>OY970820.1:70738908-75734413 GCA_963853835.1 Calendula officinalis
AGGAGAGAGAATTAGTGGAATACACATGTCATCCTATCAAGTGGATATGTCTAAATGGTAGGACTAAATATCATTTCTCTATCATTTATTATTCACAAATGTCTCAATAAAACACTGTCCCAACCACATAATATCTTAATACCATATAAGTTTATGTTTTTAATTAGCTATGCATTTTTTAATTTCGTATGGTTACGTTTTTAATTAACTATGTAATATTCTTATTTAAAAAATGAGTTGGAATGTGAGGATGTGTAACCACTAAGGGTGAGAGGAGAGGTGAATAGAGAGTGAAAATTTGATGTGGTGTTACGGTGGATGGTGAAGTGGTGTAACCACTAAATGCAGTGTTAGAGTGTCGAAACAATCAAAACACTTTTACCCATAAGATTGAAAAATAACATTCACTAAATGTTGAAAACCAACACAAAATGAGGTGTGAAAATAACAGGAGGCTTAGGATCAAAACTAGTAACAACGTGTTACAAATCATCTTCCAAAACCAAATTATTTCCAAAGAATTTAAGAAAAAGACACTAGAAAAGATGAAGGCGTTGCTGAAATCACTAGATAAAACTTAACCAGCAACGGTTTACCCTTATAAACTCCAAACATAGACCTGGCCTCCACTCGTGGCCCCCGCTAGCATCCCAGCTTTTAAGGGATGAGCATCAAAACGACATGGGATTGCAGTCATGTGAGGACTTTCAAAAGTTGTAACAAGTCTTCTCCCGTTTGTGGAAATTACATCTATGCCCCTTTTCATGTTCCCCACAAAGATGTATGAATCATCCCACCCCCATACGCCTCTGTAAACAAATGCCCAAAAGACCACACAACTTATTCATATTTGAATTTAATTCATTAAATTAAAATTATAAAGATGCTTACTTGAAAGAAGAAAGCCATCTGCCTGTCTGATTGTTATGGTATATCATGAATTCGTCATCATAATTCGGTCCACTTAGCACACCAATCTTGTCATCCAAGCTAAATCAAAACATTACAAGATTAAAAAAATCCAGCTTTTAATATAATTATTAAAAAAAATATATTATATATACCTTGTTGTAGCAAGATGGCTTCCAGAAGGTGAAAAATAAGCAGAATGTACAGCTCTCTCACGACTAACAATTTTAATCGATTTAGGCTTATTTTTTCCAAGCTTTCTCAAATCCCAAATGCATGCAGTTCCATCTGATGAACTTGTAGCCATTATATGATTATTTTCTGAATTAAAATCTATTGTATTAATTCTAGACTCATGCAAGTCACGTGACAATGATGATCTCCCAGATCTCTCATCCCAAATATTAAATACTCCATGGCCCTCACCAAAGTATAACGAATTCACATCATCAGATCGTTGAGACATGGAAAAAATTGCATGTTCAGAGTTATATGTTAGATTAAATATCTCCTTTTCAATATCTAATGAACGAATTTGCCCATCATAACAGCTTGTAATTACCTGCATCAAGTAACATTAATAATTATTAACAGAAAAATTAAATGAGAAATGTTGTAAAAATAGTACCTTGTTCATGGAGAATGGTTGAATGATGATTGATGAAACAGGTCCTGGATGTGGATGATACATGTAAATACCATCATTTTCTGAATCCAAGTTCCAAAACCCTAAATTCCCAAATTTGTTACCTACAGCAACCATTCTCATATCTGCTGATGGAAAGAATTTAACAGTCAGTATCCTGTTTGGCACAACACGAGCAACATTTTCTGGTGCCAAATCCATTGATTCCAAATCAATTGAAGCCCTAACCCTAAACTTCTTCTTACAATCATCGTCATCTTTTTTGAATTGGGAATTCTTACAAACACTCATGATCTTATTGACTAGTGATTCGTCTGATTCAGATGAGGTGCTTGCATCTCTCATACTAATTGGTCCTAATTCTCGTGGGGACTTATTAGGGATTGCTTGCGATTTTAGGGTTAATTTATTAGGTGTTTCATTAAAATCATCTTTCAACCCTGCAGAATCTGGGGCTTTTCCTTGTGTTCTGAGAGATCTACGAATTACAGTTGGGGTTTCGGATTTTATTTTCTTCTCTGGACTAACTTTGTAAGATTTAGACTCTGCCCTGTTCAATCAAAATCCAAATACCACACCGATTCAATAAATTAACAAACTTATAACCAAATCCCTTTCATTCATAACTCAACTTGCTTCATTTTGTGCATATACACATAAATACATACGTACATATACATAGATACAGAGAGAGATAGGAGAGAGAAACCTTGTTGAGTTTGATAGATCGGAAAGCTTGGATTTGATGTTGAGAGATGCGAGCAGTTCGTCGTTGCGTTTGATGTTTTCGAGCCGTTTGCGCTCGTACTCTGTGAGTCTCTGAGTCGCCATTTCTAGAGAGAGAAAGTAAGAGAGATGTGGAATATAAAGGCGAAAAAAGACGGCGGGAAAAGTTATTCGTCAAGTTATTGCTTTATATTGGTTCATTATTTGTTTAGTTTCAGATTACACCCCTATTTTCTTAGATTTTGCAAAACTGCAGCATCAAGAATGTTGTGCCAAAGGTTTTCTAACATCCTTTGCGAGCCTGCACATAATATGGAATCAACTAGCGCATATCCAAGAAAGACACAAGACTACGATCTCCACCAGAAGAAACGAGTGTAAATGCAAATGTATATATGTCTATGAAACATACACACACAATAAAACATGCAAGTATGAGAATGTGTACAAAACTTTGTGTTGTGTGGCGTGGGTGTGCAAGAGGGTTATAAACGGATAGGGTTGGTATCTATTCATACGCCACCATTTTAAAGAAAGGGTCGTTAGCGAGTAAACAAATTACAAACTAGGATCCAAAGTCATATGATTTTTGCAGATTCAAATCATTTCAGGATCGAACTCTACTATCTTGTAAACGATACAAATATTATGTTGATTTATCTATTGGGTTAAGAAAACGGAAAATGCAAGAAATTTACTAATACGTCATAGGTAATTTAATGGGTGTATTTAATTATCAAAAATATCAAGGAAATGGTCAAATGAGGTCATTACAAAACCCTATTATAAAATGATAAAAAAAAGAAAAAAAGGTTGATGTTAAAATATGACAAATATCGTAGTTTTTCATGTTTTGGCGGTGGACGTGGTAAGCAATGTGGAACACAAGTTAAAGTGTTAAACAACAAACAAACAATGATTCAAATTAAACTCAAACACACAGACGAATAATAAACAAAAAAATATTCAGCACACAATATAAACAGCCAAATCTGGGTCGCAAATTAATTGCAATATACTAATAATGAGTCAATGTCAAACAACAATACAACTAAAATCACTGATATTAGCTGAAAACAAAAATTGAAACCAAAACTTGCACTCTCGGTTGGATTTGAGAAACTGCAAAAACACCTCAGAATCCAAGTTTGGTTCTGCGCCAATGCCTACGCTTAGCATTATACCTGAAATCAAATAAAAATCATAGTCGATGTAAATAAACAATTGGTAATTACAAAAATACCCCTTTAGTTGAAACATGAACCATGATCAAATGTTTTTTTTACCTGATGGTGTTGTCTGTCCTCATGCGAATCCAGTGAGGAATGGGCCTGTTTTGCCTCATCTTCTTGCCAAGCTTTTTCTTGATCATGAATGACTTGTGGGAAGGCTGCAGAGAATATTATTAATATAATATAAATATTATAAATCTTTAGAGTTGCGTTCAAGGAGGTCCATGATTTTTACAAAGTCCCAAGGAACAAATCTCAACCATTGATCAATATGATCAAATGGTCAAGATTAATCACATATTTTATACATAGAGGGGTATTTTGGTCATTTGGCACTAAAAAAAAAATTTATTTTATTTTATTTTTTATTTTAAAATTTTAAATTTTTTTTTATTTTTAATTTTTAACTGGGGTATTTTGGTCATTTTGAAAAAAATATTTTTTTTATTTTTTTTTTTTATTTTTTATTTTTTATTTTAAAATTTTTAATTTTTTTAAAAAAAATTATTTTTTTAAAAAAAATTATTTTTTTATTATTATTTTTTTTAAAATTATTAAATTTTCATTAATGATACATAATGTTATTCCATAGTGAATCACATGTGATTGCATTCTGAATCACATGTGATTTAACTAAAACCTGATTTTACACTAAAATCACATGTGATTTACACTAAAATCACATGTGATTTACACTAAAATCACATGTGATTTTACACTAAAATCATATGTGATTAAGTTATACACGTAATTATCAAATAAATATTATTTTTTAATTAAAAAATTAATAATAATAAAATTTAAAATAAAAAATAAAAATAATAAAATTTTAAAATAAAAAATAAAAAAAATCGAAATTTTTTTTAAGTGCCAAATGACCAAAATACCACTTCATAATAAAAAATAAAAAAAATAAAAAAAATTATTTTTTAAAAATGACCAAAATACCCCTCAATATATAAAATATGTGATTAATCTTGACCATTAGATCTTATTGATCAATGGTTGAGATTTGTTCCTTGGGACTTTCTAAAGATGATGGACCTCCTTGAACGTTTCTCTAAATCTTTAATACATCAAATTATAACAAACAACAATAAGGTTTACGTTACTATTTATTCACGGATATATCCCTCTATAGGTGTAGACTTACAGACCCAAAATCCCATGATAATTGCAGGCATGCACATAACTTACAGGAAATGTATTATTAGTCATATGTAACCTTTCAACAATATACAAAATTGGCATTTTCAAAAGAGATTATAATTTTATAAGGTGATAAACAAAGATAAGAAAAGAAAATTTTGTGGCTCTGTTATAGGAACCAAGAATAGAGAATTACTAGCTTAATGAGGCTTCTGGAAAAAACAATAAGAATAATTAGCAAAATTACAAATGTCTCTTAATGATTTTGTTGACATTTAAATAATTTAATACATAATTGATACATATTCTGCAAACAGCCATTTCAAATTTGTGAAATGCTTTTTTATTGTTCCTTTCAATTCACAAATTGCTACATATTAACAGTCATATCATTGCAAAAATCAGCTCATTAAAATGGAAAATTGTAACAAATATCATAAACAAATATCAATAACAGGCATATCTCATTAATTGAAAATGTAAAAAATATCATAAACAAAGCAAGTATTCTTTGACAAACATCAATAAATTCTAGGTTTAATTTCAATAATATGTAACATTTAATTCGTACTCGCAAACACAACCATATAAGCAATAAACTATGGCGACTATAAATAAATATTCAAAGCCTTAGATCAATTATGCATCTAATTAACCATCTGCAAACCCTAAAACCAGCCAGATACAATAAAATGCATATAACTCAAAAGAAAGTTAAAAAGCCACTTCATTTCTAACGAAGTTGGACTAAATTGCATCAAACCCTAATTAGAAAAAAAGTTGATCTCATGCATTACTAAAATTGAAGACAGATTCAATGAAACAAGATGAATAGATAACGGATCTAACAGTGAAAAACTGAAGAAAAAAGAATTACCATGGCGTTGGTCGACTGAGAGCAGCAGTTTAGTCATTTCCGTGGAGCTATGGAAATTTATGTAGCTAGGTTTTCGCTATGGGTGAGATGGGCCTCAAATCCAGCTCATATATGGGTTTATTTTTGTATGGCTCATCTTAGGTTTTGGATCGGCCCTCTATAATTTCACTTTTATTCATAGGAATAGTGTAAATAGCAATATGGTAGAACTTGCTACTCGTTCGTTCGACGACCTTGTAGCGAGTCCGTGGTTACTCGGTGAGTACTTGAATCGGGTATTTTTATGTATAATGCTATAAAAATATATAATATACCTAATTTTTAAAATAAAACATATTAAATGATAAATTTAAGTTAAATTATGTACCATGTATAAGATTAATAGCATAGAGCAAGTAACATAGCTCCATTCACTTGTGACCCTAACATTGTATTCCCTTCAAATCTATGAACTTAAAAAATTTAAAACCTAATTGGGCCTAAACCGAATTCACCACCGTTTACCGTTGTTTACTGTCGTTGACCGAGCAATTAACTAGTTAGGACCAACCCGACTCAGTAGAACACCGGATAGCGGTTACCCGGCGAGTACTCAGCGGGGTAGACCGAGTTTTACAACATTGATAAATAGTAGGAGAAAACTTCGTAACAATACATCAAGTATTTACATTTGCAACCTTTTTACCTTAATTTTTTTTTATATCTATATCATTTCTCATTTAATTTATATAATAGTACATGTTGAATATAAATTATGAATGTAATACGGAGTATGTATGTATATAAAATGTATATTTTGTAGTAATTAGTTGATACGGAACACCTTTTTTTGTTAAAAATGTATTCTCGTTATAAGGGCTCCTCTTAGGTGGTTGAACTTTTAATAACTGTTTCCACTTGCCATGATCGTCGATGCTATTTTAACAATAGTGCTAGGAATGTTTGGAAATACAACTATCGAAAAAGGAATTATTTAAAATTACTTAAAAGACATGTATAAATTACTTGGTATTGCTTTGGGTCTGCATATACCGAAGATTACTCTAGACATTTAATCTATAATCAAACAAAAACAATGTCATACGTTTTACTCCTCGTCTCGAAAGTTTTGCCCGTGGTCAATCTATCCATGTCTCTGAAGCTGCATAGGTTCCAAAAAAAGAATATCATAGTTAACATCTCATCTTTTTTAATGGAATTTGAGTAACATACAAACTAGTAACAAAATGGAATGTATACCTTGTCGAGAGATTTTCCAATCTTGATCACCGTTGACCGCCCAAAAGAAATATCCGCCTATTTTTAGGTCTCGAGCATATTCAACCTTCAATTTTATCGATCTAACATCATCATATCCAATCCAAGAGGTTCCCGAAACCGAATAAGTAGACACCGTTGACAAGTCAAACACCACCATCGCATTGTTTTGACTATTGAATCTTTCCACTTCAATATAAGGCATTTGGCCATCAACCCCGGGCCCCACATCCACAGCTGGAGCTCCAATACCATATAAACCCGGGTCCTTTAGTTGCCACGTGCGACCATATAATGGCAACCCCATGACCAACTTCTCCTTTTGGATCTTGGCTTCAATCCATGCTTGTAGCCCGAAACTCGTGCTAATGTTGCTATTTGGGTCATACAAGGCGGCCTGGGCCCCGGTTGCGGTTTTATCCCAAGCCCCGCGATAATCATAACACATTGCATTTATCCAATCAAGATTTTTGTTTATGGATTTCACCGGGTACTTACGGTACACATTCTCTAGGGTTACTACCGGGTTGTAATACGTGGCGGCCGAAAGAAGAAGTTGGGGTTGACCCGTTGACTTGGCTTCTTTCTTGACCGCAACCCGCCACTCGTGAAGCAAGTGGCGTAAGTTGACCATGTCACTTGGGGTTTGAGGGAATTCCCAATCAAGGTCAACTCCATCAAACCCAAACTTTCGTGCCACTTCGAAAGTGGAAAGAATGAAACTTTTCCTCGAGTTTTGACTTGAAGCCATGCGGGAAAAGACTTTCGGGCCATCGGATGCACCGCCGATGGAGAACATTGTCTTGATGGATGGTTTCTTTTTGTGAAGGGTCGTGGTGAAGTTTTTGAGTAACAAAGCGATTGGATAATCAATATCAAACTTGAATGTGATGTTATTAGGGGAAAGAAAAGCATAATAAGCATGAGTGAAAAGAGTTGTGTCTATGGCCGATGGTGGGAAATTTGTGGACCATGAAGGCCAATAAGCCCCTTTGTTTGGGCCATGAGAAGAATACTCCGAGTTCATCGCACTAGTGCTGCTACAATATGCTAGACTCAAAATCACAAGGGAAATAGTGTGAGCTTTGAGGAACCCCATAGTGTTGTATTATACAATAGCACTTATTGGCTACATGACTTCTTTATATATAGAAATATATGACTATTTAGCAATATCATTACTCTTTGTTTCCTAATAAATATTAGAGGTGATATATGCACCATACAAATTATCTCACTCACTATACTTGACAAGTCTTAAAACGAACTGTATAAGTTATCAAAACATAGATTGCGGCATGGGATATACTTTTGTGGTGTAAATATCAACTTCCAATAAATATACGGCAAGAATTTGTTTTTAAGACTAGGATCGGTGTATTCAAAACATATAACTATTTTAAATTTAAATTTAAAACAAATAAACTCATGAATTTAAGGCTATTATTATTCAAAAAGTGAAATCATGACGAAATAAAATATGTTTTTCAATAAATATAGTAGTATTTTGGATGGAAGCGTTTAACTTAAATCAGATTCCATGAGTTAAAATAGAGAGTAAGTTAAGGATAGGGTGTAATTGACCATTTCAAGGTTTTCTTTTACCTTTTTTTCATTTTATTCAAGTTCTGTAACAGTACTTTGAAGAGATTGAGTACTGTTGTCGTTATCTATCCATGAGTAGAGTGACTAATGAGAGAGAGTGATTATTAATATATTCACTTTTTAAACCGTAAAAAATACACAGTTTTTTGAGACTGAGTTTTAAATTATCAACCAGCGACTATAAAATTTTGGTTAATAGTTAATACGAGTTCAGTTGTAAATATATGTAAGTTTTTTTTTTTGTTTTACCCTGTTGGCCATATATGGTCGAGGACTACAGGTGAACAACGAGAGTCATAGTCTTCAACTGCTCAAAGAAGAAAAAGAAGGGGAGTATGAAAGACTTTTTTTAATAAAATATTTATTAAACATATAATTCTTAAACTAAGTATTCCTAACGAGAGGAAGGCCGGCGATGTATGAAAGTGCGAAATTTTAGTGAAATTGAATATTTTTGTCTCATGTCATTTTAATGAAATGATCAATGAATACAACAAACATATGAAGCTAAATTTGTTATGACTTTTGAGGGTGAATTTATTTTAGTTTATACTTCCTCCGATTTAAAATAAGTGTTACACTTTCTTTATATGAGTGGATCATAAATAAGTGCTATATTTTGAAAAATTATCTTATTTGGCAAAAAATAGTAGGATCCACACCCACTAACTATCTACTTTAACAAAGTAAAATAACCTCTTTATCCTTACTTTTTACTTTTAAACATCATCAACCTCATTTTATTCAAAATGTGCGGGACTCATTATCCACTAACCATTCAATTAATATACTTTAACAATCATTATAATCTTTTGCCTTAAAAACCGTGAAACCCAAACTGTAGTACTTATTTTGAATCGGAGGGAGTACATGGTTTTTACCTAACAATGTGATATAGGACTGTAGGTGCTAGACTAATTTCATTGCATTGTGACGCTAGATGGCTTTGTAAACCGACTTGTATCAAGCAAAATCGTAGTGTAAATCAATATAGGCTCTAGCAAAGATAATATAAAATATGAATCAAAAGAATGTTTATTAGAAGAAATTATAAACCGCAAGTGTAAAATATAGAACTTTTAGTTACAAACATGAATAGCTATTTAATTCGGAAGTGAATATGATCCGGGTTTTAATTTACTAATTTCCTACATTCTCAACATCGACTTCTTCATCAATTAAGTCATCTTCCCCTCATCACTTTGCAAGTCCTTGAAATTCAAATTATTTTGCAAATTTTAGCTATCTTGATAGACTCTGATGAAATTTTAGCCACAAGTCCAAGCCTCACAAATCCAAAAACCTCAGCCTATTATACAGGAGATCCCTTATCCTGCTGAGGGGGAGCCTACATCTGTTGCGGTTAAAAACCTCATCCTAGAAGAGGTTGGAACCGCTGCTGATCTTGATACAGCCATTGCCCTTCAAAGAAAAACTCATGAAGAGCTGTATCAAAGAGCTGAAGCCCAAATAGCTGAGAACATTAGGTTGTTCAACAAAGTTCTTTATCAGCGTAGTCAAGAGGCAAAGATCACCAGCGTAAGGGCCCCCAGATACGATCCCAGCTCTTCTGATGAAATTGTTATAACAAGAGTTGGAGGAGATGTGGTCAAAGAAAAGTTTCCTCTGAACAAGATCAGCTTCGTTCTCAATTACGATGAATGGAAAGAAGCTGAAGTAGCTGCCAGATCTGCAAAACCATCGCAGATTATAACAGATCTGGAAAACGAGATAAAATTCGCAATCTACTCTTTCAAGATTCTATGCGAGACAATCAGGAGACAAGCTCCTGAGTTGGTATATCGCATACCTCCTGAATTGTGTGAATCTCAAACAGCAGCTGTCGGAGGATCTGCTGGTGAAAGCTCCTCAGCAAGAGGGGAGAAACGTAAGTCCGTTCTCCTCGAGCCCCTTGCTGACTCTAGACCACTGGATATTGGGTCATCGATCATATTTGCAAAACGACCTAGACCCAATATCACAAAAGCCATCCCCACGGGAGTTAACTTCGTCCCTGGGCTGATCGTAAAAGAACCAATTCATGGCTTTTGCTACCTGAAGAAGAAGAAGGAGCAGTGCTTTCAGCGAGCAGATGAGTTGGATCTATGTGATGTGGATCAACTTATGATCTATCACAAGCTGCTGAGTTCCTCCACTGAAGATGACGAGGGAGGAGATGAAGATCGAAGAAGATGAATGGCGGTGCCGGTATTGCGGTAAATAATTCAGAATATGAGACATTTTTTTATAACTATTCCGACTGTTTAATAATTCAGAATAAGTTCTAAAGTAGAATGATTCCACACGTTTTAGCTTTCTCATTTAGTATAATCTTCATTCATATGCGCTAAACAAACGCACTGAATGTTGGATGATTCAACATTCAACGCTGAATAGTTTCATTAAGCTGCAAATTAAGCTGCAAACAAGCAAGACATTACCTTTTCTTGTGAAATATTGAATTAGTAACATTTATTAAATATCATTTAAAATTTATGTCATTATTTTTTTTTTTTTTGCATGAGTAAAACGTAAAAACTTTTTCTATTATTTATTATTTTTGACACATCAACAATCTACTTTTGCCATATCAACAATCTACTAACCAAAATCTTTACATAAATAGCATCTCCAATACTTAACCTTTCTAAAAGCTTTTTCTATTACAATATTTCTAATTTACCTTTATCTATCTTAAATATTTCATAAATACCCCTTATATAATTTGACACTTTTTATAACTTCCTTACTAAATATATTGTTTTTTAAATATCTCATACAAATATATTATAATAATTGACACTAAAAGTTATATAATATATTTATTAACAAATAAAAATATAATAAAGAATTGATGTACAATGTATCTAAGGTTTAAAATGAAAAACTATTATACATATGAGACTAAAAATGACAAACATTGAAAGTTCATTAAAAGCTTAGTAGAAAAAAAGTCTTTCCAATAAGCTTTTAGAAAAGCTCACTATTCGAGATGCTCTTAGGAGGAGAAAGAGGCAAATATGGAATGTTCCTCCTCTGACAACTTGGTCAAAGTTATCTCTGTCGTGCCCGCAGATCTTGTTTGACATCTTCTTCCAATAACAAAAAATAAACTGCTTTAAAATTAATGTTGTAAATTGTATTAACAAAAATATGCTTCGTATGTAGTTAGTATTTTAAATGGTTTCTTTTTTCGAATGATTTGTCACTTGTTTTTTAGTATTTATATATATATCGAAGATTAGAAAATTGGTTATGTAAGTAAGACTCTTAATTTTTTTTAACAGTAATTTTAGATATTTATATATTAATCGTTATGTATGTTTTATTTACAAGTATAAATACATAAGATTAAAACTTTTATAAGCTGTCTACTAAAAATTGAGAAAATTGAAAAGAAGAAAAAATAGGAGAAATGAAACCATTGCTAAATATTGATATGATCATTAATTATATATTTGTTACACAAATTATGTTATACTGGTAGGTTAGCCGCACAATGCGGCGACAAGTACTTTATGCAATTATATTTTACGGCGAGAAAACGTTGTTTTATTACACATTTTTTCTAATAACAATAAGGTACTCACACTAAATGTAGTAATGAGATGAAGAAAATGCTGGTGGCGGGAGGTAGCAAGGTTGGTGGTAGGTATGATTTAGTGGATGTTAAGGATAATTAACTGTTCAGTGTTTGCCATTCAATTGACAGTGAAAAAAAATATAATTAATTTTTTGACATTCAAAACTCCTATTTGCTTTTAGTGAAAAAGTAAATAGAGTAACTAACAAAATTAACTTTTCTGGCTACAATATATTTAGACTTGTGATAACGGGAGCTCGTCTATTAAAACGATTTTATTGTTAAATTGTATATCGTTGTTTTTGTTGGAAACGTTGTGTTGAAAATGAATTTTCAGAATATTTGGTCGCATGTAATTATATCATATAATTACATGTTATATATAATTAATGGTTAATAGTTTTGCGTTTATCTTTGTGAGAATTACGCAATAATCTAAAGAATGTCCAAAATTGAATTTTGGTGAATGATATATTTACTATTAAAAGTTAGTGTTTATGAATTAATATCAAAAGTATCCCGATGCTCCTGAAATCTGCTCATTGGAGTTGCTTGGGATTTTTTTTATTTTTTTTTTGGAAACGACAAATATATTAAAAGACCACGCTTAGCAAGGAGCTAAAAACGGGAAAAACAAAAAGTATAAAAGACAATTACAAGCAAACAAGAAAAGGGTAAATTCCCCAATCCACCGAATTACAACATAATTTGCTCATATGTTTCACCCACAAAAATGATGTTTCGATGATGTCATTTGCGATAGCCGAATAAGTTTTATGAGCGTTGTTGAAGACCATCTCATTTCTTGCCTTCCATAAGCACCAAAAGTAGCTTTGTATGATCGTTGTTAGTATTTTCTTTCTCTTATGGCAATTTCCCCAATTTTCACCAAATTCTATGAGGTCCGTCACCGAGTTGAGTGTGGGTAGCTGAATTTTGCACCATTTGAATAGCCATGATAAAACCTCCTCCGCCATGGGACACCGGAGAAAAACATGTTCTATGTCTTCCTCACTGTTTTTGCAAGTTTTGCAAATAGTAGAATCAATGGTGACACCTCTTCTAGCCAAGCTTTCGGTGACCGGAATATGACCCAAACCGACTCTTCAAACAAAACAGATAACTTTTAATAGGACAATATTAGACCAAGGCATGTTAATTGTTAGTCCCAAGACTAAGTAAATAAGATTTGATGATCGATAGCCAAGAAGAATAAACAACAGCTGAAGTATGTATCTCAGCTGAAGCAAGTATATACAATAAACCTTCAGCTGAGTACATACTTAGCTTTAGGATACAAGTCAAATCAGCAGCTATTAACGAGAGTTCATTCGAAGTCTATGACCAAAGGACAAAGACAAGAAGAAGACTATTCAGCTGATTGTGGAATCAGCTGATAGTACCTGCTGCAGAAAAAGACTTAAAGGAAATGTTCATTGACACCTTGAATATTTCCCTTTCCCGCTCAAAGAAGAAGAAAACGATGAAGATCTTCTATTTTGGAATAGAAGATAATGTCAGTACATTATCATCGTTTGTCCCTCAAGCATGTAAAGAGAAAGTCAACTATTTCTGTACTTATGTAGTACACCTTTCACTGTGCGTCAGAAAGGGTACCAGAAGTAGTTGACACAAAGTACACTTGGGACAATAACTTGTGCAAGAGCATTTAATGATCCATAGACAAGTCCACATCGACGAATAATATGTTTACACGTCGTTAAACTTGGGGACTAAGGAACATGGATCTTGGGCTATAAATACAGACGTAAATGCTTGCATTTACAACACCTTTAGAAATCATAAGCACAAGAACATTCTCTGAGAGTTAGTTATTTGCCTAAGTATTAACTTCTCAATAGTTATTACTAAGGCATTAATATCAGTTGTTAGTATCAGCTGATATAACTCTCAGATTACACTCTTCTAGTTTGAGCGGTCTAAAGTGTCATTTCAAGTATAGAGTTTTAGTTAGTTTTGTACTATCTATTTCCGCAAACTTTGTACTGTATTAAGTTGTTTTAATAAACTCTTAATCATTGAAATCTTGTTGTTCGTTTATCTTATCTTCGTTACTCGGTCATAACGCAACACGTTTGTGTTGTTGAGAACCAACATTAACATATCCGGTTGTAGACAATTTCACATCAATCCATTGACGTACGTGATGCACGGCAAAAATGCAAAATATTAGTGCCTTATTTAGTTATTTATTTATTTCTAGTATGGTTTTTGCTTGGAGCTTGTTTTAATTCCATTTTATACACCCTTTTAAATTTTTTCATTTAGACCTTGATCAATTGATGCAAAATTCAATTTGGGTTGTCTAACTCATACCCTAAAGACATGAGATAAGACACATTAAATAAGCTACAAATTTCATAAAGTTATATATTATTAGCCATCAATAAACTCCATTTTTATCAATACGAGGCAGCATGGCCCGTGCGATGCACGGGCTTTGCTTAAGATAATGAGTTATTATTATGAACAGCGAATAAAGTAAAATGTGTCAGAGGAGAATGTAAAGTAAGAAAACAATCAAATATGAGTGCTTATATTAGCATAAAAAAATATGAGTGTTTATATGAGTACAAAGATCTTCGTGCCTTTTCTTATATAAGCACGACTACGTATAAACGATGATATATCTTCACTCGACACGGTAAATTAGTAGTGTTTGAAAACTGAAAAGTTACTGGGCTGACATGATTGGGCTTAAATACTAATGGGTTTTGAAAATAGAAAAGTTAAACCTTTTAGAAATTATTAAAGGGATAAGGGTATTTTGGGAAAAAGTCTTCGTATGTCGCATGTGCTTCAGTTGGGGTTCATCCCGTGACATCTTGTCGTTTGTATTAGGGCTCACAACATACGCTTTCGTCGTTTCCAAACTGATTCTTTCCGCTTTGAGCCTATGCATCATTAACCACCGTATATGTTGCCCTTCTGCTGCGGATCGGGTGTTTCTTCCCCACTCCTTCGCCTCATCCGAACACCCATCATCATCTTCTTGGAACCCGAAATACAATGTCGCCTCATGGTAATATCAATTTATAAGTTTTTATATTGTTTCGTGAACTAACTTATTACATTACTTTCACAAACCTTTCAACAATGATTATGGCAGTATCCAGTTTTGAATGACATTCGTTATTATTTTGTAAATTTATATGGATGTGGTTTTTTACCTGGATTTGGTAGGTATTCGTGTACTTAAAAAATTGAAAAATTTGGTTAACCAATAAGCAGTTAACATATCAAGCTTAACCGAAAATGCCGAAATTAGTTAATATATTGTTAACTGATTATTACTTAACCTTAATCTATATTGTAAGTACACAAATTATTGTAACAAAAATCAGTTAACATATAACTGATTATAAGTAAGCTAAATACATGTAAATGCCATTTGCAAATGATTAGTTTGTGGTCATCTTGAACAAAAATAATTGGGTAAACAATAGTTTGATTTATTACGCAGTTAACATATAACTAATGTTCAAGGTGTAATACTTATTTTTCTTCGGTTCATTTTCAGGTTGTAAACCCTTACTCATCACCGTCTTAAGTATTTTCATCCCCTAGGCTATTTTAACAGCCTCGTCTTCTATATCTGAATCTTCTATATTGAAAACACATCTGTTAACATCTACAGTAATGTTGCTGTTTTATAACATCAGATATGATTTCATCCTCAATAAGTCTGCCATAAACCTAATATTTGCACTAACCCTAACCCTAACCCTAACCCTAACCATGCCCCTAGTATATGGTATCAATAGATGGTCTACATTTCTATTTTAGATAGTTTTTATGATTTTTTAGAATTCTTTATTTATTAAATTTCTTTCTAGAAAAATTTTATTTATTAATTTTTTTAGAAAACTTATGTTTATTAATTTTTATAGAAATCTTTTTAGTATTTCTACATAAACTGGAATTTATGCAGATCCTAATCCTACCACTATCCCTAAAGTAAGATGAAATACGAAAAAAAGCTACCAAATACAATATAGAACTCTCCATTTATTTTTTAGATAGTTTTTATGGTTTTAAAAAAAATTATTTATTAAAAAATTTATAGAAAATTTTTATTTATCAAATCTTTTTTTAGAATTTCTGCATAAGTATGGAATTTACGCAGTATATAATTACTGTTATATAAAAATAAAATTTGGAATGTATGCAGAATATGGTAACCCTAACCCTACTGCTATCCTTTACCATGACCCTAACATGTGGTATCCGCATATGATCTGATTTTTAAAAACTTTCCTAATCTAGAATTATGTATATCTTTTTAAAATAGTTTTAGGGGTTTCTTGGAAGTTTTTTATTTACAAATTTATGGCTTATATAATCTAGAATTTCTGCATAAATCAAGAATTTGTGCAGATAGGGTAACATTAATCTTAACCCTATCACTATCCCTAAAATAAGATGAAATAGGGAAAAAAGCTACAAAGTACAATATGGAGTTCTCCATATCTGTTTTAGATAGTTATTTTGGTTTTTTTAGAAATTTTTTTATTTATTATTTTTTCCAGAATTTTTTTATTTTTTTAGAATTTGTTTAAAATTTGCAATTTAAAGAAACAAACAAAATGAAAATGGGTACGATTAATGTTACATTTTCATCGAAAACAACAAAGTCGGTGCTCATGTATTCTCATTAAGATTATGCACATCCCATTTGCGACAAATCATTACCACAATGGGCTCGTGATTGCCTTCCTTCAATTGATCGAGTGTGTAGTTATCTGTTTGATTTTTTTGCTGATTTCGCTATATTATTGTATAATAACAGGCCATGCAATGCATGCTGGATTGCTGGGACAGTTAATTGAGATGTTTTCTATCTTCTAAAATTGTTTTTGAATAGGGTTGATTTCCTGGTTTTATCTTCAAACGGCTGGATTGAAGGCATTTTTTTGTTATTTAATTAGTACATTTATATATAGAAACTGTGTCTGAAAGGGGTGGATATACAGGCATACAGCTGCCGAAACAGTTGGTGAAAGGGATGGAATAAAGGATGCTGAAACAGTTTTACAATTTCTGGGCACTGTAAGGGCTGGATTGAATACAGTTTTGCATGCATTAATTGTTTTTTGCTGGATAATTATATTTAGAACTGCAAGGGCTGTAATATAGACAGTTTTGCATGTATCTTTTTTGGGTTAAATCGAAATAGAACGCTTGATAATTAAAAGTAGAATTAAATAGAAATTATAGAATGGTGAATAAAGGTTGGGTATTAAATGCAACATTAATTTTGAAACTCATTTCATATATATATATATATATATATATTGATATGCGATGTATACAATGTATTTTTAATTATGAAGGCAAATTTTAGTTCATTTAGTGGTATTTATAAAGGCATGAGTTAGAAAATCTCAATTCTAAATAACTACAAATTATACATACATCCTAAAAATAACAACTCAAATTAGAGAAAAAAAAAATAATGTTTTCTTTATCGAGAACGAATAATTTTATAGAAATGAGGGAAAATATTATCTTTTTCAGAAGGAGACTTGTTAATACCAGCTTACCAATATGATGTGTTGATTGACCAAATTAACCTTAAGTTCTCCAAACATGTAACCTAATTCTTAGATCACATTAACCAAATTAACCTTAAGTTGACATAATCACATATAATTGAAATAATAAACAAAACCTTTTATGTTACGTTATTATGTAGTGATCATGAAAATATTATAAGTTTATAGATTAATAGAAATAATAAGATATATAACTATTCGAAGTCAAATAATCTACATCTGCTTTATCTAATAACATGAATGTCATATGTTTAAGTTGTTGGCTTGTTAATTTTTTCAAAACGTAAATGTTTCCCGAAATTTGGGAATGTCTAAAATGCTATATATAATGATAAAATTTATTTTTTAAAAACTAAAAACTCCGAGTTACAAAAGTTCCAAAAAGTCCTCTTCAAAACCACATATCTAAAATCCACATAATAACTACACAAAACACGGTCTTAAAACATAATTTTGCTTACTATAAAGTCTACAATTTGAGTTCCAATACAAAATGAAAATAAAAATAAAAATTTGAAATGAATGGGAAGAACATGGATAGACTTTGGGGGTAAAATTGACATTTCCAATTTGAAAGAAAAGATGACCATTCATAAATGAACAAGTGTGGACAGTACATAAAATACAGAGATCATGACCATCACACCCTTTGCTATTATCTATTCATCATCTTCATCATTAACACCAACATCATTCTTTCATTCATTTTCATATTAATCTTTCTTTTTCTATTATATTTCTTCATTAATTTCTTCTTCTCCCCCGTTAGATCGGATCATTTATCTTCATTTAATAAAAAAGTTAAAAGCTTGAAGCAAACATATTCAAACCCAGATAGAAAATCACATTATTTTTTCATCAAACTTACGAATTAAAAAGGGGTTTCAATCTTTTGGAGAAATTAATGATCTTTATGAGGTGGGGTTTTGTTGTTAAATGGGAAATGTCACCTCAAATATAGCTGCAAAGTTTGCATTCTTCCCACCAGAACCACCATCATATGATGTTTGTACAGATGAAGAAAATGGGGAAATAATATATTGTTTTACAGGAATAACACAAGATAAGAACGTTGATATTCATGTTCTTGATACAAAAGTCGGAAATAAAATCGTTGCTACATTTTGGAAACACCCTTTTGGTAAATTCACACTTTTGTACTCTCATGGTAACGCTGCTGATTTAGGTCAGATGCAAGAGCTATTTATTGAGCTTAGAGCTCACCTCAGACTCAATATCATGAGGTATTTTCATGTTTCTTTTAATATTTATATATACTTTTACTTTAGTTTGAATCTTAGTACTGATTGAATTCGATCTTGTTGATTCTGATTTTAGGTTGTTAAAATATTGATTGCTTTTTTGTTTGGTTATTAGATTACCTCAACAGTTTTGTTTTGGTTTTTGTTTTTTTCAAATGATTGAATTCTGTTATTAGGGTTTAATCCTTCAACCAAATTTCTGAGCTCCAAAAGTTGTACGAATTTGATAAAAATTTGACTTAAAGAATAGGGAACTTCATATAAGTAATTAGAGACTCGATTTTAGGAAAAGAACCATTTTGCTTTCAATCGAAACTGTAACATCTTTGATCCAAAAAGTCAACCGCTTTTGAAAATCCAAAGTGTTATATTGTTTTTATGATATGTGTACTTTGCAGTTATGACTACTCAGGATACGGAGCTTCAACGGGCAAGGTAAAGAAATAATTCAATCTTTTTAGATCAAATTTAGATACTTTAAATCATGTTCTCAAGATTGTATACTTTTGCTCTGTTTTGGTTGACCAGCCATCTGAAGTCAACACATACTATGACATAGAGGCAGTGTACAATTGTTTGAAGGACAAATATGGAATTAAACAAGAAGATATCATTTTGTATGGTCAATCGGTTGGTAGTGGGCCCACGTTACACCTGGCGGCCCGATTACAAAGGTTGAGAGGGGTTGTTTTGCATAGTGCAATTCTTTCGGGAATACGAGTTTTGTATAATGTAAAGATGACACTCTGGTTTGATATATTTAAGGTAAAATTCAACCTCCTATTTTAGTTTCCCTTCATTTACACTAAGTTTAAAAAAATGTGTGGGCTGTGTAACAGGTCGGGTTAGGTTGACCCGGCCTACAAACACTTTTTTTTATCTTTTCTTGAAATTTTTAGATGGTTAAACTTTAGAGTACAATTTGAGAAGTTATAATGATAATTTAAGTTTTTGAAATTCATTAAATTGTTTCTTCATTTTGTTTGAATACAGAATATCGACAAAATACAAAAAGTGAGCTGTCCTGTTCTAGTTATACATGTAAGTATTCTTCATTTCATTCCGTTTTTTACATGTATATTTTCTAAACTCTTACAACAATACTTTAGAAACATTAAATAGTTAAAGGATGTATTGGGATTTGAATAATTATAACTTATAAATATAAAAGATGATTCAAAGAGAAAGAAGACTTTTGAAGTTTTGAGGAAATAATTTATTTACTAGTTTGCTTGTTACTTAAATGGTCAAAAAAGAAGAAAATATTTTTTTATAGATACATATTTAGTTAGTTTATAAGAATTAGAATTGATTTTAAAACAAAATTATAACGTATAACCTAAATTTACGGGTTTATAACTAGGCTTTTTTAGGCTAAGACCAGGCTTTTTACCGGGTCTTTTACGCTAATATGTGCTCATGGTAAGGATCCCCATTTGTAAGCCCAAAATTGTAAGTTCAGTTTCACCATATAACCAAACCAAACCCCACACACCACACCCCTAGTTCTAACCAACTCATATTCATGTCCCTATAGGAACTTAACTATGTTTAACCAACTCATATTCATGTCCCTACAGGAACTTAACTATGTTTAACCAACTAAGGGAGCATAACCATTGTTAAGTCCGTCGTTAGAAATAAAGAGGTCAAACACCGCAAGAAACCCAAAATATTCATGGAAACTAAAACATACATATACTAATCCTTCCTTAAGCTAATTAATTAATAAGTATAGTGAAAAAAATTCTAGTCCCCAAATTTATAATATTAAGTACTTTTCACTATACTTGTTTAATCCTTGTATGAATTCGTAAAATACTACCATTTTCAATTACAGGAAGGGTAAATTGGTAAAACACTACAAAATGAATGGATCCTTGAATCTAATTTGACTTTGACAGGGCACAAGTGATGATATAGTTGACTTTTCACACGGAAAGCGATTATGGGAATTAGCAAAAGAAAAATACGATCCTTTGTGGGTTGAAGGTGGGGGCCACTGCAACCTTGAAGCTTACCCTGACTACATCAGACATTTGCGCAACTTTATAACTGCAATGGACAAAATCTCAATCCAGAAACCAAACAAACAACGGCCTTCATCAGTATCAGGAGTCAAACATAACAAATGCTTGAGATTTGGTCAAAAATAGATACATATTTACCCTTTTTATTTTTATATTTGTGTTCAAGAAATCTTGCACAAACTGTGGCGCTGTTTGATGTGTTTTGAGTTGAATTCCGGTGAGTTTTGAGTTGTGTAATTCGGTGTATTTGATTGGGTTCATGTGTAAGTAACATTTTTATTTTATTTTTTTACGTTGGTGTTAGAAATTTGTTTGGATTGGGAAAGACAGAAGTTGGTGTTTTGTGTTTCTGGTTTCACTTTTTGTTTACTTGCTTGTAATTTATATGCACATTTTGATGAAAGATGGTTGTAATTTGTAAGTCACTTACAATTATCACAATTTATAAGGTTAAAATAAATTAAAATGTGATTATATGCAAACGGTTATACTGTGCAACTAAGACCGGTGCCAATGGTTTGGCAAACTGATACCGTCAGTTGTTACCAAATCAGCGCCACGTCAGCTCACCCTCCAACCGACACTAAACTGACGTACATATGCCAACAATACCACTTCCCTTTAATTTTTTGGGACCCACCATTACAAAACACACATACACAAAATACCCCCCCCTTGGACCCACCCATTCAACCGGCTCACTCCTTCCCTCCCGTCTCCAAACTGGCGAGGTTGGAACCGGCGGATAAAGTGGCGGGGCGTGCTAACGGTGGCACAACCGGCGGACCAGTGACGGTGCCAACCGGCGGTGCCGTTGGCAACCCTCTAATATTTGCTTTGGCACACTCAAACTAGCTATTTGATGTTTTGATTCAGTTAATCAAGTTGCTTTGGTACATTACTTTTGGGATTACCTAATTTAATGTAGCTTCCGTGCGCAGAATATAAAACTCGTCAATTTATGTTGTCGATTGACCAATATGCCCTCTATCAACCCTACGCAGCTCAAGACCATATTGGTAATTTAGAAGAATCTTAAGGTCGTAAAGGGTAAGTAGTGCGACTATAAAAACACTGTGTGAATGAAACAAAAATTGGGGATCTGAAGAAGATGCTCGGAAAATCAAACGAGGCTCCGGTGAGAGAGACGGGGAGTTTTTTAAGGGTAGTTGCCCCTCTCTTGCCACAACATGATCGGATCATGTTGAGCCGATGAATTTCTCCCCATTTTTCCATGAAAATCAACAACCCTTCGATGGATAAAAACAACAAATATATGCACTCGCTATTTCTCAGGACCTCTTTCTCCGTTCTCTCTCTCTCTCTCTCTCTCTCTCTCTCTCTCTCTCTCTCTCTCTCTCTCTCTCTCTCTCTCTCTCTCTCTCTCTGTCTATACACATATACTCGTGTGTGTGTGTGTGTGTGTGATATATATGTATGGGGTGTTCAGCTATGATATTCGGATATGGCGATGATTTAAATTTCTGTATGGATAGTTTTCCGAGCATCAAAATCGGGCGTAGGGTGAAATTCGGCCCGTATCTTGGCGGGACAACCCGGAAGGCGCGTGAGTGCAACCGGTGTTGTAGCCATGGCGGTGTCTGACCCCTTTGTCTGACTTCTAAATTACAGATCTGAGCCTCATTCCTTCAAATTGAATCATCCAATGCTGTATCTCTTGATTAATTTTTATTTTGTTTCTATTTCCAGTGAATTTCCAAAGCAAACATACGTCTATATAATACATGTAGCTTTTAAAATAAGATTACCAGCGTTTGTTTAAATGGAACACCATCCCCCACCACACCACACTAAAAAATGGAACACCATCCCCCCACACCGTTGTTGCATGTGAAAGGGGCCTCACCATCTCACTCACACATGCTCCCTCCACACCGTTTCTTCACGTTGTTGTTGCCATGGATTCACCACGCCTTGCCTCCACATGTGGAGGGGGTGGTGTTCACACTTTTCTCCGCGGTGTGGAGCCTCCACCTCATCTCCACCTCACTTTCACATCACCCATAAACTCCACGGTGTGGACTCATATCATATAGCATAAGATGATGATAAAATTGAGGATGGGGAATACAAATATGATTTGAAAAACGGCAGTTGAAAGGAGAATTCATTTGAAAAAATGTAAATACATTTCTAAAAGCCTAAAAGGTGTGTTTTTTTTTTCTTCCATATGCATTAAATCTAATTTTAAAAATGTTAAATTGAAGTCATTTATTTTGAAAATGTTAGGTTTTGGTGCTATAAACTAGATATAAAGGCAGCGGAAAATTGTATATACTTTCTCCGTATCAAAATAAGTGACACACTTTCCATTTTGGGGTGTATCAAAATAAGTGACACATTTTAAAAACTTTCCTTATTTGGTAAAAATAGTGGGACCCATACCCACTAACTATCCACTTTAATAAATTGAAATTACCCTTATACCCTTACTTTTACTTTTAAAACTCATTAATATCACTTTATTCAAGAAAAGTGGGACCCATTCTCCACTAATTATGTACTTTAATCTATTTTAATCTCTACTTTAATCTTTTACCTCAAAAAATGTGTAAGCCAATTTGTGTCACTTATTTTGATACGGAGGAAGTAATACATTTACCATAGCATGTAAATTTACTTTTTGCCCTTCTTTTACCATAGCATGTAAACTTATTTTGTTGCCCTTCTTTTACCATAGCATGTAAACTTACTTCTTTGCCCTTCACATGGATAAACACTTAAAGTCCGCCTCTTGCTTGGATAAACACTCAAACTTACTTATTCAGTTGGTTTTATTTATTTATTTATTTATTTTCTAAATTTTCATTGTCATACACATACAGATATTACGTGAATTAAATTTTTTCATTGTCTTAATTTATTTATTATATTTTTGGTTTGAATTAAATTTGGTGTTTTAGTTTTTGGTTGTTTATCATTTGTAAATATTGGTGGAAAATTGGTGCTTCCGGTACTTTGTATCGAAAGGTTATGATAATAAAATTCGGGGTTGGTCGGGGTGGGTGATGACAATGGCGAAGCTCACTTGCGATTAACTTTTTTCTTTGATGTTCAAAAAAAAAAAATAAACAAATAAAAATAATTAAAAAACATACCGATATACGTACTTATATAAACATTTACTTTTATAATATATAATTATCACTTTGAAAATCATAAGTTTATATCATCATAAATATTACTAAATGCAATATTTCAAAGTTGATATTTACGATGAATCCCTAACGTTTTGAATTCGGTCAAACTATATTAGCTGGTTGGCCAAACCGGAGGACAATATTATATATATATGATGCAATATTAACCCTTCAAATTATTTACGATATTCAAATCATATTATAAAAAAAATAGGGTTTTGCTAATGACAGGCCTTAGGGCTGTCAATAAGCGCATTAAAATTTGTAAATTAATCAACAACCACCTCCTGCATTTTAGGTATCACTCATCCGGTAATAAAAGTACAACATTTTAATGCATGTTATTGACAGCCCTAAGGGCTGTCATTAGCAAAACCCAAAAAAATATATAACATTTTCTTTAAAAAATAACATTATTTTTTTTAATATAAAATAATATTTGGTGGATATACGAATATCAATAATCAGCCTTTTGGTTACAAAATGAAAATTTTCCATAGCATCACGCTGGTTAAACCTACTAGTTACAAACAATTGCTAGTTTATATGCAACACCCTATTAACCGATTAGATCTGTAAAACTAAAGTAACTAGGAGAGCGTAACGTAAAAGGGGGTCGTCGACAGGGTGAATGCACAAAAGAAGGCGTAGAATGCTTACCCAAAGCGTTGTATTTATAGCGTCTTAACCTTAATCTATTATGGTAGCATTCCATAATCAAGATTATTTTATTGGGAGATGATTCGTACAGAGCACATTTTAGTAATATAGAGCAATTTCAGGTAAAGAGACAATCATGCCCTTCACTTTTTATCCTCCCACGACTTTTAAGTCTATACCAATTTAGGTTTGTTTTAATCGCTCACTTTTCTCAATTGGGTCTTCCTGATTTCGTTCAAAACATGAATAATATTCCACCTTTTAGAGTTAATAATCTTGCAATATTCAAGAAATAGAAGTGTTCGGGTTTGAAATTGGAGACTCTGAAAGGGCACAAACATGTGTTGAAGATGACAAACCTTTGGCTTCATCTTATTTGGGTTCAATTTTGCTGTTAAAAAAAATCTTATCTGGGTTCAAGTTCTTCAGATGGAAGAATCAATACGACCTAAATCATTGATCAAAGAACTGATACGGGTTTTGAGAGTACCCCTCCCATTAAAATCCTTTAATATTCCCAAAACATAGGTAACCCATTTTCAACCCTTAAAGATCGTCGTCACCACGTTGCCTTCACCACCACTGCGTCGCCATAACCACCGTTGTGTCTCCGTTACCACCACTGCATCGCCTTCACTTCACCACCGAGTTATCTCCAATTTCTCTCTCTATTTTTCCTTCTCATTCAATTTCTCTCTCTACAAATTCTTTCGTGTGCAACAAATTTCAATTTTTTTAATTCAATTTGCGTGCGGAATTTGTAGTGCAAGATACTGATACACAAATGTGAATTCATTACTGATGAGATTGAATTAAGCTTATTTTGAAAAATTAGAAGAAAAATGTCATTTAGCAAATATCAAATACGGAATGGCTAACCTAAAGTCGTACAAAGCAGTTGATAAAGAAGGCCTGAAGCTTTGTTTGAAGGTATTGCCATGGCCTGTCTCGTTGGTGTTCTCAGGCAGCTCGTAATTGTAATTAATATCTATTTGGGATATATAAAGTTTTGAGAAGAAAGAATTTCAATCGAAGGGGTAAAAAGGGGGAAAGGGCATAAGTGTCTTTTTATTTAAAATTGCTCTACATTACTAAAATGTGCTATGTACGAATCATCTCCCTATTTTATTACCCAATGATTTCTAGATTTTGTACTCGTTAATTAGCTTGTCATTAATGAAAATCTAGTCTCTTTATTCCCATGTCGAGTTACGACTTGAGGGCAATCTAATTATGATTTTAAATTTATACGAAGTCTAACCATTTATTTGATAACGTTGAACACTATATCCAACAGTTTCCCACTTGGACATCTCATCAACTATAAGTGGCTTTAGCAATTCACGTAGTCATTAAAGTGAGTCATCCAATGCAACAGTTGAACACTGAATCTAAACATGGGATAGCGCTAAGATAAGTGATTATATAATCCTTTGTTGTTCAAGACATCATTATGAACGCGTGTTGCAGAATGTGTCGCGTTCCTGGCCGTAATTAAGAGATCGTGAGCTATATGAAAAGGTGCAGTAAATTCTGTGACGCGCGGCGTGTTGGTGAAAACACGTCGCGTTGATGGTCAAAATTACGTGTCGCTCACGATCCTTGAGTTCTTGACGCGACGCATTCTTACGCTTTTCTTCATTTCTTCACAAAAAGCTCCACTTTCACTTCATATTTGATAAGTATCCTGAAATCATAGAATAAACAAAGATTGGATGTATATGACCATTATTCTAATTTCTAGCTAAAATGCGTTAAATATAACCAAAATCTGATATGTATTATACTCCCTCCGTCCCTAAATAAAGTTCTCATTTCTCTTGGGCACAACTTTTTAGGAGATAATTAGTGGTTGGGTATTTGGTATTACTTTTGATTAAAATATAAGGTTTGATTGGAGAGAGAAAGTGTTTTAGAAGATAGTTAGTGGTGAAAGTATTGGCAATAATATTATTATATTAAGTGGGCCCCTTAAGTTTGAGAAATAAGAACTTTATTTAGGGACAAAACTTGAAGGAGAAATGAGAACTTTATTTAGAGACGGAGGGAATATATAACTTTGGTCATATCATTTACTTTGCTAATTTATAGTTCGATAAAAGTAGGTTAGTCTTTACTTTCTTTTGAGTTCGAATATAAATTTAATCTTACCATTAGCCTATATTCCTATATTATCGTGTGAGTACACTGTCCTAGTGTGTGTTTAAAGCTATTATATGTTAATAGCATTAAGACTTCCGTGTGTGAGCGGATTAATAACTCTTTCTTCTATTGTAAACACACCAAAAACTCGCACTAAATTTTTTAACACCGCTAACGAGAAGTATAAGTCAGCTAGATAAAACATGGCGTTACTTTTTAGTTTTCTTCATTAACATACACAAAAACACAAAAATGTTACCTTTCTAGCAAAAACAAAATTTAGTAACCAAAATAAAAAATATTTATATATTTTTTTAAAATAATTTAGTAATAATGTTATGTTCTTTTATAGTATCTTATAGTTTTTCCGACATGACCTTACACATATGTTAATGTCTATGCATATAATCCAACATTGCAGTGGCGAATCTAGAAAAAAAGTTGAGGGGTGTCACCGGTTGCACATATTTTTTTAGGGGTGTCACCTATACTAGCAGAAAGAAAATTTAAAAATTTTAACACTATATTAACATTATCTAAAAAAAAATTCAGGGGTTACCCGTGCACCATACTAGGTGCTCCCCTGCAACACCATCAACCATAGTATCCCCACCACCATCATTTTCTTCATCTATGTTATTGACTCATAGTATAGGTGTCCTACTATTGTTAGAAAAAAATCTATATTTAAATAACTTTTGCTCGCCACAAACTATAGTTGTATAAGGTACACGTCGTCGTATTGCGTGGATGTCCTACTAGTTAGAGAAATAGTATTAATGCATATAATTTGTTTCTTCTTAATGTTGATATTTATCATAATATAACATAAGATAACATGTACATTCTATTAACTTTTTTTTTTTATATATTTTCTTTGATATTTATTTTGATCAACTATGTAAATACATAAATAAACACAAATAGATAGTTAAAATTACAAATATCACTTTCAACCTTTGGCGACATCCAAGGATTTTAAAGAAAAAAAGTAAGAGAATAATTGTTGGTGGGTCTCACAAGCATACAATCGTCACATCGTGAACCAATAAGATTGTTGGAAGTTGGAAGGAGACCAAACAGGGCCCATGCTCATGGTCAAACTATACAGTGGTTACTATAGTTGGGTTTTACCCACATGCTGGGGTCCAGGCAGTTGCCATTTTTGCCGTAATGACGCGTCACATGGTCCCACAAATAACCACGCCCAATTTGCTGTACTACCGGTTCCGGCCATTTGGTATCGACACGTATCTGTAATATCGCCGGAGCAAATACATGGTATCTACAATTATTTTTTTACATTAATATTAAGTAGATAAGTACATCGTATGCGACGTTTCATTGCTAAACTTGAAAATAATGTTGGAAATAGTGTCCAACACATCAAATAAACCGGTATTCCGGTTCGGGTATTAGAATCATTTTCAGGTTGCCCTCGAGGAATCAACGAACACGAGAAATAACGTAGTGTTTAATTAATAGTTTAATTAAATGTACTAACAGGCTAGACAGACCAATCTAGTTGATGGGTAATTAACTAGATTATGGTATCGGACCAAGTATTAATTAATAGTTTAATTAATTACTTGCGGGCTTAATGAAAGAGTTAATTAGAAGCGGGCTTGGACCAATTGTGGTGTTACGTTTATTTGGTTATGTTTATTTGATTCAACATACGTCTGATACTTTTGAAACGTTCAAAGAATATCAGAAAGAAGTAGAGAATCAACTAGGCAAGAAGATTAAGATGCTCCGTTCTGACAGGGGCGGAGAGTATCTTAGTCAAGAGTTAATGATGAGTCGATCGATGATGGAGTGTCGGAAAGGAGAAATCGAACCTTGCTAGACATGGTACGATCAATGATGAGTCGATCGACACTTCCAGTGAGTTTCTGGGGATATGCCTTAGAAACTGCAGCACATATCGTAAACCTTGTACCAACTAAGAAGGTTGCCAAAACTCCCTCTGAAATGTGGACAGGGAATCCTCCCTCCCTCAAACATTTGAAAATCTGGGGTTGTGAAGTTTATGTAAGACATGAAGCTCACGACAAACTAGATAACAAATCAGAGAAGTGCTACTTCATTGGCTATCCACGACTGTCTTTTGGATATCGGTTTTACAATCCGAAAGACAACAAAGTGTTCGTATCTCGAAGAGGATTCTTCCTCAAGAGAGAGCTATTATCCAAAGAAGACAGTGGGAGCAAAATTGATCTTGAAGAGTGTCAAGAGTCAACCAATGAAGATGTAGTGGCGCCTATAGTTGACACTAGCACTCAACCAGAGGATGAGATTCCTGTTGAGGAAAATAATGTAACTCCTACCGTTCCACGTAGATCCTCTAGAACTATTCGCCCTCCTGAGCATTATGGTGATTATTATGAGTTCCATATTGCTAAAGGTGATGCATCAACTAGTAATAGTTTACCAGTTGATGGCGATGAGCCATCGAGTTATAAGGAAGCTATGGAAGGCCTTGAGGCCGAAAAGTGGAAAAGGGCTATGGAGAGTGAGATTCAGTCCATGTATGACAATCAAGTATGGAACTTGATTGAGACTTCTCCCGGTGTTAAAAACGTTGGATGCAAGTGGATCTTCAAGAAGAAGATTGACATGGATGGGAATGTGCACACTTATAAGGCTAGGTTGGTTGCAAAAGGTTATACAAGAACTCATGGGATTGATTATGATGAAACCTTTTCACCAGTAGCCAAGATAAAGTCTATCAGAATATTGCTTGCCATAACTGCGTTTCAGGATTATGAAATTTGGCAGATGGATGTTAAAACCTCCTTCCTTAACGGAAGACTTACTGAGGATGTCTATATGGCACAACCAGAAGGTTTTATCAATAAGAAATATCCTGATAGAGTGTGTAAGCTTGAGAAATCCATCTATGGATTGAAACAAGCCTCTCGAAGCTGGAATCTTTGTATCCATGAGAAAGTCAAGGAGTTTGGTTTCTCTAGAAGTGAAGATGAGTCCTGCGTTTACATCAAAGCTAGTGGGAGCGTTGTAGTCTTTCTTGTATTGTATGTGGATGACATAATCCTTATTGGAAATCATATTCCTACACTGCAAGATGTGAAGTCTTGGTTGGGAAAATGTTTCGCAGTGAAGGATGTAGGAGATGCAGCGTACATACTCGGTATAAAGATATATAGAGATAGAGAAAGACGTCTAATTGGATTGAGCCAGCGTACATACTTGGATAAAATACTAAAATGTTTTAGTATGGTTGATTCCAAGAAAGGGTATCTACCCATGAACCATGGCATAACATTGTCTAAGAGTCAATGTCCCAGTACTGAGCAAGAACTGGAGAAAATGAGTCGAGTCCCCTACGCCTCGACGTTTGGATCGATCATGTATGCCATGATATGTACTCGTCCGGATGTCTCATATGCTTTGAGTATGGTGAGCCGGTTCTTGGACAACCCTGGCAACGAACATTGGACTGCGGTGAAAACGATTCTCAAGTACCTAAGGAGAATAAAGGATATGTTCTTAGTGTATGGTGGGAAAGACGAACTTGTTGTGGAAGGTTATTGTGATGCGAGTTTCCAAACGGATGGAGATGACTCGTGCTCACAATATGGGTGGGTGTTCTTGTTAAATGGAGGAGCTGTCACTTGGAAGAGTTCCAAGCAGAAGACAGTTGCTGACTCAACTTGTGAATCTAAGTATATTGCTGCTAGTGAGGCAGCAAAAGAGACTACTTGGTTGAAGAACTTCATTGGTGACCTTGGTGTCGTAACAAGCATCAAGGAACCATTGAAGATCTTCTGTGACAATGAAGGTGCAGTCGCTTTGACTAAGGAATCCAAAGATCATAGTCGAACCAAGCATATACTCAGAAAGTATCACTATGTGAGAAAGCGTGTTGAGGAAGGTGACATCATAGTGACTAGAGTATCGTCGGAAGACAACCCGGCTGATCCTTTCACAAAATCACTAAGTCGTGCCAAGCATGATGCTCATGCGAGGATGATAGGAATTAGATTTCATAGTGACTTGTCATAAAGTGTTATTCATTTGAAATTTGTAGCGAATAATAAATTGTATGAATTGATGATTTATTTATGGAGATTAAATCATTTGCAAGTGTTCTATCATTCATATAGTATTTAATTATTCCATTTCAACTTTTGCATGTTTAGAACCTATTCCAAAGTAACCTAAGAGATTACTTAAACGTCCACAGTCAATCGTTCTTATGGGAATAAGAACTGAATTAAGATGTCATGGGAGAGTTAGTAGATTGTTCAAAAGGATGAACATTGCATGGAGATTGCTGCTACTCTCATGAGCATTTAAAAGGTGTATTTAAATGTTGGACTAACCCACGCTCAGAGTATTACCCCATGGACTTCATCATGGGTAATAGTGAGGCGATAATATAGTTTGAGTCTTCAAACCAAGATGCATCGTTTCCCTAATACGATTTCGTGATGCATTGGTCTAACTCCAACGTTATTCGTAACTGGTAGCTATACAGATTAGTTCCATGTATCATGTGATGACTATGAAGGAGATGGTGTAGTTAAGGTTTATTCGTTCCCTCTGATCAAAGTGATAGAGGAGATATCCATGGGCCCTGTTGATTTGATGTGACTCTGAAATACCTGCGCAGGTCATGACTAAATTGAAAGTTCAATTATGTAGTCAAATCGTCATCATAAATCTCGAATCAGGAAACATAATCGTAACTGTAACGACCCGAATTTTGTAAATAAATAAATTGTATAAAAATATGAAAAATACGGATAAATCATTTAAAGAATGTAGGAATTGGTTTCGTGTCATTTGGACACCGTATGAGAAAGTTATGGGCAAACCGGATCGAAGCGGGATGCAAAAGTTGCATCCTTGCTGCACCAACCAAGATAGCGACGCTATCTTGAAGATAGCGACGCTATCTTGAAGATAGCGACGCGAAAGGGGTAGTTTCCAACCAGCGACCCAAGATAGCGTCAAAGATTGTGTCGCGAAAACGAGCCTGGTCGAGATAGCGTCAGAGATAGCGACGCTATCTCCGTCGCGAATTATGGCGGGCATCGAGATAGCGACGCGAAATCCATCGCTGACAGCATTAAAGTCGGGGTTTTGGTCATTTAATGCATACCAAACCCTAGTTCTTCTCCCATTCGAGTTTGTGGACGTTTTTGAGTGTAAACCATCATTTGGAGCCGATTTCTTCATCAAATCTCGTGATTCTTCACTCTTAGTTGAAGATTAAAGGTATATCTTCAATCCTTTGTAGTTTTAGCTTTAGATCTATGGATTTAGAAGCTTGGGTTTGAAACCCTAGTTCTTGGGTTGGTGATTTATGGGTAAAATAAAGGTTGTACACACCTTGTAGATGATATTTTAACAAAGGAAACAAGTGTATGGTTAAGATTTATGAGAATCTTAAGATTGGTTAAACCTAGGGTTTTGGAAATCATCAAAATAGGGGGAAAGTATTATCAAAGGATTTCTAATAATAAAAGGGTGTATTATTAGTAGTAATTGTTGTTGAACAAGTTGTGATTGTCATATTAGGGATTTCAGTGGATTCTCAAAAGTGTACAATCTTGGGGAAAAGGAAGTATTGTGATTGAAGAACGCATTTGGAGCATTACTTGCTAAGGTGAGTACGTGTGGACTTTTTATTACCTATGTCGAGTCTATTTGATATTTGTGTAGAATTTAGTATATAGAGTTAGTTACATACTGTTGAATATAGTTAACTAACTTGTTTGATGATTGATGTGATTGCCAAGGGCTTTGATTGAAATAACTGTTGAGTTATAGTAAGGATGAGACGATGTGATGATGCGGGGGATCCCCGGTCATGAGGATATGGAATGGGGAGCATTTGGGCGGATCCCCATCGGCCCATTCCATGATAGTAGTCTTGCTAACTGGAAGTAGTCCGGCGAGTAAGGCATGTATATGTAGATTGGGCGATTCCCTCTTGCCTTTACCTTGAAGCTTATTAATGCGGGGGATCCCCGGTTAATATGTTAATGTGGTTCTAGTTAGTTTGGGGGCAACCCGACAACTAGATATGATTGCTAGGAAAGCAAGGATTATAGAGTCACAATAGGGTGACTAGATAGATGGACAAATTACTTGTATGTTCGTTTATATGTCTTATGATTATTATTATCATCGGGGTCTAAAGCCATGTAGCTCACGAGACGTTTTGTCTTACGTACTCCTTGTTGTTTTTGCTATGTACTCAGGTTCGGGATCGAAGATATAGGTACGCATTGATAGAGATGCGGGGCCTAGAGTAGAAGAACACTAGATCGGATTTAGACTTAGCTTTGGTTTTGATATATTTTGTAACATCAAACTTATACTCTGATTTTCATACCAACGGTTTTTATAAATCCGTATTTTGGGATAGTTCTCCTCTTTATTAGATGATATATTTTGGCCAAATGTTTTGTATAAAAATTTGAGGTGTTACAACTTGGTATCAGAGCTATAGTTTAAGTGAATTAGGTTGGATGACCATCCTAGTCTTAGATTGTAGCATTAGGAATATAAGATTCCTTGAGATTATAGGTTGACCTTGAGACTTTATGTTAAGTTTAGGGTTGAACCTAGGGGACCTATGAAAGTTGATATAAATATGGATATTGAGTCTTATGCAACTAATGGATTGTACATGAAGTGCTAAATGTTTAATGTCTTTCGTATAGTCTTGAACGAAAGAAATAGTGAACACTCATCGAAGTGGGAAAGCCCCGGAAAACCGGGAGGAAGAGATACCTCATATCGAGAGGGTGGTTGAACAAGAAAGTCAACCGTCGATGCATCGAGTGGATGAATCGGAGGTTGGAGCTAATAAGACTCCGGTAACCATGGCGGATCTCCAAACTCTTATTGATCAAATCAAAGGGACAGTGGCCGAGGAAGTGCACCGTATTATTGGGGACCGTGAGAGGTCGGGGGAGACCGTGAATCCGAAGCTAGGTCGGATGGGAGAACCGGGGGTAGTGGCACCGGGGAAGGGAAATCATCCACGGGTGGCCAAAGTGATGTGAGGGCAAAGCCCGATGAGAAAGATGGTTGTTCTTTTAAGTCATTCATGGCTTGTAAGCCAAATGAGTACAAGGGTAGTTCGGACCCGAAGGTAACTATGAGGTGGATCCGAGAGACCGAGAGGGTTATCAGTAGTAGCAAGTGTAAGAAAGCCGATATGGTGACGTATGCGTCACAACTATTGAAAGAAGATGCTATGGTTTGGTGGGATATTGTGTATGAAACCCTCAGGAGGGAGGTGATTGAGGTGATGTCGTGGGATGAGTTTACCACGAGGTTGAAAAAGAAGTTTTGTTTTGTCCCGAGAGGGATTTGGAAAAGATGCATGAAAAGTTTGTGACCCTTAAGAAGGGTGATATGTCGACTGAAGAATACTCGAGAGAGTTCACGGGATTGCTCCCGTTTGTTGCTAAAACCTAGTCGGATGAGAGGTTGAGGGTGGTCCGGTATGCTAGTGGGTTACCGTGGGATTACCAATTGGAGGTTAAGAGGGAGGTCACACTTGATGAGGCCATTAGTGCCGCCCGAGGTGCAGAAGAGGTGAATGAGGCACACGTTGCCGAGAGGGCCCATGTGGGCGAGAAGAGGAAAGCCGAGAGCGGCTCTAGTTCGTTCAAGAAAGGGAAGTTCACTTCGAGCTTCTCTAAACAAGGAAGTGTTGGCTCGTGCAAGAAGTGCGGGAAAAACCATACCGGCGTGTGCCGAGGAGAGTCGAAGACTTGCTTTAATTGTGGGAAGCCGGGGCATATGGCTCGAGAGTGCAAGTCTAAATCATTGGCCGAGGTCGAATGTTTCTCGTGCCACGAGAAGGGGCACTATAGCAATGTGTGCCCGAAAAAGGGGGCCGAATCAATGGTGTCCACGGCTCAAAAGAAAGTGGAGCCGGCAAAAGTGAAGGGACGATCCTTCCAACTCACTCGGGAGGAGGCGAAGGAGGCACACGATGTGGTGTCAGGTACTCTATTCATTAACTCCTTGCCAACTCATATATTATTTGATTCGGGTTCCAATTATTCGTTTGTGTCTTATGAGTTCGGTTGTAAGTTGAATGTGCCGTCCGAGATGTTAGACGAGATTTATGAAATAGAGGTAGCCGACGGGAAAACCTCAATGGTTGAAAGTGTTTAGAGAAATTGTGAAATAGAAATAGACGGTAGAAAGTTTAAGGTTGATTTATTGCCCATGGGTATAAAAGCGTTCGATGTAGTTATCGGTATGGATTGGTTGGGGATGCACCAAGCCAAGATATTGTGTGATAAGAAAATTGTGTCGATCAAGACACCCGACAACGAGAAAGTGTATGTGTATGGGGAAAAACGACATCACATGCCTAATGTGATTACCGCCATTAAGGCGGGGAAGAGTATATCGAAAGGTTGTGCATCGTTTATTGCATATGTATTGGATGGCCGAAAAGAAAAGAAGACGATGGATAACGTCAAGGTTATTCGGGATGTCCCCAAAATATTTCCCGATGACTTGCCCGGTTTGCCACCGGAGAGACAAGTCGAGTTTAAGATTGATTTAGTTCTGGGGGCGACGCCGATTTCTCGTGCTCCGTATCGTTTAGCTCCCACCGAGATGCGAGAATTGATGACTTAATTGCAAGACTTGTTAGATAAGGGTTTTATTCGTCCAAGTTCGTCGCCGTGGGGTGCACCGGTATTGTTTGTCAAAAAGAAAGACGGTTCGATGAGGATGTGTATCGACTACCGAGAGTTAAATAAGGTAACTATTAAGAACCGTTACCCGTTGTCGAGGATCGATGACTTATTCGACCAATTACAAGGTGCTAGTTATTTCTCGAAGATTGATTTGAGGTCGGGTTATCACCAAGTTCGGGTGAAAGAAGGCGACACCGAGAAGACGGATTTTCGTACACAGTATGGCCATTATGAGTTCCTAGTGATGCCGTTTGGTCTTACAAACGCGCCGGCCATTTTTATGGATTTGATGAACCAAGTTTGCAAAACGTTCCTTGATAAATTCTTGATAGTGTTCATTGATGATATCTTGATTTATTCGAAAACCAAGGAAGAACACAAAGGTCATTTTCGGCTTGTGTTAGATGTGTTGAAACGGGAAAAGTTGTATGCCAAATTCTCGAAGTGTGAATTTTGGTTGCGGGAAGTGCAATTCTTAGGTCACGTGGTGACATGTGATGGTATTAAAGTCGACCCGTCCAAGATTGAAGCAGTGTCAAATTGGGAGCCTCCGAGGACTCCTACCGAGGTTAGAAGTTTCCTTGGATTAGCCGGTTATTACCGAAGATTTATACAAGACTTCTCGAGAATCGCGGTTCCCCTAACAACGTTAATGAGAAAAAGTGAGAAGTTTGTGTGGGAGAAGAAGCAAGAAGAGGCGTTTAATTTATTGAAGGAAAAGTTATGTAACACTCCGATTCTTACGTTACCGGATGGTATGGAAGATTTTGTCATTTATAGTGATGCTTCGAATCAAGGGCTCGGTTGTGTGTTGATGCAAAGAGGGAAGGTGATCGCGTATGCTTCGCGACAATTGAAAAATGCGGAATTGAGATACACGCCACACGACTTGGAGTTGGCGGCGATTATATTTGCCTTGAAGTTGTGGAGGCATTATTTGTATGGTACTCGGTGTACATTGTACATGGATCATAAAAGTCTACAATACGTGTTTACTCAAAAAGATCTTAATATGCGACAAAGAAGATGGATCGAATTGATCGCCGACTATGATTGTGAAATTGTGTATCATGCGGGAAAGGCGAATGTGGTAGCCGATGCCTTGAGCCGAAAAGTCTATGAGAAGCGAACCGAGGAATATTAACGCGTATTGAAGTCGTCTCGAGCATTATCAAAAGAATCAAGAATGCCCAACGAGAAGTTATGGGAAAAGACGAGTTAAGACAAGAACGGTTGGGTAAGAACCAACATTTTCTCGAGAATGCACAAGGGTTGAAAACCGTAGGCGGTCGAATTTGGGTTCCCAAGTTTGGGGGTACCCGAAAAGAATTGTTGAATGATGTGCACAAGTCAAAGTATTCGATTCACCCGGGAAGTACAAAGACGTATCAAGACTTGAAACGGGTTTATTGGTGGCCCGGAATGAAGGCAAGGGTAGCCAAGTACATCTCGAAGTGTGCCACGTGTGCACAAGTGAAAGCCGAGTATCAAGTACCGTATGGGGTAGCTCAATCATTGTTAGTACCGGCCGGAAAGTGGGAAGACATAACTATGGATTTCATAGTAGGCTTGCCAAAGACGAGTAAGGGTCATGACGCCATTTGGGTCATAGTTGACCGGTTGACCAAGAGTGCATTATTTTTAGCCATTCGGGAAACCTTGCCACTTGAGAAGTTGGCTAAGTTGTATGTTGATGAGGTTGTTCGACTCCACGGGGTTTCGTTATCGATTGTATCCGATAGAGACGCGAGGTTTACCTCGAGATTTTGGAGATCGTTACAAGAAGAGTTGGGTACAAAGTTGCGGTTGAGCACGGCTTATCATCCGCAAACCGACGGTCAAAGTGAAAGAACGATTCAGACGGTTGAAGACATGTTGAGATCGTGTGTGTTAGATTTCGGTGGTAAATGGGATGAACATTTACCGTTGCTCACGAGACGTTTTGTCTCACGTACTCCTTGTTGTTTTTGCTATATACTAAGGTTCGGGATCGAAGATATAGGTATGCATGGATAGAGATGCGGGGCCTAGAGTAGAAGAACACTAGAACGGATTTAGACTTAGCTTTGGTTTTGATATATTTTATAACACCAAACTTATACTCTGATTTTCATACCAAAGGTTTTTGTAAATCCATATTTTGGGATAGTTCTCCTCTTTATTAAATGATATATTTTGGCCAAATGTTTTATATAAAAATTTGAGGTGTTACAGTAACTAGAGTGATTGACAAGTCCATGTCACTGGTTACATGATATCGTGCAAAGAATGACATATGATCACTTATCATAGGACTGTTTCTGATAGTTCAGAGTTCAGCAGCTGCACATGCTATGCACACTCCAAAGGATACACGAACTCGTACCGTTTATAGTTGATGAGATGTCCAAGTGGGAGACTGTTGGAAATAGTGTCCAACACATCAAATAAACCGGTATTCCGGTTCGGGTATTTTAGAGTCCTATTCGGGTTGCCCTCGAGGAATCAACGAACACGAGAAATAACGTAGTGTTTAATTAATAGTTTAATTAAATGGACTAACGGGCTAGACAAGCTAATATAGTTGATGGGTAATTAACTAGATTATGGTATCGGGCCAAGTATTAATTAATAGTTTAATTAATTACTTGCGGGCTTAATTAAAGAGTTAATTAGAAGCAGACTAGGACCAATTGTGGTGTTACCATAAGTGGGATTTGGTAAGTATAAATAAAGGGTTAAGGAGTTTAACCTAATAGGCTTCAATCACTTGTTCCCTTGCCTCCCTCCCATTCGACCGAACACCACCGCCGTCGCCGCACCACCGCTGCCGCCGTACCGCCGCCGCCGTACCGCCGCCGCCATACCGCCGCTGCCATTCGAACCGAAAGAGTTTTCGGGTTCGGTTTTTGGTGCTTGTTACTCAAGGTGCTTTATACTACACTGTGGTATATTGTCCGGTTCGTGATCAACCTTGGGTGTGAACCAATAGAGAGATTCTTTCTTGAATCCTAGGCTTAGTGTGATAACCTGGCAAGAACGAGATCACAAGTTTTGTCAAATTCGCCAAACCGTAATCAAGTAAATTTCGAATCCATCTATTTAATTATATTAAATAGTTCTAGTTGCATTAGAGTTGTAAACCTAACGGTCCAAGTTTTATCGGGTCGATGTTCTAATCAAGTTACTTTTGATTTCCGTCTTAAGTAAATTGTGGCTAGATGCATAGAAAACCCAACAAACAATTCATGGTTGAGAGGGATTTGAATTATAGCGTGTAATAGACAGCTTTGTTTTGCGGGTGTAATACTTGTGTAGCAAAGTAAACAACGTGAAAATGTGTTTATGATAAATATTTATGTACAGTCACTTAAAGAGGGAAAATAAGTGTCTGTTAACATTCATGAACACTTCAACGAATGAATTTTTGTGTCCGTATTTGTTTGTTAAAAAAATTAAGTGTTAATGGGTTGTTTGTAAACAATGCAGTAAAAAGGTAAGCAAATATAAAAGAAAACGAAACATACACAAACAAAAGTTAACGAACGTAAATGAACGAACGTTACATATGTTCATGTTCGTTCATTTAACTAAAAGAACATAAAATATTATAAGTTTTACCTTTTTTATGATAAATGATAAAGAATAATGAGTCTTCTATATGTATAAAACTAGCTACATAGTCCGCCCAAATGGGCGGGCATGCTTCGAAAAATATATAGGAGAGTGACACAAATAAAAGTGTTGAAATCATATAGTAATACATTATTTGAATAATGATAAGTGTTATGAAGTATCATATTTGACCATAAAAAGTCAATAGTCAATGAACAAATGGTAACCTCATCACATGGTTCAATAGAGCTCTCGATCTAATATTTCCTGCAAAATTCAATCAATATATGTGAAGAACTTTAGATAATTGACAATTTTAGCTAATATTTATATACGATTAAAATTTTAGCCAATTTTAGCTAATAGCTATATATCAATGTAAATAACAAAAAAATATAATTAGAATAGCAAATTATTTTGAGTTGAAAGCATATGATAAAATTTTACATCAATATGAGGCATTTTGATTAGACAAAGAGCTTTTGCAGTTACTAAAAATGCAACTGCCCCACCCTATCAAATTTCATAAGTTATACTCCACGAATACTAACCTCATCCCATGGTTCCACAAAGCCCTTGATCTGATATTGCCTGCAAAATTCGGTCAGTTTAAGTGAATAAAATTTAAATGATTGAAAACTTTAGCTTACAATTGTAACACCCGTATTTTTATAAAATCGTTTAAAACATTTAAAATAAAATTTCCAACATATGTCATGTTGACCAAAATACGGTTTAACAAAAACTTTAAAACCTTTATCAGAGTATACAAAAATACGGTGTCACCAAGTATATCAAAACCATAGGCAAACGGGATCTACCTACGAGCTCCCGAGCTAAACATCTCTAGGCCACTTCTAGTTACTCTTCTAGTCATTCTTCCTTTGTGTGCTACTCTCTAGCACTTGCTCAAACTACCGAATCCACAAAATAGTGACCTCCGGCTCAGAACCTCCAAATTACACGACGATTTTACACGCTCTGAAGGCTTTATACAACATCCTTCCATCTCTACCGACTAGGTCTTTCTACCTTTTTGGGTAGATACTTCCCACTACTGGCTTCGTCATACGATGACTCTTCCTTCATATGGGTATTGGAATCATTCCGCCTACCCTCATTCATTCGATTATCCAAAATCTGGTTCATATCCTCATTCATAACTCTTCCCAGTTTAGTGGAGCTCGTCCACTTTTCACATTCATTCTTTCGTCATACCAACGTATCCATCAAACAAGATCCAAATGGTCGACTCAACACTCGAAAACAACACATTTAGATCAAAACATGACATTTCTCATAGGGATCGACCCTATCATACTAATGCCCTACGGTCTCAAAAGACTTCACATTACACATTTCATAACAACTTCTATAGATCCCCTAGGGTCAACCTTAAACTTAACATAAAGTCTCAAGGTCAACCTATCGATATCAAGGAATCTTACATTCCTATAGCTACAGTCTAAGACTAGGATGGACATCAAACCTAATTCACTTAAACTATAGCTCTGATACCAAGTTGTAACACCCGTATTTTTATAACATCGTTTAAAACATTTAAAATACAATTTCCAACATATATCATGTTGTCCAAAATACGGTTTAACAAAAACTTTAAAACCTTTATCAGAGTATACAAAAATACGGTGTCACCAAGTATATCAAAACCATAGGCAAACGGGATCTACATACGAGCTCCTGAGCTAAACATCTCTAGGCCACTTCTAGTGCGACCTTCTATCACTTCAACCTGTACCTGAGTACATAGCCACAAAACAAAACTTAGTACGTGAGACAAAATAGTCTCGTGAGATACATGGGTTTTAGACCCAAGTAATAATAATAATCATTTCATATATATATATATATATATATATATATATATATATATATATATATATATATATATATATATATATATATATATATATATATATACTTCATTAATACCGTCTAGTCACCCTATTGTGACCCTATCGATTCCTGCTCTTCTAGCAATCACATCTAACTATCGGGTTGCCCCCGAACTAGCTAGAACCACATACATATCTAGTTATCGGGTTGCCCCCAAACTAACTAGAAGCACAAACATATCTAACTATCGGGTTTCCCCCGAACTAGCTAGAAGCACAACGTATCTAGTTATCGGGTTGCCCCGAACTAACTAGAAGCTCAAGATACCGGCAAGAGGGAATCGCCCAATCTACCGATACCTGCCTTACTCGCTGGAATACGTCCAGTTAGCAAGACTACTAACGTGGATGAGTTGACGGGAATCCACCCAACTGCCCCTCAATCCACACCTCATGACCGGGAGTCGCCCGTGACATCACATCATCTCAATCTTACCATAACTCAACAGTCATGTCAATCTAGCTCTCAGCTATCATATCAATCATCAAACAAGTTAGTTATCTAATAATAACTATATATAACTAGTTCAACATATTGTGAACGTACCTTTATGGTCCCATGGACCCGATCATAAAGCAGTTCACCTCTACTTCTACATCTATGAACCCTAGGAGGTTCATACTTACTTATTTCATAAGATACATTTCTTATCTATCGATAGCATAATACTTTTATCTCTTCGTTGACTATAATACATGATTATTACTAGTCACGTCGTATTCATTTTCATATATATATATATATATATATATATATATATATATATATATATATATATATATATATATATATATATATATATATATATTCTTTACTTTTATTAGTAAATCTTACCAATAGATACTCATTACTACAACGTCATTTCCAATTGCTTTACTAATACATATTTATTAATAAAGACTTAATGTACATTCTTTTACTCATTATCTTTATTATTATGGTTCATTAATAAAGATTCCATAATTACTTTAATTTATCATATTTACCTTCAAATTCATCAATCATACTAGACTTATTCCAGTATCACATTCTACATACTTCGATACATTTTCAGTCACTGTCTTTATCGAAATATTTATTAATAAAGACCTATAAAATATCATATGTATTTTCAAAACTAATTGCTATGTACCCAGTTTAAAAGTCTCATGTACTCACCTTAGCGATAGCTAAATCCATATCGTGTTCATCAACACGAATCCTTGCATCCCGCCTGTGGAATATCTCCAACCTTTAGGTCTTTGCAACCTATCAACATAATCATCACATCTCTAGTTATCATCAATAACTATATATAACATAAATTCTATTATCATCTTTAACCACCAAGTTCATCCAACTTGGTGGAAATCCCAAAATCATAGTTCCAAGATTTCACCAACATAACCTAAATCCAACAACAACCCAAGGTTGACATCATTAGTCTCCAACATTAGTCTCATAACACTAATTAATCACCAACACCCTTTTCCCCAAAATTTGGTGACATTTAAAACCCTAAGTTTCACCAATCTTAAGATTCTTACAAATCTTAAGCATACACTTGTTTCCTTTGTTAAAATACCATCTATTAAGTTTATACAACCGTTTTTCAACCATTAATCACAAACCCAAGAACTAGGGTTTCAAACCCAAGCTTACAAATCAATGGATCTAAAGCTACAACTACAAATGAGTGAAGATTTACCTTAATCTCCAACAATGGAAGCAAAATCACTTGATTTAGACCTCAAAATCGGCTCCAAGCGACCTTTTCCACTCAAAATATGTATAAGAACTTAGAGAGAGTTCTAAGGTTGAAAAATGAGCATAAATGGCTGAAATCCCGATTTTATTCTGTTTCAGCAAAGTTCGCGCCGTGAACTCATCGTGAACTCATCGTGAACTTCCTAGAATCAAAAACCCAACATCTCTGGTCAAAGTTCATGTTCGTGAACTTTAGTTCGAGGCGTGAACTTTGGCCTGCAGTTTTTGTTGCCCTTTTCGACACGGTTTCGTCCGTAACTTTCTCATACGATGTCCAAATGACATGAAACCAATTCCTACGTTCTTTAAATGATTTATCCTTATTTATAATATTTTTTTCATAATTTATTCAACACAAAAATTCGGGTCGTTACAACAATAACACTGCCGATAAACGTTACTGATAAAAGTTGTTAATAAAATATCAATGCCCTCACTGAGATATTGCCTGTAAAATTCATAACAGTAGAAATGTAATGAATATTGAGAATAATAAATACAATTAATTTCCCTTCAATTTCAAACATATGGTGTGTGGTAAGAAAGTTGACAGCTCAAATCTGTACCAGTGCAAAATTAGAGAACATAGACACCATACTATTAGGAAAAGAGAAGTCATAAACATAGGTGTATTGTTACAACTCGCTACTCTTTGAATCATGAATACCTAATAGAGTAAGAACTATACGGATTATTCCATCTAAAATCATTTATTTTAATAAAGTTATAAACCAAATTTGACTTGGAAAAAATGGTAACATAAAAGAGTGATCAAATAGTAATACTCACTAAAATGATGATATTGTTGCTCAAATGATATCACACGAGGTGGCAGGAGGCGATGAAGTCCAAGTCAATATCTTATGGTAAAGGTAAATCAAGTATCATGCTCTTGAAAAGCAATAGTTTTAATTTCCAAATGTTCGTTTCAATTATGATCTCAAAACTGATTTAAAATATTTAAAACCGATATTTTAAGTTTACGAATAGAGTTTTGATGTTTAGTGGACTTAGGAGTTAGGATTAGAATTGGATTTTGCATAGATTGGCGGATAGTGTAGCTGGTAAAAAATGGTTCGGGTTGAAACAGGTACTCGTCGAGTGGTTCTGGGTCAGGTTGTCTCAGAAACATTTGGCCTAATTGATCCATTCCGTATTTAGCTAGAAATATTATTTGACCCATTTGAGATTGAAATAACCAATGTGATAGGTACTTCAAAAAATATTCTTCAATTATAAAAAATGTGATAGGTACCTGGATGTCTCGTGATTTACATATATTCTTGATACAAATCTTTTAAAGCTTGAACTGCACTTGAGTCAACATAAGTAACAACTGAAAACACAAAATGACCAACGGTTCCAGAGAAATTGACAATTTTGTAGTTAACTTCATATATCTTTAAAGATGATGAGTACATATGTGCCAACTCAAGAATTACAAAACATAAATTTCCTACTTTTGGTCCATGTCTGCATTAACTTGAATGCATTTTGACCATTTGACTTGTTTTCTTTGTAAGATAGTTCATTTTATCATCTCAAAACATAACTCGAATCGACCCAATTGGTAAGTATATGAGTCAAAATTGTTATCTCTAAATATCCAATTATATTTTAATCTCCTCAAATTATATATTAGGCAACCAAGATAAGTGACATATACAAGGTTTTATGGAACTGAACTATCGTAGGCAACCTACAATCACACATTTACAAAAAAGAAAAGGCTATTCTTGTATTACAATGTGCCCAAAGTCTACAATTAATAGGCTGCAATTTTTTTTAAATTCATCTTAAAACTGGTTATAATAGAGAAACATATTATAGTAAGCAGGTAAAAAAGAATTATGTTATAATATATATAGAGTTTAAAACAGATTCATATATAAATCTGAGCAGAACTTAAAATCAGTTTAATATTTCTGTTCTAATTCATACTGTAGTATAGGAAACCTAAAAGAAACAAAAAGATCGAATTATCTATAGAAAATATAAATTACAATGAAAAAGAAACACATAAAAAACAGAAACAAACCAGATTGTGCAGAGTATTTTTTTGATCACTATGTGTTATATGGTAAAAGTAGAATGGAGACTGATCTATTGAAAAGTGAATGTTTATACTCTTTTATGAAAAAAAAATTCAATTCAAATTGAGAACTATTATTAGTACTTTAAATGATAAAAAGAAAGGATTTTTTATATATATTTCAAATCCCAAAATCAGAATCAGACGCTAATTGAGATATATGGGAAGAAAAATATGTTCGTGACTAACTTATTATGGTGAATTGACATTTGATATACTCAAATCCATTATAACATAATTCGAATTTGAAACACTGACAATGTATTTGAAAACTTCATGATGATTTATTGATTTATGAAACAAATAGAAGTGTGGGTGAATGATGAAAAAAACCCTAAAACTCAAAACAAATTGATACACAGATGTTAGAGATTAAAACTGAACTTACGAAATTAAGCATCTGTTTTTCGTTTTTAACAGTTGATTCGAGTGTCTGGCTATGGTAGAAATTGGAGTCTCAATCGCAGGGTTCAAAAAAAAGGGAGCATGTAAGTTTTGCCTCAAACAAACGTGGTTCTTAGGGCATTATAAATTACCTTGTGGAATGATATTGATGGAGCTGGAGAACAAAAGACCTTGTGTTCATGTAAAACGTTCAGGAAGAAATTGAATGTGATTGAAACTCTGTTAGAATAATACAGGAGAGAGACGGTGGGCGAGAGGCCGAAAGAAAATGGGGAGAAGAGAACGTAATTCGGTTTGTAGAATATAGGGAGGATGCAAGTTGGTCAATGGGGTAATTACATGTGACATTGTGGACCAATGAGATAGCTTCAAAGTGATTAGTTGGCAAAATAAAATCAAACATAGGCCTCATATATATGAGAAGATATTAACTTAATTTATGCTACTACTTGGCAGATGTTTTGTAAATTTCAGAATAGTATTTCTTTTAATACTCACTCATCGAGTAAAACGATATTTTTTTCTTCTTCTTTTTATTGGTTTAAATATAGGAGTTCTACTATGTCATGTTGGAAAACCAATCCTTTATACATAATTACTTTTTAGGGTTGGTATTAGGGGTGTTCACTATTCAGATATAATCGGATTGTCCAATTGGACATTTTGGATCGGACTATTTGGATTGGTTATTTGGTTTTTTGGATCGGTTTGGACTTAAACCAACTTCATAGTTTGGATTTCGGATTGGATTTGGTTTCCATCGTGAAAACCGGATTGTCCAAAAAAACCGAATAGTAATATGATACTCATTTTCTTTACATTTGTTGGTTTCCATTGTAAGCAATTATGATACTCATTTTCTTTACATTTCTTATAGTAAAATGATCTATATTGTTAGAATATTACTTTTGCGTGAATTAAAAAAAGATGAAAGTTTACCCTTATCAACGAAGACGTGAGATGTAGCACCCGTATCCATTACCCATGGGTTTGGGGGTTGGTTGATACCCAAGGTATACATTGCTTGCTCAATATCGGTAGGGGCAGAGTCCGAACCGGCCATAAAAGCTTGTTGGGCGGTGCGTGGATCACGGCCCAGTAGGCCAGCAGTTCGGTTTTTGGCCTGTGACTGTCCAGTAGCTTGATTGGGCCAGGGAGCACTCGAATATGGACAAGGGGGTATGGGCCACCCGGTTGGATTTGTCCAATTTCCGGAACTAGTGTACCATGGATACCATGGAAACGGAGAAAAATTGTGTGTACCGCCTCCTGACCGACGATTGCCACCAGATTGTGAACCATCATTGTGACCTCTGTTACCGTAATTTTGTTGACCTCGTCCACCAAATTTTTGACGTCGGCCGCCTCCCCGAGATTGGTTTTCCCGATTTTTGTGTGACGATCCAGAGACGCCACCGGGTAACGAATCAGCTGTAGGAGCAAGAAAAGCTGAATTGGAGGAGGTTGCGAGTTTCTTTGCGAGACCAGCCTCTTCCAGGGTGAGCATAGATCTCGCTTGATGAAAAGAGGGTAGCGGATTACTCTGACGCAGAAGAGTACCCACACCGTTATATGCCTCGGTTAGACCGGACACCATTTGTAGAACCAACCGGTCATTCGAAACCTCAGCACCGACGTTACGAAGTTGATCGGACAATTCCTTGAGGCGTTGGCAGTATGCCGAAACGCCTTCAAAATCCGATAATACGGTATGCGAAAATTCTTGTTCGAGAAACGGCTCTAGCGTGTTTGTTATCCTCGAACAAATCCCGTAGGCGATTCCACGTATCCATGGCGGTGGAATCCGATACCATGATGGTAACGATTAAATCGTTAGAAATGGTGGAAAAAATCCAACCCAACACGGTTGCATCAAGTGTAGACCAGAGACCATCGTCATCGGTATTGGATCCGGACGCAGGAACTTTATCATCGGGAATGATATGATGAAGAACCTTGAGAGATCTACAACAAATTTTAAATAATTCTGCCCAAGTGGAATATTGGACCTTATTTTGTTCCAATTTAAGAGGTATGTGATTACGGATGTTCGACACACCAAGGGCGGGATGGAACTTGGTAGAATCTGTGTTGGTGATGGGGGTATTTTCGCCGCCTGCCATTGGAGCAACAAAGAAGAAAAAAGAAAATATGGAGAAAGAATAATGGCGCAAGGCTGCTGCCAAGATGAAGAGGAGCGGAAGAGAGAGAAAGTGGTAAGAAGGATCTCTCTTGATACCATATAAGAGAATGAATCGTTGATTGTTTCCATTGTCCAAAGGACTATAAATATACAAAGATAGACTACCATCATGGCTATAATTAAGCTAGTATTGACTACCTACCATAATTCTAATATTCACCAAATATATTACATTTACACTAATATATTCTAACATATGTACTAACACTTGTTCCATTTTATATTGTATCATTTGACGATATATCAATCTTTTTGGAGTTTTTGATAAAGTTGATATCAAGATATTTGCATATATCATTATAAATGTCACAAGCTATGAATTAGACTTGTTTTTATGTACAAAGTAGTTTATCATTTTGGAATTTTACATATCGAACTTAATATTATTTTATTTATATACTTTTATAGTATTTTTGGAAATTTTAAGGAAAAACCAAACGGATAAAACCAAATCAACCAAATTGTTATTTAGTTCGGATCGATTTGGTTTTCGAATTAGTTTGGACGGTTCGGTTTGAACTTTTGAAAACCGGACTTTATTTGGTTTCATCTATTTGGTTCGGATATATCCAAACCGTCCAAACGAACACCCCTAGTTGGTATAGTACTTTTTGGATCATAACATAATTAAAGACTATTTATAATGGGTCATTTACAATTTTAGGAAATCTAGTGATTCATAAAGTAAAACATTTGATGATCTTTATGTCCGTAAATAAGTTTTTTACTCCCTCCGTTCCACTTTATTGTCTACTACAAAAAAGCACACAGCTTAAGAAAAGTACATTAATTATATTATGTCACCAATCAAATTTTCTCTTTCCCACTTAAATGTTTTTTGATTGGTTAATATTTAGGAAAGGACAATCTTTGTGGGACAAACTAAAATTGTATTATGGACAATAAAAACGGGACGTAGGGAGTAATATTTAGGTCAAAATGCATTTTAGTACCCTGAACTTGGCTAACTAAGTCCTCTACTACCCCGACTCATTAATTTGATCATATTTTCTCGCTTAACTTACTCTCGTTGAGGCTTTTGACAGACTAAAAAATATACGTTCATCTCAATATATTGATATTATAAACAAATCTTGTGAGAAAACAAGGTCAAATTAGTGAGTTAGGGTATAAAATAAACATTTTGTCAAATTCAGGGTACCATGTTGCACCTTTAATAGTTCAAGGTAGTAATAGACCCAGTTAACCAAATTTAAGGTACTAAAATGCATTTTAGCATTGAATTTAAATGAGTAAATCTTAAATTTGAATATAGATCCCCATTTAAGTTTGAGATTCTCAAACATTAAGAGTAAAAATTATTTTTGGCAGGGTTTCATTGTATTTTTTTTCCTTTAAAGAAAATTTTGATATCATTAACATTAAAAAAAAATTAAAAATCATTATTGCAAGATTCTGTCTTAATTATTTCCTACCTTAAAATTACCTTATTACCCCAAACATGTTTATATTATAGTGCTATTTTCAATTAAATGTGTGGGGGCATATAGTGTGAATCCCGTAAGAAGACATCAGTTGATATCAACCTTAAAACAGCTTTCCAAAAGATGTTGATATTGCCATTATGCTTAGTCACACATAATTAAATTAGACAAGGGGACCCACATTAACCATCAAAATTTTCTTAGATTAAAAGAATGGAAAACCGTAATTAATTAATAATGAGATTTTTCATGTCTATATTTGTTCCACCTATATTTAAAATGTGATTTATAAAGTGAAACAAAATGAAAAAAAAAATGTTTTGGGGCCCGACTATTATCTAAATTAATTGGTATTTAAGGGTCTTTGTATTTCCTTTTAACAATTTAAGTCTCATAAAATTTGAGGCTAATGGCCTAGCGGTAAGGTGTTTGCCCTCTAACTTAGTGGTTGAGAGTTCGGGTTTTAAAATGGACATAGATAGTTATTTAGGAGTAGATTAGATTCGTTTTAAAAAAAAAAAGTAAAAAAAATTTAAGTCTCATAAAACAAGAAATACCAACGAAAGATGGCAACAAACTAATTTAATTAACGTTCAAATCTACTATGAATAGAGGGTATTATTCCCATGATTGTCCGTTTCTGTTGAGCTCAATTACAAGTCACAATCTCTGCTTTCTCTTTCTAAAGATTCACTTTCACACTCTCTAAATCTTTCACTTCTTTCTGGGTTTGTCTTCAAGAAAGTTAAAACTCACATAAAAATCCAAACTTTGTGAATCTTTTTCTGTCTTTCTTGATTCTTGTTTGCTCTGTTTTATCTTTTGAATTCTGTTTTTTGTCAAATTAAGAAAAACGAAAGATGACAGTTGAGGAAATTAGAGAGATTGTGGTTGGTAATAATGAAATTGACAGGTTTCCCATTGGGATGAGAGTTCTTGCTGTTGATGATGATCCACTTTGTTTGAAAGTATTGGAAGCCCTTTTAAGAAAATGCAAATATCATGGTTAGGTTTTTTTTTAATTACTGTTTGTGTGTGTATTATAATCCTTTTTGTGCTTCAATTTAATTTGGGTTTTTCAAAATTGTTCATCAATTATTCTATATGTCTGCAAAAGCAAGATTAAGGCTTCAATTCTGACACAATTATGTGGAAATTTTGTTGTAATTTGTTGTTCGAGTCAACGATGTTCAAGACTAGATTTTTAATCAGTTACGTGCTTCAATTGATCATATATACATTACCCAATTATGACTTTGTCACAATTATGTGATAGTTTTTTTTTAATCTTTTATAATTTGTTGTTCTTTGTCAACAATGTTCAAGACTGGATTTTATTCAATTATGTGCTTCAGATTGTTGTTTATACATTACCCAGTTAATGATTTTGACCTTTTTGATAGGTTTTAATTCTTTTACATCATTATTGTGAAATTAATTTCTTTTTTCACAGTTACAACCACAAATCAAGCAATAACAGCACTAAAGATGTTAAGAGAAAACAGAAACAGATTTGATTTAGTGATCAGTGATGTTTATATGCCAGATATGGATGGTTTCAAGCTTCTTGAACTCGTTGGGCTCGAAATGGACTTACCAGTCATCAGTAAGCCCAAAAATGCTCAACTTTGACTTCAAATTCAAGGTCAAACATATAAATTCCAAAAAAAATAACAAATTTTCTTGAAATTGTTTCAGTGTTATCAGGAAACAGTGATCCTAAGCTTGTAATGAAGGGAATAACTCATGGTGCGTGTGATTATCTTGTGAAACCGGTTCGCCTTGAGGAATTACGCAACATTTGGCAGCATGTGATTAGACGAAAAGTTGAGTCAACATCAAAGTCAAAATCAAACAATAATGAAAAGTCAGATCAAGGGAATGAAAATGGAGATCAAAATGTTAACAAAAACAGAAAAAGAAAAGATGAAGAAGAAGATGATGAAGAGAATGGACATGATAGTGATGACTCATCATCCACTCAGAAGAAGCCACGTGTCGTTTGGTCAATTGATCTTCATAGAAAATTTGTTACTGCGCTTAATCATTTGGGAATTGAGAGTGAGTCTTTTTTAGTAATTTAACATTTTGTGTGTTGTAATTATTGAATTATGTTACATATGATGCAGAAGCTGTTCCTAAAAGGATTCTTGATTTGATGAATGTGGATGGACTTACTAGGGAAAATGTAGCAAGCCATCTCCAGGTACGCATATCGTTTTTTTTAAATCGAATTTTCTGTCGATTAAATGAAGAAAACCGTGTTTTATGACGGTTAAAATGAGATCTTTTAGCATTAATATGGAAAAAAGTTGCGGTTTTGGGTTAGAGAGGAAAAAGGTATTTTTTTGGTGATTTAATGGAAATATCCTTGTGGGTAACGATTAAATTAGGCATTTTTTTGGCAATTAAATGGGTAAAAATGAGATCTTTTTAGCATTTACGTGGAAAAAAGTTGCGGCTTTGGGATTATAGAGCAAAAAAGGTGTTTTTTTGGTGATTTAATGGAAATATCCTTGTGGGTAACGGTTAAATTATGCAAATTTTTGGCAATTAAATGGGTAAAAACGTGGTTTTGTGGTCTAGATGGAGAAAAAGTTGATCCTTTTGGCATCTATATGGAAAAGAAGTTGCATTTTTGGAATTATAATGAATAAAAAAGGTCTCTATTTTGGTAATTGAATTGAAATATGCTGGTTATTGGTTATTATGCAATGTTTTGGTTATTACATGGAGAAAATCGTGCTTTTTTGGTGGTTAAATAGAGAAAAAAATGTATTCTTGGTGTTTAAATGGCAATAAAGTAGGAATTTTTTTGGCGGGAAATACCTTTATGAAAAACAAGAAACTTAAGTTAATTGTATCCATGTTTACAGAAATACCGAGGTTTCCTAAAGAAAATCAGTGATCAAGCAAACATGGTGGATGCATTTGGTAACAGCAAAGAGTATATGCGAATGAATCCTCTTCTTGATGGACATGTAGATTTCCTTTCACCGCCAAATGGTTATACGCCAGCTGGCATGCTGACTAGGCTCAACAGTGCAACTGGTGTGACACTTCATAGCCTCACGGGCCCACCGTTGGTCCAACCAAACTATAAGCTCCAACCGGTTGCATCTTCAAATTACCAAAATATTAACCTTTTTCAGGGGATTCCACCATCTTTTGATCTTGATCATCATCAATATGGTAATAAAACGAATACCCAACTCACGGATTTTGGTTGTGTTGATGAATCCCGAATCTTTACAGGTACCCACTTGACTGATTTCAAATTTCAATTGAATTTTTGAATTTTGGATATTGTGTTGATGATTCTTGAATCTTTATAGGTAGCAAGTTGGTTGATTTCAGTACTATTGATGAATCTCGGATCTTTACAGGTACCCAACAAAACAAGATTTTAATATTATGATAAATCTTAAATCTTTATTAATAAATCTTAAATCTTTATAAAATAATCTTGAATCTTGATAGGTTCTAGTACCTTCACGGATCCCCTATCATCTTTAAAACAGTCTTCTAATCTTATTTCAAGTACTACTCCCACTTTTCTGGACCAAAGTGTTACCAACGGTTTTGGTTCCACAACTGCCACCTTACCAACCGACATTGGTCATGGTGGTTTAGTTGGTGATATTGTTAGAAATGTTAACCAAAAAAACAAGAAACAAGATTATACTCAATACTCACAAAATGCTTTTAGCACACTAGCCTCATCGGCTCTAGCCAATGGTGGTGGTTTGGTTAGTGACAATAGACCAACAAATGGTGGTTTAATTCGGGCCAATGAAGATTACTTAATGGACCAATCAAAGATACAAGGTGGTTATGGTTCGTTAGATGATATTATTATTACAGCTGGAATGATGAAACGAGTAGGGGTTTTTTTTTTTTTTTCAATTTGTATTACATATTTTGATCATTTTATGAAGAAATTTGTGTGATGCAGGAGCAAGATCCTATGATGATAATGGGTGGTGAATTTGGATGTGATCCTTATGGTTTTGGTTCGTAAGGCGTTTGATTTGTAAAGAAAGTGCAACTACTTAGGTTTATTAGATGAGAAATTTGTATTTATATAGTAATCTTCCCTAGATTCGGTCTGGCTTTTGGTATTAGTCAAGTTTTTATCTTGTTGCAATGGCTGTTTTTCTTGATGTTTATGATTATAGAGGCATAAAGAAGACGACTATTGATTCAAGGGATGTTTATTTTGTAGGCGGTTAAGTGATTGTGAATAACCGTAGTCAATTAATTAGTTGTCATAAAATGAGTTGTAAAGCATAAGGTTTTTCAGGCTCAAGTTTGGCTTAATTAGATTCATTTAAGCTTTCTTGTACATGAATTATATAATTTGTTTAATTTAATTATAAATTTTTATATTATACTCCCTCTGTCCCTTAATAAAGTTCACATTTCTCCTTCAAGTTTTGTCCCTAAATAAAGTTCATATTTCTCAAACTTAAAGGGCCCACTTAATATAATAATAATATTGCCTATACTTTCACCACTAACTATCTCCTAAAACACTTTCTCTCTCCAATCAAACCTTATATTTTAATCAAAAGTAATACCAAATACCCCACCACTAACTATCTCCTAAAAAATTGTGCCCAAGAGAAATGAGAACTTTACTTCAAAACAGAGGGAGTATTATATATACATGTGAATTTTGTAGGCGGTTAAGTGATTGTGAATAACCGTACTCAATTAATTAGTTGTCATAAAATGAGTTGTAAAGCATAAGGTTTTTCAGGCTCAAGTTTGGCTTAATTAGATTCATTTAAGCTTTCTTATATATGAATTATATAATTTGTTTAATTTAATTATAAATTTTTATATTATACTCCTTCTGTCCCTTAATAAAGTTCACATTTCTCCTTCAAGTTTTGTCCCTAAATAAAGTTCACATTTCTCAAACTTAAAGGGCCCACTTAATATAATAATAATATTGCATACACTTTCACAACTAACTATCTCCTAAAACACTTTCTCTCTCCAATCAAACCTTATATTTTAATCAAAAGTAATACCAAATACCCCACCACTAACTATCTCCTAAAAAGTTGTGCCCAAGAGAAATGATAACTTTATATTTGGAACGGAGGGAGTATTATATATACATGTGACTAGGGGTGAGCAGACAAAGAGGGTAACATGAATTGGAACCGTAACCGTCTTGGAACCGGAGGTTCCAGACCTGGAACCTGCTAGGAGGTTCCGGTTCCTAAAATCAAGGAACCGCCCTAAGAGGTTCCGGTTCTCAAAATTACTGAACCTGGAACCGGTGGTTAACCAGAACCGTCGGTTACTCGGTATATTTCTATTAAAAATATATAATACTTCCTCCGATTCAAAATAAGTGACACACTTTGGGTTTCATGATATTTAAGGCAAAATACTATAATGATGATTAAATTATATTAATTGGATGATTAGTGTTGAATGGGTCCCACACCTTTTGAATAAAGTGAGGTTAATGATGTTTAAAAGTAAAATGTAGGAGTAAAGAAATCATTTCACTTTGTTAAAGTAGATAGTTAATGAGTGTGGGTCCCATTATTTTTGCCAAATAAAGTAATTTTTCAAAGTGTATAACTTATTTTGAATCACCATAAAAAGGAAAGTGTGTCATTTATTTTGAATTGGAGGAAGTATATAATAAATACTTCCTCCGATTTAAAATAAGTGATACATTGTTAGTTTCACGGTTTTTGAGGTAAAATATGATAATGATAATTAAATTAGATTAATTGGATGGTTAGTAGGGCGGGCAAGTCTCACAAATTTTGAATAAAGTGAGGTTAGTATTGTTTAAAATTATGAGTAAGGGTAAAGATGTCATTTTACTTTATTAAAGTAGATAGTTAGTGGGTATGGGTCCCACTAATTTTACCAAATAAGATAAGTTTTCAAAATGTATCACTTATTTTGATACACCCATATATGGTAAGTATATCACTTATTTTAAATCGGAGGAAGTGTATTATACATTAAATTAAATAAAATAGGCCCAAACAGTCCTTTGAAAGTGGGCCAGCGTGAGTAATCACAGAAGAGGGTTTTATTTTTCATTTAGTAAACGCCTGGTGGTATTAGAGTAAGATTTAAGGTGTTGCCCATTAGACCGGTGCCAATGGTGACGGAAACTGACGCCGTCAGTTGCTGCCAACTCAGCGCCACGTCAGCATACAAACTAACTAACACTAAACTGACGTACCCGTGCCAACAGCACTCCGTCACTTCACCAACTTTAATTAATTTACTTTCTTTTTAATTAAAACAAAAATATAACTAAAACATAATACTTTTATTAAAATAAAAAAAACATTACAACAATTTAAAAACATAAAAAAAAAAGAAAAAAAAACAATAATTTAAAAACATAAATTAACGTTGGCGAAAATTTGGTGGGAGTTGCGAAATGTGGTCGACTAGTGCATTGCGAAGTCTATGATGCGTTGCTTGATCCCGTAGTTCTTTGGCCATTCGAGCGTGTGTTGCAACTCTCTCATTCCACGAGCGTTGCGGCTTGTTTGCCGGGTTATCCATATACGCCTCCTCAAGTGGACACATGTTGCGACCGTTGTCCTCAATTATCATGTTGTGTAAAATTATACAATATTACATGATTTGACTTATTTTATTGACGCTATATGGTCTTGCCGGGTTTTAAGGATTTGCCAACGACCTTGCAACACACCGAATGCTCGTTCGATATCTTTTCTTGCGGCTTCTTGATACCTTTTAAACCGAGTTTGTTGTTCAGATAGCGGATACTTAAATGTCTTCACAATGGCTGCCCATTCCGGATATATCCCGTCACCAAGATAGTATCCTTTAGTGAATTGTTGCCCGGCAATGACAAAAGGAATAGTGGGAGTTCTGTCTTGCAGCAAGTCCTTGAATAAGTCTGATGCGTTAAGGACATTGATGTCGTTGCTCGAACCAGCTTGGCCGAAGTAAGCATGCCAAATCCACAAATCATAAGACGCAACCGCTTCTAGCATGATCGTTGGCTCCCCCTGGTCACCTCGTGTGTATTGGCCTTTCCATGCCACTGGACAATTCCTCCAAGGCCAGTGCATGCAATCGATGCTGCCGAGCATACCCGGAAAACCATGCACCTCAACATGACGTTGATATAAGCGCTCAACGTCATGCGCGTTGGGTTTTCTTAAGTACTCAGCACCAAATAGATGGAATACACATTTGACAAAATTATCCAAACAATCATACGATGTTTGTTGTCCCATGTGTAGATATTCATCAAACAAATCGGCTGAACAACCATAAGCCAATTTTCGTACAGCGGATGTACATTTTTGAAGAATATTAAAATCCGTTCTTCTGGTAGCATCGTCCCGTTGACGAAAATAAAAAAAATGCGCAGGTAAAGGAGTCTCAGAGTAATTTGTTATACCGTCACATATACGGAGGAACAACGAACGGGCCATACGAAAACGTCGCCTAAAATAATCCAATGGGAACGTGGGATTTTTGGCAAAGTAGTCTGCGTACAAACGCTCACCGGCACCTTCACGATCTCGTGGCACATACCTTCTCGGCGCTCTGGGATCGGATTGATCTCTTCATCGTCCTCTGTATCTGATGAAAGAGCATTCACAATGGCTTCCATTTCGGCATTGTAAGAATTGGCTATCGTCAACATAGCGTCCAAATCAAAATCATATTCGGTAGAGTAATCAGAAACATTAGACATTTTGTAAGTATGGCTGGGTGGGAGAAGAGAGAATTTTTTTTTGTGAAAATTTTAGAATGAGAGTGGGGTATTTATAGGAATTTAAAAGGGAATATATATATATATATATATATATATATATATATATATATATATATATATATATATATATATATATATATATATATATATATATATATATATATATATATAACGGTCATATGACCGTTGAAAAAAAAAGAAAAAAAAATATCAAATTTTCCGCCACCTCGCTCGTCCGTTTGCCGACTGGCGCTCAACCGACGGTAAGACGGCGCCGGAACCGGCGGTGCCCAACCGGCGGACCGTTGGCACATGTCTTACCTATTGGTCATGAGTTCAAATCCCGTTGTGGACAAAATATGTGAAAGGTTCGAGGGAAGACATACTGTCCCGTATGGATGTCATTGTCTAGACTCGAACCACTAACTTACTACCTAGCCGTTCAAAAAAAAAGTGAACTTATCTGTGTTATCGTAAGTCTCGGCCGTAACTCACACATTGTGTTAACAAAATAGGGGGTGATTTTCCTACCACAACTTTTAAGGTATGTACCACATCCAATGCTTAATATACTTGTACAATTAGCTGTAAAATCTGTACAGTATGGTATAACCATTAAAAGTTGTGGTAGCAATATCAGTTATCTAACAAAATAGGTAATATTTGAACCATATTTTAAATTGTTAAATAATATTTGCTCGCTAAATGATATTTGTAATTGTTAGTTTGTGCGATTTATTCTCTTGTTTATTTATTTAGTGGCAGTTATTTTTTATGAATTTAGAAACAGGGTAACCGGAACCTGCCCTGTAACCGTTGGTTCCGATTCCGGTTCCGAAAATTTAGGAACCAGTCTTCCAGGTTCCGGTTCCTATATTTCAGAAACCTGCGAGCCGGTTCCAGTTCCGGTTCCAGTCGGAACCACCCGGCTATACTCACCCCTACATGTGACATGTATATAATATACTTCCTCCGATTCAAAATAAGTGCTACACTTTGGGTTTCACGGTTTTTGAGGTAATAGATTATAATAATGGTTAAATTAGATTAATTGAATGGTTAGTGGATAATGGGTACCACACCTTTTGAATAAAGTGGGGTTAATGATGTTTTAAAGTATAAAGTAAGGGTAAATGCGTCATTTCACTTTGTTAAAGTAGATAGTTAATGGGTGTGGGTCCTACTAGTTTTTGCCAAATAAGGTAATACTTCAAAGTGTAGCACTTATTTTGAATCATCCATATAAGGAAAGTGTAACACTTATTTTGAATCGGAGGAAGTATAATATTACGTTTTTTATAGAAAAAGAAACTTCTAAAAGACTTGTGAAACGAATCCTCTAGCACGCAACTTCAACTTGCATTGTCAAACATACACTATCATCAGTGGCGAATTTAGGAAAAAAATTGAAGGGTATCTTAGGTTGCATATTTTTTTTTTCAAGGGTGTTACCGAACTAACAAAAAGAAATTTAAAAATTATATCATTATTTTAACACTATTCGAAAAAATTTCAGGGGTTGTGCAACCCCGAATACCATACTACTCCCGTGGCAATGACTCATAAGGAGCTGTATCACTTATAAGTCTTAAGCTTTCACTGAATGTTTGGATTAGCTTATTATGTCTGGATTAACTTATGCTAATTAAATGATCAAAAAGCGACATGCCGTCTTTGATAAGACACAAAAAAATGGTTCTTTTGGTGTAACATGTTTTTTTGCTCCCATCCTTATCTAACAAGGCACAAAGAATAGGTTATCAAATAGATAAATACCCCTAAATAAGTAGCTTAAACTTATAAATTTATTTAAACACTATTTTGAACTTATAACGACCCAAATAAGGCATAAGTGTGACAACTCGATATTTCTGGTATGTAACTTCATTTCATTTCTAGAACTTTCCTTATTTGGAAAGTTTCTATTTTTAGACATTTCTATTTCTGGCATCCTAATACACAACAAATTTTCATATTTTTACACCATACATTAGTGTTTGACTATTTTAGTCAACGCAACATTATTATTTACTTATGGTGACACATTTGAGCTAAAACATATCTAAAATGGTAACTTTTACCGGTTAAACAATAAACGTACTTAATAAATTTAAACGTGACTCGAATCAAACAATGGTTTAAACCCGACACCAAGTCTAGACCGACCACCAATGTGGCCGGCCTCCCTCCTTGCTCGTGTCCACCCTTGCTCGGCCGAACACCCCTTGGGGTGTTAATCAAGTTGCTTTGATTTCTATCTTGTTCCTTAAGCCTTATCCATCTAGTTTTTGAAGGAATTGTAGTTAGACTCAAACTCTAACTAAGCCTGCACTATAAATACCTATCATATGCCAAACCCTAACACTATTTTGCCCCCCCTTCTCTCCCTCGGCCGCAGCAAGCAACACACAAACACCCTTCGTCCGTTCGAAGCAAGCAAACCCAAAGCCCCTTTGCTCGTTTTGTCCTCGATCTAGATCGCAAGGTATGAAACCCTAACCTTTTTGTTGTTTTCCTTCATTGTCTCGGTCCCTAGTTCGAACCCGAGACCTAGGCCAAAGGCCAAGAGGTCTCGGCATTTGTTGCTCTTGATGCCCGACGTGCATGTCATCATGCATGTCAATGGGTTTGTAGGATTTCTCGTTAATTCGTTATGTGTATCAATTTATTGTTGTATTCCTTGCTTGTATCTCATACTCGAACCCTAGACCTATACTAGATGTGACCGAAAATCTTAGATCTAGAACCCTCGACATGTTAAACCCTAAATCTAGACTAACCTAACCGATCTAGCTCGAATCTAGCCCGATCTAGAACCAAACCCGAAGGGTTTCGGCCTAGCCGACTAACCCTAGATAAACCGAACCCTAGCTGACCTAGATTGACTAGATTTGACCTTGGTTGACCGAATTTTGTTCTAGACTAAACCCTAACCGAAATCTAGAACTTCAATCTTGACTTTCGTTGACTATTTTGACCTATGTTGACTTCTAGAATTGACCAATTTTGACGCATAAGTCAAACCGGGTCAAGGCCGGATCTTGACCCAACCGATCAACCCAAACCCGAATACCTAATCGGGCCAAGGCCCGTACTTGGCCCATATCGATCTACCTTAGTCTATCGGGCCCAAACTTTAGTTGGCCCATTAGTATCCAAGCCCGTTTGAACCAAAGCCCAAACCTTTGGCCCACTTATACCCAAACCGAACCCAATTGGGCCCAAGCCCAATACATGGCCCAATCTAATTGGACCTAAGCCCAATAAGAGGCCCATGTGGCCCAACCTAGTGGCCCATTAAGCCCATCTAGGCCCAATAGGCCCAATCTAGGCCCATTAAGCCTAACCCAAGCCCATTTCATTTCATTTCGAAAAGCCCAATTCATTTCATTTCGGCCCATTAAGGCCCAATGACCCTAGTTCATTCGATGTCACAAAACATAAAACATAACATTAATTGTATATCATTTATCTTATATTATATCTAGAATCGCCTGTATTAGCCTAGTCTAATTAGAAAGTTATATCGTTTAGGAAGCTAGAAGTCTCTGAAGGATTGCTCTGTCCTAATTTTGTCGCTAAGCTTTGCCCAGGTGAGTCCACAGACCCCTTTTAATCTTTTTACTGTTTTATAAACTTTGGGGTTGAAAACATAAACACAATTGCTACTGTTTTACTATTACTGTACAACATCTTTACATTTTCATTATCGCGTTGGCATGACAAACAATTATTATACCGGACTAAGGTTTGCCAGCAATCATTAAGTAGTGGATCTAGACTATGGATATGCAGATAGTACTATTGGCTGACACTTATCCTCCCAACATTATTTGATCACTACTTGGTATATCCAAGACATCTTTCGGGAGTATATATCCATAAAAGAATGATAACATACTGGAGTTGAAGTGTTGATTGTGGACTTAGGGGTTGGTATATTAACTCAATAAACTAGCTACCTGTTGGGGATAATAGTTCATGCGATGTCAAACATAACACTAGTTCAAAACTTTTTCATAAACATAACAAGTAATTGTAGATTCTCTACAATTACACTCCACTTTTCATATTTACTTCTCATATCATATGAGTGTTGAACTTTATACATTTTCAGTCATAAACTTATTTTCATAACAAACATTTTGGGTAGCAAAACACTTTACTTTTTATACAACATTAACCCTGTGGATTCACTCAACATTATTGTTGACCCTATTATTATTTATGTTTTTGGGTGATTAGGTGCAGTGGAACTGGAGGATATGAGCAGTGGGGTTGTCGTGACCCATGATTAAAACATTAAGTTTATGAACAATCATTTCATTTCAAACAATTTCTATTTTAGGAAACTTGCTATTTTTGGGAACTTTCTATTTTTGAAAAGTGAAAACAACTTTTATTTTCGTTATTGCGTTTTTGTTTGTTTGCTTAATGTTTGCTATGTTGTCATGAACGTTACACCTTCGTTCTTCCGCAAAACATTTTAAATGAAGTAAAACTCATTTTTTGCGGAGTGTGACAGAGTGGTATCAGAGCTTAAATTATAGTGAATTAGCAAGCCTAGTCTATAACTACAAAAGATTTTTGGGAAAAACAAAAACTTTTACAAAACAAAAAAATAATCATGGCACGCTGAGTCTCATATCCTGAAGTGTCATTGTTCTTAGCTTAGAACATTTGCCCTTGTTAGAATTGCCTTAGTATGATAGTTAGCATTCTTCAGAGAGCCCAAAATTTTTCATAATCTAATAATTTTATGCGTCGTGATAAGCAGAATGTCGCCTACGAGTGTCCTCGGGTTTTCGTCTGATTTCGATAGTGATCATGGTGCTGCTGTTCCAGTAGTCCCAGCGCCAGTTGCTCCAGTGCCAGTGGTGGTACAACCTCCTGTTGTCCCATGGCATCGTCGCCCAAGAATACGCCCTATTCCCATTATTCCTAATGGTCCTCCTACTCCAGCTCGTGGTCAACGTCCTATCCTTTATCGTATTCGTGAAGGAGGTATGATTTTCTTATGTTCGCCTGCGAAACCAAAGCGTGATGTTGCTCCAAGAACTCCACGACGTCGAGAAATAGAGCCAGATGTGATATCAGAATCAGAGCCTGAAGAAGACTCTGAACCAGAAGAAGAATCAGAACCAGAAGAAGAGTCAGAGCCTGAGGAAGACTCTGAGCCAGAGGAAGATGATTAGTCATCTACATTTCATCTATATTTGTTTTCTATTACTATTATTAGGTTTTATGTTTAGCTATTTTTAAATTTAGTATTTTCTCTATTTGCGTATGTGCCATATTTTATTTTAAAACTATTATGTATTAGCAATGTGTTTAATAAAAGTGATAATTTAGTAAAATTTCGATGTTTCTATAAATTGTATTTTTTTATACGTCTCTACTACTATTATATCTACGTCTGTCTATATCTACGTCTACTACTACTATTACGTCTATTCTTTATCTATCCTTTGATTCTTATATTAAGTATATTTTTCTTTATAATCCTTCTATATTATTCTTTTCTTAATTCTTTGTTTAAATCGTATTATTTGTATCAGCAATTCATCAATGGCTCGAGGAGGAAACGCAGAGACTGTCGAACAAATGGTCGAACGCCGAGTCGCTGAATCGCTGAATCGATGGCTCAAATGAACGTTGCAAGAGGAAATACCACTGGTGCATATAACAGTGGAAACAACGGTATATCATTCGACTCCACAAGAGAAGATTCGTTTATTTTTCATTTTATTTTAGCCTAATTTTTCCTTTCCTTTTCTTTCTTTATTTGTTTAAACTTCAGATCCCAATGCTAATCGTCAAGGTAAGTCGTTTAAGACCTTTACGTCCTGTCATCCTCCGACATACTCTGGATCTGAAGGTGCCATTGCTATCATCCACTAGATTGGGAAGGTGGAATCTATTTTCAGTATCATCCATGTGCCCCTGAGAATATGGCGAAGTTTGCTGCTAGCACGTTGTCCAACGAAGCGTTGTCCTGGTGGAATTCCCAAGTGCAAGTCTTAGGTCGTGCTAATGCTAATGCTATGACTTGGGATACGTTTAAGAATCAGTTAACTCAGAAGTTTTGTCCAAGGAGAGAGCTACAGAAAGTTGAAGTGGAACTATGGAATCTGTCCATGGTTGGATCTGATATTGTTACCTACACGACTAAGTTCCAAGAACTCGCTCGTCTCGTTCCTCGTATTGTTTCCCCTGAATTTAAGCGTATTGAGAGGTATCTTCAAGGTCTTCATGATCTTATTCGTACTCATGTTATTGCTTCTGAACCGGCAACATTCGAAGATGTTGTGAATCGTGCAACAAGGTTGACTGATGATGCTATGAGAAGTGGATCGTTAAAAGACAAGCTAGCTGTGTCTAGCAAATCCTCTGAAACTTCGAACAATGATAATGGGAAGCGTTCCTACGACAACAAGCGTGATTACAAAGGGAACAAGTATCAGAAGACTTAGAATTATGCTGCCTCTAATCAGAACAACAATCAGTCTAATTCTGATTCTAAGTCTTCTGCTGGAAGCAAGCCCACGTGCAACAAATGTAATAGGAATCATGATGGTCAGTGTGAGAAGTGCTACAAGTGTGACCGCTGGGGTAACAATTTCAGAAAATGTTCGTCCAACAATCCTCCTAAGAATTCTGTTTGCTACGAGTGTGGCGATCCTAACCACTATCGTAATCGTTGCCCTAAGCTTCAGAACAACAACAACAACAACCAGAGTGGCAACAACAACAACAATGACAATTGACGTGTTAAATCCAGTTATAAAATTAAGCTCCTAAATACTACTACTCTAGACTACCACATTCATAGGCAAGTATACCTAATCGTGGGTAATATAGGTTAGGTAAGTATTTCGGGTTATCGAATCCACAGGGAATGGTTTATGTAATCCAGTTAACGTAAGTTAAAGAATTAATCAAGGAAAGAGTGTTGATCATGTTTTGATTGTTATGAAATGTAATTAATAATTGAAATGACAATGAACACAAATTTGGACGTTGATTTGATATTTAAGGGATATTCACTATGTATGGATTCATCTAGTTCTAAGCATGGTTATTAAGCACCGGTTACTTTAATGTTCTAGAAGTCACGGTATTAGATTTCTCTCAATCCCATTTAATAAACTAATTACAACTAATAGGAATTTCTTCTCTCAAAAGTTATAACTAATCACACTTCTACTTGTTGAAATTACCGTCTTGAATTAACTAAAACTTCTAACCTAGAATTTTCATTACTAGGGTTGAACTTCTTGTTTAATCTAACTTATTGGAATCTTGTCTCTAATCCCTATTTCTAGTGAATTACCAACTAGGTCATAAATGAAAAGTTGGGGAAGTAATTGATTAAACCAAGTGATGTCAATACCTAATTAAATCAATTACCAACGATAAAGAAACGAAAATTCATAAATTAAACCAAAAGAGTAATTAAACATCAACAATTGTTTTGAACATAAACATAACCCTAAATTTAAACCATACTTAGTCCTAAAATAATCCAAACATAATGAATATAAATATTACTAGCACATAGACATGCTAGATGGAACACCCAAAAATTTGTGAAAATTTAAAATTTTTTAAATACAAGATTTTAATAAAAAGGTCCCTTAAATAAACCCCAAATAAAAATGTTTAACATTTAAAATGTAACTAATGCGAAAAAAGATTTTAAATAAAATTTAAGTTAAAATAATCAATGATGTTCCACATCATTACTCGGAAGATACAGCGGTTAACCGTCCACCTTCTCTTTTTCGTTTGCTAGTACCTGAAACAGTGGGGGAAAATATGGGTCAGCTGGGAAGCTGAGTGAATAATCTCAAAATGCATACAATCATAACATACAACACATGAGGGCACATCGGTGTACTCCTACTCAGAATCTACTCAATTAATTACTCAGATTTATTTCTCGGATTTTATTACTCAGATTTTAATTTATATAGCGCGCTTGTGTGATTCGGGTCGATCGCCCCTCCTCACACCTCAGATAGGCGTAAGCCAAAAACTCAGACGGGAGTGATCCCAAAACTCAGACGGGAGGTGATCCCAAATAGGCATAAAGCCAAAACTCAGATGTGTGTTATTATGTTTTTATCTCTTTAACATAATTATCTCAGATGCCCTAACAAGTAGTAGCACAGATACTCAGATCAGTATAATAAAACCAGATACCCAGATACTCAGATAATAGATCAAAACTCAGATAGCAAATATAGTGCAAGTAATGAAACATATAAGTCATGTATGTATAACGTTATAACTGAATACACGGTGAGAATACTCACCTGGAATGCGTAAGCTCCGAAGATCTTTAATAATCAAAAGCATATCAATCTATCTCTTAAAATGTTCCTAAAACATGTATAGAAAAACCCGAATTAAAACTTGACCCGAAAGCTTGTTTTTATAAAATTTGACAGCACCCGTCGGTCTCATCGGAACAGCCATAACTCCCAAACCGTTCACTATATTGAATCAACAATTTTATAGTATATACTAGACACATAACACTACAATCTGTCTTTAGCAAGTTCGGCCCGGATCACGCCGAAAAGGCCTCAAAACAGTCCCGCAACCGGGCTTATTAGTGCAGTATTTCAGCACTGCAGCCTGTTACGAAAATGGCCGTTTCTCACAAACCGAAATCTCGATTAACCAGAGGTCAGCGGAAACGGTTAGCTAAGTCAGAGGACTACAAATCTCTGAGAGACGGTCCTCTCCTAAAACCGACTCTAAGGGTGTCAAAAACAGGTCGCAAAAGTCTGGACAGAAACTGCCAGCACTCGAACAAACAATTCAACAACAATCGACACCATAGCCCGACATCTTTGCCCCGAACATCAAACGTGATATCCGAGACAATGATTTTGGTTCCCTAGAGTCATGGATCGGAAGGAAATATAAGAATACAAGATTAGTAAGAAAAGAGATGAAAGATATACCCTACGATTAGCCGAGAGAATAACGATTACACCGAGACATCCACAACTCACGACACCACCGAACTAATCTGCTCCAGTTCTTCAATCAGAGCTGTGTTGAATGAAATTCAGCTGTGGAGGAATGACAACGATCAGCCACGAAAAGGAACAAGAAACTACCAACAACTTTGAAGACCACCGCTACCTTGCTGAGGTCCATCTCAAAACTTGCGAACACCATACTTTTCTTTTATTAAATCCATCGCCAAGATACATATATAAAAAAGATGGAGGTGCTTGCATAATATCACTTTAGTCATAAAAGATGTTCACATCTTTTGTTTACATCGGATAAGGCATAAAAGGGAAAAACAAATTGTTTTGATGCACGAAAACCTGCACCCACCTACTGAAATTGTGAAAAGGAAACCAAAGTGTTTCTAACCAGAATTTGTGACGTACAAGGATAAAAGAAGAAGAGGCGCCGGCTAGAATAAGGGGATGCTCTAGATCAAGGCTGGAAGAAGAAATTAGGGTAGGGATTAAAGACTTATGCCATTGAATTAATTAAGCCCAACACACGAAAGCCCGGACCTTGGCCCTTCCACTCAATCTCGGTCTTCTACTCTTTTGGCCCGACACAATAATGAACCTGGCTCGTTAAAATAGAGAGCCAATTTAACTTGAAACGCTAACGCGGCTAAATAACGTCTCGCCAATTAACTAAGTCGACAATAACTACAACTAATATAAAAATGCAAACGTCTCCATAAGATAATAAAACGTCCAATTGATTAGTACACTTAAGTAATTAATACGTCTAAATAATATTACCATCTAACCACATATCGTCTAAATATAATAAAATTAATTATAGATAATAAAACGTGATTAAAATAATATTATTTAGTTAATACAAATTTCGGGGCATTACACTAGAAATCAACAAACAAGAATTAAAGAGTAGAAATACAACCATTAAATTAATCCAAAATGTTTGAAGATCAATAATTGCTATAATCTTGAAGAATTTCTTAATGAAATGCTCCCAAATTCGTCCACAATAACTGCCCAAAAACCCACAAGTTCAAAAGATAACTGACTTCTTGGATTTGATCTGCACTTTAACATGTTTTCGGACGCATAGTTCACGATCGCGAACTATTGTTCGCGTCGTGAACTTCAATTTATGCAGAACTCCCGATCGTGAGCTCGAGTTGGCGATAGTGAAAACCCAACAGAGATTTTGGTGACTGATCGTGAATAGTTCACGATCAGTTCACGATCGGGAACTTTTTCAGTCTTCAAATCTTGTATTTTTTCTTGTCTTTTGACCCGTTTTTGACATCTTTTCCGCTATATCACCTGAAATGTAAAATAAACACAAGATTGAGTAATATCACATGTATTTGCTTCTAAAACGTACTCAAAATAGGTGATATTGACGGGTTTGAATGTATCTAAAAACGTCAATATCAAAATCCCCACACATAAACTTTGCTTGTCCTCAAGCAAATCATCAATTAAATAAATTTCACTAGCCACAGTTAAAGATCATGTTATTTGACATTTCTTTCAATGTATGACTCAAACAAAAATCGGAAAATTATTTATTTAGCGGATAAAATTTGTTAAGGCTTTTATATTCGGATTTGTGTACAGCGTTAACCAACTCTATATCATTTTAATCGACTTTCAGTCAACCTATTATACCTTTGCTAGCCTAAGACCTACTCATTCTTACATAACCTAAAAGTTTAACTTTTTATGAAAATTCCCAACCTCAAGGTTTATTGTTGAAAACTTAGTTTAAATTTTTTACCGATGCAACTATTCATTCATTTCATGCATTTTTCTGCATTTGTTCAGTTTTTGAATTTTTTAGATAATTAAGCTTGGGTCATCAAACCATTCACCCCGACTTTCTAATAAACCCATATAATATTTTTCTATTATAGACTTTGTCCGAATTTACTAGGCCGAAGGGGTTCTCACCAATGCAAAACTTCCATTCATCAACTTAATATTAATCATCGGCTTTTCACCGATTCTTAATTTAGTACACAAAGGATTTTTCTAAACTAAAAGTCCAATCTCAACCTATTTCTGTCAGGGATTAGCTTTGCCAACTCTAATTTCCTAAAAAGCTAAAGTTTTAACTTGTGCAAGACCTATTGTATTACTTAAGCTATGAAAGATTTAATAAATTGCTAAAAAGATTTTTTAAAATAATAGAAAGCCACAAACTTTGAACATAAAAACTAGAGCAAAATTCATCTTTTAAATTGAAATATTTTTCAGGGTTTGCTTTTCCTCATAACATCGAGAAATGTCTAAATTTTTTTTTTGGCTAATGTAAATAAAAGTAATTTACGTGTATTTAGATGAATTTTTTCGAGATTTCACAAATTTTAGATGGTGGATTTTTATATACACCCCCTTCCCACACTTAAGTATTTACATTGTCCACAATGCAATAAACTTGATAAAATTTAGGAAATCGAGGTCATAAGAAAGTATACGACCTGAGGATGTGTTGTGTTCATTCTCGGTGGATTTTTGAATTCCGGAGCAATTTACAAGATCCCGCAACAAACAATAATCACGACGAACACCTAAAAACAAAAACAAAAAAAACAGAAAAACGTTTTTTATTTTTTTATTTTTTTTATTTCTGCCTATGCTGCCTTCATTGCGGTGGTGGGTAAGGATGGTACCAAGTATTGGAGTCTTGGTACCAATCATCGTAATCTGGGTAGTTTGGTGGTGCGGGATAGCTCGGTGCCCATGTGGGTATATTGGAATGATCAAAAGGTGGTGGTCGGGGAACTTGATCGGGATATAAATTATAATTGGCAACATCGGTTTGCCAATTCACTTGCTGCCCGACCCGCATCTGATTGTAGTACGACCTATGCATATGATTTTGGACATTTGATTGCAAATGGTCATTGGATGATCGGACATAGGACACGTCGACTTGCATTGCATCCATCCTCTCGACCATTTGATTATATGAAAAACAAGGATCGAACGAGGATGGACCCGACCCGGATCCCGAGGCGCCCGAATGGCCGAATTGGGGACCCGTTGGTCCCGGTTGACCAAAGTCTTGACCCGCCATGGGAACTTCGTTACCCGGCGCGTCCTCCATATTCACATCATCATCCTCATCATCATCATCATCACTACCACTCGCCGGATCTTCGACACCGGGATGTTCATTCCAAACATAATCACCCGCAAATTTAACAATGACATGCATACCCGATAACAATGTCTCGTCCATCGAGCCCATAGGTCGATACGTCATGCTATCCCAAACTCGTTGAGGAATGGCAATTGCGGCTCGAGCCAAACGAGTGATATAATGACCGGCACCCATCAGACTATTCCCCTTTAGCCCCTTCGCTTGTGTACTCAAAAAATTTGCGATTACGAACGGAATATTCGTTCTCGCATTCTTGTCTATAAGTTGGTGGAGCAACCACATATCATACTGGTTAACTTTTTCGGGACCTTGGTTTCGGTGGCGGATAGTGTATGAAATCATCCGATGAAGATAACGATGGGTGCCACTTCTAATGCTTGACTCTTTGGTATGAGCCATCCGGTAATCACCAACCCCAATTTGACGCCAATACTCATCAACATTTTTAACTTCATTGGTTGCAGACCACTTCATATAATGATTAAAGTTCCGGGCTGTGGTTTCTTCTTGGGTATATATACCTAAATTGATAGCAAATTGAATGAGATTACAGTGGACCCATTGGTTTTCCACTCGGTATTGGATGCATAGATCGCGAGGATTCTTCATGGCTACACGGGGTTCAAATTTTATAGTAGAGTATCATTCGAGGAGGAGCTCATCATAAGTTGGCTCATTAATGAGGAGAGCTCTCTCCCACGCCCGACATGTAAAAAGCACATCGCCATAATGATCCCTGTGATAACGAACCAGGTAATCTTCAATTGCTGCTCTTTGGCCTACAACATCTAATAACTCCAAATCTGGACACCTTCCAACTGCCACTTTTTTGTGTGAGATTTTATTTCTCCTAATGTCACAATCCCGTGCTAATCCTTCTCAAGGTGCATTATCAAAATTTAAGAACACATGTGTACTATTTACTTTAAGCACGGCCGGGAACCCATCGGCTAGGAGTGCGGGTCCCGGTGCAGGTACAGGTGAAGGTGCACGGGCACGTTCGCGCCCACGGCCACCAACCGATGAAGAAGCATCGGTCTTTTGTTGTTTCTACATCAAAGACAATCATCACAATGTTAAGAATATAAATATGAAATAATAGAAGGATGCCCAATTATGTATAACATGAAATGTAAAAGACGTTACCCCTTCCCACACTTAGTTTTAAAAATAAGAAAATGGAAAATAAAATTAAAGATTTGACATTGTTAATTATATTTTATTTCAATTTGATTTAAGAACTAAGTGTTATAAACATATTAACATTGAAAAAATGTTGTCTTTGTTAATATTCTTGACAAAATTTGAACAAAAGACTTGACATTTGGTGTCCAAATTTATCCAACCCGAGTTGTCAAACTAGCATTCAAAAGAATATGACCAAGCAAAAATTATGCTAGTTCGACAACTAAACCCCAACCAAAATACTTGTAAAAATCCGAAATTGAACCCAAATCTTCTACAATTCCTCCAATTTCAACAATGTAGGCTATGAAATCTACTAAATTAAGAGATTTTGACTAACTAAACACAAAGATTGTAAATTTCAACTAGGGTTCAACTACAAATCAACTATTAAGCACAAAGAACTAAGATTTATCTCAAAAACTTCAAGAACAATTCAAAATTTTGGACCTAATACCGAAATACTTGACGAATCTATGAGAAAAGAAGAAGAACTAACCCTTGGAGCCATGAGAATGAAGATTTGATGAAGAAATCGGAAGATTTGGGAGAGAAAAGCTCGAAAATGGCTGGAATCGGAGGAGCTCAGCACTGGGTTTCGCGATTTGGGGGCTAGGTTTAACGAATGGAGAAAGCTGGAAAAGGACGAAGGATTTCTAACCTGCGGAGTTCGCGTCGCTAACTAGTTCCCGGGGTCAAACCGGGTCGACCCGGATCCGAATTGCTAACCGGAACGTGAACTAATCGTTAATTCTTCACGCCTAAATGCCCAATTCCCTGCTCGCACTTCCCGATCATGAAGAAAGTTCACGACGTGAACTTTCCCCCAAGGCCACACTTACGAAATCTTTCAATATGCAAGCAGAAATCCACATTTACACTTACCAAACGGCTTAACAAGCAGAAATTAATTTACACTAACGACTATAAAATGCAGAACGGAAAGGGAATAAACCACAATACACACGGGTTGCCTCCCGAGAAGGCTTCAAAGATTATTGAGTCTAAAGCTCGACTCGATGCTACTCTCTTCTTACTTACGAGCACCAACCGAGATGAAATGAATCACCTCCTCTTCTTCCAACTTATCCTTCTCAAAATTACCATTTCCCTCATGATAAAGTTTCAAACAGCGACCATTTATGCTAAAACGGCCACTATCACAAATGAGCTCCACATACCCGGATGGTTTTTGTTGGACAACTGTGTAAGGACTGGCCCATTTGGATTTCAGTTTTCCGGGAGAAAACTTATAACGAGATTGATAAATTAAGACTTTATCTCCCGGTTTGAAACATTTGAAGGTTTTCAATTTGTTGTCATTCCAACGTTTCGTATTTTCTTTGTAAATTCGAGAATTCTCGTAGGCATGAGATCTTTCTTTGGTAAGAACGTTTAATTGGAACTTGCGGTTGTTACCCACCATGATTGCATCCATGTTACATTCTTGAAGAGCCCAAAAGCTTTGTGTTCAATTTCGATTGGAATGTGACATGCTTTCCCGTAAACCATACGGTATGGGGTGTAAACGGTAGGCGTTTTAAAAGCGGTTTGGAATGCCCAAAGAGCATCATCCAATTTTTGGGACCAAATCTTGGGATTTTTATCAATTGTTTTCTCAAGGATCCTCTTTAGTGCTCGATTAGTGTTTTCAACTTGTCCACTTGTTTGTGGATGATAAGAAGTTGAAAAATGGTGATGGACACCATATCTTTGCAAAGTTTTCTCCATTAAGTGATTGGCAAAATGAGTGCCCTGATCACTAATGAGAGCACGAGGATAACCGAACCTACAAAAGAGAGCTTGAACGAATTTGACTACGACCCGGGCATCATTTGTTGGTAATGCTTTTGCCTCGGCCCATTTTGAGACGTAGTCGACGGCTACAAGAATGTACTTATTACCATAGGAGCTCGGGAATGGGCCCATGAAATCAATGCCCCAAACATCGAACACCTCACAAACTTGAATGCTCTGTTGAGGCATTTCGTCTCGTTTGGAGATGCTACCCGTTCTTTGGCACGCATCACAAGCCTTGACCAATTTAAATGAGTCTTTAAAAATTGTTGGCCAATAAAATCCCGCATCTAAAACTTTCCAGGCGGTAAGGTTAGGACCGAAGTGGCCCCCGGTGGGTCCCTTATGACATTCGTTGAGAATAACATAAGCTTCCTCACCGGACACACATTGTCTATGAACAAAATCAGGCCCGGCCCGGAATAAGTAAGGATTCTCCCAATAATAGTACTTGAGAACCGAGAAAAATTTCCCCTTTTGTTGATGAGTTAAACCCTTTATAAGGACACCCGCCGCCAAATAATTTGCCATGTCAGCGAACCACGGGTCAACAGACACTTGTAAAGCATTAACTACTTCAAGGAATTCATCGGGAAATTTGTCATTTATCCCATTTTCATCACATTCCTCCAAATATGGATTTTCGAGACGGGATAAATGATCGGCTGCAAGGTTTTCCGCCCCTTTCTTATCCTTGATCTCAATGTTGAATTCTTGAAAGAGGAGAATCCAACGTATGAGTCGAGGTTTGGCGTCTTGCTTAGCAAAGAGATGTTTTAATGCGGAATGATCAGTGTAGACAATGGTTTTCGACAACACAAGATAGGGTCGTAATTTGTCAAAAGCGAACACAACCTGAAGTAATTCTTTTTCCGTGGTTGTATAGTTCACTTGAGCACCATTTAGTGTTTGGCTAGCATAATAGATTGGTTGAAAGTGATTGTTCTTTTGTTGCCCCAACACTGCACCGAGTGCATAATCACTCGCATCGCACATCAACTCAAATGGTAATTCCCAATCGGGAGAAACCATGATCGGAGCCTCGGTTAGTTTTTCCTACAACAAATTAAAGGATTCTACACATTCATTCTAGAAAATGAATGGTATATCCTTCTCAAGTAAATGGGTCATGGGTCGGGTGATTTTTAAAAAATCTTTGATGAACCGACGGTAAAAACCCGCATGACCAAGGAAACTCCTAACGGCTTTCACATTCGAGGGCGGAGGTAGCTTAGATATGACATCTATTTTAGCTTTATCTACCTCAATTCACTTCTCAGAAATTTTATGTCCTAACATGATGCCTTCACGCACCATGAAGTGACATTTTTCCCAATTTAACACTAAACTAGAGTCCTCACACCTCCTCAATATTCTCTCAAGATTTGCTAGACATGAAGTAAATGAGTTCCCGAAAACCGAGAAGTCATCCATGAAAACTTCCATACAATCCTCTATCATGTCTTGGAAAATAGCCGTCATGCAACGTTGGAACGTGGCCGGAGCGTTGCATAAACCAAACGGCATTCTCCTATAAGCAAATGTGCCAAAGGGGCACGTGAATGTGGTTTTTTCTTGATCTAGGGGGTCGATTGGGATCTGAAAATAGTCGGAAAAGCCATCGAGGAAACATTAAAAGTTGTTTCCCGCGAGTTGTTCCAACATTTGATCAATGAACGGTAAAGGAAAATGATCCTTACAGGTAGAATCATTTAGCTTGCGGTAATCAATACACACGCGCCAACCCGTGACAGTTCGAGTAGGGATTAGTTCACCCTTCTCATTTTTTATAACTGTCATACCCCCTTTTTTCGGTACAACTTGTACCGGGCTCACCCACGGGCTATCGGAGATAGGGTAGATGAGTCCCGCATCAAGAAGTTTAAGAACTTCTTTCTTAACCACATCTTTGACATTCGGGTTCAGTCTTCTTTGCCTTTGCACACTTGGCTTGAAATTTTCCTCCATGAGGATTTTGTGTGTACAATAGGCGGGGATTGATACCCGGAATGTTAGCCGTTTTCCTAGCAATGGCTTGTCTATGAGTTTTGAGAATTTTAATAAGATCGGTTTTTTCGGTGGAGGATAACTTAGATGAAATGATGACCGGAAGATCGGAATCACCTTCTAAAAAGGCATACTCTAAATGGTTTGGTAAAGGTTTTAGCTCTAGAGTAGGTGGCTCTTCTAAAGAAGTTTTGATTCGAAGGTTGTCTTTAGGGTCAATTTTCTCAAAACAACATCTCCTACCTCAGATTCCTCACCATTTACATGAAGCAAATCCTCGAACTCTTGGAGATCTCGGATTGTTTCATCGGAATCAATGGTGAAATCACCTTTTGTGGTGACATCATCACAATCGAGGTCGAGAAAGGAAGTAACCTCCTCATCGATACATGAATCGATAACATCGATGAAATAACAAGAATCATCGGATTTGGAGGTATGCTTCATGGCTTTCTCAATAGAGAAGGTGACCCTATCATCATCAATTCCTAGACTTAGTTGTTTCTTAGACACATGGAACATGGCATCCGCCGTGTTCAAGAAAGGTCTTCCTAGAATTAGTGGGACTTTGGGATCCACATTCATTTCTAGGACAACTAAATCTACGGGAAACACGAATTTGTCAACTCGGACAGGGACATTTTCTGCTATGCCAATGCGATATGTGTATGAAAGGTTTGCTAATCTTAAGATCATCCTAGTCGGTTTAAAATCTGTTAATCCTATTTGTGTAGCTATCGACAAGGGCATTAAACTTATACTAGCACCTAAATCTGCTAGACCATTGCAAACCAGTAAATTATTAAAGAGACAAGGGATTATGAAACTCCCTGGGTACTCTAGCTTTGGTGGCATCTTGGATTGTATGATCGCCGAGCATTCTTCACTCAACACAGCTGAAGATGCTTCCTCCATTTGCACTTTGTTTGACACCAAATCCTTAATAAATTTTCTATAATTTGGCATATCTGCCAACATATCAACCAAAGGCACGTTAATGCGTACCTGTTTAATCATATCAACAAACTTACCGTATTTTTCTTTGAGTTTCTCCCTCCTCAACCGTTGTGGGAAAGGAACTTTAGGTAGGTAAGAACTTGTTGTGGCTTCCTTCTTGGATTCACTTTTCTCCGGTTCATCTTTTTCTACAATCTTTTCAACAAGCACTTCTTCTTCATTCAATGGTGTCCTCTCTTCTACAAGTAAATGTCCACTAGAATTATTAGTATTAATTTTAATCATAGGTGAACTTACCTCTTTACCACTTCGTGTGGTAATGGCTTTGACATCCCTTGAATTGTTGAATTCTCCTTTGGGATTGGCTTGGGTAGAAGGGGGTAGATTGCCTTGTGGTCTTTCGGTTAAGGCTTGTGAAATCCTCCCAATGTCTCTATCTAAGTTTTGAATGGTGGCTTGTTGGTTTCGAATACTTTGTTTCATCTCTTTATAGTCTTGTTTGGTTTCTTCGTTTGTTTTGGCTTGGCTAGCCATAAATTGTCCAAACATACTCTCTAGAGACATTTGTTCTTCGGGTTTAGAACTCGGGCCGGGAGTGTTAGAATTATTTCGAGGAGGGTAAAGGGATTGGTTATTTTGAGGGAAACCCAGTGGATGTGATGGTCTAGGGGTAATTGTTGTTATTATTGTTGTTGTTGTATCCCCTATTGTTGTTGTATCCTTGGTTTCCTCGTTGATAGTTTTGACCATAACCTTGGTTCAAATAATTGACCTCCTCTTCGGTCATCATTGGTTGATGTTGTTGGCATTCTTTTGCAAGGTGTGGTCCACCGCATTTGTCACATCCAACCTGTATAACATGTAAAGAAGATGTTATTTTATCTAATTTACGCTCTAACATGACCTGGTTATTCTTTATGGCTGCAACTTCATCACTTTGTCTATCATCAACCGCATTGACCGAACTCGATTGTTTCTCGGCTCTTCTATCGGTGGCCCATTCCGAATTGTGCATTTCCATATCCTCCAAAAGTTGGTATCCTTCCGTAGGGGTTTTATACATGAATATGCCACCACTCGATGAATCAAGGGTGGATCGTGCATTGTTGGATAAACCCCTATAGAAGAGATGGACAATATCGCTCTTTTCAAACCCGTGATTTGGGCACCTTCTTGGCATACCTTTGAAACGTTCCCATGCTTCCGTTAATGTTTCCCCTGCTTCCTGTTGAAAAGCCATATATAATGTCAGTTTTTAATTTATCCGCTTTCGCGGGTGGAAAATAACGGTGAATAAATCGACTTCGGAGTTCTTCCCAAGTCGAAATGGAGTTTGGCTCAAGAGACTTGACCCAAATTTTCGCTTCTCCAATTAGACTAAAAGGGAATAGTCTAAGTCGTATCGCATCTTGCGAAATGTTAGGTATTCTAAATAATTGGCAAATGTCATTAAAACACTCGATATGGTGATTTGGGTCATTTGTGAGTCTACCATCATAACCCAAATCACGAACCATACTAAGGAATTGACTTTTAATTTCAAAATTTATGCCATTTATTTCCGGAAGTCTAATTGCCGGAATGGAATCAACCGAGCATTTTGCCTCGTTTGCCACATCGGACGTTCCGGTGGCGGATCTCGGTCACCCATTTGGTTATCAAGAATCGGCTCTTGATTATCGACTATTGGTTCTAATATAACAGGAATCGGCTCCTGATTTTCAAAACTTTGGACTTGAACTTCAAAAAGCGGATTTTGATTTTCAAGACTCGGTTCTCCAATATTTTGAGATTTCTTTATAGTTGTGTTGTATCTCGCTTCTACTTGAGTCCTCTTTCTCCTTCGAAAAAGTTTCTCTGGATCGGAGGACGATGAGGGTTGATTAGGTTTAGACTTTTTGGCTCTAAGAGTATTCTTATTGCTCATGCACCTGCATAACTCAAAGCAAAGAGTTAACACGCAACTGATAAACAAAATAAAGGAAAACAGAAATTACAAATAAAATAACTTATTTAAGAATAAATTGCTAAACAAGGATCAATTAACTAATTAACTTTCAAAAACTTAAAACATAAAACCGCTCCCCGGCAGCGGCGCTAAAAACTTGACGTGTTTAATCCAGTTATAAAATTAATCTCCTAAATACTACTACTAGACTACCACATTCATTGGCAAGTATACCTAATCGTGGGTAATATAGGTTAGGTAAGTATTTCGGGTTATCGAATCCACAGGGAATGGTTTATGTAATCCAGTTAACGTAAGTTAAAGAATAAATCAAGGAAAGAGTGTTGATCATGTTTTGATTGTTATGAAATGTAACTAATAATTGAAATGACAAAGAACTCAAATTTGAACGTTGATTTGATATTTAAGGGATATTCACTATGTATGGATTCATCTAGTTCTAAGCATGGTTATTAAGCACCGGTTACTTTAATGTTCTAGAAGTCACAGTATTAGATTTCTCTCAATCCCATTTAATAAACTAATTACAACTAATAGGAATTTCTTCTCTCAAAAGTTATAACTAATCACACTTCTACTTGTTGAAATTACCGTCTTGAATTAACTAAGACTTCTAACCTAGAATTTTCATTACTAGGGTTGAACATCTTGTTTAATCTAACTTATTGGAATCTTGTCTCTAATCCATATTTCTAGTGAATTACCAACTAGGTCATAAATGAAAAGTTGGGGAAGTAATTGATTAAACCAAGTGATGTCAATACCTAATTAAATCAATTACCAACGATAAAGAAACGAAAATTCATAGATTAAACCAAAAGAGTAATTAAACATCAACAAAAACCCTAAACCATACTTAGTCCTAAAATCATCCAAACATAATGAATATAAAGATTACTAGCACATAGACATGCTAGAAATCAACAAACAAGAATTAAAGAGTAGAAATACAACCATTAAATTAATCCAAAATGTTTGAAGATCAATAATTGCTATAATCTTGAAGAATTTATTGATGAAATGCTCCCACATTCGTCCACAATAACTGCCCAAAAACCCACAAGTTCAAAAGATAACTGACTTCTTGGATTTGATCTGCACTTTAACATGTTTTCGGATGCATAGTTCACGATCGCGAACTATTGTTCGAGTCGTGAAGTTCAATTTATGCAGAACTCCCGATCGTGAGCTCGAGTTGGCGATCGTGAAAACCCAACAGAGATTTTGGTGACTGATCGTGAATAGTTCACGATCGGGAACTTTTTCAGTCTTCAAATCTTGTATTGTTTCTTGTCTTTTGACCCGTTTTTGACATCTTTTCCGCTATATCACCTGAAATGTAAAATAAACACAAGATTGAGTAATATCACATGTATTTGCTTCTAAAACGTACTCAAAATAGGTGATATTAACGGGTTTGAATGTGTCTAAAAACGTCAATATCAACAATCGTAACAACAATCGCAACAACAATCGCAATGCCAACAACAAAAATGATCGTCAGAATGGTCGTGGTCGTGCATTTGTTATGAATGCTCAGGAAGCTCGCGAAAATCCTGATACTGTTACCGGTACGTTTATCGTCAACAACCATTTTGCTTCTATTTTATTTGATTCGGGAGCCGACTTGAGTTTCGTATCGACCGACTTTAAAAGTTTCTTAAATTTGAATCCTGAACGTTTGAAAGTTAAATATGAAATCGAGCTAGCGAATGGCAAAGTTGTTAGGTCTAGTGAAGTTTTTAAAGGTTGTAAGCTTGACCTAGATGATCACATTTTCGATATAGACCGTGTGCCTGTAGAGCTAGGTAGTTTTGATATCGTCATAGGGATGGATTGGTTATCTAAAAACCGTGCTGAAATAATATGCTACAACAAACAAATTCGAATTCCTTTATCACAAACAGAAACTTTAATAATTCAAGGTGAACAGCGAAACAAAAACATAAAAATCGTAAACACTATGAAAGCTCAAAAATATCTTCGTAAAGGATGCCAAGCCTTTCTTGCTCATGTCGTTGACACGAAGTCCAAAGATCGTAAGATTGAGGACATCCCTATTGTTCGTGAATTTCCTAGCGTTTTTCCTGGCGAATTGCCTGGACTGCCACCTCAGAGACAAGTTGAATTTCGTATTGATCTGATTCCAGGAGCCGCACCTATTGCGCGTTCTCCTTATCGTCTTGCACCGTCTGAAATGCAAGAACTTTCGTCGCAATTGCACGAACTTCTTGATCTTGGTTTCATTCGACCGAGTTTCTCGCCCTAGGGAACTCCGGTCCTCTTCGTTAAAAAGAAAGATGGTTCAATGAGAATGTGCATTGACTATCGTGAATTGAACAAAGTAACTACTAAAAACCGATATCCTCTTCCCCGTATCGATGATCTATTCGATCAACTCCAAGGATCGAGTTTCTATTCCAAAATTGATCTTCATTCAGGCTACCATCAGTTAAAAGTTCGTGATGAAGATGTGCCCAAAACTGCTTTCAAAACTCCCTATGGCCATTATGAATTTTTGGTAATGCCAGTTGGTTTGACCAATGCACATGTTGTGTTTATGGATCTCATGAACAGAGTGTGCAAGCAATATCTCGATAAATTCGTTATCGTTTTCATAGATGATATTCTTATCTATTCGCACTCGAGAGAAGAGCATGAAGAGCACTTAAGAATCATTCTTGAGTTGTTGGAGAAAGAGAAGTTGTACGCCAAGTTGTCTAAGTGTGAATTCTGATTGCGTGAAGTCCAATTTCTGGGTCATATTATCAACAAGGAAGGTATCCACGTTGATCCTGTGAAGATAGAAGCCATAAAGAATTGGGAAGCTCCAAAGACCCCAACTGAAGTGAGACAATTCCTTGGTCTTGCTGGTTACTACAGAAGATTCATAGAAAATTTCTCAAAAATTGCAAAGGATTTAACGGTGTTAACACATAAGGATGAGAATTTGTCTGGGGTAAAAAGCAAGAATCATCCTTCCAGTCTCTTAAATCAAAATTATGTTCTGCTCCTATTCTATCTCTTCCTGAAGGAATCGACAATTTCGTGGTGTACTGTGATGCTTCGCACCAAGGTCTAGGTTGTGTATTGATGCAACATGACAAAGTGATCGCCTATGCCTCTCGACAACTGAAGAACCACGAGAAGAATTATACAACTCATGATCTTGAGTTGGGTGCCGTTGTGTTCGCGTTGAAAATTTGGAGACATTATCTCTACGGTACCAAGTGCACAATATTCACCGATCACGAGAGCTTGCAACATATCTTCAATCAGAAAGAGCTCAACATGAGACATCGCAGATGGTTAGAGTTGATGAATGATTACGACTGTGAGATCAAGTATCATCCTGGTAAAGCTAATGTGGTAGCTAATGCCTTAAGTCAGAAAGAGCAGCCTAAACCTCGTCGTGTTCGAGCCCTTCCAATCTCTGCTCGTTCTAATCTATCTTCCCAAGTTCATGAATTCCAAGTTGAAGACTTGAAGGTAGAGAACATCAAAAGTGAAGATTTGCGTGGTATGGAAAAGTAGTTAGAAGCAAAGGTGGATGGAACCCTTTATTTCATGGATCGTTTGTGGGTTCCTAATCATGGAAGTGTTCGCGACGTCATCTTGAATGAAGCTCATCGATCTAAATATTCTATTCATCACGGTGCTGACAAGATGTATAAAGATGTCAAAGAATTATACTGGTGGCCAAATATGAAGAAAGAGATCGCGGTTTATGTCAGCAAATGTTTAACTTGTGCTAGAGTGAAAGCAGAGAATCAGAAGCCTTCCGGTCTTCTACAACAGCCAGAGATCCCTGAATGGAAATGGGAAGAAATCTCTATGGATTTAATAACCAAGTTGCCTCGAACGTCTAGTGGTCATGACACAATTTGGGTAATTGTTGATCGATTGACCAAATCAGCTCATTTCATTCCTATTAAAGAGACTGACCAAATGGAGAAGCTAACGAGAATTTATCTGAAAGAAGTCGTATCTCGGCATGGTGTGCCAGTCGCGATCATATATGATCGTGATAGTCGCTTTACATCTCGTTTTTGGCAATCAGTGCAAAAATCTCTCGGTACTCGCCTCGATATGAGTACTGCATATCATCCCCAAACCGACAGTCAGACTGAAAGAACAATCCAAACTTTGGAAGACATGCTGAGAGCTTGTGTTATTGATTTTGGTGGAAGTTGGGATTCTCGTCTCCCTTTGAAGCCCTGTACGGAAGAAAGTGTCGTTCGCCACTTTGTTGGATTGAAGTTGGTGATCGTCAGATTATTGGTCCTGAGATTCTACAAGAAACGACTGACAAGATCTTCAAGATCAAAGATCGCATCAAGGCTGCAAGAGATCGACAAAAGAGTTATGTTGATAATCGTCGAAAGCCTTTAGAGTTCGCTGTTGGCGACCATGTATTGCTAAAGGTAGCGCCTTGGAAAGGTGTTGTACGCTTTGGCAAGAAGGGAAAGCTCAGTCCTTGTTATGTTGGACCATTTGAAGTTCTTGAAAGAATTGGTGATGTTGCCTATCGTCTTCGCCTTCCTAAAGAGCTCAGCAATGTCCACAACACTTTTCATGTGTCAAACTTGAAGAAATTTATTCATGATCCCTCGCTTATTGTTCCTGCTGAGGAAATTATTATCGACGACAAACTCCATTTCACTGAGAAACCAATCGAAATCTCTGACTGGAAAGAGAAAAAGCTACGAAGAAGCAAGATCAGAATCGTTAAGGTCAGATGGAACTCCAAACGAGGTCCTGAATTCACGTGGGAACGTGAGGACCAAATGCGATAGAAATATCCTCATTTATTTCTCGTTGTCTATCTTGTTCGCTCATCGTCTTAAATTTCGGGACGAAATTTCTTCAACCAGGGGAGAATGTGACAACTCGATATTTCTGGTGTGTAACTTCATTTCATTTCTATAATTTTCCTTATTTAGAAAGTTTCTATTTTTAGACATTTCTATTTCTGGCATCCAAATACACAACAAATTCACATATTTTTACATCATACATTAGTGTTTGACTATTTTAGTCAACACAACATTATTATTTACTTATGGTAACACATTTGAGCTAAAACATTTCTAAAATGGTAACTTTTACCGGTTAAACAATAAACGTATTTAACAAATTTAAACGTGACTCGAATCGAACAATGGTTTAAACCCGACACCAAGTCTAGACCGACCACCAAAGTGGCCAGCCTCCCTCCTTGCTCGTGTCCACCCTTGCTCGGCCGAACACCCCTTGGGGTGTTAATCAAGTTGCTTTGATTTCTATCTTGTTCCTTAAGCCTTATCCATCTAGTTTTTGAAGGAATTGTAGTTAGACTCAAACTCTAACTAACCCTACACTATAAATACCTATCATATGCCAAACCCTAACACTATTTCTCCCCCTTCTCTCTCGGCCGCAGCAAGCAACACACCAACACCCTTCGTCCGTTCGAAGCAAGCAAACCCAAAGCCCCTTTGCTCATTTTGTCCTCGATCTAGATCGCAAGGTATGAAACCCTAACCTTTTTGTTTTTTTCCTTCATTGTCTCGGTCCCTAGTTCGAACCCGAGACCTAGGCCAAAGGCCAAGAGGTCTCGGCATTTGTTGCTCTAGATGCCCGACGTGCATGTCATCATGCATGTCAATGGGTTTGTTTGATTTCTCGTTAATTCGTTATGTGTATCAATTGATTGTTGTATTCCTTGCTTGAATCTCATACTCGAACCCTAGACCTATACTAGCTGTGACCGAAAATCTTAGATCTAGAACCCTAGACATGTTAAACCCTAGATCTAGACTAACCTAACCGGTCTAGCTCGAATCTAGCCCGATCTAGAACCAAACCCGAAGGGTTTCGGCCTAGCCGGCTAACCCTAGCAAAACCGAACCCTAGCTGACCTAGATTGACTAGATTTGACCTTGGTTGACCGAATTTTGTTCTAGGCTAAACCGTAGCCGAAATCTAGAACTTCAATCTTGACTTTCGTTGACTATTTTGTCCTATGTTGACTTCTAGAATTGACCAATTTTGACCCATAAGTCAAACCGGGTCAAGGCCGGATCTTGACCCAACCGATCAACCCAAACCCGAATACCTAATCGGGCCAAGGCCCGCACTTGGCCCATATCGATCTACCTTAGTCTATCGGGCCCAAGCTTTAGTTGGCCCATTAGTATCCAAGCCCATTTGGACCAAAGCCCAAACCTTTGGCCCACTTATACCCAAACCGAATCCAATTGGGCCCAAGCCCAATCCATGGCCCAATCTAATTGGACCTAAGCCCAATAAGAGGCCCAAATGGCCCAACCTAGTGGCCCATTAAGCCCGTCTAGGCCCATTACGCCCATTAGACCCAATAGGCCCAATCTATGCCCATTAAGCCTAATCCAAGCCCATTTCATTTCATTTCATTTCGAAGCCCATTTCATTTCATTTCATTTCGGCCCATTAAGGTCCAATGACCCAAGTTCATTCGATGTCACAAAACATAAAACATAACACTAATTGTATATCATTTATCTTATATTATATCTAGAATCGCCTGTATTAGCCTAGTCTAATTAGAAAGTTATATCGTTTAGGAAGCTAGGAGTCTCTGAAGGATTCCTCTGTCCTAATTTTGTCGCTAAACTTTGCCCATGTGAGTCCACAGACCCCTTTTACTCTTTTTACTGTTTTATAAACTTTAGGGTGGAAAACATACACACAATTGCTACTATTTTACTATGATTGTACAACATTTTTACATTTTCATTATCGCGTTGGCATGATAAACAATTATTATACCGGACTAAGGTTTGCCAGCAATCATTAACTAGTGGATCTAGACCATGGATATGCAGATAGTACTATTGGCTGACACTCATCCTCCCAACATTATTTGATCACTACTTGGTATATCCAAGACATCTTTCTGGAGTGTATATCCATAAAAGAACGATAACATACTGGAGTTGAAGTGTTGATTGTGGACTTAGGGGTTGGTATATTAACTCAATAGACTAGCTACCTGTTGGGGATAGCAGTTCATGCAATGTCAAACATAACACTTGTTCAACACTTTTTCATAAACAAAACAAGTAATTGTAGATTCTCTACAATTACACTCCACTTTTCATATTTACTTTTCATATCATATGAGTGTTGAACTTTAACATTTTCAGTCATAAACTTATTTTCATAACAAACCTTTTGGGTAGCAAAACACTTTACTTTTTATACAACATTAACCCTGTGGATTCACTCAACATTATTGTTGACCCTTTTATTATTTATGTTTTTCCAGGTGATTAGGTGCAGTGGAACTGGAGGATATGAGCAGTGGGGTTGTCGTGAGCCATGATTAAAACATTAAATTTACGAACAATCATTTCATTTCAAACAATTTCTATTTTAGGAAACTTGCTATTTTTGAGAACTTTCTATTTTTGGAAAGTGAAAACAACTTTTATTTTCGTTATTGCGTGGTTGTTTGTTTGCTTAATTTTTGCTATGTTGTCATGAACGTTACACCTTCGTTCTTCCGCAAAACATTTTAAATGAAGTAAAACTCATTTTTGGCGGGGTGTGACGATAAGCTAATAAGCCATAAAAAGAGCTTAAATGCCCCTAATATATTAAGATCGTAAACTTATCCAACACTAGCTTTTAATTCTCTAAGCAAGTAATGAACACTTTAATAATACAAAACAAACACCCATAAATACCCAACATGTTCCTCATTGGTTAATAATGTGGGGTGACAGATTGCCATCTTGATTTGATCATGATCTTGTCATATCCATCATCAGAAGTTGGTTTCTGCTACTTCATCCTACATCCATCTTTCTTTTACTGAGGCGGGTCAATATGGGGCAAACAAAAGCATGTAAAAGGTGATTTGGTATGACCTCCTCATTATGGTTGAGATTTTGAACACCACCCCTCTCTACATGTGGAGCATTGGTGTGGTGGAGCCTTGGCCACGACCATAAGATAACAGGGTGAGTGTGTGTGGTGGCAAACTTCCAAGGTATTTTGGTAGGACCTATTCATATTTCATAATTCATACCACATAGTGGAGGGAGTAGTGTTCGCATGTGGAGCACCGTATGGTTGGTTGCCATATAAGACCACACCATATCATAGATCCATGCCTCAGAGCCTAAACGAATTAATCCATATATGTTTCCGACCATCTAATCAAAGGAATTTGAACGAGATCTCAAGATTAAATCTTTAATCAATAGACTTCTATCTACCTTTATACCGATCTACTTACAAATACGTATGACAAATTCTTATTGATGATCAACATTAAAGAAGTACATATATATATGTTCTACTTACACAAATAGCTATGCAAATTGCAAACATATTAACACACTATTTATGATAACCAACATACACCGAACTCAACTTGACCAAAACAATAATAATGATACTTAATCTCTTTAAATAAAGAGTATGAAGGAGGAGGTAAGATGTACACGGTTAACCTCTATCCGAAAGTAGGGAGAATGCTTCCGGGACAACTTGTGCATACCAAGTGATATCCTATTATGAATCTTGGGTTTACTTCCCTAGTAATGATTTGAACCACCACACCCCTTTGGTATCTTTAGGTCCGTCTTCAGTCTCCGGAGGTGGGTCTGTGTGTGTGGTCTTCTTCAGTTTGCTGACGTCATACCCAATTTCCTTAGCCTTCTCAACCAGCTGATTGAATATCTCCTCTTCAAGATGATTCTCCCTGCACAATATCTACACAGCATGCCAAAACTAACCCAAATTAACATGAATTTTAAAAAACAAAATCACCAGAAATAGAATCATACCCAGAGCCTTTTCCTGTTGGGCTCGCCAATTAGAGCATAAGTATAATCATCGTCAAGATACAACACCCAGTAATCACCAGTAACAGGGATGATGGGCAAAAATGGCGGCAAATAGAATTTGACCTTCAATTTAGCTTCGTCGCTACTGGGATTAGCTTTATAAGCGATTCCTTCAATGGATCCTCTTTTCCCATCGGACCAAGTTTCGTTCAGAACGCTGACTGTAGTGCCGTCTTCTTTGAGTGTGTAAGTTGCCCTTGTGTTTATCCCGTTTTTAGGCTGATCTTTTGATGGGAATGAAGCTATTTCGTACCATCTGCCCATGTATTTTTCTAGATTTACGCCCTTCACAACTTCTATCTCGTTTTTAGCCATGGTGTTTGTGTGTGTGAAAATGTTTGAAAAGGAGGGAGAGATTGTGGGTGTTATATAATTAAGGGTTTTAGTTGTAGATAAGGAATTCATAGCCTCACATATTGTTTTGATAGCAAGAACAGGGGTGTAACTATTTTTACGTTATTCAAATTTACAATAAGATAATTTTGATTGGTTTTGGTTTTTTATTTAAGAACAAAATATTCTAAATAAACCGAATAATAATTTTGTTTAGAGCGAATTACATCTAAGGTCCCTGTGGTTTACCACTTATTACAGCCACAGTCCCTAAACTTCATTAAGTACACTGGGAGTCCCTGGTGTTGCCACTTTGTTGCACCCGTAGTCCCTGAAGTAAACGGACGTTAATTAAAGCCGTTAAATCCCCCATGTGCATATCACATGATGGGTAGTATGGTAATTGTCCACCCCTTCCTCATATTTAAACCCCAATAAATGACATGGAATGTCCCTGTGGTAGACTACTTATTACAGCCTTAGTCCCCGAACTACATTTATTACACCGGAAGTCCCTGGTGTATACACTTTGTTACACACATGTAGGCATGTAAACGAACCGAACGTTCAACGAACCGTTCGCAAACCGTTCACGGGAGTTCGTTTATATTCGTTCGTTTAGCTAACAAACGAACACAAATAAGATTTTGTGTTCGTTTATTTAAACAAACAAACACGAACAAATGCCCGTTCGCTCGTTTACGTTCGTGAACATCCGTTCGTGATTGTTTGTTTACGTTCGTTTGTTAGTGTTCGTTTGTATTTGTTTCGTGTTCGTTTGTGTTTGTTTATGTTTGTTTGTGTTTGTGTTTGTTTCGTGTACTTTTGTGTTTCTTTATGTTCGTTTGTGTTCGTTTATGTTAAGAAAATTTAGTGTTCACGTTCGGTTCGTTTTCAAGCCTACATGTGTGTAACAAAGTGTATACACCAGGGACTTCCGGTGTAATAAATGTAGTTCAGGGACTAAGACTGTAATAAGTAGTATACCACAGGGACCTTCCATGTAATTTACTCGGGTTTAAATATGAGGAAGGGGTGGACAATTACCACACTACCCATAATGTGATGTGCACATGGGGGATTTAACGGCTTTAATTAACGTCCATTTGCTTCAGGGACTACGGGTGCAACAAAGTGGCAACACCAGGGACTCCCAGTGTACTTAATGAAGTTTAGGGACTGTGGCTGCAATAAGTGGTAAATCACAGAGACCTTAGATGTAATTCGCTCTTTTGTTTATTACTTTCTTACATATAATTAACGTTTGTGTCAAACAATTTATATAAACATATTAATATATTATATTCTTTTACTTTGGCTTACTAATCTTAACTTTATTTTCATCATACATTTCTACAAACCTCCATAAAACTTTGGCTTATATAATACGACTATGACGATAGTTTAGCCACTCAACATCATCATTGTCGTTGATACACTTGACATTGTTTGGAATATACAATAGACATTTTCAAATGTTATTATATTTTTGTGTTGTTAAATTAGTAGATTGATAGATGAATTGACTACTTATTGTAGAGCTCAAATTTATTATTGTTAACATTCTACACTTTTTAGCGGATGTCATGATAAAAATATTATGAGAATAAATAGAATTATAAAACTGGACTAACCGAATTATAATTTAGTTTGCATAGGTTCGTCTTTTAAGATAGTTTGAAGAGTTCGGTTTTTTTAACATGGTTTGGACTTGTCGATTTTTATAACCGAATTATAATTTAGTTTGCATAGGTTCGGATTTTAGGATAGTTTGAACTGTTTGGTTTTTAAGATGGTTTGGACTTGTCGATTTTTATTTTTGAGAACAAAAAACCAATTAATTTCACATATTTGGTTAGTTAATAAATAAATATTAACTTGCATTCTAGAATTTTTTAACTTTAATAGTATTCGTCAAAATTTAAATAAAAAGAAGTACGGTTAATTATAAAAATTGACGTTAACTTATATTCTTATCGTTTTATTTTCACAACTATAAATGCCATAAAAATACTTTTACGTTTTTAAAAAAATGTTAAGTTTTATAGAATGCCATAACAATGGTCAAATTATATAGTAAAGTATTTATAAAAACATTGGACATATATAAAGGTAAATCAATAATATTAATAAATGAAAAAGCTTTTTGAAATATAAACCATTTGATTAGCTTTTATTAATAGTTTTTTGTTAACAAAAATTAATGTAAAGTTGATGTGTTAAAATTAATATCATTATGAGTCTAACCATTGAAGATGCTCTAAACTTGTTTGGATGCTTTTGGTGGGACCGGATATTTTTTGTATGACTAGATGACACTTGTTAGATTTTATGTATAGTCAGCCATACGCTCTATTTGGGAAGATTTAAAGGTAATTTTTTTTTTTTAAAGAATTTCACTTTGTCTATTTTATGAAATCAGCCGTCTAATCCTTCCTCTTTGGTCTTGTGTGCGTTTTTACTTTTTACCACATATAGGCATGGAGAGTTGATAAATATGAACATAAGAACATAAATAGTTCAGTAGGTACATTAAAGTTTATAAATATGAACATAGAAGAAATATATAAATGTACCAACTTATTAATTACATACAATTAGAAGCAAGAAACAGAATATCAAAATTGATAGTTCAATAACCTCGACCCCACCACCTTATCTTAAACCCAACTCTTATACATGACATGTCCAAATCACTATTTAAGAGCATCACCAATGGTTAACCTCACAATAGATTATTACTTTTGTCATATCAACAATCTACTTATCAAAAATCTTTACATAAATAGCATCTCCAATGGTTAACCTTTCTAAAAGCTTTTTCTATTACAATTTTTCTAATTTACCTTTATTTATCTTAAATATTTTATAAATACCCCTTATATAATTTGACACTTTTTATAACATCCTTACTAAATATATTATTTTGTAAAATATCTCGTACAAATATATTATAATAATTGACACTAAATATTATATAATATATTTATTAACTAATAAAAATATAATAAAGAATTTATATATAATATATCTAAGGTTTAAAATGAAAGACTATTATACATAGGGGACTAAAAATGACAAACATTGAAAGTCCATTAAAAGCTTAGTAGAAAATAGTCTTTGCAATAAGCTTTTAGAAAAGCTCACTATTCCAATGGTAAAAAGTCATACAAAAGCTTATTGTAATAGTAATAAGCTTTTAAAAAAGTTACCATTGGAGATGCTCTAACAAAGGCTCGGAGCCTCTGATTGATTTCATTCCAAATTCTAAATAGATATAGAATCACACATACATACAAAAGCGATCGTAACTTAAACTTAGAATTCAGTCGACACACATTCTTCATTACTAATATAATTAATACAAGCACCACACCATTATCAAACAACACAGTTCATAAGCACTAAAGATGTCCACACAATATCTATCGATCACAACACCACTCGACTCATTAATCATGTTTCTATTGTTTTTCTGGTTTTCGATTCGTATCCGGTTCCAATCCACTCTGTTTTTTATCCAATCTATTTTTGACCAACTTTTACCAAATTCGATCCAATTTTAAATACACTTTTTAAAAATCCGATTTGACCTATCTCTACCTGTTGTATCTTAATATGTGACGATATATCAAAGTAATCAAATAAACAAAATAGTAAGAACAAACCTGAACCTTGATGAACTTAACCGCACATAATTAAGATTTATGTCCCTACGGCTGTAAGCTTTCACCGTATAACCCCAGGAATTGATGCAGTACGACAGTATGTTCTGACCGCAAGGAACCACCGTAAAACACAAAGCGAGTACTTGGAAACACAAGAAGAACGAGCAGAGCAAAACGCAGCAGAAAGTGGGGAGCTTTTCCGAGTTTTCGGTGTGTTGTGAAGTAAACCTTGAGTCTATTCACTAGTTAATGCAGGCAATAAAGAACTGACCAAAAATAGAACTCCCTAGCTCCTCGCGTGCAAAGTGTGCCTGGATCGCGTCATCAAACTCGGCTCATCACATGTGTAGCTTTTCATAGTTTTCGGTGTGTTGTGAAGTAAACCTTGAGTCTGTTCACTAGTTAATGCAGGCAATAAAGAACTGACCAGAAATAGAACTCCCTAGCTCCTCGCGTGCAAAGTGTGCCTGGATCGCGTCATCAAACTCGGCTCAGCACGCGTGTGGGTTTATCAATTCATCATCCACTAAAGCCTTTGAAGACTTAAGACATTGAATGCATTATAAACACATAAAACTTTCTTCCTCCCACCAATGTGGGATAGGAAATTGCCAACTTGCAAAATCCTTTTAATATTTCCAACACTACCACTAACGCAATAAGTTCTAAACATAATGTTAGTAGCCCGCTGGTTCTAATAGAGCTCAAGAACGTGTAAAGCATGGACCCAGTAATAATTATTACTGACCACACAAAATTTTTTGTAACATTTTAAGTTTTTTTCTTGAACGTCGTCTAATCTACTCCATTTTGTCCTTATCGGGACTTGACTCCATGGCATTTGGGTCATAAATAATACCATATACATCAATACCACTAGACTAGTAGACTACAAGCTTTGAGTTCGCATTCCAAGTTACCATACCACTTTTTAGGAAATACCCACCCAAATATAAAGAAATTCCTCTACCACACGGCGTGATCAAACGTGGCCGTGACCACCGCAGGACCACAAACGTGAACTGGTTTTGTAAGTTTTTCTTTTAATCTACTTTTTATAAAGTAAATATTTTATATCATTTTTAATATATTTGAAGCTTCATTTTATTTCACATATTATAAGGTTTGAAACACCAAGTTTATGTCAAATGTTTGTATCATATTTTATTGATTTGGAACTCAAAATTGTAAATTTTATTGAAAAATGATTTTTTAATTATCGGATTTGTAATAATATCTGTTTTGTATTTTTTAAGTTACTTTGTAATATTTATACATCTTTGACATAACTAATTTATCATAATACTCAATAATATTAACTTGCATCCAATCAGTTTAATCGATCATCAATAGGTTCAATTTAAAACTCTTTAGTTAACTTTGGTTTTCATTACGATATCAACACACTAGGCTTGTGCACAATGCAAGAAGCTAACTGAACCTACAACTGAGAAATTGGTTTTATCCGGATCGAGGACCGAACCGATGACGCTCGAGAAAGAACTGAACCGAAAACCGACCGAAACTGAGAAACTTTCTTCGACTTCTTTCGGGGTTTTCTCGTTTTAGACCGAACAATACCTCTCATAAACGGGCTCAGAACCCATTTTACGTGAAAATTAGAACTGAACCGATATAGCTCAGTTTGGTCCAACTCGGTCTAGCTCAATCACGGTCGATACTCGATTAAGTTTCCATAGGCCTACAAAGCTACAAGACACCAATAAATTAACAATATATACACTACACAATCAATAACATTAATCGATTCAATTTAAAACCCTGTTTTTTAAAACTTTGGTTTTCATTATGATATCAACACACTTACAAGTGCGAAAACGCAATATCTACTACACACTCAATAACATAAAAATTTAACTTCAACAACTTCTACCCGAACAATTTCATTTTCATGATTTATTTCCCAAAAAGTGATTTGAACCACCAAATCCCTTTGGTGTCGGCCGGAGCATCTTCACCCTCCGGCAGTGGGTCTGTGTGTGCAGTCCTCTTCAGTTTGCTGACTTCATACCCTTCCTCATTAGCCTTCGCAACCAACTTGTAACGACCCGAAATTCGTAAATAAATAAATTGTATAAAAATATGATAAATAAGGATAAATCGTTTAAAGAACGTAGAAATTAGTTTCGTGTCGTTTGGAGACCGTACGAGAAAGTTATGGGCGAAACCGGGTCGAGACCTAGACCGAAAAGTGCAGCTACGAGGGAAGTTCACGGCGTGAACTTTAGTTCACGATCGTGAACTCCATCCAGGGATTGTTGTATCTGGCGATTGGAGATCACGACTAGTTACCGATCGCGAAGTTCGCGTGCAAGGGAAAGTTAGCGACGCGAACTTAGTTCGCGTCGTGAACTTCGATCGAGCAGCTTTAAGTCGGGTTTTGGCTCATTTGATGCCATATCAAAACCCTAGTTTCTTCTTTGGTGATTTTCGAGCTTGGGGACTGATTGAGGTCGGATCCTTCACAAATCTTTGGTAGATTTCACTCCTAGTTGAAGATTAAAGGTATATCTTCACTCTTTGATCTTCGAAGCTTAAGATCTATGTATTTTGATGTATGGGTTTGAAACCCTAGTTCTTGGGGTTATGGGTTATGGTGATATAAGTGATGTATACATTTAATAGATTGTATATTATCAAAGAAAACAAGTGTATGATTATGATTTGTAAGAATCTTAAGGGTTGGTTAAACCTAGGGTTTGGTAAATCACCATAATTAGGGGAAATGAGTTAGTAAGTGTTATCTAGAAATAGATGGACACATTGGTAGTAGTATGTGATGTTGATCATCTTGTGATTATTGTATTAGGCATTTGGTGAGGTCTTGGAAGGGTGACCGAATTGTGAAGCAAGGATACTGACGTAAAGAATACGGTTGGAGCATTTTATTGCTAAGGTGAGTACGTGTGGACTTTACTGAGTACATAGCTATATGAAGTATTTTGATTACTTATGATTGGTCTATTTAATGTATGTCTAGACTTATTATGTGTTGAGTTAGTATATATTATTGATAATATCTAACTAACTTGTCTGATGATTGATGTGATAGCCGAAGGCTTTGACTGGCATAACTGATAGAGTTATGATTAGAGATAGATGGTGGTGTCGCGGGGGTGACCCCGGTCACTGAGACGGGTGTACATATGTTTGTACACTAAGCACACGGGTGCTACTAGTACGCATATGTTTACGTACTAGGCAATGTAGGGATCTATTGCATATATGTTTATGCCTTAGGTTCGCTTGTGTTCCAATACCTATATGTTTATGTATTGGATATGACTGTGTTCTGGTACATATATGTTTATGTACTAGATATGTATGCTAGGAAAGCAGGACCGATAGAGTCACCATAGAGTGACTAGGATGTGTTGGTAAAATATAAATATATATTTATATACGATGTGATACTTGATATTATTGGGGTCTAAACCCATGTAGCTCACGAGACATTTTTGTGTCTCACGTACTCCTTGTTTGTTTTGCTATGTACTCAGTTTCTGGACCGAGGATTTAGGTGCGTATGGATTGCGATATGCGGGGCCTAGAGTAGAAGATCATTAGAGCGGATTTGTGCTTAACTTTGGTTTTGATATATTTTGTAACACCAAACCTCATACTCTGATTTTCATATCAAAGGTTTTTGTAAATCTGTGTTTTGGAACTGGTCTTCTATTTATGAAAATGAATAATTTTGGGCAAATGTTTTGTATTAAAAATTGAGGTATTACAACTTGGTATCAGAGCTACTGTTTAAGTGAATTAGGTTGGATGTCCATCCTAGTCTTAGACTGTAGCATTAGGAATGTAAGATTCCTTGAGATCGATAGGTTGACCTTGAGACTTTATGTTAAGTTTAGGGTTGAACCTAGGGGACCTATGAAAGTTGATGTGATTATGGATATTGAGTCTTATGCGACTATTGGATTGTAAAAGAGGTACTAAATGTTAAATGTCTTTCGTATAGTCTTGATAGAAAGGAATGGTGAACACTCGTCGAAGTGGGAAAGCCCCGGAAAACCGGGAGGAAGAGATGCATCATGACGAGAGGGTTGAACAAGAAAGTCAACCATCGATGCATCGAGTGGATGAATCGGAGGTTGGAGCTAATAAGACTCCGGTAACCATGGCGGATCTCCAAACTTTTATTGATCAAATCAAAGGGACGGTGGCCGATGAGGTGCACCGCATTATTGGAAACCGTGAGAGGTCGGGAGGAGATCGCGAATCCGAGGCTAAATCGGATGAGAGAACCGGTGGTGGGGGCACCCGAGTGGAGAAATCCTCCACGGGTGGTTGTAGTGATGCTAGGGCACGGCCCGATGGAAAAGATGGTTGTTCTTTTAAGACTTTCATGGCTTGTAAGCCAAATGTATATACGGGTAGTTCGGACCCGAAGGTGACTATGACGTGGATCCGAGAGACCGAGCGGGTCATCGGAAGTAGCAAGTGCAAGAAAGCCGATATGGTGACGTACGCGTCACAATTGCTAAAAGAGGATGCTATGGTTTGGTGGGACATAGTCTATGAGACCCTCGGAAAGGAGGTGATAGAGAGAATGTCGTGGGAGGAGTTTACCACGAGATTGAGAAAGAAGTTTTGCCCCGAAAGGGATTTGGAGAAGATGCATGAGAAATTTGTGACCCTAAAGAAGGGCGATATGACGGTCGAGGAGTACTCGAGGGAATTCACGGGATTACTCCCGTTTGTTGCTAGGACCTACTCCGAGGAGAGGTCGAGAGTGGTTAGGTATGCTAGTGGGCTACCTTGGGATTATCAATTGGAGGTGAAGAGGGCGGTCACGCTAGATGAGGCCATTAGTGCCGCCCGAGGTGTGGAAGAGGTGAACGAGGCAAGGGTTGCCGAGAGGGCCTATGTGGGCGAGAAGAAGAAAGCCGAGAGTGGCTCGAGTAGTTTCAAGAAGGGGAAGTTCACGTCGAACTTCTCTAGGCAAGGAAGTGTAGCCTCGTGCAAGAGGTGTGGGAAGAATCATACTGGCGAATGCCGAGGGGAACCGAAGATTTGCCATGATTGTGGCAAGACGGGGCATTTGGCTCGGGATTGTAGATCCAAACCGGCGGCCGAGGTCGAGTGTTACTCGTGCCATGAAAAAGGGCATTATAGTCACGTGTGCCCGGAGAAGAAAACTGAATCACTTGTGTCCACGTCGCAAAAGAAGGTGGAACCGGCGAAGGTGAAGGGACGATCATTCCAACTCACCCGAGAGGAGGCAAATGAGGCGCACGATGGGGTGTCAGGTATTTTATCCGTAACTTCTTGTCAACTTATATATATCATGGAATCGAGTCCTACTTAATTGTTTGTGTCTCATGAGTTTGGTAGAAAGATAGATTGTGTCGATCGAATGGTTAGATGAAAAATGTGAAAACGAAGGTAAATGGGAAAACCTCAATGGTAGAACGTGTTATTAGAAGTTATGAGTTGGAAATAAATGGGGAAAAGTTTAAAGGCAATTTATTACCCGTGGGAATAAAGGAAACTTGACGTGGTTATCGGTATGGATTGGTTGGGTATGCACCAAGCCAAGATATTGTGATCATAGCCTAACGGTTGGATTGCCGCGTGAATTAGTGATCATAGAAATTTGAGATAAGTTGTATGATGTGAATATATATTTGGGAATAATCTTCCCGGTTAATTATGTGTGTGGAAATTTATATATTTTGTTTAGAAGAATTATGGACCGGAGTGTCGTATGTGGTAAGGAAACAAGGGTCGATGTTAATAAGTAGTATAAAAGGTCGGACCGCGAGGTCGGTGAATATCGTTATCAAGCGAATGATAGTATAGTGAAGTACTAAGTCTTGGTATGAATTTTTAGTTGGATGAGAATTATAGAAATAGAAACCTGGGAAACGGAACTTGGATATTCGGCGTGAACCCGGATGAGTAATGTAATATTATTTTACGTGAATAGTAAAGGAGAGAATGACTAAGGTATAGTGACACCTTGGAATTTATAGATGGAAAATATGTGGAAAAGAATAAGTGTCGGGAATGACGAATTTTGATCGTTGAAAACGGTTAAGTAAAGGTTGGCACATAGCCATAGCAAGTCTTGTGACGGGGTTGATGGATTCAACATTAAGGGTAAAAAGGACGATTATTGGTAAAATGTCATGATAATGGTATGAAAATATGTGACATAGTGTAGTGTTAGACTACGATTGGGAAAAGAATATTCCTAAGTCCCACGATGTGAAAAGGTAGAACATCGAGTCTTGGGCCATTGGTTGCTACGTCATGGGTTGCAAGTGTGGGCCGGAGTCGAATGTTTGACTCAAGGATGATTGAATTGGCCGGTGAATTATGTCTAATGGAATGTAGTGGTAACTACTCCGGCGGTGTCAAAAGACTCGGAAATTGTTAAGGAAATGAACCGGTTAAGGGCGGTTAATGTGTAAGTGAAACGGTAAATAACAATTAGAGAATGTTATTAGTTACCCGCGGGGTACAATGCATGTGCAATAAGTGATGGCCTTGGAGGGCATATAATAATGGAAGGATAATATTATATGAAATGTGCTAAGTAGTATGTCCAATGGGAGACATATAAATAGGAAAGAAAACGATAATGCGATTTTGTGGGAGAGATGCTAGAATGCATGATGAATGATTTGATGATCGAATGGGTAAGATAGTAGCAAGGCTACACGATGCTGAAAGATGGATGTCAGATGGCATTGGCGTGACATATGCATATGTTTGTATATGTGCATGATGATGATGTTTATATGTTATTGGTGTGACATATACATATGTTTGTATATGTGCATGATGATGATGTTTAGATGGTATTGGTGTGGCATATGCATAGGTTTGTATATGTGCACGATTGAGATGAATGGACGGCATATGTGTGCACGGTAGAGATGCTTAGATGGAACTAGCAGGATAAATATGTATACTCATGTATATAGGTGCTCTTGAACGAGTATAGCGAATGTAGAACCATGTGGTTAATGATGTATTACTATTATGACTGGTAAATGAGGACCTGGTTCGAAATGCGGGTTGCATTTAGGTCATGTAAGTGTAGGGGATGCCTACGATTTATAGAATAGGAGGAAAGAGAAACTCCTAGTGAGCAAATTATCAGTTGATAACCAAAGTATGGTAAACTTGTATGAAATAGTGGAATATGTTGCGATAGGAAAACTAATTCCGGTAATTGAGAATAAGAGTTATGAAATTGATTTATGTGGTGCAAAGATGGTTGAAAGAAAACTAAGTGATGGTGTGAGTGACCAAACGTTGGTCAAGAATCGGTAAAGGTCGATGTGACCATATGTGAATGTACGACTCTCGGATAATTGGGGGAGAAAATGAAAGTGTGGAAAAACGGGGACAATTGTTAAGGGGACAATAATGAGTAGAACCGGAAGTGAGATATTAGTGATGGTGCCCGTGAGTATGAAATTGGTTAGTTGAAAGAGTATGGTTGACTTCACGTAAAAGTCAAGGTTGACCAATTGGTGATTGGTTGACTTAGCCAAAGATGGGCTTTGACTCTCGTTATGGATGATTAGTGAATGTTGAGGGCATAATGTATCGATTGTATGTATGTGAAAGGATTAATGGAATAGTTGAAATAGTTGTAGTCAGATTATACGACTTTGACCCGTTTGGGTGTTGTCAAGATTGAATTTGGGAATCGAGTATATGATTGTAGATGGATCATAAATTAAAGGTCAATTGTAAAGGAAAGGAGGATTTATGGGATCCTTAACGAGAAGGGAAATTGTTAAAGTATAGTTGACTTTGTTCTTAAGTCAAAGGTTAGACGATGTTGGAATATGGCAACTTGGTCGAAGCTAGACTTTGACATTTGTGTTGGTCAATTAGTTGGTTGTAATGCGAGGGTCATGTCATTTCTATGTGTATAAAATGATCGGTTAAAGGATTGAAAGTCTTGCGGTCGGTATTGTGCAATTTTGGTCCAATTGGGCACTAAAGGCTTAAGATTGATTTTTGACCCGTTTGAATCTAACGGAGTTAATTGAATGTTTACATACATATTGTTGACTAATTCGGGATGAGAAAAGTTTGACGGTAATAACCACGGGAGAATGAGAGCGGATACTCGGTAGAATGCGGATTTGAAATTTTTGAGTGATTCCGAGGACGGAATCCTTTTAAGGGGTGAATAGTTGTAACGACCCGAAATTTGTAAATAAATAAATTGTATAAAAATATGATAAATAAGGATAAATCGTTTAAAGAACGTAGGAATTGATTTCGTGTCGTTTGAAGACCGTACAAGAAAGTTATGGGCGAAACCGGGTCGAGACCTAGACCGAAAAGTGCAGCCCTGCTGTACGAGGGAAGTTCACGGCGTGAACTTTAGTTCACGATCGTGAACTCCCTCCAGGGATTGTTGTATCTGGCGATTGGAGATCACGACTTGTTACCGATCGCGGAGTTCGCGTGCAAGGGAAAGTTAGCGACGCGAACTTAGTTCGCGTCGTGAACTTCGGTCGAGCAGCTTTAAGTCGGGTTTTGACTCATTTGATGCATATCAAAACCCTAGTTTCTTCTTTGGCGATTTTCGAGCTTGGGGACTGATTGAGGTCGGATCCTTCACAAATCTTTGGTAGATTTCACTCCTAGTTGAAGATTAAAGGTATATCTTCACTCTTTGATCTTCGTAGCTTAAGATCTATGTATTTTGATGTTTGGGTTTGAAACCCTAGTTCTTGGGGTTATGGGTTATGGTGATATAAGTGGTGTATACATTTAATAGATGGTATATTATCAAAGGAAACAAGTGTATGATTATGATTTGTAAGAATCTTAAGGGTTGGTTAAACCTAGGGTTTGGTAAATCACCATAATTGGGGGAAATGAGTTAGTAAGTGTTATCTAGAAATAGATGGACACATTGGTAGTAGTATGTGATGTTGATCATCTTGTGATTATTGTATTAAGCATTTGGTGAGGTCTTGGAAGGGTGACCGAATTGTGAAGCAAGGATACTGACGTAAAGAATACGGTTGGAGCATTTTATTGCTAAGGTGAGTACGTGTGGACTTTACTGAGTACATAGCTATATGAAGTATTTTGATTACTTATGATTGGTCTATTTAATGTCTGTCTAGACTTATTATGTGTTGAGTTAGTATATATTATTGATAATATCTAACTAACTTGTCTGATGATTGATGTGATAGCCGAAGGCTTTGACTGGCATAACTGATAGAGTTATGATTAGAGATAGATGGTGGTGTCGCGGGGGTGACCCCGGTCACTGAGACGGGTGTACATATGTTTTTACACTAAGCACACGGGTGCTACTAGTACGCATATGTTTACGTACTAGGCAATGTAGGGATCTATTGCATATATGTTTATGCCTTAGGTTCGCTTGTGTTCCAATACCTATATGTTTATGTATTGGATATGACTGTGTTCTGGTACATATATGTTTATGTACTAGATATGTATGCTAGGAAAGCAGGACCGATAGAGTCACCATAGAGTGACTAGGATGTGTTGGTAAAATATAAATATGTATTTATATACGATGTGATACTTGATATTATTGGGGTCTAAACCCATGTAGCTCACGAGATATTTTTGTGTCTCACGTACTCCTTGTTTGTTTTGCTATGTACTCAGGTTCTGGATCGAGGATTTAGGTGCGTATGTATTGTGATATGCGGGGCCTAGAGTAGAAGATCATTAGAGCGGATTTGTGCTTAACTTTGGTTTTGATATATTTTGTAACACCAAACCTCATACTCTGATTTTCATATCAAAGGTTTTTGTAAATCCGTGTTTTGGAACTGGTCTTCTATTTATGAAAATGAATTATTTTGGGCAAATGTTTTGTATTAAAAATTGAGGTGTTACACAACTGATTATAAATCTCCTCATCAAGATGATTTTGCCTCGACAATATCTACACAAAAAGAATCCCCAAAATTAACACTAACGAAATAAAATTGACAACACAAAACCACCAGAAACAGAAACATACCCATAGATAATTCCTGGACGGCTGACCAATCAGAGCATACGTATAATCAGCATCAAGATGCAAAACCTAGTAATCACCGGTAACAGGTATTATTAAGACATAAATGTGTATTTATTGTATTCAATGTACATAATATTGTTTCCTTATGTCTAGCTTAATCATAGGAGTAATTGTAGTCAATTTTATGTATTAGTCAGTGTAATCTCCTATAAGAAAGAAAATCCCCTTCACTATTAAGTAAGGGTTTTGACCATTTACTTTCTCAATTTTTTCATGGTATCAGCCTAATATTCTATCCCCAAATAACTCTTTTTTCCTTCCTGGTTTCCTCTCTCTCGTACGTTCATCTGCCTCTCTTCCTTCTCCCAATTTTTTTCATGGCAGGCCATAAAACTCATGAAGACAAACTTTCTCCATGAATACATTGCTTCACATGATGACTATCAAGCTCAATTCCACCAATTATCTTCTCTGGAAGAACAATATGATTCCGATTTTCACTTATCAAAAATTAATTGGTCATATTGATGGTAGCTCGGTTGCTCCTTCGCCCACCATAACCGTTGATGAAAAGTCGAGTCCTAATCCGGATTTTGCTCTCTGGTTCGAAACTGATCAGCGAGCCACCATTCTCTTGCAGTCATCACTTACCGAAGAAGCAACAACTGAGGTATTAGGTCTCTCTTCCGAAAATCAGATATGGTTAGCCCTAGAAGCCGCCTATAGCAATACGTCCGCTGAACGTATACACTTGTTACGTGACTTTCTTCGTCAATTGACTAAAGGTAACGACAGTGTTTCAGAATTTAGTCGAAAATTCAAATCGATTTGTGACAAACTTTCTGCCATTGAACAACCAGTTGTTGAAATTGACAAGATTCATTGGTTTCCTTGTAGTTTGGGTCCCTCTTACGAAACGTTTTCAACGGCTATACGAGCCACCAAACCGGCTCCTAAATTTCGTGATTTAGTAACACAGGAGGAAAGTCATGAATTGTTTTTAGTTTCTCTACGTGGTTCGACACCACCATCTGCTGCCTTCAATGTCCAGTAGCAACCTCACAATAACCGAGGTAAATCTTCTTTTAATCGAAACAATACCAATCGTGGTCAGGGACGGGGCTTTACTCGTCGACCGCCACATTGTCAATTGTGTAGAACAAATGGTCACTATGCCTCCACATGCCCGAATCTCACGTCATATGCCACTCATGCAAGTTCTAATGATGATTCGTTAGTCAAAGCCTTTCATGCTCAATGTCACGTAACTACTAACAATCCCGATTGGCATGTTGATTCGGGGGCCACAGACCACATGACATCTTCAACCGAATCACTTCATCACACCGCTCCATATCAAGGTACCTCTAATGTTATATTTGGGAACGGTAATAATTTACCCATCACTCATACGGGTAATCATCACATCGGGAAAAATATTTCGTTAAAAAATATACTTGTTATACCAAATCTTACTAAGAAACTTCTCTCGGTAAGCAAATTAACCACGGATAATCCTATTGATGTTTTATTCTCTCAACCATTTTTTTCATATTCTGGATCGGAAAACAAAAAAGGTCCTTGCTAGGGGCCAATGCGAAACGGGCTCTATGTTCTCAAAGATAATCGTCGAGCCTATGTTGCTACAAAAACATCCAAGAAAGTTTCTTTTGAATTATGGCACACCCGTTTGGGTCATGTATCTTTTGATGTAATTTCTCATTTGAATAAGTTAGGAGTTTTATCTCTTGCTTCTTTATTACCAAAACCGAATATTTGCACTCCGTGCCAACTTGCGAAAAGTAAACGTTTACCGTTTAACACTAACGATTCTCGTTCATTGCATGATTTAGATTTGGTACATTTTGATTTATGGGGACCCGCTCCTATTAGTTCTAAAATGGTTATCGCTATTATGTTGTGTTTATTGATGATTTTTCTAGGTTTACTTGGTTTTATCCTCTCAAAACAAAGTCGGGATTTTATCAAATTCTTCCAATATTTATTAATCTTGTTCAAACTCAATTTTCTAGAAAAATCAAGACTTTTCAAAGTGATGGTGGCACCGAATTTGTCAACCATACCGTTAGAATTGTTTTTGAAGACAACGGTACCTTTCATCGTTTTTCTTGTCCTCACAGTCCACAACAAAATGGACGAGTTGAATGTAAACATCGTCACATTGTGGAAACGGGATTGGCCATGCTTTTTAACGCTCATATACCCGCATCTTATTGGGTAGACGCATTCACTTCGGCCACTTATATCATCAATCGGTTGCCCTCCACAATATTGGATAACGTATCACCATTTCAAGTTCTTTTTAATCAATCACCAAAATATGAAAATTTTCGAGCATATGGTTGTCAAGTATTTCCCTATTTACGAGATTATTCACCGCACAAACTTGCTCCCCGAAGCATTTCATGTGTATTTATTGGGTATAGCAATCAACATAAAGGTTATCGATGTCTTGATCCATCTACATCTCGTATCTATATTACTCGCCATGCTCGTTTAAATGAAGACAATTTCCCTTTTAGTGGAAACACAAGTGATACAAATATAAGAAATTTGGATCTTATTACATTTTTGGATGATATACCCTCAACTATTATCACTCCCATACCAACCACAACTCAAACAAACCAACCCACACCCTCAACTACTTGCACCCTTTGTGCTCCAAATCCCATGGCTCCCATTGACGCCACCCTACTAAATTCAGTTACCACTAATGAAAACCCAATATTACCTACCCATGAAAACCCAATATTACCTACTGGCTACTGCCACCCCACAAATCAATCCAATTCAACCCATATCCCACGCCACTATCCCAACGCTTCCAATATTACCCACTTCTACACTACATGAGCCCAACCCAAGCCCACCCCTCACGGATCCATCCTCCGTTCCTGTAACACCTCAAATTTTAATACCAAATATTGGTCAAAATAAAACATTTTTATAAATAGAAGAACATCCTCAATTCGGATTTACAAAAACCTTGGTATGAAATCAGAGTATAAAAGTAGGTGTTACAAAATAGATCATCACCAAGCTAAGACTAAATCCAATCTAGTGTTCTTCTAATCTAGGTCCCGCATCTCTATCCATGCGTACCTAAGCCTTCGATCCCGAACCTGAGTACCTAGCAAAATAACAAGGAGTACGTGAGATAAAAACGTCTCGTGAGTTACGTGGGTTTAGACCCATTAATAATAATCGTTTATCCGAGTAATCAACAAAACAAGTAATATCATCCATCCATATAGTCACCCTATGGTGACTCAAACCTTGCTTTCCTAGCAACACATATCTAGTTATCGGGTTGCCCCCGAGCTAACTAGCAACACTAACGAGCCCAACTATCGGGTTGCCCCCGAACTAGTTAGAAGCACCCTCAAATCTAACTATCGGGTTGCCCCCGAACTAGCTAGAACCATTATCCTACCGAACTATCGGGTTGCCCCCGAACTAGTTAGAAACATCACCATGTCTAGTTATCGGGTTGCCCCCGAACTAACTAGCATCACGTCATCTCGTTCTCACAATAACTCAAAGGTTATATCAAACTGGTTCTCGGCTATCACATTCATCATTAAACCAATTAGTTATATATTAACAATAATTCATAACTAACTAAACAACTACAAGTCTATTCAATTAAGCAATTAGACCGTAACACAAGTATAAAAATGTATTTCATAGGCTATGTACTCAGTAAAGTTCCACACGTACTCACCTTAGCAATGAGATGCTCGAACCGTGTTCTTGACACCCAAATCTCTTGCTTCTCAATCCAATCAACTTTCCAAGACTTCACCAAAAGCCTAATACAATTATCACAATATGATCAACATCAATTACTATTACTAATGTGTTCATCTACCTCTAGATAACCCCCAACAATCCATTTCCCCCAAATATGGTGATTTACCAAACCCTAGGTTTAACCAACCCTTAAGATTCTTACAAATCATAATCATACACTTGTTTCCCTTGTTAAAATACCATCTATTAAGTGTATACACCAATTATATCACCATAACTCATAACCCCAAGAACTAGGGTTTCAACCCCAAGCTTCTAAATCCATAGATCTAAAGCTACAACTACAAAGGATTGAAGATATACCTTTAATCTTCACTTAGGAGTGAAATCTATCAAGCTTTGATGGAGAAATCGACCAAAATCAGCTCTTGCACTCCAAAATCGCCAATCGAAGAAACTAGGGTTTTGGAAATGCATTTATGGCTAAAAACCCGAATTTATTGCTCTGGTCGGAAGAGCTCGCGCCCCGCTCGCGCCGAGCTCGCGTCGCGAAGAGACGCGGGTCTGCCCGCTAGTTGCCGATTTTTACCAGACTTCGCGCCAGGCTCGCGCCTGGCTCGCGCCGCGAAGTCAACGCGAAGTCAACGCGAGATGCTCGCGTTTCAGCTCTGGTCCTTCTGCTCAACCTCGCGTTTCGCTCGCGCCTGGCTCGCGCCGCGAACTTGCCTGTGCAGCAGGGCTGCACTTTTCAGTCTAGGTTTCAACCCGGTTTCGTCCATAACTTTCTCGTACGGACTCCAAACGCCACGAAACCAATTCCTACGTTCTTTAAACGATTTATCCTTATTTATCATATTTTTACATATTTTATTTATTCACAATTTCAGGCCGTTACAGTTCCCATGCCTACTGTTTCTTTACAACATACCCACATCAACTCTCCTAATCACTCAACCTCACCCACGGCTCAACCCAATCCACCTCAAACCGACACCAACCAACCCTCATCATCTCACCCTATGCAAACTCAGTCTAAATCCAGTATTGTCAAAACAAAACATATAGCCGATTTTGCTTCCTTAACCACTAATCCTGTCCACATTGCCCTCACCACAACCACCAAACCAAGAGGGTTCAAAAGTTCTTCTAAAGATCCAAAGTGGATGGAGGCCATGCACGAGGAACTAAATGCTCTTAATAAAAATAATACATGGACCTTAGTTCCCCGCCCCTCCTCCACCAACATTGTCGGTTCTAAATGGGTATACGGTATTAAATATCAAGCTAATGGCACCATTGAACGATACAAATCATGCTTAGTTGCTCAAGGTTATACTCAAATTACGGGTCTAGACTATTCTCATACATTTAGCCTCGTCGTCAAAGCAACTACCGTTCTTGTTGTTCTTTCTCTATCCGTTCTCAATAATTGGAAATTTCATCAACTTGACGTAAAAAATGCATTTCTTAATGGCGATTTAGATGAAACGGTGTTTATGGAACAACCACCGGGTTTTGTTAATTCAAAATTCCCGTCACACGTGTGCAAATTATCTAAAACTTTATATGGTTTGAACAAGCACCCCGTGCTTGGTTTCACCGCTTGAGTACGTTTCTCCTCTCGTATGGATTTACTTGTAGTCGTGCCGGCACATCTCTCTTCATGTACTCAAGTACTACTTCCACCATGTATCTTCTTGTTTATGTGGATGATCTTATTCTCACGGGAAATGATGAAAGTGTTATCACCACATTCATAAATCGTCTCAACAACGAATTTGCTATCAAAGATCTTGGTAATCTAAACTATTTTTTGGGTCTAGAAGTTGCATACACCGACAATGGTCTTTTTCTTACTCAAATCAAAATATGCAACCGATATTTTTCAACAAAACAATCTTTACGATAGCAAACCCGTATCTACTCCTTTGTCTCCAAATATCTCTTTACAACTACTGGTCAACCGTTTTCTGATCCAACGCTTTATCGTTCTATGGTTGGTGCTCTACAATATTTAACGATTACACGGCCTAATTTGTCATATGCCGTTAATCAAGTCTCTCAATTCATGCAAACTCCAACTATCGATCATTATGCGGCTGTAAAACGAATTCTTCGTTATGTTAAGGGGACAATCTCATTCGGTCTAACATATCGTCGCCCCGTTCACAACAACATACTTGGATATTCCGATGCTGATTGGGCTCGATGTCTTGACACACGTCGTTCTACTTATGGTTATTCTGTTTACTTAGGTGGTAACTTAATCTCATGGAGTGCTAAGAAACAACCAACCGTATCTCGCTCTAGTTATGAATCGGAATATAGAGCCATGGCAAATACAACCGCTGGTTAACTCATTTATTACGGGAATTACGTGCTCTTCCTCCGGATAGGCCCACTTTATTATGTGACAACAAGAGTGCTCTTTTCATGACTCAAAATCATGTCTCACATAAGCGGGCTAAACACATTGATTTGAATTACCACTTTATTCGAGAACTAGTTACATCCAACAAACTCATTACTAAGTTTGTTCCAACCACTCTTCAAGTCGCGGACATCTTCACAAAAAGTCTTCCTCGAGCTCAATTTGAAATGTTTCGCTCAATGCTTCACATTGGTCCGCCGCCTTTTCGATTGAAAGGGGGTATTAAGACATAAATGTGTATTTATTGTATTCAATGTACATAATATTGTTTCCTTATGTCTAGCTTATTCATAGGAGTAATTGCAGTCAATTCTATGTATTAGTCAATGTAATCTCCTATAAGAGGGAAAATCCCCTTCACTATTAAGTAAGAGTTTTGACCATTTACTTTATCAATTTTTTCAGGTATGATCGGCAAAAATGGCGGAACCTAAAATCTGACTTTCAATTTTGCTTCATCGCTTTTGGGGTCAGCTTTATAAGCAGTGCCTTCGATGTATCCTCTTTTTCTATCACTCCAAGTTTCATTCAGAACATGAACAGAGCCATCAAGATTCATTGTGTATGTAGCTCTTGTGTTCATCCCGTTTTTGGGTTGAGATCTCGATGGGAATGAAGCAATTTCATACCATCTGCCCATGTATCTGGCTAGATCTACGCCCTTTACAACTTCCATATCCTTCTTGCTCATGATTTTTCTGTTTTTAGGTTTTGAGTGTATTTGATATGATCATATGAAGAAGATGGATTAAAAGGGGAGAGATTCAGTATATATAATTGAAGGATTTTGATAAGGGTGGCATGGCGTATCGATGGCCTAACAACTGTTAAAGTAAATAGTTTTAGAATATATTTTCTAGAACTAGAATGGTATAGTATCTTGTGAGATTCTTCTAGGGTTTCACTTTGTTGTACATTAACTATTTCTCATCTCCAACTAAATACATGACAATTCCGACCAAATTTTTATGGTATTGAACAAAACCACAATCAAATTTGAAATTGATTTTTATTAATACATGTATCACTAAACATGGATAATGTATAATCATTTATTACACGCTTCAGTTGCCCAATTGACGAAACTCATGCCAAATAACTATGGAGATATGTTCAACAAATGCTATGTAATGGGAGGATTGGTCGCAACCATTCTAAATTTCTAATAGTCTATCCCTTTTTCTCCAAGTTTTGCTTTGAAATATTTTCACCCCTAGCAATTATTAGTTTCGGGCTTTGAAGTTTAAAGTTGAATTATCAAAATTTTTATTTAATGAGATGGTTATGATTGTGTTTGAAGACATCCTTTTAGTATCTACACAAAGTTTTTAGTTTTTTATATGGGTTTTTCTAACATGTTAAGGAGCATAAATGGTTTTAAACTTTCCAATAAATTTATAAAAATCATTTAATATATCACTTAAAACTCCAAATTTTGAGCTTTATTAAATGTTCATGGCTATACTTTTAGCAAATTTGACTTCATTTAATACATCTTTAACATATGCCCTTAGAAAACCCTTTTTATATTTAGAGATGATTTATATATTATAATTGTTAATTCAATCACAACAACTATTATTAATATAGTTATACACTTTAATTATTCTTTATAATAACATTTATGGTCATAAGTTCTGGAACTGGAAAAGCATATATTGTTCTTTATAAATACCATGCTTAGTTAATGTGTCTTACAAAGAGGGGTGTTCATCAGGTTTTCATGTCGGTTTATGGCTCTTATCAGGTTGGGTCGTCAAACCCGACCCGACAACCCGATTTGACACCCCTACCTGCGGACGAGATTGAGAAACTCGTCCCTACGGAGACGAGTAGCCTACCAACGAGATTGAAGAATTGGTCGTGTCAATCATGACGAACTTAGGACAAGGATCACGAAATGCCTTTGGCACGGGTTTTATTGACATTCAAACAAACTTTTTAGTTATTCACTTTTTAATAAAGCCAATAAATCATTTCAAAATGCATACCCAAAGACCTCTCATTAGCATTTTACATGATGATATCGGCGAAAGAAATTAGAAAAGGATGATGTATTTGATATAATATACTTAGGAATAGGGGTATGCTCTTTAACCGAAAAATGAACTTAAGCGAACTGGAACTGATTGGACCCGGTTTTCGGGAACTGGAACCGATTGCACCCGGTTTTCAGTAAGTGATTGGAGCCGGTTTTCGATTCTCCTTTTTTTTTTTTTCAGTTCTCAATTTTTTCTATTCTAATTTTTCAGTTCTAAAACTCGAATTTGATAATTTCAAGTCTAACTCAATGTATTATTATAATTTATGTATATTTTAACCAACCCAACAATTATTTCAGATTTAGTAATGGAATGAAAAATCTCAATTATTATAATTTACGTATTATTTGACAATTTTTTCTATGCGTATGTCTAAATGGACCTTAGTAACTTTGTTTTATAATCCCAATACAATGATTGTTGATTATTTATTTTTCTTTTTTTCCTTTCAAATTATAGTAGATGTGATTCTTTCTTTTTTGTTATATATATTTTTAATTTAATTAGTAAAATTTATACTACGTATGATGAATTGTATTTAAAATAAATCTTTATTCTAATAAAAGTCTACATATCTTACTAATATATAATGCATTTAGGCCTACCACATTAGGCAACTTTTAAGGACCTCCTTAAACTTAATTTTAAGGAGCTTTCCTCTTTTGTTACTTACTTCTCTGCCTTAAAAAAAAATAAATCGCACCTTTTAAGATTCGAACCCAGGACCTCTCCTAACTTAGGACTATGTGTTAACCACTTGCTCTACATTACATTTTATTTAAAACCACCCACACTTCCTCTATTAACCTGTTACTCCAACCGATTTATCACTAACATTAACTATACCGCTTTAGTTATAGCAACAATTGACTATACCAAACTCATTTATAACCGAAAAGCATATATAACGGGCTGTATATCAACAATTTCTAGAAACAAAAGCCGTTTAATTTATAACCGAAAATCAAATTTTGACCATACCAAAACCATTTTTTAACCGAAAATCCACTTTTGACCATACATAAACAACCATCTACAATTCATGCAAAGCATTTTGGGATACAAAAATTTATAACCGAAAAACATATATAACAGGCTATATATCAACAATTTCTAGAAACAATTTCCGTTTAATTTATAACCGAAAATCAAATTTTGACCATACCAAAACCATTTATAACCGAAATCAACTTTTGACCATACATAAACAAGCAGCTACAATTCAGGCCACACTATATGCTCCACGTTAATGTTTAGTGTCCGGTTCATAACAAATATATATATATACAATCCATTGTCAAATTGTCATACCAACTTGAAATAACTATACATATTTCAACTAGCTACGTGTAAGCAACAAAGAAAACGTATTATTCATGATTATTAACAAAATCGGGAAACGTTTTTTTAGTAAATGTTGAAATAATTACAGTCAAAGTAACAACTTTGGACTTTTCTAAATAAGGAAACGTTTTTATGGTCTATTTTTGTAACGTCGTTGAATTGACTGTAATTAATATGAAGATATATATCGCATGTTTACTTGGTCAATGATTAGGTGAATCCGTGATATTTACATTCATTTGGCCGTTTTTAAATTTTTACGGCATTAACTGAAATTCGTCATTAAGGTGTACACATAACGTGCATTACGCATTAGTCAATCACTCCGTTTATAAATATATCTACACTACAGCTAAAGTGATATAGTAAACCATTGAATCACCAATATATTTTTAAAACGTTTGCAGCTGATGGAATGCCCCTTGTATGTACCAATAGTGAGCTTTGACTCTCTCTGCCAACTTGAGTGGACTTACAGCTGCAACTATGTCCGGGTTGATTATGTTTGGAGGGACGACAAACAAAACAACATGTGGCTTGTTTTGCTCGACAAATTTGTAAGTTGCTATTAAATAATGACATGTAGTACCTTTAAATTTCTTAACTTTACAATTACCAATTCATTGATTTCGTCTTAGGGACACAAAATCATGGCCTTTATCCCCCACATTTTAAGGACTATATATGACGGACTCAATTTACAAGGTGGTGTGTTTTCGTTGAAGGGCTTCGAGATAGATTTCTACCTACCCAAAGACTATCCACGTTTTGGAAACTACAACTTCGTTCAAAACTATTGGACAGTAGTGTTCACTAAAAAAACCGAACTTGCTAGGACTACTATGGGAGATCTTGGATGTTTTCGCAGCTATCCATTTGCTTCCTTGTAGCAATATCCACTTTATGTGAACAACAATATTCATTGTTTTTAATCATTTAACGTTTTTTTTTTTTCATTCTATTTTCCCGTTTTAAATTATTTACTTCCATCCTATATGTAAATTGACATAATTGTCGGTTGAAGTTAAAGAAAATCACGTGAGTTTCTACCATGTTATCTCTCTATGGATCAGATGATTGTTCTGGTAAATTCGTGTTATGATCGACCAATTGAAAATCATATAAATTTTTTATTTTTAGTTTAAGTTGTTGATGTTTGTTTATGAATGTTGTGATTTAGACAAGCATGTTGATATAAGCTAACCACTTCAACTGCTTGATTATTTTGATTTGTTCCAGATACTAATATATATAAGCTTTAACGTCACCAGAACTGAACCATCATTTCTCTATTTAAAAGGCTCATATTTACTTTCACAAAAAAGGCCAATTTCGGATCTGATCCTACCATCACTAATGTCAGGACCTACCATCACTACGCACCACCACTCATCACCATCGCTATTGTCACCACCACCGGTACTGTCGTCACTTCGAAAAATAGTTACGAGTACCCGCCGCCGCATTGCGCGGGTACCCTGCTAGTTTATATATAAACCTTAATCAACGTTATTTTCGTATTCTATATTTTTAATTTTCTTTTCTTTTTAAATTCTTTATTTCTAATTTTACATTAGTCCCTCTTTTCAAAAGGACGGGAGTTGGTTAACAAAAATTGTTAAGGTACTTAATGAAAATAAACTGTTAATGTTTTAAGATAGCATTGAATAATAAAGAATGCAATCTCAAAATTTTAGCAAACATGAAACTTAAATATATGAGAATCTTTGATTTATCTACATATTTTGTGATTTAAAATATTAAAGTTAGATTTAACTGCATAATAATTATTTGATTCGTATAACTATTTTAACAAAATGAATAAAAAGATAAATCGTAGTTTTTAATGAAATGACTTTTGGGCTGTAAAATGATGATAAAATACACCTATATTAATAGGTTAACTTTAATTAGTATAGAATTGAGGTCATTGGGTGTTTGAGTGAATGCACATTTTTCAAAGATTTCATTTTTGAATTCTTGGGGTTCTTTTAGTAGCATCCTTTTTTTATTCTATGATGGATTCTTTAGGTTTAGACTTATTCTATTCAGATTCTGTTCCGAAAGTTAAGACTCTTCTATAACAATTTTCAAATTGAACAACTTCTACTAAAAAATTTTAAAATCAGATTTAATTCAAGTAACGGAATGAAAAATGAAGAAAGAAAAAAAAAACAGCCACATTTTAGGCCTTTAGAAATGTATTTACTTAATTTTTTTCAAATGAACTATACTTTTCAACAGAAACGCTATTTTTCAAATACAAATTTGTTTTTGAAATTGTATTAGCCATCCTCAATTTGATCATCATCTTAAAAAATCTCTGGTGATTTTGATTTTAATTTAAAAACTACAGGTATTATATAAACGTACATAATACATGTGTGCTTTGAAAATTCAAAGGATATAAATACAAAATAAAAGTTAATAAATAGATACAGCATTGGATGATTCAATTTGAAGGAATGAAGCTCAGATCTGTAATTTAGAAGTCAGACAAAGGGGTCAGACACCGCCATGGCTACAACACCGGTTGCACTCACGTGCCTTCCGGGTTGTCCCGCCAAGATACGGGCCGAATTTCACCCAAAGCCCGATTTTTTGATGCTCGGAAAACAGTCCATACAGAAATTTAAATCATCGCCATCTCCAAATATCAACATACAATACATATATATCATACCACTGACACAAAACACACACACACACACTCATACACACAAACATGTGTGTGTAGAGAGAGAGAGAGAGGTGGAGAAAGAGGTCCTGAGAACGATCAACTGCATATATTTATTTTTCTTTATTTTATCAAGGGTTGTTGATTTTCATGGAAAAATGGGGAGAAATTCATCGGCTCAACATGATCTGATAAGATCCGATCATGTTGGGGCAAGAGAGGGGCAACAACCCTTAAAAAACTCCCCGTCTCTCTCGCCGGATCCTTGTTTGATTTTCCGAGCATCTTCTTCAGAGATCCCCAATTTTTGTTTGGTTCTGTTCTGTAACACTTATTTTATAATGCCACAAGTTACCCTTTACGTCCTTCACATTCCTAAAATTACCAATATGGGCTTGGGCTGTGTAGGGTTGATAGAGGCCATATTGGTCAATGAGAGTTTTATAATTTGGTCAGGGGAGCTACACTGAATTTATGGAAAATTAAATATCATTTTTATTCTTAAAATAGATATTATTTTAATTCTTAACTTTAAAATTTTACATTTGTATTTATTTGAGTAAATTACACGGAAGGTCTCTGTGTTTTGTCAATTATTACAACCATAGTTCCTAGTCTTTGTTTGTTACACTGGAAGTCTCTGGTGTATTCAACTTGTTACACCTGACATCCCTCTGTCAAACGGACGTCTAAAACTTCCGTTAAGTGCCTCATGTGCACCTCAAATGATGGGCAAAATCATAATTTCCCTTCCCCTTTTAAAGATCAAATTACACGGAAGGTCCCTGTGGTTTGTCACTAATACAGCCACAGTCCCTGAACTTCATTTATTACATTGGAAGTCCCTGGTGTATTCAATTTGTTACACCCGGCGTCCCTCTGTCAAACGGACCTCTAAAAGATCTGTTAAGTGACTCATGTGTACCTTACATGATGGGAATAATGGTAATTCTCCTTCCCCCTCAAACGTGTATTCCCCAATTTACACCAGTCGTCCCTTCATCTATTCCCTCTCATCTTTCCCTCTCTTCTCTCCACTATATTTATGATTTTTTTGAATTTTTTCTTACCGAACTTCATGATCACTTATATACATATCATTACCATTGTGCTCATCATGTGAGGTGCACATGAGTCACGTAATTGATCTTTTAGACGTCCGTTTGACAGAGGGACATCGAGTGTAACAAATTGAATACACCAGGGACTTCCAGTGTAATAAAAGAAGTTCAGGGATTGTGGCTGTAATAAGCGGCAAACCATGGGGACATGCCGTATAATTTACTCTTTAGATGGGAAAGGGAAATTATGATTTTGCCCATCATGTGAGGTGCACATGGGTCACTTAACGGAACTTTTAGACGTCCGTTTGACAGAGGCACGTCAGGTGTAACAAATTGAATTCACCAGGGACTTCCAGTGTAATAAACGATGACCAAGGATTGTGGCTGTAATAAGTGACAAACCACAGGGACCTTTCGTGTAATTTGCTCTATTTATTTATTAAAAGTTTTGCACTAACGCTCATTTAGCTTAACGTTCATAAATTTTTGAGTTAATTACACGGATGGTCCTTTAACTTTAACTTTGTATCGAATATCATCAATAGCCCTTTAGTTATAAAAATTGCATTGATGGTCCTTATTTTTGAAACTTATTGCACCGATACTCCTTTAAGGTAAACGGTGTTAAATTTTGCTGTTAAGTCTCCCATGTAAAATGCATATGAGGATTGTAGTCTTTTCCCATTGCACTTTTTGCATTAAAAGTTGTAAATAAGCTTGTTTTTTTAATTTGTTTGCAAAAAGTGATATGGGAAAAGACTACAATGCCCTCATAAACATCTCACATGGGAGACTTAACAGAAACATTTAACGCCATTTAGCCTAAAGGACTATCGGTGCAATAAGTTTCAAAAATAAGGACCATAAGTGTAATTTTTGAAACTAAAGGACCGTTGGTGAAATTTAGTATAAAATTAAAGGACTATCCATGCAATTAACTCTAAATTTTTAATGGACTTTAGACTAAATAACTATAGATGCAAAATGTTAAAGAAAACACTACCAATGTATTTTTTTTAAAAAAATAAAAAATAAAAAATAAAAAAATTATAGGTGAAATTCGAAGTAAATTTGTGTATCATCCTTACATTTGCAATGTTTCTTTTAATATATTGTGTAGGGGTGTCAAATTTGTACCGAACAAAATCAACCAACATGTTACCATACCAAGAATAGTTGGTAGCCAACATGTTTGGTTGGTGGTACCATACCAATCAAGTAGTCATGGTACGATAATGGTATAAAAATTAATACCATGGTAATACCGTACCAACCAACTTTTTTTTTAAAGGCATGTTAGTAAGTTAGTAGTTCGAGCCTAGACAGTGACATCCAAAAGGGGCAGTATGCCTTCCCTCGAACCCTCCACATATGGGGAATATACTTCACCACCTTTTAATCTCCAACTTTTACCTCCAACAAGGCTTGAACCCAAGAACTCTTGAATGAAAACTCCAAGGCTACCCTTGATGGAGTCGAAGGAGCGGAGCTTAGAGCCTTGACTTTCTATATTAGTCAAGCGCACTCACTCTAACGGCGTACCTTTTGCATAATTGATCTAGACCAATTGGTTCCAACCAACATTTTTTTAAATATATATACGTATTTAGAAGAATTCGAGAACGGTAAACTAGTATGTATTATTTTCTAATAAAAGTTATAATATCATAACATGAAAACATTCAAGTTACAACTTTTTAGCCAAACAAATGCTACATGAATGTTACCAGCTAGTGTATTATGACAAGAATACTACATAATATATAAAATTTAATATATATCATTACCAAATATAATAGTATAGCAAAAATTTATTATTTAAGTAATAATTCCATATAAGTTTGTGATCTTGGTATTTACCATTAGCAATTCGTACCAATCATGATTGTTGGTAGCCAAACAAATTGGTACCAACTATAATTGGTACGGTACTGGTAGCTAGATTAGTGTACCAAGTATAGTTGGTACGGTACGCGTTATGAAGAAAATACGTATGATACCGTACCATGTTTACCCCTAATATTGAGTTTATGCAGAACTTACAGAGAATCAAATTCAAGTTTTTTAATCAAGAACCAAACCCTAGTTTTACATATCAACCCTAAGATGATTTACTTCCTTTGAACAAAATCTACTTAATCAACAGGTAGAAAAAAATACAATTTAATTATACTCTCTCTATAAGACTATAACTTTGCCGGGTATCTCTTAGAATCAGTCTGTATACCTCTAGCTAAATGTATTAATGTCTAAATCTTACATATCACATACTATTTATTGTTGTTGGTAAGAGAGTGGTAATGGCATTGAAGTATGAAAATTTACTGTGAACACGATGACAAGAAGGAACATAGCGCCTTTGGTTATAAAAGAGAAATTTTTTACAATAGTATTGGAAAAAGTGTGCGAGAAAAATTGGCGATGGCGCGAGCGAAAAATGATGACCGGGGTCAGATTCTAAACCTAACTCTCTACATGGGTATGGATAATCCCTTCTTTTTTGGGGGTGAATCCCAATTTTGAAACCTATATTTATGAACCAAACATATTTTTATCACTTCATTCACATACCTCATTCCAAAATCCACAATCCAAACACACTCTAGGCTTTCATTTTAGTTTTTAATATAGTTCTTACATATTTCAAATCCCAAACACTTATTAGTATTAAACAACTTTATCGAAGCAGAAGCTCTTAATATAATCAAGCTCCGATACATCGGGAGTCTAACAACCTTAATTGAATTCAATGACAAGAATAAAGCGATAACTTTTCGCATCAAGGCCAAAGAAACATGAAGAAATTGGTTTAGTTCCCTTGTAACTTGGGATCCGGAGGTTAAACTATCAAAAAGGTTTGTATCACTTTACATTTACGTTGTCCCACCAAATGCTTGGACTACCGACACTTTTTCAGAAATTGCAAAAGAATGGGTACGATTATGATTAAAGAAGAATGTTCAAAAGAAAATTCCAATATGTCAATGGGTAAAGGGGTAGTTCTGACGGAGATAACAGGTGTATCAATACAACTCGATCAATATACGTAGGTAAGACTCTACATGAGATAAGTATATCGGAAGATCGAATGGAATCTATGAGATTCAATCCTTTTCACCAATCTACGGTTGAATCAATCCATAATTCTTTTAACGACATTGAAGACGACCCTTTTCTTCATCGCGGTGATTCAGATTTTTCAGACGAGATTGATTCAGAATTTTCCAGCAGCTTCGATGAGGAAGGCGAAGATCAACAGTCGGATTACATCGGGGAACGAAATCACCAGTATGAGAATCAAGAAGAATAATCGAAACCAAACAAGGCAATCAATCAATACACTGGCCACGAGAATTTTAAATCGGCGGCTGAAATATCACATATCGAGGTCACTTCAAGGCTGGAAACCACCAATCAATCAATTAATGGGTCGAAAGAGACTAGAGTTTCAGATTCCCTAATATTTGATCCAGCGACTGTGAGGCCCACAGAAAGCCCAACTCCTCACGGGACTAATCATCACATTCATACCCCTGATCCAGAGGTTAAGAAGCCCAATGATAGCCAAATTCCTCATGGGCCTAATCAACACAATCCTGCTCCAGATCCAACGGTAGTGAAGCCTAACGATAACCAAACCTGACCTGGGCTTAAACATCACAATCCTTCTATGATTCAACCTAGTCAAATCAAGACCATTAAACCAATTCCATTTCCATTTAGGCCCATAGCTATTTTATCTCAATGAGGCAGACGTAATAAACAACATAAGACAGGAAATAATTTATGCTCTTCTTCCAGTTTACATAATAGTTCGGATCAAATTGCCTCAATTGACCTAAACAAGCAACCAGTTCCTTCTTATGTTAGCAATGAGGAAAATCACAATGTCAACCCATCATCTTCAGACAGCATATCGGAAGAAGTACGCAACACCAAAGAAATTTGGGAAATCATTGGATTTGGTTTGAACGGTTTCGAAACCGAAATCGGTCAGCTAATTTCCAATATTGGGGACGTCAGGGTTGATAATGAATATTCTTTCAATAAATTCTCGGGGTCTTGCTTCAGATTCGAAGCAAGAATGGATATGCAATCTTTGTAGGTCAAATAAGATTCAATTTTTAGGAATTCAAGAAACTTACATGTCAGCTCCTGATCGATATTTATTGAGGGCTATTTGGGGTAATCGTAATTTCGATTACGAACTGGTAGAAGTTCACGGTAGATCTGGTGGCATTCTCTCAATCTGGAATCCACAATCTTTTTGAAAAACCGAAGTAATCCACAATAGAAATTTCTTAGCAGTCATAGGAATTTGGTCAAATAGCAATACTAGATGTGGTTTCATTAATGTCTACGACCCACAAAATCAAACAATAAAAAATTCTCTTTGGTCCAACCTGGTTAACAGCTTGCGGGATCACTCTGATGTTATGTGGACTGTTTTTGGAGATTTTAATGAGGTGAGAAACGGCGATGATAGGAAAGGTACTAATTTTTCCTTCTATGGTGCTTCAAAATTCAACAATTTCATACACGTATCAGGACTCGAGGAAGTAAAAAGTGGCGGTCGGAAATTTTCAAGAATGAGCACATATTGTCGCAAACTGAGTAAACTAGATTGTTTCTTTGTTAATCATAAATTGCTAGAACAGTGGCCTAATCCATCCATTGTTATTCTTCCGAAACTCCATTCGGACCATAGTCCTATTTTGTTTAATTCGGCGGTATTGGATCCCGGTCCTTCTTATTTTAAATTCTTCAATTCGTGGCTTCTAAATCCAGGTTTGGATGAAATTGTCAAACAGTCATGGGGTGCCTCGGTAATGCCAGGTAACGGTATGATTCAATTCGTGTTAAAGCTGAAGTTTGTTAAAAGCGAGATTAAAAGGTGGCGGAATCAATCTAAAAAGTCAAGTCAGAATGAGATGTCAAACTTAACAAAATTAGTGGAGGAAGTCGAAGTCAAAGCAGAAAATTCCACCATCTCTTTAATAGACATTGAGGCTCGCAAAAACGCAATCCTTAAAATTAAGGAAATATCAAAAAAAGAAATTATGGATATTAGACAAAAATCTCGAGTAAAATGGGCTACACTTGGAGATGAAAATTCTAAATACTTTCATGGTCTTTTAAATCAAAACATGAGAAATAATTATATTCATGGCATATCGGTAAATGGTGTTTGGACTTCAGACCCATAAGAAATCAAAGCTCAAGCAAAAAACTTTTTTCAGGCCAAATTTCAGCAATCCGTTTCATCCAGCCCAAATTCAGAAGCAATCTATTCCAAAAACTCAGTTCGGAGCAGGCCAGCAGCTTAGAAGATCCAATAACAGAGTCAGAATTCAAAACAGCAGTGTGGAGCTTAGGGTCGGACAAGGCCACCGGCCCAGATGGATTTTCCTTTGCTTTTTTTGAAAAAATATTGGAATACGATTAAATTAGAACTAATATTAGCTGTTAATTTTTTTTTTGCAGATCAGGGGAGATTCGAACCAGGCTGCAATTCATCATTTCTCGTGCTACTGCCCAAGAACAGCTCCACAATTGGATTTCAGGAATTCAGGCCGATTAGTTTGCTCAATTGCCTCTACAAGGTCGTCGCAAAAATATTAGCAATTCGGCTCAAATCAGTAATCGGCTCAGTAATTGGTCATGAGCAAACTGCCTTCATAAACGGGAGATGTATTTTCGACGGCCCATTAATAATTAATGAAATCAGCGGATGGTATAATAAATGCAAACGTCAAGCTATGATTTTTAATATCGATTTTGAAAAGGCTTTTGATACAATCAGCTGGGAATTTATAGATGATATCCTTTCACAAATGAATTTTGGATCCAAATGGCGGAAGTGGATGTCGGGCTGTCTAGCTTCGGCTAGAATGTCGGTCTTAGTTAATGGTTCTCCATCAGAAGAATTTAATATGGAAAGAGGTGTAAGACAAAGTGATCCATTAGCTCCATTTCTCTTTATAATCGCAGCGGAAGCTCTAAATGTTGCAATGAAATCAGCAGTATCTTGCGGGATTTTTTCCGGGATTAAATTCCCGAAATCCAACATTACAATCTCGCATATGCAATTTGCGGATGATACAATATTTATTGGGGAATGGTCCGAAAATAACATGGCAAATCTCATCCGTATATTGAGATGTTTCTTTTTAGCATCGGGCCTCAAAATTAACATGAATAAAAGTTGCTTAATGGGTGTGTCGGTGGACATTGATTCGGTCAAGTTATTAGCAAATAAATTCCATTGTAAATCGGGTACACTTCCATTCTTATATCTCGGACTCCCGACGGGTTGTTTAATGAACACAACGGAATATTGGGAGCCAATAATAGCAAATTCACCTCTAAACTTTCTAAATGGAAGGCATCCACTCTTTCTTCCGGGGGAAGACTTACTACCATTAAATCGGTTTTAGGTAATCTCGGTATTTTTTTTTCTCTCTTTAAAGTTCCCGAAAAAATTATCAAAAAATTGGAAAGCCTTCGTCTAAACTTTTTTTGGGGCTCAAAAGAGGGTCATAAAAGATTACCTTGGACAACATGGGATGTAATTTTAGACTATAAAGAGAAAGGTGGTTTGGGAATTGGAAGTGTAAAAGCATTAAACATAGCTCTTCAAACCAAATTGTGGTGGCGATTTAAAAAGGAGAACTATACATTGTGGAAGTTGGTAATTCAAGAAATCCATTGTTCTCATGGCGGGATTGATCTCAATAATCCTTCCGGTAAAACAGTTGGTGTTTGGAACAACGTATTAAAAATTCATAAATCCTTAGGAAAATCGTATATTTCAATAAAATCATGGTTTCTTGACATTCCGGATCCTAATCGAGGTCAAATCATAAAATGGGCTCCTTGTCCAACAGGTGTTTAATCAGCGAGAAAATTAATAGACGACTCCTTATTGAAGAACACAGATAAAGGCGATTTTCCATGGGTTAATTGGATTCCTTCAAAAGTCGGTATCATGGCTTGGCAAGCATTCAATGAAAGAATCCCTTCTAAGTCCAACCTTCAACAACGCAACATTCCATTAGTATCTTCAGATTGTGCTCTTTGCGGTGTGGAAATAGAGACTGAAGAGCACTTGATCGTTCACTGCCCTATCTCGCGTTCGTTAATATCAGAGTTTGGTAGATGGTGGGAATTGATCCATAACCGGTTTGCAACATCAGAAGCTTGCTTAAATGGGCTTCGATATTGGGTTTTCAGGGAAAATTTTAAAGGCCTTCTCAGCTTCAATACAATGTTTTATGTGGTGCTTGTGAAAATTCCGAAATGCAAAAATATTTGGGCAATCACAAAGGCGTAGAGAGGCGTTTTTATTTAGTGAGATTCAAAGTATTTCTTACTTTTGGATAAAAAATAGGTCAGATTGGTGCGTTTGCCCTATATTTTGCTTGTAGTTTCGATCTTTGTTTTTTTTTTTCCTTGTTTGTATTGTTTTAGCTTCTTGCTATTTGAATAAAATTTGCCGTTCAAAAAAAAATATGAACAAATTAAAATTTATCACTAACAAAAGCATGAAAATGAAAAACAAAATTTGTATTTCCCCGTAAATCACCAACGTGGCCTTGCTGAATTCCACCGCTTGTATCTCACAACGACCAGTCCAAGGTCAAAATTGGAATTTTACTAAAAAACAGAGGTCATCTGCAATAAAAGCAAAGCAAGTCCATAATTAGGGTTTGGGGCAAACGAAAAAACTCAGACAACAAAGAAAGGAGGCAGCAGAGGGAAGGGGTGTTTGTAAGGGCCGTTGCCCCCTCCGTTGCTTATGATCTTCGATTTGTCCCCCAAATCAAACGGCCCTTTTTATGAATTGGAATTTCATTCTGATTTTCCGTTCATAAAGAGTAAATTACACAAATCGTCCTTAACAACAATCATAACCATAATACTTCCTCCGTTTCAAAAATAAGTGATACACTTTACTCTGTTTTCCAGAATCTTTAAGTAATTAGAGGCGATGATGATGGATTTTTAGTTGTCTGAGTAAATCGAGCAAAGTTTGAGATTTACCGTATCTTGGCTTGGTAATTTTCCGGAGGCTTAAAGCAGCCGTGAAAATTGCAGCCATGGCGGTTTATTCCTCTTTGTTCTGATAATCAACAGATCTGAGCCTCGATAATTTATTTGTTTTTTTTTTCTCTCTGTTTTTCTTTTCCCTTAAATTTGATTTTCGACTTGTATTATTATTTTTGCATTTTTTAGAGAATAATGGATTATATTTATGCAATAAAAATTTAGGTATTAATTTAAAAAGAATTATTCAATCAATCGGTTGAAATGAAGGTCTAAATGTTAGACAAATATTAGGTACCAAAAATTTTTGTTGGAAACTGGAAGTTAAGTTTTGGTTTACTGTCTTGTAGATCATCAGGAGCTCCTGAGGATTGTGTATAGGATGCATATTAATCTTGAATAAACAAAAAGATATGGCTCCAATTGAGTTGATAAAAACTATAATTCAAGAGACACCATCATTGTCAATTTTTGCTAATGTATCTTGAATTCATGGCCTTCATAGTACATAAATGTTATACGTGGAGCTTGTAGACCAAATGCCGTTTGCCTAATTTCATTTGTTGCTATATTGCTGCTGCTGCTGCTACTTTGTTTTATATTTTATAAATTGAAAGGAGCAATCTAGATGGCAATTATTGTTTTTGGAGGGTTTTTCTTTCCAAATTGACATGCAATTGTTGCAGCCATGGCAGATTGGGGCAAAACCATCTTCAATTATAATGCATTGCGATTGATATTCGATCTGGACTTTTCTTTGCGTTATTTGGTCCTTATGATACTTTGTTTATCTATTTGATTAAGTAGCTGTATATTTGTCACTATGGTAACTGTTTTGTGTTGATTAATAAAGGGCTTTTGTTAACATAAGAACCAACTTTTATAAGCTCTTGTTGGTTAGGGAGAAAAACGTGATAAAGTTCGTATTTATGGATCAAGTTCGTATTTATGTCATCGTACTTTTTTGAGATTTATGGACTAAATTCAAAACTTTTTAATAAACTATCCATGTAATTTCTTTTTATTAATGGCAGCTGGGCTCTTAATTATATCCCAAATGGTTTGTCCAAACTCCAAACAATCATATCCCTTTGAATAATACTAATCGACGTATTAATTATATTTCTTTTATTCTTTTACTATATTAGATTTGTTTTACATTTTACCATCATCGATTCATCGAGGCAGATATATTGGTTTTGGGTGATTTTGGAAGACATGTAGCTTTTAAGCTACAGCAGAAGACCTAGAAACCCAAAGATTCATTTCAGTAACCATAAGTTCATCATCTTCAGGATAACAGTGGTAATAGTTATGATTAAGTGACAACATTATATTATTAGATGAAATTGCATTTTAAAGGTTAAATTCCACCAAAGAAACATCGACCCAATATTTGTAAGATGGGGAGAACGACTGAATATGTTCAAGTCATAGAATTCTCAAGTATAGTTATGTTTCATGCTACAAAATTATAGAAAAAATCAAGTTTATAATTAATTCATCAACTCAGAGTGAAATATTTCATTTCAATACAAAAGGACTCCAACATTAAAACAAAATACCCTTTTCTTTGTTGATAATTTTGAAGATATCATCGAAGCCGAAAACTTTTGAAACAGTAAGAATATTCAAATTTTGCAAAAACGTGATATAATAAGGTTAAGAGGCTTTGTTGTAAATTTAAAGTTGTTGTCAAAGTTCGCCATGGCTGCAATCAGAGTTGCATGTGTAGATTTCAGAGAAAATTCTCTCAAAAAAAACCACAAACCCTCCGAATTGCCTAGCCAAGTTACGAAGCAGATCTACAAATTCCGATTTTGCTCAGATAAAAAGTTTTCATCATCACAGCCTCTTATAAGATATAACCGCCGCCGCCACCACCACTACCAACACAATAATTTTATCTTATCTTATCTTACTACTTTAAAAAGCATGCTTGACATTTCTAAAAGATGAAGTCTGAATTTTCAACACTTCCATTTTTAGCAATGTTCAAACACCCTTTAAAATCAAAATAAAAGTGCCTTACCGAGATTCGAACCCAATACCTTGTGGAAAACAAGCAAGGTGATAACCACTGGGCCATGTGGTTTTTTGTTATCCTTTTGATAACTACAATTAATATACAGTTAACTACCCTATTATACGTAACAATGAGACAACTGCCTTAACAGAAATTTCGCATTTATTGTCCTTCCAAAATTATAAAACCGTTTACAAACTAAACACACATTAATTTACATGTTGAATTGTACGTTTTTTTGGATGTACGTTTTTTTTAAATATTAAATACATATTGAATATTAAATAGGCACATACTAAATATTTTGATTTACGTTTTTTAAATATTAAGTACATATTGAATTCTATGTTTTTTTTAACCTATATATACTCCATCAACTAACGATGGAGTTGTTGTGCAGCATACAAACGAATAAAACCTAAAAATGTCTTTAATAACCTAATATGGTGCTTCAGTTCTTCAACAACTTCCACGACCTACACAAGAATTAGAGGTAACTCGTCTATTTAACTAAATTCAGACTTACAACTACTTACTGTACAATCATAAATTATGTGTTAACTAACATTTTGTTTTTCCTCTTTCAAAGGATTTTGATGGATACGAACCTGTTGAAAACTTTGAAGACCTCTGGAATCCACATTTGTGGTACAAATGCAAATTTGTTCGCGTTGAATATGTTTGGCTTGACCACAAACAAAACAAACTATATTTGTTCCTGCTTGACAGATTTGTAAGTTCCTACTAATTAAGATACTATTTTTTGTTATTGGTTTTAACTACTAATCATTTATTTTCAGAGACACAAATTCGCAGCCATTATCCCCCCATCTTATTTTCTGCATACCAAAACCGAAAACTAGAAGGCGGTGTCTTCTCTTTAAAGTATTTCAAAATTGATTACACCGATGTCGAATCCTTTCCTCGCTTCGACAACTATAGCTTTATTCGTAATGAATGGGCAATAGTATTTAACACTAAAACCGAGCTTGCTGAAACTACGAATGGAAAAGATGTCTGGTTCCCCAAGTACCCGTTGGTCAGATCTCCGACATGGCTATTGCAGGATCAAACAACTCGACAAATGTTGATTGGTACGTCTACGTTACATTTTTAGATGTTTTACTTTAAAGTAATAATATTTTACTATTTTTCGTAATTAATAAACATTTCACAGACGTTGCTGGAAACATGTCGAACGGTTGCTTTTTTTTTTACATCCGGTCGGACCTTGTTTCAAGAGTGTTCCGGGCGAAATTGGAGGATCTAAAGGTCCAACTCTTCAAAAGGCATGTCGTCGGTGTTGTGGCTTCATATGTATACGCAATAGAGTTTCAAAAGCGTGGCCTTCCTCACGCTCATTTCCTTCTTATAATGACATCAGATCACAAAATAACTAATCCAGATCATTATGATAAAATAGTGTGTAGTGAAATTCCAGATGCAACAAGGCATCCAGTAATGCACGAGCTGGTGAAAAAACATATGATTCATGGTCCATGCGAATCATTGTCGGAAGATTATAAACGACAGTGCGCAAATCTGGAGATCTCCCGCAACATGGTCCTTAAAGACATCAAAGTTTTTCTCCAGTCTATGGGTAAAGATCTAGATGATTTTGATCTTCCTAAATTAAATACCGACACGAGTTTATCATCTGGGGTTGTTCGGGAATTACAAGAGGAGTACTCCATAATTGTGGAAGAAGAAGACTTGGTTGCTTCTGACTCACTAAATTCCGACCAGAGAGTCGCGTATGATGATATATTGAGGCATGTGGATAACAACATTCCCGATGTCTTCTTTATAGATGGGCCTGGCGGAACAGGAAAAACTTTTCTGTATAAAGCTCTCCTTGCAAAGGTCCGTTCTCGTGGTTTCATTGCACTCGCGACAGCTTCGTCTGGCGCGGCAGCCAATAACATGCCGGGCGGTAGAACTGCTCACTCCCGCTTCAAGATTCCAATAAATCTTGAAAACAACTCACTCTGTAGCATTAAGAAACAAAGTGGGACCGCAAAGCTTCTTACAACAGCAAAGCTAATCATATGGGACGAGGCTTCCATGGCTAAGAGGCAGGTTGTGGAGGCATTAGATCGATCAGTGCAAGAGATCACGGGGAGGAGAGTCCCTTTCGGCGTTAAAGTTATGGTGTTGGGAGGCGACTTTAGGCAAGTCTTGCCGGTTGTTAGACGTGGAACGCGAGCCCAAATTGTAGACTCTAGCCTCAGAATGTCACCGTCGTGGTCTGTCATTAAAAAGATGAGGCTGACTATCAATATGAGAGCACGAACGGATCCATGGTTTTCCGACTTTCTTTTACGAGTGGGGGATGGGGACGAAGAAGTTATAGATGAAAAGTATATTCGCATCCCAGACGGCATGGCCATTCCGTACATTGATAATGAGGCGTCCAAGGAAGAGTTGATTAGTTCGATATTTCCTTCTATGGACGTCAATGGAAGATCAGCTGATTATATCATTTCTAGGGCAATATTATCGACAAAAAACGACCATGTTGATGAACTTAACGATAAATTGATCAACAGATTTTCTGGTGAAGAGAAACGTATTATAGTTTCGATGAAGCAGAAGATGACAGAAACGGCTTATATTCTATGGAATTCTTAAACTCGCTTAGTGTGAGTGGTCTGCCGCCTCATGTTCTCCGGCTCAAAATTGGGTGTCCGATTATACTTTTACGGAATCTCGATCCCTCGCATGGATTATGTAATGGCACGAGACTTATATGCAGAAAGTTTGAGCCAAATCTAATTGATGCAGAAATAGCTGTTGGTCAGCATGCTGGAAAAAGGGTTTTCTTGCCAAGAATACCTCTATGTCCGTCTGAATCCGACATGTTTCCTTTCAAGTTGAAAAGAAAACAGTGTCCGGTTCGGCTAAGCTTCGCTATGACAATCAACAAAGCCCAAAGGACAAACAATTCCAAACGTCGGCGTTTATCTTTCGGAATCAGTGTTCTCGCATGGGCAACTTTACGTTGCCTTGTCAAGAGGAATTTCACGGCAGACGACAAAAGTTGACAGCGTTTACACAGCAAATGTGGTGTATCGAGAGGTCTTACATGATGGATAATATACGTGATAATTCTTCCCCATGTATGGTTTTTTTTTTCAAAACATGTAATTTAACAAATTTTAAACGCCGATAAGTTTTCAATGTAGTTTTATACATATTTCATTCTCAAGTATCAGTCATTTGTGTAATAATCGTTATACAAAAACATGTACACGAACACCATCAACATCGTCGCGGAATAGATGTATCAGTGTACCCGCCGCCTCATTTGCGCGGGTACACTACTATATATCAAAACATGTAACCAAACAACATTTCAACGACAATGCTAATTCTTGCTTTTTACCTCTATTGTATACACAGTTTATGAATATGTATTGTATTCGTTATAAAAATGTGTAACCAATGGACTTTTAATCGCCAGGTTTATATATTTCGCAGCCCGCCACATCGCGCGGGTTTTATCCTAGTCATCTACAATGATAACAAGAGACGGAAAACCAGCAATTGTTGCTCATTGTAATAAAAAGGAGAATAAAGGGTAAATATCATATATATAATACTATACAGATAGAGAGAGAGAGAGAAAGATAGATGTTTGGTGAAACGTATATTCGGTGGCGAAATCATCGGCTCGTATCTGATCGGTTGATCAAATGGCAAAAGATCGGAAACTCTCGCCGGAGCCTCATTCCCCTGAGCAACAAAAGATGAACCGCCTCTGTACACGCACTGGGGTTTGGATTTGTGTTAATCCATGAATAGTGGGCTTCAAACTGGTCTAAATAAACTGGCGGATTGAAATATTTAGATTTACACTAAGAGCACAAGGCGTGGAAGAATAGTTATAACCATGTTATAGTATTTTTGGGCTTATAACTTAGCTATAACTTGAGGAGTGAAAAGTAGTTCCCTGGTGTTATAGTTAATGTTGCGTTATAGGGGTCCCACATTTGTTATTGGATGTATTTTGATTGGTTGAACACCCCTTACCACCCCTGGCTCCCTCCTTTTGGCGAGCCGTTGTGGCTACGACGAATTTGTTATAACGAGAAAATGGAGAGATGACCGGTATGCTTTTGGCGAAGTTATAGCACTATAACGAGACTTTGGCGGTCCCGTACCCAGTCCTCTAATGGTAGTTTTACTACATTTTCTTCCTATTTATATGTTTAACCATTTGATCCTAACAACATGTCAATTTTTTAAGTAGGTAGACATATGGATAGATAGAAATATCATCTCTTAGATTTATTAGATATATAAATTAAATTTATTAGATAGTAAACACATATCCATCCAATGGCGATTAACATGTAATTATATTCTGCAGTGATTTAGAGTGGGCATTAACAACGGTGGTAGGTGGTGGTTAAAATGATTGTGGTGGTAACATGTGGTATATAGATAAGTTCAATCAAATAATCAACATTTTTACTAATAGCTCGGTTGGTTAGATTCCCTCGCTAATAACAAGAAGATCGTTTGTTCGAGGTCAAGGGGCTGTCGAGTTTTCCAAAACGCAAATATTTTCCGTCACAAAAAAAGTATCTTGACTGAAAATTAAGTATTGTTAATTTGATGAGGTTCAAAATTCATTATACCACCTCCGTATGAAAATAAGTGATACACTTCTATTTAGGGGTGGAACAAAATAAGTGATACACTTTCAAAACTTACCTTATTTGGTAAAAAAGTAGGACCCTTTCTTCACTAACTATCTACTTTAATAAAATGAAATTACTCTTTTACACTTACTTTTACTTTTAAGCATATTTAATATCACTTTATTCAAAAGAAGTGGGCCACATTCTCCACTAACTATCTGTTGAGATGTCCCACATTGGACAAAAGATGAACCAGTAATGTGCTTATAAAGGTCTTGGACTACTCCTCTTACAACCAATTGGTTTTAAGATGGAACCCCACAAAATAACATGGTATCAGAGCAAGGTTCACCCGTTGTTGGTTAAACGGCCACACGGACCCCACGTAACCCATAAATATCCACGTCTTAGGCGCGAAAAAAAATAACGCCACACGTGAGGGGGCGTGTTGAGATGTCCCACATTGGACAAAAGATGAACCGGTAATGTACTTATAAGGGTTCTGGGCTACTCCTCTTACAACCAATTGGCTTTAAGATGGAACCCCACAAACTGATATGGTATCAGAGCCATCACATCTTTGAGGCAATTCATTTTCCTGAAACAAAATCGGTCAGAGAATCATCCTCCGGTCGCCGGCTAATCGTCGGTGATTCGGAGGGATCTCATTCCTTTGTTTTCTTTCATCTTTCATTTCGAGCAAGAGCTCCAATCGTTTTTTACCAGCAAATCGTTGTTGCTTTCTTCACAGCCAACAACAAATAAGTTGCTGTGAAATTGTTTTTTTTTTTCCTCTCTTTTCTGCAGCAGCCACGGCTGAAATTTTCGTTGAAATCATTATCTTTTTCTTTGGCTTTCTTGATAAGCTACGGCTTACACCATAGATAAAACAGCCATTGCTGTAACTTTCTATAGTAATCTGCATTCTGCATCAATTACTTGTTCTAGATAAATGAGTTTGCTCCTTTGAAATAACTCCATTTAGCATAAGCTCCCATTCAAGAAAACGGATAGCTAGACTCTGTTTTTGTAGTCTTGAATCTCATTTTATTTCATATCAAGAGCCACGGCTCTATCTCGTTTGTTTTCTTTCGAAGCCACGTGCTTAAAAGAATGTCAAGAGCTACGGCTCTAATTCTTCTTTAATATTTTTCGTTTAATCGTTTTATATCAAGAGCCACGGCTCTCTCTTTTCTTTTTTTAATGTCAAGAGCCACGGCTCCATTTCTTTCTTTAATTGTTTTATGTTTAATCGTTTAATATCAAGAGCCACGGCTCTCTTCCTATTTCCAGTCTCTCTTTTCGTTCAGCTACAGATTCGACTGTAGGGGAGTATTAGCAAGAATCAAGGAGTATAATCAAGGAGTATAATTTCAGTTTCATATATGCAATTGATGTCATTTAATGTATTTAATTATTTCCTTATTATTGAATTGTAACTGTAATTTCTTAGGGCATTTATACCCAACTCTATCAATGAAGAAATCAAGCAATTCAGAATATTAACACTATCCACTTTAATCTATTTTAAACTACTTTTTTAATATTTTGCCTAAAAAATTGTATTTCAAGAAGTGTGTCACTTATTTTGATATGGAGGTAGTATATACTTCCACTGTTTAAAAAGAAGTGAGATCATGTGAAAAATCAAAATTTGGTGAGGGTTTGTGATGGGAAATCTTAGTTTTATTATTAAAAAAACTAAGTGATCAAGATTTAATTTTATTTATTATCAAAATCTCCATTGAATTATGACATTTTAGTAAATTGTTTGCTAGATCTTGGCAATTTTCGATACTAAAAGTTATTAGGGTAAGATAGGTAAAAGAAAAACTCAAAATCAACCATCACGCACTCCTACTCTCCCTCACTCAGTTTCAGACATGTGAATATGTAATACCATCTGATTGACTAACGCCTTTTTCCACACACTTATGGTTTCACCTAGACGTGGCAAATGAGTCGTGTCGTGTCGGGTTCGTGTCGTGTCGAGACCTTAAACATGTTGAGATCCCTAATCCCAAACCCGACACGTTTAATAAATGGGTTCAAAATGTTGACCCAAACCCGACGCGGTTAATTTCGTATCAACCCAACCCAACCCATTTAACCCGTTTAAACCGTAAAAATTCGCGTATAGCGATTAAACATAATAAAATTTCAACAAAAATGTATTAAAAATTCAAAAAAACTTAATAGAAATCCAACAAAAACGTAACATAAGTAGATATTAATCTAAATATGAAACAAAAGCTCAACATTTTCTATTACAACTACCATATATTTAAAAAATATAAAATTTATTAAAATATATACATACTTAAATGGGTGATTCGGGTTACCTTCGAGTTGAAAATGTTGACACTAACCCAACCCGTTTAACTTTCGTGTCGTGTTGAGTCAACCCATTTACTTAAACGTGTTGAAACCTCTAAACCAAACCCACTAATTTCGTGTCGGGTTCGTGTCGAGTTGTCGTGTCGTGTCTGATTCAGGTCTAACCGACGCATTCATACGAAATTCGTATTTCGTATCACGAAGAATTTTTTTCAAAAACAAGCCTCTTTTGCTATGGTTTTTCACAAATAGGGCTGTTTTATTCTGGTTTTCAAAAATAGGGTTGCCTCTGTCCTGGAGGCCGGTTTTTCCACTGAAAAAGGACTCCCCGAGGCCGGCTTCCCCTGAAAATTGCCTCCCGAGGCCGGCTTCCTTGAAAATGGCCTCCCCGAGGCCGGTTTTAGGGATCCTGATATTTCACTCACTCGGCTATATATCCACACTTCACAACCTTCACTAAACCACCTTTCTTCTCCCCAAACACTTCAAAAAATTCTCACTACAAAAATCTAGATTTCTTTTAAAATTAATTACAAAAATCTAGCAATTTTTAATACGATGTAGCAAAGTCAAAAAGCCTTAATCATTGAACTTCGACTACAGGTTGAGATGTTAGAAGATTCAGTTGACAAAATGAGTCAACAAGCTCGAGCCCGTGAACTTCGAATTATCATTGACGTGATGCAACGTACAATATGAAGGATTTATGTGCACAGTTAGTCAACATATGATGATACATCCATGCCTACGAAACACTTAAGGGTCACACCGGTGAGTGCATGTAATACGAGCAAGATAAGCAATGATACTACGAAGAGGAATGATTCATAATAGTCATTATGAATCAGTTAAAGTATTAAGTTAAGTTTAACTTATTACTAGATTAGTTTAACTAACTAATTATTACAAGTACTTGTACATTTACTAGTTGAGTAAATATACAATATGTTAATTATAGATTATCCATAATATGATTTAAAGCTATTAAATCATATATGTAATTGGATAATATTGTTGTATAAATTATATAAAGGTTATTATATAATTAATTATTAAAAGTATAAATACAAGTATATGATTCGTGTATATGGGTACCGAATTATTAGTGTATTAATACTAGACATTTAATAGTTAAGTGCAACAATAATAAACTAGTTAAACTATAAGGGATGAAAGCGTTAAAAGGAAGTTTAATTAAAGTTCTAATATTAATTAAACTAGAAGGGTTCTAAGCGTAACTTATTTGTATATAAATAAGAGGCTTAGGGTAACCCTAAAACACCTTACAACACCTCACGAAAATCATCCCCCTCCCCCCTTTGATTTTCGGCCGAACCTAGACAAGAACACAACTCTTGTGTTCTTCGTTCTTCGTGTTCTTCGTGTTCTTCAAGTTTTGAAGAACAAGTTCATTGCTTAGATCAACTAGAAGATCGCTCGATTTGTTCATCATCAGTGGACTAACCTTAAACAAACAACAAAGTATGTTTTGGGAAACATCTTTCTCCTTTCTCCCCTCTTGGACGAATTCGGCCAAAGAACCCTAGGGTTCTTTGGTTGATGGTCGAACGAACCACACAAGCAATGTGTGTGTTCGAGTTCTTCGTACAAGGTTTCTTTCTTGTTAATCAAGTTAGATTTCCAACATCCCAATCCTTTAGGGTTTAAGGATTAGGTTTAATCCCAGTTCCGCTTTTAGGGATTAAATCAGCTAGTTGGTTTAACCGGTCAAGAACAAGTTCATGTTCTTGGTCAGCAAGGTTCGAACCAAGCATGCTAGGCGATCGGTCATATGGGTCGATTGAGTACAGCGAAACCCTACACAATATGTGAAATAGATAACCTGGATTATGAAGGTGCAGCAGAGGAGGCGATTCTTGAAGCAAGCACACATAGAATGCGACGTACGAGGGAAACGCCTCCACCGACATTACAGTTTGTGGAGCAGCAAACTCAAAACTCCTCAATACGTAATCAACAACCAGAAACAATTGACTTGGTTGAGGAGTATGGTTGGGCCAGGAGTGTAGAGGAATTTTACTTGAACGGGGATAGGCGCGGGAATGAAACCTTTTGCTATATTATATTCTTAGGTCGTACCTAGGTACCTAGAGAGTTTTTGAAAACTTGGTTTACAACCATCTTCAAGTCACAAAAGAACAATACAAGTTACACTACTTTTTATGTTATGAGTTATATGGTTTAAGTTACACTTCTAGAATAACAAGTGATGTAAGCTTAGAAACATATACCACATTGCCGGTTTAAGTGAAGAATTCATGGGTCATATTTTTGTGGATATGCAATATATGGGTCCCTCACAACCTCCCAAAACCGGGTTTGTGAATATGAAACATTGCTCAGTATTAGAAGTAGTTACTGCTCCAACTGCACCGGAACCTCCAACTCATTATCAGTCCGCAAACATGACTGGTCCATCGACAACAACCCGCTCGTTAGATAATTCATACCCTCCAATAAATCTTGGCCATGATAACAATGAAGATGACGACTTGGAAATATCGGAAGACGAACCACAATCTGATGACACGAGAGACTAATTTTATGACAACGGTGAGGCGGATGAAGGCGGCCCGGACGTTGATAAACGTCCTCAACAGCCTTTGTATGACTTTAGCCAATTTGAAACAGATGCACAAACTGAGGTTGATGATCAGTGCCCCATTTGTGATGAACAAGATGAAATATTATTTTGGAACTCAAGCAGGCCTGATAACTTTCAGATTAATATGTTTTTTTCTAACAAGCAAGAGATGATTGACGCAGTTAGGTCTTGGAATATAGGCCAAAATAAAGAGATTTGGGTTGTTGAAAGTTCAACTAAAAGGTGGGTTGCTAAGTGCTCTACTATTAAACCGGAAAAAGTGAATAACCCAGATGACAACCTCACATCCACCAGCAACCCGTCTACCAGAAACCCAACCACCAGCAACCAGTCTACCAGAAACCCATCCACCAGCAACCCGTCTAACCGAAACCCATCCACCAGCAACCAGCCTACCAGAAACCGATCCACCATCAACCCGTCTAACAGAAACCCATCCACCAGCAACACGTCAACCAGAAACCCATCTACCAGCAACAACACATCTGCTATCATCCCGTCCACCAGAAACCCAAATGATGATGAGGAACGACCATGTGAATGGTATGTTCGTGCAATTAACAAGCGGAAGGAAGGTTTGTGGCAACTAAGAAAATGGGTAGGCATGCACAATTGTATGAGAGGTACGGTTGTTGAAAACAACAACAGATGTTTGACGTCTGAGTTCATAGCCACCCAAATCCTCCACCACGTGTAACATCCCAGAACCTCATAGCACGATATTGTCCGCTTTGCCCACCGGCGCACGGTTTTGTTCTTGGTATGGACCACTTCCACCCAAAAGGCCCCATGCTAAGAGAAGTATCCACACCCTTATAAGGAGTGTTTTGTTCCCCTCTCCAACCAATGTGGGACGAATCTTACACCACGTACGTGTCAATATCACATACCCGGTAAAACACATTATAGCAGATGTCAGTGAACATATTAAAGTTGACATATCTTACATCAAGGCTTGGCGTGCTAGGCATATTGCTATAGAGAGGATATTCGGGACTTGGGAAAGCAACTTGAAAGAGTTTCCCAAGTACATTGATGCTTTATTGGCGTCAAAACCTTCCACAATCGTTTAGTGGTCACTTAGGGAGAGGGAGAGTGCTGATGACACCCGACAAATTTTCAAATCTATTTTTTGGGCTTTTGGACCTGCTATCGAAGCCTTTCCGTATTGCATGCATGTTATTTGTGTAGACGGGACATTTTTAAAAGGCTCGTACAGAGCGAAACTGTTGACTGCCGTCACAAAAGACACGAATAATCAGATTTTACCTCTCGCGTATGTCATTGTTGACGAGGAGTCAAACGAAAATTGGGCATGGTTCTTCAATCACCAATGGCAGTACGTTGCAAGTCAACGTAATAGACGGTTATGTGTCATTTCTGACAGGCACCAAAGGCTTCTATATGCAATGAACAATCTAGAAGAGTGGCAGGAGCCAAATGCGTATCATAGATATTGTCTGAGGCACGTCAAAAGCAACCTCAACAAACGTTTCAAAAACCACCGAGTGAAACAACTATGTTGGGTGATGGGTGCCACGACTGAATTGCGTAAGCTTGAGGTAGCCAGAGACGAACTCATCTATCAACCCGTCCGCGTGGGCGTATCTGGAGGAGATCGGGCTTGATAAGTGGACTCTTTTGGGAGACACATGAAGGATTTATGTGCACAGATAAATACACGTTTCACCGTGTCCAATGTTATAAGACACTAAAGGGTCACACCACTACACACCCAATAATGGACAACCGAATAAAGTAAGTTGTGTGGAATAATTAACTAGTTAAGTTAATTATAAAGAAGAGAATGAATAATAATAAGTTTATTATTATTGAGGATGGTTAAATATTAGGTTAAGTATTTAACGGACAGTTAATTAATAGTTAATTAATTAACTAGTAAAAGTCCAAGGGTTTAAAGTGATAATAGGAAGTTTAATTATGAGATTAATCATAATTAAACTCCAAGGACTAAACCGTAACATCTAGCCTTATTAATAGAAGGCTTATGTTAGGGTTTTAGGTTACACATTACAATACACTAAAAACCTTAGCCTCTCCTCTCCCTCTCCTCTTCGGCCGATCGACGAAAACAACCCCAAAGGGATTTTCGGTTTTGCTTGTTCGGTTCGACGAACACACACACACACACACACACACACAAGTCTTTGTGTGTTGCTTTGTTGGTACAACGCTGTCTTGCAGCATTTTCAGGTGGTGCATTAGAGGTGGATCACTTCTTTAACTATCTAAAGGTAATGTTCATCATCTCTTTCTTCTCGTGATCTCATTTACTAGTAGAGATCCAATAATGTGGTATTCAAGTTCCGCCATGTGAATACTACAGGGTTTTCCTACAGTGGTATCAGAGCTTTCTACTAATCTCAATGAGATTCGGTTGAGTTTCTTTTCATCTAGAAAAGAACCCTTGAAAATTCGTGAGATCCAAGCATGTGTTCTTCAAGTTTTGAATGAACATTGGATTGAATAGGGTTCTAGATAAAAAAAAATTAGGAATCTTTTTCCTTCCTTGTTTTTCCGAAAATTCGTAAATATATGTATATTATATTAAGTTTCTTTTTTATCTTAGAAAGAACCCTAGAAAATTTAATTCAAGAAAATTGTTCAAGTTTTGAATAATTGGGTTGAATAAGTTTCAAGATAAAAAGAACTAGGTTTCTTTCTTTTGTTTAGTAAATAAAACCTAGTACGTTTAATCCCAGCAAATTATTCAAAGTTTTTGAATAATTGGAATAAATGGGTTTTAAGACAAAATTAAGAAAAGGTTATGTTAAATTTTTCGTTTAAAAGTTTAACAAGTTTATTTGTTTATTATTATTATTATTAATAACGAAAAATATTATATATATATATATATATATATATATATATATATATATATATATATATATATATATATATATATATATATATATATATATATATATATATATATATATATATATATATATATATATATATATATATATATATATATATATATATATATATATATATATATATATATATAACGGTAGTGAAAACCGAACCAACCGAGACACGGTTGGAGCTCGGTTCGACGACCGAGTGGTCGACCAAAACCGAGTCCACCGAGTTTCGGTTGGATGGTGTTTCTTATATATATATATATATATATATATATATATAACGGTAGTGAAAACCGAACCAACCGAGACACGGTTGGAGCTCGGTTCGACGACCGAGTGGTCGACCAAAACCGAGTCCACCGAGTTTCGGTTGGATGGTGTTTCTTGGAGACCAAGATATCTTTTTGATTTTAGTCCAAGATATGGTCTAAATCAAGGAATAAAATCTACAATTTATTATGTAAGATTTTATGTTTAAAAGTCAGTCAATAAGTATTTTAGTTGACTAGTTTACTTATTTATTTTTCGTCTAAATAATAATAATAAGTATTAACATTTAAATGAAACCTAATGATTTTAATAGTTATTAAAATCAAGATAATTATGAAATTAAGGAGGAAATAAGAAACCGGTTTATGGGTAATTTAATAATTATCAGTTTGGTAATTTAAATTATCAGTTTATTTAATTAATTAGAATGACATAACCCAAAAGGAGTGATATTGTGTTTACTTTAAATTTTTCGGAATTATTTTTTATTTTTCGGAAATTTTTTATAAAGTTTTATTTTTAAATACACAAAACACAAAACCAAGTGATATTGGGTTATGGCATGGCAATTTTTTGAAAATTGCAAGTATTTTTTATTTTTCGTTTACTTATTATAATATGAAATAATAAGGTGGTGATTATAAACAGTTTGTTTAGAAAACCAAGATTTAATTATATGGTAATTATAAATAGTTTGTTTAGAAAGCCAAGGTATAAATTAATAAGATGGTGATTATAAACAGTTTGTTTATAAAACCAAGTTTTAAATTAATAATGGTAAAGTAAACAGTTTGTTTATAAACCAAGTGTTATAAAAGACAAATTAAAAGTGGAATTTATAAACAGTTAGTTTATAAAACCAAGTAATTAAAAACTGGCTAACTTTTTCGAACAAAGTAAAATCCTTTTTAGAAAATCTTAGATCAGAGTGCAACCCACCTAATGGAACACCTCACTTGTTAAACGATATTCACATTGTAAGGAGAAAGAACCTTAGATGTGGATTCAAATCACTGCGAGTGTTAGGGTGCGTAGGGTCTTGTGATAATCGGGAGTCCCAGCGCAACGCATGGCACTGTCTTAGGTGGTACGATCTATTTTGGTGATAATCGGGAGTCCCGACCCAAAATGCACTAGAGGGTTTAAAACATGTACAAGTTTGTTGTTCAACTTGATATCCCGAGGATCTAGGAAGCGTTTCTAGTCTAGAGGCGATCGGTATGGCTATACCTACCAGAAATAGCGTGGCTCTATTGGGAAGTGCCCAAACCTTGCATTAGAGGGCGTGAAATATGGGTCCTAGTCTGACTATTATTATTATAAGGTAATAATGTTAGAAGTTATTTATTTATCTAATCTTACTAACCATTTGTTGTTTTTCTTATAGATGTCTGTACCGTCAGAAATTCCGTTTTACTCACCAAACGAATCGTGAAAGTTCATCACTGGAAAATGGAAGCTTACTGGTCCGAACTACCAAGTTTGGAAAGTGCACTTTAGGAGTTACCTAAAAGCACAGAATCCACTGTACGTGATAGACGAGGTGCCCAAGGGACAACCAGGGCAAGATGCCCAGGATGATGAGCTTGACGCTTATTATCAGTATCTGGCAGATGAATCACAAGTTATGTCGATTCTTATTCTTAATTCATTATCAGAGCTTACTGATAATCTACGTAAGAAACCATGCTATGAGTTTGTCCAGTATCTTGAGGAGACGTTTAAAGATATTACTGAAGATAGCAAGCAGTTCATTTTTACAAGAAATCATTTCGTCGAAAATGAAAGATGATCAACCATTGAGTGACAACCTTATCAACATAAGGAGGTTACTAGATTGTCTCACCCTAGTTACTGGCACATCAAACGAGCATGAACAAGTCCTGTTCTTGTTTGGATCTCTCACTCAGTACTATCAGGACAAGGTAGTACGTATAGTCGGGAATTTTGATTTGAGTGTCGCAGGTCTACACGAGAATCTCTTGTGTATACGCGATGTTCAAAGGCTAGAGGAAGAATCTCTCTCCGAGATTCAGGAGGACGAGTTTCAAGAGTGGTTGAATGATTTTGCTGATTTGTGTTGCCCAGCTTGTGGCAGCAAGGATATTTACGAGCACACGTCGTACGTGGGGCTGTTGGACGCTGACTTTGTCAGCGATTCAGGTATCTTTATGATTTATTGTCTCGTTACTTCTATTGAATCGTGGGTATTGGATACCGGATGTGGTCATCACATTTGCAATCATTTGCAGGGATTTAAGAAGAACAGGAGGCTGTGATGAGGGGACACTACAAGAAAAACTACCTATGGCGACTACAAGAAAATGGACTATAGCGACGAAATGTCGTCGCCATAGGCTATCCCGACGACAAGTGGTCGGGAACATTTCGTCGCCACAGCTTCGTCGATATAGGGTAAACTTTTCGTCGGCATTGATGTCGTCGCAATAGCACGAGCTGTCCCGACGACAAATCTGTTAGGTCACAACACCCTGGTTTAGATGGTTAATTGATTAGATAATTATAACTTAAGACAAATATTGTATAAGAACAAGACATGAGTCAAATGTATAATTCCACTAAGTGTGGCTTGTTGCGGAATAACAAGCCACTGATCAATTACAAAAGGTATGAAAGTGTAAAGTGAATTGGTGAGTTCTCCTTTGCAAGATGATCTCTATTTATAATGATATAGAGATCTTACATAATGGGCAAAGGAGTAACCGAAGGACTAATCTAGGAAAATGACTAAGATCAAGGGATTTGATCTTAATCCATTACATAATAAAATGTAACTCAGTCCTTCTACTCAGTCCTTGTACTCAGTATCACTATCTGATACTGAGCTCTGATACTGAGTTCCAATACTGATCACTCAGTATCAGACCTAAACTTAGCTATATTATTCTACATATTAATCAAAGCTAGTCTAGGTTGTTTTGTTATCTTAAGATCCAAAGGGGCAAGGCTTTTTGCCTTAACAATCTCCCCCTATCTAATGATAACAAAACAATTACAAAGAGATAAACAAAAAAATACAACAGCATAGGTAGCAATATCTTCTTCTTCATCTGCTGTTGATGGCTTCATTCTCATAGAAGACTTCTTGTTTGATGTGGACAAACTCCTATCTGCTCTTGAGTTCATCCTTTCTACAATTCAGAACCACAACAATCTTCTTTCTGAACCAAGAGTCTTCTTTCTTGGTGATCATCCATTTCAGTCCAACAAGATGACTGATTTGAGCTCTTGGTAGATCTTCTTCAGAAATGAAGCACTCTCTATCCTCTGAGTCAGTATACATATATCCAGAAGTTGGATATATGACACTCTTTTGATCCTGAAAAACAAGGTTAGGAGGAAGAGGGTACTTTCTAAGATACTTGTATGTATGAAGGCATTCTGGTCTGTTGTTTGAGTAAGCTTCAGTCATCACACTGAGCGTTCTATACTCTATCTCATGAAGCAAGCCCTTCTCATAACATATTGCATAGACTGCACAGATCTCATCCAAGACTATTTGATCACATGTTGATTTCTTTGGAAGCTCTTTGATCAGTCTTGTGATCCTCACCCAGTCTTGAAGACCAATTCTTTGAATATCATGAATAAATAACTTCACGGGAGGACTGGTTAAACCAGTACAAGTGATAGTGATTCTTCCTTCTTTGAGCTTCACTTTTACTTTATTAACATCCAGATTTAACCAATGTATCCCCCTTACATTTGGAAATGTTTTGGTCTTCAAGAACTCCTTTCTTTCCTCCTTATACTGAGTCCTGGCAGCAACCATATTCCAGTAATGTTGAATATGGTCTGGACCCTTTCTTGAGATTCTATGGGAAGGACTAGGAGTGTCAGTATCTGGGTCAGATTCAGGTTCAGCTTTGACTCCCAACTCTTGCTCATATAAAAATATTTCTTGTTCTGCCCAGAGTTGTTGAGGAGTCAGTCTTGGAGCCTGCTTGGTATCACTGTCCATTGTATGAACAGGTCTTCTTTGTCTTGTTACCAAAGGATCAGATTCCTCACTTGATTCAGAAGAAGTGAGAACTGCATTGATAGGTCTTCTTGATAAAGAACTCCTTCTTCTAATCACCAGATTTTCTGGTTCTTCATCATCCGAGGATGATGATGAAGAACTTTCTTGTTCTACCAGATTTATTGCATAGTTTACTAAATCTGGTTCTTCATCTTCATCATCAGCAATAGGCCAGATGAAAGGCCTATAGAACACAATTTGCAAATTATTCTCTTCAAGAGCAGGTGGCTCAGAATAAGTTTGCTGTGGTTGGTCAGTATGAGTCTCCCCCTGAGCAGATGGCTCAAGTGGGTCTTGAACTTGTAATGCTGACCTAGTTCTTTATCTTCTTCTCTCATACTGATTCCGAAGTGGCTTTACTGATGTTGTTGTTCTTGTTGTGAGGTTGATCTTCATTCAATCTTCTTCTTTTCTCCCCCTGAGCAGATGGCTCAGTTTGATCAACCTCAGTATCTCTTTGTCTCTTCTCCCCCTTATTGTTATCATTGGATGGGGAGGGAAGAGGATCAGTATCACCACCCATGTCCCCTTCAGGTTCTTGAAGAGTAGGGGAGGGCATGGGCTCAGTGGCAGCATCAGTATCACCAACATCTCCTTCTCCTTCTCCTTCTTCATTGTGGTCACCATGAGAAAATGGTGGAGTTGGTGGAGGCTTATGTTGTTGTTGGAGTAGTGAGACTGACTGTTTGATGGAGTCAATGTCCCTACTCATAGTGTCCATTCTGGCCAAAATTGTATTCTGAGTGTGTTGAATGGCCAGAATATTCTGCATGATTGTTTGCAGAGTCACTTGTTCTTCTGCAGTCTGTGATGCTGGAATACCCTGCACAGATGGTGCTAAAGAAACAAAAATATAAAACTGGTTAGAAAGAAAGGTTTATCAAATAGAATTGTGGTGTTGTTTAACTCTATAATCATATAAACAGAATTTGTGAAGTCTGTATTTCATCTGGTGTATGATGAAATATTGTGGACTTGTGCATAGCATGTGTAAGAATATTTTAGTAAAAGTGAGTGTGTAAATTTAAGTAGCTCGGTATAGGATAAGTCACATTTACTAAAAGGTTTGAGTTTTGGAATTCGAAGCCTGGGATGTGCTTCTTGTTATTTTCAATGTTTATCACTCGGTATTAGAGTGATAACAGAAATGTGGCTAAACCCCATGGAAAATTTTTGGATTTTGTGGCTTAAGGGTTTGTGATCATTTCTTGAATTAAGCTACCCAACTCAAAAATAAGTTGGACATAATTCAAGCAGCACCAATGGGTGTCAGTTTGACATCAACCACCATTATCTCTTTAAATGTTGAGACAACTGTAGACTGACAATGATCCATTGTGAGTGCTCAGTATATGAATTTTGCATAGCAGTAGTGGGCAAGCTATGTTGGCCATAAAAGGATATATATTTGAAAGATCGTTTGAGACTTTGGTCAGTATTGAGTTGGTACTGGCCAATACTTAGTCTCTATTTGGGAATGAAATATATATATATATATATAAGTTTAAGGGCTTATTAGAAATTCATACCTGAGACTCTGTCAGATTCCCTTCTAGCATCGGCAGAGGTCGGTGCAGGATCATGTGATTGTTGATGTGCAGCACCAACATCTTCAATACCGACTTGTCTTTCTTGCTGAGCACCTTCCAGTGTAGTTTGCTCATATTGAATCTCCACATCAAGAGGAACATGAGGTTCCTCAATTGGTTGAGCAGTTGAAACTAGTTCTGGACCTGGAAGGTCAGCGGTGGCTGCAACTAGGCTTTGGGCTTGAAGAGATGCAGTTAATGATGGAACATTTGCAGGATGCACCTCCTCAGATGATAAATTTCCCATAATCACAGGGGAAAGATTTCTTCTTCTTCTTTGTAGGACCAATGGTGTATCTTCTGAGGACTCAGTATTAGAAGCTGGTTCAATATGAGGAGCATCAGGATCCTGTGCAGGTGGAGAGATATGTTGTTGAGTCGGTTCTTGAACTTGTGGAACATCCTGCATCTCAACATCTTGACCAGCCTGTCCTTCATTACCACTATTATCATCATCATTATCATTGTCTGATTCAGTATCAGACATGTCTGCTTCCTCATTTATGTGTTCTTTAACAATGGCCCACATATAAGGACTCAGTAGAGGCTCTCCTTGTCTTGGTCTGTAAAAGAAGATCTTCTCACTAAGAGGAGGAAGATCAACCCTTGGACTGTAAAACTCATCATAAGTATGTGTGGGCATTGAGTGTTGAAAGATGAGTGATAAGAATCTGCAGAAAGGGACATTACATTCCCTTGTGTTAGCCCGAACCAAAGCAGCTAATTCATTGAAAATGAGCCTTGCATAATCAATGTTTCTTCCATAGTACAGAGCATGTACTATTTGCATCCCAAATTCATTTATTTGGTCCAAAGCACCCGTCTTGTGGGTCATACACCGAATAATTGTTGTAATGAGAATACCCCACATAGGACCAAATTCGTTTCTTTTGATGATGCCCGTTGTTCCTCTTCTACCCAAAAATGGCAATACTGCGCGTACTTCTGTTCTATCAACGAATGGGTCATACTGAGCTTGAGCGGGAAGCCTCAGTGTTTCACGAATGATGGCAGTAGAAACAAATGCCCTTCTTTGATCTCTAATTACCCACCCAGCAATCATATCTGGAGAATCGAGTGTGGCAGGGTACCAAAACTCGCATAGCATTTCTGGGTAAATCGCTCGAGGAGACAAGGTCATTGCACGAGCAATTGGGAAATGCTTCATAAAAGTCACAATGTTTGTGAATTCTTGGCATACCCAGGCTTGAGGAATAGTGAAATTTGCTGTGATGTTGTTCCTCGCAAACCTGGGCAGTTCATCATTTCGGAATTTGATTTCCGATTCAACCTCTGGAGCGACGAAAGTGTAATTCGCCATCTGTGATTTTGATTTAAGAGTTTTTTGCTTGCTAAATGAAAGTGAAATCGTTAATCGCAGAGAGAATTTAAAGAGAAAGTATGAAATAACTGTTAAAAAATTTGAAGTAAAAAAACGGTTATTTATAGGTGATTTTAAAGATAATTAAGGTATTGGGAAGTTAAACCGGCTGATTTGACTGCCTTATCCTGTGCAAACGGTAACTTTCCTATTAAGAAAGGTTACCGTTGGGCAGTATGATGGTTAAGGTCGGTGTAAACGCCGTCATACGTCAATACCGAGTAAAAAAAAATAATTAATTTTAAAAAAAATTTTAAAAAATATAAAATAATTAATTTACTCTTGAAATTAATAAAAAAAATAAAAATTTTAAATTTTGATGATAACAGACTAGTGATACTGAGAGGTCAGTATCAACAGGAGTGACACTGAGCGATCAGTTTAAAAAAAATTAAGAAAGATCAAGGATTCAGCATACCTAATTGCCCTAGTAAATACATAAATCTTTCCTCAGGGAGAGGTTTAGTAAACACATCGGCCAATTGTTCATCTGTTGGTACATAATCTACCCCAACCTTACCTTTTTCCACATTATCTCGAATAAAGTGGTGTCTGATATCAATGTGCTTAGTTTTGGAGTGATAGACTGGGTTCTCTGTGATAGCAATAGCACTCTTGTTATCACAATGAATTGGAGTCTTTGTAAAGTTGACCCGTAGTCCAATAGTTGATACTGCATCCATAATAATTGAGCACAACAACTTCCTGCAGCAACGTACTCTGCTTCTGCTGTGGAAGTTGCTACCGAATTTTGCTTCTTGGATGACCAACCTACTAGTCTTCCACCTAGGAATTGACATCCTCCACTTGTGCTTTTTCTATCCAATCTACAACCTACAAAATCTGCATCCGTGTACCCTTCAAGGGCAAAGTTTGAATCTTTGGGATACCAAAGACCCAGGTTAGGAGTACCTGTAAGATATCTGAAGATGCGCTTAACTGCTTTCATGTGTGATTCTTTAGGATCAGCCTGATACCGAGCACACAAACATGTTGCAAACATGATATCAGGCCTGCTAGCAATTAAGTAAAGTAAGGAACCAATCATACCTCGGTATGTGGATTGACAAACTGATTTACCAGTTTCATCCTTACTTATCTTATCCTGAGTACCCATAGGAGTATGAATGGAAGATAAGTTTTCAAATTTGTATTTCTTTAACATGTCATGCACATACTTACTTTGATTTATAAAAGTGCCATCAGGCTTTTGTTCAACTTGTAAACCAAGAAAATAAGTAAGTTCTCCCATCATACTCATCTGATACTGAGTTGACATTATCTTAGCAAACCAGTCACACATTGACTTGTCAGTGGAGCCAAAGATAATATCATCTATATATATCTGAATGAGTAAGATGTCAGAACCTTTCCTTCTTGAAAATAATGTTTTATCAATTTTACCTCTTGTAAATTTATTTTCAATAAGATACTCAGACAGGGTATCATATCAGGCTCTTGGAGCTTGTTTGAGCCCATATAGAGCTTTATCAAGCTTGAAAACATAAGTGGGAAATTTAGGATCAACAAAACCTGGTGGTTGTTTAACATAAACTTCTTCTTGTAGTTTTCCATTTAGAAAAGCACTCTTGACATCCATCTGATAAACTTTGAAGTTCTTAAAAGCTGCATATGCAAGATACAACCTAATAGCTTCAATTCTTGCAACTGGTGCAAAAGTTTCATCATAGTCAATGCCTTCTTCTTTCCTGTAACCTTGAGCAACCAATCTTGCTTTGTTTCTGATGACAACACCATCCTTGTCCATCTTGTTTCTGAATACCCACTTAGTACCAATAATAGTTTTGCCAGTAGGAGGTGGTACTAAGTTCCAAACTTTGTTTCTCTCAAACTCTGTGAGCTCTTCTTGCATAGCTTCTACCCAATCTTCATCTAATAAAGCTTCATCAGCTTTCTTTGGTTCAATGGTAGATAGAAACCTTGAGAAGAAACATAAATTTGCAGTTGCTTGGGGTGGAAACTCTAATTTTCTTCTTGTTTGGACACCTTCTTCAATAGGACCAATAATGTTTGAGTGTGGATGGTCTCTGTGTTCCCTTAAATTGTTTCCTAAGGACGCATTTGAAGTAGGATCAACACTATCTTGTTGATTGGGTGTGTTGTGTGTCTGATACTGAGTGGAATTCTGGTCAGTATTAGACACCGGAGGTTGCTGTTCAGCTTCATTTTGCAGAGATGAGGTGGATTCTTGTGAAGTGTTGGATGTTTCACCTTCTTCATAGGTAGAATGGTTCAGATCATTAGTTGGAAACTCAGTGTGAAGGTTCTCTGTTATGGGAACCTCAGTACTAGTCACAGTTGAGTAAGACTGAGTTCGAACTTGATCAGTTTCATTAAACTTATTAGGAATAAAGTGTGGATGAAACTTGGGCTCTTCAGCAATGGAGTTTTCTGGATTGCATAAGATACCTATGCCACTTATGTCTTCACTTGCTGAGGTAGAATACTCATTCTGATCTTCATCAAATGTGACATGAATGGATTCTACAATCATATTAGTTGAGATGATATACACTCTGAAAGCTTTAGAGTGTGGAGAGTAGCCCATGAACACACCTTCATTTGCTTTGGGAGCAAATTTGTTGAGATTTTGTTTTGTACTGAGTACAAAGCATTTACTCCCAAAGATGTGGAAGTATTCCACATTAGGAATCTTGCCATTATATAACCCATATGGAGTCTTCAGATGTCTCTGGACTATAGTGGCTCTATTCTGAGTGAAGTTTGCACAATTTACGGCTTCAGCCCAGAAACTCACTGCCAGTCCAGCATGGCATAACAAAGTTCTTGCAGCTTCAATTAATGTTCTATTCTTTCTTTCTACAACACCATTTTGTTGTGGTGTGTAAGCTGCAGAGAAGTTTTGAATGATTCCTTTCTCTTCACAGAAATCGGCTAATACTGAGTTCTTAAACTCAGTACCATGGTCACTTCTAAGTTGCTTGACCTTGTTGCCTTTTTTAAGTTCCTCTCTTTTTATAAAGGCAATAATTTCTTTTGTTGCATCTGACTTAGTCTTGAGGAAGATGACCCAAGTATATCTTGAGAATTCATCAACCAAGACTAGAGTATAGATCTTTTTGGCCAAAGATGGTGTGCTGATGGGGCCAAAAAGATCCATATGTATCATAGTTAGAGGTTCATTAATGTAATGATTGACCTTTGACTTGAATAAACTCTTCTTCTGCTTGCCCATTTCACATGCTGCGCATAACTTATCTTTTGAATAAGTAATAGTGGGCAACCCTCTCACCAGTTTCTTCATACTGAGCTCGTTGATATTTCTAAAGTTGATGTGAGAGAGTTTCTTGTGCCATAGCCAATGCAATTCTGGCTTGACTTTAGAAAGCAGGCATACTCGAATAGTTGGGTCTATTTCAGATAGGTTGACCACATATACATCTTTTTCTCTTCTAGCAATGAGTACAGGCTGCCCTTTATCATTGTAGATAATTCCCGCAACCTTCCTGAATCGAGCTTCATTGTCATCATCACACATCTGGCTGATACTGAGCAGATTGTGTTTAAGACCCTCTACACAGGCAACTCTTTTAAAAGTTATGTTGCCTACCTTGATCACACCATAACCTCTTGTCTTTCCCACTGAGTCATCTCCAAATTTAACAGAAGGACCCTTCTCTGGAGTATAATTGAGAAGGTATTCCATACTGCCTGTCATGTGTCTTGAGCAGCCATTATCTAAATACCATTTTCTGTCACCCTGCACAAGACACAAAGTAAAAGTTAGTTCCTTTTAGGCACCCATTTTTGAATGGGACCTTTGGTGGAATGAACAGATTTTGTCCTGATCTCTTTATTTGGAGAGGTCAGTAACACTTCAGGGAAAACTTTTGAGGTTTTCTTTGGTGATACTGACTTAGTTTCTCTCCTTTTCTTTGGTACTGAGTACCTAGGACTTGAGAGATCAGTCCAGCATTCATCTCCCTTATGACCAGTATGATGACACCTATAACATTTTCTAGGTCTATTTCTAAACATATTTTCATAAGGTATTTTAGAAAACTGTTGCACTTTTGGTAGATCAGTATGAACAAGTTTTGCAAATTGTTTACTTAAAGATTTGACCTGATCACCAAGTGTTTTTAAAATGTTATTTTTGTCATTTTTAATAGGTGTTTTAACATTTTTCTTTACTGGTTTAAAGGGTGGTGGATCTGATTGCTTCTTTTTATTTGGCAGAGAAGTCTTTCTAATATTATTAGTGTAAGACTTCTTGATTTTAACAACTGTGGACCTAGTTGAAGTTGTTTTTTGTTTATCATGTTTTGAGGAAACAATTTTAACAGGTTCTTTAGATGTCTCAGTATATGATGTTTCTGTTCCTGCAACTTCTATATTAGATGAAACATTTGAGATAGAAGTTGTCTTATTATCATTATATAATTCAAAAGTTGTTGTATTAAATAATAATTCAAAAGGTGGAACAGCAGAAGTGTCATACTGATCTATTGGGAGCTCAGTATCAGAAATTTCCTTTATAGAAAATTCAATACTGGGTTCTTGTAGCTCAGTATAGCACTTTGAGCAGATGGAGAGACCAATAGGTTTTTGTAAAATTTCATTTTCCTCATCATCTGACTCGGTTTGACATCCAACTTCACAAAAAGTTTTAGCTTTTATAAATTTAATAGGGTTCATATTAGAAAATTCGTCAAATAAATCAGCAAAATTATTCCTATTTTTAAATTGAGGATCAACACCAAGTGCAGCCCTCACATTTTCTGGAAATTGTTGATTTAAACATTTATTTAATTTTATTGAAGCATTTCCCCAAGATTTACACTGTTTTTCAAATTTTTCTTTTTCAAGTTTGTGTAAGTGAGCTTTATCAGCTAATCTTTGGTTAATGTCCTTTAAATCTGAGAGGTTTAGTTCTAAATCTTTATACTTTGCTAATTTATCTAAGTTTTCATTATTTACCCTTTCAAGTTCTTGAATTGTTAATTTTAAAGCTTTTTCTTTTTGTACAGAAGTTTTAAGATCAACAATCATATACTCAAAAATCTTAGTTTTTTCATTCACTGAATAAGTTTGAAAGGAACTTACCTTGTACAACTGAGTGGAATCCCAATTAGTATGAACACTCATCCTCTCAGCCTCTTTGATATCCTTTTCAAATGAGCTCTTCAAATCATCTTCAGTGAAAGCCATAAAGGCTTTATTCTCAACTTCTTCCTCATCATCACTTATGTCCTCATCCATCCAAGCTTCAGAGTATAGTGCTTGATGAGGTGCTCCATTTCCTTCAGCCCTCTTTCCCTTGCTCCAATTCTTCAGTTTGACATACTTGTCTCTATACCTCTTTGCTCGGTAGGCAATCTTGTCATTCTGATCAGTCTCAGAAGACTTGGTATGACAATTTGCAGCAATATGTCCAGGTTTTCCACATCTATAGCAGAGACCTGATCTTGGGTCAGTATTAGAAGAGCTAACACTCAGCCTCTTCTTTTTCAACTGATCCAGCTTCACAGACATAAGATCCATTTGAGTCTCAAGCTCTTCTGCCTCAGCATCAGCAAGATCAATTACTGGTTCATCAGGCTCAGTCACAGTATATGCTTGTTGCACAACGAGAGCCATTCCATTTGAAGATTGATCAGTTTTCTTCCAGTTGATCAGTCTTGAAGCAGTATTCTCTTCATGGTTCAACATTAAGCCATATAAAGTTTGAAGAGTATATGACTCAATGTTGTTAGCAGCATTGACAGAATTTGACATGTCAAGAAATTGATGAGGAAGTCTGTCTAGGAACTTTTGAACAAGTTCCCCTTCCTCTTTCATAATGCCAACACTAATTAGACCATGAACAATAGTATTAAACCTGTTGTAAAGAGAGGTGATGTCTTCATTTGGATTTGAGAAGAAGTTTTCATACTTTCTTCTCATGTTGCTCTTTCTTTGCAACTTCACTTTTGGTGTGCCTTCATAAGTGACAGATAGGCTATCCCACATAGCCTTTGCTGTTGGCAATTCCATGATTGCATTGAGAATTTCTTTGGTAACAGCATTACCAATCACCCCTTTAGCTCTGGAGTCTAAAGCATACAACTGACGGTCAGTATCAGTCCAATTGTGCTTTAGTTTAGGTACAGTTCTTATGCTCTCAGGAGCATTATCAGTTGCAGCAACGGGTTCCACAGTTTGTGGGATGATAGGACCATCATTTAGCACAGTGAGCATTTCATGATGAATGGATTCAAGATACCACTGAGCTTTTAGCTTCCATTGATGGAAGTCTTTACCATCAAAGATGGGTACTCCCTTTCCAGACATAATTGGTGCAACAATGGTAGACATTTTTGATTTTGGAGTGTGTGAAGGATAAGTATAAGGGATGGCTGCCAGGGTAATAGATCAACTAAATAAGAGTTTATTTAGCCTGCTCTGATACCAGTTGTTAGGTCACAACACCCTGGTTTAGATGGTTAATTGATTAGATAATTATAACTTAAGACAAATATTGTATAAGAACAAGATATGAGTCAAATGTATAATTCCACTAAGTGTGGCTTGTTGCGGAATAACAAGCCACTGATCAATTACAAAAGGTATGAAAGTGTAAAGTGAATTGGTGAGTTCTCCTTTGCAAGATGATCTCTATTTATAATGATATAGAGATCTTACATAATGGGCAAAGGAGTAACCGAAGGACTAATCTAGGAAAATGACTAAGATCAAGGGATTTGATCTTAATCCGTTACATAATAAAATGTAACTCAGTCCTTCTACTCAGTATCACTATCTGATACTGAGCTCTGATACTGAGTTCCAATACTGATCACTCAGTATCAGACCTAAACTTAGCTATATTATTCTACATATTAATCAAAGCTAGTCTAGGTTGTTTTGTTATCTTAAGATCCAAAGGAGCAAGACTTTTTGCCTTAACAAAATCGTCTCCAGAAAATCGTCGGTGGTTATTTTGCCATTTAAAAGAAATGTTTTATTAAACTCTATCCCGACGACAAATAGTCGGTATAGAGTTGCCGGAATTCTTTTCCGGCACTGTCTGTCCCGACGACAAGTAGTCGGTAAAAGTCGACTTAAAAATTTTCTGGCAATACTTGTACCGACCAAATGTCGTCGCGATAGAGAAAGGTCAAAGTCAAAATTCAGCTCTGTCCCGACCAAATGTCGTCGCGATAGAAAAAGTCAGTCAAAATTCGGAACCTATAGCGACGACATGTCGTCGCTATAGGTGGAAAACAGGCTGCCCAGTTTTTGCAGTTTTTGTTTCATTCCAGGTTTTACCCCAAATCGCAGAATTCCCAGTTTCTGTTATCAAACGCAGAATCAAATAAACCAAAACCATAAAAACATTCAAATATCAAATAAAATACAAATCGTTGATTACAATCCAAATGTTTAAAAACTAAAATTGTTCTTGGAAACTAATCTGACGATTCATATACACCTTTGTCCCGACTACTCTCTTCGTTCCCACCGTCCTCATCTTCATCATCATCACTTTCTTCGTTCACACCACCTTCCGGTTGTCCATTTAATACATCATCAAAATTTGGAAGATCCGGTGGTACATAATCCGAAAATCGGCTCGCCAAATATGCATTTTGATTTTGAAGGGTGTTATAAACATAATCCGCCATTCGGTCAACTTTGGCCTCCGCTCGGTTAATTCTAATTTGAGCTTGAGCGAGGTCTTGAGATGACGATGATGAACTTGCTTTGCCTTTATTAACAAAAGGATTGATCAACCGGGGTCTTCTTCCAATTCCACGTGCGTGCCCGCGTGTTTCACCGAGGGCACGTCTTATGCACTCTTGCTCATTAACATCTTGACCCGGCCCAAGCTCTTGTCTCATTCTACTAAGTTCATCTTGTATCAAACCCTAAAAAATAAAACAAACAAATAAGTTAATAATTTTTCAACAATAATAGAAATAATTTCTAACATATTAAATTTTTTTTACTTACCCAATCGTGTTCGGCACGGGGTTTTCAAACCCTTTTCCCTCTGTAGAATGCATTTGCCGCCTCCCCTCAATATCTTTTCGTTTTTTATCCCCTTCTTGAGTCTATAATAAGCCAAAATGCAATCAATTTTATAGAATTGTTAATAATGTGTTTATATAATCCAATTAAGTTTTATTACCTCTTTGTACCGCCTTCGGTTACACCACCGGGAAACCACCACCCACCATCGGGCAGCCACCTTCCGGAACCAGGCATCTGACACCAACCACCTCCAACACCACCGCAAACCACCAACAGCCACCACCAACTACCAACTGCCACCACCATACACCAACAGCCACCACCAACCTGCAGCATCCACCACCAACCATCACCAGCCACCACCAACTACCAACAGCCGCCACCAACCACCACCAATCACCAACAGCCACCACCCACACCGAGCAGCCCAAACCCACACCAACTACCCCCGACCCAAACCGAGTACCCACCACCGCCAGCGGTGTCATCCCAGCTGGAAAACAGCTCCGGCAACCACAAAGTCCAAAAAAATTGAGAAAACATACCTTTTTGCAAAACAATCGTTACCCGGAAGGGAGGGGAGGTCGCCGGAGTTAGAAAACGACAAGGGGGGATGAAATCCACTTGAATGCGCCGGAAATCAACGGGATTCGCCGAAAATCGAGAGAAAATCGTTTTTGGGGTAAAGTGTTAAGTCTGTCAGACGTGTTCAATATCAGGTCTGTTTTAGACCTATAGCGACGACATTTGGTCGGGATAGGTCAGGCTAAACGACGTCGCTCGATTTTCCGGAATATAATAGATTAAAAAATTATTAATATTAATTATTAATAGAAAATAAATATTTAATGATTATTAAATAGATATGCGACGACATTTGGTCGGCACAAGATTTAAAATAATTTCATTACCCGCGTAAGACTTTTCATCAGCCCGCCAAAAATTTCGTTTCCCGCCTTGACCAGACAACTCTGTCCCGACGCAATTTCGTCGCTACAGACCCTATAGCGACTACATGTTGTCACTAAAGGTCTTTTTTAGGGTTTTCACCTAATGGTTTGCGTTTTAGGGTCTACGGTTGTTGTACGTATCGTTTGTGTATATTGTATGAATGTGTGTATCATTCTATTACATGTTTATAAATATGTATACTGGAATACATACCTGGATATATACGTACATACACTAATATGCATTAATACAAGTATACACGAGATATACACATGGACTCCTAAATACATTGATACGAGTACATGCATGCAGTGGTACATCCATTGATAGTATACATTGGCACATACAAGGATACAAACATACAGGGATACATACATAAAGCGATACATACACATTGATACGAATACATGTAGTGACTATACATCTATTGAAACGGGTATACATACACACGAGATATATATGCATGTAATACTCACGAGATATACATGGATTCATACATACATTGATACGAGTACATGCAGTGATACATCCATTGACACTATACACTGATATATATATTCATAGAGTTATACATACATATTAAACCCTAAACCCTAAATACACACATCAACCCTAGACCCTAACCCCTAATCCTTAAAACGCTTATAGCGACGACATGTCGTCGCTATAGGTAAATAATTATTTTTTTATTTTTGGTGACTACATGTCGTCGCTATAGATTCCAACCAAACGACATCATTTTTTTTTCTCCGGTGACATTTATAAAAGAAAATAAAAAATTATTTAAATTTAACCTATACCGACCATATGTCGTCGGCATAGGGTGTCGTCATTTCTATCTCCGACACCTATATTTAAAGAAAATAAAAAATAAATAATATTTTGTTTGTCCCGACCACTTGTCGTCGCCATAGGTATCTGCAAAACGACAAAAATGTTGTTCTCGCAAAACTTAATAAAAGAAAATGAAAATTAATTTATTTTATATGTGTCCCGACCACATGTCGTCGGTATAGATATTGGTCAAAGTCGAGATTTCGTTTTCCCCTTTTGCCGACGATTTGTCGTCGCCATAACTAAAGTCAATGGTAGCCCCGGTCAAAGTTTTTTTTAACCTGTCCCGACCACTTTTCGTCGCTATAGCTCGAGCTATGGCGACGACAAATGTCGTCGCTATAGGTTTCGTCGGCATAGGTGGTTTTTCTTGTAGTGGGATGTTGAACTACGAGTAGGCGAAGGTTCCAAGGTTGGAGCTGAAGCCGTAGGAACATATCTGCTCAAGTTGCCTTCAGGAAGAGTCTTGGAACTTAAAGATTGTTATTATGTTCCTAGACTTATTAAAAATGTTATTTCATTTGATTTACTTATAGACAGTGGTTTTTATTATGAGTTTTATGGAAAAACGATTTCGTGTTTAAAAGATGACATTTTATATTTTAACGCAAATTCTCATAATGGTCTATATACGTGAAATCTAAATAACATAGAACGAGACGTTTATCATATAAGTAAAAGATCCAAGAGTAACTTGAATCAAACTTATCTTTGGCATTGTCGTTTAGGTCATATAAACGAGACTCGCATTAAGAAGCTCCACGATGATGGAATTCTAGAACCATTTGATTTGGAATCATATGCAATATGCGAAGCTTGTTTATCTGGCAAGATGACAAAAGACCCTTTCAACCACTACAATGAAAGGGCAGGCAAGTTGTTAGGGATTATACACACAGATGTGTGTGGACCCTTTACTCCAGAATCCAGAGGAGGATACCGCTACTTCATTACCTTTACTGACGACTTCAGTAGGTATGGTTATGTCTTTCTTATGAGACTAAAGTCTGAGAGCTTTGACAAGTTCAAAGAATATCAGAGGGAAGTAGAGAACCAACTAGGCAAGAAAATTAAGTCACTTCGGTCTGACCGAGGAGGCGAATATTTGAGCTAAGAGTTCGACGATCATTTGAAGGAATGTGGGATTGTTTCACAACTCACACCTCCATATACGCCTCAGATGAATGGCGTATCAGAAAGGAGGAATTGCACCTTGTTAGACATGGTACGATCAATGATGTGTCGCGCCCCACTACCGCTATCATTTTGGGGACATGCACTCGAGACTGCAACATTCACACTGAATAGGGTTCCGACAAAGTCAGTAGAAGAGACTCCGTTCGAGCACTGGACGGGGAGAAAGCCTAAATTATCTTTTCTCAAGATTTGGGGTTGTGAAGCGTACGTTAGACGTAACTTCACGGACAAACTAAACCCTAAGTCAGACAAGTGTATCTTCGTTGGATATCCTAGGGAAACCTTAGGATACTATTTCTATCATCAAGAAGACAACAAAGTCTTTGTTGCTCGGAAGGGTGTCTTCTTGAAGGAGAAGTTTCTAGGTACTGAAATTCCAAGAAAAGAAATAGAGCTTCAAGAAATTGAAGAGAACGAAGATCCACCAATGACTTCAGTCGAACCAGTAGTTCAACAAAGAATTGTTGATTCCCAACCAGACCCACCGGTTGAGGAAGAAGAAACACGCAATCCGCGTAGGTCCAGTATACCACGCCAAGAACCAGATAGGTATCTTGGATTCATGATCGATGAAGATGATGGAAGTCTACTAGAACCATTAACCTACAGCGAAGCTGCTAACGGCATAGAGTCTGAAAGATGGCTCGAGGCTATGCAAGCAGAGATGCAATCCATGTATGACAACCAAGTTTGGGTGTTATCAGACTTGCCACCACAGTCACGTGCTGTTGGATGCAAGTGGGTTTTCAAGAAGAAAATCGACATGGATGGGAAAGTACATACTTACAAAGCACGACTCGTTGCGAAGGGTTTCACGCAAACACATGGTGTGGATTATTCTGAAACCTACTCGCCAGTCGCTATGCTTAAGTCTATTAGAATTCTTATGGCCATATCAACATATTACGACTATGAGATATGGCAGATGGATGTTAAAACCGGCTTCCTTAACGGGGAGCTGAATGAGGACGTATTCATGATACAACCGGACGGTTTTACTGATCCAAAGAATCCTGATAAAGTATGTAAATTGCTAAAATCCATTTATGGATTGAAGCAAGCATCTAGAAGTTGGAACTTACACTTTGACAAAAGAATCAAAAAATTTGGTTTTGTCAAGAGTGAGTTCGAGGCGTGTGTCTATACAAAATTCAGTGGGAGCATAGTAATCTTCCTAGTCTTGTATGTCGATGACATACTGCTCATAGGAAATGATATACCAGCATCACAAGGAGTAAAATCCTGGTTAGGTAAATGTTTCCAGATGAAGGACTTGGGAGTAGCCGCATTTATACTACGTATAAAGATCTATAGGGATAGATCTAGGCGGCTTATTGGACTTAGTCAAAGTACATACATTGATAAAGTACTGAAGAGATTCAGTATGAGTGATTCCAAGAGAGGTCTCATTCCAATGACAAATGACATTACATTGAGCAAAGCTCAGAGTCCCACATATAGCAAGGAAATAGCTAGGATGAGTTTGGTACCATATGCTTCGGCAATTGGATCAATCATGTATGCCTTGTTATGTACTATGCCCGATATTGCTTACTCCATAAGTCTCACGAGCAGATATCAAAAGAATCCTGGTGAACCCCATTGGGTGGCTGTCAAGAACATTCTCAAATATTTGAGAAGGATGAAAGAAATGTTCTTGGTATTTGGAGGTTCGTTGGAAGAATTGCGTGTAACTGGTTACACAGATGCAAGCTTCCAAACCGATAGAGACGATTACAAATCTCAATCGGGATTTGTATTCACACTAAACGGAGGAGCTATATCTTGGAAGAGTCAGAAACAAGATACGATAGCAGATTCGACTACAGAGGCTGAGTACATTGCCGCAAATGATGCTGGGAAAGAAGCCATGTGGCTTAAGAATTTTATCGAGGATCTTAGAGTTATTTCCAGTATCTCTAGACCCATCGAAATATTCTGTGATAATAGTGGAACAATAGCGCAAGCTGTTGAACCAAGAGAGCATAAAAGACCAGGCATGTATGCAGGAAATATCACCGCATACGTGAGTATGTAAGAGAAGGTGATATTGTAATTAAGAAAATACCAACGGATGACAACGTCGCTGACCCGTTGACAAAACCACTAGCTGGACCAAAGCATGAGAAACATGCGCACGCTATAGGCATGCAGTACCTAAATATTGGTAGCTACTAATTTTGAATAGAATCATAAACATGTTTGAAATCGATACATTATGTAATAACATTTCGTGGGATTGAAATAGAAAGTTCTACGTAATATTTTCACATTGTCTATTCTTAACATGTTTTAAACCTATCCTTGATACACAAAGTTTTTGAGTATCTAAATTGTCTGTGGTTGCTTGAATTTAGTGGGAGCTAGATTCAAGAGTTAATACCATTATGAATATTTATTTATTTCATAGTTATTGAATAGAGAAACAAGGGTTGTTAAAATAAATATTTATAGATGTTTACAGAGTTTGCTAAACATTAGACGTGACCAGAAGATCGAGATTACTTCATGGAGCCTAAGCATGAGTAATTTCGAGTAGATGTCCTCTGACCTGAGACATTTTGGTTTGAGACACGATGACTTCTGATCTTTAGCATTTATCTACCGTCACACCGTAAAAGGGTGATCATAAGGAACTTGACTAAGACAGCGGAGGTCGTGGGCAAGATAACGCAAATGTCAAGATGGAATTTGCACCTTCTTTGACTAGAAGAGATATTTCATGGCCGCTCGACGATTAAGACTACTGAAATGCGTGGCCGGCTCAGAGAATGATTAGATCATTTGGTAATCCGTTACTGCAGAAAGTCGAAATCAGAGTCGAGAAAATTCGAGTATATAGAACAAGATCCCTGCTCCATGTCTATTACTCAAATTAAGAAATATCATGATGCGAAAGGAAAATCTGTTAGTGTTATTCATTTTATGAATATTATCTCTGGATGTAAGAGTTCTTATGACCTGGTTATCCTAAATGTCTGGCTAGGGACCGCTTTAGGCCAACGATGATCAGAAAGTGTTTCTTAACTTGCACAAGTGGGAGTCTGAAGGATTTATGTGCACAGATAAGTACACGTGTCACCGTGTCCAATGTTATAAGACACTAAAGGGTCACACCACTACACACCCAATAATGGACAACCGAATAAAGTAAGTTGTGTGGAATAATTAACTAGTTAAGTTAATTATAAAGAAGAGAATAAATAATAATAAGTTAATTATTATTGAGGATGGTTAAATATTAGGTTAAGTATTTAACGGACATTTAATTAATAGTTAATTAATTAAATAGTAAAAGTCCAAGGGTTTAAAGTGATAATAGGAAGTTTAATTTTGAGATTAATCATAATTAAACTCCAAGGACTAAACCGTAACATCTAGCCTTATAAATAGAAGGCTTATGTGAGGGTTTTAGGTTACACATTACAATACACTAAAAACCCTAGCCTCTCATCTCCCTCTCCTCTTCGGCCGATCGACGAAAACAACCCCAAAGGGTTTTTCGGTTTTGCTTGTTCGGTTCGACGAACACACACACACACACAAGTCTTTGTGTGTTGGTTTGTTGGTACAACGCGGTCTTGCAGCGTGTTCAGGTGGTGCAGTAGAGGTGGATCACATCTTTAGCTATCTAAAGGTAATGTTCATCATCTCTTTCTTCTCGTGATCTCATTGACTAGTAGAGATCCAGTAATGTGGTATTCAAGTTCCGCCATGTGAATACTACAAGGTTTTCCTACAACACAAACCATAGACGTTGGGGAACACGACATCAAATATCGTCGAGAGTTACAACAATGTATTGCGTGGAGCTAGGCTTCTTCCAATTAAGGCTATGGTTGACTTCACATTCACAAAAACTGTCAATCTCTTCAAAGTGCGCGCTGAAAAAGCGTCTAAATGTAACACGCCACTAACCCCGCGTATGTGGGGTCTTTTCATCAGGTGCGACATCTACTCACGGCAGCACGATATTCTGAACTTTGACTACGGGGAGGGCGTGTACACGGTGAGGACAAGGGTTCAACCGGGCCAAAGTGGTGGGAACGATCAAACGGTGACTTACAACAATGGAAACAGTTCTTGTACATGCGGGAAGTGGCGAATGATGCACTTTCCGTGTTCACATGCTATTGCCGTTTGTCGTCATAGAGGTGATGACCCGAGAGAACTCGTGAATCGGGTGTATACAACACACTTTTACAAACGTCAATATAGAAGAGCCTTTACACCGCTACCCCATGTCTTTTACTGGAACTACCCGAATTGGGGATTGAGAGCCGCAAGTGGAAGAATTTCAACAAGAAGAGGGACGAGACAGGTGAATAGGTTCCCTACCGAGATGGACCAGGCAGATCTAACGTAAGGAAACAAAAACTGTTGTGGAATTTGCGACCGGGAAGGGCATAACAGAACCACTTGCCCAAATATTAGTGGAGATTGATTGTAGAAGCATTGTGTGCTTTTTAGTTATTTATTTTGTACTTAAATTAATGTATTATTAAATATGTAATAGTTTTTTAATGCACTTTTTAATATGATAAGACCGGTTTTATTTCACATGATATATCAAACTATATTACATATCATTTATTCTCACATTTAACAGTAAAAATCACATTTCTACCATTAGTCTGATAGTATGTATTTATGGTAAAAGTACAAACTTCATTAGTTAGAATTCCGTTTTCATGCATGAAGTTCTTGAAATCACCACTCATTTTAACTTGCTCATGATAAGCATGGAGGTCCATTACTTCAACAGAATCACCTCTTTGTAGCACACAATGTTTTTTCTGAAGGAGGTGGTTATGCTGCCTCACAAACCAAGCGGGTATAATCTAAAAATACAACAAAATATATGATTTTAGTTAATTGAACAAATATTATCTTGTAATTTTACAAGCAGATTTTAAACGTACCATCCTTTGCTTTCTCGTCTCAAATTTCGCAAACTTCCCTTTTAACTGTTTGAGATGAAGAACATCTGGTCCTATTTCACCCAAGTTTTCAATATGTCGATCATATTCAGCTGCTCTGCATCAAGCCAAAATAGTTGCTCCTCGTCCGCAATTTCTTCTGCATGTACCTCATTGTAATCTCTAGCTATCAAACTCTCTAACTCAGCCTCATCTAAAGGTGGCTAATCATACACGTAATGATATGGAGGAGACTCGTTATTCGACGAACTCATTGTTGTTTTTTTTTTGAAATTTTTTTGATTTGTGAAGTGTAGAAGCAAGCACACAAATAAGTTTTTTTTTTTTGAAATGTTTGGGGAGAAGAAGAGTGGTTTAGTGGAGGTTGTGAAGTGTGGATATATAGCCGAGTGAGTGAAATATCAGGATCCCTAAAACCGGCCTCGGGGAGGCAATTTTCAGGGGAAGCCGGCCTCGGGGAGGCCCGTGTAACAGTGAGAGCTCCCTAAACCGGCCTCGGGAAGTTCTTTTTCAGTGGAAAAACCGGCCTCCAGGACAGAGGCAACCCTACTTTTGAAAACTTGAAAAAAAGCAGCCATATTTGTGAAAAATCAGAGCAAAAGAGACTTATTTTTGAAAAAAATTCTAATACGAATACAAAGAAGACAATAAATCTGAGGATCTAAAAAATGGATTGATTTTTGTTACATATGTTTCATTGGTTTAACGGCCCCAACGTGACGAGATGGGTTCAAAGTCACCATTTTTATTTTTATATGCAAAAAAACCTCTTGAGCACCAACACTTCACATTCACTGCTGCTTTGTTGAAAGTTACGAATATGAACAAAAATAAAAAGTAACATTTAACAAAACATATTTTGTTCTTCAAAAATCCAATTTAAAGAGATCAGATGAATTTCAAGGATGAATCCGTCAATAATCAAAGCAAAAGCTGAAGAAACTTAGAAACTACTTTAATAAAGAGAAAATGAGGCTCAGATCAGTAAAACAATCAGCACAAACAAGGATAAAACCGCCATGTCTGCAATAATCACGGCAGATTGTGCCAACCACCGGAAAATTGCCCCGCCAAGATACGGTATATCTCAAAGTTTGGCCGATTAACTCAGACAAGTGGATATTCATCATCACAGCCCCTGTTAAGCATACAAATCCACCTTTAAAAAAAATAAAATAATAAGAGTAAATTACATAAACGGTTGAGAGTGGTAATATTATCGTCACTGTTGGGATTGGTGTTATCGCTTTCAAACAAGCCGATCCATCGATGGATTACACACAGATATCATACTTGCCGTTCAAAATAATGCGTTATATACTTGTTGAAAAGGGTTGTTGAAATTTGGGGCAAATTTGAAAATCATAAGCAACGAAGGGAGGTACCAACCCTTGAGAAAAATTCCTTCCCTCTGCTGCTTCATTTCTTCATTGTCTGAGTTTTCTTTCCCTGTTTGCCCAGATCCCTAATTCGAAGAAGATGATCAGTTTTTATATTTGGGTTTACAAATTTACTCTCTTTTTCGGCTGAATTTCCTATTTTGTCCTTCTTACCCCCATTCTTGTTTAGGTCAGTGCAAACTGAACCGCGAGACTCGCTGAATCGCGAGACTCGCTGAACCGCGAGCCGACCGTAACTGTAAAACCGGACCGGACCGGGCAGGATTTGATCGGGCTGAGCTATATCAGTTCGGTTCTCGGTTCAAATTTTCATACAAAATCGGTTTAGATTCTGAGCGTTTCGGTTCCAAGCGATCCATTTAGGTCCAAAACCGAGAAATAACCTAAACTTTCACGATTCTTGATTCAGTTCGGTTCCCATCGATTCTTGGTCCGGTTCGGTTCGGTTCCCAGGGTCATCGGTTCATTTCGATTTCAAGACCGTGCACATGCTTACTCTTATTATGTTGGGAACTGAAGTCTTCCTATATCAACAAGGTGTTTCCTAACGATTAAGTCATCTTTAAGACTTTAATCCATCAATTTTGATGTATCGACGTCAAATCATCTTCATCCTCGGTGACAAGTTTATGTTAACATCTTTGTCTTCGGCCTTCAGTTTTGTCAAATCACCACCATAATTCCTATATCAAAGAGGTCTTTCCTAATAATTAAGTCATTTTTAATTCATCAATTTTGATGCATCAACGTTAAATCATCTTCTTCCTTACCGATAAGTTTATGTCAACATTTTTTCCTTCAGCATTCAATTTTATCAAATCATCGTCATATTTGTATTAAAATAAAAATTAAAAAATATTATTAAAAACTGACAACAAAATATTAAAATATAAAATAAACTAATTTAAAAATAATTATTAAAAAAAGAAAAAAAAAATCTCTCTCATACGCTCTCTACTATTTTTTCCTTTCTTTCCCCATATTTCTCTCTCATCAAACGCGTCTCCATAGTTAGATATCCGACAAGAAAGAACAAAGAGAAAAGAAAGATAAGATGTTAGACAAGTCGGTGACACGGTGAAAAGGAAGTGATAAGTTACCGACGCGTTTCTATTTATTGTTGGCATGAGTCTAACAATAACTCAAACTAATAATAGATGTACATCGATTTACTATAGAGATATTATACTCATAAAAAATGTGCCATGACGGCGTCAATGTGAATCTCTGCCATTACAAAATAGACCCTAGTGATCTTGTTAGGGGTGGTATAAGATAACACGTGCCTTATCGTGTGGTTTTTTTGTGACGCGCTATGAATTTTGAGTTTTTTTTAACTGTTGTCGTATATAATTTTAGATTTAGATGTAACACTTTTTGGTTACGAATCATTGAATTGTCACATAAATCAATATTCTATAAACTTTTATGATCTTGATATACACATATTTAAAAATTATACTACCTATGTATCATATTAAGTGATATAATGTGAGTTTCACATTTTTGAACCAAAAGAATATAATTAACATTAAGATGAGTTAAAGTGGATAGTTAGTGGAAGATGTGTCCCATTATTTTTAAATAAATTGTTGTTAATGATACTACGTATTTAAAACTAAAAGTATATGTAAAAGAGTCATATCAATGTCGTTTAAAAAAAAGTCATATCACTATATTAATGTGAATATTTAGTGGAGGATGTTTACAACTTCTTTTACTAAAACAAGGTAAATTTTAAAAAATGCATCAGTTAATTTGAAACTGAAAAAATAAAATAAAAAATGTATCACTTGATGTGATACAAATATAGTATAAAAGAATTATCATCTTAAGTCACATTTTGAAAAACATAAAGGAGTCATGACTCCTAAGATTTGAAACTTATTGGTGTTGTTGCCACATTGTACGTTTTTTAGAACTTTTGATTATACTCATCTATCAATAGTATATCCACCCAGTTGATTTGGGTAATGAGTCGAATATTGGATTTAGATTGAAACAACCCAGTTGATTTAGGCCCCGTTTGATTAGTCGGATTGAGTCGGAATCAGATTGAGTCAGAATCGGATTGAGTCAAAATATCGGATTGAGTCCATGAGTTTGATTAAATTGTTAATTGAATGTGCTAATTTATGAATAATTATAAATAAATCAATAATTCTTTTGTTCAGATCTATATTTATATATAATTAATTCTGTTCGATCAAACATACCTATATAATTTAAATTACACAAAAGAACTATTAAATATTTAATCAATTAATTTAATTAATTTAAATGTTAACATATACGGAATAAAATACAATTTATTTTCAACAAAAAAAATATTAAATACTTAAATTAATTTAAATACTTAAATCTGAAAATTAAAGAGTGCGGGGCTCTAAATTCTTTAAAAAAATATTAAAGACTTAAAAAAAATACTAGCAGGGTACCCACACAATGCGGCGGCGGGTACCCTGAAACTTTATTTTGATGTGGCAATAGTGATGGTGACGGTAGTGATCGTGGTGGACTGGTGAGTGGTGGGTGGTTGTTCGTGGCGATGGTTAGTAGTTATAGTAATGTTTGTAGTGGTAGGCGGCGGTGGTGGATGGCGTGATGAGTAATGATGATGGCAGTAGTCAAAGAATGATATGTGTTTAATCTTTACTATATTATAAAGCTTTTACCCATTCCATAATTAGCAAGGCTGAAAATCAGCCAACACACTTACTAAATTTGAAATTATAGGCGTTTATTAAAAAAATGACCTTCTGCGTGATTCGAACTCGTGACCTGCAACTTCTTGTCAAACCCTCAAACCAACTGAGCTATATAGGTTACATGTTGGCAACGTCACTTTATCTAATTATATTAATTATCTCCATATTCCTTCTAACCTCAAATACTAACACAACCGTCTCCTCTTATTCCACACTCTAAATTTTGAATATTGGGAACCGGAAAAGAGGATCCACCGAAAATTGGCCCATTGCATGCGTGTCTTTTGTTCTTCCCTTCCCTAGGTATCATCAAGTAAATATCCACGTTTTAGGGCTCCGACCGTTAGAATCCATACAATCGGATCCATTTTCTTCCTGCTTCTTTTCTGCTTCACTTCTCCACGGCGGCCATAAACCCTAGCTTTCGTTACACCATGATTTGTTCAAGTAACCATTTGCCACTTTATTATTGACTCTTTATCATTATAGTTTCTGTTTACGTGATCTGTTCTACCTTTTCTTGTTCCATGGTATTTTTGCAGTTTCCGGCGAGGTGATAAGATAACCGGTTGTTTGTAAGTCTTCCGGGTTGCTTTTCAAGAGACGATTCATTGCAAGACATATATTGGTGAGTCATTGCTTTTGCACAATAACTATTAAGGAAATGTTATTTTACTCAATTGTAATCCCCATAATTTTTTTTTGCAGCAAAGTAAAATTGATATAGTTATTTATAGCCATGATTATCATTTATTGTTGAGTTGTAGCTTCATATTTCCTTTCAAATGTTGCTTCTTGTATGTATTTGTTAATTTTGCTAACACTTTCAGGTTATTGCTACTCAAATTGGTATTATGGGGATTGGGGATAATATTAATGCATGCAAGGAAAGAGTAAGGGATGCTAAATAATCCTACTTTAAATGTATATGTGCTATATGGTAAACGAGATGAGGTATGAATGTATGATGATCATTAAAATGTTTTAACCAGCCGGTGCTACTCGCATGTCCTCTCCAACTTATTGAACATATGAATTTAGTTTTTGTATGGCTAATTAAAAAATGGTGTGAATTATGTATATAATTATTTATGAGGAGTTGTATAGGTTAAAAGCATGTATAAAGTGCTCCAGAAGTCACTGCATGGTTTGTAAACCATTAACATCTATTTCTCATCTTATTAAATTTAATTTATTAATTTACAAAAAAGTGTGTAATATTTGTGTAGACAAATATTGATGTCCCAAATGTTAGTGGACGATTAACCCAAATTTAATTATTTTTGAATTTTTCTTTTGCAATTTTGTTACTCTATACGACTATACCAAACTTACATTCAATTATAACAGCTTCAGATGGGGTAAATTCGACATCTTGTCTAATTTTTAAATATTTTTTATTACATTAAATAATTTTAATATGGCTTTTTCACCCGTTTTATGCATTGGTTGCTAGAGGAGATCTTGGTGATGAGCTACCTATCGAAGAGGTTCCACTATTGCAGGTAATATTTCTTTTGGAATGGGTCGAGTTGGGTCGGGCCAACTCACTTTTGAGGCGTTAAACATGAATATAGTAAATTGAATTGTTGTATATATAGGAATAAATAATAAGATGCAGGAGCGTGGGAAAAATTATAATAGTTGCAACAAATATGCTTGAAAGCATGATTGTTCATGCTACACTAACAACAGCAGAAGTATCTGATAATCTGATATTCCTATTGTTGTTAGCGGTGGTGCTGAAGCAGTTATGCTTTCTGGTGAAACAACTCACGGAAAGTAAGTTTTTCTTTTTTTTTTTTAATGAAAATTGTTGATTTGATCTATTAACAATGCAAGTTACGGTTAAAAGCTGTTAAAATGATGCACACAGTTTCACTACGAACTGAAGCAAGCATAGTTGGTGGTTTGACGCCTTCAAATCTTGGTCAAGCCTTCAAGGTGAAAACTTGTTATTGTTTTACATAACTTGATGTATCGTTTGTACATGAATGTATGTCCTAAGGAGATCCCGGGATCGAAACTGTTTAACTCTGATTAGTTTTTATTTTTAGTTGTACTCCATTCTTGTTTTTTATGGAGGTTTTTTTTGTTTGAGTTGAGTGTTTATAAATGATGAATATGCAGTTTTTGATTGTTTTGTAAATGAGTTTTATAATCTCCAAGTGTGTTAATATTAATAGAGATCGATTTATACAACCATGTGTCTGGAGTGATAGTTTCCATATTCCAAGTTTTAATTTGCTAATGATGTTTTGTTGTGATGGTTTGTGATTTCTTCTTTGAAATAGTTGACTGTTATTTATTTGATTGTAGATTTCATTTCATAATTAGTTGATAACTTACCATTTAATCTGAAAGTTGACGGTATAGGCAATTATGCGGAAGCTTAAACGATGACAAACACTTTTTGATTGCTCTTTTAGATCTGGTTACAACTTGTGTTTATCAAGAAATATGAGCTACTAGAACATATAACCTTAAAAAGTTACAAGAACATATAACCTGAAAAAGTTACAAGTACCACCGCCACCCTCATCCGCGACCACCACTACCGCCACCATCATGAATTTGTTGGCGCAAAATATAACCGCAGGGTACCCGCCGCCGCATTGCGCGGGTACCTGCTAGTAATTAATAAAGATAACAAAGTATATAAGTAATTATAGTCAAGTAATTAACATCTATCATAGCGAGTTGATTACTACCGCTTGTTAATAACAATAAGGTTTACAAATCTGCCCCCAAGTAACAATTATGTTGAGTGATAACTAAGTGTTGCTAATTTGGGAAATTCCAAATATGTTATCTCTAGTTAGGCTCATCAATGCTAATTTATCATCATAACTTTCGTTTATGCACGATATACACTTGAACTTTCCCCTCAGCCTCAGCTTGCTGATGCAGATCACAACTTTGAGCTCGGTCCGGATGAAACCTATGTAATGCTTGTTTATAAGCCGTAGTAATCACAAAAACAAGAGGTTTGTTAGAAATACTCACATTAATGTATTTTATCTATTATATGGGTGAATAGGTGATAATATTATATGCAAATCCTTCAGCTATGAGACGTGATGGAAAATATTTGTATATGTAACTAACTATACTTAACTGCTAATGCCAAAAGAATGAGATTCGCGTTATGTGCTGAGACATAAGAACCATTATCAGCCAAGATTCATAAACCTTGCAAAATGGAAGTCATATCATGACATGTCATTTCCAGCATTTTAAGTTCATGTCTTCCTCATCCTGCAAAACAGGATACAAGAAAATATTTAAAAAAAATGTAACAATTTAAAAACGAGGTTAAATTAAGTTGTCATCTTCATTGCTTCCTCAAAGCAATTGCACTTCACAAACAACACACAAATTATTCTAAAATAAATAAATAAATAATTATTGAATAATGAGATAACAAAATATTTATAAGAAATCAAATAAAAAAAGAGTACCTGATTCATATATATGATTCGGACAGCTTCTCCCCAAGTGAAAACTATTGCATGGTTTTGATTTTCAGCTTCCCTTCATCAAGTTTCAGGCCGCTACTGCAACAGCTTTTGTCTTCGATAAAACCCTAAAAACCCTAATTCATTTCGCTCTTAAACATCATCACCGCTAGAATAGTACAATATATGGTAGAAGAACATACCCGAGAAAAGCCCTAGATGCAAAGGGGGTGCCATAAGCTCGGATTTTTCTTCAATAGATCCATAAGCAAAGCCCGCCATTGTTATATGATGTAGAAGAATTGATGATGATGTTAATTAAAACTTGTTGAAATCAGTGACGCTCGAAATCAAATTGTAATGTTAAAGGATTGAATCAGAATCTGATTGAACGGGACATGCATATATACAACACTATAACATACTGAAATTACACCAATAAATTTTTGGTTATGAGAGGTGAGAGAGAGAGCGCAATACGCCGCCGGCGAAGGAGATTGGCAAACGGTGCAAAGAAGAAGAGGGAAGGATTACAGAGAGTTCAACAGATTCAACGCTCAAAGGCCAGATCCAAAGAAATCGATATCATTCTTCATTACCGACTTTGCTGATGAAGACACAGAGAACACCTTATGGAAGGTTTTCACAAAATATGGGAACTTGGTGGAAGTTTACATCGCTAAAAAGAGGAACAAGGCTGGTAATAAATTTGGATTTATACGCTTTAAGGGGGTCTCTGACCCACGACTGTTCGAGAAGAAGATTCAAAACATCCGGATTGGATTTAATGTCCTCACTGTAAACATCGCTAGACATGATCGAATACATAAACCGGTGAACCCTATCAACAACCACTACCACCAACAAAAACTTACTTCCCACACGGTGATTGATATGCCAAGACCAACGGAAGATCATTCGCTGATGTGGTTAGTGACGGTCAAGAAAAGTCTCCAGATCCGGTTATCAAACTTGTGTCGGCGCATGGTAACAGGAGGTGGTTGTCTTCCACCTTAATAGGTAGGGTACCCAATTTTAAAGCTTTATGGAATCTGAGTGCCATCAAAGATGCAGACGGATGTAACGATATAAACATTAGGTACATCGGCGGCTTGTCGGTAATATTGGAATTTGAAAAAGACGATGAAGCTAAGGTTTTTCTTGAGAATGCAAAGGATGTATGGAAAAATTGGTTTTCCAGCCTTACTTTTTGGTCTCCCGACGTAACCAGTTTGGAGAGGTTTGTATCACTACTAATATATGGTCTGCCTCCTCACGCTTGGACCACGGTTGCATTCAACGCAATTGGAAAAACAGTGGGGGAAGTTATTATTGAGGAATTGTGTGAGAGTGATAACGCAAATATGGGGGTCGGTAGAATTGCCGTTCAAACTACGGAGCTAGAGTGGATTAACAGAATAATTAAAGTTTCAATTGATGAGAAAGATATCTCAGTCCGTATTACAGAAGATCAATTTGAATCAATAAGACTAACACCTGGCGAGGCTACGGTATCTCACTGGGATTCCTCAGAATACGATGACGATGAGAGCTCCGTTGAAAACGACGACAGTAATGGAGACGACGATGACATTAGGGACGACGATGTCGGGTCAGAAGATGACTTAGAAGACGGTGAATTCAGGAAGCAGTCTCCGGCAAATAATGATTTTTCCGGGAAGCCTCAGGCGGGACTCGAAACGTCACAAAAAAGTAAAGATCTGGAAGTGGGTGAGTCACCTCGTGGGTCTCAAGGCGGTGGAGGAATTAAGGTTTTCAGTTCCGAGGTAGGGTTAAGCGAAAGCAACACGTTTTCAGTAGGCCCTATAGACCCACCGTTTGATAACCTAGAGAATGATGCTTCTGGGCCAACGGTTAATTATTGTACCAAATATAATGGGCTTGAAACAGATTTTGATAATTTAGAGAATGACGTATCTGGGCCAGCGGTTAATTATTGTAACAAGTCTAATGGGCCTGAAACAGATTATGTGGACAATCCATTACGCGAACAAGTGATTTATCCACAATGAAAACCAACAAAAAGATAAGTCTGATTTTGAGGTTGTATCGCCTGGGCTTGAGCCCAATTCCATTCCGGTGAATTGTGACCCAAAATATCCGAATTTAGAAGAATTAAACATGGTGGAGAGCGATACAATCAGTGAATTTGTGGAGACTACAAATGATAAATCGGGGAAAAACAAATCTTCGGATTTTGATTTGAATATCCCATGCTCATCTTCAAATATTTCAAGTAGACCTTCATCATTACCTATTACATTCGGTAAGATATCCAGGAACAAAATGGTGGTGAAAAAGAAAATAAAAAAGAAAATTACAAAAAATCCACCTTTTTCTGGAAGCAGCGGTGCATTCAATTCTGTGCCAATATCGGAAGAAGTTCAGAATACGATCAACGTTGGTAATTTTGTGGGATTTCAAATGGATAACTTTGGGTCTGAATTAAGAAGTGTCATTAACGGTGCATGCTTGAAAGATGGTTCTAAATGAAGCTCTTATCCAATAATATTAGGGGTGTAAATTGCACCCGGAAAAAAAGGTGGATTCATGGTATAAGAAACGCAAACAAAGTTCAATTCATGGGAATACAGGAAACTATGGCGAAAACATTTGACTCAAATATAGCTAGAGCATTTTGGGGAAATTCAGGCATGGAGTACGAGTTTACGGTGTCAAATGGTAAATCAGGTGGGATTGTTTCAATCTGGGACCCCTCTTGGTTGGTAAAATCTGATACAATAAAAGATGAAAACTATATAGTGATTAAAGGTATGATCATCGGATCTAATATAAACATTGGTGTAATTAATTTATATGCTCCACAGGTTATGAAGAAAAAGAAGGCCCTTTGGAACACAGTATCGGAACTTATCACGGCGGACACAAATCGGATATGGATTGTATTTGGTGATTTTAACGAAGTTAGAAAGAGATCAGAAAGAACAGGTTCTTCATTCTCTGTATCAGGTGCCAGATTTTTTAACAACTTTATTGCAGAAACAGGGTTGAATGAACTAAAAATGGGAGGAAGGAGATACACGAGAAGTACCCCGGATTGCGGGGTCTTAAGCCTAATAGATAGAATCTTAGTAAACGATTTATTCTTTCAAGAATGGCAAAACCCAAATGTGAACATTCTCCCTAAAGGATACAGTGATCATTGCCCGTTGTTACTTAAATCACAAATTGCAGATTGTGGGCCCACATACTTTAAGTTCTTTAACTCTTGGGCCCCTATCACATCTCTGGAACCTGTTATTAGGTCATCTTGGGAAATGCCAGTCGTGGACAATATGCAACCGATTCAAAGCTTCTGTAAAAAACTAAAAAGGGTGAAGAATGAAATAAAAACGTGGAGAAAGGGTACCGGTGATAATAAAATTGCTATGCTCCAAGCTTCGGCCGCAGAGCTAGATACAAAAACAGAACAGGTCGGTCTATCAGCGACAGAGAAAAACAACAGAATCAACATCGATATGCAAATCAAGGAATATGATGATTTAAAAATCCGGGATATCAAACAAAAAGCTAGAATTAAGTGGAATGTTGAAGGTGATGAGAACTCGAGTTTTTTCCATAGATCACTCAACCACAATAACAGGAAAAACTATATTCATGGATTATCCATTAATGGTGTATGGACGGAGGAACCAAAAAATATGAAAAAAAAGGTATCGCAAAGCATTTCGAAAATTCTTTTTCTGAATCTAACCGGAGTAGGCCGTCTTTTATCAGCAACAAATTTAAAACCCTAAGTTCAACTCAAAAGGCCCAAATTGAAGAAAAATTCTCTAAAGCAGAAGTGAAAAAGGCGGTATGGGATTGTGGGGTTGAGAAGGCACCAGGTCCGGATGGATTCACATTTGAGTTTTATAAAAAATTCTGGCATATCATAGAGGATGATTTATGGAAAGCAGTGGTCGCTTTTGAGAATGGTGGTGATATGAATTGTGGTTGTAATTCATCTTTCTTTACTCTTATACCAAAATGTGAAATACCACTTGCGTTGTCTGATTATCGCCCGATTAGTCTTATCGGGAGTTTTTACAAGATTATCGCTAAACTGTTGGCGAACCGATTGAAACCGATAATTGGAGATATCATTAGTGTTGAACAATCAACGTTTATTGAAGGACGGAATATTTTAGACGGGCCGTTAATCTTAAGTGAAGTAATGTCATGGTGTAAAAAGATAAAGAAACAACTTTTAGTATTTAAAGTTGATTTCGAAAAGGCATACGACTCTTTAAATTGGAACTTTCTAGATTCGATTTTGTGCCAAATGGGTTTCGGGAATAAATGGAGAAGGTGGATATCCATGTGTTTATCGTCCGCTAGGGCATCTGTACTTCTCAATGGATCCCCAACGGTGGAATTTAATATCAAGAAGGGTCTTAGGCAAGGTGACCCAATGACACCGTTTTTATTTATTATAGCAGTTGAAAGTATCCATGTTGCTATGCTGGAAGCAACACAAAAAGGTATCTTTCACGGAATCCAACTTCCGAATGGAGGTCCACTTTTGACTCATCTCCAATATGCGGATGATACTATTTTTATAGGAGATTGGTCCGAAGGGAATGCAAAAAACCTTCAACGTATCCTGAAATGTTTTTATCTTGCTTCAGGCTTTAAGGTGAATATGATTAAAAGCAATATACACAGAATTGGAGTACCGTTGGAAGAGGTAAACCGGGTGGCAAAAGAATTAAAATGTAGCGTCGGTTCATCCCCTTTCAAGTATCTCGGATTAACAATCGGTGCCCAAATGCATAGAATGAAACATTGGGATGTGATTGTTAATAAATTTCAAAAGAAACTCTCATTATGGAAAGCTTCAACATTATCATATGGGGGTAGGTTGACATTAATAAAATCTGTTCTTGGCGCCCTCGGTTCGTACTTCTTATCTATTTTTAATGCCCCGGAAGGTATTATTAATAAATTAGAAGCAATACGAGCAAGATTTTTTTGGGGATCTAAAAACGGTGAACGCAAGATCAATTGGGTTAGTTGGAAGAAGATTCTAAATCCACTTACTTCGGGAGGATTAAATGTAACAAGTATTAAGGCGAAAAATTTTGCGTTACTTCTTAGGTGGTGGTGGAGATTGAAAAATGAGGAAGGGTCTTTGTGGAAAAAAGCAATTGTTTCCTTACACAATATACCGAACAACAATATCCCGATTAGTAAATTCTCGGGTGTTTGGAACAATATCGTAAAAGTTCGGAAACACTTAAATAATTTTAACATTCCAATTGATTCTTGGTTTCAGGTGGTACAGGTCGCAGGTGCACAGGAGATGCGGTGGACGTGGGCGTTTGAGCAGGACGGTGCTTTCACATTTTCTTCAGCAAGACAAGCAATACAAAATACAATTTCAGGCCCGTCGATTGAAGTCAATAACTCGTGGATAAAAATAGTTCCAATTATAATAAATATCTTTTTTTGGAGATTGATCCAGAAGAGATTACCCACTTGTGTTAACTTGTTGAAAAGAGGCGTTTTACTACATTCAGCGGTTTGTTGTCTATGTGAGAGAGAAATTGAGGACGAGACACACTTATTTTGGTCCTGTCAAAAGACGAGAGAAATATGGCTAGAATTTTGTAGGTGGTGGTCGATTGATATCGGGACAACAAGAGATCTGAACGACTTATTGGAGTGGAATGTAAAAAACAATTTGTCAAAGACGAAATCCGATCATTATAAAACAGCGGTGGTCACGGTTATGTGGTGTATTTGGAAAAATAGAAATAACGTAGTATTTAACAAAATCGAAGGTGAAATGAATTCAATATTCGGTGAAGCACAAGCTCAAGCATTTTATTGGATCAAGTATAGATCGAAGGTTAAGTGGGGAAGTGTAGAATGGCCGGTTTGGTGCAACGACCCACTCTCTTTATAAAACCCAATGGAGTCCGAGGGGAGAGAGTTGGTGTTATTATCTTATTTTATTTGGTGTTGTATTTTAAGTTTTCGATAAAATTTTTGGTGAGGTGCCGGTTTGGCTAGAGGTGGTATAGTTGTATATAACCTTGTAAATGTTTCATATTTAATAGAAGTTTTCCTGGGGGTCGCTTAGCGGGTGATGGCATTGCCGAAGCTCGTTTTGTTGCCCCTTTTGCTGTTCAAAAAAAAAGAATCTGATTGAACGAACAGTTGAAGCTTTTACAAAATCATTGATAGTACCGAAAAAATCTGATTGAGAGATGAGGCTATGTAGATCGATAATTAGAAAACGTTCACTACCCAAGAAAACACTCGGGGGTTGTACCAAGAATACGTATGCATTGGTCCATGAGGCGGTGGCTTTTAGACATTTGGGATCAGTGTGTATTAATTAAATTTGAGTTGTAAGAAAATAAACATCTCGTAGGTTAGCTCAGTTGGTTGAAGTAAGAGTTATTATCCTATAGATCCCAAGTTCCAAACCTTGTTTGTGCAATATTTTTTTAGCAAAAGCATTGAATTTTGAAAATAGCAAGTATTTGGCTGAATTTTCATCCACTTATTTATAGAAAGGTTCTAAATGCTTTATAAGTAGTAGAGATTAAATACTTAAAAATATTAAATACTTAAATCTGAAAATTAAAAAGAAGTGAGGGGGGTCACTGTCGGAGATCGGATAGAACACCGGCTCCACTGCCGGCGACGGTAAACGACGGCGGCGGAGGAAGGAGAAGACGACGGCGGAGGAAGGAGGAAGAGCGTTGTGTGAGTGCGGCCTCGGCGGAGGAAGACGGCGGCGGCGGAAATCTGCGAATCGGCGGAGGAAGGAGGAGATTGGCTGCAATGAGGAAACGATGGAGGCTGCGTATCTGCGATGGAGGCTGCTGTGATGGTTGAGTTTAGGGCAAAATAGACTGAATATGGGAGATTTATAAGTCGGACTGAATCAGACGATCTAAATGGACCGAGTCCGACCTTTGGACAGAATCAGAAGAGTTGGGAAGGTATCAAACACGTCCTCTTCGGACCGGGTCCACTGAGTCCGAAAGGTATCAAACAGGGCCTTAGTTAATCAGTTGAAATGGATTTAGATTGAAAATAGTTATTATTTAGTACATGTTGAAAGCCTACTCCATACTGATTTTGCAGGCATTTATGTATCCATTACCTTTACGCCATTCTGATAATGTAAGAATTTAAAATGTATGCAAAGTTTATTAGACATAAAATGTGGTTATATTTTTTTAAAAACTGCTAACACACTCTCTACTTCTACACCAGTTGGTTATATATATCCTCCGTCTAACTTGTTCATATATATTCACCGCAACTTTAATTGTTGATCTTTAAACTTTAAACAAAAAACAACAATTAGGGAAACCAGAATTCATTCATAACCTTCAAAGTGTAAACATCTTAGATTTTCATGATTTTTAAAGGGCGTATTATTTTTGCTATCAAAATGTAAGACAAACAAGAAAGAGATAATTATACATAAGGTTATACATCAAGAAAGAGATAATTATTTTCTATTAGAAAATTAAGAACTAAAGGCTTTTAGAGAAGATGCTTATTCTCATTGATTACTCAGAATATATATAGTGTACAATTAAACCTTGTTACCTAACTTAGAGGATAATTACCAGGAAACAATATTAAATAAATATACAAAAGATATATACACTATATCGGCTAATACTCCCCGTCAGTTTGGAGCTGGAGGAGTACGAATGCACAAACTGGTCTTGAACTTCTGAAACAAATGACGTGGAATACCTTTGGTGAAGATATCCGCATACTGAAGTTCCGTTGGTACATGAATGACACGGATGCGGCCTATCTTAACAAGTTCTCGAACAAAATGAATGTCGATCTCCACGTGTTTAGTACGTTGATGTTGTACCGGATTGTCTGATAAGTAGACGGCATAAATATTATCACAATAAACGAGCATTGCCTTAGTAACCGGTACATGAAGCTCTAAAAGAAGGTTGCGAAGCCAGCTTGTTTCAGCCGTTTCATTTGCGACTCCCTTGTATTCGGCCTCAACACCTGACTGAGAAACCGTAGGTTGACGTTTAGACGACCACGAAACTAAATTGTCCCCAAGGAACACACAATAACCCGAAGTGGATCGTCTGGAGTCGTGGCATCCTCCCCAATCAGCGTCCGAATATGCAGTAATATTTAAATTCGGAGATTTAACAATGGAGAGGCCTTGACTGGAGGTGCCCTTTAAGTACCGTAATATGCGTTTTATGAAATTATAACGAGGTACCCGCGGTGCATGCATAAACAGACAAACCTGTTGAACCGCATACTGAATATCTGGTCTTGCGAAAGTTAAATACTGTAAGACACCAGCTAAACTCCGGTAAAGTGTTGGATCAGACATTAGATCTCCGGCGGTGGCACTGAGTTTAGATAGGGTATCTACGGGTGTAGCAACCAGATTACAACTAGTCATTTTCGCTCGTTGAAGGATATCGTCTATATAATGTGATTGAGATAAAAATAATCCGTTGCTGGTGTGTGACACTTTAATACCGAGAAAATGATGTAGTTTACCCAAGTCGGTCATAGCAAATTCTTTTGATAAATTGTTGATGATACTACGTAGGAATGTGTCATTCGATGCGGTGAGTACGATATCATCAACATATATTAATAGATAGGCAATGTTTTGACCGTTGCGGTAAATAAAAAGTGAAGTGTCTGTTACGGCACTTTTAAACCCCGTAAAAGTGATGTATGTATCAAATCGTTGATACCACGCTTGAGGTGCCTGTTTAAGACCATATAAATATTTCTTTAACCTGCACACAAAATTAGGGTTATCACGGTTAACGTATCCAGGCGGTTGATGCATATATACTGTCTCGGATAAGATTCCGTGTAAAAAAGCGTTTTTAACGTCTAGTTGGTGGATCGGCCATGATCTGCACACGGCTAGAGTGAGTACCGTGCGGATGGTGGTAGGTTTAACCACGGACTGAAAGTTTCATCACAGTCAATACCAACTTGTTGAGATTTCCCGTTAACAACTAAACGAGCTTTATATCTTGCCAAAGTACCGTCCGCATGAAATTTATGACGATACAGCCACAAACATCGTATAATGTGTGCATTTGGCGATCTCGGTGCCAATTCCCATGTATCATTATCACATAGTGTAACACCCGTATTTTTAAAACATCGTTTAAATCGTTTAAAATATATTTTTCCAATATTAGACATCTTGTCCAAACATAGTTTAACAAAAGCTTTAAAACTTTATCAGAGTTTACAAAAAATACGGTGTCACCAAGTATATCAAAACCATAGGCAAACGGGATCTACCTAAGAACTCCTGAGCTAAACACCTCTAGGCCACTTCTAGTGCAACCTTCTATCACTTCAAACTTGTACCTGAGTACATAGCCACAAAACAAACGTAGTACGTGAGACAAAATAGTCTCGTGAGATACATGAGTTTTAGACCCAAATAGTAATAATAATTGCTTCATTAATTTACTGTTATGACCTTTTACCTACGCCATCCTTCAAAAAGGACAAGGGTGATTCAGTCATTTGAATAATTACAGTTTTTGGGGACCGGTAAGAGTACTCCAAAAAATACCCTAACATTTATTGAAAATCAAATGAGCATTTGAATCATTTTTAGCAATTTTACCATGATCTAAATTTCAAATAACGCTATAATTTTACTATGATCTAAGTTTGAAATAACGCTATAATTTTACTATGATCTAAATGTTGGATCCCAACAACACAAACGTGTTGCGTTATGGCCAAGCAACGAAGATAAGATAAATAACACACAAGATTTCAATGATTAAGAGTTTATTAAAACAACTTAATACAGTAAAAAGTTTGCGGAAATAGATAGTACACACTAACTAAACTTTCTACTTGAAATGACACTTTTGTTTGCTCAAACTAGACGACTATGCAAGGAGAGTTTTATATCAGCTGATACGGACAGCTGATATTGAATGCCTGTGTAATAACTATGGAGAAGTTAATACCAGACAATAACAACTCTCGGAGAATGTTCTTGTGCTATGAATTCTAAAAGGTGTGTGTATATGCAAGCATTTACGTCTCTATATATAGCCCAAGATTCGTGATCCTTTGTCCACAAGGTAATCGACGTGTAAACATATCATTCGTCGATGTGGACTTGTGCACGGAAACATTTAATGCTCTTGCATATGTTGTAGTCCCAAGTGTACTTTGGGTCAACTCCTTTTGCTACCTTTTCCGACGCACAGTAAAAAGGTGTACTATGATAGTACAAAAGTAGTTAACTTTCCGTTTACATGCTTGGAGGGACAAACGATGATGTACTGACACAATATCTCCTATTCCAAAATAGAAGATCCTCATCGTTTTCTTCTTCTTTGAGCGGGAAAGGGAAATGTTCAAAGTGTCAAGAACATTTCCACTAAGTCTTCATCTGCAGCAGGTATCATCAGCTGATTCAACAATCAGCTGGATGATCTTCTTCTTGTCTTTGTCCTTTGGCCATAGACTTCGAATGAGCACTCTTCTATAGCTGCTGATTTGACTTGATTTCCTAGAGCTAAGTACATACTCAGCTGAAGGTTTATTGCATATACTTGCTTCAGCTGAGATACATACTTCAGCTGATATTATTCTTCTTAGCTATCGATCATCATATCTTATTTACTTAGTCTAGGGACTAACACTAAATTTCAAATAACGCTATAATTTTAAGTCTTCCTATTAAATAATCAAATCGAATTAAGTTCTAGTCATCTACATCTATTTAATTACGTTGTCACAAATAAAACATTATTGCTGCCCCAAATCTGGTTCTTTAGGCTCAAGGCCGGTCCAACGAATTCTTAGGCCCTGGGCGAAATCTGTAATAAGGGCCCATAGAATAGTTTTTTGTTCCCAAATAAGAGAAAGGGGTGTGGTAACGAAAGGGACCCTAAGTTGGACGCCACCTCAGCTTTTGACCCAAGCTACCACACCGCAAGCTGGGTGAGTGAGGCCCCAAGTCGGATGGGTGGCGTAGCCCACGAACCAATAGGAGGAAAGATGGTGTTTTGGGACCAATGAGAGGAGAGAGGTTATTATTTTTTTAATGGTTATTATTTTTTTAAAGGAGGATTATTGGTTAGTGATGGTAGAGGGATATTTAGGGGTTTTGAATGCGAAATGTGAAATAATGATGTGGCGCATAGGTGGCACGGAGGTGGCATCTGACCCCAAGCCACCACACCTAATGCTCCAATCATTGCCCTTAAAGCATTCTTTAGCATTTCCCAAATTAATAAACTTGTATACATACCCTTATTTAACGATTTTTGGCTACCTTGTTAATGTTTTCATGAAACTAGTTGTAACGACCCGAATTTTGTAAATAAATAAATTTTATAAAAATATGATAAATACGGATAAATCATTTAAAGAATGTAGAAATTGGTTTCGTGTCATTTGGATATCGTATGAGAAAGTTATGGACGAAACTGGGTCGAGACGAAGACCGAAAAGTGCAGTCCTGCTGCCAAACATAGTTCACGCCGCGAACTATAGTTCCCGATCGGGAACTTCATTCAGAGATTTTGGGTTTTTAGCCGATCGAAGTTCACGCCTAGATCACAATCGGGAATAGTTCACGCACGCAGAGTTCACGATCGCGAACTCTTGTTCGCGTCGCGAACTCTTGTTCGCGTCGCGAACTATTTCAGACAGTAGAATTAAAGTCGGGTTTTGGCCATTAATGCTGTCCACAAACCCTAGTTTTCTCCCATTGGCGAATTTCGAGCATTAAGGCTGGTTTGGGTCGATTTCTTCACTAATCCTTGGTTGATTTCACTCCTAGTAGAAGATTAAAGGTATATCTTCACCCTTTGATCTTTGTAGCTTAAGATCTATGTATTTTGATGTATGGGTTTGAAACCCTAGTTCTTGGGGTTTTGGGTTATGGTGAAATAAATGATGTATACACTTAATAGATGGTAATTTAACAAAGGAATCAAGTGTATGATTGAGTTTTGTAAGAATCTTAAGGATGGATTAAACTTAGGGTTTGATAAATCACGATACTTGGGGGAAAGTGTTAGCTAATGGTATCTAGAGGTTAATGGATACATTATTAGTGACATGTGATGTTGAACAACTCGTGATTTGTTATATTAGGCTTTTGGTGAAGTCTTGGAAGTTTGATCGGTTGTGAAAGCAAAGAGATTTCGTGTGAAGATCACGGTTGGAGCATTGTATTGCTAAGGTGAGTACGTGTGGACTTTACTGAGTACATAGCCATGAAAATATCTTTTACTACATATGTCGAGTCTATTTGATATCTGTGTAGAATTTAGTATATAGAATTAGTTACATATTATTGAATATAGTTAACTAACTTGTTTGATGATTGATGTGATAGCCAAGGGCTTTGATTGAAATAACTGTTGGGTTATAGTAATGATGAGATGATGTGATGATGCGGGGGATCCCCGGTCATGAGGATATGGAATGGGGAGCATTTGGGCGGATCCCCATCGGCCCATTCCATGATAGTAGTCTTACTAACTGGAAGTAGTCCGGCGAGTAAGGCAGGTATACGTAGATTGGGCAATTCCCTCTTGCCTTTACCTTGAAGCTTATTAATGCGGGGGAACCCCGGTTAATAAGTTAATGTGTTTCTAGTTAGTTGGGGCAACCCGATAACTAGATATGATTGCTAGGAAAACAAGGATTATAGAGTCACAATAGGGTGACTAGATAGATGGACGAACTACTTGTATGTTTGTTTATATGTCTTATAATTATTATTATTATCGGGTCTAAACCCATGTAGCTCACGAGACGTTTTTGTCTCACGTACTCCTTGTTGTTTTTGCTATGTACTCAGGTTCGGGATCGAAGATTTAGGTACACATGGATAGAGATGCGGGGCCTAGAATAGAAGAACACTAGAGCGGACTTATGCTTAGCTTTGGTTTTGATATATTTTGTAACACCAAACTTATACTCTGATTTTCATACCAAATGTTTTTATAAATCCGCATTTTGGAACCGTTCTTCTATTTATGAAAATGATATATTTTGGCAAAATGTTTTGTTTTAAAAATTGAGGTGTTACACTAATTGTTTTGGCTTTGCTAGAAACTTTTTAAAAAGTCTTCAAATAGCCATTGCATAGTATAAGATAAGACAAATACTCAACCAAGGGATTAGGCTAATAAACAATCAATGAGGTAAGAGTGCAAACAAATAAATAGTCTATTAGGCAAGACAAATAATGGATTGGAATTGATACATCTGAGTGGGAAACCACAAGATTGGCGTAGCAGCGAATCCAACATATTGTAATTAAGTATTAGCTGCAATAATATGTCCTAATTTATAATTAAAAGTTTCAAAATTAGGCAGCAATAATGTCAATACTCAATACAACTAATTGCCGCGAAGACAACAAATGAGACATCAAAATTGGATATCAAAATTTCTGTGATACCATCCAGATTTAAGACAACATTAAAGTTTAAAAATTACTGTGACAAACCCATAACTAAATCGATATTAGCCAAGAAATTCATAATCAAATCACAATATAATATCCATTGATTGTCTAATTACCTGATTAGCCGGGAAATTGAGAAATCATAATCAATTGTTACTGTGATACCGTCACGACTCAATAACGAAATCAGAACAGGAACAAAATCGGTATCACAACTCAATAACGAAATCAGAACACGAACAAAATCACGATTCATGAAATTTTGAAACGAGCTAAATGGACAGGAACCGAGGAACGAACATAATCAATTCTCTCGCTGAGTTGTCGTTTCCAATTCCAACTTTCTTTCAAGTTTCCGCCGTGAATCGCAAACGAAGTTGAAGACTGTGTACGTGAATGACATGGTCCAAATGGAAAATGGGCCTTAAATATTGAAAATGGACTAACTGGACTCAGCAAGTTTCCACCTCAGCAACCACACCACCACCACACCACATCATTTGGTGGAAATACACACCACACCACACCACACCATTTTATTTTCCATCTCATCATTTCATTTCTATTTATTTTACACACAACTAATATTTTATATAATTTAAAAATAATTACTTTAAATAAAATTAAAATTACATTACTTTAAATAAAATGACAATACTTTACATTAAAATTAAAATTAAAAATTACAATAATTAAATTAAAATTATTACTCTTCATCGTCGGCATGTGCGTTGTTGTAAAGATGCTCCGTCAAGTCCTGTCGAAGTTTTTCATGTGTGGTTTGGTCTTGAATGTCGACAACCCTATGCAAATACTCTGGCGTTCCCGGTATATACAACGCATGCCGGGGACCGTCGGCTATGAAGGGTTTCAATAACTGATCAACCCATTGGGTGGACCACCTAGTCACTTGGTTCGAACCATACTGGTAAGAACATGATGGTGTTCTTGACCGGTTAAACCAACTAGCTAGTTCAATCCCTAAAAGCGGAACTGAGATTGAACTTAATCCTTAAACCCTAAAGGATTATAGGAACTTGGAAATCAAACTTGATTAATAAGAAAGAAACCTTATTCGAAGAACTCGAACACACACAATGCTTGTATGGTTTGTCGAGCATCAACCAAAGAACCCTAGGGTTCTTTGGTCGAATTCGAACAAGAGGGGAGAGGGGGGAAAAGGGTTTCCCAAAACATACCTTATTGCTCGCTTAAGATAGTCCACTAATGATGAACAAATCGAGCGACCTTCTAGTTGATCTAGCAATGAACTTCTTCTTCGAAAATCGAAGAACACGAAGAACGAACGAAGAACACAAACTTGTGTTCTTGTGTTGGTGTTCGGCCGATCAAACGAGGAGAGCGAGGGAGGGAATTCGTGTGGTGGTGTAAGGGGTTTAGGGTTACCCTAAGCCTCTTATTTATACTTAAATAAGTTTCCCTTAGAACCCTCTAGTTTAATTAAGATTAGATCTTTAATTAAACTTCCCTTTTACACTTTCATCCCTCATAGTTTTACTTGTTTATTACTGTCACACTTAATTATCAAACGCCTTAGTATTATACACTTATATATTTCGGTATAGATATACACGACATATATACTTGTGTTTTATACCTTTAATATTTAATTTGACAATAATATTATCTAATCACTATATGATTTAATAGCTTTAAATCATATCATGGATAATATTTAATTAACACATTGTATATTTACTCAATTGATAAATGTACAAATTAATACTTGTATTAATTAGATAGTTAAACTAATCCAGTAATAAGTTAATCTTAACTAAATACTTAACTGATTCATAATGACTATTATGAATTATTCCTCTTTGTAGTATCATTGCATATCTTGCTCGTATTACATGCACTCACCGGTGTGACCCTTAAGTGTTTAGTAGGCATGGATGTATCATCATAGGTTGACTAACTGTGCACATAATTCCAACAGACTCCCACTTGTGCAAGTTCGTAATCTTTATCTTAATGACACGAGCTACAATGGCCTTTTAGATGGGCATGTAACCAACCCCATAAAAACAGCTTATGTAACCCGGGTATAGTTTCGAAAAAGTCTTTAATAGCGTCTCCTAGTAAAGAACACCCTGTCTCTACTTCTTGGGCAATGTTTTTAGGTTCATCCCTTGCAGCACGATATTTGTGATAGCGAATACGAGCATGGTAGAAAATATCAACTCCTGTATTCGAAATCATTTCATGACTTCTTGATTCAAACTGTTGTGATAAACGACAAAGAACAAATCAGTTCATTTGGGCATGGTCATGCACTTACCAGTTTTCTTATCATGTCAAAACAATATAATTCAACCATGGTTTCAATAATGATAAACTTAATAAAACGAAAATTTATCATAAATATAAATTGTAATTTTGTTCAAAACAACTAAAAAAAAATTGTTTAACTGAATCCATATGAAAAATACTGAATAAAAAATGGTGCTTGTGGGATCATTATCTCATGTTAGTCCATCTCACTTTCCATCATCTCTTGCGATAACCGATTGCTAAAGTTGAGTTACGCATAATAAACTTTACAAGTAGGAAAGGAGTATCTAGAAGTTGGTCAAGTCAACCGAGGAGTTGCCTCCTACCCTTTGACCCTCGCCACAACCAAGACACCGTTTCTCAGTCCTTGTTTGGCTTCACCTTCTTGACCTTTTGTTTGACTCGATTACCTTTAGGCACATCTTGGTTGGGATCGGTTTTACACTTTCCCTTTCCGTTGCGCCTCTTTCTCTTTTCACTACCTTCATTGGTTACTACGAGATCATTCCTAAACTTGGTCCCCAAATCAACTCAGTAGTCTTGAGCACAAAATGTAGATCATCAATGGATTGCTCCATGTTGACTATATAATGCTTATAGTCATCTGACAACGAGTTGAGTATCATTACTGTTGCTAACTGCAACGGTACTGGGTGTCCTAGTCATTCAAGATGATCCATGTGCTCTTTCATTTTCATGACGTGAACACTCACCGATGATCCCTTAACCACCTTGCAAGATTTGGACACTGTACAAGCGTAATATGCTTGTCCTGGTTCATTTCTAGCATTTTCTGCAGGAGCAATTAGTATTGCTCTTTCTAGGACATTTCCTTTTCTCTCATGCCTAAGCATAATCCGAAGATCACGCTTCTAATTGAGAAACATTGACCCAGTCAATTCGTCCTTTTCTAGAAACAGGCGTAGTGAGAGATTGTTGGTACATGTCGTTATTGTTGTTCCTATCATCTACAAATCAAACCCAGTTTAATTAGTAATCATCAATAAACATTCTCTAAAATATATTATAAACCCATATTAATATTTTAGGCCTAGGATCCATATATCACATTCTCGACGCAAGGTTTGGGCACTTCCCGACGAGACATGTTGTTTCTGGTAGGTAACATCCTTACCGATCGTATCAAGACTTGACACGATTCCTAGGGGCGTAGAATCTTTAGACTTATAACTTATTACAACCTTGTACAATTTTAATTGTACATTTCTTAGTTGCAATAAAGTCTAGTATGTTTATTCTAGTCAAGTACTTTTTGGGTCGGGACTCCCGATTATCAAAGTAGATCAGACCATCTAAGACAGTGCTATGCTCTGCGCCAGGACTCCCGATTATCACAGAACCTTATGCACCCTAACACTCGCAATGATTTGAATCCATATCTAAGGTTATTTCTCCTTACTTATAACTTATTACAACTTTGTACAATTTTAATCGTACATTTCTAAGTTGCAATAAAGTCTAGTATGTTTATTCTACTCAAGTACTTTTTGGGCCGGGACTCCCGATTATCACCAAAGTAGATCAAACCATCTAAGACAGTGCGATGCTCTGCGCCGGGACTCCGGATTATCACAGAACCTTACGCACCCTAACACTCGCAATGATTTGAATCCATATCTAAGGTTCTTTCTCCTTACAATATGAATATCGTTGAACAAGTGAGGTGTTCCATTAGGTGGATAGTAATTCGATCTAAGATTTTCTTGGGTTTGTTTAAGTCTTAAACTAAACTTAAACTTTATTCCAATTTTAATCCTTTATTTAAAACTTGCGATTCGTGTACTTAATTCCACAAGACACCTTTCTAAAATTACCTTTAAAACTCTAAGTTTTAAATTTGTTCGATTTTACTTGTATACCTTAAAACGAGGTGTACAAAAGATATTACTAAGTTTCGTGAAAAACTTTATCTTAATAAAACGTACTTGTTTTATTTACTTTGAAAAACTTTAAACCCTATGTTAAACTTTAAAATAGAGATTTTAATTCTTTATGACTTACGAATTCAAGTCATAACTCTAATATAACATAACTAGTTTTTCTATGTTTAATAATAAAATTAAACATTTATTTGTTAGATTCTCCAAAATATATCCTAGGGACACATTTATAAACTTTGTGATTTTCTTGTGTAGCTCCCACTAATTCCAACAATCATGATGGAACTTAAGCATGAACACAATCACTAGTTTGAACTTGGTGAACACTAATAATCTTATTGTATAAAAACTTCATACAATAATCATAGTTTGTTTTGAATCATTCTTATATGCAACTTAGACTTAGTTAAATATAGGTTCTTAAATTTCCTATGTTATTTAACTCTTGATCATTAACCTAGTATTTACGTAACTCGTAATATACTTTGTATAATTACTTATAACTTTATACAATCTAATATTTATAACTTTCGTATCATTATCTAATTATAATAAAATCTTACTTTGTACAATTTCTAGTTGTTTACAACTTTGTACATTTCTAGTTTAATTATAACTTAATACAAATTTCTAGTTATTATAATATTACAACTAAATGATCAAAATAACACACACACACACACACACACACACACACACACACACACACACACACACACACACACACACACATATATATATATATATATATATATATATATATATATATATATAATGTTCCATTTTAATCTCGTATTTCATATACATATATATATATAGTTTGTAACTTTAAAACCTTATAATTTGTACATGTGTATTTTAACTAAGACTAATTAAAACACGTACAAACTATTTTATATTTTAAAATCACTTTTTAAATAATTAAAAATTTCCGAAAAATATATATAATATAATATAAATACATCTTGTTAATTTTAAGACTTTAAAATTAACATTTCTCTTTTATCCTTAATTAAATTTAATTAACTAAACCCTTATCTTGTTCTTGATCAATTAAAACTGGGTTTCAATATTCTTGATCAATAACATCTCTTAGTTAAAGATTTATCCTAATTTATCATATTCAAACAATTATTAAACTTTGTTTAAATTCTAGGATATTATAACTTTTAATAATTTTATTTAAACTTATTCATTTAAATCTTCTAAACAAAACTTTGTCTAGATTTCTAGATTTAAAGAACTAGTTTTAATAAACTCATTAAAACCTTAATCAAACCTCATTACACATAAACTCGTTTAATTTTCTAGGTTCTAGATAATGTTCTTGATTAATCTTATTAACCAATTAAACTAAACTAGTTTAATGTTCTTGGTCCCAGATTACTTCTAGGGTTTCGAAAAATACCCTAAGCCTAAGAAACTTTTCCACCAATTAAAATAAACTAGTTTAATCAAACTTGTTGTCCAAGTATCCTTATGATGTTCGAAATCTAGGGAGAAAAAGGAAAGAATCTTTTTTGACCAATTAAACTAAAACTTAGTTTAACATACTTGGTCCTAGATTTTGAAGTTCAAGTAATAAGGAAAGAATCCTTTTGACCAAAAAACTTTGACATTCTTGGTGCTAGGGTTCTTGAAGTTTTTAAAAATTCTAGGGTTAAGGAAAGAAGTCTTTTTGACCAATTAAACTAAACTAGTTTAATGTTCTTGGTCCTAGGGTTCTTTCTAGATCTCGAAATTACTAGGGTTTAAACTCCTTATTACCAATTAAACTAAACTGTTTAACATTCTTGGTCTAGGGTTCTTTACCCTTTTTCGAAATCTCCAAGGAAGAAAAAGAAGAAGGAACGAAAAAAATAAAAAAAACTTGGAAATTAAACAAACAAAAACTTTGTTAATCTTGTTTAGATTTCTAAACCATCGCTCTGATACCACTGAAGGGTTTCAATAAACTGATCAACTCATTGGGTCGACCACCTAGTCACTTGGTTCGAACCATACTGGTAACAACATGATGGTGTTCTTGACCGGTTAAACCAACTAGCTAGTTCAATCCCTAAAAGCGGAACTGAGATTGAACTTAATCCTTAAACCCTAAAGGATTATAGGAACTTGGAAATGAAACTTGATTAACAAGAAAGAAACCTTATTCGAAGAACTCGAACACACACAATGCTTGTGTGGTTCGTCGACCATCAACCAAAGAACCCTAGGGTTCTTTGGTCGAATTCGAACAAGATGGGAGAGGGAGAAAAGAGTTTCCCAAAACATACCTTATTGCTTGCTTAAGATAGTCCACTGATGATGAACAAATCGAGCGACCTTCTAGTTGATCTAGCAATGAACTTGTTCTTCGAAACTCGAAGAACACGAAGAACACAAGCTTGTGTTCTTGTGTTGGTGTTCGGCCGATGGAAGGAGGAGAGGGAGGGAGGGAATTCGTGTGGTGGTGTAAGGGTTTAGGGTTACCCTAAGTCTCTTATTTATACTTAAATAAGCTGCGCTTAGAACCCTCTAGTTTAATTAAGATTAGATCTTTAATTAAAATTTCCTTTTACACTTCCATCCCTTATAGTTTTACTTGTTTATTATTGTCACACTTAATTATCAAATGCCTTAGTATTATACACTTATATATTTCGGTATAGATATACACGAAATATATACTTGTGTTTTATACCTTTAATAATTAGTTAGACAATAATATTATCCAATCACTATATGATTTAATAGCTTTAAATCATATCATGAATAATCTTTAATTAACGCATTGTATATTTACTCAACTGATAAATGTACAAATACTTGTATTAATTAGTTAGTTAAACTAATCCAGTAATAAGTTAATCTTAACTTAATACTTGACTGATTCATAATGACTATTATGAATCATTCCTCTTTGTAGTATCATTTCATATCTTGCTCGTATTACATGCACTCACCAGTGTGACCCTTAAGTGTTTCGTAGGCATGGAGGTATCATCATAGGTTGACTAACTGTGCACATAATTCCAACACGCTACATATGGAGAAATCATCCGTCCTTTATCTTCGACAACCATATTATGCATTACAACACATGCATACATAATATATCTTAATTTTTCTAGGTCATATGGACGGGCCGCGTTTTTGAAAATGTGCCACTTCGACTTTAAAACTCCAAAAGCCCGTTCCACATCCTTACGTGCGGATTCTTGTTTTTTGGTTAACAAGACCTCTTTTGGCTCAACTGGATGTCGATACGCTTTCACAAATGTCGCATGACGAGGATATATACCATCGGCAAGGTAATAACTGAATCTATATTGATTGCCATTCACCGAGGATATTAACACTTTGTATGTTTGATCCGTTTGGCCATAAAGTGTTAAGAATTCGATAAATGCCTAATTGATTAGTGACTTTGACCTTCGTAAAAGGTTGGAATCTCATAAGTATGACTAATTGAGTATAGGAGATATTGTTATTTATTTCACCATATTTGCAAAGGGATATGTGGTTTAGACTTGAACTGTGTAGCTTTAAGTCGTCTCGTCAAAACGTGCATCTTGACTTTATAGAATTTGACATCTTTATAATATGGCTAATTATGCATAAAATAGTTTATGATTATTAGAAGTATGGTTAACTAATGACTTTGATAGTGTTACGAAGAATTGCTCGATTTTGATCCGTCAGGGCCTAGTATGCAAAAATGACGTGACTTTATTTCATGAAAATGTATTTTTGAAATTAATTGATTAAGACCGGAAATTTTGATTGGAAATTCTTAAAAATTGCGGGTCCTTTAACGAGTTAAACTGTGCAAGATTCTAAATTTTGATAGAATAAAGAAGAAAACGAGTAGGTAACTGAGACTTGAAATAAGTGTGTGACCTTGTGTAAGGAATTTTTAAACATATCCTTGTGGATCACTTTTATGTCATGAGGAATTCTAACTGAACCATGAATGGTAGTTGCTATTTGAACATCGAGATAATTTTGAAGTAGTGTATAGAGTAAATGAAGTGAATTGATTGTATGTTATTAAGGTAAAAGTTAGAATTGCTAAGTATACTATCAAGTGTATGACAAATTGGATGTGAGTTTTGATTTGAGCATGTACGTATGAAATTGATTGGAATAGAGTCGTAGACTTATTGCGATAAATTCTTGATATTTGAATTTTGTTGTTGGATTCCGAGGACGGAATCCTTTTAAGGAGGGTAGAGTTGTAACATCCTAAAAACCGGCCTAGTAGTTTAGGTATATTTGGTATATCATAAATAATTATTTGACCATATGTGGTATTATTTGGTTAATTATTTAAATGGTGTGATATTTTAACCATGGGGTTAAAATATCTTTTTACTGAGATATCTTATTGTGATTGTGATTTTTATATTCTTAGATCCTCTTTTGGATTGTGATTCCGAAAATATCTTCGTTGTTGAAAACAGAGCTCGTTTGATATTTTAAATAAATTAATTACGAACTGGACCCTTCGTATTGTATTGCTTAAAAACTGAAAAAACACAATTGGTCCCCTTCCCCTTTTGTTTTGACGGATTGAAGAGTGGGGAGATCCCCACTTTGTTTCATTTCTTATCCATATTTCTCCATCTCTCTCTCTAGAAAAAACCCAACAAAACATCCTTTAAATCTTCATAACTTCTTCATTTTAAGTCCAAATTTGGTGATTTAAGTTGGTAAATCACCATAAGAATTTCCTCTACAATATACCACCTTTAAAACACCCACAAAGTGACTGCAACACTGCCGATTTCAAGCCCTAAGCTGCTGTCCAGATTCTTACATCTTCATATCTTTGATTTAACCAAGTAGAACAACTCCATAGTTGTTCTTGGTGTCTTTTTAAGGTCCTTGCTTAGTTCTTGCTCATAAACTCGTTTTGTGTAGATCTTGGGGGTAAGATTTTATCTTTTGTTGTTTGTTCTTGAAGTTCTTGACAAAATGTTAAACTAGGTTTTTGTTAGTTGATGATTTCTTGATGAATCTTGTTAAATGATGTTCGTTTAGGTCAAATAACATGTTTAAGATGATCTTTATAGTTTTTAATTAGTCATATTATGAATTGATAGTTTTGCTAGATTAAATATAGAGTTTGGTTGATTTTTGGTGAAAAAACCGTAGGCTAAAATTTGGCAGCTTGTTTGCCAAATTTTGGCGATCTTGCAAAAATCATATAAAATGAACCGGAACTCCGTTTTGGGCGTGTGACCAGTTGTTTTAAAGGTATTCGAGTCTAGTTTAATTATATCACACCTTCCTGGACTGATATGGTCAGAACAATACTCGGATTTCTGAGTTAGTAAAAGGTGTCGAACGTGTCCTTTTCAGATCAAGCATGTATTAAGAAAAGTTTGGGTGTCTCAAAGTATAACTTGTAAAACATGAAATTGGGCCTTAATAGGGGTATTGACGTGATTTTAAAATAAATAGTTAAACATGATTGTGGTTATAATGGTTTTGACCCGTTCGGTAAATAACTAGCCAAAATTTTGTCTTATGATCATAATGGTCATTTTAAGTCAAGTGGTATGTTGAGTTGGTTGAATGAGCTTGAATTTGGTTAACTAGATATGACTTGCTATATATGGTAGCTTATGGATAATAGTTATGAATTGCTTATGTTATAATGATGTTCGGGTTTTGACCCGTTTGGGCCATTTGGTAGTACAATGACTTGTAGCTTGAATTGTGTAAGTTTAAGTGATTTTGACTTGTTTATGTGTTAGAAATGTTATTGATAACATTTGGTGGTTGTTAAGTTGTTATGTATTTTGGTGAATTGTAAGTTGATGATATGATTGTAGTTGTAGAATGTATTATTGTTTAATAATTCAGTTTTGACCCGTTTGAATGTAAGACTTGCAAAACGACTAGTTGACTTGTATGTAAGTGTAAATGGTCATGACATGTTCCTATGATGATGCAAGTGTTTAGTTATCTAGTCGGTGCAAGTGTTATTGTTAAATGTATATTTAACATTGTTTATACTTTTGGTGGAATTATGTACTAATTCGGTATTCATTTGGACTAACAGGAAACGGGAGGACAACTCAGTGACATTAGACTACTGAGTTGGTGACAAGGAGAAGGTTACTGTGAGTGGATTTAACCTCCAACTTGTGTTTGGTTACAATTAGTTTGGTATTTGCATACTTGTTGAGAATGCAGGAAATCGCAGGCAAATACTGGGGTTCGCGACGCGAACTATTGTTCGCGAACGCGAACATGGGACATAGATTTTTGGGGTTTGATTGTGAACTTGTTCGCGGGCAGGTTCCCGGACGCGAACCTGGGTTCGCGACGCGAACTCGGGGTTCGCGATGGGAACTTGCCTGCGATACGTTTCGACGCGAATTTTCGTATCTAGCTTGCTTGTTTGTTACCTATTTGCTAGTGTTGAGTCAAATAGGTTATGTGCACATATGTCAAGAGGCTTTGCTTGATTGGTAGCAACAACTCGGTTTGACTGGGTGACCGATGTAACGACCCAAATTTTTGTAAATAAATAAATTATTTAAAAATATGATAAATAAGGATAAATCATTTAAAGAACGTAGCAATTGGTTTCGTGTCATTTGGACGTAGTATGAGAAAGTTATGGACGAAACGGGTCGAACCCGGGTAGTAAACGAGAAGGAAAAGAAATTCAAGAAAGGCTGCTGTAACGATTTAGTTAGTACTGATTTAATTAGTACTGATTTAGTTAGTGCTGATTTCCGTTAGTGCTGATTTCGTTAGTGCTGATTTCCGTTAGTGCTGATCAGTTAGTGCTGATTCCGTTAGTGTTGGTCAGTTCGTGCTGATTCCGTTAGTGCTGATCAGTTGGTGCTGACTCCGTTAGTGCTGACTCTGTTAATGCTGATTTCCGTTAGTGCTGATCAGTTACTGCTGATAAGTTACTGCTAATCAGTTACTGCTGATCCGTTACTGCTGATTAGTTACTGCTGATTTTCGTCTGGAACACCATAAATACGGGTTTTTGGCCATCAAGTGCCAAACTTGAAACCCTAACTCACTCTCTAAGTTCTTATACATATTTTGAGTGGAAAATGTCATCTGAAGCCGATTTTGGGGTCCAAATCAACTGATTTTGCTTCTATAGTCGAAGATTAAGGTAAATCTTCACTCCTTGATGTTTATTACTTTAGATCCATGGAAGTAAAAGCTTGGATCTCGAACCCTAGTTCTTGGGGTTTTCTTAAATGGTGAAATAAATGTTTTATACACTTAATAGATGATATTTTAACAAAGGAAACAGGTGTCTGGTTAAGATTTGTAAGAATCTTAAGATTTGGTTAAACCTAGGATTTTGGAAATCATCCAAATTGGGGGAAAATGTTATCAAGGGGTTTCTAAGAATTAATGGGTTATTATTAGTAGTATTTGTTGTTGAACAAGTTGTGATTGTCGTATTAGGGTTTTCGGTGGGTTCTCGAATGTGTGCAATATCGTTGGAAAGGAAGAATTATGTTTAAAGAACATTATTGGAGCGAGATTTGCTAAGGTGAGTACATGTGAACTTTCAAAACTGGGTACATAGCTAAGAAATGTTTTATGTTTAAATGTTTTATCGAGTTTATAAGTAATTTAGTTAATTATGTGATTTTTAATGAATTGATTATTGATGATGAAATGATAATAGATTGAGAATGATGGAGCTATAAGCTCATAGTAATAATAGACGGATAATAATGATGATGATGTCCCTAGGGCCGTGATAGATTGGAGGCATTCCGTGAAGGGTTTCACATGACTGATCGACCACTTGGGTCAACCTCCTAGTAAACTTGGTTCGACTATACTGACCAAGAACATGAACTTGTTCTTGACCGGTTAAAACCAACTAGCTGATTTAATCCCTAAATGCGGAACTGGGATTAAACCTAATCCTTAAACCCTAAAGGATTGGGATGTTGGAGAACTAGATTAGGTTAACAAGAAAGAAACCTTGTACGAAGAACTCGCACACACACATACTTGTGTGTTCGTCGACCATCAACCAAAGAATCCTAGGGTTCTTTGGCCGAAATTCGTCCAAGAGGGAGAAGGGAGAAAAGGGTTTCCCAAAACATACCTTGTTGATTGCTTAAAATAGATCCATTGATGATGAACAAGTCGAGCGATCTTCTAGTTGATCTAAGCAATGAACTTGGATCTTCAAGACTTGAAGAACACGAAGAACACGAAGAACAAAGAACACCAAACTTGGTGTTCTTGGGTATTCGGCCGAAATCTCCATGAGAGGGAGGAGAGATTTCGTCTAGGGTTTTGAGAAGTGAATGATTGATTAGGTTTAAATGAAACCTTAAGCCTTCTATTTATAATAGAATACGTTTCATTTAAGTCCTCCTAGTTTAATTAAGATTAATCTATTAATTAAACTTATCTCTTACACTTTAAACCCTTATAGTTTAACTTAGTTTATTATTGTTGCACTTAACTACTAAATGTCTAGTATTAATACACTAATAATTCGGTGCCCATATACACAAATTATATACTTGTATTTATACTTTCAATAATTAATTATATAATAACCTTTATATAATTTATACAACAATATTATCCAATTACTATATGATTTCATAGCTTTAAATCATATCATGGATAATCTATAATTAACACATTGTATATTTACTCAAAGTAAATGTACAACTACTTGTATTAATTAGTTAGTTAGACTAATCTAGTAATAAGTTAAACTTAACTTAATACTTAACTGATTCATAATGACTATTATGAATCATTCCTCTTCGTAGTATCATTGCTTATATTGCTCGTATTACATGCACTCACCGGTGTGACCCTTAAGTGTTTCGTAGGCATGGATGTATCATCATAGGTTGACTGACTGTACACATAATTCCTTCGGACTCCCACTTGTGCAAGTCTGTAACCTTTGTCTTAATGATACGAGCTACAGTGGCCTTCTAGATGGGCATGTAGGTAACCAACACCATAAAAAAAGCTTACGTAACCCAGGTATGGTTTATGAAAAACTCTTTAATAGCATCTCCTAGTAAAGAACACTCTGTCTTTACTTCTTGGGCAAACTATGTTAGGCTCATCCCTTGCAGCACGATATTTGTGATAACGAATACGAGCATGGTAGAAATTATCAACTCCTGTATTCGAAATCATTTTATGACTTCTTGATTCAAACTGCTGTGATAAACGACAAAGAACAGATCAGTTCGTTTGGGCACGGCCGTGCACTTGCCAGTTTCTTATCAAGTCGAAGGACCTATAAATATCTCTCCTAAAGAGGAGGTGCAATTGTCATCTTGTATATTTCGATTTAAAATACAACTTCCTTTGTACCCAGTATCACCTCGTATGACAAACGTATTTCAGAATTGTCTAAGTTGAACCAAAGCACATTAGTCATTGTATCCTAAACCAAATACCTCAGGCTTAAGGACAATCCTAGTGAACAATACTTTTGAACTTTTCAACCACGAAGTATTGTCACGGTGGTCATCCAATATTCGTTGAGCATCCAACAGAATGTCACCGATATTTGGTTTACACAAAACTTGTGTAGCTATCTTCGAAGAACTTCGAATCTACCACCATATACCACGATAACGTTAACGTCCCATCAAGGTTCCCACCAAGACGAGTAGTCACGGATTTTGTGTCTTCTTGAATAAATATACTTTTATTCATGGATCTTGTAAAACATAAAAAGTCTGAATAAAATTGATACTAACTCATGTATTATTCCTCACTGGACATAGATACTGAATTATTACTGGATCATTACTTATTCCTTTCGTTCGTGTTGATTACTTAATGATTCTTACAAACTTAATTGTAACTTTATCACTAAACCAATCATTTCTAATAAACTAAAGACATAAGACGTGTATTTAGGAATACTTTTACTTTTGTCTTTGCTAGATATTGTTCTTGCAACAATCTAGAACATATTCTAGTCTTGCCTTTTATGCAATTCGGTAAACATAGGAGGATTGGAAATTAACTCCTTAGTTTCTTGAATTCATAAATTTATCCTTGCAACTAAAGCCTCTTTTAGTTACTTGATTTGTAGATATTCTTACTAGTTAAAGAAATTTCCTTAAATGATTGTGTTATCCACTGAAGGGTTAACAACCTATTAGATATGCAATAATTAATCACAAGACTTGTGATCACGCTATTAGGTTTGCAATAATCTAATCAATGATCATTTATTATTTCTCTTAACTCTTTGGCTAATGATTTGGTAAAACCTTGTTGTTAATGTCTTACTAACTTACTGAATTCACTAACATCTTTAATGAATTACGTTAGTCTTAGCTCTCACTTACTTTTATGGAACTTAAGCATCTCTTAAACTACTACTTTGACCTAGTCAATAACTTGTAGTTTAATTTTTAAGAATTCTATCAATAATTAAGATCATCCTTTGGATTTGCGAATATCTAACATTCCGGTTTAGGGAATTATGATCTTTATTGATTATCGTGTCCAACAAGTATAAAACACTTGAAACGATACTTCCAATTCTTAAATTCATTAGTATTCTTTAAGAACTTTATTTAATGTCAAAGTCATTACTTAGATTTGTCAAATATCCATTATTCCTATTAGGGAATTATGACTTGATTAAATATTGTATATATTACAAGTATAAAAGACTTGCAATAATACCTTTTAATTCTTAAATGTTTTAATATAGTTTGTCCCTTTTAAGAGTCATTTAATGTCTAAGTCATTTTACTTGGATTATGCGAATATCCAATTATTCCTATTAGGGAATTATGACTTCATTAAATCCTTTACTACAAGTATAAAAGACTTGTAATAATACTGTTTATTACAACTTAAAGTCTATCTTGATTATATCCAATATAATCATACTATATTAATACTAATACTTTAAAACTTTCTATCAAAAGTAATGACTATTACTTAAGATGTTTTAACTAAGTTCAATAACTCTTGAACCTTATGCTTCCATAAAACTCTTATATACTTTCATTAGAAAGACTTTCCAATTACTAGCATCTAAGTACCTTGAGCTATCAAGACATTATTTATACAACAATCAAACAAATATATAAACATGAAACGTAATTAAATCAAAACTTGACTTACAATCTAGTCACGAAACTTGACTAGTGTAATTATCACACATGCACACAATATAATTCAATCATGGATTCGAAATTTATTTAAAAGCAAAATAAAACTTGTTTTAACACTAAATAAAATTATCCAAAACAATAAACTAAAATTGTTTAAAAACGAATCCACAAAATACTGAATTATAAAAACTTGGTGCTTGTGGGATCATCACCATCTCATGCCGGTCATCTCACTTATCATCTTATGCAATAAACGATTGCTAAAGTTGAGTCACTTGTAATAAACTTTTACAAGTAGAAAGCGAGTATCTAGAAGTTGGTCAAGTCAACTAAGGAGCAAAGATTGCCTCCTACCCTTTGACCCTTGCCACAACCAAGACACCGTTTCACGGTCCTTGTTTGGCTTTACCTTCATGACCTTTTTGTTTGACTCCATTACCCTTTAGGCACGCCGTGGCTGGGATCGGTTTTAACCTTTCCCTTTCCGCTGTGCCTCTTTCTCTGATCACTACCATCATCGGTTACTGCGAGATCATTCTTAAACTTGGTCCCCAAATCAACTCAGTAGTCTTGAGCACGGAATGTAGCTCAACAATGGATTGCTCCATGTTATGCATGTTGTAGTTGACTACATAAGACTTATAGTCATCTAACAACAAGTTGAGTATCATTCCTGTTGCTAACTGCAACGGTACTGGGTATCCTATTCATTCAAGATGATCCATGTGCTCTTTCATTTCCATGATGTGAGAACTCACCGATGATCCTCTAACCACCTTGCGAGATTTGAACACCCTACAAGCGTAATATGCTTGTCCTGGTTCATTTCTAGCATTCGCGGTAGGAGCATTTAGTATTGCTTTTTCTAGGACATTTCCTTTTCTCTCACGCCAAAGCATAATCCGAAGATCACACTTCCAATTGAGAAACATTGACCCAGTCAATTCGTCCTTTTCTAGATACAAGCATAGTGAGAGACTGTTGGTACGTGTCGTTATGGTTGTTGCTGCCATCTACAAATCAAACCCAGTTTAATTAGTAATCATCAATAAACATTCTCTAAAATATATTATAAACCCATAATTAATATTTTAGGCCTAGGATCCATATATCACATTCTCGCCGCAAGGTTTGGGTACTTCCCGACGAGACATGCTATTTCTGGTAGGTAACATCCTTACCGGTCGTATCAAGACTTGACACGATTCCTAGGGGTCGTAGAATCTTTAGACTTATAACTTATTACAACCTTGTACAATCTAATTGTACATTTTTAAGTTAGTAACAAAGTCTAGTATGTTTATTCTACTCAAGTACTTTTTGGGCCGGGACTCCCGATTATCACCAAAGTAGATCAGACCATCTAAGACAGTGCGATGTTCTGCGCCGGGACTCCCGATTATCACAGAACCTTACGCACCCTAACACTCGCAATGATTTGAATCCATATCTAAGGTTCTTTATCCTTACAATATGAATATCGTTTAACAAGTGAGGTGTTCCATTAGGTGGATAGTACTTAGATCTAAGCTTTTCTTGGGTTTGTTTAAGTCTTAAACTAAACTTAAACTTTTATTCCAATCTTAATCCTTGTTTAAAATGTGTGACTTGTGAATTGAAGAGTTCTACAAGACACCCTTTTAAAACTTAAGAACTATTCTTTAAAACTTATAGTTTCAAGAATTTGCACGATTTTACAAGTATACCTAAAACGAGGTGTACAAAACGTTTTAATAGGTTTTGTGAGAAACCTTATTTCTAATAAAACTTACTTGTTTTATATTACTTGAAAAACTTATAAACTTATGTTAAACTTTTAAAACTTTTATGATTCATGAACTTGAAACATAAACCTAGTTTAACACATCTAGTTTTCCATATGTCTAATAATCAAATCAAACATTTCTTATGACTTATTAGATTCGACCAAAACTTATGTCTTAACGACACACTTACAAACTTTGTGATTTTCTTGCGTAGCTCCCACTAGCTTCAACAACCATGATGAAACTTAAGCTAACACAATCACCGGTTTATACTTGGTGAAAACTAATAAACTTATTATATAAAGACTATATATAATAACTCTTAGTTTGTTTAAACCTTTCTTATATTTAACTTGAACTAGTTAAATATAGGTTCTTGTTATTTTTTACTTGATCATTAATCTAGTATATTACATGACTTGTAAAATACTTACTTGTATAATTATCTAGTTATAATAACTTATAACTTTATACATCTTAATATATAACTTTGTATATTTCTAGTTAATCATATAATTTCAACTTGTACAATTTCTAGTTATAATTAAATCATAACTTTGTACTTTCTAGTTTTAATTATATTATAACTTATACAATAACTAATTATAATATTATCTTAAAGATCAAAATAACATTACCCTTTTTACTTGTTCCAATTCATCTTGTATTTAATATATAAAATTCGTATATATGTATATTTCTTATAATAAACTTGTAACATTCTAATAAGAATATTACATCTAATTTATACGTATTCATTTTAACTTGAACTAATTAAAATGTGTATAAACTTATTATATCTTTTAAAATTCAATTTTACTTAATAATTAAAAATTCCAAAAATTTAAATACATATATATAAATAATTAAATACACCTTGTTAATTTTAGAACTTAAAAATTAACATCCTCTTCATCAATTCCCCAAATTAATTTAGATGAACCCTAATCTTGTTTTTGACCAATCAAAACTAGGGTTTTGACTTTCTTGATCAAAGACATTATTTTGTTTAAAAGATTAATTTCATTTAATCAATTCTATCTAAACAATAAACTTTGTTTAAATTCTAAGATAGATTATAACCTTTAATATATTTATTAAAACTCTTTAAATTAAACCTTATAGATAATAAAACTTTGTCTAAATTACTAGGTTTAAAGAACTAGCTTTAATAAATCTATCAAAATAATAATTAAACCTATTAGACATAAACTTGTCTAATTAACTAGGTTTTAAATCATTATCCTAATTAATACTTTTAAACCATTAAACTTAAACTAGTTTAATGTTCTAGGGTTCTTTAGGGTTTTCGAAAAACTTAAGGCTAGGAGACTTTTCCACCAATTAAACTAGGCTAGTTTAATAAACTTGGTGTCCAAGTATTCCTCTAGTTATTCGAAATCTCTAATGGATTAGGAAAGAATCCTTTTGATCAATTAAACAAATCTTGTTTAACATACTTGATCCTAGGGTTTTCCTTGGTCACGAAAATTTAAGGGATTATGGAAAGAATCCTTTTGATCAATTAAACATATCTTGTTTAATATACTTGATCCTAGGGTTCTTTCTAGGGTTTTTGAAAAATTGCTAGGGTTTTCTAGAAACCTTCTTGACCAATTAAACTTAGACTAGTTTAATGTTCTTGGTCTTAGGGTTCTTACCCTCTTTTTCGAAAAAACATGAAGAAGAAGAAAGAATGCTTGAAACAAAAAAAACTTAAAATTAAAGTAAACAAACAATCTTTGTTAATCTAGTCTAGATCTCTAAACCAACGCTCTGATACCACTGAAGGGTTTCACATGACTGATCGACCACTTGGGTCAACCTCCTAGTAAACTTGGTTCGACCATACTGGCCAAGAACATGAACTTGTTCTTGACCGGTTAAAACCAACTAGCTGATTTAATCCCTAAATACGGAACTGGGATTAAACCTAATCCTTAAACCCTAAAGGATTGGGATGTTGGAGAACTAGATTAGGTTAACAAGAAAGAAACCTTGTACGAAGAACTCGAACACACACATACTTGTGTGTTCGTCGACCATCAACCAAAGAACCCTAGGGTTCTTTGGCCGAAATTCGTCCAAGAGGGAGAAGGGAGAAAAGGGTTTCCCAAAACATACCTTGTTGATTGCTTAAGATAGATCCACTGATGATGAACAAGTCGACCGATCTTCTAGTTGATCTAAGCAATGAACTTGGATCTTCAAGACTTGAAGAACACGAAGAAAACGAAGAACGAAGAACACCAAACTCGGTGTTCTTGGGTATTCGGCCGAAATCTCCAAGAGAGGGAGGAGAGATTTCGTCTAGGGTTTTGAGAAGTGAATGATTAATTAGGTTTAAATGAAACCTTAAGCCTTCTATTTATAATATAATAAGTTTCATTTAAGTCCTCCTAGTTTAATTAAGATTAATCTCTTAATTAAACTTATCTCTTACACTTTAAACCCTTATAGTTTAACTTAGTTTATTATTGTTGCACTTAACTACTAAATGTCTAGTATTAATACACTAATAATTCGGTACCCATATACACAAATTATATACTTGTATTTATACTTTCAATAATTAATTATATAATAACCTTTATATAATTTATACAACAATATTATCCATTTACTATATGATTTAATAGCTTTAAATCATATCATGGATAATCTATAATTAACACATTGTATATTTACTCAACTAGTAAATGTACAACTACTTGTATTAATTAGTTAGTTAGACTAATCTAGTAATAAGTTAAACTTAACTTAATACTTAACTGATTCATAATGACTATTATGAATCATTCCTCTTCGTAGTATCATTGCTTATCTTGCTCGTATTACATGCACTCACCGGTGTGACCCTTAACTGTTTCGTAGGCATGGATGTATCATCATAGGTTGACTGACTGTGCACATAATTCCTTCATTCCGGTTATTACGGTACCTTAAGATTAGTGGTAGATTGGAGGCATTCCGATTACCCAATACCTATGAGTCCCGGTAGATTTGAGGCATTCCGGTTACCGTGGATATGATGGTCTTGATAGATTGGAGGCATTCCGATTATCTTGACATTGACCAATGATGAAAGTAATGTAGTGACCCAAACGAACTTAGTAATATTATTTTAAGTATAAATGATATTATTTGACTAGTTGTTTATCGGGTCTAAAACCCATGTATCTCACGAGGCAATTTTGTCTCACGTACTATGTTTGTGTTTTGCTATGTACTCAGGTTCGGGATGGAAGATTTAGGAGGCCCGTTTAGAAGAGGCCTTGTTGAGATTAGCTCGGTGTTAATGATTAGAGTCCTTATCCTATGGTTAAGATATAATTTGTAACACCGTTTTTGTAAACTCTGATAATCTCGAACAAGAAACCTTTTACGTTTTTGTAAATCCGGTAGTTGACACCGATACAATCTTATGTATTTTGGATTAAATGCTATTTGAATATCGTTTTAAAAATTTAGGTGTTACAACTTGGTATCAGAGCTATAGTTTAAGTGAACTAGGTTGAGTTGACCATCCTAGACTTAAACTGTGTCACACCCCGCCAAAAGTGGTTTGCGGAAGAACGGGCGTGCGACAATCATGAGTAAACATAGCATATGATTATCGTCAACAATAAATGTTCGATAAAAATAATGTCACCAAAATTTAAAGTAAACAAAGTAGTTGAACCAAAACATAATTTTTAACTAAAATTTGGAGGTGACATCTTTACAAAAAGAAAGCTTGACTCCAATGCATGTGACTCAATGCTTAGCTTAGATACCTGAAAAACATAAGTAAAAGTATCAACAAAATTGTTGAGTGAATTCACAGGTTTTATAATAAGTTCAATTTGTTCCACAGTTTTCGTATGCCAGTCATGGCAAAAATAGAGTGATGATATAAAACGTTAAAAATAGTATGCTCCAAAAGCAGTAGTAAAAACATAATAGTTTTCGCATGTCATTGTTGGCAAAAATAGTGTGATGATATAAATGTTAAAAATAGTCTGCTCAAAAGCAGTAATCGTTTTCGTATGCCATCGTTGGCAAAAATAGTGTGATGATATAAACGTTAAAAATAGTCTGCTCAAAAGCAGTAATCGTTTTCGTATATTAAACTTGACATAATTAGTACGATGATGAAACATTTTAATATAGTTGCCTCACTGGCAATACGTACGATCAAAATCGCAAAGTAGAAAACATATGACGATGATCCCCAATAGGTTTGCAAGGCCTATGAGTTAATATGTCGACCCTAAGTCCATAACCAAAACACAACTTTCAAACGTATTTCACTTTCTGGATATACACTCCACGGGTTCGATAAACATCGATAGTTAGCGCGACCAACTAAATACGGGGGAGGGTAAGTCTCAGCCAATAGTACTATTTGCATATCCAGGGCCTAGTCACAACTAGCTAATGATTATGGTATGTATGCATATACGCACTTCCATGCACTACATCTAAACCTAGTTCGAGCATAACGATTCGTTGTCATGTTTTCCAAAAATAGTTTCATCGTAAATAATCATGAATGATTTGTTATGTTTTTCACCCCAAGTTTGTAAAGCAGTAAAATACAGTAAAATGTGGGGCTGTGAACTCACTGTCACAATAAGATATATAAAAGCAGTTGATAAATAGTTGGAACATTTATAAAAGCATTTGTTATGTTTTTCACCCCGAAGTTGTAAAACGGTAAATAAAATACGGTAAAAAGTGGGGCTGTGAACTCACCTGGGTCACAGAAAGCTAACAATGCAATGCAATAATACAATAAGCAAGTCCAATAATGTATCCTAGCGCCCTAAGCACATGAGATTGAAATATAAGGAGACGACTCTATTGGCTCGTCTATGCTAGTTGTTCACTCAACTAGAATGGTTTAAAATCATTAAGTGTTGAAGACTGGTTGGTAACCTTTATAAAACATAGTTTTGTATATATCATTCAAAGGTCTCAAAATAGTTTAAGTAATCTATATTTAAATCATAAGTCATTATGAAAATCGTGATATTAGATTTGACGAGTTTTATATTCTTGTACATTTTGCTTGCACTTCCTCTTTCGGCATGTCTAGCCACGTCACGTTGTGACTATTATTATTATATATACATATATATGTGTTTTTCAAATCTATAAAAGTCTATTATTTTATTATACTTAAAATGTAGATCATGTAATTGTCGTTAGATTATTATCACCTTTACGTTGCCGAAAATCGTCGGTTTTCGGTATTGGTTAACGAGACTTGTATATTTCACAAATGACTAATTTTATAATTTATTTATGATCATTACTGATTTTCTAGAGTTTTATAATCTAGACCTTAACTTTCATGTTATGACACTTTTAGTCCTTTAACTTTCATTTTACGCATAAATTACCTAAACATTCGGTTTTATGATCTCTCATTTTTTTTATCCTTACCACACGTTAACCTATATTATTATATTAATAATTTAATATTTCAGAACATAAAATAGTCCCCGAGAATCTGTTTTGACGAATTTAGCCCCTTGAGTTTGTGTGTCGACATATTTAGCATATTCATTCGGTTTTCGGTCATACAAGTTGTGTTTTAATACCACTGAAATATGATTTATATTTTAAAACATTTATTTATATAATTTCATAAAATCAGATTTTTAGTTTCTTTTTTTGACATGCTTGGTCCCTATAGTTTCATTTTTGTCGGTTTTGGCTCAAAAGTCGATTTTTCTTGGTTTTAATCACAAGACTTATTTTTTTAACACTTTAACCCATGTTTAACTTTTGGACTTACTGGAATAATGATTTTACCAAATCAGTCCCTGGATTTCCTGAATATTACATATGTAGTCCTTGTAGTTTTATTTTTGACGATTTTCAGCACGATAATTCATTTTGTTAGCTTTCTAACAGAAGGGCTAGGGTTTTAACACCCAACAAGGTTATTAAATACCAAATAAAAATATTTTTATGTATGTAAATTTCTGATAACAAGAATGTAGTTCTACCAAAGTTTATATCATTTTTTTAAGAGTACAACGATTTTGGTTTCGGTATTAACTAGTTTTCCAAAGTTTAAGCCTTGTAAGAGTTTGTGAAATATGGTTATAACATGATTTTTGTAGTTTTTAGTTGTGAGTGAACATATCTAGCATAGAACATAAATATTTAAAGGATTTAACAAAAGAAGAGTGTTTTCTCACTATGCTTTCGGTTTTAAGTTCCTGGCTTTGAAACTTATTCTACTTCCTTTTGTTTTTCTTCATGGCTCCAATAGATTTGTTCTTCTTGGGGAACTTCTTAGAATAAAGTTAATATAAGCATACTAGAAGATGTAGGTTAGAAATGATGTAAAAATTAAAGAATCAAAGCTTACACAAAGCAGAATGAGATACGCAAATCTGGACAGCCCCTTCCTCTGGATTTCGACAGTCCTCCAGTGGATTTGTGAGTTTTTAAAAGGTGTAATGTCATAGAGGAAGTTGTTGTGGTGATTTGGCAACTTGAATCACCTAATTTGGAGTTAAAATGAAGAAGTTATGCATGTTTGAAGGTTGAGAAGTGTGGTATACTACTTTGGCCGGATTTGGGAATTGAGAGAGTTTCTTTAGCTAGCTTTTAAGTTATAAGTGACAAATGAGATGAAATATATGTATTAGGAAGTAGAGGGAAGCTATAATCTTTTGGACAATAACATGGATATATGTACAATGCCTTGTTTGACTTTTGTAACAAAATGAATGATGGTTTGAAAAGTTGATGGGATTATGTCCCCTTGATTGTCCAGATCCGTAAAAGAAGGAAATGGTAGGAAAAGGTGAGGAGAATTTTGCTAGCTTTGTTGTATGGAGGTAATTGTCTTAAAGTATGGAAGTCTATTAGTTTTTATGTTCTTGATTTTTATTGTAAAGTATATGTGATTTAAATGGGATGGAATGTGTGTAGGTTAATATTTCACTAACATAAAAAGGATGGAAGGATTTTATAATACTTGGTTATTAGATATAGATTATATGGGTTAAGTTGGTATTGCGTATTAATTCTTCATTGTTAAATTGTTATAGTTTTACACCCAGGTTTAGATTTTTATGAATGATTGAAGTATTACGGGATATGTTTTGTAATATTAATTGAATATTTATTTCATACTTCTTGGTTCATAACATTTTATCAAAGTATTTAGTGTTTACGCTATTTTAATTCCGTACCATGTATCATTGACGGTTTTAGCTTATCGGATATTGTTTCATATAATTTCTCAAAATATTTTATATTAGATCACAACTTACATAAATAACAATTTATGAAATATATAAAAGTTTTGTCACCAACAGTCAGGATTACGGTACACCGATAAGTTCAAGGTTTGACGCAACAATGGGTAACGGATAATATGAATTAAACATGAAACTTAATATAAATCGGACGTGTGCTAGATTTTAAGTTGTATAAATGAATTTAAATAATTATCAATTAGACAATATGTGTTGGCTTACAATTGCCGAGTACAAAATATATCCGATTTCCGAGGGTTGTCACATTCTCCCCTCCTTAAAGAAATTTCGTCCCGAAATTTAAGACCACTTATTACTAGGTCGGGAAAAAAAATATGATAGACATATTTAATGCTCGCACTTGACGTGTTGTGGTAGTTGTATTTTTTTTAATCTATATATGTATTTTTTTTAAATAAGTGCGTCGGCCACTGCGTTTGGCCTTCCCGAGATTATGTTTTATTTCGTGGTCATAATCATTTAGCAACTCGACGCAATATCGTTGTTTCATGTTATCTTCTTTCTAGTTAAATATATGTGTTGGAGGCTCTTATGGGTGGTAAAAATTATGCATTCAGTCCCGTATATAAAATAATGTCTCCAGACATTTAAAGCGAATGTAGCGGCACCTAGTTCGATATCATAAATGGTATAGTTTCTTTCGTGGAGTTTAAATTATCGAGATGCGTAGGCGATTACTTTTTGGTTTTGCATTAACACACAAACTAATCCTTGATAAGACACGTCGCAGTATACGATGAGGTTTTCAGTTCTTTTAAGGAACAATAATAATCAGTGTAACACAAATTTAGTTTTCAAAGTATAAAGTTTTATTTCTTGAGTTTTTTTTTTTTAATTTTTTTTTTATTTTACTCTAGTTAGATTTCTTGTAGTTTTTGTTTTGTTTTGTGGACGAGTTAAGGTTTTTCACTCTCGTATAATTTCCAATTATAAATTGTCGGTTAGTAGCCGTGAAGACTGAAAAATTTATGAACTTCCGTTTGGGGATGGTCAGAACGTAGATCGATATTCAAGTAGAATCTAAACTTGCGGTTTCTCAAACATATCATATATTAGCGGTAATAATTGTTGGTTTTCTGAAGGTTAGTTACATTTAAAAATATAGCTTTAAAGTGTTTTAAGCACTTATACATGTGGCATGATATTTTGTTAATTAATATCCAGTTATAAACTTTTTTTTTTCACTTATAAACATCATATAATTTCTTGAGCATATACAAATCATCTTTCCGATGCAAAATTTTATATATGTTCTATATATATTCTAATACTTGAAGCTGGTTAACTTTTTATCTTATACGTATGATTTAAATGGATATGTTATTTTTCATATACTATGTACATATTCAACAACTTTAATTTCTTTGATGCAAAGTGAAATCGAAATTTCTTTAGTAAACGTGTTAAATCTGAATCTGACACATTTAACTAGGAGTACACTGTTTCGAGTTACCTCATATGATTCATATAAGATAACTATAAGTGGATTTATGTATTGAAGTCGGTGTGTGATCAATAGGGCTATTAAGATTAGCTTAGTTCTGAATTCGATTTGACAAGCGTGGCGGAAATTTTAGTAAGTCCTTTATAAGTTTTTATTTTATTTTATTTTGTATAGTTTTGCTAATGATACATATTTATTTGTTCTTTTTATTCTTTCATGACTTTGATAATTTCACATTGTACTGTGTAATTATAAACACGTTGATCAGGAGTTTTTATAATATCACCATACAATGTTCCCTCATCACTATCATTTAGTAGTTATATTCATGAATAGTAATGTTTTCTCCATACGCGTATTGTATGCGAAATTAAAATGGATTGTATTATCGATTCAAGGGAAATTTGAAATCTTTTCTTCATATATGACTATATGAATTTAGGAATTGTACTTAGAATTTATTTTGAAGGCATCCTAGAGATGACGCGTGAAGCTCTTTGCATGTTTCTTTCCTGGCATTAGAGGTCGTTGGATGCACGTTCGGTCGTCGGTTAGGCGAAGAATTTTTCGTGTCTCATGGTTTAGTGAAGTTGGAAATTAAGGTTGAGGTGAGGATACTCGCGTGAGGTACAATGTGTGAGAAGGATATATAATGCGTGAGATGAATATATAATGTGATTAAAATATGTTGTGCATATGTATATGTGTTTCTGGTTGAAGGTCGTTTAATTATGTGTCACAATGCTCGATGTTCTTTTGAATAGAGTTGTCAAAGTGTTCACCGCTCGTAGTCGTAGTCATTTTGCCGCAATTCTCAAATACGTGTTTACATGTAAGTGATTTGTGGAGGGGATGTAAAGTATCCAATTTAGGTGTAGGGTATGTGGTGTAAATGTGTATTGAGCATTGTAGTGTAGTGCAGTGTACTGAGAATTCAAATGTACTTACTAACGAAATAGTGTAATAGGTCTCACCTACATGTTCACGCGCAAGTACCAATGGTATAAAAGTATTATATCTAAAGGCTATGACACCATGTGAAGCAAGTGACTAATTACAAAGAGAATGGGTAAACGAATGATATGTAATGCATCTCTATATGCAATGCAACTTTATATGCAATGAGACTCTATATGAAATGAGACTTGAGACTTTGTATGCAATGAAAACATTTTGACCCAAAATCTTTTTGAAGTTATAGACTAGACTCTCTAGTTCACTATAACCAATAGCTCTGATACCAATCTGTCACACCCCGCCAAAAGTGGTTTGCGGAAGAACGGGCGTGCGACAATCATGAGTAAACATAGCATATGATTATCGTCAACAATAAATGTTCGATAAAAATAATGTCACCAAAATTTAAAGTAAACAAAGTAGTTGAACCAAAACATAATTTTTAACTAAAATTTGGAGGTGACAACTTTACAAAAAGAAAGCTTGACTCCAATGCATGTGACTCAATGCTTAGCTTAGATACCTGAAAACATAAGTAAAAGTATCAACAAAATTGTTGAGTGAATTCACAGGTTTTATAATAAGTTCAATTTGTTCCACAGTTTTCGTATGCCAGTCATGGCAAAAATAGAGTGATGATATAAAACGTTAAAAATAGTATGCTCCAAAAGCAGTAGTAAAAACATAATAGTTTTCGCATGTCATTGTTGGCAAAAATAGTGTGATGATATAAACGTTAAAAATAGTCTGCTCAAAAGCAGTAATCGTTTTCGTATGCCATCGTTGGCAAAAATAGTGTGATGATATAAACGTTAAAAATAGTCTGCTCAAAAGCAGTAATCGTTTTCGTATATTAAACTTGACATAATTAGTACAATGATGAAACATTTTAATATAGTTGCCTCACTGGCAATACGTACGATCAAAATCGCAAAGTAGAAAACATATGACGATGATCCCCAATAGGTTTGCAAGGCCTATGAGTTAATATGTCGACCCTAAGTCCATAACCAAAACACAACTTTCAAACGTATTTCACTTTCTGGATATACACTCCACGGGTTCGATAAACATCGATAGTTAGCGCGACCAACTAAATACGGGGGAGGGTAAGTCTCAGCCAATAGTACTATTTGCATATCCAGGGCCTAGTCACAACTAGCTAATGATTATGGTATGTATGCATATACGCACTTCCATGCACTACATCTAAACCTAGTTCGAGCATAACGATTCGTTGTCATGTTTTCCAAAAATAGTTTCATCGTAAATAATCATGAATGATTTGTTATGTTTTTCACCCCAAGTTTGTAAAGCAGTAAAATACAGTAAAATGTGGGGCTGTGAACTCACTGTCACAATAAGATATATAAAAGCAGTTGATAAATAGTTGGAACATTTATAAAAGCATTTGTTATGTTTTTCACCCCGAAGTTGTAAAACGGTAAATAAAATACGGTAAAAAGTGGGGCTGTGAACTCACCTGGGTCACAGAAAGCTAGCAATGCAATGCAATAATACAATAAGCAAGTCCAATAATGTATCCTAGCGCCCTAAGCACATGAGATTGAAATATAAGGAGACGACTATATTGGCTCGTCTATGCTAGTTGTTCACTCAACTAGAATGGTTTAAAATCATTAAGTGTTGAAGACTGGTTGGTAACCTTTATAAAACATAGTTTTGTATATATCATTCAAAGGTCTCAAAATAGTTTAAGTAATCTATATTTAAATCATAAGTCATTATGAAAATCGTGATATTAGATTTGACGAGTTTTATATTCTTGTACATTTTGCTTGGACTTCCTCTTTCGGCATGTCTAGCCACGTCACGTTGTGACTATTATTATTATATATACATATATATGTGTTTTTCAAATCTATAAAAGTCTATTATTTTATTATACTTAAAATGTAGATCATGTAATTGTCGTTAGATTATTATCACCTTTACGTTGCCGAAAATCGTCGGTTTTCGGTATTGGTTAACGAGACTTGTATATTTCACAAATGACTAATTTTATAATTTATTTATGATCATTACTGATTTTCTAGAGTTTTATAATCTAGACCTTAACTTTCATGTTATGACACTTTTAGTCCTTTAACTTTCATTTTACGCATAAATTACCTAAACATTCGGTTTTATGATCTCTCGTTTTTTTTTATCCTTACCACACGTTAACCTATATTATTATATTAATAATTTAATATTTCAGAACATAAAATAGTCCCCGAGAATCTGTTTTGATGAATTTAGCCCCTTGAGTTTGTGTGTCGACATATTTAGCATATTCATTCGGTTTTCGGTCATACAAGTTGTGTTTTAATACCACTGAAATATGATTTATATTTTAAAACATTTATTTATATAATTTCAAAAAATCAGATTTTTAGTTTCTGTTTTTGACATGCTTGGTCCCTATAGTTTCATTTTTGTCGGTTTTGGCTCAAAAGTCGATTTTTCTTGGTTTTAATCACAAGACTTATTTTTTTAACACTTTAACCCATGTTTAACTTTTGGACTTACTGGAATAATGATTTTACCAAATCAGTCCCTGGATTTCCTGAATATTACATATGTAGTCCTTGTAGTTTTATTTTTGACGATTTCAGCACGATAATTCATTTTGTTAGCTTTCTAACAGAAGGGCTAGGGTTTTAACACCCAACAAGGTTATTAAATACCAAATAAAAATATTTTTATGTATGTAAATTTCTGATAACAAGAATGTAGTTCTACCAAAGTTTATATCATTTTTTTAAGAGTACAACGATTTTGGTTTCGGTATTAACTAGTTTTCCAAAGTTTAAGCCTTGTAAGAGTTTGTGAAATATGGTTATAACATGATTTTTGTAGTTTTTAGTTGTGAGTGATCATATCTAGCATAGAACACAAATATTTAAAGGATTTAACAAAAGAAGAGTGTTTTCTCACTATGCTTTCGGTTTTAAGTTCCTAGCTTTGAAACTTATTCTACTTCCTTTTGTTTTTCTTCATGGCTCCAATAGATTTGTCCTTCTTGGGGAACTTCTTAGAATAAAGTTAATATAAGCATACTAGAAGATGTAGGTTAGAAATGATGTAAAAATTAAAGAATCAAAGCTTACACAAAGCAGAATGAGATACGCAAATCTGGACAGCCCCTTCCTCTGGATTTCGACAGTCCTCCAGTGGATTTGTGAGTTTTTAAAAGGTGTAATGTCGTAGAGGAAGTTGTTATGGTGATTTGGCAACTTGAATCACCTAATTTGGAGTTAAAATGAAGAAGTTATGCATGTTTGAAGGTTGAGAAGTGTGGTATACTACTTTGGCCGGATTTGGGAATTGAGAGAGTTTCTTTAGCTAGCTTTTAAGTTATAAGTGACAAATGAGATGAAATATATGTATTAGGAAGTAGAGGGAAGCTATAATCTTTTGGACAATAACATGGATATATGTACAATGCCTTGTTTGACTTTTGTAACAAAATGAATGATGGTTTGAAAAGTTGATGGGATTATGTCCCCTTGATTGTCCAGATCCGTAAAAGAAGGAAATGGTAGGAAAAGGTGAGGAGAATTTTGCTAGCTTTGTTGTATGGAGGTAATTGTCTTAAAGTATGGAAGTCTATTAGTTTTTATGTTCTTGATTTTTATTGTAAAGTATATGTGATTTAAATGGGATGGAATGTGTGTAGGTTAATATTTCACTAACATAAAAAGGATGGAAGGATTTTATAATACTTGGTTATTAGATATAGATTATATGGGTTAAGTTGGTATTGCGTATTAATTCTTCATTGTTAAATTGTTATAGTTTTACACCCAGGTTTAGATTTTTATGAATGATTGAAGTATTACGGGATATGTTTTGTAATATTAATTGAATATTTATTTCATACTTCTTGGTTCATAACATTTTATCAAAGTATTTAGTGTTTACGCTATTTTAATTCCGTACCATGTATCATTGACGGTTTTAGCTTATCGGATATTGTTTCATATAATTTCTCAAAATATTTTATATTAGATCACAACTTACATAAATAACAATTTATGAAATATATAAAAGTTTTGTCACCAACAGTCAGGATTACGGTACACCGATAAGTTCAAGGTTTGACGCAACAATGGGTAACGGATAATATGAATTAAACATGAAACTTAATATAAATCGGACGTGTGCTAGATTTTAAGTTGTATAAATGAATTTAAATAATTATCAATTAGACAATATGTGTTGGCTTACAATTGCCGAGTACAAAATATATCCGATTTCCGAGGGTTGTCACATTCTCCCCTCCTTAAAGAAATTTCGTCCCGAAATTTAAGACCACTTATTACTAGGTCGGGAAAAAAAATATGATAGACATATTTAATGCTCGCACTTGACGTGTTGTGGTAGTTGTATTTTTTTTAATCTATATATGTATTTTTTTTAAATAAGTGCGTCGGCCACTGCGTTTGGCCTTCCCGAGATTATGTTTTATTTCGTGGTCATAATCATTTAGCAACTCGACGCAATATCGTTGTTTCATGTTATCTTCTTTCTAGTTAAATATATGTGTTGGAGGCTCTTATGGGTGGTAAAAATTATGCATTCAGTCCCGTATATAAAATAATGTCTCCAGACATTTAAAGCGAATGTAGCGGCACCTAGTTCGATATCATAAATGGTATAGTTTCTTTCGTGGAGTTTAAATTATCGAGATGCGTAGGCGATTACTTTTTGGTTTTGCATTAACACACAAACTAATCCTTGATAAGACACGTCGCAGTATACGATGAGGTTTTCAGTTCTTTTAAGGAACAATAATAATCAGTGTAACACAAATTTAGTTTTCAAAGTATAAAGTTTTATTTCTTGAGTTTTTTTTTTTTAATTTTTTTTTTATTTTACTCTAGTTAGATTTCTTGTAGTTTTTGTTTTGTTTTGTGGACGAGTTAAGGTTTTTCACTCTCGTATAATTTCCAATTATAAATTGTCGGTTAGTAGCCGTGAAGACTGAAAAATTTATGAACTTCCGTTTGGGGATGGTCAGAACGTAGATCGATATTCAAGTAGAATCTAAACTTGCGGTTTCTCAAACATATCATATATTAGCGGTAATAATTGTTGGTTTTCTGAAGGTTAGTTACATTTAAAAATATAGCTTTAAAGTGTTTTAAGCACTTATACATGTGGCATGATATTTTGTTAATTAATATCCAGTTATAAACTTTTTTTTTCACTTATAAACATCATATAATTTCTTGAGCATATACAAATCATCTTTCCGATGCAAAATTTTATATATGTTCTATATATATTCTAATACTTGAAGCTGGTTAACTTTTTATCTTATACGTATGATTTAAATGGATATGTTATTTTTCATATACTATGTACATATTCAACAACTTTAATTTCTTTGATGCAAAGTGAAATCGAAATTTCTTTAGTAAACGTGTTAAATCTGAATCTGACACATTTAACTAGGAGTACACTGTTTCGAGTTACCTCATATGATTCATATAAGATAACTATAAGTGGATTTATGTATTGAAGTCGGTGTGTGATCAATAGGGCTATTAAGATTAGCTTAGTTCTGAATTCGATTTGACAAGCGTGGCGGAAATTTTAGTAAGTCCTTTATAAGTTTTTATTTTATTTTATTTTGTATAGTTTTGCTAATGATACATATTTATTTGTTCTTTTTATTCTTTCATGACTTTGATAATTTCACATTGTACTGTGTAATTATAAACACGTTGATCAGGAGTTTTTATAATATCACCATACAATGTTCCCTCATCACTATCATTTAGTAGTTATATTCATGAATAGTAATGTTTTCTCCATACGCGTATTGTATGCGAAATTAAAATGGATTGTATTATCGATTCAAGGGAAATTTGAAATCTTTTCTTCATATATGACTATATGAATTTAGGAATTGTACTTAGAATTTATTTTGAAGGCATCCTAGAGATGACGCGTGAAGCTCTTTGCATGTTTCTTTCCTGGCATTAGAGGTCGTTGGATGCACGTTCGGTCGTCGGTTAGGCGAAGAATTTTTCGTGTCTCATGGTTTAGTGAAGTTGGAAATTAAGGTTGAGGTGAGGATACTCGCGTGAGGTACAATGTGTGAGAAGGATATATAATGCGTGAGATGAATATATAATGTGATTAAAATATGTTGTGCATATGTATATGTGTTTCTGGTTGAAGGTCGTTTAATTATGTGTCACAATGCTCGATGTTCTTTTGAATAGAGTTGTCAAAGTGTTCACCGCTCGTAGTCGTAGTCATTTTGCCGCAATTCTCAAATACGTGTTTACATGTAAGTGATTTGTGGAGGGGATGTAAAGTATCCAATTTAGGTGTAGGGTATGTGGTGTAAATGTGTATTGAGCATTGTAGTGTAGTGCAGTGTACTGAGAATTCAAATGTACTTACTAACGAAATAGTGTAATAGGTCTCACCTACATGTTCACGCGCAAGTACCAATGGTATAAAAGTATTATATCTAAAGGCTATGACACCATGTGAAGCAAGTGACTAATTACAAAGAGAATGGGTAAACGAATGATATGTAATGCATCCCTATATGCAATGCAACTTTATATGCAATGAGACTCTATATGAAATGAGACTTGAGACTTTGTATGCAATGAAAACATTTTGACCCAAAATCTTTTTGAAGTTATAGACTAGACTCTCTAGTTCACTATAACCAATAGCTCTGATACCAATCTGTCACACCCCGCCAAAAGTGGTTTGCGGAAGAACGGGCGTGCGACAATCATGAGTAAACATAGCATATGATTATCGTCAACAATAAATGTTCGATAAAAATAATGTCACCAAAATTTAAAGTAAACAAAGTAGTTGAACCAAAACATAATTTTTAACTAAAATTTGGAGGTGACAACTTTACAAAAAGAAAGCTTGACTCCAATGCATGTGACTCAATGCTTAGCTTAGATACCTGAAAACATAAGTAAAAGTATCAACAAAATTGTTGAGTGAATTCACAGGTTTTATAATAAGTTCAATTTGTTCCACAGTTTTCGTATGCCAGTCATGGCAAAAATAGAGTGATGATATAAAACGTTAAAAATAGTATGCTCCAAAAGCAGTAGTAAAAACATAATAGTTTTCGCATGTCATTGTTGGCAAAAATAGTGTGATGATATAAACGTTAAAAATAGTCTGCTCAAAAGCAGTAATCGTTTTCGTATGCCATCGTTGGCAAAAATAGTGTGATGATATAAACGTTAAAAATAGTATGCTCAAAAGCAGTAATCGTTTTCGTATATTAAACTTGACATAATTAGTACAATGATGAAACATTTTAATATAGTTGCCTCACTGGCAATACGTACGATCAAAATCGCAAAGTAGAAAACATATGACGATGATCCCCAATAGGTTTGCAAGGCCTATGAGTTAATATGTCGACCCTAAGTCCATAACCAAAACACAACTTTCAAACGTATTTCACTTTCTGGATATACACTCCACGGGTTCGATAAACATCGATAGTTAGCGCGACCAACTAAATACGGGGGAGGGTAAGTCTCAGCCAATAGTACTATTTGCATATCCAGGGCCTAGTCACAACTAGCTAATGATTATGGTATGTATGCATATACGCACTTCCATGCACTACATCTAAACCTAGTTCGAGCATAACGATTCGTTGTCATGTTTTCCAAAAATAGTTTCATCGTAAATAATCATGAATGATTTGTTATGTTTTTCACCCCAAGTTTGTAAAGCAGTAAAATACAGTAAAATGTGGGGCTGTGAACTCACTGTCACAATAAGATATATAAAAGCAGTTGATAAATAGTTGGAACATTTATAAAAGCATTTGTTATGTTTTTCACCCCGAAGTTGTAAAACGGTAAATAAAATACGGTAAAAAGTGGGGCTGTGAACTCACCTGGGTCACAGAAAGCTAGCAATGCAATGCAATAATACAATAAGCAAGTCCAATAATGTATCCTAGCGCCCTAAGCACATGAGATTGAAATATAAGGAGACGACTCTATTGGCTCGTCTATGCTAGTTGTTCACTCAACTAGAATGGTTTAAAATCATTAAGTGTTGAAGACTGGTTGGTAACCTTTATAAAACATAGTTTTGTATATATCATTCAAAGGTCTCAAAATAGTTTAAGTAATCTATATTTAAATCATAAGTCATTATGAAAATCGTGATATTAGATTTGACGAGTTTTATATTCTTGTACATTTTGCTTGGACTTCCTCTTTCGGCATGTCTAGCCACGTCACGTTGTGACTATTATTATTATATATACATATATATGTGTTTTTCAAATCTATAAAAGTCTATTATTTTATTATACTTAAAATGTAGATCATGTAATTGTCGTTAGATTATTATCACCTTTACGTTGCCGAAAATCGTCGGTTTTCGGTATTGGTTAACGAGACTTGTATATTTCACAAATGACTAATTTTATAATTTATTTATGATCATTACTGATTTTCTAGAGTTTTATAATCTAGACCTTAACTTTCATGTTATGACACTTTTAGTCCTTTAACTTTCATTTTACGCATAAATTACCTAAACATTCGGTTTTATGATCTCTCGTTTTTTTTTATCCTTACCACACGTTAACCTATATTATTATATTAATAATTTAATATTTCAGAACATAAAATAGTCCCCGAGAATCTGTTTTGATGAATTTAGCCCCTTGAGTTTGTGTGTCGACATATTTAGCATATTCATTCGGTTTTCGGTCATACAAGTTGTGTTTTAATACCACTGAAATATGATTTATATTTTAAAACATTTATTTATATAATTTCAAAAAATCAGATTTTTAGTTTCTGTTTTTGACATGCTTGGTCCCTATAGTTTCATTTTTGTCGGTTTTGGCTCAAAAGTCGATTTTTCTTGGTTTTAATCACAAGACTTATTTTTTTAACACTTTAACCCATGTTTAACTTTTGGACTTACTGGAATAATGATTTTACCAAATCAGTCCCTGGATTTCCTGAATATTACATATGTAGTCCTTGTAGTTTTATTTTTGACGATTTCAGCACGATAATTCATTTTGTTAGCTTTCTAACAGAAGGGCTAGGGTTTTAACACCCAACAAGGTTATTAAATACCAAATAAAAATATTTTTATGTATGTAAATTTCTGATAACAAGAATGTAGTTCTACCAAAGTTTATATCATTTTTTTAAGAGTACAACGATTTTGGTTTCGGTATTAACTAGTTTTCCAAAGTTTAAGCCTTGTAAGAGTTTGTGAAATATGGTTATAACATGATTTTTGTAGTTTTTAGTTGTGAGTGATCATATCTAGCATAGAACACAAATATTTAAAGGATTTAACAAAAGAAGAGTGTTTTCTCACTATGCTTTCGGTTTTAAGTTCCTAGCTTTGAAACTTATTCTACTTCCTTTTGTTTTTCTTCATGGCTCCAATAGATTTGTCCTTCTTGGGGAACTTCTTAGAATAAAGTTAATATAAGCATACTAGAAGATGTAGGTTAGAAATGATGTAAAAATTAAAGAATCAAAGCTTACACAAAGCAGAATGAGATACGCAAATCTGGACAGCCCCTTCCTCTGGATTTCGACAGTCCTCCAGTGGATTTGTGAGTTTTTAAAAGGTGTAATGTCGTAGAGGAAGTTGTTATGGTGATTTGGCAACTTGAATCACCTAATTTGGAGTTAAAATGAAGAAGTTATGCATGTTTGAAGGTTGAGAAGTGTGGTATACTACTTTGGCCGGATTTGGGAATTGAGAGAGTTTCTTTAGCTAGCTTTTAAGTTATAAGTGACAAATGAGATGAAAGATATGTATTAGGAAGTAGAGGGAAGCTATAATCTTTTGGACAATAACATGGATATATGTACAATGCCTTGTTTGACTTTTGTAAGAAAATGAATGATGGTTTGAAAAGTTGATGGGATTATGTCCCCTTGATTGTCCAGATCCGTAAAAGAAGGAAATGGTAGGAAAAGGTGAGGAGACTTTTGCTAGCGTTGTTGTATGGAGGTAATTGTCTTAAAGTATGGAAGTCTATTAGTTTTTATGTTCTTGATTTTTATTGTAAAGTATATGTGATTTAAATGGGATGGAATGTGTGTAGGTTAATATTTCACTAACATAAAAAGGATGGAAGGATTTTATAATACTTGGTTATTAGATATAGATTATATGGGTTAAGTTGGTATTGCGTATTAATTCTTCATTGTTAAATTGTTATAGTTTTACACCCAGGTTTAGATTTTTATGAATGATTGAAGTATTACGGGATATGTTTTGTAATATTAATTGAATATTTATTTCATACTTCTTGGTTCATAACATTTTATCAAAGTATTTAGTGTTTACACTATTTTAATTCCGTACCATGTATCATTGACGGTTTTAGCTTATCGGATATTGTTTCATATAAATTCTCAAAATATTTTATATTAGATCACAACTTACATAAATAACAATTTATGAAATATATAAAAGTTTTGTCACCAACAGTCAGGATTACGGTACACCGATAAGTTCAAGGTTTGACGCAACAATGGGTAACGGATAATATGAATTAAACATGAAACTTAATATAAATCGGACGTGTGCTAGATTTTAAGTTGTATAAATGAATTTAAATAATTATCAATTAGACAATATGTGTTGGCTTACAATTGCCGAGTACAAAATATATCCGATTTCCGAGGGTTGTCACAAACTGAGCTAGTAGGACCATAGGTTCCGTAGGATACTTATGAATTGACTATTGAGACCTTAAGTGTAGGTTCAATAGGGTTGACCTTGAAGGAATAGGTCATGTTTGGTTGTTGGAACGGTCGATGTTACCGTTATTTTGATGAATTGACTTCTAAATCATTGATGTCTTATTATAGCAAGATGGTGAGAACTAGAAGTGGAAGAGGTCCACTTGAACAAGGGCAAGATTCGAATAACGTTGTCGAACCGGTGTTTGGTACTCAACCTCGGGAAGGGGAGGTAAATTCGGGTGTTGAAAGGAACACTCACACCCCGGTCACCGTAGAACAACTCCAAACTATGTTTAACCAAATGAGGGACATCGTGAATGACGATGTGAACCGAATCCTCAATGAACATAAGGCTCTTGAAAGGCGGGAGGAATCTCCACCCCGCTCAATGAGCAAGTCAAGTAGTGTTGCTCAAACCGAAAGGTCTTCGATGGAAGAAGAGGAAAGTGACCCCGAGCCAAGGGAAAGGAAGGGGTGCACGTACAAGAACTTTATGGCTTTTAAGCCCGATAACTACTATGGTAGCTCCGAACCAAAAGTCACGATCCGTTGGATCCGTGAAACCGAACAAGTCCTCGAAGCTAGTAAGTGCAAGGAAGGGGATATGGTGATCTATGCTTCCCGGTTGTTGAAAGATGAAGCCCTCGTTTGGTGGGACACCATGTATGAAATTGGGAAAGAGGGCGGTGTACAAGATGACTTGGGAAGAGTTTGTGAAGCGGTTGAAGGCAAAGTTTTGCCCCGAGAGAAACATGGAAAAACTTCAAGAAGAGTTTGTTCACTTGAAGAAAGAAGGTATGAGTGTCGATGAGTACACTAAGAAGTTCACGGGATTGATCCCGTTTGTGATCAAGTTGTATCCGGTTGAAAGGTCCCGGATTGTTCGTTATGCTAATGGACTCCCGTGGGAGTATGAGTTGGAAGTAAAAAGGGCCGCCACACTAGATGAGGCTATTAGTGCGGCGAGGAATGTGGAAGAGGTGGGCCATAGGAAGATCAATGAAAGGCCAAAGTTTGAAAAGAGGAAGTTTGAGGGAAGCTCGGGATCGATAAAGAAGGGAAAGTTCATCTCGACCTTTTCTAAGCAATCAAGTGTTGGTACTTGTAAGAAGTGTGGCAAAGACCACAAGGGAGAATATTTGGCGGATTCAAAATCTTGTTTTAAGTCTGGAAGGCCGGGGCATATGGCAAGGGATTGACGGGCCAACCCGTTGGATGAAATCGAGTGCTACTCGTGCCATGAAAAATGGCACTATAGCAATTCTTGCCCGAAGAAGGGAAACGAGACCATGGTGTCGACCGCCCAAAAGAAAGCGGAGCCGACAAAGGTCAAAGGACGGTCCTTCCAACTTACCCGAGATGAAGCCAAGGAGATCCACGATGTCGTTTCAGGTACCCTACTCGTAAATTCTATTCCCGCCCGGATCTTATTTGACTCGGGTGCTACATATTCGTTTGTGTCGCATGATTTTGTTGTGGTTTTGAAAGTGCCTTTAGAACTTCTTGATGAGATATATGATATAGAAATTGCGGATGGTAAAACTTCCATAGTCCAACATATGTGTCGAAATTGTGAGTTAGAAATAGAGGGAAAAAGTTTAAGGTGAATTTATTGCCCATGGAAATTGTGGGTTTCGATATAGTTATTGGTATGGATTGGTTAGGTGAACATCAAGCAAAGATTTTATGTGGGAAAAAGATAGTCTCGATCAAGACTCCCGTTAATGAAAAAGTTTATGTGTATGGCGAGAGACGACACCACTTACCGAGCCTTATGACCGCGGTTAAAGCAAGGAAATGTGTAGTCAAAGGGTGTTCGTCCTTTTTAGCATATGTGTTAGATGGAAGGAAAGAGAAGAAGACGGTGGAAAATGTGAAGGTGATCCGAGATTTTCCCGAAGTGTTTCCCGACGATTTACCGGGATTGCCACCGGAGAGGCAAGTAGAATTCCGTATCGACTTAGTTCCGGGAGCGACGCCGATAGCTCGTGCTCCGTACCGTTTGGCTCCCACCGAAATGCGGGAATTAATGTCGCAATTGCAAGAATTGCTCGACAAATGATTTATTCGTCCTAGCTCGTCTCCTTGGGGTGCGCCCGTATTGTTTGTTAAAAAGAAAGACGGTTCGATGAGAATGTGCATCGATTACCGAGAGTTAAATAAGATGACCATTAAGAACCGATACTCGTTGCCTAGAATCGACGACTTGTTTGATCAGCTTCAAGGAGCCGAATATTTCTCAAAGATCGATTTGAGATCGGGTTACCATCAAGTTCGAGTGAAAGAAGGAGATACCGAGAAGACGGCGTTTTGTACACGTTATGGGCATTACGAGTTTTTGGTGATGCCATTCGGGTTGACTAATGCACCGACCATTTTTATGGACCTTATGAATCGGGTTTGCAAACCATTCCTCGACAAGTTTCTTATCGTATTTATCGACGATATTCTTATTTATTCGAAAACCGAAGAAGAACAGGAGAACCACCTAAGACAAATATTAGAAATGCTACAACGAGAGAAATTGTATGCTAAGTTTTCTAAGTGTGAGTTTTGGATTCGAGAAGTCCAATTCCTTGGTCATGTCGTGTCGCGAGAAGGAATCAAGGTTGACCCGTCAAAGATTGAAGCGGTTATGAAGTGGCAACCGCCACGAACTCCGACCGAAGTGAGAAGTTTTCTCGGCCTTGCTGGATATTACTATCGATTTATCCAAGACTTTTCTCGAGTGGCGACACCACTCACATTGTTGACCCGAAAGAGTAGTGAGTTCGTGTGGGGAGAAAAACAAGAAAAAGCATTCGCCATATTGAAGGAAAAGTTGTGTAACGCCCCGGTTCTCACGCTACCCGAAGGAATGGAAGACTTTGTTGTTTATAGTGATGCCTCGAATAAAGGTTTGGGTTGTGTCTTGATGCAACGAGGAAAAGTGATTGCCTACGCCTCGAGACAACTAAAGAATGCAGAAATAAGGTACACGACCCACGATTTAGAATTGGCGGCGATAGTGTTTGTTTTGAAGTTGTGGAGACACTACTTATATGGCACAAGGTGCACGTTATATACGGATCACAAGAGTCTTCAAAATGTCTTCACGCAAAAAGACTTAAATATGAGACAAAGAAGATGAATCGAATTGGTAAATGATTATGATTGTGAGATTGTATACCATGCGGGGAAGGCCAACGTGGTAGCCAACGCCCTAAGCCAAAAAGTGTATGAAGCACCGAATAGAGGAAAACTAACACTTATTGAAGTGGTCTCGAGTATAATAGAACGAATCAAGAAGGCCCAACGAGAAGTGATGGAAAAAGAAGAGTTGAGGCAAAAACGTTTGGGGAAGAACCAACATTTTGTGGAAAAAAAACAAGGGTTAAAAACCGTAGGTGGTCGAATATGGGTTCCCAAGTTCGGGGGTACCCGAAAGGAGTTGCTAAATGAGGTTCATAAGTCTAAGTATTCGATCCACCCGGGAAGTACAAAAACGTATCAAGATATGAAGAAGACGTATTGGTGGCCCGGGATGAAAGCAAGAGTGGCAAAGTATATTTCGAAGTGTGCCACGTGTGCACAAGTGAAAGCCGAACATCAAGTATCATATGGGGTAGCTCAATAGTTACAAGTACCGTCCGTAAAATGGGAAGATATAACAATGGATTATATTGTCGGGTTGCCAAAGACGAGCAAGAACCACGACGCCATTTGGGTCATAGTTGACCGTTGACCAAAAGTGCATTGTTCTTGGCAATTCGGGAAACCATGCCACTTGAGAAGTTGGCAAAGTTGTATGTGGATGAAGTAGTAAGACTTCATGGAGACCCGTTGTCGATTGTGTCCGATAGACATGCGAGGTTTACCTCGAGATTTTAGAGATCGTTGCAAGAAGAGTTGGGAACGAAATTGCGGTTGAGTACGGCTTACCACCCGCAAACCGATGGCCAAACTGAAAGAACCATCCAAACAGTTGAAGACATGCTAAGATCGTGTGTACTAGATTTTGGGGGTAAATGGGATGAACACTTACCGTTAGTCGAGTTCTCCTACAATAATAGTTATCATTCAACTATTAAGATGCCGCCTTATGAGGCGTTGTATGGAAGGAAATGTAGGACTCCATCATGTTGGCTTGAAGTGGGTGAGACGAAACTCATGGCTCCCGAAATTGTGAAGGTGACCAATGAAAAGATCGGAATAATCCAAACCAATATGAAAATCGCACAAGATCGACAAAGAAGCTACTCGGGTTTGAAAAAGAGACCGTATGATTTAGATGTTGGTGACATGGTGATGTTGAAAGTGTCGCCTTGGAAAGGCGTAATGCGGTTTGGTAAGAAGGGCAAATTGAGCCCAAGGTATGTTGGCCCGTTTAAGATTTTGAAACGGGTCGGTTTGCAAGCATTTAAGTTAGAACTTCCACCCGAACTTCAAGGTGTTCACGATACGTTTCATGTGAGTTATTTGAAGAAGTTTGTGGGTGAAGGTGAAAATATAATTTCATTGCAAGAGTTACGGGTTGATGCCCCGAACCGGTTGATTGAAGAACCCGAAGCCATATTAGAGACAAAAAGGAAGAAGCTTCGGAATAAAGAGATCGAGTTGGTATTGGTCAAGTGGAAGCATTCTCTTGGACCAAATTTGACTTGGGAAGTCAAAGACGAGATTCGGAAAAGGAACCCGGATTTTGTGAACTATGATGAGATTCCGAGGACGGAATCTTCTTAAGGGGTAGATAGTTGTAACAACCCGAATTTTTGTAAATAAATAAATTATTTAAAAATATGATAAATAAGGATAAATCGTTTAAAAAACGTAGGAATTGGTTTCGTGTCATTTGGACGTCGTATGAGAGAGTTATGGACGATACGGGTCGAACCCGGGTAGTAAACAAGAAGGAAAAGAAATTCAAGAAAGGCTGCTGTAACGATTTAGTTAGTACTGATTTAGTTAGTACTGATTTTGTTAGTGCTGATTTCCGTTAGTGCTGATTCCGTTAGTGCAGATTTCCGTTAGTGCTGATCAGTTAGTGCTGATTCCGTTAGTGTTGATCAGTGAGTGCTGATTCCGTTAGTGCTGATCAGTTAGTGCTGACTCCGTTAGTGCTGACACCGTTAATGCTGATTTCCGTTAGTGCTGATCAGTTACTGCTGATCAGTTACTGCTGATCAGTTACTGCTGATCAGTTACTGCTGATTTTCGTCTGGAACACCATAAATACGGGTTTTTGGCCATTAAGTGCCAAACTTGAAACCCTAAGTCTCTCTCTAAGTTCTTATACATATTTTTAGTGGAAAAGGTCATCTGAAGCCGATTTTGGGGTCCAAATCAACTGATTTTGCTTCTATTGTCAAATATTAAGGTAAATCTTCACTCCTTGATGTTTATTACTTTAGATCCATGGAAGTAAAAGCTTGGATCTCGAACCCTAGTTCTTGGGGTTTTCTTAAATGGTGAAACAAATGTTTTATACACTTAATAGATGATATTTTAACAAAGGAAACAAGTGTATGGTTAAGATTTGTAAGAATCTTAAGATTTGGTTAAACCTAGGGTATTGGAAATCATCCAAATTGGGGGAAAATGTTATCAAGGGGTTTCTAAGAATAAATGGGTTATTATTAGTAGTATTTGTTGTTGAACAAGTTGTGATTGTCATATTAGGGTTTTCGGTGGGTTCTCGAAAGTGTGCAATATCGTTGGAAAGGAAGAATTGTGTTTAAAGAACACTATTGGAGCGAGATTTGCTAAAGTGAGTACATGTGAACTTTCAAAACTGGGTACATAGCTAAGAAATGTTTTATGTTTAAATGTTTTATGGAGTCTATAAGTAATTTAGTTAATTATGTGATTTTTAATGAATTGCTTATTGATGATGAAATGATAATAGATTGAGAATGATGGAGCTATAAGCTCATAGTAATAATAGACGGATAATGATGATGATGATGTCCCTAGGGCCGTGATAGATTGGAGGCATTCCGGTTATTACGGTACCTTAAGGTTAGTGGTAGATTGGAGGCATTCCGATTACCCAATACCTATGAGTCCCGGTAGATTGGAGGCATTCCGGTTACCGTGGATATGATGGTCTTGATAGATTGGAGGCATTCCGATTATCTTGACATTGACCAATGATGAAAGTAATGTAGTGACCCAAACGAACTTAGTAATATTATTTTAAGTATAAATGATATTATTTGACTAGTTGTTTATCGGGTCTAAAACCCATGTATCTCATGAGGCAATTTTGTCTCACGTACTATGCTTGTGTTTTGCTATGTACTCAGGTTCGGGATCGAATATTTAGGAGGCCCGTTTAGAAGAGGCCTTGTTGAGATTAGCTCGGTGTTAATGATTAGATTCCTTATCATATGGTTAAGATATAATTTTTAACACCGTTTTTGTAAACTCTGATAATCTCGAACAAGAAACCTTTTCGTTTTTTGTAAATCCGGTATTTGACACCGATACAATGTTATGTATTTTGGATTAAATGCTATTTGAATATCGTTTTAAAAATTGAGGTGTTACAACCGAGGTTTGAGAAGTCAGTGCGTTGGGCATAGTGTATCGACTCATTTGGTATTCGGACCTTACCTGTATACGTTGCATGGATAAGGGGGTTTACCGGGGAGTTGGGTACAGGATTTCGGGTACCGTCGTTGGACCGACGATGGTTTTAGGCTCCTGCAGGACCACCACCGAGCTTCTTGAACAAACAGTGTTATGTGGTTATGTGGCTTTTCGATCGTAGAAATGTTTATGCTAGCTTGTTGTGCTTTACAGAATTTGTAGATTATATTCATTCACTTAGCTTTGTGCTAATCCCTCCCTCGTTGAATATTTTCAGGTTGATCGGTGCTTTGGACGGGATGATTGACCAAGCTCAATTGGATATGTTTTTGTAAACTGAGCCGTGTCGTTAACTGACACCGTGTAAGCAATGTTTATTTTGGAAATTAATTTGGGACGTTTGGTTTGTAAACCTAAACCTATTATCTATTATCTTTATGCGTCTGCACCTTTAAAAAAAACGCTTTCTAAATTTTGCGGTGTTACAACTTGGTATCAGAGCTTCGGTTTGGCGATGGATACACTGTTAGGTGTTTCATTCCTAAATCGTGGCTCGAGTTTGGTCAAACATTCCGGACGAGCGGGATTAGAGCAACGGTGAATGAAGTTAGTTGTAGTTAGTATGTAGTTGTAGGGTTTTATATGACACTGATCGACCACTTGGGTCAACCTCCTAGTATGCTTGGTTCGTCCATACTGACCAAGAACATGAACTTGTTCTTGACCGGTTAAAACCAACTAGCTGATTTAATCCCTAAATGCGGAACTGGGATTAAACCTAATCCTTAAACCCTAAAGGATTGGGATGTTGGAGAACTTGATTAGGTTAACAAGAAAGAAACCTTGTACGAAGAACTCGAACACACACATACTTGTGTGTTCGTCGACCATCAACCAAAGAACCCTAGGGTTCTTTGGCCGAAATTCGTCTAAGAGGGAGAAGGGAGAAAAGGGTTTCCCAAAACATACCTTGTTGATTGCTTAAGATAGATCCACTGATGATGAACAAGTCGAGCGATCTTCTAGTTGATCTAAGCAATGAACTTGGATCTTCAAGACTTGAAGAACACGAAGAACGAAGAACACCAAACTTGGTGTTCTTGTCTAGTTTCGGCCGAAGCCAAGGGAGAGGAGAGGGAGTGATTTCGTGAGATGTGTAAGGGGTTTTAGGGTTACCCTAAGCCTCTTATTTATATACAAATAAGTTACGCTTAGAACTCATCTAGTTTAATTAATATTAGAACTTTAATTAAACTTCCTTTTAACACTTCCATCCCTTATAGTTTAACTAGTTTACTATTGATGCACTTAACTACTAAATGTCTAGTATTAATACACTAATAATTCGGTACCCATATACACGAATTATATACTTGTATTTATACTTCTAATAGTAAATTATATAATAACCTTTATACAATTTATACAACAATATTATCCAGTTACTATATGATTTAATAGCTTTAAATCATATCATGGATAATATATAATTAACACATTGTATATTTACTCAACTAGTAAATGTACAAATACTTGTATTAATTAGTTAGTCAAAACTAATCTAGTAATAAGTTAAACTTAACTTAATACTTAACTGATTCATAATGACTATTATGAATCATTCCTCTTCGTAGTATCATTGCTTATCTTGCTCGTATTACATGTACTCACCGGTGTGACCCTTAAGTGTTTCGTAGGCATGGATGTATCATCATAGGTTGACTGACTGTGCACATAATTCCTTCAGACTCCCACTTGTGCAAGTATGTAACCTTTGTCTTAATGATACGAGCTACAATGGCCTTCTAGATGGGCATGTAGGTAACCAACCCCATAAAAATAGCTTACGTAACCCAGGTATAGTTTACGAAAAACTCTTTAATAGCATCTCCTAGTAAAGAACACTCTGTCTCTACTTCTTGGGCAACCTATGTTAGGCTCATCCCTTACAGCACGATATTTGTGATAACGAATACGAGCATGGTAGAAATTATCAACTCCTGTATTCGAAATCATTTTATGACTTCTTGATTCAAGCCGTTGTGATAAACGACAAAGAACAGATCAGTTCGTTTGGGCACGGCCGTGCACTTGCCAGTTTCTTATCAAGTCAAAGGAGCTATAAATATCTCTCCTAAAGAGTAGGTGCAATTGCCATCTTGTATATTTCGAGTTAAAAATACAACTTCCTTTATACCCAGTATCGCCTCGTATGACAAACGTATTTCAGAATTGTCTGAGTTGAACCAAAGCACATTAGTCATTGTATCATAAACCAAATACCTCAGGCTTAAGGACTATCCTAGTGAACAATACTTTTGTACTTTTCAACCACGAAGTATTGTCACGGTGGTCAATCCAATATTCATTGAGCCTCCAACAGAATATCACCGATATTTGGTTTACAGAAAACTTGTGTAGCTATCTTCGAAGAACTTCGAATCTACCACCAAATACCGCGATGACGTTAACGTCCCATCGAGGTTCCCACCTAGACGAGTAGTCACGGATTATGTATCTTTTTGAATAAATAGACTTTTATTCATGGATGATGTAAAACATACATAGTCTGAATAAGAATGATACTAACTCATGTACTATTCCTCACTGGACATAGATACTGAATTATTACTGGATCATTACTTATTCCTTTTGTTTGTGTTGATTACTTAATGATTCTTACAAACTTAACTGTAACTTTATCACTAAACCAATCATTTCTATTAAACTAAAGACATAAGATGAGTATTTAGGAATACTATTACTTTTGTCTTTGCTAGATATTGTTCTTGCAACAATCTAGAACATATTCTAGTCTTGCCTTTTATGTAATTCGGTAAACATAGGAGGATTGGAAATTAACTCCTTGGTTTCTTGAATTCATAAAATTCTCCTTGTAACTAAAGCTTCTTTTAGTTACTTGATTTGTAGATATTCTTACTAGTTAAAGAAATTTCCTTAAATGACTATGTTATCCACTGAAGGGTTAACAACCTATTAGATAAGCAATAATTAATCACAAAACTTGTGATCACGCTATTAGGTTTGCAACAATCTAATCAACGATCATTTATTATTTCTCTTAACTCGTTGGCTAACAACTTGGTAAAACCTTGTTGTTAATGTCTTACTAACTTACTAAATTCACTAACATCTTTAATGAATTACGTTAGTCTTAGCTCCCACTTACTTTTATGGAACTTAAGCATCACTTAAAGTACTACTTTGACCTAATCAATAACTTGTAATTTAATCTTTTAAGAATTCTATCAATAATTAAGATCATCCTTTAGATTTGCGAATATCCAAACATTCCTTTTTAGGGAATCATGACCTTTATTGATTACTGTATCTAGCAAGTATAAAACACTTGAAATGATATTATCAATTCTTACACACATTAGTATTCTTTAAGAACTTCATTTAATGCCAAAGTCATTTCTTGGATTTCTCAAATATCCATTATTCCTATTAGGGAATTATGAGTTGATTAAATATTGTATTTATTACAAGTATAAAAGACTTGCAATAATACCTTTTAATTCTTAAAAACTTTAATATAGTTTTGTCCCTTTTAAGAGTCATTTAATGTCTAACTCATTTTACTTGGATTATACGAATATCCAACTACTCCTATTAGGGAATTATGACTTCATTAAATCCTTTATTACAAGTATGAAAGACTTGCAATAATGCTCTTAAAATCTATCTTGATTATATCCAATATAATCATACTATATTAATACTAATACTTTAAAACTTTCTATCATAAGTAATGATTATTACTTAAGATGTTTTAACTAAGTTCAATAACTCTTGAACCTTATGCTTCCATAAAACTGTTAAATACTTACATTAGAAAAACTTTCTAATTACTAGTATCTAAATACCTTGAGCTATCAAGACATTATTTATACAACAATCAAACAAATATATAAATATAAACATGAAACATAAGTGAATCATAACTTGACTTACAATCTAGTCATAAACCTTGACTAGTGTAATTATCACACATGCACACAATATAATTCAACCATGGATTCGAAATTTATTTAAAACCAAAATAAAACTTGTTTTAACATAAAATAAAATTATCCGAAAACAATAAACTAAAATTGTTTAAAACAAATCCACAAAATACTGAATTATAAAAACTTGGTGCTCATGGGATCATCACCATCTCATGCCGGTCACTATCACTGTAACGACCGGAATTTCGGTTAATATATTAAATGGAAATATTGAGGAATAAAGGTGGGAAAATATTTAATCGAGTCTCCGTTGTGTTTTATCGAGTGTTTGGATGTTTGGGACTTGGTGTAACCAAGTATGGGTCAAGACTTGGATGGAAACAAGTTTAAAAGGCAAGAAACTGACCCGGACAGACCTCGCGACGCGAGGCAGGCGCGAGACAGTCGCGAGTTCAAACAGCAAGTTCAACGTCCAAACGCGAAGGTCTCGCGTTGACTTCGCGTTGACCTCGCGTTGAGGTCGCGGCGCGAGCCAGGCGCGAGCCTGGCGCGAAATCTGGAAAATTGCGGCAACCAGCAGGCGAACCCGAGCGGGGCGCGAGGAGCGTCTGGAATATATAATCTTGTGTGTGAGCTAGGGTTTCATTTCTCATTCAACCCCACACATAGTGCAACCGATTTGGGAGTGTTCTTGGTCGTTTTTGGAGCTCAAGAGCTTAGATCGTCACCATCTTGAAGGATTGAAACATCAAGGGTAAGTATTCTTGATTTTCTTACTCATCTACCTTGATTGTGAGCTTAGTATGGGTAAAAATGGTGGTTTGGGGAACCAACCATGTCATCTTTGGGGAAGATGACTAAACATGGGTGTAGAACACTCATTGTAAGCTTGTAATCGATGTGTACAAGTTGGATTTCGGTTTATTGATGGAAATCTTGAACTAGGGTTTGAGATTCCACCAAGTTGGATGAACTTGGTGGTTAGGGTTGTAGATATGGATTGATTGGTGATTAGTTATGGATTATAACTAGTTATTGTGTTGATATTGATGGTAGGTCAAGAAGACCTAAAGATTGGTGACATTTCACAAGTTGGAAAGCGAGGATTCGTGTTGTTAGACACAATTTGGAGTTAGCTTGGCTAAGGTGAGTACATGAGACTTTTACTGAGTACGTAGCAAATGATTTTTGAAAACTATGAAGTTTTATGAGTCTTTATTAATAAATGTTTTTAATAAAGATATGATTAAAAGGATAAGAGAATGCAAGTAATAAACCATTTAAGTATGTCTAGATGACTAATGATTTTTGAAAGAGATTATGATAATGAAAAGTAATTAATAATTCTTTATTAATATGATGTTTGACTAGAGTAATGATTATGAAAGTATGGTATTTGACTTATTAATAATATGTATTAACAAAGCTCATAACAATGAGTTTGAGTATCAAGTATTGATTAGTATATTATACTAATAAAAGTAGTGATTGAATTGGTAGGAGAAATTAATATAAAGTGACTAGAGATAGATTTGTATTCTAGTCAAAGAGAAGTTAAAGTATATGAATTTTTATAAATGATAAACACGTTTTATTTAATAAAGGACTTGGTAAAGTCAATATTGAAATTAAATAAGAAATGAGAATAATATGACAATTAGAATAGATGTATTCTAATTTATGTTGAGTATGTATTATTGGGGCATAGACCCGTATTTGATGATTTCATTATGTGTTGAGAAAAGGATCCGGATCATAGTTAACCCACATAGTTGGGGGAGTTAGTGACACCTACTTGGGGAGGTACCACCCTGCGCAAGAGTAGACTGTCGAGAAATAGTTAACCCGGAAACGGGGGAGAAATAGTTAACCCGGAAACGGGGGAGTTTTAGTTAACCCGGAAACGGGGGAGTTTCAGTTAACCCGGAAACGGGGGAGTTTACCTAGTTAACCCACATCGGGGGAGTTTGCTACGGAGAGGTCCGTAGCGTATGTGATAAAGATTTAGTAAGCTATGGATAGCTTACAAGTATGTGACTATGTGATGGGTAAGCTTACGGTTAGCTTACTAGTAAATACGAATAAGCGGTAAGAATGTAAGATAATAATTAATAAGTGATTAAAGAAAAGAAATGAATAGTAATGACTTTTATTATTTTGAGAATGGGTCGAAAACCCATGTATCTCACGAGGCTATTTTGTCTCACGTACTACTTTGTTTTTGGCTATGTACTCAGGTTCGAGATCGATGGATTAGAGGGTCTCGATAGAAGTGGCCTAGTGTTGATTAGCTCGGGAGCTCGTAGGTGGATCCCGTTTATCCTATGGTTATGATATTATCTTTGTAACACTGTGTTTTATAACTCTGATAATCTTTTCAAAGGTTTTTGTTAAACCGTATTTTGGGATATTGGACTTTATAATATTTTTATTTAAAAATATGTTTTAAAAAGGTGTTTTGAAAATTGAGGTGTTACAACTTGGTATCAGAGCTATAGTTTAAGTGAATTAGGTAGGTTTGACCTTCCTAGTCTTAAGCTATGCTAAGTAGGACCATATGTTTCCATAGGATGTCCATGATTAGTTGGTTGAGGCCGTAAGTGCGAGTGTGATAGGGTCGATCCCTAAGAGAAATGGCATGATCTGATATAAATGTGTTTTAGTTGATTGTTAAGTCATCGTTTGAATTGTGATTGTGAGACTATTGGTATAACAAAAGGGTGAACTCGAGGAGAGGACAAGCTCCTCTAAGACAAGAAAAGGAATCATAATTGAGTTTCGTCATGTTGGGTGATGATGGGAGTGACTTCAAATCGGAAGAAAGGGGACGATGATCGTTCAAGACATTGATGGCGTGTAAGCTGGATGTGTATTTGGGAAGTACCGAACCGGAGGTCGTGATTCGGTGGGTTCGTGAAACTGAGCAAGTGCTAAGGAGTAGCAAGTGTTAGTAGGGAGATGTGGTGACTTCTACGGCTCGTCTTCTATTGGGTGATGCGTTGTCACGGTGGAATGCGATGTTCGAAGCATTGAAAAAGAGAGTATGATACAAGATGTCGGGGAAGGAGTTCACGAGTAGACCAACGGTGGAAGTTTTGTTTCGAAGGAGTAGTTGAAAGAGTTGCTAATAGAGTCTCTTGTTAGGAATGTGGAGGAAGTGATTCATCAAAGGATCCAAGAATCATCAGCAAGTGGAGAAAAGAGGAAGCTCGATGGTGGTTGGAGTCCACAAAGAAAGAAAATTCATTTACAGCTCGTCGATTCATGTTGATGTGGAAAGTGCAAAGTGTGGTAAGTGTTCCTCAATTATATAGTTTAATGTTATGTGGTTTGTTAAGGCAAAAAGCCTTACCCCTTTGGATCTTAAGATAACAAAACAACCTAGACTAGCTTTGATTAATATGTAGAATAATATAGCTAAGTTTAGGTCTGATACTGAGTGATCAGTATTAAAACTCAGTATCAGTACTCAGTATCAAATAGTGATACTGAGTAGAAGGACTGAGTGATACTCAGTATAGTAACGGACTAAGATCAAATCCCTTGATCTTAGTCATTTTCCTTGCTTAGTCCTTCGGTTACTCCTTTGCTCATTATGTAAGATCTCTATAACATTATAAATAGAGATCATCTTGCAAAGGAGTACTCACCAATTTACTTTACACATTCACATCTTTTGTAATTGATCAGTGGTCTTGTTATTCCGCAACAAGCCACACTTAGTGGATTTATACATTGACCATATTCTTGTGTTATCACTTTAATATTTCTCTAAGTATAATATTCTATCAATTAACATTATAAACCAGGGTTGTTGTGACCTAACAACTGGTATCAGAGCAGGCTAAATAATCTTCTATTTAGTCGATCTATAACCCTGGCAGCCATTTCCTACATCTATCCCTCCAACACTCAAAAATCCAAAATGTCTACAATTATTGCACCAGTTATGTCTGGAAAGGGAGTACCCATCTTTGATGGAAAAGACTTCCATCAATGGAAGCTCAAATCTCAGTGGTATCTTGAATCTATTCATCATGAGATGCTCACTGTGCTAAATGATGGTCCCATCATTCCACAAACTGTGGAACCGGTTGCTGCTACTGATGATGCTCCTGAGGGCATAAGATCTGTACCTAAACTAAAGCACAACTGGACTGACACTGACCGTCAGTTGTATGCTTTAGACTCCAGAGCTAAAGGAGTGATTGGTAATGCTGTTACAAAAGAGATACTTAATGCAATTATGAAATTGCCAACAGCAAAGGCTATGTGGGATAGCCTATCAGTCACTTATGAAGGTACAGCAAAGGTGAAGTTGCAAAGAAAAAGCAACATGAGAAGGAAATATGAAAATTTCTTTTCAACTCCAAATGAAGACATCACCACTCTCTATAACAGGTTCAATACTGTTATCCATGATTTAATCAGTGTAGGCATTGTGAAAGAGGAAGGAGAGCTTGTTCAAAAGTTTCTGGATAGCCTTCCTCAACAATTTCTTGACATGACAAACTCTGTCAATGCTGCTAACAACATTGAGTCATACACTCTTCAAACTTTGTATGGTTTAATGCTGAATCATGAGGAGAATAATGCTGCAAGACTGATCAACTGGAAGAAAACTGACAAGTCTTCCACTGGTATGGCTCTAGTTGTGCAACAGGCTTATACTGTGACTGAGCCAGAAGAACCAGAAGTTGATCTTGCTGATGCTGAGGCAGAAGAGCTTGAAACTCAAATGGCTCTCATGTCTATGAAGCTGGATCAGTTGAAGAAGAAGAGGCTTGGTGTTAGCTCTTCTAATACTGACCCTAGATCAGGTCTGTGCTATAGGTGTGGAAAGCCTGGACATATTGCTGCAAATTGTCATACTAAGTCTTCTGAGACTGACCAAAATGACAAGATTGCATACCGAGCAAAAAGATATAGAGACAAATATGTCAAGCTGAAGAATTGGAGCAAGGGAAAGAGGGCCGAAGGAAATGGAGCACCTCATCAAGCACTTTACTCAGAAGCCTGGATGGATGAAGAGTTAAGTGATGATGAAGAGGAGATTGAAAATAAAGCCTTTATGGCTTTCACTGAAGATGATTTGAAGAGTTCCTTTGAAAAGGATATCAAAGAGGCTGAGAGGATGAGTGTTCATACTGATTGGGATTCCACTCAGTTGTACAAGGTAAGTTCCTTTCAAACTTATTCAGTGAATGAAAAAACCAAGATTTTTGAGTATATGCTTGTTGATCTTAAAACTTCTGTACAAAAAGAAAAAGCTTTAAAATTAACAATTAAAGAACTTGAAAGGGTAAATAATGAAAACTTGGATAAACTAGCAAAATATAAAGATTTAGAACTAAATTTTTCAGATTTAAAAGACATTAACCAAAGATTAGCTGATAAAGCTCATTTACACAAACTTGAAAAAGAGAAATTTGAAAAACAGTGTAAATCTTGGGGAAATGCTTCAATAAAATTAAATAAATGTTTAAATGAACAATTTCCAGAAAATGTGAGGGCTGCACTTGGTGTTGATCCTCAATTTAAAAGCAGGAACAATTTTGCTGATTTATTTGAAGAGTTTTCTACTATGAACCCTATTAATTTTGTAAAAGCTAAAACTTTATGTGAAGTTGGATGTCAAACTGAGTCAGATGATGAAGAAAATGAAATTTTAGAAAAACCTATTGGTCCTTCCATCTGCTCAAAGTGCTATACTGAGCTACAAGAACTCAGTATTGAATTTCAAATAACAGAAATTTCTGATACCGAGCTACCAATAGTTCAGTATGACACTTCTGCTGTTCCACCTTTTGAATTATTATTTAATACAACAACTTTTGAATTATATAATGATAATAAAACAACTTATATCTCACATGTTTCATCAAATACAGAAGTTGCAGGAACAGAAACATCAAATACTGAGACATCTAAAGTACCTGTTAAAGTTGTTCCTTCAAAACATGATAAACAAAAGACAACTTCAACTAGGTCTTTGGTTGGCAAAGACAAGAAGTCTACCACTAATAAAATTAGAAAGACTTCTCTGCCAAATAAAAATAAACAACCAGATCATCCATCTCCTAAACCAGTTAAAAACAATATTAATACATCTATTAGAAATAACAAAATTAATGTTTTAAAAACACTTGGTGATCAGGTCAAATCTTTAAGTAAACAATTTGCAAAACTCGTTTATACTGACCTACCAAAAGTGAAACATTTTTCTAAAATACCATATGAAAATATGTTTAGAAATAGACCTAGAAAATGTTATAGATGTCATCATACTGGTCATAAGGGAGATGAATGCTGGACTGATCTCTCAAGTCCTAGGTACTCAGTACCAAAGAAAAGGAGAGAAACTAAGTCAGTATCACCAAAGAAAACTTCTAAAGTTACCCCTGAAGTGATACCGATCTCTTCACATGAAGAGATCAAGTCAAATTGTGTTTATCCCACCAAAGGTCCCATTCAAAAATGGGTTCCTAAAAGGAACTAATTCTTATTTTGTGTCTTGTGCAGGGTGACAGAAAGTGGTACTTAGATAGTGGCTGCTCAAGACACATGACAGGCAGTATGGAATACCTTCTTAATTATACTCCAGAGAAGGGTCCTTCTGTCAAGTTTGGAGATGACTCAGTGGGAAAGACAAGAGGTTATGGTGTGATCAAGGCAGGCAACATAACTTTTAAAAGAGTTGCCTATGTAGAGGGTCTTAAACACAATCTGCTCAGTATTAGCCAGATGTGTGATGATGACAATGAAGCTCGATTCAGAAAGGTTGCAGGAATCATCTACAATGATAAAGGGCAGCCTGTACTCATTGCTAGAAGAGAAAAAGACGTATATGTGGTCAACCTATCTGAAATAGACCCAACTATTCGAGTATGCCTGCTTTCTAAAGTCAAGCCAGAATTACATTGGCTATGGCACAAGAAACTCTCTCACATAAATTTTAGAAATATCAACGAGCTCAGTATGAAGAAACTGGTGAGAGGATTGCCCACAATTACTTATTCAAAAGATAAGTTATGCTCAGCATGTGAAATGGGCAAGCAGAAGAAGAGTTCATTCAAGTCAAAAGTCAATCATTCCATCAATGAACCTCTTACTATGATACATATGGATCTTTTTGGCCCCATCAGCACACCATCTTTGGCCAAAAAGATCTATACTCTAGTCTTAGTTGATGAATTCTCAAGATATACTTGGGTCATCTTCCTCAAGACTAAGTCAGATGCAACAACAGAAATCATTGCCTTTATAAAAAGAGAGGAACTTCAAAAAGGTAACAAGGTCAAGCAACTTAGAAGTGACCATGGTACTGAGTTTAAGAACTCAGTATTAGCAGATTTCTGTGAAGAAAAAGGAATCATTCAAAACTTCTCTGCAGCCTACACACCCCAACAAAATGGTGTTGTAGAAAGAAAGAACAGAACACTGATTGAAGCTGCAAGAACTTTATTATGCCATGATGGACTGGCACTGAGTTTCTGGGCTGAAGCTGTAAACTGTGCAAATTTCACTCAGAATAGAGCCACTATAGTCCAAAGACATCTGAAGACTCCATACGAGTTATACAATGGCAAGATTCCTAATGTGGAATATTTCCACATCTTTGGGAGTAAATGTTTTGTACTCAGTACAAAATAAAATCTCAATAAATTTGCTCCCAAAGCAAATGAAGGTGTGTTCATGGGCTACTCTCCACACTCCAAAGCTTTCAGAGTGTATATCATCTCAACCAAGATGATTGTAGAATCCATTCATGTCACATTCGATGAAGATCAGAATGAGCATTCTACCTCAGCAAGTGAAGACATAAGTGGCATAGATATTCTATGCAATCCAGAACACTCCATTGCTGAACAGCCTAAGTTTCATCCACACTTTATTCCTAATAAGTTTAATGAACCTGATCAAGTTCAAACTCAGTATCACTCAAATGCGTCTAATACTGAGGTTCCCATAACAGAGGACCTTCATACTGAGTTTCCAACCAATGATCTGAACCACTCTATTTATGAAGAAGGTGAAACATCCAACACTTCACAAGAATCCACATCAATTCTGCAAAATGAAGATGAACAGCAACATGTACTGTCTAATACTGATCAGAATTCCACTCAGTATCAGACAGACAACACGTCAAATCAACAAGATATTGTTGATCCTATTTTAAATGCTCCCTTAGGAAACAATTTAAGGGAACACAGAGACCATCCACACTCAAACATTATTGGTCCTATTGGAGAAGGTGTCCAAACAAGAAGAAAATTAGAATTTCCAACCCAAGCAACTGCAAACTTTTGTTTTTTCTCAAGTTTTCTATCTACCATTGAACCAAAGAAAGCTGATGAAGCTTTATTAGATGAAGATTGGGTAGAGGCTATGCAAGAAGAGCTCACAGAGTTTGAAAGAAACAAAGTTTGGAACTTAGTACCACCTCCTTCTGGCAAAACTATTATTGGTACTAAGTGGGTGTTCAGAAACAAGATGGACAAGGATGGTGTTGTCATCAGAAACAAAGCAAGGTTAGTTGTTCAAGGTTACAGGCAAGAAGAAGGCATTGACTATGATGAAACTTTTGCACCAGTTGCAAGAATTGAAGCTATTAGGTTGTATCTTGCATATGCAGCCTTTAAGAATTTCAAAGTTTATCAGATGGATGTCAAAAGTGCTTTTCTAAATGGAAAACTACAAGAAGAAGTTTATGTTAAACAACCTCCAGGTTTTGTTGATCCCAAATTTCCTCATTATGTTTTCAAGCTTGATAAAGCTCTATATGGGCTCAAACAAGCTCCAAGAGCCTGGTATGACACCTTGTCTGAGTATCTTATTGAAAATAAGTTTACAAGAGGTAAAATTGATAAAACATTATTTTCAAAAAGGAAAGGTTCTGACATCTTACTCATTCAGATATATGTAGATGACATTATCTTTGGTTCCACTGACAAGTCAATGTGTGACTGGTTTGCGAAGATAATGTCAACTCAGTATCAGATGAGTATGATGGGAGAACTTACTTACTTTCTGGGTTTACAAGTTGAACAAAAGCCTGATGGCACTTTTATAAATCAAAGTAAGTATGTGCATGACATGTTAAAGAAATACAACTTTGAAAATCTATCTTCCATGCACACTCCTATGGGTACTCAGGATAAGATAAGTAAGGATGAAACTGGTAAACCAGTATGTCAATCCACATACCGAGGAATGATTGGTTCCTTACTTTACTTAACTGCTAGTAGGCCTGATATCATGTTTGCCACATGTTTGTGTGCTCGGTATCAGGCTGATCCTAAAGAATCACACATGAAAGCAGTTAAGCGCATCTTTAGATATCTTACAGGTACTCCTAACCTGGGTCTTTGGTATCCCAAAGACTCAAACTTTGACCTTGAAGGGTACACAGATGCAGATTTTGTAGGTTGTAGATTGGACAGAAAGAGCACAAGTGGAGGATGTCAATTTCTAGGTGGAAGACTAGTTGGCTGGTCATCCAAGAAACAAAATTCGGTAGCAACTTCCACAGCAGAAGCAGAATATGTTGCTGCAGGAAGTTGTTGTGCTCAATTATTATGGATGCAGTATCAACTCTTAGACTATGGGTTCAACTTTCATAAGACTCCTATTCATTGTGATAACAAGAGTGCTATTGCTATCACAGAGAACCCAGTCCATCACTCCAAAACCAAGCACATTGATATCAGACACCACTTTATTCGAGATAATGTGGAAAAGGGTAAGGTTGAAGTAGATTATGTACCAACAAATGAACAATTGGCTGATGTATTTACTAAACCTCTTCCTGAGGAAAGGTTTATGTATTTACTAGGGCAATTAGGTATGTTGAATCCTTAATCTTTATTAAATTTCTTTAAAACTGAGCGCTCAGTATCACTCCTGTTGATACTGACCACTCAGTATCACTAGTCTGTTATCAACAAAATTTAAATTTTTTATTTTTTTTATAAATTTCAAGAGCAAATAAATTGTTTTTATATTTTTTTAAATTTTTTAAAAATTAATTATTTTTTAACTCGGTATTGGGGTATGACGGCTCTTACACCGAGCTTAATCCTCATACTGCTCAAACGGTAACTTTTCTTAATAAGAAAGTTACCGTTGGCAGAAGATAAGGCACTCAAATCAGCCGCTTTTACTTCCCAATACCTTATTTATCTTTCAAATCTCCTATAAATAACCGTTTATTTTTATTTCAAATTTTTTTTAACTGTTATTTCCTCTTTCATCTTAAATTCTCTCTGCGATTAACGATTTCACTTTCTCTTAGCAAGCAAATTCTTTCAAATCAAAATCACAGATGGCGAACTATACTTTTGTTGCTCCAGAAGTTCAATCGGAAATCCAATTCCGAAATAATGAAGTACCCAGGTTTGCGAGGAACAACATCACAGCAAATTTCAATATTCCTCAAGCCTGGGCATGCCAAGAATTCACGAACATCGTCACTTTTATGAAGAATTGCCCAATTGCTCGTGCCCTGACATTATCTCCTAGAGCAATCTACCCAGAAATGTTATGCGAGTTTTGGTACTCTGCTACACTCGATTCTCCAGATATGATTGCTGGGTGGGTAATTAGAGATCAAAGAAGGGCATTTGTTTCTACTGCAATCATTCGTGAAGCACTGAGACTTCCCGCCCAAGCTCAGTATGACCCATTTGTTGATCGATCAGAGGCACGCTCTGTTCTGCCTTTTCTGGGTCGAAGAGGAACAACTGGCACAATCAAAAGAAATGAATTTGGTCCTATGTGGGGTATTCTTATCACAACAATAATTCGATGTATGACCCACAAGACGGGGGCTTTGGACCAAATAAATGAATTTGGGATGCAAATAGTACATGCTCTGTACTATGGAAGAAACATTGATTTTGCTCGCCTAATCTTCAATGAATTAGCTACTCTGGTCCGAGCAAACACAAGGGAATGCAATGTCCCTTTCTGCAGATTTCTTTCACTCATATTTCAAAACTCAATGCCCACACACATTTATGATGAATTTCACAGCCCAAGAGTTGATCTTCCTCCACTCAGTGAGAAGATCTTCTTTTACAGACCAAGAGAAGGAGAACCTCTTCTAAGTCCTCCTATGTGGGCCATTGTTCAAGAACACATTGATGATGTAGAACACATGTCTGATACTGAGTCAGACAATGATGATGATGATGATAATGATGATGATAGTGGTAATGGAGCACAGGCTGGTCAAGATATTGAGATGCAGGATGTCCCACAAGTTCAAGAACCAACTATCTCTCCACCTGCACAAGATCTTGCTGCTCCTCATATTGAAACCGATCGTGAAACTGAGTCCTCAGAAGACACACCACTGCTCCTTCGAAGAAGAAGAAGGAATGTTTCTCCTATCATTATGGGCAACTTATCATCTGAGGAAGTGCAGCCTGCCAATGTTCCATCATTAACTGCATCTATTCAAGCCCAAAGCTTTATTGCAGCCACCGCTGACCTTCCAGGTCCAGAACAAGCTCCACCTGCTCAACCAATTGAGGAACCTCATGTTCCTCTTGATGTGGAGATTCAATATGCACAAACTGCACTGGAAGGTGCTCAGCATGACAGAGGGGTCGGTATTGAAGAGGTTGGTGCTGCACATCAACAAACACATGATCCTGCACCGACCTCTGCAAATGCTCGAAGGGAATCTGACAGAGTCTCAGGTATGAATTTCTAAAAATCCTTAAACTTATATACATATATTTCATTCCCAAATAGAGACTAAGTATTGGACAGTACCAACTCAATACTGACCAAAGTCTCAAACGATCTTTTAAATATATATCCTCTTATGGCCAACATAGCTAGCCCACTGCTGCTATGCAAAATTCATATACTGAGCACACAAAATTGATCATTGTCAGTCTACAGTTGTCTCAACATTTAAAGAGACAATGGTGGTTGATGTCATACTGACACCCACTGGTGCTGCTTGAATAATGTCCAACTTATTTTTGAGTTGGGTAGCATCATTCAAGAAATGATCACAAACCCTTAAGCCACAAAATCCAAAAATATTCAATGGGGTTTAGCCACATTTCTGTTATCACTCTCATACCGAGTGATAAACATTGAAAATAACAAGAAGCACATCCCAGGCTTCGAATTCCCACACCCAAACCTTTTAGTAAATGTGACTTATTCTATACTGAGCTACTTAAATTTTTCACACTCATCTTTACTAAAATCTTCTTACACATGCTATCCACAAGTCCACAATATTTCATCCTATACCAGATGAAATACAGACTTCACAAACTCTGTTTATATGATTGTAGAATTAAACAACACCACAATTCTATTTGATAAACCTTTCATTCTAACCAGTTTTATATTTTTGTTTCTTTAGCACCATCTGTGCAGGGCATTCCGGCATCTCAAGCTGCAGCAGCCCAAGTAACTCTGCAAGCAATCATGCAGCACATTCTGGCCATCCAACAAACTCAAAATGTAATACTAGCCAGAATGGACAAGATGAGTGGTGATATTGATTTAATAAAACAGTCAGTATCACTCCTTCAACAACCACAGCAGCCTCCACAAACTCCACCAGGTTCACCTGGTGACCACAATGAAGAAGGAGAAGGAGAAGGAGGTGCTGGTGATACTGATGCTGCAACTGAGCCCATGCCCTCCCCTACTCTTGAACAACCTGAAGGGGACATGGGTGGTGATACTGATCCTCTTCCCTCCTCATCAAATGATAACAAAAAGGGGGAGAAAAGACAAAGAGATTCTGAGGTTGATCAAACTGAGCCTTCTGCTCAGGGGGAGAAAAGAAGAAGATTGAATGAAGATCAACCTCAACAACAACATCAGCAAAGCCCTCATACTGAGCCATTTCGCATTCAGTATGAGAGAAGAAGACAAAGAACAAGGTCAGAATTACAAGTTCAAGACCCACTTGAGCCATCTGCTCAGGGGGAGACTCATACTGACCAACCACAGCAAGCTTATACTGAGCCACCTGCTCTAGAAGAAAATAACTTACAAATTGTGGTCTATAGACCTTTTGTGTGGCTCATTGCTGATGATGAAGATGAAGAACATCCAGTGGAATCAGAAGATTTTTTAAACTTTGCATTGGATGAAGCAAATAAAGAAACTTCTTCATCATCATTCTCAGATGATGAAGAGCATACAAGAAAATCTATCTCATCTCAGGCTGAAGGACCTTCTAGAATTCCTAGAAGACCAATAACCAGAAGAATGACAAATGTGGTTATGTCCTCAGAATCTAGTGAAGAACAAGATCCAGCTCCTCTGATCTCAAGACCTAGAAGATCTGCTCAGTTTACTGAGGGAAAGAGTGAAGCTGAGGATGAGATTGAGGCCCAAAGGTTCTTCCCTGTTAAGGAAGAACCTGAATCTGAGTCTGAAGATGTTCCAAGAAGATCTCATACTGTAAGAAGAACTGGAGATGAATTACTTGAACAGTATTGGAACATTGTGGCACAAAGAACAAGATATAGGGAAACAAGGATGAGTATGCTGAGGAAGAAAGCATTTCCAACTGTAAGAGACATATACTGGCTAAATGAGTTTGTCAACAAAATAAAGGTCAAAACTGTTGATAGATCAATTGTTGCAACTTGTACTGGGCCAGTCAGTCCTCCAATGAAGTTTCTCCTCCATGACATTCTAAATATGGGACTTCATGATTGGATAAAAATTGCTAGACTAATCAAGGAAATGCCTTCAAGATCTTCTGAAGCCCAAGTGATGATGGATGAAATCTGGGCTGTATCTGCTATATGCTATGAAAAAGGCATTCTTTATGCAGCAGAATACAGGGCACTCAGTGTGATGACTGAAGCTATGAGGAACAACAAACCTGAGTGTCTTAATACTTTCAGAATAATTCCCACATATACTGTTCCCCCTAATCTCATTTTTCATGATCAAAAGAGTACCATATATCCAACATTTGGATACATGTATACTGACTCAGATGACAGGGAATGCTTCATTACTGAAGCAGATTTGGCAACAGCTCCTATCAGCCATTTGGTGGGTCTTAAATGGATGATAACCAAGAAAGAAGATGCTTGGTTTAGAAAAAAGATAGTTGCTGTACTAAACAACAGGCAAGATGAACTGAAGAAAAGAGAAGAGTTCATCCATGTGAAGAAAGAAGTCTTCTACGAGTTTGAATCGATCAACAAAGACTAAAGAAGAAGACTTTGCAGCCTGTAGCTTATTTTGTTTAGGTCTAGCTTTGATTAATATGTAGAATAATATAGCTAAGTTTAGGTCTGATACTGAGTGATCAGTATTAAAACTCAGTATCAGTACTCAGTATCAAATAGTGATACTGAGTAGAAGGACTGAGTGATACTCAGTATAGTAACGGACTAAGATCAAATCCCTTGGTCTTAGTCATTTTCCTTGCTTAGTCCTTCGGTTACTCCTTTGCTCATTATGTAAGATCTCTATAACATTATAAATAGAGATCATCTTGCAAAGGAGTACTCACCAATTTACTTTACACATTCACATCTTTTGTAATTGATCAGTGGTCTTGTTATTCCGCAACAAGCCACACTTAGTGGATTTATACATTGACCATATTCTTGTGTTGTCACTTTAATATTTCTCTAAGTATAATATTCTATCAATTAACATTATAAACCAGGGTTGTTGTGACCTAACATGGTTTGGGGTTTATTCGTTCAGTGGTCATTCGGTTTGGTGCTTAAGTGAAATGGCTATAGAAATTTGGAAGAATCGTTGATATGGATATGTATTAGGGGGATAATCTCCTCAGTTCGTTATGTAAATAGGAATGTTATATTTTAACGAGTCAGTGTGCAACGACACAAGTAGTAAGGATAGAAAGTATTATGCTATCATGGAATATCAAAAGGTGAATCACGGGAAAGGTGAATGTGTTCAATGAAAGGGTGGAAGTACAAGGAAGTACTAAGAGTTAGCGAGAATTGTATTTTTGGATGGGAAACCATAGAAGGGAAGAGTTCCAAAGTAAAATTGTAGCATTCTGTGAGAATAAGGATAAGTGATGTGGCATTACCATATGATATCGGTAAAGAAAAGAATGATGTAAAATATAGTGAAGTTTCAAAACCGTAAATGGAAAATATGTGGAAAAGAGTAAGTATTGGGAATGACAAACTTAGATATTGGATATGGTTGAGTAAAAGTTGGAAATCGGTCATAGCAAAAGTTTGTGTCATGGATGATGGATTCGATGCTAAGGGTAAAAGGATAATTAATGGTAAAATGTCCTAAAAATGGTATGTTAAGTCAAGGGTAACAATTAATTATTGGGAAAAGGACATAGAAAAAGTGTGATAGCTTATACTTGGATTATGGATCGGAGTCAATTGGTTGACTTGAGTTAACCGGGTGATTCGGTAAAAATGTGGATAATTGAATGTAATGGTGGTTACCTAAGTAGTGAAAGAAAGATTGGAAATTTTGATAATGGGAAAATGAATCGACTAAAGATGATTGATAAATGAGTAGATTGGTGAAAAGCACTAGAAATGAATATGTGAATACCAGGTGGTATAAAGTGATAAGTGGGAGTAATGGTCTATAAAAAGAATATGATTTGAGGAAGTTAATAATATGTGATATTTGGAGAAATGTAAATTGAATAGAGAATGTGATTAGTTATGAAAGAAAATGATGGCATGATGCTATGTGTATGATGCATACATGAATTGTATGCAAGATAGAATGGTATTGTATGGATGTTGTTAGATCGGAGGCTTTCCGGTTAACGAGATTTGATGAGTTACTATGGATTGGAGGCTTTCCGATCATTGTGACAGTTTGGAATCGTGATGGATTGGAGGCTTTCCGATCATCTCGATAAGATAGTTAGAGTATGATTTGTTATATCAGGGATATGATGTTTGTATCTGACGTATGCAGAACCGTATGTCTAGTTATTGTTATGATTTTTATGGCAAATGAGAACTTGGGTTGAAAACACGGGTAGTGTTTAAGTATAAGTAGGTGTAGGAGATGCCTACAAGTTCATGGTTTATGAAAAAGGAATGCTTTTAGGAAGTAAAGTTGTTAGTAACCAATGAGTGGTGAAAGAGGTATAATGGGTGGTTAGGCCACAGTTGGATATGACTGAGGCTCTAGAGCCGGTAATCGGGAATTACAAGTATGATATAAGGATGGTGGAAGGAGATTATAAATGGTATAAGTAATTGAATGAAAGTTTAAAAGTGATAGAAATTTGGTACCGTTTTAAATGAAAATTGTTAATCGATTGTGGGAATCGAAATCGAGGGAAAAGGGAACAATTGAGAAAGGAAATTTAGATATTGAAATCGGAAATGAAAAGCTTGGGAAGCGATGCCTTAGTAATAAAGAATATGTGGAATTTAGCAAGGTAAGTTGACTTTATTCATAAGTCAAGGTTGGTCAACTAGTGGAATGTTGACTTTAGTCAAAATTGGGTTTTGACTTTCGTTTAAAATGGTTAGTCAAGGATAAGGGCATACTATATCATCTGCATGTGTATGATAGTGGTTAAATGGATTGATGGAAATAATGGTAGTCAAAGGGTACGACTTTGACCGTTGGTATTCCGAGTTGAAATAGAGGATCGAGTATGATTATTGTTGGACCATGAATGTAAGGTGGATTGTAAAGGAATTGGTGATCAATGGAACCACCAGTGGATAAAGAAATTATCAAGATATGGTTGACTTCGTGCTTAAGTCAAGGATTTGGCAATGTTGACAATTTGGTCAAAGCTAGGCATTGACTATCATTTTGGTCAATTGGCTATTAGTAATGATTGGGTTATATCGTCCCAATGTAGATAAATGAATTGGTAAAATGATTGAAAATGTTAAGGTCAAGTTGTGAAATTTTGACCCGTTCGGGTATTAGGGACTCAAGATTGGGTTTTTGACCCGTTTGAGTTTAACGGAGTCAAGTAAGGAAATCAAATGCATAAGTATTATTGGATCATAATTTGGAAGTGTAATGAGGATTGAAAATCCTTGAGTTGATTCCGAGGACGGAATCCTTTTAAGGGGTGGATAGTTGTAACGACCGGAATTTCGGTTAATATATTAAATGGAAATATTGAGGAATAAAGGTGGGAAAATATTTAATCGAGTCTCCGTTGTGTTTTATCGAGTGTTTGGATGTTTGGGACTTGGTGTAACCAAGTATGGGTCAAGACTTGGATGGAAACAAGTTTAAAAGGCAAGAAACTGACCCGGACAGACCTCGTGACGCGAGGCAGGCGCGAGACAGTCGCGAGCTCAAACAGCAAGTTCAACGTCCAAACGCGAAGGTCTCGCGTTGACTTCGCGTTGACCTCGCGTTGAGGTCGCGGCGCGAGCCAGCGCGAGCCTGGCGCGAAATCTGGAAAATTGCGGCAACCAGCAGGCGAACCCGCGTCACCTCGCGGCGCGAGGTGGGCGCGAGCGGGGCGCGAGGAGCGTCTGGAATATATAATCTTGTGTGTGAGCTAGGGTTTCATTTCTCATTCAACCCCACACATAGTGCAGCCGATTTGGGAGTGTTCTTGGTCGTTTTTGGAGCTCAAGAGCTTAGATCTTCACCATCTTGAAGGATTGAAACATCAAGGGTAAGTATTCTTGATTTTCTTACTCATCTACCTTGATTGTGAGCTTAGTATGGGTAAAAATGGTGGTTTGGGGAACCAACCATGTCATCTTTGGGGAAGATGACTAAACATGGGTGTAGAACACTCATTGTAAGCTTGTAATCGATGTGTACAAGTTGGATTTCGGTTTATTGATGGAAATCTTGAACTAGGGTTTGAGATTCCACCAAGTTGGATGAACTTGGTGGTTAGGGTTGTAGATATGGATTGATTGGTGATTAGTTATGGATTATAACTAGTTATTGTGATGATATTGATGGTAGGTCAAGAAGACCTAAAGATTGGTGACATTTCACAAGTTGGAAAGCGAGGATTCGTGTTGTTAGACACGATTTGGAGTTAGCTTGGCTAAGGTGAGTACATGAGACTTTTACTGAGTACGTAGCAAATGATTTTTGAAAACTATGAAGTTTTATGAGTCTTTATTAATAAATGTTTTTAATAAAGATATGATTAAAAGGATAAGAGAATGCAAGTAATAAACCATTTAAGTATGTCTAGATGACTAATGATTTTTGAAAGAGATTATGATAATGAAAAGTAATTAATAATTCTTTATTAATATGATGTTTGACTAGAGTAATGATTATGAAAGTATGGTATTTGACTTATTAATAATATGTATTAACAAAGCTCATAACAATGAGTTTGAGTATCAAGTATTGATTAGTATATTATACTAATAAAAGTAGTGATTGAATTGGTAGGAGAAATTAATATAAAGTGACTAGAGATAGATTTGTATTCTAGTCAAAGAGAAGTTAAAGTATATGAATTTTTATAAATGATAAACACGTTTTATTTAATAAAGGACTTGGTAAAGTCAATATTGAAATTAAATAAGAAATGAGAATAATATGACAATTAGAATAGATGTATTCTAATTTATGTTGAGTATGTATTATTGGGGCATAGACCCGTATTTGATGATTTCATTATGTGTTGAGAAAAGGATCCGGATCATAGTTAACCCACATAGTTGGGGGAGTTAGTGACACCTACTTGGGGAGGTACCACCCTGCGCAAGAGTAGACTGTCGAGAAATAGTTAACCCGGAAACGGGGGAGAAATAGTTAACCCGGAAACGGGGGAGTTTTAGTTAACCCGGAAACGGGGGAGTTTCAGTTAACCCGGAAACGGGGGAGTTTACCTAGTTAACCCACATCGGGGGAGTTTGCTACGGAGAGGTCCGTAGCGTATGTGATAAAGATTTAGTAAGCTATGGATAGCTTACAAGTATGTGACTATGTGATGGGTAAGCTTACGGTTAGCTTACTAGTAAATACGAATAAGCGGTAAGAATGTAAGATAATAATTAATAAGTGATTAAAGAAAAGAAATGAATAGTAATGACTTTTATTATTTTGAGAATGGGTCGAAAACCCATGTATCTCACGAGACTATTTTGTCTCACGTACTACTTTGTTTTTGGCTATGTACTCAGGTTCGAGATCGATGGATTAGAGGGTCTCGATAGAAGTGGCCTAGTGTTGATTAGCTCGGGAGCTCGTAGGTGGATCCCGTTTATCCTATGGTTATGATATTATCTTTGTAACACCGTGTTTTATAACTCTGGTAATCTTTTCAAAGGTTTTTGTTAAACCGTATTTTGGGATATTAGACTTTATAATATTTTTATTTAAAAATATGTTTTAAAAGGGTGTTTTGAAAATTGAGGTGTTACAATCACTTTTCATCTCCTCCTGCAATAAACGATTGCAAAAGTTAGATTACTCGTAATGTACTTTACAAGTATCTTAAAGTGATTAAGAAGTGTGGTTGTTTTACCTGAGGAACTTGCGTTTCCTCCACTACCACTTGCACCCTTTGGACAATTTCTTTTCCAATGCCCAGCCTCACCACACTTGAAGCACCGGTTCTCGGTCCTCGCAGTGTTAGGCTTAACCTTCTTGACCTTTTGTTTGACATCTTTACCATTTGGCACTCCTTGGTTAGGATAGGTTTTACCCTTTCCTTTACCACCATGCCCCTTTCTCTTCTTCCCACCGCCACCGCCATTACCAATCAAGAGAACGTCCTTAGATTTGGTCCCCAAACTCAACTCAGCTGTCTTGAGCATGGAATGTAGCTCAGCAATGGATTTCTCCATATTATGCATGTTGTAGTTGACCACAAAAGACTTGTAGTCATCTGACAACGAGTTGAGTATAGTATCTGTTGCCATTTGCAACGGTATGGGGTGACCAAGTCTAGCGAGGTGATCCATGTGTCCTTTCATTTTCATGATGTGGGCACTCACCGGCGTTCCCTTGACCATCTTGCAAGAGTTGACGGCTCCATTGATGTCAAACCTCTCAGTGCGAGCTTGCTCTTGAAATGAATCCCTAAGTTGCTGGATCATCTCAAATGCAGGCACATCCATAAGTCCCGCTTGTAACTCAGGACTCATGGTGGCTAGCATCAGACAACTCACATCGAGTGCATCACTGACATGCTTATCATAAGCTTGCGTCGTTTCAGCTCTGGCATTAACAGCAGGGGTGTTTGGTACTGCTCTCTCCAAGACATACCACTTTCTCTCATGCCTGAGCACAATACGAAGATTGCGCTCTCAGTTGAGAAAGTTTGACCCAGTCAACTTGTCTTTTTCGATGATTGAGCGAAGTGATAGATTGTTGGTACTTGTTGTCGCAATCACGTTTGTTGCTGCCATCTACAAATCAAACCCAGTTTAATTAGTAATCATCAATAAACATTCTCTAAAATATATTATAAACCCATAATTAATATTTTAGGCCTAGGATCCATATATCACATTCTCGCCGCAAGGTTTGGGCACTTCCCGACGAGACATGCTATTTCTGGTAGGTAACTTCCTTACCGATCGTATCAAGACTTGACACGATTCCTAGGGGTCGTAGAATCTTTAGACTTTTAACTTATTACAACTTTGTACAATCTAATTGGACATTTCTAAGTTAGTAATAAAGTCTAGTATGTTTATTCTACTCAAGTACTTTTTGGGCCGGGAATCCCGATTATCACCAAAGTAGATCAGACCATCTAAGACAGTACGATGCTCTGCGGCGGGACTCCCGATTATCACAGAACCTTACGCACCCTAACACTCGCAATGATTTGAATGCATATCTAAGGTTCTTTATCCTTACAATATGAATATCGTTTAACAAGTGAGGTGTTCCATTAGGTGGATAGTACTTAGATCTAACACATCTAGTTTTCCATATGTCTAATAATGAAATCAAACATTTCTTATGACTTATTAGATTCGACCAAGACTTATGTCTTAACGACACACTTACAAACTTTGTGATTTTCTTGTGTAGCTCCCACTAGCTTCAACAACCATGATGAAACTTAAGCTAACACAATCACCGGTTTATACTTGGTGAAACTAATAAACTTATTATATAAAGACTATATATAATAATTCTTAGTTTGTTTAAACCTTTCTTATATTTAACTTGAACTAGTTAAATATAGGTTCTTGTTATTTTTACTTGATCATTAATCTAGTATATTACATGACTTGTAAAATACTTACTTGTATAATTATCTAGTTATAATATCTTATAACTTTATACATCTTAATATATATAACTTTGTATATTTCTAGTTAATCATATAATTTCAACTTGTACAATTTCTAGTTATAATTAAATCATAACTTTGTACTTTCTAGTTTTAATTATATTATAACTTATACAATAACTAATTATAATATTATCTTTTAAAGATCAAAATAACATTACCCTTTTTAATTGTTCCATTTTATCTTGTATTTTAATGTATTCGTATATATGTATATTTTATAATAAACTTGTAACATTCTAATAAGAATATTACATCTAGCTTATACATGTGTATTTTAACTTAATCTAATTAAAATACGTATAAACTAATTATTTCCTTTAAAATTCAATTTTACCTAATTATTAAAAATTCCGAAAAATTAAATACATATATATAAATAATTAAATACATCTTGTTAATTTTAGAACTTAAAAATTAACATCTTCTTTATCAATTCCCTAAATTAATTAGATGAACCCTAATCTTGTTTTTGATCAATCAAAACTAGGGTTTTGACTTTCTTGATCAAAGACATCATTTTATTTAAAAGATTAATTTCTTTTAATCAATCCTACCTAAACAATAAACTTTGTTTAAATTCTAAGATAGATTATAACCTTTAATAAATTTATTTAAACTCTTTAAATTAAACCTTATAGACAATAAAACTTTGTCTAAATTACTAGGTTTAAAGAACTAGTCTTAATAAATCTATTAAAATAATAATTAAACCTATTAAACATAAACTTGTTTAATTATCTAGGTTTTAGATTATTATTGTACTAATTAATTCTTTTAATTAACCTAAACTAGTTTAATCCTAGATTATATCTAGGGTTTCGAAAATTTGCTTAAAACCTAGGGAACTTTTCCACCAATTAAACTAAGCTAGTTTAACAAACTTGGTGTCCAAGTAACCTCCTTGATTTCGAAATCTTTGAGAAAAGGAAAGGATCCTTTTTTATTAATTAAACCAAAACTTGGTTTAACAGACTTGATCCAAGATTTTGAAGATCAAACAATAAGGAAAGAATCCTCTTGATCAAGAACTTTGAAATTCTTGATCCTGGGGTTCTTCCAATTTTTTGAAAATTCTAGGGTTAGGGAAAGAAGCCTTTTGACCAATTAAACTAAACTAGTTTAATGTTCTTGGTCCTAGGGTTCTTTCTTGCTTTTCGAAAATTCTAGGGTTCTTAGAAACCTCTTGACCAATTAAACTTAGACTAGTTTAATATTCTTGGTCCTAGGGTTCTTTACCCTTTTCGAAATTTAAGAAGAAGGAAAAAAAACTTAAAACAAAAAAACTTAAAATTAAAGTAACAAAAAACAATCTTTGTTAATCTAGTCTAGATCTCTAAACCTGGCTCTGATACCACTGTAGGGTTTCATATGACATTGATCGACCACTTGGGTCAACCTCCTAGTATGCTTGGTTCGTCCATACTGACCAAGAACATGAACTTGTTCTTGACCGGTTAAAACCAACTAGCTGGTTTAATCCCTAAATGCGGAACTGGGATTAAACCTAATCCTTAAACCCTAAAGGATTGGGATGTTGGAGAACTAGATTAGGTTAACAAGAAAGAAACCTTGTACGAAGAACTCGAACACACACATACTTGTGTGTTCGTCGACCATCAACCAAAGAACCCTAGGGTTCTTTGGCCGAAATTCATCCAAGAGGGAGAAGGGAGAAAAGGGTTTCCCAAACCATACCTTGTTGATTGCTTAAGATAGATCCACTGATGATGAACAAGTCGAGCGATCTTCTAGTTGATCTAAGCAATGAACTTGGATCTTCAAGACTTGAAGAACACGAAGAACACGAAGAACGAAGAACACCAAACTTGGTGTTCTTGTCTAGTTTCGGCCGAAGCCAAAGGAGAGGAGAGGGAGTGATTTCGTGAGATGTGTAAGGGGTTTTAGGGTTACCCTAAGCCTCTTATTTATATACAAATAAGTTACGCTTAGAACCCTTCTAGTTTAATTAATATTAGAACTTTAATTAAACTTCCTTTTAACACTTCCATCCCTTATAGTTTAACTAGTTTATTATTGTTTCACTTAACTACTAAATGTCTAGTATTAATACACTATTAATTCGGTACCCATATACACGAATTATATACTTGTATTTATACTTCTAATAGTTAATTATATAATAACCTTTATATAATTTATACAACAATATTATCCAGTTAATATATGATTTAATAGCTTTAAATCATATCATGGATAATCTATAATTAACACATTGTATATTTACTCAACTAGTAAATGTACAACTACTTGTATTAATTAGTTAGTCAAACTAATCTAGTAATAAGTTAAACTTAACTTAATACTTAACTGATTCATAATGATTATTATGAATCATTCCTCTTCGTAGTATCATTGCTTATCTTGCTCGTATTACATGTACTCACCGGTGTGACCCTTAAGTGTTTCGTAGGCATGGATGTATCATCATAGGTTGACTGACTGTGCACATAATTCCTTCAGTAGTTACTAACGAATTGAGCTAAGCTTTCGTGAGATGTTGTGATTGTTACATATGACAAGTAAAGAGAACCCGATCCCCTTGGCCCCAAGAAATATTGGTACCACAAGTAACAATGCGGAAATTGACCGATGAGCATATATACACACGTTGGAAAATGAAGTGCATTAGAGGTGGTCAATTTGGGCAAGAGGGAAATTGTCTTTGGGGAAAAGAAAATGGGTTGTGGGTCAAGGACGGGGGCGGTCAGGGAATCTTCACCAACGTCAGACCGACAGTGAGAGCTCGGGTATGTTTTTATAAACTCAATACTTGTGTTTATGTAAAATTGGTAATTGAGTAGATCGCTTAATTAGGACTTGTGAAATGATGTGATGAACTGAAATGCGTACCTTTAGTGTTTTATGCCACTGGAAGTGGAATAATTGATTGATTATTGATTTAGGGTACATCATCTGTGTCAGGAGTTTATATAGATATAAATGATGCATGCTTTGTAGTCTCTTTATTATTGGAACCTGGACTAGGTTAGTGTGATCTGATGTGTGGATTGTTCTAGTTGAATCAAAGTTATTGTTGTAGGTTATAAAAGATAGTTTTCTTTTCTTGTTGTCGGCGCACACATAGTGCCTCGTGTGTTTAAAGTTGCTCACTTATGTTTGGTGAAAATTTAGGATAAGTCGAAATTGTCTGCCTTGGTTGTTCCTTTTCTTCAGGAGAAGTGAAGATAATTAGTTGTATGTCGGTATCGGTCACAATATATGTAACTGTAGATAAATTTGAGTATGATAGTCATGGTGTGGATATCGTTAATGCAAGACTTATAATTATGATAGATGTAATCATAGACGTGAATTGAATAGTCCAAGTAGGACTAGTGTTGCTATGTGAAAAAGTTGGAACTTTTATTGTGACCTGTCGGGTCACATGTAGTGACTTGTATATTGAGAGTCAGAAATGTATGTCCAATGTGAATAAATTGATGTTTGTTTTTGTTATAGACACTAATTATGACAGTCACTCAATGTTAGTTATCTGAATGACCTGAAATGTTTGTGATAAAATAACGATCTGTTTCCTATGTTGAATTTGGAATCTAGAAAGTGACTAATGAAGTGTATGTGCGGATTATTTTGAGTTGACTTGCGATAGTAATAATCGAAGATAAAGAGGTTGTTAAGTGATTGCATTGATTATGAAATTATTTGAGACAAGTTTTGAAATTAGATGATTATATTAAAATGATTTATGTTGATAAAATTGGTCATTGCTTAAATTGGTAATCTTTAAATTACTTAAAGTGATGATAATGCATGGATAATTGTAATAGAAGTTGTCAAGTTAAGAGCATGAGGTTTTATGCGTTAAGAGATATGTATCTAGATGAAATATCGTGTTAGAAACGATAAATATTGTTTATGCTTAATTGTGAATTGAATTGATGAATTTACTTTGCTATTTGGATGTTAATAGGTAAGAGTCAAGAACTAGTTGAATTGTAATTAGCTGACTTGAGTTTAAGTAAAAGTGGACAATTAATTGAAATGATTATTAGTCATAACATGAGTTTGGCATGTTTAACGAACCGTTAGTTGTATGTTTGGAATTGTTATGATAAATTTCTCAATGTTGACCCGTTAAAGGTAGCTAGTGTCAAGACTTGATTGGATGCATTTTTTTAGTTGCTAGACCTTGATTATGATGATAATCATTTGATAATTGCATGAGTTGATTTTGGTAAATAGTTTAACATGTTATGGAAGTAGTAAAACAATTTTGTCTATAAAACTTGTTTGATCCGTTTGGCCATAAAGTGTTAAGAATTTGATAAATGCCTAATTGATTAGTGACTTTGACCTTCGTAAAAGGTTGGAATCTCATAAGTATGACTAATTGAGTATAGGAGATATTGTTATTTATTTCACCATGTTTGTAAAGGGATATGTGGTTTAGACTTGAACTGTGTAGCTTTAAGTCGTCTCGTCAAAACGTGCATCTTGACTTTATAGAATTTGACATCTTTATAATATGGCTAATTATGAATAAAATAGTTTATGATTATTAGAAGTATGGTTAACTAATGACTTTGATAGTGTTACGAATAATTGCTCGATTTTGACCCGTCAGGGCCTAGTATGCAAAAATGACGTGACTTTATCTCATGAAAGTGTATTTTTGAAATTAATTGATTAAGATCGGAAATTTTGATTGGAAATTCTTAAAAATTGCGGGTCCTTTAACGAGTTAAACTGTGCAAGATTCTAAATTTTGATAGAATAAAGAAGAAAACGAGTAGGTAATTGAGACTTGAAATAAGTGTGTGACCTTGTGTAAGGAATTTTTAAACATATGCTTCTGGATCACTTTTATGTCATGAGGAATTCTAACTGAACCATGAATGGTAGTTGCTATTTGAACATCGAGATAATTTCGAAGTAGTGTATAGAGTAAATGAAGTGAATTGATTGTATGTTATTAAGGTAAAAGTTGGAATTGCTAAGTATACTATCAAGTGTATGACAAATTGGATGTGAGTTTTGATTTGAGCATGTACGTATGAAATTGATTGGAATAGAGTCGTAGACTTATTGTGATAAATTCTTGCTATTTGAATTTTGTTGTTGGATTCCGAGGACGGAATCCTTTTAAGGAGGGTAGAGTTGTAACACCCTAAAACCGGCCTAGTAGTTTTAGGTATATTTGGTATATCATAAATAATTATTTGACCATATGTGGTATTATTTGGTTAATTATTTAAATGTTGTGGTATTTTAACCATGGGATTAAAATATCTTTTTACTGAGATATCTTTTTGTGATTGTGATTTTTATATTCTTAGATCCTCTTTTGGATTGTGATTCTGAAAATATCTTCGTTGTTGAAAACAGAGCTCGTTTGATATTTTAAATAAATTAATTACGAACCGGGCCATTCGTATTGTATTGCTTAAAAACGGAAAAATCACAATTGGTCCCCTTCCCCTTTTGTTTTGACGGATTGAAGAGTGGGGAGATCCCCACTTTGTTTCATTTCTTATCCATATCTCTCCATCTCTCTCTCTAGAAAAAAAAACCAACAAAACATCCTTTAAATCTTCATAACTTCTTCATTTTAAGTCCAAATTTGGTGATTTAAGTTTCCAAATCACCATAAGAACTTCCTCTACAATATACCACCTTTAAAACACCCACAAAGTGACTGCAACACTACCGAATTCAAGCCCTAAGCTGCTGTCCAGATTCTTACATCTTCATATCTTTGATTTAACCAAGTAGAACAACTCCATAGTTGTTCTTGGTGTCTTTTTAAGGTCCTTGCTTAGTTCTTGCTCATAAACTCGTTTTGTGTAGATCTTTTCTTGCTCATAAACTCGTTTTGTGTAGATCTTGGGGGTAAGATTTTATCTTTTGTTGTTTGTTCTTGAAGTTCTTGACAAAATGTTAAACTATGTTTTTGTTAGTTGATGATTTCTTGATGAATCTTGTTAAATGATGTTCGTTTAGGTCAAATAACATGTTTAAGATGATCTGTGTAGTTTGTAATTAGTCATATCATGAATTGATAGTTTTGCTAGATTAAAGATAGTGTTTGGTTGATTTTTGGTGAAAAAACCGTAGGCTAAAATTTGGCAGCTTGTTTACCAAATTTTGGCGATCTTGCAAAAATCATATAAAATGAACCGTAACTCCGTTTTGGGCGTGCGACCAGTCGTTTTAAAGGTATTAGAGTCTAGTTTAATTATATCATACCTTCCTGGACTGATATGGTCAGAACAGTACTCGGATTTCTGAGTTAGTAAAAGGTGTCGAACGTGTCCTTTTCGGATCAAGCATGTATTAAGAAAAGTTTGGGTGTCTCAAAGTATAACTTGTAAAACATGAAATTTGGCCTTAATAGGGGTATTGACGTGATTTTAAAATAAATAGTTAAACATGATTGTGGTTATAATGGTTTTGACCCGTTCGGTAAATAACTAGCCAAAATTATGTCTTATGATCATAATGGTCATTTTAAGTCAAGTGGTATGTTGAGTTGGTTAAATGAGCTTGAATTTGGTTAACTAGATATGACTTGCTATATATGGTAGCTTATGGATAATAGTTATGAATTGCTTATGTTATGATGATGTTCGGGTTTTGACCCGTTTGGGCCATTTGGTAGTATAATGACTTGTAGCTTGAATTGTGTAAGTATAAGTGATTTTGACTTGTTTATGTGTTAGAAATGTTATTGATAACATTTGGTGGTTGTTAAGTTGTTATTTATTTTGGTGAATTGTAAGTTGATGATATGATTGTAGTTGTAGAATGTATTATTGTTTAATAATCCAGTTTTGACCCGTTCGAATGTAAGACTTGCAAAACGACTAGTTGACTTGTATGTAAGTGTAAATGGTCATGACATGTTCCTATGATGATGCAAGCGTTTAGTTATCTAGTCGGTGCAAGTGTTATTGTTAAATGTATATTTAACATTGTTTATACTTTTGGTGGAATTATGTACTAATTTGGTATTCCGTTGGACTAACAGGAAACGGGAGGACAACTCAGTGACATTAGACTACTGAGTTGGTGACAAGGAGAAGGTTACTGTGAGTGGATTTAACCTCCAACTTGTGTTTGGTTACAATTAGTTTGGTATTTGCATACTTGTTGAGAATGCAGGAAATCGCAGGCAAATACCGGGGTTCGCGACGCGAACTATTGTTCGTGAACGCGAACATGGGACAGAGATTTTTGGGGTTTGAACGTGAACTTGTTCGCGGGCAGGTTCCGGGACGCAAACCTGGGTTCGCGACGCGAACTCGGGGTTCGCGATGGGAACTTGCCTGCGATACGTTTCGACGCGAATTTTCGTATCTAGCTTGCTTGTTTGTTACCTATTTGCTAGTGTTGAGTCAAATAGGTTATGTGCACATATGTGAAGAGGCTTTGCTTGATTGGTAGCAACAACTCGGTTTGACTAGGTGACCGAGGTTTGAGAAGTCAGTGCGCTGGGCATAGTGTATCGACTCATTTGGTATTCGGACCTTACCTGTATATGTTGCATGGATAAGGGGGTTTACCGGGGAGTTGGGTACAGGCTTTCGGGTACCCTCGTTGGGCCGGCAATGGTTTTAGGCTCCTGCAGGACCACCGCCGAGCTTCTTGAACAAACAGTGTTATGTGGTTATGTGGTTATGTGGCTTTTCGATCGTAGAGATGTTTATGCTAGCTTGTTGTGCTTTACAGAATTTGTAGATTATATTCATTCACTTAGCTTTGTGCTAATCCCTCCCTCGTTGAATCTTTTCAGGTTGATCGGTGCTTTGGATGGGATGATTGATCGGTGCTTTGGATGGGATGATTTGGGAACGGTACACCTAAATGTGCACACATTGCCAAACTAAGGCTCTGATACCAAATTGTAACACCGTAAAATTTGAGCCATTTTTTTAAAAAACATTACGGAAGCGTTTTATTATATATAAAATATTAAACGTCATGTAAACTTTATATACAAAAGTGTTCATAAGATTTTAATAATTAAAAGTACGATGTTAACTTCTATACGGCTCGACAACAAAAATATCAGAGTTTGATCAATCCATTCCCAACAAGCCAAACACCACCAAAAGCTTTCATTAACAACCTGAAAATATTCAACGAGGTGGAGATTAGCACAAAGCTAAGTGAATAGAATTAACAACCATATTGTATGATAATATTAACCAAGGAACAACACATTACATTTACACTTGTTCGACTTCCACAAGAACGAACAAGTTCCAGTTCGACTTCCACAAGAACGAACTGGTAAATTCCGATTCGACTTCCACAAGAACGAACCAGTTCTAGTTCGACTTCCATAAGAACGAACTAGTAAGTTCCAGTTCGACTTCCACAAGAACGAACTGGCAAAACAGAGGACCGGCAACCTAAATCATTGTTGGCCTAACAATGATAACTGATAGCTCGTTTACTAGACGATACGGTAGAACTTCCTTTAAAATAACAAATAAGTTAAAGGTCCAACTATCGTAACCGAAAGTAACCGTAGCTCAGCTGAATTCACCATAGCTGACCTCTCCTATGTGCACAGACATCTATATAGCACCACTATTAGGCAACCAAATTATAAGTCATAGCTGTAATATTCCAACCTAAATGTCTTTTTTTTCCAAAATTGATATTATAACACAAGTAAGATGGTTAAAACCAATCACCTTAGCACGACTTTCCGTCACACTCAGTAGTCTTATGTTACTGAGTCTCTTTCCCTTTTCTTAAGAATGGCACACTTCCGAGATTTATAGAAATTCCAAACTTGATTGATAGCAGAAAATAGAAATTCCAAAGTTGATTGAAGTAAGGTTCATGAGCATGTGAGGGTTTTTCAGTGTTGTTAAAACTCCAAAAGTTCTAACATGTATGTGTGTGTATCGTGAGTTTCAGGCAACCAAGAAGAAGCTGAGTCATTTTCCAAACAACCCACATCAAACACGTGTTCACTTAAACCCAAAAATCAAATTTTTATAATACTAAATAGATATATGGTTCGCAGTTAATCTATTTAAAATACTTAATCAACTCTGATATTGACAACGAATATATTTTTAGAACTTTGGTTCAAAAGTGAACTCAAATATATAGAAATCATTTTAATATTTATATATCCCATTTTTACTAATTTTTAACTCCGTGGTTAAAAATATAATTTATTCAAATAACATTTAAATAACATAACAATAATGAAGTATTACTTACCAAAAGTTATATAATACTAGGCCGGGTCTCGGGGTGTTACAAATCCCCCCCCCCCCCCCCCCTAAGAAGATTCCGTCCCCGGAATCACTACACGGTCAAATAAAGCCGACTAACGATCTCTCATTTCAGCCTCAGTCTCAAAGGTCATGTTAGCGTTTCCATTTATTCAAAACCATAGAAATTTGCTTCTTTCTCAACTTGGTCACTTTTAGGTCTAAACTTTTTCTACCGGTTCTTCAAAATCTTTTCTTTGAATCAACTTTCAATTCTCGAATCAGTAATACTTTGTCTAAATTCTCAAGATTGAATTTTCTCAAATAACAAACACTGAAAGCATCATGAATTCCTGACAACTCCGGTGGCAAATCAAGGGTAAGCGACTGATCTTTAACCACACTGCAAATAGGGAACGACCCAATATGACGAGGTCTAATTTACCCATTTCCCGAATCGAATTATACCCTTTCATGGTGAAACTCTCAAATATACCATCTCATTTTCTACAAAAGTCACGGGTCTACGTTTCGGATTTGCATACATCTTTTGTCTATCCCGTGCAACTTTCAATTTCTCCCGAGCAATTGTTACTTTGTCAGCAGTCATCTGAACAATCTCGGGCCCAACAAACTGTTTCTCTCCCGTTTCTAACCAACATGTAGGAGTACGTCATCGTCTAACGTATAACGTTTCATATAGTGGCATCTCGATACTAGAATGATAAGAGTTGTTATATGCAAATTTAATCAACGGTAGATGGAAAACAAGTGAGTAGTTATAGAATCAGACAGAGTTGATCTGAGTGTATGGCCAGCAATGGGGAAGCCAAAGGGCCAGGTCGAAACTAAAGAGAAAATCATCGACAACAGAGAGGCGACCATGGCTACTTCCCCCTGCTTATCTCATTTCAGTGAGTTAGTTGTTAACATAAGCCCTAGAATTGGGGGTGTTTGATTTTATAGTGTGTGAAATGGACACAACGAACAAATGAAAAGTAGTTATGTACCAAACAAATAAGTTGATCATTTATTTATGGGTTTTGCTAATGACAGCCCTTAGAGCTGTCAATAGACATGTATTATAATTTTGTACTTCAATCCTTAACTAACTCCTGAATTTTAGGAATTACCACACCCTTTAAATTGATATACAACTCTTTATGCCTTATTGACAGCCTAAGGGTTGTTATTAGCAAAACCCTTTATTTATTTATTTTAAAAGGTTGAGCTTTCCTCATGGTATAGTAATAGCTGTCGTAATTATTTTTAAAGCTTCTCCTGGTTATTTGATAAATAATTTTATATACTAATTGGCATGCTAAAATTTAATCTTTAGGACATCGTTAAAGGACCTACTTACTGATGGGGATCACCACATGATTCATGGAGTGATTGTATAGAAACCTAATTGGCATGCTAAAATTTAATCTAACAAAAAGATAAAAATATGTTTCAATTTATCAATGGTTAGACGTATCTTCGATCGATCAGGCATTTCAATTATATTGTTTGAGAAATGATATTTAGTTTTATAATTTATTTACAATTTATTTCTACTTATAGTCTCATTCACTTGATAAAATGACATGTTTAATCCATTAGTGTTTTCTCATATTATTATCCTTTGATTTTAGCACATATATCTTCATATATTAAGTTGGACTATGAGTATGACTAAATGGTAGGAATTAATACCATTACTTTATTTCTTTCTTTTTTCCCTTTTTTTTATGATATTATCAAGGTTCTATGTCGATGTCGACGCTTAGATGCCACAATAACGTACTTTTTAAAACCTTACTTAGACGATGGACTATTTCAAAGACAATATCACACTTTATTCCACAAAATTGTCTCATCTTCATAAGAAGGGTGTTTCTAGAAAGCTATTCGTGATTCCACAAAATTGTCTCATCTTCATAAAAAGGGTGTTTCTAGAAAGCTACCCTTGTTTCACGAACCCAACTACTAGCTTCAAAGCCCGCCCGACTGGGCGGGCATGCTTCGGGATATACATAGAAAAATAATAAAAATATTGATACCGTTGAAATAACATAACAAACTATAATTGAAATGATGACAAACAATTTTTGATACATGAATAAATACTTTACCTCTAAATTGCTATCAAGGGTAGTATATTTTGGATTAGTTGCAATCAATGCATCTTCACAAAGCTTTATTGCCTTATGTAATTAAGAATTGGAGATACATCCGGGGGTTGTATTATCACGTATGTATTGTATATAAAATGAAGAATTAGTAATATGATTAATTAATGTAACCATTATTATATTAACCCTCGTCCAATTGACTTGTGCTTGCCCTTGTGTTAAACAAATATTCCTTTACTAACCTCCTTGAGAACCCGTCTTTCACTCAATATATATAATGCCAACCTGCAAACCCACCAAACAAAATTGTCATTTAACAGCCCACACACACACACATAGAGATATATCATATCTTGAGGAAAAGGCCAATTTCTAAGTGAGATTCACACACACAGAGAGAAATGGGTAGGTCGCTGTTGTGACAAAGAAAATGTAAAAAGAGGATCATGGTCTCCTAAAGAAGATGCAAAGCTCAAAACCTTCATTGAGTTACCATTACTCGTTCACACAATGCATCTTCCAAACCCGTAGCATCACACCTAAAATATATTTTATTAAATTCATTATTAATTTATATAAAATTAACACAATTTTATACAATTCACCTATGTAGTTCTGCACTCATTTTTAGATGAAATTTAGCTTTATCGTCCTTTAAAACTGAAGAATCAGCATCTTTTCCTTTGGTGAATTCTAAATTTCCAAGATGGAGAATAGCAGCAGTAACTCTAAAAAATAGCTTCCTGTCATAGTTACATAAAAGCTTAGAATTAATTAACATTTTCAATATGATTAGAGATGAAAACTACATCATTACAAACTTTCTAATTCAAACGATGGGAAATTTCAAAAGATAGCTATATACTTTAGGTAGTGCTCTATTTTAGTAATTATTATAACTTTCTAAAAATTCACTTTGGTAATTACAAGTTTTTAGCCAGCTCATTTTGGTAATTATAGCATTAAAAACGTAGAAACTAACCACAAAGGTTGGAAAACAACCTTTTTAATTACCGGAAAAGAAATTAAATTTCAAAATAGACCAGCTAAAAACTTGTAAATTATAATTTATCCATAAACAGGTAATAAAAACCTGCTCTTTTTTGCTAATTCCAACAATATCCATAGCTCTCCTTGTGGCAAGATACTCATGGGCCTCATTAACACCAACCAATTCATAGCATTTTGATTGGTTGAGATAGTGAAAAGATTTCGGGCTTCCCAGTTTATACTTCTCAATTTCCTGATTAAAAAATAAAATATTTATTAAGGTTGTAAAGTATAATGCTTATAAATTATTTTATAAAAAAACACCCCTTGTGGTGCTGCACATAAAAGGTAAAAACAATGATAATCGCGTTCGGGATCATTTATTTGGCAAACACGAGATCTTTCTAGAAGATAAGTTCTTATGGCTGCTCCAGATATTCTTCCATGCTTATCAAACTGGATCTCAACAAATTTTCCAAAACGACTGAAAAATTATAAAATATAAGAAGATATTCAATTAATTTAATAACCGCTAATCTGTAAAGTTTCAAGCCTAACAAAAAAACAGCAAGTCACCTGGAATTGTTATTTCTAACAGTTTTAGCATTGCCAAATGCTTCAAGAACTGGATTCGACTGCAATCACAAGGGTACCATAAGTGTAATTACAATAATAATAATAATAAAGATAATATTAATGAGATAAAGTATAGATTAATTATAATTAAGTAGTTAGTTATAAATAGAACTATACGTCATGTATCATACTTCTAGAACTTGTTGTTCATAAGTAACGGCCTTCAGTTACTTTCCTTCCACCCAAATAAGCAAGACATATCATCAGCATTTTTGTTGTCTCAGTTTTACCTGCTCCACTTTCACCACTTACCAAAATTGAATTACTTCTTCCCTCTTTTACCATAGCCCTAATTTCAAAAAGAAAAAAAAATATAGTTACAAAATTGCATAATGAGGTAAAATACTATGCTTGTTTTCTCAATCTGAGTAACATACTATTCTTTTCTCTAATTTCGGGAATTTACCACCTTAAACAATTTAAGTGAGGTACCATTTAAAGGTAAAAAACCAAAATTATCAATTTTAATCAGTTAAAAACTCCATTATATTTCATGTCATGCATAGACACATGACATGAAATATAGTGGAGCTTTAACCGGTTAAGATCGATAATTTATGATTTTTTTTACCATTAAATGTTACTTAAGTGAATAGTTTAAAGTTAAATATTCTTGAAATTAGAGAAAATAAGCATAATATATTACTCTAAAATGCAAATTTTTGTATCTGAAGAAATGACAATGACCTGTAAGACACATCAGCAACTGCAAATACATAGGGGACTCAATTCTCCAAATGGTGCTCCTTTATATTCATCCATCATATGACCACCATACAAATGAGGTAGTTTTTGGAATGGATTTATTGCAATTAGAATATTTCCATTTTTTAGTCTGTAATAATGGTTTAATATTAAACAAAATAGTCATAGATTTTTAACATTAAAAGGTTACTTACATAAATTTCATTGAGTTCATACCTGCTTCTTAAGTTCTGCACAACTTCTGGCTCATGTAAATAAGATAGTTTTGTCATGTCATCAACACCGCCGGCTGGCGCTTCCATATCCTTTGGATATACATTTGATAACTTAGCAACAACCTAAAAAAAATTGTAATGATGTTATTTATTTAAACAACACTTAGTCGAAATATATCGTTAAAAACATTGTGTTTTTAAAATTAATTTTACCTTTTTGAGGCCTTTGGAATCACGAGTCTCGATTTCAGCTTCTTAACCATTAATCTTTGTTACTCTCCCACCAATCCATGCTTCCTCTAAATCTTCAACCCAGACATGAGATCCTACTATAAAATTCACTGCAGTACTACTATAAAATTCACTGCAGTACTCTGTTGTACAGTCATATATATACATAATTATGTATCTATTTACAGATGTATGTACACATATGTATCATTTATGTATGTTTGTCTAAATACATATAAGTTGGCAGTTAAACTTTCTAATTTCAAACTGTAATACTCTAAATTTCATTTGTAGATCAATACTCAAGATCAATAATTATCATCAAACCTAATTTAGACAGTCAAATACACACAAAAAAAGTACATGAAAAAGTGAAATTAAGAAAGAGGAGATTCCTAGAAAATTAAACCTTGTAATGGATTATACTTCCAATTCTCAATTTTTATGTTTTTGCTTGAACCGATGAAAAGAAAACTCCACGGAAGAGACAATTAAAACAAATCGGATACCATCATGAATTGTAACATATTAGAATCAGCTTATTAATCGATTAAACATAAAAGTAGAGAGAAATAAAGAAGTAACCCTAGTCGGAGACATCGCCTCCAACAAAGACTTGCAGCTGAGTAAAGTTCGTACTGGGAAGGGGGAATTGTGGATTCTATAATATGTAACCGATTTTGTTTACGATTTTAATATGATGGAGAAGCTGGAATCATGGCTACATCAGAGGAATAAGAAGGCTTCACTGAAACTTCATCAAGGGCTTTACGAAGAGAAGGCTTTATGGTCACCGGTTGAACCTCTTACTTTGGATAAGGCGATGGTATTTTTCTCATCAGGTAGCAAGGGAATATGAATTAGGTTGTTTGTTCGAGAATCTCTTGCAAGCGAATTAGGGTTGCATCAGAGCAGTTGAATGAGGCAGTGGAGAACGTATTGTGGTGTTTGTGAGCAAATCAGTCGACCAACCCTGGAATTACATGTGGAATAAAGGACGAATCATAGAGCTGCATAGTAGTGACATGTCAAAACCAAATCGAATGTACCTGCATATATAGGGGAAGATTACTAGCTTTTGGCAGCTGAAGTTTTGTACAAAATACTTAAAAATAACAAGTAAATACAAATAAAAGATAGAATAATCCATTTTCAAAAAAGCCAATCAGTTCTCTCAAAGTTTACTTTCGAGAGATAAAAAAAAAAGTTGTCTTCAAGAAAGTTCAAAGATTTTACATAGTTTTAAAGGATAAATCCCAGTCATTGAATCAAAATAGTCAAGATCAAATCACAGTGTTTCAAACACATGTGCTTCTAGTCACGACCACCACCACCGATCACTACCGCCGGCCGCCGCCTCCGGCTGACAATGAAGGTGTTGGTGGTAATAGGGGTGGTGGTGGTATTGATGTATTGAAACACATGTGCTTCACTAAAACACAGGTGTACCAAAATACAAACGAGCATATTACTTCGAAGCACATGTGTTTCAAGTCACGAAACACATGTGTTTCAAGTCACTAAAACATGAGTTTCTAAAACACAAGGGAGCATATGAAGCACATGTGTTTCAAGTCACGAAACACGTGTGCTTGGTTGTACATATACACTCATTTATTTTCTAACGAACTGTTATTAGTAAAGCACATGTGCTTCTAGCTTACAAATACATGTGCTTCATTACTTGAAACACATGTGCTTGCCTATACATATACACTCTTTTATTTTCAAAACAACTGTTATTAGTGAAACACATGTGCTTCTAGTAACGAAACACACGTGTGTCAAGTCATGAAACACATGTGCTTGGCTGTACATATACTTGCCTTTATTTTTAAAACACATGTGTTTCAAGTCACGACCACCACCGCCGGCGGCCACCTCCGGCCGCCGTCCGCTGCCGCCGTCCGCCGCCGCCGGAGGTGGGTGTGGTATTGATATATTGAAGCACATGTGTTTGTGTGGTTTAAATTTTAATCTTGACCTTTAACTTTTTCTTGATCCAATGACTATTAATTATCACTTAGAACTAACTAAAATCTTTAAACTACCTTAAACATTTACCTAAAATTCTCCCAAGTATCAAAACCACTTCATTAATATTTAGCATAATGAAATTACAAAGCCTAAACAATATACTACTATATAGATCTCTAGATAAAACCTATCTTTAGTGTATCTAATAAATTTGAGATTTTACCAAAGAAGGAAACTAAATTTTCACCACACTCACTTGCTTTTAATTGGAAAGTACATATTATGTCTAGTTAAAAATCCGTAAAGGTATGTGACATTTGCAGGGTACGAACGCTTGACATATTGAAGAGAGATAAAAGCATTAATCAATTGATCTACCTGGTTAGATGGCATTCAATAATGGAAAATTGAACATCTATGTGATGATCGTGAACATGAATTTATAGTAAAATTAACATGGTTTTGTGGATCATTTCTATACAATATAAGTGAAGAACTTAGACTTAAAGGAAAGGTTTGTTTGGTAGTGGCATTTGCTTTATTCTTATTAATTTACTGTAATGACCTTTTACCTAAACGCCATCTTTCAAAAAGGACTAGGATAATTTAGTCATTTGAATAATTGGATTTTTTGAGGTAAGAGAGGGGTGAACATTTGGATCAAAAAATAAACCGAACCGAATATTGACCGAAATAGAACCGAAACCGGTAACATGTTATCGGTTTAGTTTTGGTTTTGAAACATCATCGTTTCCGGTTTCAGTTCGGTTTACGTAAAAAGATGAGCATTTGGCTAAAAACCGGATCGAAACCGAAACAAAACTGATAACATGTTATCGGTTCAGTTTTGAAAATTCATTATTTTCAATTTCAGTTCTATTTGTTTCGCTTCAGTTTTAGGACCATGCTCACCCCAATAAGAGTACCCAAAAATACCCCTGTATTCATAGAAAATCAAATGAACATCCTTCTATTGATTAAACTTGAATTATTTACAATATTTTCTTGTCAGATGATATATTTTGCCACATTATTTTCTGTCAGATGTCTCAACATATACATTATAACTTAGTGGTATTGATATTAGGGCTGTTAAAACCTGACACGATACGATAAAAATACACGAAACGAAACAAAATTGGGACGAAACTGAAATTTGAATTCGTGTTCGTGTCGTGTTCGTGTTGTTTAAAACAAATACGAAGTCGTGTCGTGACGTGTTCAGAGATTAACACAAAATTGACACGATAGTTATAATTTTGTCGTGTTTTTCGTGTTTCTCGTATTTTTAATTAGCATGTAATAAGTAAGAAATTTGTTATTTATTTTGTGTTGTCGTGTTAATCATGTTTATCGTTTTTTTAATCATGTCGTGTTCGTGTTAGCAAAATAAAACACGACTTCGTGTCGTGTCGTTTTCGTGTTAAACGATTTCGTGTCGTGTTACTGGATAACACGAAACAATAGCACGATTTGACAGTCCTAATTGGTATCACGATTCACGGTCTAAGAGCATCCACAATGGTTAATCTCTCCAATAACTTATTATTCATGTAATAATTTATTAATTAAAAACCTCTTTAATAATTAACATTTCCAAAAACTTTTTCTTATTAATATTACTAATTTACATTTAACTATATCAAATATTTAAATCTCATTTTGGTAGAACAGTAATAGATTGAAACTTCAACCAAAACTTAAAAGAAAGATTTCAAAATTCTGGAGTATCTAAACAATAATCCAATTAAGAGGAGATCTAAACAAACCTCTCTAATAAAATGAAGGGAAGACAGAATCGCCATGGCTGCAATCAAATTGTTGCTCCCACATTTTCATCATCATCATCATCACAGCCTCTGTTGTATTGTTGTAAAGGGTAATCAAAATCATCCCAAACCAACAACAATTTCATGTTTTCATTCTATACCAAAAACAGATAGAATGGATCACAGATTCGTCTGAGCATAAAATAACTTAAAAGGTCGCAGGTTCGAAGCCATAGCTTTCTAGAGAAAAATAATCAGAAGTTTTAAGCATCAATGAAATGAGGGCTGTTGATTTTGAGAAGAAATCATGGGCTTAGTAGAAAGGGGCAACCACCTTCAGAAACATCCCTTCTCTCTACCATAAAAGCCTCATTCTTATGAGCTGTCATGTGAGTAGATCCAAACATGGAGCTTAATTCAAAAACTTGTTTACAAACTACATCTCCATTGAATTTAACTGTAATTTTCGAACAAAGGGACTGGAAGTGACAAAAATGCGTTGTAGAATGTGTGATTGTTCGTTGATTTGAAATCAAACAAGCAACTTAATTAGATTTAGAATCATCTGGAGATGTAATTTCTATAAATTGATATCTATACTGAAATTATCATATCGAATTCACTCAGAAGTGTTACAAATGCAGCAAATGTCATAAAAATGGGAAACTTAAAAACGTACTTCAATTTTAAAAAGTGATTTTGCATGTCAGAGTGATCACAATCGATTTTTGAAGAAGGAAAACAAAAACATAGTTGAAATTTCGGAAGATTATAAGGTGGCTCAGATCTGTTAACAATCAAAACAAGAGGACAAACACCGCCATGGCTGCAATTCCTCCGGCGAGAAGTTGCCCAGCCAAGATACGGAGAGTCTCGCCGCTCTGATCTACTCAGACAATTGATTCTTCACAGCCGGCATGCATTTAAGGGGGTGTTTGGGATTGCTTATTATTGATGAAAAAAAGTAGAGTAGTTGCAGAAGCAGATGCAGTTGATCCCAACGTATGGCCAGCAATGGCGGAAGCCAAAGGGCCAGGTCGAAAATAGAGAGAAAATCATCGACAACAGAGAGGCGACCATGATTACTTCCCTCTGCTTATCTCATTTCAGTGAGTTAGTTGTTAACATAAACCCTAGAATTGGGGGTGTTTGATTTTATAGTGTGTGAAATGGACACAACGAACAAATGAAAAATAGTTTGGAAAAGAGTAACGATATTTCTTCTAGCTTTTTAGTCCCATACATAGTACTATTATCTTTAAATTTGACATAGGTTAATCACTCATCATTTTTATTTATACTTCCTCCGTATCAAAATAAGTGATACAAATTGGCTTACACGTTTTTTAAGGTAAAATGTTTAAGTAGATGTTAAAATAAATTTAAGTACATAGTTAATGGAGAATGAGTCCCACTTTTCTTGAATAAAGTGATATTAATGAGTTTTAAAGGTAAAAATAAGGGTATAAAGGTAATTTCACTTTATTAAAGTGAATAGTTAGTGCATGTATGGGTCCCACTATTTTTACCAAATAAGGAAAATTTTCAAAGTGTGTCAATTATTTTGATACACCCCAAAAGGAAAAGTGTGTCACTTATTTTGATACGGAGGAAGTATAATTTATTGATTTTAACAATTTCCATAATCAAATAAGTAAGATTAAGGTTCCAGAAAGCATAAGGCGTGGCGTGGCGACACCATCAAGTCTCTCGAGTCATAGCGGGCCATGACGTATTTTGACTTAACGCGACATATTTTTATATCTTCCTCTATATATGAGGCATAGATTTGAGTTTTTCTTTGCCAACTCATCACTTTAAAGCATCCTCATTAGCTCCCAATGCCACTTTATATGCCACATAAAATCGTAAATAAGTCATTCAATATTATATATTTTAAATTAAAATAACTCCGGTAGATTAGAAACTTTTTAAATATACTTTAAATATTATTCGGATTAATTTTGGTAATCTGTTGAATTCCGTTTGAATTTATGGCAATATAAGGAATGAATTCATAAAATACGCAAACTTGGTATGTGCAATTAATGATTTTCTTTTTAAATTTGGAAACTTCCTAACTTATGAAACTCATTTAAAGCAAATCTTTATCCCAATTAGTCCGGAAATATTTACACCAAGTATACAACAAACCAATAAGGTAATTCCGAATTATATGGATTCCGGAAATTTACAGAACATGAATTCAAAACATACTGGCCTAATACGAATCTTCCTCTATATTATCTTTAAATAACAGAACCTATTCAAAATTTCTGTAACATTTATTCATGTATCAAAATTTGTACAAACTTATCATTACAACTATGAATTCTTATGTCATTGATTTTAAAAGTATTAATATTTGTTGTTATTTTTTTTAATATATCTCTTGAAGTATGTCCACCCAGTTGGGCGGGCTATGAAGCTAGTAATTTATATATATAAGTATATCAAATTTAAAAAAATTTATAGACGTATTTATTTATATAACAATTTATATAGGGTAAATTACAGGTTTTGTCCCTGACCTTTTCCGGATTCGGGGTTTTTGTCCCTAAACTTTTATTTCTGTTTTTTTGTCCTTTATGTTTTTAAAATTCCGGGTTTCTGTCCTTCCGTCCAAAATCCTCCGTTAACTAACGATATTTTCGTCAATTTCCCCAAATTACCCCTATCATCATCATTATCAACATCATCACCAAGAACACCCCATCTTCAACCTACATCATCGTCTTTGTCATCTTCAAAATCTTGAACCTTGTTTTCTTCTTTCCATTAAAATCACCAACATATTTTTTGTTAAATCTTCAATAGCCTCTTCAACTTACTACATCCTAAATTTAAATCACCAACATCATTTGTTCTTGATGGATTCTCTGATCCATTTAGGTTCTTCATCTCTTCTTTAGTTCTTCAAATCAGATCTAGGGTTTCCAGGAAGAAGATCAAAAAACTTTTCAGGAAGAAATCGAAGATGAAGAAAACCCTAGATCTGTGGGTGTTTTGGTTGCTATTCGAACTGTAGATCTGTGGGTGTTTATGGTTGTTGTGGGTGTTTCGATTTCTGTTCGAACCCTAGATCTATGGGTGTTTATGGTTGATGTGGTGTTTCGATTTCGGTTCGAACCCTAGATCTGTGGGTGTTTATGGTTGCTGATTCTCACTTCGATATGTTGGTTCTGGATTTGAAACCCTTGGTTGATGCTCACTCTCGAACTGTCTGATTTTGTAGTTTGATGATGAGTATTCATCCGAGGAAGAGGAAATGGAAGTGAAAAAAGAAGAAAATAAAAAAGATGAAGAAAACCCTATATCTATGGGTGTTCTGATTGTTGTACCCTAAATCAAAAAGATGAAGAAAACCCAAAATCAAAAAGTGAAAAATGAAGAAAGGTTTGATTTTGATGAAGGAGAGAAAGAAGAAAAAATTATTTGATTTTGATGGTTTGAGTTGAGAGTTTGATTATGAAGATCAAAGTTGAAAAGAAGAAGAAAGGTTTGATTTTGATGGTTTGATTGTGATAATTGGAATATATCTGGAAGATGAAGAATGGTGAAAAGGACTAAAAATGCCCTCACATGCCTTGCATTTTTCGTCAGTTAACGGCCAAAAATTGACGGAAGGACAAATATACATAATTCTAAAAACATAAAGGACGAAAAAACAGAAAAAAAAAAGTTTAGGGACAAAAACCCCGAATCCGGAAAAGGTCAGGGACAAAAACTATAATTTATCCATTTGTATATAAAGTTCACAAAAAGTGTTACATCCAATTTATATATAAAGTTCACAAAAAGTGTTCACAAAAGTTCACAAAAAGTATATATCATTATTTTTTTTTTAAATTTCAATTTTTCCAGCCGCCTTTAAAAAAACTCGTCATAATTCACGCATTATCTCACGCTAAGCCTAGCCTAACCGCCATGGTCTGTTTCGTAACGGCAGTGCCGCGGCTCACGCCTTGACGCCGCCATAACACGTGTAACATCCGTATTTTTAAAACATCGTTTAAATCATTTAAAATACATTTTCCCAATATTTGACATATTGTCCAAAATACAGTTTAACAAAAACTTTAAAACCTATATCAGAGTTTACAAAAGTACGGTGTCACCAAGTATATCAAAACCATAGGCAACGGGATCTACCTAATAGCTCCCGAGCTAAACATCTCTAGGCCACTTCTAGTGCAACCTTCTATCACTTCAAACCTGTACCTGAGTACATAGCCACAAAACAAACGTAGTACGTGAGACAAAATAGTCTCGTGAGATACATGGGTTTTAGACCCCAATAATAATAATAATAATTTCATAAATATATAAACATATATATATATACTACATCAATACCGTCTAGTCGCCCTATTGCGACCCTATCGATCTTGCTTCCCTAGCAACATATCTAGTACCTAAACATATAGGTACCAGAAGCACAACATATCTAGTACATAAACATATATGTACTAGAAGCACAAACATGTCTAATACATAAACATATATGTATTAGAACCTAACATACCTAGTACCAAACATATGTGTACTAGAAGCACCTGTGTGCTTAGTGTATAAACATATATACACTCGGTGTATAAACATATATACCACCGCTCAGTGACCGGGGGTCTCCTGCGCCACCACCATCTATCTCTTATCATAACCTAACAGTTACGCCAGTCAAAGCCTTCGGCTATCATATCAAACATCAAACAAGTTAGTTATCTAATAATAACAACATATAATTAGTTCAACATAGTGTGAACATACCCATATAGTCTCATGGACCCGGTCACAAGTGTAGGGATTTACTACGCACCATGCGACTGATCAACCACTTGGGTCGACCACCTAGTACACGAGTTCGAACCTTGCTGACCAAGAACATGAACTTGTTCTTGACCGGTTAAAACTAACTAGCTGATTTAATCCTTAAATGCGGAACTGGGATAAAACCTAATCCTTAGATCCTAAAGGATTGGGATGTTGGAAAACTAGATTAGGTTAACAAGAAAGAAACCTTGTACGAAGAACTCGAACAAACACACATACTTGTGTGTGTTCGTCGACCATCAACCAAAGAACCCTAGGGTTCTTTGGCCGAAATTCGTCCAAGAGGAAGAAGGGAGTAAAGGGTTTCCCAAAACATACCTTGTTGTTTGCTTAAGATTGATCCACTGATGATGAACAAATCGAGCGATCTTCTAGTTGATCTAAGCAATGAACTTGTTCTTCAAGACTTGAAGAACACGAAGAACGAAGAACACCAAGTGATGGTGTTCTTGGTGTGTTCGGCCGAATGGAGAGAAAGGGGGCAAGGGATTCGGCTTCACAAGGTGTAAAGGGTTTAGGGTTACCCTAAGCCTTTTATTTATATACAAATAAGTTACGCTTAGAACCCTTCTAGTTTAATTAATATTAGAACTTTAATTAAACTTCCTTTTAACACTTCCATCCCTTATAGTTTAACTAGTTTATTATTGTCGCACTTAACTACTAAATGTCTAGTATTAATACACTAATAATTCGGTACCCATATACACGAATTATATATACTTGTATTTATACCTTTAATAGTTAATTATATAATAACCTTTATATAATTTATACAACAATATTATCCAATTACTATATGATTTAATAGCTTTAAATCATATCATGGATAATCTATAATTAACACATTGTATATTTACTCAACTAGTAAACGTACAACTACTTGTATTAATTAGTTAGTTAAACTAATCTAGTAATAAGTTAAACTTAACTTAATACTTAACTGATTCATAATGACTATTATGAATCATTCCTCTTCGTAGTATCATTTTTATCTAACCTCAGTGACTTTGTATGGGTAAACGGAGAGTGATCCGTGTTCAGACTATTCGGGGAAAGTCGAGTCTTTGATTTTGATTTACGCAACCAAACTGGTATTCCCGTAACAATTTCCAGACTTTTTATCTTAGACCATCCTAAAGTGTTACAGTTCCCCAATTAATTTGTAAGGATGAGTAAATAAGCATACATTGCCTCAAACCCACCTTAATGTATCTTGAACTCATGCCTACATAGTACATACATGTATACATGGAGCTGCTAGACCAAATGCCCTTTGCCTAATTTCATTTGTTGCTATACTGCTGCTACTTTGGTTTATAATTTGTAAGGAGCTTTGCAAAAGTGGAGTTTGGAGACCAGATCTTCATCTTGGCTAGGCAATCCAGATGGCAATTCTTGTTTTTGGAGAGTTTTTCTTTCCAAATTGATTTTCGATTACAATATATATGAGCCTCTCGTCCGTAGTTGCATTGTGATTTTCGATCTAGAATTTTCTTTGCATTATTTGGTTCTTATTTTGCTAGATAATTGTTTATCTATTAGATTAGTCAATTTTGTCATTAAGGTGACTGTTTGGTGTTGATTAATAAAGTAAGGATTTTGTTAAGATAAGAACCAACTTTTTTATGGGCTGGTTTATAAGCACTTCTAATTTGTGGTTGGGGGCTTCTTTTAGTGGGAACTGGGCTTAAGTCTTAATCATATCTAGGGGTGAGGATTTGGACTAAAAACAATCGAAACGAACCGAAAACCGATTGAAACCAAAGTGAACCGAAAATGGAAACATGGTTCGTGTGACAACTCGATATTTTCGGTATGTAACTTCATTTCATTTCTAGAACTTTCCTTATTTAGAAAGTTTCTACTTATAGACATTTCTATTTTTGGCATTCCTTACACACAACAAACAAACATATTTTACACCATACATTAGTGTTTGATTATTTTAGTCAACACAACATCTTATTCACTTATGGTGACACTTTGAGCTAAAACATTTCTAAAACGATAACTTTCTCGGTTAAATAATAAACGTATTAACTTAATATAAACGTGACTCGATTTGAACTACGCTCTAAACCCGACACCTCGATCTTTGACCGACCACTATGTGGCCGGCCTACTTTTGCTCGTGCCCCTCTAGTCGGCTGAACACCCTTGGGTGTGAGGTTGATCTTATCTTGTTCCTATCTCATGTATTCTTATCCATCTCATTCAAATGAATCATAGTTAGACTATAACTCTTCCAAGAAAACCCTAAAACCTACCATATAAATACCCCAATACCGAATTCATTTGTTCTTTTGTTTCTCCCATTCGGCCGCAAGCACCATCACCTCCCCTTCGTCCGTTCGTGTTCAAGCAAGCAAGCAAACCCGGTCATCCTTGTGATTTCTTGTTCGATTGTTTGAGGTAATACCCGATTCTCTTGTTTTTCTTTCTTGGTTGATTGTGTCTCGAACCCGAGACCATGGCTAAGAGCCATATGGTCTCGGTACCACCATACTAGAACCCAAACCGAAGCCTGCTTTCATGTATAAGTCGATCGTGTGCATGTGTGTATGAGTTGTGCTTATTTGTTTCGTTATTCTCTCGATCTATTGCCCAAACCCTAGGTTCGAACCGTAGATCTATCCTAGGTTTGACCGAATACCTAGATCTAGCCAAACAAACCCTTGATCTCGAACTATAGACTCGATCTAGCCCGATCTAGAGCTAACCCGTAGGGTTTTGGCCTTCGGCCAACCCTAGACCGAACCCTAACCCTAATTGAATTGCATGTTTGACTATTTGACCAATTGATAGCTAGATTGATCATAGTTGACTTTGGTTGACCAAATTATAGGATACCTTAAACCCTAACCGAAACCTAGAAGCTTTACTTGACTTTTATTGACTAATTTTGACCAATATTGACCAATAAGTCAAACCGGGTCAATACCGGATCTTGACCCAAACCGTGGACCCAAAACCCGAATAACCGATCGGGCCAAGGCCCGTACTTGGCCCATATCGATCTACTTTAGTCCATCGGGCCCAAACCTTGATTGGCCCATTAGTATCCAAGCCCATTTGGACCAAAGCCCAAACCTTTGGCCCATACCCAGCCAAACCGAACCCAATTGGGCCAAGCCCAATTCAAGGCCCAACCTAAGTGGACCTAAGCCCAATAAGAGGCCCAAGTGGCCCAACCCATTAAGCCCATTAGGCCCAATAGGCCCAATCTAGGCCCAATAAGCCTAACCCAAGCCCATTTCATTTCATTTCATTTCGAAGTCCATTTCATTTCGTCTCATTTCATTTCATTTCATTTCGACCTATTAAGGTCCAATAACCTAAGTTCGTTCGATGTCACGAAACATAGAACATAACATGTAATACATATTGCTGAACTCATATCGTATATAGTATCGCCTGTGTTAGCTTAGTCTAATCAGTAGTTAAATCATTTAGGAAGCTAGGAGTCTCCCAAGGATTCCTCTGTCTTAAGTCTCTTGTTGCTAAGCTTTGCCAGGTGAGTCCACAGACCCCTTTTTCTCTTTTAACTGTTTTATAAACTTTGGGGTGGAAAACATAAACACAACTGCTACTGTTTTACTATGACTGTACAACAACATCTATACATTTTCATTATCGCGTTGGCATGACAAACAATTATTATACCGGACTAAGGTTACCAGCAATCATTAACTAGTGGATTTAGACCATGGATATGCAGATAGTACTATTGGCTGACACTCATCCTCCCAACGAACGTTTGATCATTACTTGGTTTATCCAAGACATCTCCGGGAGTGTATATCCATAAAATAACATAACATACTGGAGTTGAAGTGTTGATTGTGGACTTAGGGGTTGGTATATTAACTCAATAGACTAGCTACCTGTTGGGGATAACAGTTCATGCGATGTCAAACACAACATTTTGTTCAACACTTTTTCATAAACATAACTAGTAGTTGTATACATTCTACAACTATACTAAACATTTCATACTTATTACTCATATCATATGAGTGTTGAACCTTATACATTTTCAGTCATAAACCATTTTCTTAACAAACATTTTGAGTAGCAAATCACTTTACTTTCATCATAAACATTAACCCTGTGGATTCACTCAACATTATTGTTGACCCTTTTACTATTTATATTTTTCCAGGTAATTAGGTGCAGTGGAGTTGGAGGATATGAGCATTGAGATTGTCGTGAGTCATGATTAAAACATTAAGTTTACGAACAATCATTTCATTTCAAACAATTTCTATTTTAGGAAACTTGCTATTATTGGAAACTTTCTACTTTTGCAAAGTGAAACAAACGTTTATTTTTCGTTATTGCGTGGTTGTTTGTTTACTTAATTTTTGCTATGTTGTCATGAACGTTACACCTTCGTTCTTCCGCAAAACATTTTAAATGAAGTAAAACTCATTTTTGGAGGGGTGTGACAGAGTGGTATCAGAGCTTAAGTTATAGTGAATTAGCAAGCCTAGTCTATAACTACAAAAGATTTTTGGGAAAAACAAACACTTTTATAAAAATCAAAGTAATCATGGCATGCTCAGTCTCATATCCTGAAGTTCCATTGTTCTTAGTTTAGAACATTTGCCTTAGTTAGTATTGCCTTAGTGTTATAGCTAGCATATGTCAGTAAGCCTTACAACTTCATAACCTAATAAACTGTTATGCGTCGTGTTTAGTAGAATATCGCCTGCTAGTGTCCTCTATATCTCATATGATTCCGATAGTGATCGTGATGCTGATGTCCCAGTAGTCCCAGTGCCTGTTGCTCCAGTGCCAGCAGTGGTACAACCTCCTGTTATCCCATGGCATCGTCGTCCAAGAAGACGTCCCTTTCCTATTATTCCTAATGGTCCTCCTACTCCAGCTCGTGGTCAGCGTCCTATTGTCTATCGTAAACGTGAGGGCGGTATCATTTATCTATGTTCGCCTGCTAAACCTAAGCGTGATGTTGCTCCAAGAACTCCACGACGTCGAGAACTAGAGCCAGAAGTGATATCAGAATCAGAGCCTGAAGAAGACTCTGAAACAGAAGAAGAATCAGAACCAGAGGAAGAGTCAGAAGAAGAGTCAGAGCCTATGGAAGACTCTGAGCCAGAAGAAGATGATTAGTCATCTACCTATCGTCTATATTTGTTTTTCTATTATTAGATTTTATGTTTAGCTATTTCAGTATTTTTGTTCTTTAATATTGGCAAATATGCCCTACTTATAAAACTATTATGTATTAGGAATGTGTTTAATAAAAGTGATATTTTAGTAATTTCTATTGTTCTTATAATTGTATTTTCTATATGTTTCTACTACTACTATAATTAAGACTATTTATATCTACGTCTACTACTACTATTACGTCTATTGTATATCTACTCTTTGATCCCTATTATAAGTACATATTTTCCTTATAGTCCTCCTATATTATTCACTTCTTAATTCCTTGTCATATTATTTGTATCAGCAATTCATCAATGGCTCGAGGAGGAAACGCTGAGACTGTCGAACAAATGGTGGAACGCCGTATCGCTGAAGCAATGGCTCAAATGAACGCTGCAAGAGGAAATGCCGCTGGTGCATCTAATGTGGGAAACAACGGTATATTATACAACTCCATGAAAGAAGATTCATTTATTTCCATTTTATTTTAACCCATTGTTCATTTTCTTTCCTTATTTATTTAAACTTCAGATCCCAATCGTCAAGGTCAATCCTATAAGACCTTTACGTCCTGTCATCCTCCGACCTACTCTGGATCTGAAGGTGCTATTGCTATCATCCACTGGATTGAGAAGGTGGAATCCATTTTCAGTGTCATTCAATGTGCCCCTGAGAATATGACGAAGTTTGCTGCTAGTACGTTGTCCAAGGAAGCGTTGTCCTGGTGGAATTCTCAAGTGAAAGTCTTAGGTCGTGCAACTGTTGATGCTATGACTTGGGATACGTTCAAGGATCAGTTAACTCAGAAGTTTTGTCCAAGGAGAGAGCTACAAAAAGTTGAGGTGGAACTATGGAATCTGTCCATGGTTGGATCGGATATTGTTACCTACACAACTAAGTTTCAAGAACTCGCTCGTCTCGTTCCTCATTTGGTTACTCCTGAATTCAAGCGTATTGAAAAGTATCTTCAAGGTCTTCATGATCTTATTCGTACTCATGTTATTGCTTCTGAACCGACAACATTCGAAGATGTTGTGAATCATGCAACAAGGTTGACTGATGATGCAATGAGAAGTGGATCGTTCAAAGACAAGCTAGTGGTGTCTAGCAAATCTACTGATAATGTGAGCAATGAAAATGGAAAGCGTTCCTACGATAACAAACGTGATCACAAAGGGAACAAATACCAAAAGACTAAGAATTATGCTGCCTCTACTCAGAACAACAATCAGTCCAATTCAGATTCTAAGTCATATGCTGGAAGTAAGCCCTTATGTAACAGATGTAACTGGCATCATGATGGTCAGTGTGAGAAATGCTTCAAGTGTGACCGCTGGGGTCATAATTTCAGAAAGTGTTCGTCCAACAATCCTCCTAAGAATCCTGTCTGCTACGAGTGTGGTGATTCTAACCATTATCGTAATCGTTGCCCTAGACTTCAGAATAACAATAACCAGAATGGCAACAACAACAATGGCAATCGTAATAACAATCGTAACAACAATCGCAATGCCAACAACAACAATGATCGTCAAAATGGTCATGGTCGTGCATTTGTTATGAATGCTCAAGAAGCTCGTGAGAACCCTGATACCGTCACTGGTACGTTTATCGTCAACAATCATTTTGCTTCTATTTTATTTGACTCGGGAGCCGACTTGAGTTTCGTATCGACCGAATTTAAAAGTTTCTTAAATCAAAAACCTAATCGTTTGAAAGTGAATTATGAAATCGAGTTAGCAAATGGCAAAGTTGTTAGGTCTAGTGAAGTTTTTAAAGGTTGTAAGCTTGACCTAGATGATCACATTTTTGATATAGACCTTGTGCCTGTAGAACTAGGAAGTTTTGATATCGTCATAGGGATGGATTGGTTGTCTAAAAACCGTGCTGAAATAATATGTTACACCAAACAAATCCGAATTCCCTTATCCAAAACAGAAACTTTAATAATTCAAGGTGAACAAAGAAACAAAAACATAAAAATCATAACTTCCATGAAAGCTCAAAAATATCTTCGTAAAGGATGCCAAGCCTTTCTTGCTCATGTCGTTGACACAAAGTCCAAAGATCGTAAGATTGAGGACATTCCTATTGTTCGTGATTTTCCTGGTGTATTTCCTAGTGAATTGCCTGGACTGCAGCCTCAAAGACAAGTTGAATTCCGTATTGATCTGATTCTGGGAGCCGCACCTATCGCGCGTTCTCCTTATCGTCTTGCACCGTCTGAAATGCAAGAACTTTCATCGCAATTACAAGAACTTCTTGATCTTGGTTTCATTCGACCGAGTTTCTCGCCTTGGGGAGCTCCGGTCCTTTTTGTTAAAAAGAAAGATGGTTCAATGAGAATGTGCATCGATTATCGTGAATTGAACAAAGTAACAATTAAGAACCGATATCCTCTTCCCCGTATTGATGATCTATTCGATCAACTCCAAGGATCGAGTTTCTATTCCAAAATCGATCTTCGATCTGGTTACCATCAGTTAAAAGTTCGTGATGAAGATGTGCCCAAAACTGCTTTTAGAACTCGCTATGGTCATTATGAATTTTTGGTAATGCCATTTGGTTTGACCAATGCACCTGCTGTGTTTATGGATCTCATGAACAGAGTGTGCAAGCAGTATCTCGATAAATTCGTTATTGTCTTCATAGATGATATTCTCATCTATTCGCATTCTAGAAAAGAGCATGAAGAGCACTTAAGAATCATTCTTGAGTTGTTGGAGAAGGAGAAGTTGTACGCCAAGTTGTCCAAGTGTGAATTTTGGTTGCGTGAAGTCCAATTTCTGGGTCATATTATCAACGAAGAAGGTATTCACGTTGATCCTGCAAAGATAGAAGCTATAAATAATTGGGAAGCACCGAAGACCCCAACTGAAGTAAGACAATTCCTTGGTCTTGCTGGTTATTATAGAAGGTTTATAGCAAATTTCTCAAAGATTGCAAAGGATTTGACGGTGTTAACACATAAGGATGAGAAATTTGTCTGGGGTGAAAAGCAAGAATCAGCCTTCCAATCTCTAAAATCTAAATTATGTTCTGCTCCTATTCTATCTCTCCCTGAAGGAACCGATAATTTTGTGGTGTACTGTGATGCTTCGCACCAAGGGCTAGGTTGTGTATTGATGCAACATGACAAAGTGATCGCCTATGCCTCTCGACAACTGAAGAACCACGAGAAGAATTATACAACTCATGATCTTGAGTTGGGTGCAGTTATTTTCGCGTTAAAGATTTGGAGACATTACCTCTACGGTACCAAGTGCACAATATTCACCGATCACAAGAGTTTACAACATATCTTCGATCAGAAAGATCTCAATATGAGACAGCGTAGATGGATAGAGTTGATGAATGACTATGAATGTGAGATTAAGTATCATCCTGGTAAGGCTAATGTGGTAGCTGATGCCTTAAGTCGGAAAGAGCAACCTAAACCTCGTCGAGTTCGAGCCCTTCCAATCTCTGTTCGTTCAAATCTATCTTCCCAAGTTCAAGAATTCCAAACTGAAGCCCTGAAGGTAGAGAACATCAAAAGTGAAGCTTTGCGTGGTATGGAGAAGCAGTTAGAAGCAAAGGTGGATGGAACTCTTTATTTTATGGATCGTTTATGGGTTCCGAATTTTGGAAGTGTTCGCAATGTTATCCTGGATGAAGCTCACCGATCCAAATATTCTATTCATCCTGGTGCCGACAAGATGTATAAAGATGTCAAAGAGTTATATTGGTGGCCAAATATGAAGAAAGAGATCGCGGTTTATGTCAGCAAATGTTTAACTTGTGCTAGAGTGAAAGCAGAGAATCAGAAGCCTTCCGGTCTTCTACAACAACCAGAGATCCCTGAATGGAAATGGGAAGAAATCTCTATGGATTTTATAACCAAATTGCCTCGAACATCTAGTGGTCATGATACAATTTGGGTAATTGTCGATCGATTGACCAAATCAGCTCATTTCATTCCTATCAAGGAAACTGATCAGATGGAGAAGCTAACAAGAATTTATTTAAAGGAAGTTGTATCTCGGCATGGTGTGCCAGTCGCGATCATCTCGGATCATGATAGTCGCTTTACGTCTCGTTTTTGGCAATCGTTGCAAAAATCTCTCGGTACTCGCCTCGATATGAGTACTGCCTATCATCCTCAAACAGATGGTCAGACTGAAAGAACAATTCAAACTTTGGAAGACATGCTGAGAGCATGTGTTATTGATTTTGGTGGAAGTTGGGATTCTCATCTCCCTTTAGCTGAGTTCTCGTATAATAATAGTTATCATACAACTATTAAGGCCGCACCGTTTGAAGCCCTGTATGGAAGAAAGTGTCGTTCGCCACTTTGTTGGATTGAAATTGGTGATCGTCAGATTACTAGTCCTGAAATTCTACAAGAAACGACTGACAAGATTTTTAAAATCAAAGATCGCATTAAGGCTGCCAGAGATCGACAAAAGAGTTATGCTGATAATCGTCGAAAGCCTTTAGAGTTCGCTGTTGGCGACCATGTTTTACTAAAAGTAGCACCTTGGAAAGGTGTTGTACGTTTTGGTAAGAAAGGAAAGCTCAGTCCTCGTTATGTTGGACCATTTGAGATTCTTGAAAGAATCGGTGCTGTTGCATATCGCCTTCGTCTTCCTAATAAGCTCAGCAATGTTCACAACACATTTCATGTTTCTAATCTTAAGAAGTTTATTCATGATCCTTCGCTTATCGTCCCTACTGAAGAAATTATTATCGACGACAAGCTTCATTTCACCGAGGAACCAATTGAAATATCTGACTGGAAAGAGCAAAAGTTGCGAAGAAGCAAGATCAAAATTGTTAAAGTCAGATGGAACTCCAAAAGAGGTCCTGAATTCACGTGGGAACGTGAGGACCAGATGCGAAAGAAATATCCTCATCTTTTTCTCGTTGTCTCTCATGTTCGTGCTTCGTCTTAAATTTCGGGACGAAATTTCTTCAACCAGGGGAGAATGTGACAACTCGATATTTTCGGTATGTAACTTCATTTCATTTCTAGAACTTTCCTTATTTAGAAAGTTTCTACTTATAGACATTTCTATTTTTGGCATTCCTTACACACAACAAACAAACATATTTTACACCATACATTAGTGTTTGATTATTTTAGTCAACACAACATCTTATTTACTTATGGTGACACTTTAAGATAAAACATTTCTAAAACGATAACTTTCTCGGTTAAATAATAAACGTATTAACTTAATATAAACGTGACTCGATTTGAACTACGCTCTAAACCCGACACCTCGATCTTTGACCGACCACTATGTGGCCGGCCTACTTTTGCTCGTGCCCCTCTAGTCGGCCGAACACCCTTGGGTGTGAGGTTGATCTTATCTTGTTCCTATCTCATGTATTCTTATCCATCTCATTCAAAGGAATCATAGTTAGACTATAACTCTTCCAAGAAAACCCTAAAACCTACCATATAAATACCCCAATACCGAATTCATTTGTTCTTTTGTTTCTCCCATTCGGCCGCAAGCACCATCACCTCCCCTTCGTCCGTTCGTGTTCAAGCAAGCAAGCAAACCCGGTCATCCTTGTGATTTCTTGTTCGATTGTTTGAGGTAATACCCGATTCTCTTGTTTTTCTTTCTTGGTTGATTGTGTCTCGAACCCGAGACCATGGCTAAGAGCCATATGGTCTCGGTACCACCATACTAGAACCCAAACCGAAGCCTGCTTTCATGTATAAGTCGATCGTGTGCATGTGTGTATGAGTTGTGCTTATTTGTTTCGTTATTCTCCCGATCTATTGCCCAAACCCTAGGTTCGAACCATAGATCTATCCTAGGTTTGACCGAATACCTAGATCTAGCCAAACAAACCCTTGATCTCGAACTATAGACTCGATCTAGCCCGATCTAGAGCTAACCCGTAGGGTTTTGGCCTTCGGCCAACCCTAGACCGAACCCTAACCCTAATTGAATTGCATGTTTGACTATTTGACCAATTGATAGCTAGATTGATCATAGTTGACTTTGGTTGACCAAATTATAGGATACCTTAAACCCTAACCGAAACCTAGAAGCTTTAGTTGACTTTTATTGACTAATTTTGACCAATATTGACCAATAAGTCAAACCGGGTCAATACCGGATCTTGACCCAAACCGTGGACCCAAAACCTGAATAACCGATCGGGCCAAGGCCCGTACTTGGCCCATATTGATCTACTTTAGTCCATCGGGCCCAAACCTTGATTGGCCCATTAGTATCCAAGCCCATTTTGACCAAAGCCCAAACCTTTGGCCCATACCCAACCAAACCGAACCCAATTGGGCCAAGCCCAATTCAAGGCCCAACCTAAGTGGACCTAAGCCCAATAAGAGGCCCAAGTGGCCCAACCCATTAAGCCCATTAGGCCCAATAGGCCCAATCTAGGCCCAATAATCCTAACCCAAGCCCATTTCATTTCATTTCATTTCGAAGTCCATTTCATTTCGTCTCATTTCATTTCATTTCGACCTATTAAGGTCCAATAACCTAAGTTCGTTCGATGTCACGAAACATAGAACATAACATGTAATACATATTGCTTAACTCATATCGTATATAGTATCGCATGTGTTAGCTTAGTCTAATCAGTAGTTAAATCATTTAGGAAGCTAGGAGTCTCCCAAGGATTCCTCTGTCTTAAGTCTCTTGTTGCTAAGCTTTGCCAGGTGAGTCCATAGACCCCATTTTCTCTTTTAACTGTTTTATAAACTTTGGGGTGGAAAACATAAACACAACTGCTACTGTTTTACTATGACTGTACAACAACATCTATACATTTTCATTATCGCGTTCGCATGACAAACAATTATTATACCGGACTAAGGTTACCAGCAATCATTAACTAGTGGATCTAGACCATGGATATGCAGATAGTACTATTGGCTGACACTCATCCTCCCAACGAACGTTTGATCATTACTTGGTTTATCCAAGACATCTCCGGGAGTGCTATTATTGGAAACTTTCTACTTTTGGAAAGTGAAACAAACGTTTATTTTTCGTTATTGCGTGGTTGTTTGTTTACTTAATTTTTGCTATGTTGTCATGAACGTTACACCTTCGTTCTTCCGCAAAACATTTTAAATGAAGTAAAACTCATTTTTGGCGGGGTGTGACAGTTCGGTTTTGAAAATTCTTCATTTTCGATTTCGGTTTTATCGGTTTCGGTTCGGTCCACGGAAAAAAATGAGCTTTCAGGCAAAAAAAACCGAACCGAACCGAAAACCGAAGTGAACCGAAATTGGAAACATGGTTCGGTTTTGAAAATTCTTCATTTTCGATTTCGGTTTTATCGGTTTCGGTTCGGTCCTCGGAAAAAAATGAGCTTTCAGGCAAAAAAAACCGAACCGAACCGAAAACATGTAATCAGTTCGGTTTTGAAAATTCATCAGTTTAGGTTTCGGATCTATCATTTTTGGTTCAGTTCGGTTTCAGTTTATGTACCGTGCTCACCCTATTCATATCCAAAAATGGTTTGTCCAAAAAATCATAGCCCTTATTGATAATATTAAGATTTATGTTGTTAATTGCCCTCTTTATTACTCTCCACATCTTAATTTATTTGTCCACATTTTTTTTCTGTCCATCCCAAAATTATTGTCAATTGAAAATTCAATCAATAAAAAACGTGATGGAATATTGGAAAGTCTAAGGGCTAAATTCTTTTGCGGTGCCAAAGATGGGGAAAGAAAAATCTCTTGGGTGGCATGGAATATTGTTGTTAACGACTTTGCATATGGGGGTTTAAAAGTCGGAAGTCTCAAGGCGTTTAACCTCGGCCTTCTCACGAAATGGATTTGGAGGTTTGAATTGGAAGATTGCTCAATGTGGAATTTGGTGATTAAATCTCTTCATGGGGAAATTTGTGCTCTCATTGGTCCAAATTCTAGTGGTAAATATCCCGGGTTATGGCGTAATATCTTGAAGGTCCGTATGGATTTTCATAAGGTGAATTTACCCTTGGAATTGTCTTCAGGCCATTAATAGCGTGGTTCTCACATTCTTTCGGGTAATTTGGAAAAGGAGAAATGTTAAAGTATTTAAAAGTTTAGATAAGGGTGACTAATGCGCTGTTGCGGGGCTTGGCGAGATTCAAACTCATGCTTTCTTTTGGTTAAAAAAAACAGAGTAAGAAGTAACAAGCATGAATTTAGATCCCAGAACCTGTTTTGTTTAATGTTTTTGTATTGGTTGGTGCTGTGTTTCTTCGACTACACGTAATGGGTGACCAAACTAAGTTTAAGTTTGGTCACCCCTGCCAGCTATGCGCCACATCAGCTTTTGCTCTCCTGATCAAACACATGACCAGACAGCGACCAATAGCCCATAATGGGTGACCGATCGAAACTTTTTTTAAAAAAAAAATCATTAATAATTAAAACATTACATTAAAAACAATTAAAAACATTACATTGATAAAAAAAACATTACGTAAATAAAAAAACACTAGTGGTGGGTTTGTCGATTCCAAATGTGTTCCACCAAATCAGATCTAAGATTTAGATGAGTTTGTTGATTACGGATATCCCTGATAACTTGTAATACTTCTTCATGTGGTCGTTCGGGGTCAAGTTCACTATGTCGCTCTTCCGGATGAAAGTCGGGACATATCGCTCTGCCTTTGTCTTTGATAATCATATTATGTAATATGATACACGTGTACATCATATCTCTTATTCTGTTAACATTTGGGGACCTTGCAGGAGTTCTTATTATAGCCCATTTTTTCTTTAGAACGCCAAATGCTCGTTCTACGTCTTTCCTTGCAGCTTCGTGTGCTTTCTTGTAGTTCACCCGCTTAACATCATTCGCATTTGGGTGTGAAATAGACTTAACAAGAACAGACCAATCCAGATATATCCCGTCAGTAAGATAATATCCCCATTTGTAAGACACCCCGTTTGCAAAAAAAGGTACCTCAGGTGCTTTCCCGTCCTTGAGATCATTGAAAATATGGGATGCTCGTAACATGTTGACATCGTTGTTCGACCCGGCGACACCAAAGAACGTGTGCCAAGAACGTGTGAAAAGATCACGGCTCATCCTGAAACGTTTACAAAAATCTTTTTCGTTGTACATCGGATTTTCAGCGAAGTAAGCTGCCACGAGACTGTCATGAACACCGTCACGGTCCCTATTCACATATCTTCTAGGAGTTCTAGGGATACTAGAACTGGAACTTTCAAGAAACGTCGCCGCCGTTTGTAAAAATTCAAGATGTATAATGAGATCCACCTCCTCGTCGCCAAAAATGAAATCAGCGACATTCATTTCATCGTCGGAACTCATTTTTAAGATAGTGTGCGTGATGTAAGTATGAAGAAAAGAAATGAGAAGTGTGAAATTTTTTAGAAAAAGATTGGGTATTTATAAGGTAAAAAAGGGGTAAAAATTAAGTTTGAAAGGGGTGTGTATTTAATAAAGTAGGCGTTATAGGGGTGTGGGTGTAAATAATAAAGCCGTTGGGAGTGAATTGGGAACGGTCGAATAGTCGATCGTTGGACACGGTCGACGCGTCGGGGACGAGGCTCGTAACGGGGGCGACGCGTCGGGGACTGCTTGGGTGACGGTCGCGACCGGTGGCGAGGTCGCCCAATACGCAAAGTCTTAGAGGTGTAGTCTGCTTTTACTTTTCGTGGTTGGGTTTCCTTTTGTAAGTTTGGTTTGTTTTGCTGGCTTCGTGTTAACCCTCTCTTTTATTATTAATGTATTTTTCAGATTCTTTGGAAGGGGGTGATGACTTTGCTGATAAAAAAAAAAGTTAGAGCTCCTAACTATAATGTAAAGTGTTTCACTGATAAACTGCATTACACTTTCATCCAAACACATCATTTTTTTAAAGCTTCAAGTTTTATACTTTGGGTCATAAATGTGACCCAAACAGCCACTAACTAATTAATAATATATTAATCAAGGGGTAAAATTTCTTAATTCGACGAAAGAAACATCGACCAAAGAATCGTAAGTTGGGGAAAACGACTATAATTCCCATGTATAATTATCTGATTTATCAACTAGAGTAATATCTAGATCCCCAAAACGTTTTAGCAAGAATATTCAAAATTTGCAAAAGCGTGAAATAATAAAGTCTGGAGGCTCAGATTTGTTGTAAAATTGAATTTGTTGTCAAAGTTCGCCATGGCTGCAATCACAGTTGCATGTGTAGATTTCAGAGAAAATTCTCTCTCTAAAATCAACCACATACCCTGCGAATTGCCCAGCCAAGTTACGAAGCAGATCTGCAAATTCCGATTTTGCCCAGTTTCCATCATCACAGCCTCTTATAAGATTTAACAACCACCACCGTCACCACCACCAACATCATAATCATGGTAACAAGATACTGAAAACCAGCACTCATTATAATAAGAATGAGTAGGAAAAGGTTGAATAAAGTGATAATACTATATAGAGAGAGAAAGATAGATGTTTGATGAAACGTATATTCGGCGGCGAAATCATCGGCTCGTATCTGATCGGTTGATCAAATGGCAAAAGATCGGAAACTCTCGCCGGAGCCTCATTCCCCTGAGCAACAAAAGATGAACCGCCTCTGTACACGCATTCGGGTTTGGATTTGTGTATGTACATGAATAGTTTACTTACAGTTAATGGGCTTCAGACTGGGCCATTTTGGGATTTTTCATGTAGTGTCTGTCTTTATTTGAACTTTTTGGATATATTAGAGCATCCTAATGGTTAACCTCACAATAACTTATTACTTTTGGCACATCAACATTTTATTGACTAAAAATCTATTTATAAAAAGCATCTTCAATGGTTAATCTTTGAAAAAGCTTTTTCTTATTAATATTACTAGTTTACCTTTATGTATCTCAAATGTTTTATAAATGCCCCTCATATATAATTTGACAATTTGTATAGCATTTTATAAAATTTAATATACCACAAAAAGATAAAACTAATCATCATGCTTGTTCTTTAATAAAAGTATTGATATATTACAAAGCTATCATTTATAGTTATAAAAATAGTAAAGGATTCTCATATAAATCTATATAGGGTTTAAAGTGTAAAATTAGTAAATATAGGGACTAAAGAAATCAAACATTGTAAGTTAGTTAAGAGTTTATGAAAGAATAAGTCTTTTGAAAAAGCTTTTAAAAAAGCCATCCACTCCAATTGGAAAAAGTCATCAAAAAGCTTATTTAAATAGTAATAAGCTTTACAAAAAGCTATCATTGGAGATGCTCTTAGATAGTATTAAAAATAGGGGGTGATATTCCTACCACAACTTTTAATACATATACCACATTTAGTGCTTTAAATACTTGTACAGTTAGCTGTAAAATCTGTACAGTGTGGTATAACTATCAAAAGTTGTGGTACCATTATCAATTCTCATTAAAAATAGGGTTTTGTTAATTACAGTCTTTTAACTTGCATAAAAAGCTTGTAAATTGATTAAAAAAGTAATATTCCTAGAATTTATGGGTTGTCTTTTGTTATTTTGTCTTCTTAATTTTGGGTTGTCATTATATTTTCCTATGGAAAATATTGTACTACGCTATAAAACTCTCAAACATTAATAAGTTTGAAAGATTGTGAAATAATAATAGAAAAAATCCCTAATTTGGTTTCATCGACACATTGATTAATCTAACGATCTCGAAACGTTTATGTTTTGCTTGCTCTTGTAACATCTACTTTAGCTAAAGATTAATGTTGTATGCCTCTATTTTCACAAAGCTCTTTAGGGTTAAAGAAATATGGTCGCCAACATTAGACATGCACTTTTTTCCGATTCGTCATAATGCTTATCATGAGCAACAATTGGCTCACCAGTATAGTTTGTGAAGATCCTCGTCGAGAACCTCTCGCACCTTAAGGTAATTCTAAAAGTGCGGACCCAATGAAGATCCTCGTTGAGGTGAAAGTTTGGGAGGAGGAAGATTCACGTTCTGATTTGAGTTTATATATATGAACGAAATTTTAGTTGGTATTATTAATTCTTAAAATAATTACCCTTCAACTAAAACTTAAATAACAAGACTAGGATCTATATTATGGTTTATGATGTGAAGAGAGATGTGGTAATCACACCATGAAGTTATTTAGGTAGGCAATACTATTCGTCTATCATGGTAAAATTTCTAGATCTTTGAGATTCATTTATGATATAGATAACATTTTAATCTCATTTTATGTTAATCTCAATGGGATATCATGAATCATTAATTAAATGTTGGATCAACCATGCAAAAACATTGACTCTTGACTCAAGTTTGCTTGAGTATGGCAACAATTTAGATATGGATGGTTTGGTAATTATAACTCTTCTTTTATCCGTTTTGATAGTATTATAGGTTGTAGTTTAATATCATTAAAAATGATAATCTCAAGGAGGTAATGAATGTTTGTTTTTAAAACATGGGGAAAGTAGCAACAATGAACTTGAGGCCAAATTTCATAAATCCCCAAGCTTATCATCATGCATAAAAGCAGAGTAGTTGAAGATTTCCTTTGCAATGTCTTCTCTCGCATTAGGTATAACCTCAGATGTCTACTTGTCTAGTCCATTCCGGTGTGTGTTTTTAAAAGGTGACGATTACAATAAAAGCTCTTAGGAAGGTCCATGGTTATTTAAAGGTGATAACAACACCATTTTACGTCTGCAAATAATTAACTCAAAACGGTATGCTTAGTAGAGACAAAGGTTTATTTGTAATTTTGGGATGATGTATAAGTCAATAATATGGTTATAAGCTTATAAATATAAGTTTATTTACGTTTTTAAGCTCTTCAAATTAACTTTCTCAGACAACCTCTAAAACACAATTCAAAATGTAAAAGAAGGCTCAGATAGCAAGAGAAGACAGAGTGACCATGGCTGCACCCACATTTTTACCATCATCATCACAGCCTCTGTTGTATTGTTGTAAAAGGTAATCAAAATCATCCCAAACCAACAACAATTTCATGTTTTCAATCTATACCAAAAATAGATAGAATGAATGAATGGATCACAGATTCGTATATTTCTTGTGAGCTTGAAAGGTCGCGGTTCAAATCCCCTAGCATCATGCAGTGTGATTGTTAATTGATTTGAAATATACAAGCAACTCAATTAGATTTATATCATCTAGGGATGTTATTTCTAGAAATTGATATGTATACTGTAATCACCATTCCGAATTCACCTCGAACTGTTATCAGATGCAGCAAACGTCAACAAAAAAACATACTTGAAATTTAGGAATATAATAAAAAGGTGGCTCAGATCTGTTAAAAATCAAAACAAGAGGACAAACACCGCCAAGATACGGCGAGTCTCACTGCTCTGATTTACTGAGACAATTAATTATTCACAGCCTGCTTGTATTTAAAAGCAGAAACAGCTGACGTCAGTGTAGCGGTATTAGACAAATTTTTAAAGGTGGGCAAAATTTTGGAATGCAAATCAGGTTCTTTGAGTGAGGTTTTAATTAAAGTCATAGCGTAAACCAAATCAAATCAGTTTAAATTTAAAGAAAGTCTAAACCTAAACTAAATTAGTCAAAATCAAAATAGGCATCGGAACAAGAAGGATTAAACCGCCATGGCTGCATGCATACATCACGGCTGAATAAGAAAATGCCCCGCCAAATCTCAACTTTGTCCGATTTACTCAAACAATTATAAACTCATTCCTCATCAATTGATTGTTTATTTTGGGAGAAAAAGAGTAGAATGGTTTTCTGTTGAGGCGCCAGATTAAGGTGAAAGGGCGTGGGTTCAAATCCCAAAATCAGTTTCATATCAATAGTAGCAAAGTACGAAGCAATACTATTTCTCTTATATAAACCAAACACCCCGTTTCGTTTGGTGTTGGGTATGGATCGAAATTAAAAAAGAACAAGGATCCATCAACATTCTTAACGCTGAGAGCGTGTGAGTGTGTGTGAGCAGAGTAAGGAAAACGATGTAAAAGGGCTGTTGAAATCGGAAATCATGAGGGGGCAACCACCCTTCCCTTCCCTCTGCCGCATCATTTCAATTTTGTCTCAGTTCCTATTTGTTTTTCCCCAAACCCTAAATTGAACACCAAGCTGTGCTCTTTAGGGATGGAATCAGGTCTCGAACCGACCCGAGATACCCGAGACCCGATTTCAGAGGATTAGCAGACCCGAGAAACGAACCGTTTTACAAAATCCTAGGGCTGTAAATGAGCTGAGCCGAGCTTGAGCTCGACTAGGTTCGAGCTCGGCTCGTTTAATTTTACCGAGCTCGAACTCGAGCTCGGCTCGTTTCGAGCTTTATGTGTAAAGCTCGAGTTCGGCTCGTTTAGGTTTTTCAAGACTCGGGCTCGGCTCGATTAAGCTTATTTAAGCTTCCATATATACGAAATATATAATTCTTTTAATTAATCATAATATTTAATATATGATGTAAATCTTTTTTTTATATATATTATTTTATATATGTATATGTATAATATATATACACATAATTAGATAAATACGCAATATGTATTTATATATTTTTTTATAATAATTAGCTATTTTAGCTCGTTTAAGCTCGCGAGCCTAAATGAGCTCTTAGTATGAAGCTCAGGCTCTCTAAGTTAAGCTCGAGCTCGGCTCGAACTCGTTTAACTCGGGTTTTTATCGATATTTTAACAAGCCGAGCTCAAGTAGCTCACGAACAACTCGGCTCACTTACACCCCTACAAAATCCGGTTCCGGGTACGGTTCGGGTATAGACCCGATTGGAACCAAAATTGTAACTAGAGCTAGTTTCGGGTGTCAGCATCATATTCATTGGTTTATACTTTTGATATTATAATTTTTACACAAAGAAATTATGTAATTAACATAAACTGAATACTACCAACGGTATTATGACAAAACAATTCTCAATTACTAATAGACCAAATGGTTTCTACTTTCTAATATTTTGAAACATAAGTTCTTGTCGATTGAAAAATAAGCGTCATATTCGGGCTTACGTGGACAACTATATATTAAACTAAATAAGATATATTAATTAGAATTACAAAAAAATTAATTAAATTTCGGTTTCAGGTCTAGACCCGATTTGTTCCATACCCGATGTACCCAGAACCGAAATACCCGAGTCCAGATTTCATGTAAAAGTTGGATCCGATACCCGACCCGATATTTAGCAATTCTGGTTCCAACCGATTCCGATTCCAGACGAGCCCGGGTACGGTTTTTCGGTTCTACATCCCATCACTAGGGCTCTTTATAGTGGGGTTTACTCCTGAATTGAGTGAATTTCCTGTTTTGACCTTGTAGAAGCTGCCTGTGGTTGTTTTGGTCATTTTGTAAACAGATATTTCCACGTATATTTGGTCAAACTTCAATGCTATCTATCATCATCTTGTTATCATCCCCTTGAAAACCAATTTGTGTTTATCCATCACTTGTTAGAAATAAGTAACTTGCACATCTTTTTAAATGAGCATTCATATTAGAAGTAGCATAATCTTTTCTGCATAAGTACGCGATACCTACACTTGGGATCTTTCAGTACCATCTTTATTTCTATCCTTAAAGAAGTGGTTCTAAGCCGGTGATCTTGGTTTTGTTCGTTCCTCTTTTTGTGCAGGTGCGTTCTCGTTAATGAGACATCATCAAGTAGCAACAAATCAAGAATTATTTTGAGTAAATACATCAAAAGAAATCAACTAAGCAAATCAGTAAGGAACATATTCTTTAAAGGAAATACTTATTGTTCTTTTGAATCTAATAAGGTGGTACTTTTAACTTTGTGTTATTGCTCAGTTAAATATTGCTCAAATTTTCAAAAAGAAAAAAAAAAAGTAAGTCTCAGTATTTATGCTATGCCTTGTTATTTATATTCAAAATCTTCAAAGAAAAGTTTTCTTATCAATACATGAATGGTATCTGTGGCCAATGCAATGCCCAATTGTTTAGTAGCAAGAACAGTACCTTAATCAAGCAAGCAACAAAGAGTTTGGACCAAGCACACATCAAGATTCCATGCATAACTTAACCTATTTTTATCAATCATACCAAAATCCTCATAAACTGATATCGAAGCTATCAAATAAAAAACCCTAATAAGTGGATTCAACGAACAAAACTAATTATATTTACCATTACATCTCAGTCATTCATATGCTTGTGACTTTTCCATTATCAGTTGCAAACACAATATTACCCCATAATTCTGCTTCCCACCATACCATTCCTTTCTTATGTACCAAACATCCCCTTATTGGATTGTATTAAGGGTGAGCATAGTCGGGTAGTTCTGACTGGAACCAGAACCAGAATCTTCATAGTTCTGCCCCTGTTTACAACTTAGCTTGATGTTTTCCGATGAAGGTCCATGCAATTAGTTCCCAAAACAATTCAAGGGTAAAAAGAAGGCTCAGATATGTATCAAGCACAAAGAAAGAATCACCATGGCTGCACCCGAATTGTTGCCCTGCCAAGATACGACCCGTTTCTTTGCCATTGCCAGACACATACAACTCCCACATTTTCATCATCATCACAGCCTCTTTTGTATTGTTGTAAAAGGAAATCAAATTTTTTCCAAACAGAGTTTGTCAAAATCAAAATCAAATTTCAATGATTAGGAATTTTGAAAAAAAATAAAATTAACTTCCTTTATATACTGAAGTCTTTTAGAATTGATTTGGAATTCACCCAAAACTACTATCAAACGCAAAACTCCGTAAAACTCAGAATTCATAAAACAAATAACTTGAAGAAAACCTTACTTTAACAGGATCTGTATAATAGGATCGTACTCTGTATACTTGACTCCTAACTTGAAAAGATCGTAATTAATTTTGCATGTCGGAGTAATCACATTCAGTTAAAGAAGGAAAAGAAAATAAAAAGGTGGCTCAGATCTGTTAACAAGAGGACAAACACCGCCATGGCTGCAATTTCTCCCGCGAGGTGTTGCCCAGCCAAGATACGGAGAGTCTCACCGCTCTGATCTACTCAGACATTGATTCTTCACAGCATGCATGTATTTAAAGGGCCGTTTGGGATTGCTTATAATTGATGGAAAACAAGTGAGTAGTTATAGAATCAGACAGAGTTGATCTGAGTGTATGGCCAGCAGTGGGGAAGCCAAAGGGCCAGGTCGAAACTAAAGAGAAAATCATCGACAACAGAGAGGCGACCATGCTTATTTCCCTCGGTTCTCTCATTTCTCTGAGTTGTTAACATAAACCTTAGAATTTGGGGGAGTCTGATTTTATAGGGTCTGTATCTTATTACCCATTTGAATGATTAACATCTGAATGATGCAGAGGTAGAACATGTTGAAGTTTTCTATTCAGAGACTGATTAAGAAGTCTTACCAAACGCTTTGAATCTGTCCGATTAAAAGGTTGACATCTTAACCGAATAATTAAGAGCCTTATCAAACAACACCTGATTATGAGGTACGGGTTCCCGTAGTGTGGTTCCAATCCACCACACCGTGGTTAGAAAGGGAACACCACCCCCACCCTTGTCGTCATGTTGTAACACCGCATTTTTGAAACTATTTTTTTTAGTAGCCATTTCCCATTATTTACTAAGTCGCGGAAATATCTAGTTTAGTTTAGGCTAAACGGTATGGGTCGGTATGCGTTACCGTGGTGATGAGGTGGCCTGCTGGCCACGACGTTAAGGAGCGGGGAACACCGCCCCCTACACGGCGTGGGGTGCGGTGGTGGAGATCTGTGGGCACGACAACGCTTGTTCACGGGGTGGAGATGACCGTTGGACGATGAGATCGAAGGTCATATGACCGCTGGACAATGGTGCGAGGAAATCAAGAGGGAAGAGGTAGAGAAGCTGGAGATCGAGAGAATAAATACCATGGTTGTTCTTGCTGCTTGAAGATGATGGAAGACAAGAAGAAAGCTGCGCTTTATTTTTTAAATGTGAAAAAATGATACTAGGGTTTAATTAATTGGAATATTGGGTCTTTTTGGGCTTCAAATGTAATATGGATGGGCTAAATGATTTTTTAAAAATATTGAAAAAAGTTCACTGTTAATATGCATAGGTTGACATGGAAAAAAATGTTAATTAATATGTGATATATTATATATGTATGTATATTATAATGTTAGTTAGTTTTATCTTTTATTAATAAAAATGAATTAAAAAATGATGAGATGGAAAAAAATGGTGTGGGGTGGGGTGGTGGGTATTTTCTGGATAAAATGAAGTGGTGTGGTGTGGTGTGGTTGCTGAGATGGCAAATGATGTGGCAAAAAATTTCTAGTGGTGGTGGTGCCCATACCCCATAGTCTTAGTTCCTAATTACGTTAAGTTTACAAACCGTGGTCCCACCAAAATATTATACACCAAAGTGTTAGTTAAAAGACGGTATTACAAAAACTAGGCTCTTTAAATAAAACATTTTTAAACGCATGTTCAAACGCTCCATCCAAGCTCGACCCGTTTCAAGCCTTCCAACTTGAAATGTGCCAGTGAGTGAGGGATTAGAACAAAAGCTAAGTGAATGAAATAACTATAACTATGCTAAGCTCTAAGCACATAAGCAAGCAACGTCTCTGATTTGGGGTAACCACTATTGAGAGGATCGGCGGTTCTGCCGGGCCCTAAACCATGGTCGGCCAAAACAACGGTAACCGATAGCGCTGTATCCAACACCCCGATAAACCCCCTTATCCATGCAACGTATACAGGTAAGGTTCGAAATACCATGTTAGTCGATACAATGACCTCGTCCTGAATGTGCACATTGTCACGTATAGTATTCCTCTAACACTAGGTATACATATCAAGTAGACTCGCTACGAAAAACAGCACGAAAAATCGTCGCAGGAATGTTCCGATCGCGGGTTCGCGTCGGGAACTTGTCCGCGAACTAGTTCACGAGTTTGCTCCAAAATCTCTGTCGACCTTTCACGATCGCGAGCTGGAGTTCGCGACGCGAGCTGGAGGTCGCGACGCGAGCTGGAGTTCGCGACGCGAATTCCCCAGCTCAGCTAAAATCCTTCATTTTCTCAAGTATGCATATACTAATGGAAAAACCGAATTCCGAGTTGTAGGTTAAATCCACTAACCTTTCAATCCTCGATTTCCTTAACTCAGTGAGCTAGTATCACTGAGTCTCCTTCCCGGTCCCTGTAACAAGTACATCGAGTTAGTGATCGATCCACCGAATTGTCAAAATCCTCAAACTTAGCAATTAACCACACATGACCCATAAAATACACGTTTTATGGTATTACCAACTAGCACAATTCCACCAACACAACAATTGACCATTTATGACCATCTAGCAATTCATCTCAACTAGTTGATCGCAACGGGCTAAAAACCCGAACATGCCTATAACACTTCCAATCTCCATCAACTAGCACATATTCTCTAAACTAGCAATTCACAATCATTTAACAATCCATTAAATTCACCACTACTACAATTCCAAACATTATACTTGCATAATCACTAGTTCACCATTTTGACTCAATTCATTCAAACACTAGCTAGATTACTTCACCAATCTATCAATACTAGGTTTTATACATCCATAACTTAACAAACATGTTTTCTTAACCTAACAAACTGTAACGCGCCGAATTTTTATAATATAAATTAATTATGTTTTATCTATTTAAAGCTTTATTGTATTATTCATTTGGTGAAATAAATACGTGACATGTTATGATATGCAACTATGTGTTTATTAATTATTGTATTAATTATGTGTTTTATTATCGTGACGTTAGTAGTACCCGAGAACATTAGTTTTCTATTCTGTTAGTTTAATTAAAAAACCCGAGCCTTGTATCGTTCAAACATATCGACTAAGAGTGAGCTTCGAGGCCCGACCAATAGGCCAAAGGCCGATTAACCTATTTCTCTTTTCCCTTCTTGAACCCGACTAGAAAGGAGAAAACCGAACGCATTAGTTTTGTTAGTTTCGGTTCATGCAGATCACCCAACAACCCAAGCTCTTCTATTATGTTATGTTCGGCCCAAACAAGCATTATACAGATCGGGTTTGAGGCCTGGGAGATAGAATATAATTAATCCGCCGTTTGCAGCATACTCATCGATCGTCCTCTTCCTCGTTCTGGTTTCTCCATCGACGCAGCAAAACAAGGAAACCCAAATCAATCCATCATCTAATCGATAAATTCCCTTCCAACCTCCCAACCGTTCTCATCAGCTAAAGAGCATCTCCTTTTTTCTTCTCCTGTTTTTTTTTTCATCGAACAAGAAGGCTGAAGGAATCGAGATTTCGTGATCAGTGTTAAACACAAGAGTCAAGTTAATCATTATACCGAGTGGTAATCTGTTTCTTTTTTTTTTTCGATTTCTATTCCTTGTTTCCCTACTCATTCGTAGCAGATTTTTGGGGGTGTTCGAGCAGAGGTGTTTCTAGTGGTGAATTGACCGAGAGCATCAAGGAATCAAGCAAAATTGAATTCTAATCGAGCCAAAACAACTCGTTATTCTCGGTAATCCAATTGTTCATCTCCCGTTTCCTTTTTCTTTCATATTGTTTAATTGAGTATTGTTTAAAACCCATGGTCTGTTGTTATCATTGTATGTACGGGGCGAGCAGCAGAGATTGATGTCCGAACAGAAGGAGTGCCGGTGATCTAGTGGGGTTTTGTCGGGCAATTAATCAAACCGAGAAGGTTTTGAATTCGGTAGTCACTTCAACTCTATTTCGATCCTTATTAATCTATCCTTTCCGTGTCCTAACTTACTGACCTGTTTCGTGTACGGTGAATAATAGGGCTGCGGGTTTTGATAATTTAGTTCCGAGCCCGAGTCGGGCTCGTTCCGGTTCCTTGAATTGCTGTTGTTGTATTGTTTTTTTTTACTAACCGGTTGTCGTCCCGAGCAACTAGATTGTCCTAGATTTCTTTCGAGTTATTAATTGTTGTTAAGCAGGTTGTAAGATGGTTAAGCGGGCAGCCGAGGCCGAGCCTCGGGGTGTCCCGGTGGGTTGGATTGTCGGCTAAATCGTTTTATAAAAATCGGGAATTATGACGAAAGGGAAACCAAACCCGTAGGGTTCTTGGTTTCTAATCGAGAAACTTCTTACATCCAAGTTTTAAAAATCATTTACATTCGGAGAATTTAATATTTTAAACTGCCGGGTTTTCATTTTTGGGGTGCCTGAATTTTACGGTAACGGGCCGGGTTGCTAAAATGGGGTTTAAAGTTAAAGTCATTTTCTGGCAGATTCTGCCCTTCTGTTGTCGACTGTGTTTAGTCTGGTTAAAATATATTTTTGGATTTTTGGCCCGCGCTGGTGCCTAGTTTTCTGAGTCAGCTTTCCGATGCCGCAATGTTGGAATTTAAATATCATGCCATTTGTTACATAATTATATTAAGTATAAAATAACTTAGTATAAATGAATAATCAAATAAAAGGGGCTGTCAAGGGGCAAACCACCGGCAGGATGTAACTGCCGCCAACTGCCGCCACCCTCGCAACTTCCGGCACCGCCATAACTGCCATCGTAACTGCCGATAACCGCCACACTAACCGTCGTGACTGTTTGAAGGCACCTGTTCGTTTAGTATAAATAGGCATAGATTCAATATTTGCAATTCATTCCGAATGTGAGATTCGAGAATCGAAATAGAAGTGTAGATGATGAATCAGAAATGTATAAATTTATAAATCAATGAAATTTTGCTTTGATTAAATCTGTGTTTTATTTTATGTCTATAAGATCCTATCAATTGGTATCAGAGCTTTGGTGATTAATCAAAGCAATTCATCATCTACCGAAGAAAAGAAAGACTCCAGTGCCAATTTGCAATCATAAAAGCCACACAAAAAGAAGAGCGAAGGCTACACATATCGCAAACAATAGGGATTCCCAGGGTGGCTAATCAAAGATGATCTACCACCGAACTGGCACCCACCGATTAAGATAACCTTATCGGAGAAGACAACCGGAGCAAGTACGAACAGCAGCGGACAGAGCCGCAAGTTCGAAGTTAGGGCACAAGTGACGCCCGATTGCGACGACCAAAGGGGGACCAACCGGATCCGCCACAGTCGCAAACACCGCCGAAACAAACCGTCGCCGGAAAAGAGATCCTACGATGAACATCAAAGAAGACGAATCTGAAGGAATTATGTGCATAGTTAGTCAACCTATGATGATACATCCATGCCTACGAAACACTTAAGGGTCACACCGGTGAGTGCATGTAATACGAGCAAGATATGCAATGATACTACAAAGAGGAATGATTCATAATAGTCATTATGAATCAGTTAAGTATTAAGTTAAGTTTAACTTAGTACTAGATTAGTTTAACTAACTAATTAATACAAGTATTTGTACATTTATCAGTTGAGTAAATATACAATGTGTTAATTGAAGATTATCCATGATATGATCATATAGTGATTGGATAATATTATTGTCTAATTAATTGTTAAAGGTATAAAACACAAATATATATATATATATATATATATATATATATATATATATATATATATATATATATATATATATATATATATATATATATATATATATATATATATATATATATATATATATATATATATATATATTTCGTGTATATGAGTACCGAAATATATAAGTGTATAATACTAAGACATTTGATAATTAAGTGTGACAATAATAACTAGTAAAACTATAAGGGATGGAAGTGTAAAAGGAAAGTTTAATTAAAGATCTAATCTTAATTAAACTTAAGGGTTCTAAGCGTAACTTATTTATGTATAAATAAGAGGCTTAGGGTAACTCTAAAACCTCTTGATCATTCACACGCATACTTCCCTCCTCCTCACCCCATTCGGCCGAAACTTGGAACCCAAGTTTGGTGTTCTTCATTCTTCGTGTTCTTCGAGTTTCGAAGATCAAGATTGTTGCAAGTGATCATCTAGATGATCGCTCGTCGTGTTCATCATCAGTGGACTATCTTAAGCTAAACTAAGGTATGATTCATGGAGCACTCTTTCTCCTCTCCCCTCTTGTTCGATCGAACGAAAACACTAGGGTTCTTGGTGAGTGTTCGACGAGCACACACAAGCTATGTGTGTGTTCGAGTTTTTTCGTGCAAGGTTTCTTTCTTGTTAATCTAATATAGATTTCCAACATCCCAATCCTTTAGGATTTAAGGATTAGGTTTAATCCCACTTCCGCTTTTAGGGAATAAATTAGCTAGTTGGTTTTAACCGGTCAAGAACACCATCATGTTCTTACCAGTATGGTTCGAACCAAGCACTATGTGGTTGACCCAAGTGGTCGAGCAGTGTTATGAAACCCAACAGTGGTATCAGAGTGTTGGTTTAGAAATCTATACTAGATTAACAAAGTTTGTTTGTTTAATTTCAAGTTTTTCTAATTCATTTTTTGTTCCTTCTTCTTTTTGTTCCTTGTGTTTTTCGAAAAAGGGCAAGAACCCTAGACCAAGAACATTAAACTAGATTAGTTTAATTGGTCATAAGGATTCATCCCTAGTAATTTTTGAAAATCACAAAGAACCCTAGGACCAAGCATATTAAACTAGTTTAGTTTAATTGGTCAAAAGGTTTCTAAAACCCTAGAATTTTCGTGATCAAGGAAGAACCCTAGGACCAAGTATGTTAAACAAGATTTGTTTAATTGGTCAAAAGGATTCTTTCCATTTTCCCCAAGGAGTTTGAAATCTATGAAGAACCCTAGGACCAAATATGTTAAACAAGATTTGTTTAATTGGTCAAAAGAATTGTTTCCTATTACCTTAAGTTTTCGAAATCTAAGGACCAAGAACATTAAACTAGTTTAGTTTAATTGGTTAAAAAAATTAATTAAGATAATAATCTAAAACCTAGATAATTAAGCAAGTTCATGTTTAATAGGTTTAATTATTATTTTAGTAAATTTATTGAAACTAGTTCTTTAAACCTAGAAACTTAAACAAAGTTTTATTGTCAATAAGGTTTGAATTAAAAATTTAAGTAAATTTATTAAGGTCATAATCTATCTTAGAATTTAAACAAAGTTTATTGTTTAGATAGGATTGATTGAGATTAATTTTTAATAAATAATGTTTTTGATCAAGAAAGTCAAAACCCTAGTTTTGATTGATCAAGAACAAAGATTAGGGTTTGACTAATTAATAAGGATTAAAAGAAGTGTTAATTTTTAAGTTCTGAAATTAACAAAATATATATATATATATATATATATATATATATATATATATATATATATATATATATATATATATATATATATATATATATATAAATATATAATATTTCGTAATTTTTTAATATTTAAAAGAAAAATGATTTTTTTAATAGATAAAGTAGTTTATACGTATTTTAATAATAATATATATATAATATTTCGGAATTTTTTAATATTTAAAAGAAAAATGATTTTTTTAATAGATAAAGTAGTTTATACGTATTTTAATTAGATCAAGTTAAAATACATATGTATAAATTAGATGTAATATTATTATTAGAATGTTACAAGTTAATTTTAAAGTAATGAAATATATATGTATATATTAAATACAAGATTAAATGGAACATTAAAAAAGTAATGTTATTTTTTGATCTTAAAGGATAATAATATAACTAGTTATTGTAGAAGTTATTATATAATTGAGACTAGAAAGTAAAAAGTTATGATTTCATTATAACTAGAAATGGTACAAGTTGAAATTATATGATAAACTAGAAATGTACAAAGTTATATATTATTATAAAGTATATAAAGTTATAAGTTATTATAACTAGATAATTATACAAGTATAATATAAGTATTTTTCAAGTCATGTAAGATACTAGATTAATGATCAAGGGATAGATAACAAGAGATCTTTATAACCTGTTTAACTAGTCCAAGTTAAATGTAAGAAAGGTTTAAACAAACTAAGAATTATTATATATAGTCCTTATATAATAAATTTGTTAGTTTCACCAAATATAGACCGGTGATTGTGTTTGCTTAAGTTCCATCATGGTTGTTGGAGCTAGTGGGAGCTACACAAGGAAATCACAAAGTTTATAAGTGTGTCGCTAAGACATAAATTCTGGTCGAATCTAGTAAGTCAAAACAAATGTTTAATTTTATTATTGAACATGTGAAAAACAAGGCGTGTTAAACTAGATTTATGATTCAAGTTTATGAACCATAAAAGAATTAAAAGTTTAAACATAAGTTTTTCCAAGTAAGATAAAACAAGTAAGTTTTATTATAGATAAGGTTTTTCACAAAATGTACATCTCGTTTTAGGTAAACATATAAGTCGCACAACTTTTGAAACTATAAGTTTTAAAGGAAAAGTTCTTAAGATTTAAAAAGGTGTCTTGTAGAATTCTTAAATTCACAAGTCACACATTTTAAACAAGGATTAAGATTGGAATAAAGGTTTAAGTTTAGTTTAAAACTTAAACAAACCCAAGAAAATATTAGATCTAAGTACTATCCACCTAATGGAACACCTCACTTGTTAAACAATATTCATATTGTAAGGATAAAGAACCTTAGATATGAATTCAAATCATTGCGAGTGCTAGGGTGCGTAAGGTTCTGTGATAATCGGGAGTCCCGGCGCAGAACATCGCACTGTCTTAGATGATCTGATCTACTTTTGTGATAATCGGGAGTCCCCGCCCAAAAAGTACTTGAGTGGGATAAACATACTAGACTTTATTACTAACTTAGAAATGTACAATTAGATTGTACAAGGTTGTAATAAGTTATAAGTCTAAAGATTCTACGACCCCTAAGAATCGTGTCAAGTCTTGATACGATTAGTAAGGATGTTACCTACCGAAAACAACATGTCTCGTCGGAAGTGCCCAAACCTTGCGGCGAGAATGTGATATATGGATCCTAGGCCTAAAATATTAATTATGGGTTTATAATATATTTTAGAGAATGTTTATTTATGATTACTAATTAAGTTGGGTTTGATTTGTAGATGGCAGCAAAAACCACGACGACAAGTACCAACAATCTCTCACTTCGCTCAATCCTCGAAAAAGACAAGTTGAATGGGTCAAACTTTCTCATTTGGGAGCGCAATCTTCGCATTGTGCTCAGGCATGAGAGAAAGTGGTATGTCTTGGAAAGAGCAGTACCAAATGTCCTTGCTGGAAATGCTAGAGCTGAAACGAGGCAAGCTTATGATAAGCATGTCAGTGATGCGCTCGATGTGAGCTGTCTAATGCTTGCCACTATGAGTCCCGAGTTACAAGCGAGACTTATGGATGTGCCTGCATTTGCGATGATCCATCAACTTAGGGATTCATTTCAAGAGCAAGCTCGGACTGAGAAGTTCGACATCAATCGGGTAGGCTCGGCCTGAGAAGTTCGACATCAACCGGTGAGTGCCCACGTCATGAAAATTAAAGGGCACATGGATCACCTCGTTAGGCTTGGCCACCCCATTCCATTGCAGATGGCAACGAATACTATACTCAATTCGTTGTCTGATGACTACAAGCCTTCTGTGGTCAACTACAACATGCATACTATGGAGAAATCCATTGCTGAGCTACATTCTATGCTCAAGACAGCTGAGTTGAGTTTGGAGACCAAATCTAATGATGTTCTGATGATCGGTAATAGCAGTGGCGGTGGGAAGAAGAGAAAAGAGCATGGTGGTAAAGGAAAGGGTAAAACCAATCCTAACCAAGGAGTGCCAAATGGTAAACGTGTCAAACAAAAGGTCACGAAGGTGAAGCCTAACACAGCGAGGACCGAGAATCAGTGCTTCAAGTGTGGCGAGGCTGGGCACTGGAAAAGAAATTGTCCAAAGGGTGCAAGAGGTGGAGGAATTGCAAGTTCATCAGGTAACGCAACCGCACTTCTTAATCACTTTTAGATACTTGTAAAGTACATTAAGAGTAATCTAACTTTTGCAGTCGTTTATTGTAGGAGGAGATGGAAAGTGATGATGACTGGCATGAGATGGTGATGATCCCACGACCACCAAGTTTTTATAATTCAGTATTTTATGAATTCAGTAAAGACAACTTTTTATTTTATTGTTTGAATAATCCTTTTACTTTATATTAAAACAAGTTTTTTGGTTTTAATCGATTCGAATCCATCGTTGAATTATATTGTGTGCATGTGTGACAATTACACTAGTCAAGGTTTATGACTAGATTATAAGTCAAGTTTTTGATTCACTTAATATTTCATGTTTTATACTTGTTTGATTGTTATATGAATGAATAATGTCTTAGAAGCTCAAGGTGCTTAGATACTAGAAATTAGAATTTTTTCTAATACAAGTATTTAAGAGTTTTATGGAAGCATAAAGTTCAAAAGTTATTGAACTTAGTTAAAACATCTTAAGTAATAGTCATTACTTATGATAGTACGTTTTAAAGTATTAGTATTAATATAGTATGATTATATTGGATATAATCAAGATAGACTTTAAAGAGTATTATTACAAGTCTTTCACACTTGTGATAAAGGAATTTAATAAGGTCATAATTCCCTAATAGGAATAATTGGATATTCGTATAATCCAAGTGAAATGACTTAGACATTAAATGAACTCTTAAAAGATAGAAGCTATATTAAAAGTATTTAAGAGCTAAAGGTATCAAACACAAGTGTTTCATACTTGAAATTAATACATTATTTAATCAAGTCATATTCCCTAATAGGAATAATGGATATTTAAGAAATCCAAGAAATGACTTTGGAATTAAATGAAGTTCTTAAAGAATACTAAAGTGTTTAAGAATTGAAATTATCATCTCAAGTGTTTTATACTCCCTCCGTCCCACAAAAAACGTCCCATTTCACCTTAAATTTTTGTCCCACAAAAAACTTCCCATTTGCTACATTTGATGGACTCCACATAATAAAATACTATTATTACTAAGGACCCCACCACTTATTATCCACTAACAATCTTTCTCTCTCCAAACCAATCTTATATTTTAATCAAATTTATTACCAATGACCCACCACTAACCATCACCTTAAAACTTGTGCAAAAATGAAATGGGAAGTTTTTTGTGGGACGGAGGGAGTACTTGTTAGATACAGTAATCAATAAATGTCATAATTCCCTAAATAGGAATATTGGATATTCGCAAATCCAAAGGATGATTTTAATTATTGATAGAATTCTTCAAAGATTAAACTACAAGTTATTGACTTGGTCAAAGTGGTAGTTTAAAATAATGCTTAAATTCCATAAAAGGTAGTGGGAGCTATGACTAACATAATTCATTAAAGACATTAATGAATTTAGTAAGTTATTGAGACATTAACAACAAGGAATTACCAAGTCATTAGCCAAAGAGTTAAGAGAAATAAATTATCATTGATTAGATTATTGCAAGCCTAATAGCGTGGTCACAAGTCTTGTGCTTAATTATTACAAATCTAATAAGATGTTCATACTCTAGTGAACAAGTTAATCATTTAAGAAAATTTCATTAACTAGTAAAAGTACCTACAAATCAAGTAGCTAAAAGAGATTTAGTTATAAGGCAAGTTTTATAGATTCAAGAAACTAAAGGAGTAATTTTTCCAATCCTCCTATGTTTACCGAATCATGTAAAATGGGCAAGACTAGAATATATTCTAAAGTTGCATGAACAATATCTAGCAAAGAAAAAGTAATACTATTCTTAAAATACTCGTCTTATGTCATTAGTTTAATAGAAATGACTAACTGTAATTAGTGATAAAAGTTACAATTAAGAGTCATTGAGCAATCAACTCAAACACAAAGAATAAGTAATGATCTAGTAATAATTCAGTATCTATGTCCAGTGAGGAATAATACACGAGTTAACATCATTGTTATTCAGACTTTGTGTGTTTTACAATATCCATGAATTAAAGTCATTCTTTATTCGAAAAGATATACATCCGTGACTACTCGTCTTGGTGGGAACCTTGATGGGAAGATAACGTCATCGCGATATTTGGTGGTAGATTCGAAGTTCTTCGAAGATAGCTATACAAGTTTTTGTGTAAACCAAATATCGGTGATATTCTATTGGAGCTCAACGAATATTGGATTGACCATCGTGACAATACTTCGTGGTTGAAAGGTTCAAAAATATTGTTCACTAGGATTGTCCTTAAGCCTGAGGTATTTGGTTCAGGATACAATGACTAATGTACTTTGGTTCGTCTAAGACAAGCCTGAAATATGGTTGTCATACGAGGTCTTACTGGGTACAAAGGGAATTGTATTTTGAATCGAAATATAACAAGATCGTAATTGCACCTCCTTTTTAGGAGAGATATTTATGGGTCCCTTGACATGATGAAAAACTGACAAGTGCATGGCCATGCCCAAAAGAACTGATTTGTTCTTTGTCGTTTATCATCACAGTTTAATTTAAGAAGTCAAGAAACGATTTCGAATACAGGAGTTGGTAATTTCTACCATGCTCGTATTCGTTATCACAAATATCGTGCTGCAAGGGATGAACCTAACAACGTTACCCAAGAAGTAAAGACAAAGTGTTCTTTACTAGGCAACGCCATTAAAAGAGTTTCTCAAAACTATACCTGGGTTACATAAGCTGTTTTTATGGGGTTGGTTACCTACATGCCCATCTATAAGGCCACTGTAGCTCGTGTCATTAAGATAAAGGTTACGAACTTGCACAAGTGGGAGTCTGAAGGAATTATGTGCACAGTTAGTCAACCTATGATGATACATCCATGCCTACGAAATACTTAAGGGTCACACCAGTGAGTGCATGTAATATGAGCAAGATATGCAATGATACTACGAAGAGGAATGATTCATAATAGTCATTATGAATCAGTTAAGTATTAAGTTAAGTTTAACTTATTACTAGATTAGTTTAACTAACTAATTAATACAAGTATTTGTACATTTATCAGTTGAGTAAATATACAATGTGTTAATTAAAGATAATCCATGATATGATCATATAGTGATTGGATAATATTATTGTCTAATTAATTGTTAAAGGTATAAAACACAAGTATATATACATATATTTCGTGTATATGGGTACCGAAATATATAAGTGTAGAATACTAAGACATTTGATAATTAAATGTGACAATAATAACTAGTAAAACTATAAGGGATGGAAGTGTAAAAGGAAAGTTTAATTAAAGATCTAATTTTAATTAAACTTAAGGGTTCTAAGCGTAACTTATTTATGTATAATAAGAGGCTTAGGGTAACTCTAAAACCCCTTGATCATTCACACGCATACTTCCCTCCTTCTCTCCCCATTCGGCCGAAACTTGGAACCCAAGTTTGGTGTTCTTCGTTCTTCGTTCGTTCTTCGTGTTCTTTGAGTTTCGAAGATCAAGATCGTTGCAAGTGATCATCTAGATGATCGCTCGTCGTGTTCATCATCAGTGGACTATCTTAAGCTAAACTAAGGTATGTTTCATGGAACACTCTTTCTCCTCTCCCCTCTTGTTCGATCGAACGAAAACACCAAGAACCCTAGGGTTCTTGGTGAGTGTTCGACGAGCACACACAAGGTATGTGTGTGTTCGAGTATTTTCGTGCAAGGTTTCTTTCTTGGTAATCTAATCTAGATTTCCAACATCCCAATCCTTTAGGGTTTAAGGATTAGGTTAAATCCCACTTCCGCTTTTAGGGATTAAATCAGCTAGTTGGTTTTAACCGGTTAAGAACACCATCATGTTCTTACCAGTATGGTTCAAACCAAGCACTAGGTGGTTGACCCAAGTGCTCGACCAGTGTTGTGCAACCCAACAGAACCGTGAAAGTTCGAAGCTAGGGCACAACCAGCGTCGCCCAAGAACAACTATAGATCCATGGATGGATTTAGAAAGAACGATCGGAGCAACCGGCGAAAACATCTCCGCCGATTAAGACAGAAGACGATGAAACTTGAACGTGGAGAGATAACAAAGAAACACACACATATGTGTGTAAACAAATCCTTTTGCCCAAATTTGAACCGTGTCACACGTATTGTGTTTCCCAATACACGTTTTCTATTTTCCAAAAACAACCCGTTCATTTTTCATCTATTTACTTTTCCCATGTTGTGAAATAACCACATATTTTTCCTTGTTTTTAATACATGTTTTTATTAAAAATTTCTTTTAATACTTTTTATTAAATGAAATATTATTATATTATTAATACGAGTAATTATTAATTACAAATAATAATTAATAAAGTATTTTTAAGATATTTTATAAAATTTTAAATAAAGTTTTATAAAATGGTGGGGAAAGAAAAGATAAGACTTTAATCATGTGATACGATTAAAGCAAAAAAGCTCGTGTGATGCGGTAACAACCTATGAAAAGATGTGTGATGCAACTACAAGAAAAATGAAGAAAAATCTGAGTGATTTAGATTACCATAAATCTATGTGAGATAGATTTAAGTCATGTGATATGACGATAATAAATGATTGTGTGACTCAATCAAAATTAAAGGAGTACAGGTTCAGTAGGAGATACTAGAGCCAGAGAACAAGAAGATCTCAACATCAAAGGAGGTCGTAAGAAAGGCATACGGATGGAGTAAAATGCCTAACAAGACAGGTGGAGTGAACCAACACCACAAAAGCATACAGATGGAGTAAAATGCCTAAGAAGACAATGGTGGAGTGAACCAACATAAGAAAAAAGCATACGGATGGAGTAAAATGCGTAACTAAACAGGTGGAGTGAACCAACATAACAAAAGCATACGGATGGAGTAAAATGCGTAACAAGACAGGTGGAATGAACCAACATAATGACTTGATATTTAAGGGGAGTGTTGGAATTTAAATATCATGACATTTGTTACATAATTATACTAAGTATAAAATAACTTAGTATAAATGAATAATCAAATAAAAGGGGCTGTCAAGGGGCAAACCACCGGCCAGATGTAACTGCCGCCACCCCCGCAACTTTTGGCACCGCCATAACTGCCACTGTAACTGTTGATAACCGCCACACTTACCGTCGTGACTGTTCGAAGGCACCTGTTCGTTTAGTATAAATAGGCATAGATTCAATATTTGTAATTCATTCCGAATGTGAGATTCGAGAATCAAAATAGAAGTGTAGATGATGAATCAGAAATGTATAAAATCTAATAAATCAATGAAATTTTGCTTTGATTAAATCTGTGTTTAATTTTATGTTTATAAGAAACCGCTCGTCAATTTGATTTACGGTTTAAAACTTATGTCGTTCTGATCTGCTGTTGTTAGGAATTTCATCTGTGCAGTAGGTCTGTCTTCTGAGGCTATTTTGAGACTCTTAGAGTCTGTTTTGGCCAGTGACCGTCTCACGGTGATTTGTAGTACTGGTTGTCTAGCTTATACGGTTAAAAGATGATAAAAATCTGATGAGCCGTTTTGGAGTTATAGCAGTTCCCGTGAGACTAATGGGTGCTGCCAATTTTTCTATATTAAGTCCTTTGGATGAATTTTAATTCGGGGTTTCATTTTATGTTTTAGGATCATCTGAGAGATAATATGGCGTGCCGTTGAGTGTCGGGAACCCTTTGGAGCTTACGTTTCTCGAGGTGAGTATTCTCACCGTGTATTCAGTTTTAATGTTGTACATGCATGACTTATGTGTTATATATTTGAACCATACTTCCTATCTGAGTTGATCTAATATCTGAGTATCTGAGCATCTGAGTATCCTAACATCTGTTTATTTATTTTATTATTTATCTGAGACATTGTGCCCGGGTATCTGAGCTCGGTGCAGAGTCATTCTGTGCTATTACCTGCTAGGGCATCTGAGACAATTATGTTAAAGAGATAAAAACATAATAACACACATATGAGTTTTGGCTATATGCCATTTTTGGATCACCTCTCGACTGAGTTTTGGGATCACTCCCGTATGAGTTTTGGCTTACGCCTATCTGAGGTGTGAGGAGGGGCGACCGACCCGAATCACACAAGCGCGCTATATAAATTAAAATCTGAGTAATAAAATCTGAGAAATAAATCTGAGTAATTAATTGAGTAGATTCTGAGTAGGAGTACACCAATGTGCCCTCATGTGTTGTATGTTATGATTGTATGCATTTTGAGATTATTCACTCAGCTTCCCAGCTGACCCAAATCTCCCCCATTGTTTCAGGTACCGGCAAAGGATGAGAGAAGGTGGACGGTTGACTGCTGTATCTCCCAGAGCTGATGTGGACAACACTTGACATTTTAAAACACTTTATTTTATTTAAACTATTTCTGCATTAGATACATTTTTAAATGACAATATTATTATTGGGTTTTAATTATTCAAGTTATTGGAACGTTTTTATTTAAAACTTTGTACTCAAAATTTTTTAAATTTTTGTAGATTTTTGGGTGTTACACAAACATTTCCATCCATTCAAATATCAACAAATCCAAGATTTGTCAAAACCCACCTTCAACATCCACCATTAATGGAGGTTGAAGGTGATTTCCACCAAATCTTGTTTCCTTCCAACAATCAACCATACAAATGATGTAAAAGCTTGTTTGAGCACATATAATAACATCCATAACAAGATTCAACCATAAGACACTAAGAATCACAAACCCTAGTTCATAACCAAGTTCAAGAACACCATAAACAAGTCAAGGAGAGGGTGTAACTTACTTCTAAGCTCCTTCTACACCAACTCTAGTGAAGATTTCGAGATTTAAGCAAGAGATTGACCACAAAATCACAAGAACAAGCAATGGAGGTTTTTGGGGGAGAAAAGCAATGGAATAGTGAGGATAATGTTTGAAATAATGAAGTGTAAAAACAAAAGAGAAGGTGTTCCCCTCTCTCTCTCGACACCGGTCAAGCAAGGGGGGCCCCACTTGGCTTTTTCCATCACTTTTCTCCTTTTCAGTATATGTCTAAAAGGTCTCGTTCGTAGTTAATTTATTTAAAATAGCAAACAGTCTCCAATTTTAAAAACGAAAACATTTCCGGAAACGAAATTCAACAAGGAATCCAAAGATATAAAAATCACATTTTCATATCAAATATATCACAAGTCGGGTATTTTAACCCCTTGGTTAAAATACCGCAAAAGACAGAAAGCTAATAAATTTCACATAGCATTTAATCAGATAATCATGTAATAAAATACCTTAAGGTCAATAAACTACTAGGCTGGGTTTTGGGATGTTACAACTCTCCCCACTTAGGAAGATTCCGTCCCCGGAATCTCATCTCGATCAAATAAGGAGGGATAACGCTCCCGCATAGCGGCCTCGGTCTCCCAAGTCATATCCGCACCCAAACGGTGCTTCCACCATACCAATACCATCGGGATTTGTCTCTTTCTCAACTTCGTAACCTTTCGATCCAACAATTCCATCGGTTCCTCAACCAACCTCTTTCTTGTATCCACCCGCAACTCTTGCACCGGGAGAATTTGGCTCGGATCTTCGATATTACACTTTCTCAAGTAGCATATGTTGAAAGTGTTGTGAATTGCCCGGGGGTAACTCGAGTGTTACCGATTTAGCATTCACCACCTTGCTAATTCGAAACGGCCCAATAAACCGCGGCGCCAACTTTCCTCATTTACCAAAACGAATAACACCCTTCCATGGTGATACATTCAAATAAACCATCTCGTTTTCCGAGAATGTATCGGGTCTACGTCTCGGGGCCGCATACATCTTTTGTCGGTCACGGGCGGCTTTCAACTTTTCTCGGGGAATGGCAACTTTATCCGTGGTCATTTGAACAATATCGGGTCCCGCATATTGTTTCTCACCCACTTCCAACCAACACGTCGGGGTTCGACACCGACGCCCATACAACATCTCGTACGGTGGCATTTTAATACTTGAGTGATACGAGTTATTATAAGCGAATTCGATCAATGGCAAATGAGAATCCCACGACCCACCATACTCTAGGACACACGCCCACAACATGTCTTCAAGTGTTTGTATTGTTCTCTCCGATTGCCCATCGGTTTGAGGATGATACGCGGTACTCAAGTTCACCCGCGTCCCCAATTCTCGTTGTAAGCTATTCCAAAAGTTCGAAGCAAAACGAGGATCTCTATCGGACACGATAGAAATTGGAATACCGTGTCGGGATACCACTTCATCAATATATAATTTCGCCATCCTACTAAGTGAGGCGGTCTCACTAGTAGCCAAGAAATGAGCACTCTTCGTCAATCGATCAACTATAACCCAAATCATGCCATGACCCTTTTGTATACGCGGCCATTTCGTCACGAAATCCATGGTAATCCGATCCCACTTCCACTCGGGAATCGGTGGTTGAGTTAAAGTTCTATGCGGTTTTGGTGTTCGGCCTTCACTTGAGCACAAATATGACATTTACCCACATAACGGGCAATGTCGGTCTTAATCGTCGGCCACCAATAAAGTGCTTTTAGATCGTTGTACATCTTCGTGCTACCCGGGTGAACCGATAACCGGGAATTATGAGCCTCAGATAAAATTAATTCCCGCAAACCCCCGAGTAACATCACCCAAACCCGAGATTAGTACGTCTTCAAACCCCGCGAGTCTTCTTCTAAATCATCCTTCTCTTTATTAAAATCTCGGTCTTCAAATTTTCAACGTTCAAAGCCTCCATTTACAATTTCCATCCGCAAAAATTGTACCCGTCCCGAGTCTCCGTTTCTACTCAAGGTATCGGCCACCACATTCGCCTTCCCGGGATGGAATCGTATTTCACAATCATAGTCTTTAATCAACTCTAACCATCTTCGTTGCCGCATATTCAACTCCTTTTGCGTGAATACGTATTGGAAACTCTTGTGATCCGTACAAATCACACATTTGGTACCGTACAAATAGTGTCTCCATAACTTTAGTGCAAAAACCACCGCTGTCAACTCCATATCATGTGTCGGATAATTATTCTCGTGAGTTTTCAATTGCATAGATGCATAAGCAATAACCCGATCTGGTTGCATCAACACGCAACCCAAACCCACAAGTGAAGCATCACAATAAACAATAAAATCTTCCGGGCCTTCGGGTAAAGCATAGTAGTTGCTTTAGAGTTTAAAAGGACTTCTCGTGTTCATCGCCCCACCGAAACGGTACATCCTTACGGGTCAATTTCGTCATTGGGCCCACTATCTTCGAAAAATCTTTGATAAACCAACGGTAATAACCCGCCAAACCCAAAAAACTCTTTATGTCGATTGGATTCTTAGGAGCAATCCAATTCATAACTGCCTCTATCTTTGCTGGGTCCACCTTTACCCCATTCGAACATATCACGTGACCCAAAAAGTGAACTTCCCGAAACAAAAACTCGCACTTCGAGAACTTCGCATACAAATGTTCCCGCTTCAACGTTTCTAACACTTGCCTCAAGTGTTTCTCGTTCTCTTCTTCGGTCTTGGAATAAATTAAAGTATCATCAATAAACACAATAACGAATTTGTCAAGATAAGGCCGACAAACTCGGTTCATCAAATCCATAAATATCGCGGGGGAATTCGTTAACCCAAACTGCATAACCAAGAACTCGTAATGACCGTAGCGAGTTCTAAAAGCCGTCTTGTGAACATCATTCTCGTGAACCCGAACTTGATGATAACCCGATCTCAAATCGATCTTTGTGAAATAAGAAGACCCTTGTAGTTGATCAAATAAATCATCAATACGAGGCAAAATATACCGATTCTTGCACCATCTTTCCTTTTCACAAACAAAACCGGAGCTCCCCAAGGCGAGGAACTCGACCGAATAAAACCCTTATCTAATAATTCTTGGATCTGCGTCATCATTTCTCGGATCTCAGACGGTGCCAACCGATACAGTGCTCTAGCCACGGCATTGGCCCCCGACACCAAATCGATTTTGAATTCTACTTCCCGAACGGGAGGTAACCCAGGAAAATCTTCGGGGAACACCTCCGGGTATTCCGAAACCACCCGGAGATCTTCAACCACTTTCTTTTCCTTTTTCACATCGGTCACATATGCCAAAAATGATTCACAACCCTTGGTCAAGGACTTATGGGCTTTCATCATGGAGATGACGGGTATTGTCGGGGTCACACGGTCTCCCCGGGCCACGACATGTGACCCGTCGGGTAAGGAAAAAGTAATTAACTTTTGGTGACAATTTATGTTGGCCTTATTAACACTTAACCAATCCATACCTAAAACCACATCAAATCTGGATATTGGCATAACAAGTAAAAGGATTGCAAATTTCACACCATCAATATCAATACTAAACCCGGACACGAATGTCGTGATCGGAACCATTTCACCATCGGCCACCTCTACCTCTAGAAGCGTCGCGATCAAAGAAGTGGGCAATTTCAATTTGTCACAAAAACTCTTTTAAGAAACGAACAATTTGCACCCGAATCAAATAATACACGAGCGTGTATGGAGTTTATTAGAAACATACCTGTGATGACATCATCGGTAGTGGTAGCATCCTCCACCGTCATTTTGAAAGCTCGGCCAGTAGGTGGCGGGTGAGTTTTCCTCTTATGACCTCCCGACGACGCCGATCCCTGCCCGAACCCGAACCCTTCTTCGTTGGACAATTCACGGCCCTATGCCCCTCGTTCTCCAACAAACACTATTATCCAACTTGCATTCCGAAGACTCGTGCCCATGTTGCCCACACTTAATACACCTTCTAGTTTGTGCCGTACACGGACCGACATGAGAGGACTTATACGGTAGGCACTACGGGTTCTTTTGATTGGAACCTTGAAGTATTTAGTTTTGGCGGTCATTTCTCGACCTTTGATTACCTTGAGACTTCTTGTGATTGTGAGAGCCCGATTGTTCATATATTCCCTTGTTGAACGAGGTCTTCTCCCGACTCATGGCCTTTTGGGCCAAGACATCACCCTCGGCCGCTTTGGCAAGATCAAAGGCTTGCAATAGAGTTCCCGCAAGTCTAGCCACGTTCCGGTACTCGGGCAACAATGCCCCGATAAAATGCTTGATTTTTGAGGGCTCATCGGGTACCCATTGTGTCACAAACCGGAGCTTGCCATTGAATTGAAGAATAAGCTCATCCACCGTCATCCTATCATTCATCTTCAACATCATGAATTCATTCCGGATTTTATCCAACTCATACGGGCTACAATACCTAGCCTCCACTTGACCCCTAAACTCTTTCCACGTGAGCGCATCGAACATATCATTACTAAAATTTACGGTCAACCCATCCCACCAATCCATCGCCGGTCCCCCCAACATTCGGGACGCATACCGACCTTCAAGTTGTCCTCACAACTACAACCACTAAGGGCTTTCTCAGTTGTCCTAAGCCAAGTTAACGTTTCCGCCGGGTCGGTACTCCCGCGGTGCTTGGTGGGTTTATAGTCAAGAAAATTCTTGTATGAGCACGGTTTCTTCTCGACCGGGAGGGGTTGGTAAAAGAACCGTTGGTGTTGAGCATTAGCAATTGGTACGGTGTGGGTGGGGTTCGGTTGTGGTATGCTTGCATTTGGGGATGAGGAGTCATTTCGGGGGAAGACGGGAATGTAGGTAGTTTGAGTGAAGTGTGGGGGTGGGTTCGTTTGAGTGGTGGATTGGGGTACGGTAGGCCGGGCCACGGGTTGCGGCTCAACGAGTTGGTTTTGGCGGAGAGCCCTAATGGTATCCTCAAGTTACATGTTTCGGGTTTCCAACAACACGATATATTCCTCGTTCGGTAACTCATCACCACCCGAGGTCGCGACCCCATCATTCCCAAGGTTCGTATTCAGCGGGGCTCCTTTTAGCAAGTTTCCATTTATAGCCATTCCTGCTACAAACACAACATCTCACCAAGGCTCAGTTTAACTTGTTAGTAAAACATCTACTAACTACTAAACCCAATTCACACTTGCTCTAATCCCTCTTGTCCAGAAGGTTTGACCAAACACGAGTCACGATTTGGGAATGGAACACCTACACGTGTAACCATCACTAAACCGAAGCTCTGTTACCAAGTTGTAACACCGCATTTTTGAAACCATTTTTTTTAATAGCCATTTACCATTACTTACTAAGTCACGGAAGCATCTAGTTTATCTTAGTTCCTAATTACGTTAAGTTTACAAACCATGGTCCCACCAAAATATTACGAACCGAAGTGTTAGGTAAAAGACGGTATTACAAAAACTAGGCTCTTTAAACAAAACACTTTTAAACGCATGGTCAAACGCTCTGTCCAAGCCCGACCCGTTTCAAGCCCTCTAACCTGAAATGTGTCAATGAGGGAGGGATTAGCACAAAAGCTAAGTGAATGAAATAACTATAACTATGTGAAGCTCTAAGCACATAAGCAAGCAACGTCTCTGATTTGGGGTAACCACTATTGAGAGGATCGGCGGCTCTGCCGGGCCTTAAACCATGGTCGGCCAAAACCACGGTAACCGATAGCGTTGTATCCAACACCCCGATAAACCCCCTACGTATACAGGTAAGGTTCGAATACCATGTTAGTTAATACACTATGCTCAACCGTTATCCATCCGACATTGACCTCGTCCCAAATGTGCACATTGTCACGTATAGTATTCCTCTAACACTAGGTATACATATCAAGTAGACTCGCAACGAAAAACAACACGAAAAATCGTCGCAGGTTAGTTCCCATCGGGAACCCAGAGTTCACGTCGGGAACTTGTCCGCGAACTAGTTCACGAGTTTGCCCCAGAATCTCTGTCGACCCTTCACGATCGTGAGCTGGAGTTCGAGACGCGAACTCCCCAGCTCAGCTAAAATCCTGCATTTTATCAAGTATGCATATACCAATGGAAAAAACCGAAACCCGAGTTGTAGGTTAAATCCACTCACCTTTCAATCCTTGATTTCCTTAACTCAGTGAGCTAGTATCACTGTCTCCTTCCTGGTTCCTGTAACAAGTACACCTTGTTATTGACTGATCCACCAAATTGTCAAAATCATCAAACTTAGCAATTAACCACACATGACCCATAAAATACACATTTATGGTATTACCAACTAGCACAATTCCACCAACACAACAATTGACCATTTATGACCATCTAGCAATTCATCTCAACTAGTTGATCCCAACGGGCCAAAAACCCGAACATGAGTATAACACTTCCAATCTCCATCAACTAGCACATATTCTCTATACTAGCAATTCACAATCATTTAATAATCCATTAAATTCCCCACTACTACAATTCCAAATAGTATACTTGCGTAATCACCAGTTCACCATTTTGACTCAATTCATCCAAACACTAGCTAGATTACTTCACCAATCTATCAATACAAGGTTTTATACATCCAAAACTTAACAAACATGTTTTCTTAACCTAACAAACATTTTCATCCATTCAAATATCAACAAATCCAAGATTTGTCAAAACCCACCTTCAACATCCACCATTAATGGAGGTTGAAGGTGATTTCCACCAAATATTGTTTCCTTCCAACAATCAACCATAAAAATGACGTAAAAGCTTGCTTAAGCACATATAACAACATACATAACAAGATTCCACCATAAGACACTAAGAATCACAAACCCTAGTTCATTACCAAGTTCAAGAACACCATAAACTGAAGGATTTATGTGCACAGTTAGTCAACCTATGATGATACATCCATGCCTACAAAACACTTAAGGGTCACACCGGTGAGTGCATGTAATACGAGCAAGTTATGCAACGATACTACGAAGAGGAATGATTCATAATAGTCATTATGAATCAGTTAAGTATTAAGTTAAGTTTAACTTATTACTAGATTAGTTTAACTAACTAATTAATACAAGTAGTTGTACATTTACTAGTTAAGTAAATATACAATGTGTTAATTATAGATTATCCATGATATGATTTAAGGCAATTAAATCATATAGTAATTGGATAATGTTGTTGTGTAAATTATATAAAGGTTATTATATAATCAACTATTAAAAGTATAAATACAAGTGTAAATAATTCGTGTATATGGGTACCAAATTATTGGTGTGTTAGTACTAGACATTTAATAGTTAAGTGCAACAATAATAAACTAGTAAAACTATAAGGGTTTAAAGTGTAAGAGATAATTTTAATTAAGAGATTAATCTTAATTAAACTAGAAGGGCCCTAAGTGAAAGTCTTTCTATTATAAATAGAATGCATGGGGTTCCCTTATTCCTTGATCATAAGTTCGAAACCCTAGCCTCCCTCCTCTCTTTGGTTTCGGCCGAACACCAACAAGGGAAGAACACAAGTTTGTGTTCTTCGTGTTCTTCGGTCGTTCTTCGTGTTCTTCAAGTATTGAAGAACAAGATCGTTGCAAGTGATCAACTAGAAGATCGCTCGTCGTGTTCATCATCAGTGGATCTATCTTAAGCATTAACCTAAGGTATGTTTCATGGAACACACTTTCTTCCTCTCCTCTTGTTCGATCGAACGAGAACACCAAGAACCCTAGGGTTCTTGGTGAGTGTTCGACGAACACACACAAGTATGTGTGTGTGTTCGAGTTTTTTGTACAAGGTTTCTTTCTTGTTAACCTAATCTAGATTTCCGACATCCCAATCCTTTAGGGTTTAAGGATTAGGTTTAATCCCTGTTCCGCATTTAGGGATTAAATCAGCTAGTTGGTTTTAACCGGTCAAGAACAAGTTCATGTTCTTGGTCAGTCATGGTTCGAACCAAGTACACTAGGAGGTCGATCCTATGGGTCGATCAGTCGCATGGTGCGTAGTGAAACCCTTCAGTGGTATCATAGCGTTGGTTTAGAGATCTAGACTAGATTAACAAAGATTGTTTGTTTACTTTAATTTTAAGTTTTTTTTGTTTCAAGTTTTTTTCTTCTTTTTCTTCTTCATATTTTTTCGAAAAAGAGGGTAAGAACCCTAGGACCAAGAATATTAAACCAGCCTAGGTAAATTGGTCAAGAAGGTTTCTAAAAACCCTAGTAATTTTCCAAATTGTGGAAGAACCCTAGGATCAAGTATGTTAAACAAGATATGTTTAATTGATCAAAAGGATTCTTTCCTTTTCTCCCTTGAATTTTCGTGACCTAGGAAGAACCCTAGGATCAAGTATGTTAAATAAGATTTGTTTAATTGATCAAAAGGATTCTTTCCTAATCCCTTAGGATTTTCGAAATCTAGAGGATACTTGGACACCAAGTTTATTTAACTAGCCAAGTTTAATTGGTGGAAAAGTTTCCTAGTCTTGAGATTTTCGAAACCCTAAAAGAACCCTAGAAGTTTAAACTAGTTTAAGTTTACTACTTTAAAAAGTATTAATTAGGATAATAATCTAAAACCTGGTTAATTAAACAAGTTTATGTTTAAAAGGTTTAATTATTATTTTGATAGATTTATTTAACTAGTTCTTTAAACCTAGAAACTTAGACAAAGTTTTATTGTCTATAAAGTTTAAAAAGTTTAAATTAATTTATTAAAAGTTATAATCTATCTTAGAACTTAAACAAAATGTATTATTTAATAGGATTGATTAAAATTAATCTTTTAATTAAAATAATGTCTTTGATCAAGAAAGTCAAAACCCTAGTTTTGATTGGTCAAAAATAAGATTATGGTTCATCTAATTAATTTAGGGAATTGATAAAGAGGATGTTAATTTTTAAGTTCTAAAATTAACAAGGTGTATTTAATTATTTATATATATGTATTAAAATTTTCGGAATTTTTAATTATTAAGTAAAATTGAATTTTAAAAGATATAATAATTTATACGTATTTTAATTAGATTAAGTTAAAATACATACGTATAAATTAGATGTAATATTCTTATTAGAATGTTACAAGTTTATTATAAAATACTAGCTGGTACCCACGCAATGCGGCGGCGGGTACCTTGTATAATTCAACTTTTCGGCGAATAAATGTTGTTCGGTTGGTGGTATCTTGGGCTTAATAGAGGTTGAAAATCAACACATTTACATTAATCTTAACATTAAATGCTTTATATATATAGCAGTGATAGAGTTAAATAAGATATGCAAGTCATAAAATAATAAAAAGGATAATATATATGAGGAACTTTGGTTGTTAAGTTTTCTATAGATGTGGCAACATATGACCACATAACACCGTTGATTGCTTCCTTATCATTTAAAACCCCGTTCACAAATTGTAATGAATAGTACTTTTAGAATGAGAATTGTATTACATGGTAATAATGCATAAATAACATATTCAAACAAAACTGTATGGAAAACCTAGCTAAATCACAAAAAATTGCAGGGATCTCGATTGATTTCCATTTCAAAGTAAAACATAGTACAAAACACGATTATATGAATTCAGTTTGATTCTAGCATACCCATATTCTAAGGTCATGTTTAGATAAGATTTTCAAAAGTTCCTATTGAATTATTATTGGCTTCTTGAAAAGCCAATAAATCAATAAGCATCTTTTGAAAAGTCCTACCAGATATGCCCAAAGCAAAACAAAACTTTAACCTAAAACAAATGCCAGCAACGAACAAATTACGAATTTATAAAAAAAAAAAAAAAAATTCTTGTTTTGTATAAGCAGGTGGTTCCCATATTGTAATGTTTCTCTTGGGTCATCAGTGAGTGAAATCTACATCTATCTCCTTGTACCTACACACATCAAAAATAACAAATTTGGAAAAACATCTAACCTAACAGTAACCATTATTAACTTCATAAGGTTTTTCTGGTGCCTTTAAATTTATGTTATCCTCCTGAAATAAAAAAAATCATAAATATGTCAAATCCAAATGTTGGAGCAGAAACATGCCTAATTAGATTTATACAAAAAAATGAAGCAGCAAAAAGAAAAGCTTTCTAGGGTGCAATTTTGAAGAAGCCTTCTTCTAAGCATCTAACAATGTCAATCACGATTTTGGCTCTATCGCCCGAGTATTCAGTGACACCTTTGATATCTTCCATTTCACAATACTGCTAAAAGATTAAAAGAAAATAAATATTTTTTATTAGATTGATGATTGATTCCAAAAAAAATCAAAATTCCTTGAAATTTGTTTACCTGAATGGGTCAAACATAAAGAGCAGCTTCTCACAACGTTGAGCAATTCGAGGACGGTCATAGTGACTGAAAATATTGGTAGCTAATACTGCATTAAGAACATAAGGGAATGTAACAAGGTTAATCTCAAGAACCAACTTTTTTTATGAGTTTACATATATCTTAGATAATTAGTTACAGAGTTATTCATATCCATTAGGAACACATTAACGTGAAAAACCTTTGTTTGTAGGTGAGCAAGATGTTAAATCATTTAAATACATACCATATAGTACGAAGAAAGTATGTGCAAATTTAGTAAGAAGTAAGCTTGTGCAAATTTCAATAAAACGCTATTAATATTGACATCAAAATCTGTGACAATGAGATTGGACGTCTGACAATGAGATTGGCCTCAACAATGCCGCTTGCCGTAATGGTCCCGACGATGGCGATGAAATTACGGAACGTTAAAGGAAAATGGGAGGATTCATGATGCTCGAAGTTAGTATTTGTAGGTTGAATCATGCTTTTACTATTCCCAATTTATTGAAGTCGACCGATGTATTGAAGGAACCAAGGAGTCGCTTGTGTGAGGAACCGAGGAGACGCTTCTGTGAGAATGGGAAGCGACGGCAGATTCAAAGGATTTAGGTTTTTGTCAAATCCACAGTATGTTAGATATATATTAGGAGGGAGGGAAGTTCAAATCAAATTGTTTGCCAGTCTATTTGGTAACTGCGTTTTCTTGTGTGCGGGAGATCCCTTGTTCGATTCCTGGACGCAGCTTTAATTTTTTAAAAATGCATTTAATTTCATAATTAGCAAGTGTGTTGGCTGAATTTTCAGCCTTGCTATTTATGGAAATGAATACATTAAATACAAGATAAAATGGAACAATTTAAAGGGGTAATGTTATTTTGATCTTAAAGGATAATATTATAGCTAGTTATTGTATAAGTTATAATATAATTAAAACTAGAAAGTACAAAGTTATGATTTCATTATAACTAGAAATTGTACAAGTTGAAATTATATGATTAACTAGAAATATACAAAGTTATATATTATTATAAGGTGTATAAAGTTATAAGTTATTATAGCTAGATAATTATACAAGTATAATATAAGTATTTTACAATTTTTGTAATATACTAGATTAGTGATCAAGTAATAAATAACAAGAAAACTTTATAACCTATATTTAACTAGTTCAAGTTAAATATAAGAAAGGTTTAAACAAACTAAGAATTATTATATATAGTCTTTATATAATAAGTTTATTAGTTTCACCAAGTATAAACCGGTGATTGTGTTAGCTTAAGTTTCATCATGATTGTTGAAGATAGTGAGAGCTACACAAGAAAATCACAAAGTTTATAAGTGTGTCATTAAGACATAAGTTTTTGTCGAATCTAATAAGTCAAAACAAATGTTTAATTTCATTATTAGACATATGAAGAACTAGGTGTGTTAAACTAGGTTTATGTTTCAAGTTTATGAACCATAAAAGAATTAAAAGTTTAACATAAGATTTAAGGTTTTTCAAGTAAGATAAAACAAGTAAGTTTTATTCTAGAAAAGGTTTTTCAAAAAATCTAGTAAAACGTTTTGTACGCCTCGTTTTAGGTATACATATAAAATCACGCAAATTCTTGAAGCTATAAGTTTTAAAGAATAGTTCTTAAGTTTTAAAAAGGTGTCTTGTAGAATCCTTCAATTCACAAGTCACACATTTTAAACAAGGATTAAGATTGGAATAAAGGTTTAAGTTTAGTTTAAGACTTAAACAAACCCAAGAAAATCTTAGATCTAAGTACTATCCACCTAACGAACACCTCACTTGTTCAACGATATTCATATTGTAAGGATAAAGAACCTTAGATATGGATTCAAATCATTGCGAGTGTTAGGGTGCGTAAAGTTCTGTGATAATCGGGAGTCCCGGCGTAGAGCATCGCACTGTCTTAGATGGTCAGATCTACTTTGGTGATAATCGGGAGTCACGGCCCAAAAAGTACTTGAGTAGAATAAACATACTAGACTTTATTACTAACTTAGAAATGTACAATTAGATTGTACAAAGTTGTAATAAATTATAAGTCTAAAGATTCTACGACCCCTAGGAATCGTGTCAAGTCTAGATACGATCAATAAGGACGTTACCTACCAGAAATAGCATGTCTCGTCGGGAAGTGCCCAAACCTTGCGGCGAGAATGTGATATATGGATCCTAGGCCTAAAATATTAATTATGGGTTTATAATATATTTTAGAGAATGTTTATTGATGATTACTAATTAAACTGGGTTTGATTTGTAGGTGGCAACAACAAACGCAATCGTGACGACAAGTACCAACAATCTATCACTTCGCTCAATCCTCGAAAAGGACAAGTTGACTGGGTCAAACTTTCTCAACTTGGAGCGCAATCTTCGTATTGTGCTCAGGCATGAGAGAGAGTGGTATGTCTTGGAGAGAGCAGTACCAAACACCCATGCTGTTAATGCCAGAGCTGAAACGAGGCAAGCTTATGATAAGCATGTCAGTGATGCACTCGATGTGAGCTGTCTGATGCTCGCCACTATGAGTCCTGAGTTACAAGCGGGACTTATGGATGTACCTGCATTGGAGATGATCCAGCAACTTAGGGATTCATTTCAAGAGCAAGCTCGCACTGAGAGGTTTGACATCAATCGAGCCTTCAACTCTTGCAAGAAGGTCAAAGGAACGCCGGTGAGTGCCCACGTCATGAAAATGAAGGGACACATGGATCACCTCGCTAGACTTGGTCACCCCATACCGTTGCAAATGGCAACATATACTATACTCAACTCGTTGTCTGATGACTACAAGTCTTTTGTGGTCAACTACAACATGCATAATATGGAGAAATCCATTGCTGAGCTACATTCCATGCTCAAGACAGCTGAGTTGAGTTTGGGGACCAAATCTAAGGATGTTCTCATGATTGGTAATGGCGGTGGCGGTGGGAAGAAGAGAAAAGGGCATGGTGGTAAAGGAAAGGGTAAAACCTATCCTAACCAAGGAGTGCCAAATGGTAAAGGTGTCAAACAAAAGGTCAAGAAGGTTAAGCCTAACACTTCGAGGACCGAGAACCGGTGCATCAAGTGTGGTGAGGCTGGGCATTGGAAAAGGAATTGTCCAAAGGGTGCAAGTGGTAGTGGAGGAAACGCAAGTTCCTCAGGTAACACAACCACACTTCTTAATCACTTTAAGATACTTGTAAAGTACGTTACGAGTAATCTAACTTTTGTAATCGTTTATTGCAGGAGGAGATGGAAAGTGATGATGACCGGCATGAGATGGTGATGGTCCCACGAGCACCAAGTTTTATAATTCAATATTTTGTGGATTCGTTTTAAACAATTTTACTTTATTGTTTTGGATAATTTTATTTTTTGTTAAAACAAATTTTATTTTGGTTTTAATTAATTTCGAATCCATGGTTGAATTATATTGTGTGCATGTGTGATAGTTACACTAGTCAAGATTTATGACTAGATTGTAAGTCAAGCTTTGATTTACTTATATTTCATGTTTATATATATTTGTTTGATTGTTGTATAAATAATGTCTTGATAGCTCAAGGTATTTAGATGCTAGTAATTAGAAAGTTTTTCTAATGAAAGTATTTAAGAGTTTTATGGAAGCACAAGGTTCAAGAGTTATTGAACTTAGTTAAAACATCTTAAGTAATAGTCATTACTTATGATAGAAAGTTTTAAAGTATTAGTAGTAATATAGTATGATTGTATTGGATATAATCAAGATATACTTTAAGAAATTATTACAAGTCTTTTACACTTGTAGTAAAGGATTTAATGAAGTCATAATTCCCTAATAGGAATAATTGGATATTCATATAATCCAAGTAAAATGACTTAGACATTAAATGACTCTTAAAAGGGACAAACTATATTAAAATTATTTAAGAATTAAAAGGTATTATTGCAAGTCTTTTATACTTGTAATAAATACAATATTTAATCAAGTCATAATTCCCTAATAGGAATAATGGATATTTGAGAAATCCAAGAAATGACTTTGGCATTAAATAAAATTCTTAAAGAATACTAATACATTTAAGAATTGGAAGTATCGTTTTCAAGTGTTTTATACTTGTTAGATACAGTAATCAATAAAAGTCATGATTCCCTAAACAGGAATGTTGGATATTCACAAATCCAAAGGATGATCTTAATTATTGATAGAATTCTTAAAAAGATTAAACTACAAGTTATTGACTAGGTCAAAATAGTTTAAGAGATGCTTAAATTCCATAAAAGTAAGTGGGAGCTAAGACTAACATAATTCATTAAAGATGTTAATGAATTTAGTGAGTTAGTAAGACATTAACAACAAGGTTTTACCAAGTCGTTAGCCAAAGAGTTAAGAGAAATAATAAATGATCGTTATTTAGATTATTGCAAACCTAATAGCGTGATCACAAGTCTTGTGATTAATTATTGCATATCTAATAGGTTGTTCACACTCCAGTGGATAACATAGTCATTTAAGGAAATTTCTTTAACTAGTAAAGAATATCTACAAATCAAGTAACTAAAAGAGGCTTTAGTTACAAGGATGATTTTATAAATTCAAGAAACTAAGGAGTTAATTTCCAATCCTCTTATGTTTACCGAATTGCATAAAAGGCAAGACTATAATATGTTCTAGATTGTTGTAAGAACAATATCTAGCAAAGACAAAAGTAATAGTATTCCAAAATACTCGTCTTATGTCTTTAGTTTAATAGAATGATTGGTTTAGTGATAAAGTTACAATTAAAATTGTAAGAATCATTAAGTAATCAACACGAACAAAAGGAATAAGTAATGATCCAGTAATAATTCAGTATCTATGTCCAGTGAGGAGTAATACATAAGTTAGTGTCATTTTTATTCAGACTTTGTATGTTTTACGACATCCATGAATAAAAGTTCTTTTATTCAAAAAGATACAAAATCCGTGACTACTCGTCTTGGTGGGAACCTCGATGGGACGTTAACGTCATCGCGGTATTTGGTGGTAGGTTCGAAGCTCTTCGAAGATAGCTACACAAGTTTTGTGTAAACCGAATATCAATGATATTCTGTTGGAGCTCAACGAATATTGGATTGACCACCGTGACAATACTTCGTGGTTGAAAAGTTCAAAAGTATTGTTCACTAGGATTGTCCTTAAGCCTGAGGTATTTGGTTTAGGATACAATGCCTAATGTGCTTTGGTTCAACTTAGACAATTCTGAAATATGTTTGTCATACGAGGTGATACTGGGTACAAAGGAAGTTGTATTTTAAATAGAAATATAACAAGATGGTAATTGCACCTCCTTTTTAGGAGAGATGTTTATAGGTCCTTTGACATGATGAGAAACTGACAAGTGCACGGCCGCGCCCAAACGAACTGATTTGTTCTTTGTCGTTTATCACAGCAGTTTAAATCAAGAAGTCATAAACCGATCTCGAATACATGAGTTGATAATTTCTACCATGCTCGTATTCGTTATCACAAATATCGTGCTGCAAGGGATAAGCTTAACAACGTTACCCAAGAAGAAAAGACAGAGTGTTCTTTATTAGGAGACGCTATTAAGAGTTTTTCATAAAACTATACCAGGGTTACATAAGCTGTTTTTATGGGGTTGGTTACCTACATGCCCATCTAGAAGGCCACTGTAGCTCGTATCATTAAGACAAAGGTTACAAACTTGCACAAGTGGGAGTCTGAAGGATTTATGTGCACAGTTAGTAAACCTATGATGATACATCCATGCCTACGAAACACTTAAGGGTCACACCGGTGAGTGCATGTAATACGAGCAAGTTATGCAACAATACTACGAAGAGGAATGATTCATAATAGTCATTATGAATCAGTTCAGTATTAAGTTAAGTTTAACTTATTACTAGCTTAGTTTAACTAACTAATGAATACAAGTAGTTGTACATTTACTAGTTAAGTAAATATACAATGTGGTAATTATAGATTATCCATGATATGATTTAAGGCTATTAAATCATATAGTAATTGGATAATGTTGTTGTGTAAATTATATAAAGGTTATTATATAATCAACTATTTAAAGTATAAATACAAGTGTAAATAATTCGTGTATATGGGTACCGAATTATTGGTGTGTTAATACTAGACATTTAATAGTTAAGTGCAACAATAATAAACTAGTAAAACTATAAGGGTTTAAAGTGTAAGAGATAAATTTAATTAAAGATTAATCTTAATTAAACTAGAAGGGCCCTAAGTGAAAGTCTTTCTATTATAAATAGAATGCATGGGGTTCCCTTATTCCTTGATCATAAGTTCGAAACCCTAGCCTCCCTCCTCTCTTTGGTTTCGGCCGAACACCAACAAGGGAAGAACACAAGTTTGTGTACTTCGTGGTCTTCGTTCCTTCTTCGTGTTCTTCAAGTATTGAAGAACAAGATCGTTGCAAGTGATCAACTAGAAGATCGCTCATCGTGTTCATCATCAGTGGATCTATCTTAAGCATTAACCTAAGGTATGTTTCATGGAACACACTTTCTTCCTCTCCTCTTGTTCGATCGAACAAGAACACCAAGAACCCTAGGTTCTTGGTGAGTGTTCGACGAACACACACAAGTATGTGTGTGTGTTCGAGTTTTTCGTACAAGGTTTCTTTCTTGTTAACCTAATCTAGATTTCCAACATCCCAATCCTTTAGGGTTTAAGGATTAGGTTTAATCCCAGTTCCGCATTAAGGGATTAAATCAGCTAGTTGGTTTTAACCGGTCAAGAACAAGTTCATGTTCTTGGTCAGTCAAGGTTCAAACCAAGTATACTAGGAGGTCGATCCTATGGGTCGATCAGTCGCATGGTGCGTAGTGAAACCCTTCATAAACAAGTCAAGGAGAGGGTGTAACTTACTTATAAGCTCCTTCTACACCAACTCTAGTGAAGATTTCGAGATTCAAGCAAGAGATTGACCACAAAATCACAAGAACAAGCAATGAGAAGTGATGGAGGTTCTTGGGGAGAAAAGCAATGGAATAGTGAGGTTAATGTTTGAAATAATGAAGTGTAAAAACAAAAGAGAGGGGGGGTGTTCCCCTCTCTCTCTCTCTCGACACCAGCCAAGCAAGGGGGGCCCCACTTGGCTTTTTCCATCACTTTTCACTTTTTCAGTATATGTCTAAAAGGTCCCGTTCGAAATTAATTTATTTAAAATAGCACACGGTCTCCAATTTTAAAAACGAAAACATTTCCGGAAACAAAATTCAACAAGGAATCCAAAGATATAAAAATCACATTTTCATATCAAATATATCACAAGTTGGGTATTTTAACCCCTTGGTTAAAATACCGCAAAAGACGGAAAGCTAATAAATTTCACATAGCATTTAATCAGATAGTCATTTAATAAAATACCTTAAGGTCAATAAACTACTAAGCCGGGTTTTGGGATGTTACACATGTGTTGTGGTTGAAAAGTATATGGGTCCCACCATTCGTCTCACACATTGAAGCGACCATCCCGTTATCATCCATTGTCATGGCCACATAACACGACACCACATGACCACGTGTGGGGGTGGGGGATGTTCCTTTCTCTCACCACGTCGTGGTGCCCTCAACATCAATTCCACATCGGCTCGTGAAGATCGTCAGACTCGTTCAGCTCAAGACTAGTAAACGAGTTGTTGAACAAGCCGAGTCGAGTATTAAATTAGTGTTTTATGTTCGAGCTCGATCAAGATCGAATTAATATAGGCTCGAGCTCGGTATAAACGAGCTCGAGTAGCTCGTTAAAAGCTTAACTTGTTAACGGTAGGGGCGCCATCACGTCGGTAGAGTTTTTGGAATGCGTCGAGCTCGTCAACCATTGGCACCATCACTTCCTCCATCTCGTGGTAGGTTTCTCGTCGTTGTGGGGACGAGTTACATAACTCGTCAGCAAGCATTGTCAGAGGAGGGGGTTGAAAAGGGGGTTTTTTAATATTTTTTTTTATTGAGGATGAGTTAATGATGAGTTGCTGTTGGCACGAGCTTGTCAGTAACTCGTCAGTAAGAACGAAAGTGATGTGGTCTGTTTAGTGATGCATCACTGTTGGGAGAGGCCTAAGGGAGACACGCGTAGTTGTAATCAAGGTTGTAGAACTCGCTACTCGTTACTCGTTCGTTCGACGACCTTGTAGCGAGTACTCGGTTACTCGGCGAGTACTCAGCGAGTACTCGAATCAGGAATTTTTATGTATAAAGTTATAAAAATATATAATATACATGTAATTTACCTAATTTATAAAATAAATACATATTAAATGATAAATTTTAAGTTAAATTGTGCCTCATGTATAAGATTAGTACACTACTAGAAAAAGACATGTGTTCCTAGGAGCTATTCCCTAGGATATCCCATGGAAACGGGTGTTTCCGAGGGATTTCCGAGGAAATCACTTTCCTCGGAAAAGTGGTGGTCGAAAAAATTTCCGAGGGAATTCCGAGAAAGCTTCCGAGGGATTTCCAAGGAAACGGCTATTGTAGGAAATATCGAGAAATTTGCTAGAAAGTCACCCCGTGTAATGTTTCCGAGGAATAACCGAGGGAAACCGGTTCCGAGGGAATTGTTTCCTAGGGATTTCCGAGGGAACTGTTTGCTAGGGATTTCCTAGGGGACTGTTTCAGAGAATTTTCAGAGGGAAGTTGTGACAGTTCTGTTTTACAACATTTCCTAGGGATTTCCTAGAAAAAAGAAGCTATAAAAAAATAAAAATGCATGAAAAAATTCAAAATATTTCTGCTCAAAATGCATAAAAAATAAAATACAAATACCAAAATTTAATCCACAATAAACATTAAGTTTATACAATAAACATTAAGTTTATACAACAAACATCATTTTAGAATCGTCTAAACAACAAATAAACTTAAGGAAGGCGGAATTGTTTCATAACTTCAGCCAATTGTGCTTCCATTTGTGTTTGTTCTATTTACACTTCCATTTGCGATGTATACGTTCGACCATTTCGACTTGTTTTTCTTCCAATTCCGAACCCTAAAAAATGTTTAAACAAACTTTTAATATTACCAATAACAACATAATAGCAACTTTTTTACAAATTCTTAATGCAACATTTTCATAAATAGTAAATAAATATTCTTTTAATCTAAAGAAATAAACTAATTAATAACTTCCTAATGCTCATTGAACATTTAGTTATACTAACTAATTAATAACTTTCTAACTTTCATTTTGAGCTGAACTATTTTGATTTTTATGCGACCCGACCCGCAAAAGACAATCATTTTAATATTGAGCTACAAAAAAGGGTAATTTTATTACATAGGCATAACTTTTAAACTCTTAAATCATATTAACTTAATATGCATCTAGTGAGACTCACATCCAATTGTGGCATTGATAAGCTCCATATTCATTGGTTTATTTTGATATTGATATGCTTCATATTCATTTCTTAAACCTCTGAGAAACAAAAAAAGAGTAAGTATTAGAAAACGAAAAGCTATATCTAATATGCATGTTCTTCGATCCAGTTAAGAATCGGGTGAGCAAGGTCCAGAAACGAACCGAATTGAAACCAACAAAATCGGTTACAACTTTTCGAAACTGAAACTGAAACTATTACAAGTTTTCGGTTTTGGTTCGGTTCAGTTTGGTTTCAATTCGATTTCTTAGCACAAATGCTCATCCCTATTCAAAACCGAACCAAACCAAGACCGTGACCCGTAGAACCGTAAATGATTAGTTTTCAAAACCGAAAACCAAACCGATTACATGTTTTTGGTTCGATTTGGTCTGATTTAGGTTGGTTTTCGGTTCAGTTTGATTTTTTCGTCCCAATTGCTCACCCCTGATTAAGAATGAGTTGAAACTGGGACATGCTCACCCCTGAATTACACATGGACATTCATAAGCAACTCTGTCGCAAGGATTTAAGAAAGAAAAGAAATTTCTCCCTTTATTCCTCAATTTATTATAAGATCAACTCTAGTAATCTAATTATACATCACATACTAAGGACTGAGTTACTTTTCAATTAGTGTTTTCGAATGAATCAATTAAGCTAAAATTTGTGTTTCTTCCTCTAATCCTCTCAAGCTCATGACTATATGTTTATACAAATCAGATATTTTCCGCCACCGATTAATACTTTATTGTTTCTAGAATTTATCTAAAAATGCTCAAACTTAAATCATCAATAAACTTTGAAACAGTGACGATGAAGATGAAAATAACAATCGGTCAAGTAAAAATACTAAGATCGGTAGCAATAAATCTACCAATTGAAGCTCAAATTGAGTATATCACAGAACAAATCGGATGAGCATAAGAAACCTTAAAGTCGTGTAAATCTATGGTGGTTATAGATCTGATTTATTGAAGTAGAATAATTGCTTGTACAAATATATATATATATATATATATATATATATATATATATATATATATATATATATATATATATATATATATATATATATAAAAGTGAGATTCTGTGAGAACTCAAAAAATGGTGAGGATTCGCGAGGACACCTCAAAAACATTCCAAAAAATTCCGAAAAAATATATATAACTTTCCATGATTATTACTACATTTGACCAAAAAAAAAATTTGAAAAAAAAAATTATGATCCACTTTTTTTTTGCGGATCATAACAATGATCCATATTTTTTTTGTGGATCATTATTGATCCATATTTTTTTTTTTGATCATTTTTTTAAAAAATTTATTTTTCTTGGATCTTATATGCTGCGATTTTAATGTTTAAAAAAGAAATTTTTTGAAAAAAGTTTGTTTTGGAACATTTTTAGAGTTTTTTTTTGAGTCCTCACAGTCCTCACCGGGAAAAGAGTCATCACCGGATCCGGACCATATATATATATATATATATATATATATATATATATATATATATATATATATATATATATATATATATATAGACGATAGAGCAGATGTATATATACGATGATAGAGAATGATGGAGTACCAAATTTGCATACCTATTGGGAACAAGACGCAGGAGAGCAGCAGTGACTCCGGAGAGCAGTGGAGATTCCGAAGAGAAGCAGCGACGGCGGCAGGTAAGGTGTTGTGTTAGGGCAATGTTGGAGAAGGAGGTCAGTGTTGTGTTAGGGCAAACAGAAAGACGGAATAATATCTGCACATATATAAATAGGGGATTTTAATCAAAAAATTAAACAAAAATATGAAAGAAACCCCTAATTTCCTCGGAAATCCCTAGCAAAGTCATTTTCCTCGGAAATCCCTAGCTAACTCCTTTTCCTCGGAAATCCCAAACAAACTAACTTTCCTCAGAAATCCCTAGCAAACTCTTTTTCCTCGGAAATCCCTAGCAAACTCTTCTTTCTTGGAAATCCCTAGCAAACTCCTTTTCCTCGGAAATCCCTAGTAAAATCGCTTAGCAAATCATATATAAACAAAATTATTTTAACCTTTATATATATATATATATATATATATATATATATATATATATATATATATATATATATATATATATATATATATATATATATATATATAGGGTCCGGATCCGGTGAGGACTCTTTTCCCGGTGAGGACTGCGAGTACTCCAAAAAAAACTCTAAAAATGATCCAAAACTAACTTTTTTCAAAAAATTTCTTTTTTTAAATATCAAAATCGCAGCATATAATATCCAAAAAAATAAAAAATTTAAAAAAATGATCCAAAAAAAAAATATGGATCATAATAATGACCCACAAAAAAATATTGATCATTGTTATGATCCGCAAAAAAAAGTGGATCATAATTTCTTTTTCAAATTTTTCTTGGTCAAATGTAGTAATAATCATGGGGAGTTATATATATTTTTTGGAATGTTTTTTAGGTGTCCTCGCGAGTCCTCACCATTTTTTGAGTACTCACAGAATCCCACTTATATATATATATATATATATATATATATATATATATATATATATATATATATATATATATATATATATATATATATATATATATATAATGCATTTAGGACCTTCCCTAAATAGAAGGCTGAAAATTCAGCCAAAATCTTACTATTTTTAGATTTCAATCGATAATGAGTTAAAAAAATGCATCAACAAGGTCTCGAACCCGGTACCTCCGGGTTAAAAGTCACCGCACAAACCACCTGATCTATCCAGGATGTATGTTTTTGAAGATAAACAACTGCTTGTTAAACACTTCTCATCCGCTTGTTCCCGAGGCTTCAGCCCATAATTATAGTGGACTACACTTCAATTGCTTATATTGACTGGGCTTCAGATTTTAGCTTCCAGTTAAATTTCACGGCTGTTAATATCCCCTCCGAAAAACGATGATCACCTCGATTCTGCAATTCTCCTTTTCAAATGCCCACCTCGAACACACCGACCTCGATTATGCAATTAGACTTTTCAAATGCCCATCTCGATTCAAGCAATTACCCTGTTCTCATGCCTTTAAACCTAACACGTTTCTTCACCTTATAAATTCTACAGTCGGATGGCGAATACAACATACGAAATCTCCAGCAATTTTGTTTACGTAAGTATGTTTAATTCAGGTTTTTTAATGCAAAATCTCAGTATCATTTGTCGTGGGAAACACAATCTCTGTTTACTTCAGGTGTTAAATTTTTTTCCATTTTGTCTGAACAGGAAGAAGATTAGAGCAGTGTTTTGAGTGATACATTTATAGGTATATCTTTTGTATCTATGAAAATTGTTTAATTTCAGTTCTGTTTTACAAGACGTATACACAATCTCTGTTTAATTTAATTTTTTTAATATTTTGTTTAAAAATAGAGTTTTTTTAATTCTTTCGTTTATGTTTTACAACTATGCATTTCAAGTTTTAATACATGCTTCAGTAGTTCAGTCTTATCATTTTCTATTTTTGGTTATTAATTAGTTACAAAACTGGTAGAAAACATGGTTCAAAATCAGTTTTATTTGACCTGGAAAACATAGTTAAACCATATTTGGATGAAAACGGGTCATTTTTAGTTTGACTCAAGACATGTTTAATTGGAATGAGTTTGATAAAATTACTAAAACACAAAATATAGATTTTTGTCAATAAGTAATTCAGTTTGACTTAACATATGAAAACGGGTCATGTTTAGTTTGACTCAAAACATGTTTAATTTGAAACATGTTTGTTAACTTACTAGAACTCAAAACAAGCTGTAATAGGTATTGCAGTTTGATTTTTAATTTTATTATGCAATTGTGCAGCTGATATTCAAATTTTATTCACTTATATTGAAAATCACAATTTTAAGTGCTGGATATTTTTTACCTGTATCATTTGACCCGTTTCAGTTGGTACACGTTAGTGATTTTTTTATGGCTTTGTCAATCTTGTTCAATCAGGCCAATCTGGTCCAATGGATCAAAAAGTGTTAAGACCAAAATATTATGCTGGGGAATTTCCAGTTTCGGCTCATTTTGCATTGTTCAAAAGTATTAATATGAAAGATTTTAGGTGCAAATGTACGTAACAAGCTGACTGGTAATTAAATTCAATCCTTTTTTTTATGAATTTTATCTGCTAATTGTACAGTTTGAACCCTTACTATTTACATATTTATGCTTGCTGAAATTGGAGTTCATCATTACAATTGAAGTATGTTCACTCATTATTCTGCTTATTTTTTCAATATTTTTTGTTGATTCTCTTGGGTTTGAAAATGATTACTAAGTAAATTATAGGTTAATGATGGCCCATTTTTATGTTTATGGATCAGGCAATGTGGGTCTTGGGACTCATACTTCGTGCAACTCAAACTGCTTATTTGGTGGATGTATAGCACTCAATTGTTCTTTGAATTATTTCTAGGGTTTTTTGTTTATATCTATGTATTTATGTACGATTCAAAATTTTCTTTAGATTATTAAATCTTGGTGATGGTGATGTATTCCTTCTTCAGATGTTTTATTTTTAGAATTACAAATTGATTCACAATGAAAGCAAAACCAATAGCACAATTAAAAGCTGCACACACTTATCAAGAAAGATATTTTATTTTATTCTTGGTTATAAGAGCATCCCCATGGTTAACCTATCAAAAGTTTATTACTTTTGTCACATCAACATTCCACTAACCAAAAACTCTTTCCTAAATAACATCTCCAATGGTTAACCTTTCTAAAAAAATTTAGAATCTCTAATCAGAAAACAAGGTTCAAGCACATTCAATTTCCACGTGAAAATTAGCCACTGCAAATCCTTTGTATAAAACAATTATTATTCAGTTAGACCTCTATACATCATATTTATCCTTCCCCTTTGTCCACGAAGGAGTTCGCTCTACTCCGGGATTTCCTACGTTTCTCCGATGAAAAATGTCTTGGAGAAAATTGTGTATCTGAACAACTTATTCTCAACGCAAGATATAGTTCCAGGGTACCCGCCGCCGCATTGCGCGGGTACCCTGCTAGTATATATATATATATATATATATATATATATATATATATATATATATATATATATATATATATATATATATATATATATATATATATAGTAAAGGATTCCATACAGAACCAAAATAATCTACAGAACTTTTAGAACTATTTTAGACCAATGATAATCAAGATAAATCAATTTCATTTAATATTTATATTTAATTATGTAAGGGCAGTATAGGCAAATCAGAATTTTCGGTTTTTGGCAATTCCTAAGAAATAGGATCGGTGGTTTTAACCCTATTAACTCCTGTACGTTTATTCTACCGTCATTAATCGTCTTCTTCCCTGCTAATCATCTCGTTCTTCCATATTTCATGATTTTTATGTAAATATTGGTTACAGTATCCAAGATGTCGAATGATGATGATGGAATTCGAAATAATGAAGATCATCCAATACACAACGGCATTATCGACATATATGATGATAGTTATTGCGATCAAGATTCTCAAAATCTGTCATTTCAGTCAGAGGATGATATTCATTATCAACCAGGTTTAATTTATTTTTTTTAAATTCGTGTTATTATTATTACTTTGTGATATTCGTTTAGCTATTCGTTTGAATCCTTTGTAAGATACGTATTTTGTGTTTGATTGGTATGTGTATTTTATACGTAAATTCAATATTTACACTTTTTGGAACAGTTATGAATGGTTTACATTTTTTATATAGTTAATGTGTATGACGTTTTTGGCATGCATTCATGTATGTAATGTGCTTTTATTTGTTAATGATGGAGTGATACACCGATGTTACTGTGTTTTTATTTGTTAATGATGGAGTGATACACCGATGTTACTGTATTTTTATATGTTAATGATGGAGTGATACACTGATGTTATACACTGATGTTTTTATTTGTTAATGATGGAGTGATACACCGATGTTATACACTGATGTTTTACATTTTTCATATTATACAGATGAAGATGATGAGTTGGATATTAATGACATTGAGCGTGTATTCACTCCTGGCAAGAGTACTTATTGGGTCCCAACAGTAAATGTAGACGAGAAACCGAAGTTAGGTGACATGTTTGATAATTTCGATCTTTGCTATGATATGTACAAACTATATTCGCAGAAGGCTAGATTTAATATTTGTAAATCTGGCATAAAAAAGTACAAGGGGCAGATTACTCATAGGTATGTTATTTGCAACCATGCCGGTAAGTCTAGGAATAAAGAGGAAACAAATACAGTCAATGATAATGTAGATGGTAGTTGTAAACAAAAGCGTAAAACTGTTTCAAAGTTAACTGGTTGCCCAGCCATGATTGCGTTTAAATTGGTTAAAGGAACTGAATCATTTGAAGTGTATAAATTTGTTGAGAATCATAATCATCCACTAATGAGTGCCACTGATATGGATTTATCTCAAGCACATAGAAAATTAGAGTATTCTGACTGTCACTTTATACATCGTGCGTCGTTGATTAATATAAGTGCAACAAAAGCCCACATATTGAAAGTTTCGCAAATGGGTGGATATGATAGTGTTCGTGGGACGCCCCTTGATTGGAGGAATTTTAGAAGAACGTTGAAAAAATATATTGGCGACCAAGATGCCCAAATGTTTGTAGATAAAATGTTACACAAGCAGGCGCATGTTTCAGGGTTTTCATTTGAATATCACTTACGGGATTCAAAGCTCGTTAGTATGTACTGGGCTGATGAGACTATGAAAGCGAATTACGATGTTTTTGGGGATGTTATCTCATTCGACACTACTTTTAAGACTAACAAGTAATATTCTAATTATATACCTTTGATAATAATTTTTTACATACACTAACATTTTTTTTTTTATGTTTTGAAGATATGATTTTGTATTTGTTCCATTTACCGGTATCGACAACCACAAAAAAGGTGTCACATTGGGGGCAGGTTTATTATCTGATGAAACGTTTGATTCTTATTGTTGGTTGTTGGAAGCCTTTTTGAAAGTCCATCGAAAGCAGCCCCCACTAGCGTTAACCGATCAAGATCCTGCATTAACAAAGGCTATAAAAAAGATTTTTCCAGAATCACGACATAGGCTATGCATGTGGCATATAACACAGAAACTCCCTATTAAGGTATTAATAGTTTACTTATTCTCAGACACTAATGTATTCGTACGTGTGTTTATGATTATTTGACAATCTGTACGTATTATTTATATAGGTTCTGCATGATTTACCCACTAATTTCATGTTCAGGCGAGATTTCCACAAGATAGTTTGGAATGTATATATCGATGAAGAAAAATTTGAGGAAAGGTGGGGTGATTTAATGAGTTTATAATTTGTGGGGGAATAAATGGATGTCCGACATGTATGCTATTAGACAAAGCTGGATACCGGCTTATTTTAAGGATATCCCGATGTGTGGCTTGATGAAGACAACTTCTCGTTCCGAGAGTGTGAATGCTTTTTTTCAGTAATTTTTAAAAGGTGGTGACACTTTTGTTGAATTTATGTTGAGTTTTGAAACAGCCATGGACAAACAAAGGTACAACCAACGATTGCTCGACAATAAAGTAAACGGTGCATCTATGCAAAAGCGCACCGATTTACCTATTGAGCTGCATGCTCGTGATGTTTACACACATGCGGTATTCAACGATGTTCAACAAGAAATTCATGACGGGTTATATTCGTGTTCCCAAATGCAGTCAGTTGAGGATGGTGATGTTCAGACGTGCAACATATTATATACTGACAAGCAAAGTGAAGTTGTTGTTACAACAAATGTAAGTATTTTTGCAAATCGAGTATTCCGACCATACGGTTTTTTTATCATATGTTTGCAATTGTAAGTTTGCCATCTTGTTTTAATTTTATCATTCTTTTACAGGTAGTATACAACAAACAAACTGGTTCAATAACATGTTCATCATGTAATTATGTTCGTCACGGGTATTTATGTCGTCACATACTTTGTGTTCTTAAAAACAATTTTGTTGATAGAATACCGAATGCTTACATAAATGTTCGATGGACCAAAAATCCCTTACCAGCGAATATTATTGCGTCCAGAAATAAATATGCCCATTCACTTGAAGAGTATGAAAAATTAGCATCTGATGTTCACGTAGTAGTAGATGATTGTCTAAGCTTCATGCGTGAAAATGTACCACTCTTAAAACAGTATCTTAAAAATTAAGAAGAATTGAAAAGTAAGCTGGGAGATGAATTGCAAATAAATAAGAAGGTTCAAAACGACGATGAATGTTGTTCTCATATGTTACGTGCCAAACGTCGTAAAAATGTTGAAGTCGTGAACCCAGACAAATCTAGGCTAAGGGGTGTAAAAGGATTAAAAGTGCTGCTGAGATTGCTAAAAAAGCCTCTTCATCTAAATCATCTAGGAAGATACCTTTCAAATCTCGCCAGTGTAGCGTTTGTCAACAATTTGGACACAATAGGCGTAAACATGAAAACGATGGATTAGAAGAAAATTTCGATGATGAGGCAGATCAAGTTGAAACTGAAGGAGAAGAAGACTTTGAGGACTGATTTTTTGATAATTAGACACTCATGTAAACATTTGTTTCAATTTTTGTCCCCAGTTTCATTACTGTTTTTTTAATAATTATACAATCAAGTAATTATTTCTTTAATTTTTAGTTTCATCATATATTGTTTTTACACATAAATATTTATGTGCGTTGTTCTAATAAATGTTGAATCATTTAATGTTGTATTCTCATTTACATTTATCCAAAAAAAGATGTCATACATACATCTTTGTAATTAAAATCATTAATGTTTATTACCATACATCATACATGGATGTAGGGCTTATCACAAATGCATAAATGTATTTCACTTATACATGGATGTGGGAATCGTCATACATATTTGTAATTAAAATCATTAATGTTTATTACCATACATCATACATGGATGTAGCAAATTAGAGTATGTGTCCAAATGTTTATTACCTATCATCATACATATTTGTAATTAAAATCATTAATGTTTATTACCATACATCATACATATTGCTTACATAGTGCATACTTAGTGCATATACTTCAAGTCATAGTGATTACATAGTTGTATCACACAGTGCTTACATAGGTCATATGTATGACTGAAACCTACACAAATGCGTTAATGCATAAACCAATTATGAGATGAAAACTACACATATTTGTTAAACTAAATTTTTGTAGACTACCACCAAACCCAACAATTCCAACAAAACAAACATCACCATAATAAAACTAAAATTCAACTCCAAAATTAACAAGTCATCCATCCAAAAAAAACCCATGTATTGTTTTAAAATAAAAGACGCTTAACGCCCAACCTGCACTGACAATATCACACTTTAAACTTGGCCAGCCTTTTTCTAGTTGTATCCCGCAACTCATTCCATTCACCAAGTATTATACGCCCTGCATATTTTTTCCTCAAAATGTCTATTTGCTTGTTGAATTTAGACATATCGTCATCCAGCCCAATAACTCATTTCTTCAAGTCTTGGCCAAAGTAAGCCTACATACATCGCATAATTACGATTCCATTATGCTTATTATTATACTTTGTAGTACGCCAATTGAATTCCGCAATCTCCAAATTTGTATTCTCAATTAAGCTCCCCTTAACATGACCGATCTCACTAAGATGACGCCCAAACAGATATGTCTGTATACATAAAAACAGTTACTAAAAATTTAAATTAACATATATATGTAACTACATATAACATTTGTACTCAATAGAAGATGCTTACTATACGCGCAGCAACGCAAATAGTTTTGCGCTTCAAACGTTTTCCTCTTTTGTTAATGTCGGCTTTGTTATGTTTTTTAAGATCAAACATAACAGCTTTTCCACCTCTGAAGTCAAATGTTAGCAGGAAATGTTCATCTTTATACTCAACAGGAAGGAAAATCTGTCATTTGGAATTACATTAGTGTGCATTCATATCTATAATTTACATAGCATACATTAATGTACCTTACGACATCAGCTGTGTGTGCAAGAACTTGAGGCGTTGTACGAGCATTGAATTTTTTCATAAACGCTGTCAGTATCTGAAACTGCATAAACTCATTTAACTCCACAAAGTCATCTGGTACTTCAACCTACACAACATATTACACATTCTTTTAAATTAGTTAAATATTAATCACATTAACATAATAAATACAACATACCACTTCAAACACAGGCAAAAACAATCTACGAAGCTTATCTTGGCTCCTGAATTCTTCCATCTTATAAAGCACACAAGACCAAACACTCAAAATTTCTTTTTTAAAATCATCGTCATTCAAACTATCTGATTCACCGATGTTCAATACGTTTCCATTCTTATCAGCATACACCAAGACCGTACCAATATATCCCGCATAAACGTTAACATATAACTCGAATAAATGTGTAATTACAATATAAAATGCAACAACGTATTATAACACTATAATAACTTACCTATGATCATCCCCAGCCTCCCTCAGGTATCGAAAGAGCTTTTCCTCTTCTGCAGTAGGTGCTTTCTCTACATCAACAACTCGTTGCACATACGTGGATCTTGCAAGTTGAGATTTTGTGTGTATACGCTTCCCTCTTTTAATCAATTCTGCATTTGGATTAGCTTTTGAAGGAAAACTTTGTAGAGGTACTGGGCTAAGGATCGGTGCATTTACGTTGACAGTAGGTGTCTTAAATGTATCATTAACCATCGGTACATCTTGAGTTAGACCTAGGCTAAAGCTAGGAATATCGTATGTATCATTTCGTTTCATTTGTTCCCGTCTCTTTTCTGCTTCTTCCACAGAAACTAAAATTGCTTCCTGGGTCAACGGGCCACCAAAACCTTTATCAAATTCATCACGGATTGTTGATTCACCACCATAATTAACATTTCGTGTACTTGCTTCATCTACAAGAGTTATAATCATTTGTTGGGTGCTCGGACCGCCTAAATTTGACAAATCATAAGTCTCATTCAAATTGCTTGTTTGACCAACATTAATGTCGCCCGCATGACCACGGTAAATTTCACCCACGTTGTATGCAGCTTCTGGTTCATCATCAGGAACATTGGGTTTTTCAACATCCGGGCGTGTGCGTGACTTTATTTCACTGGTCCGGTCCAGCAACATACACTCAAATCTTTCAAGTAAAGATTCAAAATAATTGTCAGTTGGGAATAAATAATCAGACGCATCAATGATCCGGTCGAATTCTTTAACCCCATCATAAACACTTTTAAAGTATGAGTTTAACATCCATATGCACCCCTATCAATAAAATTTTTGAAATCATTAGTGTATGTTAAATTTTATTGAAAATTAAATTCGATTTATAAAATAATGAAAATAATCCTTTATATGCACCTTTTTATCTGTCGGGATTAGCTCCCCGTCATCATGCAACTGATTATTCTCTATCTCTCCCCTACCTAAACCACCGTTTCTTATTTCATTTACTTCTCTAAGATTGAGTAATTCTGATGCCCACACTGAAATTGGTGGACGCTTTTTCGAAACCAACATTCCTTCACATTTTGTGTTGTCGACGTAACACATCTGTTTATAAAACAAAATTTAAACAAAATCAATTATAAGATGGCAAATTATAAAACACATATTAACACTAATGTACGTACCGTCAGAAGCGTTAATGGAAACCTAAAGAAATTGTTCTTCTTCCCCTTTACCCATCCATTCTTGCATATCTTTAAGCTGTCCCATACAAAACTACACCAGTTGATTTCAGCAAAATTTGTTGTCGGTTTTAAATAGGAAATAATTTTTAAGTCACAAAATCCCCTTGCTTGATACAACCCATTATTGAACAAAATAAAACAATGAAATTCAACTTAAAATGGAAATCTGGTTGTTCGGATCTACTAATTTGCAATTTTATCTCCGCCGGGGTTACATCTTTATTTCCATCGTACTGGCTCAACCATTCTTGTAACACGGTTTCATCATTTGTAGGCACCATATCACTTATGTTTAAGCCTGTGTTATTCAGCCCTAACATTTCTGCAATCATATCCATTGTGATATGAATGCTACCGTTTTCCAACTTAATTTGCATTGTCTGTGGGTCAAAATTATCAACAACATACCAACCTAGTTTAGATGGAATTGTTTCTACTTAAAAATCTAGCATTCTGGTAAACCCCATTTCATCCAGGCAACCCTTTTGGTTAGGTTTCAAGATAGATAACATAGCTTGAAACGCTTTCGGACTCGACCGTGTTTGCAACACCTCTACTGTTTTTGACATTTGCACCGTTGCATCACCACCTTCTTTGGAAGTTTCCCCTAATATTGCCTTCACTTTTCCCTTTTTTTTTTTTTTGCATCACGGCTGCTATAATTTTACACTACGTTAGTATAAACAAATTTAGATCCGGTATTATAAAACAAAAAAACCAACTTATACCTTTTCTTTCCTTCACATCTCTTTTTGGACTGTCGTTGTAATCAACCTCTCTTCCCCTCTTCCTTCCACTTCTTCTTAAACCTGCTACAACATTAATGTTATTATAGAATCAACATACCAAAATACAGCCACATACACATATGTTTTTTACTTTCCTCTATGCTTTTTAAATTTATAAAACTTAATTTCGTTAAAACAAAAACCTAAACTACAACTATTCAGACCTTCTTTGAACAACATTCATGCATATCTGATAATTACTATTCCACCAAACAAACACCAGTGTTTTATATTCAACAAAAATAGCTATCGAACCTATCAAATGGAAATTTGATAACTACTTCAACACACTGCTATTTCAACATTTATGAAAACAAAAAAAAATGGTACATTTCAACTGAAATTATGCATATATCACATTAACAAAAAAACCCATTTAGCTTAATGTAACATAATTCATTCATGTATCTCGAAGCTCTATCAAAAGTTTGATTTTCTGAAATCAAACCCCAATTACCTACGATTTCAGCAACAAATCCCACATTTAATCAAAAAAATGTCTTGATTTCTTAAGACAACAACCCTAATCGACCATACATGCATGTCGCGAACGGCATCTGTTCGCTTACTTTCTTTTGAATGACGAAAACAACCCAAATACAACTATGTTAACCATTAAACCTAGAAAACCCCTAAATTTTCAACTATCCGATACCTACCAAACACGAATGCATCCATGCCGTACAACAAAAATTCGTAATACATTCATGTTTTCCTTAATAACCGCTGAAACAATTAACAGAAAATCAACTTACTTTCCATATTGAAGACACACTTGATCGCTGATTATCAAACCTCCGTCGTTTTTCGCAGCCGCTCCAAAACAATAAGAACCCTAATTGCTTTTCGACCCATTTTTAAAGTATAAAATCGGTGTATATCTGGCCGATTTTTTAGAATATTTGGAATCAATTCCGCTTTGAAAACGGACGACGACAGTATTATGCATAATTTTTGTTTCCTAAATACCAGAAGATAATAATCTTCTCAAATCCCGTTCTTCAAGGAAGCTGATTTGACCGGAAAGTAACTCACCTTCGATATGAAATTCCGAAATTACCCTTTCGGTATTGATGCAGCGCATTTTAAAATCACACATAATTACAAATATGCTACCGCCATTCACAGCCTTTGATTTACAAAACATGTGGTCAAGATCCTTTCCAAAATGGTTCTATGTGTTCTGTAGTTAATAATGGTTCTGTATGGAATTCGACCATATATATATATATATATATATATATATATATATATATATATATATATATATATATATATATATATATATATATATATAGGGTTCGGATCCGGTGAGGACTGCGAGGACTCCAAAAAAAACTCTAAAAATAATCAAAACAAACTTTTTTCAAAAAATTTCTTTTTTAAACATTAAAATCGCAGCATATAAGATCCTAAAAAATAAAAAAATTTAAAAAATGATCCAAAAAATAAAATATGGATCGCCACAAAAAAAAATATGGATCATTGTTATGATCCGCAAAAAAAGTGGATCATAATTTTTTTTTTCAAATTTTTTTTTGGTCACATGTAGTAATAATCATGGGGAGTTATATATAATCTTTTTCTGAATTTTTTGGAATGTTTTTGAGGTGTCATCGCGAGTCCTCACCATTTTTTGAGTCATCACAGGATCCCACTTCTCTCTCACTCTCTCTCTCTCTCTATATATATATATATATATATATATATATATATATATATATATATAGTGCCCGATTCAGCGCAGAACCGTTTAAAGGTGCAGAACCGCAGAACCATCCTAACATCCAATGTTTTCTATGTTATACAAAAGTTGTAAATTTGCATACACGTTGTAACTATCCTAACATCCAATGTTTCCAATTTTTTATACAAATAATATATAAATATATTTATATATTATGTGTATTCAAAATCGGAAACATTGAATGTATTAATGTGTTACAGCGTGTATTAAAATGTACACTTATGTATAACATAGAAAACATTGGATGTTAGGATGGTAATGCGGTTTTGCACCTTTAAACGGTTATGTACTGAATCGGACAATATACAATATATATATATATATATATATATATATATATATATATATATATATATATATATATATATATATATATATATATATATATGGTCCGGATCCGGTGTGGACTGCGAGGACAATTTTCGTCCACTCATCTATATATATATATATATATAGGAATGAGTTCCTTTAAGAATTAATATATTGGGTGAGAATGCGAGAATAGATCTCAGCCTTTCATTTGGGTGGATTTGGGGCTCATGGCCCGGCAAAATTTGCCGCGCGGCGCGAGGGGCGCATTTGCCATGTTTAATCATCGATGAATCCTATGAATACATATAGGGTAATCATCGATGATTACACTAATTCTCACATTCTTACGATTTTTTCAATTCTCAAAGGAACCCTCCCCTATATAGGCGAAAAACGAAGTGCGGGGGAAAAACCCACTTCCAATTATAGGATGAAAAGTGGCAAAAGGAGGAAAGTGGGGTTTCGAAAATGACCTTTATGCCCTTTTATATATATATATATATATATATATATATATATATATATATATATATATATATATATATATATATATATATATATATATATATATATATATATATATATATATATAAAATTTAGTATGACACTAGATTTTACAAAATATGGAACGAAAAAATGACATTTGTAGCTTAAAAAAAGAAAGTTTATTTTATTCCCTAGGAAATTCCAACACATTTCCTAGGGATTTAAAACTTACGTAGTAAATTCCTCGAAAATCCCTACACATTTCCTACGAATTTCCAACAACTATAATTGGTTTTTCGTTCATTAAGGTTTATACATCATTTTTTTGTTTCATACCTTTCACAACATATTATACATGTAGGACATTCAATATATCATGTTACAAGTTATATATATACACTTAGGTGCATATGTATCCATTGTTGAACCACGACTCTAAACATATTTATCTCATTCTAATATAAATGGATGTATATGTGTGTACAAGTATATGTATATGTATGTACACATGTATATACATGTTGGTATAAAATAACATAGTAGGTCATCAAGTTTTACAAAATATGAAACGAAAAAAATGACGTTTGCAATTAAAAGAAAAAAAGACGTATTATTCCCTAGGAATTCCCTCGGAAATACCTACACATTTCCTAGGGATTTAGAAATTCCTTAGGAAATCCCTCGGAAATTCCTACACATTTCCTACGAATTTCCAAAAACTATAATTGGTTTTTCGTTTTTTAAGGTTTATACATCGTAATTTTGGTTTCATACTTTTCACAACATTATTATACATGTAGGACATTCGGTTTATCATGTTACAAGTTATATATATACTTAGGTGCATACGTAACCATTGTTGAACCACAACTATAAACGTGTTTATCTAATGTGTACAAGTATATGTATATGTATGTACACATGTATATGTTGTAATAAAATAACATAATAGGTCAACAAGTTTTACAAAATATGAAACGAAAAAATGGCATATGTACCTTAAAAAAAAGATGTATTATTCCCTAGGAAATCCCTCGAAAATAGCTACACATTTCCTAGGGATTTTGAAATTCCCTAGGAAATCCTTAGGAAACTCCTACACATTTCCTAAGAATTTCCAACAAACGTAATTATTTTTCCGTTTTTAAGAGTTTATACTTCATTTTCTTGTTCCATACTTTTCACAATATCATTATAAATGAAAGATATTCGTTTTATTATGTTACAAATAATATATACTATGTACGTGTATACGTATACGTATCCATTGTTGAACCTAAACTCTAAAAGTGTTTATCTCGTTGTAATATAACTTGATGTACATGTGTGAATATGTTTATGTACATGTATGTACACATGTATAAATTGGCAGCTGTTGACTACCGTTGACCGAGTAATTAACCGGTCAGAAAACCCGACTCAGTAGAAACCGGATAGCGGTTACCCGGCGAGTACTCGGCTGGGTAAACCGAGTTTTACAACACTGGTTGTAATGTTGTAATGCTTTTTGTTTATGTATAAAAAACTCTTAAAAGGATTGCTATCTATTTATATGTAGTCCCGAGAAACAGAAAGAGGAGAGAGAGAGAGAGAGAGAGAGAGAGAGAGAGAGAGAGAGACGCAAGTGAAGAACGTACCACACTTATTTTTAATCCATTTGATTTCTTTTTTTATTACTATAAAGTACATAGTAAAATCCTAAGTTTGCAACAAATATTTACTTGGCAAATAACAAAAGTTGTTTTTATTCTTCTTTAAAAAAAATATAAAACATCACTTTGCTTATATTTTTTTAATATTGTTGGATTTTTTATTGGAATTGTCTTTTAATATATATAAGCTAAGAAAATTTAAAAAGAAACATTGTAATAATATACTTAAATTTATACTAAATGTCATACACTAAATTGAAAATGATGAACTTTCAAATCTGAAACCGAACCGATTACATGTTATCGGTTTTGGTTTGTTTCGGGCTCGGTTCAGTTTTTTTAGTAGTTAGTTGGTTAGATTGATTTAAATTTCCGCTATACTCTTTGCATGTTTTCTAGCTTCTCGCTAATTTTTGTTTAATTTGATGGGATCGGACTCAGAGATATGGGGAGGTCAAAGATAATTAATTTCTTATTAATGAAATTAATTAATAATAAATTAATTAACATATGGACCTATAAATAAGGACCTCTATTTTCACGTTGATTTTCTTTCTTTTTTCTAATTTTACGTTATTGTTGAATTTTACTTTATATTATTTTCTTATTAAACATATTTTTATTAGAATTTATATGCACAGTCAACATCAATAATAAAGTTTAATATTCAACTAGAAACTTGAGTTTTTTAAATTTCAAAACATATAATAAAATAAATATTTTAATATTTAGTTACTTTTTATATAAAATGAAAAAGTAATCTACTGTATTAATTATATTTTATTAATCCATGAATATTTTAATATTAGTTACTTTTTATATAAAATGAAAAAAAATTAAAAAAGTGTATTTTTTTTACTAAAAAAATGAAAAGGAAAAGATATTAAAAAAGTATCATTTTTAAAATGAAATTTTTTTCAGCGTTATATAAAATGAACTTTATTTTAAACATGCGCAAATCAATTTCGTTATTTTATTTAATTTTATTTAAAATTTAGTAAGACAAGATTTTGTTTTAAATCCACAACATTTATTTTTATTACTATTATATTGTATTAATCTTTGGATATTTTAAATGTTATTTTAATTATTAAAGAAAGTATTATCTTTTTCTTATTATTAATGTATGGAGTTAAAATTACCACTTTCCAATCATTGTTTTAATCACATTACTTTTCAATCATTCCAATCATTGTTTCATTATGATTTTTTACTAAGGAGTGAGATTAGAATGACGCTTAATTTATGTTACTGAAAGCTTCTCCTCAAATTCTGTGATCAATCAAGAACTCCATTTTCGACATTCTTAATTTTCTTCACATTTTCCAAGGTATATATGTATTACATATTGTTCACGTAAATGTATTTATCTAGTTTTTTTTTTTAACTCGATTTATATGTTTGAAAAAATATGAAGGAATCACAAATGTCTCTTCAAGATCTCCAAAACGATACCAACAGCTTTGATCCGACGGTTACTAATGACGATTTTCTCGATCAAATGCTCTCCGGCCTCCAAACCACCGTTTCCTGGCCGGACATATCAGCAGGTAACGGTGGAGGCGGTGGTCAAAACAAATCAACACTTCCATGGGACATTGACAATTTTGAAAATCACTCATCGTTTCTATCATCCAAACTCCGTCAACACCAGATCACCGCTGCCGCCGGAGGTCGTACTCTGGTGAAACCGTTGCAACTGTCAAGAGGTCTAGGCTTAACCTCCGCCGGAGATTCCGCCCTCCTTCAACACGATAACATAGACGATACGTCTTTCAAGTCGCCGGTAACTTATTCTTCATTTACAACTAATTAATTACTAATTCTATTATAAAGTAACGATTTTGTTCAGATTGGAGATAATAATTCTATTCAAAATCTATTTCATGGGTTCACCGGATCTCTCACACCCAATCAAACCCAACAATTCCGTAATATGCCGGGTCAGAACTTCGGATCTCCGGGAGCAGCAGCGGCAGCGGTGATGAATCTAGTTCAGACCGCGAGTGCCACAGCTGGTGGTGGCGGTGGAGCGCCGTCACAGCCACGGCAGAGAGTGAGAGCTAGAAGAGGTCAAGCAACTGACCCACACAGCATAGCCGAAAGAGTAAAACACACGCATCGATCGTTTATTTGTTTTTTAGTATAAAGTACGTTTCAAATTTTTTCATGTTTTTTTGTCCATCGGAATTTGACAGTTACGGCGGGAGAGGATTGCCGAGAGGATGAAAGCTCTGCAAGAGCTCGTCCCGAATGCCAATAAGGTGAGAGTTAAACGACTAAATTGTTGATTAAAATGCATTAATTAGGTGTGTAAATTGTAATTAAGTGTTTCCGGCGACGGTTTCCGTGGGAGTAGGTGGCGCCTGGGTTATGTTTTTATAAATCGAAGTTGCTGGAAAGCAAAGATTTACGGGGAGAAGTTCCAAACAATGATAGTTTTTGTTTTGAAACCACAAATCTAATCTATTCCTAATTACCACATATATATTTGGTTCCAAACAATGATAGTTAAATGCTTGGTTATGCGGGGGAAGTTATATTAGTATTATCCTTAGTTAATTTTTAATTATTATCTAAATTCTTATAAATGATTAATACTCCTGTCTTACAACAAAGTTTTCATTTTCTCCTAAAATATTTTCCAATAAAAAAATTCTCATTTCTCAAATATAAGGGTCTACTTGATAAAATAATATTATTATCATGTACCCTACCACTAATTATATCCTAAAAACACTTTTTTCTCCAAATAACCTTATATTTTAATCAAATATATTACAAAAGATCTCACCATTACCTATCTCCTAAATACTTGTGTCCATGAGAAATGAGAACTTCTTTATGAGACGGAGGGAGTAGTATTTTATGGAAAATGATAATAAAAAATTTAAGAGTTGTCATATTAAAAAGCATTAATAAGTTATATTTTAATTAGTGGAGGGGTAATATTATAGATGCAGGTGGTGATTTTGGTTTATATATAAGTTCATAAAATACATTAATAATGGCTGTTATTAATAATTTCCTTATTTTATTACTCCCATATCATTTTATACAAGCTTTAACAGCTGCACATTCCGTTTCTAATAAGATCGTTCACAATGGTGATATACATTAACGATATTATTATAAAATATACACACAAAAAACACATTTTTTTATTTAAATACCCTACTTTTTCGTCGCTCTTCTGGTGGCATGCATTCAGCTGACACCGGTGCGAAGGAGGTGTGCACACGGTGTTGGTAAGACGACGCCTGTAGCCATTCGATTGCAGCAATCTATATAGTTTGTGTTAAATATTTTATTTTTCATGATTGATAATAAAATAGAAAACCTTGTAAAACTTAAGATCAGATACCGTCTTGTTTATATATTTTGTGTAAGATGTCTATTACGTATTAGTTTCAGATGATGAAAGTAAATATCGTGAATCTTGATATTTTGTATTTTATTTTTATTAAAATATAGTGAATCTTGATTGGAAGAATACTTTTTATATTGTTTATGTTTGCTAATGGGGGATGTGGAATGACAGACAGACAAGGCTTCAATGCTAGATGAGATCATCGACTATGTCAAATTCCTCCAGCTCCAAGTCAAGGTATCTCACCTATTATCTCTCATACACAAACTTATTATAAATATAGAAATACATACATAAAATGTATGTATTCATACTAGTGCATTATGAAAGAAAACCGTTCTGATTTTATATGTTCATAAAATGTAGTCATGTTTATCCTATAAAAAATGATTTCGTTACGAAAATGGTATATCTTTAAACATTGTTTTTACAGGTGTTGAGCATGAGCAGACTTGGAGGTGCAACTGCAGGTGCACCTGCTGCTTTTGCTGAGGTACAAATTAACCCGCCCCTTTCGACCCTGCTGTTTAATTACCAAAACGTATTTGGAAGAATTTTAACGCATTTTGGCACACATAAATGCATAGTCACCATCTAACATATAACATACACCATATAGAGTTTTTGGTCAAATCACAGCAATTAGAAACTTTACTGACCAAACACTATAACGAAATATATATCCTATAGGACTAATCCTTTTCAACCTATTGTCGTCGCCATAGGATGTCGTCAATAGGTGTAAGTTCTTGTAGCGAAAAGATATATGCTTTGGATTTCATGATCAAAACATAGTAAGAATTAGTTCAAATTTACCTTTGATTGTATTATTCTGACATATTATAACTTTACTTTTAGTCCTTTGAAAATATTGCAAAACTATTTGTTCCTGAAAAAGAAAAAGAGGAAACTTTTTCAATACCTTAAAAACCAATTCCTGCATTACAATAATAATGATATTCCATCATATCAAATATGTACGTATGAGAAGGTAACATGTAAATAATAATACTCCTATCTATGTGTTGAAACCTGGTTCTTCGAAGACGGAACGAGTATCCCTCCGTTAGTGTATCACACCCTGAAACAAGTAACAACTCTAATCAGAGGCCTTCCGGGAAGTATTCCCAGAAGACACTCCGATGCCTAAGTAAGAATCGGATCGACGAAAAGAATAAGTAAACGACTTATGATCGTGAGGGAATGTATATAGTGTCTGGGAAGTATTAAATGCGAGTATTAAGTGTGTAGTATAGTATAGTAAATGCGAGTGTAAGTCAGATCGAGAGTGGATACCTGTTAACGATCACTGAGTGTCCATTTATAGTCGATTAAGTGAGCGGGAAATATGACAAAGAGAATGAGCGGGATAATCGACCACACAACCTTATCCGTGCTGTACAAGGATCCATTGGCTAATAGTCGGAGGTCAAGCCTTTGGCCCGGAGGATAAAACTGTGATCCTCCGTCAGAGCGTTTCCTGCGCCGCTTGCATTTAATGCTTGTGTGGCTTCGCACCGCTTTTCCCTTTAAAACCGGACACGTTATCGTTACCTTGGGAACTAGCCAAGACGATCCAAGTTTTGTCGTCTTCTACCTTCATGCGGTTTTACCCTTCCGTTCGTTCTTTCCATGCAGGTTGCTTATGTGTGATATACGTTATCACTATGAGTGTAAAAACTGCTTCTCGTAAGATCTCCTACAGATGCTTGTAGTAAAAAAAGAAAAGTGTAATATTATAAGTATTAAGTAGTAAAAATATATAAATTATATATGTCCTATATTGTTTCCTATCAAATCTGACAAAAAACAACAAGCGATACTTACTTTCTTATTTTCAGGGAGGTGGTGACTGTGGACCACGCCATGGTGGTGAAGTAGGCCGGAGCAACAACGGAACGACATCGTCTTCCAACAATGACACCATGACTGTGACGGAAAATCAGGTGGTGAAGATGATGGAGGAGGATATGGGTTCCGCCATGCAATATTTACAAGGGAAAGGTCTTTGTCTCATGCCCATTTCACTCGCCACCGCTATCTCCACCGCCACCTGTCACCCCACCAGCTCTCGGAGCAACCACCCGTTAAGCGGTGAGGGTGGTGGCCCGTCATCTCCCAATATGTCGGTGTTAACAGTTCAGTCTGCTAATGGGGTTTCTGTGAAAGACTCACCGTAAACAGTTGACTTCCAGTTATTGACATTTTCCCTTTTTGTAAAGGAAAAACACGGAGAACTTTGTAATTTTTTTTTATATTCCGGCTACTCTGTCAAGTCTAACAAACATGAGGGTGTGTTTTGAAATTAATTGTAGCCATTGTCCATATGTCATATGTCTTTATGTGACGTTGTTCAGTATGCATTTGACCTTTTGTTGAATCTTTTATTATCGAGTTATATGAACTCAATTAAGAAATATCTTAGCTAATTGTCATCAAACGACCCTTTATTTGTTACTCGTAAAAGATGAAAATTTCAAAACGAAAACTGTAGGTTTCTCGTAAATAAGTCAAACTTTAGACACGTTGTGCATTCATTCATATATGAATACATTATGTTTATTCATAGTATATTATTATTTCTGAATGACAAGTTAGTAAGTTAGTAGTTTGAGTCATGCAGTAACATCCAATCAGACAGTATACATTGCTCAAACATATCTCATTGATGGGGAATTAACTCATTCACCTATTTTAATCTCTTGAAAATTATCCTAAGAAGGTCTTGAACCCAAGACCTTTTGAAGGCATGGTAATGATGTTGGAGCAAAACACAGATCAACTTAATACTGATGCTGCAGATAGTACTGATCATACTTAGTACTGATGGGGCAGAAACATTTACTACTGATGAAGTTGATACTGATGAAGACTATAACTTAGTTACTACTGATCAAGACATATTGAAGATACTACTGATCAATAGTAGTTACTACTGACGATAGATCTGGACTTACTACTGGTCACCAAAGTTACTACTGATGTTACTTAGTTACTACTGGTGATTGCAGTTTACTACTGATGAGAGTTTTGGAAGCATATCGAGTCCGAGATCTTCGTAGAGATAGTTATAGCATGTAAATCAATGTATATCTTTATAATTCGAATGTAAATCAAGTCCTAGAATAACTAGGGTAAATAGTTTAGCTTCAAGGACTATTATAAATAGTTCCTTACGAATTGTAAACGTACGTGTGTATTGTTAACTCGATAATATACATTGAAGCTTTTTGTGAAACTGTGTTCTTAATATTTTCGTTTATTATTTACAGTTTATCGTTCTTAATATATTGATATAGTGTTTATCCGCTGCAACTTCTATTATCAATTAGATCTAAAGGTGTTTATTGACTAATCTATAGTTAATCGATCCTGACAAGTGGTATCAGAGCATATTGGTTCTAGATCTACTATTCGTTAAGAACAACAAAAAGTTTTAATCTTTAAAACACACACATTATACATCATGACTGATAATAATGAAAGCACTCAGGCCAACAAAATCCCTATACTCACTCCCAACAACTTTGGGATGTGGAAGAATCGTATTAAGCAATACATGCTTATTACAGATTACTCTATGTGGGAAGTTGTCCTTGAAGGAAACAAAACTGGTCCTGGTCAAGCAAGCATCTCTGCAACTGAGGCAGACAAACTTAAATGTGAGAAGGAGAAGAAAGACAAGGGAATCGAACTTAACACTCTAAGCACTCTCCTACTGGCCATTCCTAACGACTATCAACATCTCTTTGTTGAGTATGATGATGCAAAGGTACTATGGGAAGCACTGGAGAAGAGATTCGTTGGGACCAAGAGCACAAAGAGGAACATGAAGTCTGTTCTCAAACAAGACTTTGAAAATTTCAAAGGAAAGCCCAATGAAACACTCACTCAAGTGTTTGACAGATTCAACAAGCTAATTGGTGAACTCAACCAAGTTGGGGTTAAGATGGATCAAGAAGATGTCAACATGAAGTTCCTAAGATCTCTTAGTGAAGAATGGGCCATGTATACAGTGGTATATAGACAGAGAGATGCTCTAGAAGAAAAGGAGTTGGATGAACTCTACAATGATCTCAGAGTATTTGAAACTGAGGTAAATCAAAAGAACCCTTCTATTTCTTCTAATAATGCTGCATTTGTGTCTAGTACAGGTCAAGGTCAAGAAACCTCCATAGGAAAGGCTACAGATTCTGAGGATGCTGCAAGAGAATCCTTTTTCACTAGTCATGTGCATACTGCACTGATTAGTGATGATTTGGAACAACTGAATCCAGATGATCTTGAGGAGATGGATCTTAAATGGCAGATGGATATGCTGAGCCTAAGAACCAAAAGATTCTTAAAGAGGACTGGTAGGACAAGTCTCAACTACAACAAAGGTGACAAAGCTGGATTTGACAAAACTAAAGTCAAATGTTACAACTGTAACAATCTTGGTCACTTTGCAAAAGAATGTCCCCAGCCAGATAAAAGATCAAAATCAACTGCTCTTGTTTCACAACAAGGACAAGGCTATGACTGGAGCTTCCAAGCAGAAGAGCATACTCAAAATCAAGCTCTAATGGCCTTTACTGACAGCAAATATGAGGTAAAACCTAAACCTTGTACTTCTGAATGTGTTAAAATTGTTAAAAATTTAGAAAAAGAAAACACTAAATTAACTGAAGATTTAGCAAAAGCAGTAAGAAGAAACCATGAATTTGATGGTGTGATTGCTGATCAAGAACATCAAATAAAGGTGTACCAGATGATTGATCAACGTATAAAGGAAGAATTACTTCAAGCTGTAGATGAGAAAGAGTTTTATGAAATAAAAAATAAATAATTAACAAGTAAATTAGAAGAATGTCAGCTTGAAATTGAACAAAATAAATTAACAATTAAAAAGTTTGAAAGAAGTACTAAAATTCTTGATGAACTAACTAACAATCAAACTACAGAAAAAGTTGTTCATGGGGTGGGATATCATGCTGTACCACCTCCGTATAAAATCATTCCACCACTTAAAAACAGTTCAGAAAGAATCATTAATGAATTAAAAACTGAAAATCAAACTAAATCACATAATGAAACATCTGAATCAAATGATTCTTCTGATGATGATCAATCAATTGAATTTACAATTTCTCAAACTGAATCACCAAAATCAATTGATACAAGTTTTCACACTGCACAAAGTCCAAATGAATCTCCTAAATATGATGCAGAAAATATACCCAAAATTCTAAAAAGGGGAAATCAAAGAAATAGGAACCAACTCTTAGAACAAAGAAAAATCATAAAGGCTGAAGATAATAAATTAAAATGTGTTATTTGCAACAAAGTAAATCATTTAGCAAAGGATTGTCACTTCAATCCAATAAACTGCAAAGAGTTAAGGGAATTTAAAATGTTTAAAGAAAAAGCAAAAACACAGAAATTAAAAGATACTACCGGTCCTTCAGTAGTAAATAAAAATAAAAATAAAACTCCAATTGCTGAAACACCAAGATTTGGAAGAAGTGCACCAAGATTTGTGCAAAACAGAAGAGTTGGAAGCCCAAAGAACATCAATTACTTCAAGAATAATGGAAAATCCAATCAAAATAAACAATATTTTAAATTTTCCAACACCAGTAAAAACTCTAACAATTTTACTACTGGTGTTAACCCTAATTATAATGCTGTATGGTACCTGTACAAAAACACTACTGGTAAAAACCCTAATTACAAGAACACTACTGCTCCTAAACCAACTTTTAAATATACTACTGGTGTCAACCCTAAAAATACTGATTCTTTTAAACATGGTAAGTACCCAAATACTACTGGTCCATCAGTAGTAAAGTATTCAAAAGCTAAACATCATGGGTATAAACCAAGATCAGTAGAAAACTCAAACATCAGTACCACTTTTAAAAGGGCAGTAGTAAAACTAAACACCAGTAATAAACAAGTATGGGCACCAAAAATGTTTAAAGTTAAATCCCCAAAGGCTTATTTCTCAAAGGATGAACCCAAGACATATAAAGCTTGGGTTCCCAAACTTAACTGATCATTTACTTTCTTGTGCAGAGCATTCAGATCCCAGAAGAAGGAAGAACATGGCACATTGATAGTGGATGCTCAAGGCACATGACTGGAAATCTGCAAATTCTTAAAGATTTCAAGTTATTTGATGGAGGTTATGTAGCCTTTGGTGAGAACCCAAAGGGAGGTAAGATTACAGGTAAAGGTACTGTTTCTAATGGCAAAATTACCTTTGATGATGTATTTTATGTAGCTGAACTAAAATACAATCTAGTCAGTGTGTCTCAAGTTTGTGATAAAAAGAACAAAATTCTTTTCACAGACATTGAGTGCATCATTCTTTCTCCTGATTTTATCTTAGATGAAAAATATGTTGTTTTAAGAACCCCAAGGAGAAACAATGTGTATTGCCTGGATATAGGGGGAGAACTCATTTCTTCAAATGAGGTCAACTGTTTTATATCCAAGGCAAACACCACCGAATCAGAACTTTGGCATAGAAGGATGTGTCACACAAATTTTAAAAACATGAACAATTTAGTTAAAAGAAACTTGGTCATTGGAATACCTCAAAAACAATTCATGTGTGATCATCATTGTGTTGCATGCCTAAAAGGTAAACAACATAAAACTTCTCATAAGTCCAAAATTGTCAACTCTATTTCTGTTCCTTTACAACTCTTACATATGGACCTTTTTGGACCAACAAATGTAATGAGTATTGGAAAGAAACAATATTGTCTTGTTATTACTGATGACTTTTCCAGATATACATGGGTTTTCTTTCTCAGGACAAAGGATGAAACAAGTGAACTCATCAAGAACTTAATTGTCAAACTGGAAAACACATCTGATCAAAAAGTTAAAGCCATAAGATGCGATAATGGCACAGAATTCAAAAATGCTAACTTAATTAACTTTTGTGATCTTAAAGGTATTGACAGGCAATATAGCTCACCTAGAACTCCTCAACAAAATGGTGTAGCTGAAAGAAGAAATAGAACCATCATTGAAGCAGCAAGATCAATGCTAGCAGACTCAAAATTACCAATTACTTTCTGGGCAGAAGCTGTTAATACTGCATGTTATGTTCAAAACAGAGTATTAATAGTAAAGGCACATTATAAAACACCATATGAACTTTTCAATAAAAGAAAACCTTCTATAAACTTTTTAAAATCATTTGGTTGTCCTTGTACTATTCTGATTACAAGAGAACAAATTGGTAAGTTTGACTGCAAAGCTGATGATGGAATCTTTGTGGGATACTCTACTCAAAGCAAATCATACAGAGTGTTCAACAAGAGATTAAGGATAATTGAAGAAAGCATCAATGTATCCTTTAATGAAAATGTTTCTAATGAACAAGGAAATGGTCCAGATTGGCTATTTAACATAGACAATCTAACCAAATCCTTTAATTCTAACATGGATTTAAATGCAGGAGATTCAAATTGTCACACTCAAAAGGAAGGAACATCATCGATTAATACTGGTCAAGAAAAGATGAAATACATAGTAGTTAATACTGCTCCCATAGTCAATACTGAGGACAGAAATAACTCAATTTCTGGAACCAGTAGTAACTCTGAGAATGAGGTCAGTAGTAATTCAAATACTACTGGTACCAGTAATAGTACTCAAAATACTACTGGTACTAACAATAACCTAGATTCTCAAGATACTACTGATACCAGTAACAACAACCATACTACTGATCTCAATGAAGATAATAGCAGTAGTAACTCTGACCAAGATGATGATGAACCAAACATCAATGACAATGAAGGATCACTAGAGGAGCAATTGCCTGAGACAAATGAGTCCAACCTTGGAAATCAACTAGTGGTTGATAGAGCTACAACTACAAGGACTCAGAAGAACCATCCATTAGACCTTGTTCTAAGTGATGTTAACTCACCACTGCAAACAAGAAGCAAATTAAATAAAAGCCTAACTGCAAACATGTGTAACATAAGTTTAATTGCTAATGAATGTATGTTTGAATGCTTTCTGTCTCAGGATGAACCAAAGAAAATCCAACAAGCAATGAAGGACTCAAACTGGATTGAGGCAATGCAAGAAGAACTCCTTCAATTCAAGTTACAAGCTGTTTGGACACTTGTACCTCTACCCAAAGGAAAAAGAGCCATTGGGACAAGATGGATCTTTAGAAACAAGAAAGATGAAAGAGGTATAGTGATCAAGAACAAAGCCAGACTTGTAGCCCAAGGATACACTCAAGAAGAAGGAATAGACTATGATGAAGTATATGCTCCTGTTGCTGGAATTGAAGCAATAAGAATATTCCTAGCATATGCTTCATTCAAAAAATTCAAAGTCTATCAAATGGATGTGAAGAGTGCATTCCTATATGGGAAGATTGAAGAAGAGGTGTATGTCTGCCAACCTCCAGGTTTTGAAGATCCAAAACATGGTGATTATGTGTTCAAATTGGATAAAGCTCTGTATGGCCTACATCAGGCACCAAGAGCATGGTATGACACATTATCATCATGCCTATTGAAGAATAACTTTAAAAGAGGAGCCATTGATAAAACTTTGTTTACAAAGAAAATCAAAGATGATATACTACTGGTACAAATCTATGTAGATGATATCATTTTTGGTTCAACCAATGATTCACTATGCAAAGAATTTGAAGAACTAATGCAGATTAAATTCAAGATGAGCTCAATGGGTCCAATGAACTTCTACCTTGGACTCCAAGTCAGTCAAAGAACAGATGGTAGTTTGATAAATCAATCAAAATATGTCAAGGACATCTTGGAGAAGTTTGATTTGAAAGACTGCAAGAGTGCAAGCACTCCAATGGAAACACACAAACACCTACATCCTGATGTTGAGGGGGAGGATGTAGATGAACACTTATATAGATCAATGATAGGCTCTTTGATGTACTTAACTGCATCAAGACCTGACATTATGTACAGTGTTTGTGTATGTGCAAGATATCAAGCAAGACCTAAAGAATTACACTTGCAGGCTGTCAAAAGAATATTCAGATACTTGAAAGGCAAACCATCACTAGGTCTATGGTATCCACATGATTCACCCTTTGAACTCATAGCCTACACAGATAGTGACTATGGAGGTGAATGTCAAGATAGAAAGTCCACTACTGGTGGATGTCAATTCTTTGGATCAAGACTGGTGTCATGGCAATGTAAGAAGCAAACAAATGTATCCACATCAACTGCTGAAGCAGAGTATGTAGCTGCATCTGCTTGTTGTGCTCAAGTACTCTGGATTCAAAACCAGCTTCTAGACTTTGGTATCTCTATCCTTAAAACTCCTATTCATATTGATAATCAAAGTGCTATTAGTATTGTGAACAATCCAGTAAAACACTCTAAAACTAAACACATTGAAATAAGATTTCATTTTATAAGAGATTGTAATGAAAAGAAATTAATCAAAGTAGTTAAAATTCATACTGATGATCAATTAGCAGATCTTTTTACAAAAGCATTTGATGTAGGAAGATTCAACTTCTTGGTTAGCAGTATTGGAATGATTTTAATAAATTAATTTCTCAAATCATGTGTAAAGTTTGTTGTAAAAAGTCATTTAATCGTCTAAGTGTTTTACTACTGGTATATCTGTATTACTGGTATGTAGGCGTGTGCACAAAATACTACTGGTAGTTAATTACTACTGATGTGTATTAGGTTACATAAATACTACTGGTAAGTCAGTACTACTGGTATTCACATATACTACTGGTCTTGTGTGTTAGAGGTTACTACTGACGACAATGGTTACTACTGATATCAAAATCTCTAGTTACTACTGATGTTAGTAGATACTACTGACGTTTTATTACTGATAACATATTTACTACTGGTCTTTCAAAATCAAAATTACCATACTAACCCTCATGAAAATAACCGTTATGTTATAATTCGAAGGGCATTTTAGTCTTTTTGCAGGATAAATCGAAAGATATAAAAGGCGGCAGTCGATTAGTTTAGCATTATCTTCACTTCGATTTGCTAAATCCTCTCGATAAACCCTAGTTTTCGATCAAAAACCCTTCGTCAGTAACAAAAGTCATACATCTTCTTCAACAATCAAACAACAAATGGCAACTCTTCAATCTCTCGATGTGCAAACCGATCTTAAATATTCAGAATTTCACTACATGTGTGCATTCCTAAAGAATCCCGACGGAACCAAAGACTTTCGTCCAATAGTTAAATTTTTGAGAAATTCTTACATACAGTTTGCTTTAACTGTTAAACCAAAAGCATACCAACAGCACTTGGTTGATTTCTGGACCAATGCTGAAAGAACAGAAGGAACAACCACATCGATGATCAAATCAAAAGTAGATGGAAAGCATATAACAGTAACTGAACAATCAATCAGACACCATCTACAACTCCATGATGATTCAGGTATGTTTACACTTCCTAAGGAATTCATTGCTGAAATTTTAAACAAAATGGGTTATGAGGGAAGACTTAACATAGTAACTTTTCAAAAAGGTCTTCTCTCCCCACAATGGAAATTTCTTGTACATACAATTCAGCATTGTATTTCTCCAAAACAAAGTACTTGGAATGAGTTTAATAAGGCAATAGCCTCTGCTGTTGTCTGTTTATGCACAGACCAAATATTTAATTTTTCTTACATGATTTTTGAAGGTATGTTGGGAAATCTTAGTTCTTCAAAATTTTTAATGTATCCCAGATTTCTACAACATATCATAAACCGTGAATTACAAAACTTGTCAACTCCCAAAAACATTTTCATAATACCTGAGTTGAACAAGAAAGTTTTCTCAAATATGAGAAAACAATTCAAATTTTCGGGCAAGGAAACCCCTCTGTTTCCTAATATGATCAAAGATCAAACACATATTGGAGAGGGTTCAATAATAGATACAACCCAAATTGAACCTCAACCCACTCCATCACCCCCAAATACAGCCCAAACACCACCCCAAATAGCCACTCAATCACCCACTAACACAGAAGTCCTGAATGTGTCCCAGGAACTTGATATGAATCTGCAGAGTGCTACTCTTCACTCTGTGGAAGACCTACCAAACAAAACCCAAAATATTTCCACAATTTATAAAAGAAAGAAATATTCTTTAAAGGACACCATGGGACAAATCGAGTCAAACCCTAGACTCAAAGAGTTGTCCTCCAAGGAGGCGAGAGGACATGAGGCGAGGGCTCTCACTACTGATGCCCCAAAGGTGGGTGCACAGGACAATGGGAACATCACTAAGACCCAGACCTCGGCAACTTTAAGTGATGACTCATTTGAGGAGTTACTTAAAGGACCCCGGTGCCAAGAAACCACAAGGGGGGGCATCTCTGCTTCTTCTAGGAAGAAGAGGATGTCTAAAAGACCCAATGAATCACCAAGAAGTGATGAGGGCAGATCTATTGATTTGGCGGATAGGATGGAAAACCTTCAAACCAATGTACCTGTTAGTGAGCCCGATGATCTTGCTAGATGGAGTGAGGGAAGTATTAAAATCCAACAATTGACGGAAAAAGTGGATTCTCTTGAATCCATTGTACAAAATTGTCTTACATATCTCACAAACCAAGGGAAAACTATGGCTGCAATGAAAAAGCATGTTAATACCATCAACAAACGGATGAGGTTATATGAACACAGGCTTCATCAACAAACCAAGATAATAAGAAAATTGAAAAAGAAAGTTGATGATAGTGAGGCTCCACCAGTTGAGCTCACTAAGGGGGAGAAGGACAACATTCGAACCATGATTGATGAATCAATTGCAGCAGCAGCATCCTCTCTCTTAAATTTAAAAGAAACAACTGTTGATGAAGGCCCAGAAATGATAGTTACTGAAGATGAGCCTATTACTACTGCTACCATGGAAGAACAAGCTGAAAAAGAAACATCAGTAGTAACTCCTACTACTGATATCATAGAAGTAGTAAGTCAGGAAGAGGAAATGAATGCACCAAATACTACTGATGCCCTATCAGTAGTAACTCCTGAAGTCACACCAGTAGTAACTACTCTGGTTACTACTGATGAGGAAGAATTACAGCTACCAGAGCTTATTGAAAGAGAAAGACATGTCATCATCTCCAAACCACCAACACCTGATCAACCACTTATCATACCTGACATTGATGATAATGTGAACTGGTTTGAGGTAGATGAATGTACACTTCCTCCACACCCCAAGATACTACCACAAGATCAACTCAAACTGTTTTATCCAAAACTACTACTTCCTGGTATCCCTGATATGAAATACATTCCACCTCCACCATCTGCTTGCATTGGAAAAGGAAAAGAAGTCTATGATGATGATTATCCCAATAGAGCATTAGGTCATAACATGGTAAACAAGATTAATCATGTCAGAGCAGAAAAGCAATCCAGATGGAGAATAAAACATAGGAAATTTTTGGAGAAAGTGGAAATGTATCAAGCACTAGAGGAAAATAAGAAGAAAGTTCAAAGTGCAATTCCTGTTCAAATACCTGTTCAAGCAGAGGACATTCAGATAGAAGCTCAAAAGGCAGAATTCAAAAGGCTCAGAAAAGTTGAAGAAGAACATATACAATGCCTTGAATATTTGGTCTCTGAATGCAAGAAAACTAAAAGTGAATTAACTGATGATGTGTTTGAACAGAAGGCCAATATGATTGAGTATTTGAAGACAAAAGGGCATAGTGCAAAGTCATTCGGCAGAATGAAGATGATGACTATAATTGAAAAATATTGCACTGCTAAGAAGAAAGACTTGGCTGAACAAGAAGCTGAAGAAACAAAGAAAGCCAAAGCATTAATCCCAATCAGTCCAAACTTAATCAAGAAGGATAGTATCTCAACTACTGGTGAGCCATCACCAAAGAAAAGAAAGATGGTCTCTCAAGAACAAAGTGCTCAAAAGAAGTCAAAAACAGAGCAAGTCACTCCTGTTCTTGAACTACCAGTTGCTCCCTTACAGAACAATCCTATCATAAATTGGAGAATTTTGAATAATAATGTGATAGAGATCATAAGGGAAGACAAAGTTGTGCAGAGATTCACTGGATGGTTACCATTGATCATGTCCTGTTCAAGAAGTGATGTTATTAAATTACTGATCATTGGAAAACCAAGAATGAACAAGAAATCTTGGAAAGAATCTGGAGCTGGATACTTAACAACAATGATAGATGCTGCATTTTATCCAGACAACTATCCAGAACAATTTACCAGTGAAGAAAATGTTTATGCTTGGAATGTGATTCCAACTGCTCAAATGTACTTCTTTGAAAAATCAGGCAAAGTATGTGAGCTGTACTTATATGAAAAAGAATATCCACACTCTGAGAAGACCATGTATCAGATATTCACAAATACAATGATGAAGCCGTATGATGAAGTAATGTTTCAGAACAAATTGAATTATTTTACAAAAATAAACAGCAAGTACATTATAGCTCAAAGAAAAGCTCAAAATCAAAGAACCCTAGAGAAGAAAAGAAAAGAAGAAGAAGAACAAAAGAAACTTGATTGATTGAAACATAATCAATAAGTTTAGGGGGAGATTGTTGGAGCAAAACACAGATCAACTTAATACTGATGCTGCAGTTAGTACTGATCATACTTAGTACTGATGGGGCAGAAACATTTACTACTGATGAAGTTGATACTGATGAAGACTATAACTTAGTTACTACTGATCAAGACATATTGAAGATACTACTGATCAATAGTAGTTACTACTGACGATAGATCTGGACTTACTACTGGTCACCAAAGTTACTACTGATGTTACTTAGTTACTACTGGTGATTGCAGTTTACTACTGATGAGAGTTTTGGAAGCATATCGAGTCCGAGATCTTCGTAGAGATAGTTATAGCATGTAAATCAATGTATATCTTTATAATTCGAATGTAAATCAAGTCCTAGAATAACTAGGGTAAATAGTTTAGCTTCAAGGACTATTATAAATAGTTCCTTACGAATTGTAAACGTACGTGTGTATTGTTAACTCGATAATATACGTTGAAGCTTTTTGTGAAACTGTGTTCTTAATATTTTCGTTTATTATTTACTGTTTATCGTTCTTAATATATTGATATAGTGTTGATCCGCTGCAACTTCTATTATCAATTAGATCTAAAGGTGTTTATTGACTAATCTATAGTTAATCGATCCTGACAAATGATTTTGTAAATTAATGAAAACATTGTGATAATAAATGTATTACGATTATCATTATATATAGATACAAATATAAAATATGAAATCAAACTGGACTCTAAGCATGTTTTTGTCATCCAATAAACATAAAATATATTATTCAATATACTCACACACCCAAAAAGTGATATCGCAAAAACTAAAGGATGGAGTAAATAAACTCCAATAACGGATGTGAGGGTACTTGTTGATGATGATCTCCAAAAGCAAGTGAAGATAAATTATTGTACAGTAGTAACATGGGAATAAAAATCAAACCAAGATATAGCAATTAGGTCCGTGAGAGGGCAAAGTTGATACATGGGGTCAACAGATGGACGAGGTCAGACCATGAGACTCATAATAGGTGTGGGATCGAAGAACATTGCAAAACAAGGATGTGGTGCGACATTGAGCCAATTTGTTCATGAACAGAGAATAAAATTGGTTGATCATGGTGAAAAATCGGCGACAGTTGATCAAAGAGCACCAAATTTGATGACTTATTAAGGGAAAGACGAAGAGCCAACAGAGCAACTAGCTAGTGTTGAGCCATAGGGCTAATAAGTAAGCCAACATCAATAAACATGGCCAAAACATGTTATAAGATTAATGTTGAGCCATGTGGACAATGACATAGTTAGACAATGACAGAGTTGATGTTCAAAACGGAGATGCGTATGTTTTGTTAAAATATACGCATCCCATGTTTTACTTTTGTAATTCAACATTATATTAACCCTTGTATTTAAGTATTTTGATTAAATCTCCACTCGTATGAGATGTGTACAGCAAATGTTATGAACACAAACCCATGGGCGGGCATCTGCCTATCCTAAACTTTTTCTGATTAGTATATTTTTTTATAAGTTAGTTTATTTTTTCGTGTTTGCTAATCAAAATATGTATTATGTATGAGCGATAATTAATGCAAGTCGTATTTTATCTCTGACTTGCACCAAAAATTTTTGACACCTTTGAAAAAATAGTAAATTTTTTTTGTCCACCTTTGAAAAAATTTGGCAAATCAAATTTTTTTGCCCATCTTTAAATAAATTTATGGTACCACCCCTGCATATACCAATACAAATTTATATCATATGTGTTATTGCAACATTAAAATTGTACTCTTTAAAACTTTAGAACAGTGGGTGCTGCATGCTAAAGTAGCATTGTATGACTTTTAGCGACGCCAAACCAAAACTACCTTTTGCACAAATGTATATCATATTGCTAAGTTTTCTACTTTAGTACTTTAGTTTATCATATTATTTTAGAACCATATCATTAGTAGAATATCATTTCCAAATCACAAGAAAATGGGTTTGATCCGTAAATTATGTAGGCCGAGAAAAGTATTAAATAAATAAAACGATAATTGATTATAATATTTGTTACATCTTTGTTGGCCTTTTCCCTTTTCTCCTTTTTACTTATTAATTAATTTTCATATTTAAGAATCCGAGTAAAATATTCAATCTAGTTGACTTGGTAGAGAAATAATTGCCACACCACACATAAATAATATCAAATTATTTTTAGTCAACACTTCTTTTCTCCAATCTTTTTATTTTCTGATATTTTAATAACTTTGTTTGTACTTTTTAAAAGCAAAAAGAATATTATTAATAGTTTCTCTTAAAAGATTGTTTGAATTTGTTGCATTAAACTCTTTTTAAGATAAGTTAAAGATATCAAATATAGAAATGATAATATATTTTTAAATATTGAAAAAACATGATAAAAAAAGGTTGCATCAAACTCATTATAAAAATAAACGTTAAACAAGTTTGTCTTCATATAATCGTAATATAATAGATAGTTGATTAGTTGACTCTTTATTGTTATATTATTTTAAATCCTGTAATAAATATTAGTGTAATCAAATAATCAAAATGAATAAAAGATTAAACCGAACCTGAAAGTTGACGTGAAGAACAGAAAACCGCACGGAATGAATTCCTGTCCTTAAAGGTTTATACGTGCTTTATACGCTGTAAGCCTCAAACGTATACACCCAGGATTTGATGCGGTTGGACGGTATGTTCCTACAGCAATGAAAACACCGTACAACACAAAGTCGAGTACTTGGAAACAAGAAGAATCGAAGCAGCAAGAGGTCGAGAGTATTCTGTGTTTTTGGTGTGTATGAAATGATCTACACGAGTCCCTTTTATAGCCTAGCATTGATACCCAAAATGATAACGGTAGTCTTAATGTGGGGACATAAAACCGTAATCATTAGTCAAGCAAAACGTCTGAGAGTATCAATGCATGGAATAAAAACGTATTCGGTAGTCAAAAAACGGACATGAGTATTAACAACGTTTAATTCCCGAACGTTACAACTTTTCACAGAATCGGCCAAAAAGAAAGCTCCCCAGCTCCCCGCGACCGAAGTGCAAAGTGCGCCTAAATCGTGCCATCGGTCTCGGCTCGGCGCGCGCTGGGTTTAGCCATTCATCCTCCACTAAAGCCTTTGCAAGCTTAAGATATGAAAGACATTATAAACCCACAATTATTTCTTCCTCTCACCAATGTGGGAACTTGCCAACTTGCAATTTATTAATTAATACTTATATTTAATTAATAATATTTCCAACAATCCCCACCAAGTTGGAAAGTTTCCTTTCGTTCAGACAGATGCTATCAAATGGGTGTCACGAAGATTAAACCCATATATAATGTGAGCAAACAAGAAGAGACTGATTCAATGGTATCCTAATAGGTTTAAACCAAGAACCTTAATAACCTCATCGGTTTACCCCCACACAACATATGTCATCTTTGTGTTCTCTCTGAGCACTAATATGGCCATGGGTTAAAATCTTTTTCATGACCCTTAAGAAGACAAACCAAAATACTTCATTTGAGGCGGCACCACCTTTGGATCATATAGGCAAAATTTTACATCTTCGTTGCTTAGATGTCTCCAAAATTTTGTTAAAAGTATTAACTCATCATCATCCTCGTTCACGGCAACGACGTACTATCCTACCTCACATGGATCTATCTCGATTGATAGCACCTTCTATCGTTAGTAATTTCATTGTTACCCATTAAACTTGAAAATAGGAGCACTAAGTTCTAGTTGGGTTTCCATTACTAACGATTCTAGTTTGGTTTTAGAACCATGACTCTCGCGGTAGATGTTACCAAATCTCTCGTCAGAGGTTTGGTAAAGGGATCTGCCAAGTTCTTCGATGTCTTGACATAAACAACTTTGATGGTACCACTTTCAATTAGTTGTCTCACTGAATGATGACGAAGACCTACGTGTCTCGTCTTCCCATTATATACAGAATTATATACTTTAGACAATGTGGCCTCACTGTCACTGTACATGGGAATTGAAGGCATCGGAGTATCCCACAAATGGATATCCAAGAGTAGATCTCTAATCCAATCTGCCTCTTTGCCTGCAGCGGCTAAAGCTATAAGCTCAGCTTCCATCGTTGAGTGAGCTATACATAACTGTTTCTTGCTCGCCCAAGAAATAGCCCCACCAGATAGTGTATAAATCCATCCACTTGTGGATTTACAATCACTCATGTTATTAATCCAGCTGGCATCTGAATACCCCTCTAGTATACTAGATTTTGATGTGTAAGTCAACTCAAGATTACTAGTCCTTTTCAGGTATCCTAGTACTCTTCCTACTGCCTTCCAGTGCTCTGTACCGGGGTTGACAGTATATTGACTTAGCTTGCTTACTGCAAAAGCAATGTCAGGTCTAGTGCAATGTGTAGCATACATCATGCTTCCAATTGCACTAGCATATTCTAGTTGAGCCACTGCTCTACCAGAGTTCACTTCAAGTTTTACACTAGAATCGAAAGGAGTGTTAAATTCCTTAAAATTAAAGTGTTGAAACTTTGTCAAATATTTCTCTATGTAATGAGATTGACTTAGAGAAATTTGACTATCTGCCCTTTTAACCTTAATACCAAGAATGGTATCTACTTCCCCTAAATCTTTCATCTTAAAGTTCGAGGATAGGTATCTTTCGGGTGAGTGCCAATGATCAACATATCATCAACATAAAGACATATAACTACAGTGTATTCAGGTGTGCATTTAGTGTAGATACATCTATCAACACTATTATACTTGAAACTGAATGCATATATAGTGGTGTCAAACCTCTCATGCACTGCTTTGGAGCTTCCTTCAATCCGTACAGTGATTTAATAAGTCTACACACTTTGTTTTCCTGTCCGGGTACTATGAAACCTTCAGGTTGCTCCAAGTATATCTCCTCCTTGAGATATCCATTTAGAAAGGCTGTCTTCACATCCATTTGATAAATTTACAATCCTTTCAATGTTGAGATTGCTATAAGAGTTCTAATTGAACTAATTCTAGCAACCGGTTCATATGTATCGAAATAATTAATATCTTCTCTTCGTCTATAACCTTTAGCGACTAATCTCGCTTTATAGGCAGATATTGATCCATCTGGATGATACTTCCTCTTGAAGATCCATTTAGATCCTATGGGTCTTTTCCCCTTGGGAAGATCAGCTAACTCCCAAGTTCCGTTTCCCATAATTAAATCCATTTCATCATTAATGGCATCCTTCCAGAAAGGAGCATCTATTGATGTCACAGCTTCAGTAAAAGTCTTAGGATCATCATCTAAATTAATAGCTAAAATGACCGCTCGCGTCACCTTAGATTGAGATCCGTCAACCAAGTATGATAGAAAATCGTCTCCAAAAATTCTTTTCCTTTCTCACCCTTGTACTTCTCCTTGGTTCTTCTACAACAGAAGATGGTGTTTCTTCTATAATAGAAGAAGGTGTAATATTATCTCGAGAAGTACTAAGTGTTGTAATGGGATTAGAGGTAGAATTTGAGTTTTCATCGTCTCCTATTAGCTTATCCTCGAAGAACTCCACATTTCTGGATTCTACGATGACACCTGATTCTTTATCCAACAATCGGTATTCCTTGCTATTCTGAGCATATCCAATGAATATACTTTTCATAACTCGGGCTCCTAACTGGGATCATTTAGGATCAGGTGTATGATAATAAGCTAAACACCCCCACACTCTTAGATAATCTAAGTTAGGTTTTCTACCTTTCCATAACTGATAGGGCTTGGAGGGAATCACACGACTAGTGATTCTGTTGTGCACATAACATGCAGTCAACAATGCTTCTGTAACACCCGTATTTTTAAAACATTGTTTAAAACATTTAAAATACAATTTCCAACATTATCATGTTGTCCAAAATATAGTTTAACAAAAACTTTAAAACCTTTATCAGAGTTTACAAAAATACGATGTCACAAAGTATATCAAAACCATAGGCAAACGGGATCTACCTATGAGCTCTCGAGCTAAACATCTCTAGGCCACTTCTAGTGCAACCTTCTATCACTTCAAACCTGTACCTGAGTACATAGCCACAAAACAAACGAAGTACGTGAGACAAAATAGTCTCGTGAGATACATGGGTTTTGGACCCGACAATAATATATAAATAATCGCACATATTAAAATATATATATAAATATACTTTAGTTACCTCCGTGGTAACCCTAACACATTCATATACATCGATCACCTCCTCGGTAATCCTATCACATTCATTCATGGCCTATTCGACCCGTCAAGTTGTTCGGAATGCCTCCAATCCAACGAGACCCCATTTTTGTCCTACTAACCAGAATGCCTCCGATTCAGTAGAACCCCCTTTGTCACCTTGTCCAAGCAAGATGGCCCATCTTATCTTACTAATCAGAATGCCTCCAATTCAGTAAGATCCAACATCTTGTTGGGTGATCGGAATGCCTCCAATCCATCAGTTTAAACATACCGTGATAACCAGAATGCCTCCGAATCTACCACGTACCTGTCCTATTTCAGTCTACCCGTCATAGCTATTACATGTGACTATATGTCATATCTATCAACAATGCCGTAAGGCCATCATACAATCTATCCACATACTAATCTTAATTAGTATTCACATAATCAAATCAACTAGTTTCATCATTAGTAATCACATATTATAAAATATACTCCTTTACATCATATCACTAATTAGTTATTAATCACTTTTCATTATCATGATCTCTTTCAAAATCATCAGTCATTTTAGACATACTTAGATAGTCTACTATTTATCTTTTCTCATCTTTTCAATCATATCTTTATTAAAATCAATTATTAATAAAGTCCCATAAAACGTCATATGTATTTTCAAAAACCATTTGCTATGTACCCAGTTTTAAAAGTCTCATGTACTCACCTTAGCGATAGCTAAATCCATATCGTGTTTATCAACACGAATCCTTGCTTTCCGCCTTTGGAATATCTCCAACCTTTAGGTCCTTGCAACCTATCAACATAATCATCACATTTCTAATTATCATCCATAACTAGACATCAATTATCAACGCATAATAACATTCCTAACCACCAAGTTCATCCAACTTGGTGAAATCTCAAACCCTAGTTCAAAATTTACATCATGAAATTCCAAATCTAGCAAGAACACAAGGTTCCTAAGCTAGCTATGAGTGTTTTACACTCTCCATAATCATCCTCCCCAAATATCCATGGTAGGTTGTCCAAACCACCATTTTCCCCCAAATACATCTCATAACTAGTATAGGTCTAAGTTAAAAATATGTTTCCCCATGTTTAAACATCATAGATAAGAGTTCTACATGCTCTATTTCATCATCCATGAAAACCCCAAAAGCTAGGGTTAACATTCATTCAATTAAATTCCCCAAATCTTACATCTAAAGCTTGAGAAAGAAGAGATTTACCTTAATATTCAACAAAGGAAGCAAAATCACTTGATTTGGACCCAAATATCGGCTCCAAACGACCTTTTCCACTCAAAATATGTATAAGAACTTAGAGAGAGAGTTAAGGTTTCAAGTTTGACATCTAATGGCCAAAAACCCGAATTTAATGCTCCAGACGACCTCGCGCGCTCGACCACCACCTTGTCACGCGCTCGACAGGACCAGAAGTGGTCAGCCCCAGATACTCACAATCCGACTATAACTCTTTTAATTATTCCATTAACCTTTTCACATACTCACAATCGATACATCATGCTCTCATCATTCACTAGTCATTCAAAACGAAAGTCAAAGCCTATCTTTCACCAAGTCACTAATCACAAATTGACTAATCTTGACTTTTGCATAAAGTCAACCATACTTTTCCAAACTAACAAATTCCGTACTCACGGAATACCATTACCAACTTATCACTTCCGGTTCACTCATTATTGTTTACTTAACAATCGTTCCCATTTTTCCAAACTTTCAATTTCTCCCCAAATAATCCGAGAGTCACACCTTTACTTAAGGTCACACCGACCTTTACCGATTCTTGACCATCATTTGGTCACTCATACCATCCCTTAGTATTTTTTCAACCATCTTTTTGTCACATCAATCAATTTCATAACTTTTATTCTCAATTACCGGTATTAGATTCTCTACCTCAACACATTTCCCAATTTCATACAAGTTTCCCATATCTTGGTTACCAACAAAAATTTTCTTGCTAAAAGCATCACCTTTCTCATATTCCACAAATTGAAGGCATCTCCCACTCATACATGACCTAATGCAACCCGCACTAGCAAAGAAACTTCTTATTTATCACATAATATTATAACAATACACAATAACCACGTGGTCCTACATTCATTATGTATATATATAAACATTAATATATAAACACATAATTCATACATTAACTATTTTATCGAGATGATCGGAAAGTCTCCAATCCATCAAGATCCAAATTGTCACAGTGATTGGAACATCTCCAATCACGGAATGGAACAATTGGGATTCGCCCAACCGATTCCACCCCCAAACATCATAGTAGCCGGGGATCCCCCGAACTACCACATCATCTTTTCCTCATTCTATATTGCATACCATACAAGTATACCTCTTTTCACCTCACATAGCTTTACCACTATCTTACACATTTAATCTTCTACTTATTCATCATGCACTTTAGCACCTTTACCATAATATCATATTATCATTTTCTTTCATATTTAACATATTTCCCATTGGACATACTACTTAACACGTTTCACATATCATTACCTTTCCATTTTCATATGCCTTCAAAGGCCATCACATAATGCACATGCATTGTACCCCGTGGGAGCTAATAGAATTTCCGATTACTATTTACCGTTTCACTTACACATTGACCACCTTTAACCGGTTCATTTCCTTATCACAAAATTTTCCAAATCTTTTCGTCACCACTGGGGTAACCACCAATCCATTCCATTAACCATAATTCACCGGCCCACCCGGTCACCTTTGAGTCAACCAATTGACTCCGGTCTACACTTGCAAACCATGACTTAGCACCCAATAGCCCAGCACTCGATGTTCTACTCTTTATACATCGCGAGACTTAGAAATATTCCTTTCCTAACCGTATAGTCTCACACTACCCCATGACATATACTGTCATACCATTACTATGACATTTTACAAACAGTTGTCTTCTTACCCTTAACGTCGAATCCATCACCCTGTCACAAAACTTGCAATGGCTAAGTGCCAACTTTTTACTCAACCGTTTTCTACAATCAAAATTCGTCATTCCCGATACTTATTCTTTTCCACATATTTTCCATTTATGAGTTTTAAGGCATCACTAAACCTTAGTCATCCTTTCCTTTATCGTTCACGTATGATAATATTACATTACTTATCCGGATTCCCGCCGGATATCCAAATTCCATTTCCAAAGTTTCTATTTCTAAAATTTGCATCCATACTAACAATTCTTACCAAGACTTAGTAATTCATTGTACTACTATCCTTTTGTTGAAAACATCTACCATTCTCGTGGTTCGTCCTTTAATACTACATATTAGCATCAACCACTATATCCTTACTACATGCGACACACCGGTCCATAATCCTTTCCATTATGAAATTTCTATACACATACTAACCGAGAAGACAATTCCCAAAATAAATCTCTACATCATACGACTCATATCCAATTTCTATAAGCACCAATTCGTTCAATAACCAAACAATTAAGCCACAATCACATAACATCCATTTTACCTAAGCTCTCCGAGGTTGTATCATGAACCCCCCACTAGATTTTCTTCCGGGCAGACTTTCCCTTTCAACTCACCCGTGAGTTCTTTTCACAGCATCTTGTACCGTGCCCTCTTTCACAGAGTTTCATACAACACATTCCACCTTGTCAATGCCTCATCCTCCAATAATGGTGATGCTAAAGTCACCATATCTTTCTTCCTTTGTCTGCTACTCTCTAGCACTTGCTCAATCCACCGAATCCACCAAATCGTGACCTCCGGCTCAGGACCTCCGAATTACCCAACGGTTTTACACGCTATGAAGGCCTTATACAACATCATTCCATTTCTTCCGACTAGGTCATGTTACCTTTTACGTAGATACTTCCCACTACGGACTTCGCCATTCGATGACTCTTCCTTCATATGGGTATCGGGATCATTCCACCTACCCTCATTCATTCGATTATCCAAAATCTGGTTCATATCCTCATTCTTAACTCTTCCCAATTTAGTGGAGCTCGTCCACTTTTCACATTAATTCTTTCGCCATACCAACGTATCCAACAAACAAGATTCAGACGGTCAACTCAACAGTCGAAAACGACACCATTAGATCGAAACATGGCATTTCTCATAGGGTCGACCCTATCATACGAATGCCTACGGTCTCAAAAGACTTCGCATTACACATTTCATAACAACTTCTATAGGTCCCCTAGGTTCAACCTTAAACTTAACATAAAGTCTCAAGGTCAACCTAACAAACTCAAGGAATCTTACATCCCTATTGCTACAGTCTAAGACTAGGATGGACATCCAACCTAATTCACTTAAACTATAGCTCTGATACCAAGTTATAACACCTGTATTTTTAAAACATTTTTTAAAACATTTAAAATACAATTTCCAACATTATCATGTTGGCCAAAATACGGTTAAACAGAAACATTAAAACCTTTATCAGAGTTTACAAAAATACGGTGTCACAAAGTATATCAAAACCATAGGCAAACAGGATCTACCTATGAGCTCCCGAGCTAAACATCTCTAGGCCACTTCTAGTGCAACATTTTATCACTTCAAACCTGTACCTGAGTACATAGCGACAAAACAAACGTAGTACGTGAGACAAAATAGTCTCGTGAGATACATGGGTTTTAGACCCGATAATAATATATAAATAATCGCACATATTATATATATATATATATATATATATATATATATATATATATATATATATATATATATATATATATATATATATATATATATATATATATATATATATATATATATATATATATATATATATATAAATATACTTTAGTTACCTCCGTGGTAACCCTAACACATTCATATACATCGATCACCTCCTCGGTAATCCTATCACATTCATTCATAGCCTATTCGACCCGTCAAGTTGTTCGGAATGCCACCATTCCAACGAGACCCTATTTTTGTCCTACTAACCAGAATGCCTCCGATTCAGAAGAACCCCCTTTGTCACCTTGTCCAAGCAAGGTGACCCATCTTATCTTACTAATCAGAATGCCTCCAATTCAGTAAGATCCAACATCTTGTTGGCTGATCGGAATGCCTCCAATCCATCAGTTTAAAGACACCGTGATAACCAGAATGCCTCCGAATCTACCACGTACCTGTCCTATTTCAGTCTACCCGTCATATCTATTACATGTGACTATATGTCACATATATCAACAATGCTGTAAGGCCATCATACAATCTATCCACATACTAATCTTAATTAGTACTCACATAATCAAATTAACTAGTTTCATCATTAGTAATCACATATTATAAAAATATACTCCTTTACACCATATCAATAATTAGTTATTAATCACTTTTCATTATCATGATCTCTTTCAAAATCATCAGTCATTTTAGACATACTTAGATAGTCTACTATTTACCTTTTCTCATCTTTTCAGTCATATCTTTATTAAAATCATTTATTAATAAAGACCCATAAAACATCATATGTATTTTCAAAAACTATTTGCTATGTACCCAATTTTAAAAGTCTCATGTACTCACATTAGCGATAGCTAAATCCATATCGTGTTTATCAACACGAATCCTTGCTTTCCGCCTTTGGAATATCTCCAACCTTTAGGTCCTTGCAACCTATAAACATAATCGTCACATTTCTAATTATCATCCATAACTAGACATCAATTATCAACCCATAATAACATTCCTAACCACCAAGTTCATCCAACTTGGTGAAATCTCAAACCCTAGTTCAAGATTTACATCATGAGATTCCAAATCTAGCAAGAACACAAGGTTCCTAAGCTAGCTATGAGTGTTTTCCAGTCTCCATAATCATCTTCCCTAAATATCCATGGTAGGTTGTCCAAACCACCATTTTCCCCTAAATACATCTCATAACTAGTATAGATCTAAGTTAAAAATATGTTTCCCCATGTTTAAACATCATAGATAAGAGTTAGTACTTGCATTCTCTTATCCTTTTAATCATATCTTTATTAAAAACATCTATTATTAAAGACTCATGAAACATCATAGTTTTCAAAATCATTTGCGATGTACTCAGTAAAAGTCTCATGTACTCACCTTAGCCAACCTAACTCCAAATCGTGTCAATTGACACGAATCCTTTCTTTCCAACTTGTGCAATGTCACCAATCTTTAGGTCTTCTTGACCTACCATTAATATCATCATAAAATCTAGTTATTATCCATAACTAGTTACCAATAAATTCATAATAACCTTCTTAACCACCAAGTTCATCCAACTTGGTAGAACCTAAATCCCTAGTTCAATATTTCCATCAACAAAACCCAAATGTAACAAGAACACAAGGTTCTTAAGCTTACAAAGAGTGTTCTACATTCATCTTAGTCATCTTCCCCAAAGATAACTTGGTAGGTTACCCAAACCACCATTTTTCCCCAAATAAAGTTCATAACTAGCTAGATAATCATCAAATCCATGTTATGAACACATTTTCCTTGACAATATGATGTAGATCTAAGTTATATAAACCCAATTTCATCACCCATTACAAACCCTCCAACTAGGGTTTACATACTTCACCATTTTCACCCAAAAACATCATCTACAACTAAAAAGAGTAGAGATTTACCTTATATTTCAACAATGGAGTGAGAATCTTCAAGATTGAGTGTCAAAATCGGTCCCAATGGCCTCCTTACACTCAAAATTGTATACTCACACTTGGGAGGAAGTTCTAGGGTTCGAAAATGAGAGAAATGACAAAAACCCGATTTTATGATGTTCCAGCCATCCTCGAGTCGAGATCTCGACGTGAGCGAAACGCGAGGATTCCTGCCGCTTGCAAAGTTTCTATTTTGCATTTGAAACAAGGTCAACAGTATCTTGTTGAACTTGTGTGATGTCTGCCTAATACTGAGCTAATTCTTTTCAGTATCAGACAGTTCAGGTTGCTGTTCTTCTTTATTTTGCAGATCTGAGGTGGATTCTTGAGAAGTATTGGAAGTTTCACCTTCTTCATATGTGGAGTTGTTCAGATCAATTATTGGGAACTCAGTATTGGGGTTCTCAGAGATGGGAACCTCAGTATTTGTTGCAGTTGACTCATTTTGAGTTCTGAATTGATCAGTATCACTCATACCATGATCAACATAGTATGGGTGAGACTTGGGCTGTTCAGCAATGGCGTTTTCTGGATTGCATAGAATTTCTATGCCACTAATGTCTTCTTTTGCTGAACTAGAATGAACATCCTGATTTTCATAAAAAGTAACATGGATGGATTCTACAATCATCTCAGTTGAGATGACATACACTCTGAAGGCTTTGGAGTGTGGAGAATAGCCCATGAACACACCTTCATTTGCTTTGGGAGCAAATTTGTTGAGATTTTGTTTAGTACTGAGTACAAAACAGTTACTCCCAAAGATGTGGAAGTATTCCACATTAGGAACCCTGCCATTATATAACTCATAAGGAATCTTGTGGTGTCTCTGGACTATGGTAGCTCTGTTCTGTGTAAAAGTTGCACAGTTTACCGCTTCTGCCCAGAAGCTCAGTGCAAGTCCAGCATGGCATAACAAAGTTCTTGCAGCTTCAATCAACATTCTATTTTTCCTTTCTACAACACCATTCTGTTGTGGTGTGTAGGCTGCAGAGAAGTTTTGTACGATCCCTTTGTCTTCACAGAAATCTGCTAATACTGAGTTCTTAAACTCATTACCATGGTCACTTCTTAGTTGCTTGACCTTGTTGCCTTTTTGAAGTTCTTCTCTTTTGATAAAGGCAATGATTTCTGTGGTTGCATCTGATTTGGTCTTGAGATGACCCAAGTGTATCTTGAGTATTCATCAACCAAGACAAGAGTATAGATCTTTTTGGCCAGTGATGGTGTACTTATGGGGCCAAAGAGATCCATATGTATCATGGTAAGAGGTTCATTAATTGAATGGTTTACTTTGGATTTGAATGAACTCTTCTTTTGCGTGCCCATTTCACATGCTGAGCATAACTTATCTTTAGAATAAGTAATTGTGGGCAACCCTCTCACCAACTTCTTCATACTGAGCTCGTTGATGTTTCTGAAGTTGATATGAGAGAGTTTCTTGTGCCACATTTAGTTCAGTTCTGGATTGACTTTAGAAAGCAGGCAGACTCGAATAGTAAGGTCTAGTTCAGATAGGCTGACCACATAGACATCTTTTTCTCTTCTAGCAATGAGTACAGGTTGCCCTTTGTCATTGTAGATAATTCCTGCAGTCTTCCTGAAGCGAGCTTTGGCTGATACTGAGCAGATTGTGTTTCAGACCCTCTACATAGGCAACTCTTTTAAAAGTTATGTTGCATGCCTTGATTACACCACATCCTCTTGTTTTTCCTACTGAATCATCACCAAACTTGACAGAAGGACCATTCGCTGGTGTATAGTTTAGAAGGTACTCCATACTGCCAGTCATGTGTCTTGAGCAGCCACTATCTAAGTACCATTTTCTGTCACCCTGCACAAGACACAAAATAATGATTAGTTCTTTTTAGGAACCCATTTTTGAATGGGACCTTTGGTAGGAGAAACAGGTTTAGACTTGATCTCTTTAGATGGAGAGGTCAGTATCACTTCAGGAGAAACCTTGGAGGTTTTCTTTGGTGATACTGATTAGACTCTCTCTTTTTCTTTGGTACTGAGTACCTAGGACTTGAGAGATCAGTCCAGCATTCATCTCCTTTATGACCAGTATGGTGACATCTATAACATTTTCTAGGTCTGTTTCTGAACATATTTTCATATGGAATTTTAGAAAAAAAAATTTCTTTTAGTTGACCAGTATGAGTAAGTTTTGCAAACTTTTGACTTAAGACTTTAATTCGATCACCAATAGATTTTAAAATGTTACTTTTGTCATTTTTTGTTGTTGGTTTAATGTTATTTTTAACCGGTTTAGGAGGAGATGAATCTGGTTTCTTCTTTTTATCTGGCAAAGAAGTCTTATTATTTTTAGACTTCTTGTTTTTGCCTCTTGAAGATTTTGTTGAAGTTGTTTTTTGTTTATCACGTTTTAGAATTACAACTTTAACAGGCTCTTTAGGTTCTTCAGTACATGACTTTTCTGTTCCTGCAACTTCAGTATTAGATAAAACACTAGAAGTAGAAATAGTTTCATTATATTTTTTAAAAGAAGTTGTATTAAACAATAATTTAAATGGAGGAACAGCAGATGTGTCATGCTGCACAACTTCGAGTTCAGTATCAGAAATTTCCTTTTCCGTAAATTCAATACTGGGCTCATGTAGTTCAGTATAGCACTTTGAATAGATGGAGGGACCAATAGGTTTATCAAAAATAATTTTGATTTGACAAACTGAATAGGGTTCATATCTGAATAGATGGAGGGACCAATAAGTACAGAAGAGGAATACTCTGTAGTTTAACTATCGTTATATCCAAGTGCAGCTCTCACATTTTCTGGAAATTGTTGATTTAGACATTTATTTAATTTAATAGATGCATTTCCCCAATATTTACACTGATTTTCAAATTTTTCTTTTTCTAATTTGTGTAAATGAGCTTTATCAGCTGATCTTTGGTTAATGTCTTGTAAGTTTAAAAAATTTAATTCTAAATCTTTAAATTTTGCTAATTTATCTAAATGTTCATTATTTACCCTTTCAAGTTCAACAATAGTTAATTTTAAAGCTTTTTCTTTCTGTACTAAAGTTTTAAGATCAACAATCATGTACTCAAAAATCTTTTCTTTTTCATTGACTGAATAAGTTTGAAAAGAACTCACCTTGTACAACTGAGTGGAATCCCAATCAGCATGAACACTCATCCTCTCAGCTTCTTTGATATCCTTCTCAAAGGAGCTCTTCAAATCCTCTTCAGTGAAAGCCATGAAGGCTTTGTTTTCAACTTCTTACTCATCATCACTGAGCTCTTCATCCATCCAAGCTTCAGAGTAAAGTGCCTGATGAGGTGCTCCATTCCTTGCTGCACTCTTGCCCTTGCTCCAGTTATTCTACTTGACATACTTGTTCCTATATCGTTTAGCTCGGTATGCAATCTTGTCATTCTGATCAGTTTCAGTTGACTTAGTATGACAGTTGGCAGCAATGTGTCCAGGCTTTCCACACCTGTAGCATAGACCTGATCTTGGGTCAGTATTGGAAGAGCTAACACCCAGCCTCTTCTTCTTCAACTGATCCAGCTTAATAGACATGAGAGCCATTTGAGTTTCAAGCTCCTCTGCCTCAGCATCAGCAAGATCAACCTCTGGCTCTTCAGGCTCAGTGACAGTATACGCCTGTTGCACAACTAGAGCCATGCCAGTGGAAGTCTTGTCAGTTTTCTTTCAGTTGATCAGTCTTGCAGCATTGTTCTCCTCATGATTCAACATTAAGCCATACAATGTTTGAAGAGTGTATGTTTCAATGTTGTTAGCAGCATTGACAGAGTTTTTCATATCAAGAAATTGTTGAGGTAGACTGTCCAGAAATTTTTTAACAAGTTCTCGTTCTTCCTTCACAATCCCTACACTGATGAGATCATGGATAACATTATTGAACCTGTTATAGAGAGTGGTAATGTCTTCATTAGGACTTAAGAAGAAGTTTTCATACTTCCTTCTCATGTTGCTCTTTCTCTGCAACTTCACCTTTGTTGTGCCTTCATAGGTGACTGATAAGCTATCCCAAATAGTTTTGCAGTTGGCAATTTCATAATTGCATTCAGTATTTCCTTGGTAACTGCATTACCAATCACCTCCTTTACTCTGGAGTCCAGACTGTACAACTGACGATCAGTATCAGTCCATGTATGCTTCAGTTTAGGAACTATTCTTGTGCTCTCATGAGCATCATCAGTAGCTGCAACGGGTTCCACAGTTTGTGGAATGATGGGACCATCAGACAGTACTGTGAGCATTTCATGGTGTATGGACTCAAGATACCATTGAGCCTTTAACTTCCATTGATGGAAGTCTTTGCCATCAAAGATTGGCACACCTTTTCCAGACATAACTGGTGCTACAATTGAAGACATTCTTGATTTTGACGGTTGGGAAGGGTATGTATAAGGAATGGCTGCCAGGGTAATAGATCAACTAAATAAGAGTATATTTAGCCTGCTCTGATACCTTTAGTCAAAAATGAGCAACAGTCACACATAAAAACTGTGACTGTATGCCTTTAGTCACACATATTTTTTCCACTATAAGTGTGACCAAAGGTCGTGTCATTTTAGGCAACATATGGCTACATTTAAATTAAGTGGTTGTATAACCAAAAAACAGTAGCCGTAGCTTAAAAGTGTGGCTATTTGTGAAGAACATTTATTGATGTAATCATGCATTCTATCTTATTGTGTGGCCATAAATTGTTTGTAGACACACATTTTTGTATTTTTGTGTGACTATTGTGCACCCAATAGTTACATAAATTTATTGTCATAGTGGCGTCTTCTATTATATAGTCACGAAAATATAGGTTATTGTGACTATTATGTACCTTTTAAAAACATAGAATTACTGAAACTATGACGAAAAATATTATGAGGACACACATTTTTGTATTTTTGTGTGACTATTGTGCACCCAATAGTTACATAAATTTATTGTCATAGTGGCGTCTTCTATTATATAGTCACGAAAATATAGGTTATTGTGACTATTATGTACCTTTTAGAAACATAGAATTGCTGAAATTATGACGAAAAATATTATAAGGACACACATTTTTGTATTTTTGTGTGACTATTGTGCACCCAATAGTTACATAAATTTATTGTCATAGTGGCGTCTTCTATTATATAGTCACGAAAATATAGGTTATTGTGACTATTATGTACCTTTTAGAAACATAGAATTACTGAAACTATGACAAAAAATATTATAAGGACACACATTTTTGTATTTTTGTGTGACTACTGTGCACCCAATAGTTACATACATTTATGTCATAGTGGCGTCTTCTATTATCTAGTCACAAAAATATATGTTTATTGTGACTATTATATGCCTTTTAGACATATACAATTACTGAAATAATGGCGAAAAGTATATTAAGCACATACGGTTTTTGTTTTTTGTGTGACTATTGTGTAACCAATAGTTACAGTAATTTATTGATAGTGGCATTTTCTATGATTTAGTTACAAAAATATATGTTTATTATGACTATTATGTACCTTTAGACACAGATAATTAGTGAAACAATGGCGAAAAGTATATTAAGGACATACGGTTTTTGTTTTTTGTGTGACTATTGTGTAACCAATAGTTACAGTAATTTATTGATAGTGGCATTTTCTATGATTTAGTTACAAAAATATATGTTTATTATGACTATTATGTACCTTTAGACACAGATAATTAGTGAAACAATGGCGAAAAGTATAATAAGGACATACGATTTTGGTTTTTTTTGTGTGACCATTATGCATCAAATAGTTACACGAATTTATTGTTACTAATGCATATGCAATAGCCACATAAAAATATTACTAAAATAACACTTTTTTAATTAAAAAAAACATTATCAAAAAACCTTAATCCATACATAACACCAAAAGACAATCCATACATAAGTTCAAAAGATAAATGACAAAGATAAAACTTCCAATTCAAACAAAACTATGAAATATCCAAATGAAATTGCATAAAAACATAAAGGAAAACTAAATGTTGTTGATCTTGCTCATATTGGCCCTTGTCTTGACAAGATGATTTATAGTTGTAAATTGTTTCCGCTTCTTGGGGTTTTCAACTTCGTTATTTGTCTTCGATTTTGTTTGCGGAACCTATGGTAACAAATAAATTTGCATGTAAGAAAGATTGAAAAAAATATGAAAAACTAAGTAGTTTAATATAATTATTTATCATGAAAAAACCGTAATGCATTAAGAAACAAATTCAGAGAACAAACTAACCTTTAAGTCACAAGTGACAAGGCATTTTGGCCAACCTACAAAACTTTTATGTGCTTCCCCGACGGTTTTGCATTCACTAGTTTCTACTGGTAAAAATGTCGCTGCCTTTATCACTTCATCAATAGAGACTTTGTAGCAATCATCTTGCAATGGAACTCCATGAATGCTCTGTTTTTCTGATGACAAGTAAATAGTTCCACGAGCTACGATGTTTCTTTTATCCGGATTCGACAAGGTACACTTCATTTCCTGCAATGGCTTATGGCATATCAACATCATAAAGTTAAAAATAATTATATATATTGTCGGATAATAAGAGAGAATTTGTATTTTGTACCTTTGGTTGTAAATCATTATCCAATGGTGTCACAAAATTTGAGGTTGGATTCTTAATTCCAACCTTTTTTTTGCTAGTTTTTATAATATCCTTAAAAATTAAAGAAAATTGATAAGCACCATGCTTTATGAACAATATGCCCATCCAACCCCATAAGATATTAAAAGTAAAGATATTGTAACGTACCTTAGTAACTTGTGTTATGCCTTTCTTTTGCAATACTTTCGATGTGTTAACATTAGGAGTCTCCTTAAATCCAATATTTTTGTCAAATGAAATCACCTACATAATGTAAGGAAAAATTGGTCAATTGATGTACAAGATTAAATTAAAACACTAAAAAGATCAACTTACTTGTTTTGTAGATATTTGATTTGTAGGGGATGTAACATCAGGTAAAGCCATTCCGTTAGAAGCGAGGTGAGCTAATACAGAATTTAGAGTCTTGCTTTGTTCTGTCACCTGTGTGGACAACTCCTTTAGTTGTTCATCTTTCTTCACATTCTCGAGTTTTTGATTTTGTAGTTGAAGTTTAAGGTCTGCAATTACTTCTTTGGATGCTCCTTTAGTTCGAGGAAGATCCCAATATCTTGTTCTAGTGACTCCCGTGCCAACCCCCTTTAAGAATCCTCCTTCCTTTCCAAGGACTAGTGTAAGGGCATCTGTTCCAGGTTCAAGCTTCAAGCTACCTTCATTGATTTATTTTTCACGATCAATCTGTACATATATGAAATGAATATAAATTACTCAATTGATATTTATCAAGTTTCACAATCTTTATACGAATTAAATAAATAACAATAAAGTATGTTTAAACTTACTAGTTTATCTGCAATTTCCTTGACATCAGCATCAACCAATTCTCCATTTTTGTTCTCACGTGCTTTCCTCCACATGAGTGACCGATCAGGAAGCGTATCTTTATCAATCACATTTTCTTTAATCTTGTATTCAATTGAAAAACGTATATAAGTTTATAGTAAAAACCGAATGAAAATCAACAAAGGAAATGTTTAATCTATGATAAAACTGTAATTTAACAACCCATTTAAACTAGAAATTAACAAAACTTTTAATCGGATAAAACTGAATGTTTAATCACCTTTTAAACTGGTATTTAACACCAATTAGCAGCAATTTTAACAACTGTTTTACAGCAATTTACAACAACTTTAACAGCTTTTTTACATCTATTAAGAGCACTTAACAACACTTAACAACATTTTTATAGCACTTAACAGCCCTTAACAGCATTTAACAACACTTAACAGCATTTAACAGCACTTGACAGCCCATAACAGCACTTAACAGCATTTGTACAGCAATTAACAGCCCATAATAGCACTTAACAGCCCTTAACAGCATTTAACAACACATAACAGCATTTAACAACACATAACAGCATTTAACAACACTTAACAGCATTTTTACAGCACTTAACAGCATTTTTACAGCACTTAACAGCATTTAACAGCACTTAACAGCCCATAACAGCACTTAACAACATTTGTACAGCAATTAACAGCCCATAATAGCACTTAACAGCCCTTAACAGCATTTAACAACACTTAACAGCATTTTTACAGCACTTAACAGCATTTAACAGCACTTAACAGCATTTAACAGCACTTAACAGCATTTAACAGCACTTAACAACATTTAACAGCACTTAACAGCCAATAACAGCACTTAACAGCACTTGACAGCACTTAACAGCATTTTTACATCACTTAACAGCATTTAACAGCAATAAACAGCACTTAACAGCACTTTATAGCACCTAACAGCATTTAATGGTATTTTTCACAGCAATTTTAACGGCAATTTACAACACTTAACAACACTTTTAATAGAACTTTTAACAAAACGTTTAAAATGTAATTAAAGAGCAATTAACAACAATTTTAACAATATTTTTTATCAAAGAGTATGCAATTTACCAGTTTCTCTCTTAGCATTGTGTATCCGCCTCTTCCCAAATGATGCTGATAATTAGACTTTGAACGCGCCACTTTTGTTTTTGTTGAGAAATCCTTAAAAAAATAATAGTTTAAATTAAGTATTATGTGGATAAAAAACACAAAAAAGAATGACGACAAAATAAAACATAAATGAATTAAACCTTGAATTTATCTGATTTTGTATATTCTACAAAGTTGTCCCAGTCTGTTTGCTTTTGGATTATTGTACTAAATTGTTTGGGAATTTTTGTTAGCTTGGCAGGTTTGTCTAAATGGGGCAATATGTGCTTTGCATATAGTTTTCTTCTAAAATTCCGTAAAAGCTGACCAAGCCTATTCATCACAATTTTTCTTTTACTTTCATCGATTTCATAATAACGCTGCAATAGTACTCGTTAGTATATTATGCATAAAATGAAATTATAATGTAGAATATATCCAAGTAACTAAAGAAATAAGATGTTTACCGTTATCTTTTCCCAAAGTTTGGCCTTGTTTTCTTTTGTCACTTTCTTCCACGACAATACACTAACTCCTACTTTCTCCCGTACCAAGTCTCCCAAATAACTAGGAAACTCTGATCTATACTTACCCGTAAACCTATCCAATTCATCAAAGATTACTTTATGTTTTCTTCCTCCTGATTTTGTATATCCAGTCTTCAACTTTGGTAATCGAGTCAAGCCCCTCTTAGATTCTACTTCTTTTTCTGAATCTGTCGTGTTATCGGACTCATTGGAACTGTTATCAGACACATCATCTTGGACTAAATCTTCATCATTGATTTCAACATCATCTTCCATTTCATATTCGGGCATATCATCATCTACCATGCTTTTTTACATGTAAAATAACATAAGAGTTATGTATTTATTAATATATGAATAAGAAATCATGGAGTAACAATTAGATTATTCCTCAGCCTAAAAAACAACCAAAAATTATGGGATCTGGGTTACATGCATAACATTTTGTCATACAATATGTCAATAATATTTTCCAACTCTTCATATTTCAAACCAAATCTAAAATTCAACTTTGTTATTTCTAGTATTAATAAAAAACGTATTAATGAAACATCAAATTCAGTAATCTTCAAATATATAGATCCAATCACCTATAGAGCTCCTTTAATCTCAACAACTCAATAATTTTATAATCACTTTTAAAACACAATGTCAAACAGTGACTAGTTATTTGCAAGGTCTCAATTAAGTGAAATTACATAAACGTAAATCATAACTAACTTGACAAATCTCAATTACCTATCAGTTGAATATCATTCTAGCATGTATCGTTGTTTATCATATATAAGAAAATAGTCATTTTTATTAACACCGGACATGAAATTATTGGTGTAGACAAAAAATTAGTAATGTAAGCTTTTCATCGAACAGTTGGTGTGCAGCAAGCACCATAACGATTAACTACAATTTTTAAGCATTTTTACATCATTCTACAACAATCAACATTGTAATTCATAAAAAAAGATCGTAATAATGTTAAAATTCAATGATACACTTACATATTAATGTCAGACGGTTGTCGATGTTGATCACCCATAGCCACAGTAGATTTTGTGTGAAATAACTTGACCTCGTTAACATATTGATATGAGTCGAAGCAGATCCGAATTTCATGCCTGTAACCTAATATCTCGTACGACAGTTTTTGATGGATTATGTGAATTATTTTGGCGGTGAGAATTCCCGCCTTGATTTGGGGCCAGAAGAAATTCGACCAGGTTATGATGTGTACGCTTCTTTTTCTGTTAAGAGATAAATTTTTTCCACACCCATTACATTATGATGTAATGTAACACATAAGATAGTGGATAACTATTTTTAAAAAGTATTACGTTTTGAACAATTAATATAACTCTTATTAAAAACAATATTATAATTATTCAAAATTAGCGTTTATCTATGTATTTATATAATTTTTTACTATTTAGAATTTACAAGTAAAATATGATATACGGTACAACTAACTCAATATTTATTTTAAGTGTAAGAATAAGGTATAGCTCTCTTCTATTTAATAGGGATGTTAAATCATGTTGTTCGTTCGGTTTAGTTTTTATTGGGTCGGACTCGTCGGATTTGAAGTTAAAAAAAAATATAACCCAAACCGCAATCTTATAAGGAATCACAAAGGTTAGGTTCGGGTTGGTCAGGTTTAAAGTTTGTTAATTATATTAATTAATTTAATTAAATAAATATACGCAAGAACCCTGACATCAATTAAAATATTGACAACGAATACTTTGGGTGTATATATGATGTAAATGAGTCAAGCCGATGTCGAACAACTATTTGGGTGGTTATCCAACCTCACATGCAACATCAATTAAAGTATTACGTAATTAAAATACTGATATCGAAAAAATGAGCCGAGTCGAGCCAATGTCATATAATTATTTGGCTGACAATCCAACCTCACACCTAGGGGTGATTATTGGGCCAAAACCGAACCGAACCGAACCGATAGAATCGATAACCGATAACGATGATATTTCAAAACAGAAACCGAACCGATAACATGTTAGCGGTTTCGGTTCGGTTCGGCTACGGTTCGGTTCGGTTATTTTAGGCCAAATGTTCATCCTTTTCTGAAAACCGAACCGAACAGATAGAACCGATAACTGATAACGATGAATTTTCAAAACCGAAACCGAACCAATAACATGTTATCGGTTTCGGTTCGGTTCGGTTTTTCGGTCCAAATGCTCACCCCTACTCACACCCAACATCAATTAAAATATTGGCATCAAATATTATTGGGGTCAAATATTAGTGCGACCCACATCCACTAACTACCTCATTTAATAAAGTAAAATGACATATTTACTTTACTTTTACTTTTAAACATCATTAAATCCACTTTAATCAAAATATGTGGGACTCATCATCATCAACTAACTATCCAAATTAATTTCATTGACCTTCATTACTTTAAAGGTTATGGTTAAGAAAATATTTAAAATATTAATTAAGATATTACCTAATTAAACTATTGACAACAATAACATTAATTACGTAACATCCATAGCTTGTAAAATATCAATTAAATTATATTTTATCTAAGAATTGGGTGTCTATCCAAACTTACGCAACTTTGAATCCCCCACATTTATCTTTTGTAGCAAAATAACCACCGACAAGTTCACAATTGAACAATACGCATCAATTCCCTCCACCAAAGCAATCGTGATTTTCAGATTCAGGTTTAAACGCACTCTTCACTAACGCGCTGCATAAATATATTATATGATTTTGTGATTTCTGGTCTGCTTACCAATCGATTCCTATATTGAATCTGCCGTATTAGGGCTTGAACACTTCACCTGTTTTTTTATTGAACAATTAATTTTGAATATTTGTACTTACCATAGATACAATTTCCCGATTATGTTGTTGTTAGCAGATTGTGATCCCTCTTAGTGGTATATAACATATTTCATTTTATGTAAAACAAAATCTTATTGTAAAAAGATCGTGATTATGATGCAGGGATGCTTTTGTATATAGTAAAGTAAGACCAAATTAAATTCCATCTTTAAGTTTTGTGAAAAAGGGGGACTTTACACAAATGTTAAATATCACCGTTCTTACTGATCACAACATGAGTGATTAAGTTTCCCGATAGAGCCATCAATGTGTGGATTAATATTCTCAGTATCATATCATGAACCACTTCTAATTAGCAAGAGAAAGTTACCTAGAAAGTTAAAGTGTAGCAACGTTTTTTATATGTAACAACTGCTACATGATATGTTGATATTTTTTATAACAATGTTGTACAAAAAGACTTTTTCTACAACATTGTTATTTATAATTAGCAACAAATGATGTTTTTGGTTGTCAAATTTGCAGATTTCACATGGACAAGTCTTGGATGGTAACTGATAGACACAAAAAGCCTTATATAGATGGAGTTGCGTATTTTTTAGATTATGCGGTCCATAATTTGAAAATATTGTGGAATATAGACCCTCTAAAAACCAGAGACAAAATAAAAATTCCATGTCCGTGTACCCAATGTTTAAACCATATTTCTCTTCATGTGAGAGAGGTAGATCATCATTTATTCAGATATGGAATAGATCAAAACTATACGAACTGGATTAAGCATGGAGAAAAAGAGTACTCACCAAATACTATGTTCTTTGAAGACAACTATAGAATACATAGAACAGATTCAACAGTATTTGTTGAATCTACGAGTTTCGCAACGGGAATTCCAACGGATGCTGCTGAAACAATAGAGATGGTTGAAGCTACCGAAGAAAATTTTATTGAGGACCATGAAAATTTTCAAAAACTAATTGAAGATGCTGAGAAACCACTTTATGAAGGGTGTCAAGATTTCACAAAGTTGTCTGCAATTGTACAACTCCTCAACTTGAAGAGTAAGTATGGAGTTTCAGATAAGTGCTTCACTGAAACACTAGTTATGTTAAAGAAAATGCTACCTGAAGGTAACGAAATGTTTAATAGTACATACGAGGCTAAGAAAGCAATGAAGGCAATGGGTCCAGGGTATACAAAGATACATGCATGTATCAATGACTGCATTCTTTATAGGAACGAGTACAAAGACGTAAATGTATGTCCTACTTGTGGAAAATCGAGATGGAAGGTGGATGAGGTAAAAAAGAAAGTTTACGAAAATATTCCAGCAAAAGTATTGTGGTACTTTCCCATTATTCCGCGCGTGAAACGACTATTTCAATCAAAGACTATAGCACAAAATTTAACATGGCATGCGACCGATAGAATAAACGATGGCGTTTTACGTCACCCTGCAGATACACCAGCTTGGGCTGCCATAGATGACCGATTTCCAGAAATTGCCAATGATCCAAGAAACCTAAGGCTTGGCATTTCCGCTGATGGGGTCGACGTGAATAGAGGAAATAGGAATCACAGTGTATGGCCAATTTTAATTGTCATTTACAACCTACCACCATGGTTGTGTATGAAAAGAAAGTTTATCATGCTTTCATTATTGATTTCGGGAAATCCAGGAAACGATATCGATGTTTTCTTATCACCTTTGATTGATGACTTGCAACTCTTATTCGAAGTTGGAGTTGAAACATATGACACATTTGCACAACAAACATTCACTTTACATGCAGTTGTTTTATGGACGATAAATGATTACCCGGCCCTTGGTACACTATGTGGATGTCCTTACAGCGGATACAAAGGTTGTGTAGCGTGTGGCAAACAAACGCACTGTATCAGACTTCCTAAATCGAAGAAACAAAGTTATGCCGGCCACAGACGATATCTACCATATAACCATCCATTCAGAAGTCAAAAGAAGGCATTCAATGGACAACAAGAGTTTAGACCTTCTCCGGAACCAATGAATGGAGAAGAAATATATGACGAGGTCAAATATATTATTAATAAATGGGGGAAGAGTAAGAATATGGAAGTAGACATCTCTACAGGAAGAGGTGGGAAGATGAAAAAAAAGAGGAGAACCACGAAAGAGGTGGGTAGTTCAGACACTGGCAATAAAGAAACCACATACTGGAAGAAATATAATATATGGTATCGACGTCTTAGGTATTGGAGATATAATTGTGTTCAACATTGTATAGATTTTATGCATATTGAGAAGAATGTAGCTGAGAGTTTAGTCGGAACATTGCTAAATGTTCCTGGAAAGACAAAAGATGGATTAGAGGCTCGATTAGATTTGGCACATTTTGGGTTGAGACCGGAGTTACAAGCTAAGATTGAGGGGAGCATAACCACACTTCCGGCAGCAAGTTACACACTAACGACAGAGGAAAAAGACAAGTTTTGTGAATCATTATACAAGTTAAGGGTTCCACAAGGGTATTGTTCTAATTTTTCTAGTTTGGTGAGTGTAAAGGATAGGAAGCTTATCGGCCTTAAATCACATGACTATCACATACTCATGCAACAGTTTTTGCCTATTGCCATACGATCTATTATGCCCACTCACACGAGATATGCTATTATTAGGCTTTGTTTCTTTTTCAAATCAATATGTAAGAAAGAAATCAAAGTGGAGGAACTCGATAAGTTGCAAGAAGATCTTTGTGTGACATTGTGCCTGCTCGAGAAATACTTTCCTCCATCTTTTTTTGATGTTATGGTGCATTTAACTGTGCACCTTACTAGGGAAGTAAAACTATGTGGTCCGGTATGCTTTCGATGGATGTATCCATTTGAAAGGTGTATGAAGGTTATTAAGGGGCACGTCCGAAACAAAAACAAACCAGAAGGATGTATTGCTGAAGAGAATGTTGCAGAAGAGACGATTGAGTTCTTTAGCGAATTCCTAAAAAGCATGAAAACTGTTGGTATTCCAGCAGAGCAGCAAAACACATTTGGAAGAGATAATGTTGAAGATAATAATTTTGGTTGTGACGGAATTCCACTATCAGCTTGTAACGCGGTTCACGTTTCTCCAGATCTCTATATCAAAGCTCATTTCTATGTCATGCAAAATACATCTGAAGTTGAACCATATATCGAGTAAGTAGTATTTACATGTATGTTGTTGATTTATATTTTATAATATGGTGTATAACTAATCAATTTTTTTTATTATAGTCGACACATGGAGTTTTTGAAAAACCAAAATCCTTTTAAACGAAAAGCATGGTTGGAGAAAGAGCACAGTAAAATGTTTGGTTCGTGGTTACGTGAGGAGGTACACTATATTTATATTTTCGTTAACTACTATTTGTTGTATTTATCTTGAGTTGAAGCTCAAACTTGTTATAATTTTCAGGTAGAGAGAGAGTTAGAGGTCTCCACGGAAAGTATATCAGAAACGGTTAGGTGGATTTCACATGGACCAGACAACAACATACTCAAATACGATGTGTATAAAATCAATGGATATACATTTCGTACAAAATGTCGTGAAGGTAAAGTTTACCAGGATAGTGGGGTTAGTGTAGTTGCAACTGAGATGCACATTTCTAAAGAAGTTGTAACATATGACCAAAAAGCTTATTATGGAGTTCTAAAAGAGATATGGGTACTAGATTATCACTTTAGAAAAATTCCTCTCTTCATGTGTGACTGGGTAGACAATAAACATGGGGTCAAGAAGGATAGTCTTGGTTACACATTGGTTGAACTTAATAGATTAGCCCACAAGGATGATCCCTTCGTATTGGCCTCACAAGCACGACAAGTATTCTATGTGACAGACCAACTTGATAAAAGATTCTCTATTGTCTTCATGGCACCTCCAAAAAACTACAGAGACGTGTATGACGATGTCGATGAAGAATTTAGTACTTTAATTCTTCCTCATGATGATAATAAGTTACCACGTGTAGACCCACTTGATTTGGGTAAAGAATCCCGAAATGATTATTTTCGGACCGACTGTCGGGGTATGGTTATACGTAAGGTATGCATTTCTTATTCATAGTCTAATGCGATATTTGTTTTACATGTATACAAATATTGTTTTTCCTATACATTTTTCATACTATAATAATTATATTTTTTTGTATCAGGCACATGAGAACCCATGATCGTGGTATTTTTCCAAGATAAGAATTGTCTAAATTCTCGGTAATTATAACCCACAAACTTATATGTTCAAATAAATTTAGGTTGCTGTTTTTATTAACTAAAATCGGGAACCGACAACATCATATTTGTGGACCCGGTATTTTCGGTCTTTACCTGTTTGAACTGACCGAAACCTAATCTAGTTTTCAGATGGAAAAAAAGGAATTTTTTAACAGTTTTGATCTGATTTCAACTATAAAATGCTGAAAAATGCTACTTTTTTGCTCCTGAATATTGTAGATTTTAGCTGCTGAAAACTGCAGTTTTTAGCTGCTGATTTCAACTATAAAATGCTACTTTTTTGTGCAGAAAAATTCAGGTTTTTGTGCTCAGAATACAGTTTTTGCAGCTGAAAACTGCAGTTTTTGGCTGCTGAAAACTGCAGTTTTTAGCTGCTGATTTAAACTATAAAAAGCTGTTGTTATGTGCAGAAAAATTCAAGTTTTTTTTGCTGAAAATACAGTTTTTTGCAGCTGAAAACTGCAGTTTTTAGCTGCTGAAAACTGCAGTTTTTAGCTGCTGAAAACTGCAGTTTTACTGCTGATTTCAACTATAAAATGTTGCTGTTTTGTGCAGAAAAATGCAGCTTTTTTTGGTGCTGAAAATTACTGTTTTTTGCTACTGAAAACTACAGTTTTTAGCTGTTGTTTTGAGCTAAAAATGCAATTTTTTGCTGCTGATTTGTACTGAGATGTTTTTTTGCTGAAAATTGTAATTTTTTTTGCTAAAAATGCAGTTGTTTTGATGCTGAAAAATGAGAGTTTTGCTGCTGGAAAATACAGCTTTTAGTTGCTGTTTTGAGCTAAAAAATGCAGTTTTTTGCTGCTGAAAAATAAATATTTAGCTGTTGTTTTGTGCTAAAAAAATGCAGTTTTTTGCTGCTCAAAAATGCAGTTGTTAGCTGCTAATTTATGCTGTAAAATCTAGTTTTTTGTTACTGAAAAATATTGTTTTTTAGCTATATTCTCATTTATCTTATGCTTAGTTAACTTTCTAATATTCGTTTGCGTCTATGTAGGTCATCACAACTGTACCAATCTCCTTCGATGACCTTTGAGTTCATGCATTCTATCTCTTAAATTGAAGTTTTGCACATGCTCGAAAGTTCATTTTGCTCGGAAACTTCATGTTGAAGGTTTTTGTTTATATTGAGTCTTTTATGTTAATTTAATTTAGTTAAGGTAGTTGGTAGTCATGTACTTTTGGATTATTAGCACTTTTGGATATTTACTTTGCTTCTATATTTATAAAATTCATTGGTTGATTGTTTTTAAAATTGAATCAAAATTTAAATCTTTTTATTGGTGTTATTTATATTTTTTTCTTCATCAATTTAAGAATTCTTTCGTTATGTGTATATTAGTTTTATGCTGACCCCTCTTAAATTATATTATATAGCTTTTTGTCACCAAACAATATTTTGTTACCATGAAACTCCGAAAAAAGGGGTCGTTTAGTTATATAATATTTAGGTAGGGATATTTTCACTAAATTTAATTTACACACATCCTTTAAACTATGGCCAGACACTAATTACAGTGACACTTCACTTTTGTGATTAATTATTATCTAATTAATACATGTAATCAATTAAACTACTTTTGTAGTTACTTAATTTGAATATTTTACAATAGTGTGCCTATAATATGATGTTTACACAATGTGTGACCATAAAGCACTTATTAATGCATGTGTTTTCTTTTACAATGACGTTTGTTTACTTTTAGCCACAATGTATACATTAAATCATGGCTATAAAATACTTATATCCACAAGATTTTTGTTCTTTTATAAATAGAAATGTTTTCCTTTAAACACACATAAACACTAAATTATGACCACTAAACACTTACAGTCACTTATTTTTATTTTTACAATCACTATTGTTTAACTTTAGACATACACCAGAATGTAAAAAGTGACGATAATATAATTATAGTCACACGTTTTTCCATTTAACGGGAACACGATTTACCTTTAGACACATATTAGAATATAGACGTGACCATAAAATAGTTACGCTCACAGTTTTTTATTTTATCATGACAGGTATTGGTTTTTAGACACACGTAATAAAATGAAACATTAACATAGAATGCTTATTATAATTTTATTTGTTGTTATTACTAAGTAGCTAATAAATGCTACCATATGGACACATAAGTAATTAATGTGGCCATATATATTATGTTTTAGCTACATTACAGATTCATGTGTCTAAGTTCGCTCCATGATACAGACACATAAACAATTGATTCATGTGACAATAATTTAGCAATCGCCTCTTTAAAAAAAACTATCACAATATGTTTCCATGTATCAAAAAAACTGTGGCACAAGGTGACATTAGGCCACACTATTTCAATGTGGCTTGTAAATGTCACATTTGTTATGTTTATATATGGCTAAATAGATTTATTGCTATATTTTAGTCACACACACTAAATTAAAATGTAGCTAAAATGATTACGAAATTAAATATATGATCTTTAGCCACACTTTTAATCTTAAGTGTGGCTAGGCTGTTTTGGTAAAAATGTGACCATAGCTCATTTTTGTACTAGTGGTTTGACAAATCCTAGAAAACGGATTTTCCACATACCGAAATCGTCATCAGTAAACACAGGGGCATTTGTCTTCGAACCAAGATTCATTTGAGATAGCTTTTCACCCATTTTTGATCAGTAAGTAAGCAGATCAACAATTATGAAATAATTGTCCTGCTCTGATACCAATTACTAGTCCCGTAACAAGTGAAATTCAACATCTATACGCTTTCACTGACCAATTTAAAATTAGTGGAGACACTCAACACTTTTTAAACTCTTCTTTATTAATCAATAATGATATAATAAAGATGCAAGTAGTTTGTGTATGTAACACCCTCAATTTTACAAGATTTTTAAAACTTTTTAAATATATTATTTAATGTAAAATGTCCCAAAACTTAAATATTTAAAATCCCCAAAATAGTAAAATCGTATATAACAAAAATCTTAAAAGCGGGAATAGTTTAATAGAGTAAAAAGTTTGTAAATATAATAAATGCTGTCCACATCAGCATGGGTAGAATACAGCGGTCAACCGTCCACCTTCTCCTTCCCTTTGCTAGTACCTGAAATGGTGGGGAAAATAGGGGTCAGCTGGAGAAGCTGAGTGAATATCTCAAAATGCAAACAATTCTAACATACAACACATGAGGGCACATCGGTGTACTCCTAATCAGATACTACTCATTTAATTACTCAGATTTATTTCTCAGATTTTATTACTCAGATTTATATAGCGCGCTCGGGTGACTTGGGACGAGAGATCAACCTCGACCCGCCTCACACCACCTCAACACCTGTACTCTTCGGCGTGAGTCAAAAGCCTGACACCTGTACTCTTCGGTGCCAAGTCAAACGTCTGACACCAGTGCTCTTCGGTGTCAAGTCAGATATATTATGTTTAATGTTTTAACTCTGATCTCAGAAACTCAGAACTCAAAAAGCTAAATCACTGCAAACTCAAATAGTAGTTAACTCAAATTACAGATCAATCTCAGATAGTGATTCAGTCTCAGATAACAAATCAGGCTCAGATACAAATCAGTCTCAGATATCAGACCAATCACAGAAATATAACACATAAGTCATGCATGTACAACGTTAAAACTGAATACACGGTGAGAATACTCACCTCGAGAAATGCAAGCTCCAATGGTTCCCGACAATCAGATGGATAACACTTATCTCCTAGACGGTCCTAAAACCAAAAGTGAAACCCGGAATTAAAATCCTACCCGAGGACTTATTTCAGAAAGCTGGCAGCCCCCGTCAGTCTCACGGGAACTGCCATAACTCCTAAACAGTGTATTAGATTTTCCTCATATTTTAACCATGGCTAGAAGACAATCAGATCTACAATTTACTGTGAGACGGTCACTGGCCAAAACGGACTCTAAGTGTCTCAAAACAGTGATGCAAGACAAACAATCTGCACAGCTCAGAATCCTAACAGCAGTCTACTAATTCGACTATAACTTTCAAACCGTAATTCGGATTAACGAGCGGGTCGCGGCGTTGAAAAGCTAATTCAAAAATCAAGGTCCCAGCACGGGCCAAAAACCAAAGAGAGTATTTTAAGTATGCCAAAAAAAACAGTTTACAACAGAAGGCAGATTCTGCCACGAAGTGTTGCTTAAAAGAATTCGTTTTAATAATCCGCCTCGTTACCGAAAGAACCCGGGCACTTAGTATTATACTCAGCAGCTCTAGGTCATAGATTACTAGGGTTAACTAGGGTCTTTAACATTCATGATAAAAGATTCCCGATTGGGAAACCAAGAACCCGAGGGGTTCGGTTTCCATTCGGTTGAGTTTCCTAATTAATTCACAATGATCAAAACAGCCCTAGCGGGATTACAATCACAGCAGCCCTATGGTTTCTAACATAAATCAACAATCAGATTCATAATACTAAACACGGGGATGTCTCGGAAGATACGGCCAACTAATCCGATCAATACCTAGGCTTCAAGCAATACGGTACACCCGAGAGGTTTCTCGATCGGCTGCCACCATCTTATAATCCGAATCTAATATTAACCAGGATTCAAACGTGAAGGACATATAAATGAAACAAGAACGGATTGCTTACCCACTTGTACTAGAGGACTGTCGCCGATAGGCTGCCTTGATCGATCGTTACAGCCACCCTCTTAGTCCTTAAATCCGAAGCAAAAGAATCCGAATATGAGTTAGATACGGACATAGAAGAATTCTGGAATAGAGGAATTAACAACAATGGAAACTCACCACACAAACACGACCTTTGCTCGATCGGGAAAATTGCAGCTTGTTCGATCGTGACTCCCTCAAGGGTTTTGATCGAAAATATGGAGAAGGAAAAGGGAAGAGTCGGCAGAATTTGGTAGGGAGAATTAGGGAATCGGCAATTAAATAACGTGTAAGAGTCTTGAGGCTGCATTATTCAATTGGCCCATCACTTCTCGGGCTTGGGCTCCTATTTTACACGACCAGCAAAACCTTTAGTCCCTTCCTAAAACTTCGACCACTTAATAGCTACAAGAGGAAAACCGGTTTGCTTCTTATCCCAACAACGGGTTTATACTTAGGAGACACAAGCGTCGGGTTTAGGCCTTGGCCTTCGGCCGGCCTCACACCAACACGGAGATTAGAAGGCTTACGCAAATAGGGGTTCGAGAAAGTAAATAGCACTAAACGTCACGGACTTAGAATAACTAACACCACGCCACAATAATATTAATGATAGTAATATCCGGTACATAATTCCAAAAAGAAATATAAAAACATAAAAAGAAATTATTATAAAAACTTGGGGCGTTACAACTCAATCCCACTTGAATCAGACTTCGTCCTCGAAGTCATCACTCTGAAATAGGTCGGGATAATTCTCACGCATCTCAGACTCAGGTTCCCATGTCCACTCGGAACCTTTACGGTGCTGCCACTGCACCTTGACTAACACAATCTCTTTGTTACGCAAAGTCTTGACCTTGCGGTCAAGAATCGCGATCGGGTGCTCAATATAGTTCAACTTCTCATCAATCTGAATGTCTTCTAATGGCACGATCACCGACTCGTCTACAATGCACTTCCTTAGTTGTGAAACGTGAAAAGTGTTATGAATAAGATGGAGTTCCTCTGGTAGGTCCAGGCGATAAGCAACTTTGCCGACTCTGGCGATCACCTGATAAGGACCAATGTAACGAGGTCCCAACTTTCCCCTCTTCCGGAACCTGATTACTCCCTTCCACGGGGAAACCTTTAGTAACACATAATCCCCAACTTGAAATTCTAGAACAGAACGCCTTTTGTCTGCATAGCTTTTCTGGCGACTCTGTGCGGTAATCAGCCTCTCACGCACCATCTGAATCATCTCGGTAGTTTTCAACACGATTTCAGTACTACCCAGTACTTTGTGCCCGACCTCGCCCCAGCAAATAGGCGTTCGGCACTTCCTACCGTATAACATCTCAAAAGGTGGTTTACCTAAATCAGAGAAAAGATTAGGAAATCGCTCTTACACAAAATTTAAGAAGGAGAGAAAGTTAATAAACTTACGAATGCTCGAGTGATAACTGTTGTTGTAAGAAAATTCCGCCAACGGTAAATACTTATCCCAACTACCACCAAAATCAAGCACACATGCTCTCAGCATGTCCTCGAGCGTCTGAATTGTCCGCTCACTCTGACCGTCCGTCTGTGGATGAAACGCGGTGCTGAAATGAAGTCTCGTACCCATCTCCTCCTGGAATTTCTCCCAAAATCTCGATGTAAAACGAGTGTCTCTGTCTGATACAATAGAGACTGGTATACCGTGTCTAGCCACAATCTCGCGAACAAAAATATCTGCCATCTTCTCTGCTGATGAACTCTCTCGAATCGGAATAAAATGAGCACTCTTAGTCAAACGGTCAACGACTACCCAGATAGCATCATATCCTCCTGGCGTTTTCGGTAACTTGGTGATCAAATCCATAGTAATCTGTTCCCACTTCCACACTGGAATCTCTAATGGCTGTAACATACCATGTGGTTTCTGGTTCTCGGCCTTGACCTTGCGACAAGTCAGGCATTTCTCAACATACTCGGCTACTTCTAACTTCATACCCGGCCACCAATAGTTTTCCCGAAGATCTCGATACATCTTAGTCGCCCCCGGATGAATAGAAAATTTAGACTTATGAGCCTCGTCTAATAACACATCACGGTTACCACCGTGTGAAGGAACCCAAACTCTACCAAGATGCGTCAAAAGGTCTCTACTGTCCTTCACAAAACTACCAATCACACCTACAACCCGCTCTTTCTTAGCCTGCTCGGCCTCTGAAGCCTCTGTCTGAGCACTGCGAATAGACTCTAACAACGATGCCACTGCTGTCAACCTCATACAAACACCCCGAATAGGGTTCCTGCTCAACGCATCAGCCACTACATTGGCTTTACCTGGATGGTAAAGGATCTCACAATCGTAATCCTTCAACACATCTAGCCATCTCCTCTGTCTCATATTCAAATCTTGCTGATCCATCAAATATTTCAAACTCTTATGATCAGTGTAGATGGTGATTTTCACGCCATACAAATAATGCCTCCAGATTTTTAAGGCAAACACCACGGCACCTAACTCAAGATCATGCGTAGGGTAATTTCCTTCGTGGGATTTCAACTGCCTAGACGCATATGCAATCACTTTACCCCTTTGCATTAGAACGGCACCCAAACCCTGAATAGACGCATCACAGTAAACCACAAAATCTTCCACGCCCTCTGGCAGGGCTAGAATTGGCGCTTCACATAACCGGTTTCTCAATGCTTCGAAAGCTTCCTGCTGCTGATTACCCCAACTAAATGCGGCTGATTTCTTGGTCAGCTTTGTCAATGGTGACGCGATTTTGGAGAAATCTTGGATAAAACGACGATAATATCCAGCCAAACCCAAGAAACTACGAATCTCTGATGGCGTCTTAGGTACTTCCCACTTCATTACCGCTGAGATTTTTGCGGGGTCGACTTTTATACCTTCTTCATTCACAACATGACCCAGAAACTGCACTTCCCGTAACCAAAATTCACACTTGGAAAATTTAGCATAAAGACCTTCGCGTCTCAACGTATCTAACACCTCGCGAAGATGAACCTCGTGGTCCGCTTTGGTCTTTGAGTAAACCAAAATATCATCAATAAACACGATCACAGAACGATCTAACATACTACTACACACCCGATTCATAAGGTCCATGAAAGCCGCTGGTGCGTTAGTGAGTCCGAAAGGCATCACTACAAATTCATAATGACCATAACGTGTTCGAAAGGCGGTTTTCTCAATATCTTCTTCTTTCACTCGCATCTGATGATATCCTGAACGTAAATCGATCTTTGAAAACCATGACGCACCCTGAAGCTGGTCAAATAAATCATCGATTCTCGGCAATGGATAACGGTTTCACCGTCAATTTATTTAATTCACGGTAATCGATACACATTCTTTGTGACCCATCTTTCTTCTTCACAAATAATATCGGTGCGCCCCACGGTGAACAACTCGGTCGGATAAATTCTTTTTCTTGTAACTCTTGTAACTGGTCATACAATTCTTTCATTTCTGGCGGTGCAAGGCGATAAGGAGCCTTAGCAATCGGCGCCGCACCCGGTACCAAATCAATTCGAAATTCCACCTGCCTCTCTGGTGTATTCCCGGCAGATCCTCGGGAAATACATCGGCATATTCACTAACAATGGGAACACTTTCTATCGACCTCGGTTTTGATTCAAGGATGGTGTCGATAACATAAGCTAGATAACCCACGACACCGTGCTGAAGGTATTTCCTTGCCCTCGCAGCCGAACACAGTGCCGGCACCAATCGGTTTATGTCGCCCTGGATTACCAACTCAATCCCACTTGGGGGTTTGATACGGATTTGTTTTTGATGACAGAGAATCTCGGCATGGTATTCAGTCATCCAATCCATCCTCACGATCACACACAATTCTCTCATAGCGATAGGAATAAGATGTATGGGAAATTTCTTCCCACACAGCTCGATCAGACAATTTCGGTAAACTTTTGTAACCGTTAGAGTTTTTTCGTTGACGACTTCTATCACTAAAGGCTCGGAAAGGTTCTCTAATCTATGAGACATTAGCTTGCTAAAAGCATGAGAGACAAACGAGTGGGTTGCCCCACTATCAAATAAGACAAAAGCAGGTATGTCGTTCACAGAGAAAGTACCTATTGCACAGACATCACCACATGCACACAGAATTAGAAACACAGTAGTATTCATGCAAATTTTCCTCAGATAAATCTCAGATAATAACTCAGATAATGACTCAGAAGGTAAAAATATTTACCAGCAACAGCATTAGGAGCCTTCTTGGCCTCCTCCCCAGTCATCTGATAGGCTCGTCCTCGAGCCCTAGTAGTAGCTCCCTCAGCGATCCTGAGAGTAGCCGGGGCCGGATTTATCACTGGCCCTCCTCTAGCACCACCTAAATTATTATATATATAGTATACGAAGTTAAATATAAAGTATGAGATTACGAGGAATGAAGTAATGAAAAGGGATAGATTTTAGCACCTCCTCTCCCGATATCTCTCTTCTTCGGGCAGTCGTCCCTCGTGTGGCCCTCTTCTTTGCAGTAGAAACACACCACTCCCTTTACGGTGCATGCGTTCGCCATGTGCCCCGTCTGTCCACACTTATAACAAAGGACTATTCTCCCCTCATCTCTACCAGGTGCATCACGAGATCTACTCCTCATGTCATCACGAGGTGCGTTACCATAACGCGTACCATTCCCCGACTGACTGCTCCTACCCGAATTACCGCCCCTGTATGGTTTGAACTCAAATCGACGTTTCTTCTCATTACCCTGACTATAGTTCCCTTGAGATGCTGGTAGGGACCTCTTGGAATCTTTCTTCTGACGGTCTAGCTCAATCTCGCGACCACGTGCCGCCTCTATCATCTCAGCCAAGGAGTTACGGGGCATCATCCCCACAAACTCTCTAATATCACTACGCAACATATCCAAATATCGAGCCATCTTCATCTCTTCAGTAGCAGCATAGTCGGGACAAAAGGAAGCCAGTTCTCGAAACTTTGTAGTAATAGCACTAACGGATTCGTTGGTTTGCTGAAGGCTCAGGAAATCCCTAGTGATCCGCTCTACTTCCACACGTGGCACATACTGCAACTTGAACCTGTCTACGAATACCTCCCAGGTCAGTTGCTCCTCAGTCATGGATGCTGCTAGTGGTTTCCACCACTCTTTGGCCTCGCCCTTCAATGAGTGTGATGCATAAGTAGTCCTCAAATCAGTAGGGCATCTTGAGATGCGAAAGACGCTCTCCATATCGGCAAGCCAACGTATTGCCACTTTCGGGTCAGATTCACCCTTAAACTCAGGGGGTGAACATACAGAGAAATCACGGTATGTGAAGGCTTTTGGTGCTGGTGGTTGTGGCGCCACAGCATCTCTGGCAGCGAATTCGGTCTGCAACATATGGCTGACCTGATCAGTGATCTCATCAAACATGCCCTGGAACATATCAGGTAACATCTCTCCCAGTATCCCAGTCATCATGGTTCGCAACTCTTGTGCGGTAGGTCTAGCTGGCGGCATCTTGCTAAAAAATAGAAAGGGAGTAAATTGTCAGAAAACAAGGATTTTGCCTATAATGATACTTAAACGTCAAATTAGTAACTTTCTCAATTTTTCCTGAAAACGTAGTCTTAGGTTCGGTGCGTACAATAATAGGGGCCCTTCTATTATTTTTCGGCACCTACCCTCAACAAGTTCCCAACAGAAATTAAGATCGTCACAACTCTCTGTTTCCATATCAATCACACACTACAGATAAACCCGAAAGTATATATATATATATCTATATATAATGCATATGGCATGCTCGGCGTCGATGTCGCGAAGTATTCTCCGAAAGTTCTTAAGATATGTCTCTTGACGAAACTTTTAATATAAAGCATAAAATATTAAACAACTCTTAAAGATTACCGGCAGCGGGAAACGAGAGATCGACGTGACGTGCTGTATGCCTGATGTGGAACTTTTCTCAGAAAAATATTTTACTCTTTTCTTATTTTAAACTCAGCACTCATATTTGAGTTTGATGTATGTTTGATGTATAAAAATATTTGACTCTTTTCTCGTTTTAAAACTCGATACTCAAACTTGAGTTTAAGTTCGCCCCTTGCGAACCTAAATCCCTCAAGTCAGAGCTCTGATACCAACTTGTAACACCCTCAATTTTACAAGATTTTTAAAACTTTTTAAATATATTATTTAATGTAAAATGTCCCAAAACTTAAATATTTAAAATCCCCAAAATAGTAAAATCGTATTTAACAAAAATCTTAAAAGCGGGAATAGTTTAATAGAGTAAAAAGTTTGTAAATATAATAAATGCTGTCCACATCAGCATGGGTAGAATACAGCGGTCAACCGTCCACCTTCTCCTTCCCTTTGCTAGTACCTGAAATGGTGGGGAAAATAGGGGTCAGCTGGAGAAGCTGAGTGAATATCTCAAAATGCAAACAATTCTAACATACAACACATGAGGGCACATCGGTGTACTCCTAATCAGATACTACTCATTTAATTACTCAGATTTATTTCTCAGATTTTATTACTCAGATTTATATAGCGCGCTCGGGTGACTTGGGACGAGAGATCAACCTCGACCCGCCTCACACCACCTCAACACATGTACTCTTCGGCGTGAGTCAAAAGCCTGACACCTGTACTCTTCGGTGCCAAGTCAAACGTCTGACACCAGTGCTCTTCGGTGTCAAGTCAGATATATTATGTTTAATGTTTTAACTCTGATCTCAGAAACTCAGAACTCAGAAAGCTAAATCACTGCAAACTCAAATAGTAGTTAACTCAAATTACAGATCAATCTCAGATAGTGATTCAGTCTCAGATAACAAATCAGGCTCAGATACAAATCAGTCTCAGATATCAGACCAATCACAGAAATATAACACATAAGTCATGCATGTACAACGTTAAAACTGAATACACGGTGAGAATACTCACCTCAAGAAATGCAAGCTCCAATGGTTCCCAACAATCAGATGGATAACACTTATCTCCTAGACGGTCCTAAAACCAAAAGTGAAACCCGGAATTAAAATCCTACCCGAGGACTTATTTCAGAAAGCTGGCAGCCCCCGTCAGTCTCACGGGAACTGCCATAACTCCTAAACAGTGTATTAGATTTTCCTCATATTTTAACCATGGCTAGAAGACAATCAGATCTACAATTTACTGTGAGACGGTCACTGGCCAAAACGGACTCTAAGTGTCTCAAAACAGTGATGCAAGACAAACAATCTGCACAGCTCAGAATCCTAACAGCAGTCTACTAATTCGACTATAACTTTCAAACCGTAATTCGGATTAACGAGCGAGTCGCGGCGTTGAAAAGCTAATTCAAAAATCAAGGTCCCAGCATGGGCCAAAAACCAAAGAGAGTATTTTAAGTATGCCAAAAAAAACAGTTTACAACAGAAGGCAGATTCAGCCACGAAGTGTTGCTTAAAAGAATTCGTTTTAATAATCCGCCTCGTTACCGAAAGAACCCGGGCACTTAGTATTATACTCAGCAGCTCTAGGTCATAGATTACTAGGGTTAACTAGGGTCTTTAACTTTCATGATAAAAGATTCCCGATTGGGAAACCAAGAACCCGAGGGGTTCGGTTTCCATTCGGTTGAGTTTCCTAATTAATTCACAATGATCAAAACAGCCCTAGCGGGATTACAATCACAGCAGCCCTATGGTTTCTAACATAAATCAACAATCAGATTCATAATACTAAACACGGGGATGTCTCGGAAGATACGGCCAACTAATCCGATCAATACCTAGGCTTCAAGCAATACGGTACACCCGAGAGGTTTCTCGATCGGCTGCCACCATCTTATAATCCGAATCTAATATTAACCAGGATTCAAACGTGAAGGACATATAAATGAAACAAGAACGGATTGCTTACCCACTTGTACTAGAGGACTGTCGCCGATAGGCTGCCTTGATCGATCGTTACAGCCACCCTCTTAGTCCTTAAATCCGAAGCAAAAGAATCCGAATATGAGTTAGATACGGACATAGAAGAATTCTGGAATAGAGGAATTAACAACAATGGAAACTCACCACACAAACACGACCTTTGCTCGATCGGGAAAATTGCAGCTTGTTCGATCGTGACTCCCTCAAGGGTTTTGATCGAAAATATGGAGAAGGAAAAGGGAAGAGTCGGCAGAATTTGGTAGGGAGAATTAGGGAATCGGCAATTAAATAACGTGTAAGAGTCTTGAGGCTGCATTATTCAATTGGCCCATCACTTCTCGGGCTTGGGCTCCTATTTTTCACGACCAGCAAAACCTTTAGTCCCTTCCTAAAACTTCGACCACTTAATAGCTACAAGAGGAAAACCGGTTTGCTTCTTATCCCAACAACGGGTTTATACTTAGGAGACACAAGCGTCGGGTTTAGGCCTTGGCCTTCGGCCGGCCTCACACCAACACGGAGATTAGAAGGCTTACGCAAATAGGGGTTCGAGAAAGTAAATAGCACTAAACGTCACGGACTTAGAATAACTAACACCACGCCACAATAATATTAATGATAGTAATATCCGGTACATAACTCCAAAAAGAAATATAAAAACATAAAAAGAAATTATTATAAAAACTTGGGGCGTTACAGTGTAATAGCTAAGAACAAATCCTAACTAAAATGCTTGCATGTGATAGACAACAACATATATTATCTAAGACAAGTTTATGATCAACAAATGATCAAGCACAAGACCTGACACATTCGTTATACAGATTCAGTTCTCGAATCGGATAACTAGAGTTAACTGGTGGTTTACACTCTGCTCGAAGGAATAAAGTTCTGGAGTAATTTCAGCAGTCTGTAACCTTGTTGGGTGCACACAGAAATCGATCGCCTTAGTCCTCAATTTATAGCATTGTGAAACGTAGAGCCAAAGGAATGATCGATCGATTCCACGTGTGAGAATTCCATTGGTGCAGAGGATATTTCATTGGACGAGCACGACTAACGAAATTCTGACAGTACTTTCCGTCGTCTTGTGATCGCCGATTTCTTCTAGAAGATTTGCAAGATATTCTCATAATCAGTGATTCATAAACTTGTGTTTTACTTGTGTCTTTCTGTGATACTGAAACTTCCAGCCTATGTACACTTCTGGCAGCCATGAGTCTTCGGATACTCATGCTTCTTCAGATGACATTCAGCTTCAGTGACCTTCACTAAGAGTTTTGCTTAGAGAAGTATCCGTTCAATGGTTAAAGGTTTTGTCCAATCCGCTGAACATGTTACACTATCTGATCTGTTAACCAATATCTGATTCCGCACGGGAAACTGATCGTTGTTTCAGATAGTGATCAGATAGTGTAACTGGGTAACTGAAATCCGAACTGATCAGATTCAATTACCCACAATCTGAGGAACTAATCCTCAGATTGTCTTCTAACTATTTGCCTTTTTGTCTTCATTAAATCTCTTCAGTGGGGAATGCTTTTCAGCGACCCAACATGACATATCTCCCGTAATTTCAAATTTATGGATTTGTTCCTCGACGCCTTCCAACTCGCCTTCAAGTGATGAAATGTTTTGTAAACATTCCGTTTGAACACCGATTTTCGTACGCTAACGGTTATATCTGGTTATTTAACCGGTTTCCCCGCCCAATGGCTATAACCAGATTTATAACCGGTTCCCAGCTCGTATCTGGTTTGGAACTGGTTCGGCTTATGAAACTCGAAACTGGTTTTTGGCCGGCGCTTTTCTAAGGGATCTGATCGAAAAGTGCTTAAACCGGTTTTAAAAGCAGTCCGGACAAAAAACCCAGTTTTTTGTACCACCTCTAATAGAGATATGTTAAATGTATATACTACCAGCTCAGTATCAAAATAAGTGATACACTTTTCATTTTTAACAATTCAAAATATGTAATATACTTTAAAATTTACATTATTTGTTAAAGGAAGTGAGACTCATCCTCCACTAATTATCCATTTCTAATATAGTGAAATGACTATTTTACACTTATTTTTTAAAAATAATAGTAACATCATTTTATTTCAAAAGATTGGAAGTCGTAATTCATTTAATATTTTATTTTGAAAACGTTAAGCCCATAATGTATTAACTAGCACTCTAGCAGGTACCCACGCAATGCGGCGGCGGGTATCCGGTGACGATAGTGATGGTGGGTAGTTATGGTGGGTGGCGACAGTAGTGATGGTGGACGAAGGTGGTCCGTAGTGATGATTCATGAAGGCGGTAGTGATTGTGGTGGTGTTGGGTGATAGTGATCAATATAATAATATGAGTTACAAATTAACAAACATAATATGATCCATAATTAATTGCACTCAAATGATCAACATCTAGCATAGTAACTCGGTTAGTTAAAACCTTTAACAAAGATGTAGGTCTAAAGTTTGAGTCCTAGATCAACCCTTTTTTAATAAATATAAATTTATCTCGAATCACCAAACATGTTAGCTAAGAATTAAATTTTGTTAATTTATAAAAATCACAAATACATTACTTCTATGTAGTAAACCGAATAACAAATATACTATACAAATCGACACACTTAAAAGTTATGTGAAATTATAACGCTTTCGACCACGGTTTCCGCCATGATTTATTTGTTTAGGGCCATGTTTCATTGTACATCCAATTATCCATACACCACCTAAAACTTAACCATTTCTGTTGCATACACAAACAGTCTAAACATAGAAAATCAACCATAAAAATCAATAACAATAATTCATTTTACATAATCAAAGTGTTTAATCAAAACAACACAATTTTTACTAGGAGTAGAAGAAGATGGAGGAGTAGGAGAGGTGATTGGGGGAGCTGAAGCAGTAGTTAATTGAAGAAGGATAAGAAGAGGATTGGGCAGGGTGAGAGAAATAGTGATGTTGATACACGTGCTAGGGTGAAGGAATTGATGCAATGGGAAATTGGGAATCGAGGAGACGTCCGCGTTTTCAAGGTAGGTATGCAGGTTGAAGGAGAGCGTATTTTAGGTTATATTTATTGATTTTGAAATATTGATTATGGTTCCATGTAGCTCAGTTGGTTAACGAGCTCGGTGATTAACCTATTGGTCTCGTGTTTGAATCCTGGTTAATGGAAATTTTTTGAATACCAAATAATTCCATAATTACCAAGTGTGGTAGCTGCATTTTCAATCTTGCTAATTATGGAAGTAATAAATATTTTATAATAAAGTATAGATTGATGAGATTTGAAGGCATTATTATATGTTTTATTTATCGCGCACCACAATTAAAAATTTATCGCTAATCCAACAAATTGAGTTTGACCAGACGTGGAAGCAAGAACTCTTGCAAAGGCAGAAAAAAAAAATAAAGACAACAACTTCTGTTTCGTTCTTATATAATAGAAATTTTTTACTTCTATAAATCGTATCTATTTATCTTCTCACTAAATCAAAATAAGTGTTCAAATTAGAAAATAATACGAGGAAAATAAATTAGTTGATTATACATATTATTTTGTGAGTCGTATTAAAGGAAGTCCTTGATTTTTATAAAGTATCAATGGACAAATGTTAGTCATTGGATCAACCACCACTATCATCAAATCACATGTGATTCAATATACAATCATCACCGCCGGCCACTGCCGCCGCAGACCACCTCCGGCCGCCTCTGCTCGTCGTTGCCTCCGGCCGCCACAATCACATGTGATTGGATACGCAATCACATGTGACTGGATACTGAATCACATGTGATTGAAAAGCATCCAACGGTGGCGAGGGGTTGCTAGTAGTAGAGACGGTGGCCTGCAAAGGTTGGTGGTGGTGGTGGTCGCGGTGTTGAATCACATGTGATTTAATACACATGGGGTGGTGGTGGTGGTGGTGGTGGTCGGTTGTGTGAAATCACAATGTGATTAATACACAGGGGTGGTGGTGGTCACATGTAAGTTTGGTGGTGGTGGTGATTTAGGGGTTGACTGATTCAAATGCTGAGATTTGTCCTCCCGAACTTATAAAAATAGACCTACTTGAACGTTTTTTTTTTATTTTGTAGTGAGTATCAAAATGAATTAAATACAAAGTGTAGGACGTAAGACCCCGCCAATAGTCCTCGTCACAAACTCGTCCTTGTGAATGGACCTTGTCCCCGTTGGCATCAACGCGTCCCTAGGCAACTCATCATGGATCTCGTCGTAGTTGGGACGGGTTTTAGAACTCATCGTGAGGTGGGGGAGGGCTGCAAGGGGGATGGGGGTTGAGTTTTTAATATATTTTTTTTTAATTAATGATTGATTAGTGATGGGTTGTTGGCATGAACTTGTCAGTTTCTTGTCAATAGGAAAGAAGGTAATTTAGTTAGGGGTGTTCGTTTGGACGGTTTGGTTTATCCGATCCAAATAGGTGAAACCAGATAAAATCCGGTTTTCAAAAGTTCAAACCGAACCGTCCAAACTAATTCGAAAACCAAACCGATCCGAACCAAATAATAATTTGGCTGGTTTGGTTTTATCCGTTTGGTTTTTCCTTAAAATTTTCAAAATATTCCAAAAGTATATAACATAAATAATATTAAGTTCATATGTAAAATTCCAAAATGATAAACTACTTTGTACATAAAAACAAGTCTAATTCATAGTTTGTGACATTTACAATCATATATGCAAAAAATTTGACATCAACTTTATCAAAAACTCAAAAAAGATTAGTATATCACTAACTGATACAGTATAAAAATGGAACAAGTGTTAGTATATAAATCAATTTACTATAAGAAATGTAAAGAAATGGGAAACCATAATTGCTTATAATGGATAGCAACAAGTGTTTGTATATAAATCAATTTACTATATATTACTGTTCGGTTTTTTGGATAATCCGGTTTTCACAACGGAAACCAAATCCAATCCGAAATCCAAACTAATAATTTGGTTCAAGTCCAAACCGATCCAAAAAAGCAAATAAGCAATCCAAATAGTATGATCCAAAATGTCCAATTGGACAATCCGGTTATATCCGAATAGTGAACACCCCTAAATTTAGTACTACTGATGAGTTAGCGAATACACACGATTGAGAAATAATTAATAAAATTTCTTTGTTTAATATGAATGCGACTTTTATTCTATCAAATGTCATTATTCCACTTTGTTAGGATATGGTAGTTACGTTTTAGAAAATTAAGTTGTGTATTTATGCTTACCCCTTTCCAACGTTGTGCTTATGCCTTTTTTTCAATTACTTTAAATAACTCCAAGTGTAATAATGTCTTTGTAAGTTGATAATCATATATGTAATAATTAGTTGGATGTTTTTGTGGACATTGAAATGTGGTTGAGTACGGTTTCTTGGTTTTCAATCTCGAGATCATTGAGTTTCTCTTCTTGCTCGAGAGGCATTTTAGGCCCGTAATTGTAATTTTCATTTTTTGTTATAAAAGTTTGTCGAGCCACGATACCGTTTGACCAAGTTTAATGTTTTTTTATGATTGAAATGTTATAAGTATGAATTGGATTGTTATTTGATTAGTTGGTTACCACTAGTATGTTGTGAGTTATGAATTGGAGCATTGGCTCAAGTTTGATGAATTGTTACGTGGTAGCTAAGCAATTGGATCCTGGATAACCCATCAATTGGGGGAGTAGTGACACCTACTTGGGGCGGTACCACCCTGCGTAAGAGTAGGATGCCGAGAAATAGATAACCCAGAAAGCGGGGGAGCAATAGTTAACCCGAAAACATGGGAGTTTACCTAGATAACTCATATCGGGGGAGTTTGTTTCCGGGAGGCCCGTTACGTATGTGTGGGCTTATGGCAAGCCTTAAAGTATGATTGACTATGAGGAATGTGATATTTACTTAAATATTATCTTATTGCAATTATTTATAACCGGGTCTAAAATTCATGTTTCTCACGAGACAATTTTGTCTCACGTACTACATTTCTTTTGACTATGTACCCAAATTCAGGAACTAAGGATTAGGCGGCCCGTAATTAGCATTGGAAGTGATTAGCTCGGTGTACTTATTTGATTCCCTAGACTTTAGTTTTGATATTATTGTAACACCGATATTTGGGATACTCTAATACACTTTCAAGTGCTTTGTTTAAACCATATTTTGGATGTTATGGATCTTTATTGGTTAAACTTTATTTATTTAAAAGTTTAAATTGATTTGAAAAAAATTGAGATGTTACATATATCATTATCAGTCTTAAATGTTAAATACTTAAATCTGTAACCAACTGGGTCAATAATCATAACATATAACTTGTGTTAAAACTTATGCTTCCTCTTATTCAAAATAAGTGGTACATTTTGGGTTTAATGATTTTTAAAGCAAAAGATTATAATAATGGTTAAATTAGATTAATTGGATGGTTAGTGGTGAATGAGTCCTACATCTTCTAAACAAAGTAAGGTTAATAATATTTAAAAGTAATTGGATGTAAATGAGCCGAGCCGAGCTCGAGCTCGACTAGGTTCGAGCTCGGCTCGTTTAATTTTACTAGAGCTCGAACTCGAGCTCGGCTCGTTTCGAGCTTTATGTGTAAAGCTCGAGCTCGGCTCGTTTAGGTTTTTCCAGGCTCGTGCTCGACTCGATTAAGCTCATTTAAGCTTCCATATATACGAAATATATAATTCTTTTAATTAATCATAAAATTTAATATATGATGTAAATCTTTTTTATATATATATATTTTTTTATATGTATATGTATAATATATATATACACATAATTATGTAAATATGTAATATGTATTTATATTTTTTTATAATAATTAACTATTTTAACTCGTTTAGGCTCGCGAGCCTAAATGAGCTCTTAGTATGAAGCTCGGGCTCGGACTCGTTTATTAAACGAGCTCTAAGTTAAGCTCGAGCTCGGCTCGAACTCGTTTAACTCAAGTTTTTATCGATCTTTTAACGAGCCGAGCTCGAGTAGCTCACGAACAGCTCGACTCACTTACACCCCTAAGTAAGGGTAAGGGGTCATTTCACTCTGTTAATGTAGATAGTTAGTGGGTGTGGGTCTCTCAATTTGTTTTGTCAAATAAAATAAATTTTCAAAGTGTATCAATTATTTTGAATCACCCTAGAAAACAAAGTGTATCACTTATTTTGAATCGGATGAAGTATTCTATTACCAAACACAAAATGTAATCCTTTAAACTATACATCAAATGCTATCATGTTAAATGTTTGGCACGATACAGAATTTAAAATTACATGAACAAAAAAACTAGAAAAAAATATAAGTATAAAAACGTAAAATCGAATATACAATAAGGACAAATTCTGTAATTCATTGTTTAAAATATGACTGGCCAATGTGCATCTATGAATAATGACATTTGGCTAATTAATTGAGGAAATAAAGGGGAATGAAAATGACACATATTATCATATCATTGAGTAAGTTTTGTAGGTTTAATTTGTAGGTATAAATGTGTGTTTGGGAAAATGACACATACTATGTGGTAACTAACTACAAGCTGGAGGTTTTATTTATATAAATATATTTTATAAATTAGCTGAAACTAGAAATGTTAAATGACATAAAATGGTATATAAGAGGGTTGAATGTCATAAGAATTTAATTATTTAGGAGTACTAGTTATGGAAGGGATACTGCCCCTTGTGAATGTCACTGTCTAGACTCGAATTAATAACTTACTAACTAACCGTTCAAAAAATAAATAAAATTAGGGTGCCCGCATAATGCAACGACGAGTACCTTATAACTATATTTTGCAGTTGATAGTGATGGTGGTAGGTGGTGGTTTGTATTGATGGTGGGTGGTGATATTAGTAGTGATTGTGGTGATGGTTGGTTGGTGATGTTGGTGGATGGTGGGGGTGGTGAGTAGTGAATAACTATGTTGATGGTGTGTAATGGTGATGAGAGCTGATTCAACTCAGGGTTTAAAAAAATTGTTTAACTGGCAAAACTCAAAATTTATTTTTAGCAAAAATTCTATATTTGACCATCTACTTACTACTAAACGTTTTGAAGAGCTTAGTAATAAAAGTAATAAGAACATCTTTTAAACATTTTTTACCATTGTTTTCTGTAACAATGACTCAAAATAAATACTAGTATATAGTTTTATATTCAAGACATAATCCTTATAAAATGAGAATTCATTTTTGCATCACAGTTCTTAATATCTACACTTCAGAGTAAAAGTTTTACAACTAATTTCAAAACCACTTAAAACAATAGTTGTGGTGTATTAATTGAAAGTTATAGTGTATTTGTCACTACCTTTTTAAAATAAAAACACAATGCTTAACTTGACATTTGTTTACATAAATAGTATCAAACTAGAAAACATCGTATACAAATAATCCAAAAAATATCATGATAGTAATACATGTCAGGATCGATTAACTATTGATTAGTTAACAAACACCTTTAAATCTAATTGATTATAGAAGTTGCAGCGGATCAACACTATATCAATAAATTAAGAACAATGAACTGTAAATAATAAACGAAAATATTAAGAACACAGTTTCACAAAAAGCTTCAATGTATATTATCGAGTTAACAATACACATGTACGTTTACAATTCGTAAGGAACTATTTATAATAGTCCTTGAAGCTAAACTATTTACCCTAGTTATTCTAGGACTTGATTTACATTCGAATTATATAAGATATACATTGAATTACATTCTATAACTATCTCTACGAAGATCTCGGACTTGATATATTCCATACACGCTCATCAGTAGTATTCTGCAATCACCAGTAGTAAATAAATGACATCAGTAGTAAACCTGGTGATCAGTAGTAAGTCCAGATACATCGTCAGTAGTAACTACTATTGATCAGTAGTATCTTCAATATGTGCATGATCAGTAGTAACTTAGTTATAAACTTCACCAGTATCAACTTCATCAGTAATAAGTAATTCTGCCCCATCAGTACTAAGTATGATCAGTACTAACTGCAGCATCAGTATTAAGTTGATCTGTGATTTTACTCCAACAATCTCCCCCTAAACTTATTGATTCTTTTTAATCACATAAGTTTCTTTTGTTCATCTTCTTCTTTCTTTCTTTTCTCTAAAGTCCTTTGATTCTGTTGAAGTCTTTGCTCAATGATGTATTTGCTGTTTCTCTTTGTGAAATAATTCAATTTGTTTTGAAACATAACAGCATCATATGGCTTCATCATAGTATTTGTGAATATCTGATACAGAGTCTTTTCAGAATGAGGATATTCCTTTTCATACAAATATAGCTCACAGACTTTGCCAGATTTTTCAAAGAAATACATTTGAGCAGTTGGAATCACATTCCAAGCATAGACATTTCCTGGATCAGTAAATTGTTCTGGGTAGTTGTCTGGATAATAAGCAGCATCTATTATTCTAGTCAAGTATCCAGCACCAGAATCTTTCCATGATTTCTTTGTCATTCTTGGTTTTCCAATGATCAATAGTTTAATGACATCACTTCTTGAACAGGACATGATCAAAGGTAGCCATCCAGTAAATCTCTGCACAATTTTATCTTCCCTTATAATTTCTATCACATTATTCTGCATAACCCTCCAATTGATGATTGGATTGTTCTGCAAGGGAGCAACATGCATTTCAAGAACAGGAATGATTTGTGTTTTTGACTTCTTTTTAGTACTCTGTTCTTGAGTAACAGCCTTTCTCTTCTTTGATTGAGGAGTTGAGGTATTACCAGTAGTTGATACACTACCAGCTTTGATTAATGTTGGACTAATTGGGATTAAGGCTTTGGATTTCTTTTCTTCTTCTGCTTCTTGTTCAGCCAAATCCTTCTTCTTAGCAGTGCAGTATTTGTCTATAATTGTAATCATCTTCATTCTGCCAAGAGACTTTGCACCAAGCCCTTTAGATTTCAAAAATTCAATTATATTGGCCTTCTGTTCAAATACATCATCTGTTAAGTCACTTTTAGTTCTTTTGCATTCAGATACTAAGTATTCAAGGCATTGTATATGTTCTTCTTCAACTTTTCTGATCCTTTTAAATTCTGCCTTTTGAGCTTCTATCTGAATGTCTTCTGCTTGAATAGGTATTTGAACAGGAATTGCACTTTGAACCTTCTTCTGGGATCTGAATGCTCTGCACAAGTAAATAAAAGGTTAGTTAAGTTTGGGAACCCAAGCTCTATATGTCTTGGGTTCATCCTTTGAGAAATCAGATTTAGAGCTGTTATCTTTAAACCTTTTTGGTACCCATACCTTTTTATTACTGGTGTTCTGTTTTACTACTGACCGTTGAATTTTGTCTAAAGTTACTACTGATCTTGGTCTATACCCATTGTTTTTAGCTTTGGAATACTTTACTACTGATGGACCAGTAGTATTTGGGTACTTACCATATTTGGAATGACCAGTAGTGTTTTGAGATTTTGGTTTGGTAGCAGTAGTATTTTTGAAATTAGGGTTGTTACCAGTAGTATTTTTGTACTGGTACCAGACAGCATTATAATTAGGGTTAACACCAGTAGTAAAATTGTTAACGTTTTTACTGGTGTTGGAAAATTTAAAATATTGCTTATTATGATTTGATTTTCCATTGTTCTTGAAGTAATTGCTGTTCTTTGGGCTTCCAACTCTTCTGTTTTGCACACATCTTGATGCACTTCTTCCAAATATTGGTGGTTCAGCAATTGGAATTTTATTTTTATTTACTACTGAAGGACCAGTAGTATCTTTTAATTTCTGTGTTTTTGCCTGTTCTTTGAAAGTTTTAAATTGTTTGAATTCTTTACAATTTATTGGATTGAAGTGACAATCCTTTGCTAAATGATTCATTTTGTTGCATATAACACATCTTAATTTCTTACTTTTAGCACCTTCAGGTATTCTTTGATCTAAGAGTTGAATTTTATTTCTTTCATTTCCCCTTTTTAAAATTTTTGGTACATTTTCTGCATCATATTTAGGAGAATTTTCTTCACTTTGTGCTGTGTGAAAACTTGTATCAATTGATTTTGGAGATTCAATTGGATAGGGTGAAATTGTAAATTCAATTGATTGATCATCATCAGAAGAATCATTTGATTCAGATGTTTCATTATGTGATTCATTTTGATTTTCAGTTTTTAATTCATTAATGATTCTTTCTGAACTGTTTTTAAGTGGAGGAATGAATTTATATGGAGGTGGTACAGCATGATATCCCACCCCATGTACAACTTTTTATGTAGTTTGATTGTTAGTTAGTTCATCAAGAATTTTAGTGCTTCTTTCAAACTTTTTAATTGTCAGTTTATTTTGTTCAATTTCAAGTTGACATTCTTCTAATTTACTTGTTAATTCTTTATTTTTTAATTCATAAAACTCTTTCTCATCTACACCTTGAAGCAATTCTTCCTTTATCCTTTGATCAATCATCTGGTACACCTTTATTTGATGTTCTTGATCAGCAATCACACCATCAAATTCATGGTTTCTTCTTACTGCTTTTGCTAAATCTTCAGTTAATTTAGTGTTTTCTTTTTCTAAATTTTTAACAATTTTAACACATTCAGAAGTACAAGGTTTAGGTTTTACCTCAGATTTGCTGTCAGTAAAGGCCATTAGAGCTTGATTTTGAGTATGCACTTCTGCTTGGAAGCTCCAGTCATAGCCTTGTCCTTGTTGTGAAACAAGAGCAGTTGATTTTGATCTTTTATCTGGCTGAGGACATTCTTTTGCAAAGTGACCAAGATTGTTACAGTTGTAACATTTGACTTTAGTTTTGTCAAATCCAGCTTTGTCACCTTTGTTGTAGTTGAGACTTGTCCTACCAGTCCTCTTTAAGAATCTTTTGGTTCTTAGGCTCAGCATAGCCATCTGCCATTTAAGATCCATCTCCTCAAGATCATCTGGATTCAGTTGTTCCAAATCATCACTAATCAGTGCAGTATGCACATGACTAGTGAAAAAGGATTCTCTTGCAGCATCCTCAGAATCTGCAGCCTTTCCTATGGAGGTTTCTTGACCTAGACCTGTACTCGATACAAATGCAGCATTATTAGAAGAAATAGAAGGGTTCTTTTGATTTACCTCAGTTTCAAATACTCTGAGATCATTGTAGAGTTCATCCAACTCCTTTTCTTCTAATGCATCTCTCTGTCTATATACTACTGTATACATGGCCCATTCTTCACTAAGAGACCTTAGGAACTTCATGTTGACATCTTCTTGATCCATTTTAACCCCAACTTGGTTGAGTTCACCAATTAGCTTGTTGAATCTGTCAAACACTTGAGTGAGTGTTTCATTGGGCTTTCCTTTGAAGTTTTCAAATTCTTGTTTGAGAACAGACTTCATGTTCCTCTTGGTGCTCTTGGTCCCAACGAATCTCTTCTCCAGTGCTTCCCATAGTACCTTTGCATCATCATACTCAACGAAGAGATGTTGATAGTCGTTAGGAATGGCCAGTAAGAGAGTGCTTAGAGTTTTAAGTTCGATTCCTTTGTCTTTCTTCTCCTTCTCACATTTAAGTTTGTCTGCTTCAGTTGCAGAGCTGCTTGCTTGACCAGGACTAGTTTTGTTTCCTTCAAGGACAACTTCCCACATGGAGTAATCAGTAATAAGCATGTATTGCTTAATACGATTCTTCCACATCCCAAAATTATTGGGAGTGAGTATAGGGATTTTGTTGGCTTGAGTGCTTTCATTATTATCAGTCATGATTAATAATGTGTGTGTTTTAAAGATTAAAACTTTTTGTTGTTCTTAACAAATAGTAGATCTTAGAACCAATAAGCTCTGATACCACTTGTCAAGATCGATTAACTATTGATTAGTTAACAAACACCTTTAGATCTAATTGATTATAGAAGTTGCAGCGGATCAACACTATATCAATAAATTAAGAACAATGAACTATAAATAATAAACGAAAATATTAAGAACACAGTTTCACAAAAAGCTTCAATGTATATTATCGAGTTAACAATACACACGTACGTTTACAATTCGTAAGGAACTATTTATAATAGTCCTTGAAGCTAAACTATTTACCCTAGTTATTCTAGGACTTGATTTACATTCGAATTATATAAGATATACATTGAATTACATTTTATAACTATCTATACGAAGATCTCGGACTTGATATATTCCATACACGCTCATCAGTAGTATTCTGCAATCACCAGTAGTAAATAAGTGACATCAGTAGTAAACCTGGTGATCAGTAGTAAGTCCAGATACATCGTCAGTAGTAACTACTATTGATCAGTAGTATCTTCAATATGTGCATGATCAGTAGTAACTTAGTTATAAACTTCACCAGTATCAACTTCATCAGTAATAAGTAATTCTGCCCCATCAGTACTAAGTATGATCAGTACTAACTGCAGCATCAGTATTAAGTTGATCTGTGATTTTACTCCAACAATACATAATATATTGGATTAAACCTTTTACTTTGAATGAAACTCTTAGGGTTTCGTCTTTAACACACTAAGTTGTAACCTGGGCTTCTATATAGTGCTCCTAACATAATCTACAAATTTGGGCTTCATGGTCAACTTATTAAAAGTTTGGAACTTTTTTGGGCTATTTATATTATCACCGTTCAGTCACGAACCGCTCATGTCATTTATGTAAAAATGTCTTGACTTTACAGTGACTTCTAATGCGCGACACTCACGTTATGTTGTCAGCTTCACATTGTTTATACCATTCATATTTATCAATTCACTCATGAAAAATTTCAATCCTTGAGCTAATAATAGAGTAAATTACAAAAATTGTCTTTGTAATCTTGTAAACTTTATGAAAATGTCTTTACACTTTTAGTTTTGTTTTCTTATCCACTTGGTTTTTGATTTCCACTAATTTTAACCTCTAAATTGAGTCGTAACCAACCTCACATGTCAAACATAAGTATTTTTTATCGTTTCCCCAAAATTGCTTGTGCTCTAAAAAATGCGTATTCATATTTATTTTTCTTTAATATAAAAAATAACATCTTCAAAATATTAAGAGCATGTTTGAGAAAACTTATTTAATAGGTTTTTAAGCTTATTAAGCTTATTAGCTTATTAAGCTTTAATATTATACTTTAATATTCAAACATAATAAGCCAATAAACTTAAAAGTTTCTAAAATAAACTTTCCCTAGCTTAAATCCTTAGACTATGGGGTATGAGCACCACACCACACCTTTTTTAATCTGCCATATTACTGTCACCTCAGCAACCACACCACACCGCATCATTTATCCAGAAAATATCCAACACACCACACCACACAATTTCATTCCATTTTAATTTTAAATACAAAAAAAGAAAAAAAAAGAAAAACATTTCATCCGATCACAAGCAAGCATCTCATCTCCCCCTCTCGTTATAACCCGTGACCGTGGCCACACCAAACAACATTTTCATCACCACTAGTGGGGGTTAAGGATAAAAAAATACGAAATTGAAAGTTATAAACAAAATTAAAGAATTTAAAAGACAACATTGATAATTTATGTAATTTACTCTAATAATATTACAAATATATGTTAATACTTAATATACTATATGAAAAAGAGAAAATCATTTGATAACTTAATAAAATTACAACAAAAAACAATTTTGGGTCATTGGATAAAAGATAAGGATTATAACTGAACTAACAGAAAGTACCCCATATAATGTTACCGGATTTTTAGACGACTCCAAAAGATTATTTACATAAGTAAAATGTTTCAGTTGTACAACGTTTAGCTACATGCAGTGCCCTATGTTATTCTCTTAACTATAGTCACGTTGTTTTTATCCTTATTTATTATGTACTCTCGTATATTTTATTAGGAAAAAACTCCAACAAATTATCAAAAAGTCGACTTAGTTTTCAAATTAACATGTTTTTCTAGATTTTTATTTTAACCATAGGTTATTAGCAAAAATAAAAAGTTAGAAATATAATTTAATTGCGAGAGATGATTTTAGTTCAACAAAATGTACCAAAGTTATCAAATTATTATTTAATCTGTCTTAATTTTATTGTCAACATTTCCTTTTAATATGTCTCAAAATTATTGTCTACTTGAAAATTCAACTAACTAGAAAATATTTAGATGATAAATATATAATTCTATTGGTTGCACGGTGTAATAATACACTTTTTAAAATGTCCAATTCGTGTGTATGGATAATAACTTAGGGATGGAGGGAGTAGATATAAAATTTGTTATTTCTAATCATAACAAAAAAACTCTAAAGTATTTTATAGGATAAAGAATTATAATAATAGAAAATTAAAAAATATAGAAATAAATATATGTGAAAAAAGGATAACTGAAACAAGATTAGAATCTTAGACATCCCTGTTTCAATGTTACTACCTACAGTATTAACAAGAATAGAAACATGAAATATGGATGTGTTGTGCTAGTCCATAAAGTCGACAATGAAGGCCGACCGCGGTTAAGAACATAAATACGCGGAAAGAAAAGTGTAAATTTTTGTATTGATGTAACATTCTCATCAACATCAAAATGTTATATTTCATCTTATCTTACTAATATATAAAGCATTTAAGACTTCCATTTATGGCATGTATTAATTTTCAGTCTTATTATTTCAAGAAATGTCTTAATTTTGTAGGCACACAAAATATAGGACGCATGCCAGAATCTGTGACCCTGCGCATAGAGAGTTCATGCTTTTCCATCTCAACTACATGAGATATGTGCTACTGCCTCTTTTTCAATGTACTAATTCACATGAAAATATAATAACTGCTAAAATTTATAAGGTAAACGGACTCATTTCAAATAATCCTTTTAATTACCTTTATTTTACAATATTTCATATTTTATTTAATTATCTTTTACTAAATATTTCATTTTCTATTTAATTATCTTTTACTACATATAATATATATATTTCAGACTTTGTCAATTTAGCAAACTTAATTTTTAGCCAACCAGCTTGTTATCTCAGGAAATATTTGTGTTTAGGAAAAAATTGACACCCCAAGGATTTGAAGTTCATGTTATTAGCAAGGAGCTCTAGCCACAAACTCATATCATTTTGTTGACCACCACCTACTACCACCTGCCACTAGAATCATTACCCTCACAATCACTACCGAACACACCATCACTACTTCCACCATCGTACAATCACTATCGTTATCGCAAAATATAGTTATAGGGTACCCGCCGCCGCATTGCGTGGGCACCCTGTTAGTAATTATTAATGTGCTCAAATGTGAATCGAATATCAACTTTTTTTTTTAAACGACAAATCTAATCTACTCTTAATTACCACATATATCCACGACGGGACTCGAACTCCAGAACTCAAGGTTAAAAGTCGTATACCATACCGCTAAGCAAATGACCCTTTGGTAATCGAATATCACATGTGAAGTAAATATAATAAATTTTAAAATTTAAACAATCACGTATGAATTAAAAAGTGTTTGACATGTGAACTTTTGATGAATTTTAGGTTTTCAATTTTTTTCTTTTTCTTTTCGAGTTTTCAAATTAAATGTAGATATGTAGGCATTTCATCCTAAACATGAATAGTTGGTTTCTTATCGTCATGTGTGGTCAACTTCATTTTGATTAATGCTCAATTTTTTTTGCTTAATTTTATATTTTACAATGTATTCTATGGTATGGTAACCATAATATCACAAATCCACATTTTGGGTATATCTTATCTTGATTAAAAGATTGTATACTTGGTATCATCTTGATTATATCCTTTTCTCATCTAATGTATAAATTTCGACCAACACAAATTAAATAAATCGACGTACCTTTAATGTATACTATCTTCTTTGTAACAAACAAGAAACATCAACCATTAACATAATGAAACGACGATTGCGAATATGGGACCATTCTTGAAACTAACTTTGCACCTATATTTGCTATTGATCGTGTCTACCTCATGTTGACGACCATTTCTTGTACGTGTCATGCAAATATTTAAAGCATAAAAAAATCAAAAGCAAAAACATAAACATAAATAAAACTAGAACATCATAAAAACCAAGTATATGGGTATGCACGTATGCTAGTTCAATTGTATGCTTTAACTTTGTAATTCATGGTTTCTTTGAGAATGTGCATAAGGTACGGCCATACATGCTATAGGGGCTAAAATTTTATACACATCTTATATGCTACATATATAACCTTAAAATTATAGTCAACTTAATAATGTAATAGAAAAAATTTAGAAAATTCAAATTTTTACATAAATCTTGTATTAAGCAACCAATTTTCTTCTAATCACATAGAACATTTAAAATCTTGGAAATATTAATTCCCGCTTTAATCTTAGCGTAAGGATTACGCCACAATAACACGTTATTTAGAATACCAGTAGAACCACAGCAAAAATCAGTTCCGTATGCTTAGTTAAATAATATGGTAAAGAAGTAGCCCTCATTTATAAAGAGACACGTAGGCCAACTTCATCTTTATCCATTGAAGTATTTTCAGTGTACTTAGGCTTATCCCAACAGTTGGGAGTTAGTAAATGTTGGAATTATGTGCACAATTAGTCAATCTATGATTATATATCCAAACCTACGAAACACTTAAGTACCACACCGGTGATTGCATGTAGTACGAGCAAGATATGTAATGATACAATGAAGAGGAAATATTCATAATACTCATTATGAATCAGTTAAGTATTAAGTTAAGTTTAACTTATTACCAGATTAGTTTAACTAACTAATTAATACAAGTATTTGTACATTTACTAGTTGAGTAAATATACAATGTGTTAATTAAAGATTATCCATAATATGATTTAAAACCATTAAATCATATGGTGTTTAGATAATATTATTGTTTAGATTATATAAATTTATTATATAATTAATTATTAAAAGTATAAAACACAAGTATATATATTTCGTGTATGTATATACCGAAATATATAAGTGTATAATACTAAGACATTTGATAATTAAATGTGACAATAATAACTAGTAAACTATAAGGGATGGAAGTGTAAAAGGATAAGTTTAATTAAGAGATTAATCTTAATTAAACTAGAAGGGCCCTAAGTGAAAGTCTTTCTAATATAAATAGAAGGCTTGGGGTTCCCTTGTTTGTTGATACACATCACACGAAAATCCCTTGCCCCCTTCCTCTCCCATTCGGCCGAATACACAAGAACACAAGCTTGTGTTCTTCGTGTTCTTCGTTCGTTCTTCGTGGTCTTCAAGTCTTGAAGAGCAAGTTCATTGCAAGGATCAACTAGAAGGTCGCTCGTTGTGTTCATCATCAGTGGACTTTCTTAAGCAAACATTAAGGTATGTTTTGGGAAACCCTTTTCCCCTCTTCTCCTCTTGTTCAACCGATTCCCAAGAACCTTAGGGTTCTTGGTGGTAGTCGACGAACACACACAAGCATTGTGTGTGTTCGAGTTTTCGTACAAGGTTTCTTTTCTTGTTAATCTAGTTTGATTTCCAAGTTCCTATAATCCTTTAGGGTTTAAGGATTAAGTTTAATCTCAGTTCCGCTTTTAGGGATTAAACTAGCTAGTTGGTTTAACCGGCAAGAACACCCTCATGTTCTTGTCAGTATGGTCGAACCAAGATACTAGGTGGTTGACCCAATGTGTTGATCAATGTTATGAAACCCTTCAGTAAACCCATCAGTAGCGCCACATCATCACATCTTTACTAACACGGTCGTGCCAACCCTACTCATTGAAGGATTTATGTGCACAGATAAGTACACGTGTTACCGTGTCCAATGTTATAAGGCACTAAAGGGTCACACCACTACACACCCAATAATGACAACCGAATAAAGTAAGTTGTGTGGAATAATTAACTAGTTAAGTTATTTATAAAGAAGAGAATAAATAATAATAGTTCATTATTATTTAAGAGGATGGTTATAAATTAAGTTAAATATTTAACGGACAGTTAATTAAGAAGTCTATTAATTAACTAGTAATAGTCCAAGGGTTTAAAGTGTTAATAGGAAGTTTAATTATGAGATTAATCATAATTAAACTCCAAGGACTTACTGTAACTTAAGTCTTTATAAATAAAGGCTTAAGGTTAAGGTTTAGAGGTTACACATTACGACACCACAAAACCCTAAACCTCTCCCCCTCTCTCTCTCTCGGCCGATCGATCGAAAGAACCCCAAGGGGGTTTTCGGCTTTGCTTGTTCGTTCGACGAACGACACACACACACACACACACGAGTTCTAGTGTGTTGCTTTGTTGGTACAACGCGGTCTTGCAGCGTGTCCAGGTGGTGCAGTAGAGGTGGATCATTCTTTAGCAATCTAAAGGTAATTCTTCATCTTATTCTTCTTGTGATCTCATTGACTAGTAGAGATCCAATAATGTGGGATTCAAGTTCCGCCATGTGAATCCTACAAGGTTTTCCTACAGTGGTATCAGAGATCCCTACTAATCTCAATGAGATTCGGTTGAGTTTCTTTTCGTCTTGGAAAAGAACCCTAGAAATTTCGAATCCAAGCATGTGTTCTTCAAGTTTTGAATGAACATTGGATTGAATAGGGTTCTAGATAAAAAGAAATTAGGTTTCTTTTTCCCTTTTTTTTTGTTCGAGATTTCGTGTATATATATATATATATATATATATATATATATATATATATATATATATATATATATATATATATATATATATATATATATATATATATATATATAGTGTAGAATTAAAATCAGAACCAATTAAGGCTACCGAACCCTAGAATTATATATATATATATATATATATATATATATATATATATATATATATATATATATTAAGTTTTTTTTATCTTAGAAAGAAACTTAGTAAGTTTAATCCAAGAAAATTGTTCAAGTTTATGAACAATTGGATTGAAAAGGTTTCAAGATAAAAGAAATTAGGTTTCTTTTTATTTAGTAAGAAAAACCCTAGAAAGTTTGATCCAAGAAAATTGTTCAAGATTATGAACAATTGGATTGAATAAGATTTTTAGATAAAAAGGAAAAAGTTATAATAATAATAATAATTATTATTAAAATAAAAAAGCGGGAGTCAAAACCAAACCAACCGAGATTCGGTTGAGGCTTGGTTCGACGACCGAGTGGTCGTCCGAAACCAAGTCCACCGAGTTTCGGTTGGGTGATGGTTTCTTGGTGATCAAGTTATCGTATTTAGGGTACAAGATTTTATGTAGCCTAAATCGGGAATAAAGAATCTACAAGATTTTATATATATTCTTTTAGTTGTTAAGTCAATCTATGTAAATCTTTTGATTTTTGACTAACTATCAAGAACAAAATCAAAGGAATAGATATACATAAATCCTGATTAGATTGTTTTTTTTAATTAATAATAAAAGATAATAAATTGTTAAAACCAAAATAATTTCGAAATTAAGGGGGAAATAAGAAATCAGTTTATGGGTAATTTAAAAATTATCAGTTTGATAATTTAATAATTATCAGTTTATTTATTTATTTAATATGACATAACCCAAAAGTCATGACATTGTGTTTGTTTTTAATAATTCCGAATTTTTTTTTTATTTTTCGGAAATTTATAAAACTTTTATTTTTTAAATATACAAAACACAAAACCATGTCTTTGGGGTTATGACATAGCAATTCTCGAAATTGCATGTATTTATTTTTTATTTATTTTAGTTGAAATAAAAAGATGGTGATTATAAACAGTTTGTTTAGAAAACCAAGTTGTAAATTAATAATAGCAAAGTAAACAGTTTGTTTATCAACCAAGTTTTATAAAGACAAAATTAAAAGTGGAATTTAAAAACAGTTAGTTTATAAAACCAAGTAATTTTAAAAGGTTAAAAACTGGCTAACGTTTTTCGAACAAAGGAAAATCCTTTTTAGAAAATCTTAGATCAGAGTGCAACCCACCTAATGGAACACCTCACTTGTTCAACGATATTCACATTGTAAGGAGAAAGAACCTTAGATGTGGATTCAAATCATTGCGAGTATTAGGGTGCGTAGGTTCTTGTGATAATCGGGAGTCGCGGCGCAAGGCATCGCACTGTGTTAGGTGGTACGATCTATTTTGGTGATAATCGGGAGTCCCGGCCCAAAATGCACTAGAGAGATTAAAACATGTACAAGTTTGTTGTTCAACTTGATATCCCGAAGATCTAGGAATCGTTTCTAAGTCTAGAGGCGATCGGTATGGCTATACCTACCAGAAATAGCGTGGCTCTAATGGGAAGTGCCCAAACCTTGCATTAGAGGGCGTGAAATATGGATCCTAGTCTACCTATTATTTTTAAAAGGTAATAATGTTAGAAGTTACTTATTTATCTAATCATACTAACCGTTTGTTGTTTTTCTTATAGATGTCTGTACCGTCAGAAATTCCGTTTTAATCACCAAACGAATCGCGAAGGTTCATCACTGAAAAATGGAAGCTTACTGGTCCGAACTACAAAGTTCGGAAGGTGCATTTTAGGAGTTACCTAAAAGCACATAATCTACTGTACGTGATAGACGAGGTGCCCAAGGGACAACCAGGGCAAGATGCCCAGAATGATGAGGTTGACGCTTATTATCAATATCTGGCTGATGAATCACAAGTTATGTCGATTCTTATTCTTACTTCATTATCAGAGCTTACTGATAATCTACGTAAGAAACCATGCTATGAGTTTGTTCAGTGTTTTGAGGAGACGTTTAAAGATAGTACTGAAGAAAGTAAGCAGTTCGTTTTGCAAGAAATCATTTCGTCAAAGATGAAAGATGATCAACCATTAAGTGAAAATCTTATTAACATAAGAAAGTTACTAGATTGTCTCACCCTAGTTACTGGCACATCAAACCAACGCGAACAAGTCTTTTTCTTGTTTGGATATCTCACTCGGTACAATCAGGACAAGGTAGTGCGTTTAGTCGGGAATTTTGATCTGAGTGTCGCAGGTCTACACGAAAAGCTCTTGTGTATACGCGATGTTCAAAGGCTAGAGGAAGAATCTCTCCCCGAGGTTCCAATGGATGAGTTCGATGTATGGTTGAGAGACTTTGCTGATTTGTGTTGCCCAACTTGTGGCAGCAAGGATATTTGCGAGCACACGTCCGATGTGGGACAGTTGGACGCTGACTTTGTTAGTGATTCAGGTATCTTCATGATTGATTGTCTCGTTACTTATAGTGAATCCTGGGTATTGGATACCGGATGTGGTCATCACATTTGCAATCATTTGCATGGATTTAAGAAGAACAGGAGGCTGGGACGAGGAGATGTTGAACTACGAGTAGGCGAAGGTTCCAAGGTTGGAGTTGAAGCCGTAGGAACATATCTTCTCAAGTTGCCTTCAGGAAGAGTTTTGGAACTTAAAGATTGTTATTATGTTCCTAGACTTATTAAGAATGGTATTTCTTTTGATTTACTTATAGACAGTGGTTTTTATTATGAGTTTTATGGAAAAACAATTTCGTGTATAAAAGATGACACTTTATATTTTAAAGCAAATTCTCATAATGGTCTATAAACGTTAAATCTAAATAATATAGAACGAGACGTTTATCATATAAGTAAAAGATCCAAGAGTAACTTTAATCAAACTTATCTTTGGCATTGTCGTTTAGGTCATATAAACGAGAGTCGCATAAAGAAGCTCCACGATGATGGAATTCTAGAGCCATTGGATTTGGAATCATATGCAATAAGAAGCTTATTTATCTGGCAAGATGACAAAAGACCCTTTCAACCACTACAATGAAAGGGCAGGCGAGTTGTTAGGGGTTATACACACAGATGTGTGTGGACCCTTTACTCTAGAAGCCAGAGGTGGATACCGCTACTTCATTACCTTTACTGACGACTTTAGTAGGTATGGTTATGTCTTTCTTATAAGACTAAAGTCTGAGAGCTTTGACAAGTTCAAAGAATATTAGAGGGAAGTAGAGAACCAACTAGGCAAGAAAATTAAGTCACTTCGGTCTGACCGAGGAGGCGAATATTTGAGCCAAGAGTTCGACGATCATTTGAAGGAATGTGGGATTGTTTCACAACTCACACCTCCGTATACACCTCAGATGAATGGTGTATCAGAAAGGAGGAATCGCACCTTGTTATACATGGTACGTTCAATGATGTGTCGCTCCCCACTTCCACTATCTTTTTGGGGACATGCACTCGAGACTGCAGCATTCACACTGAATAGGGTTCCGACCAAGTCAGTAGAAAAGACTCCGTTCGAGCACTGGACGGGGTGAAAACCAAAATTATCTTTTCTCAAGATTTGGGGTTGTGAAGCGTACGTTAGACGTAACTTCACAGACAAACTAAACCCCAAGTCAGACAAGTGTATCTTCGTTGGATATCCAAGGGAAACCTTAGGATACTATTTCTATCATCAAGAAGACAACAAAGTTTTTGTTGCTCAGAAAGGTGTCTTCTTGGAGGAGAACTTTCTAGGAACTGAAACTCCAAGAAAAGAAATAGAGCTTCAAGAAATTGAAGAGAATGAAGATCCACCGACGACTTCAGTCGAACCAGTGGTTCAATAGAGAATTGTTGATTCCCAACCAGACCCACCGGTTGAGGAAGAAGAAACACGCAATCCGCGTAGGTCCAGTAGACCACGCCAAGAACCAGATAGGTATCTTGGATTCATGATCGATGAAGATGATGGAAGTCTACTAGAAACATTAACCTACAGCGAAGCTGCTGACGGCATAGAGTCTGAAAGATGGATCGAGGCTATGCAAGCAGAGACGCAATCCATGTATGACAACCAAGTCTGGATGTTATCAGACTTGCCACCACAATCACGAGCTGTTGGATGCAAGTGGGTTTTCAAAGAAGAAAACTGACATGGATGGGAAAGTGCATACTTACAAAGCACGACTCGTCGCGAAGGGTTTCACGCAAGCACATGGTGTGGATTATTCTGAACCCTACTCGTCAGTCGCTATGCTTAAGTCTATTAGAATTCTTATGGCCATATCAGCATATTATGACTATGAGATATGACAAATGGATGTTAAAACCGCTTCCTTAATGGAGAGTTGAATGAGGACGTATTCATGATACAACCGGATTGTTTTACTGATCCAAAGAATCCTGATAAAGTATGCAAATTGCTAAAATCCATTTATGGATTGAAGCAAGCATCTAGAAGTTGGAACTTACACTTTGACAAAAGAGTCAAAGAATTTGGTTTTGTCAAGAGTGAGTTCCAGGCGTGTGTCTACACAAAATTCAGTGGGAGCATAGTAATCTTCCTAGTCTTGTATGTCGACGACATACTACTTATGGGAAACGATATACCAATATTACAAGGAGTAAAATCCTGGTTAGGTAAATGTTTCCAGATGAAGGACTTGGGAGAAGCCGCGTTTATACTCGGTATAAAAATCTACAGAGTACATACATTGACAAAGTACTGAAGGGATTCAGTATGAGTGATTCCAAGAGAGGTCTCATTCCAATGACACATGGCATTACAATGAGCAAAGCTCAGAGTCCTACATCTAGCAAAGAACAAGCTAGGATGAGTTTGGTACCATATGCTTTGGCAATTGGATCAATCATGTATGCCATGTTATGTACTAGGCCCGATATTGCTTACTCCATAAGTCTTACGAGCAGATATCAAAAGAATCCTGGTGAGCCCCACTGGGTGGCTGTCAAGAACATTCTCAATTATTTGAGAAGGACGAAAGAAATTTTCTTGGTCTTTGGAGGTTCGATGAAAGAATTGCGTGTAACTGGTTACACAGATGCAAGCTTCCAAACCGACAGAGACGATTACAAATCTCAATCGGGATTTGTCTTCACACTAAACGGAGGAGCTATATATTGGAAGAGTCAGAAACAAAATACGATAGCAGATTCAACTACAGAGGCTGAGTACATTGCCACAAATGATGCTGGAAAAGAAGCCATGTGGCTTAAGAATTTTATCGAGGATCTTAGAGTTATTGCCAGTATCTCTAGACCCATCGAAATATTCTGTGATAACAGTGGAGCAATAGCGCAAGCTGTTAAGCCAAGAGAGCATCAAAAGACCAGGCATGTACGCAGGAAATATCACCTCATACGTGAGTATGTTAGAGAAGGTGATATTATAACTAAGAAAATACCAACGCATGACAACGTTGCTGACCCGTTGACAAAACCACTAGCTGGAACAAAGCATGAGAAACATGCACACGCTATAGGCATGCAGTACCTAAATATTGGTAGCTAGTAATTTTGATTATGATTCATAGACATGTTTGAAATCGATACATTATGTAATAACATTTCATGGGATTGAAATAGGAGGTTTTACGTAATATTTTCACATTGTCTATTCTTAACATGTTTTAAACCTATCCTTGATACACAAAGTTTTTGAGTATCTAAAATGTCTGTGGTTGCTTGAATTTAGTGGGAGCTAGATTCAAGAGTTAATACCATTATGAATATTTACCTATTCATAGTTATTGAATAGAGAAACAAGGGTTGTTAAAATAAATATTCATAAATGTTTACAGAGTTTGCTAAACATTAGACGTGACCAAAAGATCGAGATTACTTCATGGAGCCCAAGCATAAGTAATTTCGAGTAGATGTCCTCTGACCTGAGACGTTTTGGTTTGATCACACGATGACTTCTGATCTTTAGCATTTATCTAACGTCACACCGTAAAAGGGTGATCATAAGGAACTTGACTAAGACAGTGGAAGTCGTGGGCAAGACAACGCAAATGTCAAGATGGAATTTGCACCTTCTTTAATTAGAAGAGATATTTCATGGCCGCTCGACGATTAAGACTACTGAAATGCGTGGCCGCGCTCAGAGAATGATTAGATCATTCGGTAATCCATTACTGCAGAAAGTCAAAATCAGTGTCGAAAAAATTCGAGTATATAGAACAAGATCCGTGCTCCATGTCTATTACTCAAATTAAGAAATATCATGATGCGAAAGGAAAATCTGTTAGTGTTATTCATATTATGAATATCATCTCTGGATTTAAGAGTTCTTATAACGTGGTTATCCTAAATGTCTGGCTAGGGACCGCTTTAGGCCAACGATGATCAGAAAGTGATTCTTAACTTGCACAAGTGGGAGTCTGAAGGATTTATGTGCACAGATAAGTACACGTGTCACCGTGTCCAATGTTATAAGGCACTAAAGGGTCACACCACTACACACCCAATAATGGAAAACCGAATTAAGTAAGTTGTGTGGAATAATTAACTAGTTAAGTTATTTATAAAGAAGAAAATTAATAATAATAATAGTTCATTATTATTTAAGAGGTTGGTTAAATATTAAGTTAAATATTTCACGGACAGTTAATTAATAAGTCTATTAATTAACTAGTAATAGTCCAAGGGTTTAAAGTGTTAATAGGAAGTTTGATTATGAGATTAATCATAATTAAACTCCAAGGACTTAACTTTAACTTAAGTCCTTATAAATTAAGGCTTAAGGTTAAGGTTTAGAGGTTACACATTACAACACCACAAAACCCTAAACCTCTCCCTCTCTCTCTCGGCCGATCGATCGAAAGAACCCCAAGGGGGTTTTCGGCTTTGCTTGTTCGTTCGACGAATGACACACACACACACACACACACACGAGTTCTAGTGTGTTGCTTTGTTGGTACAACGCGGTCTTGCAGCGTGTCCTGGTGGTGCAGTAGAGGTGGATCATTCTTTAGCAATCTAAAGGTAATGTTCTTCATCTTATTCCTTTTTGTGATGTCATTGACTAGTAGAGATCCAGTAATGTGGGATTCAAGTTCCGCCATGTGAATGCTACAAGGTTTTCCTACACTCATCACTAACCCATCACTAACACATCCTTTCCACATCATCTTTTCCACATCATCATTTTTAATTAATAAAAAAACACTACATTAAATAAAATAATATTACATTAATAATAAAAAAAAACATTACGAAATTTTTTTTTAACGTTGATTGTAGTTTGGCGGGAGGCTCCAAATGTGTTCGATTAAGGCATTACGAAGTTTATGATCCACAACTCGATCACGTATCTCCTTTTCAGTACGCAATTCGACTGCAACCTGGTCATGCCATGTACGTTGTGGGCGTCAGTAAGCCATGTACGTAACTCCTTTTCAGTACCAAGCATTCCAGAAAAACCATGTATCTCTTGAAGTTTGACATGTAAACATTGGACATCATGAGTTGTTGGTTTTCACAAATACTCAGTCGAGTATAGATGGAATACACATTTACAAAAGTTGTCCAAGCAATCGTACGATGTTTGTTGACCCATGTGTAGGTACTCATCAAACATATCAGCAGCACACAATTGACGTATGGCAGAGGTACACTTTTGAAATACATTAAAACTGGGGTAACCCGTAGCGTCTCTCTTTAGACAGAAATAATCAAAATACGATGGTAAATGACCCTGTAGATTATAAAAATGTATACCTTGGCATATACGGATGAACAAAGGTTTCGACATACGGAACCATCTTCGGAAGTAGTCCGGGTGGAAAACGGCATTCTCGTCAAAGTAATCATTCCATAAACGTTGACCAGCACTAATCCGATATTCTCTTGGTATATATCTTCGTGGTGCTCTTGGCATGGTGGAATTCTCAGCTTCTTGTTCATCCAGAAAATCAAGCGTTTCAATAGTTCGGCTCACATCGAAGACGGACTTTGCATTCACATAATCTTGCCAATAATCATCGGCGTCATCGTTTGGATCCATTTAACGGTAAAAATTATGGAAATTAGGAAGAAAGGAAGTATGTGATTGTGAGTTTAAAAGATGAATATGTGATAGTGTGTTTAAAATGATAGAGTATGTGGGTTTTTATAGAGGTTGGGTGTTAATGTATTAATTAATGTATATATAAAAAAAATTAAATATGAATTCAAGTTTACACGCTCACCCGGCCCCACCTCCCTCTCACGACGCACTCTCACTCCTGTCCTCGCCACGACGCAGCTCCAACGACGCCACCCACGACGCGGCCGTGCCAACGGCGTCGTGGGGCGACGGCAAAAAAATGCCCACGACGTGGGCTACCGACGTGCCGTTGGCATCGGTCTTACAATCAAAACCTTTCTTGCACAGCCTCGTTTTTATAATAGAATTAATTTATACGTGATATTTTTAATATATTTACCATACTTTACAAGTATTATATTAGACCGTATAAACATTAAACATATAATGCAAGTATTGTGATGTATAGATTAAAATGTGTGGTGTAAAATTCATCACTTTTTTTTTTAATTATTCTAGATTACTATTTGTCCACGTGTTAATCCCTTATTTTATTTTCTCTTTCCTCAGCCGTCTTTGTTGAATACTCACTCAACTTCTAATAACTCACTTTTTTTTCTTCTTCTCATTTATGTGTTTTATTTATTTAACACATGACGAATTTTGTATTTACTTCATCTCTATCAAAATAAGTAAATCATTTTCCTTTTTGAAATGTATTAAAATAAATAAATCATTTGAATAATTTATTTTATTTGATAAGTTTTTATATTTAAAATTACACATTTACCCTTATTTATCCCTCTTTAAACATCATTAAGGGTGTGTTGCTCATCCATTTTTGTCATCTTCCTATAAAAAGCAACAAAAAATACAAGGTGTGGGGACCATCTATTCTAATTACCCTATTTAATTTCAATGATCTCTTACTACCTTATTTTGACTCAAAAAACGTGAACTTCAAAGTGATTCACTTATTTTAGTACGGAGGAAATATATGTTAATTTTTGAGAAGTTCTTTTTTGCAAATTTGAATAATTTATACATAAATATATCTCTAATTATTCATTAATATGCAAATCATATTAACTCTAAAATAATATCAGTAATAATAAAATTAGTATATATATTTGAAAATTATGTCATAAAAAATACTACTATAATATATTGTAATCTATATATTGTTTTTCTATATATAACAATTTTTTATGTGTATAAATATCACTAAACATACTTTTGAGTGTTACATAAAAATCTCTAGCTGTATCATGCGGATAAAAACCCACTAGTTTATAACAAAAACTCAGTAAATTACAAATTATAGGTGGGCATATGTCAAGGTTATGTTGATATGATCAAATTGTTTGATCGCAGCAAATTCACAACCAAATTTAATATTTCCTCCATTTTAAAATAATTGATACACTTTCTATTTTGGAATTTTTTAAAATAAGTGATACACTTTGAAAACTTACCATATTTAGTAAAAGGTAGTGTAGCCCACATCCACTAATTATCTCCTTCTATATTGTGAAAAGACACATTTACCCTTACTTTTACTTTTAAACATCATTAAATTTACATTAATCAATATATGTGGGACACATATTTCATTAACTATCCTATTTAATCAAATTAACCCTCATTATCATATTTTGCCTAAAAAATCGTGAACTCCAAAATGTATCACTTATTTTGAAACGGAGGAAGTAATTTTTTAGTGGTAAGAATTGTTAATTTCTCCCTTGAAAAGCTGAATTTTCAGAAGTCATCAACCAGATAGATACTGGTTCAAAAGAGCATAGAATTTATTGTAAGTCTCAAGTTCAACATCTGGTTGAAACTAAAGTTAAAAAAAATAATAATAAATAACTAGCCCTTATATATATATAATATATACTTATAAACTATCTAAATAAGTTTTCTTAAATATGCCCTTAAAGTGTGATGGGAATTATTGTATATTTGTTATAACATGTTTATTGTTAGTCATAAATAAGTGAACTTAAGTGTATAATGTGGCGTTGTATACATTTTACTGAGTTTTACTAAGACCGCTGTCAACGGTCCGTCAGCAGCTCCCGTCGTGGCCATTTTTTCGCTGTCGCCCCACGACGCCGTTAGCACGGGTGCGTCGTGGGTGCCGTCGTTGGGATGTTGTCGGGGTGAGGACGGGTGGCTGTGCGCGTCGGGGGAAGGGGTGGGGCCGAGGGGAGCGTATATTTTGAATTCAAAATTTAATTTTTTTTTCTTTATACTAATTTTCTCCTATAAATACAATACCCCTCATTCATAAATTTATACCACTTCTCTCACTTCTTCATTACCTTCATACATATAAAATTTCATCATGAACCGCAGATCCAACTCCTCCCCGTCAAATGATCACTTCCAAAGTTTGTTGAATTACCCCGTCACCGGCATATTCGTCAAATGCTGGTCAGACTAGTCAGCCCACCCCGAGCAACATAGCATCTGGTCGGGGTCGGGTTCTGGTTTTGTTTCGTTCTACTCGTCTCCCGGCGGTTTCACTATCGGTATGCCGAACCAAGGCGGTATGCCGAACCAAGGCGGTTTTCAGCCGGGTTAGCATCCCAGTTTCCAACCCGGTTATCAACCCGATTACCAACCCGGTTATCAACCTAGTTTCCAACCCGGTTTCTATGTCGGCGGTTATTTTCCCGGTACTGGCAGCGGTTACCAACCGGATTTACAAACTAAATCCCCGCCCGAAGTGGAAGAGGAAGACGAAGGAGAGGGCCCACAAGCGGTGGCCGAACCGGCCGAACCAAGCAGGGGAAGAGGAAGAAGAAGAAGAAGAAGAAGAAGAAGAGCTACACCAGTGGTTAAGAGGCTGGTTCGGTGCGGAAATGGTCCATCCCGGTGGCCATTATTTTATGCCAGCGGTGGATAAATGCTTCACAAAACGCAGAAATCAGGAACTCACAATCCGGTGATCGACTTTGGGGGCAGATTGAAGACGAGTACAACTCACTAGTTGATGAAAAGCGCACCAGAAGTCAACTCCAAGGAAAATGGAACAAGATAAAAACGGATGTTCGGAAGTTTGGGGAAATCATTAAACGGTTCGAGTCAAGGCGACAAAGGGGGGTCGATGACCAAGGCGTGCTCAACGCTGCAAAACAACAATTTTATGACAACAACAGAAGACATTTTTTGTTCGACAAGTGTTGGGATGAACTAAAATATTACCCAAAGTTTTGGGTAGATTACAACGTCATGAATCCCCAACCCGAGCCCAACCCAGTGAACCTTGGCGAAGACAACCCCAACCCGCTCCCGTCCGCGAATATGGAAGGTCTATTCTGTGACGACCCGATCCGTCGACCACCGTGTCGTAATGTTAGCCGGCGTACGACAAGTTCCTCGGATGCGACTTCGTCACAGTATTCAAGTGACGAAACTCATGACCGGATATGTGATGCCGCCATACTGCAAGCTGACGCTTTGAAGACTATCAAAGAAGCGACTGTGGAGCGCAGGATATCGGATGCTTTCAGAGTCCTTCATTGTTCGGTTCCCGATAATTTGAATCGAAGAGAGCGAAAAGCGATTTTAAAATATCGCAGGAGTTTATTGGACAAATACGCTGATCCGGACTCAACCGATGACGGAGAAGACGACGAGGACGGCGAGTAGTTTTTTTTTAAGTTTAATGTTTTTTTTATGTTTAATATTTTTTTATTAAATTTAATGTTTTTTTATGTTTAATGTTTTTTTACTTAATTTAATGTTTTTTTTATGTTTTAATGTCTTTTTTTAGTTTAATGTAATGTTTTTTAATTTAATGTAATGTTTTTTTATTTAATGTAGTGTTTTTTTACTAATTAAAATGATGATGTGGAAAGGATGGGTTTAGTGATGGGTAGGGTTGACACGACCGTGTCAGTATCGTGTCAGTAAGGATGTGCTGACGTGGCGCTACTGTTGGGTTTACTGACGACCAACTGTTGGGACAGACCTAATCAATATAAACTTTAAGAAGTTCACGGATTACGAGAACAGATATTTTTAAACTCTTCTTTATTAATTAATATATTAAACAAAGTATAAGTAATTGTGGAATATTTAAGAACACTAGCAGGTACCCGCGCAATGCGGCGACGAGTACCTGTGTAACAATGTTTTATGGCGGGCGAATTTGGGGAACATGCTGTCCTTCCTAATTTAACAAACATCTCACCTACCATAATATTTTGTAACAACACATGAGATGTCTACGACATATCTAATCTCCCCAACGACTAAACCAGAAGTTAAGTCAAAGGGTCCATTGTGTTGTCCTTAATGCAACCTTTGGATCACCAAGGTTAATAGATAACATAGTTTTTTCAGCTTTTTCAAGTACCAGCTACCGATATAAAAAAACAGAAAGATATCATAGTTCTTTCCTGTTGCTAGCAGCCGTTTACACTTTGTCAATACCCAGATGTGAATCAATATCAACATCAACTTAGGTTTCGTCAAGCAATGTATCTCCCTAGACAAACAAATAAAAATATCACAAATGACCTTCGAAACTTCCATCTGAAGGAAAACAATGTTTACCATTGTTGACTGTTGTGAGAGTGAAAGTATTGTTGACTTTGACAATTTCCTCACCTTGATCAATTTCCTCACTTAGTCACTAATCTTTGATCTGCAGTAGCATCTCAACCTTGTAAAATATGTATCTTAATTCTAACTATAATTCCCTCACCAAATTTATCAAACAAAGGTCTACCAGCTTGCCTGAAAATTTACATCACAACATAATAGAAGGGTTAATACAAAATTTAGAGCTCAATAAGCTGAAAATAAATCAGTGAAAACATCTACTTTTCCAAAAAAAAGTTATTATATATTAACTATTAAAAAGAGAAAGAACTAAATCGATGGTACTTGCATAAAGTCTAGAAGATCAATACTACCATTACTGTCAACGTAAGAAAGGGACATTCATTTACTGCAGAGATGATCATCAAACTTCAAACAAAATTCAATAATGAGTATGCACCGTGAAAAAGTTAACCACAACAATATAGAAGCTAGCCAAACAAAATATTTTTGTGGAAAAGTACCTCCACGAGTAATCTTGGTTGTAGCAGCAATATCAACACTTATATGTTCTTGAAACAATTTCCTTGCTCCTTCCTACAGATGTTACATCAAAATAAATTAATTGAAGAATCAATACATATTTGCATAATTGTGCGAATATACATATATCATGAACAAAACAAAAACTAAATCTGAAAACCTAATCGTTCATGTTTTCAGAAATGAAAAACGCAATCTGATGTCTATGATTTCAATTAAACACGTACCAGCCACAAACTAAAATCAACTTCAATCAATGCGGCAATTTGGAGTAACAGTAAGTCCGTAACCTTAAAAAATCACATCAATACATTTGTGTGTGATTGTGCATATACACAAATATTTTTAACAACTAAAATTGACCAAATCTGAAATCAAGCGAAGTAAATCAAAGCTTACAGAGTCGCAGAAAGACGTTTATTGCAGCATACGCGTGTGCAAAAACTGGCAATGATTCGACTGCATATAAGATTAGGGTTGGAAGAACAAACCCCATAGTTAAGATCGATATGACCAATCAAATTCGAAATGATAAGTCTGAGAAATCACAAAAAACAAATCGAATTAGATCGAATATATCAACCAAATTTTGTATATGTTAATCTATTATCGTGTACTAAAGCTCGGATTATCATGTATAACGAAATAACAAATCCAAAAAAAATTCTCGAAACAGGAATTGATAAAAATCAGAATTGATTAAACTGAAGAAATAAACGATGAAGGTGTACCACGCTTGCAGGCTGCAACGATCGTCCGTTTATGCTGCGCCTTGAACTCAAACTTATGAGAAAGAAATTAGGGTTTGGTCGGATTAAAAGCATTGGGTTGTCGTTTAAATTTCCAATTCAATTTCCCAATCGGCGGTTCCATTCCCAAGTCGTCGTTTACAATTCCCGTCGTTTCCATTTCCCCCGTTCATGGTTTGGAACGATTAATAATAAGCATTGGGTTGTGCGCTAAACATATGATATAGTTAATAATAAGGCTTTAGGGTTTAATATTTGGAGATATTAACAGACGCAGGCTTGTCCCAGCGATTGTTGATGCAGCTTAGTAACCAGAGGTGGTGGTGGGTTCGATTCCTGCGTAGTGTGTTTTTTTTCCAAAAAAATTACAATTCTATAATTAGCAAGTGTGTTGGCTGAATTTTCAGCCTTGCTAATTATATAAAGGGTAAACTCTTTATAATATAGTAGAGATGAATCTAACTAAATTACTTGAAGGAAATAAATAATGCAACAAATGTTAACTAACACAAGTATTGATTAACAAATAAATTAATAAAAGAAAAAATGACATTTAAAGGCTCGGTTTTCTTTTCTAGCTGGACATGATACAACTAAAATTTAGTTCGGGCCTTTTCTCACTTGGCTGAATTTATCAAGAAAAATTAAAAGGAGTTCGGCCTTCTTTACCCAACCGATCATCGTCTTAAATAGTTGTCGGGTTTTTGGCCTTGGCCTTCGGCCGACCTTGACCCAACACTCAACACTCGGGAATTTGAACGTCGCATAATTAATTAATTCATCGTGATAAAGATCACATAATTGTGCAACCAAAACGACATCTCAAATTAAATATCACACATAATTTATCACCTAAAAAATAAATGGATAAATGTAATTTAAGGTAACTAAAATAGTATTTAATTACTTGAAAATTCAGGACGTTACAACTCAACTCCATTTGAAATAGACTTTGTCCCCGAAGTCATTGCTCGGAAGAAGCTCAGGGTAGCGATCTTACATCTCAGATCCAGGCTCCTAAAACACCACCACGTGCTCGTTAGTGGTACATCTCTTTAAATGGGGAAAAATGAATGGGTTATGAATGAAATGAAGTTATTCAGGGGAACTACTCGATCAGAATGAACTCCGGCTCTCGTAACTGCTCATGCGAACCTTCTGTCTCCAGGGGCGTAAGACGTTAAGGGCAAAAATCGAAATGCCCTCTAAGGATCTCGGTTTATCGTAAAAAAGGTCGATAATAAACCCAAAATAATCCATGATACTCTGCTGAAGGTGTCTTCTTGCTCTCGCAGCTGGACTCGGTTAACGTTGCGTTGAATCTCCGATTCAACTCCACTTGGAGATTTGTTACGGTTTTGTTTGTGGCGACAGATGATCTCGGTCCTCCAAGTCATGCTCACAATCTCAGATAACAATAAGTTTGTTGAAAATTTCTTCCCGCACAGTTCTATCAACTAACTACTCATAAAATTTAGCAAGAGAAAGATTTTTATTATTGACAATACCTACCAGTAATGGCATTTCGAGGTCCTCTTACTCTATGGGACATTAGTTTATTTAAGACATAAGAAACAATTTAGTGGTTCTCACCACTATCAAACAATACACAAACAAGCACATTATTCGCGATAAATGTATTTATTACATAGTATTCTCGTATACTCAGATATAATTCATAGAAGATGTTCACCTAATAAGCAACTCATGCCTTTTTCTCAGTTTTGCATATACTCAAATGCACTCATCTCAAATTTCTACAACTTGCTTTTAACTCAACGCAAGCTATATTATCAATTTAACTCAAATCTCGCTTAATGACTTCTCACCAGTCAACGTAATAAATACATTTACTCGTTTTTTCGATATTTCACGTGCTCCAATTTAATAATTTATGTTACTGGAACGAATAAATCATCACTTAATCCGCGTTATTGGTTCCTTTGTTAACTCGTATTTTAACAATTTTCCGTTGACTCTTTTTAATATTACTCTCTTAACTCATTTTAAGGATTCTTCTTAACTCGTTAATGATTTCAACATTGAGCTCATTCATCATTTTCTCGCTTTATTCTCATTTACATTATCTCTTGATTAGTTCGACTATATGCCCACTCATTAACCTCATTTTATTTTGAAGTTTTAAACGCCTCAATTTAATGTTTTCTCATTCCTCGATTAATTAATTAACTCGTTAATTCTCATGTACTCGCTTACTCATGTATGTTCTCATTCATAATTTAAAGGTTTCCTCATTGCCCTAAATTTGGCGCTTCCTCAATTTAACACCTGATAGCATTTTAATAAAATTTTATGGTCAAATTCACTTGATATTTTTCTCATTTACTCATTTCAATAGTTACTCTCACTTTAATAATTACTAATTTAGTATTTTCACGCAACAAAAGTTTTGCTCAACAATTTTCTCGACTTGATTTAATAATCTCTCATTACGAATTTTATTTTTCATTTAACGCAATTTATTAATCTCAATTAACTCAATAATACGAATTTAATAATTCACATTTTATGATTATTCTTTATTCGTACTCATAATATTGTCGGTTTCCCTTTTACCACCACTCAACTCCACTTGGAGAAAACTCGTCACCGCATTTGGAACTTGCACTCTCTACCGTCATAAAATAAACAGTCATATCATCACTTAAACAATTAGAATACTCATACTAAATTCACAATAACAAGCATTGGTCCATTGCTCTCCTTAAAATCTCCCCATAACCAACCAAAAGTCATGTGTGTATGATAATATGGGCCCTCTATTACTTTCGACACCTACTTTTGTTTGATCACGAGTCAATACCAAAGTTCACAACTTCCCAAACAAGAATTTAACCAATTGAGTCACAACCGGTCTCAATGTAACATGTAGGCCCCGGTACCGACCCCTCTAGTCGATCTTGTCCCAAACGCAACAATCCCGCCCAGTCGATCGTCTCTCAGTCAATCATTATAGGAACTCGTAATCCCATAATCATCACTTAGAAAATCAAACATATATTGTATCTCATTATGTATATTTGTAGGAACTCGTACTAACACTCATTAGTTTAATTTGTTGATCCTCATTTCTGATTAAAAATTTTTATATCTCATTTGATTACTTTTTAAATCAACTCTTATGCACTGTGTGAGTTGCTCTCAACGTATACTCTTTACGCCCTCCCGCACCTCATTCATCCAATTTCTCATTTTAAGAGAATTTGACTGTTCAATACAGTTAATAGGTTTCTCGTTAGCATTCTCAGGGATTCTCGTATCCTTATTAGATTTTCTTAATTATAACTCATTTTTTTATCAGTCTCATATATAACATCTCAATTACCATCTCATTTATGGTTATTCATTTTAGGACTTCTCATAAGTCAAACTTATTATGTGTATTAGTATCTCTACTTTTACATCGCGTTACACATTCACGTTTATCTCTTGCTCACATTTATATATTAGTTCTCATTTGGTTTACTCATGGTATGATTAGTACTAATTTAACCATATATCAATCTTGTAGTTTAAAATAAGTTCTCTTTTAGCTCGTAGTGAATAAACCTCGTTAACTCAATCTTGTCTGTTAACTCAATTAATAACTCATTTTGGGTTCCTCATTCCACTTAATTAATGTTGTCTCAATACGAGGCTATTAAAATTTGTATCGCCAAACTCTTTTAATAGTCCTCTTAATTTGCGTTCTCGATGTCTTCTCTAATTAGATTCGTAAATGATTTTTAAATAGTTGAACTCTATAGATTTTCACATAAGATTTTCTCAATTTGTTAACCTCTTACTCAATTTAATAATCACTTATAACTTAAATAAAGTTTTCTCGTTTAATTAGTTTTGAACACTTGTTCAATCATCTTGATTCATTAATTTCCCAATCATTTTATTGGACATATATTCTTTATTCTCATTAAAATATTCATATGGCTCTTGTTCCTCATTTTAATAATTTATCATTTAATTTAATGATTGTTACTCATTTTGTTTTAATAGCCTCATGCTTAACTCGTTCTTATAATTATCTATCGATTTTAGTTAATGACCTCTCATCTCGTGTGTGTCACTAGTTTCCCATAAATCACATTAGTTAATGATTTCCTCGTTTACTCAATCATTATTGATTTGTTTTTCAATCTGCTTTAATAAGCTTCCACTTGGTTCGTTTTGACAACTTTTTATCATCTTGAATTAATAATCTCATTTTTAATTTGTTTCTCGATTTTTTCATAATTTCAACTTAGTGGTGTTATTATTCAATTTACTCATTAATTTGAATTTAACATTTTTCTCATATTTCTCATTTACTTTGATTTAACGATTGTTCAATCTCCCTTGATTGGTTAATAACTCAATAATTTTATTCGATCACTATTCCCTAAGTCTCATTTCAATCTTTTTAATATGTCTCTTATTACTCAATCAATAAATTATCATTTAAAGATTTCAACTCGATTTGACTCAATAATCTCCCTCCTGGCTTGTTTTGATAGCTCTTATTTAATTTGTTTCACTATTTTCTCATAAATCTTTTTTTTTTGTTGTGATTTTAACTCATTAATCATGTACTCGTCAATTTAAACATGGTGATATTTTATTATCTCATACTAATGTTTATTATGAGTTTTCACCCTCGCACTAAACATAAGGCAATCAACTCATAAAGTTCGCATTTAATTTATATATAGTCGTATATATTGCGTTTATTCTGGTTCTAAATCTCTGTTATCCTCTTATTATTAAATGTCTCTCGCGATGACATTTTAATCAATTAAATAGCTCATAGATAAAGTACTAGAGGCACAAGGTCGTCGTGATGCGTTGCTTCTCGATTTGGATTTGGACTCGTTTTAAAACATTTAAAAAAACTAATTTTGAAAACTCATGTTTCGACTTGAGTCTGCCGTATGCAGTCCACCTCTTGTGAACCCAATTCGCTCAAGCCAGAGATCTGATACCAACTTGTAACATCTCAAAAATTAGGGGAAACTTAAATTTTTTTATTAAATAAAATGTAACCATTTTCCCCAATTACAAGTAAATCAAAAGGTCCCACTTAATTAAATATTAAAAGTCAACAGTCTCATTGTTAAATGCGGAATAATAAATGATGTGTTTTAAAATTGTTTGACTCGACAAACATAAATCCAAATCCACAAGAAACTCAATACGCAACACATCAAACGATAACCTTCTCTTTTGCCCCTGCTAGTGTCATACCCCGCCAAAAATAAGTTTTACTTCATTTAAAATGTTTTGCGTAAGAACGGAGGTGTAAAGTTCATGACAACATACCAAAAATTAAGTAAACAAACAACCACGCAATAACGAAATAAAAATAGTTTCATTTTCTAAAAATAGAAAGTTTCCAAAATAGCAAGTTTCCTAAAACATAAATTGTTTGAAAATGAAATGATTATTCGTAAACTTAATTTTTTATTCATGGCTCACGACAATCCACTGCTCATATCCTCCAGTCTCACTATGAACATAATCACCTGAAAAATATAAATATAAAAGGGTCAACAAATAATGTTGAGTGAATCTACAGGGTTAATGTTTATCGTAAGAGTAAAGTGTTTGCTACCCAAAATGATTGTTATGAAAATAGTTTTATGACTGAAAAAGTATAAGTTCAACACCGAGATGATATGAGAAATAAGTATGAAAAGTGAAGTGTAATTGTAGAAGATCTACAATTACTAGTTTTGTTTATGAAAAAGTGTTGAACAAGTTATTATGTTTAACATCGCATGACTGTTATTGTTGGAATTATTTGCACAGTTAGTTAACCTATGATGGTACATCCAAACCTACGAAACACTTATGGGTCACACTGGTCAGTGCATGTATTATGAGCAAGATATGTAATGATACTACGAAGAGGAATGATTCATAATAGTCATTATGAATCAGTTAAGTATTAAGTTAAGTTTAACTGATTACTAGGTTAATTTAACTAACTAATTAATACAAGTATATGTACATTTACTAGTTGAGTAAATATATAAGGTGTTAATTTAAGATTATCGATAATATGATTTAAGGCTATTAAATCATATAGTGTTTGGATAATATTATAATTTAGATTATATAAAGTTTATTAAATAATTAATTATTAAAAGTATAAATACAAGTATATTTCGTATATGTATATATACCAAAATATATTAGTGTATTAATACTAGACATTTAATAATTAAGTGCAACAATAATATCTAGATAAACTATGAGGGTTGAATGTGTAAAAGGATAAGTTTAATTAAGAAGTTAATCTTAATTAAACTAGAAGGGTTCTAAGTGAAAGATCTTTTATTATAAATAGAAGGCTTAAGGCTTAACCTAATCTCTTGATCCTTGCCCCCCATACATGAAATTCTCCCCTCTCTCTCCTCCTTGTTTCAGCCGAATTGAGCAAGAACACAAAGCCTTGTGTTCTTCGTTCTTAGTGTTATTCGAGTCTTGAAGAACAAGTTCATTGCAAGGATCAACTAGAAGGTCGCTCGTTGTGTTCATCATCAGTGGACTTTCTTAAGCAAACATTAAGGTATGTTTTGGGAAACCCTTTTCCCCTCTTGTTTAACCGATTCCCAAGAACCCTAGGGTTCTTGGTGGTAGTTGACGAACACACATAAGCATTGTGTGTGTTCGAGTTTTCGTACAAGGTTTCTTTCTTGTTAATCTAGTTTAGATTTCCAAGTTCCTATACTCCTTTAAGGTTTAAAGATTAAGTTTAATCTCAGTTCCGCTTTTAGGGATTAAACTAGCTAGTTGGTTTAACCGGCAAGAACACCACCATGTTCTTGTCAGTATGGTTTGAACCAAGATACTAGGTGGTCGACCCAATGGGTTGATCAGTGTTATGAAACCCTTCAGTGGTATCAGAGCGATGGTTTAGAAATCTAAACAAGAATAACAAAGTTTTGTTTGTTTAATTTCCAAGTTTTTATTTTTTGTTCCTTCTTCTTTTTCTTTCTATGGATTTCGAGAAAGGGAAACAACCCTAGGACCAAGAATGTTAAAAATTTTAGTTTAATTGGTCAAAAGGATTCTAACCCTAGAATTTTCGAAATCTAGAAAGAACCCTAGGACCAAGTATGTTAAACTAGTTTAGTTTAATTGGTCAAAAAGATTGTTTCCCTAAACCCTAGAAATTTCAGAAATACCAAGAACCCTAGGATCAAGAATGTCAAAGTTTTTGGTCAAAAGGATTCTTTCCTTTTTCCCTTGATCTTCAAAATCTAGGACCAAGTATGTTAAACTTGTTTAGTTTAATTGGTCAAAAGGATTCTTTCCCTAAACCCTAGAAATTTCGGAAATACCAAGAACCCTAGGATCAAGAAGTTCAAAGTTTTTGGTCAAAAGGATTCTTTACTTTTTCCCTTGATCTTCAAAATCTAGGACCAAGTATGTTAAACTTGTTTAATTTAATTGGTCAAAAAGGATTCTTTCCTTTTCTCCCAAGATTTCGAAATCATGGAGGACTCTTAGACACCAAGTTTGTTAAACTAGTTTAGTTTAATTGGTGGAAAAGCTTCTTGAGCTTTAGAATTTTTGAACCCTAGAAGTAACCTAGGACCAAAAATATTAAACTAGTTTAGTTTAATTGGTTAATAGGATTAATCAAGAACATAATCTAAAATGTAGTATAATTAAACAAGTTTATGTTTAATAGGTTTAATTATTGTTTTAATGAGTTTATCAAAACTAGTTCTTTACACCTAGAAATCTAGACAAAGTTTTATTGTCTAAAAAGTTTAAATGAATAAGTTTAAATAAATTTATTAAAAGTTATAATCTATCCTAGAATTTAAACAAAGTTTAATAATTGGTTGAATAGGATTGATTATGATTAATCTTTAAGTAAAAGATTTTATTGATCAAGAAAGTCAAAACTAGGTTTTAATTGATCAAAAACAAGATAAAGGTTTAATTAATTAAATTTAATTAAGGATAAAAAGGAAGTGTTTATTTTAAAGTCTTAAATATAACAAGATGTATTTATATTAATATATAATTTTTGGAATTTTTTAAATATTTAAAAGAAAATGAATTTTACAAGGTAAAATAGTTTGTAGGTATTTTAATTAATCTAAGTTAAAAAAACATATATATAAACTAGGTATAATCTTCATATTAGAATATTATAAGGTTTTAAAAATATAAATTATATATACATATATTAAATACAAGATTAAATGAAACATTAAATATAAATGTTATTTTGATCATTTAGTTGTAATATTAAAGTAACTACAAATTTGTATTAAGTTACAATTAAACTAGAAATGTACAAAGTTGTAAACAACTAGAAATTATACAAAGTAAGGTTTTATTATAATTAGATTATAATACAAAAGTTATAAATATTAAATTATATAAAGTTATAAGTAATTATAACTAGTTATTTATACAAGTATATTACGAGTTACGTAAAATACTAGATTAATGATCAAGAGTAAGATAACATAGGAAATTTAAGAATCTATATTTAACCAGTCTAAGTTAAATATAAGAATCGTTCAAACAAAATAAGATTATTATATATTAGTATATATATAATAAGTTCATTAGTGTTCACCAAGTAAAAGCTAGTGATTGTGTTTGCTTAAGTTCCATCATGGTTGTTGGAATTAGTGGGAGCTACACAAGAAAGTCCCAAGGTTTATAAATGTATCTCAAGGATATGTTTTGGCGAATCTAATGAATAATGTTTAATTTTATTATTAGACATATAAAAACTAGATATGTTAATTAGAGTTATGACTTGTGTTCGTAAGTCATAAATAATTAAAATCTCTATTTTAAAAGTTTAACATAAGGTTCAAAAGTTTTTCAAGTAAATAAAATAAGTACGTTTTATTAAGATAAAGTTTTTCACAAAACTTAGTAATATCTTTTGTACACCTCGTTTTAAGGTATACAAATAAAATCGAACGAATTTATAACTTAGAGTTTTAAAGGATATTTAAAAGGGCGTCTTGTGAAATTAAGTACACGAATCGCAAATTTTTAAAATAAGGATTAAAATTGGAATAAGGTTTAAGTTTAGTTTAAGACTTAAAAAAACCCAAGAAAAGGTTAGATCTAAGTACTATCCACCTAATGGAACACCTCACTTGTTCAACGATATTCATATTGTAAGGATAAAGAACCTTAGATATGGATTCAAATCATTGCGAGTGTTAGGGTGCGTAAGGTTCTGTGATAATTGGGAGTCCCGGCGCAGAACATCGCACTATCTTAGATGGTATGATCTACTTTGGTGATAATCGGGAGTCCCGGCCCAAAAAGTACTTGAGTAGAATAAACATACTAGAATCTATTGCAACTTAGAAATGTACGATTAAATTGTACAAGGTTGTAGTAAGTTATAAGTCTATAGATTCTACGACCCCTAGGAATCGTATCAGGTCTTGGTACGATCGGTAAGGATGTAACCTACCAGAAACAGCATGTCTCGTCGGGAAGTGCCCAAACCTTGCGACGAGAATGTGATATATGGATCCTCGGCCTAAAATATTAATTATGGGTTTATAATATATTTTAGAGATGTTTATTGATGATTACTAATTAAATTGGGTTTGATTTGTAGACGGCAGCAATAAACACAACGATAAACACCAACAAACTCTCGCGACGTTTCTTTCTAGGAAAGAGAGAATAGACTGGGTCAAATTTCCTCAATTGGAGACGTGATCTTAAGATCATGATCAGACAAGAAAGGAATAGAAATGACCTAGAAAGAAATGTATTGAATTCCCCTGCCAAGGATGCGAAGAACGAACCAGGACAAGCATTTTACGCTTGTAAGGCGTTCGCTTCTTGCAAGATGGCTAAGGGAACATCAGTGAGTGCACACGTCATGAAAATTAAAGTGCACGTTGATCACCTTGCTAGACTTGGTCACCTCATGCCATTGCAGTTAGCAATTGACACTATACTCAACTCGTTGTCCGATGACTACAAGTTCTTTGTAGTCAACTACAACAAACATAATATTGGGACCAATTCTAAGAGGGATCACACAGTAACTGATGATGGCGATAGAGAAGGGCAAAATGGTAAAGGAAAGGGTAAAACCAATCCTAGTCGGGAAATGCCGAGTGGTAAAATGATCAAGCATAAAGGCGAGAAGATGAGACCTAACATAGCGAAGGCCGAGAATCGGTGCTTCAAATGTGGAGAGGTCGGGCATTGGAAATTGGATTGTCCAAAGATTGCCGGTAGTGGAGGACTTACTAGTTCCTCAGGTAACACGACCAAACTTCATATTCACTTTGAGATACTTGTAAAGAACATTACGAGTAATCTAACCTATGCAATCGTTTATTGCAGGAGGAAATGGAAAATGATGGTAGCCTACATGAGATGAATCCCACGAGCACCAAGATTTTGATTCAGTATTTTTCATATGAATTCAGTAAAACAATTTTTTTAGTTGTTTTAAACAAATTACAATTTTTATTTTATGATAAATTTCGGTTTTGAGTTTATCATCATTGAATCCATGGTTGAATTATATTGTGTGTGCATGTGTGTTGGTTATACTAGTCAAGTTTTATGACTAGATTATAAAGTCAAGTGTTGACTTAATAATAATCTCATTGTTTGCATTTGTTTGATTGTTGAGTAATATCTTAGAAGCTCAAATTACTTAGATACTAGTAATTAGAAAGTCTTTCTAAATATAAGTATCTAAGAGTTTTTATGGAAAGCATGAAGTTCAAGGTACATTGAACTTAATTAAAACATCTTAAGTAATGGTTACTTATGATAGTAAGTTTTAAAGTATTAGTATTAATATAGTATGATTATATTGGATATAATCAAGAAACACTTTAAAGAGTATTATTACAAGTCTTTAATACTTGTGCTAAAGGAATTTAATGAAGTCATAATTCCCTAATAGGAATAAATGGATATTCGTTTAATCCAAGGAGAATGACTTAGACATTAAATGAACTCTTAAAAGGTCAGACTATATTAAAGTATTTAAGAATTAAAAGGTATTATTGAACGGCATTAGATTAAACAATAATCCGGATAAAATGCTATGCAAAGTATCCAACGGTGGATCATTCACTGTCCAATGTATTCGGAAATGGATAGATGAAAAGCTCACGTCTTCAGGGTATGTAGATATGCCATGGGCCGGATCCCGGTAGCTAAGTGTTTACAAGATAGAGGTATTAACATGGCTTCTACAATTTGTAAAGTCTGTGATCGCGATGAGGAAAACGTCGAGCATACTTTCATCCGGTGTCCAAAAACGGTCGAGATATTATCTTGGATTTTCAAGTGGTGCGGGATTTCTAATCCCTCGTTGAACTCAGTTAAAGATCTTATTGAGTTTTGTAAGAATTGGGGGAATTGTAACATGAAGAAGAAGGTGTTAACAACTATTATACAATGCTCGATGTGGTGTATTTGAAAGTCAAGAAATGAGGCGATTTTTAACAATGCGCATAAGACATATGCGGTTATAGCAGGAGAAATTATCTCTACTTCTTATTTGTGGGTAAAACATAGAAGTAAGATATCATGTAATTGGGTTGATTGGGAAATTTTTCCATTTTCTGTTTCCTTGTAATTGTTCGCTTTCCTTAGCATCTTGCTAAGTCGTTTTTCGTTAATATATATTTGTCGTTTCCAAAAAAAAAGGTATTATTGAAAGTCTTTCACACTTGTAATAAATACAATATTTGATCAAGTCATAATTTCCTAATAGGAATACTGGATATTTGAGAAATCCAAGAAATGACTTTGGTATTAAATGAAGTTCTTAAAAGATACTAATATATTTAAGAATTGGGAGTATCATTTCAAGTGTCTTATACTTGTTAGATACGCTGATCAATGAAAGTCATGATTCCCTTAAAAGGAATATTGGATATTCGCAAATCCAAATGATGACTTTAATAATTGATAAATTCTTAAAAGGTTAAACTATAAGATTTTGACTAGGTCAAAGTAAACGTTTAAGTGATGCTTATTTTCCATAAAATTTAGTGGGAGCTATGACTAACGTATTCATTAAAGGTACTAATGAATATAGTAAGCTAGTAAGATATTAACAACAAGGTATTACCAAATCGTTTGCCAAAGAGTTAAGAGAAATGATAAATGATCATTAATTAGATTATTGCAAACCTAATAGTGTGATCACAAGTCTTGTGATTAATTATTGCATATCTAATAGGATATTCACACTGCAGTGGATAACATAATCATTTAAGGAAATTTCTTTAACTAGTAATAAGATATCTACAAATCAAGTAACTAAAAGAGGCTTTAGTTACAAGGCGAATTTATGAATTCAAGAAACTAAGGAGTTAAATTACAATCCTCCTATGTTTACTGAATTACATAAAAGGCAAGACTAGAATATGTTCTAGAATGTTGCAAGAACAAAATCTAGCAAAGACAAAAGTAATAGTGTTTTTCAAACACTTGTCTTATGTCTTTAGTTTAATAGGAATCACTAGATCAGTGATAAAGTTACAAGTAAAATTGTAAAAGTCATTAAGTAGTCAACACGAATGAAAGGAATAAGTAATGATGCAATAATAATTCTGTATCTATGTCCAGTGTGGAATAATACATGAGTTAGTATCATTGTTATTCAGACTTTGTATGTTTTACAATATCCATGAGTAAAAGTCTATTTATTCAAAAGATATAATCCGTGACTACTCGTCTTGGTGGGAACCTTGATGGGACGTTAACGTTATCGCGGTATTTGGTGGAGATTCGAATTTTCTCGAAGATAGCTACACAAGTGTTGTTGTGGACCAAATATCGGTGATATTCTGTTGGAGCTCGACGAATATTGGACTGACCACCGTGACAATACTTCGTGGTTGAAAAGTTCAAAAGTATTGTTCACTAGGATTGTTCTTAAGTCTGAGGTATTTGGTTTGGGATACAATGACTAATGTACTTTGGTTCGTCTTAGACAACTCTAAAATATGATTGTCATATGAGGCCTTACTGGGTACAACGGAAGTTGTATTTTGAATCCAAAATATAAGAAGATGGTCATTGCACCTCCTTTTTAGGAGAGATATTTATGGGTCCCTTTACATGATGGAAAACTGGTAAGTGCATGGCCATGCCCAAACGAACTGGTTTGTTTTTTGTCGTTTATCACAATAGTTTGAATCAAGAAGTCAAGAAATGATTTCGAATACAGGAGTTGATATCTTCCACCATGCTCGTATTCATTATCATCAAATATCGTGCCGTAAGGGATGAACCTAACAACGTTGCCCAAGAAGTAGAGACAAAGTGTTCTTTGCTAGATGACGCTATTAAAGAGTTTTTTGAAACTATACCTGGGTTACATAAGCTGTTTTTATGGGGTTAGTTACCTACATGCCTATCTAGAGGGCCACTGTAACTCGTGTCATTAAGATTAAGGTTACGAACTTGCACAAGTGGGAGTCTGTTGGAATTACGTGCACAGTTAGTCAACCTATGATGACACATCCAAACCTACGAAACACTTAAGGGTCACACCGGTTAGTGCATGTAAGACGAGCAAGATATGTAATGATACTATGAAGAGGAATGATTCATAATAGTCATTATGAATCAGTTAAGTGTTAAGTTATGTTTAACCTATTACTAGATTAGTTTAACTAACTAATTAATACAAGTATTTGTACATTTACTAGTTGAGTAAATATACAAGGTGTTAATTAAAGATTATTCATAATATGATTTAATGCTATTAAATCATATAGTGTTTGGATAATATTATTGTTTAGATTATATAAAGTTTCTTATATAATTAATTATTAAAATATAAATACAAGTATATTTCGTATATGTATATATACAGAAATATATTAGTGTATTAATACTAGACATTTAATAATTAAGTGCAACAATAATATCTAGATAAACTATGAGGGTTGAATGTGTAAAAGGATAAGTTTAATTCAGAAGTTAATCTTAATTAAACTAGAAGGGTTCTAAGTGAAAGTTCTTCTATTATAAATAGAAGGCTTAAGGCTTAACCTAATCTCTTGATCCTTTCCTCCCATACACGAAATTCTCCCCTCTCCCTCCTCCTTGTTTCGGCCGAATTGAGCAAGAACACAAGGCCCTGTGTTCTATGTTCTTCGTTCGTTCTTCATGTTCTTCGAGTCCTGAAGAACAATTTCATTGCAAGGATCAACTAGAAGGTCGCTCATTGTGTTCATCATCAGTGGACTTTCTTTAGCAAACATTAAGGTATGTTTCGGGAAACCCTTTTCCCCTCTTCTCCTCTTGTTCGACTGATTCCTAAGAACCCTAGGGTTCTTGGTGGTAGTCGACGAACACACATAAGCATTGTGTGTGTTCGAGTTTTCGTACAATGTTTCTTTCTTTTTAATCTAGTTTAGATTTCCAAGTTCCTATAATCCTTTAGGGTTTAAGGATTAAGTTTAATCTTAGTTCCGCTTTTAGGGATTAAACTAGCTAGTTGGTTTAACCGGCAAGAACACCACCATGTTCTTGTTAGTATGGTTCGAACCAAGATACTAGGTGGTCGACCCAATGGGTTGATCAGTGTTATGAAACTCCAGTATGTTATGAACCCTAAGTCCACAATCAACACTTCAACTCCAGTATGTTATCATTCTTTTATGGATATACACTCCCGAAAGATGTCTTGGATAACCAAGTAATGATCAAATAATGTTGGGAGGATGAGTGTCAGCCAGTAGTACTATCTACATATCCATGGTCTATATCCACTAGTTAATGATTGCTGGTAACCTTAGTCTAGAAATAATTGTTTGTCATGCCAACGCAATGATGAAAATGTAAATGGTGTACAGACATGATAAACAGTAGCATTGTTTAAGTTTTCCACCCCGATAGTTTATAAAACACTAAAAGTAGTTAGAGGGGTTGTGGACTCACCTGGGCAAAGCTTAGCAACTGATAGGATAGAGGACCCCTTCACAGACTCCTAGCTTCCTGAACGATATAACGCTTCTAATTAGACTAAGCTAACACATGCGATCTAGTTATGATATATGATATGCAATTAATGTTATGTTTTATGTTTTGTGACATCGAATGAACTTGGGTCATTGGGCCTTAAAGGGCTGAAATGAAATGAAATGAAATGGGCTTGGGTTTGGTTTAATTGGCCTAGATGGGCTTAATGGGCCTAATGGGCTTATTTGGCCACTTGTGAAGGATTTATGTGCACAGTTAGTCAACCTATGATGATACATCCATGCCTACGAAACACTTAAGGGTCACACCAATGAGTGCATGTAATACGAGCAAGATATGCAATGATACTACGAAGATGAATGATTTATAATAGTCATTATGAATCAGTTAAGTATTAAGTTAAGTTTAACTTATTACTAGATTAGTTTAACTAACTAATTAATACAAGTATTTGTACATTTACTAGTTGAGTAAATATACAATGTGTTAATTAATGATTATCCATGATATGATTTAAAGCCATTAAATCATATAGTAATTGGATAATATTGTTGTATAAATTATATAAAGGTTATTATATAATTAATTATTAAAAGTATAAATACAAGTATTTATTTCATGTTTATGGGTACCGAAATATATTAGTGTATTAATACTAGACATTTAATAGTTAAGTGCAACAATAATAAACTAGTTAAACTATAAGGGATGGAAATTTTAAAAGGAAGTTTAATTAAAGATCTAATATTAATTAAACTAGAGGGTTCTAAGCGTAACTTATTTGTATATAAATAAGAGGCTTAGGGTAACCCTAAAACCCCTTACGCAACCTTACACGAATTATGTAGGGTTTCACTCACATCTTGAGATTGATCGACCCATAGGACCGACCTCCTAGTTTGCTTGGTTCGAACCATAATGACCAGGAACATGAACTTGTTCTTGACCGGTTAAAACCAACTAGCTGATTTAATCCCTAAAAGTGGAAGTGGGATTAAAGCTAATCCTTAAACCCTAACGGTGCGTTTGGTACAGAGAATGGAATTGCAGAGAAATGATTGCAGAGAATGGAAATGCAGAGAAAGGGAATTAACCTGGAGAATGAGAATTGAGTCTTCTGTTTGGTAGCATAGAGACTTTAACAGAAAATTGTAACAGAGAATCATTTCTCTTGTTTGGTACAACAAAAAAAATCAATAGAGAATTATACCAACTTTAAGTGGGATGCATAATTACATAAAATAAATTACATCTCAAAATATATATAAATGATCGGTAGATTGCAAAATTGAGAGGATGTATAATTACATAAAATAAAGTTACATCTCAAAAGTTGAGATACAAAAGTAGGGAACTACATTAAATAAAATAACATAGATCTTGATCAGACTTTTTATAATATTAAAAAAATTAAAAATATAAAAACATTTAATTTAATCTGTAAATTAATAAAAAATAAAAAAAATTAAATTTTGATTAATCAGAGAGTGATACTGAGCCGGTCAGTATTAGAACTAATTCTGAGCAGACAATATCAGAAAAATTTGAGAAGATTTAAGGATTCAGCATGCCTAATTGCCCTAGTAGATACATAAACCTTTCTTCAGAGAGAGGTTTAGTAAACACATCAGCCAATTGGTCCTCTGTAGGAACAAAATCTACGTCAACTTTACCCTTTTCGACATTATCTCGAATAAAGATATCAATGTGCTTTGTTCTTGAGTGATTGACTGGGTTCCCATTGATAGCAATAGCACTTTTGTTATCACAATGAATGGGTGTTTTCTGAAAGTTGAACCCATATTCCATAAGTTGATACCGCATCCACAATAGTTGAGCACAACAATTTCCTGCAGCAACATATTCTGCTTCTGTTGTGGAAGTTGCTACCGAGTTTTGCTTCTTGGATGACCAACCAACTAGTCTTCCACCAAGGAATTGACATCCCCCACTTGTACTTTGTTGGATCCCAACAACACAAACGTGTTGCGTTATGACCGAGTAATGAAGATAAGATAAATAACACACAAGATTTCAATGATTAAGAGTTTATTAAAACAACTTAATACAGTACAAAGTTTGCGGAAATAGATAGTACACACTACCTAAAACTTTCTACTTGAAATGACACTTTTGTTTGCTCAAACTAGAAGACTATGCAAGGAGAGTTTTATATCAGCTGATACGGACAGCTGATATTGAATGCCTGAGTAATGACTATGGAGAATTTAATACTAGACAATAACAACTCTCAGAGAATGTTCTTGTGCTATGAATTCTAAAAGGTGTAAATGCAAGCATTTACATCTCTATATATAGCCCAAGATCCGTGTTCCTTTGTCCACAAGGTAATCGACGTGTAAACATATCATTCATCGATGTGGACTTCTCCACGGAAACATTTAATGCTCTTGCATATGTTGTAGTCCCAAGTGTACTTTGTGTCAACTCCTTTTGCTACCTTTTCTGACGCACAGTGAAAAGGTGTACTATTATAGTACAAAAGTATTGACTTTCCGTTTACATGCTTGGAGGGACAAACGATGATGTACTGACATACTATCTTCTATTCCAAAATAGAAGATCTTCATCGTTTTCTTCTTCTTTGAGCGGGAAAGAGAAATGTTCAAAGTGTCAAGAATATTTCCGTTATGTCTTTATCTGCAGCAGGTACCATCAGCTGATTCCACAATCAGCTGGATGGTCTTCTTCTTGTCTTTTTCCTTTGGCCATACACTTCGAATGAACACTCTTCTATAGCTGCTGATTTGACTTTTTTTCCTAGAGCTAAGTACGTACTCAGCTGAAGGTTTATTGCATATACTTGCTTCAGCTGAGATACATACTTCAGCTGATTTTATTCTTCTTAGCTATTGATCATCAAACTTATTCACTTAGTCTAGGGACTAACAATCTCCCCCTATTTGATGTAAAAGTATGAACCTGTAATGATTCAGCTGTTTGGATCAGCTGAATGTTTATGTGCTTTAACCCTTTGGGTTCTTTTGTATCTTTTTACAATGTGTTTACAAGTATATTACAAAATTTGATTTTCTATTAAAGGATGCTAAAAAGTACAAGGAAAATCAAAGAAAAACAAAATTACAATGTCTTGGTCATAGCTTCCCAGTGACATTGTGATACAGTGAGTTGATGGCTGAGTCGATTAATTTCTTCATTTGTCGTCCTTCTTCAGTGGAGGAACTCAGCAACTTGTGATAGATCAAAAGTTGTTCAATATCACACATATACAGCTCATCAGCTCGTTGAAAACAAGGCACCTTCTTCTCCAGATAGCAAAAGCCGTAGATTGGTTCTTTTACGATCACTCCAGGTAGAAAGTTTACTCCCATGGGGACAGCTTTTGTGATATAGAGTCTTGGTCATTTTTCAAATATTATCGAAGACCCAATATCAAGTGCTCTGGAGTCAGCAAAAGGGTCGGGAAGAACAGACTTACGTTTCTCCCCTCTTGCTGAGGAGCCTTCACAGCAGGTTTTCTGACAGCAGCTTCTTGAGAATCACGCAAATCAGTTGGTATGCGATTTGCCAACTCAGGGGAAATTCTCCTGATATTGTCGCATAAAGTCTTGAAGGTGAAGATTGCGAATTTGATCTCACTTTCCAGATCTGTTATAGTATCAGACGGTTTTGCAAATGTGGCAGCTGCTAGCAACTCATTCCACTCAGCATAGTTGAGATGAGTGCTGATCTTGTTCAGAGAAACCTTTTCATTAACAACAATTCCTTCAGCTCTAGTTATTATTACTTCTTGTGGGGAGCTGGATGAAGACTAGAGGGCCCTTACGCTGGTGATTTTTGCTTCCTGCCTACGTTTGTAAAGAACCTTGTTGAACAACCTAATGTTCTCAGCTCTTTGTGCCTCAGATTTTTGATACAGCTCTTCGTGAGTCTTTCTTTGAAGGGCAATAGCTGCATCAAGATCAGCAGTGGTTCCAGCTTCCTTTAAAAGGAGAGCTTTAACCGCGGCAGAAGTAGGCTCCCCCTCAGCAGGTTGAGGATTCACCTGTATACTGGGCTGAGGGGTTTGGATTTGCAGGGCCTGGACTTGTGGGCCCTCAACTGGTCCAAAGGAATCAACGATTTTAACTCCAGTTGAGGGTTCTCCTGTCCTTAGGCCTTCAGCAGCGGTGAGTGTTGATTGAATGGATGTCTCAGCTGCTGAAGTAGTTACCTCAGGTGTTTCAGAAGTGATGAGTGATGTTGGAATTTGAGTCTCGTCTACTGAAACGTCTTCTTCTTCTGGTATCCCAGCAGAGGTGATAGGTGGAGATCTTGGGGTCTCACCTGCTGGAATGTCTTCTACATTGGCTCCAACAGGAGAGGTGATTATAGATTGTGAAGCAATTTGTTCACCTTGTTCTTCACCTGCTGAAGTAGCTTGCTCTTTCTCCCCCTAAGAGAGTGCCCGAAGAATTAAGGTACTCTCTGGTGCTGAAGCAGGATGGACAGCAGCGGCACCCTCATTGAGCTTTAGAAAAATGAGATTGAGGGTGCTTTGGGGACCAGCGACTTGGGAAGGCAGCGAGCTGACTTCAGTCTCCAATTTGTCCATTCTTGTGGACACAACAGAAGCAGACTCCTCAATAGACTTAGAAAGGTGGCTATGGGTGTTGGTCAGCAGAGACTCTTGCTTAGACTGTGTAAGAGCCAGACGATCGACAACTGGTTGGAGAGGAGATACCTTGGAGGACAAGGTATTCAGCTATTTCTCCACTTCTGCTTCTGTTGCCCGAGCTTCGGAGAGAAGCTTGTCTTTCTCGACTCTGTCAGATTCGCGAATGGAGTTCAACTCTCGATGAATATACGTTTTGAGAGCGTTGAACTCGCTGGTGTTGATGCGAATCTGCTCAGAAAGAAGAACCAGCCGAGGAGTTTGAGTGTGAACCTCAGTGTGCAGAGACGTTATGCTGGAAGAGAGATTCTCAGCAGTTTTAGCAAACTTCTTTGGAACATCCCTGCGAATGGTGTCCATCTACTGACTCAGCTTGGCCATCCCAGGTCGAATCTGGGATGTTGAAACTCTAGACATCAGAGCAGCAGCGGCTCTGATGGGAATGCTTCCTCCAGCTTTACTGGATTCAGCATAGGACACATGGACGCTTTGGGGGAAGGGGTCCGGTATGTCTCCAGCTGGAGGGGTAACCCAAGCTGTGGGAGTGGTTGTTCCTGAGTTAGGAGGAATTGCTCCTATGGGATGCTCAGAAACTATGGGGGGTGAGTTGGGACTAGCTGAAACTTCTGGGTTTATAACAGAAGTGCCGTCATCAGCTGTCAAAACAGTTTGAAGCCCAGTATCTACTTCTTTGTCAGCGGTCGAATAGTAGTGCTGAAGGGGTTCTTCAGCTGAATCAAACATCACATGAAATGTTGTTTGATTTCCTTGGACTTCAGTCTCACCAGCCGGCGATACTGGTATAGAGACTGGAGGAAGAGTTCCTCTGGGTGGTGCGTCAGCTGCCTCACAGCTCAGTTGGCGAATACGTTCGCGATCACTGGCAGCTTGGGTGGGTGCCTCAGTAACAACTTGGTCTAAAGTTGTCTCTTCATTGGCGGTGGTGGTTTCCTTGATCACCTTCTGGTTTAAGCTGGTGATGTTGTGGGAAACAGAAGGAACTGCTTCAAGATTGACTTGGTTTCCAGTCAATCTATTATCAGCTGATGACTCAGAGAGTGATGAAGAAGTTGGTGGTGGTGTGTGTGCAGCTGACTCTCGGGTGGCTTGGGTTGAGCCGAAAACTTCACCAGCAGTCTGTCGAGAGACTGAGGTTGCTTGTGGAGTTTGTCCCATTCAGCTCTTGACCCATTTAGAAGCTCCATCGTTTTGATGAACTTAATGATTTCATCAGCTGCGTCACTCTTGTGACGAAGAAGTATAACCCAAGTATATCGCTAATATTCATCAACGATGATAAGTGTATACTTCTTCCCACCTAAACTTTCGGTACTCATAGTACCAAAGAGATCCATATGGAGCATGTGAAGGCAGCTGTCGATGGAAAAACATTGCTTTGATTTGAAGGAGATTTTATGTTGTTTACCCAGTTCACAAGCTGAACAAAGCTTATCTTTTTCATACTTGATTTGTGATAAACCATTCACCAGCTGACCTCGAGCCAGCTTCGATATGTTTTTGAAGTTTAGGTGAGATAGCCTTTTATGCCACAACCAATTCAGCTCTTCAGTAGAATGAGAGAATAGACAAACTTCTAGATTTTGAGGATTAATGTCAAGTGTATAAACATTCTTGGTTCTTGGAGCAATTAATACAACTTTTCCACTTTTATCCGTCACCGTTCCTCTGTATTCATTAAAGTTCACTGAGAACTTTGCATCACATAGTTGGCTAATGCTGATTAAATTATGTTTCAGCCCATTCACATAACCAACTCTTGTGATTTTTACGAATCCATTAGAAATGGTTCCATAACCTTCAGTTGAGCCTCAACCATTATCACCAAAAATTACTGGGGGACCAGCACAAACTTCAAACTCTTCCAGCAGGGATTTGTATCCAGTCATATGTCTCGAGCAACCACTGTCTAAGTACCAGACATGTTTACTTTCATCACCCTGCACATAAACTAAAGAGTTAGTTCTTTTTGGGAACCCACACTTCTGTGGGTCCTTGTGACTTCCCGCTGGAATTCTAAGAGGTTGGGTTCTCAGAAGGCTCACATGCTGAGGTTGGGGAAGGTCTCAAGCATGTGCTGTCACATTCACTTGCCACATGCCCACGATCTCCACACTTGTAACATTTTCTATTTCTTTGAAGTGGAGTAGAGGGTGAGGCATTAGGTTTAGGAACTGGACCCAAAATCCCTTTCATTTTCTGATTATCAGAGATAGTCAGAGTTTGAACTAGTGATGTCAGCTTGCTGACCTTTCCTTTCAGCCGTTTGACATACATAGCTGAAGCAGGACTTGGAGTGTTTTTAGAGACACTCTTGCCTTTGTTCTTTGCAGCTCGAGTACGAACTCCAAGTGGCTCACCCTTGGAGGGTGTAAGAACAGTTTTCATTCCTCTTGTTTTGCTAGTCTTCTGCTGAGGTCTAGCAGAGGAAACAACTGGTGCTTAACCCAAGATAGATTTTCTTGGCTCAACAATTACTACAGTGGGTGTCCTAACTATCATGACAGAGGAGTCAGCTGATGACTCTTCACCAATAGCTTCAGAAGCATCTTCTGAGGACATCTCAGTAGCAAAGGTTTTGGTAGACCTAACAAAGGTACCAAAAACCAACTCTTCAGCTGGCACAGAAGCATCAGCTGACGAGTAGCACATGTCATCTGTACTGCTATAAGGTACAGCGGCTGCAGCAAGGAAGTCTCCTCCTAGTACAGCTTGTACTTGACTAGGAATTTGTGAGTTAACACATTCACTCACATGTTTGGATGAACGGGACCAAGATTCACAAATCTTTTCAATTGCTTCAAGTTCTTTAACTTTCTCATTAAGATCATGTTGGAAAACTGAGCTTATAAATTTTGTTTCAGAAAGTTCTTCTTTTAAAGTTTTGTGATCAATTAATCGTTCTTTTAAAAATGCATTTTCACGAAGAATAGCATTATGTTTATCCAAACATTCACCTTTCATGATCAATGAAGTGCATTGATAAGAACTAGCATCATCAGCTGTAATACTTTCACAAATAATAGAATCAACAATATCTTTGGCTTTAGTCGCCTCAGCAGAAATTAGAGAGGTTACCTTTTTATGAACTATGTTGACCCATTGATAAGAACTAGCATCATCAGCTGTAATACTTTCATCATCATCAGCACGAGCCATCAAACACATTGTTGTCATTGGTTCATCATCATCGGATGAGCTGTCACCTAAGTCAGCCCAGTCGTGAGTTTTAGCTACTAGACCCTTGTCAGCAACTTTGCCTTCAAGTGCCTTCTTTTCTTCTAGAATCTTTTTGGTGAAGGCTTGTAGCTTTTTATATTTTTCTTCAATGGACTCACCAGTTGAAGACGATGAACTTGCTTTCTTCTGCTTGCAGTCGTTAGAATAGTGTCCCTTCTTGTTGCAGTTGTAGCAGGTTATCTCAGAGATGTCAGGTGTACTTCCAGATGGTCTGGAAGAAGCAGCTGACGAGATAGATCTGATACTTGAGCCTTTAGCTGAGGAACCAGATTTGCCTTTAAAGAATTTTCTATTTTTGACAAGTAAGGCAAGCTTAGATATAAGGGCATCATTGTCTTCGTCTTCATCGAGCTCTTCGATGCTGACTTCAGGCATGTTGAACAAACCAACAGCTGAAGTGTTGTCAGCTTCATCATCTGATGGGGGATATTCAATCCTGCTGGGTTTGTTCATAGAAACAAGAGCAGTTGAAGATCCAGAGGGACTCACTTTAGAGTCCTTTGGAGGTTGAAATTTGTTGAGTACAGTTCTCTCATGGCTTAGAAACATACCATAGAGAGAGGAAAGAGTGTAATGTTTTAAGGTAGGAGATGTACTCATGCAAGTTATGATGGTAGCCCATTTAGAGGGTAAGACTGCCATAAACTTACACATTTTGGACATATCGTCCTTATCAACTCCATGAGACTTCAGCTCGTTTAACAGAATGTTCTAACGATTGAAAGTTTGAGCTATAGTCTCACTAGGCTTGGCTTTAAACACCTCGTAATCATGGATGAGCATGTTTTTGTTATGTTCACGCACAACAAATGTGCCTTCATAAACTTCAGCTAGCTTGTCCCACATCTCTTTGACTAAGTCACAAAATTGTATATTGTGATACAGTTCATCACCAACTGCTTGAAAAAGCATATCCCTTCCCTTATTCTCAAGATGAACAAGACGTTTTTCAGCGTCCATCCATTGAGCTTCAGATTTAACAACGTAATGTTCTGGTATTTCAGGAGTACCATGAATGAGGGTGTTAGGGATGTATTTTCCTATCGTGATGTTATCTTGAAGTTTTGGGTGATAGGTAACCATGTGGGATAACATGCGAGTTTTCCACATGGGATAGTTGGTTTGGGTGAGTTTGGGAGGTTTTCCAGATGATGGAAGATCGGATGATGTAGGTTCAGCCATAACAGATGTTCAAAGTTGATGGAAAACAACTATAACACTTGCTCTGATACCAGTTGTTGGATCCCAACAACACAAACATGTTGCTTTATGACCGAGTAACGAAGATAAGATAAATAACACACAAGATTTCAATGATTAAGAGTTTATTAAAACAACTTAATACAGTACAAAGTTTGTGGAAATAGATAGTACACACTAACTAAAACTTTCGACTTGAAATGACACTTTTGTTTGCTCAAACTAGAAGACTATGCAAGGAGAGTTTTATATCAGCTGATATGGACAGCTGATATTGAATGCATGAGTAATAACTATGGAGAAGTTAATACCAGACAATAACAACTCGCAGAGAATGTTCTTGTGCTATGAATTCTAAAAGGTGTGTGTAAATGCAAGCATTTACGTCTCTATATATAGCCCAAGATCCGTGTTCCTTTGTCCACAAGGTAATCGACGTGTAAACATATCATTCGTCGATGTGGACTTGTCCACGGAAACATTTAATGCTCTTGCATATGTTGTAGTCCCAAGTGTACTTTGTGTCAACTCCTTTTGCTACCTTTTCTGACGCACAGTGAAAAGGTGTACTATTATAGTACAAAAGTATTGACTTTCCGTTTACATGCTTGGAGGGACAAACGATGATGTACTGACATATTATCTTCTATTCCAAAATTGAAAATCTTCATCGTTTTCTTCTTCTTTGAGCGGGAAAGAGAAATGTTCAAAGTGTCAAGAACATTTCCGCTAAGTATGTATCTGCAGCAGGTACCATCAGCTGATTCCACAATCAGCTGGATGGTCTTCTTCTTGTCTTTGTCATTTGGCCATAGACTTCGAATGAACACTCTTCTATAGCTGCTGATTTGACTTGTTTTCCTAGAGCTAAGTACGTACTCAGCTGAAGGTTTATTGCATATACTTGCTTCAGCTGAGATACATACTTCAGCTGATTTTATTCTTCTTAGCTATCGATCATCAAATCTTATTCACTTAGTCTAGGGACTAATATACTTTTCCTGTCTAACCTGCAACCTGCAAAATCTACATCTGTGTATCCTTCAAGATTAAAGTCTGAGTCTTTGAGATACCAAAGACCCATGTTTGGAGTACCTAAAAGATATCTAAAGATTCTCTTAACAGCTTTCATATGTGATTCCTTGGGATCAGCCTGATACCGAGCACACAAACAAGATGCAAACATGATATCAGGCCTGCTAGCTGTTAAGTTAAGTAAGGAACCAATCATACCTCGGTATGTGGATTGACATACTGGCTTACCAGTCTCATCCTTACTTATCTTATCCTGAGTACCCATAGGAGTGTGCATGGAAGATAAATTTTCAAATTTATATTTCTTCAGCATGTCATGCACATACTTACTTTGGTCTATAAAAATGCCATCACACTTTTGATCAACTTGTAAACCAAGAAAATAAGTAAGTTCTCCCATCATACTCATCTGATACTGAGATGACATTATCTTTGCAAACCAATCACACATAGATTTGTCAGTGGATCCAAAAATAATATCATCAACATATATCTGAATGAGTAAGATGTCAGACCCTTTCCTTTTTGAAAATAGATTTTTATCAATTTTACCTCGTGTAAATTTATTTCCAATTAGGTACTCAGACAGGGTATCATACCAGGCTCTTGGAGCTTGTTTGAGCCCTTACAAAGCTTGATCAAGCTTGAAAACATAATTAGGAAATTTAGGATCAACAAAACCTGGGGGTTGTTTAACATAAACTTCCTCTTGTAGTTTTCCATTTAGGAAGGCACTCTTGACATCCATCTGATAGACCTTGAAGTTCTTGAAAGCTGCATATGCAAGGTACAACCTAATAGCTTCAATTCTTGCAACTGGTGCAAAAGTTACATCATAGTCAATGCTTTCTTCTTGCCTGTAACCCTGAGAAACTAGTCTTGCCTTGTTTCTGATTACAACATCATCCTTGTCCATCTTGTTTCTGAACACCCACTTAGTACCAATAATAGTTTTGCCAGCAGGGGGTGGTACTAAGTTCCATACCTTGTTTCTTTCAAATTCTGTAAGCTCTTCTTGCATAGCTTCTACCCAGTCTTCATCTAATAAAGCTTCATCAGCTTTCTTGGGTTCTATGGTAGACAGAAAACTTGAAAAGAAACAGAAATTGGCAGTGGCTTGAGGTTTAAAAGCTAACTTCCTTCTTGTTTGGACACCTTGTTCAATTAGACCAATGATATTTGAGTGAGGATGGTCTATGTGTTCCCTTAGATTGTTTCCTAAGGGAGCATTTGAAGCAAGGTCAATGGTATCTTGTTGAACTGGCGTGTTGTCTATCTGATACTGATCTGAATCTTGTTCAGTATTAGACATTTCAGGTTGTTGTTCTTCTTCATTTTGCAGATTTGAGGTGGATTCTTGGGAAGTGTTGGATGTTTCACCTTCTTCATATGTGGAGTTGTTCAGATCAATGATTGGGAACTCAATATTGGGGTTCTCAGAAATGGGAACCTCAGTATTTGTTGCAGTTGTATCATTTTGAGTTCTGAATTGAACAGTATCACTCATACCATGATCAACATAGTATGGATGAAACTTGGGCTGGTCAGCATATCCGGATTTTCATCAAAAGTAACATGGATGGATTCTTCAATCACCTTTGTAGATAAAATACATACTCTGAACACTTTAGAGTGTGGTGAATAGCCCATGAACACACCTTCATTTGCTTTGGGAGCAAATTTGTTGAGATTTTGTTTAGTACTGAGTACAAAACATTTACTCCCAAATATGTGGAAATATTCCACATTAGGAACCCTGCCATGATATAACTCATAAGGAGTCTTGTGATGTCGTTGGACTATTGTGGCTCTGTTCTGTGTAAAGTTAGCACAATTTACAGCTTCAGCCAAGAAGCTCAGTGCCAGTCCAGCATGGCATAACAAAGTTCTTGCAGCTTCTATCAATTTTTTATTTTTCCTTTCTACAACACCATTTTGTTGTGGTGTGTAGGCTGCAGAGAAGTTTTGTACAATTCCCTTGTCTTCACAGAAATATGCTAATACTGATTTCTTGAACTCCGTACCATGGTCACTCCTTAGTTGCTTGACCTTGTTGCCTTTCTGTAGTTCTTCTCTCTTGATGAAGGCAATGATTTCTGTGGTAGCATCTGATTTGGTCTTGAGGAAGATGACCCAAGTATATCTTGAGTATTCATCAACCATGACCAGTGTATAGAATAAGTAATTTTGGGCAGCCCTTATCTTTAGAATAAGTAATTGTGGGCAGCCCTCTCACCAGCTTCTTCATACTGAGCTCGTTGATGTTTATGAAGTTGATGTGACAGAGTTTCTTGTGCCACAACCAGTTCAGTTCTGGATTGACTTTAGCAAGCAGGCAGACTCGAATAGTAGGGTCTAGTTCAGACAGGTTGACCACATAGACATCTTTTTATCTTCGAGCAATGAGTACAGGTTGCCCCTTGTCATTGTAGATGATTCCTGCTGTCTTCCTGAAGCGAGCTTCATTGTCATCATTACACATCTGGCTGATACTGAGCAGATTGTGTTTCAGACCCTCTACATAGGCAACTCTTTTAAAAGTTATGTTTCCTGCCTTGATCACTCCATATCCTCTTGTTTTTCCTACTGAATCATCCCCAAAATTGACAGAAGGACCCTTCTCTGGTGTATAGTTTAGAGGGTACTCCATACTGCAAGTCATGTGTCATGAGCAGCCACTATCTAAGTACCATTTTCTGTCACCCTGCACAAGACACATAATTATGATTAGTTATTTTTAGGAACCTATTTTTGAATGGGACCTTTGGTAGAAGAAACACGTTTAGACTTGATCTCTTCAAATGGGGAGGTCAGTATCACTTCATGAGCAACCTTGTAGACTTTCTTAGGTGATACTGACTCATTTTCTCTCTTCTTCTTTGGTACTGAGTACCTAGGATTTGAGAGATCAGTCCAGCATTCATCTCCCTTATAACCAGTATGATGACATCTATAACATTTTCTAGGCCTATTCCTAAACATGTTTTCATAAGAAATTTTAGAAAATTGTTTTTCTCTTGACTGATCAGTATGAGTAAGTTTAGCAAACTTTTGACTTAGCAATTTAATCTGATCACCAATAGATTTTAAAATGCTATTTTTGTCATTTTTACTAGGTTGTTTAATTTTATTTTTAACTGGTTTTGGAGGAGATGGATCTGGTTTCCTCTTTTTATTTGGCAAAGAAGTCTTTTTATTTTTAGACTTCTTGCTTTTGCCACTTGAAGATTCTGTTGAAGTTGATTTTGGATTATCATGTTTTAAAATGACAACTTTAACAGGCTCTTTAGGTTCTTCAGTACATGACTTTTCTGTTCCTGCAACTTTAGTATCAGTTATAACACTAGATGTAGAAGTAGTTTCATTTTGATTATATTTTTTAAAAGTAGTTATATTAAATAATAATTCAAATGGTGGAACAGCAGATGTGTCATACTGCACTACTTCGGGTTCAGTATCAGAAATTTCTTTTTCTAGAAATTCAATACTGAGCTCTTATAGTTCAGTATAGCACTTCGAACAGATAGATGGACCAATAGGTTTATCAAAAACGATTTTGTCCTCATCATCTGACTCAGTTTGACATCCAACTTCACAAAATGTTTTTGATTTGACAAACTGAATAGGGTTCATAGCAGAAAATTCTTCAAATAGATCAGCAAAATTGTTTCTATTTTTTAACTGAGGATCAACACCAAGTGCAGCCCTCACATTTTCTGGAAAAATTGTTGATTTAGACATTTATTAAATTTAATAGAGGCATTCCCCCAAGATTTACACTGTTTTTCAAATTTTTCTTTTTTCAGTTTGTGTAAATGAGCTTTGTCAGCTAATCTTTGGTTCATGTCTTGTAAGTTCAAAAGATTTAATTCTAAATCATTAAATTTTGCTAATTTATCTAAATGTTCATTATTTAACCTTTCAAGTTTAAGAATAGTTAATTTTAAAGTTTTTTCTTTCTGTACTAAAGTTTTAAGATCAACTATCATGTACTCAAAAATATTTTCTTTTACATTCATTGAATAAGTTTGAAAGGAACTCACCTTGTACAACTGAGTGGAATCCCAATCAGTATGAACATCATCCTCTTAGCTTCTTTGATATCCTTCTCAAAAGAGCTTTTCAAATCCTCTTCAGTGAAAGCCATAAAGGCCTTGTTTTCAACTTCTTCCTCATCATCACTGAGCTCTTCATCCATCCAAGCTTCAGAGTAAAGTGTCTGATGAGGTGCTCCATTCCCTGCTGCACCCTTGCCCTTGCTCCAGTTCTTCAACTTGACATACTTGTCCTTATACCGTTTATCTCGGTATGCATTCTTGTCATTCTGATCAGTTTCAGTTGACTTAGTATGACAGTTGGCAGCAATGTGACCAGGCTTTCCACACCTGTAGCATAGACCTGATCTTGGGTCAGTAATGGAAGAGCTAACACCCAACCTCTTCTTCTTCAACTGATCCAGCTTCATAGACATGAGAGCCATTTGAGTTTCAAGCTCCTCTGCCTCGGCATCAGCAAGATCAACCTCTGGATCTTCAGGCTCAATGACAGTATAAGCATGTTGCACAACTAAAGTCATGCCATTGGAAGTCTTGTCAGTTTTCTTCCAGTTGATCAGTCTTGCAGCACTGTTCTCCTCATGATTCAACAGTAAACCATACAGTGTTTGAAGAGCGTATGTTTCAATGTTGTTAGCAGCATTGACAGAGTTTGTCATGTCAAGGAATTGTTGAGGAAGACTGTCCAGAAACTTTTGAACAAGTTCTGCTTCTTCCTTCACAATCCCTACACTGATGAGATCATGGGTAACAGTATTGAACCTGTTATAGAGAGTGGTGATGTCTTCATTAGGACTTGAGAAGAAGTTTTCATACTTCCTTCTCATGTTTCTCTTTCTCTGCAACTTCACCTTAGTTGTGCCTTCATAGGTGACTGATAAGCTATCCCACATAGCTTTTGCAGTTGGCAATTTCATAATTACATTCAGTATTTCTTTGGTAACTGCATTACCAATCACCCCATTTGCTCTGGAGTCCAGACTGTATAACTGACGGTCAGTATCAGTCCATGTATGCTTCAGTTTTGGAAGTGTTCATGTTCTCTCAGGAGCATCATCAGTAGCTGCAACAGGTTCCACAGTTTATGGAATAATGGGACCATCAGACAGTATTGTAAACATTTCATGATGAATGGACTCAAGTACCATTGAGCCTTCAACTTCCACTGATGGAAGTCTTTGCCATCAAAGATAGGCACACCCTTTCCAAATATAACAGGTGCTACAATGGAAGACATTTTTTTAGAGGGTTGGGAAGGATATGTATAGGGAATGGCTGCCAGGGTAATAGATCGACTATATTAGAGATTATTTAGCCTGCTCTGATACCAGTTGTTAGGTCACAACACCCTGGTTTTATAAGTTAATTGATTAGATATAATATACTTAAGACAATTAAAGTGTAGAACACACTATTAGAGTCAATGTGTAAATCCACTAAGTGTGGCTTATTGCGGAATAACAAGACCACTGATCAATTACAAAGATGTGAAAGTGAAGTACGTGAATTGGTGAGTACTCCTTTGTCAAGTGATCTCTATTAATAATGATATAGAGATCTTACAATATGCGCAAAGGAGTAATGGAAGGACTGGTCAAGGAAAGTGACTAAGGTGCTGTTTGATAGGAACAAAATGATTAAGTGCTGAATGATTCAATTCTGAATGATTAAGAGGTTTTATATAAAACTTGTTTTGAATGTGAGAAACTTTTTTATAAGAATTCTGACTGCTTAATGATTCAGCATATGTTCTAAGGAAAAATGATTCAACAGCTTTTTGCTGTCCCATTCAGCATATACTTCATTCAGAGGCGCTAAACAAACGCACTGAATGCTGAATGATTAAGCATTCAGCACTGAATGGTTCCATTAAGCTGCAAACAAACACAACCTAAGATCAAGGGATTTGATCTTAGTCAGTTACATTCGAGAATGTTACTCAGTCCTTCCACTCAGTATTGGATTTCCAATACTGAGCGGCCAATAGTGCCTACTCAGTATTGGACCCAGACTTAGCTAATTTCTACAAAACTATTCTAAGCTAGTCTAGGTTTTCTTGTTATCTTAAGATCCTAAAGGGGTAAGACTTTTTGCCTTAACAGTCCCGCAGTAGCACGCTGACAGTCGTGTATTGTATTTGGATCTCAGGGAAGAGTTGACTATGGCTGTTGCCTCTTGCAACGGTAATTAAATCTCATATATAATTAGGTTGGTGTTATTAACGTGTTGACACTTTTACAACAAGTACTCATATAAAACCAAACAGCTCAAAATATATCATCTCATAGATATATAAACACATAGCACATCCCAAATGCATAACAACTCAAAAATAAATCTCATGTACACAGATCAATCACATAATGATATGATACACACTCAGTTACTCAGTATCCATATATCAATTCAGAATACAAGTAAAAATAAACAGCACATAACAGATCATCACATAATCAAAGCTAATCTCAAATCAATAACAATTCATGACATTTAGCACACAATCATGAAAACGAATATAAGTACAAGTTTATAGTGCGATTACCCACCTCAGTAAACGTAAACTCCTAGAAGTCCTCGGCAAGAAAGGGAGTCTCTTCTCAGGTCCTAAGAGGTCCTATAATGCTTAATAGAACTTGGATTAGAACTTGACTCAATACTATTTCCAGCACATTCAGACAGCACTCAGCACTCCTACGGAAATTGCCATAACTCCCAACCCGTTAACTAGATCTTCCCCAAATGTTTACGGTAGATAGAAGACTCAAAGGACTACAATTCATCAGAGGACCCGGGAACTAAAATCCGAACAGAAGGGTCTCAAAACAGACCCATAAGACAGAATAGTTGAACCGGAAAATATTTTGCGACAGTTTACAAAAACATCGATATCTTTTTAACGGTAAATCAGATCGACGAGCCGTTCCCGGAAACGGAAAGAAGACTCATCAAGAGACCTGAACATAGCCAACATATCTGGCAAAACCCAGCTTGTTTATAAAACGCGTTTTACAAACCCGGCATCAACCCGTTAATTCCCGAGGCACCGACAGCCCTGAAACTCATTTATCCAGAAACCATAATTAGAAGTAATCTACTTCTTTTGTTTAAAAACTTTTCTAGGTTTAGAAAACTAAGAACCTAAAGGTTCGGTTTCCGAGTTTTTCGGTCAATAAAACATGTAGCCAAATAACAACGGTTTTTACCCAAACCGAACCCGACACTCCTCAAACTCAGTTGTTAAACCCGACTACAAATTATGACAAAGTTGAATAAAACGGTTGACGATCACAACAACAAAACAGGTAAACTTTCGGTACCACAATTACCCTAATAAAGCCCGACTACAATCTACCATTACAAGAGAACGATTAAACAACCAAACTTAACAAAACCCGGTTACAGCACCCTAAAACCTGCAGCCCTTAAGAAACTCTACAGAAAGAGTTTGTATGAATCGAGACAGCAAGTAGTATGGTTAACCAAGATAAACGGGAATAGAAAACAATGGCTCGGATGGTATACCCTTGGCGATTCCCTGGTTACACGATCACAACTATGGTTCAGCTCTTCCCAATTTCGTGACACCTTTTCTGCTCAGTCGACGGCTGCCATGTGCTCTTAAAAGGCTAACCGAAATTAACAAATAGTAGTGGACCAAGGATTGAATCGGAAATTACAGGAATGAGAAAGAATCAAAATTCGTTACCTATGAAATTCTTTTATATAGACTTGATTGCTTGTCTTCCCCAATGCAGAATTACACTCGCTCAGCCCTGCTTGCTCATGATCGAACCGAAAGAAAGGATTGAACCGGTTAAACAAGGTTTGGATTAAGAAGGAATTACAAGAAAGAAAAAAGGACGATAATGATCACCACTCTAACCCAGATGAATTCACAGCTCTTGCTCGATCATTGTTCTCTCGATGGGGTTGGTGTTCGAATGAAAATAGTTGGAAACTAGGATCAGCTCAATGAGGAGAGGTTACGGGATCACATATTTAGCACACAAAGCCACATGCTCGAAGTCAATATATGCTTCGGCCGAAATCAATTGCTCTCCTCGGGCTCTAATATGAACAAAAATAATAAAGGCTCGGTTTCTTTTCTAGCTGGACACGAAACAATTAACATTTAGTTCGGGCCCTTTTCTCACTTGGCCGAATTTATCAAGAAAAATTAAAAGGGTTCAGCCCTCTTTAGTCTTTACCTTAAATAGTTGTCGGGTTTTTGGCCTTGCCTTCGGCCGGCTTGACCCGATACTCAACACCCGGGAATTTGAACATTTCATAATTAGTTAATTCATCATGATAAAGATCACATAATTGTGCAACCAAAATGTCGTCTCAAATGAAATATCACACATAACCTCTAATTCACGAACGTCACACATAATTTATCACCTAGAAAATAAATGAATAAATGTTTTTTAAATTATTTAAAAATAGTATTTAATTACTTGAAAATTCAGGGTGTTGCATAAAATTACGGAGAAAGATGATGTGTTAATATCAAAATATAAACATTGTGATTGATGACAATACAAGTGTGCCAATTCTCGGGTATTAGTGGATATACTCGTACCTGACCCATTACCCGAACTACCCATATCCAAATACCCGAATTTAGTTTGGTTTGAGAATTAAGTATCTTTTATATTTGAAACCCCAAACTACCAGACCCATACTACCCGAAACCCAAAAAAATATACCCGATTAACACCCCTAGTGGCCTAGCGTAATGATGAGTCTCTGGATATAGGTACATCATAGACCTATCAATCACAATTTGAAACACACTTTTCAAATTGTCTTCTAAGAGCATCCCCAATGGTTAACCTCAAAAAAGCTTATTAGAGCATCTCCAATGGGAGGTTGAAAAAGAGGTTGATACTATTTAAAAAACCTCTAAGATGACTTTTTGCCATTGGATTGGATGACGTCTTTAAGACGTCACTCCAACCTCTTATTTTCCGCAACCACTTGAACATCTTTCAATGTTTGATTCTTTTAGTCCCTATATTTAACAAGTTTACATTTTAAACCCATACATATATATATATATATATATATATATATATATATATATATATATATATATATATATATATATATATATATATATATATATATATATATATATATATATATATATATATATATATATATATATATATATATATATAATATGGATCAAGAAAGAAGTAAGGTTATTTAGAGAACTTAAAGAAGAAATTATGACCATTGATTTAATTAAAACAATCAAGAACACTTAAGGGCATGATTGTCATTTTCCCCCTCCTATAACAATTTACAACGCCACTTTTAGGTTTCCTTTTTGTGTGTTTTTCATTTTCCCTCCTCATCATCATATCTCCTCCAAAGCTTCATCAATGGCTTTTTCTAATTAGAACCTTCAATCGCATCTCCACATATCCAAACCATAAGCAGCTCCACATATCCATAAATAGCTCCAAATCACAGCTGATCCACATCTCCATACGCAGCTCCAAATTGCAGATATGTATCTCGTTTTTCAAATAAGCATACGCACCTCCATCAATGTCGCAGTTCAAGGTATCGTTTTGAACCCTACATCAGTTGCTCTAATTTCAAATATGTACCAATTTGAACCCTAAATCAGCTAAGAACCCAAAAATTGCTCCTATACGACCCCTAAATCAGCTCCTAAATGAACCTTAAGTCAGCTATGAATGAGGGAATCACCAGATAGGTCACAGATCTGAACTATTCTTCAGTTCCTTTCAATTTCTTAATGTGATTCATGTATTAGCTACAAATCTCTAAATTATGCTTCAATGACTACCGAATCTGATTTCCAATTTGATCTAGAACTGCATAGTGATGGTAATGTGTTGATTCAAGTACCGTTTTTATTTCAATAATGTTTAATTGAATGTTTAAGATGATGTGTTTGTGTATGATATGATGAATTAGTCTAAGTGAATAATGTTTGTATATGATATGCTAGTAATCAATATTCAATTCTATTTTTGTAGTTTTGTTGATAGATATGATTAATACGATGAATAATTTTTGTAATTGGTCAATATGATAAAAATAATTGTTCATTTTCTGATTTTGCATTTTCATTCTCACAGTTGCATTTGCGTTTTCATTCTCACATTTAATTTGCATTTTCGTTTATCTGATTTTTAAATTGGGGAGATGATGAAATCAATGTTCATTTGCATTTTCGTTTAGTTGAATTTGTTTTGCAGATTTTGATTTTGATATTGATGAAGATGTTGAATTAATGTTAATTTGCATTTTTGTAATTTTTTTGTTATATTTGTATGGATTGTTCGTATGTGTTTTTTTGGTTTTGTAATTCGTGAAGATGATGAATCATTGTTTTTATGCATCTTCTTATTTTGTTGTTTCCATGTTTTCATGAATTGCGATTTTGAATCATTTAGTTTATAGATTCTAAAAAAATAGGTTACATAGCTCTTCATTTTAGTTTTCATACGTACAGTTGCATTTGCATTTGCATTTTCATTATACCTATTTATTTCTGACATTTTAAACACCACTTTCAAATACTGTCATTTGCATTTCATTTTATGTAGTTGTTTTCTAATCTTTTTACCAACTGTTTTTGCATGTGCATTTTCAAACTTGCATCTGCATCTGCATTTTCATTATACCTAGATATTTCCTGAAATTCATCTGCATTTGCATTTTCACACTTGCATTTGCAATTTCATTGTATGTAGTTATTTTCTGAAGTTTCACCATGTTTTATAGTTTTTATTTATTTGTGTTTTACAGATTTGATCATGTTCTAGCTTCTCTACAATTTGGTTTTGAAATATGCAAATGGTGGAATCGCTACTCTTAAAATTTTTAGGTGTTCTAAGCATGCTAAAGATGTAAAGAGTAGTAAATCTGTGGACACTTTGAAAGTTGCAAATGACGTGAATGTATCTAAGGAAATTGATGTTTGAGGTAGTGACAGCTATGATTCGCATAATATTCGAACTTGTCTAAAGGAAAAAGAGCAGATGATGATGCATGATATTCTCGAGTGACACAATAGTTTTGTTTTGTTATCGGTTTATATTCTTACCAAATGTAGTTAAACACACGGTTTATATTCTTACCAAATGTAGTTATTACCTAAAATTTTAAATACTGCTTATGGTTCAAATACTAGCATTCACATTTGCATCTTTCATACATGCAGTTGCATTTTCGTACTTGGAGTTGCATTTTTATTTTATGTAGTTATTCCCTAGAAATTTATGTACTTCATATGTTTCAAATACTTTTAGTTGCTGTGACAACTCGATATTTCTGGTGTGTAACTTCATTTCATTTCTTGAACTTTTAGTTGCTGTGACAACTCGATCATCGACGACAAACTCCATTTCACTGAGGAACCAATCGAGATATCTGACTGGAAAGAGAAAAAGCTACGAAGAAGCAAGATTAAAATCGTCAAGGTCAGATGGAACTCCAAAAGAGGTCCTGAATTCACGTGGGAACGTGAGGACCAAATGCGAAAGAAATATCCTCATCTATTTCTCGTTGTCTCTCCTGTTCGCTCTTCGTCTTAAATTTCGGGACGAAATTTCTTCAACCAGGGGAGAATGTGACAACTCGATATTTCTGGTATGCAACTTCATTTCATTTCTAGAACTTTCCTTATTTAGAAAGTTTCTACTTATAGACATTTCTATTTCTAGCATCCTAATACACAACAAACTTACATATCTTACACCATACATTAGTGTTTGACTATTTTAGTCAACACAACATTCCTACTTTTCATATGGTGACACATTTGAGTTAAAAACATTTCTAAAATTGTAATTTTATCGATAAAACAATAAACGTACAAATTTAACTTAAACGTGACTCGAATTGAACCAACCATCTAAACTCGACACCAAGGCTAGACCGACCACCTTGTGGCCGGCCCCCACTCCTTTGTGTGTGTCCCTATCCGGCCGAACCTATCATGGGTGAGGCTTACCCTCATTTGAATTTGACCTTATCCTTCTATTGTTGATAGATTTGATCCAAAGGAATCCTACTACCACTCAAACTCTAATTCCTAACCCTAATCCTCTACTATAAATATAACACATGCCAAAACCCTAAACCCTTTACAAAAATCTGCCAAGAACACCACCACTAACTCCGTTCGTTCGTCCCAAGCCAACCCGATCACCCTTGCTCATTTTTGTCCTCCGATAGTCCATAGCAAGGTATAATCTTGTTTCTTTTCTTGTTTTCCTTCTTGTTGTGACTTAGATTCGAACCCGAGACCATGGCCCTAGGCCATGTGGTCTCGGTTAGGTAAAAGTCGAAGCATTTATGCATGGTTTGACCCGATCTCATGCGTGTGTAGGAAGATTTGTTGTTTGATCCGTTCATTGTATTCATTGACCGACTTCTTTGTGTTTAAACCTTGCTTTGATGCCTAAAAACCTAGATCTAGTCTCTAAACCCGAACCTATACCCGATCTAGACCCACACACTCGAATTTAGCAGATCTAGACCGATCTAGTTACAAACCCATAGGGTTTCGGCCTAGCCGGCCAACCCTAGACCAAACCGAGCCCTTGTTGACCTAGATTGACTAGATTTGACCTTGGTTGACCGAATATTGTTTTAGACTGAACCCTAGCCGAAATCTAGAACTTCTAAGTTGACTTTTGTTGACTATTTTAACCTATGTTGACTTTTAGGATGGACTAATCTTCACCTATAAGTCAAACCGGGTCAAGGCCGGATCTTGACCCAAACCGTGGACCCAAACCCGAATACCCAATCGGGCCAAGGCCCGTACTTGGCCCATATCGATCTACCTTAGTCCATCGGGCCCAAACTTTAGTTAGCCCATTAGTATCCAAGCCCATTTGGACCAAAGCCCAAACCTTTGGCCCATTTATACCCAAACCGAACCCAATTGGGCTCAAGCCCAATCCATAGCCCAGTCTAATTGGACCCAAGCCCAATAAGAGGCCCAAGTAGCCCAACCTAGTGGCCCATTAAGCCTATTAAGCCCAATAGGCCCAATAAGCCTAACCCAAGCCCATTTCATTTCATTTCATTTCGAAGCCCATTTCATTTCATTTCATTTCGGCCTATTAAGGTCCAATGATCCAAATTTATTCAATGTCACAAAACATAACATAACATTAATTGCATATCATTTAACTTATATTGTATCTAGAATCGCATGTTTTAGCTTAGTCTAATTAGTAGTTATATCATTTAGGAAGCTAGGGTCTCTGAAGGATTCCTCTGTCCTAGTACTGTTGCTAAGCTTTGCCCAGGTGAGTCCACAGACTCCTTTTACTCTTTTTAACTGTTTTATAAACTTTGGGGTGGAAAACATAAACACAATTGCTACTGTTTTACTATGACTGTACAACATCTATACATTTTCATTATCGTGTTGGCATGACAAACGATTATTATACCGGACTAAGGTTTGCCAGCAATCATTAACTAGTGGATCTAGACCGGGGATATGCAGATAGTACTATTGGCTGACGCTCATCCTCCCATCGAACTTTGATCATTACTTGGTTTATCGAAGACATTTATGGGAGTGTATATCCATAAAAGAACGTAACATACTGGAGTTGAAGTGTTGATAGTGGACTTAGGGATTGGTATATTAACTCAATAGACTAGCTACCTGTTGGGGATAACGGTCATGCGATGTCAAACATAAGAACTTACTCAACACATTTTCATAAACTAAACTAGTAATTGTAGATCTTCTACAATTGCACTTTACTTTTAGTATTTACTTCTCATATCTTATGAGTGTTGAACCATATACCTTTTTCAGTCATAAAACATTTTCATAACAAACATTGTGGGTAACAAAACACTTTACTTTAACTTTTACTATAACCCTGTGGATTCACTCAGCATTATTGTTGACCATTTTATTATTTATGTTTTTCCAGGTAATTAGGTGCAGTGGAACTGGAGGATATGAGCAGTGGGATTGTCGTGAGCCATGATTAAAACATTATGTTTACGAACAATCATTTCATTTCAAAACAATTTCTATTTTAGGAAACTTACTATTTTTGGAAACTTTCTACTTTTGGGAAGTGAAACACCTTTTATTTTTTGTTATTGCGTGGTTGTTTGTTTGCTTAATTTTTGCTATGTAATCATGAACGTTACACCCTCGTTCTTCCGCAAAATATTTTAAATGAAGTAAAACTCATTTTTGGTGGGGTGTGACAGAGTGGTATCAGAGCTTATGTTATAGTGAATTAGCAAGCCTAGTTTATAACTACGAAAGATTTTTGGGAAAAACAAAAACTTTTACAAAACAAAAATAATCATGGCACGCTCAGTCTCATATCCTGAAGTTTCATTGTTCTTAGCTTAGAACATTTGCCCTAGTTAGTTTTGCCTTAGTATTATAGTTAGCATTCGTCAGAGAGCCTAAAATTTTCATAATCTAATAATTTTACGCGTCGTGATCAGTAGAATGTCATCAGCAAGTGTTATTAATATTACGCCATATTCGGATTACGACGGTGATCAGAGTACTGCTACGTCTAGAAGACGTGCTACGCCTCCTTCGTCTCCAAAGCCAGTGTTTGTACCGACGCCTTTCCCGATATCGTCAGCAGATTGGTTTCATCCCACTCAGCCTCCTGTCCCGGTGTACCCCAATGGACCCCCTGATCTCAAGCCTGGAGAGCGTCCTTATCTCTATCGACTGGTGAAGGATGGTGATCTCTACATGACAAGAATACAACGACCAGCAGCCAGAGGAAGATGATTAGTCGTCTACATATCGTCTATATTTTGTTTCCTATTACTATTATTAGGTTTTATGTTTAGCTATTTTAGTATTTTCTTTTATTCAGTACTGGCGTATGTGCCATATTTTTAAAATATATTATGTATTAGGAATGTGTTTAATAAAAGTGATATTTTAGTAAATTTTATTATTTCTATAAATTGTATTTTCTATACGTCTCTACTACTACTACTATATCTACGACTATTATATCTACGTCTACTACTACTATTACGTCTATTGTATATCTATTCTTCGATTCTTATAATAAGTATATATTTCCTTTAAAATCCTTCTATATTATTCTTTTCTTAATTCTTTGTTTAAATCGTATTATTTGTATCAGCAATTCATCAATGGCTCGAGGAGGAAACACAGAGACTGTTGAACAAATGGTGGAACGCCGAATCGCTGAAGCGACGGCTCAAATGAACGCTGCAAGAGGAAATGCCGCTGGTGCATCTAACGGTGGAAACAACTGTATATCATTCGACTCCACAAGAGAAGATTCATTTATTTTCATTTCATTTTAACTCATTTTTCATTTTCTTTCCTTATTTGTTTAAGCTTCAGATCCCAATGCTAATCGTCAAGGTCAGTCATTTAAGACCTTTACGTCTTGTCATCCTCCAACCTACTCTGGATCTGTAGGTGCCATTGCTATCATCCACTGGATTGAGAAGGTGGAATCTATTTTTAGTATCATCCAATGTACCCCTGAGAATATGGTGAAGTTTGCTGCTAGCACATTGTCCAAGGAAGCGTTGTCCTGGTGGAATTCTCAAGTGCAAGTCTTAGGTCGTGCAAGTGCAAGTGCTGATGCTATGACTTGGGATACGTTCAAGAATCAGTTAACTCAGAAGTTTTGTCCAAGGAGAGAGCTACAGAAAGTTGAAGTGGAACTATGGAATCTGTCCATGGTTGGATCCGATATTGTTACCTACATGACTAAATTCCAAGAACTCGCTCGTCTCGTTCCTCATATGGTTTCCCCTGAATTCAAGCGTATTGAGAGATATCTTCAAGGTCTTCATGATCTTATTCGTACTCATGTTATTGCTTCTGAACCGACAACATTCGAAGATGTTGTGAATCGTGCAACAAGGTTGACTGATGATGCTATGAGGAGTGGATCGTTCAAAGACGAGCTAGTTGTGTCTAGCAAATCCTCTGAGAATTCGAACAATGAAAATGGAAAGTGTTCCTACGACAACAAGTGTGATTACAAAGGGAACAAGTATCAGAAGACTAAGAATTATGCTGCCTCTAATCAGAACAACAACAATCAGTCTAATCCTGACTCTAAGTCTTATGCTGGAAGCAAGCCCAAGTGCAACAAGTGTAATTGGCATCATGATGGTCAGTGTGAGAAGTGCTTCAAGTGTGACCACTGGGGTCACAATTTCAGAAAGTGTCCGTCTAACAATCCTCCTAAGAATCCTGTCTGCTACGAGTGTGGTGATCCAAACCACTATCGTAATCGTTGCCCTAAGCTTCAGAACAACAACAACAACCAGAACGGCAACAACAACAATGGCAATCGTAACAACAATCGCAATAGCAATCGGAATGCCAACAACAATGATCGTCAGAATGGTCGTGGTCGTGCATTTGTTATGAATGCTCAGGAAGCTCGCGAAAATCCTGATACCGTCACTGGTACGTTTATCGTCAACAATCATTTTGCCTCTATTTTATTTGATTCGGGAGCCGACTTGAGTTTCGTATCAACCGACTTTAAAAGTTTCTTAAATTTAAATCCTGATCGTTTGAAAGTTAATTATGAAATCGAGTTAGCGAATGGCAAAGTTGTTAGGTCTAGTGAAGTTTTTAAAGGTTGTAAGCTTGACCTAGATGATCACCTTTTCGATATAGACCTTGTTCTTGTAGAGTTAGGTAGTTTTGATATCGTCATAGGGATGGATTGGTTGTCTAAAAACCGTGCTGAAATAATATGTTACAACAAACAAATCCGAATTCCCTTATCCAAAACAGAGACTTTAATAATTCAAGGTGAACAGCGAAATAAAAACATAAAAATCATAAATTCTATGAAAGCTCAAAAATATCTTCGTAAAGGATGCTAAGCCTTTCTTGCTCATGTCGTTGACACAAAGTCCAAAGATCGTAAGATTGAGGACATTCCTATCGTTCGTGAATTTCCTGGTGTATTTCCTAGTGAATTACACGAACTGCCGCCTCAGAGACAAGTTGAATTTCGTATTAATCTGATTCCAGGAGCCTCACATATCGCGCGTTCTCCTTATCATCTTGCACCGTCTGAAATGCAAGAACTTTCATCGCAATTGCAAGAACTTCTTGATCTTGGTTTCATTCGACCGATTTTCTCGCCCTGGCGAGCTCCGGTCCTCTTCGTTAAAAAGAAAGATGGTTCAATGACAATGTGCATTGACTATCATGAATTGAATAAAGCAACCATTAAAAATCGATATCCTCTTCCCCGTATTGATGATCTATTCGATCAACTCCAAGGATCGAGTTTCTATTCCAAAATCGATCTTCGTTCAGGCTACCATCAGTTAAAAGTTCGTGATGAAGATGTGCCCAAAACTGCTTTCAGAACTCGCTATGGTCATTACGAATTTTTGGTAATGCCATTTGGTTTGACCAATGCACCTGCTGTGTTTATGGATCTCATGAACAGAGTGTGCAAGCAATATCTCGACAAATTCGTTATCGTCTTCATAGATGATATTCTTATCTATTCGCATTCGAGAGAAGAGCATGAAGAGCACTTAAGAATTATTCTTGAGTGTGTTGGAGAAAGAGAAGTTGTACGCCAAGTTGTCCAAGTGTGAGTTCTGGTTACGTGAACCATTTCTGGGTCATATTATCAACGAGGAAGGTATCCACGTTGATCCTGCAAAGATAGAAGCCATAAAGAATTGGGAAGCTCCAAACACCCCAACTGAAGTAAGACAATTCCTTGGTCTTGTTGGTTACTGCAGAAAATTCATAGAAAATTTCTCGAAGATTGCAAAGGATTTAACGGTGTTAACACATAAGGATGAGAAATTTGTCTGGGGTGAAAAGCAAGAATCAGCCTTCCAATCTCTAAAATCAAAATTATGTTCTGCTCCTATTCTATCTCTTCCTGAAGGAACCGATAATTTCGTGGTGTACTGTGATGCTTCGCACCAAGGGCTAGGTTGTGTATTGATGCAACATGACAAAGTAATCGCCTATGCCTCTCGACAACTGAAGAACCACGAGAAGAATTATACAACTCATGATCTTGACTTGGGTGCCGTTATATTCGCGTTGAAGATTTGGAGACATTACCTCTACGGTACAAAGTGCACAATATTCACCGATCACAAGAGCTTGCAACATATCTTCAATCAGAAAGAGCTCAACATGAGATAGCGCAGATGGATAGAGTTGATGAATGACTACGAATGTGAGATTAAGTATCATCCTGGTAAAGCTGATGTGGTAGCTGATGCCTTAAGTCGGAAAGAGCAACCTAAACCTCGTCGTGTTCGAGCCCTTCAAATTTCTGTTCGTTCTAATCTATCTTCCCAAGTTCATGAATTCCAAGCTGAAGCCTTGAAGGTAGAGAACATCAAAAGTGAAGCTTTGCGTGGTATGGAAAAGCAGTTAGAAGAAAAGGAAGATGGAACCCTTTACTTCATGGATCGTTTATGGGTTCCTAATTATGGAAGTGTTCGCGATGTCATCTTGAATGAAGCTCATCGATCCAAATATTCTATTCAGCCTGGTGCTGACAAGATGTATAATGATGTCAAGGAATTATATTGGTGGCCAAACATGAAGAAAGAGATCGTGGTTTATGTCAGAAAATGTCTAACTTGTGCTAGAGTGAAAGCAGAGAATAAGAAGCCTTCCGGTCTTCTACAATAGCCAGAGATCCCTGAATGGAAATGGGAAGAAATCTCTATGGATTTCATAACCAAGTTGCCTCGAACGCCTAGTGGTCATGACACAATTTGGGTAATTGTTGATCGATTGACCAAATCAGCTCATTTCATTCCTATTAAAGAAACTGACCAAATGGAGAAGTTAACAAGAATTTATCTGAAAGAAGTCGTATCTCGCCATGGTGTGCTAGTCGCTATCATATCTGATTGTGATAGTCGCTTTACATCTCGTTTTTGTCAAGCATTGCAAAAATCTCTCGGTACTTGCCTCGATATGAGTACTGCTTATCATCCCCAAACCGATGGTCAGACTGAAAGAACAATTCAAACCTTGGAAGACATGCTGAGGGCATGTGTTATTGATTTTGGTGGAAGTTGGGATTCTCATCTCCCTTTAGCTGAGTTCTCGTATAATAATAGTTATCATACAACTATTAAGGACGCACCGTTTGAAGCCCTTTATGGAAGAAAGTGTCGTTCGCCACTTTGTTGGATTGAAATTGGTGATCATCAGATTACTGGTCCTGAGATTCTACAAGAAATGACTGACAAGATTTTCAAGATCAAAGATCGCATCAAGGCTGCAAGAGATCGACAAAAGAGTTATGATGATAATCGTTGAAAGCCTTTAGAGTTCGTTGTTGGCGACCATGTGTTGCTAAAAGTAGCACCTTGGAAAGGTGTTGTACGTTTTGGCAAGAAGGGAAAGCTCAGTCCTCGTTATGTTGGACCATTTAAGATTCTTGAAAGAATCGGTGCTGCTGCTTAACGTCTTCGTCTTCCTAAAGAGCTCAGCAATGTTCATAACACATTTCATGTGTCGAAACTGAAGAAGTTTATTCATGATCCTTCGCTCATCGATCATGCTGAGGAAATTATCATCGACGACAAACTCCATTTCACTGAGGAACCAATCGAGATATCTGACTGGAAAGATCAAAAGCTACGAAGAAGCAAGATTAAAATCGTCAAGGTCAGATGGAACTCCAAAAGAGGTCCTGAATTCACGTGGGAACGTGAAGACCAAATGCGAAAGAAATATCCTCATCTATTTCTCGTTGTCTCTCCTGTTCGCTCTTCGTCTTAAATTTCGGGACGAAATTTCTTCAACCAGGGGAGAATGTGACAACTCGATATTTCTGGTATGTAACTTCATTTCATTTCTAGAACTTTCCTTATTTAGAAAGTTTCTACTTATAGACATTTCTATTTCTGGCATCCTATTACACAACAAGCTTACATATTTTACACCATACATTAGTGTTTGACTATTTTAGTCAACACAACATTCCTACTTTTCTTATGGTGACACATTTGAGCTAAAAACATTTCTAAAATTGTAATTTTATCGGTAAAACAATAAACGTACAAATTTAACTTAAACGTGACTCGAATTGAACCAACCATCTAAACTCGACACCAAGGCTAGACCGACCACCTTGTGGCCGGCCCCCACTCCCTTGTGCGTGTCCCTATCCGGCCGAACCTATCATGGGTGAGGCTTACCCTCATTTGAATTTGACTTTATCCTTCTATTGTTGATAGATTTGATCCAAAGGAATCCTACTACCACTCAAACTCTAATTCCTAACCCTAATCCTTTACTATAAATATAACACATGCCAAAACCCTAAACCCTTTACAAAAATTGGCCAAGAACACCACCACCAACTCCGTTCGTTCGTCCCAAGCCTTGCTTTGATGTTTGATCCGATCTCATGCATGTGTAGGAAGATTTGTTGTTTGATCCGTTCATTGTATTCATTGACCGACTTCTTTGTGTTTAAACCTTGCTTTGATGCCTAAAAACCTAGATCTAGTCTCTAAACCCGAACCTATACCCGATCTAGACCCACACACTCGAATGTAGCCGATCTAGACCGATCCAGAACCAAACCCGTAGGGTTTCGGCCTAGTCGGCCAACCCTAGACCAAACCGTGCCCTTGTTGACCTAGATTGACTAGATTTGACCTTGGTTGACCGAATATTGTTCTAGACTAAACCCTAGCCGAAATCTAGAACTTCTAAGTTGACTTTTGTTGACTATTTTGACCTATGTTGACTTTTAGGATGGACCAATGTTGACCTATAAGTCAAACCGGGTCAAGGCCGGATCTTGACCCAAACCGTGGACCCAAACCCGAATACCCAATCGGGCCAAGGCCCGTACTTGGCCCATATCGATCTACCTTAGTCCATCGGGCCCAAACTTTAGTTAGCCCATTAGTATCCAAGCCCATTTGGACCAAAGCCCAAACCTTTGGCCCATTTATACCCAAACCAAACCCAATTGGGCTCAAGCCCAATCCATGGCCCAATCTAATTGGACCCAAGCCCAATAAGAGGCCCAAGTGGCCCAACCTAGTGGCCCATTAAGCCCAATAGGCCCAATAAGCCTAACCCAAGCCCATTTCATTTCATTTCATTTCGAAGCCCATTTCATTTCATTTCATTTCGGCCTATTAAGGTCCAATGATCCAAATTTATTTGATGTCACAAAACATAAAACATAACATTAATTGCATATCATTTAACTTATATTGTATCTAGAATCGCCTGTTTTAGCTTAGTCTAATTAGTAGTTATATCATTTAGGAAGCTAGGGTCTCTGAAGGATTCCTGTGTCCTAGTACTGTTGCTAAGCTTTGCCCAGGTGAGTGCATAGACTCCTTTTACTCTTTTTAACTGTTTTATAAACTTTGGGGTGGAAAACATAAACACAATTGCTACTGTTTTACTATGATTGTACAACATCTATACATTTTCATTATCGCGTTGGCATGACAAACGATTATTATACCGGACTAAGGTTTGCCAGCAATCATTAACTAGTGGATCTAGACCATGGATAAGCAGATAGTACTATTGGCTGACACTCATCCTCCCATCGAACGATTGATCATTACTTGGTTTATCCAAGACATTTCCAGGAGTGTATATCCATAAAAGAACATAACATACTGGAGTTGAAGTGTTGATTGTGGACTTAGGGGTTGGTATGTTAACTCAATAGACTAGCTACCTGTTGGGGATAACGGTCATGCGATGTCAAACATAAGAACTTGTTCAACACATTTTCATAAACTAAACTAGTAATTGTAGATCTTCTACAATTGCACTTTACTTTTAGTATTTACTTCTCATATCTTATGAGTGTTGAACCATATACCTTTTTCAGTCATAAAACATTTTCATAACAAATATTTTGGGTAGCAAAACACTTTACTTTAACTTTTACTATAACCCTGTGGATTCACTCAGCATTATTGTTGACCCTTTTATTATTTATGTTTTTCCAGGTAATTAGGTGCAGTGGAACTGGAGGATATGAGCAGTGGGATTGTCGTGAGCCATGATTAAAACATTAAGTTTACGAACAATCATTTCATTTCAAAACAATTTCTATTTTAGGAATCTTACTATTTTTGGAAACTTTCTACTTTTGGGAAGTGAAACACCTTTTATTTTTCGTTATTGCGTGGTTGTTTGTTTGCTTAATTTTTGCTATGTAATCATGAACGTTACACCCTCGTTCTTCCGCAAAACATTTTAAATGAAGTAAAACTCATTTTTGGCGGGGTGTGACAGTTGCATTTTTATTTTTCATACTTGCATTTTCATTTTCATTTTATTTAGTTATTTCCTGAACTTTAAAATATTTATTTTGTTTTAAATACTGGTATTTGCATTTGTATTTTTATACTTGCAGTTGCATTCTCATACTTGTAATTGCAATTTCATTTTATGAAGGTTTTTAAACGTCTCATAATCTACTCAAATTTGTCTATAGGGGGACTTGAACCAATGACCAATAAATTATGAGCAACACCTTACACCTTACTCCAATACCACTATACAAGTCTTTGGTATATTATATACCGGTTCGGTTTCAAATAATGTCAGTTGTGTTTGCATTTTCATAATTTCATTTGCATTTTTATAATTGCATTTGCATTTTCACCACCTAAATACAACGAACCATTTAAATCTAGCAATCAATGTGATCAAAAAAACATTTAAACAACGAACCATTGAAAATACACCACTGCTCATTCATTTTTATCATTAGATCTATGAAACCTACGTATACTATACACAATAATTTCATATAACTATTAACAAAGCATCCACAGGTATCTAGCCTATTCATGACATGACATGAAATTTAACAATTTAACACACACACACAAATGGGTAGTTTAATTTCATTTGATGTCTCACACGTGATATGATCAACCGGGCCCACTTCCCAACCTGCTTTGACCCACTTCCCAACACAGGTTGACCCGAATCAGCTCTGACCCGCTTCCCAACCTATGTTGACCTGCCATGTTTTAACTTCAATCTAGAGCATTGTGGTTCTGATCATCCTGCACTCAATGTTTATGTTTACATATTAACATAATTGTTGTCAAGTACAACACCTTCAAACCCCATGACACATGAAAAAAATACCTAATTTATTGTCAAGCAATATTACCAGTTTAGAAAATTGGGGCATCCACTCAGGCTAAATATTTTCACAAAAAAAAGATAGAATCCCGAGATGAATATGAAGTTTGAATTATGCCTCTCTTAGAAATTCTATCAATTGATCATTATGAAGCACCAGACTGTAAAAAAAATTACATTTTTAGTTAAAATTGTACAGATAATATAAGAAAAAGTAGTTAGCAGTTGAACTTAATCAAATTACATATCTTAGGTTTCGCAAGATAAGGTTCCGTTTTGATCCTGAGTGATTGGGCTGCAAGTTTTGAAAGGTAATCTTTTGGAAAAACATAAAGAACATCACCTTCATCTGAAACCTGTAAAAAGTTAAAAATAGAATTGTATTTTTATTGCAAATGCAGTAGTTAGTTTGCCTATATATGGTTTTCATAGGATACAAACAAACCTTATGAACCAAAATTGACCTAATTCACATAATATTTGTTGTCCAAATTACCTCTAAATAGATAATCATACGAAAATGCAAATGCATTTTAACATTTTGCAGTTGACACAGAGGTATTATCATATAAAAATGCAAATGCTAGTAGGTTTTGGGTCAAGAATACGTAATAACAAACAAACAACAAGCTACCTTCCAAAATCAAAACCAATATTTCGTTCTACAGAATTTGATTCAACTTAAACATAAAAACTTAAATTAATCTGTGAGGAACTTTAGTTACCTTTTAAATTCTCGATTGAAACTCGATTGTGCATTTGAAAGCCCCAACTGAAACCCCTGAATCAAACAATTGTGCGTTCGACTATATAATTGAAACCCTATATTCTCGATTAATGTTCTTCGTTCGTCGCTTTTAATCGCCCAAAGAGACTAATCACGTCTAAGCCTTTGTTAATCGTGCGTGAGAGAGAGAGAGTCAAAACCCTAATTTCAAAATGGAGAACCTGCTATGAGAACCCTAGGTGATTGAGAGAGAGATCGTTCGTATGGTGAGAGAATCAGCAACGTAAATGTTGCTTAGGTGAGAGACGAGGCTTTTGACAATTCTACCCCTCTATGTAAATTTTCCATCCGGATCCCCTCCCTAATTTACTAATGCACGATTTTAAAGTCCCTTTCATCTAAACCCTTCAATTCTTGATCTAAGGGGTATAAACTATGCCCTATATTCTTTAATTAGTAATGGTTTTCTAAGGATCCCCACCCTATATATATATATATATATATATATATATATATATATATATATATATATATATATATATATATATATATATATATATATATATATATATATATATATATATATATATATATATATATATATATATATATATATATATATATATATATATATATATATATATAAGTGGGATCTTGTGAGGACTCAAAAACGGTGAGGACTCGCGAGTACACCTCAAAAACATTTCAAAAAATTCCGAAAAAAATATATATAACTCCCCATGATTATTACTACATTTGACCCAAAAAACAATTTGAAAAAAAATGATGATCCACTTCTTTTTGCGGATCATAACAATGATCCATATTTTTTTGTGGATCATTATTATGATCCATATTTTTTTCTCACTTTTTAAAATTTTTTATATTTTTTGGATCTTATATGTTGCGATTTAAATGTTTAAAAAAAGAAGTTTTTTGAAAAAAGTTTGTTTTGGATCATTTTTAGAGTTTTTTTTTGGAGTCCAAGCAGTCCTCACCGGGAAAAGAGTCATCACCGGATCCGAACCCTATATATATATCGAGCTATTTACAGAACTCATTTTTTGTGTAGAACCAAGCAGAACTCATCTAAGAATATTAGAATTTAGTAAAAAAAAATATGTAAAACAATAACATTTAACCCAAATCAAACATATACTTTAAGAAAAACATCAAAAATACTGAAAAACATATATGTACAAATAATGCAAAAATAACACTTATGTATATATACATGAAAACATACATGCACAAAAACATATATGTTTTCGTGCATGAATAACATACATGCATGGGGTCCCTCGTTAAATCACTTCATGTATCTTCCATGATCATTTCATTTTGAAATTCAATGGTTTAGATTAAGTTCTGCGGGTTCTGTAGCCTAAAATGGGTTCTGTAACTAGCCCTTCACTACATATATATATATATATATATATATATATATACATATATATATAGGGTCCGATTCAGCGCAGAACCGTTGTTGATGGTTTTGTCTACGAGCCAAGACTTGAGGAATCTACTGTACCGGGACAGTCGAGGGTCGGGAATGACACCCGGGTCATGGTATCGGGATTGTCATTTTGTATTATTGTTGAAGTTTTGGTTGTGCAGAATTTTGGTCAGTTTCTGCTCCGTTGTACAGGTCAGATTTTGACCCATTTCGGGTCAGATTCAGGGCTCGGGTCTTCTATACTTTTGTAGCCCATCTTTGTACCTTTCCGCCCATTTTTTTAAATAATTTATTGGAGTTACGGTTCTCAAGTTATGGGCATTTTTAACACGGGTCTGCAGTGCTGAATTTCAGCACTATATCGTGCTGTTTGGGTCAACTTTTGACCCGTTTTGAATCAGAATCTTGGTTTTGGGTCTGAACGAAAGTTTTAGTTCGTCAAGTCGTCTATAATATACTGAAATTTGAAGTTTACCGGGTTACCGGATTGAGAGTTGTGGCCTTCGCGGTAAAGCCGACGCAAGCTGCCAAAATATTTATGACTGAGTTTTTGGGTGAATTTTAATCCAGGTTTCTTTCGTACTTTAGGATCGTCAAAGAGCTAGCTGTGCAGTAATTAATTGTGTTAAGGATTCTTCGGAGCTTACGTTTCTCGAGGTGAGTATTCTCACCGTGTATTCAGTTTTAACGTTATATATGCATGACTTACGTGTTAAATTACTTGCACCATATCTGCTATCTGAAGTTATCTGTTATCTGAGTTATCTGTGATCTGGATTATCTGTGATCTGAGTTATCTGGGCTAACTGAGTTAATTATGTTAAAGAGATAAAAACATAATAATAAACATCTGAGTTTTGGCTATATGCCATTTTGGGATGACCTCCCGTCTGAGTTTTGGGATCACTCCCGTCTGAGTTTTGGCTTACGCCTATCTGAGGTGTGAGGAGGGGCGATCGACCCGAATCACACAAGCGCGCTATATAAATTTAAAATCTGTGAATAATAAAATCTGATAAATAAATCTGGGTAAATAACTGAGTAGATTCTGAGTAGGAATACACCGATGTGCCTCATGTGTTGTATGTTATGATTGTATGCATTTTGAGACTATTCACTCAGCTTCCCAGCTGACCCATATTTTCCCCCACTGTTTCAGGTACCAGCAAAGGAAAGGAGAAGGTGGACGGTTGACCGCTGTATCTTCTCAATGCTGATGTGGACAGCATTTATTATTTTTAAACACTTTTACTTTATTAAACTATTTTCGCATTAAATACATTTTTAAATAACGACTTTACTATTCTGGGATTTAATACATTTGAATTATTGGGACCTTTTATTTAAAATCTTGTACTCAAATTTTTTTTTAAATTTTGTGAATTTTTGGGTGTTACAAGTTGGTATCAGAGCTCTTACTTGAGGGATTTGGGTTCGCAAGGGCCGAATTATAACTCAAGTTTGAGTATCGAGTTTTTAAAATGAGAAAAGAGTAAAATATTTTCTGAGAAAAGTTTCCACATCAAACATACAGCATGTCACGTCGACCTCTCGCTTTTCCTGCTGCCGGTAATATTTAAGAGATTGTTTAATATTTTGTATATTATATTTTTGAGTTTCGCGGAGAGGCATATCTTAAGAATTTCGAGTTAAAAATTTGTGAGAAAATCTTGCTTTTATATAGAGTATAATTTCTGAGTGAAGTTTATGAGTGCCTGCAATATAAATGCTAAAGTTATAATTACATATTTTTTTGTAACCTGGGAGACTTATCTGTGAACTGTACGACTAAATATATATGTATACATAAAAATACGAATGTGAGATTTTATGATTCTGAGTATAATTTAGAGCATAATTTTGAGTATGATTCTGATTTTAACTTCCAGAGTTCTATGTATTTAAATATATACAAAAACATATACTCGTGCAATGTGAAGTTATAAATTATAATGAGAAAATAAGGAGCAATAAATTTTAATGAGAAAATAATAAAAGTTTCCAATTTAGAGGAACACCTAATAGAGTTAATGCGAGATTTTACAAATCTGAGAAATTGTAACCAGAGTGTAATTAGTAGATATCAATTAATGATATAAAATCTATAAATTATTTAATGAGAAACATACTCTGAGTAAATGAGAAACGAGGAAACTATTAATACTAGAGATGAGTAATAAATTTTGTTTTATAGTAAGAAAATATTAAAAGTTTCATTTTGGAGAAAGCACGTAATAAACTGAGTTAATGAAACGAGTAAACCAGAGATTATTAAATCAAATTGATTAAGAATATTTTTATGAGAGTTTATCAAGTTGAGTAAGGAGAAATTATTAATTCAAGAAAAAAGAGAAATAATTACATTGGAGCTAAACAAGAAAATATCGAATCAAATAACGAGACGTGCGTTTATAAGATAATTATATGAGTATAAATTATGAGAAATTATTAAACCAAGTTAAATAAGTGAATACTCTATCAAATTAACAGTAAATGTACCGATTGACATTGACGAGAAATCTTACTAGAATTAACGATGAAATCTTTATATAGGTAAAAGAAAATGTTTCCATGAAGAGATAAGGAATCTTGAATACGTCAAACTGAAGAATTTAATTAAGGAGAAATAATTAAAATTGGGGTATGACTACTAAAATTAAATGAATGAGAAATAGTTACATCAAAAATATATTAGAAAATTTAATTTATTTTAAAAGGGTATTTATTGACGCGAGTTTAACAATAATTAATAAAGTAGGTTAATGAGAAGCAATCAAGTCGAGTTAAACGAGAAATATAAACACGAGCTACATAAGCTTATTAGACTAATTAACCGAGAATTTGCCGAGTCAAATTAATCAGAATTTTTTTTAGTTTAGCTGATAGAGTATTTATTTAAAGCAAAATTATGGAAGTTATTATCATGAGTTTTGTTGAAAGAGAAGTATCCAAATCAAGTTAAATGAGAAACAAATTAACCGAGAATATTGAACTAGAAAGTATAAACTGTCGCTCGAGACGACAATAAATCAGATAAAATTTTGAGAAAGTGTAAATGTTATTCATGAGAAATGATAAATGAGGTAACTAAGAGTAGCTGACAAAACGAGATTCATATTGTGAAACTAAAAAAGTGGAAATATTTCTATGAATCTGTTAAGGCAACAATCATTGGAACATTGTGGCACAAAGAACAAGGTATAGGGAAACAAGGTTGGGTATGCTGAGGAATAAAGCATTTCTGAATGTAAAGGAAATATACTGGCTAAATGAATTTGTCAACAAAATAAAAGTTAAAACTGTTGATAGATCAATTGTTGCAACTTGCACTGGGCCAGTCAGTCCTCCAATGAAGATTTTTCTCCATGACATCCAAAATATGGGACTCCAAGAGTGGATAAAAATTGCTAGACTGATAAAGGAGATGCCCTCAAGATCTTCTGAAGCCCAAGTGATGATGGATGAAATTTGGGTTGTATCTGCTATATGCTATGAAAAAGGCATCCTTTATGCAGCAGATTACAGGGCACTCAGTGTGATGACTGAAGCTATCAAGAACAACAAACCTGAGTGCCTTAATACTTTCAGAATATTTCCCAAATATAATGTTCCCCCTAATCTTATCTTTCAGGATCAAAAGAGTACCATATATCCTACATCTGGATATATGTATACTGACTCAGATGACAGGGAGTGCTTCATTACTGAAGCAGATTTACCAACAGCTCCTATCAACCATTTGGTGGGTTTGAAATGGATGATCACCAAGAAAGAAGATGCTTGGTTCAGAAAGAAGATAGTTGCTGTGCTAAACAACAGGCAAGATGAACTGAAGAAAAGAGAAGAGTTCATCCATGTGAAGAAGGAAATCTTCTATGAGTTCGAATCAATCAACAGAAGATGAAGAAGAAGACTTTGCAGCATGTAGTTATGTATTTTTGATTTCCCTTTGTAATTGTTGTGTTATCATTAGATAGGGGGAGATTGTTAAGGCAAAAAGCCTTACCCCTTTGTGAATCTTAGGATAACAAAACAATCCAGACTATCCTAGATTAAAATGTAGATTAAATTTGCTAAGTTAGGATTGATACTGAGTTTGGCCTATACTGGCCACTCAGTATCAGTACTCAGTATTGGAAAAAACCAATACTGAGTAGAAGGACTGAGTCATACTCAGTATAGTAACGGACTAAGATCAAATCCCTTGATCTTAGTCATTTCCTTTAACTTAGTCCTTCTGTTACTCCTTTGCCCATTTATGTAAGATCTCTATAACACTATAAATAGAGATCATCTTGCAAAGGAGTACTTACCAATTTACACTTTCACGAATATCCTTTTGTAATTGTTCAAGTGGTCTTGTATTTCCGCTACAAGCCACACTTTGTGGAATAATATACGTTTGACTAAATTACTGTGTTAATCACCTTAATTGTCTTAAGTAAATTATTAATTTAAACAATTATCAAACAAACCAGGGTTGTTGTGACCTAAAAACTGGTATAAGAGCTCAGTGATGATGAGGAAGAGGTTGAAAACAAAGCCTTTATGGCTTTCACTGAAGATGATTTGAAGAGCCCCTTTGAAAAGGATATCAAAGAAGCTGAGAGGATGAGTGTTCATACTGACTGGGATTCCACTCAGTTGTACAAGGTGAATTCCTTTCAAACTTATTCAGTGAATGAAAAAGAAAAGATTTTTGAGTATATGATTGTTGATCATAAAACTTTAGTACAGAGAGAAAAAGCTTTAAAATTAACAATTCTTGAACTTGAAAGGGTAAATAATGAACACTTGGATAAATTAGCAAAATTTAAAGATTTAGAACTAAATTTTTTAAACTTACAAGACATTAACCAAAGATTAGCTGATAAAGCTCATTTACACAAATTAGAAAAAGAAATATTTGAAAATCAGTATAAATCTTGGGGAAATGCATCTATTAAATTAAATAAATGTCTAAATCAACAATTTCCAGAGAATGTAAGGGCTGCACTTGGTGTTGATCCTCAGTTAAAAAATAGAAATAATTTTGCTGATTTATTTGAAGAATTTTCTGAAATGAACCCTATTCAGTTTGTAAATGCAAAAACTTTTTGTGAAGTAGGATGTCAAACTGAGTCAGATGATGAGGATAAAATCATTTTTGAAAAATCTATCGGTCCTTCCATCTGTTCTAAGTGCTATACTGAACTACAAGAGCTCAGTATTGAATTTCCTGAAAAAGAAATTTTTGATACTGACCTTGAAAGTGTACAGTATGACACTTCCGTTGTTCCTCCATTTGAACTTTTATTTAACACAACTACTTTTCAGATATATAAAGAACCTGAGTCTACAGAAAAGAAAACCACTACTACTCAAAATGTTTTATCTAATACTGAATCTACAGGAACAGCAAAGTCAACTACTCAAGAATCTAAAGAACCTGTTCAAGTTGTCATTCTAAAACATGATAAAAAGAAAACAACTTCAACAGGATCTTCAAGTGGCAAAATCCAGAAGTCAAATGATAAAAAGACTTCCATGCCTAATAAAAATAAGACACCAGAATCATCTCCTTCAAAACCAGTCAAACATAATATTAAAACTTCTTTAAAAAATGACAAAAATAACATTTTAAAATCTATTTGTGATCAGATCAAAGTTTTAAGTCAAAAATTTGCAAAACTCACTCATATTGATCAACCTAAAATCAAACAGTTTACTAAAATTCCTTATGAAAATATGTTCAGAAACAGACCTAGAAAATGTTATAGATGTCATCATACTGGACATAAAGGAGATGAATGCTGGACTGATCTCTCAAGTCCTAGGTACTCAGTACCAAAGAAAAGGAGAGAAACCAAGTCAGTATCACCAAAGAAAACCTCCAAAGTTTCCCCTAAAGTGATACTGACCTCTCCAATAAAAGAGATCAAGTCTATCCCTGTTTCTCCTACCAAAGGTCCCATTCAAAAATGGGTTCCTAAAAAGAACTAATCCTTATTTTATGTCTTGTGCAGGGTGACAGGAAATGGTACTTAGATAGTGGCTGCTCAAGACACATGACTGGCAGTATGGAGTACCTTCTTAATTATACACCAGAGAAGGGTCCATCTGTCAAATTTGGAGATGATTCAATTGGAAAAACAAGAGGTTATGGTGTAATCAAGGCAGGCAACATAACGTTTAAAAGAGTTGCCTATGTAGAGGGTCTTAAACACAATCTGCTCAGTATCAGTCAGATGTGTGATGATGACAATGAAGCTCGTTTCAGAAAGGTTGCAAGAATCATCTACAATGATAAAGGGCAACTTGTACTCATTGCTAGAAGAGAAAAAGATGTCTATGTGGTCAACCTATCTGAAATAGATCCTACTATTCGAGTATGTCTGCTGTCTAAAGTCAAGCCAGAGTTGCACTGGTTATGGCACAAGAAACTTTCTCACATAAATTTCAGAAATATAAATGAGCTCAGTATGAAGAAACTGGTGAGAGGGTTGCCCACTATTACTTATTCAAAAGATAAGTTATGCTCAGCATGTGAAATGGGCAAGCAGAAGAAGAGTTCATTCAAATCAAAGGTTAATCATTCCATTAATGAACCTCTTACAATGATACATATGGATCTTTTTTGCCCCATCAGCACACCATCTTTGGCCAAAAAGATCTATACATTAGTCCTGGTTGATGAATTCTCAAGATACACTTGGGTTATTTTTCTCAAGACTAAAGCAGATGCAACAACAGAAATCATTGCCTTCATTAAAAGAGAAGAACTTCAAAAAGGCAACCAGGTCAAGCAACTAAGAAGTGACCATGGTACTGAGTTTAAGAACTCAGTATTGGCTGATTTCTGTGAAGAAAAAGGAATCGTACAAAACTTCTCTGCAGCCTACACGCCACAACAAAATGGTGTTGTAGAAAGAAAGAATAGAACCTTGATTGAAGCTGCAAGAACTTTGTTATGCCATGCTGGCCTGGCACTGAGCTTCTGGGCAGAAGCTGTCAATTATGCAAATTTTACACAGAACAGAGCTACAATAGTCCAGAGACATCAAAAGACTCCTTATGAGTTATATAATGGCAATGTTCCTAATGTGGAATACTTCCACATCTTTGGGAGTAAATGTTTTGTACTCTGTACTAAACAAAATTTCAACAAATTCGCTCCCAAAGCAAATGAAGGTGTGTTCATGGGCTACTCTCCACACTCTAAAGCCTTAAGAGTGTATATTATCTCAACTAAGATTCTTGAAGAATCCATTCATGTCACATTTGATGAAGATCAGAATGAGCACTCCACCTCAGCAACAGAAGACGTCAGTGGCATAGAAATTCTATGCAATCCAGAAAACTCAATTGCTGAACAGCCCAAGTCTCACCCATACTATGTGGATCATGGTATGCTTGATACTGATCAAGAAAGAACTCAGTATAACTCAAATGTATCAAATTCTGAGGCAGACATTCCTGAGAACCTCAATACTGAGTTCCCAATACTTGATCTGAACAATTCCACCTATGAAGAAGGTGAATCTTCAAGTACATTTCAAGAATCCTCCTCAGATCTGCAAAATCAAGAAGAACAGCAACCTGAAATGTCTAATACTGACCAAACTTCAGCTCAGTATCAGACAGACAACACATCACTGCAACAAGATATTGTTGACCTTGTTTCAAATGCTCCCTTAGGAAACAATCTAAGGGAACACCGAGATCATCCTCATTCTAATATTATTGGTCAAATTGAACAAGGTGTCCAAACAAGAAGAAAGTTAGACTTTGAACCCCAAGCAACTAAAAATTTTTGTTTCTTCTCAAGCTTTTTATCTACCATGGAACCAAAGAAAGCTGATGAAGCTTTATTAGATGAAGACTGGGTAGAAGTTATGCAAGAGGAACTGACAGAGTTTGAAAGAAATAAAGTTTGGAACTTAGTACCACCTCCTGCTGGCAAAACTATTATTGGTACTAAGTGGGTGTTCAGAAACAAGATGGACAAGGATGGTGTTGTCATCAGAAATAAAGCAAGACTGGTTGCTCAGGGTTACAGGCAAGAAGAAGGCATTGACTATGATGAAACTTTTGCACCAGTGGCAAGAATTGAAGCTATTAGGTTGTATCTTGCATATGCAGCTTTCAAGAATTTCAAGGTTTATCAGATGGATGTCAAGTGTGCTTTTCTTAATGGAAAACTACAGGAGGAAGTTTATGTCAAACAACCACCGGGTTTTGTTGATCCTAAATTTCCTAATTTCGTTTTTAAGCTTGATAAAGCTCTTTATGGGCTCAAACAAGCTCCCAGAGCCTGGTATGATACCCTGTCTGAGTACTTAATTGAAAATAAGTTTATAAGAGGTAAAATTGACAAAACATTATTTTCAAAAAGGAAAGGTTCTGACATTCTACTCATTCAGATATATGTAGATGATATAATTTTTGGCTCTACTGACAAGTCAATGTGTGACTGGTTTGCTCAAATAATGTCATCTCAGTATCAGATGAGTATGATGGGAGAACTTACTTACTTTCTTGGTTTACAAGTTGAACAAAAGCCTGATGGCACTTTCATAAATCAAAGTAAGTATGTGCATGACATGCTTAAGAAATATAAATTTGAAAATTTATCTTCCATGCACACTCCTATGGGTACTCAGGATAAAATAAGTAAAGATGAAACTGGTAAACCAGTATGTCAATCCACATACCGAGGTATGATTGGTTCTTTACTCTACTTAACAGCTAGCTGGCCTGATATCATGTTTGCAACTTGTTTGTGTGCTCGGTATCAGGCTGATCCTAAAGAATCACATATGAAAGCTGTTAAGCGCATTTTCAGATATCTTTCAGGTAGTCCTATCATGGGTCTTTGGTATCCCAAAGACTCAAACTTTGATCTTGAAGGGTATACAGATGCAGATTTTGCAGGTTGTAGGTTAGACAGGAAGAGTACAAGTGGAGGTTGTCAATTCCTCGGTGGCAGATTAGTTGGTTGGTCATCCAAGAAACAAAATTCAGTAGCAACTTCTACTGCAGAAGCAGAATATGTTGCTGCAGGAAGCCATTGTGCTCAACTCTTGTGGATGCAGTATCAATTAATGGACTATGGGTTCAATTTCCAGAAGACACCAATACATTGTGATAACAAGAGTGCTATTGCTATCACTGAAAACCCAGTCCATCACTCCAGAACAAAGCACATTGATATCAGACACCATTTTATTCGAGATAATGTGGAAAAGGGTAAGGTTGAGGTAGATTTTGTTCCTACAGATGATCAATTGGCCGATGTGTTTACTAAACCTCTCTCTGAGGAAAGGTTTATGTACTTACTAGGACAATTGGGTATGCTGAATCCTTAACTTTCCTTAAAATTTTCTGATTCTGACTGATCAGTATTACATTCAATACTAACCATCTCAGTATCACTCGTATAATTTATCAAATTTTATAAATTTTAATTTTTTTTTTTGTAATTTAAAGTTTAATTTAAATGTTTTTATAATTTTTAATTTTTTTTTTAATTTAATTTTTTTTAACTCGGTATTGGAGTCCTAGAGTGATAAAACTGACTTTTAATACTTATACTCCCCAACGGTAACCTTTCTTAATAAGAGAGTTACCGTTGATTCAGGATAAGGCTGTCAAATCAGCCGATTTAACTTCCCAATACTGTAATTATCACTAAATTCAGAATAAATAACCGTTTTTTTTTTAAATTCTTTTCAACAGTTATTTCTTACTTTCTATTTCGATTCTCTCTGCGATTAACGATTTCACTATCTCTTTGCAAGCAAATTTCTCAATATCAAAATCGCAGATGGCTAATTACAGATTCTTCGCACCGGAGGCTGCACCGGCAACTCAATTTAGGAACGACGAAGTGCCCAAATTTGCGAGGAACAACATTATAACAAACTTTAACATTCCTCAGGCATGGGCGTGCCCTGAATTCACTCACATGATCACATATCTGAAGCATTGTCCCATCACTCAAGCACTGATTCTTTCTCCTCGTGCAATCTATCCGGAAATGCTATGTGAATTCTGGTACTCTGCTAAACTTGACTCTCCGGACATGATTACCATTTGGGTCATTCGAGAACAGAGAAGGGCTTTTGTCTCCACTACTATAATTCGGGAAACACTGAGGCTTCCTGCTCACGCTCAGTATGAGCCATTTGTCGATCGCACAGAGGCTCGCTCAGTGTTACCTTTTATTGGACGCAGAGGCACCACTGGCATTATTAAACGAAATGAATTTGGTCATATGTGGGGTTTGTTAATATCTACACTTATTCGGTGTATGACCCACAAAACAGGAGCTTTGGATCAAATAAATGAATTTGGGATGCAGATTGTTCATGCCATGTATCATGGTCGGGATATTGATTATGCTAGACTGATCTTCAATGAACTGGCCTCTCTGATCCGGGCTCAAACTAGAGAAATCAATGTTCCTTTTTGCAGATTTCTTTCCCTCATTTTTTAAAATGGGATGCCTGCTCATATCTATGATGAGTTCAATAGTCCAAGAGTGGACCTTCCTCCTCTTCATGAGAAGATTTATTTTTACAGTCCAAGAGAAGGAGAGCCTGTATTGAGTCACTCCATGTGGGCTATTGTACAGGCACACATAAATGATGAACACCATTCTGATACTGAATCAGACAATGATGATAATGATGATGACAGTGGTGATGGTGGAAATGATGATCCAGATACTGAGATGGTGGAAGCTCAACCAGAACCAATACAAGAACCACCACTTATTTCTTCACCTGCACAGGCTCCTGATGCTCCTCATATTGCAACAACTTCTGATACTGAGTCCTCAGAAGACACACCAATGGTCCTCCAAAGAAGAAGAAGAAACATATCCCCAGTTCTTATGGGAAACCTATCATCAGAAGAGATGTTGTAACATCCTGAGACCCGGCCTAGAATTTTTAAGTATTTTCGGTAAGTAATTTATTGTTTATTGTTTTATATAATTTATTTGATATAATTATATTTAATTGTATTTTTACCATGTGGTTAAAAATTAGCAAATACTGAGATATTTAAATATTAAAATGATCTTTATATATCGGGGTTCACTTCTGAACCGGGGTTCTAAAAATATCTTCGTTGTTAAAATTGGAGTTAGTTAGGTCTAAATTAATTATCTGCGAACCTAATATTATGTACTGCGTTTTAAATGAATTGGACTGTGTTGGGGAGGGGGGTACGTGGCCAAGATGTGGGTATGTGTCAATTTGGTCTTTCTTCCCTTCCTTTCTTTGCCAGTCACGACTCCAACACACACAACACATACACTTGAAGTCTTTTTCTCAAATTGAAGATCATAGTTCAATCTCTTCTCAATCATCTCTGTGATTTCGTTTTTGAAGCAAGCTTTAGGTAAGGAAATCTCCATCTATTCTAGGGTTCTTAGTTCTTGGTGAAAAAGTTGATCTAGGGTTTGTGTTGTATGATTTTTTGTTAAGAAATGTGAAATTGATGAATTCTTTTTGCTTCTAAATGCTTTCTAGTGATTATATCATGCTAATACTTTGTTAGAAACTGAATTGATGATGTTTGTAAGAAATCACCATTGTTAGTGATCTTGAGGAAGAAGATGAGTTTTTAACCAAAAAGTGAAGTATGTGATTTTGGTGTATATTATGCATATGTTAGGTCAAATAACATGTTTTAAATAATATTTGTAGTTGGTAATTAACTATAACATGAATTGGTTGTTTTTGATAGATTAAAAGTAGTGTTTGGGTGAAATTTGTAGAAATCCCGTAAGCACAAGAAAATGACAGATTTTGATCATTTTGCAAAAATCATATAAAATCAACCGTTTTGGGCGTGCGACCAGTCGATTCGAAGGTCTATGAGTCTACTTTATTAATATCATAATTTCATGAACTGATAAGGTCAGAACAGTAGTCAGAATTCTGAGTTAATAGCAGGTGGTCAAATGTATCTTTTTTAGGTTAAACTTGTATTGATTATTTTGGGTGTTTCAAAGTATAACTAATTAACATGAAGTTGGTTAATATATGGTAATTGTATACTTGACGAAATGATAATTAAGAGCTTGTAAACATTGGAAGTTAATAAAATGTTTTTGACCCGTTTGGGACTTACATGATGAAACTTGACTAAATGCATATATTTAGCATTTGACTTATACTTTGAATGTTTAGTTGGAATTAAAATGTCATTAGTATGTTTATGAAAGTCTTATTTGACGAATTGATTATTATATGGTAGTGTTTGGATGATTTTTAGGTAAAAAGTCATGAACTAGTCAAATTGGTAAAATGAGACTTTAACTTGGAAATTGTTAGGCATTATTGTAGTTCAATAAGTTGATCATATAAGAGTTTTTATAAGGTATATTAACATGTCTTAAATGATAGTTTGTGGTTTTGACCCGTTTTCTAAGATAGCTAGTTAAATTCATGAATTGTTGACTTTGGTCAAACCTGGAAGTTGACTTTAGTCTTGGATGACTTGTAACTTGGGACTAGCAATTTCATGTCATAAATGTGTTACTTGATTAATTGGAAGTATGTTTGAGGTAGTTTCGGGTCTTGACCCGTTTGGTTGTTAAATTGTGCAATTTGACTTAAATAAAGTCAAAGTTGGTTAAGCTTGTATATTGATGCAAGTAGTATGTCAATAACTTAAATTGGTGATAAATGGATAACTTGACAATGTGGTATTAGTAAATTGCAAGTTTGACTTGATTATGTGTCCCGGCCCGTTTTGGCCGATTATGTGCAACTTGGATAAAAATGCATGATGAATTGCTTAGAAGTGACTTAATGGAATTCTAGACATTGTCAATTAATATATTTTGAAATGCAAGTGTTAAGTTGTCAATTGGTTGTACACAAATAATGGTTTGACTTATAGTTTGTACTTGTTGCAAAATTGGTGATTTCGGGTAACTAATTCGGTATTCGTTTTGTTACAGGAAAAGGAAAAGAAACTCAGTGATATAAGACTACTGATTTCTTCACAAGGGAAGCTAAGGTGAGTGGACTTAACCTTCTTTCTTGTGTGATGTACAAAATTAGGGAATGGTAGAGTTTTGAGAAAAAGTGCAGGATTTGGACATCTGGGGTAGTTCGCGACGCGAACTTGTGTTCGCGAAACGCGAACTCGGGTCAGAGAAGTTGGGGTTTGGTCGTGATGTAGTTCCCGATTCGTGAACTCTTAGTTCGCGACGCGAACTCTGAGTTCACGACGCGAACTTTGTCAGGAACAGATTTCTTGGCTGCAATTCTTTTTACAAGTTTATACTTGGTCTAGTGGTTAATGGTAGTATGTGCACATGTTTTTTAGAGGTTAGCTATGGTGGTTTTCGGCCACGCTTCGTTACTCTTGGCGGGGGCGATCGGACTCCTTCGAATTCATTACGTAAGGAGGGATCACCGTGCCACTAGTAAAGAAGCCATCGGTTGACTGTTGTTGGCCGACAACAGTCGAAGGTCCTCGCCAGACCGCCGATCCTCTCGTAACGTCCAATTGCTTGTGGAAGTTTGGACGGTTTCTCCCTATCGATTTCTCTTGATTTCTAATTTGTTGTGGTTATGCAAATTGACGTTTATTTCTATTCACTTAGCCTTGTGCTAATCCCTCATTTGTTGACTCTTTTCAGGTTGTGGATTTGGCTTGACTAGAGTCGGGTTTTGGAAGTCTGACCGTACTCTGATTTTGTAAACCGGGTCGAGCCTGTTTTTAGTAACACCTTTAATTGTTTTATGTATTTGGGTTAATATGTAAATGGCCTTTATGATATGTAATAAATAGGGTTTATAGTTTTCTAAAAATCGCTTCCGTATGTATAAAAAAAATGGCTCTAAGATTGTGGTGTTACAGATGCAACCCGGAAATGTTCCTTCATTAACTGCATCTCTTCAAGCACAAAGTCTTGCTGCAGCCACCGCTGACCTTCCAGGTCCTGAACCAGAACCTATTGCTCAACATATTGAGGAACCCCATGCTCCTCTCGATGTAGAAATTCAATATGAGCAGCATACACTGGAAGGTGCAGATGCCTGAAGAGAAGAGGTTCCTGAAGGTGCTGGTGCCTCAAATAAACATACAGAAGATCCAGCACCGACCTCACATGATGCAAGAAGAGAATCCGACAAAGTCTCAGGTATGAATTTCTAAAAAGCCCTAATCTTTTATATATATATAAACTTTTCCCAACTAGAGACTATGTATTGGCCAGTACCAACTCAATACTGACCACAGTCTCAAACGAACTTTCAAATATATCCACTTATGGCCAACATAGTTAGCCCACTGCTGCTATGCAAAATTCATACACTGAGCACCTCAATGATCATTGTCAGTCTACAGTTGTCTCAACATTTAAAGAGACAATGGTGGTTGATGTCAAACTGACACCCACTGGTGCTGCTTGAATTATGTCCAACTTATTTTTGAGTTGGGTCACATGATTCAAGAAATGATCACAAACCTTTTAAGCCACATTAGCCAAAATTTTCCATGGGTTTAGCCACATTTCTGTTATCACTCTGACACCGAGTGATATACATTGAAAATCATATGAAGCACATCCCAGGCTTCGATTTCCCAAACCAAAACCTTTTAGTAAATGTGACATATCCTATACCGAGCTACTTAAAATTTCACACTCACCTTTACTAAAAATTTTCTTACACATGCTATGCACAAGTTCACAATATTTCATCATGAACCAGATGAAATATAGACTTCACAAATCTGTTTATATGATTATAGAGTTAAACAACACCACAATTCTATTTGATAAACCTCTCTTACTAACCAGTTTTCTATTTTTGTTTCTTTAGCACCATCTGTGCAGGGTCAAAGGGCACAAGCCACTCAGTCTCAGGAAGTACATGGAGCTTTACAAACTATTTTAAATCAAATCCTGACCATGCAGACCACTCAGAATAATATTCTGGCCAGTATGGATGAAATGAGTACTGAGATTGACACATTAAAGCAGTAGTGGCACTCCTACAGCAACAACAACAGCCTCCACCACCTCCACAAACTCCAACTGGAGGAAATAATGATGAAGCAGGCCCTGATACTGAGCCTCGACGATCACCATATCCTGCAAATTCTAAGGGAGCATAGGATGCTGCTACTGAACCTATGCTTTCCCCAACTCCTGAAGATCAATAGGGGGGCATAGGTGGTGATACTGAACCAATTCCCTCCTCCTCCAATGATAACAATAAGGGGGAGAAGAGACAAAGAGACCAAGAGGTTGATCAACCTGAGCCATCTGCTCAGGGGGAGAAAAGAAGGAAGTTAAATGAAGATCAACCTCCACAGCAACAACAACGACAACAACATCAGCAAACACCTCATACTGAACCACTTAGGTTTAGGTATGAAAGAAGCAGACAAAGAGGACTGTCAGTTTTGGAACAACTTGAAGAAGAACCATCTGAGCCATCTGCTCAGGGGGAGATTGAAACTGACCAACCACAGCAAGCTGTTACAGAGGAAAACAACTTGCAGATTATAGTGTATAGGCCTTTTGTGTGGCCTATTGCTGATGATGAAGATGAAGAACATCCAGTGCCATCAGAAAACTTTTTAAACCTTGCACTGGATGAAGCAAATAAAGAAAGCTCTTCATCATCATCCTCAGTGATGAAGAGCATCCAAGAAAACCAATCTCTCCTCAAGCTGAAGGACCTTCTAGAATTCCTAGAAGACCAATAACCAGAAGAATGTCAAATGTGGTTATGTCCTCAGAATCAAGTGAAGAACAAGATCCAGCTCCTCTGATCTCAAGACCTAGAAGATCCACTCAGTATACTGAGGAAAAGAGTGATGCTGAGGATGAGATTGAGGCCCAGAAATTCTTCCCTGTTAAGGAAGAAGAACCTGAATCTGAGTCTGAAGATGTCCCAAGAAGATCTCATACTGTAAAAAGAACTGGAGATGAATTGCTTGAACAGTATTGGAACATTGTGGCACAAAGAACAAGGTATAGGGAAACAAGGTTGGGTATGCTGAGGAATAAAGCATTTCTGAATGTAAAGGACATATACTGGCTAAATGAACTTGTCAACAAAATAAAAGTCAATACTGTTGATAGATCAATTGTTGCAACTTGCACTGGGCCAGTCAGTCCTCCAATGAAGATTTTTCTCCATGACATCCAAAATATGGGACTCCAAGACTAGATAAAAATTGCTAGACTGATAAAGGAGATGCCCTCAAGATCTTCTGAAGCCCAAGTGATGATGGATGAAATTTGGGTTGTATCTGCTATATGCTATGAAAAAGGCATCCTTTATGCAGCAGATTACAGGGCACTCAGTGTGATGACTGAAGCTATCAAGAACAACAAACCTGAGTGCCTTAATACTTTCAGAATATTTCCCAAATATATTGTTCCCCCTAATCTTATCTTTCAGGATCAAAAGAGTACCATATATCATACATCTGGATATATGTATATTGACTCAGATGACAGGGAGTGCTTCATTACTGAAGCAGATTTACCAACAGCTCCTATCAGCCATTTGGTGGGTTTGAAATGGATGATCACCAAGAAAGAAGATGCTTGGTTCAGAAAGAAGATGGTTGCTGTGCTAAACAACAGGCAAGATGAACTGAACAAAAGAGAAGAGTTCATCCATGTGAAAAAGGAAGTCTTCTATGAGTTCGAATCAATCAACAGAAGATGAAGAAGAAGACTTTGCAGCCTGTAGTTATGTATTTTTGATTTCCCTTTGTAATTGTTGTGTTATCATTAGATAGGGGGAGATTGTTAAGGCAAAAAGCCTTACCCCTTTGTGAATCTTAGGATAAACAAAACAATCCAGACTATCCTAGATTAAAATGTAGATTAAATTTGCTAAGTTAGGATTGATAATGAGTTTGGCCAATACTGGCCACTCAGTATCAGTACTCAGTATTGGAAAAAACCAATACTGAGTAGAAGGACTGAGTCATACTCAGTATAGTAACGGACTAAGATCAAATCCCTTGATCTTAGTCATTTCCTTTAACTTAGTCCTTCTGTTACTCCTTTGCCCATTTATGTAAGATCTCTATAACACTATAAATAGAGATCATCTTGCAAAGGAGTACTTTCCAATTTACACTTTCACGAATATCCTTTTGTAATTGTTCAAGTGGTCTTGTATTTCCGCTACAAGCCACACTTTGTGGAATAATATACGTTTGACTAAATTACTGTGTTAATCACCTTAATTGTCTTAAGTAAATTATTAATATAAAAAATTATCAAACAAACCAGGGTTGTTGTGACCTAACAGAATCTGAGTTATCCGAGTATCGGGTATGAGACTAAATATATACAAGATTTTCTGAGTAATGTTTATGAGATTTTGAGTACCCACAGCTGAGTGCATGTTTGTATTTATCAGATATTGAAAATAAACTTTTCTTAATTCTGAGTGTAATCTGTTGGTGAATTTTTATGTGGGAAGTTGTAAACTTTGGAATCGACTCGTGACCAAACAAAAGTAGGTGTCGAAAGTAATAGAGGGCCCCTATTAACGTACGCACAGGACTTTTGTTTGGTTATGGGGAGATTTTGAGGGGAACGATGGACCAATGTTTGTTATGTGAATTTAGTATGTGTATTTTAATTGCTTGATTGATTGTATGTTATTTGTTTTACTATGGTAGAGAATACTAATGCCAAACTCGAGGATGAGTTTTTTTTCAAGTGGAGTTGAGTAGGGGTAAAAATGCAAATTTTCAAGAAATGATTATCCAGTATGTATTACTTATAATTATTATAAGCATGATGCTTATTCAGATAGATTTTCTGGATGAGGATTTTAAAAGTATGAAAACTAGATACCTATATTTGATTAGAAAATTTATAAGAGTAACTACCGGAGAGAGGAAATTGAGAATAATTAAATTAATAATATGGTGTAACTATCGAGTTTATAAAATTGATAATCGGGATTAATGGAGAAATTAATAGATCAAGTTAATTGGGTTGAGTGCAGTCGTGCAAAAGAGAAATAGTAAATAATATAATTATATACAAAATAACGAGATAAGTATACACATTCCAGAGTGTTTATAAATGAGTAATTGAGGAATCAGTAAATTAAAGTGATAAGAACTTATTAATGAGTCGGATATGGGAAAACTACTACAATAAAATTTTGAAGAAAATGAGTTAAAATGAGGTCGTTACTTAGAGTTGGTAATGAGTTATTAAAACGAGCTAAAGGAGAACATCTTGTTTCGATTAATTATTGAGTAAATTTTTGAGTTATAAGAAATTAATAAATCAAGTTAAGTGAACAAACTATTAAATAGAGTTTAAGGAGAAAAGTTTTAAATTAACGTCAAGTTAATAGATCAGAGCAATGAGAAAATTCTATTTATGAGTAATTGTTAAATTTGAGTTGAAGAGAATTATTCAATAAATTTATATTGAATTAAGGAGAATTTCTAAAAGATGAGAAAGTACTAAATTAATGAACCAGGAGAAAACCTTAAAATTGAGAATAAAGGGTAATTGCGTATTGGTTAAATGAGAATTAATGAAATTATTGTAAATCGAGTAACTAGAAATTAGTAAAATCAGAGTATAGAATTTGATTGGAATTTTTCTTTTTGCAAAAGTGGGTAGCATGAATTTAATGAGTAGATATATAGTCAAAATAATCAAGAGACATTTAATATTGTGTAAATCAGTGAAACGGACTATTAAGAATCGTTATATTAGATGAATGAGAAAACGTCCATTAAAATATTATCAAGAAACCACTAATAGTAGTAGAATGGGAACCTATTAGAGACAATTAATTGATAAGATTGTTAATTTGAGCTAATTAGAGGGTTATCAAAATGAGTAATATGCAAACATAATAGAGTTAGGTAACAATAAATGGCTAAAGAAGAGTTATTCTAAAAACTAATGACGCGGTTGAGTTATAAATTATCAGTCCAGGTATTATATGCTAATAAATTGGAACACGCGAGTAGTCATACGAATGAGTAAAAATGTGATTTATATCTAATGTTATTGCTAGTGAATATTATTACTTTATGAGTTTAATTATGAGATAGATTTTTATTTTGTTTATAAATTAGATTTCTGGGTTTGCTTCTGAGTTTAGATTTCCGAGTTTGCTCCTGAGTTATATTTCCGAGCTTTCTGAGACAGATTCGGAGTTATACTCCTGAGATATGTTTTGAGTTCATTTCTGTGTTAGACTTTCGAGTCATATTTCCAGATCATATTTAGGTGTTATATATGTGAGTATATATATGAATTCTGTGTGATATGATTATTCCTTGTGAATGATTTGCCAGTTTTTGTATTAGCTGATAGTGGTGTAAACCACTAAATGGTTTTTTATATACCTTAATCAAACTATTGTCCTTTGGAATAGAGGACCCTTCTGAGCCCATCTGATAGAGAATTACCAATAATGAGATTTTACATGTTACTAAAATGTTTAATGATCATCTGGTTGAGTCGTGCGTGGAGAAATTCCCCAAAAACTTTATCCCTAACGCCACGAGAGATTCGTGTGTGGTAGTGAGTATGAATTGGATGACCTAGTACCACGGGGAGATCATCTGACATCATTAACAAATCAGTAGCAAATTTCCAAGTGGTAATGAATCGGAGATTCAACGCGACAATAATCACTGAGTGCGACAACCGTGTCCGGCTGCGAGAGTAAGAATACATCTTCAGCATGGTGGCGTGGTTTATTTTGTGTATGTTACCGATATCCTAAGAGAGTGTTCCGATTTTTAGCTCTTATCGTATTGCGCCGCAAGAGATGGAAGATTTGTATGAGAACGTGCGAGAGCCAGAGTTCATTATGATCGAGTATGTCACTCTGAAAAGCTTCTTTTTATTCATAACATTATCGTTTTCCCATTAGATGTGAGACTGTCATGAGCTTCTTCCGAGCGATGACTTCGAGGACGAAGCCTATTTCAAGTGGAGTTGAGTTGTAACGCCCCGAAATTTTAATAATTGAATATTATTTTTTATTTTAATTTAAATAAAGGGTAAATCATTCTATTGTGTCATTAAGGGCGCGGCGGTTCATTTGCATATTTATTATATGCATTTATGTGTGTAACCATATTAATTATTGTGTAACGTCTTTTCGCGACATTTAAATCCCGAGAGCTTGAGTGGTGGGTCAAGGTCGTCCGAAGGCCAATGCCAAGACCCGAGTATTTCTTCCTATTTTCAATCAAAAGCGGGGTAAATAAGGGGCCGAGCCCCCTTAGTTTTTTATGTTGTTGGGTTGTGGTGTTGTTCGTGAGTCTGGCCCGAGAGGAAACCACCAAGTCCGTTTAATTTGGCCCAATCAGCTTGAGGCCTGAATTCTTTGACCCCTTTGTTACGTTTAGATTATTTTGGACATCCCTAAATTCCTAATTGCCGACATTTCACCCTTTCTCCATGGGTGATGATTCTTGTAGAGCAAATTTTAGTAATGTAGAGCAACTTTAGAGAAAAAGACAATTATACCCTTCTTTCCTTTTAACAATATTATACCCTCCCATTAAAACCCTTTCTATGTTAAACTACACCAAGAATCATTACCAATTTCATATTCAAATGAATTAATCTCCCTATTTCCCCAATCCGAATACAGAAAAATTGTCCAATTCAATCCGATTCAAGCTAGTGTGGCTGACGGCATCATTTATGTCGATTTCATTGTGAGATCTGATGTCGTTTTTACTCAAATCGAGCTCGCATTCTTGCATTCGACCTTTTTCTGGTAATTCAACAATAAGTTCCTTGCAAGTTCTTCAATTCGAACTTAAATGAACTCTATACTCTTCGGAGTTAAGATTTTTGACGAATTTTAGTGCCTCTAGATTCGAATTCGATTTTGATTTCGATTCTACTCCATACACAGATTTATGCCCGCACGGTTGAAAATCTTCGTTGACGATTACATTCACCGGATAAAACATCACAAATATCTTCTTCTTACTGCTTAATTTAGCTCTTGACGATGGAGTTTTGGTTTTGATTTTGTTACTGCTTAACATAGTCAATGCTCTTGATTTCGTTTTCACGAATTTTCCTTCGTGCTTTGGTTTTGATTGTGAATCTTTAAATTGCTGTGATTGGAGGGAAACTTTTTAAATGGTAATTCAATTCAATATGTGAGAATGCTTACAATTCAAGTCATCACAAAGCCTTATATACTCTAACCTCTAAACACAATTAAGCCTTTCTAATTAAGCCTAATTACATAACTAATGCTCAAAACTTAATCCTAACAATCTCCCCCTTTTTGAGCTTTAACACTTCATCCCAGTCTTCTGACTTCAGTTTCTTCTCATGGCCCGTTATGATATTCATTTATTCTCATATGTGCTTTAAAATCATTTGCTAAACAATGTTTACATATGAGCAGCCTGAGAAGCAATTAAGATTTCTGTCTTTGGCAAGAAAATGTTTTCTAAATTTCAAGAACACACCATTGCAGAAATTTAGAAGTTTCAGATACTCAAAGAAAATATATGTTTTTTTTTTTGTTGAATCTATTTGAGTAAGGAAATCCTATAACTGATTTACTAAAGTTTTGAAAGATCTGGAAATGAAATATCAGTTAGGTAAGGATTTGTCTGGGATTTTCAGATAAAGAAGAGGTTGTTTTAGATATTGTGGTAGAGGTTTTCGTGAGGATAGAATAATGATGATTTTGAATGTGTGTGTAAATTTTGGTAAGAAGGATTTGAAAGTTAAAAGTTTTGGATATGTGTGTACGGATGTTTTGTATGTAGGTAAGAATGATATGTACATTTAAGATTTGGTTGAATGTGGATAATTTGTATTTTGTATGGAACAAAAGATTTGAACAGTTAAGCTTTTGTATGGATATGGTTGTTATGGAATTTGGAAAAAATGATTTAAACGATTAGATTTCAAATTGAAATGGATGTGAATTTGTGGTTTGGATGGTATGATTTGTAAAGTTTAGTATTTGAAGTGTGAAAGTTGAGAATTTGTGAGAAATTTTTGTAGAGAAATCGGTTTCTTTTTCTTCACAAATTACTTCATGTAAATCGACGACGAAATGTAGACCCATTGATAGAGTTGTTTGTAGCGGAAGTCTTTTCTTGAAGTTGTGGCTTTGTCGATTTGTGATCATCGACAATTATTGTTAGGGTAAAATGTTGATGAAAAACAAACAATTATTTCCTAACGAATCTTCGGTTTCTTGTTTACTTCCCCTTAACCGGTGCATATGTCTTTTTAATGCGGAGTAAACTGAGCTAATATATTATATCTCCTAGATGTAAGAATTTATCTTTATAATATGAACTTCTGTAATATTTTCTCCCCCACATGATGAACAAGATTTATCTGAATCATCATGTAAAATTTGAAGTTCTTCGAGTTAGAATTAGGAAGAATCTTCGAAGCTCAATGATAAAAATGTGTTTAATAATGATATATTCATATTTTGAATGAATCAATATATAACACATTTTATCAGATAAACCAGATCGTTGTTGATTATGAAGAAAGACGATCAAATATCTTATCGTTGAATCTCAATGATCGTTATTGATGACATAAAAGAACAGTCTCGTGTTTATCATCTGATATCCCGACTGTTGTTGATAGCGATGGAGTACAGTCATCAAAAATGTACATGGAATCGAACAGGGTAAACCGGGATCACATAGATTGCCCGTTAACACAACAGTTACAAAAACTATGTGACCTACGTTCAGTGTTGGCTTTGATGTTAGGACTGGTAGGATTTCCATTCAATCATCGTGGAATACCAATAATAGTGGTATCACTATGAATGTTTCGGCGATATCACAAAGATAAGCTTGGTGTTTTTCCTGTGTCCTAAAAGTGTTTAATTGGGTCTAGACTCAATTTGTGGAAAAACGAAGGCGAGGACTGGAGAGACTTATCCTCTTGTTCAATATCAACAATCTCCAAGTGAGATGTCGATAGCATATGAGCTTGTCTCCGTGAAAATGAAACAAGTACTTTTTAAGAAATACTTGAGTAGCTGGGGGGTTGTGCAATTCATCACTGGGTCCATGATGTCTTTTTCAATATCAGAGAGCAACACATGCAATCTGATAGAGACGTGGCAACCCGGCTTTTAATCGGTTTAGTAAGGGTTTTTCGTTTTCTTTAACCCTATCACACCTTCCTCACTCAAGCTTACTTTTTCAATTTTCAACTCCTCCCTCATTTCATTTTACCATGTGTTTAGCTGAATTGCACCCCATACTACATTCCCCCTCTCAAATTTTATCTCAGCGCACCCCAATCAAGATCCCGTGATACTTGATTCTGCTCACCTATACCTATGGACCCTTACAGTTTGTCCTATATTGTAGGTGGCTCCTGGGGAAGATCATGACGGTTATAGCAGATCATAGGAGTTATTTGAGGGTGAACTATAACGCTCATGTGCAAATTATCAGCATTTATGATGTTACGATGTAAGAATGATTCACATGGATTTTTCATCGGAAATGTTTGGGTTTCCGGCATAAGTTGTTGCCTTTAAGATAGAAAAAAATTTAGGCACAGCAACTTGAACAATTAAGGTAATACCGGACTCACATAGAGTATCCGTTAACACACCGTATGAATCGGTAGTCGTTTGCACAACCGTTGATTCAAATGTGTGACCTGCGTTTAGAGTTGGCGCAATTTTAGCTCTAGCAGGATTTCCACTCAATCCTCGTGAAGCACCAGATTGTGATGCCACTATGAGTGTTCCGATGAATTCACGGAGATTCATTTTCAATAGTGTATGTGTCCTAAATTGGAAATATTTGGTGGTGAGATCTAGACACTTTGTGCATTGAATAAAGACGTAACCCGGGGCAGTAAGTTAATGATTTCAATACCAACATACTCCGAATGAGTAGTCGATAGATTATGTGCTACGTCCCCTGATGAATTGAAACAAATTCCTATTGAGAGGAATCTGAGTGGTAGGTGGTGGAGTGCAAATGCTTGACTGGCCAGTTAAGTCTGGAGAAACATTCAACACATGAATGATCACATTTTTTGTGAGGTTGCCCGGGTTATTGACGGTTTGGATGCACTCAAAGGTGTGTTTTCTTGTTATTATCATGTTTTCACATCACCTTGCACTCACCTAAATCTATACCCTAGACTTATACCATCACATTTACCAATCGGCTAAAAAATATTTCCCTTAGAAGGTAAGGCCGGTTCTAGCAAACCATGGGAAGATATAGTCTTATGAGAAAAAAAAATTATCGTTTTTTTTTTAAATTCAATCGGGTATAAAAGTTTTGATATAAGAAAGTTTCTCCCCCTGGAAATACTAATTCTTCCCCTAGAATTAATATTTCTCCCCCTAGACAAATCAAAGAAATTGAAAAGTATGTAGTTCAGAGATATACCATGAATAGCAGTAGAGGAGTGGAGAAGAGGTTTTGCAGTGACGTGTTTTACTTGTTATGAGCGGGTTTCAAACTGATGTACTTGAAAGCCATTAAAAGGTTAGGAACGGGTTATACACTGATGTGTGCATAAGCCATTCTGTTGTGTCGCGAGTTATACACTGAATTGTGTATAAGTCATTATCCTGCAAAACAAATTATACAACTTTTAGTACCCATTTTTGTTTGGGTCTGATAATGTTAGTGTGGGAATTAAACCATCGATAAGTTGTATCGATTTGATTTAAAGATGTAGAATTCCAAGAAAAGCTGAAACTTGATGTTTCACTTTCAAATAATTTCCGGGGAATTATTTGAGATTTGGAGTTTTGTGAACCCATTTTGCTTTTAAGATCGTTGGTGTTTTAGGAGTTGTTTTTGGCACGTGATTAAAAGTTGTTATTGGTGCCAAGGAAAGTAAATCTTTTCTCGAGTATTTCAAAGATTTAGTTTTGGAAAAGATTTTCTTTAAAGGAATAGAATGTTTCAACATGGTTGATGGTTTAGTCTTATCCACCTGAAAATACTTGAGTCTATAAGAGGAACCTAACTTATTTGAACTTTTAGGTGCGGAATTTCCTCTATTAACTTGTTTGAGAGCATTCAATTTCTTATCAGAGTTTGGTGGAACCGTGGATCTCCTAGGCGTAGGTTTGGTAAAGGAAATTAGTTGTGTTTTATTAAACTTCTGAAGATAAGATGATTTAGATTCTAAGTTTTGAATTTGTATTTGCAACTTTTGTTTCTCTTCATCAAAAGATTTATGTGTTTTATCAATTTTATTTTCTAATTCAAAACTTTTGGTTTGTAAAACTGATTTTTCTTTGTCAAATGCCTTATGTGTTTCGTCGATTTCATTTTCCAATTGACAAATTTTCTTTTCTAGAATTAGAGATGGAACATATGGTGTTACTTTTTGTTGAAGAACGGCATTTCCTTTAATTTCAAATTCTTCTGGTTTTATAATTGGAAAATAATCATCATTTTCAAATTTTTCCTTTTTAGTTTCATATGTTTTATTTAATTCAGCATAGTTGAAACTAATTTGTGCATTCTCCTTCTTTGCTCTGTTGAATGTCTCAATCTCTTCTTCCTCATCATTCATACGAATGAAGCTCTGCCAGATATCTAAATGCATGTATTTGTAATCATATAATGTTGGAAGCACATCACACGCCCTTTTAAGATATTCTGGATTATCAGCTCCTAGCCCTTCTCTTGAATTGAAATATTTGAAGTCTTTAGGCTTGTTCAAATGAATAGTTTGATCAGTTTTTCCTCGTTTGGTGATTATTTCTTCTAGGTGTTTGATGTGGGAAGAAAGTTGAGTTTTATCATATTGAAGTTGATGTATGACATTTTGTTTGCTGTTTAATTCTCGTGATGTTTTGATGTCGCTTTCATGTAAGGTTTCAGATAGTTCTTTTATGTGATCGTTTAAAGATTTAAACTGTTTCTCATTATCATCGAATTCTTTTTGTTTGCATTCCAACCAGTTTTTAGTTATTTGATATTCATGCCATGTTTCAATGTACAATTTGTAATATTTATCATTTCGGTCATTTGATATTGAATTTTGGGTATTTTTAAGATTTGTTATTTCCATTTCTTTTTCAGAAATTGTATGGGACAAATTCTTAATATCGGTATCATATTTGACATTCAATGCTGATACTTGATTTTGTAACTCCAGATTCTCAAGTTTGATATTTTTAATTTGTTTAATCTGTTGAACAAGTTGTTCATATGAATGAACAAGTTGTTCATTTTCATTTTGCAAATCATTTAAACGTTCTTGAAATTGATTATTTAAATCTTTTTCATCTAAAGTGTTTCGTTTTAAAGAATCAATTTCAGATATCTGAGTTTTAACAAAACAAGTATCAGGACCAATGAAATTATCAGAATTTGATAAGAGAGAACTGATTACCTCAATTTCTTTGTTGGCTTCTTCATTGAAATGATCAGAAACCTCAGTATTCTCTCTTGTCATAAAGCACAAGTTTGCAACATGTTCTTCATCTTCAGCTAATAACACTTTTTCAGTCTCAACTTGTTTAGCCGTCGACATCTTACGTTTATAATACTCTGAATCACGAACGATTGATTTCTTAGTAGCATCCAAAGATGTGATGGTTGGCTTTTCAGTTGAGATTATAGCAGATGGATCGGGCTTAATATCAGTTGAAATTGTAGCAGGTGTGATGATTGGCTTATTGTTTGTTGGCCGTGAGTAGTATTTTTCCTGATAGTTTGAAATTTGTGCCATAAATTGTAGTACTTCTTGAAGTTCTTTTTCCAAATCATCAGTTATAGCTGGTGTAGGTTTTTCCATTTTTGTGATTAAAATTGATGTTTTATATCTCAACAAAATTTGAAAAGTAATGATATCGGTTTTTTAAAAAAATTTGTGTAAAAATTTTGTGTTAGAAAAAAAATATAAAAGTTTTGGTTTGTGAGTTGATTTAGGTTATGTGTTAGTTTTGAACTCTTTATTAAATTGTATTTGGATTAAATTCGATATGGACTTGGATTTGATTTAATTTAGTTAAAAATAATGTTTTTGTGAAAGAAAAAAAAATATAAGAGATCAAGTGTGTTTGTTTATTGCCGAAAAGGAGGATTGGGCTTAAACATTATTTGATTTATGGGTATTAAAATATTTGATTTAAAATGTTGTATCGATTTTTGGGTTGTGGGTTTGCTTGCTTTGGGCTTAGAATTAAAAGGATTTGATTAAAGTAATTGATTTTGGGCCTGTTTTATATTGGGCCGAGAAGATATTTGGGTTTAGAAGGCTTAGATGGACCGAACAAATTAGGGCCGAACTCTTAAACTATCGAACACTGTGATCAAATATATCGAACAATATTGATTGCGGACGGAAACAGGTTTGATGTTCAATCTCGAGATGAAGCAAGCCAATGATCGGACGGATTTAATTGCGAGTCTGGGCAAATCTTCAAAACCGATTAAAGCTGAAATCTGAAATCGAAATCAATTGTAGGTCAAAAACCGAAATCATTCGTAGGAATTGAGGACGATGATGAATTGATCGAAGCTGAATTGTTGAATTGTTGAGTTGAAATCGAATTGGATTATGTGTTCGATTGCTGAACCCGAACTGTTTATTGTTTGAAGCCGAACACTTTGAGTTTGATTAGCCGAACACATAGAGTTTGATTAGCCGAACACATAGAGTTTGATCTGTGTCTGAGCCGATGACCTGTTTGAGCCGATCTCTGATCCGAACAAGTGGAGCCGAACAAGTGTTCGAGCCGAACACAACTGAACCGAATACAACTGAGTCAAACAATTGAGCCGAGGTCGTTCTTGGAGTCGAACACCTTCAACAGACCGAGCACTTTGACGGTAAGTCCAAAACTCACTTTTTTTTTAATTCAATCTTGCTCAATTCTTGACCAAATACGGTGATTCCAATCACAAATTGCTCGAAATTCGTTTCCTAACAATCGAATCCAATAATATTCCTCAATCCATAACAAATCAGATCGAATTTTGCAAATTACAGACAACTTTTTGAGTTTTTCACTTTTTCACAAAAATCACTAAATCATGATCAATTGTTGATGGAATTGGTCGAAATTTGATTCTATTCCTATTAGAATCGATGGAGAAACATTAATCTTCAATCAGATCTTCAATTCAAATAGAAAAATTTTCGAATTAAAATCACAGTGACGAACAAAACTTTTTCTTCCAAAAACTCAGATCTAGATCATTTCACCATGAAATTGGATCTACTCTTAGAGAGATTCTGCTCTGATACCAAATGAGAGATCAAATGCAATTGAAATGAAGCTAATCCATGGTGATTTGATGAAGGTTTGAAGATCAAAGTAGGTGTTTCTAGTGTGTGTGTTGAGAGAGAAATAGATGGAGGGAAACTTTCTAAATGGTAATTCAATTCAATATGTGAGAAAGCTTACAATTCAAGTCATCACAAAGCCTTATATACTCTAACCTCTAAACACAATTAAGCCTTTCTAATTAAGCCTAATTACATCACTAATGCTCAAAACTTAATCCTAACAACAAAAGCTTTTTCTTTTATAATATTTCTAATTTACCTTTATCTATCTTATATGTTTCATAAATACCCCCTATATATAAATTGACAAAAAGAAATTATATCGAAGTAAAACTTAATATTTTTAAAAATATTTCTTACAAATATTATAATAATTGACATTAATATTTAAATAGATAAAAACATTACATTACAAATATTAAAAAAAAAAACATAAGTCTAAAACTATAGCCTATATCTAAGATTTAAAATGAAAAGCTATTAAACGTTATGGACTAAAAAAGACAAACATGAAAAGTTTATTAAAAGGTTAGTAGAAAAAAAGTCATTGTAATAAGCTTTTTCAAAAAGCTAGCTATTACAATGGTAAAAAGTCTTTCAAAGACTTTTTACAATATTAATAAGCTTCTAAAAAAGTTATCATTGGAGATGCTCTAACAGTATATGTTAGTCTTCATTAAATTGAAGATGAATAATAATTACCTTCAGTGATCCAATATTTATTAATTCCAATTCATTTATGGCATGACCTATATATTATTAGTCTTGCATATTTTTATTTTTATTTTGAGCTGCAAGTTAGTAAGTTAGTGGTTCGACATAAATTGATCTTACATATATCTTATAATTCGTAATCGATTCAACAAGAGAAAATGTTTAGTTTATACTTTATACTTCCTCCGATTTAAAATAAGTGATACATTGTTGGTTTCACGGTTTTTAAGGCAAAATATAATAATGATAATTAAATTATATTAATTGGATAGTTAGTGGGAAATGAGTTCCACAAATTTTGAATAAAGTGAGGTTAATGATGTTTAAAAGTAGAAGTAAGGTTAAAGATGTCATTTTACTTTATTAAAGTGGATAGTTAGTGGGTGTGGGTCCTATTAATTTTTACCAAATAAGGTAAGTTTTCAAAATGTATCACTTATTTTGATACACCCAAAAATAGAAAGTGTATCACTTATTTTAAATCGGAGGAAGCAGTTAAGATTCCAATCTAAATTTTACAAACGTTTTAATGCAGAACTTACAAATGGCATGAATCCCGATTGAAATTGTATGAACTACAAATTAAAGTAAACATTTTGTTATTATGAATAAACTTAAATCCATCATAAACTGTAAATCGTATTGAGTTGGCGAGGCTTTTGGCAATAGCATCCAGGAGGACTTCTTGTAAATACCTAAGTTAAAAGCCAAAAGAAGACTTTAACAACAAAAGCACACCACCTTTAAAATTGATCACAGAAAAGTCAAAGCAATTGTTATACTACCTCATCAAAATAAGTGATATATTTAAGAAATTGTGGTTTTTGAGGTAAAAAATTAGAAAGTGATTTAAAATAGTATAAAGTGGATAGTTAGTGGATAATGGGACCCACTTGTTTTGGATGTAGTGAAATTAATGATGTTTAAAAGTAAAAGTATGGGTAAAAGAGTAATTTTACTTTATTAAAGTAGATAGTTAGTGGAGAATGAGTCTCACTTTTTCGTCAAATAAGGTAAAAAAATAGATAGTAATTTTACTTTATTAAATTAGATAGTAATTTTACTTTATTAAAGTTTATTACTTACACCCCTAAATAAAAGTATATCATTTAATTTGATATGGAGGTAGTAGTTAATAAAATTAATTATCTAGTCAAATCCTATGGAATCCACTCCACACATAGACACGTAGTTTGTCATGGCTATATCAAAAATCTATCCAATTTTTTTGTTAGCTCAAATGCGGTCTCCCTCGATGGGCGTAAAATTTGGTTGAAACTTTAAAGTCCAAAATTCCGGCGACAGCACAGACGCTGGAACCCACCACATTTACAGCCTACGGTTACCGGAAATCCGTTTCATCCATCAACGTCCGCCATCCTCCCTCATCTAATAAGAGCCTTCCACGTACCCATTTTACCCCAAAACTTACCAATTCCTTATCGACAACACAAATCCATGTCCCCCATCTATCTTTTCACAATTTATTAGCGTAATCCTTAACATTACTTCAAAAACACAAATCACATGGTTTCTTGATATTTCCCTGTATAAAATGAATCACAAGTTATTTGCATCACCAACTCAACTCAAACAAGATACAAAGTGTTGTGTATGAAGGTTTACGGTGCTTATATATAACTAATTAATTAGGGTTTGATGTTATTTGTTGTTTAAGCATATCTTGTTGGGAAACAAAGAGGGAGTTTGGTTAAGAAGAGAGTGAGCACTCGCAGGCAATTGTATAGAGAGACTATACTCTTGTTAAGTGCGTGTGCTCACTTCTCTTGCTGTCACCCCCTTATTCTTACCTTTCTTTCTCCTTCTCGGTCTCTGTGTTAATTTTAGTGTGTGAGAGTGGTGGGTGTGTATATCTAGCTTATGTGTCTATTTTTTCCATCAAAAACACCACACACAGTTAATGAAAAAAGCTGCAACATTCTGATTACTAGTTACACCACAACACCTGCCTAACCATTTATTTACTCCAAGTTCTATCTTTCTTGGATTCTTGTTTATATCGTTGAACAGGGGGGTCTAAGATGAAGATCGTTGATCAATGAGGATATAAAGGGTCGGTTTATGTGCTATAGATTACATCCCCCATTGTTTTTTCCTTCCCGGCCTATTGCAAAATTTCTACTGTTTATGATTAATCTTTTTTTCTTTCTATTATTATCTGATAATATATATTCAACTTGGGAGTTCACTAAATCTCTACTTTTTGTTGACGAAATGGGAATTTTTGTTATCATTAACAAGGTACTTCCTCATCATCTCCTATTGCTATTAGAACACCTCCGTCAATCCCTTAACACTGTTTTGCATTCGGTTTGGCGAGGCGTTAAACCCATCTGTCGCATTAAATTAGTAATATTATTAAGAAAATTCTTTTGAAAAAGTTAACCATTTGAGATGCTTTTGTTGAACAGATTTTTAATTAGTGGAAAATTAATGTGCTAACCATTGAAGATGCTTTTGTTGAACAGATTTTTAATTAGTGGAAAATTAATGTGTTAACCATTGAAGATGCTCTTAGTTGTCTTAGCTACACTTTAACCGTTTCTTTTTTCTCTTCCCAAAAAAGTTTCAGATTTTCATTTTTAGTGTTTTCTTCTGTCATCCCCCTAATTTGTTTTAAATCTTTGACATAAATCATGACTGAGTATTTGGTTAACTTTGTTTTGGCCATTATTCTTATTTTTATCGATTTAATGCATATTTATCCTACGCGTATGATGGACTTCACATTTGTAATTTGTTGTGATCTTAATTTAACGGAAGTGACCTATTTTGTAACCATGATAACGGTATGTGATCAGGTCGATCTTTTCTTTGTTTCCTTTTCATATATAAAGCATCTTACTTTTTGCAGGTTCACACATTTGTCATAAATTAGTTATATATTTGTATATTGATTTGCTAAATCGAAGACTATACATAAGATCTTTCTTTAGGATAAAAGGGACATTAAGAACAGTTCCATGGAAGATCCATGCAAGCTAAAATGGAAAAGCTTTTGCTTTCTATACTTCTCAAAATGGCATAAAGTCAAAGAGATAACTAATTTCAGGTAAGATGGTATCTATAACTATCTCCTTTGAGTAATTATATAGGTGTTGGTAACAAATCTAATTACATTATAAAAGAACTATACATTAACTTCCTTCCTACAGGTATTGGTGCTTGGTATTTTGGGGGTACGATTGCTTCTTCCGGAGAAAACTTAATATCACTGTCAGGGATTTCATGTGGTCAGTTCCTATCATGACTTTGTGTTGTATGATAATTGCTTTAAGTTATTTTTTAATTGTTTCAAGTTGTTAGGAAATTATAAGTATCAACTGTCATTTGTCTTATTAGTTATTGTAAATATCCAAAATACTTATCTTATATTTTCCTATCTCATAAAAAAATGCTCATTTATTTATAAATTTTTGTTTAAAAAAAAATTACAATTTCTTAAATTTGACGGAATCAAGTTAATAAAATAATATATTATTGAAAACTCCACCACTAACTATCTATTAAAAATATTTTTTCACTTCAAACTAACCTAATTATATTTTAATCAAAATTATTACCAATAACCCACAACTAACTATCTCTAAAAACACTTATTCCAATAAAGAGAATTGAGTATTTTTTTTAGGGGAGGGGGGGGGGGGGGGGGGGGGACCGGACGGAATATTAACTTAGAGGTCACCGGTAGTTAGGATTAGGCAACGACTAACCGTCATTACTAACCACCACCATGTGTTATATTCTTGTATTTGCGAATATGTTTTATTGATGTGGTTTTTTTCTACTAACCGCAATAAAAAAAAATTCCCCTGCGCACCAACAAATCTTTAATTTCTGTACTAGTGCCTGATCAAATTTATTTGCATCATGTTTCAATAATTAAACAAACCCTAACTTTTCTCGGAGAAGAAAAGAAAGACTTCATATAATGTGGATTTAGGTTGTGTTTGTTTGCAGCTGAATGGAACCATTTAGCGCTGAATGTTTAATCATTCAGCATTCAGTGCGTTTGTTTAGCGCTTCTGAATGGAATATAAGCTGAATGGGACAACAAAAAGCTGCTGAATCATTCTTCCTTAGAACATATGCTGAATCATTAAGCAGTCAAAATTCATATAAAAAAGTTTCTCACATTCAAAACAAGTTTTATATAAAACCTCTTAATCATTCAGACCGTTGAATCATTCAGCACTTAATCATTTTGTTCCTATCAAACAGCACCTTAATGGCGCTTTCGATTTTCCCACATTTTCGACACTAAAAGGCCTAATGAGAACAATCTCGTGGATCATATCGATCATCTTGTTTCTTTTAATTGTATTTTTTTTATAGGTTAATGCTCTCAATTCTCTCGGCCCTTTTATTCATCAGTCCCGAAGCATAGTTGGGCCTGGCGCAGAAACCCGAGGCTTCCGAAGGAGGTATAGCTTGGAAATTTTGAAGAATTTACTAAGTGAAATGCCACCGTTTACCAATGATACGGACTAAAGGAATGAGACATAAACTGATGTTGGATAGCAATATTATTCATGAAGAGGACGGATTTCATTGGAATTATACTGTTCGCGGAAAAGTCAATATCTTTGCATGGCGCCTAGCCTAGAGTAGACTTCCTACAAGAATTGATCTTGACAAATTAAAAAAAGGCATTGACTTAGAATCGGTTAGATGTCCTACTTGTGACGAAGACATTGAAAACGAAACCCACATTTTTCTTCGTTGCAAGGTAGCTAGAGAACTTTGGAATGTTATTTTTCTTTGGTGGAACCTTGAATTTACAATTCCATGTACAATTAAGCATGTTCTTAATCTCGCTGACTCTATATCCTTATCAAAAAACAACAAATCTAATTTTTAGGGTTGTTATCCTCTAGACTCTTTGGACATTATGGCGCTTCAGAAATGAGAAGTAGACCTTTCAGTCGAAATCTCCAAATCAAAACATTTTATGAGATGATGTAAAATTTCTTTCTTTTCTTTAGAACTCGAATAGGGGGGAAATATGCTTGTAAACTAGCTCTATTGGTGTTGTAAAATGGCTCGATTGGTGTTGTAGAAAAGGACATTAGATCAAATTTCTATCCATGTAACTATGATTTGATCTTTATAATTTGCATTGTCATTAGAACAATTCAGTTTGATATACGACTTTGGTCTTTGTGTTCTAGACAATTTAAGCTTCTATTTCAGTAAACCGTTTGACATTTTGATGTCGTATAAAGAAATAAAAATGTACTCCGTAATTGTAGAATCTATTCACTTGATCCATGTCAACTTTGATGGCTGCATGCCATAAAATGGACCAATACGTTGGTACAATTAATTATCTAACCAAGATTACGGTTAATACTCTTTATTGATGTATTATATAAAGTCAATGTTGTTTATTTTGTGTTTAAATGTCTTTTCATAATTTAAAGTTACAGTTAATTACCACAGTGGAAAAGATGAGGGTGGATCGATGTTCATTCTGGTATTTGAATGATTTTTCAGACTTTAATTCATGTTTATATATTCCTCTATACAGCCAGTTGACATATGAAAATCTGGTCTTCACATACAATGAATGTACTCAAACTCGATTTCCGCAGGTTATTTGATACAAATTGTGATGTTGCACGAAATGAAATGGGGGTCCCACATGAGAAGTTACTGATATACTCAAGAAGGGCAAAAAGGAGAATTCAAGAAGGTTTGGAATTAGAGGAGAGAGTGTCCAAACAACTCATTTTATCACCAAGAAGTGATGAGGGTAGAACAGAACAAATTGAATTGACGGATAGGATGGAAAACCTTAAAGCCAATGTACCTATTGAGCCCAATGATCCACCCAAAGGGGCTGAGGGCAGTATTAAAACCACTAAATTGACGGCTAGGAAGGAAAACCTTAAAACCACTGTACAAAATTGTCTGGAGTTACTTAACAATCAAGGGAAAACCATGAACTACATGAAGCACTACATCAATACCTTGAACAACAGGCAGAAGAGGTTTGAACAAAGGCTTCAAAGGCAATCAAAATTGATCAGAAAACTACAAAGAAAGATTGCTGATAGTGAGGCTCAACAAGTAGAGATCACTAAGGGGGAGAAAGATCAAATCCAAGGGATGATTGATCAATCTATTGCAGCAGCAGCCCTCCTTAACTTGAAAGAGGTTCATGGTGAAACAAGTCAAAATGTTGGTGAAGACTTGTACAAAGAAATGGATGAAGATGTATTTGTGTCTGCAAATCAATCACAAACAGCAGAACAATCAAATCATCCAGTTACTACTGAGGTAATAGAGACTACTGATCCAATGGTTATTACTGATGAAAAGGATCAAGAGGTTGTTACTACTGGTCATGATGAAAAAGTAGACACACCAGTAGTAAATACTACTGAAGAAGATATAATGGTTACTACTGATGTCCTAGCAGTAGTAACTACTGAAACAACCTCACCAGTAGTAAATCAATCACAACAATTGGCAGTAATAGAAGAGGAAGAAGAAGAAATTCCAGATCTTATTGAACGAGAACGTTTTGTCATCATCACCAAACCACCAACTCCTGATCAACCACTTATCATACCTGATATTGATGATAATGTGAACTGGTTTGAAGTAGATGAATGTGCTCTTCCTCCACATCCAAAGATTCTATCAGAAGATAAATTTAAATTATTTTCTCCATCAATTGTAATTAATGAAATTCCTGATATGAAATATAATCCTCCTCCATCTATACTTTCAGCTTGTATTGGAAAAGGAAAGGAAATCTATGATGATGATTATCCCAACAGAGCCTTAGGTCACCACATGATGAACAAAATTAATCATGTCAGATCTGCTAAACAATCAAGATGGAAGGTGAAACATATGAGGTACTTAAAGAAAGTGGCAATATCTCAAGCTCTTGAAGAAAAGAAGAAGGCTGAAAAAGAAACTCAAATAATTCAAGAAGTTGAAGTACCTATTCCACAAATCGAAGGAATTCTGGTAGAGGATCAAAAGGCAGAATTTGAAAAACAAAGAAAAATAGAAGAAGAACATATAAATTGCCTTGAAGATCTTGTTGTTGAATGTAAGAAAGAGAAAGCTGATCTACCAGAGGAAATCTTTGAACAGAAAAGAAAAATGATTGGTTTCCTAGTATCAAAAGGGCACAGTGTTAAATCCTTTGGCAGAATGAAGATGATTACAATAGTAGATAAATATTGTACTGCCAAAAAGAAAGAATTAGCTGAAACACAAGCAGAAGAAGAAAAAGCAAAGACTTTAATTGCTATAGATCCAACAATTATTCAATCTGGAACACCAACTCCTGGTGAAACCTCCAAACCCCTATCAAAGAAAAGAAAAGCTCTTCAACAAGAACAGAATGTCAAAAAGAAATCAAAATAATCAGAACAAATTATTCATGTTCTTGAAGTTCCTGTTGCTCCCCTTAAAGACAATCCAATCATCAATTGGAGAGTCATTGAAAATAATGTAATTGAAGTCATAAGGGAAGACAGAATAGTCCAGAGATTTACTGGATGGAAGCCAATGATCAGATCTTGTTCAAGAAGTGATATAATCAAAGTACTGATCATAGGAAAACCAAGAATGACTAAGAAGACATGGAAGAATTCTGGTGTTGGATACTTAACCAAAATGATAGATGTTGCATTTTATCCAGAAAATTACCCAGAAATATTCTCAAACACAGAGAATGTATATGCTTGGAATGTGCTTCCCACAGTAAATATGTATTTCTTTGAAAGATCAAGCAAAAACTGTGAACTATACCTATATGAGAAAGAATATCCACATTCTGAAGAAACTATGTATCAGATATTCACAAACACAATGATGAAACCATATGATGAAGTAATGTTTCAAGAAAAACTTAACTACTTTACCAAAAGAAACAGCAAATATATTATAGCTCAAAGAAAGAAGTAGAATCAAAGAACACTTGAGAAAAGAGCTGCTGAAGAAGAGCAAAAGAAGAAAGAAGAAGAAGAAACTTAATTAATTCAAAGTGAATTAATAAGTTTAGGGGGGAGATTGTTGGGATGTAAACAAGATATACAAGTTCTATTACTGATGCTGCAATTGGTACTGATCAAGTCATATTGAAGTTAGTACTGATGGGGCAGAAACACTATTTACTACTGATGCTTAACTTGGAATTACTACTGATGATACTTACTACTGACGATCAACAATTACTACTGATTCTATTTATGGTGCTGATCGAGTCCGAGATTCTAGCATAGTTAGTTATAGAATGTATATCTTTTTGTAATTCAATTGTAATCGATTCCTAGAATAACTAGGTTAATAATTTAGGCTTCAAGGACTATTATATATAGTTCCTTATGAATTGTAAACATACGTGTATTGATCGAACGAATTAATACATTGAAGCTTTTTGTGATAAACTGTGTTCTTCGTTTTATTCTCATTCGATTACAGTTTACATTGTTCTTAATCTAATAACATAAGTGTTAATCCGCTGTAACTTCTTGTGTTAGTAGATCTGAGTTTCTAATAACTTAATTGAGTTATTCGATCCTGACATGAAGCATGACTAAAAGGAGAGAGATGGATTCATCCCTGGCTATTGTATTTCTGTTTGCTTCTTGTATTGAACATTTCGTACTTTTATTCAAGTAAGTCTCTATCCTTTGTGTTGAATCTCTATCATTGGTCCGACCTACCTGCTCGATCGATTCAGAATGGTGCAACCAGTTGTTGAAACATGGCCTAATTCCACTCGTTTAGAAACAGCCTGTTGCTTCTCCTTCAACTTCAGTTCCTCCGATTGACATTCACAGATTCTCCGGTCTCAACTCAGGCGGCGACTCCCTCCCTGGGCGGTGAAGAAAATCAAACTTCCTGAATTTTCAGGATTTGATCCAATGGGTACAGAAAGCTGAGCTCTACTTCGAAATCAATGAAACACCTCCTCTTCTCCGTGTTTGTCTGTCCCTACTCACTGGTTCACGGATTAACTTCACGATCCTTATGAACAACTCGTAACTATCAAACAGGGATTCAGGATTACATCCAAGATTTTGTTTCTCTCGTCCCCAAATTACCGGATGTTGAGCCTGTTTCATGTCTAATTTCACATGCAATGCTAATATTCTCTCAAATTAGAATGTTTGATTTGGTTTTCTTCTTATACGCTGCTTTTACACATGTATGCAATATTTAGAAACACGAACAAAATATGCAAAAAATAATCACTAAAAAAGTTTTTACAAAACTACAAGAAACCTTGCTGGTTATCCGTTATTCTATGGTAAAAACAAAAAACATCTAGAGACATTTTTATGAATTATTTATTTTACTTTCAATGACATTTTTATCTCTGTCACTAAGACACAACCAGTTGGTTTAGATCGACCAGAGGAAACTTTGGAGTATTTTCTTCACAAGGTCTCGAGTTTGAGTCTTACTGAAGGTTTTTCTCAGTCGAATAGGTAGTGGTGTCTATTCCCTATATGCAAAAGATTCAAGGGAATATATAATGTCTCTTGTAGATTTCACTGTCTGATTCGAACTACCAATTGAAAACTAAGAGCATCTCCAATAGGAGGTTTTTTTGAGAGGTTATTACTATTTGAATAACTTCTATAATGACTTTTTACCATTGAAATAGATGATTTTTTAAGGAGATACTTCAACCACTAAGTCTTCCCCAACCACTTAATCATCTTTTAATGTTTGACTTTTTAGTCCCTATATTTAATAATTTTACATATATTTAATGTGAATCATTTATTATATATTCATAATAATAAATTATAACTTTATCATATTTTAATACTTTTTAAGAAAGATTACACATGATGATTAATTTTGTTTTTTGTGGCATGTTATGTATATAAAATGAGATATGGTTTTAGTTGTATGTTGAAAGAACACACATGAGCGGCATTTATAAAACATTTGATATAGATAAAGGTAAATTAGTAATATTAACAAAAAAGTCTTTAAAAGGTTAACCATTAGAGAGGTTCTTAATTAGTAGATTAGTAGATAATGTGGCAAAAATAATAAGTTATTATGAGATTAACCATTGTGGATGGGCATTAAAAAAATACTAAGAGACAACTTACAAGCATTCATATATTGTCATAGCTAATATGGGGATTTTTTTTAAGATAAATATCCATGCAACTAATATCGTATATGCCTCCAATGAGATTTTAACAAACAAAATCAGATTACTTTTTTATTGATGTAATGCCACCCATAACTCAACTTTTTTGGTCAAATAATTACTTATTTCATATACTACAGTATTTTAATTGACACGTATTATTATAAGTTCATATAATCTCGTAAGAAAGTAAAGTACTCTGAAAATGATTTAGAGAGGTCTATGTGGGTCACATATATGGGGCGGACACGATGTGAATTGTGAGCGACCAAATCCAAGCATGAGCAACTACGCTCACGGCACGTCAGTTGTACATCACGTACGATATTGATTACTAAATATCAGGAATCATTTCCACATGTGATTTGTAGAATGTCCTAGTAAATATGTTGGATTCTCGTAACTGTACTATAAAATATGTTCCATCCTATTAATTAAAAATCTGCCCATTTTTTCAAAAAAAAAATGAAACACATTATCAATGACAAAATATGTAAAATGAAAGAGTAATGGTATTTAGTCCTACAATTTAGTTATACCCATAGTCCTAGTCATTAGATGAAGACATGTGTCAAAATCAATGGATGATATTAAGAGAGAGAATTAGTTGAGTACACATGTTATCATATCAAGTAAGTAGAACTAAATGGTAGGATTAAATATCATTTGTCATGGTAAAGAGTAATAGTATGTTGCTGTTGACTGTTGTTGAACTATGAATAAACCCCATTAGGTATAACTTCTATTGAACAACTATCACAAAGACACCATCGAAACACAATATTTATCAAAGATCACATGCTGAGTTAACATCTGTAAGAAAACAACAAATCTAATACACGGTTGACTTAAGATGCTATTTGACTAAAACCTACAAAGTATAGACACAAGGATTGCATAATATATACAAGAAACCAACCATTAAACAGTTACAAAATTTCCTAAAACTAAAGAAAGGTAATGGCTGGCTCTGTATATAAAAAGGACGAACAAGCCATCTTACCATTTTAGCTGCAACACTAACATAACATTCCTTCCTTCCTTCCTATATATTTACAACTTCCTAACACCAGAGACCCAATTTGTCAATTCTCTGCAAATTCATCATTAAAATATTAAATAAATACAAATTGAGATGAAAAAAAATCTGAGACTGACTAACCTTCACTATCAGTTGCAGCAAAAACTGTGGTATTATACACTTTACAACAACACATGCACCTGCTAATACCGGCCACCATTATACCTGATAAATAAATACAATTATTATTCGGCGCTTTTGATAGGCGTATTTCTTATCAGTTCTGACTCCTTATTGGCAAGATTTTGTGCTCCTGTTTTATTCGTACGGCTTTGTGTTTTTGCCTCTTTTTTGGCCTGATTTTGCTGTTTTAATCTCTCTTGTTCAGCTTCCTTTTGTGCCTTCTTCATCTCTGCTTCTATTTGCTTGCAGTTGTCATCATGAGCTTGATTAAACATTCTCACAAACCCAAGTAACGTTTGAACAACTGACAATAATATCATATTATTTTATTTTACTTACAGAAATGGAATATTTATTTTATATTTCAGTCTTACCTTGTTCGTATGGGCAACGGGAAGGATCTTCTCCAAAGTAACGAATTAAAGCATCCACACTTTTACCCTATGATATAGAAATATGATTATATTTATTTTTATTTTTATTTTTATTTTTATATTTACTTTAGCATTTATAGATAACTTTTGAGACATACCACCCCAGGGTACAGTGAGGCTAGTGATTTTACTTCAACTTCCGCAGAAGCAAGAAATTTTTTCAGACACTGAAACCAAAATATAATAAAAATATTTAATCAATTGCTAAATTAAATTAATTAGTTTATTTATTTGTGTACCTTTCGGAAACGTTTAGACACATGTCCATCTTTTTTACACAGTTTCTTTTCATGGATTACTTTCTCCAGCCCTTTGGTAATAGCTTGCATTTGTTCTGCCAAGATTTTTAGTTGTACCTGGAATAAGATATATCAACAAAGTGAAACAGGTGTAATTTTGATAAAAAGAATTACTTTTCTTTTTAATTTCCACCAACCTTTGATGCTGCTTCCAAACTTCCAAGTTCCTTGGAAAAATCCAGGAGTTCGGGTAGATTTTCTGCAAGCACCTAATAAATACACAACGATTTGTATGATAAATTTGAATTTAAATAAAAACAAATAAATTTGATATTATACTTTACAAAGATAATGCATCAGAGTCATTCTGGTGCTCCTGGCACGTGTTTCATTAAGTTTCAAGAGGCTATCCAACTTGAAACCAACAGCAGAACCTAAAAATTAAAACCAAAACCAAGTGTTTAATAAGTATAATTTTTTATAATAAAAATATTCGATTAATAAGTTACTCACCTCTGTTAGTTCCTTGGTTTAAAGCATTTCCAAGAGAAAGAATTGTCTGCATGACTCTTCTCAACTTAACAGAACTCATGACCTAATAAAATTACATGAATAATTAAGTTTAATCCAATTATATTATATGGTGACTGAATAATTAAATTAAAAGATAAAAGAAACTTGCCTGTTCTACTGACATAAATACGAGGTTTAGGTTATCCCTAAGTTCTGTAACCTAAACAGAAAAAGCTAAATTAAAATCTAGTACTTAAAGAAGGACGAAAATGCATTTAAATGGTAGTTTCTACATACATACCAGTTCAGTAAACTGTATTTTATAGGCAAAAACTCTCAGTTTAGCTTCTGAACGTGGAACTCTCATTAGCTCCATGAAAAACTGTAACCATAAAAATTACTTAAATGCTTAAACTAAGATTATTAAATGACATACATACATACATACCACTTCACATTTTCCCAAATTCTCTTTGTCTCCTTTAAATCCCTAAGCATAAAAGATACTGGTAGTTATTAATGGACTCAAAACAAATAATAATAATAAATAAATAAAAAGTAGACCTTAATTAGTTCCATCTCCTCCTTGGTAGGAGAGAACTTTATAAGGTTATCCACCTGCTCCTCATCCATTGCTGATTCATCCAAACTAAGGACATGATCCTGACAACTAAGCCGTTAATACCACACCCTAAATTTAAAAAATAAAAAATAAAAAAATAATAGTAAAGTTTATAGCCTTACCATCAATTCATGCAATGGTGTCTTCACCTTTGAAAGCATGATCTCACAGTTATATGCACGCCTGTGTTCAATCTGCCACAATTCTCAAATATCAAATATTTGACAAATATGTTTCTGTTCTTGCAGACATACATAATACAATCTTTTACCAGTGATATTTTTTCTGGTTTATTAGCTGCTGCTGTTTTAACTCTTGGTTTTCCAGCCTTATCAGCATTTGGATTTATTGCTGAGAACAGAGTTTCAAGTTCTGACAAATCCATATCCGGTGGCCTGCATCAAGAAACCGTAGGTGATGTGAGAAAAAAATTAGGGTTAAGTACCTATAAATGTATCCACCTATCATATGTAACAAACTTTATCATTTAGTAATCAACCTACTAAAATTAGGGTTATGCTGATCTGTCAGCTGAGTTGGCAAATGACATTACAAGTTATATGGTTTGACATGGATAAAGTTAAGTAGTAATAATAATAAGAAGAAGAAGAAGCACCTTTCGTCTTGAGCCCACAAGCTACCTTTTTCTATTTTATTAAACTTTGACCAATGTAAAGCCTTCAGTTTCTTTGCAGGTTGAGTTTTAACTGCCTGGTTTCTTGACAGAGCCCGCCCTTTTTGCATAGGTGGTGGGGGAGCTGCACCGCCTCCTTCTTTCGGTGGTGGAGGAGGTGGCGCTCCTCCTTTCGCATTTCCATTCACTGGAGGAGGTGGAGGCGGTGCCCCCGTGCCTGGCGGTGCCGGCGCTTTCGGTGCCGGTGGTGCTGGCGGTGCCGGTGCTTTTGGCGCCGGTGGCGGCGGCGGAGCTGGTGCTTTCGGCGCTGGCGGCGGCGGCGGCGGTGCTGGTGCTGGCGGCGCTGGTGGTGGTGGGGGTGCAGCACCACCAGGAGGTGGAGGTGGTGGTGGGGGTCCACCAGCACCACCGGGAGGTGGAGGTGGTGGTGGGGGCCCACCAGCACCACCGGGAGGTGGAGGTGGTGGTGGGGGCCCACCAGCACCACCGGGAGGTGGAGGTGGTGGTGGGGGCCCACCAGCACCACCGGGAGGTGGAGGTGGTGGTGGGGGCCCACCAGCACCACCGGGAGGTGGAGGTGGTGGTGGGGGTCCAACACCACCAGGAGGTGGTGGAGGTGGAGGCTGTAGTGCAGCTGGAGGAGGAGGTGTTAATGATGTTTGAATTATTTCAGAAATGTTAGGATGTGCACATGTTAAAATGATATGAGGAAGGGCAGATGTGGAAAAAGAAAAGGAAGATTTGATAGAAGCACTGATGGATGTTTGTGTTGCTGATGATGGTGATGCGGTTGCTGATGCTGATACTGGTGATGATGATGATGATGATGATGGTAATTGTCTAGGAAGTGAAAGACTTCTAGAACCAACAGCATCATTTGATTCTGTTTCATTAACATTATTTTTAGGAAGATTTTGGCGTAAATTGTGGGATTCAAGCCTCTGATGGAAAGTAGTTTGCAACATTTCATTGACAATATCAGATAATGGCATTTTGTTGAGCCTATCTAAAGCATCATCACTCTTAGGAACAAGCAAATCACTGCTGTTAAACATATCTTGAACTTTAGAAAATGCTTCAATCGGGAGACCACCTTCCTCAAAAGCAGATATATCAAGTGGAACCAAAGCAGCATTTGGATCCATTTCCGAGAAAACAAGCTTCATCCAATATTAAAAAAAAAAAGTAAAAAGAAAACGTAAGTATGCCTAAAAAAAATAAAAATGAAAAATACCTCAGCTCTGAAGTCCTTTGGAAATAGATCCTTAACATCCCAACATATGTCAATTTCATCACGATTAAGCATTAACGTGTTAGATTTAATGAAAGCTGTGTTGAACATTGCAACATACATGATTTTCTCTTTCACTGCTTCATCAAGTAAGTTAATACACTCCAGCACAACATCACCTTGAATATTGCAATTAATATCAATTTTAACAAGTTCATTCTCTGCCTGCAACACATGCCAAAAGTCAGAAAGTCAACCATATAAAACATTATAAAAATGAGAAATCTTACCTGTTTGTAGTAACGGACATTCTTACTTCTTCTCGGGGTTGAAAATAAAAGTTTAGGGGTTTTATCAACATGCAACATAGGATCGCGACCATATATCCTAAAAATAGGGCAACAACCGCCTTTTCCATCAAAATCAGGAATCATTCTCATTATTACACAATCTAAAGTGAGAGCTTTTTCAGGTGGAGGCCATTCTGAGTCAGCATTCCTCCTCAAAATATACTGTAAATACCTTAATTGAGAAGGAACAGGATTCATTGACAACATTTTAGGTAACGAATCACGTGGGGCCTGCTTATGAACCAATTCAAGAGCTCTGTTTTCAGTAGAGACATTTTTTCTGTAAAGCGAGAGTGCAGCCACCATGAAAGCCAAAACTGGCCAACCACCATACTCAGAATGCATCAAAAGAATATTCTGTTGTGCAACTGATAACCAGCTTTCACTTGATTTTAAAAAATGGTGGATTACCTCCAGTGATAACAATGGACGACCTTCATATTGCCTAGGATAATCAATTATTGTTAAATCATATTCTGATAAAGCAGAAGCAATCCTGCTTTCTTTGTCTTCTTCTCGAAAATTAAGGATCATCATTGAAGCTTCTGGATAACTTGCCTTAAATTGGTTAATTATGTTCGCAAAATAAGCTTTGTAATCTTCTTGTTCCGAGGTTTCAGTGAAACAGCATCCGAATACTATACATCAAACGGGAGAATCATCATGAATTCAAACTGAAATAAGTTCTAATCATGAATGTATCCACAATCACAAACAAATTGTTACATGCAATTGATTACATTGCAATTGTTATAGAATGCTGGAGACTAGCAATGATGGCTGGAATATCAATTTTTAGACCAATTGAAATGGAAGTTGGAATTATATCACAAGCTCATGTTCGGACACTAGTTTGAAAACTAAATAAGTTTCCCCAAATTAAGATTTAAGAGTAGCATCTAAAACGTAGATAGAAGTGAAGTGATGATTAAATAAAAGAAGGCATAATCAAATTACGTACGTAGACATAATCAAGCTAATTGCTCAATTAAGGGTAGAATGATAGATTATAATTACCGTAAATTCTTTCAAAGACCCAGACAAGTCCGTCGGGAGTTGGCTTTTGGTAGATTAATCTACGTAATAATGCCATTGGGATTTATCGATTTTGAAACCCTAGAAACAATTTTGATATATCCCCCAATCTCCGTAAAAGAGATACATGTACGTTGTGGTTTTTGTGTTCGTGAAAAGCTGTATGCATAGTTTGCGACCTAATTAGATGAGGTTTTGGTCGTAAGGAATCTAACAATGGCGATAGATTCGTGTGAGCTTCGATTTTTTGGGCGCGATAGAAGATTTTCTATGAGATTGCCCAATCGTTGCTCCAACACCAAGGGTTTCTGTTATGCATGTATTTTTCTCATTACTCTTTATTTTCAATCTTTCTGCATATACGCGAAATCATAACTCAAATATTTTTAGTTTAAAGTTTGTGCTTTGAGTAGGCCCCACAAAATGTATACGTGTGATGGTGCATGAAACGTTTATGACTAGTTTGTTTCAAAGGGCTGAAACCGGAAATTTACTTCAAAATATCCCTAAAACTAAAGGAACCATGATAGAAAGCATTACATCATGCCTACGTAGACGATCTAAACGAACACCAACATGCATAGGTCATTTTCATTTGTTAAAAAAATTCTATGAATTATTCGTGAACATTCAAGCGAACAATTTTTTGTTTCGTGTTCGTTTGTCAACACTATTAAGTGTTAATGAACTATTCGTGAACAATTTAATAAAATTTTAACTGAACATACACAGAGAACTTTAATAAATATTTACAAATGTAAATGAATAAACGAACTTTAATAAATTTTGTGAACAATCATCTAAGATGCTTTTAGCCTCTAATTATTATAGAAATCAATTAAATGAATAACAAATATTAATGAGGTACCCAGTACTCACGCATGCATAGCCGAAGCGATGCATGCAACTCCTGAAGGAATGTCTTGGTCCGGAAGGAAACGTATCGGCGTAAAACGACGAAGGATCAGGTAACGACAAATACGCATCGAGATAGTAACTATAGACGTCGCAAGGGATAAACAACGCGGATCAGGGTTTTAGGGGCACAGTAGCCTAAGTGCATTTATTGTATTCGGCGATGTAAGTAAGCTACGTGATTATCCGGCGGACGCAAAGCTTCGCCCTACCTGTTAAACCAGAGGATATTAATTCGTATGTTGCGTACCAAAGGATGAACCCTCCTTTTCCCGCTCGGTCTCCGGAACGTTTTCCTGCTCATCTCTTCTACTATAAGAAAGCATACTTATCAATCGACAAAGGTACGTTCCAGCCCGCATTCAATGCATTTACTTACTCTTAGATAAATTGAATGCTCTAAAGACCTTACGTCGATACATACTAACTTGAGCGTCAGAGTGTTCTCACGAGGACCACCCTCGGGGAGCAACCGGCGTAGAGTTTCTCGTTGATTTCAGGTCGTTCCATCGGAGTTCCGTCTCGTATAAACTCCAGGAGGGATCTGGTTTCAACATTTGGCGCCATTCGTGGGACTTTGAACAAAATGGTCCTCGAATCAACACCCAAGGGAGGAAATCACCCCCCGGCGATAACCAGAATCGATCAGACGCCACCATCTTCTTCAGTTGTCATCAACACCACTACATGCCCTCCTCCTTTAGGTTCTGGAGAGAAGGAGCCAACGAAGGAGGAGATAGAAGAGTTTAATCTCTTCTGTAAATTCAGAAAATTAAAAGACATAGAGAAGAGTCGAAGGAGACCGACGGAGGGAATGAGTGGGGTAGGAAAAACCCTGACTTATTCTAGTGGGGAGGAGTCAACAGAAGAGGAGTATACTGCGAAAATCTACAGAGAAAAAACTCCACCGACACGTGTGAGGAGCGAAGGGGCTCAAAGGGAAGTAGAAACGAGAAACCGGCTCGCTCGAAAGAGGGGAGAAGACCCTTCCCATCTTTCGTCAGGAGATCGGAGTTTTCGATCTCCTTTCACCGACGACATCAACGAGACACCAATTCCCCCGGGGCTCAACGGGCCCAGGGTCAAGTCATATGATGGGATAGGGGATCCAGGTGATCATGTGGCCAGCTTCCGTTGGGCGGTGAGAATGATCCCCATGGATCAGAAGCTATGGTGCTTATACTTTGCCGGAACGCTGGAAGGTATGGCTTGATACTGGCTATCTAGTTTGCCTTCCAGAAGCATAGATAGCTTTGAAGAACTTGTGACGCAATTTAGTCACAGCTTCATCCAACAGAATAAATACCAGCAGCGTTCTCAATCCGTCATGGCCTGCAGACAGCGGGAAGGAGAGTCTAATAAATCGTACTTCAAAAGGTTCAACGAGCAGAGCTGGAAGATGCATGTAAGAGAAGATTCACTCATCATAGCAGCGTTCACGTACGACCTAAGAAAAGGGGAGCTTTTCAGAGAACTGTCAAAAAGGGACTTCAATAAGGAGGACGACATGATCAGCATGGTGAATAAAGTGTTAAAACAGGAGGAAGAAAGTGCATAAAAACTACGATTCGAAGCCCAAGAGAAAAAAGGAACTTCGGGGTCCAATTCGTACAAGTTAAGTGAAAGGGGAAGGACATCTCATAAACCCTTGGCCGGAGGGATGTCTCCGTACAAAGGGCGGTATAACGAAGGAAAATTCTTGCACGATAGATACTGTCAGCACCGACAAGAAGCGTACACGACAAATGGCGTCCGGAAGCCCGTAGAAGGAAGGGGTGCGAGGAAACGAGACCCCCGAGACCCTAACGCTTACTGTGATTTTCAAAAAATAATGGGTCATGCCACGGCCACGTGTGAAAGTTATAAGAGGGAGAAAGAGGCTCAAGGAAGGGGGCGGGCGGAAGTAACGGCGGTTGAACCTCCTGCAAAGAACGCTGCGGCGGCATATAATGCAGAAATATTAATGGTAGAAGAAGCGTACGTTACGGACGAGAGATGCTCTCTTAATCCGCATCCAAAGAAAAGAAGAGAAACGTCAGTAGAGTTTGGTAGAGGAGACTCGATACCTGATGGGTATGTGGGAACAGAGCCCCTCGTCATTTGTGGGGTCATCGCCAGGACAATGGTCAGAAGGATCTATGTCGATACGGGGAGTTCCGCAAACATCATGTACGATCATTGTTTCTCAAAGTGAGCTCCGGAGGTCAAGGCCTTACTCAAGCCAGCCGGCGTTCCAGTTATAGGATTTTATGGCCAGTCTATGTGGCGTGAAGGGAAGATTCACCTCCCTTTCATGCTGACGGATTGGGAAGAGCAACGAAGCAAGACCATCCTAGCAGAGTTCATTGTCATAAAGGCTCCCTCATGATACAACACAATATTAGGGCGTACGGGCATGTGGCAGCTGCAGGCAGTTCCGTCCACTGTTCATGGCTTGCTTAAATTTCCCTCGGAGCACGGAACTATCACTGTCTGAAGAATGCCCATGCCTCTGTTTGAGTGCAACAACGTAACTCATCAAGACAGATGGATAGTGCAGGAAGAGGTTCATATCGTGGTCAACCCGGAATACCCGGACACAACGGTGCGAATCGGAGGAGATCTTCCTGCAGAGTTGAAGGAAGAGCTAGGAGCTTTGCTTAAAAAATACAAACATGTATTCTCTTGGGAACCAAAAGATATGACCGGAGTGTCCCGAGAAGTGGCAGATCATCGTCTAGGGTTGAATCCAGCTTTTCCTCCGGTAAAACAGGCTAGAAGGGGGATGGCCCTCGACAGAAACGAAATAATAAACAAGGAAGTTCAAGATTTGGTAATGGCAAGAGTGCTGCGAAGTTCTCAATATCTGAAGTGGATAGCCAACCCAGTACTGGTAAAAAAAGGGGACAGCTCCATGCTTATGTGCGTAGATATCAAGGATCTTAACAAAACATGCCCAAAAGATAGCTACCCTCTTCCGGAGATAGAGCAGAAGGTATAATCTTTGGGTGGGTATTGATGGAAATCATTTTTAGACGCATACAAAGGGTACCACCAGGTTCAGATTGCTCGAGAGGACGAAGAAAAAACGGCCTTCCACACGGCTAAGGGGACATATTGTTACGTTAATATGCTTTTTGGTCTCCGGAATGCCGAAGCAACATACCAACGGCTAGTGGATAGAGCCTTTGAAAAACAAATCGGAAGGAACTTAGAAGTATATGTCGATGATATGGTGATAACAAGCAAAGAGGACGTTAATTTACTTAGCGATATAGAAGAAACTCTGTTGCAACTCATAAAGATCAATATGAAGTTGAACCCCAAGAAATGTTCCTTCGGCATGAGCAAAGGGAAGTTCTTAGGTCACGTAGTCACGATGCAAGGCATTCAAGCTAACCCTGACAAAGTAGAAGTCCTGATGAAAATAGGCACCCCTCAAACAATGAAAGACGTCCAAAGATTAAATGGGAAGCTAGCAGCATTGGGGCGATTCCTTGCCAAGTCGGCAGAAAAGGCGATCCCTTTCTTCAAATCTCTTCACGGTTGCACGAAGAAGGGGAAAGTAGAGTGGACGGCCGAAGCAGAGGAAGCTTTGTTAAAATTAAAGCAGCACCTAAAGACGTTCCCAACCATGGCTAGTCCGGTGCAAGGAGAACCCCTCGTGATGTATTTGTCTACCAATGTAGAGGCGGTTAGTTCTGTGCTCATCGCAGAAAGGGAGGGGAAGCAGGTCCCCGTGTACTTCGTAAGCAGAGCCTTGCAGGGAGCAGAACTTAACTACTCGATAATATTAAAGCTCATTCTATCGTTGGTGTACTCCGTCAGACGTTTGAAGAGGTATTTTCAGGCACACGCAGTTACGACACTAAAGAACCAGCCAATCAGGAACATATTGCTTCAATCAGAGCGATCTGGAAGAATGACCAAATGGGATATTGAGCTAGGGGAGCATGACATAACATTCAAGCCTCGGGTGAGTATCAAGGGTCAAGCCTTGGCCGATTTCATAGTGGAGATGCCAAAGGAAGAGTTCACTTTAGCAGTTGAGGAAGGAAAAGACGGGGGTCCGATGCCTTGCTCCGTCAGTATTACAAAGCCCAAGAGTGACGCGTGGAAAATGCATATAGACGGAGCTGCAGTAGGAGACGGCTGTGGTGCCGGTATTGTCATCACCGGGCCTAATGAGGAACAAGTAACTTATGCCCTTCGTTTTAACTTTAAATGTTCAAACAACGAAGCAGAGTACGAAGCCCTCTTAGCGGGCCTCGGTTTGGCTCAAAGCTTGGGAATAGAAGCTTTGGAAGTCTTTTCAGACTCCATGCTGGTGGTCAACCAGATAAAAGGAACATACGAGGCGAAGGAAGTCCATATGCAGAAGTATTTGGAAAGAGCAAAAAAAGCCACAACATGTTTTCGTATATTTAGTATCACTCAGGTACCACGTACGAAGAACAGGGAAGCTGATGCGCTAAGCAAGCCTGCGTCAATATTATACGATCACCTAACAAAGGAAGTCCTGGTTGAAGTCCTTCCACGCAGAAGTATTGAAGAGCGGAAAGAGGAGGTAATGGAGGTCGATCGCAGGAGCGACTGTTGGACGATACCCATTCGGCGGTACCTAGAAACAGGGTTACTACCTAGTAATGAAGCAAATGCGAGAAAATTAAGGGTTAACGCCGGGAAGTATACCATTATATCTGGGAGGTTATACCGAAAGGGTTATTCTACACCGTGGCTGAAATGCATGAACGCGGACGAAGCTGGAAAGGCGGTTACGGAGGTTCAGGAAGGCTTATGCGGTTCGCATTCCGGTTCTAGAGCCTTGACACAAAAATTGTTCTGAACCGGATACTTCTGGCCCCAGATGGCGAAGGACTCACAAGAATACGTGAAAAAATGCCATAAGTGTCAAGCATATTCTAACGTACCTACGGAAGCTCCGGTAAGTTTAGTAAGTATCTGTAGTCCGTGGCCATTCTGTCAGTGGGAAATCGATATTGTAGGACCCTTCCCAAAGGCTCCGGGGGGTCTGCAATTCCTCGTGGTGACAGTTGATTATTTTACCCATCCAGAGCGGAACGAATAGTATCTCCTTCCCCAGGTAATCGGAGATCATAGATTGGATCTATATGATAATCTACAATAAGTTGGGTAAGCTCGGAAGGGGAAAGATTGGAAAAAGTATTTAAAGCGGTCTGTCGCTCTTTAGCAGCCTTGTCGGATTTCTCCTTTCCTGGTGTATCTTTCCTCATAATGAACGATAAATGAAATGAGCAAATATAAGGGGATTTAGGTAAGGGAGAAGACGAGAGAAAGTTCAGTGGTAAAAAAGAAACTTCATCGCTTGAACGAGTTTAAATAGAAAAAGAAGTTCAAAGGGCGGTTACGCGCAGAAAACTCAACGGTCGGAAACGCAGTCCTTGCAACGGTAACATATAGGGTAACGGTAACTTTAAGAGAAGCGCAGAAGAACGGAACGAGAAGTTAAAAACAAAGTATGAACGAATAAATAATTTTTAACTTAGGGGACTTAATGAGGTACCCAGTACTCACGCATGCATAGTCGAAGCGATGCATGCAACTCCTGAAGGAATATCTTGGTTCGGAAGGAAACGTATCGGCGTAAAACAACGAAGGATCAGGTAACGACAAATGCGCATCTAGATAGTAACTATAGATGTCGCAAGGGATAAACAACACAGATCCGAGTTTTAGGGGCACAGTAGCCTAAGTGCATTTAATGCGTTCGGCGCTGTAAGTAAGCTACGTGATTATCCGGCGGACGCAAAGCTTCGCCCTACCTGTTAAACCAGAGGATATTAGTTCGTATGTTGCGTACCAAAGGATGAACCCTCCTTTTCCCGCTCGGTCTCCGAAACGTTTTCCCACTCATCTCTTCTACTCTAAGAAAGCATACTTATCAATCGACAAAGGTACGTTCCAACCGGCATTCAATGCATTTACCTACTCTTAGATAAATTGAATGCTTTAAAGACCTTACGTCGATACATACTAACTTGAGCGTCGGAGTGTTCTCACGAGGACCACCCTCAGGGATCAACTGACGTAGAGTTTCTCATTGATTTTAGGTCATTCCATCGGAGTTCCGTCTCGTATAAACTCCAGGATGGATCCGGTTTCAACAAAGAGCATACTTACAAAACTTATAATGAAGAATAATTAAAAACGTAAATCAACATTAACAAACGAATTTTAACGAACACTAAAGAATGAACGTAAAAGAGCATATTTTATTAATAGATTTAATTATATTCTTTCCCTTCGCAAGAAGTTTCTTGATAGTTCACATTTGTTATTGGTGCAAGTTTATTCCTTCATTACAAGAGATAAAACAATTAAAAAAATAAAAATACATATCCTCCCTTTTGTCTTACATGAGTTGGATCAACCAACCGGCCTTATAATATTTGATCTTACAAAACTGCCTGCAATGATTTTGTGTAATAATTCATGATATCTCAAGTTTCTGTGTTGGAACTGCAAACTTTAAATTGTATATAAACAGATGACCCTCGATAGCAAATCCGAACTTAATTAATTATTGTTAGTAGTTAATTATTCATGTTTGTCCGCGTTGATCCCGTTACTATTTATAAATTGGTCAAACAAGGCAATATTGGAACTTTATTTAATGGTTTTTATAATAAATTTAAGGAGGACAGGATTATCATTAGACCTGTGCCAACGGCACGTCGGGGGGGCGCGTCGAGCTGCGTCGAGCCACGACGGCGTTGGCACCGAGCCGTCATGGCCGGCATCGTGATGGGTTCGTCGTGGTGAGGACGGACGTGTGAAGGCGTCGAGGAGAGAGGTGGAGGAGAGGTGGTGGAGCAGGAGAGAGAAGAAAGGAGGGGAAGAAGAAAAGGGAAGGGGTTGTACCTTGTACATTGTGCTTTTGGACTTGTACCTTGTGCTTTTAGACTTGTACCAGTTATGTTTTTTTATAAACAGATGTTTCTTTTCTCAGTTTTTATTTTATTTTATTTTATTTATATATTTGTTTTAATAATAAAATTATATTTTTACTTAAATAATGTATTTTAAATTAATATAATTTATTTATTTTATAATTATTTAATTTAATTAAAAATGATGATGTGGAAATGATGGGTTTAGTGATGGGTTAGTGATGGGTAGGGTTGGCACGACCGTGTCAGTAGCGGGTCAGTAAGGATGTGATGACGTGGCGCTAGTGATGGGTTTAGTGATGGGTAAGGGTTGGGAGAGGCCTTATAAAATTGAATCAAGAAACAAGACAAGGGTGTTGAAATCAGAGACAAAGAAATAAACGAAGGAAATGTGTTATTGATACTGGAAACCAAAGGGGCTTTATATAGCCAATTACATAACGCAAAGTCAAGATAAACGTAACGGAAAATCAATGTAAACGTAACCCTTCCGTAGAAATAGGGCTTCCTAATAAATAGGAATTATTAGCTGGCAACATAATCAAAATTCAAACGACTACTTCCTAACATTCCCTCCTTTAAGCTAAAACACGTGTAAACAACACTTTAGCTTATCTCAGTCATCCTTTCCATTCCAAGCATGCTTCGAAATCTCTCAAACTGCTCAAGCTTCAATGGCTTAGTCATAACATCTGCTATTTGATTGTAGGTACTACAATATCTGAGCTCAACAACTCTGTCATTCACAAGTTCCCTTAGAAAGTGGAATCTTACACTGATGTGTTTACTTCTTCCATGGAAGACAGGATTTCTTGACAGCTGTATAGTAGAGTTGTTGTCACACATAATTATAGTTCCATCTTCCTCTGCAAGTTCCAGTTTCTCAAGTACTCGTCTGAGCCAAACACATTGACACGCACACAAGGCTGCTGCTATAAACTCTGCCTCAGTAGTCGATAAAGCAACCACTGGTTGTTTCTTGGAAGCCCATGAAATCGCTGCTTTTCCTAGCATGAACACAAAACCAGAAGTGCTTCTTCGATCATCCAGATCACCGGCGTAATCGCTGTCTGTGAAACCAAACAATTTCACATCTTTGATTCCTTTTCTGTAAAATATTCCCAAATCAGTTGTTCCCTTTACATATCTTAAGATTCGTTTTGCTGCAAGCCAATGCATCATAGTTGGAGCAGACATGAACCTACTTATCAAACTTACAGCATACATCAAATCGAGCCTAGTTGCAGTCAAATACATCAAGCATCCAACCATTTGTTTGAAAACCATTTCATCAACCCTTTCACCTCCTGCATCTTTTGAAAGCTTTGAACCCGGCACTATTGGATTTTTTACAGCATTACTTTCTTCCATGCCAAATCTCGCAACCACCTCTGTAGCGTATCTTCTTTGACAAATAAAAATTCCATCTAAGTTTTGCTTTACTTCAATACCCAGAAAGTGTTTCATTTTTCCAAGGTCTTTGTTGTTGGTTTTTGTAAATAACATATGCTCACTTGGACATCTTTCGAAGCCTTCTCGTTCAAAATATGCATCAATCCTACTGTACCAGGCCCTCGGGGCCTGTTTTAGGCCGTATAGTGCTTTGTTCAACTTATAGACTTTCTCTTCTTCTCCTTTCTTGATGAAGCCTTCAGGTTGCTGTACAAAAACCTGTTCTTTAAGCTTTCCATGTAGGAAAGCACTTTTTACATCAAGTTGGAAAACATACCAACTATTTTGAGCAGCGGTTGCTAGTATCAATCGAATAGTATCCATCCTTGCTACCGGGGCAAACACTTCGGTGTAGTCAATACCATACCGTTGTGCATAACCCTTCGCCACGAGCCTCGCCTTAAATTTTTCAACCTTTCCATCCTCATTCAACTTGGTTTTAAATACCCACTTAACACCAATGGGTTTAACACCTTCAGGCAAACAAACTAGCTCCCAAGTTTGATTTTTTTCTATGGCTTCAATTTCTGCCAACATAGCTTCTTTCCATTTGTTTTCTTTGTTGGCTTCTTCAAAAGTTACAGGATCACTTTCGGTCATTAGAATCATTACATTTAGATCAAATTCTTCTCCTGTATCATAATCTGCCAACCAACCCGGAGCTCGTCTGTCTCGTGTACTTCTCCCTTGAGATGATTCTCCATGACCGTGGGATGAATTAGGATTAGGACTAGGTGTTTCAATGGAAGTACTAGCACTGGTGGTAGGAGAAGAACCACCATTTTCATCATCGGAATTGCTCAAATCACCTTCTTCTTGACCTGTCTCTGTATCACTTTCATGCTCATCTGCCCATTCTAAGATCTGTTGTTGCACATTAGCAGTGCCCCAATCCCAACTTGCCTCTTCATCAAACACAACATCTCTGCTTGTGATAACTTTCTTTGATTCTGGATCATATAACCTCCACCCCTTTGACTCATCACTGACTCCCAATAAAATACATTTTTTACTTTTCATCGAGTTTGCTTCGATTCTGATCAGGTATGTGTACATATGCTACACACCCAAAAATTCGAAAATAATCCACCCATGGTTTCTTCCCACTCCATGCTTGTTCTGGAGTTTTATTTTCAACGGCTGTTATAGGGCTTCTATTTTGAACATGAACGCACCACTTAACAGCCTCGGGCCAGAAGGCTTTGGGAATTTGCTTCTCATTTAACATTGATCGTACAACATTCATGATTGTCTGATTTTTTCTTTCTGCGACCCCATTCTGTTGGGGTGTGTATGCTGTTGTTAACTGCCTTTTAATTCCTTCTTTCTTACAAAAATCAGTAAACTCATTAGAATTGTATTCACCGCCCCTATCTGTTCTTAAACACAATATGCTTGCACCAGTTTCTTTTTCAACGAAAGCCTTATATATCTTGAATACTTCAAACGTTTGTGATTTATCATTCAGAAAATAAACCCAGGTTTTGCGTGAATGATCATCAATAAAACTTAACATATACCTTTTGTTGCTATTTGAAGCAGGACTGATCGGTCCACACAGATCTGAGTGCACCAGCTCAAGTTGATTTGTTGCTCTCCACGAGCTCTTTTTAGGAATGGGTTGTCTGTGTTGTTTCCCAACCAAACATGTACTGCACAATTTCTTTGGGGATTGGATGGATGGTAGACCATCTACCATTTTCTGATAGAAAAGTGTTCTCAGACTTTTGTAGTTTAAGTGACCAAATCGACGATGCCACAATTGTGCTTCTTTTTCTGCTTCACTTTCAACTTGAAAACACATAGGTTTTGATGTAGCGGGAGTTAGAGATAAATAGAACATTCTATTTTTGCTCATGTTGGCCTGCATAATTATTCCTTTTGTAGTGTGATACACCTTACACGTTCCATTCTGAAATAGAATGGACAATCCCTTCTCTTGTAACTGCCCTATGCTCAACAAGTTGTTCTTTAATTCTGGAATATAGTAAACATCAGAGAGAACTTGTGTTATACCTTCTATTTGTACTTTTACATCTCCCTTGGCAATCACCGACATCCGCATATCATTCCCAAGTCTTACTGTTTGGCTGAATTTTTCATCTAAAGTGCAGAACCAATCTTTGTTCCCGGTCATATGATTGCTACAGCCCGAGTCAAAGAACCATGGTTCCGCCTTTTGTGTGTGATCTGTGCAAGCCATTAATAACAATAACTCTTCTTCACCTTCTTCAACATAGTTTGCCTTAATGTCAAATTCTGGACACTCATATTGATAGTGTCCCAGTTTGTGACAATTAAAGCACTCTATAATAGCTTTGTTAAATGATTGTCTCCCACGACCTCTTCCTCGTCCTCCTCTAGGACCACGACCCCTTCCTCGGCCAAATCTTTCTTCCTGAGCAACTTTCAACACGTGCTCTTCTTCTGGGTTGCCTTGCATCCTTTGTTCGTGAACAAGAAGACTTCCATGTAGTTCATCAATGCTTAGGGTACTCAAATCATTTGACTCTTCAATTGAACACACCACATAATTGAATTTGGTTGTCAAAGATCTGAGTACCTTGCTGACGACAGTACTCTGGTCCATTGTTTCCCCATTTGACTTCATCTTGTTCACAATAGTCAAAGTACGCCCCAAGAAACTGTCCACTCGTTCATCTGCTTTCATAGCCAACAACTCAAACTCCCTTCTCAACGCTTGCAGTTGTGCCCTTCTTACTTTGGTGGACCCTTGATATTTCTGCTTCATCGATTCCCAAATGGCTCTCGATGTTTCCTTGTCAAGAATTGTCTCCAGGATTTCTCTACCAATTGCCTGAAACAAGAAATTCTTGACCTTCATATCTTTGAGTTTAGCTTCTTCAACATTCTTCCTTTGTGCTTCACTCGCTTGCGATGCTCCAACTGGAGTAATAGGAATTCCTTCTTCAATCAGGCTCCACAGCTTCTCACTTCTCATAAAATTCTCCATCGTCATAGCCTAATAGTCATAGTGACCATCAAACTTTGGTATGGCAGGTTGGACGAATTTTTCAGTTGCTGGAGTCGACATTCTGATTGCTCTTATTTAGAAGCTCTCACTTGTTTTTCTGATACCTCACACACTCGCACAGATCCCCTTTTAGCTCTGATACCAATTGTTGAAATCAGAGACAAAGAAATAAACGAAGGAAATGTGTTATTGATACTGGAAACCAAAGGGGCTTTATATAGCCAATTACATAACGGAAAGTCAAGATAAACGTAACGGAAAATCAATGTAAACGTAACCCTTCCGTAGAAATAGGGCTTCCTAATAAATAGGAATTATTAGCTGGCAACATAATCAAAATTCAAACGACTACTTCCTAACAAAGGGTCAGGGTGTTGATGGTGTGTCAAGTCACAAGTGTGTTTTACTCCATCTGCTATGGAGCTTTTAGTGGTTAGAGCCACCAAACCCAAGATTCTTAAATTTTGAAGCACATGATCTTAAAGGCTAACTAGGCCCCTTTTGTGGAACACTGTACAAATTTTAATGCATAAGATACAAACCATTGAGATTTGGGAATTTTAGGGTTTGGGAAAAGGGATTTGTCTATCATAAAAGCATTGTGTTGTAGAGGTTAAAAATAACCATTTTTTAAATATTGGAGCACATGATCTTAAAAGGTTGCCTCTCTTTTTCTAGAGGAATTGCAGAAATTTCGAAGCTTGATGTACAAGTGTGACAACATTTTCGTTTTTTTATTTTTTGGTAAAGGAGGGCGGCACATTTTCGATCTTTTGGATTCTATAGTTTTGATTTTATAAAAAGTCCTAACCATCTCAAAAGCAAAAAAAACTACAACTTTTATTCCATAGAACTATTCCAAAATATTTTAATAAAGTGTTGTTTAAAAGTGATGAATAAAATCTGAATGATGAAGATGTTTTGATGATGCAAATGTTTTTTTATGAATTTGTATTTAAATGACAAATTGTTGTTTGGTAATGATTGCCTCTGAATTATGCATATGATCATCTTAACCCTCTAAACTATGTTTTGTTGTTTGTTTATAAACATATGGATAACATTGTTAATGTTGACTGAACTTATAAATAATTATAATAAAATACATAACATACATCTGACTTATTCATACTATGTCTTATATCTATTATCTATTCGGACTCATAGTCATATCTAAGCATTAAGATGATAAAAATTCTTTAAACAAACAGTCTGAATCTTATCAGCCAATAAGTGACCAAACAAATAACCCCTTAGTAGTTCGTGTAGCTACTAGTTTGAAAAAGAGAATTTAATCCAAGTGTAACGATATAAAGCATAAGTTAGTACCAAAATGGTGTCCGGTTATGCTCTTGCACTTGTACCTTTTAAACTGTATAACTGATCGATGTACGGTTTCAGACAACATAATGGCAGAATGGGAGGTGGGTCTGATTGTTAGTTTGTCACGTGAAGATTTACAAGTGAGAAAGCTCAAGGTACAAGTGAACAATGAACAAAAACAAGTTCCTGCAATGAAAGTGTCTTATGAATTTTGGGTACTATTTTTCTTGAATGACCAAATCCCCAAATGTTCCCATACCTAATAAGTGTAGTTTCATAGTTTATATATTTAAAAAGTGGCAGAACCCATATGCATAAGACGGTGCGTAATGGGTGACCAAACCCAGTTTGGTCACCCCTGCCACATCTGCGCCACATCAGCTTTCTCTCTCCTGATCAAACACACGACCAGACAGCGACCAAATGCCCGTAATGGGTGACCGATCGACTTTTTTTTTCTTTTTTTTTTTAAATTTAAATTTCATTAATAATTAAAACATTACATTAAAAATAATTTAAAACATTACATTAAACATAATTAAAAAAACATTAAAAAAACTACTGGTGGTTTTGTCGATTCCAAATGTGTTCCACCAAATCAGATCTAAGATTAAGATGAGTTTGTTGATTATTGATCTCCCTGATAACTTGCAATACTTCTTGATGTGATCGTACGGGGTCGGCTTCACTATGTCGCTCTTCCGGATGAAAATCGGGACATATGGCCCTGCCTTTGTCTTTGATAATCATATTATGTAATATGATACAAGTGTACATTATATCCCTTATTTTGTTAACATTTGGGAACCTTGCAGCCGTTTTTATTATACCCCATTTTTTCTTTAGAACGCCAAATGCTCGTTCTACGTCTTTCCTTGCAGCTTCGTGTGCTTTCTTGTAGTTTACCCGCTTAACATCATTCGCATTTGGGTGTGAAATGGACTTAACAAGAACCGACCACTCCGGATATATCCCGTCAGTAAGATAATATCCCCATTTGTAAGACACCCCGTTTGCCAAAAAGGGTACCTCAGGTGCTTTCCCGTCTTTGAGATCATTGAAAATATGGGACGCTCGTAACACGTTGATGTCGTTGTTTGACCCGGCGACACCAAAGAACGCGTGCCAAATCCACAAATCTTGTGAGGCAACCGCTTCAAGTAAGATGAATGGTTCGTTCCCGTGATCCCCTCTAACATATTGCCCACGGTAAGCATTTGGACATTGAGCCCAAGGCCAATCAGTACAATCAATGCTTCCTAGCATACCGGGAAACCCATGTTTCTCCTCATGAAAAGCGTATAGCTTCGCCACATCAGTATGAGCAGGCTTTCGCAGAAACTCATCTCCATACAAGTGCATAACCCCTTTACAGAAGTCTGCGAGACTATCACGGCTAGTTTTCTCACCAATTTGTAAGTATTCGTCTAGAGCATCCGGTACGGTCCCGTATGCTAACTGACGAATTGCAGACGTGCACCTCATTAGCGGAGAAGTACCTGGGTTCCCAAGTGCATCATATCGTTGCGCAAATAATGGGACGGTATTAGTGAGATCGCGAACAATGCGTGTGAAAAGATCACGACTCATCCTGAAACGTTTGCGAAAATCATGCTCGTTATACGTCGGATTTTCAGCGAAGTAAGCTGCCACGAGACGGTCATTCGCACCGCCACGGTCCCTATTCACGTATCTTCTAGGAGTTCTAGGGATAGTAGAACTAGAACCTTCAAGAAACACGACCGCCGTTTGTAAAAAACCGAGATGTATAACCCTGTCCTCTTCCTCGTCGCCAAAAATGAAATTAGCGACATCCATTTCATCGTCGGAACTCATTTTTAGGATAGTGTGTGTGATGTGAGTAAGTATGAAGAAAAGAAATGAGAAGTGTGAATGTTTTTAGAAAATGATTGGGTATTTATAAGGTAAAAAAAGGGGTAAAAATTAAGTTTTAAAGTGGGTTTTTGGAGCCGTTGGAGACGAGTTCGAACGGTCGAATAGTCGACCGTTGGGCACGGTCGACGCGTCGAGCACGGGCCGGCGTAACGGGTGGGACGCGTCCGGGAGGTCCGATGTGGCGGTCGCGACCGCTCGTTTGGTCGAGCGTTACGGATGGTCTAACAAGTCATACCACAAAAAAATATTTTACTTAGCAGACTGTATAAATATAATACATCTTAAAGTTGTGATGTATGAAATAATTTCTATTACGCTTCCCATAGGTAAAAACTGTGGAAAGATAGCCACCAATGCAAGCAGAGTGGGTTCTGGAGTTAGTTAACAACCACATGCCCAACTGCCCTAGGATCCCCTTTGCAAAAACTTAACAGTCAAAAAGATATTGGATAAGTTCCAAAAATGAAACTTAGGTGGTGTTTGTTTGTAGCTTAATGGAACCATTTAATGCTGAATATTGAATCATTCAGCATTTAGTGCGTTTGTTTAGCGTATCTGAATGAAGGATATGCTGAATGAGACAACAAAAAAACTGCTGAATCATTTTTCCTTATAACATATGCTGAATTATTAAGCAGTTAGAATTCTTATAAAAAAACTTCTCACTTTCAAAACAAGTTTTATATAAAACATCTTAATCATTCAGACCGTTGAATCATTCAGCACTTAATCATTTTGTTCTTATCAAACACCATCTTAGCATTTTTACACATTCACTATAATGGACAAGTCTTGATGCGCTGTGTACAATTCATTAAAGCAAAACTGATCTGCCTAATACGAATTATGGAAAAGGTAAACTAAAACAAAAACAATGAAAAGATAAACATGATAATCATATACTAGTGTGTGTAACTTACTCTTGTAATTTTCTATGATTAGGCCTCTCCCAACCGTGACGCGTCACTAAACCCATCACTAAACCCTTCCCTATTGACGGGTTACTGACGAGGTCGTGCCAACAGCAACACATCACTAACTCATCACTAACCCATCCCCACTTAAAATAAATATTAAAATATTAAATAAAAACCCTTCCCCCCTCACATACGAACCCTCGACGTCCGTACACCCCATCTCCACCACGACGTGAACCATCGACGGCAGGCTAGAGACGGCACGCTGCCAACCGTGATGGCCCACGACGGATTGTTGACGCCCCCCACTAGGTGGGGTTGGCACTCATCTTAGACTGCACGGTATGGGCGCCGGGGCGGGGAGGACGAGCTTAGGTGGCCGGTTGGCCACGGCGTGGTCGAGCGGGGAACACCGCCCCCCTACACGGCGTGGGGTGCGGTGGTGGAGAACCGTGGGCACGGAAACGAGCGAGGACGGCGTGGGGAGTGCAAAATTCGACCGTTGGAGGGTGTTTTGGCTTGAAATATGCACTGGTTGATGCTCTTGCCTGAGAAATTAAATCTGCGTTTTGGGATGAGCTGCATGGAAGACCGGCATGAAGAAGATGACGGAATAGGGTTTTGTAACTTTATTGGGGTTTAATTTTATTTGGGTTTTATTGGGCTCTTTTTAATTTATTGGGTTTTATAAAACATAAGTTATTGGGCTTTAATCTGTTTTTTTATTCTACTTTTATAAAATAATAAATTAGGTATTCTTAATAGAACAATAATTTATGCCTTATTTATTAAATAAATGGAAAAAGAGATGATGAGTTGGAAAAAAATGGTGTGGGGTGGGGTGGTGGGTATTTCCTGGATAAAGTGGAGTTGTGTGGTGTGATGTGGTTGCTGAGGTGGCAGATGATGTTGCAGAAAAAATGGAGTGGTGATGAGACCCATACCCCATAGTCTTAGCAACTAGTAACTAACATAATGAAATGATTACAAATTTAAACAAATAAATTAAAAACATAAATTCACACAATGGGTGGTGAGGGAGTTTCCCAAATATCAAACACATTTTCTTCACTATGAAGAGCAAAAAGCCGATCGCCACCGATCAAAAATCACAAATCGAGCCACCAAAACTCCTTCTAAGTCTCGAGGTTAGAACCCAATCAGACCCGCAAAACACCGAGATACAATCGTTCATTGATGAAAACAATTGGCCCTCGTGTAAAGCCAACTTTGGGTAACACGGCTCATCGGGCATTTTCCCCTTCATCAACCGACTTCTTGAGCTCCATCTAACCGAACCCGAGTCACGTCTCAAGTCCATAAACCCTAAATCCTCAAACTCATTGACCACACATATCGAGCTATTTTCTTCCATGCCGATAGCATCACGCACCCGGCGGTCATCGCTATTAGCCGGTGACCACAAGTCGGACCATGACCAAACCATTGACTTTGACCGGAAGTCAAGCAAACTAATGTAACAATTGTCTTTTCTAGGAAACAGAGTGGCTACTAACAAACAATTTGAACCGTTTAACCATTGGAGTTTATCCGCATCTCCAAGTGACCATCCGGATGGTTCGTAGAAAAAGTCAACTTGTTGACCCGTGTTTTGGTCCCAAACACCAATCCCGTATTCGTTACTCCGACCTTTACAGCTTGAGAACAGATTAAAACTATCGTTAAAACACAACGCACCCGCGGTGTAACTTTTAACGGCGTTTTCATGTCTCACGTTAAACTTGTACTTTAATTCACCCGTTGTTGAATTGAACAATCCCATCCCTCCTTGGCCACGCCCAAGCCGCTCACACGTGCTGATCACGAGCCCGGTTGGGTCAACCGGGCCGACCCAACCCGCATCATTGACCCGTTGGTAATCAAGGTTGATTGGAGGGTGCTCTTCCAACATCCAATCATAAATGTGAACCATGCTTCCATGGGCCACACAGCAGCCGCCATCAGGCGATGCCCGAATCGCGGTCCCATCGCCTGGGGCTCGGCCCTTGACAGATTTTGACGGTTGGAGACGGTTACCGTCAAATTGACCCCATTTTGCAGACCGGACATGGTCCATGAGCCCGTAAAACAGGGCTTCTCGGTACAGGAGTTTTTCCGGTATGTTTGGTGGAGTGTACAGCTCCCCTGTTCTTAATAAGTCTAACAGAATTGAAAAACAATCTGGATTCCGATCAATGAAGTGTTCGCTGGCCGGATTCATCTGAAGGTCCCAATTTTCATCAAACATCGCTCCGAAGTACGATTGCCGGCCGGCGATTGCTAGGGTTGTAGCGGTGGTTTCGAAGATCTTACCACCAACATTAAACCTCACCCTATCTTTTTGAATCGTCATAAGATTAATTCTCTCTAAATTTAAACAAATTCGACACAAAAAGTTCAATAAAAACAAGATGTTGTAACGAAAAAGTTACGCGTTTCGATCATTTTTGAAGCTGACCAACCATGAAACAGATTAGAAGCGAAGAGCACAAATAAGGGCTGATCGATTCAATGAAAAATGATAAAAACTGTGAAAATTTGGCATATGGGTACTGATTATAGAAAGAATTAAGGTGTGGGTTTTTGATCATAGGGCATTAGGCACAGAGAAGTAGGAGAATTTTGAGGGATTGGGTTGAGAGATATAAAGAATTGAATTTGACTCTGTTTTATTTTTATCTTTTGCTCTTTATTGCCATAACGAAAAACGTTCAAAGGAGGTCCATAAACTTTAGAAAGTCCCAAGGAATAAATCTTAAATATTGATCAATAGGTAAGATTAATCATATATTTTATATATTGAGGGGTATTTTGGTTATTTTTTTTATAAAATAAAAATTATTTTCTTTTACTTTTTATTTTTTATTTTAAAATTTTATTTTTTTATTTTTTTTATCTTTTATTCTGAAGACGTATTTTGGTCATTTGGCACTTAAAAAAATATGATTTTTTTTATTTTCTATTTTTTATTTTAATTTTTTTTATTTTAATTTTAATTAAAAAATAATATTTATTTGATAATTATGTGTATAACTTAATCACATGTGATTTTAGTGTAAATTCACATGTGATTTTAGTGTAAAATCACATGTGATTTTAGTGTAAATCACATGTGATTTTAGTGTAAAATCAGGTTTTAGTTAAATCACATGTGATTCAGAATGCAATCACATGTGATTCACTATGCAATCACATGTGATTCACTATGCAATAACATTATGTGTTATTAATGAAAAATTAAAATTTTTTAAAAAAATAATAATAAATAAACAATTTTTTTTAAAAATTAAAAATTTTAAAATAAAAAATAATAAATAAATAATAAAAATAATAAATAAAAATAATTTTTTTTCAAAATAACCAAAATACCCCTCAGTTAAAAATAAAAAAATAAAAAAAATTTAAAATAAAAAATAAAATAAAATAATTTTTTTTAGTGCCAAATGACCAAAATACCCCTATGTGATTAATCTTGACCATTAGATCATATTGATCAATGGTTGAGATTTGTTCCTCGAGACTTTGTAAAAATCATGGACCTCCTTCACGCAACTCTTGCTGTAATATCTTCTTATTTCCAGTTTTATCCTTGGTACTTATTGGGAATTAATTCTAACACCGCATAATTTGGTATTTGTACCACATTATACAAGTATTATTATATATTGTATAAATATATAAAGCACATATTATGGTGTATAGGTTAATTATGTGGTTAAAAATCACAACATGTACTTATTCGGTATATTATCATCGACTCAACCCCTAAACATTAGTTTAAACAATTGTGGAATTCCGAGAAATGGTATTAGTGTCTATATTTGTATAAACTTATGTGACTACTTATTTGATAAAGATAAATACCAAAATTAAAGGATGATATAATAAAAATAAAATTAATAAATAATATATGTAATTAATGAATTATAGTGTCCGATTCAACGCAGAGCCGTTTAAAGGTGCAGAACCATCCTAACATCCAATGTTTTCTATGTTATACATAAGGTGTACATTTTTATACACGTTGTAACACATTTATACATTCAATGTTTCCAATTTTTCATACACATAATATTTAAATATATTTATATATTATTTGTATAAAAAACTAGAAACATTGGATGTTAGGATGGTTACAGCGTGTATGAAAATTTACAGTTTATGTATAACATAGAAAACACTGGATGTTAGGATGGTTCTGCGGTTCTGCACCTTTAAACGCTTCTGCGCTGAATCGAACCCATGAATTATAATGTAATTTTATAATGAGTAATAAAATGAAATAAACATAAATAATACTCTAAATTATGCTCTTATTGTTAGTGTTACTTTATATAATTACTAAATATGATAAAATTTCGGACCATTCTTGATGTATGTTAGTAGTAACAAAATAAAAAAAAATATATGACATAAATGGCGAAAATACGATGTGGAGAAATGCTATTTAAACAAACATAATAACTTACTATAAACTTGATACTTGAAAAATAAATGGAATATTTGAGAAAATAGATACATATAAAAAATAATACATGTGCCCATAAAAACACAAATTAGAAAACTCATACGTAAATTATCATTAAAGTAAAAAAGAACTTGCTAGTTCATGTAATTAAATTTCACTTGTATTCTCAATTTTATGTAACCAAATCCACATACTTCATCTTATAAACGAAATAATAAATTACATATTCCAAATCTAATTACATTCATTTTTTTTATTTTTATTTATTTTTTTTATTTTTTTTTATTTTTTTTTATTATTTTTTATTTTTTTTTTACTTCCTCCGTATCAAAATAAGTGACACAAATTGGCTTACACGTTTTTTGAGGTAAAAGATTAAAGTAGATGTTAAAATAGATTAAAGTACATAGTTAATGGAGAATGAGTCCCACTTTTCTTGAATAAAGTGATATTAATGAGTTTTAAAAATAAAAGTAAGGGTATAATGGTAATTTCACTTTATTAAAGTGAATAGTTAGTGGGTATGAGTCCCATTATTTTTACCAAATAAGGAAAATTTTCAAAGTGTGTCACTTATTTTTATAAACCCCAAAATGGAAAGTGTGTCACTTATTTTGATACGGAGGAAGTATAAAGTAACCAAAGGGCCTTTGGCCTAGCGGTATGGTGTTTCCCTCTCAAGTGTGAGGTCAGGAGTTCGAGTCCCGCCGTGGACATAGATAGTAATTAGGAGTAGATTAGATTTGCCGTTTCAAAAAAATAAAAAACAATCTAATTACATTCATGTATAGTTGAATTTGTTTGTATATAGCTTGCTCATTAAAATAATCGTAGTAATAAGTTCCAATAAATACAAATATTAGAAATGCTTTATATATTTAATTTCCTGCAACAAGCATGAATTTATTACCTCAAAAAAGTATCCTGGTTATTTATCCAAAAATATTTTTCTCTTTAACAAGACAGCTACGTAAAAAGTAACGTTGGATTTTTTAATATACTTTATATTGAAAGAAGGGTGATTATAGACGCAAAACATGTTACACTATTTACAAACTCGACACATGTTGATGCCTTGGATTAAATTATAAGATATAATTATTTAATTAAGTTGACGAATCCCATAAGTAGTCCATGCGGAGTTATAAAAATGATTGTGAAAAAACTTAGAATGTGAAACGAGACGTTTTTATAAATGTAAATTATTTGATTCAACTTCAACTATCGAAACCACAAGAACTGATTGTTCTAGATCATCTGGCCCATAAGTAATATTGGTGGGTTTTCCATCATAGGTCTCAAGTTCTAGACTTACTAAGAGGTTTTCTTTAGACGGTAAAAAGGTGTAATTTTATTCCCCAAAAAGCGATATATTTGAGGAATAATATTGTTTGTTTGAATGGCATTGTTTGATCGAACCACTAACTATCTAATTGTGCTAGAAAACCACAAGAACGATTTGTCTGCTTTCCGCAATCATAGCTAAATCCTTGCGGCATCATAAAAACAAAAAAAAAATGGTGATATTTACACCACACAATTTAGCCTATACACCACAATAAGTGATTTATATATTTGTATAATCTGAAGTATTACTTAGTGTGGTACATACATCAAAATATATGGTATAAGAATTAATTCCCAAACCAAAACCTAAAGCACTGGTACGTCATGTTTTAATCATTTTAAATAAAGATTTGAGCACAACTTTTCAAATTTACTACACTCACGGTACATTTAATTAAATAAAAAGTCCTTAATATATATATTTACTATATCTTTAAATTTGATCATTTTTTTAAGTTCAAATCAAAACAATTCGATTCCAACCTCGACCATATGTAAATTCGCCATGTGTAAAATGGAACACTCGGTATATAAATCTTTGATGATTTGAAATTTATAAAAACACGTATAGATCAGGAGTGTTTTTAGTTTTTATATTTGTTGTGAATAATACTCCGTATGTTATTGTTGCGTCCTGGATTCTGCGTCACGAATGGAGGGGTTCCTCTAGCAAGAAACCTGAAAACAAGAAATAACCCTAAGTCAAAGGTCCTCCGGAAGAAGCTTCCGGACGGACACTCCGATGCTTAAGTAAGTTATATGTATCGACGTGAGGCCTATATGAATCGAGCGAGAGAGTAAGTAAGTAATAAATGAAGTGAAGTTAATGTGTTCTTCCCTGAGGTTGCCCATGGTATTTATAAGTCTCTGGTATGAGCGGGAAAAAGGGGCAAACATTCTGAGCGGGAGAATGGAGTCTGGGCTATGGTCCGCACCTTCAAAGGTCCGAAGGTTCTTAGCCCGAAGCAGACTCCTTTGTTCTTTGGGCAAAGGCGGTTATCAGTCTTGAGCCTCACCCGCATTAAATGCCTTCTAGATTCGAGATCGCTTTCTCCTTAAATCTCAGCCACACGCAAAGAAGGCCTTGAGACTTGTAAGTGAATCATGACTTACCTCTGTAGCTTCCTGTGACCGGTATTCTGTGTTTCGTCCTTCCGGATGTCTGGATACGAATGGGCTCGTACCCTGCCTCATTAAGTCCCCTAGATTAGGAGTCAGTCGGGTATGCGATCCTGACTGATTCTAATCTGTTTACTTCCGTCTTTCCCGAACGGGGATTCCAAACGTCCTTGAAGAAGTTACCGTTACCTTTGTGCTTGTTAAAATCTAACCGTTACACGTCAACTCAAACTTCTCAACCTTTTGACTTCCCTCTTCCTATTTATACGCCTTATCGATTCCTTCCTTCTTCTTACCAAACTCTAAATTCCTCCTCGCCTTTTGACTTACATCTTCCCCGACTAATTCCTCCTTATCTCCTTATCTACATTCTTCCCCCTTGTCTTTGTTCTTGAGTAACTATTAAGAAAGACAAAGCGCCTCGCGAAAAATCTGACAAACCGGTCAAGGAGAAAAGAACAGCTTTTAACACATCTTGCACACTTTCCGCTAACGATCTTCCTCAGATCATTAAGGAATATCATATTGACTCGTGCTTCGATCCCCGCATTCCTGGCGAGGGCGAAACTGTGAGATCCACCCCCGCAGGCTATGAGCCCGTCTACCTTCAGTATCTCCAAGGAGGGCTTCGTTTTCCGGTTGATAGTGCCATTCTGGAATTACTTCAAGATTTGGGTCTTCACATTGCCCAACTTGCTCCTAATTCGTTTAGAAAGATAGTAGGTTTTATCATGCTCTGTCGAGGCCTGGATATTCCCCCGTCTCCCAAATTGTTTCGTTATTTTTATGTGGTTACTGGTCGTGCCGATTAGGCCGTGTTTGCTCTTCGCCCTGGACAGAGTGAACGTATTTCCGGCCTTAGAGATTCGATTCATGACTGGAAATTCCAGTTTGTGTTTATGAAGAGTTCTGCTTTTCGTGATGTGACCCTTCCGTGGGGAAGGTTCTTGGTCGTTCCTCCGATCCTCATCATGATCTTTCCGACCAGGAATCAGATCATGTTACCAGCCTGACGCCGCCCAAGTGGAATGGGAGGATCCGGATGAAATCCTTCTTGGCATGGCCGGACTGAGTCCATTCTACGCTTCCAAAGGGGTTCGTCCAGTCTGGAAACTGAACGGTGAGGCTGTACCACTTCTGCATCGACTCAGAATGCCTAGGGGTGCTTACTTGGAAAGTGCTGTTTCTGTTGATGATGGGGGCTTGACTCCGGTGAATGTCTTGAGCGATGAGCCCTTGAGCTCTAAGGGGACTCCTCTCCATGAACGAGAGAAAGGAAAAAGTGTTGTATCTCCTGCTGCAGCTTCTGTTGAAACAGAAACCTCTCGTCCCAAATTTACCACCGAGGATACCATGATTCATGATTCCCAGGCCAATCCTTCTGTTGCTCCCAAACTTCGTTCTGTGAGTACCCTAGCTCCTCCTCCCCGAGGGCTTCGTCAAGAAAGAAGACGGGGAGACACCCCGTCTCCTTCCCAGAAACGCTTCAAGGCTTCGTTAGAAGGTATGCAAGTTTCGACTTATCGTACTATCTATTTTCCTTCCCCTTATCGTTTACTGTTTGTATAATCTTACTTGACGCAGTTTCTGCAAGCCAATCTTTGACAACCGAAGCTTTTGTGACGGCGGCGCAGGCACCTATTCCTCCACCGCACGTATCCTTCAAAGCTTCTACCTTGGTTATACCTTCTGCTACCACCACCTCAGCTTCTCAACCTTCCTCCTTTGGGGATCCAATTATTTTGCGCAGGGTGCCTCCCGCTCGCCCGACCTCTTCGGCTGTCGCTCTGTTCAGCAGCCGTTTATTTATCTCCACCACTCAATCTCTGGCTTTGGAACAAGGTTCATTATCTCCACATTCTGCAAAAAGCCAATCAAATGCTCCTGATCCCGTTCCTTCAGGTATTATTGTTGTTTCGATTATCTCCATACGCCTTTTGTCTTTTCCCCTTTCCTATATGTATATATTTTTTAAAAGACTTGACCTTTACGTGCTCTGTTTTGCAGAAGGTTTCATTCCATTCGCTGGCTCTTCGTCCGCTGTTGTTACGACCTTGCCCGCGAAAAGTCCAATGGAAAAGACCGAAAGACCAGGTCCCCAAGCTATACAATCCTCTGCTACCTTTGGTTTTACTACCGCTCCCATTACGCAAAAAGCACTGGTGTCTCAAGCACCTCCTGCGGGAGAAACCTTAACCCTTACCCCTGATGATGTCATCCTTAGGGCCAAAGCTGGCTTACTTAGCACGATCAATTTATTGACTGACCTCCAAGCCCAGAGAGCCCAGCAGGAGCAACTTTCTCGAAGTCACCATGCTGAATTTGCTAGACTCTCCGAGTTAATGAAGACCGCCAAGGATCTCTTTGAGAAAGAAAAAATTGAGAAGAACCAACTTGCAGGAGTCGTGAGTCAACTTTCTGAGGAGAAGGAGAGTCTGAATTGCTCCTTAAAGGCTAAGGATGCGCAACTTCTAGAGCTTGGAAACCAGAATAAATCTTCAGCAGCCCGCATCGCAGAATTAGAGGCTTCTCTTCTTGAGAAAGATCACCAGCTATCGGAGACCCAACGTCGGCTTGTTGAGACGGAGGCAGGCACTGTCCTGCTTAAAAGGGAGATAGACGGTGGTCGTGAAGACATGCAATGGATACTTCAGAAGGGGATCCCTGGGGCACTTGAATCACTCCTTTGTTCTGACGAATTTGTGAACCGGAACACCGCTCTGCAGGAAGAAAGTTTAAGGTACGGACGTTACCAGGGGTGTGTGGATACCCAGAAAGCTTATCCGGATCTTCTTAGCAACCTCCGGCTTGTTCACGAATATCCTTATGCTCAAGCAGCGATAATGAGGCTCTTTGAGAATCTGGTCGCCCCTGATTATGACCTTATCCGTTCGTTTGAAGAAGGCGTCGTGAGCTTCGATGATTTAAAAGCTCTGGTTGCCAGCTACCCCTGGAGCTGAAGATGTGGGGGAGAGCTCTACCCCTCCTTCTTAGTTTATTTGTTTTAGCTTTGGTTTTTCTTTCAATGATGATCATGTTTGTTTTGTTTAGACCTTGCTGATTTTGTAATGTGGATTTTGGAATGGAAATTTCTTTGTCTTGTTTTTATAAGATGTTTTATAATTCGATATGTGTGTCTTTTATATTCGTCGTTTCGTGAGTTCTTTTTTGCCACTTACTTAAAAAGGCGTCCCTGATTAATAAGATTGCAACGTTCGAACCTTTCGTCGTTATATTATTACCGGTTTTTGTGACAACTCGATATTTCTGGTATGTAACCTCATTTCATTTCTAGAACTTTCCACAATTGGAAAGTTTCTACTTATAGACATTCTATATTTGGCATTCCTTATACACAACAAACATACATATTTTACACCATACATTAGTGTTTGATTATTTTAGTCAACACAACATTTTTATTTACTTATGGTGACACACTTTGAGCTAAATCATTTCTAAAACGATAAGTTTACCGGTTAAACAATAAACGTAACGATTCAATTTAAACGTGACTCGAATTGAACGAACCGTCTAAACCCGACACTAAACCTAGACCGACCACCAATGTGGCCGGCCTACCCTTGCTCGTGACCTTCCTCATGGCCGAAACACCCTTGTGGTGTTAGCCATGTGTTTTAAAAACTTGATCTTATCCATTCCATCTTGATAGAGTCCTTGTTTGACTCCATCTCTTTCACCCTAACCCTAATTTCGTTCCTATATAAACCCCATGAACACAATCATTTGTTTTTGTTGATTTTCGGCTGTCCCAAACCCTAGAGCAAGTCCCGAGTTCGAGATTGAAGCCGTCCAAATTCGATCTTGATCTTTCTCTTCCAATTCTCGGTTGCTAGGTATGAAATCCGAACCCTTTTGCTTGTTTTCCTTTTCGTTTCGGTATTAACATAAACCCGAGACCATGGCCAATGGCCATATGGTCTCGGTGAGGTCATGAACCCCATGTTCGACGTGCATGCTCACATGCATGTCCACGGTTGCTTCCTTGATCCCAAATCGTGATTGTTTTGTTGTTTGTTTAATCTTTGTTTTGATTTGTTGCTAAACCCGTGACCTAGAACCCTAGATCTCGACATTTGTATGCTAAAACCTTAGATCTAGAACCCTAGTACCGATCTAGACCCATGAACCCTTGAACCAAGTCGACCTAGCCGAACCTAGCCACAAAACCCGTAGGGTTTTGGCCATTCGGCCAACCCTAGGTTAAACCCTAGCCGAACTCACCAAACCCTAAACCTAATTGACTTTCATGATTGACTATTTGACCATTTGATAGCTAGGGTTGACCAAATTGTAGTATACCTCAAACCCTAATCGAAATCTAGAAGCTTTAGTTGACTTTTGTTGACCAATTTTGACCAATGTTGACCAATAAGTCAAAGCGGGTCAAGGCCGGATCTTGACCCAAACCGTGGACCCAAACCCGAATACCCAATCAGGCCAAGGCCCGTACTTGGCCCAATTCGATCTACCTTAGTCCATCGGGCCCAAACCTTAGTTGGCCCATTAATATCCAAGCCCATTTGGACCAAGGCCCAAACCTTTGGCCCACTTATACCCAAACCGAACCCATTGGGCCCAAGCCCAATCCTTGGCCCAACTCTATTGGACCCAAGCCCAATATGAGGCCCAAGTAGCCCAACCTAGTGGCCCATTAGGCCCATCTAGGCCCAATCCATTTCATTTCATATCATTTCATTTCGAGAATCATTTCATTTCATGTCATTTCATTTTGGAGCCTACTTCATTTCATTTTATAAAACCCAATGCATTTCATTTCATTTCATTTTATTAATCCAAGTTCATTCGATGTCACAAAACATATAACATAACATTTAACGTATATCATATATCTTATATCGTATATAGTATCGCCTGTGTTAGCTTAGCCTAATCAGTAGTTAAATCATTTAGGAAGCTAGGAGTCTCCCGAGGATTCCTCTGTCTTAAGTCTCTTGTTGCTAAGCTTTACCAGGTGAGTCCACAGACCCCTTTTACTCTTTTAACTGTTTTATAAACTTTGGGGTGGAAAACATAAACACAATTGCTACTATTTTACTATGACTGTACAACATCGTTACATTTTCATTATCGCGTTGGCATGACAAACAATTATTATACCGGACTAAGGTTACCAGCAATCATTAACTAGTGGATCTAGACCATGGATATGCAGATAGTACTATTGGCTGACACTCATCCTCCCAACGAACGTTTGATCATTACTTGGTTTATCCAAGACATCTCAGGGAGTGTATATCCATAAAATAACATAACATACTGGAGTTGAAGTGTTGATTGTGGACTTAGGGGTTGGTATATTAACTCAATAGACTAGCTACCTGTTGGGGATAACAGTTCATGCGATGTCAAACACAACATTTTGTTCAACACTTTTTCATAAACATAACTAGTAGTTGTATACATTCTACAACTACACTAAACATTTCATACTTACTACTCATATCATATGAGTGTTGAACCTTACACATTTTCAGTCATAAACCATTTTCATAACAAACATTTTGAGTAGCAAATCACTTTACTCTTATCATAAACATTAACCCTGTGGATTCACTCAACATTATTGTTGACCCTTTTACTATTTATGTTTTTCCAGGTAATTAGGTGCAGTGGAGTTTGGAGGATATGAGCATTGGGATTGTCGTGAGCCATGATTAAAACATTAAGTTTACGAACAATCATTTCATTTCAAACAATTTCTATTTTAGGAAACTTGCTATTTTTGGAAACTTTCTACTTTTGGAAAGTGAAACAAACCCTTATTTTTCGTTATTGCGTGATTGTTTGTTTACTTAATTTTTGCTATGTTGTCATGAACGTTACACCTCCGTTCTTCCGCAAAACATTTTAAATGAAGTAAAAACTCATTTTTGGCGGGGTGTGACAGAGTGGTATCAGAGCTTAAGTTATAGTGAATTAGCAAGCCTAGTCTATAACTACAAAAGATTTTTGGGAAAAACAAACACTTTTATAAAATCAAAATAATCATGGCATGCTCAGTCTCATATCCTGAAGTTCCATTGTTCTTAGTTTAGAACATTTGCCTTAGTTAGTATTGCCCTAGTGTTATAGCTAGCATATGTCAGCAAGCCTTACAACTTCATAATCTAATAGACTTTTATGCGTCGTGTTTAGTAGAATGTCGCCTGCTAGTGTCCTCGATATATCATATGACTCCGATAGTGATCGTGATGCTGCTGTCCCAGTAGTCCCAGTTCCTGTTGCTCCAGTGCCAGCAGTGGTACAACCTCCTGTTATCCCGTGGCATCGTCGCCCAAGAAGACGTCCCTTTCCTATCATTCCTAATGGTCCTCCTACTCCAGCTCGTGGTCAGCGTCCTATTGTCTATCGTAAACGTGAGGGCGGTATCATTTATCTATGTTCGCCTGCTAAACCCAAGCGTGATATTGTTCCAAGAACTCCACGACGTCGAGAACCTGAGCCAGAAGTGATATCAGAATCAGAGCCTGAAGAAGACTCTGAAACAGAAGAAGAATCAGAACCAGAGGAAGAGCCAGAAGAAGAGTCAGAGCCTATGGAAGACTCTGAGCCAGAAGAAGATGATTAGTCATCTACCTATCGTCTATATTTGTTTTTCTATTATTAAATTTTATGTTTAGCTATTTCAGTATTTTTGTTCTTTAGTATTGGCAAATATGCCCTACTTATAAAACTATTATGTATTAGGAATGTGTTTAATAAAAGTGATATTTTCGTAATTTCTATTGTTTTTATAAAGTGTATTTTCTATATGTCTCTACTACTACTATAATTACGACTATTTATATCTACGTCTACTACTACTATTACGTCTATTGTATATCTACTCTTTGATCCCTATTTCTTTTTCCTTATAGTCCTCCTATATTATTCATCTCTTAATTTCTTATCATTTGTATCAGCAATTTATCAATGGCTCGAGGAGGAAACGCTGAGACTGTCGAACAAATGGTGGAACGCCGTATCGCTGAAGCAATGACTCAAATGAACGCTGCAAGAGGAAATGCCGCTGGTGCATCTAATGTGGGAAACAATGGTATAATATACGACTCCATGAAAGAAGATTCATTATTTCTATCTTATTTTAACTTATTACTTATTTTCTTTCCCTATTTGTTTAAACTTCAGATCCCAATCGTCAGGGTCAGTCATTTAAAACCTTTACGTCATGTCATCCTCCGACCTACTCTGGATCTGAAGGTGCTATTGCTATCATCCACTGGATTGAGAAGGTGGAATCCATTTTCAGTGTTATTCAATGTGCCCCTGAGAATATGACGAAGTTTGCTGCTAGTACGTTGTCCAAGGAAGCGTTGTCCTGGTGGAATTCTCAAGTGCAAGTCTTAGGTCGTGCAACTGTTGATGCTATGACTTGGGATACGTTTAAGGATCAGTTAACTCAGAAGTTTTGTCCAAGGAGAGAGCTACAAAAAGTTGAGGTGGAACTATGGAATCTGTCCATGGTTGGATCTGATATTGTTACCTACACAACTAAGTTCCAAGAACTCGCTCGTCTCGTTCCTCATTTGGTTACTCCTGAATTCAAGCGTATTGAAAAGTATCTTCAAGGTCTTCATGATCTTATTCGTACTCATGTTATTGCTTCTGAACCGACAACATTTGAAGATGCTGTGAATCGTGCAACAAGGTTGACTGATGATGCAGTGAGAAGTGGATCGTTCAAAGACAAGCTAGTGGTGTCTAGCAAGTCTTCTGATAATATGAACAATGAAAATGGAAAGCGTTCTTATGACAACAAACGTGATCACAAAGGGAACAAATATCAAAAGACTAAGAATTATGCAGCCTCTACTCAGAACAACAATCGGTCTAATTCAGAATCTAAGTCTTATGCTGGAAGCAAGCCCTTGTGTAACAGATGTAACTGGCATCATGATGGGCAGTGTGAGAAATGCTTCAAGTGTGACCGCTGAGGTCATAATTTCAGAAAGTGTTCGTCCAACAATCCTCCTAAGAATCATGTCTGCTACGAGTGTGGTGATTCTAACCATTATCGTAATCGTTGCCCTAAACTTCAGAACAACAATAACCAGAATGGCAACAACAACAATGGCAATCGTAATAACAATCGTAACAACAATCGCAATGCCAGCAACAACAATGATCGTCAAAATGGTCGTGGTCGTGCATTTGTTATGAATGCTCAAGAAGCTCGTGAGAACCCTGATACCGTTACTGGTACGTTTATCGTCAACAATCATTTTGCTTCTATTTTATTTGACTCGGGAGCCGACTTGAGTTTCGTATCGACCGACTTTAAAAGTTTCTTAAATCAGAGTCCTGATCGTTTAAAAGTGAATTATGAAATCGAGTTAGCAAATGGCAAGGTTGTTAGGTCTAGTGAAGTTTTTAAAGGTTGTAAGCTTGACCTAGATGACCACATTTTTGATATAGACCTTGTGCCTGTAGAACTAGGTAGTTTTGATATCGTCATAGGGATGGATTGGTTGTCTAAAAACCGTGCTGAAATAGTATGCTACACCAAACAAATCCGAATTCCCTTATCCAAAACAGAAACATTAATAATTCAAGGTGAATAAAGAAACAGAAACATAAAAATCATAACTTCTATGAAAGCTCAAAAATATCTTCGTAAAGGATGCCAAGCCTTTCTTGCTCATGTCGTTGACACAAAGTCCAAAGATCGTAAGATTGAGGACATTCCTATTGTTCGTGAATTTCCTGGTGTATTTCCTAGTGAATTGCCTGGACTGCCGCCTCAGAGGCAAGTTGAATTTCGTATTGATCTGATTCCAGGAGCCGCACCTATCGCGCGTTCTCCTTATCGTCTTGCACCGTCTGAAATGCAAGAACTTTCATCGCAATTACAAGAACTTCTTGATCTTGGTTTCATTCGACCGAGTTTCTCGCCCTGGGGAGCTCCGGTCCTTTTTGTTAAAAAGAAAGATGGTTCAATGAGAATGTGCATTGATTATCGTGAATTGAACAAAGTAACAATTAAGAATCGATATCCTCTTCCCCGTATTGATGATCTATTCGATCAACTCCAAGGATCGAGTTTCTATTCCAAAATCGATCTTCGTTCTGGTTACCATCATTTAAAAGTTCGTGATGAAGATGTGCCCAAAACTGCTTTTAGAACTCGCTATGGTCATTATGAATTTTTGGTAATGCCATTTGGTTTGACCAATGCACCTGCTGTGTTTATGGATCTCATGAACAGAGTGTGCAAGCAGTATCTCGATAAATTCGTTATCATCTTCATAGATGATATTCTCATCTATTCGCATTCTAGAGAAGAGCATGAAGAGCACTTAAGAATCATTCTTGAGTTGTTGTAGAAAGAAAAGTTGTACGCCAAGTTGTCCAAGTGTGAATTTTGGTTGCGTGAAGTCCAATTTCTGGGTCATATTATCAACGAAGAAGGTATTCACGTTGATCCTGCAAAGATAGAAGCTATAAAGAATTGGGAAGCTCCGAAGACCCCAACTGAAGTGAGACAATTCCTTGGTCTTGCTGGTTACTATAGAAGATTTATAGAAAATTTCTCAAGGATTGCAAAGGATTTGACGGTGTTAACACATAAGGATGAAAAATTTGTCTGGGGTGAAAAGCAAGAATCAGCCTTCCAATCTCTAAAATCTAAATTATGTTCTGCTCCTATTCTATCTCTCCCTGAAGGAACCGATAATTTCGTGGTGTACTGTGATGCTTCGCACCAAGGACTAGGTTGTGTATTGATGCAACATGACAAAGTAATCGCCTATGCCTCTCGACAACTGAAGAACCACGAGAAGAATTATACAACCCATGATCTTGAGTTGGGTGCCGTTATATTTGCATTGAAAATTTGGAGACATTATCTCTATGGTACCAAGTGCACAATATTTACCAATCACAAGAGTTTGCAACATATCTTCAATCAGAAAGATCTCAATATGAGACAGCGTAGATGGATAGAATTGATGAATGACTATGAATGTGAAATTAAGTATCATCCTGGTAAGGCTAATGTGGTAGCTGATGCCTTAAGTCGGAAAGAGCAACCTAAACCTCGTCGTGTTCGAGCCCTTCCAATATCTGTTCGTTCTAATCTATCTTCCCAAGTTCATGAATTCCAAACTGAAGCCTTGAAGGTAGAGAACATCAAAAGTGAAGCTTTGTGTGGTATGGAGAAGCAGTTGGAAGCAAAGTTGGATGGAACTCTTTATTTCATGGATCGTTTATGGGTTCCAAATTTTGGAAGTGTTCGCAATGTTATCTTGAATGAAGCTCACCGATCCAAATATTCTATTCATCCTGGTGCCGACAAGATGTATAAAGATGTCAAAGAATTATATTGGTGGCCAAACATGAAGAAAGAGATCGCGGTTTATGTCAGCAAATGTTTAACTTGTGCTAGAGTGAAAGCAGAGAATCAGAAGCCTTCCGGTCTTCTACAACAACCAGAGATCCCTGAATGGAAATGGGAAGAAATCTCTATGGATTTTATAACCAAATTGCCTCGAACATCTAATGGTCATGATACAATTTGGGTAATTGTCGATCGGTTGACCAAATCAGCTCACTTCATTCCTATTAAGGAAACTGATCAGATGGAGAAGCTAACAAGAATTTATTTAAAGGAAGTTGTATCTCGGCATGGTGTGCCAGTCGCGATCATCTCGGATGTGATAGTCGCTTTACGTCTCGTTTTTGGCAATCGTTGCAAAAATCTCTCGGTACTCGCCTCGATATGAGTACTGCCTATCATCCCCAAACAGATGGGCAGACTGAAAGAACAATTCAAACTTTGGAAGACATGCTTAGAGCATGTGTTATTGATTTTGGTGGAAGTTGGGATTCTCATCTTCCGTTAGCTGAGTTCTCGTATAATAATAGTTATCATACAACTATTAAGGCCGCACCGTTTGAAGCTTTGTATGGAAGAAAGTGTCGTTCGCCACTTTGTTGGATTGAAATTGGTGATCGTCAGATTACTGGTCCTGAAATTCTACAAGAAACGACTGACAAGATTTTCAAGATCAAAGATCGTATCAAGGCTGCCAGAGATCGACAAAAGAGCTATGCTGATAATCGTCGAAAGCCTTTAGAGTTCGCTGTTGGCGACCACGTTTTGCTAAAAGTAGCACCTTGGAAAGGTGTTGTACGTTTTGGTAAGAAAGGAAAGCTCAGTCCTCGTTATGTCGGACCATTTGAGATTCTTGAAAGAATCGGTGCTGTTGCATATCGCCTTCGTCTTCCTAATGAGCTCAGCAATGTTCACAACACATTTCATGTTTCTAATCTTAAAAAGTTCATTCATGATCCTTCGCTTATCGTCCCTACTGAAGAAATTATTATCGACGACAAACTTCATTTCACTGAGGAACCAATTGAAATATCTGACTGGAAAGAGCAAAAGTTGCGAAGAAGCAAGATCAAAATCGTTAAAGTCAGATGGAACTCCAAAAGAGGTCCTGAATTCATGTGGGAACGTGAGGACCAGATGCGAAAGAAATATCCTCATCTTTTTCTCGTTGTCTCTCCTGTTCGTGCTTCGTCTTAAATTTCGGGACGAAATTTCTTCAACCAGGGGAGAATGTGACAACTCGATATTTCTGGTATGTAACCTCATTTCATTTCTAGAACTTTCCACAATTGGAAAGTTTCTACTTATAGACATTCTATATTTGGCATTCCTTATACACAACAAACATACATATTTTACACCATACATTAGTGTTTGATTATTTTAGTCAACACAATATTTTTATTTACTTATGGTGACACACTTTGAGCTAAATCATTTCTAAAACGATAAGTTTACCGGTTAAACAATAAACGTAACGATTCAATTTAAACGTGACTCGAATTGAACGAACCGTCTAAACCCGACACTAAACCTAGACCGACCACCAATGTGGCCGGCCTACCCTTGCTCGTGACCTTCCTCATGGCCGAAACACCCTTGTGGTGTTAGCCATGTGTTTTAAAAACTTGATCTTATCCATTCCATCTTGATAGAGTCCTTGTTTGACTCAATCTCTTTCACCCTAACCCTAATTTCGTTCCTATATAAACCCCATGAACACAATCATTTGTTTTTGTTGATTTTCGGCCGTCCCAAACCCTAGAGCAAGTCCCGAGTTCGAGATTGAAGCCGTCCAAATTCGATCTTGATCTTTCTCTTCCAATTCTCGGTTGCTAGGTATGAAATCCGAACCCTTTTGCTTGTTTTCCTTTTCGTTTCGGTATTAGCATAAACCCGAGACCATGGCCAATGGCCATATGGTCTCGGTGAGGTCATGAACCCCATGTTCGACGTGCATGCTCACATGCATGTCCACGGTTGCTTCCTTGATCCCAAATCGTGATTGTTTTGTTGTTTGTTTAATCTTTGTTTTGATTTGTTGCTAAACCCGTGACCTAGAACCCTAGATCTCGACATTTGTATGCTAAAACCTTAGATCTAGAACCCTAGTACCGATCTAGACCCATGAACCCTTGAACCAAGTCGACCTAGCCGAACCTAGCCACAAAACCCGTAGGGTTTTGGCCATTCGGCCAACCCTAGGTTAAACCCTAGCCGAACTCACCAAACCCTAAACCTAATTGACTTTCATGATTGACTATTTGACCATTTGATAGCTAGATTTACCAAATTTGACCTTGGTTGACCAAATTGTAGTATACCTCAAACCCTAACCGAAATCTAGAAGCTTTAGTTGACTTTTGTTGACCAATTTTGACCAATGTTGACCAATAAGTCAAAGCGGGTCAAGGCCAGATCTTGACCCAAACCGTGGACCCAAACCCGAATACCCAATCAGGCCAAGGCCCGTACTTGGCCCAATTCGATCTACCTTAGTCCATCGGGCCCAAACCTTAGTTGGCCCATTAATATCCAAGCCCATTTGGACCAAGGCCCAAACCTTTGGCCCACTTATACCCAAACCGAACCCATTGGGCCCAAGCCCAATCCTTGGCCCAACTCTATTGGACCCAAGCCCAATATGAGGCCCAAGTAGCCCAACCTAGTGGCCCATTAGGCCCATCTAGGCCCAGTCCATTTCATTTCATATCATTTCATTTCGAGAATCATTTAATTTCATGTCATTTCATTTTGGAGCCTATTTCATTTCATTTTATAAAACCCAATGCATTTCATTTCATTTCATTTTATTAATCCAAGTTCATTCGATGTCACAAAACATATAACATAACATTTAACGTATATCATATATCTTATATCGTATATAGTATCGCCTGTGTTAGCTTAGCCTAATCAGTAGTTAAATCATTTAGGAAGCTAGGAGTCTCCCGAGGATTCCTCTGTCTTAAGTCTCTTGTTGCTAAGCTTTGCCAGGTGAGTCCACAGACCCCTTTTACTCTTTTAACTGTTTTATAAACTTTGGGGTGGAAAACATAAACACAATTGCTACTATTTTACTATGACTGTACAACATCGTTACATTTTCATTATCGCGTTGGCATGACAAACAATTATTATACCGGACTAAGGTTACCAGCAATCATTAACTAGTGGATCTAGACCATGGATATGCAGATAGTACTATTGGCTGACACTCATCCTCCCAACGAACGTTTGATCATTACTTGGTTTATCCAAGACATCTCCGGGAGTGTATATCCATAAAATAACATAACATACTGGAGTTGAAGTGTTGATTGTGGACTTAGGGGTTGGTATATTAACTCAATAGACTAGCTACCTGTTGGGGATAACAGTTCATGCGATGTCAAACACAACATTTTGTTCAACACTTTTTCATAAACATAACTAGTAGTTGTATACATTCTACAACTACACTAAACATTTCATACTTACTACTCATATCATATGAGTGTTGAACCTTACACATTTTCAGTCATAAACCATTTTCATAACAAACATTTTGAGTAGCAAATCACTTTACTCTTATCATAAACATTAACCCTGTGGATTCACTCAACATTATTGTTGACCCTTTTACTATTTATGTTTTTTCAGGTAATTAGGTGCAAATTAGGTGCAGTGGAGTTTGGAGGATATGAGCATTGGGATTGTCGTGAGCCATGATTAAAATATTAAGTTTACGAACAATCAATTCATTTCAAACAATTTCTATTTTAGGAAACTTGCTATTTTTGGAAACTTTCTACTTTTGGAAAGTGAAACAAACCCTTATTTTTCGTTATTGCGTGATTGTTTGTTTACTTAATTTTTGCTATGTTGTCATGAACGTTACACCTCCGTTCTTCCGCAAAATATTTTAAATGAAGTAAAAACTCATTTTTGGCGGGGTGTGACAGTTTTCATCCGGTCGCAGATTTATGACTACCTTTCGGCAGTCAATGTAAATCTTTCATAGCTATGAGTATTCGTATGTGAATTCGTCGCAAGTTGTGTGTTTTTTTTACTTGTCTGTTCTTATCGTTCGTTTAGAGGAGAATTTTGACAAAATAATCTGTTTTTCACAGATTCGTTCGATTACAACGCAGATCCCAAAGCCCTACGAAGGTAGGGGGAATTCTTGACTACAAAAGAAAAACGAAATTCGAAAAGGTTCCTAAAGGTACATTCAATCGCTCAAAAATAGAATTTTCGCAGATTCTTCATGTTCCACGTTCGGGGGATCAATGCCCCGTTCATTGATTCCAATACGTACGATCCGTTTCGTCTTGATTCCTTGATGCGATACGGACCTTCCCAATTCGGACATAACTTGCCTTGCTTATTCTGCAGGCTTGCTTCGTTTTTCCGGAGCACCAGATCTCCTACCTTACATGCCATCCCTCGTACCTTCTTATTATAATGGTTCTCCGTTAACAGCTTGTACGCTGCCTGTCGAACGGCCGCATTTTCGCGACGCTCCTCCACTAAATCCAAATTATGCCTCAAAGCTCCCTCATTACCTTCGAGGCGAAAATTGTTTACCCTTGGGGAGGTTAGCATTGTTTCCAGAGGAATCATTGCTTCCGAACCATATAACAAACACTATGGTGTTTCCCCCGTAGCACTCCTAGCTGTTGTTCTGTACGCCCATAGGACACTCTACAATTCATCTACCCACCTTCCTTCCGCTCTGCCCAAACGCTTCTTGATTCCTTTCACTATCGTTCTATTCGTGACTTCCGTCTGACCATTAACTTGTGGGTGTGCTACGGACGTGAAGTTCTGGCGGATGGACAACTTGCTACACCATTCTTTGAAAGGGTTGTTGGCGAACTGCTTTCCGTTGTCACTGACGATAGTATGAGGGAGGCCGAACCTGCACACAATTTGTTGCCATACGAACTTCACGATGTTAGAACCCGATATGCATGCTAGTGCCTTCGCTTATACCCACTTGGTAAAATAATCAACCGCCACGACCAGGAATTGGATCCCCCCCTACCGCTTTTGGGAAAGGACCTACGATATCTACCCCCCATTGGCAGAATGGTCAAGGGCTTGTGATGCTTGTTAAGCTTACTGCAGGGTTTTTGGGGACATCCGAGTACACTTGGCATTGTCTGCATTTTTTGATGTATTCTTTCGTGTCTGCGGACATGCTTGGCCAAAAGTACCCAATCCAGAAGAGTTTCTGCGTAAGCACTCTTGCTCCGGAGTGTGAGCCGCATAAACCTTCGTGAACGTCTTTGATGGCTAAGGCCCCCTCCCTCTTGCTTAGACATTTCAACCAAGGGGTCGAGTATCCTTTCCTATATAAGGTTCCTTCCTTGATGGTGTACCTTCCTGCGTTGACTCAGACCTTTCTTGCCTCTTTTTTATCGTCTGGAAGGGTTCCTTCCTGAAGGTACCTTCGTATCCAGAAGGTCCAACATCCCTCTTCTGAATCGATCTGCATGACTTCCCCGTGCTTCCCTTCGATGCTTCTCTTGGTGAGGACCTCAACCAACACCTTCTTTGTCAAGTGGCAAAATAACATAGATGCAAGTTTGCTCAAGGCGTCCGCCTCTTTATTCTTTGTTCTAGGGACCTGAGTTATCTCGAATCCTTCGAACCCCAAAACTGCCTCTTTGGTCTTTGCCAAATATTTTTTCATGTGGGTCTCTTTAGCTTCGTACAGCCCCTTCACCTGATTCACCACTAGCATCGAATCTGCGAAAGCCTTTATCTTATTAACCCCCAGGCTTTTTGCTAAACCTAAGCCGGCCAATAGCGCTTCGTACTCAGCTTCGTTGTTTAGCACCTGAAGTCAAACCGTAGGGCATATGTTATCTTCTCATCATTTGGGCCCGTCAACACTACTCCAGCCCCACAACCTTCCACACTTGACGCTCCGTCCGTGTACATGTGCCAGTACAAATCAGACGGAGCATTCGTCAAAGAAGAAGTTGCATCCTCTGCCAAGGATACACTATCTTCCTCCGGCATTTCTACCAGAAAATCTGCTAGCACTTGACCTTTTATGCGTTGCCTAGGACGGAATGTAATATCGTGCTCTCCTAACTCTAGCGCCCACTTCGCCAGTCGTCCCGAACGTTCTGGTCGCAGCAGAATGGTCTTGATAGGCTGGTTGGTTAATACCGTTATCGGGTGAGCTTGGAAGTATCTTTTCAGTCTTCTGGCGGCATATACCAGAGCTAATATGAGCTTCTCGATCATTGAGTAGTTCAATTCTGCATTCTGTAAGGCACGACTAACAAAGTAAATAGGCACTTGCTTCTTATCCCGCTCGGCTATGAGTACAGAACTGATTGCCTACGTATTTGTTGACAAATATACAATCAAAGGTTCTCCGTCTACTGGGCTGGTCATGGCCGGAATGGTTCTAAGATGTTGCTTCAACTCGACGAAGGCTTTCTCTGCTTCATCTGTCCATTCTACCATTCCTTTCTTCGTACACCCGTGCAGAGCTCTGAAGAACGGGATAGATCTTTCTGCCGATTTAGCCAAGTACCGACCCAATGCTGCTAGCTTTCCGTTGAGACTTTGGACATCCTTCACCGTGCGTGGGGTCTTCATCTTCAACAAACTTTCTACCTTTTCCGGGTTAGCTCGAATCCCGGACGTGGTCACAATATGACCTAAAAATTTTCCCTCGTCCATCCCGAAATAGCACTTTTTGGGATTGAGCTTCATGTTGATTCTCTGCAGCTGCAACAGTGTTTCCTCTACGTCTCGTAGCAGATCGTCGTCTGTTCTACTTTTGATAACCATGTCATCGACGTATACCTCTAAGTTTCTGCCAATTTGATTTTGGAAAGCTGTGTCCACCAATCGTTGATAAGTGGCTCCGGAATTGCGCAAGCCGAACGACATCTTTACATAGCAGAAGGTACCCTTCTCCGTATGGAAGGAAGTTTTCTCTTCGTCTTCTCGAGCCATCTGAACTTGGTGATACCCTTATAAGCATCTAGAAACGACTTCCATTGATATCCCCCTAGGGATTCCACCTTCTGCTCGATTTCTGGGAGAGGATAACTGTCTTTCGGGCATGCCTTATTGAGGTCTTTAAAATCCACACACATGCGCATCGGCCCATCGCCTTTTTTAACCAAGACTGGGTTCGCTATCCATTCTGGATATCGAGTGCTTCGCAGATCCCCTGCGGCCACTAAATCGGTCACCTCTTTGTTTACCACTTCATTCCGCTGTTTAGCCATGATTCGTTTTGACTGTTTAACCAGAGGGAAAGCAAGATTTAGACCTAATCGGTGCTCTGCTACCTCCTTTGAAACTCTCGTCATATCCTTTGGCTCCCAGGCGAATACATGCTTGTACCTCCTTAAAAGATTTCCTAATTCTTTCTACAAAACAGGGGGTAACTTGCCCCCGATCCGGACTTTGGCGTCCGGATACTCCGGATGGACCATCAGCTGGATCTCATTCTGCTCCGTCCAACTATCTTGGTGAGTAATACTGTTGCATTCTAACGGCGGCATAGGCATACTTCGGACGGTAATCACCCCTTGCTCGGAAGGAAACTTGAGTAGGCCATGAATGGTGGACGGAACAGCCTGATACTGCCAGAGGCCAGTTCTTCCTAAAATGGCATTGTATCTCGAGGGAGCTTCAATTATGACGAACTCTGCCAGGATTGTCTTACTATTTCCCTTCTCCCAATCAGACAACATGAAAGGGAGATGTATCTTCCCCCGATGCCATACCGACTGCCCCGCAAATCCTACTACAGTTCCCATGGCTGGTTTTAACAAGGATTTGATATCAGAAGGGAACTTGTCGAAACAATGGATGTACATAATGTTAGCGGAGCTCCCGGAGTCAACGTATATCCGACGAACCATGGCTTTGGCTATTACCCCAAAGATGACCAAAGGTTCCGTTCCTACGTATCCATCCGGAACAGGTTCTCCCCTTCCGAATTCCACCACCCCCTTGTATCTTTTCCCTAAGAGGGGTTGACGACTCCCCCTCCAGAGCAAAGATTTCCGTGTTGTACGCTGCCACATCCTTTTTTGCGGTAGGTTCAATTGCGGCAACCTCCATCTTTCCCCCCTGCGCCTCTTTTCCCCTTTTATAGCTTTCACAAGAGGCTGTGGTATGCCCCATGATCTTGTGAAATTCGCAGTAGGCGTTCGGGTCTCGAGGGTATCGCTTTCTGGACACCTTTCCCTCCGGCCTACGGGCTTCATAGGCAGAAAAAGTCTCTTGTTTAAACGAACCGTACCGAGCTGAGGATGGCCTTTGCTCTTGCGGCCGTCCTTGATACGAAGACTTTCCTCTGTATCCGGGTCGGAACGCCCCTTTCATCCTTCCTTCGCTTCGATGGGAACCGGACCCCGATGTTCCTTTTTTCTCTTGTGCCTCAAATCGCAACTTCTCAGCAGTTTCTTCTTCCTGTTTTAGTACTTTGTTCACTGCATTTATCATGTCGTCCGCTTTAACAAAGTCTCTTTTGGACAGCTCCCGGAACAATTCTCCCTCTCTTAGCCCGTACGTGAAGGCGGCTATAATGAGCGAGTCTTCTCGTACCGGCATCTTCCTGCTCTGCTCGTTAAATCTTTTGAAGTAAGACTTATTGGATTCCCCCTCACGATGCCTGCAGGCCATAATAGACTGAGAGCGTTGCTGGTATTTCTTCTGTTGGATGAAACTGTGGCTAAACTGGGCAACTAGCTCTTTGAAACTGGCTATGCTCTTCTAAGGGAGACTAGACAGCCAATACCGGGCAGAACCTTTCAGCATTCCGGCGAAATACAAGCACCAGAGTCTGGAGTCCATATGAATCATTCTTATGGCCCACCGGAAACTAGCCACGTGATCGTCTGGATCTCCGGTTCCGTCGTAAGACTTGACTCGCGGCCCTTTAAGGCCTGGAGGGATCTGCATCTCATTGATATCGTCAGTGAACGGAGAGCGGAAGTTACGCGAGGTGGAGGAGCGACGTTGTAAGGTTTCGTCCCTTCTTGAGCACTACGTACCCTGGTTTGTATTTCCCTTCGAGGCCTCTCCTCCTGTGTTCGGAGGGAAGAAGTTTCCTCCTTAAAAGCGCTTTCCCCGGAGGGATCTGCAGATTCTTCTTCGTCTGAAAACGTTAGCGTATTCCCTCGCCCGTTATCCTCCGGCTCTTCTCCATATCCCGCAGCTTCCTAAATCTGCAGAAGAGGTTGAATTCCTCAATCTCCTCTTGGGTCGGCTCATTCCTTCCGTCTTTTAGGGGAGGAGGACATGTAGCGATGTTGACCAAAGTGGAGGCGGAGGGAGGTGTCTGATCGATTCCCGTTATCACTGGGAGACGATTCCCTCCCTTAGGCGTCGACTCTGTGACCATTTCGTTCGTAGTCCCACAGATGGCGCCAAATGTTGCGTCCTGGATTCTGCGTCACGAATGGAGGGGTTCCTCTAGCAAGAAACCTGAAAGCAGGAAACAACCCTAAGTCAAAGGTCCTCCGGAAGAAGCTTCCGGACGGACACTCCGATGCTTAAGTAAGTTATATGTATCGACGTGAGGTCTATATGAATCGAGAGAGAGTAAGTAAGTAATAAATGAAGTGAAGTTAATGTGTTCTTCCCTGAGGTTGCCCATGGTATTTATAAGTCTCTGGTTTGAGCGGGAAAAAGGGGCAAACATTCTGAGCGGGAGAATGGAGTCTGGGCTATGGTTCGCACCTTCAAAGGTCCGAAGGTTCTTAGCCCGAAGCAGACTCCTTTGTTCTTTGGGCAAAGGTGATTATCAGTCTTGAGCCTCACCCGCATTAAATGCCTTTTAGATTCGAGATCGCTTTCTCCTTAAATCTCGGCCACACGCAAAGAAGGCCTTGGGACTTGTAGGTGAATCATGACTTACCTCCGTAGCTTCTTGTGACCGGTATTCTGTGTTTCGTCATTCCGGATATCCGGATACGAATGAGCTCGTACTCTGCCTCATTAGTTATTAAAGATAAATATCAAAGAAAGTTAATCAAACGTCAATTGTGTGTGAGGCCTTGAAGGAGTCAATTATTTTTATCAAAAAAACAAAGAAATACAAATATCATGTACCTAACAATTATTAGCAAAAGACAATAAAATAATATTTATTTAATTTCGATAAATCATTATAGTTATAAATAATGTTACACATTTTTTTATTTTCTGCATGCACGTAGGCTTATATTAATATAATATAATATTTAAACCAAATGTAGCTAATTTTTAGCTTTTTTATATTACTAAAATAGAATTACGTTCAAGGAGGTCCATGATTTTTACAAAATCTCAAGGAACAAATCTCAACCATTGATCAATATGATCAAATGGTCAAGATTAATCACATATTTTATACATATAGAGATATTTTGGTCATTTGGCACTAAAAAAAATTATTTTATTTTATTTTTAATTTTTTATTTTAAAATTTTAATTTTTTTTATTTTTTTAATTTTTAATTTTTAATTTTTAACTGAGGGGTATTTTGGTCATTTTGAAAAAAATATTTTTTTTTTATTTTTATTTTTTATTTTTAAATTTTTAAATTTTTTTAAAAAAATTATTTTTTTTAAAAAAATTATTTTTTTCTTATTATTTTTTTAAAAATTATTACATTTTCATTAATGACACATAACGTTATTACATAGTGAATCACATGTGATTGCATTCTGAATCATATGTGATTTAACTAAAACCTGATTTTACACTAAAATCACATGTGATTTACACTAAAATCACATGTGATTTTACACTAAAATCATATGTGATTAAGTTATACACGTAATTATCAAATAAATATTATTTTTTAATTAAAAAAATTAATAAAAAAATAAAAAAATAAAAAAAAAATAAAAAAAATTTAAAATAAAAAATAAAAAATAAAAAATAAAAAAAATCGAAATTTTTTTTAAGTGCCAAATGACCAAAATACTCCTTCATAATAAAAAATAAAAAATAAATAAAAAAAAATAAAAATTTTAAAATAAAAAATAAAAAAAAATAAAAAAAAAATTATTTTTTTAAAAATGACCAAAATACCCCTCAATATATAAAATATGTGATTAATCTTGACCATTAGATCTTATTGATCAATGGTTGAGATTTATTCCTTGGGACTTTCTAAAGATGATGGACCTCCTTGAACGTTTCTCATAGATAAGTAATAAAAGTAATATTGGTTTAGATGGATATGGAAAGTTAACATTCGTTGGATATTAACACCCCTCTTCTGTTCTGTTCTGAAACTGTATATGCAAAAGTAGGAAAATAACCAAAGTTTTAACAATAATTTTCGCTACATCAAGGAATATGAGGTTGTTACTAGCACGAATCCAAAATGCACTCACAACACTGAAAAGAACACATCAGAAAATCCGGAAATTACATCTGCACAGACACAAAACAAAAAAAAATCACAAAATTGTTAATGTAACCTTAATGGCTTAATCATATAATTCTACATTACTTTTTATGTAATGATAAGATAATTAGAAAATAAAAAATTGTGAGATACATACCCGAGCAAACCACGACCACGCCATGGTCTAGGAGTAACCGTCAAATTAAACAAAGTCCCTTGCCTCATAAGTAACATAGGAACTGGTTTCCCTTGATTGATCTGTGCTTCAGAAGCAAGTTTTGGTAATAAATTATCACCAAATTCAACATTCCCAAATTTCACTATTTGATCTCCCAGTTGTAAACCGTCCTCTGCTGCTGGTGATTCCTCACTTATTTCATCCACCATTGCAAATGGCCTCCTCATATCCACATCCATTAAATCTCCACCGTTGGAAGAACTCATCATCTCATCTACACCTACCCTATTGATACCTGCAACATTATAATGCAATAAACAGCAAGTTCTGATTTGTTAACAATTTTGTTTATGAGTACCAACCTGAGTCAGTAGCAGTAGCAGTAGGAGTTGAAGGTTTAGGAGCAAGTCTTGCTGAATGAAGTAGTTCTATGTTTTGGCCTATTTTTTCTGTCAGATCCTTGTGGTCATTGCGCAATCCTGTATAATCAACATTATCATTGTTTTAGATCAGTAAAAAACATGTGAAATAGGATTAACTAATCTGAAAAAAGAATGATATTTAACTAACCTGCAAGTCTACTCCGATCTGCTCGCACAACTGGAATGTCAATATCAGACCTTGGAAACCCCTGCACCAAAACTTCTTTTCAATAATTTACTTAACATTTTCTCAGGAGCTTAAACTAATCAAGATTCTCTAATTACAATCAAAGTAAAGCAAATACTACACATAAAACAATCACCAAGTATAATTTGGGTTTACATTTTGTGAAGGTCTATGAACATAGACATAGCAGCTGAAACAAACAAAAGTATAGATTTAATGCAATAATTACCTCTTCGAATTAAAATTATAGATTTAATACTCCTTATTAGGAGGATCCTCCTTAAATAACACACACACACACAGAGCATATATGACATTGTGATAGCAGAAGAACTAGACAAATAAGCAAAAACTTCACCGAAGATATTCAAGGTGAAACACATATGAGCAAAGGATATCCAGCAGAGCTCTATGATTCGCATGGTTTATAAGTTCTGTAAATCGATTTTAGGTCTAGCTACAAATACCATTTGATTTTTTTCATAATTTTTTAACAATTATTTTTTCATACTTTTGGTGTTCCAACGAGTTATCAAGTCTTTTTAATTTTATAATACTTGTGGATTTCAATCTTCTATAAGAGTTATTAACCACAATGAACTTAACAAGTACCTCCAGTGGGATATACTTTTGTTATGTAACAGAGTAATTCCTTTCTCTACGATCAAATATATCCACATCAATTATCAAGTCAGGTGTTTACTATAAGCTCAATTAGGCACCTTATATACAAATGAAATTAATTAACTGAAAAATTATAGGAAGTAATTGCCTCAGAATCGACGAGATTGCCGGAAAGTCCAGGGCCGCCGGGCTGACAAAGACGTTCGATGATAACGTTCATCTCCACCTCCAAACCACTCCTTTTATCCATCAATTTCTTGATCTCCGATTTTAAATCTGTTGCCACCATTTTAACGGCGAACACTCCGATTGCAATTTTGCTGTGTGACGTTAGGGTTAGGGCTTTTAGAGAGCTCCAATAACTTGATCAGCACACAAGCAGAAGCAGTCTCAAAACCCAGTCGGTACTAGGTCCGATAACAGTAAGTAAGTTACAGCTAGACCCATCTAGATTTTTATATTAGCACTTTTGACCATGTTGTTTCGTTATACTAAAATGGCAGCCCGAAAGATTTGGTTACAAAGAAAACGAAAACCAAAGAGCTATCTCATGTTTATTTTAGAAAGTGTAGGGATCACAAGTACTCTCTTTTGTCATTGTTACGTGTAGGTATAGCTTTATTGTTCGTAAGAGCGGATAATTTAACATGCTTTGCATAACTGTCTTACTTAATTGATCTAGTGAAGTTGATAATAGATTTGGCGGATTATCCATGTCACGAATTAGATGGCAGGCCAATTCTCCATATCACTTTTCTGCAGTTAAAATACTCATAGTTAAAATACTCATATTTATTTACTGCAAAACTAGCTAGTTCTTGCTATCTTGCGGAGCAAACAAAAAATCCTATAAAATCACACTACATGCATAAAGAAACAAACTTTACAGTTCACACAACCATATTACGTGAAAAAAGATTTCATATTCTATGTTTGCCAATAAACTCGTGACATCGATGTACTAAGTCGTCAAAATGAGCCACGTTTAGTGCCTACCTTTCATTTTGTTATACAACAACTTAAATTAGATCTTCGATTTAAGTAACCATTTCTTTAGGGTTATTTGTACGTCTTACACCAATTTTCAAAATTCTTATATTCAAGAGATTGATTATATGATTGAAAATAGTGTATTGTTATAATATTGTGTTTAACAAAAATGATTATAACTTTGTTTTGATTTTGATTTTGTATTTGTGAAAACTTTGTTTATTTTGATTTGCATATATTGAAGATATTTATATATGGAAAATATAGTGGTTCTACATTGACTTATAAGCATGGCATGATAGGAGCCTAGTATGAGATGGATTCGTATCAAATTTGCAATGTTTGATAAACAAACCATCATCATTTCAAAAAAGTCATTGAAAGCAAAACATGTTTTTTATTCCCTTCATGGACACTTTGTACATGTGAACTCAAAATCCCATTTCACAAGCATCATACAAACATCATATTTCAACACGAAGAGTTAGACAGCACCCATTCAACCAAAGTAGCAACCGCAAACCCCGTTGCTGTTTTCTTCTTGTCGTTCCAAACGGGGCCCGCCATGTCAATATGCAACCATTCTACTTTCTCATCAACAAACTGAAACAAAACACCCAAGTTTTTATATTTGTTCATATTCTTTCATTGTTTCTATTATACAAGTGTAAATCACGGGTACCTGCTTCAAGAAAAGAGCTGCAAGAATGGAACCAGCCTGGCGGCCCCCACTGTTTGCCATGTCAGCAACACCTGATTTCATCTTTTCCCAGTAACTCTCCTCCATTGGCATTCTCCATAGCTTTTCTCCTGCCACCTCAGAGGCTGCAACCACCTCTTTCGCCAGCTCATCACTCGCTGTGAACACCCCTGTTTTTTCAGGATTCCATTAACAAAATGTTGTTATAAAAATCATCATTAAGAGTTTGCATGTATATAAATACCTGCAATTGAGGGGCCAAGAGCAACTATACATGCGCCTGTTAATGTTGCTAAATCAACTATCTACAAAAGTACGTGTCAATGAGATTAAGTTGATAAAAATTAGAAAATGAATGATAAGTTCACATTATTAAATAATCCAAAAATAATAATTATTCGCGACACAGAATTTTAAATCGATGTAAAAATTAGAAATCAAAATTATAAAGTTTGGGAAAAAAAGAAGAAATAAAATAAATATACCTTGTCTACACCTTGGTTACAAGCATATACTAAAGCATCAGCAAGTGTAAGTCTTCCTTCAGCATCTGTGTTATTTACCTGAAATCAGGATTAAATTCTAATTAAACTTTCCAATAATTTTTAGAGACTCAAAAAAATTTATTTCTAGAAAAATGGGGGATGAAGAATTAGAGAAAAAATTCTATAACTCAACAGGCACTAAATGTTCCATTATCTAAATTCTAAACTTCAATGACCTTATAGTTGCACAATTTTGATAAAATTTCATGACAAACTTCATAAAAAAATAAGAAAATATACCTCAATTGTTTTCCCATTTGAGGCTGTCACAATGTCCCCAGGTCTCATTCCTGTTCCACTTATCATATTTTCACAAGCTGCCACAATAAAATGAACCTGCAATTGAATATACATATATGTTAAGTCACTCTCAAGCTTCTAAAGTTATATATCAGTGTAAAAAAACAAAATAATATAATGGGAATAATAAATATTTTTTAGATAAAATAATACCTCAACACCAGGCGGTTTAATTTGACCAAGAGCTTTAGCAGCACCTAAAACTGCAGCTGACCCGCCCATATCAAATTTCATAAGCTCTACTAAACAACCCGGCCCAGTTTTAATGTTGTAACCGCCACTGTAACCAAATTAAATAAATCCAAATTTACTATTTTGCCCATTACCAATTATTACAAAATAGAGGTTAACATAACTTTTGGTCCTTAAGATTTGTGTATCTTATTCATATCTTACACAATTTAGATACTTTAACTAACAGTAGGAAACTAAAATACAAGATTTGTAATCTATTTAAGAAATAAGATAAGACTAAATACCTGTCAAAAGTGAGTCCTTTTCCTACTAAAGCCAACTTCTTTTTTATGGGCCCACTTGTCGGTTTGTAACATAAATGGATAAATTTAGGAGGATTTGCAGAAGCAGCAGCTACACCAAGATAAGAGCCCATTTTCAACACTTTGCATTCTTCTGAATCTAATATCTTTGCTGTAAAAACATCCTTGTATGTTGAAGCAATCTTTTCAGCCTCTTGTGCTAGTACTCCTGAGATAAAAATTAAAACAAAAAAAGAAAAAGAAAATTAGTATCGATTTAGAAGGAATAAAACAATATGAAAAATAAATTGAGACCAACCAGGGGTGAGTACATTAGCTGGTGAATTTACAAGCTCTTTTCCCAAAATTACCCCTGTGCAAACATGCTCGGTGCATTTGAGTTTCTTTTCTAGCTCGGGTCCAACTCCAAGACCATGAAAGTCAACAGATTTTAGAGTAGGTTTCTTGGATTCTGACTTAAATCTGTTATCTTCATAACTTCCAAGTAATATACCTAATGTAACCGTACAACACTGTAATTAAAATCCATGAGTAGAGAGTTGACAAAATGGGGTAAAATAGTAAATTTACCAGTTGCTAGTGCTGATGCAACCATGAGCTTCAATTCAGGAGTCAGTCCTTCAAAAGAAGCAAGAGTCAAAGCAACATTGTTTGCTTGACAGGCCTTTGCTGACGTGGCAACAGACTCACCAAGACTGCGATAGGCTGCAATAGATGGGCCTGTGGTGCATTTTCCGAGCCCGAATAGCCCGACCCGTTTGGGCCGGTGACCCGAGAGCCTGAGAAGAGTGGATTGCCCGAGTTTTCCTGTGAAATCTTCTTCAGTGGATACTTGGAGTAATAAGCCATTGTGTTGAGAATCTAACTTTTTCAAGAGGGAATTTTGGAAATTTGAGTTGTTATCTTTTGTCATATCTTTCTCGGTGACACCAATAGCAAGCATATCTCCTTTCCATTCTGTTGAATTGGGCTCTTTGCCAGCAAACCCGATCTTTCATATTTTATACATAGAATTAAATAAATATATATTATAAAATATGGATCTTTTCCAAAGTTGATACTCTTATTAAATACACCATTAAGGTACAGATATAATTATCCAACATTTATAAAGGATTCTTATAATCTATAAGCACAAAATCCACAAACAACCCCTATTTAGGTTTAAACAAGGTTATCAAGTTAGCCTAACACATAAACAAGTTTACGGCAAATTGACAGCGAGTTCTATGTAATGACCAAGGGAAATAAATCAATCTAAACATGAACATTATGATCGCTGTCAATTTACAATCAAAACACATTGAATCTGTAAAATTATGATCGTAGAAAAAGAGAGAGACCTTAGGTGGATCGATTTGAGCAGGAAGAGTGAGGCCAAGAGTAGCCTTAGCAACAGAATGAGCCATGCGAGAACAAACGAGAAATTGATCGTGATCGAAAATGAAATCACCAGATAAACTTAAGATCCAGATATTGTCAAAATCGAGGTTACGATAGTGTTGATCGAAGAGGTTATTAGAGCATTTCAAAAGCTTATTACAATTAGAATTGCCTAGCTTTTTAATGTCAAATAGTAGAATATTTTTGTATTAGATATTTTAAAAAATATAATATTTAGTAAGATGTTAAAAAAATTATCAAATCTCCCACTTATATATGGAGTAAGGACATGATTTTAATTTGATGACATATACCAATAATATTGTTTCTTAATGATGACATGGACGCTGACTCAAAGGGCATAATAGGCAATTAACTTCTTCTATATATGGAAACATATTCATGTCTTCCCTCGCTTCGTTTTTCGCCCGTAGCTTTGTTTTATTTGTAAAAAAAAAAATTTAAGAAAATCAAAATTCTTAAAATTAAATTCTTTACGAAATGAGTATAGTCATAAAAATTTGAAAAAAAAAATGTCATTGTTGTAGATTGTGAATTCAATGATTAATTCATAGATTAAGCATAAACAAGTGATAATATAGGAAGATTAAGATGGATGGAATATTTGAACATTTTGCTATTGATGGGGGCTGCTACAAGCCTACAATTTGGGCAAAGGTTATGCAAATTAGGTTACTACTTACTATATATACCTAGCCAAAGTTTCGACTAAATACAAAATGGTCCCTAGACTATTGGTTACAATAAATGTGACCCAACAATGGTTCAAACATTTTATGAAAAAAAATTCTTATGATCTAAAAATGTAATTTAAATTTATTATGATCACAAAATGTTATAATCTCAAAAATTTTAAGAAAATCAAAGTTCTTAAAATTAAATTATTTACGAAATGAGTATAGTCATAAAAATTTGAAAAAAAAAAACGTCATTGTTCTTACGAAAAGAAATCTTATGATCTAAAAGTGTAGTTTAAATTTATTATGATCACAAAATGTTATAATCACAAAAATTTTAAGAAAATAAAAGTTTTTAAAATTAAATTCTTTACGAAATGAGTATAGAAATAAAAACTTGAACAAAAAAATGTTATGGTTCAAACATTTTACGAAAACAAATCTTATGATTTAAAAATGTAATTTAAATTTATTATGGTCACAAAATGTTATGATCACAAAATATTACGATCCAAATTTATTATAATCCAATTTTATTATGATCGAAAGTTATAATAATCAATGTTTAAAAATATTATGATTCAAAAATATTATAGTCTAAACATATTATTATCAACACTCACACGTGAAATTATTAATGATACTATGCTTAGCCTCGATCTTTACACCACATAATTCTTGTATACTATAAAAATGTCAGGTGTCACGCATCATATATTGAAGTTAAAGATAGATGCTCCTGTGATGTGTATGCAAAACATTGATCAGAAAGTAGATTTATGCAATAGAACTAGGCTAATATAATTGAAGGTAAGATCGTGATAAAGTTTGTACAATTTGTGTTATCCCACGTATGATTATTAGTCCTTACGACAAAACTATGCCTTTCAAATTGAGCCGAAGACAATTTCCTATTTAAGTACGTTTTTCAATGACTATTAAAAAAACCAAGGGAAAACATTGTCACGGGTTGATTTGTTTGTCCAAATATCAGTATTCTCACATGACAAGCTATATGTTGATGTACCAAGAGTAAAGAGAAACAAATGCTTGAAAATTATTTGTTGCGACCAAGATGATAACTATACAAACTCAACAACAAACGTCTTATACAATAAAATTTCCTTTTCTTTTTTGATTTATTTTTACCGATTATTCATGTACAACAAAACCTTTAATCATCATTTTAATAATAGTTGACCATATAATTTCTTACGTTTTTTTCATCATTATATATTATATTTCTTACAGCTAGCCCGCCCATCGGGCGGTTTATGAAACTAGTTATATATAGGGGTATTTATAAAACATTTGAGATAGATAAAGGTAAATTAAAAATATTATAAAAGAATAAGCTTTTGGAGAGGTTAACCATTGAAGATGTCATTTATAAAATAATTTTTTTGTTAGTAGAATGTTGATGTGACAAAACTAATAAGTTTTTATGAGGTTAACCATTGGGATGCTCCTACTCCAATGGCTGTCGTTTTCTTCTAGTGTGGAAAACAAGGGTGTATGCAGGATTTAGCGGTCGGCGTAACCAGAAACTATTTTCTTTTTTTCTTTTTTCTTTTTTTGTTCTTTTCTTCTTTTTCTAAAATTCTTTTTTACTGTTGGATATGGAGTAAACTGCAAATTTCGTAGTTGAGCTAATTACATTTATGATTTTTCGCATTCATAGTTTAGTTTAAGTTATTACTCTATACAAGGTAACATGGCCCGTGCGATGTACGGGCTTTGTTCATGATAATGTGTTATTTTAAACATAAATCATATACATTATACTGGTTTTACAGATAAAGTACTTAAAACATGATCGCTAACACAATTGATTCAACTTTAGCACAATAAACCAACTTATTTACCTATAAAAAATATAGATAAATTATTAGTTACTTAATTTATTAAAAATACAGTAACCGCATTATAGTAAAACTCAAGATATATGGTTGAACATTGTTGATAGCATAATAATGGTTACTATAACAATGTACTTTATCTGAAAAATTATGATCATATTAGTCTCTCATTTCAACCACTTTTTCTGCAAAAAAACATAAAAAGACTAAAAAGAATTAGAATGGTTGAAGAAAACTTATAACACTCAATAAAACATAACATAAAGATTCAAACTTTCAAAAGAATGTCTTTGAAAGATAATAAACTCCAGATTATGGTTGAACATTTTTTGATAACATTAATGGATATGATGTACCTTATGTGAAAAATTAAGGAGAAAATTGCATAAATGATGCTGTTCCCTTCCAAATTATACAAATAATGCTGTTTTGTGGGTCTTTGCAAAAATAATGCTATCCCCTAGTACCACACCCGGATCCCCATCTTTCCCCTCTTACCACACCCGGATCCCACCTAGAATCTGCAACTCGTATGAACCCGTCTGAACCCGTCTGACCATCGTACTTTTTTGCAGTTTCCCCAAGTCGCAACCCCGGATCCCCTTGGGGTATCCCCGAGCCACACCCCCGGATCCCCTTGGGGTATCCCCGAGTGGCAGGCCCGGATCCCCTTGGGGTATCCCCACTTGGCACGCCCGGATCCCCCTCGACACAGTCTTATATATATACACTTCACTTTTTATTATTGTTTACCAAAACACTTCCTACACATTTACCCCATTTCTTAAATAAAGTAGCATTTTTTATTACGATGTGGCGAAGTCAAAAAGCCTTAATCTATGAACTTAATCTACAGCTTGAGATGTTAGACGAGAGAGTTGACCTAATGCGTGAACAAGCTCGAGCCCGTGAGCTTCGACTTATCATGGAAGAGATGCAACGTACTCTTCATGAAATGGATAACCTGGCTTATGAAGGGGCGATGGAGGAGGAGTCGCGACGTACAAGGGAAATGCCTCCACCGACATTACATGTTGTGGAGCAGCAAACTCAAAACTCCTCAATAGGTATTGAACAACCAGACACAATTGACTTGGTTGAGGAGTATGGTTGGGCCAGGAGTGTGGAGGAATTTTACTTGAACGGGGATAGGCGCGGTAATGAAACCTTTTGCTATATTGTATTCTTAGGTCGTACGGAGGTACCTAGGGAGTTTTGGAGTACCCTGTTAGATGAAAATTCCAGCTCTGTTTTGTTCCGTGCGGTACGTAATTTAATTATGTTATTATCCATATTTTTCAATAAAATCTCAAAGGTAAAAATAATTGTATATTTATTACAGCATATAGATTGTTGGGTTAGAAGATGGATGCGTTATCGGTGGTATGTTGGCTATAAAACTGGAGAATATAAGCGATGGACAATAATGCCTACCAAGTTTGAGTCTCTACTCTTACCACCTCACGGATCAGATGCTTTACAATATGCAGATGGCAGCTTGACACCTTACCCCGCTTGGGGGGACGTAGATGTCTTATACATCCCGTTACGTTTAAATGATAATGTTTGGTTGCTTGTGCAGATGGATCTTGTTAGCAACGATACATCTTTAATTTGCAGTTGTCGTCGTTCCATAAACCATGACGTTCTTAAGGCTACCCTAAAACGTTGGCGAGATGTTTTGCCCGGTTTTAAAAGGAGTTTCTCCTATGAAGAAAGAAACCCCCAAGTTAAGGCGAATCTTGGTTTCGCCAAACGCATACCTCAAGGAAGGGAAGAAGACTCTGCTGTGTTTGTTTGTAAGTTTATGCATTATCTGGTAACAGGGAAATCAATCAAGCAAGAGGGAGTCGTCGATAATAATCAGATTGCTACGGGTTATCGACAACTTATGGCTCGTGATTTGTACAACTATCGTATTTTAGAATCGCAACCTGAAATTTTTCCTTTTAGATCCGTGGATTTGTTTGATGATTTGGATTAAAATTTCAATTGTATTTGGTATTAATTTATGGAATCTTGATGTTTGTGTTTGCTTGTCATTTAAAAATCAATTACTTAAAAAAAAAATTTGCGAAAAAAAATAAATGTCTAACTTTCGAGCTTAATAGAGTACACTTTTTAGTAATTTAGATTTAACTTTCTAAAAGATAGTTGCGGTATTGATGAGTACGTAAACATATGAAAAAGAATTAGACCAAAAAGAAAGTAATGAAAGAGTTATGATAATTCGAAAATGCAAAAAATTTGTTTTTTGTAACGCAAAAACATTCAAAATGCTATTTTCATTCAAAAAAATTACATTTATATTTATATCATATTTTTCTTACAATTACATTTATATTTAAAAAAAAAGCTAATGACGGTGTCCTAATGTACCGCCCGTACCACAAGGAGGTGGTCTTCTTATTCTTCTTCTCCTACCTCCATCGCCATCTTCTTCACTTTCTGCAGGGTTGTTCAAGTTGATGCCGAAGTTTACCGGAACCGGAGTAACAACTCTATTTGGCGGTTGACTAGAATCTCCGAGATGGTAATAAGGATTTGTATTTCCAAATATACTATCTCCAAAAAAATGCTGCCCAAAATTGTCATACTGGGGAGGTGTTACCCAATCATCTCCCATAGGAGACTGTATATGACTCATATTAAGTATGTTTTGAGAAAATAGGTCACCACCGGTATTCATTTCGTATTGCATACTTGAACCACCCTGGAGAAAGTCCATATTGACTCGATAAGCCTCCTGGTCTGATGGCCCCACACCACCAGTATTATACTGGTTCGATGTGTCCATATATGTAGTTTGAGGCTGGGGGGAGGACCCTGAACCACCAGCATTATACTGGTTCGATGTTCCCACATTTTCATTTTGATACTGGTGGGAGGACCCTGAACCACCAGCATTATGCTGGTGGGAGGACCCGGCTTCAGGATCTTGACGAGCACCTCTTGGCCGCATCCATCTAGGCCTATGCTGTCTTTGCTCCTGAGTCAACTGTGTGCCGAAGGATGGCTGAGTAACGGGTGCCACATGAGGTGAAAAATATGTCGGACGGTCATCTCCATGTGCATAATGCAAATAATTTCCCGACGTTTGCAAGATTTGCTGCCCAAACTGATGCAATGCTGGATCATCTTGCTCTTGCATCATCCTTTGCACCTGTTGTTGCACGTGGAGAAAACATCTTAAACCAAATGGTTTTCCAACTACCAGATCAGGAGTAATTTCTTTCAGCAGTGGAGAAAACATCTTAAACCTGCTCCAGGCCCAAATCTGCAACAACACCGTAGGGCCACCAATTTCTAGGACGTTGTGCATAGTTGTTTTGCACAAGTTTCGGTAGAGACTGGCCAGTACAGCCCCACCCCAACTAAGTCGGCCACAAGCATCCAGGTCTTCAATCAAAACTAAAAAATACATCTGGACTAAACTATCAGTTGAATCCGGAAATAAGCAACCATTTAAAAGCATTAGTATATAATGCCTGGCTTTTTGCTCCAATTGTTCGTCAGTCGGATCCTGTGGCAGAGGCTCCATTAACATGTCCATCATATATCTAGCACTGACCTGGCTGCCTTTGAATTTTCGCGATGGCGGTGCGAAACCGAGCAACGTATAAAATTTTTCGATAACACGCGCATAAGTGTATCCCGGTTCATCACCTGTAACCGGATTGCCATCGGTCCGTAAACCCCAAATAACTTGTACGTCTTCCAGGGTCACGGTAACCATCCGCATATTTCATTCTGTCTGTAAAGATATCGCATACCCTGTAAAACAAATCCTGGCAGATATCAAAGAATACAATGGGAATGACATATCCTACTCCAAAGCTTGGCGTGCTAGGAAAATTGCTATAGAGAGACTATTCGGGAGTTGGGAAAGCAACTTTGATGAGTTGCCTAAGTACATTCGTGCTCTAAAGAAGTCAAACCCGTCCACAATTGTCGAGTGGATAGTCGAACCAACTAACAACCCCACGTTGAAAATTTTCAAATCTGTTTTCTGGGCATTTGGTCCATCAATTGCGGCCTTTCGTCATTGCATTCCTGTTATATGTATAGACGGGACCTTTTTAAAAGGTGCGTACAAAGGGAAGTTGCTGACTGCCGTCACGAAAGACGCCAATAATCATATTCTACCTCTCGCGTATGCCATCGTTGACGAGGAGTCAAACGAATCATGGAAATGGTTTTTGGAACAGCTAAGGTATTTTAACTTGCCCAGGATAACCATGCAACTTCATTACTTCATGAGAATCTCCTCTTTCTATCATACAATGTTTGTCCTGAAAGAGGTAGTTATGCTGCCTGACAATCCAAGCAGGTATAGTCTAGAAATACAACAAAATTATATGATTTCAGTTAATTGAGCAAATATTAAAAATATAAAAAAAATATTATATGATTTAAGCATACCATTCTTTGATTTTTTACTACATGTTTCGCGAACTTTATTTTAAATTGCCAGAGATGCAAAACATCTGGTCCTATTTCAGCCAGCTTTTCAATATGTTTATCATAATCAGCCTGCTCGTAATTTTGAAAATATACTTGCATCTCGTCATTAGTTTCTTCTGCGTGTATCTCGGCATAATCTTCGGCTATCAAATTCTCGAACTCAATCTCATCTACATAATTACGAGGCGAATCATGCACGTAGTGATACGGAGGAGACTCATTATTCGATGAACTCATGGTTTTATGCTATTAAGGAGAGATTGTTTATTAAAAAAATGGGGTAGTAATAATAATAAAGAGTGAAGTGTATGGGAATAATGAAGTGATATTTATAGGCAGTGTAGGGGGGATCCGGGCGTGCCAAGTGGGGATACCCCAAGGGGATCCGGGCCTGCCACTCGGGGATACCCCAAGGGGATCCGGGGGTGTGGCTCGGGGATACCCCAAGGGGATCCGGGGTTGCGACTTGGGGAAACTGCAAAAAAGTACGATGGTCAGACGGGTTCAGACGGGTTGCAGATTCTAGGTGGGATCCGGGTGTGGTAAGAGGGGAAAGATGGGGATCCGGGTGTGGTACTAGGGGATAGCATTATTTTTGCAAAGACCCACAAAACAGCATTATTTGTACAATTTGGAAGGGAACAGCATCATTTATGCAATTTCCTCAAAATTAAGATCATATTAGTTTCTCATTTCAACCACTTTATCTGCAAAAAAACATAAAAAAGCTAAAAAGAATTAGGATAGTAGAAGAAAACTTATAAAACTCAATAAAAATAACATAAAGATTCAAACTTTCAAAAGAATGTCTTGAAAGATAATAAACTTTAAGATCATGGTTGAACATTTGTTGATAGCATAATAATGGATACCATGTATTTTAAGATCATATTAGTTTCTCATTTCAACTACTTTACCTGCAAAAAACATAAAAAGGCTAAAAAAAATTAAGATGGTAGAATAAAACTTATAAAACCAAATAAAGAATAACATAAAACTCAAACTTTTTAAAGAATATCTTGAAAGATAATGATAGGTTTGTTGGGTGCTTAAGTATTGTTTGTATGGCTACACTTTAATACATAGACGGTTATACATGGAAATTCAATATTACGTAATATGAAAAGACTAAATGGTAATAAAGTCATGGTAATAAAGTGCATGGTAATAAAGTGCATGGACGGTTTGTTGACATTGTTTTTAGTGATCAACCATTTAATAAATGAGGAGTTTAAAGTGAAAAATGAGGAGTTTAAAGTGAAAAATGAGGAGTAATATAGAGTATTAGTGATAGGTGTAATGGCAAGAAACGTTTCTTGTGGAGGAATGAGTTAGTGAATTTAACATGTTAAAGTAAAATTAGGAGTAATGGCAAGAGTATTAATGGCACCATCAATTTTGAAATTCATTTTTTATTGTTATATATATTACTATAAAAATTGCACAGATTTCACATAAAAAATGAAAACTTTTTTGGCCAATATAAAGCCACAAAATAAATCATAAACAATTACCAAAAAATACACAAACATTTTAAATTCACAAAAAGTCCACAAAATTAGTACCGATTTATACTACTAAGATTTCAAAGACATTCAAGTGAGAGGGATAGATGCATACCAAAAACAATGTTTGTTGGATTCATGGCAACCTTCAACAAACTATTTATAGAACATTATAATGCTAATGAAATATTAAGGATCAACATAGCATATAACGTTAATGGTAATCCAAACAAATAGTACCGATTTATACTACTAAGATTTTAAAGACATTCAAGTGAGAGGAATAGATGCATACCGAAAACAATGTTTGTTGGATTCATGGCAACCTGCAACAAACTATTTATAAAACATCATAATGCTAAATGAAATATTAAGAATCAACATAAAAATATAACGTTAATGGTAATCCAAAAAAATACACCTCAAATTGGAGAAACTAAATCACAACTAAAATTAGACATTGGAACACATAAGTAAAAATGAAAACAAACCTTTGATTGTAAAGAAAGAACTGCCACAATCGATGGATGCAAATAAGAAGAAATCTTCATAGTGTTACAAATAAACACACATCAAATCAAATTGGGTTAAGTGTATTTGAAGGGTTAAGTGTAACTGTCGACTGGAAATTTAAGTGGTGCAACATTAATTGTCACTAAAGTGTTCGGCAATACAGGATTACAGGGCACTCACTAAACTCTTCGTCAAAACTAAAATAAAATGGTTAATATATGAGTATTAAATTGTAATTAAATGATAGTAATTCAAATCTGGAACTCATTTCGACAATACTAAAATAAATATTAAATTGTAATTAAATGATAGTAATTAAATACTACTTCAAATTTAAAACCCATTCTTTTATGTATATATAGATTGTTGTCATGCATAAGTTTTGAAAACTGATTTGATCGGTGATAAGAAACCGGCAACGAGAAAACTCCCTATTTTAAAATAGGAAAATGTTAATGACAGCCCTTAGGGCTGTCATTAAGAAGGCAAAATACACAAAAGACAACCCCTGAATTTTAGGAATATTAATTTTTTAATCAATGTACAAACTTTTTATGCATGTTAGTGACAGCCCTAAGGGCTGTCATTAGCAAAACCCTTTAACATATAAAAAAAAACTTCAAATCCAGAATGAATGAAAATCAAAGTGACAAATGGTGATTGTTGTAAAGATTTGAATTAATTTGAGAAACCTGATTGTTTTTACAACACATACATGTTGGGATATAGATGATACTACTGATGCTGCAGTTGGTGCTTAAGAAGACTTAGTACTGATGGGCAGAAATTACAAAGATACTACTGATGCTGCAGTTGGTGTTTAAGAAGACTTAGTATTGATGGGGCAGAAATTACAAAGATACTACTGATGCTCGATATACTACTGACGATGCATATACTGCTGATGATTGTATCTAGCACAGATCGCATCCGAGATTCTCGTTTAGTTTGTTTAGAAAGTTTATCTTTTGTAATTTCGATTGTAATCTAGTCCTAGAATAACTAGGGTAAAAGTTTAGGCTTCAAAGACTATTATATATAGTTCCTTATGAATGTAAACATACGTGTATTGATCGATTAATATTAATACATTGAAGCTTTTTGTGATAAACTGTGTTCTTGTTTATTCTTATTCGATTTCCAGTTTACATTGTTCTTATTCAATCAACATAGTGTTAATCCGCTGTAACTTCTATTGTTGAGTAGATCTGTGATTCAATAACTTATTGAGTTATTCGATCCTGACAAGTGGTATCAACTTCTAGACTTTGGTATATCTATTCTTAAAACTCCTATTTTTATTGATAATCAAAGTGCTATTAGTATTGTGAATAATCCAGTAAAACGCTCAAAAACCAAACATATTGAAATAAGATTTCATTTTATAAGGGATTGTAATGAAAAGAAATTAATTAAAGTAGAGAAAATTCATAACGATAATCAACTAGCAGATCGTTTTACAAAAGCATTTGATGTAGGAAGGTTCAGCTTTTTGGTTAGCAGTATTGGAATGATTTTAATCAATTAATTTCATTATTAAGATCATATGTAAAGTTTTTGTATATTATTTCTATTTAAAAGTGTTTGTTTTACTACTGATTATTCATTACTGACTATGGGTTGTATTCACAAAATACCACTGATAGGGTTTATCTGAGAATTAGGTTAAGTGTGAATCAAAAGTTACTACTGAAGATTCACTACTGATACTTAATTCACTACTGATCGACCGTTATATGTGAAATTCACTATTTTACCATTCTAACCCCGTGAAAATAGCCGTTAAGCTATGGTTCGAAGGGCATTTCGGTCATTTCGCAGGAACTTTCGAAAAATATAAATAGCTGAATACGATTAATTTAGCATAATCCAAACCTCGATCTGATAAACCCTACGATAAACCCTAATCTGTGCAAGTTTGATTAAAACCTTGAACCAGTAACAAATCCAATCATTCACGAAATTGATAGTAACAAATTCTCAAGATCAATCTCTACGAAATATCAAATCTCAAATCATCAAAATGGCAATGAAGAAACCTCTGGCCGTTCAAACAGATCTTCTATACTCTGAATTTCATAATATGCTAGCATTCCTAAGGAATCCTGATGGAACAAGAAGCTTTAGGACTATTGTAATGTTCTTGAAAAACTCTCTCATATGATTTGCTTTAACAGTACAACCAAAACTTTGTGTACAACACATTGTTCAATTTTGGGAGAACGCAGAAAGAATAGAAGAACATGGCATAATCAAAATCAAATCTGAAATAGATGGAAAGACTATTACAATCTCAAAACAAACCATTAGAAATCATCTATAACTCAATGATGAGTCGGGTACATCTCTTTTATCTAAAGAAGAATTAATAGAAAATGTTTTAAAAATGGGGTATGAAGGAAGAACAGACATTCAAACTTTTCAAAAGGGTCTTCTTTCAATGGAAATATTTGGTCCAGACAATTCAACATTGTATGTCACCAAAGAAAAGTACTTGTAATGAGTTCAACAGATCAATAGCATCTGTTGTTGTATGTTTGTGCACAGATCAAGTATTTAATTTCTCTAGAATGATCTTTGAAGGAATGCTTGGAAACTTGTCTGTTTCAAAAATTTTAATGTATCCAAGATTCCTTGCACATATTTTTGATTGTGAGATCCCAGATCTTGTAAAAACCAAAAATATTTTTCCCATTCCAGAATTAATAAAAGGGTTCACTCAAATATGAACAAGAAGTTCAAATTTTCTGGAAAGGTAACTCCACTTTTTGCAAACGTGATCTATGATCATCCCCCAACTGGAGAAGGTTCAAGCCACCCAAATGAACCCCTACCCACTCCATCACCAAAAACAGCCCAAACAGAATCCAACATGTCCACTCAATCAACCACACAACAAAATGTCCTGAATGTGTCCCATGTACATGCTACAAAACCTCAGAGTGCTACTCTTCACTCTGAGGTAGACTAACCTAAAAGCCAAACAATTTCCAAAACATACAAACGGAAAAGAATTTCCAAAAAGGACACCAGGGAACCCATTGAGTCAAATCCCAGGCTCGAAGAGTTGTCCTCCAAGGAGGAGAGAGGACATGAGGAAAGGGCTCCTACTACTGATGCACCAAAGGTTGGTGCACATGACAGTAGGAACATCATTAGGACCCAGACCTCGGCAACTTTGAGTGATGACTCATCATTTGAGGCAGCTCTCAAAGGACCCCGGTGCCAAGAAACCATAAGGGGAGATACTACTGCTTCTTCTAGGAAGAAGAGAGTATCTAAAACACCCAATGAATCACCAAGCAGTGATGAGGGTAGAAAATTCCTGAACTGATGGATAGGATGGAAAACCTTAAAGCCAATGTACCAAACAAGCCCGATGATCTACCTAGATGGAGTGAGGGCAGCATGGAACTAACCCAATTGATGGATAGGAAGGAAAACCTTGAAACCACTGTACAACATTTCCTGAATCTTTTGAACAATCAAGGGAGAACCATGAGCTATATGAAGCACTACATTAATGTAATGAACAGAAGACAGAAGAGGTTCGATTACAAGCTTCAAAGACAATCCAATCTTATCAGAAAGTTAAAAAAGAAGATTGTTGATAGTGAGGCTCAACATGTTGAGTTCACTAAGGGGGAGAAGGATCATATACAAGAAATGATTGACAACTCAATTGCAGAAGCAGTAACCTCCCTATTAAATTTGAAAGAAGCTCATGGTGAAACAGGCCAGTTTAATGATGAAGACCTGAAAAGAGGAGTTAGAAGCATGGATGAGGATGTGTTTGTGTCTGCAATTCAATCTCCAGCAGCAGCAGAACAAACATTCTCTCATACTACTGATGCTATGAGTGCTACTGATCCCATAAATACTACTGAGATGGTGGAACAAACTAAAGAAATTCACACTAATGATCTTATGGAAGAAGATGTACAACAGGCAACATCAGTAGTAAATGTCACAATTGCAGATCCAATACCATCTCCAGCTACTATTGATACTGACACTACTGATGATATACCAGTAGTAAACACACAAGAAGAAACATCAGTAGTAAACTCCTCAAATTTGCAAATGGTGATCTACAGACCCTTCAACTTGCAGTCTCTAATACCAGTAGTAACTACCTTGGTTACTACTGAGTCTGAAAAATTACCAGATCTCATTGAACCGGCAGTAGTAATCCTAAGACCTCCAACACCAGAATTAAGACCTCTTATAATCCCAGATATTGATGATGATGTTAACTGGGATGAGGTTGATGAATGTGTTTTACCTTCTCACCCCAAGATATTACCAGAGAATAAAGTACATACATTTTCTCCCTCAATCAAGTTTGTATAAGTAATTGATATGAAGTACACTCCACTTCCAAAATGTGTGGGAAAAGGAAAAGAAAAATTTGATGATGATTATCCACACAGAGCTTTAGGTCATTATATGGTATATAAAATTAGTCTGGTTAGACCTTTAAAGCAAGATGTATGGAAGGTGAAAAGAATAAGATATCAAAGGAAGTGTGCTAAAACTCAAGCTCTTGAAGATAAAAGAAAAGCTGAAGAAGAAAGAAAGAAAAATGCAGCAATTCAAGAAATTGAAGAATTTCTGGTAGAAGATCAGCAAGCAGAGTTAGACAAACAAAAGAAAATAGAAGAAGAACATCTAAATTGTCTTGAAGATCTAGTGGCAGAGTGCAAGAGAGAAAAAGGTGAACTACCAGAAGAAGTGCTTGAACAGAAAACCAAAATGGTAGATTACTTAAAATCAAAGGGTCACAGTGCTAAATCATTTGGAAGAATGAAAATGTTGACCATTGTAGACAAATACTGCACTGCTAGAAAGAAAGAATTGGCAGAACCTGAAGAAGAAGAGGTTAAGACAACAAAATTGATAGACAATGATCCTAAACTGGTGATTACCAGAAAACCAATGACTGGTGAATCCTCAAATCCATCTGCCAAGAAAAGAAAAATACTAGATTTTGAAGAAAAGGCAATGAAGATAGCAAAACAAGACCTCCCAATACTTGATTTTCCTCAAGCTCCTCTACAGAATAATCCAATTATTAATTGGAGAGTTGTAAATAATGTGATTGAACTTATCAGAGAAGGCAAAATAACTCAAAGGTTTAGTGCTTGGAAGCCAATGATTATGTCACTATCTAGAAGTGATGTAATCAAAGCATTAATCATTGGTAAACCAAGAATGTCTAAGAAGAAATGGAGAAACTCAGGTGCTGGATAACTAACTGAAATGATTGATGCTGCATTTTATCTAGATGATTACCCTGAGAAATTTGAAAGCAAAGAAGTTGTTTATGCTTGGAATGTTCTCCTAACAGTTAATATGTACTTCTTTGAAAGAGCTAGCAAAAGATGTGAAATGTTTCCTGTTTGAAAAAGAGTACAATCATTCTGAAGAAACAATGTATCAAGCTATTTGTTGTTCCTTAATCAGACCTCATGATGTTGTTATGTTCTCAAAAAAATATAACTATTTTATTAAGAAGAACAACAAGTATATCATTGAACAAAGAAGATTGAGAAATCGGCAAGTAAAAGAAGGAGATGAAAGGAGAGCTAAACTCTTAGAAGAGAAGAAGAGAAAAGAGAAAGAAGAGAAAGAAAAGGAAACTTGATTAATTATAAGTGAATTAACAAGTTTAGGGGGAGATTGTTGGGATATAGATGATACTACTGATGCCGCAGTTGGTGCTTAAGAAGACTTAGTACTGATGGGGCAGAAATTACAAAGATACTACTGATGCTCGATATACTACTGACGATGCATATACTACTGATGATTGTATTTAGCACATATCGCATCCGAGATTCTCGTTTAGTTTGTTTAGAAAGTTTATCTTTTGTAATTTCGATTGTAATCTAGTCCTAGAATAACTAGGGTAAAAGTTTAGGCTTCAAGGACTATTATATATAGTTCCTTATGAATTGTAAACATACGTGTATTGATCGATTAATATTAATACATTGAAGCTTTTTGTGATAAACTGTGTTCTTGTTTATTCTTATTCGATTTCCAGTTTACATTGTTCTTATTCAATCAACATAGTGTTAATCCGCTGTAACTTCTATTATTGAGTAAATCTGTGATTCAATAACTTATTGAGTTATTCGATCCTGATAATACATCATCAAAACTACTTTTAGATCTAGGCCTCGAACCTATGACTATATGCTAATGGAGAATATCTTCTAATATTTTATGTTGTTAAGCTATAAACCTTTTAGTAATTTGAGAAACCTTCCAATTTTTATAAATGAAGCTGTATATAGACTATCACCTTTTATCTATACATTATTACATTAGTGGTTTTTAATAATTTACTTATCTCTACTATATTAGAAAACATTTAGTCTTCATGTTAATCTCTTAATTGTACAAGAAATGATTTTACTAATATACATTAAACCATAAACTATAAAAACATTAAATTAGTAATAAAACAGAAGAGTTTTTAAATATGAAGTTCAATTCAAATTATAAAGTAATAAAACCAAATAGAAAAAATTTCATTCTAAGCATAAAATTTTTGAATTGATTATATAGTCGATCTCCTTTTTTAGTTATTTAGAAACTATACAAACTGAGAAACCAAAAGAACAGTTATTTAGAAACTATACAAACCGAGGAACCAAAAGAATATAATATAACGTAAACTAGTAAACGTTTACACGCTTATATACCAAAATGAAACAATATAATTATCCGCTACTTTGTATGGATACCAAGTAACAAAATAAACATTGACAACTTAGCAAAGTGGGCCGATGAGATGAATTGGTTCCAGGGTATGCCTGCCGAGGTAAGCAGGGCTTGTTTGGGAAAGCTTATTTAAAAGTTGTCAGTTTGTGGGTTTCCATCTTAAAACCAATTGGTTGTAAGAGGAGTAGCCCAGGACCTTTATAAGCACATTACAGGTTCGTCATTTGTCTAATGTGGGACATTACTCAACACGCCCCCTCACGTGTGGCGTCATTATTTTTTTTTTGCGCCTAACACGTGGATATTTTATGGGTTACGTGTGGTCCGTGTGGCCGTTTGACCAACTACGGGTGAACTTTGCTCTGATACCATGTCAGTTTGTGGGTTTCCATCTTAAAACCAATTGGTTGTAAGAGGAGTATCCCAGGACCTTTATAAGCACATTACAGGTTCGTCATTTGTCTAATGTGGGACATTACTCAACAAAAGTGTTTAAGCTTATTAGTTTATGAACTTATTAAATTAATTAGGTTTGCTAAATAAAGTGTTTGCTTTAGCTTATGTAAGGATATTGTGAAGTTACAAAAATGGGGTTATGGAGAAAATAGTTTGTGGAGAAAAGGAGGAGCGATATAAGTTAAGTGGAGGCTAAAAGTGTAAAACTTTTAAATAAGCTCCATCAAAATAGCTTATGTAAGGGAGCTTAAATAAGCTAATAAGCACAAGCTCTTAAGTTCAAACAAACACTTAATTGGGCTTATTAAGCTTAAATAAACTAATAAGCCACATAAATAAGCTCTCCCAAACACCCCCTTTGATTGCTAAAGGTAAACAGTTTATACAAAATATGTTAAATCCGACAATTACTTTGTCTATTTAGTCTTAAAATTAAGTAATAATCGAGTCTATTCTAATCTGAATGTAATATATATACCAAACACATAGTTGAAGCAATCAAGCATTCATACATAAATTGAGTACCAAATAATGTTACAAAACAGAGCTACAACATCAAATCAAATAAAATCAAATCAAATATTGTGATATTCACCAACAAAATAACTTGAAAAGATAAATAAAAATCAAGATGAAGAAACTCCATCTTCGACAGGTGGCGGGTCGAGCAATCTGACAGTTCTTGGAAGCATGAATTCAGCAAAAATAGGATAATGAGAAGAGGGATAATGACCATCAATGTTGTCATTCACAACTTCACATGAAACAGGAACCAATGATCGACCCCGAAATAGGATCCAATCGATGTGTAAATCTTGCGTTTGTCGATCCCAACACAGGCAAAGTGCCCGAAATATCAACTTCAGAAACTCCACAGCTCCTTGTTTGTTACCTACAAAATAAAAAATTAAAAAATAAACACACTAATAAACATTTTTAAAAAAATACCTTTAAATCCATGATATGTGCGTATAAGAGAAACATTTTTCCTCAACCGAGCATTGGGCCATGCATCTCTCATATCGCCTACAACCCCGTGTTCTCTGCAAAAACATTACTACTTAGTCAAACGATATACTCTGACTTTTAAGGTTAACCTGAAAAAGCTTGTTTCTATTTTCTCAAAATTTAAAGCCCGCATTAGTATGAAATTGGTACCATTTAAATACATCAAATTAAAACTATTTCTATTATTTTTTGAGTAGAATTAAATTACCTAGATCTTCCAAGAAGAAAACGTCCCGTGGTGGACTCTTTTTGTGTATTAAAACCTCCACAATATACAACTGGCAAATTAGGAGGTAATGATGCGATATGCTGCCACGTCAGCAATGCACTTCGCCTACGAGCACGAGGACTAAATTCGTCCATATTTGTGTTTACTATTTGGAATGAAAATCCAGGTGCCTCAACTCCTTTCAGTTGAAATGTGTAGAGATTTTGTTAAAGAGTACACAAAAATGTCACACAGAAAAACAATTTTTATTCATTTATTTACAAGACTTGATGCTAAATATATGACCTTTAGTTTGTATGGAATTACGGTTTTTGTCCCTCGACTTATTTTATTACGTGAATAGTTCCTAATTTTGAAATTTGTTTACATCAACTATCCCTAAAAAGTAAAAGCTTAATGGCCTTAATTTGCTTTAGGGACTCTGTTGGTGTTACATTAGGGACTATCTATGAAATAAAAGAAGTCGAGGGACAAAATCTGTAATTTGATACAAACCACAGTGAACGATTTATGTAAGAATAAATATAAGCTGGAAAAGGATATTGCCCATGTAGCAATGCATGGAGATTCACCCCCCCATGACATGCTTCCAGGAACAGAAGGTGATTCTGATAACCAAAATGTCCCGCCTTCTAATAATTCCACCTTTTTTATACAAAAAAAGTAATTAAATAAATAAAGATTATAAATTTATTAAACCATTTGCAGAATGTTATTACCTTTTCCTTGTCATAGAAAATGGTACAACACTGATCTGCAACATCTTCGGATCCTTTTCTTGAAATCCCAAATTGATCATAACCTTAACAAAAATATTCCTCTTTTTAGTGAGATTCAAAAAGATTTTTTGTTTAATTATTTTGGTCCTCAAGAGTTCTTAATAGTGTCATTGTTGTAGGGAATTTTAGACATTTAATAATCGAGAGAATAAAGTATAATTTAACCAAATTACGATTTCGCCTGATTGACTTAAATGTAATTGTCATCTTAATCACTTGGAAAACAAGTAAATTATAATCATTTCAACATGGTCAAGGATATAATCAAAGCATCATATTTACATAGATACAAAAGGGGCTTGATTTTAGTTAAATAAATAACCATTTGAACTAATGATCAATCTTGAGATAAAACAGTAACAAAAATTTAACAAATTACCTGGTAAGCATTGTTGAAGATACTCCAATTGAGACTTCACACCTGTAAACACATGAAAAGAGTAAAGTTTCCATTTTTCAGTAGCAAAAAGCCAATAAAAAAATAAACCCCATCTTGAAAACACAGATCAATCAATAACTATTTTTAAAATCAAATGAATCAAGAACAAATTGCTTTTAGATCTACATAGATAGAAGTAAATTAAAATAAAAAAATCACCTTGTTGAGTGCATATGATGATTGGGGAGTAACTAGTGATAACACTAACACACAAATCTTTCCTTTTTTCCCAACAATTTGGGCCATCTTCAGGTTGGTCTTCAAGAAGATTGAATGTCAATACAGTAAGAGAAACACTCATTTTGCTATTTGATTGCGAAAGAAAAAAAACCTAATTTTAGACTCAGTTACAGATCTTTCAAACCCCCCTTACATGGCGGTTAATTGAAGTTGAACCTCGAGAAAGCAAAGAACAAAGATCGCAAAGAATGATTAATCTTTACGAAAGGTTTAATGGTCAGAAATTTTGATTGTGTTATTGAAAGATGCTACAGCTGGAGCTCAAAGCAGCCTGCAATTGTGTGGGGATTTGGGTTTTAAAAAATTTAAAATTCAAAAAAAATCGTAATTCTTAAAGCTTTTTATACTAGTATAATATTTTTTTTTTGAACGGCATACTAGTATAATAAATGTACATAAACAGTTGGTTTAAACCTTAAAAAAAACTTTAAAAAAGGTCTTTCCAGAAGTCGCATTATATATCTTGTTGTTTGATGACGGATAGTATAAGAGTTTAAAGTATATTATATTTTGATTTCGGTTATGACAGTAATGTTTTATTACGAGTATTTTCATACATGATAATGATGGTATTTTGTATAAACATCCCTAATCAAAGGTGACTTTGTAAATGTGTTAATGATTTTTAATTCTTAACTTTTAGTTAATTAATAATGACAAAAAAAAATTAGGAATGTTGTATTAGTTTGACATTTTTGCAAATGGAACGAAATATTGTTTTTTCTTCTTTCAATTTATCATTTTTTTAAACACGAACTAGATGAATCTAATATATAATGCTTCTTAGACCACTGCCAACGGCAGTGGCCCGACGTCGTCGGTTCACAAAAGAAGTGAACTCATCGTTGGCACGGTGGGTTCAGTGGAGGGCGTCGGTTTTTGCCGTGGGTTTGGGGACGGGAAGGAGGGAGGGATCGGTTAGTGGGTGGGGCCCAAAGGGTATTTTGTGTGTGTGTATTTTGTAATGATGGGTCCCAAAAAACAGAAGGAGAGATCTATTGTTGGCATAAGTATGTCAGTTTAATATCTACTGGAGAGTGAACTGACGTGACAATGATTTGACAAAAATTAATGGTGTCAGTTTATTAATGATTGGGAGTGGTCTTATTGTTTTATGATTTTATAAAACACAAAAAGTAAAGAATACATAATAGGTTAGTAGTTTGACATGTATTTTTTTCTTAGCTTTTACATTTTATCTATTTATTAATTTCAAAGGAATTACAAGTACTCATACTAAAAGTCTAAAACACATAAATATTATATTTAAAATTGATATTTGCTTAGTATGTCGTTAAGTTTTTCTATACCTTTTCATTAAGAATCTATCATTTAACCATAATTGCAAGGTTTCAAACATTTGTCATACATTTAGATATTAATTAAAGGAAAATGATAATGACAGTTTTAAAGGCTATCAATAAAAGGCTAAAATATATACAAAAAATTTTAAAATTAATGTAAGCGCTCCCTAAATTTTATGAATTTCATTATTCATCAATGAATGTTCAAACATTTTATGCATCTTAAAAACAACTCTTAGGTTGTCATTAACAAAACCCTTAACTAAAAGTAGAAAATCAAAGTATTTTATAAATTTGTATTATATATATGTTTTATGTATAACTATTACAATATAAAAACGAAATATATAAGCCCGCAGCAATACGCGGTTACTACTAAATCATCCTTAAATATATACTTCCTCGGATTCAAAATAAGTGTTACGCTTTCCTTATATGGATGATTCAAAATAAGTGCTACACTTTGAAAAATTACCTTATTTGGCAAAAAATAGTAGGACCCACACCACTAAGGTGCTGTTTGGTTCGCAGAATGTTTCTGATGGAATTGGAATCTAGGTTGGAATTGGAATCCGTTAGGAATTGGAATCCAATTTCATACTCTGTTTGGTTGGCATGGAAGAGAATTGGAATCCAATTCAATATTGTGTTTGGTTGACATAAATTGGAATTGGAATTATCTAAAATGACGAATTTACCCTTATTGCTGGTAGTGGTTGGTTGGTGGTGGGTGGTTGTGGTGGTAGTGGCTGCGGCGGTAGTGGGTGATGGTGGTGGTGGCGATGGTGGCGGTTGGTGGTGGTGGATGGAGGTGGTGGCGGCGACGATGTCACACCCCGCCAAAAATGAGTTTTACTTCATTTAAAATGTTTTGCGGAAGAACGAAGGTGTAACGTTCATGACAACATAGCAAAAATTAAGTAAACAAACAACCACGCAATAACGAAAAATAAAGGTTTGTTTCACTTTCCAAAAGTAGAAAGTTTCCAAAAATAGTAAGTTTCCTAAAATAGAAATTGTTTGAAATGAAATGATTGTTCGTAAACTTAATGTTTTAATCATGGGTCACGACAATCCCCATGCTCATATCCTCCAAACTCCACTGCACCTAATTACATGGAAAAACATAAATAGTAAAAGGGTCAACAATAATGTTGAGTGAATCCACAGGGTTAAAGTAAAGAGTAAGGTAAAGTAAATGTTTTTGCTACTCAAAATGTTTGTTATGAAAATGATTTATGACTGAAAATGTATAAGGTTCAACACTCACATGATATGAGAAGTAAATATGAAAAGTGTAGTGTAATTGTAGAATATCTACAATTACTAGTTATGTTTATGAAAATGTGTTGAACAAATTGTTATGTTTGACATCGCATGAACTGTTATCCCCAACAGGTAGCTAGTCTATTGAGTTAATATACCAACCCCTAAGTCCACAATCAACACTTCAACTCCAGTATGTTGTTATTTTATGGATATACACTCCCGAAAGATGTCTTGGATAAACCAAGTAATGATCAAATAATGTTGGGAGGATGAGTGTCAGCCAATAGTACTATCTGCATATCCATGGTCTAGATCCACTAGTTAATGATTGCTGGCAACCTTAGTCCGGTATAATAATTGTTTGTCATGGCAATGCGATAATGAAAATGTATAGATGTTGTACAGTCATAGTAAAACAGTAGCAGTTGTGTTTATGTTTTCCACCCCAAAGTTTATAAAAACAGTAAAAAGAGTAAAAGGGGTCTGTGGACTCACCTGGCAAAGCTTAGCGACAAATACTTAAGACAGAGGAATCCTTTGGAGACTCCTAGCTTCCTAAATAGTTTAACTAATGATTAGACTAAGCTAACACAGGCGATTCTATACACGATATAAGTTAAGTAATATGTATTTCATGTTATGTTTTATGTTTTGTGACATCGAATGAATTTGGGTTATTGGACCTTAATAGGTCGAAATGAAATGAAATGAACTTCGAAATGAAATGAAATGAAATGAAATGAAATGAAATGGGCTTGGGTTAGGCTTAATGGGCCTAGATTGGGCCTATTGGGCCTAATGGGCCTAAATGGGCTTAATGGGCCATTGGGTTGGGCCACTTAGATTGGGCCATGAATTGGGCTTGGGTCCACTTAGATTGGGCCATGAATTGGGCTTGGCCCAATTGGGTTCGGTTTGGTTATGAATGGGCCAAAGGTTTGGGCTTTGGTCCAAATGGGCTTGGATACTAATGGGCCAACTAAGGTTTGGGCCCGCTGGACTAAATGTAACGACCCGAAATTTGAATAAAATAAATTATGGGGAAAATATGATAAATAAGGATAAATCGTTTAAAACACGTAGGAATTGGTTTCGTGTCGTTTGGACACCGTATGAGAAAGTTATGGACGAAACCGGGTCGAGACGAAGACCGAAAAGTGCAGCCCTGCTGGCTGCTAGAGTTCGCGACGCGAACTGGTGTTCCCGATCGGGAACATCAAACAGGGAATTGGGTTATTTGGCGATCAGAGTTCACGACCAGGTAACGATCGCGAATGGGTCACGACACGGGAACTTCGCGACGCGAAGTATTGATCGCGTCGCTAACTCTGGACGAGCAGAATAAAATCGGGTTTGAGCTAGGGTTTACTCATTTCTCACCCAAATCGTGGTGCAGCCGTTTCTAGAGAGAGAAAGGTCGAATTTGGTGTTCTTGAGCTCAAATCTTCACCATCTTGAAGGATATAAACATCAAAGGTAAGATTTCTTGATTGTTGATGTTATCTAGTTAGTTTGTGAACTTTGTATGGGTAGAAATGGTGGTTTGGGGAATCATTCATGTCATCTTTGGGGAAGATGACTAATCATGGGTGTAGAACACTCATTGTAAGCTTGTAATCGATGTGTACAAGTTGGATTTGGGTTTATTGATGGAAATCTTGAACTAGGGTTTGAGATTTCACCAAGTTGGATGAACTTGGTGGTTAGGAATGTGAATATGGATTGATTAGTGATTAGTTATGGATAATAACTAGTTATTGTAATGATGTTGATGGTAGGTAAAGAAGACCTAAAGTTTGGTGACATTTCACGAGTTGGAAAGCAAGGATTCGTGTTATTAGACACGATTTGGAGTTAGCTTGGCTAAGGTGAGTACATGTGAACTTTCAAACTGGGTACATAGCTAGTACATGTTTTTATGATTAAATGATTTTGTCGAGTCTTTAAGTAATTTAGTCATTTATGTGATTTATGATGAATTGCTTGTATGATGATGAAATGATTGATTGATTGAGAAATGATGGAGCTATAAGCTCATAACGATAAAAGATAAGTAATGATGACGATGATGATGTCCCTAGGGCCGTAGTAGATTGGAGGCATTCCGGTTATTACGGTACCTTAAGGTTAGGGGTAGATTGGAGGCATTCCGATTACCCAATACCTATGAGTCCCGGTAGATTGGAGGCATTCCGATTACCGTGGAAATGTTGGTCTTGATAGATTGGAGGCATTCCGATTATCTTGACATTGGCCAATGATGAAAGTGATAAAGTAACCCAAAACAAACTTAGTAATATTATTTTAAGATTTAAATGATATTATTTGACTATTTGTTTATCGGGTCTAAAACCCATGTATCTCACGAGGCAATTTTGTCTCACGTACTATGTTTGTGTTTTTGATATGTACTCAGGTTCAGGATCGATGGATTAGAGGGTCGCGTTAGAAGCGGCCTAGTGTTGTTTAGCTCGGGAGCTCGTAGGTAGTTCTCGTTTATCCTATGGCTATGATATTGTTTTTGTAACACCGGCTTTAATACTCTGATAAACTTTGATGATTTTTGTTAAACCGTATTTTGGGGAATATCGGAATTGTAATGTTTTTACTTAAAAATATGTTTTAAATGGTGTTTTAAAAATTGAGGTGTTACAACTTGGTATCAGAGCTATAGTTTAAGTGAATTAGGTTGGATGTCCATCCTAGTCTTAGACTGTAGCAATAGGAATGTAAGATTCCTTGAGATCGATAGGTTGACCTTGAGACTTTATGTTAAGTTTAGGGTTGAACCTAGGGGACCTATAGAAGTTGTTATGCAGTGTGCAATGTGAGTCTTTTGAGACTGTAGGGCATTAGTATGATAGGGTCGACCCCTATGAGAAGTGCCATGTTTTGATCTAATTGTGTTGTTTTTAACTGTTGAGCTGACCGTTTGAATCTTGTTTGTTGAATACGTTGTTATGGCGAAAGAATGAATGTGAAAAGTGGACGAGCTCCACTAAATTGGGAAGGGTTATGGATGAGAATGTGAAATAGACTATTGATAACCGTATGTTTAAGGGTAGGAGGAATGATTCCAATACCCGTACGAAGGAAGAATCATCGAATGGCGAAGTCCGTAGTGAGAAGTAGCTACATAAAGAGGTGGCCAGACCTAGTCGGAAGAAATGGAAGGATGTCGTATAAGGTTGTCATAGCATGTAAAACCGTTGAGTAAATCGGAAGTTCTGAACCGGAGGTCACGATTGGTGGATTCGGTGGTTTGAGAAAGTGCTAGAGAGTAGCAAGCGAAGAAAGAAAGATATGATGGGTTTGACATCCATATAATTAAAGGGTGAGGCGTTGACACGGTGGAACGTGTAGTATGAAACTTTTGGAAAGAGAGTGCGGTACATTATGTTGTGAAAGGAACTCACGAGTGAGTTGATAAGGGAAGTCTTCCCGGAAGGAAATCTAGAGGGGGGTTCATGATGCAGCCTCGGAGATCTTAGGTGAAGATTGACGTTATGTGATTATGGCTTAATTGTTTGGTTGTTGCACGAATTGGTGCTTTTAGAAATTGGAAACGAGTTGTACGACATGGGGATTTATTTTTGGGAATAGTCTTCCCGGTTAGTGATGTGTGTGGAAGCGTGTATTGGAAAGGACTATAGACAAATGTGTCGCATATAGTAAGGATATAAGGGTTGATACTAATATGTAAAAAGGATGAGACACGAGATATGGTGAGTATTTCTAACAGAAATGTAGTAGTACAATGAAGTACTAAGTCTTGATAAGAATTATTACTATGGATGAAATTTTCCTTTTTGGAATAGGATCCTTGGAAATGGAATTTGGATATTCGGCGGGAATCCGAATAAACAATGTAATGATTGTTACACATGAATGGTAAACAAAAGAATGACTAAGGTATAGTCATGTCTTAGAACTTATAAATGGGAAATATGTGGAAAAGAATAAGTGTCGGGAATGACGACTTTTGATTGTCGAAAGTGGTTGGGTAAAAAGGTGGCATATAGCCATGACAAACCTGGTGACAGTAATGATGAATCCAATATTAAGGGTAAGAAAATAATTGTTGGTTACATGTTATAGTAATGGTATGGCGGTATGTGGCATAGAGTAGCGTGAGACTACGGTTGGGAACGGATTAATTCTAAGTCTCACGATGTATAAAGGTGGGAACATCGAGTGTTGAGCTTTTGGATGCCAAGCCATGGGTCACGAGTGAGACCGGAGTCGGTTGGTTGACTCAAAGATGACCGGGTTGGCCGGTGAAGTATGGTTAACGAAATAGATTGGTGGTTACCCAGTGGTGACAAAAGATTTGGAAATTTGGTAATAAGGAAATGAATCGGTTAAGGGTGGTCAATGTGTAATTGAACGGTAAATAGTAATCGGAAATTTTAATAGTTTACCCGCGGGGTACAATGCACGTGTATTATGCGATGGCCGTTGAAAGCATATGATAATGAAAAAGGTAATGTTATATGAAACGCGTTAAGTAGTATGCCCAATGGGGAATAGGTTAAAGATGGAAGAAAATGATAAGGTGTTGTTATGGGGAGTGTGCTAATTGCATGGTGAATAAATGACCGACTGAATGAGTGAGAAAGTGGTAAAGTTATGGGATGTGAAAAGATGTATACTAGAATGGTATGTGACGTAGGAGGGTTTAAAATGGAATCCCGTTTGATCGGAGGCTTTCCGATTAATGAGAATTGGTTGAATCTTGATGGATTCATGGCTTTCCAGTCATCTTGATGTGATAGTTGAATTATGGATTGTTATGTCCGTATGATAATGTTTATGTATTAACGAGATGAATGTAGGACCATGTGGAGAATTTGTATTGTTATAATTTTACGTGTTAAATAAGAAGTTGGTTTGCTAGTGCGGGTTGCATTAGGACATGTATGGATAGGAGATGCCTACGGTTCATAGAATATGAGGAAAGAGAACTTCTAGAGACCAATTTATTATTTGGTAACCAAGATATGGTAACATTTCGTGAAATTATAGAATGTGTTGCGGTAGAGGATCTAATACCGATGTTTGAGAATAAAAAGTTATGAAATTGATCGGTGGGGTACAAAGATGGTTGAAGGAATACTAAGTGATAGTAAGAGTGACCAAATGAAGGTCAAGAAACGGTAATGTGAGTGTGACCTTTAAGTAAAGGTGCGACTCTCAGATTAATTGGGAAGGACCTTAAGTAAAAAGGAAACGGGAACAATTATTAAGGAAATAATGATGAGTAAAACCGGAAGTGATAAATTGCGGGTAGTACCTTGCGAGTAGAGAATTTGTTAGTTGGGAGAAGTATGGTTGACTTTATGCAAAAGTCAAGATTTATCAATTTGTGATTGGTTGACTCATGATGACCGGGTGGAAGAAAAGTTAGAAGTTTTAGTAATGATAGAATGGATCGAATAAGGTCGGTTGATAAATGAGTAGATTGGTGGGAAGCACTAGAAATGATTATGTGTATACCGTGTGGTATAATGTATAAGTAGGAAAATTGAAAGTAAATTGTGAAAGAAAATGATAGCATGATACTAAGTGTAATGATGCATACATGAATTGTATGCAAGATGGAATGGTTTTGGATGAGTCACTTTGGATTGGAGGCTTTCCGATCATTGTGACAGTTTGGGCCCTGATGGATTGGAGGCTTTCCGATCATCTCGGTGGCGTAGTTAAAGTATGATTTGATGTATCAGGAATGTGAAGTTATATCTGTTGTATGTAGAACTTTATGGTTAAGTTATTGCTATAATTATGTGGCAAATGAGAATTTGTATTGAAAACACGGGTCCTGTTTAAGTAGAGGTATGAGTAGGGGATACCTACAAGTTAATGGTTCATGAAAAAGGAATGCTTTAGGAAGCAAAGTGGTTAGTAGCCAATGAATGGTGAAAGATGTATATCGGGTGGTTAGGCCACAATTGGATACGATTGAGACTCTAGAGCCGGTAATCGGGAAATTCAAGTATGGTATAAAGATGTTTGAAGGAAATTGTAAAAGGTATAAGTAATTGGATGAAAGTTAAAAAGTAATAGAGATTTGGTATTAATTTAAATGGAAGTTGTTAATCGATTGTGGAAATCGAAATCGAGGAAAAAGGGAACAATAGAGAAAGGAAATCTAAATAGGAAATCGGGAATGAAAAGCTTGGGAAGCGATGCCTTAGTTATAAAGAATATGTGGAATTTAGCAAGGTAAGTTGACCTTATTCATAAAGTCAAGGTTAGTCAACTAGTAGATTGTTGACTTTAGTCAAAATGGGGTTTTGACTTTCGTTTAAATTGGTTAGTCAAGGATAAGGGCATAATGTATCATCTTCATGCGTAAGATAGTGGGTAATGGATTAATGGAAATAATTGTAGTCAAAGGGTGCGACTTTGACCATTGGGTATTCCGAATGGAACCTAGAAATCGAGTATGATTGTTGTTGGACCATGAGTGTAAGATTGATGGTTAAGGAATTGATGATTAATGGAACCACTAATGGGTAAGGAAAGTTTCCAAGATATTGTTGACTTTGTGCTTAAGTCAAAGATGGGACAACGTTGACAACTTGGTCAAAGCGAGGGGTTGACTATCACTTTGATCGAATGGTTATTAGTAATGATTGGGTCATATCAGTCCAATGGGAGTAAGGAGTTTGGTTAAATGATGAGAAAGGTTAAGGTCAAATTGTGAAATTTTGACCCGTCCGGGTATTAGGAACTCAAGATTGGATCTTTGGCCCGTTTGGGTATAACGGGTCGAGTGGGCGATTAAATGCATAAGTATTATCGAATCATAATTTGGGAGTGGAATGAGGATTGGAAATCCTTGAGTTGATTCCGAGGACGGAATCCTTTTAAGGGGTGGATAGTTGTAACGACCCGAAATTTGAATAAAATAAATTATGGGAAAAATATGATAAATAAGGATAAATCGTTTAAAACACGTAGGAATTGGTTTCGTGTCGTTTGGACACCGTATGAGAAAGTTATGGACGAAACCGGGTCGAGACGAAGACCGAAAAGTGCAGCCCTGCTGGCTGCTAGAGTTCGCGACGCGAACTGGTGTTCCCGATCGGGAACATCAAACAGGGAATTGGGTTATTTGGCGATCAGAGTTCACGACCAGGTAACGATCGCGAATGGGTCACGACACGGGAACTTCGCGACGCGAAGTATTGATCGCGTCGCTAACTCTGGACGAGCAGAATAAAATCGGGTTTGAGCTAGGGTTTACTCATTTCTCACCCAAATCGTGGTGCAGCCGTTTCTAGAGAGAGAAAGGTCGAATTTGGTGTTCTTGAGCTCAAATCTTCACCATCTTGAAGGATATAAACATCAAAGGTAAGATTTCTTGATTGTTGATGTTATCTAGTTAGTTTGTGAACTTTGTATGGGTAGAAATGGTGGTTTGGGGAATCATTCATGTCATCTTTGGGGAAGATGACTAATCATGGGTGTAGAACACTCATTGTAAGCTTGTAATCGATGTGTACAAGTTGGATTTGGGTTTATTGATGGAAATCTTGAACTAGGGTTTGAGATTTCACCAAGTTGGATGAACTTGGTGGTTAGGAATGTGAATATGGATTGATTAGTGATTAGTTATGGATAATAACTAGTTATTGTAATGATGTTGATGGTAGGTAAAGAAGACCTAAAGTTTGGTGACATTTCACGAGTTGGAAAGCAAGGATTCGTGTTATTAGACACGATTTGGAGTTAGCTTGGCTAAGGTGAGTACATGTGAACTTTCAAACTGGGTACATAGCTAGTACATGTTTTTATGATTAAATGATTTTGTCGAGTCTTTAAGTAATTTAGTCATTTATGTGATTTATGATGAATTGCTTGTATGATGATGAAATGATTGATTGATTGAGAAATGATGGAGCTATAAGCTCATAACGATAAAAGATAAGTAATGATGACGATGATGATGTCCCTAGGGCCGTAGTAGATTGGAGGCATTCCGGTTATTACGGTACCTTAAGGTTAGGGGTAGATTGGAGGCATTCCGATTACCCAATACCTATGAGTCCCGGTAGATTGGAGGCATTCCGATTACCGTGGAAATGTTGGTCTTGATAGATTGGAGGCATTCCGATTATCTTGACATTGGCCAATGATGAAAGTGATAAAGTAACCCAAAACAAACTTAGTAATATTATTTTAAGATTTAAATGATATTATTTGACTATTTGTTTATCGGGTCTAAAACCCATGTATCTCACGAGGCAATTTTGTCTCACGTACTATGTTTGTGTTTTTGATATGTACTCAGGTTCAGGATCGATGGATTAGAGGGTCGCGTTAGAAGCGGCCTAGTGTTGTTTAGCTCGGGAGCTCGTAGGTAGTTCTCGTTTATCCTATGGCTATGATATTGTTTTTGTAACACCGGCTTTAATACTCTGATAAACTTTGATGATTTTTGTTAAACCGTATTTTGGGGAATATCGGAATTGTAATGTTTTTACTTAAAAATATGTTTTAAATGGTGTTTTAAAAATTGAGGTGTTACACTAAAGTAGATCGATATGGGCCAAGTACGGGCCTTGGCCCGATTGGGTATTCGGGTTTGGGTCCACGGTTTGGGTCAAGATCCGGCCTTGACCCTGTTTGACTTATTAGTCAACATTGGTCAAAATTAGTCAACAAAAGTCAACTAGGGTTTCTAGATTTTGGTTAGGGTTTAGGGTATGATACAATCCGGTCAACCAGGGTCAAACATGGTCAAATTTGGTCAACCTAGGCTCGGTTTTGGTAGCAATTCGGTTAGGGTTGGCCGGCTAGGCCGAAACCCTAATGGTTCGGTTCTAGATCGGTCTAGATCATGTCTAGGTTCGGTTTAGTGTGTCTATATCGGTTAGGGTTCGAATCTAGGGTTCTAGATCTAGGGTTTTAGCATGTCAAAGTCGAGATCTAGGGTTCTAGGTACGGATCTAGCAACAAAACAACAATTCAAGAACAAAACACACCCACATGAACCCGATCGGATGAGAACATGCATGCGTGTTCGATTTTTATGGCTAACCGAGACCATATGGCCTAGGGCCATGGTCTCGGGTTCAAAACAGTGATCAAGCACGGTTTACCAAGTAAAAACAAGAGTTTTGTGATCATACCTTGGATCGAATGAGCAAGAAAACCGAATGGAGGTGATGGTAGGATCGGACGAACGAAGGGATGAAGATTTGCTTGCTTCGATCGGATTTGGTAGGGTTTGGGGATGCTTGGCCGATTTGAGTAAAGGGAAATAGGGTTGTGATGGCTTGGTTTATATAGGGTAGAGGTCTAGGGTTTTGATTAGGTGTTTGACTACAACTAGGACTTGTTTAAATGAGTTTGGATAAGGATCAAGAGTAGGATAGGAACTAAGCAAGTGAGAAAGGGATGGCCAACACCCCTTGGGTGTTTCGGCCGAGCATGAGGTTCAAACCAAGGGTAGAGGCCGGCCACTTAGGTGGTCGGTCAAAGTTAGAGTCGGTTTTAGGTGGTTTGTTTCATTCGTGTCACGTTTAGATTAACTTGTAACGTTTATTGCTTAACTGGTAACTTATTGTTTTTAGAAATGATTTAGCTCAAAGTGTGTCACCATAAGTAAATAAAATGTTGTGTTGACTAAAATAATCAAACACTAATGTATGGTGTGAAATATGTATGTTTGTTGTATATAAGGAATGCCAAAAATAGAAATGTCTAAAAATAGAAACTTTCTAAATAAGGAAAGTTCTAGAAATGAAATGAAGTTACATACCAGAAATATCGAGTTGTCACAGACGATGGGTGGTGGCGGTTGGTGGTGGTTGGAGGTGGTAGAGGCGACGGTGGTGGTGACGGCGGCGGCGATGGGTGGTGGCGGTGGTTGGAGGTGGTAGAGGCGGCGGTGGTGGTGGCGGTTGGTGGTGGTGGCAGCGGCGGTGGTGGTGGGGTGGGGGGAGGTGGTGGTGGTGGCGGCGGGTGGTGGCGGTTGGTGGTGATGGCGGCGGCGGCGACGGGTGGCGGTTGTGATATGTGGTAGTGGTGGTGGCGGCGGCGATGGGTGGTGGTGGTGGTTGGAGGTGGTAGAGGCGGCGACGATGGTGGTGGCGGCGGTTGGTGGTGGTGACGGTTGGTAGTGGCGGCAGCGGCGGTGGTGGTGGGGTGGGGGGAGGTGGTGGTGGCAGCGGCGGGTGGTGGCGGTTGGTGGTGATGGCGGCGACGGGTGGCGGTTGCGATATGTGGTAGTGCCGGTGGCGGCGGTGGTCGGTGGTGGGGGTGGGTGGATGTGGTGGTGGTGGCGGCGGTTGTTGGTGATGGCGGCGGTTGCGATAGGTGGTGGTGCCAGTGGCGGCGGCGGTGGATGATGGTGGTGGTGGTGGCGGCGGTGGTAATGGATGATGGTGGTTGTGGTGGTGGGTATAAAGGGTATAAAGGTAAAAGAACATTCCAGCCAACCTTGGAATTCAATTCCATCAATATTTGGATGGAATTGAGATTCCTTCATTTGGTGGAATGTTTCCATCATTTAGGAATCCAATTCCATCCATTTTTTTGAAGCAAACACTGGAATGTGGTGGAATTGGATTCTAATTCCCTCAGATTTCATCACATTCCAGCGAACCAAACAGCCCCTAACTATCTACTTTAACATAGTGAAATGACTCATTTACCCTTACTTTTTACTTTAATACATCATTAACCCCACTTTATTCAAAAGGTGTGGGACCCATTATTCACTAACCATAGAATTCATCTAATTTAATCATCATTATAATCTTTTGCCTCAAAACCCGTGAAACCCAAAGTGTAGCACTTATATTGAATCGGAGGAAGCCTAGGGGTGTGATGAGACGGTTATAGGCTCAAATCGAACTTAATTCACTAATTTAGTTTTAGGATTTTCAAACTTAATAGTTTCAAACTCTATCGATTTCAATGTTAGCGGGTTTTGGTCATTAACAGTTCGTTTTTTATTTTATAACTAAAACCACATGGTTTTCAACATTAATGTATAATTCATATCATAAAATGATATAGAAAATGGTAAAGAAGAGAATGAGGAATCAATTAATTATGAAAATGGTGAAAGCATGCAACCAATTGTATTGAATGTGTAAACAGAAGGTAATCTGACTCAAGCGGATGTAGTTGTCCACCCGGATTTGAACATTTAAAGCAAACTTTACATACATGTAAAGCTCCCATTATGTTAAAAAACCCGAAGGGTATAAATGTTTTTTCTTTTATACACGAGTTAATCTAAAATAACTGAAATAGGAGGATCTTTGGTGTTTGATGTTCATGGTTGTCGAAAAACATTTGGAAATGTTGGTTCGTGAAATACGCATCAATTATTGATCGATGAATATATTATTATCCATAAATATTAGAGGAACAAGGAACAAAGAAATCAAAGATAAATTAGAGATCTTTTCTTCCAAAATAATGTTCATTTTCTTGGTATGCAAGAAACTAAAATGACAAGGCTTGAATTATATCGTTTAAAGATATATGGGGTAATTATTCCTTTGATTATACTTGTAGTCTAGCTCGTAGTCACTCCGGATGCTTACTTTCTTTGTGGGATCCTTTACTTTTTTATTAAAACAAATTCTGGTGTGATGTTAATTTCATTATAGTTGAAGGTACATGGACTCATTCTAATGAGATTATATTTATGATAAATTTGTATGCTCCACAAGATAATAGTGCAAAAGCTTCTTTATGAAACCGCATTCTTGATTTTATTCAACATCATAATGGTAAATTCATTATTTGTGGTGATGTTAATGAAGTTCGATTAGATTCCGAAAGCTATGGTTCTGTTTTCTCTCGTTCTGAGGCTTAACTTTTTAACTTCTTTATTGATGCTTCGAGTCTTGTTGAAATCCTGATAGGTGGTCGTATATATACTTGGATGAATAAATAGGGTACGAAATGAAGGAAATTGGACACATTCTTAATGACAGAAAATGTTTTATCCACAAATCCGGGCTTGAAGCAAATGTTTTAAGATCTTATATACTACCATACACCTCAAATAAAAACTACATGTCAATTTCTTAATATTTATTAGTCTATTATCTATTTCTATTAAATAGATTAATATAGAGATGTTTGAAGCTCAAAACTATTCAAACTTTCAAAAAAGTTCATATGCCAATAATTGAAATACTTCCTCCGATTCAAAATAAGTGATACACTTTCCTTTTTTGGGTGATTCAAAATAAGTGATACACTTTGAAAAGTTACCTTATTTGGCAAAAAATAGTGGGACCCACACCTACTAACTATCTACTTTAACAAAGTGAAATGACCCCTTTACCCTTACTTTTTACTTTTAAACATCATTAGCCCTACTTTATTCAAAAAATGTGGGACTCATTCCCCACTAACTATCCAATTAATCTAATTTAATCATCATTATAATCTTTTGACTCAAAAACCGTGAAACCCCAAGTGTATCACTTATTTTGAATCGGAGGAAGTATAAATAATTTGATTTGAAATTTATCATTCAATCATGCATGATGGAAGCTCTTACCTTTGCTTGTTTGTCTTTTTGATATAATTATCAAAATAAAAGTAGTTATATCATTGTGCAACCAACTTAATTAATTCTGTATATAGAGAGAGAAAATTTTGAAGCCTAATATTTGAATTCAGATATTTTCTTCATATTAATTATAAATATCAACCATTAAGGGGTAAAAATACATATAATCTATTTATATCTCTGTGTGAAAAAAATAAATACAGAACGAAAATGTAGTGTAACATTTCATTTGATTATGAGGATATATGTATCCTCTTGTCAAAAGAGTAGGAAAATGTTTGGAGTTAAAATTAGGGTTTTTTATATCATATGTTCATTTGTAAGAATAGTACCAACAACCAACTATAGTGTAATTTCAAATTAGAAACCTTTCAATAATTCGAGTTTTTACGTCTTCTTGCAACCAGCTTTCAATCTTCACTCATCTAACAAATGCAAGAATACTAAACCCAACTAATTTACACCACACACCTCAACGTTAGTTTCTCGACATTTTCATTTAGAAGCTTCTAGAAGCAACTACACATACACTAACTCAATAGCTACTTTTCTTAAACCCAAATAGACACAACATTAAAAATACATACCATTATGAAAACATGCCCCTTTGTATTTTTATACAATCTTTTTCTTTTCCATCAGCCCGTTTCTTGTGGGCCAGAGCCCGAATCAATTTCAGAATCTTGATCTGGGAAAACTTCGGATTGAATCGATGGAGAAATGTTATTAACATGCAACCAAGTGAGTTCCCATAAACTATCTCCACCAAGTGCACTTCTTTGTACCAAAACTCCTTTGTTTTTCATAACAAAAAGAGTGTTTTTCAAAAGTTGAGGGACTAATTCTTGAAGTTTTTCATTCTTCTTACCTCTGACTTTGACTTTCAGATATTTTTCCATTCGGGTAAGAACACCTAACCATAGTTTACAAAAAGTAGTTACTTGCGAAAGCTCGGGTAGTAGTTGTAAGAACACTTTTGAAACAAGTTTCAAAGCCAAAACTAGGGTTCCTTCCATGTTTCTGAAATCTTTCTGTGAATGCCCTTGTGAAATTTCCAAAAGATCATCAACAACTGTGAAAATAACCATATCAAAACATTGTAACCAAAGCCCGTGTTGAATGTTGACCTGGTCAACACCAGTCAAACACATTTCCAACGACAAAAGCGCGTGATTCCTCACATCTTCTCTCTGATCCAAACACACTTTTCTCAACCCTTGCACAAGTCTCAACCACATTTCTCCAATATCTTGACTTGTTTTTGCAGTGTCCCCCATTGCTTCACGGGCCTCTTGGGCCCATTGGGTCAAACAAGCGATCGAGCCCGACATTAGGTCAAGTGCCCGAACTGACCGGTCAGCATGGGCAACACGTGACTCAGCAAACTGTCGGGCAGCATCTACACACGTGGTGAAATTAGCTGGCATTAAGTTCACCCCATCAGACATGATGAACAAAAGTGCATCAAATCCAACTTCAGAAGCTTCCGGATGACGGGCTGTAATCGACAATAAAGACGTAATCGTCCTCCAGCCCATTTGTGACCGAATATGAGAAGCGTTTGCTTTCACCAAACGGGCCACTTCTTGTGTTATCTGCTCACAATAAGCATCTGCCACCCTGGCATCAAGTTTCAAAACCAACTGTAACGATCTCAACAAATCATCTGCTAAATTCTCTTTATAAGGAAGTAACCGTTGACAAATTCTCAACAATCCAAAAACTGCTTTTTCAACTAACGCACACGGCATCACAATTGTCTGAACAATATTAGCTATATGTTCATAAACACCTTGCCACAAAATGACGATTCTGTCCCTATTGTTTAAAGTAATCGCAATCAACAACTCCAAACAGAAAACCGCGGTATCTTCATCTTCGGGTGAGCTGTTACCTTTCTGAGGGCGGCCCGCAGCCCAAATCAAGGCCCGTGCTAAATGCAACAAAGAATCAGATTGAAGAAACTTACTCTCAGTGAAAATACTATCAATGTGACATTTTTGAATTGTTTGGAGGGTTCGTTGGTGGGCTGCAAGTTGTTGTTCGGTTGGTTGGAGTCTTGGTTCTTCTGTGTCGAGAGACAGGAGTTGACTGAACCGGCCCATTAGCCCGGAGGACCGTCTTGGGGTGCCGACAGGTGGCATGTGGGCATTGGATAAGGAGTTTGTTAGGGGCTTTCCCTGCCCGGGGTCAGAGGAAAGCTCTGAATCATCAGCTGCATCAGTGGCAACACGGGCAGGAAGGAGACCGAGTTTGTGTAGCTTTAAGATGCAATCCAGAATGTTCCTCCAGCCCGCCCGAATGAAGTCACCATACCTAGACAAAGATTCAGATAATTATTGTAGGGAAAATGTCATTAATTAGCAATATACTTTAGGCAGTAATATGTTTGGTAATTATAACTAACTAAAGTTTTTTTGTCCTAATCTGGTAATTCAAGAAAGTATTTTTGGGAATATTTGGTTATTATTATTTTACATTTATAAAACACTATAATAACCAATGTAGACTGCTCAAACACTTGTACTTACCATAGTGGACCACTTCCCTAAGTATATTGCAATTTTATGACATTTGCCGTTTTTGTAATCGCAGTTAACATATAAATTAGAGAAAATTACACAAATTATCCTTTAGGTTTGTACCATATTACATATTTGGTCCTTTAGTTTCATAAATTACACTGGTAGTCCTTATTTCTGAAACTATTGACACGTTTGGTCCTTTACCTAATCAGACGTTTATTTTTCCATCCCGTGTGATGCACGAGGGGGTATGAATAAATAATAAAAAAATATTGTTTCCCTATATCTCAATTGGTCAAATATGTCCTTTTTCCTTTCCCTTCACCAATTTGAAATCCATAAAAACCCGTTTGTTTGACGGGAAAAGTTAACTTCTGTTAAGGTAAAGGACCAAACGTCTCAATAGTTTCAGAACTAAGGACTACCAGTGTAATTTATGAAACTAAAGGACCAAATATGTAATATGGTACAAACCTAAAGGGCCATTTGTGTAATTTACTCTATACATTATCAATATGAAAATAAAAAGGACAAAAAGTGTTTGCTGGTTAACGTAACTCCACCCACACTAATAAACGACCCGTTTCAACCCAAACCCATTTTGATTTCTAGCCCATTATGAAAATAAAAAAAACCATGATTACCTATTAGCAATGGTGAAAACAGTTATAGTTGCCATACGGGCTTTTGCATCATCACCAAAAGCTAAAACCGGTTCTTCAGCAGACGAAGGATTCAAAAGAGTAGTAAATTTGCACAAAGAAACAACTAAATCATCCAAAACATCTTCAAGATGATGACATGCTGAAATCTTAGCAACTGCCAAAAACCCATCAATACACGTTGTAAAAACATCTTCCACCTCAGCATGATCAAACACAACAGAAATAGCAGCAATTGTGGGGCCCGACATCACAGCAAACATATCCCTATCAAGATGACTCCTTGAATCCGACACAATAAATGGTGCAGTTTTCTTAGATTTATGCATCAGATCGATCCAACGGCTAGGATTCATTTCAGGGAAAGCAGCACTTTGATCAGGAATTGTTCTTATCTCGTTTTTGCAAATTGAACTATAGAGTTCAGATAAGAATTCACGAGGGAGATCGTTTCCACCGTTTATATGTCGGTTATTTCGTATGAAATCTTCTTCTGTCATCTTTTTTTTAACTTGAACATTATGTTGATCTGTGTTTAACATGATTATTGAATAAGATAATAAAAGTGCAGCATCTTTATTAGCAAGTATTAATGGTGATTGTTCATAATATCTCTCAGAAAAAGCTTCTAGAACTCTCTGGATCTTTTGTGATTCTCCTGGTAACCTAAATGTCTCCAAAAACAACCGTAACGCAGTGTCCAAATTCATATCTTGGAAATCAAAAGTTCCAGCAAACTCATGAAGAACTTGAACACAAAATTCATCATGATTTCCCAAAAAATCACCAACAAGATTCTTATCTAATCCAGCTGTATATCTAAAAAAACAAGCAACACTTTGTGGATCAAGTTTATCAGGTAAAAGATGTGTTCCTTGAAGAAATTCAAGCCCTTTTTTAGGATCTCTGTTGAAATGATCAGCACCAATCATTAATCTTTTTTTAATATATTTTCTTTTACGAACAAACGGGACCCACTCATCAGAATCACTATAATTCTGACATTTAACCATCCAAAAAGGCGTGAATTCTTCAAGATTAACGGGACCCAATTCACAACTAACTGATTCGTTACTTATTCTCTCAGCCATACCTTGAATAACTGCAATTAATCCATCTAATGCAAGAATATGCATTGAAGATAACGGGCAGTTAACAGGAAACGCACTTTTTGACAACAAACTAGCTAAATCCTCAAATATGTTACTACACGTTATATCACAGTCCAAATTTGCATACATTTCAACCATGAAAGATTTCAGTCTACAAAAGTCAACCAAAGCTTCCATTGCAACTTCTTGTTGCTGATAAGAAGCACCGTATTTACTCTGTGCGAGCCGTAAAATCACACATGAGAAAAAAGCTTCAAGTTGTAATTTTAGGTCAAAACGCAAATGTTGGTATAAGTTTAACACAATACTGCAAATCATTGAGAGAATTAATGGGCTTGTGGAAAGCCCGAATTGCATTAGGTTACGAAAAAGCTCGTCTTGTACCAAACTTAGCAATCTCGGGTGGTTACGGATTGCGGGCCCGCCTAATTCGATTGCTGAATTTATTAAATTTAATGCAAAAAGTGGTACATCTTCATCAAAAGCTATTGTGTTTGCTCTTGGCCCGATTGCAGTGTGTTCAATTACATTTAGTAATGAACATAAAAAATGAAATATTTCCACCATACAAGGAACACCATACGGTTCGGTCATTAGATTTAAATCATATGAAACTGTGTCTTTCCCGTTACCATCCATCGGGACTAAATTCGTCACAAAACTAGAGTCGGTATCCGAACCGTTTTCCAATTGTTTGAAAGAATAGTCACTAGTCAAAGTCAACCCGTTGACTTCTTGTGGAGCAACATCGGGCAAATGTGAGAAAATGCATCTAACAAGTTCATGCATGGTATGTCTAGCCATTCTTTGTAACAACTCGCCTTTTGCTCCCGCTTGATGAACAACACGAAAACACGTGTTGACTATTGTACAAACATGTTGATTAGTCAACATAACTGACGCTTTACTTTTCATGCAAGCGAGTAAAACTTGTAGAATCTTCATGAGAACAACTTCTTCAGATGCAGGATCGGTTACTTCAAATCTGCAACTTGTAACAGCATCAACTACCAAATGCATTGCATCTTCAACATTTACAGCATTTAGATCAAGTACATCAAGGGTCAGGATTTTATATAGAGATGATAAAGCAACACCTGTGATTGGTGCACCTGTTTCATCGGATCGAATAACATCTAAAAACGGTTGTAGATAAACAGATGGATTGATAGTGTGCCATTGATTTTGCCATGAAAATATCTGTCTTCTTAATGATTTTAATGATTGGATTAAAGTGTGTTCCAACTGATCATCACCTGACATATAACGACCTCCCCATCTTACATTTCTTCTCATAACTGCTAAAACAGCACCAATTTCAGAATTAATCATGCATCCTAAAGCAGTTTTATCTTTTTCAGAAACTGTGTTGTTTTCATATTCTTCTGGTTCTTCTTCGATTGCTTTGATTCCAGGTTGCAGTTTTAAGCGACCCATTTGTGCAACCTGAACGAATCCCAAACTTCACAACAATTATTAGATAAATATGTTAGTCAAACCAAAGAGTTGACTGGAACATCAGAAAAAACAGATGAAATGATTGACATTATTCTATTTTATTTCTATGATTTTCTTCTTATCATTAGTAATTTTGATAGAATACCAAAAGGATGTACAACTGACTATGCATTACATGCTTGTGTTTGCTACAAAATCCAATGAGTTACAAAATATCTAAAACAAATCTCAAACTTAGCAGCTCCTTTATTTCTAGTAAAAATGGATTAGCATGTTACAGTGAACCGATTCCAGTACTTCAGATCTAGCAGAAGAAACATCGATCACTTAAATAACTTAACTGATCATATTCCTTTACATGGATATATAAAGCAAATTTTGATAGATCACTGCTATTACATCTATAAACACAAACCTCTCGAAGTGCTCTAAAAATTCAAAGAAGATAGAACACAAATCCCAACGAATTTAACTTTAATTAAACATGAACCCTATTTTTGTAAAAGAGACGGAACGAACACTGGTTATGTAATCGCAGAATGCATAGAGAAACTTGAGAAGCAAAAAACGATCAAGTACCTTAATGGAGGTTGTGTCGACGGAGATCCAGTGACCGGTGGCCGTTGGTCGTCGGTGTTGGGGCGTTCGAGTCAGAAGTCGAGACTTGAGTAAAGAAAGGAGATTAAAATGGAAATGGAAAATGGGAAATGCGGCCTTTACGATACAAGAAAATTTGGGCCAATGTCCCTTTTGATAAATATGTATGTAAAATTAAAATCAGTTAAATGAGTAAAATATTTAAAATTACTCATTTATTTTTACTTATATCCTTTTAGACATCGTTAAGGTGTGGGCCTCATCCATTTTTTGTCACCTTCCTATAAAAGCAACAAAATAATAAAAAGTGTGGGTCCCCATCCATTCTAATTACCCAATTTAATTTCACTAATTTCTTAAGACCTTATTTTGCCTCAAAAAACGTGAACTTCAAAATGATTCACTTATTTTGATACGGAGGAAGTACTTCTTAATATAGAGTTGCGTCAGGAAAATCTTTGGTTTTTATCAATGTTTTAAAACCCGGATTTTGAACCGGACCGGTTGATGTCTAAAAAATAGTCGGACCAGTTGAACCGGATTACCCCAAAAAGCCTAAAACTTTAATACTATAATCATATTGCACACAATGTATAATTATTAAACATGCTCCCTGTTAAATTTTACTTCACACTGCCATATATTAATAATTTCATATTGCCAAGAAGGCTCCTTAATTGTCATTGTTCATATTGTCAGTTTGCCAAAGAATCGTTTAATAATTATACTACAGAAGAATTGTTCATATTTCTACAAACCAAACTAATTATTTGTGAAATTTGATTTTCCTATTGAACTATACATTTATTTAAATTAAGATGGGAAAAAAATAAACAATGAAATATGTCTTTACGGTCTGCACTAGCAAATAATAGTGTTCATGAGGTCTTTACCCATTTAAATGTTTTTGTCTCTAATTATTTTTAAATTATTGGATGTTCCCACATTGTCCATTAGATATATATTTCAGCTTATAAGAAAATAAATATAAGCTCGTTAATTTTCTTCCAAGGCTACTATCCCACATTGGTCTAAGGATCTTTCTTGGCTCCTTAAGCTCTACTATAAAGTGATAATGAGCAATCATCCAAAGACTTAAATCTGGTTCTGTGGTTGAATCCGAATTTTCACAAAAATCCGGTCCATTATCCGGTTTGAAAGACCGGTTCGACCCGGTTATCACATGAACCGCCCGGTTCATTCCGGCTTATAAGTGAAGTGTTGACCCGTCTTGTTCGGCTCGGAAGCAAGCCCAAAACCGGTCCGACCCGATCACGAAAATATTGGTTTTTATAAAGTCTCAAAAACAAATCTTACCATTGGATCAAAAGATTTCTTAACCACTATCTTCATCAAATCACATATAATGCAATATATAATCCCTTTAAAAAAGTGAAATGACTCATTTACCCGTATTTTTTACTTTTAGACATCATGAACTCCACTTTATTCAAAAGGTGTGGAACTCATTTCACACTGATCATCCAATTAATCTAATTTAATACACATTATAATCTTTTGTCTCAAAACCGTGAAACCCAAAGTGTGTCACTTATTTTGAATCTGTATAAAGGACTAATCATAAAATAATTCTATAAAACTTGTTTTTTTTAACAACATTATATTACTAGAATTTAGCAAAAAAATAAATTAATTAAAATAACGGGTTCTAACTTTTAAGCTGATCAACACAAAAAATCTTAATTTTATGGTTTCTATGGGTTAAGAGGGTGGGGTGTAGTGGCGGAAGGCATGCTCGCCAAATGCCACTTAAGGCCAAACCGGCACGCCACCACACCGCAAGTGGTGTGAGTGGCCGCCCAAGCCGGCGCAATGGGGAGAGTGGCGTGGGAGAGGGGGTGTTGAGGTATTTTTTAAAGGTATTTTGTGAGTGAAGGGTATTTTAATGATGATATTTGTGATTTTGAATGTGAATGTGAAATATGATATAATGATGTGGCGCAGAGGTGACGGTTTGGCTTAAGCCATCACACCCGATGTTCTAACTATAAAAACGAATATAAAACAATAAAACCGACAATTTCTGTTTTACGGATACTACCAAAATCGAATAAAATACAGTTTTTATACCTCCAAATCCACAAAATCGAATAATTTGTTCGTCATTTCAATTTCTTATTGTTTGTGATAGAGTAATTAATAATTAAAAGATTTTACTTCCCCAACTTTTTTACCACACCATCTACAAACACTCTTCTAAATTTCTTTGGCTAAACTACGTGTAAAAATAACGTGGTCCAAAGTTTCCATACCAAGTCGACAAGACGGACAAATTATTGATCCGATTTCCAAACTTGTATTAGCCCACACTTTCTTCCAACTTATCCAAGTCATTTTCCGTTCATCTGCTACAAGCCAGAAAATTATTACAGCCTTTGGGGCCTTGTAAATCGACATGTAATAGGTTGGCCAACACCAATTTTAGTAAAGTCAACCGACTTCCACTGAAAGAGTTTTTACCTTCCACGTCGACAACTTATTAAAAATCACCTCCTTCCATGATTCAAATATTCTCCCCAACTTTAATTCCAAGATATGTACATGGGTTCTTGACAACCTTACTTCCAATCAAATAATGAAATGCAGTGTACCTAACATCACTCTCCTCCAAAACCGATGTTGAGTTGCCTAACGTGTTGTTTTTTTTCTTCATCCTGGGGTTAAATATAATAGAATAAATTGCATAAATCGCCGGTTTGATGGATAACTTTTTTTTTTTTTTTAATTACATATATGGAATAATGAAAATGAATGTCTTTTTCCTTTAGCACGTGCTTGGATCAATCAAACATCAAGTAAAGCAAACATGAGAAACGTTCAACCATCATTTAGCCAACTCTTAGTATAGTTGTCAACACCCATTATAATCTTTGGATGTAATTTCCATCTACTCTCGTGGGTGATCCAAACTCACATCATATGTAACAATGAACGATTCTATAGACACTCACACTTTTAGAAGTACAGAGACTACTTTATGAAAGACATCCGACATAAGTATATGGTAGAAAAGTAGACGTTACTATGACGAAATACAAAAACGTTACAACACCACTTGTTTTTCTCGTCTTCCTAAAAGAATCAGCATACAAATATTCTGTTCCATATCACAACCATTTTTACAGCAAGCCTTACAAGTTACAACACCTATGACACACACACTTGCATTCACATAAAAAAAAATCATTATGTTCAACACTTTCTTTACAAGTAGAAAAAATCCACAAAACTAATCAGCAGTGAAATCAGGCTCATGAGGCTTTTGCAATTTCACCAATTCCCTAGCAGTCCTCAGATTCCTATTCCGCTGGACCCCACGTAAAGCAGTAGCCGCAAATTTCGATGCCAAAAACGCCGCCCCAATGCTATAAGTAGCAGTGGCGCCGGAGCCGTCCGCTTCCTCCTCCTCCTTGCGCCGCTGCTCCAACACCTTCCTCTTTGAATACCGCCGCCAGGCCGCCTGAATAAAACACGCCGCCCAAGTCCGCCACTGCTGGGAGTAAAACCTAAAAGTGTGCTGCACCTGCCGACTGTGAAGCCGCCGGAATTGACTAGCCACAAATTTCAATTCGTCGGCCGGCAGTGCAAAAGCTTCCACTTCTTTTAGGGCTTTGACTGTTCGTGTTGAAGATGGAAGACTTCCACCGGATTTAGGGTCGAGCGCCCACGTAAGAAGCTCTTCACCGCAGAAATCTCCTTCTTTTAACAAACTCCGGTTGAAAAACCCGCTTCTGCCGCCGTCGGTGGTTACACTCTCGAGGCGGCCCCGGATTATGAAAAGCATTTCATCCACCGGGTCTCCTTCACGCACGATATAGCTGCTGTCGGTGTATAAACACGGTTTAAGTCGTTCGCAAATGGCGTCTAGTAATCTTTCATCTATGTTTTCAAATAAAGGAACCTATGTGTTGAATCAAACAGCATAATGAATAAAGAAGAAATAAAGTGAAAAAATTTCAGAGAGTGAAATTACCCTTTTGACTAAGGCAAGACAAAGATGACGTTTGATATCCCTTCTAAGATCCTTTGGTAAAGTTTGGACCAAATTGTCTTCATCCACGCCACGAGTTTCTAACCACTTGTATTGATCATAACGTCTCACGCGTTCCTGAAGATCTTCCGGAAGCAACCGGTGATGCATCCATTGTTCCGAGTCTCGCCTTTTAACTCTCATTTCTTCAAGCCGAATTGTAAGAGATTGAAGATATGTCTATCATACCAAAAACAATCATCAGCCATAACAATAAATTATAACTGGAAACTGAATAATAGTAATAATAATAACCTGCATGTTGCCAATGAGCAGAGCAAAGAGAATGAGCCCGGAAATGGCTAGTGCAATTGAAAATAACGTCTCTCCAGGATAAGTGCTGGTTTTAAGCCCCTGTCCTAAAGTGCTGCATATATCACAACCTCATTATTCTTTAATTTAATTTAATTTAATTTAATTTAATTTAATTTAATTTAATTTAATTTAATTTAATTTAATTTAATTTAATTTAATTTAATTTAATTTAATTTAATTTAATTTAATTTAATTTAATTTAATTTAATTTAATTTAATTTAATTTAATTTAATTTAATTTAATTTAATTTAATTTAATTTAATTTAATTTAATTTAATTTAATTTAATTTAATTTAATTTAATTTAATTTAATTTAATTTAATTTAATTTAATTTAATTTAATTTAATTTAATTTAATTTAATTTAATTTAATTTAATTTAATTTAATTTAATTTAATTTAATTTAATTTAATTTAATTTAATTTAATTTAATTTAATTTAATTTAATTTAAATTACAGGGGCGCAAATTGAAGTTACCTCAAATTCTGCAGGCCCCACCACAAGCAGTAGCAATACTTTTGAACAAATTTAGTGGAAAAAACAATGCCGGATGAAAGAGCCTGATTAAAAATCCCAAAATCAAATGGTGGATTATCACCATCTGGAGAACAACCTTCATTTAGAACTGCACTACTATTACTAAACCACTCACGATAACCTGACATTTGATCGTTTCCACAATACAAATAATCTATATCATGTTTACTTGCTCTACAAGCTTTCTTCCAGCATGTATCATTACGCTCTATAGATAACAAATACCAGAAAGCCCCAACTATCTGTACAAACACATGTAATTGCAAATGAATATATATGAATTATCTCCCTTTTTGTAATCGTAATTAACGCATTAATTATTTATAATAATAGCTTACATGACTAGCAAGCATGTACAGCAACAAATAATAAGCAGCCCCAGCCCACGCAGTTTCAGCAAGAACGCCAGCTGTCCTTTTAAGTTCTGAAGTCAAAGGTACGATTCGGGCAAATCTTGGAATATATTGAATCAACACAATAAAAAGTAGAGCTTCTTTTGTAGCCAGTACATCTGAACCTTTAGACCTATGCAAATATCTCCAAATAATAATCTGCATAATCATAAAAATTATGTTTTTTTTACAATTGATGCATAATAGCAGTGAAGATTATGATTAAGCAAGATGATTCCTGTTTTAAGTTGTAAAATAACTAATAAATTGACTAAAAAAGTAACCAACTTTAGCTTGATTTCACTCACAAAAGTCTCAAAACTTACAAAAAGTTCCAATTGGGATAATCTTTAACACATCATAAAAAGTCAACATGGTCGAAGTTACTGATTTTATTTTTTTTTATATTTTTTTTAAGTTAGTTAGCTATTTTGGGAGAGAGGGAGTTGAAGGGTAATATAGTCTTCTAACCTGTGGCAATGGGAGAATAGAAAGAAAATCAATGATGAAATACCACTTCAAATATCTTTTAGCAATTTGTGCGGGATCAATTACAAGTTCGCCCCTTCCAAAAACCCTAGATGATGGAGCAATGAATGCAGTTCTGAATTCAAGAGCCATATGAATAAGATAAAATGCATCAACAACTGTTCTTAAAGTTGTTGCAATAACCGCCAATTTTCGGTCAATACCAAGACAACTGTTTGTTTTATCAAAAACCGGAAGATAGAAAAAAAGCGGATCTATAGATACAGCCAAAATACACGACACAACAAAGAATTTATTCCACATTAGTAGGAATTTATCTTGTGGATCTAAGATTTTCTTTTCTGAAACTTTAAGATCTTCCGGAAATACAGCATCAGAAACACCAAATCCAAGTGATCGACCGATTGATTTAAGTCCTTCTGATCCTTTTTTTATCCTATTTTTGAACGATCTTGTTGGTGTGTGTCGTGAACGGGTTAACCCATCAAATCCACATTTGTTTGTTGGAATTGAAGAACCAGGTGATGATAATCTTGAGTCCAACCTTCAAATTGAAATAATTTGCTTTTAGAAATAAAAATAGATAAATTATATTTCCTCCGATTTAAAATAAGTGATACATTGTTGGTTTCACGGTTTTTGAGGCAAAATATGATAATGATAATTAAAGTAGATTAATTGGATAGTTAGTGGGGAATAGGTCCCACAAATTTTGAATAAAGTGAGGTTAATGATGTTTAAAAGTAAAAATAAGGGTAAATATGTCATTTCACTTTATTAAAGTAGATAGTTAGTGGGTGTGGGTCCACTACTTTTTACCAAATAAGGTAAGTTTTTAAAATGTATCACTTATTTTGATACACCTAAATATAGAAAGTGTATCACTTATTTTAAATCGGAGGAAGTATTAAGTAATAACATGGTGAAATCGAATTTCACTCAATTTTGTCATTAGGGTTTTATGGATGTTAGTCAATCTCAAATCTTGCAGTTTACCTTACAAACTTCTCTCTTTGACCACCAACATACTGGGACTTTGATCCACTGTCAAACATGTTGCAGCCTCGCACAGAAATCCCAACTGTCACTAACAGATAAGAAAGAAAAAAGGGAACAAATATGAAAATTATCTTTTTAAATTATCCTTTTAAAACATATCTAAATTATCAAGATTCTATGTTTAAAACAAGGAGCCTAATGCAGTGTTGTAAAAATTGGTCTAGGCGGTAATCGGCAGCCAACCTAACTGGTGCACTTTCTCGGTCAAGATCAAAATCAGTCCAAATCAGTCAAGGTCAAAATTAGGGTCTAAAGCAGTTGGTATCCTCTTTATTGTTCTCCAAACACCAAAATCCATTTTCTGCAAAACCTTATCATTCAGGTTCTGTTGTTAGCTATTAACTTAAGTTCCAGTGTACTTAAAATTTTCTATTCTAAAAATTGGAAATCCTAATCAAAAGGATAACCAGAAAATGATTGTAAGGATCAATTGCTCCTTCGTAAATCAAACATCTTCGATTTTCAAAGAGTCTATACATTTTTTATGTGAAGTATGTTCCCTGAATTGTACTTTATATACTAAATACAAAATAAATCCTATTTCACAATTCCACGTTTTCAATCCCCCGAATTCAATTTCAGTCATTATACTGACACACAATTCTGATAATCGACGGATTAGAACCCTAAAGAGATCCATTTCCCTTTAACAATTAAACCTTAATAGCTGAAGAAACCAATTAATTCAATCATGATTACTATGCTTAACCAATTTCATGAATATTAACTTCACAAACAACAGAATTGAACTACCAACACCCAAAATTCACCAAGCAAACTCAAGCTATCAAAGTCAAATACAATCATCATCAATCGCATGCATATGTATATAATTAAAAAAAACAGACGAAACTAAACAGTCAGCTTACAGTGAAAATATTACAAGCTCCACCGGACTAAACCATCATCGGAGATTCGGAGGAGTGAAATTCGGAGAAGATTTAGAGAAAGGTTTCAGACAAAAGGACCAAAAATGGCGACAGAAAATAGGAGAGATCAAATGCCAGAGAAATCGTCAAAGAAGTTTCTATTTGTTTTTGGATAAAAAATTAGAACTTTTCCTTATAGACCCTGTAGTTCTGGAAAGGGTCATTAGCAACCCTCGTTGTTTTGCAACTTACCTTATGACCTTGTAAATAACACAAGATAAAAAAACAATACTGGGAAAATTGTTTATATGTCCTTCCAAATAACATAAATTGTTTTTATATCCTTTCAATATTTACAAATTATCTTTATATCCTTATAAACTTTTTAATTACTCTCATATCCTTCTAAACCTTTAAAAATTTCTTTTATGTCCAAAAATCTATTTTAGAATTTATATATCATTAAATATCAATAATAATTATCATTAAATGTATTTATTTAAAGATTGACTATTTTACCCTTATTCTATCTAAACCTAAACCCAAACTTAAACCTAAACCTAAATACCAAAAAGAATCGTATCTATCTTATAATAAAAGAAAGTCTTTTAGTAGCCACGTGGATACTCTTAGAAGGCTAAAAGACACGTGGTAGCACCACAAAAAATCATAGCTTTTTAATTATTTATTTGTAAACGAGCAGTTTTCTCACGGGTAACTTCAACCCTCAAATCCCGCCCCTTAATACTCAACCGTTTTGCAAGTCTTCCTGCTGAAGACGCCTATTTCAACATTCAAATCACCATCGCAGTTCGCCACCATCTTCGTACCATGAAACCCTAATCATCGTTTGATTTTCGATGAGTTTGTTTTCGTTTTGAAATCCGAGGAAATTGATGATCAGAATTGTTTGTGTTACTCCGGTAATGGCTCCAGTGATAAGTGTTTCAGTTTCTTCATCTCCGGCTACTGTTTGGCCTTAGTTGGGTACGATGCCTACTATATTAATCCCCTAAAGCCCTCTATTATACTGTAAAACCCTAATTTTATTCTTCCAGAATTAGTCCCTTAATTACATACTTCTGCTCCTTAATTACAAACCAATTTAGGGGATTAAATTCGATTTATTTTTGTTACTTCATAGGAGAAACAATTATAGTCACATTAAGAGAACCGTATATGTTTCTGACATCGATCATAACGTAAGTAACAAAATAAGAATTCGAATTTTCATTTCACTTTTTTATTGTTGTATTTATTTAACATTTTTTTCATTCTTGTAGGTTACTAAAGAACGTCTTGCTGCTCTGTTTTGCGCCTACGTCTCCGTTTTGCGTTTGTGGAGTTCCCTGAACAGAGTAATTTAATCTTAAATTTTGTAATTTTTTAATAGGAAAATAAAATTTTAAATAAAGTTTATATAAATGGTGGCAGATTCTGCAAGAGCATCTCTTAATCTTTGTGTTATAATGTTGGGGTTTTCTCAAGTTAAGGTTTTGCCTTCAAAATCTGCAATTCTTCTTCTTAATCCAACTTTTCTACCCAGTGTATGTTATTAAATATTTTTTTTAATTTGACCTGTTGAGATAAAACACAACCCCAATTTATCCGTTCATAAGAAAACAGGTCAAATTTGTTCAAAGTAAGTTATTTTTATTATTAATGTAATAATATAATATTGTTTGCTCTTAATTGTAGGTGTTGGAAGATCGAGCATGTGATGAAGCCACTAGCATTTGGATTTCTTGTGGTAAGATTGTTGGTTAATTTTTATTTTCTCTTGAATTTTCTTTTTTTCAGCCTTTTCATTTCATCTAATTTTATAATAGAGGTGGCAAAATGGGCGGGTCAAGCAATTTGTATGATGAACCGAAGGGATTAAAAACAAGTATGTCTGTGGTAAGTTCTATTCTAACACCACTCACTAATAATCATTAATCAGCTAAACTTTAATAAGTAATTAAGTAATGCTGTTCGTGTTTAATGGTGGAACCGACCCGAATTGGAATTCTTCCATTTATTTACTGGTGCAATTATTTGAATTCAATACGCTTCTCCAAGCATGTGCTATAAACTAACTGCAATAAAGTTTATTTCTGTCTTGAGCAGGTATTATTAATTTAATTAATTTTGATTCTTTTATTATTCTAAATAACATTAAATTGTTTAGGTGTTAAATTGGTTATTGCGGGAATTTTGCTAGCTGCATTCAATACTTTAGGAACCAACTATTTATATTTATCAGCCATTTGCAACCCATCAACAGGTAACAACTGCAAATTCAAACCACTCTTTCCATCTGTAGAACTTATACACTTGCATTTTCTGCAGAAAAGCATCTCTGCTTTCTCTTCTAATTCCTTACCCTTAATTAAACCTTGCACACCAACGTCCTTTTAAAAAAAATGGTTTATTATATTAATATTTATGATTAAAACTGAATGACGGATGTAAAAAAGCACAAATTGTTTTTGTTCTTATTAATTACTGCAATACCACCATGTAAACTTGCAGCCAAACAGGCAGTTCGAGCACTAAACTAAGGTTTTTTGAGGAATCAGCCACATTAATTTCCTTTTTGAGAAGCAGTTAACATTGTTGTTAAACTTTTTTTGCTGCTACTATTAGTAATCAACTTTTTTTGCTGCTACTATTAGTTAACATTGATTGTTGAGAAGCAACAAACTTTATAAGAAACAGTTACATTGTTGATTATTGAGATGCAGTTGACTCAAATAAGTCTAAAATAAATAAAACATAATATATGTTTTAAAGTTTAGCTAATAATGAAACATGTTGGATGATATATGTTATGTAAAGTAGCCGGGTAGAGAAACGGGTCAGATCCGATTGGGTTGTCCTAAACACTTTTCTTTTAGTTCACGGTGAAAAAATTAATGCCAAATACAATTACAAAAGCTAGATTAATTATAAAATAATGTAATTATCGTCGAATAAAATTTGGCCAGCTTTCGAACCGCGTGAACCATTTGACCGGTTTTTTTTTTTGACTAATTCTTTTATTTAACACGATAGAAGGTTTTAAAAAAATTTGTTTTTGTTATTATATGTACGTAATTTACAAGACACATTTGTTAGTGTAAGAGAACATATCATGAGAGAGCAGCTGCTATTCTACATCAGAATGAAGCCGGGTCAGCCCCACTTGCAGTTCCATCTAATCTTTTGTCAGATAAAACCAAAAGTAGTTTTTGGCTCAAGTAATTTTCCTCATTTCTCCAAATTTAGAAAAATGCTCGACTCTTTGTCATATGGGTTTGTAGCTTCATCCGATAAGGAACTGAGTTTGGTAATTGGTGACTATGTTGTAGTTTGAAATGTATATTTCTTTTAATATTGACAATTATGTGTTAACTGAACCAACCTATCACTTGACCTAAGTTGTATTTACTATTCTCTTCATCAGGATGGTCTGAAGGAGAATGCAAAGATAAGAATACAGTTGGTTTCCATCAGTATATATATTTGAAAGACGTCAGAGGGTACCTAACACAAATGGAAATCTCAATTTTTATTGATCCATAATTTCATATCTTTTTAGGATTTTATGTTAATACATTTTTTAAGATTTTATTATTCTTAATCATACACCTTAATGTGGTCTATATAATTACTAACCAATTAAATTCCAATTTTTTATTACAGAAACCATTAATTATACATTTAATTAATTTTTTGTCGCCCCGTGAATTTCACGGGTTATAACCTAGTGTGTGAATACAATGAGCAGTCGTATACAGAAAATTCATCCTTAATGAATCCATCTTCACGTTAATTACTTTCAATTAATTTCTAGAAGGTATTTATTACATATGCTTTATGATTTCGTCATTCTCTAAATTGTATTTATGATTTCGTCATTCAAGAAAATTCATCATTCTCTAATTTGTATTTATTACATATGATTTATTGATATCATTAATAGATTGATACAATTGTTTTATGCAATTTGTTTTTTATAATATATATGGATGCTACTATTGATAATGGTTCAACACCGAGATGAGAGATAATGGATCACTCACCGATAATTGAGTAAGTTTGTACAACTATGCGTTATTGAGAAGTTAAGTGATATTTAATATTTATTTTCTGTAAATGTTTCGATTTATTTTCATTCTCAGACAAATACCATCTAATTACAAGCTTAAACTGAAATATGGAGGTTTTTTCCGCTTAGCAAGAAACTCGTGTAGAAATATATATTGTTTTGGGTATCGAAAATATATCAAACATACAACTTGAGCGATCACTATCCATCAAAGGGTGACCAAGTCTTGTCGTTGGTTTTTGTTGAAAAGTATACAAAAGTGCAATCTTTCATTGAACTTGTAACGAACGAGGACTTCTTGGTGATGCTTAATATGTATGCGGAGGAGAAAGAAGTAACAATTTACGTGACCACAAATAAACTTATCCAACAAATGTATGAATCTTTAATCTTGAATACAATATATACATTATTCTTGCATAAAGTAAATTAAGTTAAATTTTTTGTATAGTGGTCAAGAAGAAGTAAGTGATGAATCTGATGATGAAAATGATTCGGACTCTATTTGTCCAAGTGAAGAGAGTTATTATAGTCATTATAGTGCTGATAACGAAATTGAGTTTTTAAATGACGACAATGAAACTTGCGAACATTGTAACAAAAGTCCAACTTTGAAGGTCAATTTAAAATTTCTAAACGTGGCATCTTTTAGAAGAGCTTTAAACAATTATGCAGTTACAAATGAATTTGAATATGTGATCGAGAAAAGTGACCTAACACGACTTACAGCATGTTGTGTGGATGAAAAGTGTGAGTGGAGAATTCATGCTTCTCTTACTCAAGATAAGGTTACTTTAGAAGTAAGTTTCAAATCTTTAGAAATATATATATTGTTGTATGTTAAGAAATTTTGTTAACATAATTTTATGTACTATAATACATTATTGTAGGTTAAGAAATTCGTGGAATCACATTCTTGTACCCAAAGCAACAAGAATGGTAATAAGCATGCCACTAAAAGATGGATCGCTGATGTAGTAATTGACAAGCTTAAATCTGACGGGGATGTCTCATGTTCAGAGGTCAAAAAATGGCTTATGAAAACCTATAATGTTGATGTACCTTATCATAGAGTATTTAAAGGAAAAGAACTAGCTTGCACTAGTATACATGGCAATTGGGAGGACTCATTCATAAAAATAGATGATTTTAAAGAGGAACTACGAAAGAGAAATGTAGGGAGTGTCGTTGAAATTGATATTGAGATAAAGGATGACAAAAAAACATTTTCTACGCATTTTTATATCATTAGCCGCTTGTTTTAAAGGATTTCTTGCTGGTTGTCGTCCGTACATAGGGCTTGATGCTTGTCATCTGAAATGGTGTATTGGCCGCTGCCACAAGTATAGATGGTAACAATGGCATGTTTCCGGTAGCATATTTCGTGCTTGAATAAGAGAATACAAATTCATGGACTTGGTTTCTTGAGTCGCTAAAAAAAGCTATTGGTACCCCAGATGGTCTTGTTATCTCTTCAGATATGCAGAAAGGGTTAGAGATAGCTATCACACAGGTTTATCCCGATGTTGAGCATCGAGAATGTATGAGACACTTATATAGCAATTTCAAGAAACATTTTCGAGGTGACTTCTTCAAGTTCAAACTATGGGGTGCTGCAAATACCTATAATATTAGTAAGCATGACAGATTACTAGGCGAAATTGAAAGTGTACGTGGCGAGGTAATTACATACTTGAATGAAAACCATAAGAAGATCTGGAGTAGAAGAAAGTGTGGTACAAAAGTCAAGTGTGATTACATTACAAACGACATTTCAGAAACTTTTAATTCTTGGATAGGTGAGTTGCGCTACAAACCCGTGCTTAATCTTCTTGACGGCATTCTAGAAAAGCTTATGGAACGTTTCGACAAGAAAAAAAGGATTGTGAACAAATGGAAGGGACCATTAGTTCCTATTACAAGAAAGTATCTCAAGAGAATCTCTAAGGCAAGTTATAATATCTCATTGTAATTTAAATAATACAAATAAATATTTTACTAATATTGTTTCTTTCTATTTTTGAGTAGAACTTGGGTGAATATCGAGTTTGTAGAAGCGGTGACAATCGTGCCGAAGTAAATATCAAAGAAAAACGTTGGGAGGTTATACTTGACGAGAGAAAATGCAGTTGTCGAGTTTGGGAAGTTAAAGGTCTTTCATGTGTGCATGCAGCGGCTTTCATTGCATTTATCGGGGAGACCAATTGGGAAAAATATGTTGATCAGTATTATACAGTCGATAAATTCAAAGAAGCCTACGCTTTAGAAATTGCCCCGATGCCTGGAAAAGATCAATGGGGGCAAATGGGAACAACAGAGAAGGTATACCCACCGATAATCAAACGCCCTCCTGGACGACCTAGAAAGAACATAATAGTACCAGCTGACGAGCAAAAAAAAAAAAGACATAGATGTCCACGTTGTGGTTTATTTGGACATCATGAACGTACATGTAAGAACCCAGAACCTTTGAGCACACCTGGAGGCTCTCATAAAACAACCACTACTAAAAGGTTAACACATTTATATCATTTAATATGCGCATTCAAAATCAATTTTAATATCATTAATGAAATCCATTGTTATTTCAGGGGACGAGGAAAGAATACAAAGCTCATGAAGGCATAAGTTCAACGTCGAATCAACCCAATTGAATTGTAGTTTGAGTGATTAATATGTTAAAAGTGATTAGTACTGTTGATTTTGCAATAGATTTTTAATTTTAGATGAACTTACTTTTGATTTCTAGACATTTTAATCGATTCTTTTTTTGAATGTCTACAAACACGATATGGAAGTTACTATTGAATACATTTTAATCCATTCTTAAATTGAATGTCTACATTTTAATCCATTCTTAGTTTTGAATGTGTAAAAGTTAGTTTTAGAATACCTGAATATGAAAGTCAAACACGATATGGAAGTTGCTGTTGAAAACAAAAAGGCTAATAATAAATTTAGTTTATCTTATGTACGTATGGCTAATATTTGATTTAAGTTTGGGTTTAAATTTAGATAGAATAAGGGTAAAATAGTTGATCTTTAAATAAATACATTTAATGATAATGATTATTGATATTTAATGATATAATAAATTCTAAAATAGGTTTTGGACATAAAAGAAATTTTTAAAGGCTTAGAAGGATATAAGAGTAATTAAAAAGTTTATAAGGATATAAAGATAATTTGAAAAATTTAAAGGATATAAAAACAATTTATATTATTTGCAAGAACATATAAATAATTTTCCCTAAACTGAATAATTTTATTTAATATGCAGTACATTTATAAATGAAATGCATGTTTTCGTTTTATATTTTATAGGACAAGAGATAAAATTATAAAATATAAACATCTTAGAAAAATAAATAATCATTGCTAGCTTCTTTAGCTTGTCGTTGATCTCGTAACATACAATCTATCATCTAAAGGTAACGCATATTATTATCTTATATATCTTACTCCTTCTAATAATATTCAGGTCTTTTAAGTTTATAACATCTTAATCTTAATCTTAAATTTCTACTTTGAGTTTTATCTTAAACACCACAAAATAAAAAAATATTGCTTAGGGGATTCGAACCCAAGACCTTTTGCGAGTACGGACTGTGTGTTAACCAATTGATATGCTTGATACATTGTTTTATCCCAAAAAAACATCCAACATAACGCATAAACTTAAAACACCCAGTCAACCAAGAGCCACTACCAGCAACCACTATCCGCACGACCACAACCAGCAGCCACTATCACTACCGTCGTCACCACCCACTACTTGATCGCCGTCAAATTTAGTCATAGGGTACCCGCCGCCGCATTGCGCGGGCAACCTGCTAGTACTATTATATCTACGCAAAATGTATGTATCGTGCCTTCCATAACAATCATAAATGTATCTTCAAACGAGCAATATTTTGTCCGCGCGTTGCACGGAAATTTAAAGCATCTTTTCTTAAGGGAAAATTAAGATTAGTTTATATCGAATTTAATTTTTTAATGAACCAAAATTTGTAGGATCTTATAACACTAATAATAATATTATTAAAAATAAAATAAAAATAGTACTATTACTCTTGAAGTTTCAAAATTGTAATCTGATATATGTAAATGCAAAATTAAAAAAGTAATAGTTGTTTAGTGAGTTTAATAAAAGTTAAATTATTTAGAGTTATTTGATAAAAAGTTTCTTCGAGCCTTCGACTTTTGTATGGTCCTCGTGTTACTTCAATGTGTTTGATTGATAACTACATTCTTTCGATCAGATGATGTTCCGCCATTGAAGTTGGTAAAATGTGATGATTGGAAGACAAAAGAGCTTGAAGGATAAACATTTGTTTGATAAATGAAGATATTATTATTATCTTTGTGTGATCTTTTGACCCTTTTCTTAATTAAAGATTTAAAGTTATATGTCGGCTGTTTCTATTAGAGTAGGGTGTCAAAAAGTAGTTTGAGTCAGGGCTTGATCTCAGGTCACCAAGATGCAAGGGCATTTCAAGGCAGCCTTCTTACCACTTCGGTCAAAACCATCATGGTTAGATTCAGAGGTGCACATCAAATCCGGTTTTTTATTCTAATCGGTTTTAAAACCGGTTTAAAAGCGGTTTAGTAGTCGGACAATACGGATCGGATCGAGACCAACGGATCGTAACCGGATGGGGTTTCTCACACACAAACCGGTTTAAAAACCGGATTTTTAGTACCGTTGAAAAAACCGGATATAAAACCGGTTTTCAGAAAACCGGATTAAAAACCGGTTTAAAAACCGGATTACGCTGTAGTTGAAAATATTACCGTTAATATAGCCGTTTTTTGACTGTTGGGGTCGATTTTTGTACCGTTTTTTGCATTTTAAAGTCCCCAATTCGCGTAAATCCGATTTTTAAACCGGTCCGATCCGATCCGACCAAACCGATCCGATCCGATCCGGTTTGAAACCGGTCCGAACCGGTTTTGATCGGTTCCTGCATATTCTGGTAAATTCGTTTTTAATCCGATCCGGTTTTCCAAGAAAACCGGTTTGTGCACCTCTAGTTAGATTCTCAAGCACAAAATATATAAAACAAATTTTAACAATTTCATTATGAACAATGATTTTGCTACCATAAATGTATGTATAAGTAATACATATGATAATGTTTTACGTAATTCATAAAAAACCAGTCACATTTGTTACAGAATATAACAAAGCATATTGTCAACACAAGCACAAATACAAACAATAAGACATTACTCACGAATGAACTACACTATGCTAATACGTCACTTTTCCAATTCGCATTAGCTATGATGGCTTGATCGATAATCTATGAACTACACATGCCATATCACACTTTAAAATCTTACATTATGAATGAAAAAAGTAAATTTAGGTAGCCAAACATCATTTGGTAAGATGATTAATATCAATGAGGAAATTAGTTTATGTCTAAAATGTCGATAATATAAAGTAATAAGCTCAAATAATGAGAAATATACTATATAATTTTGTTAAGGGTAAATAAGTTATTTCTTAAAACTTTTGGACTAATATGAAAACATATTATATCAGCCTTTTGGGTCGATTGAGTAGTACACCTGGCGACTAGCTTGATGTATTTTTTTATCTACCATTTGAGCAAGTCTATTTGGTTCGGATATATCCGGATTATCCAAACGAACACCCCTACTCTTACCGAGTATCTTTGGAGGCTGGATTCAATGGGGGTTGGTATGGGTTGCGAGCATCAACCTTTTAGTTCATATATCCATTCGAGGCCTTCATTAATTTATGAGTATTGATTTACGTAACACAATTTTTAATATAATCACTATAACTATTGTAATATAGTTATATAGTTTACTGTAAAACTTACACAGCATGATATATGTAGTAAAACTTGTTGTTCATAAATCACCTTCATTTTTATATGCCTTACATTTCCCACATATTTTATATGTCTTAACTATCTTTTAAATCTGCATTTTTAACATGCTTCTTGTGTACTTCATGTTTTATATTTTTACTTATTTCACGTGTCATATATGTATACATACTTTACGTGTTTTACAAATATATTACATGTTTTACATATTTTACATGATTTATATGTTTTATATTGTCTTATTTGGTCTTTTAAAATTGTAAGTTTAAATGTCTCACATGATTTTTTATGTTTAATAAGAACTCGTGGAAACGCGTGGAACTTTACTCCTCGTTTAACATACAAAAGTTTGCATTTTAATTCAACATAATACTAATATACAAAAGTTTGCGTTTTAATTCAACAGAATACTATAGAAGTCCCTAGTTGCAAAGATTTGAAAACGAATAAGAAAAAAAAGAGTCAATGTTTTGCACGTACACGGGCATATATATGTTTTTCATGCTCATTCAATGATCACTTTCGAGTGCTGATTGTTTCGGAGTTTTCCGTGGCATTAGCTACTTTAGCAACATCAAACGCGGTGGCATCAGGCTTCTTGTGAGCGTATAAGGTAAAGTACGCCAGGGTGGCGACAACCACCGCACCACCAAACATCATTCTAATGGGAGTTCGTGGTGCGCCTTTTGTAGTTTGGTTGAGAACTTGACCTTTGGCCATGGATTCCGCCGGGGAGGCTTGTGGCGTCTCGACTTGCTTCACAGATTTCATCACCTTTCCTTCTTTCACCATGTTTCGGTATTTGTTTGTTTAATTTGTTCTTTCTTTTTCTTGGTGAAATTGTAGATTAGGGTTGTTATGATGATAAATATATGGTGGGGAGAGGTTGGTGGATGGTTTGAAATGTGGAAGGTTACTAGTGAATTAACAAATTTTGTAACAGAAAAGCTTAATTGGGTTCTTGCTTTATACGGACATAAATGACAGGATCCTTTATTCCTTTTGTCGTTGGTCTATATGAATTATCAAAGTGTGTGATGTTCAATAAAGATGAGGTTGAAAAAATCCGGACTTCAATTTAAGTTGTTAATTTCAAGTAGTCATTGATTATTAGCTTAATTTGTGATTCGCATTATGATGAAATTGATTAATGTTTTTTTTTTTTTTTGTTAAAAGAGATCATCTAATAAAGAAATTGATCTTTAAATTGGGTTTTGTTATATATAAGTAGAGGGGTTAATCAAGTTGTTGGGCGGATTAAGGTTCTCATTGGGTTGGGTTGGTAAATTTTTTTAACATGCAACCTGACCTTACAAGAAATCAGGTTGGTTGAGTTTCGAGTTTGTTAGGTTGACTTGTTTGGTTTGATCATGTTTCAAACCGAAACATTTTTCTTTTATGCTGATTAAGTATAAAAAAGGTATTTCCTTTATTTTAAGTATATAAAAGCATTCTAAAACGTTGTAGATTGTGAATTATGTGCATATAAGGTCGGTTATTTGCAAGTTGTAACTCATGAATTAATTATGTTTTGCGTGAAATGAATTGAACAATATTAATTTTATAATGAATATCATGTAGGACGCATGTAGTATAAAAAGAAAATACTAGAAATATTATTTCGCAAAACGTAAATTAAAAAAATACATGAGCTGGAAAAGTATATAAAAAAGAAGTGTTGGTTTAAACTATTACATTATAAAATGTGAAAATTTGAATCGTGTAATCGGATGAATCCAAAATCCAACAAGGGAAATGAATCCATACCCGATAGTAAAACTATGTTTGTGGTCGGTTAAAAAATTCCGACAATATTGCGAACTGAATAAGCCACCGGCACAATCAGGTTCGGGTGTGGCCTTTTGTTTTGACTCCAAAATAAAAACCAAACCTGTGTGATTTCCTTATATCGACCAAAATATCTGCCAACTTAAAGTACGTTTTCCTCTTCAATTTCACATCTTGTTCTTTTTATTGTTAATTCCTGAATTTTATTAAAATGTGGTCTTCACTTCACGATTATTGTTGGAGCAAAACATAGATCAACTTATTATTGATGTTGCAGTTAGTACTGATCATAGGTATTACTGATAAAGACTATGGTTGATACTGATGGGGCAGAAACATTTACTACTGATGAAGTTGATACTGATGAAGTTGATACTGATGAAGACTATAACTTAGTTACTATTGATCAAGACATATTGAAGATACTACTGATCAATAGTAGTTACTACTGATGTTGGTTTTGGACTTACTACTGGTCACCAAACTTACTACTGATGATATGAATTTATTAGTGATGATTTGGAACAATTGAATCCAGATGATCTTGAAGAGATGGATCTTAAATGGCAGATGGCTATGCTGAGCCTAAGAACCAAAAGATTCTTAAAAAGGACTGGTAGGACAAGCCTCAACTTCAACAAAGGTGACAAAGCTGGATTTGACAAAACTAAAGTCAAATGTTACAACTGTAACAATCTTGGTCACTTTGCAAAAGAATGTCCCCAGCCAGATAAAAGATCAAAATCAACTGCTCTTGTTTCACAACAAGGACAAGGATATGACTGGAGCTTCCAAGCAGAAGAGCATACTCAAAATCAAGCTCTAATGGCCTTTACTGACAGCAAATCTGAGGTAAAACCTAAACCTTGTACTTCTGAATGTGTTAAAATTGTTAAAAATTTAGAAAAAGAAAACACTAAATTAACTGAAGATTTAGCAAAAGCAGTAAGAAGAAACCATGAATTTGATGGTGTGATTGCTGATCAAGAACATCAAATAAAGGTGTACCAGATGATTGATCAAAGGATAAAGGAAGAATTGCTTCAAGCTGTAGATGAGAAAGAGTTTTATGAATTAAAAAATAAAGAATTAACAAGTAAATTAGAAGAATGTCAACTTGAAATTGAACAAAATAAACTGACAATTAAAAAGTTTGAAAGAAGCACTAAAATTCTTGATGAACTAACTAACAATCAAACTACAGAAAAAATTGTACATGGGGTGGGATATCATGCTGTACCACCTCCATATAAATTCATTCATCCACTTAAAAACAGTTCAGAAAGAATCATTAATGAATTAAAAACTGAAAATCAAAATGAATCACATAATGAAACATCTGAATCAAATGATTCTTTTGATGATGATCAATCAATTGAATTTACAATTTCACCCTATCCAATTGAATCTCCAAAATCAATTGATACAAGTTTTCACACAGCACAAAGTGCAGAAAATTCTCCTAAATATGATGCAGAAAATGTACCAAAAATTTTAAAAAGGGGAAATGAAAGAAATAAAATTCAACTCTTAGATCAAAGAATACCTGAAGGTGCTAAAAGTAAGAAATTAAGATGTGTTATATGCAACAAAATGAATCATTTAGCAAAGGATTGTCACTTCAATCCAATAAATTGTAAAGAATTCAAAGAATTTAAAACTTTCAAAGAACAGGCAAAAACACAGAAATTAAAAGATACTACTGGTCCTTCAGTAGTAAATAAAAATAAAATTCCAATTGCTGAACCACCAAGATTTGGAAGAAGTGCACCAAGATTTGTGCAAAACAGAAGAGTTGGAAGCCCAAGAAACATCAATTATTTCAAAAACAATGGAAAATCAAATCAAAATAAACAATATTATAAATTTTCCAACACCAGTAAAAACGTTAACAACTTTACTACTGGTGTTAACCCTAATTATAATGCTGTATGGTACCAGTACAAAAACACTACTGGTAAAAACCCTAATTACCAAAATACTACTGGTCATTCTAAACCAACTTTCAAAAATACTACTGATCTTTCTAAACATGGTAAGTACTCAAATACTACTGATCCATCAGTAGTAAAGTATTCTAAAATTAAAAATCATGGGTATAGACCAAGATCAGTAGTAAAACAGAACACCAGTACTAAAAGGGTATGGGTACCAAAATTGTTTAAAATTAATAGTCCGAAATCTTATCTTTCAAAGGATGAACCCAAGACATATAAAGCTTGGGTTCCCAAACTTAACTGATCATTTACTTTCTTGTGCAGAGCATTCAGATCCCAGAAGAAGGAAGAACATGGCACATTGATAGTGGATGCTCAAGGCACATGACTGGAAATCTGCAAATTCTTAAAGATTTCAAGTTATTTGATGGAGGTTATGTAGCCTTTGGTGAGAACCCAAAGGGAGGTAAGATTACAGGTAAAGGTACTGTTTCAAATGGCAAAATTACCTTCGATGATGTATTTTATGTAGCTGAACTAAAATACAATCTAGTCAGTGTGTCTCAAGTATGTGATAAAAAGAACAAAATTCTTTTCACAGACATTGAGTGCATCATTCTTTCTCCTGACTTTATTTTAGAAGAAAAATATGTTGTTTTAAGAACTCCAAGGAGAAATAATGTGTATTGCCTGGATATAGGGGGAGAACTCATTTCTTCAAATGAGGTCAACTGTTTTATATCCAAGGCAAACACCACTGAATCAGAACTTTGGCATAGAAGGATGTGTCACACAAATTTTAAAAACATGAACAATTTAGTTAAAAGAAACTTGGTCATTGGATTACCTAAAAAACAATTCATGTGTGATCATCATTGTGTTGCATGCCTAAAAGGTAAACAACACAAAACTTCTCATAAGTCCAAAATTGTCAACTCTATTTCTGTTCCTTTACAACTCTTACATATGGACCTTTTTGGACCAACAAATGTAATGAGTATTGGAAAGAAACAATATTGTCTTGTTATTACTGATGACTTTTCCAGATATACATGGGTTTTCTTTCTCAGAACAAAGGATGAAACAAGTGAACTCATCAAGAACTTAATTGTCAAACTGGAAAACACATCTGATCAAAAAGTTAAAGACATAAGATGTGATAATGGCACAGAATTCAAAAATGCTAACTTAATTAACTTTTGTGATCTTAAAGGTATTGACAGGCAATATAGCTCACCTAGAACTCCTCAACAAAATGGTGTAGCTGAAAGAAGAAATAGAACCATCATTGAAGCAGCAAGATCAATGCTAGCAGACTCAAAATTACCAATTACTTTCTGGGCAGAAGCTGTTAATACTGCCTGTATGTTCAAAACAGAGTACTAATAGTAAAGCCACATTATAAAACACCATATGAACTTTTCAATAAAAGAAAACCTTCTATAAGCTTTTTAAAATCATTTGGTTGTCCTTGTACTATTCTGATTACAAGAGAACAAATTGGTAAGTTTGACTGCAAAGCTGATGATGGAATATTTGTGGGATACTCTACTCAAAGCAAATCATACAGAGTGTTCAACAAGAGATTAAGGATAATTGAAGAAAACGTCAATGTATCCTTTAATGAAAATGTTCCTAATGAACAAGGAAATGGTCCAGATTGGCTATTTAATATAGACAATCTAACCAAATCCTTTAATTCTAATATGAATTTAAATGCAGATGATCCAAATAGTCATACTCAAAAGGAAGGAACATCATTGGTTAATACTGGTAAAGAAAATATGAGATACATAGTAGTTGATACTGATCCGATAGTTAATACTGATGTCAGTAATAACTTAAATTCTGGAAGCAGTAGTAACTCTGAGAATGAGGGCAGTAGTAGTTCAAATACTACTGTTACAAATAATAGTACTCAAAATACTACTGGTCCTAGCAATGACCTAAATTCTCAAGATACTACTGATACCAGTAACAACAACAACACTACTGATCCCAGTAACACTGACCAAGATGATGATGAACCAAATATCAATGACAATGAAGGATCTCTAGAGGAGCAATTGCCTGAGACAAATGAGTCCAATCTTGAAAATCAACTGGTGGTTGATAGAGCTACAACAACAAGGATTCAGAAGAACCATCCATTAGACCTTGTTCTAAGTGATGTTAACTCACCACTGCAAACAAGAAGCAAATTAAATAAAAGCTTAACTGCAAACATGTGTAACATAAGTTTAATTGCTAATGAATGTATGTTTGAATGCTTTTTGTCTCAGGATGAACCAAAGAAGATCCAACAAGCAATGAAGGACTCAAACTGGATTGAGGCAATGCAAGAAGAACTCCTTCAATTCAAGTTACAAGTTGTTTGGACACTTGTACCTCTACCCAAAGGAAAAGAGCCATTGGAACAAGATGGATCTTTAGAAACAAGAAAGTTTTCTCTAATATGAGAAAACAATTTAAATTTTCGGGCAAGGAAACCCCTTTGTTTCCTAATATGATCAAAGATCAAACACTTATTGGAGAGGGTTCAATCATAGATACAACCCAAATTGAACCTCAACCCACTCCATCACCCCCAAATACAGCCCAAACACCACCCCAACTAGTCACTCAATCACCCACTCAAACAGAAGTCCTGAATGTGTCCCAGGAACTTGATATAAATCTGCAGAGTGCTACTCTTCACTCTGTGGAAGACCTACCAGATAAAACCAAAAATATTTCCACAATTTATCAAAGAAAGAAAATTTCTTTCAAGGACATCAGGGGACAAATTGAGTCAAACCCCAGGCTCCAAGAGTTGTCCTCCAAGGAGGAGAGAGGACATGAGGCGAGGGCTTTCACTACTGATGCCCCAAAGGTGGGTGCACATGATAGTGGGAACATCACTAAGACCCAGACCTCGGCAACTTTAAGTGATGACTCATTTGAGGAGTTACTTAAAGGACCCCGGTGCCAAGAAACCACAAGGGGGGGCATCTCTGCTTCTTCTAGGAAGAAGAGGATGTCTAAAAGACCCAATGAATCACCAAGAAGTGATGAGGGCAGATCTATTGATTTGACGGATAGGATGGAAAACCTTCAAACCAATGTACCTGTTAGTGAGCCCGATGATCTTGCTAGATGGAGTGAGGGCAGTATTAAAATCCAACAATTGACGGAAAAAGTGGATTCTCTTGAATCCATTGTACAAAATTGTCTTACATATCTCACAAACCAAGGGAAAACTATGGCTGCAATGAAAAAGCATGTTAATACCATCAACAAACGGATGAGGTTATATGAACACAGGCTTCATCAACAAACCAAGATAATAAGAAAATTGAAAAAGAAAGTTGATGATAGTGAGGCTCCACCAGTTGAGCTCACTAAGGGGGAGAAGGACAACATTCAAACCATGATTGATGAATCAATTGCAGCAGCAGCATCCTCTCTCTTAAATTTAAAAGAAACAACTGTTGATGAAAGCCCAGAAATAATGGTTACTGAAGATGAGCCTATTACTACTGCTACCATGGAAGAACAAGCTGAAAAAGAAATACCAGTAGTAACTCCTACTACTGATATCATAGCAGTAGTAAGTCAGGAAGAGGAAATGAATGCACCAAATACTACTGATGCCCTATCAGTAGTAACTCCTGAAGTCACATCAGTAATAACCACCTTGGTTACTACTGAAGAGGAAGATTTACAATTACCAGAGCTTATTGAAAGAGATAGACATGTCATCATCTCTAAACCACCAACACCTGATCAACCACTTATCATACCTGACATAGATGATAATGTGAATTGGTTTGAGGTAGATGAATGTACACTTCCTCCACATCCCAAGATACTACCAGAAGATCAACTTAAATTGTTTTATCCAAAACTACTACTTTCTGGTATCCCTGATATGAAATACATTCCACCTCCACCATCTGCTCACATTGGAAAAGGAAAAGAAGTATATGATGATGATTATCCAAACAGAGCATTAGGTCACCATATGGTGAACAAAATAAATCATGTCAGAGCAGAGAAACAGTCCAGATGGAGGATAAAACATAGAAAATTTCTGGAGAAAGTGGAGATGTATCAAGCACTTGAGGAAAATAAAAAGAAGGTTCAAAGTGCAATTCCTGTTCAAATACCTGTTTAAATAGAAGACATACAGTTAGAAGCTCAAAAAGCAGAATTCAAGAGGCTCAGAAAAGTTGAAGAAGAACATATTCAATGTCTTGAATACTTGGTATCTGAATGTAAGAAGACTAAAAGTGAATTAACAGATGATGTATTTGAACAGAAGGCAAATATGATTGAGTATTTAAAAACAAGATGGCATAATGCAAAGTCCTTTGGCAGAATGAAGATGATGACTATCATTGAAAAATATTGTGCTGCCAAGAAGAAAGACTTGGCTGAACAAGAAGCTGAAGAAACAAAGAAAGCCAAAGCATTAATCACAATCAGTCCAAACTTAATCAAGAAGGATAGTATCTCAACTACTGGTGAGCCATCAACAAAGAAAAGAAAGATGGTCTCTCAAGAACAAAGTGCTCAAAAGAAGTCAAAAACAGAGCAAGTCATTCCTGTTCTTGAACTACCAGTTGCTCCCTTACAGAACAATCCTATCATAAATTGGAGAATTTTGAATAATAATGTGATAGAGATCATAAGGGAAGACAAAGTTGTGCAAAGATTCACTGGATGGTTACCATTGATCATGTCCTGTTCAAGAAGTGATGTTATTAAATTACCGATCATTGGAAAACCAAGATTGAAAAAGAAATCATGGAGAGAATCTGGAGCTGGATACTTAACAACAATGATAGATGCTGCATTTTATCCAGACAACTATCCAGAACAATTTACCAGTGAAGAAAATGTTTATGCTTGGAATGTGATTCCAACTGCTCAAATGTACTTCTTTGAAAAATCAGGCAAAGTATGTGAGCTGTACTTATATGAAAAAGAATATCCACACTCTGAGAAGACCATGTATCAGATATTCACAAATACAATGATGAAGCCGTATGATGAAGTAATGTTTCAGAACAAATTGAATTATTTTACAAAAAGAAACAACAAGTACATTATAGCTCAAAGAAAAGCTCAAAATCAAAGAACCCTAGAGAAGAGAAGGAAAGAAGAACAAGAACAAAAGAAACTTGATTGATTGAAACATAATCAATAAGTTTAGGGGGAGATTGTTGGAGCAAAACACAGATCAACTTATTACTGATGCTGCGGTTAGTACTGATCATAGGTATTACTGATAAAGACTATGGTTGATACTGATGGGGCAGAAACATTTACTACTGATGAAGTTGATACTGATGAAGACTATAACTTAGTTACTACTGATCAAGACATATTGAAGATACTACTGATCAATAGTAGTTACTACTGATGTTGGTTTTGGACTTACTACTGGTCACCAAACTTACTACTGATGATATGAATTTATTACTGGTGATTGCAGAATACTACTGATACGCGTTTTGGAAGCATATCAAGTCCGAGATCTTCGTAGTGATAGTTATAGAATGTAATTCAATGTATATCTTTATAATTCGAATGTAAATCAAGTCCTAGAATAACTAGGGTAAATAGTTTAGCTTCAAGGACTACTATAAGTATGTTCCTTACGAATTGTAAACGTACGTGTGTATTGTTAACTCGATAATATACATTGAAGCTTTTTGTGAAACTGTATTCTTAATATTTTCGTTTATTATTTACAGTTCATTGTTTTTAATTTATTGATATAGTGTTGATCCGCTGCAACTTCTATAATCAATTAGATCTAAAGGTGTTTGTTAACTAATCTATAGTTAATCGATCCTGACAATTATGAACCGGGTTGCAAAATTTGGCTATCTGTTATTCTTTTTCTGAATTTTGAAGTTTGTTGGAGGTTATAATTGTAGATGTCTTCTGTCTTTGCTTGTGTATCCAAAATTACTGACCTGATCTCACATTTCTTTAGAAATCTTAGCCTATACGATTTTGAATCGATCTTGTTGATATTATGTTAAATGGAGCAATTTTGTGCTGCTGAAACTATTGTTTACTAGCTCGATTCATCTGATGCAGATTTTTAGTTTTCTCTGTTATGATCGATGGGTCTTTTTGGGATTTCAGTGCGATTTCTAGGGTTTTAAACTGTCGTTATTAACTTTTAGGGCTTCCACGATGTTGAAGCTCAAATTTAAAAGTTAGTGAATTAGGTTTCTGGATGTTCAATCCTAAATGATCAATTGCAAATTCAAGAATTAGAATCAAAATCACCCTATCAATTGAATAAGGTTGCAAATATTTAGGTAATCCTAAATAAATCGGCCTTCTTCGCCCCTAAATACATTCAATCATGGTTACCAAAACACTAACATCTCATTAGATTCAGTCCTCATGTAATCGTTCCAAGTTGTTATTATGTCAATTTGATTGATTTATTTGGTTTATATTTAAATAAATTACAGGGATATAAGTAGGGCAACCAATGTTAGAACAGTTACTAATTTTCACCAGAGGAGGATTAATCCTCTGGACCTGCAAAGAGCTTGGAAATGCTCTCAGAGGATCACCAATCGACACTTTAATTCGTTCTTGCCTTTTGGAGGAGCGATCTGGTGCAGCATCATACAATTATGATGTACCTGGAGCATCATATACACTCAAATGGACATTTCACAACGAACTCGGCCTCGTGTTTGTTGCATTTATCAAAAAATTCTCCATCTTTTATACGTTGATGATTTACTCGCTATGGTGAAGCGGGAATTTTCTGAAATTTATGATCCAAAACGGATGGTTTATGATGATTTTGATGAGACATTTAGGCAGTTAAGAAAGGAAGCAGAAGCACGGTCTGAAGAAATCAAAACAAGTTATGAGTAAGCCCGTTAGCAATTTGGGGAAAAAACAAGGACATCAACAGATGCAAAAATTAGGGTTTGAAGGAGGTGGTAAAAAAAAGAGTAACGGTGCTGAATCGGGTAAAGATAGTGAAAAAGATGATGATGACAATAATGTAAAAACAGGTAATTTGGATGTAGGTAATAGAAATAGGGTTAATGGTAAAGAAAATGGTGGAGCTTTTGATGTAAATAAGCTGCAAAAGCTTGTATCTAAAGGTGGGAAGAAAGGTAATTCTGTTGTTAACAAGGTTTCTAAAGAGGAATTAAAGAAAAAACCTGTGAAAAAAAACAGAGTTTGGGGTGAAAAAGAAGAACCGAAGAAATTGGATTTTACAGATCCGGTTAGTGAAAATGGTGATGGTCACATGAGTGGTGCACAAGTTGTTAAAGGTGAAAGTATGATGGATAAAGATGAAATTGTTACTAGTGAAAGTGAAGAAGATGATGATGAAATGCAAAGTGATAAAAACGTGGATTCGAAGAAAAAAGGGTGGTTTACTTCAATGTTTCAGAGGTAATGTTTTAACTTTTAAAATTAGGGACTATTTGTGTAATAAATAAAGTTGGGGGGCGAAATCCGTAATTTCATACAATTCAAATGGACGATTTATGTAATATAAAAATCAGTAAATTACACAAATGGTCCTTTAGTTTCATAAATTACATTGATAGTCCTTATTTCTGAAACTATTGACACGTATGGTCCTTTACCTAAACAAATGTTTATTTTTACCTAAACTATCGAAACCTATAAAAGTCCGTCTATTTAATGGGAAAAGTTAACGTCTTTTAGGTAAATGACCAAACGTGTCAATAGTTTCAGAAACAAGGACAATCAGTGTAATTTATGAAACTAAAGGACTAAATATGTAATATGGTACAGACCTAAAGGACTATTTGTGTAATTTACTCTATAAAAATTTATATGGTTGCCAACCATGGAACAATTAAATGATTCACCTCAACGTGTTTCAATGAAATTAAATTGTCATAAAATACTTGTATTAACATAAATTTTTAATATTTTCAGCATTGCTGGAAGGCAAATTTGGAGAAAGCAGATTTAGAACCAGCTTTAAAGGCTCTAAAAGACAGGCTTATGACTAAGAATGTGGTATGTGTATTCTGACTATTTATTATTTTTTTATTAATTTGTTGGATAAGATATTGACAAAATCAATATTTTGTGTATATTAATATCAGGCTGAAGAAATAGCAGAGAAATTATGCGAGTCAGTAGCAGTGAGTCTGGAGGGAAAAAAGCTTGCTTCATTTACTAGAATCTAATCAACAGTGCAGGTGACCTAACATTCTCATGATAATTACTTTTAATTTATATTAATTAATAATTAATTTGTGGATAAAATAATCTGTACAGGGTGCAATGGAAGATGCTCTTGTGCGTATATTAACACCTAGGCGATCTATTGACATTTTGAGAGATGTTCATGTTGCAAAAGAACAACGCAAACCCTATGTTGTGGTCTTTGTTGGTGTTAATGGTGTTGGAAAATCCACTAATCTTGCCAAGGTACAAATTCACAAATTATTTTTTTTGGTAATTTTGACCCATTTTCCTACAAATGGGTCGATTTGAGTTACTTTCTTGCATAAAATTATATGTTAGTAAATATAGAGATATATATGTCATGTAATTGTAAATGTGTGGTTTATAGGTGGCTTCAGCAGCATGAGATAAATGTGATGATGGCTGCATGTGATACATTTCGTTCAGGAGCAGTTGAACAACTTCGTACTCATGCTCGTAGGCTTCAGGTATTATATAAATCAATCAATCATTTTTCCGTTCCACCTCTTACTTAATCATTATTCCATTCAGATCCCTATATTTGAAAAAGGTTACGAAAAAGACCCTGCAATTGTTGCAAAGGAAGCCATTCAGGAGGCCACTCGTAATGGTTCAGACGTTGTTCTTGTCGACACAGCTGGTCGAATGCAGGTACTATTCATCGATAATCAATTCCAGCTGTAGTTTATTATGTTTTAATCTTCAAACTTTCATCGATTTACCCCTTAAACTTTTTTCCGGATGATCTAGTCTCTATACTTTGGTAAGCATGTTAGAAAGCCATCGTTGTGATCTACTATCATAGGTTAATCACAATTAATACTTACAAAAGCTATTTTAACCCCTAAACTTTTTTTCTTGCAATAGTCCAGTCCCTTGACTTCTACATAAAAATTTATATTAACATGAACAATAGTCATAATAGTAGTGCTATCAAGTAAAAAGATTAGTGAAAATTTGAAAAAAAGTTTGAGGGTTAGAACGTAAAATAGGTGAAAGTTTAAGGATATGTATCACTAAGAAAAGTTACATCAACAAATGACTAGTTAGACTGGTAAGAGGTCAAGAAAAGTGTTAAAATACCAAGTCAACTCAAAATAGTTGTCAAATACTAAGTCATTGAAGGTTATAGGATAAAACCATAGCCAAACAAATGTTAATGGTTTAAACACCTAATCAATAAAACTTGGAGGGTTAAAACAACATAATTAACCCTAATTGCTTTAAAATAGTGGATGTTTATATTAATTAGCATCTTTTTGGATTTGCAGGACAATGAACCATTGATGCGAAACTTATATATGTAAACAGTCCAGATCTGGTACTTTTCGTTGGGGAGGCGTTAGTGGGTAATGATGCAGTAGATCAACTATCAAAGTTTAATCAGGTTCTTATTATATCATTCTTTATACATAATCATATGTTTAGATTTAACAAGTTGAGTTTTTTTATTTACACCTTCAGCGAGCCCTAGGTTGATTGATGGAATCTTGCTAACCAAGTTTGATACCATAGCTGATAAGGTAAATCTCGAATTTATTTAAATTAGTTTTCATTATTTTTGGGTGTTAAATAATTAAATTATGATTTGTAGGTTGGGGCTGCACTTTCGATGGTTTACATATCTGGATCGCCTGTGATGTTTGTGGGGTGTGGACAGTCTTATACAGACTTGAAGAAGCTCAATGTTAAGTCTATTGTCAAGACACTGCTTAAATGATTCACTTGTGTTGTGAGTCACCCTACTCTTTGCTTTCGGTTTGTTTGGGGTGAAACATGTTTCTGACCGATGATCCGTTACTTGTGTTATATTTATGTGATAAACATCGTTGTCAACTTTTTATCATCGTCATGTGTTAAATCTTGTAGTAAGCTTGTTTTTGGATGAGATTTTGTTTTCCCCCCTTTTTACTGTTATAATTATTTTTCTTTAAAATCATTAACATTACTTAATAAATGAGGGTGCATCACTACACTCACTGACTTTCGACTTTAATCTATTAAAGGACTCGGCGTGGGTGGTTTTTAACACCGCCAAAAGCAAAACTTGGCCTATAACTTCATTATACCATACCATTTGGTCCAGGTAGACGGCATTCCCCATTACTATGACTTTCGCCAAAGTTAAAATCTCCTTTTTTCTTTTCTTTTTTATTTATTTTGTAAATTGTGATTGGTTGGGGATATTTTTTGTGACTCCTAGAGGGGGTGTTAAATAAATGTTAAACCAGGGAGCGTAACTTTAAGGTAACCATACTTAGAGTGACGTTATAGCTAACCATACTTAGAGTGACGTTATACCCATTTCACAGTTTTTTTTTCTTCCTGCTTTTAACATGGCTATAAACCTATAATATTGAAGTGTGGGTGCGAGGGAAGTAACTCCCTAGTGTTATAGTCAAAATGGTGTTAAATGGGTCTCACATTTGTTTTTTTTTCATGTATATTTAAATTTATATGGAGGAAACTAAAATATACTCCCTCCGTCCCACAAAAAACTTCCCATTTCACTCTAAACTTTTGTCCCACAAAAAACTTCCCATTTCACATATTTGGTGGGCTCCACCCAATAAAAAACTATTATTATTAAAAACCTCACCACTAATGTCCACTAACTATCTTTCTCTCTCCAATCTAACCTTATATTTTAATCAAAATTATTATCAATTACCCCACCACTAACTATTACCTAAAAACATGTGCAAAAGCCAAATGGGAAGTTTTTTGTGGGACGGAGGGAGTATTACACATTAAAATTACGAAAATTAAAATACATTAATATTAAAATTACGGAAATTACAAAATAAAAATAAAAATAAAACTATAATTATTCTTCTTGAGCGTCATGTTACAATTTAAGTTCCCAAAGATGCTCGATTATTTCGCGCCGAAAGTAGTTGTATACAATTTTATCACGTAATTATTTTCTTGCGATGAACGTCACATCTCTCAGTCCAGTATGTTGCAAATTCGTTACAGGGCTGACATACGATTCGTTATATTTGGTAAGTAATGTCACTAAATCTACATTTACTCATGTAATATTATGCCATAATAAGTTTTCAAAATATTCCCTAGACAATTTTTTCTCAATAATTGTCATCTTCCTCCATTGGAGGTGACTCATTGAGATCAAAGTCACAAAGCAACTTAGAACCACCATTGGTTGTAACCATCAACCCTTCAACATTATTCTCGTTTTCAACATACGTGTTCGTCTTCATAGATTCATCAATGGGATTGCTTGCATTTATGACTTCTTTGCCCCGTACAACGCTTGATTCAGCCATATATGGATCACCATTACCAAGGAGCAAAAGACCCTCAACCATTATTTGTAAATTTCCTTCACTAGGTTCCCACTTTGGGCGATCTTTAGTCATGATCATTAGAGTTTGTGCAGCAATTCGTGCATCATTATTAGCATCCCTATTAACATTTACCTCGGCAACTCTTACTCCTAAACGACAACTTTTTTCTCCCTTATTCACCCCCCAACCGGCCGAAGCAACCACCACCTCGGTGTCCTGATCATGGTTCTCACCACCTTGGTTGACATTATTGTGGTTGTTAGATGATGCGAAAAATGTATTCCAATCGTCATCATGGTGCCTCAACAAATGTTCATACATGGACTTCATAGATAAATAAAAAATCTTGTTGCATAAACGACAAACTGGTATACCTTCACCTTTTATAAAACCCACGGGGAAATTTTTCCTAACTTCTAGATTTTCTAGTTCATTCTTCGCCATATGATCATGCGGTTTCTTGGCTTTATTGTAAGTTGTTGTTGCGGGTTTGAGTAAAGTGGTGTCAATCACTTTAATGGCGTTCTTGAAGTCGTTGTATGCATTTGTAGGTCCGGCGAAAGCCACAGTATCATGAACCACCATGTGAGTGTTGAGTTCTTCAGTCGATGAAAACCAATTCTTGCATTCCATGCAAAATACCCTTCCATGATTCTTCTCTTCAACTTCACAAGAAGACGAGATTTGATCAATCACCTTCTTCTGCGTGTTTGAGCTTTCACCTTTCATGATCATCGTGTCAACTGGATCCTTAAAGTCGAACGGAAATTTTCCTACAGAAGTAGGAGATAGAGATCTTGTGTTACGATTCTTACCTTTAGAATTCATGTTTGTTTATAGAGATCAAACTGAGAAACCCTAACGAATTTCTTGATTTCTTGATTTGATTGTGCTAGCTTATGCGTGAATCGAAATCGAGTATATAGAGAAAGTTACTTGGCAGCAAATTAAGCAATTAGAATTACAAATGGATACGTACTAACATTGTTTAATATAAAAATATTAATTTGTATGTAATTAAAAAGATAAATTATATCCTAAATTTTTGCATTATCTTTACTTTAAATGGTGTAAATTAGAAGACCGTTTTCAACATTTGTTATCTGATAACCATAATACGGATAGGAGCATACGAAATTAGTAATTATCGTTAGTGCGCGCGGTCCTCGAACTTTGAAACTCGAATACGGAATTTTCACCTAAACCCTTTTCTATTTCCTAATTTTTTTATTTTGTATATAGTCACCATATTAATTTGATCAACATGAAATAATGAAATAGATACCGGCCATGACAACCTATTATTGATTACTAATATTAACAAAATAAATAAAAAATAAGCATAAATAAAAAAATATTATTTGTATTAAGAAAATATTATAGTAAGTGTTAAAAGGAAAGCTTATTTAGGAGGCAATTTAATTGTCTTTTTAGAACAAGCTTAGTCTTTATATTATAAATAAAAAGGCTTATTAAGAAAATAAACTTCTAAAAAATAGCTTACCAATAAATAATAGTGAAACACAACACGAATTCTTAAATGGATCAAACGTCCGAAATATTATCAGATGCATAAAACCAAGTGTGAATGTAATACAATTTTAACAATATTTAATACGTTATCTATTATTAACGCGTAAGATAATTAAATTGTACAGCTGGTTGGATGATTTGCAGATGCAGGAATTCGATGATTTTTTATAGTGGCAAAATGCGTAAAGTAGATATATAGTAGATAATATTACTTTGTTTTTTTTTCTTTTCATAGCTTACCTGTAGAAACCAAAAATGTAAGATTTTTTAGATTAATTGGTTAAATTTTTTTTATAATTACTTTGCCAGACTCTAATAATAAATTCATGTTAAAAAAACATTATTTATTACCATGGCAAAATCCTGTTGCGTTACGAGTATGAAAGTTTCATGAGTTATGTATAGGTGGTGTGAGAACAATTGTAGATGTGATTATGTGTCGATTCTAGTTTAATTTCAGAAAAAAGAATCTACAAAATAGAAAGTTAAAATGATATCAACGGATAAAAATATAAATCTATGTATTCGGATATTACCATGCACCACACAACATCAGGCGCCTAGGGGTCCCGAAGACTTGATAGAAGTCACAGATTCTATCCCTCATTAGATAAACATTTACAAGATAGCCACATAAGAGTTCAGAAACAGTCATTTCAAGTTTTCAACGTCTAGATCGCGTACGTACATCACAAGCAAAACTTGGGCACCCATAAAGCCCCAAAATATCTCCTGGGATCATAATATAATATAATTAGCTTAAGCAAGATAATACTACTGTACAAAACACTACACTACCCAGATACTCGCATCTTCACCAACACCTGTTTTCATCTTATTGTAATCCTCAACTGTTTCGACCACTTGTATAAATGTTCCCGTTTCCATTCTCCTCACCTCAGCAACAACCGTTTTCTTTGTTTCCATTATGATTTCCTCCACAATGTCGCACGTCTTTTCAGATTCAAGTTGCCCCTTTCGATGAAGTTTGGCCAAATGCTTCTTTCCTTTGTTATGATTATTCATCGATTTTTCAGAAGGAACTCCCACTTGACATAACTCACACCAAAACCTAAATTTACATCTCTTGTTTTCTACCTTGTTACTATCAGATGTTACTGAATTACTAGTTATTTGAGCCTTTTTTTGCTCTGAGGAGGTCGGGTTGACTGTTGGTTTTTCGTGTGTAACCCCAAGACCAAAGTTAGAACCGGTTTTATGAGCTAGTAAATTTGCTTCATTAGCTTGGTGTTTCTTCCCTTGAAGATGTTGGTTTAAACCACCTTCACTTGACAGATGGCACAACTCCATTCCGCTTTCACTTTCTTTTTTGAATTATCAGTTGTACCTTGACAAACAGGTGCTGTTGATCTTCGTTTTGTTCCAGATATAGATTTAACATCGCCCTTACCCTACAATTTGAGAAAACATTACCTTTTATCAAAACTACAAAATATTTTCAATGACAGGCAACTTGTGATTTCAAAACACAGAACCAAGTTCTATTATTAAGATTAAAACATCACAGATGGACAACATAGCAGTAGTCAATTCGTGATTTGTCCATTATTTCAGATTCATATGCAATTCATAGATCCACCAGCAACACACATAACGAAATATACTAATCATGAAAGCTGCAAAATAAAATGCAAGAAAATAACCAAAACAGTAACCTCCTTTTTGTTGTCCACTGGGAGAGGCGAATTAATCTCTTTAATATTACCCAAACGGGGAAACCCTAAAGCCCCTGGTTTCACACCGGCGGCCACCATGGCTGTACCTTTCATCAATGGACATTATAAGTCTCTCCTCCAGTCCAATCGGTTGCTTGTATATACTTCTCTGCTCGTACAGGTTTGGTGGAAGTAATGGCGGCATAACCACCGAGCAAAATCCTCCGCCTCTGCCCATCGCCATCATCATCAACTCATCCCGCACCTCATTCTCTAAAATGCGCCTACGCTCAATCTCCTTTGCGATTATCTCTTCTCTCATCATTTCTTTCTCAATCGGTTGCCTCCCTCATTTCCATGTGTCCGGAGAAAATGCCCGCTGCTACACGGCTTCCATCATAATTTTTGTTCGGATATCCTTCTGCAACTCAAAAAATCAAAATAATCACACCTTTGCGTCTGAAAGATTTAAGAATTTCACATACTTAAAGACCGATAGTTCACATTTTCCTCTATATTCTCTAAAATTGAAAACACACAAAATCATTACAAACCTCGAACCGTATAACTGGAAGACGAGTGCGTGTGATAAATTGGATTGTGGTGGCCGTGTGCATATGCATCAAATGCTTGAAGACTGAACTTCATTGTTAACCCCAGAGAAAGTTAGGGTTTAACAGGCCACAGAGAAGCGATTGATATCGAAATGTGTGTGTTTGAAAAGTTGTACTCCGTATTGTTTACTGCCCAAAATTATTGTTCAAACGGTTTAATAAAAATGCATTTAAGTATGCAACTAATTAAATTTTATTTTAATATTTTTACTTTCTACCTTTTTTCTAGGTGCAGTTTTCCAGTTCATGATAATTTTGGGCAAAACGAAAATATGGAAATGAAATTAAGATGGAACGAGTACTATATTTTTCAGTATTTTATCTTTCTACTCTCAAAATAATTAATGTGATCCATTAATATTTTCTTAATTTCAACATTTTATTAGGAAAATGATAGTCTTAAGGGCTGTCAATAAAACGTCAAGACACACATCAAAAACTTGTATAATAATCAATAACCGCTCTTGCATTTTAATAATCAACCACCATTAATAAAAGTACAAACATTGTATGCATATAACTAACTCTTAATAACAGCCCTGAAGATTGTTATTAACAAAATTTTTTTATTGATATATTTGTTTACATTAAAGGGTTGTCATACCCAAATATAGATAGCATTGGCGATTTATTTGAATGGGTTGACATGGGTATATGGAATTATAAGAAGAAATTACAGCAGTTTGCCTTACGACGATTTGGATGCTATGAAAGTTTAGAAATGCTCTATTTTTAAAGAAAAAGAACTGAGAAAATATTGTATTGCGGGGTCTATTCAAGAATGTGCTTTTAACTGGATAGGTAATTGTAAGGTAATTTATAAAGTTAGTTGGATAGATTGGCTTTTAAACTCATATATGTAATGTTTTAGTTTCTTGCTAGTTTTTTTCAACTGTTTAGAAAAAAAGTAATATGTGAACGACCATCGTTTTTGGGTTTTAAAGTGACGATTAACTTTCATGCGCCTCTTTTAGGGGCGAGTGTAACTTACAATCGTAGAAGTCTTGTCAAAATGAATGAAATTTAACTCAATTTTCGTTTTAGAGTTTATTTAAATATTAGGGGTGATAATTTCTGACCCGACATAAAATCTGAACTGAAACCGACACAAAAATAAACATGTTTGAGTTGAGGTAAAAAGTTTTGGGTCAGTCCCGGGTCGACTCAACTGACTCGTTTATCAAACATGTTAGGTTCAGGTCAATGAAAATATAATGGAGTCGACTCGTCAACCCATTTAATTATTAATATATATATATATATATATATATATATATATATATATATATATATATATATATATATATATATACTACTTTCTAAAGCAAATTAGACATTTCTAAATAAGGAATGTCTGAATTCAAACCTGCCATATTTAGCAATGTTCACTTTGCCTGAAAAATAATTAAAAAGCTGGTTTAGACGAGGCTCGAACCCGAGTGCGAGTGCTCCATAGGTGAAGCTCTTACCATTAGCCAAAGTCACAGCTTTGGTTAAATCTTCATAACACTTTAGACATAAGGTGTTTCCCAAATGTATTTACACCGGCCCATCAACACTTGGAATTGTAACAACGCCCATTTTAATGCCGACCCACACAGAATTTAGAGGTCGTTTCAAGTCAATTGCCCTAATTAAGAGGCTGTTTCAAAACCATTAGAGGTCGTTTCAAAACAATGTTCTCTTATGTCTCTGACCGTTTTCTTCGTCAATTCAAAGTTTGTGCACATGAGGGGTGCTTGAAATCACCATAATTTGCTCCGCAATTATTTCTTGCGTTTCAAATTGCAATTGGTGCAAACTTCAATCCTCTTGTGCTCTACTTTTCTGTTTTCAATAGGGCAAATCACGGTATGCACAATGCGGTAGCCAAATGCTCTGTTCACATCCTCTTTAAGCTCACTTAAGAGCATTTACAATGCCGAGAAGAAAAGGAAACAACAAGTCATAATTAAATTTCTCATGGTCATGTAAAACCACGGTATGCTATATTCTTAATTTTTTCTTCATTTATACATGCCTGAAATCAGCAGATTATTTGATTCTTGATACATTTCATTTGTAACCGCAATCTCTTCAGTTGGTTGTATTCTTATATTTTGCAAGATATGAAGATTTTAAATGTGACTTCTGATTTTGCAGGGAAAACTTACTGATGGAACACAATTTGATTTCAGATTTGAGAGGGGTGACCCAACTGAATTCGACCTTGGTACTGGTCAGGTGATTAAAGGTATGAAACCAACCATTTTTTATGGTATTGTTAAATTTCTAATATCATATTGATTTGCATAGTTATTTGTATAATTAATTAAAAGGATTAAACTTTAGGCCTAATCAATTTTGCGTTCTTAATATATGGTGACTGAAATGTACTTTGTTATCGTCGTGCATTTGGACTTGTACTATATCTTTGGACTTGTAGTGAAAGGTTAAAAATACACTCAGTTTACATGGTTGTTGTGCAGAACACGGATGATTAATTGTGTATGATTATATGCCTAATCTTAGTTTACTCTCACATCTTCATAGTCACCATTTTGCTAAAAGCCTCCTTGATTTGTCAAAAAGAATAAATATTGCAACTGGATCTGCTCAAGGAATTGTGTTAGTTCTTCAACAACTTGAATATTGAAACATGTTTTTGTTGGACTCATATGTGCACATAAGCAGCCTGATAAAAGACTGACAATGCTTAAGGTTGTTGAGTGGGTAAAGAATGAATTGAAGGAAAAATTTAATGTGATTGAATGATGAGATGTTTAAAACGGGTTTGGCTGGTGACTGTAACTATTGTGATAGTTTAGATTTCGTTTCTGAAGAGAGAGAACAAATACATGAACGAAATTGTGTGACATAGTCATGTTAGTGTTTGTAAACTTGGACTTTCTTATTGATGTCACCAAATTATTTTCGTGAAAATTGAGGGGTTTTATTGGTTCCAATTTGTCACAGGAATTTGTTCCTTTTGAAAACGATAATGCTTATATCCTTCAAATTTGTTTTATTTCATGCTGGTCTATTATTTATACAATTTTTTATCTTTATGTCTTGCGATCACGCACTTGGTTTCAAATCTCGAGAGTTTACCTGCCACGTTTAAGAATTACATCCTTGGTTTCACAAAAACTTCAATAGAAATCGTTCTATTTGAATATTAAAGTTTTTTTTATTTAAATATTAAATTGTTAGTGCTTACAATTTTATTGTTTATTGAAGTTAAGAAGTCAACTCTTTTTTGGCTTAAATGTGACTGACAGAGAGTATAACAAGAAGACTATACCAAACATTGATATCTACAAATTGGTTGCTATTACACACATAATGTTAAACACCGTGCAGATTCCCAAAGGGATTGGTTTCTACAACATTTATGGAAACACCTTTTGATGTTTTGTATGTTATAAGAATCAACTTTGTTTTTGATTCGATGTAAATTACCTTGGAATGATATGTATAATAAGTTTGAGGGGTTTTATGCAAGTAAAGTTATTTTTAGACTCTTTATGTTTAGTGTTTACTATGCTGCATTTATGGTTCAGAAACTGATCCAATCAACAAAGCATTTGAGTTATTATGCCACACATTGGTAAGTTATTCAGTTAACTGTGAAAATTATTTAATAGTCCGCCCAGAACTTAAGGCTTGTGCTCAAATCTTTTATGTGGGATGAATTGTTGCATATATCTGACTGTTGTATATGATTCATATAACTATTGTTGGCATGGCAACTTGGCCTTGATGAGAATTAGTAATTATTATATAGCATTGCAATGCTCGGGAGACCTATCGACAACACGTATGACCGAACAACATTGCTCGCCGCCGCAAACTATATGTACAAGGTGGCGACATATAACAAAAAGGGTTTTCTTGCCAAGAATACTTCTATCTCCGTCTGAAGCCCACATGTTTCCGGTTAGGCTAAGCTTTTCAATGACAATCAACAAAGCCCAAGGATAGACAATTCCAAACGTGGATGTTTATCTGCCGGAATCGGTGTTCTCGCATGGGCAACTTTACGTTGCCCTTTCAAGAGGAATTTCACGTGACAATACAAAAGTATTGGTAACTCCAGCAAAAAAATTTAATCTCGATGGAGTTTACACAGCAAACGTGGTGTATTGAGAGGTTTTACATGATGAGTAACACGTATAAACAAACATTTCTTCCCTGTATTTTATACTAAATTAGGTTTGTCGTGTTACCTCTATTTTATACACAGTTTTCATGCTTATGTAGTGTATTCGCTATAAAAATATGTAACCAAATGACTTTTAATCGCCAGGAATATATAGTTCGCAGCCCGGCGCATCGCACGAGTTTTAACCTAGTATATTTATACATAGTATATAGTATACTAGTTCAAACGTAACTAATAGTTAGATAAAAACTAAAAATGCTACTTAGTAATTTGGTATTCTAGTATTTTAATATGAATTTGTTGAATAGTAACAATGTTTTGACATGTTTGACCCGTTTAACCTGCTAACTGTTTAACCCGTTTAATTAAAGGGGTTATATGAGTCATGTTCGGGTTAAAGGTAAACATGTTAGGGTTGAGATAACTGACATGTTTATATGAACACGTCGATTTCGGGTTGAACGTTTCTGACCCGCCAACCAGAACCCGTCAATCCAAACACGATCTGAATTGCCATATGTTTGTGATAAATAATTATATACATAAATTATATACAAAAATAATTATATACATAAATTATACTACCTCCGTATAAAAATAAGTGATACACTTCTTGAAACACGGTTTTTGAGGCAAAAGATTAAAAAGTAGTTTAAAATAGATTAAAGTTGATAGTTAGTGGAGATTGAGTCACACTTCTTTTGAATAAAGTGATATTAATGATGTTTAAAAGTAAAAGTAAGGGTAAAAGAGTAATTTTATTTTATTAAAGTAGATAGTTAGTGGAGAAAGGGTCCCATTTTTTTACCAAATTAGGTAAGTTTTGGAAGTGTATCACTTATTTTGTTACACCCCTAAATAGAAAGTGTATCACTTATTTTGATATGGAGGTAGTATTTTATATATCCAGCTTACAAATATAGTAAGTGTTCAAAGAATATTACTTATTTTGAAACACCCCAAAATGAAAAGTGTTTCACTTATTTTGATACGGAGGAAGTTATAAGTTATTATAAGATTCATCATTTGAAGATATTAAGACTTGGGGTAACGCACGACCAAGAATTTGGCCGTGACCTGCCACATCCCACCAAAAGATGCGTCCCCCCTTACGCCCACACCACTTCGACGCGTCGAAAGTATCCATCGGTCGTCCAGACGACCGGTCAATTTTCAAAGGGGGAAGGTTTTTTCAAAGGGGAATGATTTGGTCGCCTGGTTACGTGTGTTTGTGTCAGGATCGAATAACTTAATCAAGTTATTAGAAACCCAGATCTACTAACACAAGAAGTTACAGCGGATTAACACTTATGTTATTAGATTAAGAACAATACAAACTGCAATTGAATAAGAATAAAATGAAGAACACAGTTATCACAAAAAGCTTCAATGTATTAATTCGTTCGATCAATACACGTATGTTTACAATTCATAAGGAACTATATATACTAGTCCTTGAAGCCTAAATTAATAACCTAGTTATTCTAGGAATCGATTACAATTGAATTACATAAAGATATACATCCTATAACAAACTAAGCTAGAATCTCGGACTCGATCAGCACCATAAATAGAATCAGTAGTATTTGTTGATCGTCAGTAGTATTCATCATCAGTAGTAACGTCCAAGCTTAGCATCAGTAGTATATAGCATTTCTGCCCCATCAGTACTAACTTCATTCTTCATTGATCAGTACCAACTGCAGCATCAGTAATAGAATGATATCTTTGTTTTATATCCCAACAATCTCCTCCTAAACTTATTAATTCGCTTTGAATTAATCAAGTTTCTTTTTGCTCTTCATTCTTCTTAGCTTGTTCTTCTAATTGTTTAGCTCTTCTTTGTCTGCCTTCAATTGTTCTTTGATTTTGCAGCTTTCTCTGAGCAATAATATACTTGCTGTTTCTTTTGATAAAATAGTTAAGTTTGTTATGGAACATTACAGCATCATGGGGTTTCATGATTGAGTTTGTGTAAAGCTGATACATTGTTTCCTCAGAATGTGGATATTCTTTTTCATACAAATATAGTTCACAGTTTTTGCTTGATCTTTCAAAGAAATACATATTAACTGTGGGTAACACATTCCAGGCATACACATTTTCTGTGTTTGAAAAGATTTCAGGATAGTTATCTGGATAAAATGCAGCATCTATCATTTTGGTCAAATATCCAGCACCTGATTTCCTCCATGACTTCTTAGTCATTCTTGGTTTGCCTATAATCAGGACTTTAATAATATCAGCTCTGCTACAAGACATAACTAATGGTTTCCAACCAGTAAATCTTTGAACTGATTTGTCTTGTCTAATAATCTCAATAGCATCACCAACCATTCTCCAATTTATAATTGGACTATCTTCAATGGGAGCAACATGAGTGTCAAATACCTGTATTTCCTGTTTCTTTTTCTTCCTTTGCTCTGTTTCAACTTCATCTCTTTTTCTTTTCTCAGGAGGTATTGAAGATTCTCCAGTTGTTAGAACTCTGGTGAGTACTGTCATGGGATCTATTTCAATTAAAACTTTTTCTTTTTCAGCTTCAACTTCTAATTCAGCTAATTCTTTCTTTTTAGCAGTACAATATTTATCTACTATTGTAATCATCTTCATTCTACCAAAAGATTTTGCACTATGCCCCTTTGACTTCAAAAAGTCAATCATATTCTTTTTCTGTTCAAATATGTCATCTGGTAGGTCAGCCTTTTCCCTTTTACATTCGGCTACAAGGTCTTCAAGACAATTTAAATGTTCTTCTTCTATCTTTCTATGTCTTTCAAATTCTGCTTTTTAACCTTCTACCAGGACACCTTCTATTTGAGGAACTTGTACCTCAGTTTCTTGACTTTCAGGATTTTTCAATCTTTCCTCTTCAGCCTTTCTCTTGTTTTCAAGAGCTTGAGTTTTAGCAACTTTTCTTGCATATCTGATCTTCTTCACTTTTAATTTGTCTAACCTGTCTTTTCTTACCAGGTTCATTTTGTTTACCATATAATGACCTAGAGCTCTGTTTGGATAGTCATCATTAAAGATTTCTTTTCCTTTTCCAATACATATTGAAAGTTTAGGTGGAATATATTTCATATCAGGGACTTCTGGTAATATTATTGATGGAGAGAATAGATGAACTTCATTTTGAGGAAGTATCTTGGGGTGTGGAGGAAGTTCACATTCATCTACTTCATACCAGTTCACATTGTCATCAATATCAGGTATGACAAGTGGCTGTTGTGGTGTTTTAGGTTTTGTAACAATGATGATCTGTTCTTCTCAAGAAGCTCAGGAATCTCTTCATCTTCTTCTTCAGTAGTAACCAAGGTGGTTGCTACTGGTGTGATTGCTGTTGTGATTGCTACTGGTGTAATTTCAGGTTCATACACCACAACTCATTGTTCTTCATTTACTACTGGTGAGGTTGCTATTGGAGTTACTATTGCTAGGGCATCAGTAGTATCCATAAACTCTTCTTCTGGTGCATTTACTACTGGAGTTTCTTTCTCTTTAATAGGGTCAGTATTAACAACCTCTTGATCCTTGTTTTCTTTAATTTCCATTGGATCAGTAGTTTCAATGACTTCAGTAGTAACTGGTGAGTTTATTTGTTCTGCAGTTTGTGATTGGTTTGCAGACACAAATACATCATCATCCAGATTTTCCATTTCTTTATACAGGTTCTCACCAATACTTTGACCTGTTTCACCATGGACCTCTTTTAAGTTTAGAAGGTCTTTTGCTGCAATTGATTGATCAATCATCCCTTGAATTTGATCTTTCTCCCCCTTAGTGATCTCAACTTATTGAGCCTCACTACTTGCAATCTTTCTTTGTAAGTTCCTGATCAAATTTGATTGCCTTTGAAGCCTGTGTTCAAACCTCCTATGTCTTTTGTTCAAGGTGTTTATATAGTGCTTCATGTAGGTCATGGTTTTCTTTTGATTGTTTAATAAAGTCAGACAATGTTGTACAGTGGTTTTAAGGTTTTCCTTCCTATCCGTCAATTTTGTGGTTTTAATACTGCCCTCAGCCCCTTTGGGTGGATCATTGGGCTCATTGGGTACATTGGCTTTGAGGTTTTCCATCCTATCCGTCAATTCAGTTTGTTCAGTTCTACCCTTATCACTTCTTGGTGATAAATTGGGTTGTTTGGACACTCTCTTCTTCCTAGAAGAAGCAGTAGTGCCCCCCTTTTGGTTTCTTGGCACCGGGGTCCTCTTAGTAACTCCTCAAATTTTGAGTCATCACTAAGATTTGCCGAGGTCTGAGTCCTATTGATGTTCTCACTAGCCTGTGCACCCACCTTTGGGGTATCAGTAGTGAGAGCCCTTTCCTCATGCCCTCTCTCCTTCCTGGAGGACAACTCTTGGAGTCTGGTGTTTGACTCAATTGGTCCCCTGGTGTCCTTTAAGGAAGTTCTCTTCCTTTTATAAGTTTTAGAAATTTGTTTGGTTCTGGTCTGGTCTTCCTCAGAGTGAAGAGTAGCACTCTGGGGATTAATTTCATGTACCTGGGACATTTGCAGGACATCTGTTGGTTCATTTAATTGAGTGGACTGAATGGGTTCTGTTTGGGCTGTATTTGGTGGTGGAGTTGGTTGGGGTTCAATGGGGTGACTTGAACCTTCTCCAGTTGGGGGATGATCATAGATCATGTTTGAGAATAGTGGAGTATCTTTACCAGAAAATTTAAATTGTTTTCTCATGTTTGCAAACACCTTTTTATTTAATTCTGGTGTAACAAATCTGTTTTTAGGAAGAGAAAGATTTTGAAGTTCACAGTAAAAAATATGAGTTAGAAATCTTGGATACATTAAAAATTTTGCAGATGACAGATTTCCAAGCATTCCCTCAAATATCATGTTTGAAAAATTAAAAACTTGTCCTGTGCTCAGACAAACAACAGCAGATGCTATTGATTTGTTGAACTCATTCCAAGTACTTCTTTTTGGAGAGATACAATGTTGAATAGTATGTACCAAAAACTTCCATTGAGGTGAAAGAAGACCCTTTTGAAAAGTAACTATATCTGGTCTTCCTTCATACCCCATTTTCTGTAACGTTTCAACAAGATCTTCCTTTGGAAGAGAGAACATACCTGACTCATCATTGAGTTGAAGATGATTTCGGATTGATTGTTCAGTGATAATGATCTCCTTTCCATCTACAGTAGACTTGATTTTGGACATATTGGAGTCTTCAACTCTTTCAGCATTTGTCCAGAAATCAACTAGGTGTTGTTGATATGCTTTAGGATTGATGGTGAGAGCAAACTTTATATATGAGTTCTTTAGGAACATCACAATAGGACGAAAGTCCTTTGTACCATCTGGATTTCTCAAGAAAGCACACATATTGTGGAATTCAGAAAATTTGAGATCAGTTGTGACTTCGAGTGATTTTAGGGTTGCCATTCTGCTTGATTTTGATCTGTTGTTATGAATCTTTCAGAGAGAGTGTTCGTTTTGGCACGAATTTCACTTTGGTGAAAGGAATTGAGTTGTTACTGATGCAGGGTTTTGATCGGATTTTGCAGAGGTTTAGGGTTTAGCATAGGATTTATCGAATCGAGGAGAAGATAATGCTAAACTAATCTCAGTCTGCTATTTATATTTTTCGATTTAACCTGCAAAAAGACCATAATCTCCTTCGAATAATAACACAACGGCTATTTTCATGAGGGTCAGTAACGTAATTTAGGTATTTTCCAGATAACGGTCTATTAGTAGTAACTAAGTATCAGTAGTAGAAACATCAGTAGTAACTATTGTTTTCATACTTGACCTAATTTCTACTGAGAAACTCTATCAGTACTAAGTATAGTAGAAGCATACAATCAGTAGTAATAAATAACCAGTAGTAAAAAGAATTTTAAAATTGTACAAAACACTTTACACATGTTTTTCCTTTTAGACTTAACTTATTAAAATCATTCCAATACTGCTAACCAAAAAGCTGAATCTTCCTACATCAAATGCTTTTGTAAAAATATCTGCCAATTGATTATCAGTATGAATTTTCTCTACTTTAATTAATTTCTTTTCATTGCAATCCCTTATAAAGTGAAATCTAATTTCAATGTGTTTTGTTTTAGAGTGTTTTACTGGATTATTTACAATACTGATAGCACTTTGATTATCTATAAAAATTAGAGTTTTAGTACTTACCTCAGATTCAAACACTCTCAGTTCATTGTAGAGTTCATCAATTTCTTTCTCTTCTAGTGCATCTCCTTGTCTATATATCACAGTATACATAGACCATTCTTCACCTAGAGACCTGAGAAACTTTCTGTTGACATCATCATTGTCTGGTTGATAACCAACTTGATTTGGTTCACCAATAAGTTTGTTGAACCTATCAAATACTTGAGATAATGATTCATTCTTCTGTCCTTTGAAGTTTTCAAAGTCTTGTTTCAGAACAGACTTCATGTTTCTTTTTGTACTCTTTGTGCCAACAAACCTCTTTTCCCGAGCATGCCATAATTTCTTTGCATCATCATATTCAACAAAGAGATGTTGATAATCATTGGGAATGGCAAGCAAAAGAGTGCTTAGGGCTTTGAGCTCGATCCCTCTGTCCTTCTTCTCTTTCTCACACTTGAGTTTGTCTACTTCAGTTGAACTGGTGGCTATTTGAGTTTGAATAGTTTTGTTGCCTTCAAGAACCACTTCCCACATGGAATAATCAGTAACCAGCATGTATTGCTTGATTCTGTTTTTCCACATCCCAAAGTTATTGGGAGTGAGAATTGGAATCTTGTTTGCTTGAGTACTTTCATTGTTAACAGACATGATTAACAATTTTGAGATCGAAAGTATGAAACTTTTTGTTGTTCTTAATTCGTAGATCTAGAACCGTAAAGCTCTGATACCACTTGTCAGGATCGAATAACTTAATCAAGTTATTAGAAACCCAGATCTACTAACACAAGAAGTTACAGCGGATTAACACTTATGTTATTAGATTAAGAACAATACAAACTGCAATTGAATAAGAATAAAATGAAGAACACAGTTATCACAAAAAGCTTCAATGTATTAATTCGTTCGATCAATACACGTATGTTTACAATTCATAAGGAACTATATATACTAGTCCTTGAAGCCTAAATTAATAACCTAGTTATTCTAGGAATCGATTACAATTGAATTACATAAAGATATACATCCTATAACAAACTAAGCTAGAATCTCGGACTCGATCAGCACCATAAATAGAATCAGTAGTATTTGTTGATCGTCAGTAGTATTCATCATCAGTAGTAACGTCCAAGCTTAGCATCAGTAGTATATAGCATTTCTGCCCCATCAGTACTAACTTCATTCTTCATTGATCAGTACCAACTGCAGCATCAGTAATAGAATGATATCTTTGTTTTATATCCCAACAGTTTGGTCGGGATTTTTTATGTGTTTGGTCGGGCTATGTGGCGCAGAGGTGGCAGGAGTGACCAAACTTAGTTTGATCACCCATTACGCATAGTCTAAGAGCATCTCCAATTCAAGCTTTTAACAAAACTTATTATCTTTTTGTATAGGTTATTTATATATGTATGACCTCGTAACATAAAAGTTTTGGTTCAAAAGGTTTTTCTTCAATAAATCGTTTTGAAAACACACAAAAAACTTTATCATATCTGTATCTATTGGACTAAAAGTTTTATTAAAAGTTTTTTTAATTAATATTTAGTGAAAAATCTAGCTGATAATTTTAATAAGTAATTATAAAGACTTATACATTGTAGATGTTTCAAGTTCACCTTGGTGGTGATTTGATTGATTAATCTTCATTGTGTTATTTAAAACTTTATAATGGTTTCAGTGGCCATGTGTCTCCGACTCTGCGAGCAGCATGATATGAAAGAAATAAATGATATTGGCCCCTCTTCCAGTACACATCTTTCCTTTTGACCCCGGCCTTATCATGATATGAAAGACATAATAAATGATAGTGATGCTGGCCCTCTAACATTATTGTGAGAGACAAATCGGGCAACTTCAAAAGAAAAAAAGAAAACACGAGGATGACATTATATTATACTTATATATTATACCTATAATACATTAAGCATACTACATTTATTGTTCATAAGTATTTACTTTATTTTATCCGAAACATGTCTAATATATACGTGAAAGTTAGAAAGGAAGCAACATGCTTTGAGTGTCATAATTAGGGAGGAGCATAGCGGGTACCCGCCGGTTCCTACTAGAATCGGAATTGAGATCGGAACTGCTGGTTCTTGGAAACTCAGAATCAGAAACAGAACCTCTAATATCGGTTCCTCAATTTTTAGAACCGGAATCGCCAGTTCCAGTGCTGGTTCCGATTGTCGTGTCTTTAAAATTCTAAATAAAAAATTCAACTATTACTAACTAAAAGAGCAAGATAATAAAACATTTAACTAATAATTAAAAATATATTTAACGATTATTACTTATTATGATAAAAATCATACACATATGAAGCAGAGAGCTAAGAAGCATTTTTCAAATATGTGATATTTCATATCCTTTGCTCTTTAAGTTTTGAATTTTAAATTGCATGGATTAAATATTTTATTTTTGTAAAGTTCAATAGTTTTATTAAACATGATACATCATACTTAGTATATTTATAATATATATTTTTTAATAAAGAGAAATCAATCCCGGCACGACCGAGACTTAGTCTCCTTCTCCGCTTCGTAAACATCGGTTCCGGTTACCCACCGGGTAACGGTTCCTAAATTTTGAGAACTGGAACTAGAACCTCTTAGGCCGGTTCCTTGATTTTAAGAACCAGAACCGCCAAACCGGTTCTTGGCCTGGAACCAACGGTTCCAAGATGATTCCAGTTCCAATCTGGTTACCCTCTTTTTATGTTCATCCCTAGTTATAATGGTTATCATCTTTGTTTGTTGAGGCCAATGTCTAGAGTTTGATTCTTGGTTGGTGAACTCTATGTTAAATGTTTTGTTTCTTTTTTCCAGGTAATGGTAATTGAAATTATTAAAAACCCTCTATTTTATTAATTTAAAGAAAAAGTGAAACATAATTATACATGAGAAGTAGGAACTTAAAATAATAATAATAATAATAATAATAATAATAATAATAATAATTATTATTATTATTATGCGTGTTTGAATACATGACTTATACAGGGGACATGTAAACAAGTAATCAATTATAGCCTGATTTTATATGATTTTTACAAAATAGATTTATTTACGCGAGTCAAACATTAATTACTAAAGTCGACAACAATTTGGGTAGTAGGATTGTAAGATTATGTGATCCCATGCATGATCATAATCTCGATTTTAACAACCCTTCATATAAGAACTTCTTAAACAATGGTTGTTCATGTGCATCTAAACATACTGCCAATGACACACTCCTATCATTGTTTGGGCTTGGTAGAATATAAATAGTACCCTCATACAATATGCAAGCCGGTCCCATGAACACGGGCCGGCCCCACCCGAAATCGGCATCATATACTCGTAACCGAGTCCATGTGTTTATGTTCAGGTTCGGGCTTGCAAAGTAACTCGGGCCACGAATCAAAACCGACAAATCCGGGTGCATCTCAAGGTAGTCAATGGCGGATCTCAAATAATCATTATCCATTTTTGCCAATGCGGTTCGGATCAATGACGCTGCATTGGACAACGGTTGAGTTGTGAGGTCGGTGGATTTGGCAAGTGGGGTGGCGGTGAATACAACGTTCCCTATGTAGCCTGGAGGGAGTTGTGGGCTCAATCTGGACCGTCCATTTGTAGCCACGTACAATTTGGTGCTAGGGAGTCCACGTGCCTTGCATGCACACCGCCACAAGTGAGCCGCCAGGATCTCGTATGTGGTGTTTCCACCTTCTCTCTTGGCGGCGGCTTTGAGGGCATTGAGTTGATCAAGTGTGAGCTTTAGAACGTACGGCGGTTGAGGGGTTTGGGGTTGATTTGAGGCCTTTGGAGTTGGGTCTCATTGTCGGAGGGAAGTGATACTCCACGTGGCCATATTTGATGGTGGGCGGGTCACGTGCACGAAGGAGTGTGCGGTCAACGAATGGTGGGATTGAAATGGATCGGCCACGAGCAGTCTCGGACCATGTGTTGATGAAATGGAAAAAAGGATAAACCATCGGTGAGAGTATGAAAGATACCGCAACCAAGTCCAACTCCTCCACACTTGAAATGTGTTACCTGATCACATTTGATTAAAAACGGTTATGTAGGGGTGTCAAATTTTTAATAATATGTTACCAACTGAATTAATAAAGTTGGTAGTTAATATGTTTGGTAGCCAACATGTTTGGTTGGTAGTACCGTACTAATTAAGTAGTCTTGGTACGATAATGGTACAAATTTTTATATACACTGGTAATACCATACAATCTAATAATTTTTTAACACACACATTATTTAGAAAGATCGAGAAAGGTACGGTAACTACGTACATATTATTTTTTTGATTAAAAGTTATAATGTCACAACATGAAGACATTCAAATTACAACTTCTTAGCCTAACCAATCAACATATTACATATTTGTTATTGTGTTATTGTATAATGTTAATAATCAAGCATGTGAAGTTGGCTAGAATGCTATAAACTAGAGTATTACGACAAGAATACTATATAATTTGTTACTTTATCATAGATAATATTTATATAACATTAAACGTATATAATCGTTTTGCTTATTTTGTTTCTGTTTTCAGAAAACTTGGTAATGGGTATAACAGGTGAATGATGAGTAAACATAATAGTATAAAAATGTCTTACTTTTAGTAATAATTTCAAATAAGTTTGTGATCAATCTTGATATATATCATTACCAATTTATACTAACCATGATTGTTAACTGGTAGTTAAATAAATTAGTACCAAGTGTAGTTGGTATGATACTAGCTACATTAGTGTACCAATTAATATAATTGGTACGCTACATGATATGAGAAAAATATGTATGATACCGTACCATATTCACCCCTAATAACAAATCTTTTAACTTTAAAAAGTCAAGTCACTATCCGCCAAATGATGTATTTGGCGAGATTTTTAACAAGGGTAGTGATTTTGAAACCACATAAATTACTTCAAACACTACAACAACTACTTTACAGTATTTGTACAATATGCTTTAAATGTTGTACAGTGTGGTAGATGAAGTAATTTATATGGTCTCAAAATCACTGTTATTTTAACAACCGTTTAACCCAAGAAATTTCTAGGTCCCCGACCTTATTTACTTCACATAGTCAGTACTAAATAATCAGCATTCAACAACAGGACCTCTCGCCTATAAAGGGTCCTTTAATAGATTTTTTCTATAATAACCAACACACATGCCCTGTGTATCATTTTTGTCAACAACTCAAAAGATGACTTGAATCCACAACCTTTAAAATACATAAAAATTAGATTTTGTTGGGATATAACTTAATTGTAAGCCCTTTGGTCAAATATTTTTAGTGAAAAAATATAATAACATATATAAAATTATCTAATTCGGGTCATATAGCAATTTCTAGTTTTAGAGTTACAGTATTTATATGGTTAAATACACATTTGGAATTTTTTAAACTTCCATGTGTTTTTCTCGTTTTCTTGGATGCAAGTACTACAATATTCGGTTGACCAATGTGTATTTTCATCATAAAATTTTTTAGACAATTTGTTAAAAATAATTATAACTTTGTTTAAATTTGTGTTATAAGTTTACTTCTTGCACATTGCGAAGTAGTAATGTATATTGAAACTAAATCAAGTGCGTTATGATGGGCATATGAAAGTTCAGAAAAACGTTTCAAGGAAAAAGTAAAAAATTGTTTTATCTATATGCATTATGCACTCAATAATTGTAAAGTATCCAGGACTAAAGGCCAAAAAACACGAAGTTATCAAATTTAGGGATTGTAAAATGGTGTGATTTTTACACAATAAAATTTGTTGCGTTTACCACAATCATAGCTTTGTATGATTGTACATTTAACTTTAAAACTTGCATTCTATGATGTATGAACTAAAAGTTGCGGTGTAAAAATGAATTCCCATTATAAATGCCTAAACAATAGTTGGGGGGAGTAGAAATAAATATTGTCTCCAAGGACGGTCTATGTAATTTACGCTTCCAAAATCATGGTTTTAAAAGGTTTTACTTGGTATTTGTCATGGTTCATTTAAGACTTAACTATGTTGTCATGTCATGATACAAGACTTGGGGTTAAATCTTGTATATGTAAGGGGGTAAATCTTGTATATGTTGGTGTCTAACTTTATTCACATTTGTATTATGTTAATTAATTGCAAGAATTGTTGGATAGAAAAAAATTAATGAATTATGTTACAATTTATAATCATGTGTTTTTTTATATTTATTTGTTTAATTATATAACTAAATTTATGTACTTCCTCCGTATCAAAATAAGTGACACAAATTGGCTTACACGTTTTTTGAGGTAAAAGATTAAAGTAGAGGTTAAAATAGATTAAAGTACATAGTTAGTGGAGAAGGGGTCCCACTTTTCTTGAATAAAATGATATTAATGAGTTTTAAAGGTAAAAGTAAGGGTATAAGGGTAATTTCACTTTATTAAAGTGGATAGTTAGTGAGTATGGGTCCCACTATTTTTACCAAATAAGGAAAGTTTTCAAAGTGTGTCACTTATTTTGATATATCCCAAAATGAAAAGTGTGTCACTTATTTTGATACGGAGGAAGTATAAAATTATCATCTTAGATCACATCCGGCTTAAAAATGTGATGGTCTCCGAGCCTAAATTAGAGCATGCCGCTAAAACAAAATGATCTTAAAGAGTAGACACGCACTTTGACCATACGACATGAAAGCATATATACATGCACCTGTGCAAAAAATAGCGGGTAGGAAGAAATGTCGTCGGAGTAGTCAACAGTCGGAGTAAGACGCCGGAGCTCCGGAGACGGCGTGAACTCACCAAAGTCATCCAATGTGGAATCCGACTCTGCCTCAACAAATAAAACACCTTCATCATTACAATTAATTACAACTCTGCCATTCTGATCTCTGCCCATTCGACCAGCCATCGGATAGAATGAAACCAGCACATCTGCGAGCGTCTTCTTCATGATGATGGGATCGAAGAAATTAGAGCAACCATTTGGACGGTAGATATAAACAGTTAAAATATGGATTCTACCAACAATGAGATCCAAATTAGAGGTCCACAGCTGCTTTGAAGATGGTACTGTGGGCTTCGAAGGTTGTATGAGCGATGATTGTTTAATATTGATCTCCATCATCTCGTGAATGGTCGCTAGGGTTCGGAGAAATATAGAGATCGAGGGAGAGAAAGAATGAAAAACACACAAATTAAGATTGTTTTGTGCAGGTTCTAATATATGTACAATTAGTTATATACTTTCAAGCTTCAATTTTTACCAACCGACCCAAAATAACTAGTTCAATGACAATAATACATGTTTACTTAGATCACATAAAATACTAATACTCACATTATAAAATACTAATATTCATATAAAATACATATTTTTATTGAATCAGGCCCACCTCTTCGTCATTTTCTCCGTCATTTTACTGACTTCTTAACAGACCTCAATCAAGGCCGTCCCTAGGCATGCGCAACTAGAGTGACCACCTAGGACCCACAATTTTAGGTTCCCGATTTAAAAAAAAAAAATAGCACATGAATACATGTGTATAAACTCATTTGAATCAAGATAAGTCCAACATGATATATTGAAAATAGACGGACTACATGGTCCAATCCGGACATTTAACTTGGGGATTAGGACGAAACTTTTAAGTTGTCGGAAATATTTTACTTATTTGAAAAAAGTGATTTTAGTGCACTAATTTTTTAGATTTTACTCAGAGCCTAAAATTTGATTGAATCAGCTCTCACCGCAAGGAACCAATGGCCCCTAATCCCATGTCATCGGTTGATTAGTTATGCTAGATTAAGGGGCTGTTTGGTAAGTTTCTTAATGATTCAATTAAGAGGCAATCTCTTGATCGATTAAGAGTGTTTGGTAACCCTTTTTTCAGCGTCTGAATCAAATGATATGCCTCTTATTCGCGCAGACATGTGAAGAAGTCTGAATCAAATGGTAAGCCTCTTAATATATTATTTGCCCTTTTTCCCCCAAAATACCCTTAACCTAAAATTATATCTTCAAAATCATCTGCTTCTCCAATCCCTCCGACGAACATGAAGGCCGTTCTTCCCCTGTCCCTCCGGCGAACACCAAGATCGTTCTTCTCCAATCCCTCCGACAACACCAAGGTCGTTTCTCCTCCGACAAACAGCACTGCCGTTCCTCAATCCTCTCCGATCGGGATAGTCGAATTGCCTATCGTCGCCAATTTGTGTTGGAATAATTCCAGTTAGTTGATTTGAGTTCAATATTAGATCTTCAAGCTTTAAAAGCTTACCAATTGTTACCGGAACTGTTGGATCTTACCTCGAACACCTGGAGTGCATTAATTTCCCTAATTTCAATTTTAGGTAGTACGGGTTTGTAATTCTCTTTTATTTTTCCGGTCATATTAGCATCGGAAATTATCAAAGTATCAAGAAATTTAAGCGATGGGAGATTAGAAGGAAACGGGAGTGCTAATTCGATTGATTGGATGTTAATTTGTGTAAAGTAATTTTGTAAGGAACACGTGATGTAAGAAGACCAATTAGAGCATCTCCAATCCACCTCTATCAACCTCCCTGTCTCTATATTTAAAGTTTTTTCTCCTCCAATCCACCTCTATCAAAACTCCCTATATTTGAAGTGAGAGGGTATCCCCTCTATCAATGCCTTTATCCATTAACCTCACACATCCTTCACTAATTTTCTTTTGTGATGTAAAATAAATTAATTAAAAATATGATTTCTATGGGTCCCATTAGTTTTAGAGGGATTGATAGAGTTTATGGTTGGAGTTGAAGTTATGTTTAGAGTGGATGGACCCACCAATTATAGAGATAGAGTGAGTTTTATAGAGTTTATGGTTGGAGATGCTCTTACACATTGTTGTTGAATTTCTGCTATATATTTGTGGTTAGTTTTGATTTTTCCATGAAACTGACTTTCTTTTTAACAGAGTTATGCTCTTTTACTTTTTAATGTCTACCCAAACAGATAAAGAAAACTTTACAAGGTTAAATGAGTCATTTTCAACCGTTTCCAGACAAAAAAAATGAGTTATTTTCATTATTCAGATGGAATGATTCAGATGCATAACCAAACAACAACTTTTTATTGAGAGACATATTCATACAGAGTTTCTGTATCATTCATATCTCTATACTATTCAGATATTAATTATTCAGAGGCTACCAAACATCACCTAAAACAATGGTGAATTTGTTAACACGTGAGTTATGTTTCTAATTAAAAAGGATCATAATAATTCGTCTACCTACTCATGGCTAAAACTAACGTCTTTTGTTAATACATGCGCATGCACGCCATATGTATTAATAAGAAGGATGTTCAAATTTTGCAATACTCCAATATTTCACTCGGGAACCCATAATACCAATTTTTTTTGTAAAACCTAATTTCTTACCATTATTTTTTTCAAACTTTTTTTTTTTGTTTTTTTGTTTATAACAAGCCACCGAGCTGGATGGTCAAACTTATCCTTGAATTGTATGCAATTTAGTCAATTCTGACCAATTCCATTAATTTCTTACCTAGAAATAATATGTTGCCATTAATTGATTACTAATAGTCTAGAATTGACGAATGCTGGCCCCTCCATGAAAAAGTGAATTGCCAACTTGAACAAAATCTTTGAAATGTAAATATGGTGTTTAATAAAAGTATGGATGATTATGAAGTTTATGACGAATAATATTTGTTTTATTTTTTTGTGTTTTAATGAGCTTTTTCTTTAACATAAGAAACAATCGCCGAAAAACCTCAGAGAAAGAGAAAAAGTGTGGGAGGATGGGTTTTGTGTTAGTCGACTGCGGAACAAGAAATGCCATTAGCCGAGTGTTTTGGTGTTGTTTCCCAACATATATAGCGAAACGGGAACCGACTAATCCGACGACTCATTTTGGCAACGAATCCTTGATAATTAAGTTCAACAAAAGTATGTCGAGCTCACACAACAAAGACATGCATGTTTACGGACAGAGCCGGTCTGTTGGTTTTTGGTATCCTGAGCGAGATGAGAAATTTATGCCCGATACTTGTATCATAAAATAGACAAAACATACATATAAATCTTTTTATAAAAACAATAATGAAGAAAATTTTATTGTTAAACAAAAACAATAGTAATAGATGTGTAATACCAACCAAAACCTACAAAAATACCCAAAATGATGACTTCTTGCATTTTTTGAAGCAAACACGTCAATTATTAGGGGGGGATCATTACTTTTATTTTCAACCAGTTCATTATTGTCACACTAAAATTTTGAGTTCTAACTAAAAATTTGCTCATAGACCGTCTTAAACATAATTTAAACTAAACAGATAGTATTTTATTTATTATTATATATATTTTTGAACGCTAAGTTAGTAAGTTAGTAGTTCGAGCCTAGATAGTGACATCCACAATGGGCAGTATGTCTTCCCTCGAACCATCCACCTGTGGGAATAAACCATACCACCTTTTTATCTCCAAGTTGTGTCTCCAACAAGGCTTGAACCCAAGACCTCTTGAAGGAAAACATAAGAATATTCTTGATGGCCAATTGATCTAAACCAATTGGTTAAGAGATAGTATATAACAATAAGATTTTAGCAAAGAAAGATACAACCTTAATTCAAGAAGCCAAGCAAGATACAACTTGACTACCTCCTCCAATTTTTGTTGACTTTTGAATATTCAAAGTCAGTCCGTCAAAAACGTTGCCAAGATCAATTTCTATAATGAAATCACAAAATTACTTGATTTTTCAATCTCATGCTTCAATCAAGGGAGATGATTCTTGTATAACTCCTTTTATAAATGTAGAGCAATTATAAGTAAAATGACAAATATATCATTCATCGTTTTAATAAAAGTAAATTGTTAACTATTACACTAAGGACAATGGTTAAGAAAATATTTTAAGCTTTAAAAAGTTGAAATTAACTAATAAAAAGCACCCAATGCATTTTATTAACCACTCATCCTTTATACCAGTAAAAGCTTATCGCCTTATCGGATCCTTCCAAAACAGAGCAAACCGTCATCACTTCAAATCGCACTGCCACCAGTCCACCACCCCCTCATCATCCCGTCAAAACCAAACTACCATTGTGGTCTCCACCCCCTCACCAACACTGGAGAAGAAGACCGAGAGGGAAAGGCGTCAGCAATGCACTTTTGTGGTATGAATATATTAGTTTATAGATATGATTGTTAACCCGCCACGAAGCGCCACGTGCTTCTCGTAATATATGTTTCTAGTAGCATATATGTTATGTTTCTAACATAACAATGCACTTTTATATTTGTCCAGGCTTATTTATGGTAAAAATTTTTGTCCCAATTGGTCAATAAAAGATGGTTTGTGTCATTCGACAACCTGATAAACATGGCAGTAACTTGCTGATGTGATATGTATTATTTTGAAATTGTAGCAATGACTAAGGGAAAAGAATGGTACCTCTCGCATGATAAACTTCCCAGTGAGCAAGCAAATGGGGGGTAGGGTACAATAAGCAAAAAGTGGGAGAGAAGTGAAGGAATAAATGATTGTGTAGACATAAGCAAACCTCTCAAGCCACTTGAGATTACCAACTTATAATTATACAAAAGCGGGCTATGTTGGCTGAAAAAGATCTCAACCGAACCAAAAGCCCAACGGAGAACTTGGTTAAGACGATCCAAAAGATTAATAGGGGCCGACCCTTTAAATGCGGGTCGTTTTGGCATACAATATAAATCCTCTGTGATTGACCCATAAATCCAGCCCAACTGCATTGTAAATACACTTCAGTGTTAGTAGATTTTTTACAAGTATGAAAATTAAGTAATGCGGTTTTGTTTATATAAAATGACGGGTATTTTTACCTCCAACCCCCATTCCGTTTTGTCTTCCTACCCACAACTAATGACATGAATAGCTTCTTTAAGAAGTAATTAACAAGTAATCAATTGGATACACAGATCGGACATGCAAAAATGGCTAATGAGTTGATTAATTGAAGTCAACATTGGGAAACAAAGTTAGCATATCAAAGGAAAATTCTAACATAAATGAAACCATATCAATATTGTCCATAAACTGATTCAATTCGTGAAAACGCAACACAAACTAGAAAAATCTAACAGGTCATTCAAATTTAGGAGTAAAACATAGATGAATGTCACCAAAGAATCGAAGCCAGTAATGATTATTCATTCTCCTTGAACCATCAAATCATTACGGTTTTAAACAAAACAATGTAAATATGGTGAAACCAAAATTATCTCAAACATAATGGCACTGAGCGTGAATTCTTCCATGGATTTAGAGTTCTACGCAACCAACCATCCCAGAATGATGCTAAAACGGAGAAAGACAATTGAATGGAATTTTTTCAATTTGATTATGTTATTTGAAATCACGATAATCCGAAATTCAGTTTTTTAGTTTTAAACAAATCTGATTATTTGTTTAGTTAATAACTAAAATATAAATAATCAGTTTTCAAAAAACAATAACTATCAATACTTTTCCAAAATTTCATTTCAGATGCTCAAATTGTAAAAAATTAGTTTTTTGAATATTTACTTATTACTCCCTCCGTCCCACAAAAAAGTTCCCATTTCCCCTCTAAATTTTGTCCCACAAAAAAGTTCCCATTTCTCAAATGGTGAGGTACCACTTAATAAAATAATATTAAAACTATGGACCCCACCACTAATTATCTTCTAAAAGCACTTTCTCTCTCCAGAAAACTTTATATTTTAATCAAAATATAACCATGGACCCCACCACTAACTCTCTCCTAAATACTTGTGCCCATTAGAAATGGGAACTTTTTTGTGGGACGGAGGGAGTATAAATTATTTGTAAGGGGATGATTTTGGTACCACATCTTTTAATCTCCACACCACAATTGTTGCTTTATACACTTGTACAGTATACAGTAATACTTGTACAATATGCAGTAATACTTGTATGATGTGGTATATGAATCAAAATATATGGTAAATTTATCAATTCTCTTATTTGTATTTTCAAAACACACAATAAATTGATTTGAACTTTTACTATCAGTTACAATAAATTGATTTATATGTTGTAAATTGACAGGATTTGATGGGAGATAGTCAATATGTCATCACCCACCTAAAAAGTGAAAAGCGATTTGGTCAAAAGTCAAAACTTTCCCAAATCCACTTTCAAGATCACAGCTTAACGAATTTCTTGATTGTTGTTGATGTTGGTTTGCTGCTCACCAAATCACTCCCATATATTGCCCCAAATCTCACACATTTAAATAACTAAATTAGGGTTCTTCCATCTCCTCGAATTTAGCGAAACAGCTGGTCGAAATCATGGGCAACACATCGTCAATGCTCACTCAATATGACATCGAAGAAGTCCAGGAGCATTGCAACGACACTTGTAAGTGATCAAGTAGTCGTTTAACTGGTTTCAAAATTTGTAAACTGAATTAATTTAGGGTTCAATTGATTGTAGTTTCGCAACAAGAGATCGTTTCGTTGTACCAAAGGTTTTGTCAGTTGGATCGTAATAGTGGCGGATTCATCTCTGCTGACGAATTCCTTTCTGTGCCGGAGTTCGCTGTCAATCCCCTGTCTCAGGTTTAAATCACTGTGACATTAAACTAATCATCAAAGTATAAATTTTAATGACTTTTGATTTCTTGTGTCAGCGGTTATTCAGGATGATTGACGGATTGAATTTTAAGGAGTTTGTGGCATTTTTGTCTGCATTTAGTTCTCGTGCCACCTTACAACATAAAGTGGAATGTAATTACCTTGTCTTAATTTGTGATAATTTTACATATTTAAGGATAATAATTATGATAAATAATGGATGGATTTTGCAGTCATATTTAAGGTTTATGATTCTGATGGCAATGGGAAGGTTGCATTCTCTGATTTGTTAGACGTTTTACGGGATTTAACAGGGCAGTTCATTTCTGAACAACAAAGGGAGGTGAGTTTATAACAACCTAACTGTCAATTCATTTCTATAAGTTGATATTTTATATAATTATCTGAATAATCTTTCTACAGCTTGTTCTGACACAAGTTCTCCAGGAAGCCGGTTACAAAAAAGATTCTTTATTAGTTCAATCCGACTTCATCAAGGTGATCTAACTCAATTTCTTTGCACTTTGCAAGCGGGTTTTTGTCACTAATACGGTTTTCATTTTAATAATTTTTGGTTTAGAAAGATGAATTATTTGTTTGGTAACTACATAATAAAGATTTATGCTTCTTAACTGCAGATTCTCGGCAACAGTGGGTTGAAGATGGAAGTTGAGGTTCCCGTGGACTAGTTGGAGATATGGAATAGCTACTTGTATTATGTAGTCTAAACAACCATTTTTATCTCTAGTTTCCAATGTGTGGATCCAATTTTAATTTTATTTGTGTCCTCCATGAGTATTAACATGATTAATTGAGCACAAAAAAACAAGTCATTTAGTTGGTATGACCTAAGGTTTTTCACATTTTTGTTTTGTTACACGACACACTTTTGCCGGAGATTTTTTGAATATACAGTCTTATATAGAGGTATAATTGTTTACATATCATCCTATTAGAATTAGAATTTGTTTGTAAAAATGTATTGCAGAAAGTTAACTCAGCTACATCTGTTTTGTGAGGAAAAAAACTTTTTTTTTTTTGTCTTGTATTATCTTGTCATAATAAATGAAAGGTTGATTGTATGCAGATGAATTTTGATTGTGTACATATCACACATGGTCTTTTCGGACATTACACAGTCACCATCTTGTTCAATTCTTTGACAAGATACTTATCAATAAAGTTTTCTAAAAAGTAAAAATACAACATATCAAAGGAAAATGCAGAAAACTAGTAACAGAATTCCAGATTTGAAGGAAAAAGTTACTAAAAGAATTGTTATATATTTATTCCATCACAAAGCAACGATATCATTTGTTGATCCAGTGCATTCTTTAGTAACAATTTTGACACACTGTGATTAACCTTACGAATGTCTTGTAACAAGCATCTGATGACACTTAACTCAGTATGGTAGTTTTGAACATTGTCTTATACAGATGAAAAGGGATTCTCTAAATAGTAGATAACTTGACTAGAATTACAGACCTGATCTACATACACAAACTGTTAACTTGCAGAATCAAGAATCACATTTGACTTCTGACTATACATACCCCAGAGTCAATAGCCAAACCATAAATATATCACAAACCAACCCCAAATCACATAGGGCCTGGATAAACCATATGCAACCTCAACTGAACCAAACATCACCGGAAAAAATATGCCACAAGCAGGGTCTAATGAAACAAGACCTTTTGCACCATTACAAGTTCAAATTACTCACACTCAAGGCCATAAGAACATAACAAAGGAGCAGCGCATATCTTGAGCCTATAGCACATTCACTGATATAACTAAATAATCAAACCATCCATAGTCAATGAGAATATTTATATTATATAGTTTGTCTATAGTTATATGATAAACATATGAAAACCATAATACAATCAAGAATCTAGAATTCATGTATCAATCATAATCCACAGAGAAATCAAACTTCCATCAACAACACATAAATCCAGCTCTAATACATCATCAGAAATTCAGATCCAGTGCATCTGATTCTAGATATCAAAATCATGATTACGTTTCTATATACACATGCAATAATTCCTCAAATCGCTTCTACAGCTTGTATCACTAAGAAAATCGGGATACAAAAACCTAGCTCGTCGATGCTCCGTCGTGCTCCTTCTTCGATCCGGCACAATCATGATCATGATTGTGATAGTCCTCATCGTCGCTAGAATCTTCATCGAAAGGTTTTTCTTTGTGAAAGATGCAACATTTTTTCGAGCTCTTGTTTTGAAGGAATTCGTTATCGACGGTACCTTCTTTCCATGTCACCTTCTTCTTCCTTGGATTGAGCGTTAACGTTAGGGTTGTTGTCTGCGATGGAGCTGTATTTTCTAGGGTTATGGTAGAGGTGGTTGTTGATGATGCCGATTGCCTCGCAGGTCTCGCCATTTTCGCCTTCTTGAAGATTCTAGGGTTTGATGTGTATGATTTACGAATTTGAGGGAAAGAGGTATATATTTGTGCGCAGCGGAATTCGATGTTCTATACATACCCAGTCAATAGCCAAACCATAAATATAAATGGTACGATGCCGTATTGAAAAGTTTATTCCGACAATTTTCTCATTTTGTTACTTTTTACATAATAGTCCCACAAGTAAGAGTTATCATAATTGGAACCACCAAAGTTTTCTGATTAGTTAATAAGAGTCACTGATTCATATACGGGGCACCCGGGTTTCGAATATTTGTTTTAAGCGCGGATCTTGGTTCTTGCAATGCTCCAGGTTTTAAAATATATTTCCTCCGGTATCAAAATGAGTGAATCATTTTTCTTTTTGAGGTGTACCAAAATAAGTGAATCATTTTAATAATTTACCTTATTTGGTAAGTTTTTATATTTAAAATTACATTTTTATCCTTACTTATCTCTCTTTAAACATCATTAAAGGTGTGGGGCTCCATCCATCTTTGTCATCTTCCTAGTAAAAGTGGGCCCATCTATTTTAATTATCCCATTTAATTTCATTAATCTCTTATTACCTTATTTTGCCTTAAAAAATGTGAACTTTAAAGTGATTCACTTATTTTGATACGGAGGAAGTATATTTTTCTAAGTTAATGTTCAAAAATGTTTTTAATCTGATTTATTATTTCGTATTTTTGGTCGATAATTTGTTGTTGTAGTCTGATTTGAAGATTATTTTAACTCTCAAATCATTCAGATATATAAACAATTCAAACTTTATAATAATTATAAATGAATAAACTACTAAATACTTAGACTATTATGTAAAAAATACCTAGTCCAACTCTTTTTAGTAGCAAAAAGGAGTAACATGTTAGGGGTATTAAAATAACCGAAAACAGAAAAAACCATACTGATCCGCACGATCCAAAACCGAAACCCGACGAATAGTTGTTCAATGTCGTTCATGTTTGGTTTTTATCCTCAAATACTCGCGGTTACCCGAACCGAACCATTAATATGTATCTCAAAATAGTTTTAAATGTTTTTCATTGTCTTTTTTCATTCTTTAAATGATATAAAATCTTTTCTTGTAAACACATGTTACGCATTTAGGCCCCGTTTGATTAGTCGGATTGAGTTAGAATCAGATAATAAGAATCAAAGCAGGCCGTCGTCCAACTTGAAACCTCGAAGGAGACAGAGCCGTTGTTGAAGAAAAATGCGTCAAGAGAGATTAGGGCAAAAAAATAGACCGAGTCCGAGTATTTTTTGTTTCGGACTGGATCAACAAATTATTTGGACCGAATCTGAGAGGTGACCAAGTCCAACGAAAACTGATGTTATCAAATGGCCTGATTCGGACTCGGACCGGGTCCGAAGATTGAAACTGAGTTAGAATTAATTCCCCAATCCGATTCCGACTAATCAAAGGGGGCCTTACTTATTATGTAAGCATCACTCTATTTGAATTGTAAGGAGTACAAGTAGACCTAAGATAAAGATGAAAAAACACCACAATACAATAACACAGATCCATGCCAAATATCCTTCATATTTCATCTTCTTCTGTTTTGCCTAAAAACAACCACTAACCAATATCAAAGTACATGATTAGAATGAGTGTAAAACCATTAGAAGCCAGTAACTTGTTCTGGATTAGACGTTTTGGGTTCAATCACTTGGTCAAACGATGGCATTGACTTTCCCGCCAAAAAAGACTTGAGAAGGGTGAGTGCTGCCTTGGGCTTATGCAACGGTACTTCATGCCCCGCCCCCCTGAATGTCACAAAAGTCAACCCTTCATACTCTTGACTCCATCCTCCCACCTTTTCACACCACACCAAAATAATGAGATACAGAATTTGTATTTATATATATTTATCAATGGAATTACCTGGCCATCTTGGTACCCGGCACGCCATGGGCTGATTGTAGTGAGGTTAAGAGCATCTATGCTATGACGTGTAGAAGTAACCGGAATTATCGCATCTGTGTCACCAAAATAATATCTTAAAATAAAAAAATAGGTAGCATATAATTTCTGTTGAGTAGTTAGGCCTGAATCAGACATAGTTAAGCTACATTTTACTGAAATTAAGAAGAAAATTACAAAGCCCCAATTCGAAATTGACATTTTCCTTTTTAGGGTTTAATCTGAAATGAGGAGGGAGATGAAAATGAAGATTGATTGAGATTTGAGAGCACCAAGGATGAGTTTTAATTTGTATAATAGGTAAATTATTTATTTAATTAATTAATGATTGAAGATGGTGTAAGTGAATACTGAATAGGTAAATTATTTAATTAATTAATTATCTGAGTGCTGGAAGTGATTGAGTTAGGTTGCTTCAGATTTGTGGAGTTAAGGCTGGTGGGTATGGGCACCACATGTGGTGGTGCCTTTTTCTGCCATGTCATCGCCACCTCAGCAACCACACCACCACCACACCACATCATTTGGTGGAAATACCCACCACATCACACCACACCATTTTATTTTCCATCTCCTCATTTCATTTTCATTTATTTTATAAAAGATAACCTAAATATTAATTTATTAATGCATGTTGTCAACAAATTATAGCAGAGTTTTAATTTTTTGTACATAGAGAAATGATTCCAATGCTGACCCAAAAAAAAGTGAACTAAAAGAAAAAAAAAATATTCCAGTTTTTTTTAATTGAAGCCCAAAAAAAGATATTTTTTAGCCCAAAAATAAAAAACTCAAAAGCCCAAAACTAAATCTAAACACTTAAAAACCTAATAACCCAATTTATTCCTTCTTCGTGCTTCATCTTGATGGCTGCAAGAAAAAAATGGAACTCGACCTTCATCTCCCAACACAAAAACGCAGGTACCTTCCTTTTCTTCTTCATCTCCAACGCTCATATTACCTCGAAAGTACAACCCCACGCCCGTTTCGTCCTGTGGCCGTGGCCCTCCTCCACCAACGCGGACCCCCACGCCGTTGTGGGGGTGGTGTTCTCCTCCCCCTCCACGCCGTGCACACTGCCACATCACACCCCACGCCGGTGAGTGTGGACCCGTACCGGACAGCCTAACCGTTCATTGGATTCAAAGCTAGTCTAATATTTCCCTCTATTTTCCAGAAAAACATGCTTCCCATGTAAATGGGTAATTAATTTCTACACCACATCTTTTGATACTTATACCACACAGTATAAGTATTATTGCAAACTGTATAAGTATATAATGCATCTCTTGTGATACATAGATTCAAACATGTGGTGTAAACATCACTCCCTATATAAATGTTTTGGTTAATCGACTGGTTAGACTGGTCGAATCAGAAAATGAAAAGATATCCGTTCTAAATGAGTGAGTTAGATTGGTGGTTATAAATCAGTCGGAACATGATGGCTGGATATGAAAAATCTGGTTAAAACATGCAGTCGAACTGGAGAAACCAATTTTTATAAAAAAAAATAGATAAATAAATAGACATGGATCTTTTAATATATGTTTTGAAATTTAAAAGTTTTAAGTTTAGTTGAAAATAGATCTTCAAAAAAAATGATTGAATTCTTGATGGTATCTTATTTTAGTTTTTGTCATCTGTACATCATTTACATAATTACTACATAATGAATACTCAATACTATTGTCATCCGATTCAACTGGTGGTTCATTCGATCCGACCAGTTCGACTGTATTTAAGACATTAGCCGGTTTAAAGCGAAAATCAGTTTTTAAAACATTGCCATATAGTTCATGAATTTCTTCCTTTGGGATGTCTTCCACTTCTTTATTTGAAACTTGATCCAAAACTTCAGATGTGGGTTTGCCTTCGGTGAAATCACTGGTGGAAACACAAAATACACATAAGTATTAACCACCTAAACCATAGAAATTAATTCTTTAAATTCTGATTTGAAAGTGATGCACCAGTAAATGTAGTATGTACCTTCTATAATGTCATTGCTAGTGCATAAAATACATCATATACCCATAAACCGTTAGCCTATCACTTTAAACTCCATAATATATTTTGTTTCTTCATTTTGAATTAAAATTATGATATTATTGCTTACGCTTCTATGTTCTCCAGAAGATTGAGGTTTAACGGCCATGTACTGCTAATTAGTGTTCAATAATAAGGTTTATGTAACCAAAGAAATGAAAAAATCTAATTTCGTGGGTGTGTCCAGATGTGTGTTTTGAAAGTGATTATGGCAGTATTAAAAAATATCATAATAATACAATCACAAGCTATAGGAGATAATATTTGGATGTGTTTATGCTGTTTAAAGTTGTTATAATAAGATAACTAGATGTTGAGTATCTGATAAATTCGATTCTTCAAACCATCATCAGATAAAATGACCCAAAAATTATATGCTTAAAATAATGAGAGCCACCTTACGCAACGGAAGTTTTTAAATGGGTAAAACCTTGATAAATTTTGCTCGTGATATACATGCCCAAAGTTTTAACTGAACTTGTTAGGAATCATTAAGAGAATACTATGTCTAACCAAAGCTAAGCATACATTGTGTAAAATAAGCACTTGAATCAGTGAATTCCCTTGTGAGATTGATCTTCATGTGTTGCTTAAAGGCTTTGAAAACTAAGCAACATAAATATAAGAAATGAGTCTGCAGTTTGCTTCAACTAATCACTTTCCATTGGCAACAGAAAGTGTAAGTGTAAGTAATATTGCAGCTTTTATGATAATTATTTGAGATGGCTCATCACCCAGATACAGTGAAGAAAAACAAAAATAAGTCCAAAGTCCAAAATTGCATAAACAAATAATGAGAGAGATGCAGAGTGTAACAACAGCAGATAAACAATCTCTTTCAGGCATTCCGTCGAGCACTTGTCATGCATCTCTAAATTTGCCACATGTTTCCATATCTTCAGATCATAAAGGGAAGAATGAAGCAGAAGAAACAATCTCTGTCAGGCATTTCGTCAAGCACTTGTTGTGCATCTTTAAAGTTGCCGCGTATTTTCATATCTTCAGACAAGACCAAAAAGGGAAAAAAGTCTTCATACAAAAAGGTTAGTTGTCTGTCAGACAACCACCTAACCATGCCAGGACCCATTAGACTACTCCCATTGGTAATATTGGGGTTGGGGTCACCTAATATTATATTGGAAAAAAAAAGAGAGAGGGTCACCAAAAGATGTGACTTAGGTTGGTGGAGAGGACTAGATCACCAACAAGGGCCACCTCTTCTTTATTATTATTATATTTTTTTAATATGGTGTGGACTATTGTGATTGGTTGGTTTGATTAGGTTGGGTTGGGTTGTTAATGAGTGTGAAAAATAAGGTTGGGTTGGGTTGTATAGGTGGAAGAAAGAGAAATTATTTTTTATTAAGAAAGTTAGGTTGGGTTGAGTTGCTAATGGGGATAGTCTTAGATGGACTAGCAACGATCCTCTACTGAGCTACGATCAAGACCAAGCATCTCGGTTAATCACGCTCTGGTTAGATGGTCTTGGTTCATCAACCAGAGAAACCTGACATAGGTTTCTGTCTCTTTAGAATTCAAGAATACAGAAATACGAGCCTATAAAACAGATCCTGTTCAAGTAAGGTCGTGCTTGTGGTTCTATCTTTCGCTAATACATAGTCGCCTGCATTTGTTCACGGCAACGATGTGGGTTGAGAAACAATTAATGAATGAATCACCTTTCTGTTTAATTGAGCCACTGTTGATCCTTCCTGTGTTAGGCGTTGAAGAAATGCATCGATTTTTCTACAACATAATTAAAACGGATTGTTTCTCTTTTGAAAGCTGAATGCTTTTCTACAGATATTTTCATGGTTAAATACTTAAATATGAGTTTGATGAAAAGAAAAACAAGGGTAAATATTTTAATAATATTATTAATTTGTTAATGAAACTAGGTGTAGCATTTTAACTAGAAAAATTCAAACTCAACCGGAAGTCGTTGGATCGAATAATTGGTCTTCTTTTTCTTTAACTTGGTCAGTATCGGTTTTTGCCATTTTGATTTTTTTTGGTCCGCTACTGATTTTTTTCCATATTAATTTGTTAACTCAAGTTATATTTTATATTAATTATTCCCCTAACTTATAAAAAAATTCTTATTTCTCCCTAAAATTTTGTCTTAGAAAAAGATTTTATATCTTAAATTTAAGGGACTCATTTAACAAAATAATATTATTATTATAGACTTCACCACTAACCTTATAATTTAATTAAAATTATTTTCAACGATCTTACCACTATCTATCTCCAAAAAACATGTACCAAAGAGAAATGAGATTTTTTTTTTTGCGGGACGGAGGGAGTATATTGTTTTCGGTTCTAACCGGTTTTAAACCTGAATTTTTTTTTGTACCGAATCAGAACCATCATTTCGGTTCGGTTCTCAGTTCTTACTTGTTGTATTTTTCGGTTTCGGAATTTTCAGTCCGATTATGAAACCCAATACATCCCTAAATAAAATAGTCTATAAAGGGTGTGTTTGGGAAAAACTTATTTAGAGGGGCTTATGGCTTATAAGCTTATATAAGCCTTAATAGTTCCTTTTTTTAAAGGGATTATTTAATCTTATATAAACTTACAATCCATAAGTCCTCTAAATAAGCTTTTCCAAACACCCTAACCCCCTAAGTATGTAATCATTTGAATAAAACTTGCTTGACATTTGATCGGTTCGACCTATTTAGCTTGATCTTCTGTATCCGTCTTTTGTAATCTTACACACTTATTAGTTTTGACAATTTAGATACATCTAATATAACCTTTTAATATATAGGTACTGAGTAGCGGATCAAGAAAAAATTGATTACATATTTTTTCTTAGGAGTACTTACAGTCCTACGCTAAACAAAAAAATTTAGTAGCGGACCACTTATTAGTTTGATCTTCTGTATCCGTCTTTTGTAATCTTACACACTTATTAGTTTTGACAATTTAGATACATCTAATATAACCTTTTAATACATAGGTATTGAGTAGCGGACCAAGAAAAAATTGATTACATATTTTTTCTTAGGGGTACTTACACACTTATTAGTTTTGACAATTTAGATACATCTAATATAACCTTTTAATATATAGGTACCGAGTAGCGGACCAAGAAAAAATTGATTACATATTTTTTCTTAGGGGTACTTACAGTCCTACGCTAAACAAAAAAATTTACATTTTTATACACTATTTTAACATTAGTCAAGAATATTTGAGGAGTTATCGGTATACGGATTACCTAGAACTACACAGTAGGTCCTCCCTTGTACGTGCGTTGGTAATTAAGTGACTGACTTTGACTCCGACCAAAACCCGACCTTTAGGCGGCATCAATAAAAATTCTAATTTGTATTTGAGCATAATCAACTATTTGAGCTCGTAATTAATACTCCCTCCGTCCTATTAAAAAGTTTACATTTCTCCTTAAAATTTTCTCCCACAAAAAAGTTTACATTTCTCAAATTTTGGAGGTCCATCTAATAAAATAATATATTACAAATCATTCCACCAATAAAACACACTCTCTCTCCAATCTAACATTATATTTTAATTAAAAGTATTACAAATGACCCCACCACTAACTTTTCCGTAAAAGATTGTGCCCAAGTGAAATGTAAACTTTGTTATGGGAAGGAGGGAGTATCTCTACTATCTATAATGTATTTAGGACCTTTCTTTAAATAACATCCTGAAAATTCAGCCAAGAACTTTCCTTATTTGTATAGCATAAAGGTTTATCTCTACTATCTATAATGTATTTAGGACCTTTCTTTAAATAACATCCTGAAAATTCAGCCAAGAACTTTCCTTATTTGTATAGCATAAAGGTTTAAAAAATAATAAGTGATAGACAAGGCTCGAACACGGGTCTGGAGGTCCACAAACGAAGGCACTAACCAATGGAACTGGAACGTAGGACATTTGACTTCTTCTATTTAATTAATATAATCTAAGATGCCTCGCCGATTCCCCTTAACCCTAAGACGCCTTATCGATCACTGTTTCCTTACCTGCGAATAATCTCTCTCTCTCCTCCTCCCGTCGTTTCAATTCTACCTTATCCCTAGACGTCTCCTCGATTTCATTCTCAACTCTCCTTTACCCAAGAGGCCTCCTCGATTCCACGATTCCTATAACCTTCTTGATTCCTTCAAGCATGTGTCTACAAATGCTTAAACTTCATCTCACAAATACGACAGACACAGGTGATCAACTACAATACCATACCCACTACTTTAAATTCATCTTGCAACTCAAAAACTCAGCTGCTCCGATCATCTTCACCAACATTTGAAGCAATTCAAGTCGAACTGTTGAGGTAATTATTAGCAATGTTTTGATTGAGTTTGATTTACACTGCAAATTATTATAATTTTGAGAACGTTTTAGTTCCTGTTGACCCTAATTTTTGTTGAATTAGATTATGGTTATAGATAGGAGCAGGGGATTTGAAAGTGTTGAACAATCTAAAGAAGCCATTAGAGTATTTAATAGATCAGTAAGTGCTTAATTGTAAATTATTATCTATTTGTTTAATACCATTTTGTACATCTAAATTATTATCTATTTTTTATATCTTCTATAATGATGAAAGTTTGAGGAACGGGAGTGCTTTTGTTGCTGGGTTTGTTCTTGGTCACTTAATTGTTGGCACTATGTGTTTCAAAAATCAAGGAACTGAGTTGTTTTTGGTGGTTTAGTTGTGCTCTCATTGTCCTAAAGTCTACTGATAAATACTTTAGCTTTGAGGAAGCGTCAAAGTAACTGAACTTGTAAAGTTATTAGTTTGCTTTACTTTTCAATCGGTTTCATCAATTAATTTCATTACTACATAATGCATCGGGTTTACTACATTAGTTGCAAGACATGGTTAAATTGTAGAACAGTTAAAGTGAATATGTTAGTATAAAAATTCTATGCTTTTTTTTTCTTTTATTTTGTTGTTATGTTTTATCTCTTACTGAAAATATGTTTACACATTATGATTTATTTTAACAGCAAAGGGGCAACTGGGGACGAGCTTTGGCAAAGCCAATTTACACATTATGATGAAACAGTGATATTTACGGCTCTATTTGTGGATTTGGTTGTGTGGATTGACGCATTGTAGAAGCATAATTCATCCAAGTACATCTAGACGTAGTTATCTGCTTATGTGACTTAGTTTATGGCTGTCCATATGGTTGTCGGGTTGGGTTACGTATCTTATTTGGCTAGGTGCATCTCAATCTTAACCTTAAACCTGACCTGTTAAGGAATCATATTGATTGCGTTTAAGGGAACTTTTTTATATTCTTGGTGTTTGACCTTTGTCTGACTAAAAAAGTGAATTGGTTGAAAGTTGCTCAAATTTTATTTGACATTCATTGTTTTTAATTTTTAAGAGAAAAATGAGAAAATAGTGTATCGGATCAACCTACCAATTTCTACCCATACATATAAATGATCATTGGCTCTTAAGTAGGGTTTGTGTTATATTAGTTAAATATAATGCAACATGTATGAATTTCTTTGTTATATGTATAGTTATTAGTTATCTATGGTAAACTAAAAAATGTCGGTTGTTTCAGGATTTTGCGTATTTTCCTGATGGGATTTGTAAGTTGTTACCGGGTCGGTTTTGCATTCTTGCAGCTGATGAAAAAACAGACCGATTCAAGTTCCTGATTTTGGTTGTATGAAAATAATCCCCGTTTTTGGATGTAAAAAATGTTAAATCTATGGTGCGAATGATGTTGAATTGATGGTGTTATTTTGGTGTTGGAATTTGTTTAATTTAAAGCAATTTCAGTTGGCGAATTTATAGGCTTATATCTGACCATGTTTGGGTGTTTTGGAGGCATATCTATAGTTCTTAAAAGATTGTTGTTCAAATTTGGTCTTGTCACATATTGATTACTTTTGTAAATAGCGTTTTGATCAACTCAAATTACTTTGTGAACCTATACTATATACACTTTGACATCAGTTGATAGTCGGTAGTTTTGGAAGTGCGAAACAATTGATGGTAATTAATATTGTTTGGTATCATCCCCGCTACGGCTTCATAGACTGAACAACATTTGTTCACCGTAGAATAGTTACACAGGGTACCCGCCGCCGAATTGCGCCGTAGAATAGTTACACAGGGTACCCGCCGCCGAATTGTGTGGGTACCCTGCTAGTATACATTAATACATACATGTAAAATATTTAAGTCCCTATAAGTGGGTGAGTTTTATTCATAGATACCTCATGAATTTGCATGTGGACTGACATTTTTACTTTAATTAACTTCAAGTGTTACCGGTCATGATCACCTCTGAATTATCGGGTCATACTCTTGTATAAAATCTATTAAGGAGGGGAAATTGTCCAGTTTTGCGGCTAAAGGGTTGCAATCAGTGGCTTTCACACGTCCATGTGAGTCTTGTTTCAAGTTGGACTCTGATTGCAACAACTTGACAAGCTAAATGACATGCATCCATTTACCAAACCACATTCTCATGGCCCCATGCCTTATTTCAACTTGCACAAAGTAGACAAATATGTACTTAAAGCAACAATCATTCACTTATTGTATATGGACTGGATATTCGGGACACAAATGTACTTAGATATTTAACAAAACGACATTTTGAAGCCCACGTTTCTATTCGGAACAAAGTCTCCGTTGACGGTTGGATACTCGTCTGGGTAAATGGTACTATTCTATGTATTTGAGGAATAAAGATTGCGTGTTTGCACGTGTATAGTATCAAATACATAACTCAAGCTTATGGCTTTGAATACAACTAGGGGTGTTTTGGTTTAGCTTATTTACTCGTCTTATTAGCTTATATAACTTTTGAAAAGTTCATAAACCCATTTTTTCATCTTATGAACTACTCCCTCCGTCCCTTAATAAAGTTCTCATTTCTATCAAAATATTTCTCTCAAAATAAAGTTTTCATTTCTCAAATTAGAGGGACCCACTCAATAAAATAATATTATTACCATGTATTTTACCACTATCTTTAAAAAACATTTTCTCTCTCCAAAATAACCTTATATTTTAATCAAATTTATTATCAAGACCCCACCACTAACTCACTCCTAAAAACTTGTACCCAATTGAAATGAGAACTTTATTAAGGGACGGAGGGAGTAGCATTTATGGGCTTATTCAAACTCATAAGCTGGAAAAAAATAAGATTGTCAGTTTTTCAATAGTTATATAAACTAATAAGCTAGATAAATAAATTGAGAACAAGCACCCCCTTGATAAAACCATTGTTCATGAAACTAGAAATATATCTACTCATGTATGAGTTCTAAAAAATATGAAATGTGTCATGGAGGAGCCAAGATGCGAGGAAAAACTCTTGTCGTTACGAAATAGCAAATCATTGCGACAGTGTAAGGGCGTGATGTAAGATAAAACACGATAAAACGACATAAGGGGTGCGCCTTATTGCGAGTGTTTTTAGGCATATTATGAAATTTTTTATTTTTTGAAAATAAGATGACATGTATAATTGTAAATTTAGATATGGTATTTTTTTTGAACTTCATACCTGAATTATCATACAAATCAATAGATCCATAATATTTTTTTAAAAAAAAACTTAATATACATAGATATAAATCATATAAAAAAAATTGTTCACTAAGTCACGCCTTGAAAAACATCATGTCTCACCATGGCTCATAAGACTTAAGGTTTGATGGTGGCTCCATGCCACGACTTACTTCACACTATGTATTTTTAGTTTTGTAAGACTATGTGGTTGTTTGATTTACCTTGTATTGGGTATAGTAAGAGGTGACATCTAGATCAGTTTGAGTCAGATTGTATGCTAAGTATCGTTTTAATCAGTCCAATTCAGACCCAACCTTTGACTCGGTTGGAGAAACAAAGTTGTTGACCTACTAAGAGGTGACCTTATAACTTTCACATGTCTTGTTATGACTTTCACCTTGATTTTTATGTTATGATTTTTACTTTGGTTTAACAATTAACATATTATATAAATAAAAAAAGAATAAAGTAGTATTTTTAATCATTTAGAATAGCAAGTAATAACATAATTAAACAAAATGGTTTCAGTCATATACAAATTAATGAAAACTCAAATCCAATTATACTTTTCACTCAGTCAGAACTATTTTAATTAGCAACTATCAAACAACCTCTAGATCGTATAAGAGAATTAGTCATGTAAAAGGTTGCATCAACGACCACCTTTTTCATAATGGTTAGGGGTTGTAACACCTTAATTTTCAAAACCATATTTAAATACATTTCATCCCAAAATATGTAATAATGTATCGGTGTCAAATACCGGTTTTACAAAAATGAAAAAGTTTCTTGTTTGAGATTATCAGAGTATATAAAAATGGTGTTACAAATTATATCTTAACCATAGGATAAGGACTCTAATCATCAACACCGAGCTAATCTCAACAAGGTCTCTTCTAAACGGGCCTCCTATATCTTCGATCCCGAACCTGAGTACATAGCAAAAACACAAACATAGTACGTGAGATAAAATTTCCTCGTGAGATACATGAGTTTTAGACCCGATAAACAACTAGTCATATAATATCATTTATATTAAAATAATATTATTAAACTCGTTTGGGTCACTTCTTTTCATTCATCATTGCCCAATGTCAAGATAATCGGAATGCCTCCAATCTATCAAGACCGTCATTTCCACGGTAACCGGAATGCCTCCAATCTTCCAGGAATCATAGGTATTGGGGATTCGGAATGCCTCCAATCTACCACTAACCTTAAGGTACCGTAATAACCGGAATGCCTCCAATCTATCACGGCCCTAAGGACATCATCATCACCATTATCTGTCTATTATTATTATTATGAGCTTATAGCTCCATCATTTCTCAATCAATTAATCATTTCATCATCATATAAGCAATTCATAAAAAATCACATAAATAACTAAATTACTTATAGACTCGATAAAACATGTAAACATAAAACATTTTCTAGCTATGTACCCAGTTTGAAAGTTCACATGTACTCACCTTAGCCAAGCTTAACTCAAGTTGTGTCTCTTGAACACAATTATCACTTCTCAAGATGTGGAACCTCAAGTTCTTCCACCAAAAGACCTAATACCAAAACCAATACAATGGTTTACATCAATCATCAATAACATTCATTTATTCCATAACTAGTTAACCACTAGCATCAATTTCCCCCAAGTTACCAAACTCTAATTCAATAAACCTCCATCTTTTCATATATCTATATTATGAATACATTTTCCTTGCTAAAATACCATAGATCTAAGTTATACAACTTCCATTTAACCATTACAGCACAAACCCAAAACTAGGGTTTGAGATTCAAGCTTTCCTTACTTGAATCTAAGGCTTACAACTCAAGAGAGAAGAAGATTTACCTTCAATCTTTATGGATTTAGAATCTTCAAGATTTGATGAAGATTCAACCTTCAACAGCCCTTTTCTTCAACAATCCGTACACAAGTTTTGAGAGAGAGTTTTAGGGTTTTGAGATAGCATTTAATGAGCCAAACCCGACTTTAATGTTGTTGACTGCAAAGATCGCGTTCGTGAACGGGAGTTCGCGCCATGAACTTCCCGTGTCACGAACTTTTCCCGATCGCGATCCGGTCGTGAACTTCAATCGTCCATAGCCCGAACTCTCTGTCCAATGGTCACGAACATGAACTATTGTTCACGCCGCGAACTCAAGAGCTGCAGCAGGGCTGCAATTTTTTGCTTCTTGTTCTACTCGGTTTCGCCCGTAACTTTCTCGTACGATGTCCAAATGACACGAAACCAATTCCTACGTGTTTTTAACGAATTATCCATAATTATCATATTTTTGTACAACTTATTTATTTACAAATTTCGGGTCGTTACAGGGGTGTTTGAGAGGGCTTATATATAAGACTAGCAGGGTACCCTGTGCAATGTGGCGACGAGTACCTCTAACTAAATTGTAGAGTTACTTTTTTGGCAATAGTTAAGACGCTACCTTCAATAAGTGTTGAATAAGATGGGTGGTAAGACCTTCTAGAATACATATTAAATTGTATCCGAAATAAATCAGGGGACAATTTTGACGTTTTGCAGTGTTATGTTGTCTGTTAATTTGGGATTAAACAAAGTGTCATTCAGATCAATCGGTTAACACACAGTCAGTGTAACGACCTGAAATTTGTAAATAAATAAATTATATAAAAATATGATAATTAAGGATAAATCATTTAAAGAACTTAGGAATTGGTTTCGTGTCATTTGGACATCGTACGAGAAAGTTATGGACGAAACCGTGTCGAAGGAAACTACAAAAGTGCAGCCTGGTTTAGCGACACCAAAATAGCGTTGCGATTGGGGGTTAGCGACGCGATTTTTCGTCCCAAAACAGAAATCCGAATTCGCGTTTGGGGGTTCGATCGCGACTTAAAGATAGCGACGGAAATAGCGACGCTATTGGGTAATAGCGACGCGATTTTGGTCGCTATCAGCATTTAAATCAGGTTTCTTGTTATTTAATGCCAAAACAAACCCTAGCTTCTCTCCTATCAAGTGAATATACGTTTTTGAGTGGAAAGGGCCGTTTGGAACCAATTTCTTCATCAAATCTTGTGAATTTTCTCTCCAACTTGAAGATCAAAGGTATATCTTTACTTCTCTTGAGTTTTAAGCCTTAGATTCAAGTAGGGAAAGCTTGAATCTTAAACCCAAGTTATGGGTTTGTGCTTTAATGGTTGAATACAAGTTGTATAACTTAGATCTATGATCTTTTAACAAGGAAAATGTGTTTATGATATGGATCTATGAAAAATATGATGATTTATGGAATTAGGGTTTGGTAACTTGGGGGAAAATGGTGCTAGTAGTTAACTAGCCATGGAATATATGATTAGTATTTATGTTTGATGTAAACCATTGTATTGGTTTTGATATTAGGTCATTGGTGGAAGAACTTGAGGTATTCAAGTCTTGAGAAGTGATAATCTTGTTCAAGAGACGTATCTTGAAGTAAGTTTGGTTAAGGTGAGTACATGAGACTTTTAAACTGTGTACATAGCAAATGATTTTGAAAACTATGATGTTTTATGGGTCTTTATTAATAAATGATTTTTAATAAAGATATGATTGAAAATGTGAGAAAAGGTAAATAGTAGATTATCTAAGTATGTCTAAAATGATTGATGATTTTGTAAAAAATCATTATAATGAAAAGTAATTAATAATTAATTATTGATATGATGTAAAAAGAGTATGCTTTTATAATATGTGATTACTAATGATGAAACTAGTTGATTTGATTATGTGAATGCTAATTAAGATTAGTATGTGGATAGATTGTATGATAACCTTACGGCATTGTTGATAGATGTGACATATAGTCACATGTAATAGTTATGACGGGTAGACTGAAATAGGACATGTACTTGATAGATTCGGAGGCATTCTGGATTATCACGGTATCTTTAAACTGATGGATTGGAGGCATTCCGATCACCCAACAAGATGTTGGATCTTACTGAAAGGGAGGCATTCTGATTAGTAAGATAAGATGGGTCACCTTGCTTGGACAAGGTGACAAAGGGGGTTCTACTGAATCGGAGGCATTCTGGTTAGTAGGACAAAACTGGGGTCTCGTTGGATTGGAGGCATTCCGAACAACTTGACGTATCGAATAGGCTATGAATGAATGTGATAGGATTACCGAGGAGGTGATCGATGTATATGAATGTGTTAGTGTTACCGCGGAGGTAACTAAAGTATATTTATATTTACATACCTAACGTATGCGATTATCTATATATTAATGGCGGGTCTAAAACCCATGTATATCACGAGACTATTTTGTCTCACGTACTACTTTGTTTTGGCTATGTACTCAGGTTCGAGACTGAAAGATTAGAATGTCGCGAGAGAGGTGGCCTAGAGATGTTTAGCTCGGGAGCTTATAGGTAGATCCCGTTTATCCTATGGTTATAAAATTATAGTGTAACACCGCTTTTAATACTCTGATAAACTTTTAATGGGTTTTGTCAAATTGTATTTCGGGATATTGGACTTTGTAATATTTTTATTTAAAATATGTTTTAAAAGGTGTTTTAAAATTGAGGTGTTACAACTTGGTATCAGAGCTATAGTTTAAGTGAATTAGGTAGGTTTGACCTCCCTAGTCTTAAGCTATGTTAGTAGGACCATATGTTTCCATAGGATGTCCATGATTAGTATTTTGAGACCGTAAAGTACGAGTATGATAGGGTCGATCCCTAAGAGAAATGTCATGTTTGATTTACGTGTGTTGAATTCGGTTGTCGAGTCGATTGTTTGAATTTTGAATTGTGGAACTATTGGAATAACAAAAAGGTGAATACAAGAAGAGAATGAGCTCATCTAAGGCAATAAGAGAAATTATAATTGAGTTTCGTCATGTCGGGTGATGATGGTAGTGATTTCAAATCGGAAGAAAGGGAACGATGTTCGTTCAAGACATTGATGGCGTGTAAGCTGGGTGTGTAATTGGGAAGTACCGAACTGGAGGTCGTGATTCGGTGGAAGTCTGTAACCTTTGTACTGTGCACATAATTCCTTCAGACTCCCACTTGTGCAAGTCTGTAACCTTTGTCTTAATGATACGAGCTACAGTGGCCTTCTAGATGGGCATGTAAGTAACCAACTCCATAAAAACAGCTTACATAACCCAGGTATAGTTTATGAAAAACTCTTTAATAGCGTCTCCTAGTAAAGAACACTCTATCTCTACTTCTTGGGCAAACTATGTTAGGCTTATCCCTTGCAGCACGATATTTGTGATAACGAATACGAGCATGGTAGAAATTATCAACTCCTGTATTCGAAATCATTTTATGACTTCTTGATTCAAACTACTGTGATAAACGACAAAGAACAAATCAGTTCGTTTGGGCACGGCCGTGCACTTGCCAGTTTCTTATCAAGTCAAAGGACCTATAAATATCTCTCCTAAAGAGGAGGTGCAATTGCCATCTTATATATTTCGATTTAAAAATACAACTTCCTTTGTATCCAGTATCGCCTCGTATGACAAACGTATTTCAGAATTGTCTGAGTTGAACCAAAGCACATTAGTCATCGTATCCTAAACCAAATACCTCAGGCTTAAGGACAATCCTAGTGAACAATACTTTTGAACTTTTCAACCACGAAGTATTGTCACGGTGGTCAATCCAATATTAGTTGAGCCTCCAACAGAATATCACCGATATTTGGTTCACACAAAACTTGTGTAGCTATCTTCGAAGAACTTCGAATCTACCACCAAATACCGCGATGACGTTAACGTCCCATCGAGGTTCCCACCAAGACGAGTAGTCACGGATTTATATCTTTTTGAATAAATAGACTTTTATTCATGGATGATGTAAAACATACAAAGTCTGAATAAAAATGATACTAACTCGTGTATTATTCCTCACTGGACATAGATACTGAATTATTACTGATCATTACTTATTCCTTTCGTTCGTGTTGATTACTTAATGATTCTTACAAACTTAATTGTAACTTTATCACTAAACCAATCATTTCTATTAAACTAAAGACATAAGACGAGTATTTAGGAATACTATTACTTTTGTCTTTGCTAGATATTGTTCTTGCAGCAATCTAGAACATATTCTAGTCTTGCCTTTTATGTAATTCCACAAACATAGGAGGATTGGAAATTAACTCCTTAGTTTCTTGAATTCATAAAATTCTCCTTGTAACTAAAGCCTCTTTTAGTTACTTGATTTTGTAGATATTCTTACTAGTTAAAGAAATTTCCTTAAATGATTGTGTTATCCACTAAAGTATTAACACCCTATTAGATATGCAATAATCAATCACAAGACTTGTGATCACGCTATTAGGTTTGCAATAATCTAATCAAAGATCATTTATTATTTCTCTTAACTCTTTGGCTAACGACTTGGTAAAACCTTGTTGTTAATGTCTTACTAACTTACTGAATTCACTAACATCTTTAATGAATTATGTTAGTCTTTGCTCCCACTTAATTTTATGGAACTTAAGCATCTCTTAAACTACTACTTTGACCTAGTCAATAACTTGTAGTGTAATCTTTTAAGAATTCTATCAATAATTAAGATCATCCTTTGGATTTGCGAATATCCAACATTCATGTTTAGGGAATTATGATCTTTATTGATTATTGTATCTAGCAAGCATAAAACACTTGAAATGATACTATCAATTCTTAAATATATTAGTATTCTTTAAGAACTCATTTAATGCCAAAGTCATTTCTTGGATTTCTCAAATATCCATTATTCCTATTAGGGAATTATGACTTGATTAAATATTGTATTTATTACAAGTATAAAAGACTTGCAATAATACCTTTTAATTATTAAATACTTTAATATAGTTTTGTCCCTTTTAAGAGTCATTTTAATGTCTAAGTCATTTTACTTGGATTATACGAATATCTAACTATTCCTACTTGGGAATTATGACTTCATTAAAACCTTTACTACAAGTGTAAAAGACTTGTAATAATACTCTTTAAAGTCTATCTTGATTATATATAATATAATCATACTATATTAATACTAACACGTTAAAACTTACTATCAAAAGTAATGACTATTACTTAAGATGTTTTAACTAAGTTCAATGACTCTTGAACCTTATGCTTTCATAAAACTCTTAAATACTTTCATTAGAAAAACTTTCTAATTACTAGCATCTAAGTACCTTGAGCCATCAAGACATTATTTATACAACAATCAAACAAATATATAAGTATAAACATGAAACATAAGTAAATCAAAACTTGACTTACAATCTAGTCATAAATCTTGACTAGTGTAATTATCACACATGCACACAATATAATTCAACCATGGATTCGAAATTTATTTAAAACCAAAATAAAATTTGTTTTAACATAAAATAAAATTATCCAAACAATGAAATAAAATTGTTTTTACTGAATCCATAAAATACTGAATTATAAAATCTTGGTGCTCGTGGGATCATCACCATCTCATGCCGATCATCTCACTTATCATCTTATGCAATAAACGATTGCTAAAGTTGATTTACTTGTAATAAACTTTTACAAGTAGGAAGCGAGGATCTAGAAGTTGGTCAAGTCAACTAAGGAGCAAGCATTGCCTCCTACCCTTTGACCTTTGCCACAACCAAGACACCGTTTCTCGGTTCTTGTTTGGCTTTACCTTCTTGACCCTTTTGTTTGACTCCATTACCCTTTAGGCACGCCATGGCTGGGATCGGTTTTATCCTTTCCCTTTCCACTGCGCCTCTTTCTCTGATCACTACCATCATCGGTTACTACGAGATCATTCTTAAACTTGGTCCCCAAATCAACTCAGTAGTCTTGAGCACGGAATGTAGCTCAACAATGGATTGCTCCATGTTATGCATGTTGTAGTTGACTACATAAGACTTATAGTCATCTAACAACGAGTTGAGTATCATTACTGTTGCCAACTGCAACGATACTGGGTGACCTAATATGATCCATGTACTCTTTCATTTTCATGACGTGAGTACTTACCGATGATCCCTTTAACCACCTTGCGAGATTTAAACACCCTATAAGCGTAATATGCTTATCCTGGTTCATTTCTAGCATTTGCGGTAGGAATACTTAGTATTTGTAACGACCGGAATTTTCGGTTAATGAATTAAATGGAAATATTGAGGAATAAAGGAGGTAAAATATTTAATCGAGTCTCCGTTGTGTTTTATCGAGTGTTTGGATGTTTGGGACTTGGTGTAGCCAAGTATGGGTCAAGACTTGGATGGAAACAAGTTTAAAAGGCAAGAAACTGACCCAGACAGCTCTCGCGGCGCGAGGCAGGCGCGAGCCAGACGCGAGGTTGAACAGTGGGTTCAGAGCTCAGACGCGAGAAGCTCGAGTTGAGACAAGAGCCGCGAGTGATACGCGAGCGAAACGCGAGGTCTGTATTTCAGCGGCAACCAGCAGGCAAAGCCGCGTCACTTCGCGGCGCGAGGTGGGCGCGAGCGGGGCGCGAGGAGCGTCTGGAATATATAAACTTGTGTGTAAGATAGGGTTTCATTTCTCATTCAACCCCACACATAGTGCAGCCGATTTGGGAGTGTTCTTGGTCGTTTTTGGAGCTCAAGAGCTCAGATCTTCACCATCTTGAAGGATTGAAACATCAAGGATAAGTATTCTTGATTGTCTTGCTCATCTACCTTGATTGTGAGCTTTGTATGTGTAAAAATGGTGGTTTGGGGAACCAACCATGTCATCTTTGGGGAAGATGACTAATCATGGGTGTAGAACACTCATTATAAGCTTATAATCGATGTGTACAAGTTTGATTTGGGTTTATTGATGGAAATCTTGAACTAGGGTTTGAGATTCCATCAAGTTGGATGAACTTGGTGGTTAGGAATGTGAATATGGATTGATTAGTGATTAGTTATGGATAATGACTAGTTATTGTGATGATATTGATGGTAGGTCAAGAAGACCTAAAGTTTGGTGACATTTCACAAGTTGGAAAGCAAGGATTCGTGTTATTAGACACGATTTGGAGTTAGCTTGGCTAAGGTGAGTACATGAGACTTTTATTGAGTACATAGCAAATGATTTGAAAACTATGATGTTTTATGAGTCTTTATTAATAAATATTTTTAATAAAGATATGATCAAAAGAATAAGAGAATGCAAGTAATAGATCATTTAAGTATGTCTAAATGACTAATGATTTTTAAAGAGATTATGATAATGAAAAGTGATTGATAATCCTTTATTTATATGATGTTTGACTAAGAGTAATGATTAAGAAAGTATGATATTTGACTTGTTAATAATATGTATTAATAAGGCTAATAACAATGATTTTCAAGTATCAAGTATTGACTTAGTAAATTATACTAATAAGAGTACTGATTGAATTGTTAGAAGAATAAATATAAAGTGACTAGAAGTAGATTTGTATTCTAGTCAAAGAGAAGTTAGAGTAAATGATTTTGATAGATAATAAACATGTTTTATTTAATAAAGGACTTGATAAAGTCAATATTGAAATTGAATAAGAAACGAGAATAATATGATAATTAGAATAAATGTATTCTAATTTATGTTTGAGTATGTATTATTTGGGCATAGACCCGTATTTGATGATTTGAATATGTGTTGAGAAAAGGATCCGGATCATAGTTAACCCACAAAAGTTGGGGGAGTTAGTGACACCTACTTGGGGAGGTACCACCCTGCGCAAGAATAGACTGTCGAGAAATAGTCAACCCGGAAATCGGGGGAGAAATAGTTAACCCGGAAACGGGGGAATTTCAGTTAACCCGGAAACGGGGGAGTTTACCTAGTTAACCCACATCGGGGGAGTTTGCTACGGAGAGGTCCGTAGCGTATGTGATAAAGATTTAGTAAGCTATGGATAGCTTACAAGTATGTGACTACGTGATGGGTAAGCTTGCGGTTAGCTTACTAGTAAATACAAATAAGCGATAAGAACATAAGATAATAATTAATAGGTGATTAAAGAAAAGAAATGAATAGTAATGACTTTTATTATATTTGAGAATGAGTCGAAAACCCATGTATCTCACGAGACTATTTTGTCTCACGTACTACTTTGTTTTTCTTGGCTATGTACTCAGGTTCGAGATCGATGGATTAGAGGGTCGCGGTAGAAGTGGCCTAGTGTTGATTAGCTCGGGAGCTCGTAGGTAGATCCCGTTTATCCTATGGTTATGATATTATATGGTAACACCGGTTTTAGTACTCTGATAAACTTTTAAAAGGTTTTTGTTAAACCGTATCTTTGGGGTATTGGACTTTGTAATACTTTTATCTAAAAATATGTTTTAAAAGATGTTTTGAAAATTGAGGTGTTACAACTTGGTATCAGAGCTATAGTTTTAGTGAATTAGGTAGGTTTGACCTCCCTAGTCTTAAGCTATGCTAAGTAGGACCATATGTTTCCATAGGATGTCCATGATTAGTCTTTTGAGACCGTAAAGTATGGGTATATTAGGGTCGAACCCTAAGAAGGAAGATAATGTTTTGAGCTTTATGGGTTATGTTTGACTAATAAGTCAATCTCTGAATTCTAATGGTTTAATATGTTGGTATAGCAAATGGTGAACCAAAGAAGTGGAGAGATTCCACGAGATCATGAGATGGATTCAAATCGAATCCCAACTCATCCCGGTAATAATGGAGAGGGTTCCGGTTTGGATGCAAACCAAACCCCGGTAACTATGGAAACTGTCCAGAAATTGTTTACCCTATTTAGGGAAGTGGTGAATGATGATGTTAACCGGATCATGACTAACCGGTTCAATGAGGAGAAGAATGATAATTCTAAGTCCCATGGGAGAAGTAGGTCTTCGGGTAGCAAGGCACGTACCGAGGAGCCATCGACCGAGGAAAGCAACGATTCGGGGTCGGAAGAAAAAGAAGGATGTACATACAAGTCATTTATGACGTGCAATCCCGGTGAGTATTATGGAAGTTCGGAACCGAAGGTCACGATGCGTTGGATTCGAGAGACTAAGCAAGTGTTAGATAGTAGCAAGTGTTTGAGAGAAGACATGGTCACTTATGCATCCCGACAGTTGAAGGATGAAGCGTTGTCATGGTGGAATGCCATGTATGATAATTTGGGTAAGAAAGCATTGTATGAAATGACGTGGGAAGAGTTCACGAGTAGATTAAGGGAAAAGTTTTGTGCCACTCGAGGTGTCGAGAGGGGTATTCGGCGAAAAGCACAAGAGTTGTCGCCAGGAGGGGGAAAGAAGAGGTTCGATAGTAGCTTGAAATCGACAAAGGAAGATAGACTTGGATCGAGTCCGTCAAAGAAAGGTAGTGTTGGAAGTTGTCAAAGTTGTGGTAAGAATCACCAGGGAGAATGCAAAGCAAACACGGCTATATGCTTCAAGTGTGGACGAGTAGGACACCGAGCAAAGGATTGCAAAGTAAGGAACCTCGAGGAAGTGGAATGCTACACTTGTCACGAGGTGGGACACTATAGTAGTGCGTGCCCGAGGAAAAGAACCGACACGTCAGCATCAACCGCCAACAGGAATCGGGAGAAGGAAACTCGTGGAGCCGCTTCAGGTAATTCGTTTATGAAGTTTTGATAAATGATTAGGGTTTAGTTGTTTATATGTCGCACAATTTAGTGCTTATGTGATCAAAGTATGAAAATAATTATAGATGAAATGTGTAATGTGAAAAGGAATAAGGTTGGGAGATAGTCTCCCCGGGTTATTATGTGTATAGTCGAATGGGTTGGCGACCGGTATGTCGCGAGAAATAAGGATAAGAAGGACTATGTTATCATGGATTATTTGAAGGTGAATCACGAGAGTGGTAAACGTTTTCAACAAGAGAATAGTAGTACAATGAAGTACTAAGTGCTAGTGAGAATTGGAAAGTACAATATATATATATATATATATATATATATATATATATATATATATATATATATATATATATATCTATAAAATGGAACTTAGATATTGGATGTGATTGATTGGATGATTGAAAAAAGGTTGTATCATGGATGATGGATGCGATGCTAAGTGTAAAAGGTTAATTAATGGTAAAATGTCCTAGATATGGTATGCTAAGTCAAGGGTGACAATTAATTGTTGGAGAAAGGGCATAGGAAAAAGTGTGATAACTTATGTATAGACTATGGATCGGAGTCAATTGGTTGACTCGAGTTGACCGCGCGATTCGGTCAAAATATGGATGATTAGATGCAATGGTGGTTACCTAGGTGTTGGAAGAAAGATTGGAAAATTGTGATAACGAGAAAACGGATCGACTAAAGACGATTGGTAAATGAATAGATTTGTGGAAAGCACTAGAGATGATTATGGGTATACCGTGTGGTGTAATGTATAAGCGGAAAAACTAAAGGTCAATTATGAAAGAAAATGTTAGCATGATGCTAAGTGTATTGGTGAATACATAAATTGTATGCAAGATGGCATAGTAGTGGTTGAGTCTTGTTAGATCGGAGGCTTCCCGATTAACGAGGTTAGATGAGTCGCTTTGGATTGGAGGTTTTCCGATCATTGTGATAGTTTGGAGTCGTGAGGGATTGGAGGCTTTCCGATCTTCTCGATAAGATAGTTAAAGTATAATTTGTTATAAGAGATATGATGTTTGTATCTGACGTATGAAGAACCATATGGTTAGTTGTTGTTATGATTTTTATGGCAAGTGAGAACTTGGGTTGAAAACACGGGTAGTGTTTAAGTATAAGTAGGTGTAGGAGATGCCTACAAGTTCATGGTTTATGAAAAAGGAATGCTTTTAGGAAGCAAAATTTGTTAGTAACCAATGAGAGGTGAAAGAGGTATAATGGGTGGTTAGACCACAAATTGGATATGATTGAGGCTCTAGAGCCGGTAATCGGAAATTTCAAGTATGGTATAAGGATGTTGAAGGAGATTATAAATGGTATAAGTAATTGGATGAAAGTTAAAAAAGTGATAGAAATTTGGTATTGCCTTAAATGAAAATTGTTAATCGATTGTGGAAATTGAAATCGAAGAAAAGAGGAACAATTGAGAAAGGAAATTTAGATATTGGAATCGGGAATGAAAAGCTTGGGAAGCCATGCCTTAGTAATAAAGAATATGGAAATTTTGCAAAGTAAGTTTGACTTTAATCATAAGTCAAGGTTGGTCAACTAGTGGATTGTTGACTTTAGTCAAAATTGGGTTTTGACTTTTGTTTAAATTGGTTAGTCAAGGATAAGGGCGTAATGTATCATCTTCATGTGTAAGATAGTGGGTAATGGATTAATGGAAATAATGGTAGTCAAAGGGTGTGACTTTAACCGTTGGGTATTTCGAGTTGAATTTCGGAACCGAGTATGATTGTTATTGGACCATGAAGGTAAGGTCGATTGTTAAGGAATTTATGGTTAATGGAATCACTAGTGGGTAAGGAAATTGTTAAGAAATGGTTGACTTTGTGCTAAGTCAAAGATGGAGCAATGTTGACAATTTGGTCAAAGCGAGGGGTTGACTATCATTTTGGTCAAATGGTTATTAGTAGTGATTGGGTCATATCATCCCAATGAGGATAAAGAGTTTGGTTAAATGATGGGAAATGCTAAGGTCGAATTGTGAAATTTTAACCGTTCGGGTATTGGAAACATAAGTTGGATTTTTGACCCGTTTGGGGTATAACGGAGTCAAGTGGGCAATTAAATGCATAAGTATTATTGGATCATGATTTGGAAGTGTAATGAGGATTGGAAATCCTTGAGTTGATTCCGGGGACGGAATCCTTTTTAAGGGGTGGATAGTTGTAACGACCGGAATTTTCGGTTAATGAATTAAATGGAAATATTGAGGAATAAAGGAGGTAAGAAACTGGATGGGTCAAGACTTGGATGGAAACAAGTTTAAAAGGCAAGAAACTGAGCCAGACAGCTCTCGCGGCGCGAGGCAGGCGCGAACCAGACGCGAGGTTGAACAGTGGGTTCAGAGCTCAGACGCGAGAAGCTCGAGTTGAGACAAGAGCCGCGAGCGAAACGCGAGCGAAACGCGAGGTCTGTATTTCAGCGGCAACCAGCAGGCAAAGCCGCGTCACTTCGCGGCGCGAGGTGGGCGCGAGCGGGGCGCGAGGAGCCTCTGGAATATATAAACTTGTGTGTAAGCTAGGGTTTCATTTCTCATTCAACCCCACACATAGTGCAGCCGATTTGGGAGTGTTCTTGGTCGTTTTTGGAGCTCAAGAGCTCAGATCTTCACCATCTTGAAGGATTGAAACATCAAGGGTAAGTATTCTTGATTGTTTTGCTCATCTACCTTGATTGTGAGCTTTGTATGGGTAAAAATGGTGGTTTGGGGAACCAACATGTCATCTTTGGGGAAGATGACTAATCATGGGTGTAGAACACTCATTGTAAGCTTATAATCGATGTGTACAAGTTTGATTTGGGTTTATTGATGGAAATCTTGAACTAGGGTTTGAGATTCCACCAAGTTGGATGAACTTGGTGGTTAGGAATGTGAATATGGATTGATTAGTGATTAGTTATGGATAATGACTAGTTATTGTGATGATATTGACGGTAGGTCAAGAAGACCTAAAGTTTGGTGACATTTCACAAGTTGGAAAGCAAGGATTCGTGTTATTAGACACGATTTGGAGTTAGCTTGGCTAAGGTGAGTACATGAGACTTTTATTGAGTACATACCAAATGATTTGAAAACTATGATGTTTTATGAGTCTTTATTAATAAATATTTTTAATAAAGATATGATTAAAAGAATAAGAGAATGCAAGTAATAGATCATTTAAGTATGTCTAAATGACTAATGATTTTTAAAGAGATTATGATAATGAAAAGTGATTGATAATCCTTTATTTATATGATGTTTGACTAAGAGTAATGATTAAGAAAGTATGATATTTGACTTGTTAATAATATGTATTAATAAGGCTAATAACAATGATTTTCAAGTATCAAGTATTGACTTAGTAAATTATACTAATAAGAGTACTGATTGAATTGTTAGAAGAATAAATATAAAGTGACGAGAAGTAGATTTGTATTCTAGTCAAAGAGAAGTTAGAGTAAATGATTTTGATAGATAATAAACATGTTTTATTTAATAAAGGACTTGATAAAGTCAATATTGAAATTGAATAAGAAACGAGAATAATATGATAATTAGAATAAATGTATTCTAATTTATGTTTGAGTATGTATTATTTGGGCATAGACCCGTATTTGATGATTTGAATATGTGTTGAGAAAAGGATCCGGATCATAGTTAACCCACAAAAGTTGGGGGAGTTAGTGACACCTACTTGGGGAGGTACCACCCTGCGCAAGAGTAGACTGTCGAGAAATAGTCAACCGGGAAATCGGGGGAGAAATAGTTAACCCGGAAACGGGGGAGTTTCAGTTAACCCGGAAACAGGGGAGTTTACCTAGTTAACCCACATCAGGGGAGTTTGCTAAGGAGAGGTCCGTAGCGTATGTGATAAAGATTTAGTAAGCTATGGATAGCTTACAAGTATGTGACTACGTGATGGGTAAGCTTGCGGTTAGCTTACTAGTAAATACGAATAAGCGATAAGAACATAAGATAATAATTAATAGGTGATTAAAGAAAAGAAATGAATAGTAATGACTTTTATTATATTTGAGAATGGGTCGAAAACCCATGTATCTCACGAGACTATTTTGTCTCACGTACTACTTTGTTTTTCTTGGCTATGTACTCAGGTTCGAGATCGATGGATTAGAGGGTCGCGGTAGAAGTGGCCTAGTGTTGATTAGCTCGGGAGCTCGTAGGTAGATCCCGTTTATCCTATGGTTATGATATTATATTGTAACACCGGTTTTAGTACTCTGATAAACTTTTAAAAGGTTCTTGTTAAACCGTATCTTTGGGGTATTGGACTTTGTAATATTTTTATCTAAAAATATGTTTTAAAAAATGTTTTGAAAATTGAGGTGTTACAGTATTGCTCTTTCTAGGACATTTCCTTTTCTCTCATGCGTAAGCATAATCCGAAGATCACGCTTCCAATAGAGAAACATTGACCCAGTCAATTCATCCTTTTCTAGAAACAAGTGTAGTGAGAGATTGTTGGTACGTGTCGTTACGTTTGTTGCTGCCATCTACAAATCAAACCCATTTTAATTAGTAATCATCAATAAACATTCTCTAAAATATATTATAAACCCATAATTAATATTTTAGGCCTAGGATCCATATTTCACATTCTCGCCGCAAGGTTTGGGCACTTCCCGACGAGACATGCTATTTCTGGTAGGTAACTTCCTTACCGATCGTATCAAGACTTGACACGATTCCTAGGGGTCGTAGAATCTTTAAACTTATAACTTATTACAACTTTGTACAATCTAATTGTACATTTCTAAGTTAGTAATAAAGTCTAGTATGTTTATTCTACTCAAGTACTTTTTGGGCCGGGACTCCCGATTATCACCAAAGTAGATCAGTCCATCTAAGACAGTGCGATGCTCTGCGCCGGGACTCCCGAATATCACAGAACCTTACGCACCCTAACACTCACAATGATTTGAATCCATATCTAAGGTTCTTTATCCTTACAATATGAATATCGTTTAACAAGTGAGGTGTTCCATTAGGTGGATAGTACTTAGATCTAAGATTTTCTTGGGTTTGTTTAAGTCTTAAACTAAACTTAAACTTTTTATTCCAATCTTAATCCTTGTTTAAAATGTGTGACTTATGAATTGAAGAATTCTACAAGACACCTTTTTAAAACATAAGAACTATTCTTTAAAACTTATAGTTTTAAGAATTTGCACGATTATACATGTATACCTAAAACGAGGTGTACAAAACGTTTTACTAGATTTTGTGAAAAATCTTATCTAGAATAAACTTATAAACTTATGTTAAACTTTTATGATTCATAAACTTGAATCATAAACCTAGTTTAACACAGCTAGTTTTCCATATGTCTAATAATGAAATCAAACATTTCTTATGACTTATTAGATTCGACCAAGACTTATGTCTTAACGACATACTTACAAACTTTGTGATTTTCTTGTGTAGCTCCCACTAGCTTCAACAACCATGATGAAACTTAAGCTAACACAATCACCGGTTTATACTTGGTGAAAATAATAAACTTATTATATAAAGACTATATATAATAATTCTTAGTTTGTTTAAACCTTTCTTATATTTAACTTGAACTAGTTAAATATAGGTTCTTGTTATTTTTACTTGATCATTAATCTAGTATATTACATGACTTGTAAAATACTTATATTATACTTGTATAATTATCTAGTTATAATAACTTATAACTTTATACATCTTAATATATATAACTTTGTATATTTCTAGTTAATCATATAATTTCAACTTGTACAATTTCTAGTTATAATTAAATCATAACTTTGTACTTTCTAGTTTTAATTATATTATAACTTATACAATAACTAATTATAATATTATCTTTAATGATCAAAATAACATTACCCTTTTTAATTGTTCCATTTTATCTTGTATTTTAATGTATTCGTATATATGTATATTTTATAATAAACTTGTAACATTCTAATAAGAATATTACATCTAATTTATACGTATTCATTTTAACTTGAACTAATTAAAATGTGTATAAACTTATTATATCTTTTAAAATTCAATTTTACTTAATAAAAAAAAATTCTGAAAAATTTAAATACATATATATAAACAATTAAATACATCTTGTTAATTTTAGAACTTAAAAATTAACATCTTCTTTATCAATTCCCTAAATTAATTAGATGAACTCTAATCTTGCTTTTGATCAATCAAAACTAGGGTTTTGACTTTCTTGATCAAAGACATTATTTTAATTAAATGACTAATTTTAATCAATCCTTTTAAACAATAAACTTTGTTTAAATTCTAAGATAGATTATAACTTTTTAATAAATTTATTTAAACTCTTTAATTTAAACCTTATAGACAATAAAATTTGTCTAAATTACTAGGTTTAAAGAACTAGCTTTAATAAATCTATCAAAATAAAAATTTAAACCTTTTAGACATAAACTTGTCTAATTAACTATGTTTTAGATTATTATCCTAATTAATACTTTTAAACTATTAAACTTAAACTAGTTTAATGTTCTAGAGTTCTTTAGGATTTTCGAAAATCTTAACACTAAGAAACTTTTCCTCCAATTAAACTAGGCTAGTTTAACATACTTGGTGTCCAAGTTTCCTCCTAGATTTCGAAATCTCTAAGGGATTAGGAAAGAATCCTTTTGATCAATTAAATAAAACTTGTTTAACATATTTGATCCTAGGGTTTTCCTAAGTCACGAAAATTCAAGGGATTATGGAAAGAATCCTTTTGATCAATTAAACATATCTTGTTTAATATACTTGATCCTAGGGTTCTTTCTATGTATTTTCGAAAATTGCTAGGGTTTCTAGAAACCTTCTTGACCAATTAAACTTAGACTAGTTTAATGTTCTTGGTCCTAGGGTTTCTTCCCTCTTTTTCAAAAAACATGAAGAAGAAAGAAGAAAAACTTGAAACAAAAAAAACTTGTAAATTAAAGTAAACAAACAACCTTTGTTAATCTAGTCTAGATCTCTAAACCAACGCTCTGATACCACTGAAGGGTTTCACATGACACTGATCGACCACTTGGATCAACCTCCTAGTATACTTGGTTCGACCATACTGACCAAGAACATGAACTTGTTCTTGACCGGTTAAAACCAACTAGCTGATTCAATCCCTAAAAGCGGAACTGGGATTAAACCTAATCCTTAAACCCTAAAGGATTGGGATGTTGGAGAACTAGATTAGGTTAACAAGAAAGAAACCTTGTCCGAAGAACTCAAACACACACATACTTGTGTGTTCGTCGATTACTACCAAGAACCCTAGGGTTCTTGGTTCGACTTTGAACAAGGGGAGAGGAAGAAAGAGTGTTCCATGAATCATACCTTAGGTTAATGCTTAAGATAAATCCACTGATGATGAACACGACGAACGATCCTCTAGATGATCACTTGCAATGATCATTAATCTTCGAAACTCGAAGAACACGAAGAACGAACGAAGAACACGAAGAACACAAGGCTTGTGTTCTTCCTTGTGTTGCTCGGCCGAAATAGGGAGGAAGGGAGGCCAAAATTTCGTGGCTAGGGTTGAGGGAATGAGCACTTTACAAGGGAACCCCAAGCCTTCTATTTATAATAGAAGGACTTTCACTTAGGGCCCTTAATAAGTTAAACTTAACTTAATACTTAACTGATTCATAATGACTATTATGAATCATTCCTCTTCGTAGTATCGTTGCATAACTTGTTCATATTACATGTACTCACCGGTGTGACCCTTAAGTGTTTCGTAGGCATGGATGTATCATCATAGGTTGACTGACTGTGCACATAATTCCTTCAGTAACTTCTACAGCTCGTCTGCTGGGGAGTGAGGCGTGGTCGCGGTGGGACGCGATGTTCGAAACATTGGAAAAGAGGGTACTGTACAAGATATCGTGGAAGGAGTTCGCGGGTAGATTGTTGGGGAAGTTTTGTCCCGAGAGTATACTTGGAAAAAAAATCTCTAAGAGAAGTTATTGCTAGGGATGTGGACAAGATAGTTCAACGAAGGATCAATGAATCGGATGATATGCCCTAAGCCCCTTTCAGAAGACCGAAGTCATTGGTGCTTTGCATAAGGGGTAAGAGCGCGGGAAATCCCGGCTCACTTACTAGTACAGGGGAGGAGAGCGGAGTGAGGGCAGCCCTCGTAAGGCGAGCTATCTGTACTAGTGCTTTGGCAGGTATGGGTTTTGTGTGTCATCAAGTGGAGAAAAGAGGAAGTCGATGGTAGCTTGGAGCCAACAAAGGAAGAAAAACTCATTCAAAGTTCGTCAAATCATGCTGATGTGAAAGGTGTAAAGGTGTGGTAAGTTTTCCTCAAATATAAAACTTATGGTATGAGGTTCGTGTTTTAATGGTGAATTGTCGCACGATTTGGTGAAAAGGCAAAATGGCATGTATAATTATGGGTGAATCCTTTGGCGTGGAAATGTACTCGGGGACAGTTTTCCCGGTTTGTTATATGTAAAAGTGTGATATGCTTGGGTGAGTTGGCGATTGGTATGTCGCGGGTAATTAGGATATTAAAAGATATATTATCACGGGGAATAGTAAGTGATTTCAGTGAAAGGATGGTAGTACGCGGAAGTACTAAGACTCGGTGAAAATGATATATATGGATGGGAAACCATGTAAGGAAAAAGTTCAAAAGTAAAATCGTAGAACTTGGCGGGAATAAGGGTAAGTGATGTGGTATTACTATATGATAACATTAAAGAAAAGAATGATGTAAAATATAGTGAAGTTTCAAAACTCGTGAATAGAAAGTATGTTGGAAAGGATAAACATCAGGGATGACAGAATTTAGTAATCGAAAATGGTTGAGTAAAAATTCAACAATGAGTCATGACAAAAGTTTGTATCGTGAATGATAGAGTTGATGCTAAGGGTAAAAGGTTAATTAATGGCAAAATGTCCTAAAAAAGGTATGCTAAGTCATGGGTAACAATTAATTATTGGAAAAAGTGTAACGTCCCAAAAATCAGGGGAAATTTAAAAAATTTTAAATAATAAAATAAACAATTTCCCCAAGAGTACAAGTAACTCGAAGGTCCCAACTCATAAATAAAAATATAAAATGTCTCGTGGTTTAAATGCGGAATAATAAAAGGTTTTAAAACAAAACATGTTTGACTCGAAATAAATGTTTTAATCCAAATCCATAAATATAAAAATAGAAACGCAGCTCATCAACCATTGACCTTCTCTTTGCCCTTGCTAGTACCTGTAGAATAGGGGGAGTGATTGGGGTCAGCCACCGCTGATTGAATAATATCAAAATAAACAAATAAATACAAACAACTCAAGCCACATAAGTGATCCCTAGAGACTCTACTCAATTCTCAATTACTCAAGTTTATTTTTTCCGATTTTAAATTTATATAGCGCGCTTGTATGACTTGGGACGAGAGATCAACCTCGACCCGCCTTACACAACTCAAGGCTCAACACCTGTACTCTTCGGTGTTGAGTCAAAACGTCTGGCACCAGTACTCTTCGGTGCCAAGACAACTCAAGTATATTATGTTTAATGTTTTAACTCAAGAACTCAAAACTCAGATAACTCAGGCTCCAGATAACTCAAATCACAGATAACTCAAATCACAGATGATTCAAATAATTCACCCAATCAATACTCAAGCTCAATCAACAAGACAATTCACAACACATAGCACAAAATCATGAATCGAAAGTAAGTACAAGTTTATAGTGAGATTACCCACCTCGAATAACCGTAAGCTCCTAAATATCTTCGGTACTGAAGAGCGTCTCTAACCGGTCCTAGAAGGTCCTACAAAGTACAAGGAAGCTCGGGTTAGGATTAGACTCAAAGGTTGTTTCAGCAGAAACTAAACAGCACTCAGCACTTTTGCGGGAACGGCTATAAGTCTCAAATCGCTCACTAGATATTATTCAACTTTTTACAGTAGTTAAATAACTCAGAGGACTACAATTTTACAGAAGACTTCGGAAGCTAGATCCAAACAGAAAAGGCTCAAAACAGGCTCACGAGACACAATAGCTGAACCGAAAACTATCCAGCGAAGGTTTACTAAAACAACAATAACTTTTAAACCGTGAATCAGATTAACGAGCCGTCAGCGTCGTTGGTGTAAATCCATTTTCAATGATTAAACTATGGATTAAGCAATATGAATTAAGAAAATGGAAGATTTAGATGGATAGAAACTTAAGAACTCTTTGCATTTGATAAGAACATTACAAATTAGGGCAAAGGTTAGAGAAATTAGGTTACAACTATCTATTTATACCTAGCCTAAGTTTAGACTAAATACACAAATGGTCCCTAGACTATTGGTTACAACATATGAGACCCAACAATCTCCCCCTTTGTAACAATAGTCTGGGACTCGTATCTTCGAAGTCTTCATCTTTAGCCAAAGCTGCACCTGGAAGATATTTCGTTGAATAATGATGTATCGGGATCAGCTTGAGCTTTGTTAACATTTAAAAAGGAATACTTCTTGTAGCTTTTCAACCACAAGAAGTATTTTGAAGACTTTACTTTGTAGATACATATAGATCGACTAAAAATAAGACCCATAATGATAGAGTGGTTAACAGCGGAAGTCCTTTCTTGAAGTTTGTGGCTTTATGTCGATCTATGATTCTTGATCATTGTTGTTAGGGTAACATGTTGATAACGGTTACGCTCCCCCTCAACAAACAATTATTTCTTTATGGGAGTTGGATTAAACGTTTTGATATTTACTCCCCGGTGAACGAATTACCAAATTCAACTATGGAAGTTGTTTGATACCTTCGTTCGATCTTTGGTTTCTTGTTTACTCCCCCTTAACTGGTGCATATATCTTACTAATGTGGAGTAAACTGGGCTAACGCATCGATAATCTCCATAATATTGTAAGAATCTTATAAATTTGTTCCCGCAGATTGAGCTTTAGAAGAATTTTTCTCTGAAAGTATCAATTCTTTATAAAAAGAATTTGTGTAATGTATCTTCTCCCCCTCATGATGAATAAGATTTATCTGATTCATCATGTAACTGTGAAGTTCTGCGAGTTTGAATTAAGAAGAATCTTCGATTTAAGGAGAAAATATAAGTTGACTATGACGAAGCCCATTGATAAAAATGTGTTGAATAATGATTATACATCTTTTGTAATAATCAATATATAACACATTTTCTCATTTAAACCCAGACCGTTGTTGATAATGTAGGAATACGGTCTATTGTTTTATCGTTTAATTTCTTGACCGTTGTTGATGACGTAAAAGTACGATCTAGTAATTTTCATTTCATTATCTGACCGTTGATGTTAATGTTGGAGTACGGTCATCAAATCCTTGCACCATATTCAATCAGGGTAAACCGGGATCACATAGATTGCCCGTTAACACGACAGTCACAGAAACTGTGTGACCTACATTCAGTGTTGGCTTTGATGTTAACACTGGTAGGATTTCCATTCAATCATCGTGGAATACCAATATTTTTTGGTATCACTATGAATGTTCCGGCAATATCACAAAGATATGCTTGATAGAATTCCTGTGTCCTAATGGTGTTTGATATGACGGTTCTAGACTCAATTGTGGACAAACGAAGGCGAGGACTGGAGAGGTGTCCTCTTTTTCAATATCAACGATCTCCAAATGAGATGTCGATAGCATATGTGCTTATCTCCGTGATTTTGAAACAAGTACTTTTTGTACTTGAGTGGCTGGGGGGGTTGTGCATTGCATCACTGGGTCCATGATGTCTTTTTTCAATATCAGAGAGCAACGCATGCAATCTGATAGAGACGTGGCGACCCGGCTTTTAATCGGTTTGGTAAGGGTTTTTCGTTTTCTTTAACCCTCTCACACCCTCCTCACTCAAGCTTACTTTTTCAATTTTCAACCACACCCTCGTTTTCATTTTACCATGTATTTAGCTGAATTGCACCCCATACTTCATCCCCCCTCTCAAATTTTACCTCTGCGCACCCCAATCAAGATCCCGTGATACTTGATTCTGCTCACCTAGACCTATGAACCCTTATAGTATGTCCTATATTGTAGGTGGCTCCTGGGGAAGATCATGCCGGTTATAGCAGATCATAGGAGTTATTTGAGAGTGAACTATAACGCTCATGTGCAATTGCTCAGCATTTATGATGTTACATTTTAAGAATGATTTACATGGATTTTTCATCGGAAATGTATGTGTTTCCGGCATAAGTCGTTGCCTTTAAGATTGAAAATTTTAGGCACAGCAACTTGAACACTGTAGGTTAATACCGGTCTCACATAGAGTAACCGTTAACACATCATTTGATTCAATAGTCGTTTGCACAACGGTCGAGTCAATTGTGTGACCTGCATTTAGAGTTGGCATAATTTTAGCTCTAGCAGGATTTCCACTCAATCCTCGTGAAGCACCAGATTGTGATGCCACTATGAGTGTTCCGATGAATTCATGGAGATTCATTTTAATAGTGTATGTGTCTTATATTGGAAATATTTGACGGTGAGATCTAGACACTTTGTGCATTGAAGCGAGACGTAACCCGGGGCAGGAAGTTAATAATTTCAATACCAACATACTCCAATGAGTAGTCGATAGAATATGTGCTACATCCCCTGATGAATTGAAACAAATTCTTGTTGATAGGAATCTGAGTGGTTGGTGGTGGAGTGCAGATGCTTTACTGGGCCAGTTAAGTCTAGTGAAACATTCAACACATGAATGATCACCTTTTTGTATGGTTGCCCGGTTTATAGACAGTTTGGATGCACTCAAAGGTGTGTTTTCTTTAAGTTATCATGTTTTCACATCACCTTGCACTCACCTAGAACTATAACCTAGACCTATACCCTCTCATTTACCATCGGCTGAAAAATATTTCCCTGGGAAGGTAGAGCCGGTTTTGGCAAAACCATGGGAAGGTAAGTCTTTTGAAGTAGTAAGTAACGAGAATTAAAAGAATTTGTAATAAACAGATGCTATCTTTACTAGGGATCTAGTAAAGAGATCGTTTACGGATATTACAACGACTTATAATTAACGTTACAAACATAGAACGTTTTTTGATTTCGGTACGTTTGTTTTGAATTTATAAATTTTCTACCCCTAGAAATACTAATTCTCCCCCTAGAATTAATATTTCTCCCCCTCGACAAAACAAAGATATTGAAAAGTTGTCAGTTGTAGAAACATACCTTATACATCATCGGAGGGGCGGAGAAGAGTTTTTGCAGTTACGTATGATTGAACTTAATGCTTTCTGGTTATGAGCGGGTTCTGAATCTGATTTGATCAGAAGCCATTTTTTTCGTTGAGGACCGGGTTTCAAGTTGAAGTACTTGAAAGCCATTCATTGAGGAGCGGGTTATACACTGAATTATGTATAGCCAATCTGTTGTGGCTCGAGTTATACACTGAAGTGTGTATAAGTCATCCTGCAAAATCAAATCATACAACTTTTGGTACCCATTTTTGTTTGGGTCCGATGATGTTAGTGTTAGAATGAAACCATCGATAAGTTGTATCAATTTGATTTAAAGATTTAGAATTCCAAGAGAAATTGAAACTCGATGTTTCACTTTCAAATAATTTCCGGGGAATTATTTGAGATTTTGGAGTTTTAGGAATCCATTTTTCTTTTAAAACTGTGGGTGTCTTGAAAACAACAGCAGGATTTGTTGTGGGCACTATTTAAAAATTATTTTAGGTGCCAATGAAAGTATATCATTTCTTGTATACCTCAAAATGTTTGTTTTAGAAATTGAATTATTTTTAATTTTATAATATTTCAAAACATTTTTGGATTTAAAGTACAAGGTTCCGAAGATTGTGGTTTCACAAACAACTTACTCTTTTGAAGAGAATAAGTTGTGAATTGTGAGACCTTTTTAGTAAAAGATTTTGAAGATTCATCGGTGTAGATCTTAATCGGAACTTGTAACACACGTTTTCCTTTATCAACAATTTTAGGTTTAGAAGATTTTGCAATTTTGATATTCAAAACATCGTTTGTAGTTTGTGACAAAGAAATATCTGTTTCAAGAACTGTAATTTTATCTAGCAATTTTGCTTTTTCAATATTAAAAATATTGATTTGTTTTTGTAAATCAGATCCAAAATTACATTCAAGTTGTTTGATTTTATCAGTCAAAACCTGATTTTCTGCACAAACAGAATTATATTTTTCGATGTTCAAAGCATTCAAATGATTGGAGTCATGAAGTTGTTTTGTGAGTTCAGCAATCTGAATTTTCAAATTCTTGGAATCTGTTTCATAAGTTGTGATTTTTGATTTCAAATTTGCATTTTCAGATTCTAGAACTTGAACTTTATCAGTTAAAATAACAAATTTGCAATTAATTTTCTCACTTTTCTCCAATTTTTCTTTGAACTCATTACTTAATCGCAGATTCTTAACTTTATCATGAAATGATTTTTCAAATAAAACATAATTCTGCGTACTTGTAATTTTCCACGTCGCAGCTGAATCTTTTAATTCACAAATTACCTTTTGAAGTGATTTAATTAAATTTACATCCATTATAGCTCTTTTGATGTCAAAATGTGAAATTTTCAAATTAAATGTTATGACAATACGATTTGGGATTAAAAACAATTACGACTTAAAATTTTGGATGATGGACTGAAAAAGAAGTGTTATTAAGCTTTTAATTCAGTTTGAACTTTCAAATTCTTCTGAATTGCAATGTCTCGATATTAATCCAAAACAAATGTTCCAACGATTAAACAGTTTTAAGCTTTGAAATCAAAACAATATTTCAAAACAAACAATTTAAGGATTAAAAAAAATAAAAAAAAATTAAAACTTTGAAAACAAATGATAGATAGTTACAAAACTGCTTTAGAAAAGTGGGCCCTCCCATATGCTCAATGCCACATTCATAACATCCATTCAAAAGAGTATTCTGAATTCAAACTATCTGGATTAAAAGAGCCTAAATTGCCTGAAAATTGTTGTGGTGAAGGAACTGTTTTATAAAAATGTGATAAAGAGATCTTGGTATTGCTACGGTGGAGATAGTTGGCAGCGGTTGCTTGGGATGGTGGTACGGTGGTTGTGGTTCGCCGGAAAAGATGAGTGATATTAACTTGAACTCGCCGGAGAATAATGATCAGCGGTGGAGATCGGCGATGGCTTCGGTGATCAGAAAGAATGCAGAATTGGGAGTTGCCGGAAAAGCAATAAACCGCCGGAGAAGATGGTTGATGGCGGAGGTCGGTGACGGCTATGGTGGTTGTCACGAAGTAGATTTTGGCGGTGTTGGAGCAGCGACGTAGGTGGATTCTGGTTGGTGGTTGCCGGAGATGGTGATGGCAATGGTTACCGACTTACCGGAGGTGGAAGTGGTGGTGTGATTCGAAGTTCTTGCTACCGGAAAAACGGGATGTCACCGGAAAAACCGGAGAAAAAGACAAACTCGCCGGAGAAGACGAATGTTGACGGTCAAGGTGGTGGTTGATATGCTGGATAATGAAGAACGATGGTGAAGCCGAAGTTATAATTTCTGATTGTGACGGAGGAGGTTATTATGAATTTAAAATGTTAATGGGTGTTTCAATCTTTTGTGTGTAATGTATAGAGGAGAGAGAGTCAAGATGAGAAGTGTATGGATCACGTGTGTTGTACAGCTTTTTATTTTTTTTTCAACTTTCAAAATGTGACAAAACGACGCCGTTCGGAATCTTTGAATAGTAACTCTTCGGCCGAACTGTGGAGTTCTCGGGCCGAACTTATTAAGAAGTTCGGGCCGAACTTATTAAGAAGTTCGGGCCGAGATTGGAGATAGTCTTCGGGCCGAACATTTGAATCAGATCTCGATTTTTCAAAAATTCACAAAAACCATCATAACTTGCTCATTTCTTAACCAAATTGAGTGATTCTTTTTGCAAAACGTTCGATTTTCAATTACCTACAATCCTATTCAAACACTTTTTCAAAAACAAGTTCTGATTTTCTCGATTTTAGCTTTAAATCTCCGAAAATATGATATTCTTCATGTGTTCTTCATTTTTTTTCTTTAAAAATCAAATTAAACTTTGTTTTTGATGATTTTAATATGAAATTTGCTACTGATTTGCTCGAAATCAGTGATAGAACAATGTTATATTATCAAAAACTTGAATCATACCTTCGATTTTGAATTAGAATTGATTTTCTTCAACTTTTTCTTCAAAAACTCTTCAAAAACCCATCAAAATCTTCAAAAATATGCTTAATCACAGCTGATTTGGATCGAATCTAATGAGAATTTTGCTCTGATACCAATTGTAAATCCGTTTTCAATGATTAAACTATGGATTAAGCAATATGAATTAAGAAAATGGAAGATTTAGATGGATAGAAACTTAAGAACTCTTTGCATTTGATAAGAACATTACAAATTAGGGCAAAGGTTAGAGAAATTAGGTTACAACTATCTATTTATACCTAGCCTAAGTTTAGACTAAATACACAAATGGTCCCTAGACTATTGGTTACAACATATGAGACCCAACAGTTGGAAAGATGACTCAGAAAACTAGAGACCACCAGGGGCCAAACATCCAATAACATATCTTAAGTGTGGTAAAAACAGACTCTAATAACGTGAACAGATTCTGCCAGGAATTCGATTTGCTTTTTAAAACCCGATTTTAAATTCTCGACATTAACCCGTCTATTCCCGAGACACCCGTCGACAGCCCCGAAACCCATTCTACATCAGAAACTTTATTTTCAAAATATTCTAGTTAATTCTTTTATTAGAAACTTCCCGGTTTAGGAAACCAAGAACCCTAAGGTTCGGTTTCCGGGTTTTTCGATCAATAAAACGATTAATCATCAACAACGGTTTTTACCCAAACCAAAATCGACACCCTCAAAACTCAGTCAACCCCAGACCCGTACTACCACTCACGATCAGATTAGACAAATGGTTTAAATAAAACAAATGGTTTCTAATTCAATGTAGTAATCGGTTCCCAACCCTAACATCACCACCGAAACCAATCAAACTAAGACCACCAAAAACCCGAACCCTTTCATGACTCAATCCAGCCCCGACATCATCAATCAACAGCAAAATCAGAGATTAAACGAATGGACAAATAAAAAGGAAGATAGAAGGAATAAACTACCGAAGCAAAATATGGGATAGAGACCAAGGAATCTGCTCGGAATCTTGCTCGATCTCGCATAAACTGAACAAGAACTATACCCGCCGTTAAACTCGATTAAAAGATTTTACAACAGTCATGAACAACCAGAAAAGGGGACTACCGTAAATCACCAATCCATGTGACCCCACCAAAATGCGTTCACCTCTTGGCTGAAATCGTTAATTGCCAATAAAAAGAATTGTCGTGATTTGACCACCACTGCCTCGACTTAACTCTTTCAATTTCCAAATAAGAATTTCAATCACCACCACCGTCCCCCTACACTTGACCAATGAGTCAATCGAAGCAGCTCTCTCCATCTCTGCTTGCTCGAAGAAATCACATAAGAAAAGGAAAATGAGGATTGAATAAATCACAACGAGAAGGAATTATTCAGGAATCAAAATATGAAGATCACTACCTCATGATTACTATCTTTGTCTCTTTGTTTCTGCTCGATCAAGAAGACCGGCAAGAAAACGGATGGAGGTTGGGAGCTGCTGGATTACGACGACAATTATGGTACAACACCAGCCAATTTCCTCCGATGAAAACTTATAACGTGATTAAATCTTTGGGGCTTAAGTCCGATTTCTCCATTCACTCGGCCCAACACAAGCATTAAGAATATAATGGAAGCAAGCAGCCATACATGATAATTACATTGGGTCGTGATGTATAAACATACACATACATATTTAAATATATGGATTTAATTGGGCCGCAAATATTAGTCGAGAATTAGCTTGAAGGTGGGGTAGAACATGCAATTAAAGAAGTCCACATGTTACTTTGGATGTTGGACAACCGAAATAAACCAAAAATGCGCCAGCTTCACTTACAAATTCGGGCTTGCAAAAAGGACCCACTCGAGCTCAATTAACCGAGCTAGGAAAAGAAGTAAAAGAATTCAGCTCGAGGAAGAGAAAAAGATTAATATAGAATAGGCCTTGGCCTATCGGCCGGCCTCGAGAATGAATAAACGTCTAAGTTAATATGATCTCGTAGTTAATTCATGACAATTAAACAACACTCAAATGCTCGGAATTAGTCGTCACGATAGCATTAATTATTCTCAAAATTAGTTACACACAATTTAAACAACCCTCCGGTCATTTTTAATTAATCCCCATGATTAATTAACGCATATTAAATGACACTCTTGTCATTTAAAATAAGCACTACGTATTTAAGTCACTCGAACTAAATACACGTAAAGGCACATAACTCATATAAATCTTCTCAAATAAATAAGTAACACATAACTGATTTAATAAAACGTCGATTATATAATTACAATAATTTTTAGGGCGTTACAAAAAGGACATAGAAAAAGTGTGATAACTTATGTTTGGATCATGGATCGGAGTCAATTGGTTGACTCGAGTTGACCGGGTGATTCGGTAAAAATGTGGATGATGGAATGAAATGGTGGTTACCTAGGTGGTGAAAAAAAGATTGGAAATTTTAATAATGAGAAAATGAATCGACTAAAGACGATTGGTAAATGAGTAGATTGGTGGAAAGCATTAGAAATGATTATGTGTATACCGGGTGGTATAAAGGGATAAGTGGGAGTAATGGTCTATGAAAAGAATATGATTTTGGAAGGTAATAGTATGTGAAATGTGGGGAAATGTAAAATTGAATAGAGAATGTGATTAGTTATGAAAGAAATGATAGCATGATGCTAAGTGAATGATGCATGCGTGAATGGTATGCAAGATAGAATGGTATTGTACGGATCTTGTTAGATCGGAGGCTTTCCGATTAACGAGATTTGTTGAGTCACTATGGATTGGAGGCTTTCCAATCATGGTGACAGTTCGGAATCGTGATGGATTGGAGGCTTTCCGATCATCTCGATAAGATAGTTAAAGTATGATTTGTTGTATCAGGGATATGATGCTTGTAGCTGACGTATGTAGAACCGTATGGTTAATTGTTGATATGATTTTATGGTAGATGAGAACTTGGGTTGAAAAAACGGTTTGTGTTTAAGTGTAAGTATGTGTAGGAGATGCCTACATGTTTATAAATTATGAAAATGGGTTCTTATAGGAAGCAACTTTTATTAGTAGCCGATGAGTGGTGAAAGTTGTATGATGAGTGGTTAGACCACAATTGGATGTGATAAAGGCTCTAAAGCCGGTAATCGAGAATTGCAAGTATGGCATGCGGACGTTAGAAGAGATTTTAAATGGTGTAAGTACTTGAATGAAAGTTTAAAGGAGTAATAGAGATTTGTATTGCTTTAAATGGAAATCGTTACTCGCTTGTGGAAATTGAAATCGAGGAAAAGAGGAAACAATTGAGACATGAAGTGTAGATATTGGAATCAGGAACGAAAAGCTTGAGAAGTGATGTCTCACTGGTAAAGAGTATGTGAATTTTACAAAGTAAGTTTGACTTTATCCATAAGTCAAGGTTGGTCAACTAGTAGATTGTTGACTTGAGTCAAAAACTAGGTTTTGATTTTCGCTTAGAATGATTAGACGAGAATAAGATCATAAGGTATCGTCTACATGTATATGATATGGATAATTGATTAATGGAACCTTTAGTGAGTGATGAAGTTGTCAAGGTAGGATTGACTATATGCATAAGTCAAGGTTAGTCAAAATTGTAATTCGGTTGACTTTTGGTAAAAAATGAACTTCGACCCTCGTTAATAAATGACCGGTGAATGATGAGGGCATAATGTATCGATTACATGTATGTGAGGAGGTTAATGGAATAGTTGGAAGAGTCATAGTTGGAAGAGTCATAGTCGGATTATACGACCTTGACCCATTTGGGTGTTCCGAGAAGAATTTGAGAATCAAGCATATAATTGTTGATGAGTCATTAGTCGAAGGTCAATTATGAAGGAAATAACGTTGAATGGAACTTTTAGATAAAAAGGAAATTGTTAAGTGTGGTTGATTTTGGTGTTAAGAAAAAAAATAGACATAATATGTTGACTTGGTCAAAGCTAGACATTGACTTTCGTTTTGATTGATTTAATAATAGTAATGATTAGGTCATATCGTTCTTATGTGGATAAAAAGGAATTAGTTAAATGATTGAAAGTGTTATAGTCGAGTTATGGAATTTTGACCAGTTTGGGGTATTAAGGGCTTAAGATGGATTTTTGACCCGTTTGGGCATAACGGTGTTAAGTGACTTTAAATGTATAACTGTTATTTGACCATAATTGGAAAAGTTCGGATGCAATAAACACGAGAAAATGGAAGTGGAATGCCCGGGGTGGAAATCTTTGAGTTGATTCCGAGGACGGAATCCTTTTTAAGGGGAAGATAGTTGTAACGACCCGAAATTTGTAAATAAATAAATTATATAAAAATATGATAATTTAGGATAAATCATTTAAAGAACGTAGGAATTGGTTTCGTGTCATTTGGACATCGTACGAGAAAGTTATGGACGAAACCGTGTCGAAGGAAACTACAAAAGTGTAGCCTGGTTTAGCGACACCAAAATAGCGTCGCGATTGGGGGTTAGTGATGCGATTTTTCGTACTGATAAAGAAATCCGAATTCGTGTTTGGGGGTTTGATCGCGACTTAAAGATATTGACGTAAATAGCGACGCTATTGGGTAGTAACGACGCGATTTTGGTCGCTGGCAGCATTTAAATCGGGTTTCTTGTCATTTAATGCCAAAACAAACCCTAGCTTCTCTCCTATCAAGTGAGTATACGTTTTTGAGTGGAAAGGGCCGTTTGGAACTGATTTCTTCATCAAATCTTGTGAATTTTTACTCCTACTTGAAGATCAAAGGTAAATCTTTACTTCTCTTGAGTTTTAACCCTTAGATTCAAGTAGGGAAAGCTTGAATCTCAAACCCTAGTTTTGGGTTTGTGCTTTAATGGTTGAATAGAAATTGTATAACTTAGATCTATGATATTTTAACAAGGATAATGTGTTTATGATATGGATCTATGAAAAATATGGTGATTTATGGAATTAGGGTTTAGTAACTTGGGGGAAAATGGTGCTAGTAGTTAACTAGCCATGGAATATATGATTAGTATTGATGTTTGATGTAAACCATTGTATTGGTTTTGATATTAGGTCATTGGTGGAAGAACTTGAGGTATTCAAGTCTTGAGAAGTGATAATTGTTAAGGCAAAAAGCCTTACCCTTAGGATCTTAAGATAACAAGACAACCTAGACTAGCATAGATTAGTTTGTAGAATATTTAAGCTAAGTCTTGGTGTGATACTGAGTGGGCAGTATTGGCCACTCAGTATCAGTACTCATTATTGGAAATCCAATACTGAGTAGAAGGACTGAGTTACATTTTCACATGTAACTGACTAAGATCAAATCCCTTGATCTTAGTCATTTTCCTTGTCCAGTCCTTCTGTTACTCTTTGCTCATTATGTAAGATCTCTATATCAATATAAATAGAGATCACTTGGCAAAAGAGTACTTACCAATTTACACGTTCATTCCTACATCTTTGTAATTGTTCAAGTGGTCTTGTATTTCCGCTACAAGCCACACTTTGTGGAATAATATACGTTTGACTAAATTACTGTGTTTTACACCTTAATTGTCTTAAGTAAATTATAAGTTAACAATTAACAAGAAATCCAGGGTTGTTGTGTCCTAACAACTGGTATCAGAGCAGGCTAAATATACTCTTATTTAGTCGATCTATTACCCTGGCAGCCATTCCTTATACTTACCCTTCCCAACTTACAAAATCAAAAATGTCTTCTATTGTTGCACCAGTTATGTCTTGAAAGGGAGTGCCAATCTTTGATGGCAAAGACTTCCATCAGTGGAAGTTGAAGGCTCAATGGTATCTTGAGTCCATACACCATGAAATGTTCACACTACTGTCTGATGGTCCCATCATTCCACAAACTGTGGAACCCGTTGCAGCTACTGATGATGCTCCTGAGAGCACAAGAACAGTTCCTAAATTGAAGCATACTATAACAACCCAAAAATCAGGAGAAATTTAAAAGTTTTTAAAACATTTAATTAATAAACTTTCCCCAAGTACAAGTAATGAAAAGGTCCCAACTCAGATAAAAATATAAACCGTCTCATGGTCTTTAATGCGGAAATAAATAAAAATGTTAAAAATTATGTTTGACTCAAAACAAACTTTTAAAAACTCCAAATCCAATAAATAAAGATGCAGCCCATCAACCGTTGACCTTCTCTTTGCCCTTACTAGTACCTGAAAAATGGGGGAGTGATTGGGGTCAGCCACCGCTGAGTGAATAATATCAAAATAAACAAATAAATACAAACAACTCAAGCCACATAAGTGATCCCTAGAGACTCTACTCAATTCTCAATTACTCAAGTTTATTTTCTCAGATTTTAAATTTATATAGCGCGCTTGTGTGACTTGGGACGAGAGATCAACCTCGACCCGCCTCACACAACTCAAGGCTCAACACCTGTACTCTTCGGTGTTGAGTCAAAACGTCTGGCACCAGTACTCTTCGGTGCCAAGACAACTCAAGTATATTATGTTTAATGTTTTAACTCAAGAACTCAAAACTCAGATAACTCAGGCTCCAGATAACTCAAATCACAGATAACTCAAATCATAGATAACTCAAATAAATCACCCAATCAATACTCAAGCTCAATCAACAAGACAATTCACAACACATAGCACAAAATCATGAATCGAAAGTAAGTACAAGTTTATAGTGAGATTACCCACCTCGATAAACGTAAGCTCCTAAGGAATCCTCGGCACGCACAAGAGTCACAACTCAGCTCCTAAAGGATCCTACAATGCATCACAAGACTAGGATTAAAACTCGGCTCAAAATTATTTCCAACAGAATTTGACAGCACGCAGCACTCTTACGGAAACAATCGTATCTCTCAAACGGTCCACTAGATTTTATTCAAATTTTTACAGTAGCTAAATAATTCAGAGGACTACAATTTGTCAGAAGACTTCGGGACTTGAATCCAAACAGAAGTGGCTCAAAACAGACCCACAAGACAGATTAGCTGAACCGAAACTATTCTGCGATGGTTTCCAAAAATAGCAATAACTTTTAGATGACAAATCAGATGGACGAGCCATCAGCGGCAACGGAAAGAGGACTCGGAAAACTAGAGACCAACATGAGCCAAAAATCTAAAAACGTATTTGAAGTGTGGTAAAAACGGGCTCAAACTCAGACTATACATTCTGCCCAATTTCAGCATTACGTTTAAAACTTGTTTTGAATCCGGACATCAACCCACTTACTCCCGAGATACCCGACAGCCCCAAAATAACTTTTTATCACAGAAGTTCATATTCACAAAACCTCATTAGTTTATTTAAGAAAGTTATTCGGTTTAGGAAATCAAGAAGCCTAAGGTTCGGTTTCCGTTTCTCGGTTAAACAAAAGGTTTAGCTATAATCAAGATGGTTTTTACCCAACCCGACACTAATATATGCAGCCTTTAAACCTGAAACACAGTTCTATAAACCCACAAAAATAAAGACTCATAATTTCGCAAAACTAGAATTTCAAAAACCCGAATTTCAACATAAACCCAAAACACAATATGAAGCAAAATCGGACGACCGTAACTTTCCATTCGGTACACCGAATGACACCAAATTTTTACAGAATATAGTATTCATATGACACTACAAACCGTCTATATAAAGTTCGGCCCGGTTCTTCCCCGAAGGGTCCCGAAACAGGCCCGCAACAGGCAAATTCGTGCAGTATTTCGGCACTGCAGTCAGTTACAAAACGGGTGGTATCTCACAAACCGCTGACTTAATTAACGAGCGGTCGACCGCCACGGAAAGGTAAAACAGCGATCTCCAAAAGTCTAGAAGACCAGGGGTCCAGAATCTGACACGAAACGGGGCAAAACTCGACCTGAATAAACGTGACAGGATCTGTCAAAACTCAGAATGTGCATAACTCAACAATATCGATAAAAAAAAATCACCGTGAGTGAACAACCCGAGACACCGAAAACTATAATCAAAACAGGAGGAAACGATTCTCAACTAAAATAAAACGACATCAAGCACAACACCTACACCAAACTCGAGTTAAATATGACATACAAAGATCGAATGAAAGGGATAGGGTTATACCGAATTACTCAAGGCTCGGACATGCTTCTTATTTATTCCACTCGGTGAAGGCTGCTACGGTTTGCTCGGTCTCCACAGATTAATCACAACCACAGACAAAACGTTTAATCACTAGAAAGAACTACCAAAACAACCCAAACTTTTGCTCGATCAAGGAAGGAACCGGACTCGCAACACCGGTACTCGATTTGATGATTCAGTCCCAAAGAAAAACTTGCTGCTCGACATCCTCGCTAGGTCAATTGCTCGATGCCCAGAATTGGTGGTGTTCTTCACGTGGCTGAGGAGAAAACGTGAGAAGGTGCTGTTTTGTGTGGCTCACGATCAACAAAGATGGAGTGTATGGTTGTTGCGGCTGTGTGACAAAGAAGAAACAGGAAGGTATGGTTGTCGGTGTCTAGGGATTAGGGAAGGAGGTTTAATTTAAACATCCCACTCACAGGCTTTGGACCCACTTGTAACTCAAATCTTTTAATTTAATCGCATGTGGGCTCGAGGGAATGCAATGCAGTTCGGGCTTCCATTTGGCCGAATAAAACTATGGCAGGCTCGATCAAAAAGGTCACGCACGGATGGAAAAAGAATAAGGCTTAATGGATCACGAGGTCAAGGCCTTCGCCTATCGGCCGACCTCAGAAATTACTAACGAACGTCTAAGTTCATAACATTTAGCAAAATAATTGTAAGATTCGTCCCACATTGGTTGGAGAGGGGAACGAAACACTCCTTATAAGGGTGTGGATACCTCTCTTAGCATGAGGCCTTTTGGGTGGAGTGGTTCATACCAAGAACAAAACCGTGCGCCGGTGGGCAAAGCGGACAATATCGTGCTACGAGATTCTGGGATGTTACACATACATGGACTGATACTGACCGTCAGTTGTACAGTCTGGACACCATAGCAAAGGGGGTGATTGGTAATGTAGTTACCAAAGAAATATTGAATGCAATTATGAAATTGCCAACTGCAAAGGCTATGTGGGATAGCCTATCAGTCACCTATGAAGGCACAACAAAGGTGAAGTTGCAGAGAAAAAGCAACATGAGAAGGAAGTATGAGAATTTCTTCTAAAGTCCTAATGAAGACATCACCACTCTCTATAACAGGTTCAATACTGTTATCCATGATCTCATCAGTGTAGGGATTGTGAAGGAAGAAGCAGAACTTGTTCAAAAATTTCTAGACAGTCTTCCTCAACAATTTCTTGCTATGACAAACTCTGTCAACGCTGCTAACAACATTGAAACATACACTCTTCAAACATTGTATGGTTTGATGTTGAATCATGAGGAGAACAATGCTGCAAGACTGATCAACTGGAATAAAACTGACAAGACTTCCACTGGCATGGCTCTAGTAGTGCAACAGGCCTATACTGTCACTGATCCTGAAGAGCCAGAGGTTGATCTTGCTGATGCTGAGGCAGAGGAGCTTGAAACTCAAATGGCTCATATGTCTATGAAGCTGGATCAGTTGAAAAAGAAGAGGCTGGGTGTTAGCTCTTCCAATACTAACCCAAGATCAGGTCTATGTTACATGTGTGGAAAGCCTGGACACATTGCTGCCAACTGTCATACTAAGTCAACTGAAACTGATCAGAATGACAAGATTGCATACCGAGCTAAATGGTATAGAGACAAGTATGTCAAGTTGAAAAACTGGAGCAAGGGCAAGGGTTCCGCAGGGAATGGAGCACCTCATCAAGCACTTTACTCTGAAGCTTGGATGGATGAAGAGCTCAGTGATGATGAGGAAGAAGTTGAAAACAAAGCCTTTATGGATTTCACTGAAATGGATTTGAAGAGCTCCTGTGAGAAGGATATCAAAGAAACTGAGAGGATGAGTGTTCATATTGATTGGGATTCCACTCAGTTGTACAACGTGAGTTCCTTTCAAACTTATTCAGTGAATGAAAAAGAAAAGATTTTTGAGTACATGATTGTTGATCTTAAAACTTTGGTACAGAAAGAAAAAGCTTTAAAATTAACTATTCTTGAACTTGAAAGGGTAAATAATGAACATTCAGATAAATTAGCAATATTTAAAGATTAAGAATTAAATTTTTTAAACTTACAAGACATTAACCAAAGATTAGCTGATAAAGCTCATTTACACAAATTAGAAAAATAAAATTTTGAAAATCAATGTAAATCTTGGGGAAATGCATCTATTAAATTAAATAAATGTCTAAATCAACAATTTCCAGAAAATGTGAGAGCTGCACTTGGTGTTGATCCCCAGTTAAAAAATAGAAACAATTTTGCTGATTTATTTGAAGAATTTTCAGATATGAACCCTATGCAGTTTGTCAACTCAAAAACATTTTGTGAAGTTGGATGTCAAACTGGGTCAGATAATGAGGATAAAATTATTTTGATAAACCTATTGGTCCCTCCATCTGTTCAAAGTGCTATACTGAACTACAAGAGCTCAGTATTGAATTTCTAAAAAAGGAAATTTCTGATGTTGAACTCGAAGTTGTGCAGTATGACACATCTGCTGTTCCTCCATTTGAATTATTGTTTAATACAACTACTTTTGAAAAATATAATGAAACTACTTCTAGTGTTTTATCTAATACTGAAGTTGCAGGAACAGAAAAGTCATGTACTAAAGGATCTAAAGAGCCCGCTAAAGTTGTAATTCTAAAGCATGATAAACAAAACACAACTTCAACAGGATCTTCTAGTGGAAAAAACAAGAAGTCCAAAAATAATAAGATTTCTTTGCCAGATAAAAAGAAGAAACCAGATACATCTCCTCCTAAACCGGTTAAAAATAATATTAAACCAACCATAAAAAATGACAAAAGTAACATTTTAAAATCTATTGGTGATCAGATTAAAGTCTTAAGTCAAAAATTTGCAAAACTTACTCATACTGGTCAACCAAAAGAAAAACAATTATTCTAAAATTCCATATGAAAATATGTTCAGAAACAGACCTAGAAAATGTTATAGATGTCATCATACTGGTCATAAAGGAGATGAATGCTGGACTGATCTCTCAAGTCCTAGGTACTCAGTACCAAAGAAAAAGAGAGAGTCTAAATCAGTATCACCAAAGAAAACCTCCAAGGTTTCTCCTGAAGTGATACTGACCTCTCCATCTAAAGAGATCAAGTCTAAACCTGTTTCTCCTACCAAAGGTCCCATTCAAAAATGGGTTCCTAAAAAGAACTAATCATTATTTTGTGTCTTGTGCAGGGTGACAGAAAATGGTACTTAGATAGTGGTTGCTCAAGACACATGACTGGCAGTATGGAGTACCTTCTAAATTATACACCAGAGAAGGGGCCTTTTGTCAAGTTTGGGGATGATTCAGTTGGAAAAACAAGAGGGTATGGAGTAATCAAGTTAGGCAACATAACTTTTAAAAGAGTTGCCTATGTAGAGGGTCTGAAACACAATCTGCTCAGTATCAGCCAGATGTGTGATGATGACAATGAAGCTCGCTTCAGGAAGACTGCAGGAATTATCTACAATGACAAAGGGCAACCTGTACTCATTGCTAGAAGAGAAAAAGATGTCTATGTGGTCAACCTGTCTGAACTAGACCCCACTATTCGAGTTTGCCTGCTTTCTAAATTCAATCCAGAACTGAACTGGATGTGGCACAAGAAACTCTCTCATATCAACTTCAGAAACATCAACGAGCTCAGTATGAAGAACTTGGTGAGAGGGTTGCCCACAATTACTTATTCTAAAGATAAGTTATGCTCAGCATGTGAAATGGGCAAGCAGAAGAAGAGTTCATTCAAATCCAAAGTTAATCACTCAATTAATGAACCTCTTTCCATGATACATATGGATCTCTTTGGCCCCATCAGTACTCCATCTCTGGCCAAAGAGAACTATACTCTTGTCTTAGTTGATTAATACTCAAGATACACTTGGGTCATCTTCCTAAAGACCAAATCAGATGCTACCACAGAAATCATTGCCTTTATCAAAAGCGAAGAACTTCAGAAAGGCAACAAGGTCAAACAGCTTAGAAGTGACCATGGTACTGAGTTCAAGAACTCAGTATTAGCAGATTTCTGTGAAGACAAGGGAATCGTACAAAAATTCTCTGCAGCATACACACCACAACAAAATGGTGTTGTAGAAAGGAAAAATAGAACGTTGATTGAAGCTGCAAGAACTTTGTTATGCCATGCTGGACTGGCACTGAGCTTCTGGGCAGAAGCGGTAAACTGTGCAAATTTTACACAGAACATAGCTACCATAGTCCAGAGACACCACAAGACTCCTTATGAGTTATATAATGGAAGGGTTCCTAATGTGGAATACTTCCACATCTTTGGGAGTAAATGTTTTGTACTCAGTACTAAAAAAAATCTCAACAAATTTGCTCCCAAAGCAAATGAAGGTGTGTTCATGGGCTACTCTCCACACTCTAAAGCCTTCAGAGTGTATGTCATCTCAACTGAGATGATTGTAGAATCCATCCATGTTACCTTTGATGAAAATCAGGATGTTCATTCTACTTCAGCAAAGGAAGACATTAGTGGCATAGAAATTTTATGCAATCCAGAAAACCCCATTGCTGAACAGCCCAAGTCTCACCCCATACTATGTTGATCATGGTATGAGTGATACTGATCAATTCAGAACTCAAAATGATTCAAATGCATCAAATAATGAGGTTCCCATCTCTGAGAACCCCAATACTGAGTTCCCAATAATTGATCTGAACAACTCCACCTATGAAGAAGGTGAAACTTCCAATACTTCTCAAGAATCCACCTCAGATCTGCAAAATGAGGAAGAACAGCAACCTGAACTATCTGATACTAAACAAAATTCAGCACAGTATCAGGCAGACAACACACCAGTTCAACAAGATACTGTTGACCTTGCTTCAAATGCTCCCTTAGGAAACAATCTAAGGGAACATAGAGACCATCCACACTCCAATATTATTGGTCCAATTTAACAAGGTGTCCAAACAAGAAGGAAGTTAGCTTTTGAACCTCAAGCAACTGCCAACTTTTGTTTCTTTTCAAGTTTTTTGTCTACCATGGAACCAAAGAAAGCTGATGAAGATTGGGTAGAAGCTATGCAAGAAGAGCTTACAGAATTTGAAATAAACAAGGTTTGGAACTTAGTACCACCCCCTGCTGGCAAAACTATTATTGGTACTAAGTGGGTGTTCGGAAACAAGATGGACAAGGATGGTGTTGTCATCAGAAACAAGGCAAGACTGATTGCTCAGGGTTTCAGGCAAGAAGAAGGCATTGACTACGATGAAACTTTTGCACCAGTTGCAAGAATATAAGCTATTAGGCTGTATCTTGCATATGCAGCCTTCAAGAACTTCAAAGTTTATCAGATGGATGTCAAGAGTGCTTTTCTCAATGGAAAACTACAAGAGGAAGTTTATGTTAAACAACCTCCGGGTTTTGTTGATCCTAAATTTCCTAACTATGTTTTCAAGCTTGATAAAGCTTTATATGGGCTCAAACAATCTCCCAGAGCCTGGTATGATACCCTGTCTGAGTATCTAATTGAAAATAAATTTATAAGAGGTAAAATTGATAAAATATTATTTTCAAAAAGGAAAGGTTCTGACATCTTACTTATTCAGATATATGTAGATGATATTATCTTTGGCTCCACTGGCAAGTCAATGTGTGACTGGTTTGCTAAGATAATGTCATCTCAGTATCAGATGAGTATAATGAGAGAACTTACTTATTTTCTTGGTTTACAAGTTGATCAAAAGCCTGATGGCACTTTTATAAACCAAAGTAAATATGTGCATGACATGCTGAAGAAATATAAATTTGAAAATTTATCTTCCATGCACACTCTTATGGGTACTCAGGATAAAATAAGTAAGGATGAGACTGGTAAGCCAGTATGTCAATCCACATACCGAGGTATGATTGGTTCCTTACTTTACTTAACAGCTAGCATGCCTGATATCATGTTTGCAACATGTTTGTGTGCTCGGTATCAGGCTGATCCTAAGGAATCACATATGAAAGCTGTTAAACGTATCTTTAGATATCTTTCAGGTACTCCTAACATGGGTCTTTGGTATCCCAAAGACTCAAACTTTGACCTTGAAGGGTATACAGATGCAGATTTTGCAGGTTGCGGGTTTGACAGAAAAAGCACAAGTGGAGGATGTCAATTCCTTGGTGGAAGATTAGTTGGGTGGTCATCCAAGAAGCAAAACTCATTAGCAACTTCCACAGCAGAAGCAGAATATGTTGTTGCAGGAAGTTGTTGTGCTCAACTCTTATGGATGCAGTATCAACTCATGGACTATGGGTTCAACTTTCACAAGACACCCATTCATTGTACCAACAAGAGTGCTATTGCTATCACTGAGAACCAGTCCATCACTCTAGAACAAAGCACATTGATATCAGACACCACTTTATTCGAGATAATGTGGAAAAGGGTAAGGTTGAGGTAGATTTCGTTCCTACAGATGATCAATTGGCTGATGTATTTACTAAACCTCTCTCTGAAGAAAGGTTTATGTATCTACTAGGACAATTGGGTATGCTGAATCCTTAATTTATCCTCAAAATTTTCTGATACTGTCTGCTCGGTATTAGTTCTAATACTGACCAGCTCAGTATCACTCGTCTGGTTTATCAAAATTAAATATTTTTTATTTTTCATTAATTTATAGATTAAATTAAATGTTTTTATAATTTTTTATTTTTTTTCATTTAATTTTTTTTAACTTGGTATTGGAGTCCTGGAGTGTTAAAACTTATTCTAATCCTCATACTCCCCAATGGTAACCTTTCTTAACTAGAAAGTTACCGTTGGAACAGGATAAGGCTGTCATTTCAGCCGTTTTTACTTCCCAATACCAAAATTATCGCAAAGTAAGTATAAATAACCGTTTTCTTTTTCATTTAAAACTTTCTTCAGTTATTTCATTCTTAATTCTCCGATTACTCTCTGCGATTAACGATTTTACACTCTCTTTGCAAGCAAATTTCAATCTTAATCATAGATGGCAAATTACCGATTCGTCGCACCAGAGGTTGGACCGGCGACTCAGTTTCGAAAAGATGAAGTGCCCAAGTTTGCGAGGAACAACATAACTGCCAATTTCAATATTCCTCAGGCTTGGGCGTACCCCGAATTCACACATATAGTCACATATTTGAAGCATTGTCCTATCACTCGAGCACCGTCTCTATCTCCTCGAGCCATATATCCGGAGATGTTGTGTGAATTCTGGTACTCTGCAAAACTGGACTCTCCAGATATGATTACTGGATGGGCTATCCGTGACCAAAGAAAGGCTTTTGTTTCAACTACTATTATTAGGGAAACACTGAGACTTCCCGCCCATGCTCAGTATGAGCCTTTTGTTGATCGAACAGAGGCCAGATCAGTATTGCCCTTCAATGGTCGCAGAGGAACCACGGGTATTATTAAAAGAAATGAATTTGGTCCAATGTGGGGTGTTCTCATTTCAACAATCATTCGGTGTATGACCCACAAGACTGGAGCTTTGGACCAAATCAATGAGTTTGGGATGCAGATAGTACATGCCATGTACTATGGTCGAGATATTGACTATGCAAGGTTGATATTCAATGAGCTGGCTACTCTGGTTAGGGCTCAAATCAGGGAATTCAATGTACCATTCTGCAGATTTCTATCCCTCATCTTCCAAAGCTCAATGCCTGCACACATTTATGATGAATTCCATAGTCCAAGAGCTGATCTTCCTCCCTCAAATGAGAAGATATATTTTTACAGACCAAGGGAAGGAGAACCTGTACTGAGTCACTCCATGTGGGCCATTGTACATGCACATTTAAATGATGAAGAAGATAATGATGAAGATGATTCTGATACTGAATCAGATGATGATAATGATGATGATGATGGTGGTGATGGTGGTAATGCCGACCAAGATGTTGAGATGCTGGATGCCCAACCAGATCCAGAACAAGAACAACCACACAACCCACACCATGAGCAGGCTCCTGATGCTCCTCATACTGCATCAGACACTAATACTGAGTCAATCGAGGTACATCCTCTTGTTCTAAGAAGAAGAAGACGAAGTTTGACTCCAGTAATGATGGGGGCCTTATCATCTGAAGAAGATATGCACCATGCTCACATTCCTTCATTAATTGCCTCTCTTCAAGAGCAAGAAGTAATTGCTGTCACTGCTGACCTCCCAGAACCTGAACCAGACCTGATTGCTCAACCAATCGAGGCAACTCATGTTCCTCTTGATGTAGAGAAGAAGGTCCTGAGGGTGCTGGTGGTTCCAATCAACACACAAATGATCCAGCACCGACCTCTGCAGATGTTCGAAGGGAATCTGACAAAGTCTCAGGTATGAATTTCTATAATACTCTAAAACTCATATATATATATATATATATATATATATATATATATATATATATATATATATATATATATATATATATATATATATATATATATATATATATATATGTATTTTTCCCAAATAGAAACTAAGTATTGGCCAGTACCAACTCAATACTGACCAAAGTCTCAAACGAACTTTCAAATATATATCATTTTATGGCCAACGTAGCTAGCCCACTGCTGCTATGCAACATTCATACAGTGAGCACCAAAAATGATCACTGTTAGTCTACAGTTGTCTCAGAAATTAAAGAGACAATGGTGGTTGATGTCATACTGACACCCATTGGTGCTGCTTGAATCATGTCCAACTTATTTTTGAGTTGGATCACATGATTTAAGAAGTGATAAACAAACCATTAAGCCACATAAGCCAAATATTTTCCATGGGTGTCAGCCACATTTCTGTTATCACTCTGATACCGAGTGATAAACATTGAAAATAAAAAGAAGCACATCCCAGGCTTCAATTTTCCAAACCCAAACCTATTTCAGCAATTGTGACCAATCCTACACTGAGCTACTAAAAAATCACACATCACTTTTTACTGAAAACTTTCTTACACATGTTTTGCACAAGTCCACAATATTTCATCATGAACCAGATGAAATACAGACTTCAAAAATCTGTTTAAATGATTATAGAGTTAAACAACAACACAATTCTATTTGATAAACCTTTCTTTCTAACCAATTTTCTGTTTTGATTTCTTTAGCACCATCTGTGCAGGGTATTCGAGCATCTCAGGCTCATGAGGAACAGGTGACTCTGCAGACGATCATGCAGCAGGTCCTGGCCATGCAGAATACACAGAACAACATACTGGCCAGGATGAACACCATGAGTAGTGAGATAGACTCACTAAAACAGTCAGTCGCACTACTCCAACAAAAACATCAGCCTCCACCAACTCCACAGTCTCAACATGGTGGAAACAATGAAGAAGATGAAGGAGGCAATGATACTGAGCCAAGGAAATCACCCTCCAATGCCGATCCTGAGGGTGATACTGATGCTGCCACCGAGCCTATGCCCTCCCCTACACATGATGATCCAGAAGGGGACATAGGTGGTGATACTGAACCTTTTCCTTCCCCATCCAATGATAACAATAAGGGGGAGAAGAGACAAAGAGAAGGTGAGGTTGATCAACCTGAGCCATCTGCTCAGGGGGAGAAAAGAAGGAAACTAAATTAAGATCAACCTTCAAAGCAACAACAACAACATCGGCAAATCACTCATACTGAACCACTTTGATTTCAGTATGAGAGAAGAAGACAAAGAGGGAGGTCAGTCCTGCAACAACTTGAAGAACCATCTGAGCCAACTGCTCACAGGTAGACTACCACTGACCAACCTTAACAAGTTGATACTGAGCCTCTTTCTCAAGAGGTGAACAACTTGCAGATCATTGTGTATAGGCCTTTTGTCTGGCCTATTGCTGATTATGAAGATGAAGAACCCAATCCAATGCCATCTCAGAATTTCCTTAACTTTGCACTGGATGTGGCAAACAATGAAAGCTCTTCATCATCATCCTCCGATGATGAAGAGCCTCCAAGACAACCAATATCTCCTCATACTGAAGTGGCTTCTAGAGCTCCTAGAAGACCAATCACTAGAAGAATGACAAGAGTGGTCATGTCCTCTGAATCAAGTGAGGAAACTGATCCAGCCCCTTTAATCACAAGACAAAGGAGATCTGTTCATGAGACTGAGGAGGAGACTGCTCATGATACTGAGGATGAGATTGAGGCTCAAAAATTCTTCCCCATCAAGGAAGAAGATCCTGATACCGATACAGATGTTCCATGGAATCCTCACATTGTAAGAAGAAAAGGTGATGATCTTCTTCAACAGTACTAGAACACAGTTTCTCGAAGAACAAGGTATAGGGAGAATTGAATGGGTATGCTGAGAAATAGAACATTTCTCAGTGTGAGGGATATATGCTGGCTAAACATCTATGTCAACAAGATCAAATTCAAAACTGTTGACAAGTCCATTGTTGCAGTATGTACTGGACCAGTCAGTCCTCCCATGAAGATATTTCTTCATGATATCTAGAACATGGGACTCCAAGACTGGGTGAAAATTGCCAGACTGATCAAGGAGTTGCGATCAAGATCCTCAGAAGCCCAAGTGATGCTGGATGAAATCTAGGCGGTTGCTGCAGGATGCTTTGAGAAAGGCATATTATATCAAGCAGACTACAGGGCACTCAGTGTGATGAATGAGGCTTACAAGAACAATAAACCTGAGTGTCTTAACACTTTCAGGTTTTTCAACTCATACCCTGTACCTCCTAACCTTGTTTTCCAGGATCAAAAGAGCACCATATATCCAACCTCTGGATATATGTACACTGACACAGAAGATAGGGAATGCTTTAGCACTGAAGCAGACTTGCCAAAAGCCCCTATCAGTCATCTTGTGGGTCTGAAGTGGATGATAACCAAGAAGGAGGATTCTTGGTTCGGGAAGAAAGTTGTTGCTGTGCTCAACAACAGGAAGGATGAACTGAAGAAAAGAGGAGTTCATCCACATCAAACAAGAGGTCTTCTATGAGTTTGAATCTATCAACGGAAGATGAAGAAGAAGACTCTGCTGCCTATTTTTTTATTAATTAATTCTCTTTGAAATTGTCTTGTTATCATTACATAGGGGGAGATTGTTAAGGCAAAATGCCTTACCCCTTAGGATCTCAAGTTAACAAGACAACCTAGACTAGTATAGATTAGTTTGTAGAATATTTTAGCTAAGTCTTGGTGTGATACTGAGTGGGCAGTATTGGCATCAGTACTCAGTATTGGAAATCCAATACTAAGTAGAAGGACTGAGTTACATTTTCACATGTAACTGACTAAGATCAAATCCCTTGATCTTAGTCATTTTCCTTGTCCAGTCCTTCGGTTACTCTTTTGCTCATTATGTAAGATCTCTATATCATTATAAATAAAGATCACTTGGCAAAAGAGTACTTACCAATTTACACGTTCATTCCTACATCTTTGTAATTGTTCAAGTGGTCTTGTATTTCCGTTACAAGCCACACTTTGCGGAATAATATACGTTTGACTAAATTACTGTGTTTTACACCTTAATTGTCTTAAGTAAATTTTAAATTAACAATTAACAAGAAATCCAGGGTTGTTGTGACCTAACACTAATCTTGTTCAAGAGACGTATCTTGAAGTAAGCTGGGTACATAACAAATGTATCTAAAAACTATGATGTCTTATGAGTCTTTATTAATAAATAATTTTTAATAAAGATATGATTGAAAATGTGAGAAAAGGTAAATAGTAGATTATCTAAGTATGTCTAAAGTGATTGATGATTTTGAAAGAAATCATGATAATGAAAAGTAATTAATAACTGATTATTGATATGATGTAAAAAGAGTATGCTTTTATAATATGTGATTACTAATGATGAAACTAGTTGATTTGATTATGTGAATGCTAATTAAGATTAATATGTGGATAGATTGTATGATGACCACGACATTGTTGATAAATGTGACATATAGTCACATGTAATAGTTATGACAGGTAGACTGAACTAGGACAGGTACGTGATAGATTCAGAGGCATTCTGGATTATCACGGTATCTTTAAACTGATGGATTGGACTCATTCGGATCACCCAACAAGATGTTGGATCTTACTGAATTGGAGACATTCTGATTAGTAAGATAAGATGGGTCACCTTGCTTGGACAAGGTGACAAAGGGGGTTCTACTGAATCGGAGGCATTCTGGTTAGTAGGACAAAAATGGGGTCTCGTTGGATTGGAGGCATTCCAAACAACTTGACGGGTCGAATAGGCTATGAATGAATGTGATAGGATTACCGAGGAGGTGATCGATGTATATGAATGTATTAGGATTACCGCGGAGGTAACTAAAGTATATTTATATTTATATATTTAACGTATGTGATTATCTATATATTAATGACGAGTCTAAAACTCATGTATATCACGAGACTATTTTGTCTCAAGTACTACTTTGTTTTGGCTATATACTCAGGTTCGAGATTGAAAGATTAGAAGGTCGCGATAGAGGTGGCCTAGAGATGTTTAGCTCGGGAGCTTATAGGTAGATCCCGTTTATCCTATGGTTATGATATTATATTTTAACACTGGTTTTAATACTCTGATAAACCTTTAATGGTTTTTGTCAAACCGTATTTCGTGATATTAGACTTTGTAATATTTTTATTTAAAATATGTTTTAAAATGTGTTTTAAAAATTGAGGTGTTACAGTCAGTTTTCACAAAAGGTCTTGTGTTCGAATCTCGTAAGCAACATTTTTTTATTTTTGTGGTGTTTAAGATGTTACTAAAAGTAGAAATAAGTTTAAGTACTTCTATATTTAGTAGTCCTAAACACATTATAAAGGAGTAAGATTTATATGATTTTAAACTTATTTAAGTTCAATAATCTCTTTTAAATCATTCTACATATTTTATTTAATAAAAACTTATTAAATTAAGTAAGCTAATAAGTTTATAACTACAAAATTTTAAGCTTTCCCCAACACCGCTTAAGGCCTTAATCGTATACGTCTCTTTTTTGTTTTCTTTGCATATGATTCAACACAATTTGATGCCCTTGAAGATATTCTTTGAACTTGTCACCTATCATAGTGTCACATCTTCAAATTATGACCCCTTTTCATTTTCACAATTACTTGCTAAACATAAACACTATATATAACGTGCCTATTACAATTGTCGTGGGTTCCACTTAATTATATTTTTATCTTTAATTAATATGCATATTAATAATTTTAAAGGAAAAAGTTGTGGTGTTAACATTACCCAAATTAAGTGCAAATACAAATAATTATTGAATAAATTATAGGAATATTTCTAACTTGTGCCTTAAGGGCGTATAATTTGAAGCATTTAACTCACTTAAAATTATCACTAAACTGAAAAACTTATTTAATGCATCTCCGGAAAAGGTAAAAGTTACACCTCATTAATGTTTATCAATACATATTTTGGAAATTATAAGTTAGTTTAATATACATAATTGTAAATTAGAAAATCCCTATAAAGATGGTCTCTAAAGTTTACCCAAATTTCACGTATGGTCTTTTACTTTAAATATTACGTAGACAATCATTTTTTACAAACATTTTGCAACTATAATCAATTAGCATAACATCCGTTAAATATGTTAACATAAAAATGACTACGAGTGTAATGCTATAGAATTACTGGTGTAGTTTTTTAACTTGAAAAGACTAACGAATGTTAGGTTAAAGGAATACAGGTGCAAAACGCTTTTAGAAAAAGACTATAAGTGTAATTTTTAAAAGTAAATGATCATATGTGAAATTTGATAAAAACCTCAAGAACCATCCTTGTCAACGATGGTGAAGATGATCGGGTTTATCAATGATGGTGAAGATGACCGGGCTTCTCAACGGTGGTGGCGTCACCGAACTTGCAACATCCATTCCAAAATACATGCAAAACTAGTTTTGAAGATGATCGGGTTTCTCAATGGTGGTAAACGTCGTCGAAGATGGTGGTGTCGCCAGAGTTGGTTTACAATTTGGTGATATGAAGATGATGGCTGTAATTTTGGTGGTAAATATTATCTAAACACACCAAATTTGACATCATAAATGTGAAACATTCCAGAGATTAAGTTACCGCAGGTTTTAAAAATGAAAAGAGGAAAAAAGGAAAGCTGTTGTGAACCAATTAGCTCAATCATACGATCTTCTCATTCATATATATGTATTCTTACAATATTGTGTGTATCTTACAAGTATACATGATAGTCCTTTATATAGGCACAATGTGATGAATCAAGAGTCATGGAATTAATATCCATAAGTACCTAAGTTAATGAAAGACATAAATACAAGTAAACCAAAAGACTATGAGTTACAACACTCCCCCTTGGTTGCTTTGATTTATGTTGAACTATACATGTACTTCTTCTTGTATCTTTAGACAATCCATGAAACATTCGTCTCGTTAAAACCTTGTTAGAGAAAACCCCTTGGGAAAAAAAACTCTGGTCGAAGGACAAAAGAGTACGATCTGGATGTCTTGAGCGATGGAAGGAACCATACATGGTGTGCCTCATTAAAACCTTGTTTAGAGAAAACCCAGCGGGACAAAAACTCTAACGAAGGGCAAAAGAGTGCACAATGGTTAATAAGTATTCAACTGGATACTCCCCCTGAATTCAACAACTCTTAGTGAAAATGGGGTACTGTTAGTGTCTCATTAAAAACCTTTGTCAAGGTAAACCCAATGGGACAAAACCCTTGAACTAAAGGAAAAGAGTACACAAGCATTCATCGGGATGCTCCCCCTCACATGCACTCAACAGGGTGCAAAGCATACGCCAGGATGCAATTATCTATTCTCACTCAACAGGGTGCAAAGCATACGTCAGGATGCAATCATTATCCGCACTCAACAGGGTGCAAAGCATACGTCTGGATGTAATCATTATATGCACTCAACAGGGTACAAGGCATACATCAGGATGCAATCGTTATTCGCACACAACTAGGTGCATGATATATGTCATTTAGGTAGCTCATAGACTTTCTTAAGTCAAATAGCTTTGACATGTTTTGGAAAGAATACTTTGGCAGTGACTTGGTGAACAAGTATGCATGATTCTTATTTGATCCAATATGTGGCATTTCAATCTTTTGAAATGCTTGTTGTTCATGTGTAAAGAACAATTTCAGCGATATGTGTTTGGTGTTATCGTGTTTTGATATAGCCATGTTTCAATTGATTGATAACAACAGTGTTATCTTCATATATGACAACTGGTTAATTGGGATCATGATCCAAACCACACTTACTTCGAATATGGTCTCTTACATCTCAAAGCCATATACACTCTCTAGTCGCCTCAACGAGCGCGAGTAGTTCGGAGTGATTTGTCGAAGTATCAACTAGAGTCCATTTACAAGACCTCTAGGATATCGCCGCATTCCCTATGGTAAAGACATAACCAGATTGGGAACGTACCTTGTGCAGGTCTGATAAGTAAACTGCATCGGCATAGCCGATAAGGGTTGCGTTATCTCGAGTATCAATCACATTTGATCCACTCGATTCCGCGTAGGGATAGAATAAGCCCATATCCGTACTATCTTTAAAGTAACAGGAGATGTCTTTAATACCATTTCAATGGTGGCGTGTTGGCGCATTGCTATGCCTAGTCATGCATATCACAACAAACAAGATGTCTAGTCTAGTACATTGGGCCAAGTACAGTATTGCGCTTATTGCACCCATATATGAACACACATGGATCAATATCTCATCATCATCCTCATTTGGATGGAATTGGTCCCTTTTAATGTCTAGAGAATGAATGACCAACCATGGGGGTAGATGGAGGTTTGTATCACGATAACTAAAGCGTCTTAACACCTTTAGGGTGTAATTCTCTTGATGGAGGAAAACCCCATCTTTACGGTCCTCAATCTACAGGCCGAGGCAATGCCGTATTTTCCCATGATCTTTCATCTCGACTTCCTTCTTCAGGATTTCAGCAGTTTCAAATAACTCTATCGAGGTACCTATGAGATTCAAATCATCTACATAGACTGCGATAATAACATATCCTGAAGTGGATATCTTTATAAACACGCATGGGCATATCACAATATTCAAATATCCCAGTCTGATCAAGTACTCACTTAGACGGGTATACCACATCCGTCCGGATATTAATCCAAAAGTGATCATCTCAGTCGTATTGAGAACATGTTCCGTGGTCTGGAAATACTTGATTTAGGCAACTTGAGTCCATCGGGGACTTTCATGTGTATCTCTGTGTCATGATCCCTATAGAGATAGGCTGTGACCACATCCATAAGCTGCATATTCAGTTTTTCGGAAACTACTAAACTGATTAAGTAGTGGAACGTTATAACGTTCATTACGGGAGAATACATCTCCTCGTAATCAATACCAGGGCGTTTGAGAGAAGCCTAGCGCCACGAGGCGAGCTGTGTATCATACAATCTCATTATTCTCATTACGCTTCCTTACGAATACCGATTTATAATCAGTTGGTTTAACATTAGGTGGTGTTGGAGCAATAGGTCCAAACACTCATCCTTTCAGTAAGGAATCCAATTTTACCTGGATTGTGTATTTCCATAAAGACCAATCCATTGTACTCAACAGTAGTACTTGGTTCCATGTCATCATTGCTCATAATGTCAGTGGCCACTGCGTATATGAGCAAATCATCGATGACAGTCTCGTTTTGCTTCGGAATATCGTCTAAGCTAGCATACTCGACAGATACTTGAAGATTATCGGGATGATGAGAAATTGGTGTTTCATCGGGAACACGCTTCTCCAATACACTCCCGTGATCCTTAATGATCTCGTGTGGCAAAACGTATACGACAGAATTTCTCCTCCTTTGAGGCAGAACATCCTTGGAACCGAACCGGTCTTCCTCTTTTCTTAGGAAGAGCGGCGGACTGGACAGCCAACGGTAGCGTCCTTTGCACGGTGGGTTCGACCGATGCAACATGTTCAAACGGAACATGGCGTCTCACAGGGACGTCTATCCTTGCAGGCACATTTGCAGCAGGTATATTTGATCTCGTGACATTTGCTAAGTCATTAAATGCGTTTGGTAGCTGATTAGCAACATTTTGTAGACTTAGAGTTCTTTGCACATCCTTATCACTATGTGCAGTCGGGGGATCCATATGAGACAAACTGGGTACATGCCACGTTCTTTCACGTCGTTCCTTATCAACGTTAACGTGCAAATCTCCCCCTAACGACGGGAAGATTGTCTCATCAATATCACAATCCGCATGTACAGCGTTAAAGAGATCGCCTGTCAAGGGCTCTAAATAGAGTATAATGGATGGGGATTAATAATCAACATATATTCCCCGTCGTTTCTGAGGTCCAAATTTCGAACGCTTTGGAAGTTCAATTGGAACATTGACCAAACACCCAACACGTGTAAATGTGAGACATCAGGCTCATATCCAGTTACCAGCTGGTACGCAGAAACTTATTGGGTGCCCATGTGCCTCAGACGGACCAATGCATCATTGTGCAATATCGCATAACCATATATAAAAATGGGGCTTTTTGGTGCGCATAACCAAAGTTCTTGCAATTATTTGTATGCGTTTGATAAACGCTTCCGCTAGATTAATTTGATAATGAACGTACACAACAGGGTGTTCAATATCAAGGCCCAATGTTATGCAATAACCATCGAACATCTTCGATGTAAACTCACCGACATTATCAAGTCTAATTGACTTTATTGGATAATTCGGATGATTAGCCCTCAACTTAATGATATGGCCTAGGAGTTTAGGAAATGTTTTATTCCTTGTGGACAATAGAGCTACGTGTGACCATCATTGTTGATTCATCAACCAATATCATGAAATTTTTTTAAATGGTCCGCATGTTGGTTGGATAGGTCCACAAATATCCTCATGAATTCTCTTAAGAAAACGGGACATCACTTTTGTAGATTATTCATAAAGTGGTTTGAGATGTGTCTTTACAATCGAGCATATTTGGCATAGGATTTTTCGGATTTAAACACGAAATTATATCCTGAGCACATAGGATGCATTCATAGTTCAAAGCATCGTATATTGACCCGTGGTTCCCAGCCGGTAATGCCATAACATATAAGTTCCCTCATCAATGGGGCTCGACGAACGATTAGGTTGCTTTCAATGGTTTAGATCATACTGATCCACAAACCATTTGACAAGCATCTCAACTTCTCCAATATACTTGGTCGTATTGATCAGAGGTAATGTAAAGGTATTCGATACCATTTTCTCGACCAGTTTCGAGATGTAAACATGTTTTCTCGAATATCCTTAAAACTCCACAAGTTACGACTGGAACTTGGATAATTTAAGGCTTCATCTATGGTCAAAATAGTACCATTTGACAACATATATTGGGCTATACCAAAGCCAAGGGTCGACAGGCCCGAAATGGTTGTCAATGAAGTTACTTTTAGGCGTAATGTTGATAAAGTAGTCCTTATGTTTTACGAAAGTGTATTTGGATACCACAATCAACCAGACTATCAACATACCCAATATACATGCCTTAAAGTAAAAATAATTTAAAGTCGGTCACACGTATTGACTAATTTCACAAGGGAAAAAAACTTTAATTATTTCGAGAAACATAATCAATGTAATCAATCCATAATCCAATGGAAACATAATCCATGAGCTGAACAATAGCTCTAATATTCCATTTGAGCCACAAAATTAGGGGCCTCAAAGAATTAATGTGTGTTTGATTCGATATTTTCCTACAACGGGAGGAGAAATATATTGGATTTAACTGTCATGAGCTGCACAATAGTTCTATTATTACATTTGAGCCACAAATTTAGGGGCCTCAAAGAATTAATGTGTGTTTTGATATTTTCCTACAACGGGAGGACAAATATTGGATTTAGTTATCATATAAATTGATAAGTTTAAATGTTTATGGTTTGAATGAGCATAAATTGTGTGTCGAATCAGCAGGTTCGAAAAACACAAGCGTGAATGGTTCTCATTTATCGAACGACAGGTCGATTGATAGACACCATTTCATTATATGTATATAACCACATTCGGGGAAAAGATTATTTAGTCAACCCTTTTCGGTAGCTCTATTCGAATACAACCAGGAAAGACGGTGAGGGTAGACAGCGCTTGTGCGTATCGGAACCACCCATCATTAGGAGTCAGAAAAACCGCCAATCTTTCCTAGACATCGTATAAGAATAGGTGAGCCTATTGGGGGATGATTCATAACTTTTCAGAGAAGTGTCATACAATGCTCATTGTGCATCACGTGAGTGCGTCAACTCAATATGCCAACATATAATTCATGATGCAACGTTTTCTATCTCATTATGAGAAATCCTCAAAACTTTTTCACATAAGTGGTATCCAATGCTCATAATCCACAAGAGCCATAATCATTCACATTGAAATTATCAATTTTGTATGTTCATGATTTTATTTTTTTTTTTAAAAAAAAAACAACTTTCAAATATAAAAGAAAGTATAATATGACAAGTACATGTCAATGCATATCAACCCAAAATTCATGGTTAATTAGTCCAAAAATATTTTTTTCCAACAAAAAAAATATAACTAATTAATGAATGTCACTTAAAGCAATCATTAACCTCACATATAATATATATATATATTAAGTAGGGAAAACGACGTTGATGGTTAAAATTGGTATTTTTTAACTAAAATTTCATATGCATTAGAAACATTTTCCAAATAATGGCGCTACTTTTAGGGAAATGTGTTCTTTTTCTTCTATAAAATCCATTTTTGTGACTTTATTAGACCAAACATAGAATGTAAGTAATGACACATTGATAAGGCAATCCAAACACCCCCATTAATCGAATTTCCCATATTATTCTACTTTTTTTTTTTATGAATTTTGATCTTGCAATCAAACAAAAAAAAAATAAGAAACTTGATTTAGAATACAAAGCATATTCATACGTTGCTTTAATGAAAAATTGTGAGAAAATTTGGTGATTGCAAACAATGAAAGTGTTAGGTTAAGGAGAGATTCACTTACAAACTATCAATGGGAGATTCATCTACATACTAGGATGCTAGTAGTAAAAGTGAAGAACTTATTTAGATTACTTGATCCATAGCATCGTGCTGATAACGTGTTGTGAACCAATTAGCTCAATCATACGATCTTCTCATTCATATATATGTATTCTTACAATATTGTGTGTATCTTACAAGTATACATGATAGTCCTTTATATAGGCACAATGTGATGAATCAAGAGTCATGGAATTAATATCCATAAGTACCTAAGTTAATGAAAGACATAAATACAAGTAAACCAAAAGACTATGAGTTACAACAAAAGCAAAGAAATAAAAAAATTAAAAATTAACTAAAAACAATTACCGATATTTATAATGGGTATTTTAGTCATTTTATGTAAAAATGGATAAAAAAAAATTTAAAAACCACAAGGATAAAAATCACAAAAAAAAATTAAATATTAGATTAGAGATTATATACTTCCTCCGTATCAATATAAGTGACATACTTTCCATTTTAGGGTGTATCAAAATAAGTGACAAACTTTGAAAACTTTCCTTATTTGGTAAAAATAGTAGGACTCATACCCACTAACTATTCACTTTAATAAAGTGAAATTACCCTTATACCCTTACTTTTACTTTTAAAACTCATTAATATCACTTTATTCAAGAAAAGTATGACATATTCTCCACTAATTATGTACTTTAATCTATTTTAACCTCTACTTTAATCTTTTACCTCAAAAAACGTACAAGTCAATTTGTGTCAATTATTTTAATACGGATGAAGTATATATAATTCACTAGTTTTTTTTTTTTTTTTTTTTTTGTCTCATATGAAATAAGTAGACAAATAGACACAAACAAGTACAACTTACAAGAATACCATTTCTCTCTCTATAATTTAGCCTAAACATATTTTTTTTTTACTTCCTTAACAATTCTTTTGGCTCCTCCTTCGTTTCCAACAAAACCGAAAACGTCACCAAAAGAAACTTACAAGGGACCTTACTGACATATTTAAAAATTTAGTGTATCAATTCTAAAATCCAATGAAAATATTAACAACCTCATTCCAAAATCATGACTGAAATAGAAAATCCCACAGGAATAGCAAACGACGAAATAGTTAAACAAACAGCATTCCGTAAAAGTGAAAATACTCGAATTCACGCACACATTCGTATAAACTATTAAAGGCTGCTCGACTGAATCTTATGTTCTTCCAAAATTTGTTGATTTGTGGGTGTGAAGGAAGAATAATTAGAAGAAAAAAAAGGTTCAATTTTTTTCGTGTGAATTTGTGCATTGGCTTGTGGACTACTCTTCTCAGAAGGTTCTTATCTATCTGACTATATGCCACCCCTACGAATTTAATAATATTATTACCGATCAAACGCAATTTCATATTTTATTCGTACGATTTAAGATATTATTTAAGAGAACGTGTTCGTGATTAACTTGTTGTTTTGTGGCCAAATTCGAAGTAATTCCTTTTATTCTGTTTTTATCGTTTGCTTCACGTTATCAATTTTGTCTGTTCTTGCATTTACTCTTTTTATTTCAGTGTTATTTCGTTGAACACACCGTTGGATTTTACTGTACATCTCTATACTTACTTCATTTAGATCACTAAAGTCAGTCTGATTCCTAACAATTTGGAGATTTGAGTTTTAATCAGAATTTTGGTGGCTGGTTAGTATTAGGGCTTTATTTCTTATTCCCAGATTAAATTAATTTCGTGGATTTTGTTGCTGGGTTTTGATTTCTTAGGGTTTTAATAAGATTTGAACTCACCCTTTAGCAGATTGTTTTGATGATATCCAATTTGGTGAGGGCATAGTGGTCTTTTTCCACTCCTTATCTCTATAGTCTTGAGAATGATTTCGGATTATTTGTGAGATTGAATTTGGGAATTTTTTTCTGGTTGAAGAAAATGAGTTCAAGTGGCGTTTCAGAACAAAGGGGGAAACTTTTGGTTCATATAGCCGAAAACGGGCATTCATTTGAGCTAAATTGTGATGAATATACACTCGTTGAAGCAGTTCAAAAATATCTGGAATCACTTTCGGGTATTCATTTAAACGATCAACTTCTTTTATATTTAGACATGAAATTAGAACCACAACAACCACTTTCTGCATACAAACTCCCTTCAGATGATACAGAAATCTTCTTATATAATAAATCAAAAATGAGAAATAATTCAATCCCGCCTCAACCAGAAGAAACCGAATCACCCGATCAAACTCATCCCGACCCTTCAAAACCATCACCATCAAACAAATCTCATCCGTTGGATGAAGCTTCTGATCCTGCTTTAAAAGCATTACCTTCATACGAAACACACTTTATGCACCATTACCAGCTTGGCGAGCAAATTTACCAACGTACCCTTTTGAAATACGAGACATGTGAGCGCCTTTCAAGGGAACAAAGGGTTCAAGAAAAAGCATTAGAAATCGCCAGGGGTAATTTGGACCATATTTACAAAATGATCATTCGTAATTACTCAGATTTTATTAAACGGTATTCTCATCAGCAAAGATCACATTCTAACCTTTTGGTAAATTTCTGGAGGGAATTGGAGAGATTAAGATCGATTAAACTTATACCAGCTTTACAAAGTGACAATCGTAAGTTTTTATCGGATTTTGTGAAGGAAGAAAATTTGAGGAAAATGGTTGATGATTGTAGTAATTCTCATATGCAATTTGAAAATAAAGTTGGCGATTTTAAGGAAGAATTTAGAGAATTAAAGGGCAGTACAGAAGTTTTATTTTCTAGTGAAGCTTCGATTATTAGTAGAGATCTGGATAGAACACTTAACGATCATCAGCAATATATAAACGAGCAAAAGAGTATAATGCAAGCTTTGAGGTTGGTAAATTAAATTCTAAAATTAATAAATAAATATTTATTTTTTGTTATATATTTTTATGTATTGACAATGTTGCTTCCTAAATGTACAGTAAAGACGTAAACACCGTTAAAAAACTCGTGGACGATTGTTTGACCGGTCAACTAACCGATTCCCTCCGTCCTCATGATGCCGTGTCAGCATTGGGCCCCATGTACGAGTGTCACGATAAAAACTATCTTCCCAAAATGCAAGCATGTGAGCACACAATTTCAAATCTCTACACATTTTGCAAAGAAAAAAAGTCGGAAATGAACGTTTTTGTTCACACATACATGCAAAAAATTGCTTATATTCAGTACACCATACGAGATGTTTGGTACAAATTTTCGGTTTTTAACGAAGCAATAAATCGCCAAAATGACCAATTTGAGCATTTAAAAGTTGTTCACGGGATCAGGCCCGCTTATCGGGCTTGCATTGCTGAAATTGTGAGAAGAAAAGCTTCAATGAAACTTTATATGGAAATGGCGGGTCAATTGGCTGAAAAAATTGCAATTAAACGTGATAATGAAGTGAGAAAACGGGAAGAATTTATTAAAATATATAGTTTATATATACCTCGAGATGTTTTAGCATTAATGGGATTGTATGATACCTTGAGCCCGTGTGATGTTAATGTTGCTCCATTTGATTGTGATTTACTCGATCTTGACATTTACGATCTGGACCGTTTTGCCCCTGAACGGGATAATAGTGAAAACGAGGATTTTATTGAGTTCGATTGGACGAGTAAAATGGAAGTTGAGAATGCGAAATTGAAAGCCGAACTTGCCTCTGCTACAGCTCGCCTTTGTTTTGTACCTGAATTTGAATGTTTAGATGAGGGTAAAATGGACATTTTGCTGAAAGATGGTGCTGAAAAGACGAATGAGGCTTTGCGTTTGAAAGATGAATATGGGAAACAGCTGGAATTAATTTTAAAAGAGAAACAAATGCAATGTGAGCTGTATGAAAAACGGATAAAAGAGCTTGAACAACGGTTATCCGGTGAGTGCTCGAAAATTGGTGATAGTAAATCGGAGATATCCCAGGGGCATAACGGTCAATTTACCGAGCCTACGGATGATGCTTCTTATTGTTATAATAGTTCACTAGTTTCCAAATCGGGTGATGATAAATTTGACAAAAGTTTGGATGATAACATGAGTGATGTATCTGGAATGGTGAACCCTAACCCTAATTTGGACTCATCAATGGGGGACTCAAATCGGGATGAATTTCATGTGAGTGAGAAAGAGCAAACAGTGCCAGATGTCGGTATGCCATTGGTTACAAGCTCTACAGCTGACAACATTTTACAACATGAGAAGATTAGTGGTGATCAAGTGGTTGAAATGCAGAATTTAATTGAAGAAAAGTCGAATAAATTGAATGAAGCAGAAGCTAAACTTGAAGCTGCAATGGAGGAAGTTGCAAAGCTTGCTCGGGATTTGGAAACTAGTCGGAAACTTCTAGATGAATCTCAGGTAATATTTAGTAGAATTTGAATTATATTTCATATAATCATTTTGTTAGTATGGTTATTATTAACATGGTTAGGTTAATCTTTTACAGATTAAATGTGTTGACTTAAAAAAGAGTCTTGATGATGCACGAGAAGAAGGTCAAACTCATCTTTGTGCAGCGGATCGAAGAGCATCTGAATACAACACGTTGCGTGGGTCCACTTTAAGGATTCGCAGCCTTTTTGAACGCCTTAAAGCCTCTGTTTATTCAGTTGCTTTTGCTGATTCATTGCAATCTTTAGCTCAATCTCTCACAACGGCCGTTTTATATTCCTCAAATTTGAACGGGTAATTTAATTTTATGATTCTTTTATTATAATTTTCAGTTGTGCAAATGACAATGGAGATGATGGAACTGCTGAGTTTCGTGAATGTGTTGGGGTGCTTGCTAAAAAAGTCGGTAGTCATCGTGCAGAGTTGATGGACAAGGCTGAACAGCTAACAAATGAGCTGGAGGAAAAGAAAAAATTAATCAACACTTTGTACGTGAAGCATCAATCTGAAAAACAGGTTACTTTTTCATTTTTTCCCTTTAAAATTAAGGGTTTGATAATGACAGCCGCTTTTAGTTTTATTAGTCAAATTGTCTTCCTTCTATATTCAAACTCCTCAACCAATCAAATTAAAACTGCTCATTCTTATCTGGGCTGTCATTATCAAAACCCTAAAATTAATTATTTTAATTGGATTTACGTTGAGTGAGAAATCTTTGTCAAAATTAGTATAATATGCTACCAATTGTAAGTACTTTAGAAATTACTGACCTTTTGGACGATCCAGCTTCATATTGATCATCCAATGGTAAAATAAAATTACGTAATCACCCCACCCCCTTTTTAACCAAATATTTTTATCTATTTAAGTTCGTAAATAGTTCAAATAAATTACCTCATTATTACATCTTCAAACAATGAAATCACATTCTACAACTGATTATCCGATGAATGCTCATTTAGGCAAACAAGGAGAAGATATCTTATGGGCATTTAGAAGTAGACGAAATTGCTGCATTTATAATAAACAAATCCGGTGATTACTACACAGCAATCAGCCGAAAGTGTAATCATTACTACCTGTCTCCCGAATCAGCTGCATTGTATGCTGACAACACACCACATCCACCCACTTACATTGTGGGCCAAATTGTCCATATCAACCGACAAATTGTTCAACAATCGGGCTTCAGTTCTTCAGGCCCAAGTGATGCAAACCCGTATGGTTTAGAAGTTGGGTGTGAGTTTTTTGTGGTCACAGTAGCTATGCCGCCATTCACCACCGCCACCTTTCCTGATCTAACATGTTTGCTAAGATATGATGGAAAGAAAAAACACAAACTTTTACTTGACATGTTAATTCAAATTGTTTCATCTATTTATTCCTTTCCTCGGATTTGTATATAAATTCAATGAAAAATGTTGTATAGTATAAAACAATTTAATCATCATATATTAAAATTTATTCAAGTAATTAAGTGGGTAAAAACAACTCTACATCATTCAGAACAAACAGAAAAATTAGAGTCATAATTATGGAAATATAATAGTTTAGCTTTTAGATATCGTCATCATTTCATTTGGCAGTAAGTTGTTGGGCCCTTTGATTGTTGCATTAAAATGCTAAATTACATCGGGCTGGGCCTACGGATGGGAAAACTATAAATTACCATAAAGCCCCCTTCATTTCTTATCCCGACCAAATTCTTCCGTAATATCAATCAATAACGACCGCTGGTGTTTCCCCTTACCAACACTTCATTTTTGATTCTCCGGTGAGTACCAATTTCATTTTTCTATTTGGGATTGAGAAATTAGGTTTTGTTTATGATAATTCTCTAAAGAGTTTCAATTGTTTGTTCGATAGAAAATTCAGCGAAATGTACTGTACTAATAGAGATGTATTCAATTCAATACCACGTAAGAAGCGATACTAGCTAGGGTTTGCAACAAATTTTAGCGTCTGTGTATGAAATGGATTTAGTTGATAATTAACCTAAACCTATGTCAAGTAAAAATGAGTGCGTAATTCTTGTGAGTTGTGACTATTGTAAACCATGAAATATAGGTTCTGGGAACTAGTTATTGGATTAATTGAACGGCTAAGGATATCATATGTACCAAACCTGAAAATGTATTCAAAGTTTATAAACATGGACATTTTCTTCTTTCTTTGTTTGTAATTACTATGCTATATGATCCACTGAGTCTAACAATGTCAACCTAACTACTGCGCCATCTTTACAAAAAGTAAGAATCTATAGTAGAATCGAGTACTGTGAATAAAGATTTTGTTTTGCTTCTACTTTGGTTAAAAGAATCTGGTCAAAACATAAAATAATATGATATATGATGACAGTACATTGAAATCTGTTTCTTCTTATAAATGTGTCCAAGTGTAATAATCAGTGCAGTGTCTTTTTGTATATTGTTTCTATGGATGACTCAAGGACAAGTAAAAAAAGATCTGCTAAACTTGGAGCTGCAAGATGCACTAACAGGGAAAAACTAGCTGGTAAGGAACTTCAAGTTGAGCAAATAATTACATTGATTACTCTGTCATTATAAATATATTATTTGTGTTAAACTGAATTAGTTGAGAAACAAGTTAGATAGTGGTGGCTCATAATGTGAAGTTGTCATCTAGTTGCTGTTAATCTTTATTATGCCTTTTTAATATTTGAAGGAATTTTTACAGGACTAGGAGAAAAATTGGATAAATCTCAGCAGAGTAATGTGACCAAACTTCAACAAATAGAACTACCTATCATTAAAAGAAAATTCCAGAAAACTACAGACACGAGCCCGAAGGTTTCATCTGTTTATAATTTGAGGAGTAAAGCTCAGATAACTGAAGATGAGAAAAATCCTCCAGGTTATAATCTCAGAAGTAAAGTTCAGAAAACTCAAGGCCTGAATTCTTCTACAGTTTCCCAAAAAAGAAAAACCACAAAAAACGATTGTTCTAAAGATTCTCCAGTTTCTGTACAGAAGAAGGGAGTTCTGAAAAATTCTTCACCAACCAATAAAAAGATTGATGCAAACCCGTTGACTACATATCTGTCTAGCCTTGACAAGAAGAATGAGCCTTTGACTAGTCAATACGAACCATTTTTCTGTGAACCGTTTTATCATATCCGATGGGAAGGTATGTTTAAAATAAAAAATACAATTTTATAAGCCATTCAAGATTATCATAAAGCTACTAGAAGATGGTGCAAATTAAAAAAATAATTTGTTGCTAATAATATGAATTACTAATAGTTGTAAAAAGTACTAATCTTTAGGGCTAATTATGTTTTAATCCTCAAACTTTTACTGATTTGATAAACTTTGGTAGACTTTATAAAAAGGCCATTGTGATTTGTGACGTGTTATTATAGGTCAATACTTGCAAAATGTCAGATGAAGGATTAAACTGCCAAATAGTTGAAAGTTTAAGGACTAAACCGTACTTAACAAAAGTTTAGGGGTTAAACCATTGGGAAAATTAATAAGTATGGTTTAAAATTTGCAGGTGATGATGATATGGAAAACGGGCCATTTGGGCAGAAGTGTATAATATGCAATAAGGATCTCTCAGGTGTAACAGAAGATGATGAATCTGAAGATAATGATGATTATCAGTATGATGATGATGATGATGATGTGGATGAGTATTATGATGATGTCATGCCTACTCTTCTTCCTGCAGTTGATATTTTAGCATGTGGTCATGCATACCATATTGAATGCTCGCAACAAGGTATACAATCGAGTGATCCCAAATGTGTTTTGTGTGCAAAAAAGGCGTGATTTGATTCGATTTTTAATGGAAGAAAATCATTTTTAGTACATGATGAAATTTCTTTTAGGTGTTAGAGAGAAAGTACAGAAACTGGAGATTGAATTATTGTGCCATTTCCCCGTGTAGATGTTAAATTCCCTAACGTTTGTTTGGAGTTTTGGTTTGATGGAAACAACATCGCTGAATTTGTCATTAAATTTTCGATTTATGCTTGATTTGTAGTATTATTATGGGAAATATACGGTTAATATAACACATAGTCACATAGGCTAATAATCTGGAAATTATTAACGAACTCGATTTCCTAAAAGTTTGAAAGTGCATTGAACAAAAGCTTGTAAATTCATTTAATACATCTTATAAATTAATTAAAATTAATTTTATATGAATTCAAATTTTGAGTTCGTTAAATGTCACTTTAACTCCGAAGATCTTAACTAGGGTCTCAGCTTTTCCACTTGGTCACTTGGCCAATTGGACCTCAATACACCTCTAACTTTATACAAGATGTCAAACTTAACCTCTTTGAATAAAAGAGCACACATTTTTCTAACTTATTTTAATTAGTTAATTTTTCTAACTTATTTTAATGAGTTAATTTTTCTAATTTTGTTACAATTAAACCTAAACTGATTTGAGCGATAATTCTTTAATGGTTCCTTCATGCCGGCCATATCTTCCGCTTCATACTGACTATCGTCATTTCAAGTAACATGTTTACTAAATTGCAAAAATTTAAAAGACTATTGTTATTTTTGAAAATTTTGATAATTGGTTGTTAGAACTAGGAATCATCTAATAATATGTTGTTATTTTATACAATTTATCTGATTAATAATTAATTGTTTGTGAGAATAATTTTCAAACGTTTAACTTTGAACAAGATCTTTAATCGTAATTTGAACCCCAAGTCACGAATTGATATAGCGCTATTATGTTGAATATAATTTTAAGGTTTTGATAATAAACAGTTTCCAAACTCAGAGCATCCCCAATGGTTAACCTCTCAAAAGCTTATTACCTTTGTCACATCAACATTCCACTAACCAAAAACCCTTTTCTAAATAACATCTCCAATGGTTAACCTTTCTAAAAAGCTTTTCCTTTTACAAAATTTCTAATTTAACTTAATCTATTTCAAATGTTTTATAAATACCCTATATATAATTTGACAATTTTTTGAAATCTTACTAAATATAATATTTTTTAAAATATTTTCATACATAAATATTGTAATAATTAGCATTAGATATTGTATAACTTATTTATTAACTAATAAAAATATAATAAAGAATTTATATATAACATATCTAAGGTTTAAAATGAATGTTATTATACATGGGGGATCAAAAAAGACAAACATTGAAAGATGGTTAAAAGGTTAGTAGAGAATAAGTCTTTGCAATAAGCTTTTCAAAAAGCTAGGTGTTCCAATGGTAAAAAGTCTTTCAAAGACTTATTGTAATAGTAATAAGCTTTAGAAAAAGCTACCATTGGAGATGCTCTCATAATTTTATAGTTACATCACCAAAATATCATCCAATCAAGTAATCTGGCATATGCTATCTTTTCGTGAGTCTTATCCTCAGCCCATTTTTCATCCTCATCGTCAACGACAATACATGCTCCGGCGGATTCTTTACCTCCGCCGTCGCGACCACCTCCACCTGAAATATCTCAATAATTGTAGCTGCCACCAACTTCATTTGAGTATACGCCAACTCTTTCCCTAAACAAATTCTCGGCCCACCATGAAACACCGGAAACTTAAATTGGTTTTCCAGTCTACACACCACATTTCCTCCGCCACTCTCCTCTTCCTCCAACCACCGCTCCGGCCGAAACTCACGGCAGTCCTCGCCCCAAATACTCTCCATTCTTCCCATTGCGTATGTGCTATACGAAACAAACCATCCTTCCCCGACAACCGTCCCGTCTGGCATGACGTCGTTCTTCAGGCAAGCCTTTGTGTCCACCGGCACCGGCGGGTACAGCCGTAGCCCCTCCGATATTGCAGCGTGCAGGTAATGCATCTGTCGCAGGTCATCAAAACTATAAAATTCCCGACAACTTTTGCCGGAGCTACGGCGGATTGTTTTCAGTTCTTCAAGTATTTTTCGCTCAACTTTGGGATGTGAAGATAAAATCCAAAAGAACCATGTGAGAGCGGACGACGTCGTATCACGACCTGCTAATATGAAACTTATCACAATTTCCCGGAGAAGCTCCGGTGAAAACTCCGAGTTCCCCATGAATCGGGATAACAAATCCTCGTCGGATTCTTTGACTTTTTCCTCCATTCTCGACTTTATAATCGCATCGGCGAACTTATGAACTGTAGCAATCGATTTTTTCAACTTCAATTCCGAACCAAAATTCAACAGCTTCTTGATCTTATAAACACCTGGGAAAAGATACATAAATCTTCCGGAGCTAAGCGTTGCGGCTTCTTCGAACGCTTCCATAAATTCACTACCGGAAGTTCCGTCACCGGCGAGACAGCCGGGGTCAACGTTAAATGCAACCTTACATATATTATCAAAAGCGTACCTTTCTAGAAGGTCTTGAAGGTCAACAATCCGGTTCAGTTCTGCAGCGTTTTCAAGAATCGGTATGAACCGGTTTTGTAACTGCACGGCGGCGGTTTCCATGACAAAGTTCCGGAGGGAGCGGGTGTTGAATTCATAACTGGCAGTTTTACGTTGTGTTCGCCATGCTTCACCATCGGAGTTAAAGATGCCACGGCCAAGGAAGTCGTCAAGGAGGGAAATAAACCGGGTTCCTTTTGGGTAGTTATCGAAGTTGGTTTTGAGCATGTGTTCGACGTTGGCTGGGTTGGCGGTAATGACGCCGTTAAGTTTTCCGGGACGGCTGAAGACGGCGGTGTTGGTGGGACAGTGGGATAGGACATCGGTGCTCCAGTCAAGAAAACGGTGGCGATTTAAGAAAAATTCCGGTAGGGTTCCTAGAATTGGGTAATGTTTGAATCCAAACTGAGTTTTGGTGTTTGAGTTTGTTGGATGGATGAAGAAGAATAATAAAGTGCAGATTAATAAAAAGATCGAGAAGAGTACAATAAGAGCTTGGGGGAAGGTTATCTCCATGTTTAAGATGGAGTGTGAAGGAGCTCCACTGGTTTTGCTTTTTAGATAACGGCCTATGGGTTGCTCGTCACTTCTTTTCTTTATGTGTCAGTTGGGACATCAGTTGTATTTATTTGGTTTGGTGTAAAGATAAGTGAGTATAGAGTATTTATATGGGTATTGGTGTTTTTCATATGTATCATGTATAAAATATCAAATGAAAATATTATTTTTGGTATGAATGTCAGTTGTAATGTTACACATGATACCAATTTAATAAATTAAAATGTCAGTTGTAATGTTACACATAAAAATAGTAGAAATTAAACATTAAATTAATAATTACAATAATTAAAATAAATTATTACTCTTCATCGTCGGCATGTGCGTTGTTGTAAAGATGGTCCGCCAAGTCCCGTCGAAGTCGTTCGTATGTTGTTTCGTCTCGAATGTCGACAACCCTGTGTAAATACTCTGCACTTCCCGGTACATACAAAGCATGTCGGGGACCGTCCGGCACATATGGAGAGATCATCCGACCATTATCTTCGACAACCATATTATGCATTACAACACATGCATACAAAATATATCTTAATTTTTCAAGGTCATATGAACGGGCCGCGTTTTTGACAATGTGCCACTTCGACTTTAAAACTCCAAAAGCCCGTTCCACATCCTTACGTGCGGATTCTTGTTTTTTGGTAAACAAGACCTCTTTTGGATCAACTGGATGTCGGTAGGCTTTGACAAACGTCGCATGACGAGGATATATACCATCGGTAAGGAAATAACCGAATCTATATGGATTGTCATTCACCGTAAAAGGAGCATCGGGTGCCTTTCCTGATAACAAGTCGTTGAATATTGGTGACTGATCAAACACGTTAATATCATTATTGGGACCCGCAACCCCAAAGTAAGCATGCCAAAACCATAAATCTTGGGAAGCAACAACTTCTAATATCAACGACGGTACTCCATGAAGTCCACCGGTGCACTCACCTCTCCACGATTGTGGACAGTCCCTCCAATCCCAGTGCATACAATCAATGCTACCAACACTACTACAGAATAGGTTTGTTGATGCGGTTAAAATGGTTAATTGGTGCGGTTAAAAGACCGCACTAATAAATATCGCACCATTAAATCATTACAACCGCACCATTAAATAATCGCATCAAAAAATATAAAACCGCACCATTAAATGATCGCACCAAAAAATCAGAACCGCACCATAAAAGATATTTATATTTTTTATTAATTAATTATTAAATGTTAAATGTTTGTGAAATTTTGTTTGGCGCAATATTTTGACTTAATTAGTAATTATTAAATATTTATTAATGATTAAATATTAAATATTTATGCAATAATTATTCAACTTAATTCCTAGTCATTTTGAACGTCCAGACTACTTTTTAACTTTCCTAATCATTTTCCTAATTTTACACGTCTTGACATTTTTTGCTTAATTCAAATCTGCACAACAAAATTGTTTGAACCGAGTTAAATTAATGGAAACAAACAAAAATTAGAGATGATAGAACAATTACCGAAGAAAAATTAAGAAAATTACTAACCTGAAACTTTTGAATGATGAAAGAAATGGAATATGAGTAAGATGATTAATGATGTTTGGGATATTTGAATATATATTGAAAAAAAATTGAGAGAATTACTCATATGAAACTTGTAAATGATGAAAGAAATAAAATATGAGTAAAATGATTAAGGATTGTGGGAGTATTTGAATATATATTCATGGGGATACGTGGTGTAAGCTGAATCAATTTTGACCATTGATAAGTGATAATGAACAATGAACGACTAAGATCACATGATAGTGGTGCAGATTGATGACATGGCAAAATGTGCTTTTTGGGTGCAAATGTGATTTATTAGTGCGATTTTTCTTAACCGCATTAACAAATAGATTAAATAGTGCGGTTTTTTCTTAACCGCATTAACAAATAGATTAAATAGTACGGTTTTTTCTTAACCACATTAACAAATAGATTAAATAGTGCGGTTTTATATTTTTTTGTGCGAATTATCTTTTATGATGCGGTTATTTGTTACAACCGCACCAAATAAAAATAACCAACCGCATCAACAAACCTATTCTGTAGTAGTGCAAGCATTCCAGGAAAACCATGTCTCTCTTCGTGTGCCTCATATAATTTTCGAACATCGGTTACTGTTGGTTTTCGCAAATAAATAGGTCCGAATATTTCCAAAACCACTTGTGAAAATCTATACATACTTTCCCTAGCAGTTCTTTCAGACATGCGTAGGTACTCGTCAAGAGAATCAGGGGATGACCCGTAAGCCATAGATCGAATTGCTGTAGTACATTTTTGCAAAGCAGTGAATCCCCGCCTACCTCTAGCATCATATCTCAATTGAAAAAAGGATACATGTTTTCTAACGCGGTACATATGCGCATAAATAAATTTCTGGACAGACGAAACCTTCGTTGGAAATTGTTGTCGTCATAAACAGGATCATCCGCAAAATAATCTCGGTATAGCATGTCGTGTCCAGCTTCTCGATTTCTATTTAGCTTCGCGGTTCTAGTGTCAAAGACTTCTTCACTTTCATCGGAAGATATATCATCGAGGAGTTCTGAGTATATTGTTAGCATAAACGCGTCATCGTCGTCAGATGATGAACCAAGATAATTCATTATTTGTGAGTTGGGGTATTTTGGTAGAGTTGTGGTGTGTTTTGGTAGTGTTTTGGTAGTGTTTTGAGTGTGTTTATATAGGAAATAAATAAATTAAATTAATTAATTAATTTTATTTTTTTTAAAATCCCCAACGGCTATATAGCCATTGCCAACGGCTAAATTCGGCCAAAATCAAGCCTCTCCACACCGTGCACGCCCGTGGTCCGTCGCCCTCTCCACCCACGCCGCACCCCAACGCCGTTGGGGGGGGCGGTGTTCCCCTTCCTAGCCACGGCGTGGCCGTCCACCTCACCCCCACGCTCGGTCGAATGTTGACCCGTACCGAGGAGCCTAAAGAGCGCGTTAAATATCATTTGGTACAGTCAACCCTCGCCAAACAACACCAGCAGTGGCGCTAATGTGCAGTGCCAAAAGTAAAACATCCATTAAATGTGTTTTCTTTCTTCTTTTTTTAAAGAAAAATTGTGATTGTTTTGGGTACTTTTTATTAGGGGTGTTCAAAAATAACCGAAAAAACGGGTACCCGAAAAAATATCCGATATCCGAAATCCGGATACCCGAAAATCCGGGTACCCGAAAAAACGGATACCCGGATTTCGGGTAACCGGTTTCCGGGTATCAAATACGGGTATTGTTTTTCTAAAAAACCGGGTAATTGGGTACCCGGTACCCGAATTTTATTTTTCCAACTTATTTTTATATTATTATTAGACATTAATTATCATTAGATATGGGCATATGCTTGGTTCATTTTGACAAATGTCTAAAATTTTAAACCCTGTCTCAATTTTCACGTAGAAACCATCTAATTCTCACCTCCGTCGTTGAATCATGGTTTTGAATCATTGGATGTCTTTAAAGATTTGGTCAGATTCATTACTAGTAACGTTTTTTCTTTAAAGAAAATCATAACGAAAATTTTTAATAACAAATTTATTAATAAGATTTAAAGAAATTAAATATATAAACAATGGCGACTTCCATTTATGTAAACTTGTGACAAAGAAACTATATTTCCGGGTACCGGGTACCCGAAAACCGGGTATCCGAAAATCCGGGTACCCGAAAACCGGGTACCCAAAAATTCGGGTACTGATACGGGTACTTAAATCTACTACCCGAATTTCCGGGTATCCGGTTTTAGGGTACCCGAATTTCCGGGTACCCAGTTTTGAACACCCCTACTTTTTATGGCTTTTAAAGGGATGTTATAGAAACATTATAAGATGAAAGGTAATCTTTATGTGGATGTTAAAACTATGTTATGTAGTAAGAAATGGTTTTAACGTCACTTTAGCTTGAGACGATATTGAGTGCTCTAACGTGAAGAATCCACGATTCAAATTCGAGCGATTAAATTTATCTTAAGAAAACAAACTGAGGCTGAGGATCGATTAGCCGAGGTTGGGTAACAGAAGCAAAGAAAGGAAATACCCGAAGGATTGCACAATGTTTACATCATACTGCATATAATAAATATAAACAAATTCGCGTATGATTTTAATCAATATGACAGAAAAAACGTCAATAAATTACATCGTAAAAATTGACTTTTTTGTGCACAAATCAATGCATGATAAAATTGTCAATCACTTTTTTCTGAAACACGAGCACCAATTGCATATTTTTTTTCCTCAATGATTCACTTATAGTAAAAATAAAATAAAATTTAACACTAATGCACGAATTAGCTGATGCTACATGATAGGTCCACCCCTTTTATGTAATGAGTATTGAGTAGGATGTCAAATTGACAATGGATCCAATGTAGATCGGATGATGCGATATCCACATCCATTAATATCATCCATATTCATATATAATTATTTCATTCATATCAATATTCATATTCATTGCATTAGAACGGGTAAATGGACATCAGTTGGATGTCGAAAAAACTTTGTTTTATAAAGAAAATATGATGAGCTTTATATTGGGTTCCCTGTGTTTTGACTCGTTTTACGAGCCGACTAATCCCTTGACGACCACCTGCTCTGCAGCTAGCCGGTGTCGGAGCGCTCTGTGGCCACAAGGGGACATTTATTTTTGCTAATAGCAGGATTGAACTCGGGAGTTCCGGCTCATAAGAATTTCACCCTTCAAAAGATTCAGTACTGAAAAATCAAGTTTTTGCACCCATACTTTATATGATATACGATAAGAGTAATTGAAGCATTTTAGGCCATTAAACAATTAAGCCCATTAAAATTTCAGCCCAGTTGGCATAAATTGCCCTTCTTTGCAAATCAGTGATTCAAATCTGTCTAAATTGCCCCTAAACATTCTCAATGGAAATTTCAAGCCCAAAAGAGGTACACAAGTTTTGCTAATTTTGTGTGACTTGAGCCGGTGTGCTTGAATTTTCACCTAATTGCTAATCGTATAGTTTATTCATTACTTACTATATTTAATTTATCTGTTTCAAGCCGTGAATTTTGATTGTGCATTTTGGACCTAATTACATTGGTATTAGTATTGGGTAGTCATATATTAAGAATTTTCGGTTATAGAACCTCGTCAAGAACCATTGTAAGAACATAATTACTATTATCGAACACTTGTAGTAAAATATATTAAAGAAAGCTAAAATTTCTATATTTTAAGGAAGCTATTTCTTTTAATTAAAATGAATAGTTAATGAGAGCTGAATCATAAAGAGTAAGTTTTTATTTATACAAAACAATTTCATGTCAAATGACATTCACGATCTTCTTTTCTTTTTACTACACTTTGCATTTCACTTCTCCCACTAAGGGCATGATTTTCTTTTGATATGAAATTGCTCTATATGGATAAAAATTAATCAGTAATTATCAGCGGCTTTATTAATATCATGGAACACTGTTGGAATATAAGTGATCTATTACTGATGCTGCAGTTGGTACTGGTAATGTCTTGATGCTGCTAACAAGACTTACTACTAATGGGGCAGAATTATAAAGATACTACTGATGAACGATCTACTACTGATGGGTGCATATACTACTGATGATCATATTTGGTGCAGATCGTGTCCGAGATTATAGCAGAGTTAGTTTAGAATTAATATCTTTTTATAATTCAAATTGTAATCTAGTCCTAGAATAACTAGGGTATAATGTTAGGCTTCAAGGACTATTATATATAGTTCCTTATGAACTGTAAACATACGTGTATTGATCGATTAATATTAATACATTGAAACTTTTTGTTAAACTGTGTTCTTGTTTATTCTTATTCGATTTTCATTTTACATTGTTCTTATTCAATCAACATAGTGTTAATCCGCTGTAACTTCTATTGTTGAGTAGATCTTTTATTCAATAACTTATTGAGTTATTCGATCCTGACAAACAACAACTCTTTTAATATTCAAAACCTTTTATATTGAACCTCTCGTGTATATGAGTTTTGATTTAAATGTAAACTGAAAGATACGAAAATTTTGTTTTACATTTTAACGTATGACAAGGTATAGTTTTTTGACAATCGGTTTGATGAGACAAAAACCCAAAATAAAAAAAGTCGGATAAATTACTTGACAGGTATAGAGAAAATTATATCTAAATGGAAGATATTAAATTCATATTTAAAAAGGTAAACAATCGAATACTACCAAAAACATTGTGAATGCCTTACCATTGCAGCTAATACATGTTACTTATATTTTACTATTATAGCAATTAATTAATAACTTAGGCTTATAGCCAATGATATTGGTGTTTGATATTGTTGCTCATAGCATAAATATAAGATTATATTTAAAGTACCGTTGTGATAAAATTGAAGTAAATTTATAATCTGTTAAAAAACTTAATTAATTAATAACAGCTAACATATTTATTTATGGTTTTTTAAAAGATTAAATGACCTGAATTTCATTTTGTAATGTATAATATTATTAACGAGTTAATTTTTTTTCACCTTAAACTAATTTTCTCTTGTAATTAATGAATAACCAATATGTTTTAAAATTTAATACAAAGAAAAAATAATATATAACATTTAATATCATATTTCTATTAGCATATATTAACAAAACTCTTTATTTATTAATTAGTTCTGCAGCTAATAAATCAAAACTAATATCCGTTCTACTGCTCATTCAAACAAAACAAACAACAAAATAAAGCATGAAAACAAATAATTAGAATGTAACCAGTTCCACCGTTGCTCGACGGCAGAAAACACCCCTAAAATTCGCCGGCTGCCACCTCTTTGGCCAGTAACACTCTCTCTGCCCCTTCTCCTTTATAAACAACTCATTTCCTTGCTTAATTAAATTAAAACCGCCCTCAAGTTGACCTTGGAATTTTAAACTTTTTTTTTTCTCTCTAAATGACGAAATTTCTGAAACAACGTATGAAGATTGATGATGGGATAAAGATGAACACGAATTCGGTAGTCGTTACCAAGGCAAAACGGACACGGAAAACCGTGCCTCGTGACTCGCCTCCTCGACGTAGCTCAATTTATCGCGGTGTTACTAGGTTAAATTTGTTTTTTCTTAATCGGTTTTCGATCGACCTTCTAATAGTTTTTAATAAGTTTTAATAAATCTTTCCTCTTTTATTAGTAGTTTTTTGTAAGCTTTAATAAATCTTTCAACTTTTATTCGTTTAGGCATCGATGGACTGGGAGATATGAAGCTCATTTATGGGACAAGAATTGTTGGAATGAGTCTCAAAATAAGAAAGGCCGGCAAGGTTGGCTTATTATTTCGTGATATTATTTTAGGTTATTTACTACTACAAAGTAAAATAATTAAAAATTAACTAGAATTTAATGATTTGTTTTTGTTCTTCATGTTGCTTTTTCACAACTGCGGCTGATGTGGTGGAATCTAATATAATTTCAGTATATCTTGGTGAGTTTACATACAAATTTTTTAGCAAATTTATAAACTTAATTATGTTTCTGATGATTAAACTATCATTTGCTAACATAAATTTACAAATGTTTTATTATTTTAGGTGCCTATGACGATGAAGATGCAGCAGCTCACGCTTACGATTTGGCCGCACTCAAGTATTGGGGTCCGGATACCATCTTAAACTTCCCGGTAATTAATTGGTGAAATAGCTTGTTCATACACATTCATTTCAAGGCCAATATTGATCGAGTATAACCTATACACATATTTATCATAAAACTATTAATTTATACTTTCGTTACAATTATGTACTTTCTTTTTTGTAGTTGATGACGTACCATAAGGAGCTAAAACAAATGGAATGTCAATCAAGAGAAGAATATATTGGATCGCTAAGAAGGTTTCCCTTACTATCAACTCGAGTTTATTTGACCACGTTATATAGAAACGCGGCAAGATAAATTCATGTATTTATTATATTTCATTCATTGACGTAACTTTAAATTTGAAATGCAGAAAAAGCAGTGGATTTTCTCGTGGAGTTTCAAAGTACAGAGGAGTTGCAAGGTAATTTTTTTAGTTTAATAATTATTAATGTTTGTAGTAACCAACTAAATTTGTTGAGTTAACGATATCGTTTAGAAACGAGATTGAATAACTTTAAAATTTATTTAATTTACAATTTTTTACATATCACTTTTAATTTATTTGTTTCCAACTTCATATACCAACGAATAGGCATCATCACAATGGAAGATGGGAAGCTCGGATAGGCAGGGTATTTGGCAACAAATATCTTTACCTAGGGACATACGGTCAGTAATCAATTGTTACTAACATATGTACGTACAAACTGGATTAAAACTAATTATTGGAACCGTAGAACTGAACCAGACCAAGCTATATTGGTTCTGTTTTCGATTTCAATTTTCATGTAAAATCAGTTCTGATATGCTAAATCTAAACCAAACACAAATATATACTGGTATATAAAAATATATTTATATTTGTTAAATTTCTATAAACTAAAGTCTATTGTGTCACGTGTTAAATTAATAAGTTCAATGGAATAAATGGTTTAATTAATTTAATTTTTTGAACGGTCAATTAGTAAATTAGTGGTTCGAGCTTAGATAATGACATCCACAAGATGCATTTTCTCGAACTCTCCACCTATGAAGAATAAACACCACCACTTATTCACTTAAGGAAAAGCCTTCAGCAAGACTCGATGCCGAAACCTTGTGAATTAAGTTCTCCCTTTGTGAAGCTCGAGCAAATAAGTTATTTGGGTGATTTAATAGCTGTTTAATATTTAAAAAATTGATATCTTTGCAAGATTATATTATAAAAGATGCAAAATCTAGTTCATTTCGTTAAGAGACTTAATTAATTATTTAATTCACGGTGATATTTTAGTCCTTTGACGACGTTATAATCTTTGTGCAGCTACGCAAGAAGAAGCAGCAGTGGCATATGACATGGCAGCAATAGAGTATCGTGGACTTAACGCGGTTACAAACTTTGACCTTAGTCGTTACATCAAATGGCTAAGGCCTCATAGCACCACTGAGGCACCATCAAACCCTAATACAAATATTATTGATGCTAGTTTACCACCAAGCAATAACCATGACATAGGGTTAAACTATCAGCCACACAATCACCATGACAACCAGCAAACTCATGAGCCACCAACGGCGGAGGCCACAATGACGCCATGTTCCTCTCGGTCAACAACTGCCACGTCAGCACTAGGACTCTTGCTACAGTCTTCTAAGTTCAAAGAAATGATGGAGATGACCACGGCGGCTGAGTTCAAAGAAAGCTTAGCACCACCGTGCAACAACTTCCCTGAAGAAATTCAGGTGCATTTTGACCCGACCCAGGATTTCGGTGGTTACAATGGCGGTGATGATTTTATTTTCGCCGACTTGCATAACATGTTGCATTCTGAGTTCGACAAGTGATCGAACACTTGCGCTAATTCCAATTCCACCGGAACCACCACCGACCCCAACAACCACCGCATCAACAATGGTTTGGCTTTGGTAATTTATGTAATGTAAGTTGGAGATTAATTTTTCATTTGTGTTTGCATGTCAAATCATGAATTTGCAAGCGATATAATAAGGATGGAATATTTAGTACCCCGTATGAAAAAAAGATGAAAATTCTTTCTTTCACATGGAGAGGGAAAAAGTCCATTAATTTAGGTAATTAATTTGATTAAGATTGCTTTCATTTGGTATTATTTGTAGATAAAGGGAAAATTGACATAAGATGTTGTAATTTATTATTCATATTATCTATTTGACAATAAAATTTGAATTTAAAATACCAGTACGTTGAACTGTTTTTTCTTCTTCTTCTTAGTACGTGGTAGAATTATGTTATAATTCAAACTTAAGTTGGGCATAAGACGTTATAACAGAAGTATTCGGCTTGACGCATGTGCTCCTGTTTAGAACTTGCACATACTAGAACTTGCACTAGAATTTAGATGAATCATTACTGTTTCAGTTTGAATTTCTAGCTTTAATTCATTTAAAATTCTTTCTTAACTAGACTTGAGTGGGGGAATAAAATTTATTGGAGGTGGGACAGCATGATATCCAACATCATGAAAAACCTTTTTAGTGATTTGATTGCTGGTTAATTCATCAATTATTTTAGAACTTCTTTCAAATTTCTTAATGGTTAATTTATTTTGCTCTAATTCTAACTGACATTCTTCTAATTTGATTAAGGTTTCTTTTAATTTTAACTCAGCATGTTCTTTATCATAGGTTGCTTGTAATAATTCATCTTTTAGTTTTTGATCAGTTATTTTATAAATTTTAATTTGATTTTATAAATTTTAATTTGATCTTCTATTTCTGTTTAATATCATCTCATCAAGAGTTTCTTTATTAAGTTTTTCTAGTTCTTTATATGCTTTAATGCATTCAGGAGTGCAATGTAACACCTCAAATTTTTAATACAAAATATTTGGCCAAAATAATTATTTAATAAAGAGGAGAACTATCCCAAAATACGGATTTACAAAAACCTTTGGTATGAAAATCAGAGTATAAGTTTGGTGTTACAAAATATATCAAAACCACAGCTAAGTCTAAATCCGTTCTAGTGTTCTTCTACTCTAGGCCCCGCATCTCTATCCATGCGCACCTATACCTTCGATCCCGAACCTGAGTACATAGCAAAAACAACAAGGAGTACATGAGACAAAACGTCTCGTGAGCTACATGCGTTTAGACCCCGATGATAATAATAATCATAAGACATATAAACAAACATACAAGTAGTTCGTCCATCTATCTAGTCACCCTATTGTGACTCTATAATCCTTGCTTTCCTAGCAATCATATCTAGTTATCGGGTTGCCCCCAACTAACTAGAACCACATTAACTTATTAACCGGGGATCCCCCGCATTAATAAGCTTCAAGGTAAAGGCAAGAGGGAATCGCCCAATCTACCTATACCTGCCTTACTCGCCGGACTACTTCCAGTTAGCAAGACTATTATCATGGAATGGGCCGATGGGGATCCGCCCAAATGCTCCCCATTCCATATCCTCATGACCGGGGATCCCCCGCATCATCACATCGTCTCATCCTTACTATAACTCAACAGTTATTTCAATCAAAGCCATCGGTTATCACATCAATCATCAAACAAGTTAGTTAACTATATTCAACAATATGTAACTAACTCTATATACTAAATTCTACACAATTATCAAATAGACTCGACATATGTAATAAAAAGGTATTCTCATGGCTATGTACTCAGTAAAGTCCACACGTACTCACCTTAGCAATAAAATGCTCCAACCGTGTTCTTGACACCCAATCTCTTGCTTCACAATTCAATCAACTTCCCAAGACTTCACCAAAAGCCTAATACAATAATCACAATATGATCAACAACACATTCTACTACAAATGTGTCCATTTATCTTTAGATAATACTTACTAACACATTTCCCCCAATTATGGTGATTTACCAAACCATGGGTTTAACCAACCCTTAAGATTCTTACAAATCTTAATCATACACTTGTACGTTTCCTTTGTTAAAATACCATCTATTAAGTGTATACATCACTTATTTCACCATAACCAAAAACCCCAAAAACTAGGGTTTCAAACCCATACATCAAAACCCATAGATCTTAAGCTACAAAGATCAAAGAGTGAATCAGATATACCTTTAATCTTCAACTAGGAGTGAAATCTACCAAGGATTTGTGAAGGAATCGTCCAAAATCAGTCCTCAAGCTCGAAATTCGCCAAAGAAAGAAACTAGGGTTTGCACATGACATTAATGAGCCAAAACCCGAATTTAATGCTGCCTGACAGAGTTCACGATCGCGAACAAGTTCGCGCCGTGAACTTCCCCCGTCGTGAACTCTTCCCGATCGCGAGCCATGCGTGAACTTCGACCGGCTAAAAACCCAAAATCTCTGAATGAAGTTCCCGATCGGGAACTATAGTTCGCGGCGTGAACTATGCTTGGCAGCAGGGCTGCCCTTTTCGGTCTTCGTCTCGACCCGGTTTCGCCCATAACTTACTCATATGGTGTCCAAATGACACGAAACCAATTTCTACGTTCTTTAAATGATTTATCCGTATTTATCATATTCTTATACAATTTATTTATTTACAAATTTCGGGTCGTTACCAGGCCGTCTGTTTTAGGCTTTTTAGATTGGAAAACCGTCTCATTTCTAAAATGCCACAACGTCCAATATAAGGCTAGAATAACCACTCGTAAGTGCTTCTTATCTTTACCAAGGACAGGAGCAGTCTGCGCAAAGAGGAAAGCATCCGGAATGGACAAAGGCACGGGAAGATGGAGATTCCACCAAGAAAGAACAGAACCCCAATGATCATTTGCGACTAAGCAGCGCAAAAAAATACGAGTTGCGTCTTCGAGACCGTCATCGCAAATGGGACACCGGACGTCACTTAAATAAACCCCTCTTTTGTCTAAATTATATTTGGTGGGGAGACGATTTTTATCAAGCCGCCACGCAAAGATGTTCACTTTACCTGGAACCAATTTATTCCATTTAAAAGTTTCCTCCAAATCTGAATTATCGTGGCCAAACATAAGCTTTTTTCTCATACTATTGATCGTAAAAACCGACGTTGGGCCAAGAGAACAGATCCAATAATCTGCTTGATTAGAGAATGGCGGCATTTGAGAAGGCAAGTTGTTTAGCAACATAAGGGATTCAATTTCGACAGGTGAGTTGGGATGACGGGCCCAAGCCCAACAAGGAGAAGGACCATGCAACCGGATCTGGGCAGCACCATATGGGTCACGAGCTAGAGTAGGAGCAGAAGGAAAATAAGGAGTGTTGAATTTATCCTTGACCAAACCATTTTTCATTAAATCTAGCTCAAAAAGGCAGCCGAACTCCTCTTTAAGGGTGGTGCCGCCAATCCAAACATCATGCCAAAAAAGAGTATCGTTACCATTACCAATTCTTTTTTTGAAGAGGCCGGAGATGTTTATGTTGTTATTCGCCATGCATTTTTCAAGATCCATAATTTGATTCCATGTCCCGGCTCCAAGGGAATTAATTTTCTTTTCCGTTGGACCATGAATTGCTTTGATCACTTTGCACCAAAGAGCATTAGGCTCAGTTCGAAATCGCCACCACCACTCTGAGAGGAGGGAAAGGTTTGCATGACGAAGGCCTCCCACTCCAAGACCTCCCTTTTTAATAGGGGCAATAACCTTATCCCAAGCAACCCAAGAGATTTTTTTCTCCTCCATATTGCCACCCCAAAAAAAATTTCTCCTCAAAATTTCAAGAATGCTTAAAACACCCAATGGTGCTTTAAAGAGGGAGAAGTTGTACCTCCCAATGCTTCCTAACACCGATTTTAAAAGGGTTAAGCGCCCCCCAAACGAGAGAGTATTAGCTTTCCAATTAGATAACTTCTTCTTTAACAAATTGATGATTGGGTTCCAATTGGCGATTTTGTTCATGTTTGTACAATTGGTAAACCAAGATAAGTAGTGGGGAATTGGGAAGCTTGACAACAAAGAATACTTGCAAAGCTAGTGATTGTCGACATGGGAACTCCAATACCAAAGAGCTTACTCTTGGAGTAATTGACCTTTAAGCCCGAAGCAAGAAAAAAACAATTAAGAATTCTCGAGAGATTTTGAACAATATCTAAGGACCAATTTCCCATAATAAGAGCATCGTCAGCAAATTGAAGGTGAGAGATGTTGGTGTTCTCCTTACCAATCTTTATCCCGCAAAATAAATTGTGAACTTTAGCACTTTCAAAAGAAACGTGGAGAGCTTCCATTGCAATGATAAAGAGGAAATGAGATAAGGGATCTCCTTGCCTAAGCCCTTTGTTAAATTAGAATTTTTTTGTAGGAGACCCACTAATAAGAATAGAAGCGTGTGCCGAGTTTAAACACCCACGAATCCTATTTCTCCAAATATCACTAAACCCCATTTGCATCATGATTGAGTCGAGAAAAGCCCAATCAAGGGAATCGAACGCCTTTTCAAAGTCAACTTTGAAGAACATGAGTTTTTTTTTCCTTTTTTCCAACCCCACGAGATTAATTCATTAACAATAAGCGGCCCGTCAATAATTTGTCTTTTGGAGACATAAGCCATTTGAACTTCGCTTACAACGGAACTGATTACCTTAGAGAGCCTATTAGCCAATAATTTTGCAATAATCTTATATTGACAGCCAATTAAGCGAATCGGTCTATAGTCACCCAAAGAGAGAGGATCGTCCTTTTTTGGTATAAGAGCGATAAAAGAAGAGTTACAACCTCTTGGAAGCTTCCCCGTTCTTTCAAAAGTTTTAACAAAACTCACAATGCCATTCCCGATAGAATCCCAACTCTTTATAATGAATTTAAAAGAAAATCCATCCGGACCGGGAGATTTTTCACCGCTACAATTCCATACCGCTTCTTTAATTTCATCGACCGAGAAGGCACTGTCAAGGAAGAGGGAGTCGTTAGAGGAAATGGTATTGAAAAGAGGATTAATAAATGACGGTTTTGGGGTGACGGAGGTATCATATTTTGCTTTGAAAAAATTGAAGACATGATCATGGATCTCGTTGGGGTTAGTTACCCATGAACCTTCAATAGAAATGCCGTTAAGTTTAAAGCTAGCAAATATGCTTCTTATGATACCATGAAAAAATTTAGAGTTTTCATCTCCCTCAATGACCCATTTGACTTTAGCTTTTTTGCTTTAAGTCAAGAATCAACGTATGTTCCAAGGAATCAATATCTTTCATGCAAGTGATTTTTTCTTCTTTCTCAGAGGTGGTGAGGGGGTTGATTTCCGCCATATTATCGAGATGATCTACCCTACTTTTAACACTTTTAAGGTTGGAAGCATCCTCTAACCCCACTTTCAAAATCCGCTCTTTTAGGCCCCATTTAAGATTTTCCAATTTGTTTTTAAAACAAATCCACGGATTGAGATTATTGACCGGCCTAGACCACGAAGCTAGGAAAGTAGATTTAAAATCTTTATGTAAAAGCCAAGAATTGTAGAACTTGAACGGGATGGGCCCAAAATCCAAAGGAAGGCTTTTGAGAATTATAAGACAGTGGTCTGCGAACTCTCTTGGTAATGCAACAATAGTGGCATTCGGCCAAGCATTAATATAATGATGAGAGACTAAGATGCGATCAAGTTTGCCCATCTTGGACCCGTCCGTTGTCAATCTAGTGAAGTTTCCCCCCCCCCCCTCGGAAGATCTATGAGATCCGAATTGAGGATAAATTCATTGAAAAATTTGCACCATGTTGACTAAAAGTTGTACCTTTCCTTTCATCTGAAGACCTCACTTCATTGAAGTCACCAAGAACAATAGTAAGACAGTCGTGATGATTAATAAGACTAGAGATGTTGTTCCAAAGGATCTTTTTCTTGTTGAGATCTTGAGGGGCGTATACAATAAACACAATACATTTTGTATTATTGTAAGAGAGCACACCAATAATAGCAAGGAAACCATCTCTATCAATGGAAGAGTGCATGTGAAATTTAGAAGAATCCCACATGACAATGATACCACCGGATTTCCCGATGGGGTTTTTTATAACATAATCAAAACCGTTATTTCCCCAAAGAGACCGAATAAGGAATTGACTCACCTTTTTAGACATTGTTTCTTGAATCCCGAAAAAATCAATTTTGTTCTCAAAACGGATACGTCTCACCCAGTTGGTTTTTAGAGTGCCACCCACTCCTCTAATGTTAAGGGTTTCACAATTCATGGGAAACTTGAGCTTGCACCGTTTCCATGAATGAGAGAATTAACTAGATTTTATTTTCCCAACATGTCATACCCAAGGATTTTACCAACAATTAGAGTGTTTTGTGTTTCAGTTTCACCGGAGGAACTGGAGCATGGAGAATCATTAAAATGTATAATTCTAAAATTACATCGTAAAATATTAGTATCCAATCCAGAAAAACTACAGGATTCAATTGGCTTGACAAGCTGTTTGGTGACTTCCTTTTTTCCTCGTTGGATATGGTCCATGGATTTTTTTCTTTGCAATCCCATTTAAAGAATCAATGAGCTTTAAAGAGATGAATTTCCCCCTTCTTTTTGTTTTCGATTTATTAGAAAAATTGTTTGCTAAAACAGAAGCTTCATCGCCCAAATTATGGGAAATAGGTACTAGAGCAGAAGCAATTTTTCTGTTGGTTCTTTTAAAAACGCCAGACGGGCTAGTTGAGTTCTGGGCTTGAGAATTAAATCAAAAGAGGAACCCATAGGAATGGGCCTAGAAGAACTCACCTTATGTTTAACGCAGGAAGAAGGCCCAAAAAGAGGATCCGGCCCAGCAGGGCAGCATAACGGGACGCTGGCACATGGGCTAGCTGCCAAGAGAACGTTGTCTTTTTTTGCCTGTCTGAATTTTGGAATGTCAGGAACGCTGTTCGAGAAGGAACCTGGTATTTCACGAAAATGTGAGTCAGAACATTCCCCAACACAATGTTTTGTAGCCCGATTAGTATCACTTTTGACTTCACTCCACAGAGGGTCAGCTCCGGTTGTGAATTCCGGCGAATTTTTCCGGTGACTATCTCCGGTGGCATCTTCTTCCAGATCTTCTTCCTGACTTTCAAAATCAGAATCAAAATGAGAGGAATTGAGATCCTCCGAAAAGCCAAGAAGCATGTCAACATCTACTGATTCATCGTACACCCGGATTAAACAAGGGCAACCATCAACATCAATGACCATCGTAGGGCTGATTATTTGGGTGCACGGTGTGAGAATACAGATCCTTCCCGATGATCTGTTAAATTTATGAGGCTCACAAAGCTCCAGTTGCATAATTGTACCCCCAAACCTCTCCAATTTTAGAGAAGGTATCTGAAAACCAGGCTCGAGGGGGGAGACCCTCAATTTTGAGCCAAGATAGCCTTTTGGGAGGTTGAAAGTTGTTGTTCCAAGGTTGCAAATTAGAGAAACAGTTACCCACCGCCGGGCAGACCATGAACTTATTCCTCGAATCCGGAAGAAGAAAGAGCAGCAGGAAGTGGAGTCCCCCAATGTGGTGAATGCTAATATCCTGAAAGCCTTCATTAAGAATGACTGATTGCAAGAAAGACGCCACAGAGAAAATTTTCAATTCTCCGATGAGAGCCAGATCCGATGAAGGAATGTTTGGGTTGTTGTCAGACACAACACAAATAGGTGGGGGGGGGGGGGGAGGGGTTGTTGTAGCCTTGTTGCTGCAAGCTTCCAAATAAGATTTTGAACAATGAGAAGCCTGCCGGGAAGGGGTTAGCGGAGTCCGAGCAGGAATCACTGCATGGGAAGGCTGAGAAGGGGGATAGTCGGCTTAAAAGAAGGCGGGTTTTGTCTCTAGAATCTTGCTAAGTTGCAGCGAAGCTTTCTTGTTCCAATTTGAATCGAGTTCAGAAGGAGTTCGAACTTAGGAACATCTTCAACATTGAGAAATCTTGCAAACCCAAATAGATGACCAGCCTTTGATTTCTTGGAGGCAATGAAAACGTCGACAACATCTCCATATTTGGAAAAGATTTCCCACATAACCTTCTGAGTCCAACGATGATGAAAATTAGTGAAGAAAAAAGTTGTTGCTATACCATGGATCGGTATTTTCGAATCTTTTCCGGTAGGAACCTTGCTTTTCTGGCGTCTGTTTGAGATAGGAATCCATTCCTGTTGACCGGATTGACTTTCTCTCTCCATACTTTCTGTGTAAAAATATATGGTGTCAAGTGGTACATAGATTAAAATATATGGTGTAAAAATCAACCCTTATAAAGAAATAAACAATATTGGTGATAAATATATAGACATATGGCCTAATGATAAAAGCTTCCGAATGATTTCCATTATATCACAGGTTCAATCCTTCTCTAGGTAATTATTTAGCAGATGGTCAGGGGAGGTTTGGAAACCACCATGCCAATGGTTAGGTCGCGTACATCACGAGCAAAACTTGCCCAATGGAGAATGCTTATAATTAAGTAGTTCAATATTTTATAGTAAGTGAAAGTTTGTGGGTCGCGCAATAATGAGAATGATGATACACATGCCCAACAAACGGATCTCCACTTTCAGGCTTTCTGAGCCACAAGTATATGCTTCTATCACACCCCATTACTATTTTTCAAGATTAAAAACGCACATTTCAATTGCAAATCGATACAAGTATATCTTCAAAGTCAATGTGAAACACTGAAAGTTATCATTACGGATCTAGTGGTTTTTTAAAATGATTTTATAACGAAATTGGACCTCCAAAATTCAACAAGAGTGGGGTCGAAAATAGTGTCTTTCACTAATAAAACAATATGTTAATCGTAAATCCACGTGTCCTCAACTTCACCTAGTTAAATTATTCGCCCACTCACCCAAACACAAGTATAAATACGTCCATCTCCCACACTCACTAGGCAGGAAATAAGTTTGTCATATACTTAAAACAAAAACACCTATTATTTGGTGTAAATAATCAAGGTCTTAGATCATTCGGCTTCAAATATGGCAAAATTGAAGGCAGTGAGTTTGGCTAGTTTGCTTCTACTTTCCACTTTGGTCATGGTGTCCGAGAGTAGGGTTGCAAGAATGGACTTAGGGTTGGATTTGGGTGGGTTAGGTATAGGTATAGGTGCTGGAATCGGGATTGGGCTGGGAGGTGGCGGATCAGGATCCGGTGCAGGTGCAGGTGCAGGCTCAGGGTCGGGTGGGTCTGGCTCATCCTCCCGCTCATCCAGCTCTAGTTCTAGTTCAAGTTCCTGATACGGAGGAGGTGGCTCAGAAGCCGGCTCCTCAGCTGGTTCTTCTGCCGGATCTAGAGCTGGATCAGGTTCAGGAGGACGGGGAGGTGGTGGCGGCGGCGGAGGTGGGCGTGGAGGTGGGTCTGGCGAGGGTTCAGGCGAGGGAAGTGGATATGGGTCTGGGCATGGAGGTGGTGGTGACCGCAGATAAGAAAATACTAAGGTTTTCTTGGGATGTCAATTTATGAATAAGTTATGCTTGCTTTCATGCATGTTAATAATTGCTTGTGTCTTAAGTTACTTCTAATGTATTAAAACCTGTCATGTTGGTGTGACTTTTACATTTTATCGGTTTGTTACCTTTTCGGTTGTTTGTTAAGTGTAGGTATCATGTATTTGTAATTTGTTATTGTTACAAACTAGACAATTCCGAATTATTCATATTTTGTGAAATTTGTGCATTGTGTGTGAAATAAAACGTGCCAATAAACAAGAATTCAACAAATAACGGGTCAAACGGATTGGTTTTTTCATATTTTGATACCACACAAATTACTTCATCTACGACACTGTATAACATTTAAAGCATATTGTACAATTATTGTAAAACAGTGATTGTGATGTTTGAAGTAATTTATTTGATCCCAAAATCACTACCGATTTCCAAAGGTCTGCCTAAACACATTATACTATTATATTTATAGCCCAACACCCTATTTATTCTCTCGATGGTTTTCGACTTTTCCCTTCTTATTTGTGTTCATTCGCCTTGACATCGTTATTTTTTTCTTGTTGATGGTGATTTCACATCTTTAACGAATAATTTTTTATTAACCAAACCCCCTTTCAAACTTAATTTTTACCCCTTTTTTTACCATATAAATATCCAATTCTCTCTTCAATTTACTTTTAAGACTGAATGAATTTGAGTTAAGCTCAAATACGAGTCATGAAAGTGTAAACTCCAGAGTCATTTGATTAACTTGAAACTACCTACAAAAGATAGTGGACATATCTTGATACATTCCACAAGCACAAATTCAACTTTTGATGGTTCAATAAATTCAACAAAACAGTTCATCTTTTTTTAGTTAATGCTTTTTAACAGGAAATGGAAGATTGTTGAGTAGAAAAGTATGAAAGACAGTTTGGAAATTAAGAAACTTGTTAAAAAAAACTTATAAATTTCCTAGCAGCCATCTAAAAACAACAATAATTCGACATGATTTGTGACAACTCACAAGAACATAAACCTTTCACATACAAGATAAAGGGAATTGTGAGAGGCTCAAAAACAAACAAAATTCAGTAAGTGAAATCTGCAGAGTCGATACACGATAAGATTGGAAAGTTTGCCAAAAATATTGTGAATAAACACAAGTACAATAATCATAACTAGTTTAGAAAAGGGAAGTTCCCTTGCCCTTCTTATCTCCACCAATCTCAAAATGTTTGCACCTCTGCAAAAAAAAAAACAATAATAAAACACCAATCAATATGAATATGAATTAAAACGATATACAAAATTATCATAAAGTCAAAAAGCTGACCTTGATTGGATGCTGGGAAACATGTTTGCAACCTTGGCATTGTAACCTCAAAACAATCTTCTTGGTGGTTTTTGCCTATTCAGCATGACATGAGAATAAAAGTTTTAATAAACTTGATTTTATGAGGAATACAAGTTAACTAACTAACTAACTAACCTTCTTGTGAAAGACGGGCTTAGTCTGGCCACCATAACCAGACTGTTTTCTGTCATAACGACGTTTTCCTTGTGCAGCCAAACTATCTTTTCCCTTCTTGTATTGTGTCACCTTGTGCAAGGTATGCTTCCTGCATTCCTTGTTCTTGCAGTATGTCTTCTTTGTCTTTGGGACGTTCACCTACAAATATTAACCATTTTTAATCATTAATTAATTAATTAATCAACTGCATTGAATAAATATTTGCAAACCATGCATAGTAGAATAATTGTTCTCCTGCACCTAACCACAGATTATAGGTTTATTGTATTTCCTAAAAGCCAAGAAGGAATTTCTAGTGGTTGGGTGATGATAAATGCTTATACTTATCTTCTTAATTTAGGGTAAAATAAGCTGAGTTTGAGAACATTATATCATTTCAGACTTTTGTAGATTCAAGATTACAAATTTATCCTAGATTGTAATTGTAACAAGCAAACCCTAACAAACTGCTAAAGGACAGTCTAACTAGGAAAATACACCAGATTTTTATCAGTCGATTCCTCAAATTCATGTTGTAGCCAACTAATCATAAATCACACCAAAACCAGCATAAGACAGGCTATCTAAATCACAAAGGGCGAAAAAAAGATTTTAGTAAATCAAACGGTGTCCTAAATGAAATCACTGATATAAAGCTTTCAATTCCAAAAATTCTAATCCTGTATCAGTCGAATATATACATTCGCTAGTTACGATATAATGAAATGAACAATTAAAACAGTTCTGATTTCTGACCAGATATAAGATAACAATATTGAAAGGCAATTCAGATTCAGGTTTCTAGAAATTAATAGAAACCCTACCGCACTTTCAATTCACAAAATAGCAGATTGATGGAAGAAATATGAGATATCAGAACACGTACCATGGCGACGAGCTTCTGAAAATGGAGCTGGCAGCACAGAAGAGGCGAAAAAACAAAAGCTTTTTCTAGGGTTTCGGCAAAGCCGGGTGTTTATAGTCGTCAGGGTTTTATTTCTGTTGGGTTGAGCCCAAATGAAGGCCCAAATGTGTTTCTGTGTAAAATATTTTTGTCCTTGATTGATCAAATGGTTCTACCATTTAAGCAATTGGATGTGTTACAACTTACAACTAATATATATGTAAGTTATGAAGTAGAGCTAGAATAAGGAGTCTAGAGTGTAAGTGAGTTGAGTTCTTCACGACTATTCGAGCTTGGCTTATTAAAGATCGATAAAGTCTGAGTTATCTCCTTTAATATAATGAAATGATTTTTTTACCCTTACTTTTATTTTTAAATATTATTAATCTCACTTTATATAAACGATGTGGGACTCATTCTCCTTTAACTATTCAATTTAATAATCATCATTATAATTTTTTGATTAAAAAACCATGAAACCAACAATGTATTCTAAATTTGAATTGGAGGAAGTATAATTTTTGTCTTCGTTTTATTTCTTTATTTAAAAGTTTATGGAATACATCATAGAGGGAGGAACTGATTGCAAAAGAAGGGAAATCGGCCGCATTAAAATAACCATTTGGGGATGTCCGTTTGCGTTTGATATCCAAAAACTGCTTAGCAATAGTTGGCTAAGTTTGTGGTGAACCATAAATGTTTGTGTAGAGCCGGGTCTAAACGTTGGCTAAGTAAACACCATGTAGTAAGAGGAGTAGTTATGAACTTCGTAGACCATCCCCGTGGTGAAGGGAGGGTCCTAATTGGTAGGGGGGGAAGAAAATTTAACTCAAAGAAAAAAATCTACAGCTTGGACAAGCAGCAGTTGAAAATTGAAAGAGATTTGATAGAACGGGCCTCCTGAGTTCCATTGGATATATTGGACCTATTATGGGCCTACTTGGCCCACTATATCGTCAACAGCCCATTTGATAGGTTGTATACTTGTATTAAAGGTTGTAAAATGGGTCTTGTGTAACTGGTTAAAACGAGTTCCAAGACAAAAAAAAAAATATTTTTCAGATGATCCGTGTTTCTTCATGCCTATATTTTTCATTGGCATTCTTGTTAGCTTATGAATGAGCTTTGGTTAGAGCTTTTTGCACATTTTTATCAGTTGAACAGTTGAGACGTCAGTTAGCTCACTTGGTTCAGCTTTAATCTTTTGGACATCCGATAACACTTTCAGTACATAAGTGTGAGCACACTTGACAAATCTATTTACCCTAACATCGACGGTTGGTTTGATTTTGACCACACTAGGAAGTCCAACTGGTGCTCTGAAAAATATCTAAAATATATGTGATAGCTTGTAGTAGTAAAGAAATCTCCACTTAGAGCATTAGATATGGCAGCTCAAGCTGCAAAACCTAAATACCCTTTCACTCGTAAGTCAACCATTTCATGTTTCTACGCTACGCTACATTAGCATTTTACGTTTCTGTTGGAAATGGTGTCCAACGTCATCAAATAAACGGTTTGACTTGGTCAACGTAAATTAAAGTCCTACTGGGGTTGCTCTTGGGGCATAACCGAACACGAGAATAAACGAACCGGACTTTGATTAAATGTATAATCAAATGTGTAACGGGCCAGGTGGACTGGAATAAGTTAATGGGTAATTAACTAGTTATTCCATATCGGGCTTAGTTTAATTAATGGTTTAATTAAACAAGATGGGCCTAGGTTAATTTGTGCCCGACTCAAATAAGGAAACACGTTTTTCCCAAAACCTATAAATAGGGTGCATGGGGTATTGACCTAAAACACACTTTCTCTTTGCCTTGCACCCTATTCGGCCCCCTCCCCCTTCGTCCGACTTCCGTCGACCGAACCACCGCCGGCCGCGGTAACACCGCCGCACCACCGCGGCGCCGCCGCCGAATACGAATTCGGTGGTGTTTTCGTTTGGGTGTTCTCAAGGGTACTTTACACTACGTTTTGGTGTATTGTCTCGTTCGTTGTCAACCTCGAGTGTGATCAAGTAGAAGGGTTCTTACTTCAATCCTAGTTCGTTGGCAAGTTCTGGCTCGTACTCGTTCTTAAGGATTAGCATCTCCGAGCACCGCTAATGTAAGTATTTATTTATTTCTAGTGCCTTAGATTCGTAGATCTAAGCGATCTTTATGTTCGTAGTTTATCATATTAATTGTTTGTAATTCCGCGACAAACATAGTGACGGTAAATTTGTACGAAACCCAACAGTGGTATCAGAGCGTTGGTCTACGAATTGAAGAGTGTTAGATCCGAAATTCGAAAAAGTAAAAATTTCTTTTTGTTTTTGTTTATTTCGGAATTTCCGAAATTCGGAAGTTAAATAAATAAATATTTATTTTAATTTGTAAAATTGTTTTTGATTAAAATAAGGAAAGTGGATAATTGTTAAAAGGTTTTAAAATTATCAATATATTTTCCAATGATTATCTCACCAATTATTTAAAATAAGATAATATTTGTTTTTATATATATATATATTTCGGTATATATATTTAAATAAATAAAATTTGTAAATATACATAATTATTTAAAAGGGTTTTTTAAATAAAGATATCAAGTTTAAATTAGGGATATATACCAAGTGTATATATCCGAATCTTTTATAATGGTTTAGGGATTTCGAATTTTTGTTATTATCTTGATTTGATTTTGTATTTATATATTGTAATATAAAATATATCCAAAGAGATAAAATCTTAAATCTGAAAGATAATTATAATATATATATATATATATATATATATATATATATATATATATATATATATATATATAATATATATATATATATATATATATATTGGTCTTTCTAGCACCTCCATTGTTATCTCCCTTTCTGGAGTCACTAGCTTTAATTAAAGATGGGGGCAGAATTCATACGCATGAAACCCACCAAAAACACACAATTGTGTGTTGTTTTTTGTGTTCCCGTAACAGATCGGCGGCGGCAATTTTATGTGTACATATATGAATCCAATGAAAAAAGGGAGGTCTTGAAGATAATGATGATGAAGATTGTAGGTATGAAGGAGGTTAAGTGCAATTGAGATTTGTAATGAGAGAAATATTAGACGTGCTTGAGATATTTGGGGGAAGAAGTTAGTGATTTTTGGGAAGAGATATTACGTTACGAAATATAATAAAATGCTCTTTACCTTGTTACCCTTGAGCCCCATATTAATTAACCACTAATGTTATCTTATTTGCAAATATGCCATCGTCAATCCTAGCCTTAGATCTCCTAATCTAATGATCAGAAATAATTCTCGCACTTCTCGTAAAAAAATGACTTCTCGCATATATATATATATATATATATATATATATATATATATATATATATATATATATATATATATATATATATATATATTATATATGCATATTCATGCCCTATATATATATACACATATATATACACATGCATTTTACGTAACTTGCATTTGCATTTTCATATCAGAACTTGCATTTTCGTTTACGAAAATGCATATACATACCGTATATATATGTGTATATAAATACATATCGAGGGTATACATGTGAAAATATATATATCTATGGTCTAAATATTTATGTATATGTACATATATGTATGTATATGTGTGTTTATATGTATATTTTACGAAAATGCAACCCTTTTCTAGCTTCTTCAAATAAGGATGCTTCTTTCTTGATCCATGTTCTATATATATATATATATATATATATAGGGTTGAATTCCATACAGAACCATTATTAACTACAGAACTCATAGAACCTTTTTTGAAAAGATCTTGACCACATGTTTTGTAAATCAAAGGCTGTGAATGGCGGTGGCATATTTGTAAATATGTGTGATTTTAAAATGTGCTGCATCAATACCGTAAGGGTAATTTTGGAAATTCCTAATGAAGGTGGGTTAGTATCCGGTCAAATCATCTTCCTGGAAGAACGGGATTTGAGAAGATTATCATCTTCTGGTATTTAGGAAACAAAAATTAAACCCTAATACAGTCGTCGTCCGTTTTCAAAGCGCAATTGATTCCAAATCTTCAAAAAAATCGGCAATATATACACCGATTTTATACTTTAAAAAGGTCTCAAAAAGCAATTAGGGTTCTTATTGTTGTTTAGCGGCTGCAGAAAACGACGGAGGTTTTATAATCAGCGATCAATTGTGTCTTCAATATGGAAAGTAAGTTGATTTTCTGTTGATTGTTTCATCGTTTATTAAGAAAAACATGTATGTATTACGAATTTTTGTTGTACGGCATATATGCATTCGTGTTTGGTAGGTATCGGAAAGTTGAAATTTTTGGGTTTTCTACGTTTAATGGTTAACATCGTTGTATTTGGGTTTGTTTCGTCATTCAAAAGAAAGTAATCGAACAGATGCCGTCGGCGACATGCATGTATGGGCTATTAGGGTTGTTGTCTTAAGAAATGAAGACAATTTTTTGATTAAATGTGGGATTTGTTGCTGAAACAGTAGGTAATTGGGGTTTGATTTCAGAAAAGCAAACTTTTGATAGAGCTTCGAGATACATAAATGAATTATGATACATTAAGCTAAATGGGTTTTTTGTTAATGTGATATTTGCATAATTTGAGTTGAAAATTAGCATTTTTTTTTTCCTTCATAAATGTTGAAATAGCAGTGTGTTGAAGTAGAAAAGAGACGGGAACAAATGAAACGAAATGATACATACGATAGTCCTAGCTTTAGCCTAGGTCTAACTCAAGATGTACCAATGGTTAATGATACATTTAATACACCTACTGTCAACGTAAATGCACCGATCCTTAGCCCAGTACCTCTACAAAGTTTTCCTTCAAAAGCTAATCCAAATGCAGAATTGATTAAAAGATGGAAGCGTATACACACAAAATCTCAACTTGCAAGATCACCGTATGTGCAACGAGTTGTTGATGTAGAGAAAGCACCGACTGCAGAAGAGGAAAAGCTCTTTTGATACCTGAGGGAGGCTGGGGATGATCATAGGTAAGTTATTATAGTGTTATAATACATTGTTGCATTTTATATTGTAATTACACATTTATTCGAGTTATATGTTAACGTGAATGCGGGATATATCGGCAGGGTCTTGGTGTATGCTGATAAGAATGGAAACGTATTGAGCATCGGTGAATCGGATAGTTTGAATGATGATGATTTTAAAAAAGAAATTTTGAGTGTTTGGTCTTGTGTGCTTAATAAGATGGAAGAATTAGGAGCCAAGATAAGCTTCGTAGATTGTTTTTGCCTGTGTTTGAAGTGGTATGTTGTATTTAGTATGTTAATGTGATTAATATTGAACTAATTTAAAAGAATGTGTAATATGTTGTGTAGGTTGAAGTACCAGAAGACTTTGTGGATTTAAATGAGTTTATGCAGTTTCAGATACTGACAGCGTTTATGAAAAAATTCAATGCTCGTACAATGCCGCAAGTTCTTGCACACACAACTGATGTCGTAAGTTACATTAATGTATGGTATGTAAATTATAGATATGAATGCACACTAATGTAATTCCAAATGACATATTTTCCTTCCTGTTGAGTATAAAGATGAACATTTCCTGCTAACATTTGACTTCAGAGGTGGAAAAGCTGTTATGTTTGATCTTAAAAAACATAACAAAGCCGATATTAACAAGAGAGGCAAACGTTTGAAGCGCAAAATTATTTGCGTGGCTACGCGTATAGTAAGCATCTTCTATCTAGTACAAATACTATATGTAGTTACATATATATGTTAATTTAAATTTTTAATAACTGTTTTTAATGTATACAGACATATCTGTTTGGGTGTCATCTTAGTGAGATAGGTCATGTTAAGGGGAGTTTAATTGAGAATACAAATTTGGAGATTGCGGAATTCAACTGGCGTACTACAAAGTATAATAATAAGCATACTGGAATCGTAATTATGCGATGTATGGAAGCTTACTTTGGACAAGACTTGAAGAAATGGGATATTGGGCTGGATGATGATATGTCTAAATTCAACAAGCAAATAGACATTTTGAGGAAAAAATATGCAGGGCGTATAATACTTGGTGAATGGAATGAGCTGCGGGATGCAACTAGAAAAAGGCTGGCCAAGTTTAAAGTGTGATGTTGTCAGTGCAGGTTGGGCCTTAAGCGTATTTTATTTTAAAACAATACATGGGTGTTTTTTTTATGGATGACTTGTTAATTTTGGAGTTGAATTTTAGTTTTATTATGGTGATGTTTGTTTTGTTGGAATTGTTGGTTTTGGTGGTAGTCTACAAAAATTTAGTTTAACAAATATGTGTAGTTTTCATGTCATAATTGGTTTATGCATTAATGCATTTGTGTAGGTTTCAGGCATAATCTATGTATTCACTGCGTGATACAACTATGTAATCACTATCACTTGAAGTATATGCACTAAGTATGCACCATGTAAGCAATATGTGATCTATCTATTTAAGCACTATGTGATACATCTATGTAAGTAATATGTGATACATCTATGTAAGCAATATTGCTACATCCATGTATGATGTATGGTAATAAACATTAATGATTTTAATTACAAAGATGTATGATGAATCCAACATCCATGTATAAGTGACATACATTTATGCATTTGTGATAAGCCCTACATCCTTGTATGATGTATGGTAATAAACATTAATGATTTTAATTACAAAGATGTACTCATTTACATTTTTTTGCATAAATGTAAATGAGAATACAACGTTAAATGATTCAACATTTATAAGAACAACACACATAAATATTTGTGTAAAAACAATATATGATGAAACTAAAAATTAAAGAAATAATTACTTGATTGTATAATTATTAAAAAAACAGTAATGATACTGGGGACAAAAATTGAAACAAATGTTTACATGAGTGTCTAATTATCAAAAAATCAATCCTCAAAGTCTTCTTCTCCTTCAGATTCAACTTGGTCTGCCTCATCATCGAAATTTTCTTCTAATCCATCTTTTTCATGTTTACGCCTATTGTGTCCAAATTCTTGACAAACGCTACACTGGCGAGATTTGAAAGGTATCTTCCTAGATGATTTAGATGAAGAGGCTTTTTTAGCAATCTCAGCAGCACTTTTAATCCTTTTACACCCCTTATGCCTAGAATTGTCTGGGTTCACGACTTCAACATTTTTACGACGTTTGGCACGTAACATATGAGAACAACATTCGTCGTCGTTTTGAACCTTCTTATTTATTTGCAATTCATCTCCCAGCTTACTTTTCAATTCTTCCTGATTTTTAAGATACTGTTTTAATAGTGGTACATTTTTATGCATGAAGCTTAGACAATCGTCTACTACTACGTGAACATCAAATGCTAATTTTTCATACTCTTCAAGTGAATGGGCATATTTATTTCTGGACGCAATAATATTCGCTGGTAAGGGATTTTTGGTCCACCGAACATTTATGTGAGCATTTGGTATTCTATCAACAAAATTGTTTTTAAGAACACAAAAAATGTGACGACATAAATACGCGTGACGAACATAATTACCGCATGAACATGTTATTGAACCAGTTTGTTTGTTGTATACTACCTGTAAAAGAATGATAAAATTATAACAATATGGCAAACTTACGATTGCAACATATAATAAAAAAACCGTATAGTCGGAATACTCGATTTGCAAAAATACTTACATTTGTTGTAACAAAAACTTCACTTTGCTTGTCAGTATATAATATGTTGCACGTCTGAACATCACCATCCTCAACTGACTGCATTTGGGAACACGAATATAAAGCGTCATGAATTTCTTGTTGAACATCGTTGAATACCTCATGTGTGTAAACATCACGAGCATGCAGCTCAATAGGTAAATCGGTGCGCTTTCGCATAGATGCACCGTTTACTTTATTGTCGAGCAATCGTTGGTTGTACCTTTGTTTGTCCATGGCTGTTTCAAAACTCAACATAAATTCAACAGAAGTGTCACCACCTTTTAAAAATTGCTGAAAAAAAGCATTCACACTCTCGGAACGAGAAGTTGTCTTCATCAAACCACACATCGTGATATCCTTAAAATAAGCCGGTATCCAGCTTTGTCTAATAGCATACATGTCGGATAGCCATTTATTCCCCCACAAATTATATAGACTCATTAAATCACCCCACCTTTCCTCAATTTTTTCTTCATCGATATATACATTCCAAACTATCTTGTGGAAATCTCGCCTGAACATGGAATTAGTGGGTAAATCATGCAGAACCTATATAAATAATACGTACAGATTGTCAAATAATCATAAACACACGTACGAATACATTAGTGTCTGAGAATAAGTAAACTATTAATACCTTAATAGGGAGTTTCTGTGTTATATGCCACATGCATAGCCTATGTCGTGATTCTGGAAAAACCTTTTTTATAGCCTTTGTTAATGCAGGATCTTGATCGGTTAACGCTAGTGGGGGCTGCTTTCGATGGACTTTCAAAAAGGCTTCCAACAACCAACAATAAGAATCAAACGTTTCATCAGATAATAAACCTGCCCCCAATGTGACACCTTTTTTGTGGTTGTCGATACCGGTAAATGGCACAAACACAAAATCATATCTTCAAAACATAAAAAAAAATGTTAGTGTATGTAAAAAATAATTATCAAAGGTATATAATTAGAATATTACTTGTTGGTCTTAAAAGTAGCGTCGAATGAGATAACATCCCCAAAAACATCATAATTCACTTTCATAGTCTCATCAGCCCAGTACATACTAACGAGCTTTGAATCCCGTAAGTGATATTCAAATGAAAACCCTGAAACATGCGCCTGCTTGTGTAACATTTTATCTACAAACATTTGTGCATCTTGGTCGCCAATATATTTTTTCAACGTTCTTCTAAAATTCTTCCAATCAAGGGGCGTCCCACGAACACTATCATATCCACCCATTTGCGAAACTTTCAATCTGTGGGCTTTTGTTGCACTTATATTAATCAACGACGCACGATGTAAGTGACAGCCAGAATACTCTAATTTTCTATGTGCTTGAGATAAATCCATATCAGTGGCACTCATTAGTGGATGATTATGATTCTCAACAAATTTATACACTTCAAATGATTCAGTTCCTTTAACCAATTTAAACGCAATCATGGCTGGGCAACCAGTTAACTTTGAAACAGTTTTACGCTTTTGTTTACAACTCCCATCTACATTACCATTGACTGTATTTGTTTCCTCTTTATTCCTAGACTTACCGGCACGGTTGCAAATAACATACCTATGAGTAATCTGCCCCTTGTACTTTTTTATGCCAGATTTACAAATATTAAATCTAGCCTTCTGTGAATATAGTTTGTACATATCATAGCAAAGATCGAAATTATCAAACATGTCACCTAACTTTGGTTTCTCGTCTACATTTACTGTTGGGACCCAATAAGTACTCTTGCCAGGAGTGAATACACGCTCAATGTCATTAATATCCAATTCATCATCTTGATCTGCATAATATGAAAAATGTAAAACATCAGTGTATAACATCGGTGTATCACTCCATCATTAACAAATAAAAACATCAGTGTATAACATCAGTGTATCACTACATCATTAACAAATAAAAACACAGTAACATCGGTGTATCACTCCATCATTAACAAATAAAAAGCACATTACATACATGAATGCATGATAAAAAACGTCATACACATTAACTATATAAAAAATTGTAAACCATTCATAACTATTCCAAAAAGTGTAAAATATTGAATTTCCGTATGAAATAAACATACCAATCAAACACAAAATACGTATCTTACAAAGGATTCAAACGAATAGCTAAACGAATATCACAAAGTAATAATAATAACACGCATTTAAAAAAAATAAATTAAACCTGGTTGATACTGAATATCATCCTCTGACTGGAATTCCATATTTTGAGGATCTTGATCGCAATAACTATCATCATATATGTCGATAATGCCGTTGTGTATTGGATGATCTTCATTATTTCGAATTCCATCATCATCATGCGACATCTTGGATACTGTAACCAATATTTACATGAAAATCATGAAATATGGAAGAACAAAATGATTAGCAGTGAAGAAGATGATTAATGACGGTAGAATAAACGTACAAGATTTACTAAGGTTAAAACAACCGATCCTATTTCTTAGGAATTTCCAAAAACCGAAAATTCTGATTTGCCTATACTGCCCTTACATACTTAAATATAAATATAAAATGAAATTGATTTATCTTGATTATCATTGGTCTAAAATAGTTCTAAAAGTTCTGTAGATTATTTTGGTTCTGTATGGAATCCTTTACTATATATATATATATATATATATATATATATATATATATATATATATATATATATATATATATATATATATGTATAATCTTCTCATATATATGAGCCTACATTTGATTTACGTTCGTCAACTCATCACTTTGGAGCTCTTTCATTGGTCCATATTGCCACGTGTAATTACACGATTGGTCAACGAAATCCTCAGCCTATTCTGAATATTCCGAAGACCAAATGACCTGCAGTTAAACATATCCGAATTTTTAGGTTTAACAAATCTTCTGTAATCACATTAACAGGCTGTCAAATTAAATTTTTTATTTATTTGATTCTTTCAACAGGCTGTCAAATCAAGCCACAAAATTCAGAACTTCTAAAATTCATAGGTTTCCCCCATTAAGAATGCATAATAATTCGGTGATTTGGCAATAACTTCGGAATTTCATAATAGATACGGTTTCCCCCCTTAAGAATTTTCCAATCATGGCATATAGTTTTCAAATCTTTTCCAATCAAAGGTTTAATACGAACGTTTACTCTTCATTTTTTTTTCTTCGTATTTTGTGTAGACGTAAACTGAAGAAACAAGTTTCCCCAATGATTTCTCCTTCCCATGTGATTTCTTTCGTCATTTATTGGCAGGTGATTTTTAGGGTCTAATAATTAAGCTTGCTGACAACGATTCGCCTCTAAATATTGCTTGCAACAATGCTCATATTACGAAATGTGAGTTACCATTGATATCTAATATTAGGGCTTGATTTTGCCTTCAAATCTGATCACTCTAGGAGCATAAAATGAACACCTTTGATTCCATTTTCATTGTTCTTAATTTGAATATAGAATGAACGGATTTTCATTGTTCTTAATTTGAAGAGTTTTTAGGCTCTGTTTATGTAAGGAATGGGTAATAAAAGATTGTGGCAGCTGCACATCTATACTGTTTATATAAGATTGTGACCAACATAACAATTTTTGATACATGTAGGCTAACAACTTGCATCCCCAGATGCCAAAAAATAAGCCTTTTCTGTTTTTATTATAGTTTTTGTGTTTTATGCTATTAATTAGTTTATGATTAAAATGAAATAAAATTTCAGCCATTCAAAAGTTGGTGATAAAGATGGAGAGTGGATAGTCCCAACTGTTCCAAACCGAGAGTACGTACAAGGGTCCTTGGAAAGCAAAGGTTTGTAGACTTGGATTTCATTATATATGGTAAACATTTAATAAAGGTTGATCTAGTTATAGTTATATAAAAGAATATTCACTGCTGATTTTGGGGAAATTTACTGAAGAATATTTATTTTCAAATGCCTTTTCGAGTGTGTTCACAAGGCATTCAGGGATTTCTTTTACATGTCATAAAAGGTGGGATTAAGACAACAATGTTAAGAAAAGCTTATAAGGGTGACGAGTTAATTTACTAAGATCCATTACTAGAAATTAATGCTAATTTTGCTGAAATTGCAAAATAATTTTGCTGAATAGTAAGCGTTTATGACATGCTAAAGGCATGTTGATTCCTAAAGAAGTTTGTGGTTATAATATGTAAAATAATTCTGATTTTCTTTTGTCTGCATTTGTAAAATACAAAGTAAGGGTAAAGGTAGGATCTGCAAAGAAATAAGCTCATGCACTCGTGGTCAAGATTAACCACCAGCCAAGGTTAGTATGTTTATTCTTATTTGAGTTGTATAATGATGTAGGTTCAGTTATATTATTTCTTAACATCTGATAATATTGACTTACAGAGACTTTCAAGTGTGTGATGTATTTTGAAGCTACACAAGGAATCAAAGGTCATATGGTGTTGCTGTCCAAAAAATCAATTAAAATCCCTAGGTGGTAAATCACAAGTTAGAATTTTTATGTTTTTTTATTTATTTAATTACATGTTACAAAAGTAGGCAAATTTTTGTGTCTAGGTGTTTTGAACTTCTTTATGAACATATACCATGTCAAATATGATGCAGTACTTCAATAGTAAGAGAATTGATTTGTTCAAGGCAACTATTATTTGTTTAATAGTAAGAGAACTGATTTCTCAAGTTGGTTTGTTTCTCCAAAAACCTGTATTCTCACATGGCCAGCTTTATGTAGCTGTATCACGAGTTAAGAACAAGAATGGATTGAAGGTCATTTGTTGTGACAGAGATGGAAATTACACTAATTCAACAACAAATGTCGTTTACAAAGAAGTCTTATTTCGTCTATAAATTTTATGTAACATTTTCTTCATGTATCAAATTTTTTTCAAACTTATCATTACAGCTATCGATTCTTATGTCATTTTTCAAATTATTAATATTTGTTGGTATTTTTCTATTATATAAATCTTGAAGCATGCCCACCCAATCGGGCGGGCTATGAAGCTAGTTTAATATATGTATATATATATTTCGAAATTCCCATATGTCAAACTAGTTTTTGATGTATTCCTCCTTTATAATATTATGCAAATAAAAGTATATTTAAATATTATAAATAGATATAATCAATTAATTATTAAAAGGTGCATCCTCGCATTTTAATAGAATTAAAAGATTATATATATACTTTTGTTAAAATAAATTAAAAGTTTAATGTAACATATTATAAAAGTTTATATATGTATAACTAAAGTAAATACATTAATCAAAACTTCCCGTTTAATGTTAAATGTGAAAGATTGTGCTCTCCATGAGAGACACGCACTCAAGGTATAATCTGATTAACGAAGCGCGTGCAATTCAGCCGGTACGTTAATTTTGAGATTATACTTATGGGTGAAGAGATTCTCGCGATACTCAAGCGAACTTGAGCCAGGAATCTTCGTGAGTGCTTTCATGGTAGATTCACCGTCAAATTCATGATCCACGGTAACCCTGTCGTGAATTATGTGACGAGCATAAAATCGAGATTAACATGCCATTTTAAAGGTTTAAAATGAATATAAAATATCTAGGGATTTCATAGTGATTGAAATTAACAATAGTATGTTTACTTATGAAATTATTCGGTGTGAATTACGGCATCCCTCTTCACATCAAATAACGTAATGTTGGATCCTAGCCTTAATTTGATTATTGGGTAAATAATGTTAAGGATTATCTAATAAATAAACTAACAAAGAAATTGTTTACTTTGTAGATGGCCAATCCTCCAAACAACAACATCAATCAAAATCTTCCACCACCACCTCCATTTCCACTACCGCCACTTTTCTCTGGATTGTTCATAACCAAAATTCCACGTCGTGGGAGAAACACGGATTTAGATTTTGTGGAATATATGGACAATACTCGAGTTGTTCATAAGAACCTAAAACTCATTGAGACATGTAAAATGCAAGAAGGGGAATCGGTTCGTAGCTTCATCGAAAGGATGAGAGGATACGCAAATAATTCAGAAAGTATCGGTTTGACCATCTCTAAGAAGTTAGTCGTTGATATGATGTTATACAAGCTAACTCCTAAATATTCCTCATACGTATTAGATTACGAGAGGAATAAGAGAGATCTTACAAGTTTAGAGTTATGCAAAGAATTGATGGTTGTCGAAAAGAACCTGTTATTTGCATGTGACTCTGACCTTGTAACTCCCACCTTGAACATTGAATCAAATGCTGCTATAATAGATATATCTTCTAATCCAAATAGGAAGAGAAAAGCTAATGAGGGGTATGCCCCACGTAAGCTCAAAAGAACCTCTTTGATAGCACCTAAAGATTCAATGTGTTTTTACTGCAATGAGATGGGTCACTGGAAAAGGAATTGCCCAAAGTACCTTAGTGATTTGAAGAATCAAAAGATCCAAAGGTCTGGTATCTTAGGTACGTTTATGATCGAACTTCATAGTACTTCTATGTCTAATTCTTGGGTTCTTGATAGAGGGTGTGGTACTCACATTTGCACTGATATGCAGGGACTAAAGAATAGTAGGAAGCTGAAGCATGGTGAGCCGAATCTAATCATGGGAAACAGAGTCTCGGTTGTTGTCACCAAGATTGGAGATTTTGAGCTCATGCTTAGTAGTGATAGTTCGATTACTTTATTAGGTGTTTGTTATTTGATGATCTCACAAAGATTTTTTCAGTTAATTTCCATTTACTGATCCAATCTTTTACGGAACATTGTTTAAGGATGGTTTTACTTTCATTTATGATAATGAAAATGGTTTTATTTTAGTTCATAAAAATGATGTTTTTATATTCAAAGTTATTCCTTGTTCTGGCATATATGAAAGTGTTGTTTGCGTTAACAATAGAAATCTAATATTGAATGTTGATTCATCCAAAGGTGTGTTGGATAAATCATGTCTATGGCATTGTTGCTTAGGCCACATAAACAAAAAGAATCTCCAAACTCCAAAAGGATGGAGTACTAGAATCATTTGACCTCAAATCGAATGATGTGTGCGAATCTTGTTTACTTGGCAAGATGACAAAAGCGCCATTCATAGGGACTCGTGAAAGAGGCAAAGACTTATTGGATCTTGTACACACTGACATGTGTGGACCATTCAAGTCAAGCACTAGACATGGTGAAAGATACTTCGTCACATTTACTGATGATTTCAGTAGATATGGTTATGTTTATTTGATTAAACATAAGTCAGAAACTTTTGAGACATTCAAAGTGTTTCAAAACGAAGTTGAGAATTAATTGGGCAAAAAGATTAAGATGCTCCGCTCTGACAGGGGTGGAGAGTATCTTAGTCAAGAGTTCATGGATCATCTAAAGAGTTGTGAAATAGTATCCCAACTCTCACCTCCCACAACTTAATGGAGTGTCTGAGAAAAGAAATCGAACATTGTTAGATATGGTTCGATCGATGATGAGTCATGCAACTCTTCCAGTGAGCTTCTAGGGTTACGCCCTAGAAACAACAGCTCATATCTTGAACCTTGTACCAACTAAGAAGGTCTCCAAGACACCCTCTGAAATGTGGACAGGGAATCCTCCCTCGCTCCGACATTTGCAAATATGGGGTTGTGAAGTTTACATGGGACACAAAACTCATGACAAACTGGAAAAAAAAATCAGAGAAGTGTCATTTCATTGGCTACCCTCGCCAGTCTTTTGGATATCGGTTTTACAAACCGGCTGAGAACAAAGTGTTCATAGCTCGAAGAGGATTCTTTCTTGAGAGAGAGTTATTATCCAAAGAAGCTAGTGGGAGCAAAATTGATCTTGAAGAGTCTCAAGAATCAACCAATGAAATTGAATCAGAACCTATAGTTGACACTAGTACTCAACCTGAGGATGAGACTCCTGTTGAACAAAATGATATAACTCCTACCATTCCACGTAGATCCTCTAGAGTTGTTCGCCCTCCTGAGCATCTTGGTGATTATTATGAATACCATATTGCTGAAGGCGATGCATCTACTGATAATGGTTTACCAGTTGATGATGATGAACCATCAAACTATAAAGAAGCTATGGAAGGCCCTGAGGCCGATAAATGGAAAGAGGCTATGGAGAGCGAGATTCAGTCTATGTATGACAATCAAGTTGGGAACTTGGTTGACGTTACACCTGACACTAAAACCGTTGGGTGTAAATGGATCTTCAAGAAGAAGACAGACATGGATGAGAATGTGCACACCTATAAGGATAGGCTGGTTGCAAAAGGTTATACTCAAACTCATGGGATTGATTATGATGAGACCTTTTCACCAGTAGCCAAGATTAAATCTATAAGGATATTGCTTGCAATCGCTGCATTTCATGACTATGAAATTTTGGCAGATGGATGTGAAAACTGCTTTCCTAAACGGAAAGTTAACTGAGGATGTCTATATGGCACAACCAGAAGGTTTTATCCACAAGCAACATCCTAAGAGAGTGTGTAAGCTTGAGAGATCCATCTATGGATTGAAACAAGCATCTCGAAGTTGGAATCTTTGCTTTCACGAAAGAGTCAAACAGTTTGGATTTTTGAGAAGCGAAGATGAGTCCTACGTTTATATCAAAACTAGTGGGAGCACTGTAGTCTTCCTAGTATGATATGTCGATGACATATTGCTCATTGGCAATCACATTCCTACACTACAAGATGTGAAGTCTTGGTTGGGAAAGTGTTTTGCAATGAAGGATCTAGGAGATGCAGCATACATACTTGGAATCAAGATATGCAGAGATTGAGAAAAACGTCTAATAGGATTAAGCCAGAGTACATACTTAGACAGGATATTGAAAAGGTTTCATATGCTTGATTCTAAGTAAGGTTATTTACCAATGAATCATGGCATAAAGTTGACTCATAGTCAAAGTCCCAACACCGAGTTAGAGCGGGATAGGATGAGTCGAATCCCATATGCTTCAGCTATAGGATCGATCATGTATGCCATGATATGTACTCGTCCTGATGTCTCATATGCCTTGAGCATGGTGAGTCGATATCAGGACAACCCTGGCAATGATCATTGGATAACGGTGAAAACGATTCTCAAGTACCTAAGAGGAACAAAGGATATGTTCTTAGTGTATGGTAGGAAAGACGAACTAGTTGTGGAAGGTTATTGTGACACGAGTTTCCAAACAGACAGAGATGACTCGTGCTCACAATCTGGGTGGGTATTCTTACTGAATGGAGAAGCTGTTACTTGGAAAAGCTCCAAGCAGCAGTCGGTTGCTGATTCCACATGTGAATCTGAGTATATTGCTGCTAGTGAGGCAGCAAAAGAGGCCACATGGTTGAAGAATTTCATCGGTGACCTTGATGTCGTAACAAGCATCAAGGACCCATTGAAAATCTATTGTGATAATGGAGGTGCAGTCTCACTGACTAAAGAACCCAAAGATCACAGTAGTACCAGGCATATACTCAGAAAGTATCACTATGTGCGAAAACGTGTTGAGGAGGGTGACGTCATCGTGACGAGGGTATCATCGGAGGAGAATCCGGCTGATTCATTCACAAAGCCACTAAGTCGATCCAAGCATGATCCACACGCTAGGACGATAGGGATTAGATTTCCAAGTGACTTGTATTAGTTTATTTATTGAAACTATATTACAAATATTAAATTGTATGAGTGAATGATTTATTTATGGTGATTAAATAATATGCAAGTGTTCTATCATTCATATAGTATTTAAAATTTGATTTCACTTTTGCATGTTTAGAACAAATTCCAAAGTGATTAGATAGATCATTTGAACGTCCACAGTCGATCATTCTCATGGGAATGAGAAATGAATTAAGATGTCATGGAGAGTAAGTAGACTGTTCATAAGATTGAACATAGCATGGAGATTGCTGCTACTCTCATGAGCATTTAAATAAAGAGTTTAAATGTTGGACCAACCCATGCTCAGAGTATTACCTCATGGACAATTCAAAGGTAATAATGAGACAGTAATATCATATAGGTCTTAAAACCTAGATACATTAGTCTCCTAGTATGAGTTCGTGATGCATTGTTTGATCCAATGCTATTCGTAAATGGTAGCTATACAGAGTACTTCCATGTGTCATGTAACGATTATGGCAGAGACAATGTAAGTCGAAGTTTATTCACTCCTTCTTCCAAAAGTATGAAAGAAGAGATATATGTGGGCCCCCTGTTGATTTGATGTGACAATTAAAGAACCTGCGCAGGTCATGACGAAATTGAAAGTTCAATTAGTGGTCTAATCAGTCATCATAAATCTTGATCAGGATACATAGTCGTGACTAGATATTGACGTTTGTCCGTGTCTCTAGTTAACGGGATATCGCGAAATGAAGGACATATGATCACTTATCTTAGGTACTGTATTCTGATTAAGTTCAGAGTTCACCAGCTGCACTAATTTCACACTTTAAAAGTATGCTTGACAGACATTAATAGTTGATGAGATGTCCAAGTGGGAGACTGTTGGAAATGGTGTCCAACGTCATCAAATAAATGGTTTGACTTGGTCAACGTAAATTAAAGTCCTACTGGGTTGCTCTTGGGGCAAAACCGAACACGAGAATAAACGAACCGGGATTTGATTAAATGTATAATCAAATGTGTAACGGGCTAGGTGGACTGGAATAAGTTAATGGGTAATTAACTAGTTATTCCATATCGGGCTTAGTTTAATTAATGGTTTAATTAAACAAGACGGGCTTAGGTTAATTTGAGCCCAACTCAAATAAGGAAACAAGTTTTTCCCAAACCCTATAAATAGGGTGCATGGGGTATTGACCTAAAACACACTTTCTCTTTGACTTGCACCCTAATCGGCCCCCTCCCCCTCGTCCGACTTCCGTCGACAGAACCACCACCGGCAGCCGTAACGCCGCCGCACCGCTGCCGCCGAATACGATTTCGGTGGTGTTTTCGTTTGGGTTTTCTCAAGGGTACTTTACACTACGTTGTGGTGTATTGTCTTGTTCGTTGTCAACCTCGAGTGTGATCAAGTAGAGGGGTTCTTACTTGAATCCTAGTTCGTTGGCAAGTTCTGGCTCGTACTCGTTCTCAAGGATTAGCATCTCTGAACACCGCTAATGTAAGTATTTATTTATTTCTAGTTGCCTTAGATTCGTAGATCTAAGCGATCCTTATGTTCGTAGTTTAGCGTATTAATTGTTTGTAATTCCACGACAAACATAGTGACGGTAAATCTGTACGAAACCCAACAATTTCACATTCACACCCCAAATACCCATTCACTCTTAAGCCAACCATATCCCTCTGGGGTCTACTAAAATACTCTCTTATTTATAAAATACCTCTCGTATTCATTTCCCCCCTTCCCGCGTTATTTCTTCCACTAAATTGGCTTGGAGCCTCACTCACCTTACTTGGGGTGTGGTGGAGCCGTGGAGGTGAGATGAAGCCGTGCCACCACTTCCACTTATAACTATCTAGAATAATTCAAGGGATTGAACATTAGTTTTGCGCAAAACAGCAATCTTACCCGCTTAGCAAGTACAAATTTCTCACACTTTTTTAACATATTTACCGTTCCTAGCTAGAAGCCTAGAACAGTCATTTTACCCAAAAAAAAAAAAAACCTTAAATTTGAATATTTTTCTTGATATGATGCTTAAAGTTGTCCCATATACCTGCGTAGTTATTCTTGTATTTGTATGGAATTACTACTAAGTTTGGATATGGAAGTTCTAAGTTTCAACTCCACTCGTTTGGATAAGACGTGTGTACCACTTAAATACTTTCAATTTCATTCCCAAATGATCACGAAATATATACAAGAGTCTTGCAACTTATAATTTTAGTAGATAATATTTGGATATTTGATCAACTTGTTTAAGTTTATGAATTCAACTCCGCAGGAAGTTAAATTAAAGTGGACTGTAAATCGTTAAAAAACATAATATTTGATAAACTTTGTTTAAGTTAATCGGATATCTATCATCTTCTATATTGTTTTTAATTTTTCATAAATTAATAAACTCTTCTTATGAATAGACATAAGATATCTAAATAGTTTTTGTAACATCCGTATTTTTAAAACATCATTTAAATCATTTAAAATACAATTTTCTCAATAATAGACATGATGTCTAAAATACAGTTTAACAAAAACTTTAAAACCTTTATCAGAGTTTACAAAAATACGGTGTCACCAAATATATCAAAATCATAGGCAAACGGGATCTACCTATGAGCTCCCGAGCTAAACATCTCCAGGTCACTTCTAGTGCAACCTTCTATCACTTCAACCTGTACCTGAGTACATAGCCACAAAACAAACATAATACGTGAGACAAAATAGTCTCATGAGATACACGGGTTTTAGACCCCAATAAAAATAATCATTCCATATGTATATAAACATGTATATATAACACATCAATACCGACTAGTCACCCTATTGTGACCATATCGAACCTGCTTCCCTAACAACATATCTAGTTATCGGGTTGCCCCCGAACTAACTAGCAGCTTACATATCTAGCTATCGGGTTGCCCCCGAACTAGCTAAAGCACAAACATATCTAGTTATCGGGTTGCCCCCGAACTAACTAGAAACACTATCACATCTAACTATCGGGTTGCCCCCGAACTAGCTAGAAGCACTATCATGTCTAACTATCGGGTTGCCCCCGAACTAGCTAGAAACGTCACCATGTCTAGTTATCGGGTTGCCCCCGAACTAACTAGCATCACATCACCTCATGCTTACCATAACTCATCAGCTATTCCAATCCAGCCTTCAGCTATCACAACAATCATCAAACAAATTAGTTATCTAATAATAACTATATATATAATTAGTTCAACATAGTGTGAACGCACCCATATAGTCCCGTGGACTCGATCATGAGCAACCACATTTACTTCCTTCTCTATGACCCTAGGAGGTCCATTCTTGTTTAGTTCATAAGATACATTTCTTATCTATCAGTATCATAATACTTTTATTTCTTCGTTGCCTATGATTCATAATTATCATTAGTCACATCGTATTCATTTTCATATATATCTATTCTTTACTTTTATTAGTAAATCTTACCAATGGATTCTCATTACTACCAAATCATTTCCAATTGCTTACTAATACATATTTTATTAATAAAGACTTAATGTACACTCTTTTAATCATTATCTTAATTATTATGGTTCATTAATAAGGATTCCATGATTACTTTAATTTATCATATTTACCTTCAAATTCATCAATCATACTGGACTTACTCCAGTATCACATTCAACATACTTTCATACAATTTTAGTCACTATCTTTATCAAAACATTTATTAATATAGACCCATAATATATCATACGTATTTATAAGACTTTATGCTATGTACCCAGTTTAAAAGTCTCATGTACTCACCTTAGCAATAGAATGCTCCAACCGTATTCTTTCCGCCAATTTCCTTGCTCCAACAATCAATCAACTTTCCAAGACTTCACCAAAATCCTTTAATCTTCAACTAGGAGTGACATCTACCAAAGATCTGTGAAGAAATCGTCCAAGATCAGTCCTCAAGCTCAAAAATCGCCAAAGAGAGAAACTAGGGCTTGCATATGACATTTAATGAGCCAAACCTGATTTTATTGTTGTCGCCCAAGTTCACGGCGTGAACTTTCTCCCGATCGCTAACCAGTCGTGAACTCGATTAATCAAAAACCTCAAAATTGCTGTATGGAGTTCCCGATCGGGAACTCAAGTTCACGGCGTGAACTTCCCACTTCAGCAGGCTGCACTTTTCGGTTGATATCTCGACATGGTTTCGTCCATAACTTTCTCGTACGGTGTCCAAATGACACGAAACCAATTCCTACGTTCTTTAAACGATTTATACTTATTTATCATATTTTTATACAATTTATTTATTTACAAATTTCGGGTCGTCACAACTATTCACCCTTAATAGGATTCCGTCCTCGGAATCACTAAAAAAATTCCAATCCACATTCTACCGAGTATCCATTCTCATTCTCCCGTGGTTATTACCATCAAACTTTTCTCATTCCAATTTAGTCAACGATATGTATGTAAACATTCAATTAACCTCGTTAGGCACAAACGGGTCAAAATCAATCTTAAACTTATATTATTTAAACGGGTCAAAATTTCACAATTTAATCATAACTCTTTCAATCCTTCAACCAACCCCGCTATACACATAGGCATGATATGACCCAATCATTACAATTAGCTACTTGGTTCACGCGGATAACAAAAATCTAGCTTCGACCAAGTCGATATAATCCAACATTGTCTAATCTTTGACTTAAGCACAAAGTCAACTACACTTCAACAATTTCTTTACTTGTTAAAGGTTTCATTAATCATCCTTTCCTTTACCATTGACATTTTATATATGATCCGTCAATAATCATATACTCCATTCCCAAATTCAACTCTAAACACCCAACGGGTCAAAGTCACACAATCCGACTATAACTCTTTTAATTATTCCATTAACTTTTTCACGTATATACAATCGACACATTATGCTCACAACATTCACTAGTCATTCAAAACGAGAGTCAATGCTCATCTTTGACCAAGTCAACCAATCACAAATTGGTAAATCTTGACTTTTGCATAAAGTCAACCATACTTTTCCCAACTAATAAATTCTCTACTCACGAGGTACTACCCCGCAATCTATCACTTCCGGTTTTACTCATCATTATTTCCTTAATAATTGTTCCTGTATCCTTTTTACTTAAGGTCCTCCCCAACTAATCCGAGAGTCACACCCTTACTTAAGGTCACACTAACGTTTACCGTTTCTTGACCTTCATTTGGTCACTCATACTATCACTTAGTATTCTTTCAACCATCTTTGTACCCCATCGATCAATTTCATAACTTTTTATTCTCAATCATCGGTATTAGATCCTCTACCGCAACACATTCTACAATTTCACAAAATTTTACCATATCTTGGTTACCAAATAATAAATTGGTCTCTAGGAGTTCTCTTTCCTCATATTCTATAAATCGTAGGCATCTCCTACCCATACATGACCTAATGCAACCCGCACTAGCAAACCAACTTCTTATTTATCACGTAAAATTATAACAATACAAATTAACCACATGGTCCTACATTCACAATGTATATATATATATATATATATATATATATATATATATATATATATATATATATATATATATATATATATATATATATAAACATTATTATATAAACACACAATTCATACATTAACTTATTTTATCGAGATGATCAGAAAGCCTCCAATCCATCAAGATCCATACCGTCTCAGTGTTTGGAACATCTCCAAATCACGGAATGGAACCATTGGGATTCGCCCAATCGATCCCACACCCAACATCATAGTAGTCGGGGATCCCCCGAACTACCACATCATCTTTTCCTCATTCTATCGACCTTGGGTACCATACTAGTATACCCTTTTCATATCACATAACTTCACTATTAACTGACACATTCAATAGCCGATTTAATCATCGTGCAATCTAGAACATTTCTCATAATATCACACTATCATTTTCTTTCATACCTAACATGTTTCCCATTCGACATATTACCAAACACGTTTCATATAACATTATCTTTCCATTATATTATGCCTTCAAAGGCCATCACATAACGCACCTGCATTGTACCCCACGGGTAACCAATAAAATTTCCAATTACTATTTACCGTTTCACTTACACATCAACCACCCTTAACCGGTTCATTCCTCATTACCACATTTCCAAATCTTTGTCACTACCGGAGTAACTACCACTATTAATTATAACTCACCGGCCAATCTAATCATCCTTGAGTCAAACAATCGAGGTTTACCTTTGCAACCCATGACTTAGCACCCAATAAGCCAACATTCCATGTTCTACTCTTTTTACACCGCGAGACTTAGAAATATTTATTTCCCAATTGTAGTCTCACACTACCCTATTTCACATATTATTATACCATTATCATGACTTTTTACCGATAATTGTCCTTTTTACCCTTAATGTTGAATCCATCAACCCCGTCACAAGACTTGCTATGGCTATCTGCCAACTTTTACTCAATCGTTTTCAATGATCAAAATTCGTCATTCCCGACACTTATTCTTTTCCACATATTTTCCATTTATAAATTCTAAGGCATCACTATACCTTAGTCATTCTTTCCTTTACCGTTCACGTATAATATTACATTACTTATCCGGATTCCCGCCGAATATCCAAATTCCATTTCCAAGGATCCTATTTCAAAGATTTTCATCCATACTAACAATTCTTATCAAGACTTGGTACTTCATTGTATTACTACACTTTTGTTGAAAATACTCACCAAATCTCGCGTCTCATCCTTTTATACTACATATTAGTATCAACCCGTATATCCTTACTACATGCGACACACTTGTCTATAATCCTTTCCAATGCATACTTCCATACACATAACTAACCGGGAAGACTATTCCCAAATATAAATCCCCATGTCGTACGACTCGTCTCCAATTTCTATAAGCACCAATTCGTGCAATAATCAAACAATTTAGCCATATTCACATAATCTCAATCTTCACCTAAGACCTCCGAGGTTGCATCATGACCCCCTCTAGATTTCCTTCCGGGAAAACTTCCCCTTTCAACTCACTTGTGAGTTCCTTTCACAACATCTTGTACCATGCTCTCCTTCACAAGGTTTCGCACAACACATTCCACCGTGTCAACATCTCAACCTTCAACAATGGTGACGCCAAAGTCACCATATCGTGCTTCCTCCATTTGCTACTCTCTAGCACTTGCTAAATCTACTGAACCCACCACATCGTGACCTCCGGCTCAGAACTTCCGAATTACACAAAGGTTTTACAATATATAAAGGCCCTATATAACATCCTTCAATTTATTCCGATTAGTTCTTGCTACCTTTTTATGTAGATAACTCCCACTATGGAATTCGCCATTTGATGACTCTTCCTTCATACGGGTATTGGAATCATTCCGGCTACCCTCATTCATACGGTTATTAAAAGTCTGGTTCACATTCTCATTCATACCTCTTCCAATTTAGTGGAACTCGTCCACTTTTCACATTCATTCTTTCTCCATACCAACATATCCAACAAACAAGATTCAAAAGGTCAACTCAACAGTCAAAAACAACGCAATTAGATCAAAACATGACATTTCTCATATGGGTCAACCCTATCATACTAATGCCCTACGGTCTCAAAAGCTTCGCATTGCACCTTTCATAACAACTTCTATAGGTCCCCTAGGTTCAACCCTAAACTTAACATAAAGTCTCAAGTTCAACCTATCGATCTCAAGGAATCTTACATTCCTATTGCTACAGTCTAAGACTAGGATGGACATCCAACCTAATTCACTTAAACTATAGCTCTGATACCAAGTTGTAACACCCGTATTTTTAAAACATCATTTAAATCATTTAAAATACAATTTTCCCAATAATAGACATGATGTCTAAAATACAGTTTAATAAAAACTTTAAAACCTTTATCAGAGTTTACAAAAATACGGTGTCACCAAATATATCAAAACCATAGGCAAACAGGATCTACCTATGAGCTCCCGAGCTAAACATCTCGAGGCCTCTTCTAGTGCAATCTTCTATCACTTCAATCTGTACCTGAGTACATAGCCACAAAACAAACATAGTACGTGAGACAAAATAGTCTCGTGAGATACACGGGTTTTAGACCCCAATAAAAATAATCATTCCATATGTATATAAACATGTATATATAACACATCAATACCGACTAGTCACCCTATTGTGACCCTATCGAACTTGCTTCCCTAACAACATATCTAGTTATCGGGTTGCCCCCGAACTAACTAGCAGCATACATATCTAGCTATCGGGTTGCCCCCGAACTAGCTAAAGCACAAACATATCTAGTTATCGGGTTGCCCCCGAACTAACTAGAAACACTATCACATCTAACTATCGGGTTGCCCCCGAACAAGCTAGAAGCACTATCATATCTAACTATCGGGTTGCCCCCGAACTAGCTAGAAACGTCACCATGTCTAGTTATCGGGTTGCCCCCGAACTAACTAGAAACACATCACCTCATGCTTACCATAACTCATCAGCTATTCCAATCAAGCCTTCGGCTATCACAACAATCATCAAACAAGTTAGTTATCTAATAATAACTATATATATAACTAGTTCAACATAGTGTGAACGCACCCATATAGTCCCGTGGACTCGATCATGAGCAACCACATTTACTTCCTTCTCTATGACCCTAGGAGGTCCATTCTTGCTTAGTTCACAAGATACATTTCTTATCTATCAGTATCATAATACTTTTATTTCTTCGTTGCCTATGATTCATAATTATCATTAGTCACATCGTATTCATTTTCATATATATCTATTCTTTACTTTTATTAGTAAATCTTACCAATGGATTCTCATTACTACCAAATCATTTCCAATTGCTTTACTAATACATATATTATTAATAAAGACTTAATGTACACTCTTTTAATCATTATCTTAACTATTATGGTTCATTAATAAGGATTCCATAATTACTTTAATTTATCATATTTACCTTCAAATTCATCAATCATACTGGACTTACTCCAGTATCACATTCGACATACTTTCATACAATTTTAGTCACTATCTTTATCAAAACATTTATTAATAAAGACCCATAATATATCATACGTATTTATAAGACTTTATGCTATGTACCCAGTTTAAAAGTCTCATGTACTCACCTTAGCAATAGAATGCTCCAACCGTATTCTTTCCGCCGATTTCCTTGCTCCAACATTCAATCAACTTTCCAAGACTTCACCAAAAGCCTTTAATCTTCAACTAGGAGTGACATCTACCAAATATTTGTGAAGAAATCGTCCAAGATCAGTCCTCAAGCTCAAAAATCGCCAAAGAGAGAAACTAGGGCTTGCATATGACATTTAATGAGCCAAACCCGATTTTATTGTTGTCGACCCAAGTTCACGGCGTGAACTAAGTTCACGGCGTGAACTTTCCCTATCGTGAACTTTCTCCCGATCGCTAACCAGTCGCGAACTCGATTAATCAAAAACCACAAAATCGCTGTATGGAGTTCCCGATCGGGAACTCAAGTTCACGGCGTGAACTTCCCACTTCAGCAGGCTGCACTTTTCAGTTGATATCTCGACCCGGTTTCGTCCATAACTTTCTCGTACGGTGTCCAAATGACACGAAACCAATTCCTACGTTCTTTAAACGATTTATCCTTATTTATCATATTTTTATACAATTTATTTATTTACAAATTTCGGGTCGTCACAGTTTTACTCTTAACATTAACTAATTTAACTATGCTGAGTATATAAACAATTTTATTTAAAAGAAAAACATAATTAAACTTTAATAAGGATGATGATTTTGTAGTTGTTTTGATATTCGGACAGGTAAAATCAGAGGAAGACATTGTTGTTGTTATGGATATTCACTCACGCCGAATTCGGGTTACCTACAAAATGAGTAGTCGACTTGCGATTAGTATTCTTGAAAAGACAAAATGTTAAGTTTATGAATTCAACTCCGCATGAAGTTAAATTGAAGTGGACTGTAAATCGTTAAAAAATATTGTATTTGATAAAATTTGTTTAAGTTAATCGGATATCCAAATATCATCTTCTATATTGTTTTTAATTTTTCATAAATTAATAAACTCTTCTTATGAATAGACATAAGATATCTAAATAGTTTTACTCTTAACATTAACTAATTTAACTATGCTGAGTATAAAAACAATTTTATTTAAAAGAAAAACATAATTAAACTTTAATAAGGATGATGATTTTGTAGTTGGTTTTGATATTCGGACGGTAAAATCAGAGGAAGACACTGTTGTTGTTATGGATTTTCACTCGCACCGAATTCGGGTTACCTACAAAATGAGTAGTCGACTTGCGATTAGTATTCTTAAAAAGACAAAATGTTAAAAACGTAGCTTAAGGAATTCGAATCCGTGACCATTTGTGAGTTACAAATGTGTGTTAATCACTTCAGCCACTTGTTTACTTTGCTTTATTCCAAATATTAATAAATATAACATTTAACGTCTACAGAACCCAACACCATCATTTAAAGTCAATTTGTTAGTTTTAATGTTTTATTAAATTAATGAAGATTGCATAATATTTGAGTAATATCCGTTCGATCAAATTGACCCGTCTGACTGGATTATATTTCACAACCCTGCTATGAGTATGAACATAAATAAAAATAAATAGTACCAAGCAATACCATTATTACTCTTCAAGATATTATGATAGTTACGTGAATATCCAATTATCTTGTAACAGATATTTTGTTTTTATAGTGTTTATCTCTAAATGACGAAAACGTGTATTTGAGAACAGGTCAATACGTCTTCGGGGCAGAGAAGATGAAACTTCCGAGACACCTCCTTGTACCGTTTGAAAAGCGATAATTCCAAGCACTATCTAATCTACTACCGTTTAAAACTCAAAAGATTGCTCTCTTTTACATTATGCCATCGCTAAATTATAAAACTAGCCAACGAGACCCCAACTTTTTCATAAAAGCAAATGCAACCTCTAATACCCCATTGGTGATATATGATGAAATTATCATTGGACTAAAAGACACCCAAACACACTTCAACATACTCTTGTTAACATCTTTTTGATGCTTTGATTATTTTTTTAACACAAAAAGAAAAGGAAAGAGGTTTCTAACCCCCCCCCCCCCCCCCCAGGATGTGATACTTTAAAATTTGAAAAGTAATATAAGAAAAATAGTAATATAATTAAAAAAATAATACATACCTACATTAGTTATCTTTAAAAAAGGAAAACTATAAAATAAAGAATTGTCAAGAGAGAGCGTTTACTAGCATGATTTATTTAAAAAGTGTTACTACCAAATTAAGTTAAATAAAATAAAATATTATAATAATCTGATTTATTTAACAAAATTTTGACATGGTTTATATCTCTCTATATAATAAAAGAAGGTTTTTGCCAACTAGACAATGCCACGTCATAATGACAGTGCCATATCATCTGCCACGTAGGCTGTAATAGATAAACTTATTAATACTCTTTTATTTAAACTTATTAAATAAACTTATTAAAGATAATTACCGATTTAACAAATAATAATAAAATTACCAGGGCTTTAATAATTCAAATTTTAAGGCTATCATACTTATAAACAAATAAATTTCAAGTAGCAAAACGTAAATTAACAATAAAGTTAAACATTCGTAAACATTAGATAATTAAGATAACATTTGACTAATTCCTATAAATATTTGTAAAGTTTGTATTTCTACATAGGTGATCTCGGTTTCAAAGTGACGGGTTGGATTTCTAATTATCTATTCATTTAGTTTTATGATAATTCACGATATAATCGTAAAATATCACGACACTCCGTGAATTTCACGGGATATAACCTAGTATTTTAATAAAACCCATAAATAAGGGCCGCAGACTATATGCATATCTTAAGAAGATATCTCATAATTACTTGAACGTTGGTTACAAAAAATTAAATAATTATTATTTTCAAATTTATATAACCATCTCTTATTTTTAACTTGTGGAATATCTATTATTTTGTAAATTATCCAGATAATTTTGTAAAATTAAGTAAATATGACTAAAAAAGAATACATCATTCAGATTTCGTTTATTATTTCTTCTTTAAAGTTGAAAAACTATTTAAAGAAGCATCTCAATTTTGAATTAAATTGTCAATGTATTGAACTATCTTTTGTTTTATCTAATTAACTTTTATTTCATCAATTACAAATGTAATTTACTTAATCCAAAGTTTAACACATATATATTATGTTGCCATGCAAGATACTAACATTAGTCCACTAACAAATATAACCAATAAAATATATATATAAAATGGGCCAAAAAGTTTTTTTAAAAAAAACAAACATAAAAACATACTTGTAATTATGAAGTAGAACAAAAATAAATAAAATAAACATTTGGGTAATTACATTGCTAATTATCCGTATTCTATATTATTAAACTTGTAGGGGCACAAATACGAAAAGTGCAATAGTACAGGGGAATAATTTACACTTAAAGTCATTCTATAGGGGGCGTTATTGTAAAACTAACCATTACACCGATACTTAAAAAACCCAGCCAGCTTGCAAACGGCATAGCATTCATTCTCATCTTTTTCTACCTACAAAACCCCTTTTTGCCATTGAAATCCCTAGTGCGTCTTCACCTTTTCTTCATCTTTTCATCAATTCATCATCCAAAATCCCCAAAAAGTCGATCAACTTTACAGAAAAAAAACCCAACCAAACATGGTGCGTTGTAGCAACAATTTAGTCGGAATCCTAAATTTCGTCACATTCCTCCTATCAATCCCAATCATTGCCGGCGGCGTGTGGCTTTCACGTCAAGGAACCTCCGAATGCGAACGGTTTCTCGACAAACCCGTGATAGCACTCGGCGTTTTCCTCATGATCGTGTCACTCGCCGGACTCATCGGCGCGTGTTGCCGCGTGTCGTGGTTGCTATGGGTGTACCTAGTCGTCATGTTTTTACTTATCGTTCTACTCTTCTGCTTCACGATCTTTGCGTTCGTTGTTACGAACAAAGGTGCTGGTGAAGCGATTTCGGATCGCGGGTACAAGGAATACAGATTGGGCGATTATTCGAGCTGGTTGCAAAAACGAGTTAACAGTGACAAAAATTGGAACAAAATTAAGAGCTGTTTACAGGATAGCAAGGTTTGTAAGAGCTTGATTGATGATGGATCTGCTAATAATACTCCCCGTAATGAATTCTACAACAGACATCTTTCAGCAATTCAGGTACGGTAATTTTTAACAATTTCTTCGATTATTTGTTGTTGCAATTATTTGGATCTGAGATTTGATGCTATTTCAAGATACTGTAGTTCTAGTTTATGCAATTACGTGAAATGAATCAAGATTGGGGGATTGATAGTGATTGTAGGCGTTGAATTTTGTTTTAGAGTGGGTGAAAACTAGGTCAACTTCATGGTTTGGTTGACTTTCACAATAGTTAGATATGTGAACTTGATTAATTTTAACCAATGGAGCATACTTTTATTAAGAATGATTGCACATTTGTAGATTTTGATTATTAATCATGATTTTAGCTTTAAAGTTATAAATGTTGTAATTATAGGATATGATTTGTAGCTTTTCTAAAAGCCTGTGAATTGGGGTAAAATTGTTAAAATATGTTGTTTTATTTAGACTTTTGCAACTATGAGGGTATTTGGGAATTGGGATAGCTATTAAAACTTGTGTTATCTGTTTATTGCTGTTTTTTTAAACGAAACTAACTTGTTTGGATGATGTGCTTATTCATGGATAAACTTCAGTTTTTGCTAAAATAATCTTAAACAAAATATGGCTATCGACTTTTTAGCTATCAAAATTTAAATTTCATTTTGTGTCAATCTTTTTTTTTTTTTTTTTTTTTGTGTGTGTTTCAAGTGGAAAAAAGTTTATATGTGGGAATGGGAGTATCTACTTAATGATGTGGACAGAGTATTTGTTTTCTTAGAAGAAATGCAAACTGTCCCTTTGTTATAGTTTAAAAGTAAGCAACCTTTTAAACAAAGAAGTTTGACTTTGACCTTAATGGACACGGAGAAAAGGCGTTTAAAAAATTATGAATTTTTTAATTAAAAAGTGACCACATGTTAGTTGACGTGGAATCATTAGTGAGTTTCTGTCTTGACCCTTGTGTATGATTAATGTTATTTTTGTAGTCTGGTTGCTGCAAGCCTTCAAACGATTGCAACTACACCTATGTGACCCCAACTAACTGGCTCAAGACTAACACAACATCCACAAATCCAGACTGCAATGCTTGGGACAATGACCAAAATACCCTCTGCTTCAACTGCCAGTCATGCAAGGCTGGATTGCTCGATAACATAAAAAGTGATTGGAAAAAGGTTGCTATCCTCAACATCATCTTCCTCGTGTTCCTAGTCATTGTTTACTCCATCGGTTGTTGTGCATTCAGAAACAACCGTGAGGACAATTCATGGAAACGTTATCCCTAGATATTTGCTGTTTATACTCTTATGTAACATACTTTTTTTTTTTTTTTATGTCTTTTTGGTTGATGATTACTTTGGTTTAGGTATAAATATCGTATTAAGATTTTAAGACTGGATTGAGACTGTTTAGGTATTATATATGATCTGATGGTATTATTACATATTGGTTTTGGTTTCAAAGTTTTTTGGTTTTTGTGTTAAATCAGATTATTAAATTATTTGGTTCAGCATATGGTTGGCACGTGTCTTTGCTTTTTTGAGTTATCGGCTAATAGTCATACTTTTGGAATAAAGGTATGCGTATGCCCCTAAAGTTAATTGTTTGGTTTGAAAGTTGCTTGATAATAGAATCCCTACGAGAAATAATATACAATCCAGGGGTATTTTTATTCCGTCGATGTTACGCCAACTGTGCTGTCTCGATGCACCAAAATTAAGGATATGTAATGTGGAATTGGTGTTCCGTTGATGTTACAATCCAGGGGTATTTTTATTCCGTCGATGATAGTACAAATTGGACCCGTTAATTCAACGTATATCGAGATAATCTAATCAAACGCACATTGATTCAAGAATTCTGTGAAATTGTCCTTCAAAACATGTTCAACACAAATAATACAGTTTTGGGGGAGATAATTTAATTTTCACAAAATCTTCAATGAATTATTTCATTCACACAAATACACTTTAAATATGACTTATAATTCCCAATAAGCCAAAATAACAAACGGGTCATAAACTGGGTCACAAACAAAATGCAACATTATAAGAAGAAAATATAAAAACACAAATAAGTGTAAAAAACAACTACCATAAGCTTCAAGAAACGCATGGGCTTTAACAAAACAGAAAAACGCAAGTTTCAATTTAGTTACTCGTATGCCTGAAATGTAGACTCGAGACAAAAGTTATACTCTTTTTAGTGGAGCACCTTTTCTTTACACGACCATGGGCTTCAAGAAACGCAAGGGCTCGCTCCTCTACAATTGGGCATGCATCAGTTTTTAGCAAGGTTCTAAAAAACGCGCCAAGGCGTGAGACGCGACGTCAATGATACGAAACAGACCATGGGAATTGACTCTTCTGTTTGGTAGCACCGAGATTTCAACAGAGAAATGTAAAAGAGAATCATTTCTCTTGTTTGGTACAACAAAAATTCATTAGATAATTATACTAACTTTATCACTAGCACACATTTTTTTCACAACAATCATTATTAAAACAAAAAAATAAAAATAAAAACATGGTTAAATTAATAATAAGAATGCATTAATAAAATCAATGACAACATCCAAAAGAGAAATAATATTTCTTCACATTTTTTCTTCTTCCTACCCATAGGTCAACCCACTTTTAAACTTGACATGTGTCATCCACTAATTTTTTTTTTCCTTATATCATTTCTTGATTTTGATACTTTTCATGATCAAATTAATATGCATGTAAATAGGACCAAACGATAGCCACCAATATCATTTTAATCGTACAAAATAAAACCAAAGACTGAGCTCTTTTCTTACAACGAGTTCTTTCTTTACAGTGCCAATGCAGCACATACAACAACACTTTCTAAATGAATCTGTACAACAATTACCAATTTTGACTCGTGGTTCGACACACCTATTATATAAAATAAACATCTAAAACAAATATTAACTAGAATCTGAGTCATTTGCCAAAATGATGCACATTGCACCAAGATTGTACAAATAATTCAGTTTTTTGGGCATTGCAAAACTAATGCTATCCCCTTGTACTGCACCCGGATCCCCTACGTTCCCCACCTGCTGCACCCGGATCCCCCTTAAACCTGCAAAAAATACAGATCCATTGTACCTTCCGACACAAAAGTACATTCTTGTAGGATCCCCTACCTGCAGGCCCGGATCCCTTAAGGGAATCCCCTACCCACAGGTCCGGATCCCCTTAGGGTAACCCCAACCCTTGCGCCCGGATACCCTTGGGGTATCCCCCACCTGCACGCCCGGATCCCACTCGAACCATTCTGCTGCCTATTTATATAGAAACTAGCATTTTTTTGTACCCACTTCATTTTTTGTTACTGCATACGCATTTACCACATTTTTTGCCTACACATTTACCCCATTTCTTAATAAACTAGCATTTTTTATTACGATGTGGTGAAGTCAAAAAGCCTTAATCATTGAACTTAACCTACAGCTTGAGATGTTAGAAGAGAGAGTTGACCAAATGCGTGAACAAGCTCGAGCCCATGAGCTTCGAATTATCATGGAAGAGATGCAACGTACCATTCATGAAATGGATAACCTGGCTTATGAAGGGGCGATGGAGGAGGAGTCGGAGATGCGACGTACGAGGGAAATGCCTCCACCGACATTATATGTTGTGGAGCAGCAAACTCAAAACTCCTCAATAGGTAATCAACAACCAGACACAATTGAATTGGTTGAGGAGTATGGTTGGGCCAGGAGTGTAGAGGAATTTTACTTGAACGGGGATAAGCGCGGAAATGATACCTTTTGCTATATTGTATTCTTAGGTCGTACCCAGGTACCTAGGGAGTTTTGGAGTACCCTGTTAGATGAGAATTCCAGCTCTGTTTTGTTCCGTGCGGTACGTCATTCAATTATGTTATTATCCATATTTTCAATAACATCTCAAATGTAAATAATTGTATATTTATTACAGCATATAGATTGTTGGGTTAGAAGATGGATGCGTTATCGGTGGTATGTTGGCTATAAAACTGGAGAATATAAGCGATGGACAATAATGCCTACCAAGTTTGAGTCTCTACTCTTACCACCTCACGGATTAGATGCTGTAAAATATGCAGATGGCAGTTTGACACCTTACCCCGCTTGGGGGGACGTAGATGTCTTATACATCCCGTTACGTTTAAATGATAACGTTTGGTTGCTTGTGCAGATGGATCTTGTTAGCAACGATACATGTTTAATTTGCACTTGTCGTCATTCCATAAAGCATGACGTGCTTACGGCAACCCTAAAACGTTGGCGAGATGTTTTGCCGGGTTTTAAAAGGAGTTTCTCCTATGAAGAAAGAAACCCCCAAGTTAAGGCGAATCTTTATTTCGCCAAAGGCATACCTCAAGGAAGGGAAGAAGACTCTGCTTTGTTTATTTGTAAGTTTATGCATTATTTGGTAACAGGGATATCAATTAAGAAAGATGGAGTCGTCGATAGTAACCAGATCGCTATGGGTTATCGACAACCTATGGCTCGTGATTTGTATAGCTATCGTATTTTAGAATCACAACCCGAAATTTTTCCTTTTAGATTTGTGGTTTTGTTTGATGATTTGGATTAAAATTTCAATTGTATTTGGGATTAATTTATGAAATCTTGATGTTTGTGTTTGCTTGCCATTTAAAAATCAAGTACTTAAAAAAAATTGGCGAAAAAAATTAAATGTCTAACTTTCGAGCTTAGTAGAGTACACTTTTTAGTTATTCAGATTTAACTTTCCAAATGATAGTTGGGGTATTTATGAGTATGTAAACATATGAAAAAGAATTAGACCAAAAAGATAAGTAATGAAAGAGTTATGATAATTTGAAAATGCAAAAAATTGGTTTTTGTAATGCAAAAACATTGAAAATGCTAATTTCATGCATGAATAACTCCAAATTTTTAAGGTGTTGGACGTAATTGTATATACAGGATTTGTAGTACCCGGGTCAAGGTTTCCATGCATAAAAAATTCGTTAAAAAAAACACGAGTGACAAAGTTACGTGGTTTGCAAAAGTCAAAAAATTAAATATCATAGTTTTTTCTTACAAGTACCTTTATAATTAAAAGAAAGCTAATGACGGTGTCCTAATGTACCGCCCGTCCCACAAGGAGTTGGTCTTCTGATTCTTCTTCGCCTACCGCCATCGCCATCTTGTTCACTTTCTCCAGGGTTGTTCAAGTCAAATTCGAAGTTTACCGGAACCGGACTAACAACTCTATTTGGTGGTTGACTAGAATCTCCGAGCTGGTAATAAGGATTTGTATTACCAAAGATATTATCTTCAGAAAAATGCTCCCTAAAATTGCCATACTGGGCAGGTGTTACCCAATCATCTCTCATAGGAGACTGTATATGACTCATATTAAGTATGTTTTGAGGAAATAGGTCACCCCCGGTATTCATTTCGTATTGCATACTTGAACCACCCTGGAGAAAGTCCATATTCACTTGATAGGCCTCCTGGTCTGATGGCCCCACACCACCAGTATTATACTGGTTCGATGTGTCCACATATGCAGTTTGAGGCTGGTGAGAGGACCCTGAACCACCAGCGTTATACTGGTTCGATGTTCCCACATTTTTATTTTGATACTGGTGGGAGGACCCTGAATCACCAGCATTATAGTGGTTCGATGTTCCCACATTTGCATTATGCTGGTGGGAGGATCTTGACGAGCCCCTCTTGGCCGCATCCTTCTAGGCCTATGCTGTCTTTGCTCCTGAGTCAACTGCGTGCCGAAGGATGGCTGAGTAATGGGTGCCACATGAGGTGAAAAATATGTCGGAGGTCATCTCCATGTGCATAATGCAAATAATCTGTCGACGTTTGCAAGATTTGCTGCCCAAACTGATGCAATGATGGATCATCTTGCTCTTGCATCATCCTTTGCACCTGTTGTTGCACGTGGCTTAACCCGTCAACCTACATACATTTAATACGTATTATTTAAATGTAAAATAATACATACATTAGTATGATTATTGTTCTATAATTATTATTTATTACCGCAACATTTAAATTTCCGCCTTGATTGTAGGACCGAGAGTAGTTTTCTCCACCAGGAGTTGGATTTGTAATATGGAGCACAGTACGAGGCCAATACCATGTCATATAACCAGGTTCAGTTTGAGGATAATTCGAGTATTGACCCTGGATGAGATATTGGTAACGATTGTTCCAATGTTGTATTTGATTTCTTAACTCTCGTTTCCAACTTCTTTTTGCGGTCACCCCTCTACGAGACTTAATATGTAAATCCTCATGTTCGTGTCTGTTTGAGAGTGGTGGTTGAGGAATAAATTGGACAAAGCCAAATTGTCTCATAACCCTGTTGGGCAAATACTGCTCAGCAATCTCCCAAAAAATAACAATTGTTTGACACAACCAAAATCTCGTATCGGTCCTACACGAAGGGGCTAGAAGGTGTAGATCTTGTTGGTATGGAGTCCACACGAACTGCAAAAGTTTGATTAATTGGTGAGTTCAAAAATTTGTTTTTTTAAATTTAATTGCAGAGTACCTCTGAATCGTGTACGGCACTTAACATCGACCGAAACTGAAACAAGACGGTCCTGATTGACCCTGCGAAATTGAGGGGCTGGTTGAATCTGTATGTTTATACATGCAAAAATATAACAACATTTATAGTTATTAATAATTTTAATATAATCACTTGGAATTACATACCTACAACCAAATGGTTTTCCAACTACCATATCAAGAGTAATATGTTTTAGCATTGGAGAAAACATATTAAACCTGCTCCAGGCCCATATCTGCAACAACATCAAAGGGCCACCAATTTCGAGGACGTTGTGCATAGTTGTTTTGCACAAGTTTCGGTAGAGACTGGCCAGTACAGCCCCACCCCAACTAAGTCGGCCGCAAGCATCCAGTTCTTCAATCAACACTAAAAAATACATCTGGACTAAACTATCAGTTGAATCCGGAAATAAACAACCATTTAAAAGCATTAGTATATAATGCCTGGCTTTTTGATCCAATTGTTCGTCAGTTGGATCATGTGGCAGAGGGTCCATTAACATGTCCATCATATATCTAGCACTGACCTGGCTGCCTTTGAATTTTCGCGATGGCGGTGCGAAACCGAGCAACGTATAAAAATTTTCGATAACACGCTCATAAGTGTATCCCGGTTCATCACCTGTAACCGGATCGCCATCGGTCCTTAAACCCCAAATAACTTGTACGACTTCCAGGGTCACGGTAACCTCACCAAGTGGTAGGTGAAATGTATGCGTTTCCGGACGCCATCTCTCTACCAGTGCTGTGATGAGTCCGTGGTCAACGTTTTTGTAACCACAGACGAAAACTTCTTCCAAACCGGATCGACGTATGTGAATCATCACACGCCCATCAATTAGGTTATCTCTTACCCAGAATAACAAATTTTTGTCAGCACGTCTGACATTTAACGGACGATCATCTTTGAGATTGTGAAACACATGATATGCTCGGTGATCGGTATTTATAAATAACAACTCAGGGTTCGTAGGTCCGGGGACAATTCCAACATTCTCCATTTTTTACAAATTTTGTGGGAGTACTGATTGCGATGGTTTTTTGTTGTGAAATTTTTTGAGTGCGATAGTTTTTAATTGTGACAGTTTTGAGTGTGATAGTTGTGATGTTTTAAAAATGCATTTATAGAGTAGTTGATATTCGTAATTAATTTGTGGTAGTTAATTGTATTGAAGACTTTTGACTGTGAAGGGTATCCGATTCCCACATGCATATTCACGGGTCTTTTAATAATGCTGATTGTTAATGTCTTTTAGCGTACGATCCCCAAGTACAGCGCCCGGATCCCACTGGATCCCCGACTGCAGCGCCCGGATACCATTGGGTTGTCAAATCGGTCCTTTATAATCGAGGCAGTCACGGGTCTTTTTTAAATAAAGCATTTGTCTTCTAGCACGAACCCCGACTGCAACGCCCGGATCCCCGACTGCAGCGCCTGGATACCCTCTGGAGCCCCGACTGCAGCACCCGGATCCCCTTGTGTTGTCACATCGGCCATGCTTTTAATTCAAAGGCTTTATTTATTTTTGTCCGGATTAATTCAGACATCGTGACATATCTGATACAAAGAATAAATATTGAGTTAAAGGCTTTATTTTTTTGTCCGGATTAAAGTCACACGTATTCTTAATGAGCGACAACTACCCATACTTATAATTCACCTATATAAAGGTACCATCATCACTTAATATTATCACCATTATTCACCAACAATTTCAATATTATCAACCACATTTCACCAAGATTAAACTTTCAATATTATCAACTACATTTCACCCAAAAAATCATTCAAAATGGAGTTAACGAACCCTTTCCTTGTTAATATATATTGGGGTGATGATAACATTCGTTACGACAATGGCACGGTACTAGGCGATGAGAGCATGCGCAGAAGTTCTCTTTTTTTTCTAAGCAAATATAATTACGAAGATTTTGAGAAATTGGTTTACAGACATGTTATGGTTTCGAAAGATCAATACAAATTAAGGTTTACATTATGTTATGAATTTCACGGAATTTTCTATGATTCTGAAATTACAAGTGATGAATCCTTAGAAACCTTATATTACATCGCCTCTTTGAACGAAAAATTCATGGGCGATATTATTGTGAAGATTGAGTATATCAAGCCCCAACCCCGTCAAGCTGACTCCAACATTTTTCAGCTTTTTTCAGCACCAGAACCGTCAACGCAGTATCAAGGTTTTGATGAGGCGGGTCCTTCAACGTCTGCATTCCGGCATTTTTCAGCACCAGAACCGTCAACGCAGTACCAAGGTTTTGATATGGCGGGTCCTTCAACGTCTGCGTTCCAACATTTTTCAGCACCAGAACCGCCAACGCAGTATCATGGTTTTGATATGGCGGGTCCTTCAACGTCTGCGTTCTGACATTTTTCACCACCAGAACCGCCAACGCATTACCAAGGTTTTGATATGGCGGGTCCTTCAACATCTGCGTTCCAAGATCTTTCAGTGATAGAACTAGGTACCACACCAGAGCCAATTACGCAATATTAAGATTTTAATAACAATGAAAATCATGAGTTCGACAGATCAGAGGACGAACCACAATCTGAAGGAAGTGCCGATACCAGAGACAAATTTGACCCAGATGGCGCTGAAGCATCCAAAGAATCTGATGATGATGGTGACGATCAAGGCAACCATGAAGCTCATCAAACACCTGAACTGCCTTTGTATGACTATAGTCAATGGTACACACATGAAGACATCGAGGCTGATAATTCATGCCTATTACAGGAAGATGAAGAGCATATGCTTTTTTGGAGATCCGATTATCCAGATGAGATTCGAATTGGTATGTATTTTTCTAGCAAGCAAGAGTTGATAGATGCCGTGAGGAGTTGAAATATAAAACAAACTAGGCAAATCAAGGTTATTGAAAGCACACTTTCAAAGTGGAGTGCTAGGTTCAGTACTCGTAAAAAGGGTGATAACAACCCTGGTGTTAACAACTCTAGTGATAACAACTCTGGTGGTGGCAACCCTGGTGATAACAACTCTGGTGATAACAACCATGGCGATACTCAATCAGAAGGCACCCAGAGTAATAGACGACCCAAACCAGCTTTATGTAATTGGTACGTCCGAGCAATAAAGAAGCAGAGGGAGAGGCTTTGGCAAATAAGGACATGGAGACATGTGCACATTTGCAGTGGGGTAGTAATGCATTCGAATAACAAATCTTTGACGACCAAGGTCGTAGCCATTCGTATATTCCATTCTGTCTGTAAAGATATCGCATACCCTGTAAAACAAATCCTGGCAGATATCAAAGAATACAATGGGAATGACATATCCTACTCCAAAGCTTGGCGTGCTAGGAAAATTGCTATAGAGAGACTATTCGGGAGTTGGGAAAGCAACTTTGATGAGTTGCCTAAGTACATTCGTGCTCTAAAGAAGTCAAACCCGTCCACAGTTGTCGAGTGGATAGTCGAACGAACTAACAACCCCGAGTTGAAAACTTTCAAATCTGTTTTCTGGGCTTTTGGTCCAGCAATTGAGGCCTTTCGTCATTGCATTCCTGTTATATGTATAGACGGGACCTTTTTAAAAGGTGCGTACAAAGGGAAGTTGCTGACTGCCGTCACGAAAGACGCCAATAATCATATTCTACCTCTCGCGTATGCCATTGTTGACGAGGAGTCAAATGAATCATGGAAATGATTTTTGAACCAGCTAAGGTATTTAGTTGTAAATGACAGCCTAAGAGTGCTTGGTGTCATTTCTGATAGGCATCATGGGATTCTAAATGCAATTCAAGAACTTGATGACTGGAAAGAGCCATATGCATACCATAGATACTGCCTAAGGCATATCAGAAGCAACTTCAACAGCCGTTTCAAGAACCATCGAATGAAGCAATTGTATTGGATCATAGGTAGCACGACTCAAACGCGTAAGTACGTGGAATCCATAAATGTAATGAATTTATAGACGCGGACGGGTGGGTGTATCTGGAGCAGATTGGGTTAGATAAGTGGACCCAGTTTAGAGACAAAGGCCATCGACGTTGGGGAAACCTAACATCGAATATTGCAGAGAGTTACAACAATGTGTTGCGTGGAGCTAGGCATCTTCCAATTAAGGCTTTGATTGACTTCACATTCATCAAAATTGTCAAGCAATTCAGCAAGCATGCTGAATTATCATCTAATTGCGAGACGCCACTACCCTCACGTATGTGGAATCTTTTCAGCAAGCGCACCCGTCAAGCAACAATTCATGAAGTAATGCCCTTTGATTATGTGAAACAGATTTTCAGTGTGAAGTCAAGGATTCAAACCGGTGAGAGTGGTGGGAACGATTACACGGTCAATTACAAAAATACAAAAGGGTGTAGGCGTGGGTGTACGTGTGGGAAGTGGCAGACGTTGCGTTTTCCATGTTCACATGTTATTGCCATTTGTGGTCATATGGGTGTCGACCCGCTAACACTTATGAACATAGCGTATACAACAGAGGCGTACAGACAACAATATGGTACTGCCTTTAAACCACTACCTCACGTGGCCCTCTGGAAGGATGCTAAATGGAGTATGTTAGCCAGTGAAGGAAGAATATCAACAAAGAGAGGGAGAAGGCAGCATGTTAGACGACGCAACGAGATGGACCAGCCTAGTACTAGCCAGCAAACCCAACGAAAGGCAAAACTTTGTGGGATTTGTAGAAATCCAGGCCATAACCAACAGAAATGCCCGACAACAAATCCTCCTCAATGATTGTAGAATTTAAAATGTTGTGTGTTTTTAAATTATTATTGGTACTTAACTAATATAATTTTAAATATAATAAAAGTTTCTTATTTCAAGTGATACATTAAAACTGTAATTACATATCATTCATTCTTACGTTTAACACTAAAAATCAAATTTCTACCATTAGTCTGATAGTCTGCATTTATGGTAAAAGTACAAACTTAGTTAGTTAGAATTCCGTTTTCATTCTTAATTCTCTTGAAGTCACCACTCATTTTAACTTGCTCAGGATAAGCATGCAGCTCCATTACTTCATGAGAATCGCCTCTTTCTATCATACAATGTTTGTCCTGAAAGAGGTAGTTATGCTGCCTGACAAACCAAGCAGGTATAGTCTAAAAATACAACAAAATTATATGATTTTAGTTAATTGAGCAAATATTAAAAAAAATATATGATTTTAGCATACCATCCTTTGATTTTTTGCTACATGTTTCGGGAACTTCATTTTAAATTGCCAGAGATGCAAAACATCTGGTCCTATTTCAGCCAGCTTTTCAATATGTTTATCATAATCAGCCTGCTCGTAATTTTGAAAAAAATACTTGCATCTCGTCATTAAATTCTTCTGCATGTAGATCGGCATAATCTTCGGCTATCAAATTCTCGAACTCAATTTCATCTACATAATTACGAGGCGAATCATGCACGTAGTGATACAGAGGAGACTCATTATTCGATGAACACGTGATTTTTTGCTATGAAAATATCACACAAGGTTTTTAAGGAGATGTTGTTTTTTAAATGAAATGGGGTAGCGAAGGAAAACGTTTATGCAGTGTTTTTATTGGCACAACGTCGAGTGGGATCCGGGCGTGTGGGTAGGGGATACCCCAAGGGGATCCAGGTGTACGGGTTGGGGATACCCCAAGGGCATACGGGCGTACGGGTTGGGGTTCCCCCAAGGGAATCCGGGTCTGTGGGTAGGGGATCCTACAATAAAGTACTTTTTGTGTCGGAAGGTACAACGGTACAGACTTGGTACAGACTTTTGCAGGTTTAAGGGGGGATCCGGGTGCAACAGGTGGGGAACGTTGGGGATCCGGGTGTAGTACAAGGGGATAGCATTAGTTTTGCAATGCCCCAAAAAACTGCATTATTTGTACAATCTTGGTGCAATGTGCATCATTTTAGCAAATGGCTCCTAGAATCTGTACCCTAACTCGATAACCTCACGATGATTATTCATCACCACATGACTGTTATTATTTTCCTCATAATCATCATCAGTTCATCACTATAATCATCATTAGTTCATCACTATCAATCTCATCACTATCAATTTCATCATCTGATATATGAAGAAATTCCCATTTTCTCAACAACCGAATTATCACTGCAAGAAAAAAAACTCATTAGAAGATGATGATAATAATAATAACATAATAATAATAACAATAATAATAATAATAATAACAACAACAATGATAATAAATTGTACTTTGAATGTGTTTTGGTGAAATGTAAGGGGGGTGATGCTTGCAGTTTATGAACTACGGAATTTAGCTCACTTATGAGTTCATCAAAACTCCAATCAATTTGTGGATCAACTTTAGTCCCACCAACACTTTCTGGTTATCGAAGATCGAATCTTACAATTCCCCTAATCATTAAAACATCATAAAGTTAACAGAACTTAATACATAAATAGTTTCAGAAACTGTAGATTTCAACTTATTTGGATGTTGATTACCTCCAAACAGTAAACATATAAGGCAAAAGAACGTACGTGTTCGGTCAGCAATTTTACAAATCCCTCTCTGGTTAGGGTTAGGAAGAAACAGTGATCGGTAGCCTCAAATTCGTAGAAATATTAGGGTTTGTATTTGATTTTTGCAGGTGAAATTACAGGAAGTCCCTCTATCAAACAACACAATTCGCCCAAAAACAATATCACTGAGATCACAAATGTAGAATAGCTGTGGTGGAGACGGATAGCTGTGGTGGAAAGGTAATTGTCTTCTATTTCAGAAGACGATGTACTGGGGCTTTGCCAATTCTTCCAATTCTCCGTGTTTTTTTTATGGATTCTCAATTAATCGATTCTTACCTTTTCTCTATATTAGACAGGGAATTAAATATAGAGAATAGGAAATGGTATTTTTCCTTTTTTCCTTTTCTAAATACTATCAAATAAGAGATTTGACACCTAATTTCATTTCCCACCTCTTATTTCTCTTATTTCTCTGTACCAAACACATCTAAGGGTATCCCACACTTATAATCCCTTTCATTAAAATTGAGAAATGAAATAAAAGATTTAAAAAGAAAAAAACGAGTGTAACATTCATCATTCTGAATCACTCTCCATGTTTCCCATAGCCTTCAATCCTGTTGGTCTCTACACATCACACACCAACAAAAAACAAAATATTTTTAATTCACATATTCAAAACCATATAATGTACAACTCTTTAAGCACATATTACATGTACAACTCTTTAAGAACATACTACAAGTACAACATTTTCTAGCAAATGGCCTAAAACAACTTTAAACGTACAAGTTTACAGCACAAGGTACATGTCACTAAAGCATGATTCAATCAGTCAATTGTGCTTATCTCAACAGAAGAAAAGGAGAAAAAAACAAATTTAAGGAAAAGGTGCAACTCTTATAGATCAAGTTACAAGTAACTAATGCATAATCCCTTAGCATTTGTGCTAAAAAAACTGAAAAATAGAGAAAACCAAAAATTTAGGCAAGAATTTGCAAGTTTGAAAGCACAAGTTACAAGCTATCAAAGGATGACCAAAAGACCTGATATCATCAAAAATTAACAGAAAAAATCACAAAATTAGCAAAAACTCGTAATTCTTGTAGATGGTGTAAGCAGAAACAAAAGTACAACTTCTAAAGCACAACATACAGGTCATCAAAGCATGATTTGGTAAACATACCTTCTTAGTACTCTTTTTTTTCAACAACTTCATATCTGTCTTGACATATATCGGTCAACCATTCTCCCGGACTCACCAACTGAGAAAAGAAAAAAAAAAAAGATGAAAAATGTGTTCTTGCAAAGAACACACAGTAGAAGTGTTTTTAGTATGTGTTTTTATAGTAACTTACAAGCAAGTGTGGGATCCGGGATTGCAAGTGTGGGATACCCCTAGGGGATCCGGGTTTAGAGAAAGGGGCAACTAGTGTTGCAGAAAGTACACAAGTACAAAAAACAATACAAAAAACAGAAAAAGATGGTATCCGGGATTTGGGGTAGGGGATTATGGGGGATCCGAGATCACAAAGAGGGGATATCATTATTTTTGCAATTGCTCAAAATACAGCATTATATGTGAATTTCTGGTACAATTGGCATTATTTAAGCAAATGACTCCAGTTTATTCAGGATATTATTGAGTCCAGGAATTCAAGGAGTCATTTGCATAAATAATGCCAAATGTACCCTGAAATCACAAATAATGCTCTTTTTGAGCCTTTGCAAAAATAATGATATCCCACATTTGGAATCCCGGATCCCCTAGTATCCCCTATTTGAAAACCCGGATCCTACACTTTTCTGCCTTTTGTACTGGTTTTTGGTACTTCTTGTACTTATCTAACGCAGGTACATTCTCACACCCCAAAACCCGGATCCCTAAGGGGTATCCCACACCCCAAAATCCGGATCCCCTAGGGGCATCCCACACTTGAAATCCCGGATCCCTAAGGGTATCCCACACCCTTAGATTAATAAGTGTTACATTGTTGTATTTGTCGATTTTGAAGCAAATTATAATAAATATTAGAATAAATTAAATTAGATATTTAATTGGTGCGAGTTCCTCAACTCTTTTAATAAAATGTCAATAATGTTTAAAAGTAAAATCAATGGTGAATAAGATATTAATTAGATTAAAAGAGATAATTAGTGAGTATAAACAGTATCACCTTTTACAAATGAAGTAAATTATCAAAGTGTATCGTTTATTATGAAATTACCAAAAATGAAAAGTGTATTATTCAAAAAGAAAAAATCGGAGGTAGTAGTTATTTTCAAGATGAGACTTTCTAAGTCTCAAATTCTTGATGTTCTATGAAAATTCTTCAATGGGTAGTGTTTTTGTTCATGTTGTGTTGTGTAAATTCTAGAGAAAAAAAGAACTTCAAAGTTTGGGCCAAAAACACTTGATGGAAGAGAATGATTGATCAGAAGAAGTGTCATATTTGGTGTATGATATTGGCTATTTTGTGTAGGTGTCTAATATTATATATCTTACTCTCACAAGACTACACGAAATGTTATCGTTTAATGCATGATAAATGAAAAGCATTTCCACATTTTAATTATTACTTATCTTTCATGTTATATTCACAACAATTAGGAACTACACGAACTGATAAACCTAAAGAACATCTAACATAAAAAAATGTACACGCTTACATGCTGAAATTAATAATAAAAAAAATACAATTATGCAACTGGTTCGAAGGGGATCCGGGTTTCTGGGTGTGGGATACCCTTAGGGGATCCGGGATTTCAAGTGTGGGATACCCCTAGGGGATCCGGGTTTTGGGGTGTGGGAATGTACCTGCGTCAGACAAGTACAGGAAGTACCAAAAACCAGTACAAAAGGCAAAAAAGTGTAGGATCCGGGTTTTCAAAGAGGGGATACTAGGGGATCCGGGATTCCAAAGGTGGGATAGCATTATTTTTGCAAAGGCTCAAAAAAGAGCATTATTTGTGATTTTAGGGTACATTTGGTATTATTTATGCAAATGACTCGAATTCAAGTAGGTGGAGAAATTTTCAAGAGGTAGTTGTGGGAAACTGATTTAAGAGTTATTAATGACCTCATATTTTATGGTAAAAGTTTTTCGTCTTCTTGCACTAAAGATGAATTTCAAGCACCGGTGTTTTCGAGATTTTAAGTGCCCTGTGCGAAAACACGAAAATGGACCCCCTAGTTATAAGATTTTTATAAAAACTTGGACTTTCTAATTTTTTTTCCTATTAAATTATTAAGATTGTTTAAATTTTAATATTATATATATATAAGATATACATAAAATTAGGTCGTTATAAGATATGGGTCATGTGCGGCTGCACCTCCTTTATCTCTTCATAGACACTCCTAATTTCAAACTACTTTATTTTCTAAGTTGAAATATAACGCTTGAGTGTTTGGTTTATGTGGTGCATTTGTGCATTTGATTATCTTAATCTTGTTTTTGTAAACTTTTTATAATATCTTGTTAGTATTTTAATATATTTCATTTAGGTTTTGTAGTTTAAGATGATGACATGCCGAAACTTCTAGTTAGTTTTTCTAATTATTAAAAAAGCATAAAACATACACTTTGCTATCAGGGAACATTAATAACATATCTTTTTAAATATCCACTTACATGCTTATCAATCTACACATTTAATACTTCCTCCGTATCAAAATAAGTGACACAAATTTACTTACACGTTTTTTGAGGTAAAAGATTAAAGTAGGAGTTAGAATAGATTAAAGTACATAGTTAGTGGAGAATGGGTCCCACTTTTCTTGAATAAAGTGATATTAATGAGTGTTATAAGTAAAAGTAAGGGTATAAGAGTAATTTCACTTTATTAAAGTGGATAGTTAGTGGGTATGGATCCCACTATTTTTACCAAAAAAGGAAAATTTTCAAAGTGTGTCACTTATTTTAATACACCCCAAAATGGAAAGTGTGTCACTTATTTTGATACGGAAGAAGTATGTATTTTAAATTTTGTTGCAGTTTAGTTATGAAGATAACTCTGACTCAAAACTTGTAAGTACGAATAAGTACATCAGAAATTACTACTACAATTATCCACCTACATATTATATTGGATAATTTTCATTGTAAATTTACAATATTAGGTATATATCCTTACAAACTTCATTATTACGTATACGTCCTTCAAAAACTTTAAAACTCTCAAATATATCATTTATCTTAATTTAATAATATTTTGAACTTTTAAAATTTTAAAAACATATATTAAAATCTAAATTAATAGTAAAATGCCCTAAATACCCTTAACCTTCATTAGTGATTAACCTTCTAGCTTGGACGGTATCATAAAACATTAAAACTCCTTTAATGGCATTGGTGATTTCATACCGCCATTTACGCATTAACTTTGAGGATGATATTGTTTACGACATCCACCAATGATTAATAAACTGATTTAGATTTGTGTTTGTATGGGTTAAAGTATGAAGCCAAACCGATACGTGAACAGAAGGCAAGCTTGCTGAAGGCATAGAACAAAAGCAGAAATCAAATATGAATTATTGTTTCTTTTCTTTTGTTTTACTGTTCGGTGGTTTTAGATCATTAATTAAGCTCCAAAATTTAGTTCACATAGTAAGCTTTATGATCATGGTTGCTTAATTTTATGCTTGCCCCAGGCAAAAACACACCAGAAGAAAGTCAAAAAGAGTTTTATGATGCCGTCAAAGCTAGAAGGTTAATCACTAATGAATGGTTAAGGGTACTTAGGTCATTTACAATTAATTTAAATTAGGATATATATTTTTAAAATTTTAAAAGTTTTAAATATTATTAAATTAGGATAAATGATATATTTGAGAGTTTTAAAGTTTTAGAAGGATGTATACGTAATAATGAAACTTGCAAGGATATATACGTAATATTGTAAGTTCGCAAGGATGTATATAAAATTATCCCTAATATTTTTATTGAGCTAATCCAAAATATGTACCCAGTCACCATTAAAATACTCGCAAAGACTTAACTCTCAAAACTTTCCATTACATACCAAGCGGCCGAGATTTTCATGCTCCTGCTTTTGAAAATCAGCGCTTGTCCTTTTCGTGCGACTTCTCGTAAAATCGAGCGACTGATATGAAACTTTATCTTCTATGAATCCTAATTTGAACTTTGTCTCAATAGAAACTACAGATGTGACATTTTTCGGGAGACTTAGAAAAGATGGTTGCACTTTTGAGAGACCAAAGGCGGAAAATCAAAATCTTCCATGGTTGACATATGGCAGGTTTGGGCGGGAAAATATAATTAAACGTTTATCAATCTCATATTTTTAACCATAGTTAACTTTTTCTACCGAATTAAGACTCCCCAGTCTTTTGTGCAACCGGACGTTAATACTTCAACATTATGTGCAACCCGAACCAATACATTTTTTCATTTTTTTTATGCATCCGGCGATCTACCTTTATAAAAAATTATATTTTATATTTTACACTACCAACACGTAGAATTTTATTTTTGAAATAATTAAGATGACGTGAATTTTGATTTTGATTAATTTAATTTATAATTTATAATTTTCAAACTAAAATTAGTTTGATACTTTGATTTGATGAATTAATTTTTACATCACATTTTTTTATGACTATACTACACTGTATAAGTATTAGTGCGTACTTTACAAATATATTAATTAACTATTACGACGTTTAAGTTAAAATATGTGATATAAATATCACTATTTAATTTGCTTTACTTTATCTTAAAAAAAACCTATCTTAAGAACGCCATTTTTCTATTCGCGTAGTTATCAGATGCTATTTTAAGGACAGAGCCCAGCAATAAATGAATTGGGTTTTAGAATGGGCTAACGCCCATTACAATTTTAGGTAAACAAAACTAGTGGTACTACTCATAGGCTGGAATGTTTGGCCACCCTAAAATATATACTAAGTAGTAGGTTTTTACCCCGCACGATACTGCGAGAGATTTTCAAATGATACTCAAACTAATGTTTACTGATATTCGTACAAATGACGGCGTCTCCTTCCTCCCCCCGTTGTCACGACTCGTCGGTTGAGGAAGAGCGGGGATGCTGAAGCGGTGGGCCCAATGTATTTTCATAAGGCATTTAATATTTTTTGTATGTGTATATTTTATAAATGTGAGGTCTAAAACTGAAGACAATCAATATTAATGACATGGGTATGTCATTTGAATGTCAGTTGTAGTGTAAGTTAACATGTAGCTGATTTGAAAAAAATTTGAGTACCAGTTGATGCCACTGAACATAATTTGTAGCTCAGATTATAAATATGTATATCATTATTCTACATAAATTTTACGTATCTCAAATTTTTTATTAACTTCAATGAGAGCGTTCAGGGATGTCCTTGACTTTTATAAAGTTCCAAAAGCCAAATTATAGTCATTGGATTAAATGATTTTTTAACCACCACCATCATCGAATCACATGTTATTCAATATGTAACCACTACCATCATCAAATCACATGTTATTCAATATGTAACCACCACCATCATCAAATCACATGTGATTCAATATACAACCACCACCGCCGGCCACTGCCGCCAACGACCACCTCCGGCCGCAGTCCGCCCCCGCCCCTTTACATGTGATTTGAGAATACTGTCTGCAAAGGAGAGGTCGTCCCTTCTCATTAGTCTGGCGTTGCCACACCCGGCGTGTCCCTCCCCCTTACGCGTCTCTCGCCCGACACCTCCTTAAACCAAGTTTGGTCGCCTCGTGGACGGTTAGGGGTCGAGGAATCCGAATGTTGAAGCCTTTAACGACTATTTTTTTAAACCTTTCTATTTTAACCATTATTTTTACCTTGTAAATACTCATCTCTTTTATAAAATATATAACATTTCTCATCTCTTTACATCTGCTCATCTACACTTTCATTTTTCTCAAAAATGTCTAACAAAAATCACAAAAACAAACCATCGAAATCCTTACGCCAACCAATCGATATCCTAACCAAGCAATCACCAATCTCATCATCAAGAGATGTATGTAAATCACATTCTACAATCAGTCGCATGACCATTTAACCGGGAATCAACTTAAGTGGATTTTTTGAACATGAAGTGCGATATAAAACAATGCAATAATTTGAATTTTTAGTTTGATGTTTTCTTAATTTTCGTTATAATGTTGTTTTAATTATTAATGTAATATTTTTTTATTTATTAATCAAATTTAAAAGAAAGAAAAAAAGTTCAGTTCCCCTTTACATAAATTTGGTCACGATTTACCATATGTTTGGTCATGAAAAATAAAGCTAACGTGAAATTAACTAAATTGGATTTTAATCCAGAATCCTTTTACACAGTTTATAGTCATTGGTGGTGGTGGTGGTGTTTGTTTTGTTGTTTTTATTTTGTATTTGGTGTCCATTTGGTGTGTCTTGCTGTAACTTTTTTTTCTTTCCGACTCGCTTTGCGAGCATACTAATTTCAAGGCAAAGAGGGTAGCCCGGAGTCAGAGCTGGTGAACCTTCGTGGCCAAAAAGGAGTATTTTTTTTGCTCCTACCGGGGATTGAACCCACGACATCCTGGGAATTTCACCTTTAGGAGACCAAGTTCAACCACTAGGCCACCACCCTTGTGGTTATGTGTGTCTTGCTATGGTGCTCAGGTTTGTTTGCTTCTTTGTAATGGCATGAACCTTGCTAGTTACTCGAGTGATGACGATGCGGAAACTTCTTTCAGAAGTCACATTTTCACCATTAAAAAAATATTAAATTGAATTTGATCACCTTTACAATAATCTTTTAAGTTCATTAACTCATGGTAGATTTGTAGTAGACTGGGAACCCATAATGACACAGAAGTGAATGCGAAGGAAGTTAAGTTGATGCCCTAGGCCACTCTACCTCTAGTAATCTATTAATACTTGCACAACTGATGGCTGGATTGCGCATATCTATTGTCTAGTCAAGTCCTCAAACCCCTTTTTATTCTTTTATTTTTATTTTTATAAACTATTTTTTCTATATCACACGAACAAATGGTTACAAATTGACAAATAGGAAATTTGGAAAACAATCGTTTTAGAAGCAATGTTTATTTTTAACTTTCTTTACAAATCAAATCACGAACATAAAATTTTTACATATTAACAAAAAAAAATTTAAAAACCGAAACACAAAATTTTTAATTTTTTTTTTACCCAATATCAACAAACTTTAATCGTTTTATATATTTTGGCCCAAATTCTATTAAATCCAAAAAAACACTTTTAATTCTTACATTTTTTTTAATTTTAAAAGAAAATTTTCACATTTTTAAAACACAAGGACTTTTACCCCTAATTGCAAAAATATGGATAAAAACCTTGCAGATGCGAGAAAAGCTGTCGAATATTATAAACAAATGGAGATTAAAAAAGTGTTAGCTGAAGATAAAGAACAAATAGCAAATTTGTGCTATAAGTCAAAAGAAAATACCGAGGTTTCTGATAGATTCAATGCAAAGGCCAACAAGGAACACGAGGTAACCAGTTCTCGCTTATCAAATTCTGATAATCCTATTGGTCCTGGTACTTGCTTTGTTAAAACTCAGATATCTGAAGTTGAATCTTTAAAACAAAACATTTTATTTGAAAAAGATTTAAATACTCAACTTCAAGAACGTTTAAACGATTTGGAAAAACAAAATGAACAAAATGCTCATTTAGGTGATCAACTTGTTCGTCATATTCAACAAACTAAAGTTTTTAAACAAGAGAATCTGGATTTAAAAACTCAAGTATCAGAATTACAGGCTAAGTTTGATCACAATCACAAATTATACACCAAAACATGGCATGAATATCAGTATAATAAAAATGCTTTGGCACGTAAACAACAAGATGTTGACGACAATGAAAAACAGTATAAATCTTTAAACTCAAAAATCAAAGAATTAACTGAAAATCTTCATGAACAAAAAATAATTTCATTAAATGAAATGAAAAACAAACAAAATAACATAAACACACTCAAGCATGAAACCAATAAATTGAATTCTCATATCAAACATCTTGAGGAATTGATTGTCAAAAGATGACACACTGATCAAACCATTCATCTTAACAAGCCCAAAGATTTCAAATACTTCAATTCACGAGAAGGGCTAGGAGCTAACAATCCAGAATACCTTAAGACCGCGTGCAAAATGGTTCCTATATTATATGATTCAAGATATATGCACAATGGAATCTTGCAACGCTTCATTCGGATGACTGATGAGGAAGAAGAAATAGAGACATTCAACAGAACGAAAAAGGAGAATGCCCAAATTAGTTTCAATTACACTGCATTAAATAAAACATATGAAACTAAAAAGGCTCAATTTGAAAATGATGATTATTTTCCTATTATAAAACCAGAAGAATTTGAAATTAAAGGAAATGCTGTTATTCAAAAAAAGGTTACACCAAAGATTTATGTACCAAATCTAATTCTTGAAAAGAAAATTTGTCAATTGGAAACTGAAATAGATGAAACACATAAGGCGTTTGACAAAGAAAACTCAGTTTTACAAACTAAAATTCATGAATTAGAAAATAAAATTGATGAAACACATAAATCTTATGATAAAGAGAAACTAAAGTTGCAAGCACAAATTCAAAATTTAGAATCTAAATCATCTTATCTTCAGAAACTTAATAACTCCAGAATGTTTTCTCCTGTAATGGCATATCGTGATTTATATACAATCAAGCAAACTGAGGTTAATAGAGGAAATTCTAAACCTAAACCGAAATCACAAGTAAGTTCCTCTACCAAACCTAAGCCTAGGAGATCCACGGTTCCACCAAACTCTGATAAGAAAATGAATTCTCTCAAACAAGTTAATAGAGGAAATTCCGCACCTAAAACTCCAAATAAATTAGGTTCCTCTTCTAGACTTAAGCATTCTCAAATGGATAAAACTAAACCATCAACCGTGTTGAAACATTCGACTGCTTCAAAGAAAAATCCTTTCCAAAACTAAATCGTTAAAATACTCAAGAAAAGATTTACTTTCCTTGGCACCTAAAACGACTTTTACACAAGTGCCAAAACCATCTCCTGTTTATGTTTGCAAAACATCCTCGATCTTAAAAGCAAATTGGGTTCCCAAACTCCAACATCTCAAATAATTCCCCGGAAATTATTTGAAAGTGAAACATCAAGTTTCAATTTTTCTTGGAATTCTTAATCTTTAAATCAAATCGATACAACTTATCGGTGGTTTACTTCCCACACTAACATTGTCGGACCCAGACAATGATGGGTACCAAAGTTGTTTGATTTGTTTTTGCAGGAAAATGACTTATACACAATTCAGTGCATAACTCGCTTCTCAACGTTTAATGACTTATTCACAATTCAGTGTATAACTCGCATTTCAAGGAAATGGCTCTTACTCACTTTGGTGTATGACCAGTGCTTCAACAAGATGCCTTTCAAATACATTAGTTTGAAACCCGCTTTTAACCAGTTGTTCACATAACTGTCCATAGGGGTGTCCATGGGGCGGTTTTAGGCTCAAACTGTAACATCCCGAAACCCGGCCTATTATTTTACTACTTTCGGTAAAGTAAAATCCTATTATTTAATATTTTATTTAATTTTATTTGATTTAATTGTATTTTAACCAAGGGGTTAAAATTAGTGAAAACTGAAATGTTTTGATTAATTAGTGATATTTATATATCTGATTCTCTTTTGAATTTGGGTTCCAAATATATTTTCGTTGTGTAAATCAGAGGTCGTTTTGGTCTTAAAATTTATCAGTGTATATTAGATAACAGGTATTTACACTGTGTTTAATGAAAATTAGGGTGTTTGGGTCTTTGCCTGCCACGTTCCATAGGAGGTGTCAAATTCTTCTATTTTCTCTTTTGTTGCATGCCACATATCGACACACACACTTGCACACATAGAAATCTTCATGCTTTAATTTCTCCTTCAAAGAAGCCCTAGCTTGTTTGATTTTCTTCTGTAAATCTCGAAATTGAGCAAGCCTAAAGTAAGTAATCTTCATTTCTTGTTAGTTTCTTGATATCTTGATAATCCATGAACTAGGGTTCCATTGTTGTTTTAGGGATTCTTGTTGAATGATGAAATTGATGAACCTTTATGGTTTTCTTGTGGTTATAAAGTGTTTTATAAGAGAATTTAACTTATAGAAACTTGAATTGATTAGGGTTTATGAAATCCACCATTGAAGGGTTCTTGAGGAAGAAGATGGGTTTTGCCCAAATTCTTGAAATTGTTATTATTATGCTTAATTCATGTTAGGGAAGTGTTAACTAGAATTATAGAAGTAAAAGTTAGGGTTTATGAGAAATTGTTATGAGATTTGGTGGTGTATGGCTAATTGGATTTTTTAGACATAAAACTAGTCAATTTTATGGATTCTTGGTTTTGATCAAATCTGAAGTTTGACTTTATTTTAAGATGTCAAGTTAGTCATAAAATGGTATGTAAATGTTAGTTGATATGTTGGTCTTGGATTTGGAAAGTGTTATGATAAATTGTTCGGTTTTGACCCGTTTGGGCCTAATATGCTAAATTTGGATTAAAAATGTATTGTTTGGTTTAAACTTGACTTTAGAAGTATAATTATGATATTTGGGAAGCATTAGAATGATAGTTGGTCATTATATATGATATGGTAGTATTCTATAACTAGTTGTTGAGACTTATGAGAATTGGTTGTCGATTTGGTAATTTTGACCCGTTTGGGCCTAAATTGTTAAACTATGGTTTTGTGCAATTTAGTGTAGATGTTATTGTAAACTTTTGATTATGAAAGTTTTGAGTTGGTTAAGTCACAAGTAGAATTGCAAGTAAATGGTCTTAAAAATGGTGCAATATATGCTATGGTCATAAGTTTATATAATTGTCATTTTCGGTGGAATTTAGTTACTAATTCGGTATTCATTTTATACAGGAATTGGGAAGCAAACTCAGTGACATAAGACAACTGAGTTTGGAAGGATTGCGGTTGTAGGGTGAGTGGATTTAGCCTTCAATCTATATGTGTACAATTTTGGTAGAAATTGGATACTTTGGTAAAAATGCAGGATTTCGGCTTTCGTGGCACGAACCTGAGTTTTCGTGCCACGAGCTTGGACAGATACTCGTTTTCGTGTCCACGAAGTTTTTCGTGCCGCACGAAGAGGGTTCGTGTCACGAAACAGAAATTTCGTGTCACGAGCATTCTTCGTGCAGCACGAACTTTGGGTATCGCAATGCAAAATTCTTCGTGCGATGTTTTCAATGAGAACTTTCTCGGGTTTTGGTTTTTAATTGCAATGTTTATTGCAAGCCCACACTTCGGTATAAATAATTCGGTAATTAATTATGTGCACATTTGGGGAAGAGGTCAGTAATCGGAACATTCTACTGGGCAGAAGTTTACTATTGACAAGGTGTATCGCCCTTAGAAGCACTGGTTGTTCTAAGGTGGTACACACTGTCTTTGAATAAAGGGTCATCGGTTATCATTGTTCGGCCGACAATGATTTAAAGGTTCGGTCGAACCGCCGTTACTCTTCAAAATTAACTAATCGGGAAAGTGTGAATTTATATTGGTTGTTCTATTATATATTGGTTGTTTAAGTTCATTCACTTAGCTGTTAGCTAATCCCTCCCTCGTTGACTCTTTTGAAGGTTCGGTTGAGGGGCGGGTCAAGGGGTGCTCGTTAGGAATGGTTGACCAATGGATGCTCTGATCGTGTTTTGTAATCGAGCCGTTTTTGTAGTAACACATTAAACCGCTTTGATGTTTTGATTAATAATATATTTGAAGTTGTATTTTCTAAATGCCTTAACTATTATGGTTTAAATATTACGCTTCTGCTGTATTAAAAAAAATCGGGTTTAAATTTGCGGTGTTACACAAACCGAACCGAATCCGCTAATTTCGGTTTTAGGATTTTCAAACCCAATGGTTTCGGTTTCTATCGATTTCGGTTTGAGCGGTTTATGGGCGTAAACGGTTCGGTTTCGGTTTTAAAACCGAAACCACATGGTTTTCAACATTAATATATAATTTCATGCAATAATTCTTATTTTCTAAACATTATGTAAAACTTTAAGCAACAATATCTAATATTTAAGATTAAATTCAGTGTCTAACAATATATTTAAACATTTAATATCATTTTCCGCCAAAAAATCCAAAATTACACGTAATTTGTATCATATAATCATAATATTAAATGGACCCTAATTGTTTATAGGCTCTAAAAGTCAATTGGAATAACAAGTTAATGGACTCTACACTAGTTAGACTTTCAAATATTTAAATGGATTGAGTTATATTTAATATATAAAAGTAAAAAATACATATAATATTAAATATTAGTGGGGCGGATTCTTAATGGGGCGGTTTTAGGTAAAAACCGAAACCAAACCGAAACCATCGGTTTTATCAAAATTTAAAACCGAACCGTCGGTTTTGAAATGGTTTCGGTTTTAACGGTTCGGTTTTGGCGGTTTTAACGGATTGGTTTCGGTTTGACGATTTTTATGCTCACCCCTAACTGTCCAAACTCTTTCCCACCCCTCTAAAATTGTAAATTTTTCACTAACCTTTATTTTGTCGAGGGGGAGAAATATTAATCATAGGGGGAGAATTAGTATTTCCAGGGGGAGAAACTTTCTTATATCAAAAAGTTTTATACCCGATTGATTTTTTTTTAATGATAAATTTTTTTTCTCAAAAGACAATACCTTCCCATGGTTTGCCAGAACCGGCCTTATCTTCCAAGGGAAATATTTTTTAGACGATCGGTAAATGTGAGGGTATAAGTCTAGGGTATAGATTTAGGTGAGTGCAAGGTGATGTGAAAACATGATAATATCAAGAAAACACACCTTTGATTGCATCCAAACCGTCAATAAACCGGGCAACCTCACTAAAAAGTGTTCATTCATGTGTTGAATGTTTCATCAGACTTAACTGGCCCAGTCAAGCATTTGCACTCCACCACCAACCACTCAGATTCCTCTCAAAAGGAATTTGTTTCAATTCATTAGGGGACGTAGCACATAATCTATCGACTGCTCATTCGAAGTATGTTGGTATTGAAATCATTAACTTCCTGCCCCGGGTTACGTCTTTATTCAAAGCACAGTGTGTCTAGTTCTCACCGTCAAATATTTCCAATTTAGGACACATACACTTTTATAAATGAATCTCTGTGTATTCATCGGAACACTCATAGTAGCATCACAATCTGGTGTTTCACGAGGATTGAGTGGAAATCCTGCTAGAGCTAAAATCGCGCCAACTCTAAACGCAAGTCACACATTTGAATCAACGGTTGTGCAAACGAGTATCGATTCATACGGTGTGTTAACGGATACTCTATGTGAGTCCGGTATTACCTTAATTGTTCAAGTTGTTGTGCCTAAAATTGATATCTTAAAGGCAACAACTTATGCCGGAAACACATACATTTTCCGATGAAAAAATCCATGTTATTCATACAAAGTAACATCATAAATGCTGATATATTGCACATAAGCGTTATAGTTCACTCTCAAATTACTCCTATGATCTGCTATAACCGACATGATCTTCCCCAGGAGCCACCTACAATATAGGACAAAATGTAAGGGTACATACGTCTAGGTGAGCAGAATCAAGTATCACGGGATCTTGATTGGGGTGCGCTGAGTTAAAATTTGAGAGGGGGAATGTAGTATGGGGCGCAATTCAGCTATACATGGTAAAATGCAATGAGGGTGTAGTCGAAAATTGAAAAAGTAAGCTTGAGTGAGGAGGGTGTGACAGGGTTAAAGAAAACGAAAAACCCTTACCAAACCGATTACAAGCCGGGTTGCCACGACTCTATCAGATTGCATGTTTTGCTCTCTAATATTGATATTGACATCATGGACCCAGTGATGCAATGCACAACCCCCCCAGCCACTCAAGTATTTCTTAAAAAGCACTTGTTTCATTTTCACGGAGACTATCTCATATGCTATCGACATCTCACTTGGATATTATTGATATTGAAACAGAGGACAAGTCTCTCCAGTCCTCTCCTTCGTTTGTCCACAAATTGAGTCTAGAACCGAAATACACTTTTAGGACACAGGCAAAATACCAAGCTTATCTTTGTGATATAGCCGGAACATCCATAGTGATACCAATATTCTTGGTATTCCAAGATGATTGAATGGAAATCCTACCAGTGCTAACATCTACGCCAACGCTGAACGTAGGTCACACAGTTTGTGTAACTGTTGTGTTAACGGGCAATCTATGTGATCCCGGTTTACCCTGTTCGATTCCATGTACATTTTTTATGACTGTACTCCATCGCTATCAACGACAGTCGGAATATCAGATGATAAACACGAGACTGTTCTTTTATGTCATCTACAACTGTCATTGAGATTAAACGATAAAAGATTTGATCGTATTTCTTCATAATCAACATTGATCTGGTTTATCTGATGAAATGTGTTATATATTGATTCATTCAAAATATGAATATATCATTATTCAACACATTTTTATCCTCGAGCTTCGAAGATTCTTCCTAACTTACAACTCGAAGAACTTCAAATTTTACATGATGATTCCGATAAATCTTGTTCATCTTGAGGGGGAGAAAATATTCAGAAGTTCTTACTAGGGGAGAATATATCAGCTCAGTTTACTTCGCATTAAAAGACATATGCATCGGTTAAGGATAGTAAACAAGAAACCAAAGATCAGTTAAGAAATAATTGTTTGTTTGAGGGGGAGCGTAAATTCTATCAACATTTTACCCTATCAACAATTATCAATAATCACAAATCGACAGAGCCACAACTTCAACAAAAGACTTCCACTACAAAACAACTCTATCTATGGGTCTACATTTTCGTCGATTTACATTTGTGAAAAAGAAGAAACCGAGACATTCACAGAAATGTCAAACCACAAATTCACATCCATTTCCATCCGAATCTTAATCGTATAAATCTTTCTTTCCAAACTACAAAACATTCATATCAATTCCAAATTCCAAATTCCTCAACAACCATTCTTTCCAAATTCCGTAACAACCACATACATTCAAAAGCTTAACCGTTTAAATCCATATTTCTAAACCAAATACAAATCATCCACACCAAATCAAATCCTAAAATGTACATATCATTCTTTCCTACATACAAAACTTACATACATACATATCCAAAACTTTTAACTTTCAAATCATTCTTACCAAAACAAACACACACATCCAAAACTTTAAACTGACAAATCATTCAAAAACATCATCATCCTATCCTCGCTAAAAATCCTCTACCACAAAATTCCAAAACAACCTCTCCATTATCTGAAATCCCAAACACATCCTTACTTAACTGATATTCCATTTCCCAAATTTTCAAATCTTTAGTAAATCAGTTATAGGATTTTCTTACTCAAACTTTTTCAACGAAAAACATATTTTCTTTGAGTATCTGAAACTTCTAGATTTCTGCAATGTTATGTTCTTGAAATTCACAAAACATTTTCTTGCCATAGACAGTCTATGAGAAGAAACTGAAGTCAGAAGACTGGGATGACGTATTAAAGCTCAAAAAGGGGGAGATTGTTAGGACCACTTTTGTTATAGGTTTTGACCTTTAATCTTGTTAACTAACACTTGTAGTGTTAAGTGGTAGGAGGTATATATACATGTAAGTTGACTTTGAATGTAAGCTTTTCCCACACATTATTGAAACGTACAGTTTGAAAGCTCCATCCCCATCTTCATCTCTCTCTCGCAACTCACACACACACCAACCACATACTTGATCTTCAATTCTTCCAAAAACACCATGAATTAGCTTGAATTCATCAACATTTGATCTATCATATTCATTTAAAACTAATGATATTTTTTCCTATATTTTCTTTCTACTCATATGTCTACTTATTTGATCATAACAAATATCAAAATCAAGGATAACATGAGGAAAAATAATTAACGGATTACAAATGTCAAGTTTAGAAGTGGATAGACATATGAGTGAGAAAGACAATTTTTGAAGAAATATCATTTCTCTCCATTTAATACAAAATTTAATTAAGAAATACGGAGTTTGTGTCTTTATGAAATATAATTATCTGATTTGGATTATTTCTAAATATCGTGAAAATTATTTATTAAACATTAGTTGGTGATCTATAAGTATCAATATGATTTAATTATAAATGGATAAAGTTGTTAACCAAAAATAAATTTAATGAAAATTGAGCATGTTGACTCGACAGGGGTCCGAGAGGAGCTCCATCGGTAACGGGGTTTAAAGGGCAACCCCTTTGGTAATTGGGGACGAGTCAATTTGATTTTTTTTATTTGAGTTAATATTTCTAGTAAATTACATGGATAGTCCTTGTGGTTTGACCTGAGTTTTGGATTTGGTCCTTAAGTTCCAGAAATTACACCGATGGTCACCAAGTATCGAACTTCGTACCGGTTTTGGTCCCTAACGCTAACTGCCGTTAAAAATGAATGTTAAATCTAGACATGTGCAAAGCACATGGGGGTAATTTAGTCTTTATACTTTACTATTTTCTATAATTTAAAAACATTAAGAAAAAAAAAACCTACACCATCATTCTAACCCCTTCTCTCTCTCCCTCCTCACCTCTTTTCTTTCTCTACTGCTACATTCTCACCTTCCATTAACGAATCAAGATTCTTTAAATTCTTCATTTTTTTCAAGTAAATGTTACAATAAATTCATCATCATCATCTCAATGCTCATATAAAAGCTACAAATCAGAGAATACTGAAACACAAAACCTGCGAATCAGATTCATCCCATCTTCTTCGTCAAAAATAATTGTGTCCGGAAGATGCTGAATCACGATTTGATTTTGCGTTTTTTGTTCTGCTGGTTTGATTTTTTCTTCAGAAACAACCAGCAGTTGTAATGACGAAGATGAAGATGGTGACGGGAGATGCTGAGACTGTGAAATATCATCAACATCAATTACGGAATCATGTGATTGAGACTGTGAAACACTTAAATTGCAGTCACTAGATCGAAGACAATATCACCACAGTATGAAATCGAAAATCCAGATCGGAGATTATGTGATGAATCGACCTACCTGTTTAAAATTTTATCACCGTAATTAACGTTTTTAGGGTTTTGCTTTTGAACACAATTTATGTGTAATTTCCAGGCACTTCACATTCGAATTCACAACCTTTTGAATTGAATATAAGAGATCACACAAATGGCTACCGAATCATCTTTTTAAAGAGAAGAAGAAATGAAGCTAATGGGCGGAAATCCACAATTAGTGGTGGATGGGTGACCTCCGTGAGATAGCAAAAATGGCGGCTTGGAATGTAAGCTCTTGTAAACCTGAAATGGTGTTTCTTCTATTCGAGATGACAATTATGAAACCTATTGGCAGTATGTAAATTGCTTCCATTTCAATTTTCAACTTTCTAGGGTTCTGTGTGTCTGTGCGTGAACTAAATTGAGGTTGTTTTTTGGTATGATTTCCCCCTTCAAAAGTAGGGTAAAAGGACTAAATTACCCCATGTGATTTGTACATATCTATATTTAACAGTCATTTTTAACGTCAGTTAGTGTTAGGGACCAAAATCAATATAAAGTCTGATACTTAGTGACCATCGGCGTAATTTCTGAAACTTAAGGACCAAATCCAAACTCAGGTCAAATCACAGGAACTATCCTTGTAATTTACTCTAATATTTCTTTATAAAAACGAATGGAAATTTTGAATTTGAAACCTAGTTTTTTTACCTGAAGAATCCGACATGTTTTGGCGTTTTTTAGCAATTTAAAGTTCCTTATGGGAGTTTTTCGGTTTATGCAAAGTGGAGATAATATCTGGTTTTTGTTCATTTCTTCAAGGTATGAAATCACAATATAACACTCAAATTATGTGTTCTATAAAACTCTCGAATTTCATCTGGTTGAAGATTTCAATTGTACCATCGAAATACTTTAATCTGAAAGTGATTATTCGATTTAAAAGAATCTAAATATTCAAAATCAACAAATTTATAAATAAAGTATCATTAATACAACTCTTATAGTTATAGTCGGTAATTTTGTTAAAAACTTGGAAAGTAAATAAAAGTAATAAACGTTACATTTAGATTACTCGTAAGGCATGACTAAACCCAGTTTGGCCATTGACGTCATACCAATGTCACATCAATTTTCTCAATTCTGGCCAAACTCATGAAAAACTGCAACGACACTCACGTAAGGTGTGATCAAACCTTTTTTTTTATTTTTCTTAAAATTTCATTTATAATTGAAAAATATTACATTAATTATTAAACAACATTGCAATAATAATTAAAAAAACATCAAGCTAAAAGTTCAAATTATAGCGCTATTTGATTTCACGCTTCATGTTCAAAATCCACTGAAGTTGATTCACGGTCAAATGGCCATGTGGTTCGTTATAGAGTTTAATTTTTTTTCCGGCATAGTAGCCCGCTCATTCGCTGCTAATTCTCACACGTTAGCTGCCAAAGTTCGTCGTCAAATCCTGCTCCCTGACTGCGATTTGACACTCTTTAAGCGTTTAAGTACGCACCTAGTGATTCATTGCAAGTAGAAAATATCCGGCTACGGTGTTTTTCATTTGTCGACCAACTGCTCAACAAGAGGCGGTACACCGGCATCTGAAGCTTCTAAAGGAATATAGGAAGATAATGTTGTTTTATACTTCGTCTTGTACTGGCGCATTGGTCAAATCTCTCTAACTTGAACGTCGACAGAATAGTCACCCATTGTTGAGTCGAAGTGCTTGCCCGATGTCCTTGATTTCTTTGAACAAATGATATTGAATTTTGCTAGTTGTTTTGTCAGTTCTACCATTTTCTACTTTGGATAATCATTCAGTAGTCTCCATCATGTAGTTTCTATGAATCCCCATATGTAACATCATACTCCATTATGGCTTGCTCTTAAATTATTTGATCGTTGGCGTCATTTTAGTGTCTCTGTACGACATTGTGGTAAATCCCACAAAAGTGAGCAATTTTATGACGAACCATATTTTTTCACCTGCAATTGAGGGCACATATTCTCTCTTCGATTCTCCCATATCCTTATCAATATAACCTAGTACTTACGTCTAAAAACCTTGATTTTTTTATAGTCACCTTCATCGAAATTCTCAAAGATATTGATACAATCACGACACAAAGTTAGCTCTTCATTGGGTCAATTTATCAGTACATTTGGTCGGCATCTTCTTTGATAGTTGACGCCTTTTGTTGTCTTCTTTGTTGGCACAACAACGAGAGAGTCATGAGATTAGTCGGATCGCAAAGCGAGTCGCAACCCAGATTACCAACAAAAAAACCTTGCGGGTTGAAAGTTAGCGGTTGTGGGATTGTTTGGTGCATGTCGGGATTTTGTAATTTCGTACATTTTATTCGGGATTTATACGAATTCTAGTATTTATATTAGTTTATGTTTCAAGTTTGTTTTATTGAGTGTTTGAATGTTTGGGACTTGGTATAACCAAGTATGGTTCAAAACTTGGATGGAAACAAGTTGAAAGGCCAAGAATCTGCCTGGAACAGCTCTCGCGGCGCGAGGCAGGCCTGAGTCAGACGCGACTAAGCTTTTCAGCAAAACAACAATTCCAACGACGAAACGCGAAGAGTTCGCGTCGAACTCGCGTTGAGTTCGCGTCGTGTTCGCGGCGCGAGCAAAGCGCGAGGTTCGTCTTCGGGCGGCGACTAGCAGGCAACTCAGCGTCACTTCGCGGCGCGAGCGGGGCGCGAGGAGGCCCTGAACAATATAAAGATGTGTGAAGGCTAGGGCTCATAACACCTACAACCCTAGATCTATAGCAACCGTTTTTTGGAGCTCTCTTGCACGTTTTTGGAGCTCAAGAGCTCAAATCTTCACCATCTTGAAGGATTGAAACATCAAGGGTAAGAATTCTTGATCATCTTGCTTATCTACCTTGATTTTGAGTTTAGTATGGGTAAAAATGGTGGTTTTGGGAACCAACCATATCATCTTTGGGGAAGATGAACTATCATGAGTGTAAAACACTCCTTGTAGACTTGTGATCAATGTGTACAAGTGAATTTGGGATTATTGATGGAAAATCATGAACTAGGGTTTAAGATTCCACCAAGTTGGATGAACTTGGTGGTTAGGAAGGTTAATATGATTTGATTAGTGATTAGTTATGGATAATAACTAGTTATTGTAATGGTATTGATGTTAGGTCAAGAAGACCTTGAGATTGGAAATACTTCCTTGTTTAGGAAGTAAGGATTTGTGTTGAATAACACAAGTGTTGGATAACATTGCTAAAGTGAGTACATGTGATCTTTTCTGAGTACATACTAAACAATTTTAAATGATTAAAATGATTAATAGAGTCTTTATTGAATAAATGATTTTGATAAAGAAATTGATTGAAATGCTTATATGTTATGAAATGAAATGCGATATTGATATGATGAAATGATGATTTGAAATGGAGCTATGGCTCCTGTTTGATGACCAATTATGTGTTAGTCAAATTATCCGGAAACGATAACCCATTCGTGGGGGAGTTGAGATTACTACTTGGGGCAGTACCTCCCTGCGCAAGGGTAGTATATCTAAGTGAACGATAACCCGACATTCGGGGGACTATGATAACCCGATAAAAAAGGGGATTACGATAACCCGCGAGACGGGGGAGTGATGATCATGGTAAGTTTGGGAGAACCCCAATTACCACGAGATCGTTTGATGATAACCCACATCGGGGGAGTTGCTTCGGGATGACCCATTGCGTATGTGTGAGCTTAGGGCAAGCTCGAAGTTGTGTTTGACTTATGTGCAATATGATATGTATTTTTAAATATTAGTGATTATAACCGGGTCTAAAACCCATGTTTCTCACGAGACAATTTTGTCGCACGTACTACATTTCTTTTATGTCTATGTACTCAGGTTCGGGAGCTAAGGATTAGGCTGCGCGTAGTTATAGCATTGGATGATTAAGCTCGGTGTACCATTTGATTCCCTAAGACTTTGGTTTTGATATTATTGTAACACCGATTTTTGGCACTTGTAATCATTCCAAATGTTTTTGTTTAAACCATATTTTGAATGTTACAAATTTTATTGTTAAACTTTATTTATTTAAAGATTTAGATTGGTTTGAAAAATTGAGGTGTTACAACTTGGTATCAGAGCTTTAGTCTAAGTGAATTAGGTTGGTTAACCCACCCTAGACTTAGACTTGGCTAAGTGGGACGTTATGTGCCATAGAATGTTAGGTTGACCTTTAAGAAATAGGGTTGACCATTAAGGGAATTGTTTTGTATCGAGCTTTTCTTATGTTTTATTATGACTATTTAGTCAGTTTGTTGGATTCTAGTTGGGTTGACATCTTATTATAGTAAGATGGCTAGAACAAGAAGTGGCCGGGCCTTGTTGGATGGAGAACAAGCCTCGAATGTGAATCGATATGGGAATGGATTGGTCGATTCGGGTATTGGGAATAACCATACTCCGGTAACGATGGAGGCAATTCAATCCATGCTCACTAATATGAGAAATGTGATGCAACAAGATGTTAACCGGGTCATAAATGATCGGTTGAACCTTGGTGACGATGAAAGGGAGGAAGAGGAACGTCGTGATGAGGAGGAGAGGGAAGAAAGTGAAGATTCCCCACCCCTCACAAAGACTAAGTCAACGGACACTAGTGTCCCGACCGAGAAGTCCTCCAATGAGGAGAGTGGTGAAGAAAAAAAATTGAACGAAAAGGATGTTCTTACAAAACATTCCTTGCATGCCGACCTGACAACTATCTCGGGAGTATGGAACCGAAAGTAACCGTTCGTTGGATCCGGGAGACGGAACGTGTGCTAGAAAGTAGCAAGTTCAAGGAAGAAGACATGGTGACTTATGCCTCACGTTTGCTAAAACATGATGCTCTCACATGGTGGGACACCGTGTATGAGACTTTGGGAAAGAAAGCCGTGTATAAGATGTCGTGGGAAGAGTTCACCAGGAGACTCAAAGAAAAGTTTTGTCCCGAAAGGGAGTTGGAGGAGTTATTGGAAGAATTCTTGCACTTCAAGAAAGGCAATTTGACCTTGGATGAATACACCAAGAAGTTCACGGGATACCTCCCGTTTGTGTCCAGTACCTACCCAACCGAACGTAGTCATGTGGTTGGTTTGCTAATTGGTTGCCATGGGAGTATGAACTTGAGGTGAAAAGGGCGGCCACTCTTGATGAGGCTATAAATGTCGCCCGAAGTGTTGAGAAGGTTAGTAAGAGAAGGGTTCAAGAGAGATCGGCAGGAAATGAGAAGAGAAAGTTTGATGGTTATTCGGGCCCCTCAAAGAAAGGAAGGTTTACCCCAAGTGGGTCAAAGCAAGGAAGTGGTGGCGGTTTTGCAAAATGTGTGAAGTGTGGCAAGACCCACCAAGGAGAATGCAAGCTTGAGTCGGGACGTGGTTTCAAATGTGGGAGATTTGGCCACAAGGCTAGAGATTGTAAGGCCAAGAGCCTAGATGAAGTTGAATGTTTCTTGTGTCATGAGAAGGGGCATTATAGCAATGTTTTCCCAAAGAAAGGAACCAAGACGTTGGTGTCAACCGCTCACAAGAAACCAGAGCCGTTGAAAGTCAAAGGGCGTGCCTTACAACTCACGCGTGAAGAAGCAAAAGAGACTCATGATGTCGTCTCAGGTACCATATTCATAAACTCCATACCCACTCATATATTGTTTATTCGGGTTCTACCTATTCTTTCGTATCTCATGAATTTGGTGTTAAGTTCAATGTTCCATTAGAGTTACTTGATGATTTGTATGAGATAGAAGTTGCCAATGGGAAAACTTCTATGGTTCAACATATTTATATAAATTGTGAGCTAGAAATCGATAATAAGAAGTTTAAGGTAGATTTGATGCCTATGGGAATTAAGGCTTTCGATGTGATTATTGGAATGGATTGGTTGGGGGACCACCAAGCCAAGATTTTATGTGGGAAGAAGTTAGTGTCGATCAAGTCACCCGACAATGAAAAAGTATGTTTATGGGGAAAAGAGGCATCACATGCCAAATCTTTTAACCGCCATTAAAGCAAGAAAGTGTTTGTCAAAGGGATGTTCATCGTTTATAGCTTATGTCCTAGATGGAAGAAATAAGAAGAAGACGGTTGAGAATTTGAAGATTATTCGGGATTTTCCCGAAGTTTTTCCCGATGACCTACCCGGTTTGCCACCGGAGAGACAAGTCGAGTTTCGAATTGATTTAGTTCCGGGGGCGACGCCGATTGCCCGAGCACCGTATCATTTAGCTCCAACCGAGATGAGGGAGTTGATATCTCAACTTCAAGATTTACTTGATAAGGGTTTTATCCGTCCTAGTTCGTCACCGTGGGGTGCACCGGTTTTATTTGTGAAGAAGAAAGATGGTTCGATGAGGATGTGTATTGATTATCGAGAGCTTAACAAGATGACGATTAAGAACCGATATCCTTTGCCAAGGATAGATGATTTGTTTGATCAACTTCAAGGAGCCGATTATTTCTCCAAGATTGATTTGAGATCAGGTTACCATCAAATTCGAGTTAAAGAAAGTGATACCGAGAAGACGGCCTTTAGAACTCGTTATGAGCATTATGAATTTTTTGTGATGCCATTCGGTTTGACGAATGCCCCGGCTATTTTCATGGATCTCATGAATAGGGTTTGTAAACCTTTCCTCGATAAATTCCTCATTGTATTTATTGATGATATTCTTATCTTTTCCAAAACCGAAGAAGAGCATGAAGAACACTTGAAGCAAACTTTGGAAGTTTTAAAACGAGAGAAATTGTATGCAAAATTCTCAAAGTGTGAATTTTGGTTGCGGGAAGTTCAATTCCTAGGTCATGTGGTATCCCGAAGCGGGATAAAAGTTGACCCGTCTAAGATCGAAGCGGTAAAGAATTGGGAAGCACCGAAGACTCCAACCGAAGTAAGAAGTTTTATTGGGTTAGCCGGTTATTACCGAAGATTTATTGAAGATTTTTCCCGAGTGGCGGTCCCACTCACTATGCTAACAAGAAAAGATGTGAAGTTTGATTGGGGGAAAAAGCAAGAAGACGCTTCAACCCATGGGGATCCGGGATTGCTAGTATGGGATACCCCAAGGGGATCCGGGATTGCTAGTAAGGGGTTGTCAGTGTTGTCGAAAAGTACAAAAAGTACAAAAAAAGTCCAAAAAACTGGTAAAGGTGGAATCCGGGATTGCTAGTGGGGGATTATGGGGGATCCGAAATTCTTAGTGAAGGATAGCATTATTTTTGTAATGCCTCAAAAAACAACATTAGATGTGCAATAAACATACATATGACATTATTTAAGCAAATGACTCTATTTATGTAAAGAGATGAGAAATGTGAATTATTTTGTAAAATAATTGAGTATTTATAATATATAAAGAGAGGTTAAAAAAGAGAGGTTAAAAAAGAGCGGTTTAAAAAAAACTTGGGTAAAAAAGTAGCTGTTTGATTTCAAAATTTCCAATTTTTGACCACTAACGGGCGGATTTTCGTGACCTAATGATCGCCGCAGCCACCAAATGCTGCCCTGGGACACGGCGGGTATGGGGTGTAAGCGGTGGGACGTGTTGGTGAGGGGGCGACGGCTAGGTGAGTGGGAAGGGAAGCACCCGTACGGGTAATCTTAGATACCACAGTACGACAACTATTGGCATTATTATTGTGGCGCTGAAGCTATTTCTTGGATTTTACCGAATTGCCGTTCAAAAAAAAGTTATAGCGGCGCCTGTATCACCACCGCCTCGGTAATAACATCCCACCATAATTAAAATTCATTCAACTAATTTTAGTTTGGGAATTAATTAGTAGACCATATTTTTTTATGTATACACAATAATTTATAAGTATTCCCGCATAATATACAGATATATAAAATAAGTTTTGTGGTACATAGATTATAAAATGAAATATACAAATCATCCTTTTTAATTTAGCTGGGAGTATATAAATACAAACACATATATTTTAGTGCAATAGTATAACGCTAAATTTGTTATTATCTGAGCAATATTAATCACCATAATAAATTAACAAATAATGTTGTAACCTAGTGCAATAATCCCAGAACAATTTATTTACCTTTTATATCATTTTATTATGAAAAATATAGTTTTAATCAATTGTTTAGATCAGTTGGCTCAAGGATAGTCTTGGGATTTTTCCTTAAAGAGGTCTTGGCTTCAAGACTTATTTGAGATAAAATTTGGAGATAAAAAAGTGGTGATGTTTATTTTCAAAAAAAGGAGTTAGTTCGAGGACGGCAAACAACCCGCTTGGATGTTACTGCTAGCTTGAATCACTAACTAACTTACCGTTAAAAAAATAAATAAAAAAATACAGTTTTTGTATATTGTAAATACTCTTACAACTTACAAGTAACTTAAAAAGTATAATTAGCTTGATTTAAATAAAAGAACATTTTACGGAAAATAAAGGATTCGCATTAAAATGATTGGGTTGGTTGAAAACTTTTTAAGTTTTAAGGGGGTGTAGCCTTAGGTGTAGAGTAGCACCCTGCAAAACACAACTCCTCGAGTCCTTTCATTTTCCAAGGGACTGAAAACTCAATGCAAACTCAGGTTTTCGTGCTTTCAGTTCTCCTTTTTAAATACGAAAAATAATTAACAACGAATTATTCTAGATTAATTGGTAAACAAGGATGTTCTTGGAATTTTTCCTTCAAGAGTTCTTAGTTTCAAGCCTTGCTAGAGGTAAAAGTTAAAAATTAAAAGGTGGTGGGGTTTATTCTTCATAGGTGGTGAGTTCGAGGGAATGCATACTATTGGTGATTTGTATCACTAATATTATTTTAAGTATAATTAGATAAACTTGTTGACCAAATGCAATATTAACAAATATTGAACAAGTAAGGGTGGTGCGGAGTGTACGCTTGTTTAAATTTGTTAGGATTAAAATGCACTGACTTAACTGGGGTTCGGGGTCAGCGCCCACGATAACGGGGTTCCAAGGGGCAGTGCCCTGGTCGGGGTCCAAGGGGTAGCGCCCCTGGCGGGGTCCAAGGGGTAGAGCCCCTGGCTGGGGTCGAGCTGCCCCTTGGAACCTCGTAATATTTGACCCGAATCTAGGGCTGGCAAAATCAAACCCGACCTGTCAACCCAACCCGTTTAAAACCCAAAATTAGCGGGTTGGGTTATAACTTTCAACCCGTGGGTCGTAAACGGGTCAACCCGTTTACAACCCGCATATAAACAAGTCGGGTTGGGTTTAGATTTACAACCCACTGACGACCCGTCAACCCGTTTAAATATTATATATACTATAATTACATGATATAATATAACATATCACTATTTATTTATGTATCTTAAAAACATAATATAATGTATTATTATAATGTGAAATCTAGCATACACATACATGAGTCACGTATATTAATTTCTCTGTAAGTTAAGGTTGAGTTATGGAAGACGATGGTCGGGCTGCTTATTTTTTTAGCTTTCATTTGTATTTTGAACAAATTTTAGTAGTTGATAACTTTTGTTTATATTTTGCAATTCATCGACTTATTTGTTATTTGGTCTTTAATTGTGTGCTGTTTTTTTTCTATTTTCTTTTATAAAATGATGTTTTATTGGGTCAACTCGTTTATGACCCAACCCGCTTAGTAAACAGGTTGGGTTGAAAATCTCAACCCGTTTAGATAAAAAGGTTGGGTTGGGTTGAGATTTTCAACCCGCGAACCCAAGTAGTTCAACCCGTTTATGACCCAACCCGACCTTATTGCCACCCCTACCCGAATCCGACCCGTATAAGGGCAGTTTTGAGCAGTTTCGGAACTGCCTTTGGTAGTTTTCGGTGGTTTAGAACCTGCATGATTTTAGCATCGATTTTGGTCATTCTCTCTGGTATGAAATTTCTCAAACACACACAAATTCTCTGTTCTTTGCAATTGTGATTTTATCCGATTGAAGGTTTCGTAGTACCGATGAAATACTTTGATCTGAAAGTATTTCACGACTTCACAATTTTCCAAGTTACCGAAATCTAACCAAAAATTTCTAACACATACTGCCACTTGTGGAATGTCAGTGTCTAAGCTCGAACTATTAACTTGCTAACTTATCGTTTAAAAAAAATTAAAAGAAATACTAAAATTAAAAGAAACATCTTTTTTAAATAACTAAAATTTTATTAATCTTAATACGAGCGAGCTAAATCAAAATTTTGATGTGTACAGTGAATATAAACTTATTGTATTTTGACGTGTTGTGTGAGTTCCTTGGTTTGTTTTTTGACTTTTGTATTTTTGTTTTAAATATATAAAAATGATAAGAAACTAAAGGGCTTCTTTGACAATATTTAAATTAATATTATTTGAATAATTTAGAGATTTAGAAGGTTTAACGATTTGTATATATGTATGTATCTGAATAATACGGAGTAATTTGTTGTTTGATCATGCATTTGAATGATTTATTTTAACCTTCTAGACTATTTTTGTTATAATTATAACAAAATACCTAGCATACAAAATTATAATTAAACATTATATAACAAATTTAAGCCACATCTTAATTAATGATTCAGACTATGCCATAGGTATTACCGATTCATACTCATATAAATAACATCTTACTAATTTAGACTTACAGAGTATTAAACTTTAAACAAAATCTAAATCTTAATTACCAATTTAAATCTAACACACTTAACAGAATCATTAAGTATCGAAATAAACATCACTTGAATGTGATTACATATTTTGTTTTATCTAGATGACATATGGGTAATAACTAATAACGTTGAAAATTGACCTATATGAAAGAAGAGCCTTTATTCTTTATAGACGTATCTTAGAAGTAAAAGATGTGTGTGCAGTGATTGTCTTTGTTCCGTCACATTACCACCCTTCTCTCTCTACGTACTTTTTCAATTTAGCCCCTTATTATTCCATCTTATTAACTTTTAGTCCTTTAAGAATGTATCAATTCATACACCAATCTTTCATGGAAGATATTGTTATGCACGCCACTAAAAACTTAAAAGTTGTACATAAAGCAACTTTTGCTAGAAAACTTAAAAGGAGGTAATGTGTTAAAACTTAAAAGTAAATGGAGCAAAATTAAATGTTTCCCATTTGGCAATCTTCAAACTCAGCAAAGATAATAAATGTCGGATACACAATCATCCTAATGGTCTATATATGCGAGCCACCCTTTACCAGTCTCTTCAAATGGCATCTCAATTTGCCTCTTTCCATCACTTCACAATCACACCACCACCAACCACCGCTACAACCACCACCGTTATAAGAATGGTAGTCATTTCATCCTCCCCTCCACCGGAATCAACCAACATACCACCGCATTTGCCGCCGGCCACCAATCACCCCCATAACAAAACAGTCTTCTCAAAGTGTTCCATGGCAGCATAAATGTCACTTGGCTTTATCCCCACCTGAGCTTGTCTCCTCGTTTTTTCTTTCTTGACCTTGCAAGACTTTTTGTAGTTAGTTTGCAAATTCTCCACACTTTTCAACCCCTTCTTATTATTATCTTTTCTTCGTGGTGTATTGGAATATCCTCACGCTTGCACCAAGTCTATCCCTCCTGAGCTTATGTTTTGTTACTTTTTTTTCCGGTTTAAATGTTAGTAGTTTATGTAATTACTTGTAAATTTTGATGATCCTTTTGTTATTGTAATTCTACTATGCAGTTGTGATAATATGATTTTATTTGTTTGCTTATAAATTTATCACTACTTAGTATGATGAAGCAGTATTACTCGATCTCGAGCTGGTCATGAAAATAATTTTGGCCTAAACTTGAGCTCATTATATATGATCTATTAAAAAATTGGTAACTATTATTTTAAAAGGTGTCTGTAATTATGTTAATATTAATCATTTATAGAATTAGATAATGATGTTGGATTAACATCGTGTGAAAACACATTACCTTCGTCAAAAAAACGCACACACACATTACCCAAGTACGTATATTTGCGGACAGGTGCAGTAGCAAAAAGACAAGAAAATGTTAGCAAAATCTAACTTAATCTGACCATCTCAATGTAAATTCTTCATTTGGAATAATGCATGTTGTCAATGCGGATTTTTTTCCTTTAAAAAAATCAATGTATTAAAACTTAAAAGGCCAAAGGCCAGAAGTAGGGTGCCAAAATGTGACCGGATCCAAACTTGAATTCGAACTCAATTATGATAGTTGGGTCGAGTATATTCTGATCTTATGATATTAATTACTTTTGATATATTTTTTTTTAACCTGACTTCTTATCGAGTTAGGTTTACGTACCTTTATTAGGTTTTTGGTTGACATGTAGTCGATTGAAGTTTAAAAGATTTTTTCTTTAAAATTTAAGATATTTTCGCCTTTATATCAATTAATTAACACATTAATAACTATCGATCATTCAACAAAAATCAGTTGACACTTATAAGTGTTAAATCAAAAGTCATTATTTTCAATATATTATATTTTTTTTACCCACATATCCTAACTTAGTTGTAACACGACCAATCTGATTGTGTCAATCCGACAAACCCGAAACCAATTCCTTATTAATTGGATTAGGATTTTTTACCCCAAACCGACAGGCCCGACCCGATAGAAGCCAAACCTAGGGATTCAAGACTCCGGATGACCAAAAAAACAAAGGAATCTTTATATATATTAAACCAAAGTTTTTTTGAATTCAACAAAGCCACTTCATAATGCCAAATGTTCATCCTTGCCACATAAACTGTCATGATAGATCACATGGCTTTATTGCATCTTTATATATATAATAAAAGAAGTTTTTTGCCACCTATACAATGCCACTTCATAATAGCACCTCATCAAATTGTCATGTCACTAGCCACATCATCAGTTCACATCAACCCTATGGCTTCATACGCTGCCTCAAGGTATTTCCTTAATTGGGTATTTTTAAATTCCCGTGCAATTTCAAACTCGCGAGAAATTTGAACGTGATCTTCTCTTCTAATTTTGAAATTAAACCCTAAACATGTCGTCATTTTCTTTTCACCATGGATTCATTAAGAGCTATCAATTTTTCTTCACCGATTGAATATCACGGTTACCAGTTTGGAAGGCTACGAAAATCAGTTTTCTTCACCGATCGAAGATCACGGTAACTATTTCTCACTCCATCTAACTGCTATTATTCATAATAATAGCCATGTGATCTATCATGGCAGTTTTATATAATAAAAGAAGCTTTTTGCCACCTATACAATGCCACTTCATAATAGCACCTCATCAAACTGCCATGTCACTAGCCACATCATCAGTTCACATCAACCCTATGGCTTCATACGCTGCCTCAAGGTTTTTCCTCAATTGGGTATTTTTAAATTCCCGTGCAATTTCAAACTCGCGAGAAATTTGAACGTGATCTTCTCTTCTAATTTTGAAATTAAACCCTAAACATGTCGTCATTTTCTTTTCACCATGGATTCATTAAGAGCTATCAATTTTTCTTCACCGATTGAATATCACGGTTACCAGTTTGGAAGGCTACGAAAATCAGTTTTCTTCACCGATCGAAGATCACGGTAACTATTTCTCACTCCATCTAACTGCTATTATTCATAATAACGCACTCAAAATCCTAATCTGTAATCTGATTTTTTAAGATTATAGATTTGATAACTCGAATGTTTTCTATTTAATTCAATTCATTTTTTTCCCGCACCCAATTTATTTCATCAAAATTGGTGGTTGTTAATCTGTTCACAATTGGATTCAACCATTGAATCCATAGCAATATGTTAGAATCGAATCATCTCCTTGATTTAAGGAAATCCTTATATGAATTAAAGGTATATAGTTTTACATGCATATCACCTGTTCGATGATATGTCTGAATGGAAAAATAGGTTTCATATATGTATATATATGATAAAAGTTTAGTAGTTGTTTTGGGTTCATATATCCGATTACACTAGACTCATATGGTAATCTATACTCTTAGATTATCTACAAAGAATCAAGTTGGATCGTGCAACTATTTTATCACTTTTATTAGTTGTTTAACTTATAAGAGTAGTCAAACAAATATCTATTCTAAGTGAAATTTTGGACAAATATATCTATTCTACAAGTTTGGACAACATTTATTCTAAGAGAAGTCAAATATAAGGTTGGAAGAAGAATTAGCTTTTGCGTAAGTGAGATTTGCTAATAAAATTGATACAAAAAGGTGTAGCTCTTAAGATTTATGCGAAGAAAAAGTTGTTAAACATAAATTGGCTAAACATGTTACTTCAATTCTCACAATTTATGTGATATCTAAAAGTTAGTTTTTTTATAATATCTTTTAATACTACCTCCGTATTAAAATAAGTGATACACTTTTAATTCACGGTTTTTGAGGCAAAAGATTAAAATATGGCTTAAGGTGGATTAAAGTGGATTGTTAATGGAGAGTGGGACCCACTCCTTTTGAAAAAAAGTGATATTAATGATGTTTAAAAGTAAAAGTAAGGATAAAAATGTAATCTCACTTTATTAAATTAGATAGTTAGTGGAATGTGACTCTCATTTATTTACCAAATAAAGTAACTTTAGAAGTATATATTATATATATTAAACCAAAATTTTTTTGAATTCAACAAAGCCACTTCATTAATGCCACATGTTCATCCTTGCCACATAAACTGCCATGTATGCATCCACCATGCCATGTATACTCTCACATATTTAAACCCAATTTTTTTTAAACCCTAATTTTTCATTTCAATCTCTCTGCCTCTTCTCCGTCTCTCTCCCGGATGACATCACATGTATGCTAACATCGTTTCACTCCAACAGTTTCAACATCTATTGTGTCAGGCTTAATCTTTACAATCTGTCATCTATGTACTCTAAGAAATCGCTGGTTTATGTACAAGAGCTCCATTAATCATCGGTTTACGTATGAAATCGGCGGTTTAAGGTTCGATATTTTACATATTGAAGCTTAAGAATGCCATTTGTTATCACTGAATTATCGATTTAATGCGATTTCAGTGATTTCTTTGCTTCTCTATGATCTTTTTGCTTCTGGTGATAGTGGCTCATAAAATCACGGGTAAGACAGTAAAAATGCCTCTAATTGACTTCAATAATTTATAATCGACCAACATCGTGTAATTACTAATGAATTGTGCTTCTATGTTATTCTAAATGAAATCAATTAGGTAGGTATTCTGTAAGACAACCACAATTAGGGGTGAGCATAGCAGGGTACCCGCCGGTTCCGACCGGAACCGGAACCTCTTGTACCGGTTCCTCAATTTTCGGAACCGGAACCGGAACCTCCGGTTCCGGTGCCGGTTCCGGTTACCCTGTCTCTAAAATCGTAAAGTTAAAATAAGATGCAAAGCTTAAATATTAATCATTTTTTATCATTTTATCTACTAATATTTGAATAATCATAAATTCCAAACACTTAAACATATGATTGTCTAATTATTATATTATTAAAACGTTATATTTAGACTAATTAATGACTAAACTCATTCAAAATGGCATAAAATTTATAATATTGTTAAATTTGGATATTAAATTTCTCAAATATATAAAATTTTAACAAAAATAGACCGAATAATCGCCGGTTCCGATTATCCACCGGTTACCGGTTCCTAAATTTTAAGAACCGGAACCGGAACCTCTTAGGGCGGTTCCATAATTTTAGGAACCGGAACCGGCGGTTCCAAAGCGGTTCCGGTTCCAATTCCGGTTACCCGCTTTTTCTGCTCACCCCTAACCACAATAGCAACAAAGGTCAATTTAATTAGCATTTGGTTTAGTTGAACCTAAATTGAGTATTATTTTTAATTATTAAATTGAAGTAGGTAATTGATTATTATTTTGAATTATTAGGTGGAAGTAGGTAATTGAATATTGTTCATGTTTGCTTGATGAATTCTTCCTAGCATAAGGGATTCTGTTTTGGGTTCGTTGAATTTCAAGTTGCAATAACCATGAAGAATGCAGCTCAGGTTTGTGAAATGTTCTTAAAATGTTATGCCCACATTTGAATTGTAGGCATATAATGTTCTAGCAGGTCAATCCAGGTTTTGTAACATGTGGTCGGGCTAATGCAATACTATGAGTAAGCCATTGATTTACGTGTGTGAAATTAATTGTTTACGTTTTCCAATATAATAAAGGTAAATATAAATGGTCCATATATAAATCAACTATAGAATTTTGCATATAAATAGTTTTATAATTATTATTTTTATGTTTTCTGCTATAAAGTTTTTAAATTTTAATAATTTTACGATTTATTCTCCATGCAAATATGGAAACATGTTCAGAACAGAAATCTGTGATTTACCCACCGTAATTAACATGAATTGTGATTCAGTTTTTATCACCATTATCATTAATGGGGATTTATGAGCCATAAATTCAAGGATTCAGTTTTTATCACAATCACTAAATGGTGATTCCGTTTTTATCAGAATCAACATAAATGGTGATTTACCCACTTTTGTGTAAATCTTGAGATTAATTAGCCAGTAATCCCGAATTCCCTACACATGTAAGAGTATATTGTTAGTTTAGACAAATTGACATTTAAGGTCATTGCATTATTTTCACATTAATTCCGATAAATGATGAAAAAGTAAATAGTGAGAAAATCAAACGATGATACTTTAAATGATATTTTTTGTTTTCTTTAGAATCTTGGCTAATCGTTTGTCTGCTACTCGATCAAAAGAACTGAATACGCGTTACATCTCAGAATTTGAACACAAGGTTCATACTTTACATTCTGAAGCAACGACATTGTATGCACAACTTACCTTATTGCAGGTTGAGGTTTTTTTTCATATTTTTTTGTCATAATCTCACATTTGAATTGAATTAAAAGAATTTCGTTTCTATTGTGTTGTTTTTATTTGTGAATTTGATTCATGTATTAAAGGATTCAGCGTGACTCACAAGTCAAATAACGAGTTCAAATATGGTTTGCAAGCTACGTCACAAGCCTAACTCCAAGATGGTATATTCTTCTAAGATTTTATTCAAATGAAATTATTTATTTTTATCCCATTTTTATGTTGGTCGGAAATATGTGTTCAGGTTAATTAACCATCAATATAATTAGCTGCTAAACTTACTCCCGCAAGATATATACTACAGTGCGTATTGAGTAATGAGTCAACCATCATTTATTTTAGCAAGTACTAGCTATGATCTCATAATTAGGTTTTGAACAGCTAAAAGTGGGTGGTAAATTCAGTATCCGAAATCTGTAAGATCTCCGAATCATATGTTTTTTATTGTTCAAATTACATCATTTAACTTTAGTTTGTTTGTTAGTGTAAACTGTACTTTAGTGTAAAATTACAAAAATTGATAACATAACGCCTAAGACCCGTTTCCTGCTTGGATCTTTCTAAAAAGTTAGCTGTCTATATAGAAGGCCTAAGACCCGTTTCCTAATAATATAGATTATTAAATAGACAATATTTTCTTAAAAAATATCAATTTTAAAGGTACAAAGTAAGGCCTAAGACCCGTTTTCTGCTTGGATCTTTCTCATTTTCTGGTGTACATCACCCCTCTGTTTTTTCAAATTTTTTGGTGATAATTATAATTACATTTTACTTATTCTTAATCTTAGTGGGTTATCACTTGGGTGATAAATTGATGTATTTGTTATCCTTATTATAATTTGTGCCTACTGTGAAGTACTATTTGAGAAGGTTGCAATTTTTCTTTCTATTTTTAGTTAGTGTATGGTTTTTTACTTTTATTTTAACTTCAAAATTGATGATGATGATAGTTATTTTATTTGCTAATGAAATAGTATTAACTATAAAAAATAAAGAGCGTCTTAATAGAAACATGTTGCAAGAAATGAATGTCAAACTTGATTACTTAAAACAGTAGATTTACGTTATATATTTTTTAAAGGGTAAATTACAAAAATTGTCCCTGTGGTATAGGTGATTCTACATTTCTGTCCCTAAATATTATTCTTCGGTTTTTTTGTCCTAAATATATTTGGATTTCACTTTTCTGTCCTTCCATCTAAAATCCTCCATTAACTGATGATATTTTTGTCTGTTTCCCCAAATTATCCTTATTCTTAATACCTTATGCTTCAAAAGTGTTAGGTCACAACACCCTGGTTTAGTTGGTTAATTGATTGGTTAATTATAACTCTAAGACAAATATTGTATAAGAACAAGATATGAGTCAAATGTATAATTCCATTAAGTGTGGCTTGTTGCGGAATAACAAGACCACTAATCAATTACAAAAGGTATGAAAGTGTAAAGTGAATTGGTAAGTTCTCCTTTGCAAGATGATCTCTATTTATAATGATATAGAGATCTCACATAATGAGCAAAGGAGTAACCGAAGGACTAAGGTAGGAAAATGACTAAGATCAAGGGATTTGATCTTAGTCCGTTACATATTGTAACTCAGTCCTTCTACTCAGTCCTTGTACTCAGTATCACTATCTGATACTGAGTACTGATACTGAGTTCCAATACTGATCACTCAGTATCAGACCTAAACTTAGCTATATTATTCTACATATTAATCAAAGCTAGTCTAGGTTGTTTTGTTATCTTAAGATCCAAAGGGGCAAGGCTTTTTGCCTTAACAATCTCCCCCTATCTAATGATAACAAAACAATTACAAAGAGATAAACAAAAAATACAACAGCATAGGTAGCAACATCTTCTTCTTCATTTGCTGTTGATGGCTTCATTCTCATAGAAGACTTCTTGTTTGATGTGGACAAACTCTTCTCTGCTTTTGAGTTCATCCCTTCTACAATTCAGAACTGCAACAATCTTCTTTTTGAACCAAGAGTCTTCTTTCTTGGTGATCATCCATTTTAGTCCAACAAGGTGACTGATTTGAGCTCTTGGTAGATCTTCTTCAGAAATGAAGCACTCTCTATCCTCTGAGTCAGTATACATATATCCAGAAGTTGGATATATGACACTCTTTTGATCCTGGAAAACAAGGTTAGGAGGAAGAGGGTACTTTTTAAGATACTTGTATGTATGAAGACATTCTGGTCTGTTGTTTAAGTAAGCCTCAGTCATCACACTGAGTGTTCTATACTCTATTTCATGAAGTAAGTCCTTCTCATAACATACTGCAGCTACTGCACAGATCTCATCCAAGACTATTTGATCATAAGTTGATTTCTTTGGAAGCTCTTTGATCACTCTTGTGATCTTCACCCAGTCTTGAAGACCAATTCTTTGAATACCATGAATAAATATCTTCATGGGAGGACTGGTTAAGCCAGTACAAGTGATAGTGATTCTTCCTTCTTTGAGCTTCACTTTTACTTTATTGACATCCAGATTTAACCAATGTATCCCCCTTACATTTGGAAATGTTTTGGTCCTCAAGAACTCCTTCCTTTCCTCCTTATACTGAGTCCTAGCAGCAACCATATTCCAATAATGTTGAATATGGTCTGGACCCTTTCTTGAGATTCTATGTGAAGGACCAGGAGTATCAGTATCTGGGTCAGATTCTGGTTCAGCTTTGATTCCCAACTCTTGCTCATATAAAAATCTTTCTTGTTCTGCCCAGAGTTGTTGAGAAGTCAGTCTTGGAGCCTGCTCAGTATCACTGTCCAATGTATGAACAGGTCTTCTTTGTCTTTTTACCAAAGGAGCAGGTTCCTTACTTGATTCAGAAGAAGTGAGAACTGCATTGATGGGTCTTCTTGATAAGGAACTCCTTCTTCTAATCACCAGATTTTCTGGTTCTTCATCATCCGAGGGTGATGATGAAGAATTTTCTTGTTCTACCAGATTCAGTGCATAGTTCACTAAACCTGGTTCTTCATCTTCATCATCAGCAATAGGCCAGATGAAAGGCCTATATACCACAATTTGCAAGTTATTTTCTTCTAGAACAGGTGGCTCAGTATAAGCTTGATGTGGTTGGTCAGTGTGAGTCTCCCCCTGAGCAGATGGCTCAAGTGGGTCTTCAAAGTGTGGTACTGACCTACTTCTTTGTCTTCTTCTCTCATACTGAAATCGAAGTGGTTCAGTATGAGGACTCTGCTGAGGTTGATCAACCTCAGTATCTCTTTGTCGCTTCTCCCCCTTATTGTTATCATTGGATGGGGAGGGAAGAGGATCAGTATCACCACCCATGTCCCCTTGTGGTGCTTCAATGGTAGGGGATGGCATGGGCTCAGTCGCAGCATCAGTATCACCCTCAGTATTGGCATGGGAGGGTGATTGCATATGTGCAGGATCATCATCGCCTTCTCCTTCTTCATTATGTCCACCATGTGAGGATGGTGGAGGAGATGGAGGCTTATGTTGTTGTTGGAGTAGTGAGACTGACTGTTTGATGGAGTCAATGTCCCTACTCATAGTGTCCATTCTGGCCAAAATTGTATTTTGAGTGTGTTGAATGGCCAGAATATTCTGCATGATTGCTTGCAGAGTCACTTGTTCTTCTGCAGCCTGTGATGCTGGAATACCCTGCACAGATGGTGCTAAAGAAACAAAAAAATATAAAACTGGTTAGAAAGAGAGGTTTATCAAATAGAATTGTGGTGTTGTTTAATTCTATAATCATATAAACAGAGTTTGTGAAGTCTGTATTTCATCTGGTTTATGGCGAAATATTGTGGACTTGTGCATAGCATGTGTAAGAAGATTTTAGTAAAAGTGAGTGTGAAAATTTAAGTAGCTCAGTATAGAATAAGTCACATTTACTAAAAGGTTTGGGTTTGGGAATTCGAAGCCTGGGATGTGCTTCTTGTTATTTTGAATGTTTATCACTCGGTATTAGAGTGATAACAGAGATGTGGCTAAACCCCATGGAAAATTTTTGGATTTTGTGGCTTAAGGGTTTGTGATCATTTCTTGAATTATGCTACCCAACTCAAAAATAAGTTGGACATTATTCAAGCAGCACTAGTGGGTGTCAGTGTGACATCAACCACCATTGTCTCTTTAAATGTTGAGACAACTGTAGACTGACAATGATCAATTGAAAGTGCTCAGTATATGAATTTTTCATAGCAGCAGTGGGCTAGCTATGTTGGCCATAAAAGGATATATATTTGAAAGATCGTTTGAGACTTTGGTCAGTATTGAGTTGGTACTGGCCAATACTTAGTCTCTATTTGGGAATGAAATATATATATATATATATATATATATATATATATATATATATATATATATATATATATATATATATATATATATATATATATATATATATATATATATAGAAGTTTAAAGCCTTTTTAGAACTTCATACCTGAGACTCTGTCTGATTCCCTTCTAGCATCTGCAGAGGTTGGTGCAGGATCATGTGATTGTTGATGTGCAGCACCAACATCTTCAATACCGACTTGTCTTTCTTGATGAGCACCTTCCAGTGTAGTTTGCTCATATTGAATCTCCACATCAAGAGGAACATGAGGTTCCTCAATTGGTTGAGCAGTTGGAACTAGTTCTGGACCTGGAAGGTCAGCGGTGGCTGCAACTAAGCTTTGGGCTTGAAGAGAAGCAGTTAATGATGGAACATTTGCAGGCTGCACCTCCTCAGATGATAACACATCCATAATGACTGGTGAGAGGTTTCTTCTTCTTCTTCTGAGGACAAGCTGTGTGGCTTCAGTCGACTCAGTAGGAGAGGAATGTGGTTGAGTCGGTTCTTGAACTTGTGGAACATCCTGCACATCTGGCATCTCAACATCTTGACCAACATTTCCTCCATTACCACTATTATCATCATTATCATCATCATCATCATCATCATTGTCTGATTCAGAATCAGACATGTCTGCTTCCTCATTTATGTGTTCTTGAACAATGACCCACATATAAGGACTCAGTAGAGGCTCTCCTTGTCTTGGCCTGTAAAAGAAGATCTTCTCACTAAGAGGAGGAAGATCAACCCTTGGGCTGTGAAACTCATCATAAGAATGTGTGGGCATTGAGTGTTGAAAGATGAGTGATAAGAATCTGCAGAAAGGGACATTACATTCCCTTGTGTTAGCCCGAACCAAAGTAGCTAATTCATTGAAAATGAGCCGTGCATAATCAATGTTTCTTCCATAGTACAGAGCATGTACTATTTGCATCCCAAATTCATTTATTTGGTCCAAAGCACCCGTCTTGTGGGTCATACACCGAATAATTGTTGTAATGAGAATACCCCACATAGGACCAAATTCGTTTCTTTTGATGATTCCCGTTATTCCTCTTCTACCCAAGAATGGCAATACTGCGCGTGCCTCTGTTCTATCAACGAATGGGTCATACTGAGCTTGAGCGGGAAGCCTCAGTGTTTCACGAATGATGGCAGTAGAAACAAATGCCCTTCTTTGATCTCTAATTACCACCCAGCAATCATATCTGGAGAATCGAGTGTGGCAGAGTACCAAAACTCGCATAGCATTTCTGGATAAATTGCTCGAGGAGACAAGGTCAGTGCACGAGCAATTGGGCAATGCTTCATAAAAGTCACAATGTTTGTGAATTCTTGGCATACCCAGGCTTGAGGAATAGTGAAATTTGCTGTGATGTTGTTCCTCGCAAACCTGGGCAGTTCATCATTTCGGAATTTGATTTCCGATTCAACCTCTGGAGCAACGAAAGTGTAATTCGCCATCTGTGATTTTGATTTAAGAGTTTTTGCTTGCTAATAGAAAGTGAAATCGTTAATCGCAGAGAGAATTTAAAATAAAAGAATGAAATAACTGTTAAAAGATATTTGAAGTAAAAAAAACGGTTATTTATAGGTGTTTGAAAGATAATTAAGGTATTGGGAAGTTAAACCGGCTGATTTGACTGCCTTATCCTGTGCAAACGGTAACTTTCCTATTAAGAAAGGTTACCGTTGGGCAGTATGAGGGTTAAGCTCGGTGTGAACGCCGTCATACCCTAATACTGAGTTTAAAAAAAATTAGTTTAAAAAAAATTTTAAAATTATAAAAATAATTAATTTACTCTTGAAATTAATAAAAAAATAAAATTTTTAAATTTTGATGATAACAGACTAGTGATACTGAGTGGTCAGTATCAACAGGAGTGATACTGAGCGTTCAGTTTTAAAGAAAATTAAGAAAGATTAAGGATTCAACATACCTAATTGCCCTAGTAAATACATAAACCTTTCCTCAGGAAGAGGTTTAGTAAACACATCGGCCAATTGTTCATCTGTTGGTACATAATCTACCTCAACCTTACCTTTGTCCACATTATCTCGAATAAAGTGGTGTCTGATATCAATGTGCTTGGTTTTGGAGTGATAGACTGGGTTCTCTGTGATAGCAATAGCACTCTTGTTATCACAATGAATGGGAGTCTTATGAAAGTTGAACCCATAGTCTAAGAGTTGATACTGCATCCATAATAATTGAGCACAACAACTTCCTGCAGCAACATATTCTGCTTCTGCTGTGGAAGTTGCTACTGAATTTTGCTTCTTGGATGACCAACCAACTAGTCTTCCACCTAGGAATTGACATCCTCCACTTGTGCTCTTTCTGTCCAATCTACAACCTGCAAAATCTGCGTCTGTGTACCCTTCAAGGTGAAAGTTTGAATCTTTGGGATACCAAAGACCCAGGTTAGGAGTACCTGTAAGATATCTAAAGATGCGCTTAACTGCTTTCATGTGTGATTCTTTAGGATCAGCCTGATACCGAGCACACAAACATGTGACAAACATGATATCAGGCCTGCTAGCAGTTAAGTAAAGTAAGGAACCAATCATACCTCGGTATGTGGATTGACATACTGGTTTACCAGTTTCATCCTTACTTATCTTATCCTGAGTACCCATAGGAGTGTGCATGGAAGATAAATTTTCAAATTTGTATTTCTTTAACATGTCATGCACATACTTACTTTGATTTATAAAAGTGCCATCAGGCTTTTGTTCAACTTGTAAACCAAGAAAGTAAGTAAGTTCTCCCATCATACTCATCTGATACTGAGTTGACATTATCTTAGCAAACCAGTCACACATTGACTTGTCAGTGGAGCCAAAGATAATATCATCTACATATATCTGAATGAGTAAGATGTCAGAGCCTTTCCGTTTTGAAAATAATGTTTTATCAATTTTACCTCTTGTAAATTTATTTTCAATAAGGTACTTAGATAGGGTGTCATACCAGGCTCCTGGAGCTTGTTTGAGCCCATATAGAGCTTTATCAAGCTTGAAAACATAATTAGGAAATTTAGGATCAACAAAACCTGGAGGTTGTTTAACATAAACTTCTTCTTGTAGTTTTCCATTTAGAAAAGCACTTTTGACATCCATCTGATAAACTTTGAAATTCTTAAAGGCTGCATATGCAAGATACAACCTAATAGCTTCAATTCTTGCAACTGGTGCAAAAGTTTCATCATAGTCAATGCCTTCTTCTTGGTTGTAACCTTGAGCAACTAACCTTGCTTTGTTTCTGATGACAACACCATCCTTGTCCATCTTGTTTCTGAACACCCACTTAGTACCAATAATTATTTTGCCAGTAGGAGGTGGTACTAAGTTCCAAACTTTGTTTCTCTCAAACTCTGTGAGCTCTTCTTGCATAGCCTCTACCCAATCTTCATCTAATAAAGCTTCATCAGCTTTCTTTGGTTCAATGGTAGATAGGAAACTTGAGAAGAAACAAAAATTTGCAGTTGCTTGGGTTGGAAATTCTAATTTTCTTCTTGTTTGGACACCTTCTTCAATAGGACCAATAATGTTTGAGTGTGGATGGTCTCTGTGTTCCCTTAAATTGTTTCCTAGAGGAGCATTTGAAATAGGATCAACAATAGCTTGTTGATTTGGTGTGTCTTGTGTCTGATACTGAGTGGAATTCTGGTCAGTATTAGACAGCGCAGGTTGCTGTTCATCTTCATTTTGCAGAGTTGATGTTGATTCTTTTGAAGTGTTGGATGTTTCACCTTCTTCATAGGTAGAGTGGTTCAGATCATTAGTTGGAAACTCAGTATGGAGGTCCTCTGTTATGGGAACCTTAGTATTAGTCGCAGTTGAGTGATATTGAGTTTGAACTTGATCAGTTTCATTAAACTTATTGGGAATAAAGTGTGGATGAAACTTGGGCTGTTCAGCAATGGAGTTTTCTGGATTGCATAGAATGTCTAAGCCACTTATGTCTTCACTTGCTGAGGTAGAATGCTCATTCTGATCTTCATCAAAGGTAACATGAATAGATTCTATAATCACCTTGGTTGAGATGATATACACTCTGAAGGCTTTAGAGTGTGGAGAGTAGCCCATGAACACACCTTCATTTGCTTTGGGAGCAAATTTGTTGAGATTTTGTTTTGTACTGAGTACAAAGCATTTACTCCCAAAGATGTGGAAGTATTCCACATTAGGAATCTTGCCATTGTATAACTCATATGGAGTCTTCAGATGTCTTTGGACTATAGTGGCTCTATTCTGAGTGAAGTTTGCAAAGTTTACAGCTTCAGCCCAGAAACTCAGTGCCAGTCCAGCATGACATAATAAAGTTCTTGCAGCTTCAATCAGTGTTCTATTCTTTCTTTCTACAACACCATTTTGTTGTGGTGTGTAGGCTGCAGAGAAGTTTTGAATGATTCCTTTTTCTTCACAGAAATCGGCTAATACTGAGTTCTTAAACTCAGTACCATGGTCACTTCTAAGTTGCTTGACCTTGTTGCCTTTTTGAAGTTCCTCTCTTTTTATAAAGGCAATGATTTCTGTTGTTGCATCTGACTTAGTCTTGAGGAAGATAACCCAAGTATATCTTGAAAATTCATCAACCAAGACTAGAGTATAGATCTTTTTGGCCAAAGATGGTGTGCTGATGGGGCCAAAAAGATCCATATGTATCATAGTAAGAGGTTCATTAATGGAATGATTGACTTTGGACTTGAATGAACTCTTCTTCTGCTTGCCCACATGCTGAGCATAACTTATCTTTCGAATAAGTAATAGTGGGCAACCCTCTCACCAGTTTCTTCATACTGAACTCGTTGATATTTCTAAAGTTGATGTGAGAGAGTTTCTTGTGCCATAGCCAATGCAATTCTGGCTTGACTTTAGAAAGCAGGCATACTCGAATAGTTGGGTCTATTTCAGATAGGTTGACCACATATACATCTTTTTCTCTTCTAGCAATGAGTACAGGCTGGCCTTTATCATTGTAGATGATTCCTGCAACCTTCCTGAATCGAGCTTCATTGTCATCATCACACATCTGGCTGATACTGAGCAGATTGTGTTTAAGACCCTCTACATAGGCAACTCTTGTAAAAGTTATGTTGCCTGCCTTGATCACACCATAACCTCTTGTCTTTCCCACCGAGTCATCTCCAAATTTAACAGAAGGACCCTTCTCTGGAGTATAATTGAGAAGGTATTTCATACTGCCTGTCATGTGTCTTGAGCAGCCACTATCTAAATATCATTTTCTGTCACCCTGCACAAGACACAAAATAAGAGTTAGTTCTTTTTAGGAACTCATTTTTGAATGGGACCTTTGGTGGGATAAACATATTTTGACTTGATCTCTTTATGTGGAGAGGTCAGTATCACTTCGGTGAAAACTTTTGAGGTTTTCTTTGGTGATACTGACTTAGTTTCTCTCCTTTTCTTTGGTACTGAGTACCTAGGACTTGAGAGATCAGTCCAGCATTCATCTCCCTTATGACCAGTATGATGACACCTATAACATTTTCTAGGTCTATTTCTAAACATATTTTCATAAGGTATTTTAGAAAAATGTTGCACTTTTGGTAGATCAGTATGAACAAATTTTGCAAATTGTTTACTTAAAGATTTGACCTGATCACCAAGTGTTTTTAAAATGTTATTTTTGTCATTTTTAATAGGTGTTTTAACATTTTGTTTTACTGGTTTAAAGGGTGGTGGATCTGATTGCTTCTTTTTATTTGGCATATAAGTCTTTCTAATTTTATTAGTGTAAGACTTCTTGTTTCTACCAACTGTGGACCAGGTTGAAGTTGTTTTTTGTTTATCATGTTTTGAAGAAACAACTTTAACAGGTTCTTTAGATTTCTCAGTATATGATGTTTCTGTTCCTGTAACTTCTGTATTAGATGAAACATTGGAAATAGAAGTTGTCTTATTATCATTATATAATTCAAAAGTTGTTGTATTAAATAATAATTCAAAAGGTGGAACAGCAGAAGTGTCATACTGATCTATTGGGAGCTCAGTATCAGAAATTTCTTTTATAGAAAATTCAATACTGGGTTCTTGTAGCTCAGTATAGCACTTTGAGCAGATGGAGGGACCAATAGGTTTTTCTAAAATTTCATTTTCCTCATCATCTGACTCGGTTTGACATCCAACTTCACAAAACGTTTTAGCTTTTATAAATTTAATAGGGTTCATATTAGAAAATTCTTCAAATAAATCAGCAAAATTATTCCTATTTTTAAATTGAGGATCAACACCAAATGCAGCCCTCACATTTTCTGGAAATTGTTGATATAAACATTTATTTAATTTTATTGAAGCATTTCCCCAAGATTTACACTGTTTTTCAAATTTTTCTTTTTCAAGTTTGTGTAAGTGAGCTTTATCAGCTAATCTTTGGTTAATGTCCTTTAAATCTGAAAGGTTTAGTTCTAAATCTTTATACTTTGCTAATTTATCTAAGTTTTCATTATTTACCCTTTCAAGTTCTTGAATTGTTAATTTTAAAGCTTTTTCTTTTTGTACATAAGTTTTAAGATCAACAATCATATACTCAAAAATCTTAGTTTTTTCATTCACTGAATAAGTTTGAAAGGAACTTACCTTGTACAACTGAGTGGAATCCCAATCAGTATGAACACTCATCCTCTCAGCCTCTTTGATATCCTTTTCAAAGGAGCTCTTCAAATCATCTTCAGTGAAAGCCATAAAGGCTTTATTCTCAATCTCTTCCTCATCATCACTTATGTCCTCATCCATCCAAGCTTCAGAGTATAGTGCTTGATGAGGTGCTCCATTCCCTTCTGCCCTCTTGCCCTTGCTCCAGTTCTTCAGTTTGACATACTTGTCTCTATACCTCTTTGCTCGGTATGCAATTTTGTCATTTTGGTCAGTCTCAGAAGACTTGGTATGACAATCTGCAGCAATATGTCCAGGCTTTCCACACCTATAGCAAACACCTGATCTTGGGTCAGTATTAGAAGAGCTAACACCAAGCCTCTTCTTCTTCAACTGATCCAACTTCATAGACATAAGAGCCATTTGAGTTTCAAGCTCTTCTGTCTCAGCATCAGCTAGATCAACTTCTGGTTCATCTGGCTCAGTCACAGTATAGGCCTGTTGCACAACTAGAGCCATGCCAGTGGAAGACTTGTCAGTTTTCTTCCAGTTGATCAGTCTTGCAGCATTATTCTCCTCATGATTCAACATTAGACCATACAAAGTTTGAAGAGTGTATGACTCAACGTTGTTAGCAGCATTGACAGAGTTTGTCATGTCAAGAAATTGTTGAGGAAGACTATCCAGGAACTTTTGAACAAGCTCTCCTTCCTCTTTCACAATGCCTACACTGATTAAATCATGGATAACAGTATTGAACCTGTTATAGAGAGTGGTGATGTCTTCATTAGGAGTTGAGAACAAGTTTTCATATTTCCTTCTCATGTTGCTTTTTCTTTGCAACTTCACCTTTGCTGTGCCTTCATAGGTGACTGATAGGCTATCCCACATAGCCTTTGCTGTTGGCAATTTCATAATTGCATTAAGTATTTCTTTGGTAACAGCGTTACCAATCACTCCCTTTACTCTTGAGTCTAGACTGAATAACTGACGGTCAGTATCAGTCCAGGTGTGTTTCAGTTTTGGAACTGTCCTTATGCTCTCAGGAGCATCATCAGTAGCAGCAACGGGTTCCACAGTTTGTGGGATGATAGGACCATCATTTAGCACATTGAGCATTTCATGATGAATGGATTCGAGATACCACTGAGCTTTTAGCTTCCATTGATGGAAGTCTTTACCATCAAGGATGGGTACTCCCTTTCCAGACATAATTGGTGCAACAATGGTAGACATTTTTGATTTTAGAGTAAGTGGAGGATAAGTATAAGGAATGGCTGCCAGGGTTATAGATCGACTAAATAAGAGTTTATTTAGCCTGCTCTGATACCAGTTGTTAGGTCACAACACCCTGGTTTAGTTGGTTAATTGATTGGTTAATTATAACTCTAAAGCAAATATTGTATAAGAACAAGATATGAGTCAAATGTATAATTCCACTAAGTGTGGCTTGTTGCGGAATAACAAGACCACTGATCAATTACAAAAGGTATGAAAGTGAAAGTGAATTGGTAAGTTCTCCTTTGCAAGATGATCTCTATTTATAATGATATAGAGATCTTACATAATGAGCAAAGGAGTACCCGAAGGACTAAGGTAGGAAAATGACTAAGATCAATGGATTTGATCTTAGTCCGTTACATATTGTAACTCAGTCCTTCTACTCAGTCCTTGTACTCAGTATCACTATCTGATACTGAGTACTGATACTGATCACTCAGTATCAGACCTAAACTTAGCTATATTATTCTACATATTAATCAAAGCTAGTCTAGGTTGTTTTGTTATCTTAAGATCCAAAGGGGTAAGGCTTTTTGCCTTAACAAAAAGTTGTAGATTATGTTCATCTTCTTCAAAACCTTTCATCATGAAGAACTTTCATCATGAAAAACCCATATTAGTTAATTAAACACAAAAATCCCAACAAAATCACAGAAACAACAGGTATCACTTCTTAAAATCATGAAGAACTTTCACAGAAACCCATATTTTTTTCTAGAATTCTGGCCCTGTTAAACAGGTAAATCTGCCTGTTAACATTTTGCCCGTTTCATTTCATAGCATTCGGGTCATAGTCAATCTTTTAATCCACCCGGTGATTTACTAATGTATTTGTAACTAAGTCGTTCTTTGGGCAATTTGAGATTTACGAGGCTCCTTAAATATAAAATTTATTGTTTTCGTATGTTATTAAAAATTTCTGTAGGCCATCCGTGATTTATCACGGGTTATAGGCTAGTATATTTTATACACCACAAAACTACTATACTCAACGTATAAGTTTAAAAAGCATAAGTTGTAAATGAAGTAACTTTTATGGTGCACAAATTAACAAACAAATATCACATAGAACAAAACAAAAACAAATTAAAATGAGTGCAACTTGATAAACAACAGCCCAAGAAGCCTGATAAGTAATAAACACAACCAAAGCGGAGACAAATTGAACCAAATTTAAATAAATAAACATATGTTTTTGGTAACTGACTCATTTTACGAACCGAATAATCACAAGTTAACCACCCACTTTACGCCAGCCCAAAGTTGACACGAGTGAATCTCAATAACCAAAAGATTTTTTTCGTTCTCATCGTGATTGAACTTATAGCCTTTTATCCTCGCAGTGAACTAGTGATCGAACTTGTACTTTATGGAATTTAACTATTTTTAGAGATAATATTTAACTATCAACACCACGAACAAATCTTTCTTCTTGTTTTATTATTTACAAAACAATAACAGTAGAAAACTGTTTGTGGCAAACTGGCAAACATGGTTTATGTACAACAAACACCATTAGTTCTTTAAGCCAAAAATCAAACCATAAAGAAAAATAACTTCACAATTAATGAAACAAAATAAAAAAAATATCTCAAAATGCAATCCCCATTTCTTTGTTTTTTTTTCTGTTATTTCCATTTTACTTACAAATAATGTTCATCTTGTTCATAGTCTCTCTACACTAATCATTGGCATTTTCTCCCGATTGATTCAAAGAACACAACCATAATCCTCTACCTTTTGAATGCAAATTCGACATCCTAAAACTCGATCTCGAGTAGCTCGCTAACTGAGACCGTTTCACCAACGATGAAATCGTGTCCGTACCTCTAATACATAAATTACTATTTACTTTTACCCTCGGTAAATTTTGTGAGCTAATCAAAGACCGTGAATTCGGCTTCTGTTTACATAAAGGAGTTGTTTCTTGTGTAGTTATAATGTCGTTTTCGGTCATTGAAGAACACGGGCAACACGACAGAGAATACGGGAGCGGTTTCAATGGCTGAACGAGCAGTTTTGTGGTTGTTAGCTTTTGAAATGAGACGATTGCATGGCGACACAACGGGCATGGGATTGAGCCCGGTGGCCCGTTTGGTGGATTTGAGGTGGTGCTAGTGGAACATAGATATAATGCACATCGAGTGCATAATTCGTGTAAACAACCTGTGATTAAGGTGATAATGTTAAGTTTATGGGATGATTTGAGGGTTTAATTGTAATTTGTAAGATTAGGGTTTTATGGGTACCTGATGCTGCTACAGTGCATTTATTTTCCAAACAAACAGCACATGGATCGGTGTAATTTGAACGCAAATCACCGGTCCATCCACATTCACTGCACATGCAAACATGAAAGGACACTTTAGAGGTTGACTTTTGGAGTCAAACTGACAAATTTGAAGACTAGTCTAAATTATTTAAATTGAAGTTCAAGAATTCGATAAATTCATGAACCCTTTTACATATTGGTACAAAGTTTGTAAAAAAAATTCCACTATCATTTACTCTCCATGCAAAAACAAAATGATGGTAGAGGTTGACTTCTATAGTCAAACACACAAATTTCAACAAATTTCAAACTCTTCCAATTTCTTGCCAAAAAGGTTGATAAATTCATGAACCCTTTAGCATATTGGTGTAAAACATGTAAATAATTTCAAATGCTTTCTTGCTTATGAAGAAGATTAAAGTCAACACTAACCGTGCAATTTTGACCACACTCATAAGAGGAATGCACAAATATGGAGAAGAAGGTAGAATTGTTTGGTGTTGTGGTTGTGAACTAAGAATTTCTTCAAGCCAATCTCTATGCCATAAACGAGCAACTTCCAAAGGATTCCATCTTTTCAAATATAAACACACAAATTAGTACAACTTAAACTAAGAATGAGATTAATTAGCATAAAATCATCAAGAAAACATGCAAATTGTGAATAAAATCCATACCCTTTTGCATTTTCAGCAGTTAAACTGGCACCCTTGGCTATCAGAATCTGAGAAAAAAAAACAATATATCAACCAAGAAGATCGTTTAACACACATTTTTTTTTTCTTTTTAATTATAATTTTCTTAACAAAATAAACTCACTTGGCAACAATGTGGATTCCCACCATACGCCGCATAATGAAGGGGCGTGCTTCCAGCACCTAAAACCACAAATTTTGGTTCTAAATTGCAACTATATTATTTAAGAAACACAATATTTACATATTATATTTAAAAATATACCAATCAAATCAATTGTAGTTCCATCTTCCAGAGTTCTTTCATTTACAGATGCCCCCAAATCAAGGAGTAAATGTAAACTATCAACATGCCCGTTTAATGCAGCCATATGAAGAGCGGTTACACCACCATCAGCAGCTTTATTTATTATATCATAAAGGGAATTTCTACAAAATAAATAAATTTTCAATTTTTATCAGACCCCATATACCAAAAACCTCAAAAATCAAGATTTCTTGAAACATACCCTTCAGAGACAAATTCTTCGATTCTTGATTTTTTCTTTACAAACTTATGAAACTTAGAAACACTTGGGATGACATCAGCAAGAAGGATTCTAATGCATCGTGAATGTCCATTTAGAGCAGCTAAGTGTAATGCAGTACCTCCGTTTAGATAATCGGTTTTGTGGATCTAATATATTTGATGATTATTTATTAGCTTAAAGTTTGTATTTATAAAACATAAAAACATTATGATATACGGTAAAAATACCACAATTAATGTTAGATATTCATACGTTTGCTTTGAACAGAATAAGGGTCAACACAACCTCCCAATGACCATATTGACATGCTTGCATCAATGCAGTCTGTTCACATGAAGATAAATTACAAAATACAAATTTTATTAGCTTAAATGTGGCAATTTCAGTTAATTTACTTACAAATAGGTCAATCTGGTGTTGTTTACAAAAAAAAGTATTTCAAGTTGACCCATTTTCCCAAACACAAAATTACCCGTTTCGACAAATAATTTCAACCCGCCCATTTTACCACCTGTAGTTAAGATGATCATGAATCCTAACCTGCCCGCGACAATTCCTGAGATTAATGTCAACCCCCGACGCTATCAAGAGCGAAACGATCTAAAAACAAATAAACATAAAATCTTTACTATAGATAATTAAATCACTTACAAGTTTTAAATATTCGATCAAGATTTGTTGATATAAATTTATAGAACATTATACCTCATGGTGACCTTGAGCTGCAGAATGATGAAGTGGCGAATTTCCACCCACAAAAGTGGAATATTTAACAAGTCTTGGATTATATTCCAACAAAGCTTTTGCTTCTAGAAGATCACCATCTCTTGCAGCTGTAACTAACCGCTCTCCAGAAGCTGAGCACCCAAATGAATTCCCCACAAGACTCACAAGTTCCATGATTTTTCTTTTTAAAATAAATAATGAGATAGTTTCAGTTATATTTGGTAGAAATGAAGATTTTTGGTGAAGTTTCTTTACCTAATAAATGAAGTTTGTTGATTCTAGTTGCACACGACTTCTATGTTTTTTTACCAAATTATTAGCGACCAGTGAATGGATTAGTTTCATGAATCGTTAACAAGATTGAAGGATAAATTCCACCTAATACTAAGAATATTAGTTACAAATGTAGGCTTTGACCGTTTGATCATGAAATTATGTGTATATTCCTTCAAGTATCTCCAAGAATCCAAATTTATGTCACTTTTGAACAAATTAACACAAACCCACCTCGAAACTTCCCTAAAAATTTAATTTTGTACAAACCCAACTTTAAATTTTCCTAAAAGATTCAAATTTTATCACAAACATTCAACACCCAGAAACTCGAATGTGAAGGGAATGAAAAAGAATATAAAAACTAAATATAATTTTTGAGTTCCTGCGGAAATGGCAAAGATTGTAGGACGCTCACATATTTACAAAGAGAGCTCTTTTAGTCTATGATGCCCAAATTGAAGTTGTGATCTTGATCGTGATTCTGTCTTTTGGGGGATTTTGGAATCCAAAACCCACACACTTGTGATGAATTGATGACCCACCAAATGTTCGATGAGGATCTTAATATGATCATATACGAGTATGAAACTTGATAAGTTTTACAAGAATAGTCCCTGATCTATATTAAATTTGCAGGTTTTATCCTTTTGACATTTTTATTTTATTGCTAATAAATTACTACTATGTGTATTTGAAAACGATTGAGGCCGACTAAGACTTGGTAATAATGATTAACATAATAAGATAAAAAAGTCGTCCATGCCCTCTTTCATATTTTCTTGGCTTTATCCTTTTGTCTATTCAAGGAAATAAGGAATATATCAACTTAAATATGTGTATTCTTATTAAAATAATATCATCTTGATTCGGAGTTTGGTTGGGACTAAAAAATACGATAACTTGCAAAAGTTGCCATCATTCGACTATTTTAGCCGTTCCTAGTTGTAGGCTTTTCATATAACTACTTCTATTTTTTCCGTTCAAAAAACTACTTGTATTTTTTTATCAATCAAAATCCAAATGATTAACTCTTCATGTTCAATGAGGATTCAATTTAAATTAAGGCTTGATGAGAGTGTGAAACTTGACTAAATACAAAGATAGCTCGTCGGTTATTTGGTAGTTTGGAGGGTGAGAATTGACGCGATTGGTGATAATAGTAATGAAGCTTGACAAGACGGGATTACAATAGTTGTTCTCAAACTATTTTCCGATCTTAAGTTTAGTAATGGAGCTTTATAGTTTTGTCATTTAACCAATGTCGTATTGAATCAATATAAATTCATAGTTACTCATTTTTACATACTTAAAATGAGTTTGATGCGACGTTAACCAAATCATGTTAAGCCGAACCAGAAGATGAAATTAATGGATTTACAAAGGATGGAACTGAAGTGTTGAAACTACATAAAAAAATGAAGCAAATTACACTTTAGTTGGTTCCGTTTCACTCTTGATGTATTGCCCAACGAACAAAATAAAAGATTAAATTGCATAACTTCAAGTACTATATTCAAAATAATAGAGTAGTTTTTGATTCCTTTGGTTTCGCCATCTACTTTGAGTTTTCGGTGCATGAAGAGAGGCTTGAAATTTCGTCTTGGATTGATCATGGAATATGAGTTTGTGTATCTTTACCAAATAAAGAACATGTATTTGGTGACTAAAATCCCAGCTTGCGAAAAAAGGGGCCGACGGAATTTTTGATCTGTCCAATTGATGGGAGATTGGGGTGGGGTCCACGGGCCACAGAAAAGTCCACATTTGTGGGCTCAACACACAAAGAGGAGAGCTGCTAATCTTCCCACTAGCACGAGAGGTAACAAATACGATATTTTAGTTGCAAGCGATGCAGTTGGAATGGGATTAAATCTTAACATAAGATGTGTAGTTTTTTACAAATTATCGAAATATAACGGGGATAAAATCGTGCCCGTGCCCGCTTCACAAGTGAAGCAAATTGCGGGTCGGGAGGTCCGTAGAGGGAGTATCTACCCAAACGAGCTAACAACCACTTCACATTTAGAAGATCTCGATTACTTAATCGAATGTTTAGAAAAATCATTCGATGATGTCACCAAAGTCGGTTTATTCCCGTTCTATGAGCAAGTCGAGTTATTCGCAGGACAAATTGCCGACGTTACATTTTCCCAATGACTCGAGAAACTCGGGGTTAGACGGACGTGCAAACATGACCACATAAAAAAAGTTGCTAACATGTTGGAAAAAGTGGAACAATTGTCTCTAGAAGACCGATTCAATTTTTGTTTTACTTAAGAATATGAATTTTTTTAACTGTGTGATTTTGCAGGGTAACATTGTCGAGCATGTAAACTTGAGTTCTGTGTGATAAAAATATTAATTGATCATCTTTGTGATTTGTAGGTTAGTGAGATTGATCAAATTATGTTCAATTCACAATGGTATCAACTCTAATGATTTTGATTAGTTTTTAGTTTAATCTTTGCAAAATTGTTGATGATAATAACCATTTACCTAAGTCAATTTGTTTATTTTATTTATTACATTACTAGGCTATAACCCGTGATAAATCACGGGCTGTCATTAAAAATTTCAAAGTAATTAATATGTAATCGGTGACATAACGAAATATATATAATACAGTAAATTAAAAATGACATGGAGATATACGAAGAAATCCGAATCGGGAAAAACCACATGCTGAGGAAGCCGAGAGTGAATGCAGTATATAATCTTCTAGTGTTTACAAAAGTTGACTAAAAAAGACTTACTGAGTAAACATAAAACATAATAAAATACCTAAATTGTAACTACAATTACACCAAATCCTTATTTAAGAAACAATTTGAAATAATAAAATTAAGGATTAAGTTAATAATGTTGACCAGATAAAGCATTTGACCGACTGGAGTAATAACATAGTTGACTTCTTTATTTTCAGAGTCAAATGAACCACTTTTACAAGCTAAAAAAAGAGTCTGAACAACTTCTTGTGGAATAACCTGAATAAATATAAATCTTAGTATTTAATAATTGATTTAAGATATACATATAATGTAAATTAGTGTATGCAGATTTAATGAAAAAATCATAAATACCCTAGAAACGCTAATTAAGTCCTTAGAACAAATTGAAGATCCAAATAGGCAAGCAGGTCCCTGTTAGAATTCAAAAATACAAGATTAATACAACAACGGGACCGTTTTATCCAACAAATCTATAAAATTATTGTGCTATAATAGTTTTGCAACAAAATTTACATGAGTTTGAAAGGAAAAAGAGTGGTTTGGGTAAATCCAATATGGCCCGTTTCAAGTTTCAACCAATACAAAAAAAGTTCCTATTTTGACCTGTCACATAGACTGCCCGACCTACCCATTTTCCCACCTCGGATTGAATTTACCAAAGAATTCTGAAACTTAAAAGAGTTTATATGAGTCAGTAAATGTTGTTTCTCTATGTCCAGATTGAAGTTATCAATGTAACATGTTAACCACAACATAGGTGCTGATTCAAAGAAGGATTAAGTATCTCCATCCACAACATCTAAGGTGTTAACCACATCCATTGTAAGAAACACTAAGATGAAAAAATGATTAGATAACTTAATAAATTGGGATAGTTAAAATAAGAAAAAAAAGGTTAATTTACATTGTTTGAAGTTATAACAATCACATATTATCTATTTGAGTACTTGGAAGATTCTAATTATTAGTGACTTGTGAATAACACTCAAGTTAATCAAATATGTGTAAACCACATAAAGACAACAATGTAGATCATTTCTAAATAGCTAAAGCAAGCACTTAAACAGAAATTTAAGCACTATTTAGGATCAACTTACTTGGTATTTACTTGCTTTAATATCTGTGAATACTTGCTCTTGTCTGCATGCACATCTAACATATCAACATTCAGGTCATAGCTGCACAATTAATTCTGAATACCATAAGCTAGACTGATTAATCTAATAAAATAACCATTTATATTGACAATTTATAATATTATTTAACTACCCAGTTAAATCCAAGCTCTCAAACACTTCTCTTAATGTAAGATACGTTCCATGATTTCCATCCAGAAAAATTACAACCTGAAAAAATAAAAAAGAAGTCACAAACAGAAATCAATATGAACAACAAATCAACGACAACAACAGATTACCTCGTCAAGTTCTTTTCTCAATTTTGACTTTATGAACCTTAAAAGATGTTTTTGATTCATGCAAGCAGAATGATGAACATGAGTATTGACTTTCCGGACGTTATAAAAGTCACGATGCGGTGCACTTTTCCGAGCTAGGAATTCTTTATCCGCATTTAGTATCAAACGAAGTTTGAATTTCTTGATAAAAAAATATAACAAAGTCAGATTATAATTTATATTCATACATAATATTCGTAAAATATAATATAGAATATAACTTAATGGTCCCAAACCAACCAAAATTCATGGTAAACCGTCCCATTCACACCACGGAAAAGAATTGTATAGTGATATTGCAATATTACCCAATTATTATTTATTAATAATTTAAAATATGATATAGCAAAATTAACTTAAGACGGACGGACATCCAAATGTTTTGCCATATAATTGCATTCAAAAGTATCAATCTTTAATGCATCAGTTACTCCTTGATATCATAGATTTCTGACTCCTTAAGATTAGCGCCGACTGTTTTTAATCCAACTTAAAGTTCTTCAAAAGTAATTTGACCATATTATCGGCATTTTTCATTTAAGCATTTGTTTTAGCCTAGCTACTGTATATAACTTGAAAAACATTTTTTTAATAAAAGAATTAAAAATCAACATGTGATACCGTTGACTTTTTAAGGTCAGCAGGAAATATTTCCAAATTCAAAATAAAAAATGAAACATTACAATAAACGGGTCATTTTCGTGTCTGGTTGTAGATAAACGGGTCAAAAAGTGAACCCAATTAAAACTTGTTTACCAGTCGAACTTCAATAGACCACATACACACATAACCAGAGAACAAATAATAAAAGTTATGGCCAGTCAAATAATTAAGAACATTCTTATATAGAAAAGAGCCATTAGTTAAGCGCCATTAATAAGGCAAATTTCATTAATTTGATAATATCAATGTCCTTATCACAAAAATAACCTATCTACATACACTTTAGCATCAAATATACCTTCATATTATCAATTTAATAAAAGTGCAGTGGTAGCAGCCGCAGCCGGTTTTAACCTGCATCCTTTTATGAATAGCTTTATAGCATTGTATGCTATAAAAAGGAACCTTTGATTTAGAATCAACTAAATAGCTAATAATATAATTTTTTGTAATTTAAAGAATTGAGAAAAATAGAATTTTTTTTAATCACCCAAACATGGAATTCCTGAATATTTAGTTAGATTCAAGGTTTTAAACATACCATAGAAATAAATGAACACCACTCTTAATCCCAAGAGATTGATAAAAAAAACACTCACAGTTTCAGCAAGAGGAAATCTCCACAAATCACCTTCATGCCCTTTTTTAAAAAATCAGCCACCAAAAGCTCCTTGTTCTCTGAAATAATCAATTCTTCTCATCACAATCTCTCTTCGCAGCTCCATTGACTCGTTAAATGCTATGCGGCCCGGATTCAAAACAATATTTCATTTTTTTATCATGAAAATAATCCAAATGTGGTTCGTAGTTTTGACCATTTTCATAATGTAATATTTGCATAGAATCTCCAATTTCAACCGGAAGTTATGTGTCAGGATCGATTAACTATGAACGAGTTAATAAACACCTTAGATCTAATTGATGATAGAAGTTGCAGCGGATCAACACTATATCAATGAATTAAGAACAATGAACTGTAAGAACAATATGTGAGAATATTAAGAACACAGTTTCACAAAAAGCTTCAATGTATATTATTGAATCACAATACACACGTACGTTTACAATTACTAAGGAACTATTTATAATAGTCCTTGAAGCCCAACTATTTACCCTAGTTATTCTAGGACTTGATTTACATTCGAATTATAAAGATATACATTGAATTACATTCTATAACTATCTCTGCGAAGATCTCGGACTTGATATGTTCCATAAACGCGTTATCAGTAGTAAAACTAATCACCAGTAGTAAGTTTGCAATGTCAGTAGTAAGTAAGGTGATCAGTAGTAAGTCCAGATACATCGTCAGTAGTAACTACTAATGATCAGTAGTATCTTCAATATGCCTTGATCAGTAGTAACTAAGTTATAGACTTCACCAGTATCAACTTCATCAGTAATAAGTAATTCTGCCCCATCAGTACTAAACATAATATTCATCAGTAGTAAACATGATCAGTACTAACTGCAGCATCAGTATTAAGTTGATCTGTGATTTTGTTCCAACAATCTCCCCCTAAACTTATTGATTCTCTGTCAATCACATAAGTTTCTTTTGTTCTTCTTCTTCTTTCTTTCTTTCTTTTCTCCAACGTTCTTTGATTCTGTTGATGTCTTTGCTCAATGATGTATTTGCTGTTTCTCTTTGTGAAATAATTCAATTTGTTTTGAAACATAACAGCATCATAAGGTTTCATCATTGTATTTGTGAATATCTGATACATAGTCTTCTCAGAATGTGGATATTCTTTTTCATATAAGTAGAGCTCACATACTTTGCCTGACTTTTCAAAGAAGTACATATTAGCAATTGGAATCACATTCCAAGCATAAACATTTCCTTGATCTGTAAATTGTTCTGGATAGTTGTCTGGATAAAATGCAGCATCTATCATTTTTGTTAAGTATCCAGCACCAGATTCTCTCCATGTTTTCTTTGCCATCCTTGGTTTTCCAATGATCAGAAGCTTAATAACATCACTTCTTGAGCATGAACTAATCAATGGTAACCATACAGTAAATCTTTGTACTACTTTATCTTCCCTTATAATTTCTATGACATTGTTAGGCATAACCCTCCAATTGATGATTGGATTGTTCTGCAAGGGAGCAACAGGCACTTCAAGAACAGGAATGATTTGTGTTTTTGACTTCTTTTGAGTACTCTGTTCTTGAGTAACAGCCTTTCTCTTCTTTGATTGGGGAGTTGAGGATTCACCAGTAGTTGATGTACTACCAGTTTTGATTACTGTTGGACTGATTGGAATTAGGGCTTTTGCTTTCTTCTCTTCTTTTGCCTCTTGTTCAGCCAAATCCTTTTTCTTGGCAGCACAATAGTTTTCAATAATTGTCATCATCTTCATTCTGCCAAATGACTTTGCACTATGCCCTTTTGTTTTCAAGTAATCAATCATATTAGTTTTCTGTTCAAATACATCATCTGTTAACTCACTCTTAGTTCTCTTGCATTCAGAAACCAAATCTTCAAGACAGTTAATGTGTTCTTCTTCAACTTTTCTAAGCCTCTTGAATTCTGCTTTTTGAGCTTCTATCTGAATGTCTTCTATTTGAACATGTACTTGAACAGGAATTTTAGTTTCTTGAGTTTTCTTCTTTTTATTCTCCTCAAGAGCTTGATACATCTCCACTTTCTCCAAAAATTTCTTGTGTTTTACCCTCCATCTGGACTGCTTTTCTGATCTGACATGATTAATTTTGTTCACCATTTGGTGACCTAAGGCTCTATTGGGATAGTCATCATCATAGACTTCCTTTCCTTTTCCAATACAGGCAGATGGTGGAGGTGGAGTGTATTTCATATCGGGTACACCCAAAATCAGAAGTTTTGGATAGAACAAGTGTAGTTGATCTTCTGATAGAATTTTAGGGTGTGGAGGAAGTGTACATTCATCTACCTCAAACCAATTCACATTATCATCAATGTCAGGTATGATAAGTGGTTGATCAGGTGTAGGTGGTTTGGTGATGATTTCAAATTTTTCTCTTTCAATTAGCTCTGGTAACTTCAAATCTTCCTCTTCAGTAGTAACCAAGGTAGTTACTACTGATACTACATGAGTTACTACTGATAGGGCATCAGTAGTATTTGTTGCTTTTATTTCCTCTTCCTGACTTACTACTGCTATTATATCAGTAGTAGGAGTTACTACTGATACTTCTTTTTCAGCTTGTTCTTCCATGGGAGCAGTTGTCATTGGAACATCATCAACAACCATCTTTTCTGGGCCTTCATCAATATTTGTTTCTTTGAGATTGAGGAGAGAAGTTGCTGCTGCTGCAATTGATTCATCAATCATACTCTGAATATTGTCCTTCTCCCCCTTAGTGAGCTCAACTGGAGGAGCCTCACTATCATCAATCTTCTTTTTCAATCTTCTTATAATCTTTGTTTGTTGATGAAGCCTGTGTTCATATAACCTCATTCGTTTGTTGATGGTATTTACATGTCTTTTCATTACTGCAATAGTTTTTCCTTGATTTGTAAGATACTTAAGACAATCTTGTACAGTGGATTCAAGAGAATTCACTTTATCCGTCAATTGTTTGGTTTTAATACTGCCCTCACTCCATCTAGCAAGATCATCGGGCTCACTGAAAGGTACATTGGCTTTAAGGTTTTCCATCCTATCCATCAAATCCATAGATCTACCCTCATCACTTCTTGGTGATTCATTGGGTTGTTTAGACACCCTCTTCTTCCTAGAAGAAGCAGAGATGCCCCCCCTTTTGGTTTCTTGGCACCGGGGTCCTTTAAGTAATTCCTCAAATGAGTCATCACTTAAAGTTGCCGAGGTCTGGGTCTTAGTGATGTTTTCACTGTCCTGTGCACCCACCTTTGGGGCATCAGTAGTGAAAGCCCTCACCTCATGTCCTCTCTCCTCCTTGGAGGACAACTCTTTGAGCCTGGGGTGTGACTCGATTTGTCCCCTGGTGTCCTTTAAAGATGTTTTCTTTCTTTTATAGATTGTGGATATATTTTGGGTGACATTGGGCAGGTCTTCCACAGAGTGAAGAGTAGCACTCTGAGGATTTATTTCAAGTTCCTGGGACACATTCAGGACTTCTATATTTGTGGGTGATTGAGTGACTGTTTGGGGTGGTGTTTGGGCTGCATTTGGGGGTGATGGAGTGGGTTGAGGTTCAATTTGGGTTGTATCTATGATTGAACCCTCTCCAAGTTGTGGTTGATCTTTGATCATATTAGGAAACAAAGGGGTTTCCTTGCCCGAAAATTTAAATTGTTTTCTCATATTTGAGAAAACTTTCTTGTTCAACTCAGGAATGATAAAAATATTTTTGGGAGTTGACAAGTTTTGTAATTCACAGTTTATGATATGTTGGAGAAATCTGGGATACATTAAAATTTTTGAAGAACTAAGATTTCCCAACATACCTTCAAAAATCATGTATGAAAAATTAAATACTTGGTCTGTGCATAAACAGACAACAGCAGAGGCTATTGCCTTATTAAACTCATTCCAAGTACTTCGTTTTGGAGAAATACAATGCTGAATAGTATGTACAAGAAATTTCCATTGTGGGGAGAGAAGACCTTTTTGAAAAGTTACTATGTTAAGTCTTCCCTCATAACCCATTTTATTTAAAATTTCAGCAATGAATTCCTTAGGAAGTGTAAACATACCTGTATCATCATGTAGTTGTAGATGATGTCGAATAGATTGTTCAGTGATTGTGATTGTCTTTCCATCCACCGATGATTTTATCATGGGCACAGTTGCACCCTCTGTTCTTTCAGCATTGGTCTAAAAGTCCACCAAGTGCTGTTGATATGCTTTCGGTTTGACAGTTAATGCAAACTTGATATATGAATTTTTTAAGAAATTGACTATTGGACGAAAGTCTTTTTTTCCATCTGGATTGCGTAGAAACGCACACATATTGTGGAACTCTGAATATTTGAGATCTGTTTGAACATTGAGAGATTGTAGAGTTGCCATTGTTGGTGATTTGAGAGAAACACGTAAGAATTTTGTTACTGATGAAGAGTTTTTGATCGTAAGCTAGTGTTTATCGAGAGGATTTAGTGAATCGAAGTAAAGATAATGCTAAACTAATCGACTGCCGCCTTTTACATCTTTCGATTTAACCTGCACAAAGACTAAATTGCCCTTCGAATCATAACATAACGGTTATTTTCACGGGGGTTAGTTTGGTAATTTGATTCTGAAAGACCAGTAGTAAATTTGATACCAGTAAGAGAACGTCAGTAGTATCTACGAACATCAGTAGTAACTAAGGATTTTGACATCAGTAGTAACTATAGACATCAGTAGTAACCACCCACACACAAGACCAGTAGTATATGTGAATACCAGTAGTACTGACTTACCAGTAGTATTTATGTAAACCTAATACACACCAGTAGTATTGACCTACCAGTAGTATTTTGTGCACATGCCTACATACCAGTAATACAGATCTACCAGTAGTAAAACACTTAAACAAATAAATAACTTTTTACAACAAAAACTTTACACATGATTTTAAGTGAGATTTTAATTTATCAAAATCATTCCAATACTGCTAACCAAGAAGTTGAATCTTCCTACATCAAATGCTTTTGTAAAAAGATCTGCTAATTGATCATCAGTATGAATTTTAACCACTTTGATTAATTTCTTTTCATTGCAATCTCTTATAAAATGAAATCTTATTTCAATGTGTTAAGTTTTAGAGTGTTTTACTGGATTGTTCACAATACTAATAGCACTTTGATTATCAATAAAAATAGGAGTTTTAAGGATAGAGATACCAAAGTCTAGAAGTTGGTTTTGAATCCAGAGTACTTGAGCACAACAAGCAGATGCAGCTACATACTCTGCTTCAGCAGTTGATGTTGATACATTTGTTTGCTTCTTGCATTGCCATGACACCAGTCTTGATCCAAAGAATTGACATCCACCAGTAGTGGACTTTCTATCTTGACATTCACCTCCATAGTCACTATCTGTGTAGGTTATGAGTTCAAAGGATGAATCATGTGGATACCATAGACCAAGTGATGGTTTGCCTTTCAAGTATCTGAATATTCTTTTGACAGCCTGTAAGTGTAGTTCTTTAGGTCTTGCTTGATATCTTGCACAAACACACACACTATACATAATGTCAGGTCTTGATGCAGTTAAGTACATCAAAGATCCTATCATTGATCTATACAAGTGTTCATCTACATCCTCCCCCTCAACATCTGGATGTAGGTGTTTGTGTGTTTCCATTGGTGTACTTGCACTTTTGCAGTCTTTCATATCAAACTTCTCCAAGATGTCTTTAACATATTTTGATTGGTTTATCAAAATACCATTTGTTCTTTGACTGACCTGGAGTCCAAGGAAGAAGTTCATTGGACCCATAGAGCTCATCTTGAATTTAATCTGCATCAGTTCTTCAAATTCTTTGCATAATAAATCATTGGTTGAACCAAAGATGATATCATCTACATAGATTTGTACCAGTAGTATATCATCTTTGACTTTCTTTGTAAACAAAGTTTTGTCAATGGCTCCTCTTTTAAAGTTATTCTTCAATAGATATGATGATAATGTATCATACCATGCTCTTGGTGCCTGATGTAGGCCATACAGAGCTTTATCCAGTTTGAATACATAATCACCATGTTTTGGATCTTCAAAACCTGGAGGTTGGCAGACATAAACCTCTTCTTCAATCTTCCCATATAGGAATGCACTCTTCACATCCATTGGATAGACTTTGAACTTTTTGAATGAAGCATATGCTAAGAATATTTTTATTGCTTCAATTCTAGCAACAGGAGCATATACTTCATCATAGTCTATTCCTTCTTCTTGAGTGTATCCTTGGGCTACAAGTCTGGCTTTGTTCTTGATTACTATACCTCTTTCATCTTTCTTGTTTCTAAAGATCCATCTTGTTCCAATGGCTCTTTTTCCTTTGGGTAGAGGTACAAGTGTCCAAACAGCTTGTAACTTGAATTGAAGGAGTTCTTCTTGCATTGCCTCAATCCAGTTTGAGTCCTTCATTGCTTGTTGGATCTTCTTTGGTTCATCCTGAGACAGAAAGCATTCAAACATACATTCATTAGCAATTAAACTTATGTTACACATGTTTGCAGTTAAGCTTTTATTTAATTTGCTTCTTGTTTGCAGTGGTGAGTTAACATCACTTAGAACAAGGTCTAATGGATGGTTCTTCTGAGTCCTTGTAGTTGTAGCTCTATCAACTACTAGTTGATTTTCAAGGTTGGACTCATTTGTCTCAGGTAATTGCTCCTCTAGTGATCCTTCATTGTCATTGATGTTTGGTTCATCATCATCTTGGTCAGAGTCACTACTGCTATTGTCTTCATTGAGATCAGTAGTATTGTTGTTGTTACTGAGATCAGTAGTATCTTGAGAATCTAGGTTATTGCTAGGACCAGTAGTATTTTGAGTACTATTACTGGTACCAGTAGTATTTGAATTACTACTGTCCTCATTCTCAGAGTTACTACTGGTTTCAGAATTTGAGTTATTACTGTCCTCAGTATTAACTGTGGGAGCAGTATCAACTATTATGTATCTCATCTTTTCTTGACCAGTATTAACAGATGATGTTCCTTCCTTCTGAGTGTGACAATTTGAATCACCTGCATTTAAATCCATGTTAGAATTAAAGGATTTGGTTAGATTGTCTATGTTAAATAGCCAATCTGGACCATTTCCTTGTTCATGAGGAACATTTTCATTAAAGGATACATTGATGCTTTCTTCAATTATCCTTAATCTCTTGTTGAACACTCTGTATGATTTGCTTTGAGTAGAGTATCCCACAAAGATTCCATCATCAGCTTTGCAGTCAAACTTACCAATTTGTTCTCTTGTAATCAGAATGGTACAAGGACAACCGAATGATTTTAAAAAACTTATAGAAGGTTTTCTTTTATTAAAAAGTTCATATGGTGTTTTATAGTGTGGCTTCACTATTAATACTCTGTTTTGAACGTAACAGGCAGTATTAACAGCTTCAGCCCAAAAAGTGATTGGTAATTTTGAATCTGCTAACATTGATCTTGCTGCTTCTATGATGGTTCTATTTCTTCTTTCAGCTACACCATTTTGTTGTGGAGTTCTAGGTGAGCTGTATTGCCTGTCAATACCTTTGAGATCACAAAAGTTAATTAAGTTAGCATTTTTAAATTTTGTGCCATTATCACATCTTATGGCTTTAACTTTTTGATCAGATGTATTCTCCAGTTTAACAATTAAGTTCTTTATGAGTTCACTTGTTTCATCCTTTGTCCTGAGAAAGAAAACCCATGTATATCTGGAAAAGTCATCAGTAATAACAAGACAATATTGTTTCTTTCCAATACTCATTACATTTGTAGGTCCAAATAGGTCCATATGTAAGAGTTGTAAAGGAACATAAATAGAATTCACAGATTTGGACTTATGAGAAGTCTTGTGTTGTTTACCTTTTAGGCATGCAACACAATGATGATCACACATGAATTGTTTTTGAGGTAGTCCAATGACCAAATTTCTTTTTACTAAATTGTTCATGTTTTTGAAATTAGTGTGACACATCCTTCTATGCCATAGTTCTGATTCAGTGGTGTTTGCCTTGGATATAAAACAGTAGACCTCATTTGAAGAAATGAGTTCTCCCCCTATATCCAGGCAATACACATTGTTTCTCCTTGGAGTTCTTAAGACAACATATTTTTCATCTAAAATAAAGTCAGGAGAAAGAATGATGCACTCAATGTCTGTGAAAAGAATTTTGTTCTTTTTATCACAAACTTGAGACACACTGACTAGATTGTATTTTAGTTCAGCTACATAAAATACATCATCAAAGGTAATTTTGCCATTAGTAACAGTACCTTTACCTGTAATCTTACCTCCCTTTGGGTTCTCACCAAAGGCTACATAACATCCATCAAAAGACTTGAAATCCTTAAGAATTTGCAGATTTCCAGTCATGTGCCTTGAGCATCCACTATCAATATGCCATGTTCTTCCTTCTTCTGGGATCTGAATGCTCTGCACAAGTGAGTAAAGGATCAGTTAAGTTTGGGAACCCAAGCTTTATATGTCTTGGGTTCATCCTTTGAGAAATCAGATTTAGAACAGTTAACCTTAAACATTTTTGGTACCCATACCTTTTTAGTACTGGTGTTCTATTTTACTACTGACCTTTTAGTTGTGTCAGTGTTTACTACTGATCTTGGTCTATACCCATTGTTCTTAGCTTTTGAATACTTTACTACTGATGGACCAGTAGTATTTGGGTACTTACTATATTTAGAATGACCAGTAGTGTTTTGAAATTTTGGTTTGGTAGCAGTAGTATTTTTGAAATTAGGGTTTTTACCAGTAGTGTTTTTGTACTGGTACCAGACAGCATTATAATTAGGGTTAACACCAGTAGTAAAATTGTTACAGTTTTTACTGGTGTTGAAAAATTTAAAATATTGTTTATTTTGATTTGATTTGCCATTGTTCTTGAAGTAATTGCTGTTCTTTGGGCTTCCAACTCTTCTACTTTGCACAAACCTTGATGCACGTCTTCCAAGTTTTGGTGTTTCAGCAATTGGAGTTTTTGTTTTATTTACTACTGAAGTATCAGTAGTATTTTTTAACTTCTTTGTTTTTGCCTTTTCTTTGGAAATTTTAAATTCTTTGAATTCTTTACAATTAATTGGATTGAAGTGACAATCCTTTGCTAAATGATTCATTTTGTTGCATATAACACATCTTAATTTCTTACTTTTAGCACCTTCAGGTATTCTTTGATCTAAGAGTTGATTTTTATTTCTTTCATTTCCCCTTTTTAAAATTTTTGGTATATTTTCTGCATTATATTTAGGAGAATCTTCTTCACTTTGTGTTGTTTGAAAACTTGTATCAATTGAGTTTGGAGATTCAGTTTGAAAGATTGTAAATTCAATTGAGTTTGTAGTTCTATCATCATCAGAAAAATCATTTGATTAGATGTTTCAGTATTAGATTCAGTTTGATTTTCACTTTTTAATTCATTAATTATTCTTTCTGAACTATCTTTAAGTGGAGGGATGAATTTATATGGAGGTGGTACAGCATGATATCCCACCCCATGTACAATCTTTTCTGTAGTTTGAGTGTTAGTTAGTTCATCAAGAATTTTAGTACTTCTTTCAAATTTTTTAATTGTCAATTTATTTTGTTCAATTTCAAGTTGACATTCTTCTAATTTACTTGTTAATTCTTTATTTTTTAATTCATAAAACTCTTTCTCATCTACAGCTTGAAGTAATTCTTCCTTTATCCTTTGATCAATCATCTGGTACACCTTTATCTGATGTTCTTGATCAGCAATCACACCATCAAATTCATGATTTCTTCTTACTGCTTTTGCTAAATCTTCATTTAATTTAGTGTTTTCCTTTTCTAAATTTTTAACAATTTTAATACATTCAGAAGTACAAGGTTTAGGTTTTACCTCAGATTTGCTGTCAGTAAAGGCCATGAGAGCTTGATTTTGAGCATGCTCTTCTGCTTGGAAACTCCAGTCATATCCTTGTCCTTGTTGTGAAACAAGAGCAGTTGATTTTGATCTTTTGTCTGGCTGAGGACATTCTTTTGCAAAGTGACCAAGGTTGTTACAGTTGTAACATATGACTTTAGTTTTGTCAAATCCAGCTTTGTCACCTTTGTTGTAGTTGAGACTTGTCCTACCAGTCCTTTTTAAGAATCTTTTGGTTCTTAGGCTCAGCATAGCCATCTGCCATTTAAGATCCATCTCCTCAAGATCATCTGGATTCAATTGTTCCAAATCATCACTAATCAGTGCAGTATGCACATGACTAGTGAAAAAGGATTCTCTTGCAGCATCTTCAGAATCTGCAGCCTTTCCTGTGGAGGTTTCTTGACCTTGACCTGTACTAGATACAAATGCAGCATTATTAGAAGAAATAGAAGGGTTCTTTTGATTTACCTCAGTTTCAAATACTCTGAGATCATTGTAGAGTTCATCTAACTCCTTTTCTTCTAGTGCATCTCTCTGTCTGTGTATCACTGTATACATGGCCCATTCTTCACTAAGGGACCTTAGGAACTTCATGTTGACATCTTCTTGATCCATCTTAACCCCAACCTGGTTAAGTTCACCGATTAGCTTGTTGAATCTGTCAAACACTTGAGTGAGTGTCTCATTGGGCTTTCCTTTGAAGTTTTCAAAGTCTTGCTTGAGAACAGATTTCATGTTCCTCTTGGTGCCAACGAATCTCTTCTCCAGTGCTTGCCACAGTACCTTTGCATCATCATACTCAACAAAGAGATGTTGATAGTCATTAGGAATGGCCAGTAGGAGCGTGCTTAGAGTTTTGAGTTCGATTCCTCTGTCTTTCTTCTCCTTTTCACACTTTAGTTTATCTGCTTCAGTTGCAGAACTGGTTGCTTGAGCCGGACCAGTTTTGTTTCCTTCAATGACAACTTCCCACATGGAATAATCAGTAATAAGCATGTATTGCTTAATACGATTCTTCCACATCCCAAAGTTATTGGGAGTGAGTATAGGGATTTTGTTGGCTTGAGTGCTTTCATTATTATCAGTCATGATTAATAATGTGTGTGTTTTTAAGGATTAAAATTTTTTGTTGTTCTTAACAAATAGTAGATCTAGAACCAATCAAGCTCTGATACCACTTGTCAGGATCGATTAACTATGAACGAGTTAATAAACACCTTAGATCTAGTTGATGATAGAAGTTGCAGCGGATCAACACTATATCAATGAATTAAGAACAATGAACTGTAAGAACAACATGCGAGAATATTAAGAACACAGTTTCACAAAGAGCTTCAATGTATATCATTGAATCACAATACACACGTACGTTTACAATTCGTAAGGAACTATTTATAATAGTCCTTGAAGCCTAACTATTTACCCTAGTTATTCTAGGACTTGATTTACATTCGAATTATAAAGATATACATTGAATTACATTCTATAACTATCTCTGCGAAGATCTCGGACTTGATATGTTCCATAAACGCGTTATCAGTAGTAAAACTAATCACCAGTAGTAAGTTTGCAACGTCAGTAGTAAGTAAGGTGATCAGTAGTAAGTCCAGATACATCGTCAGTAGTAACTACTAATGATCAGTAGTATCTTCAATATGCCTTGATCAGTAGTAACTAAGTTATAGACTTCACCAGTATCAACTTCATCAGTAATAAGTAATTCTGCCCCATCAGTACTAAACATAATATTCATCAGTAGTAAACATGATCAGTACTAACTGCAGCATCAGTATTAAGTTGATCTGTGATTTTGTTCCAACATTATGTCTATGCAGATGTTCTTGATTCTACACCAGCATCTACTTCATCCTTCAGACCGATAATTAATATCTTCAGATTAAAAGGCTAAAACAAACAACACCTCCTTAGTCCACAATAATCAGTTTAGAGATGAATCTGATTATATATTAGTCAAATAGTCAACTTATAAAAAAATGTATTCCATTTACATGAAGGTAAATCTAACACGTATTTTTTTAAAAAGTTTAGCTAACCTGAGATTTGTCAAGAAACATGTCGGAACTCTTCATGAACTTCACTTTCTATACTTTTACCAGATTCATAGTCAGCAACCACAGATTTCTCAAGCTTATCATTTGCATGAAGAAGCAAAATTTATATCAAATTAAATAAATTTTGAAAGGTGTGAATGGATATGCACTTTCATATACATCATTACACCTTAACAAAACCAAAAGCAGATTATAAAATAACAATTTCATAAAAGTCTCAAACAGTTGAAAATTTCTAAAATTGTCTAAAAATATTGCATTTTAAGTGATGATAACACAATGAACACACACAATACATAATACTTAATCAAGAACAAACAAACCCTAAATTTAATTTCAGTTTGAAAAGGATAAACATACAGTACAACATTATACAGTAAACATACATCAGCGGATTTGACCCGTAATCATAAACCCTAAATTCAATTTTGACCCGTAAATAGTAAATTGGCCAATTTGACCCGTAATCATAAACCCTAAATTCAATTTTAAGATGATAATTCAGCGGCTTCCACATCTTGAAGATGAACGATAAACGCTAAAAAAAATTGTAGAGTGTTATTGCAACATCTTTATCACGGTTAAAATGCAGATGTGGCAGACAGATGGCATTGAAAAACCGTTATTGCTTTGCTGGATTAAAGGTGGCATACATGACTCAGCAATGAGGTGGCAAACAAATTTAAAAAAAGCTTCTTTTAATAGAGATAAAAATGTCATTATGGAGGAATTCTTGGACTCATCCATAGACAACAATGTTCATATTGCTTGTGATCTTTGTGTAGTTTGTTAATGTGGTTTGTTTAATTTTTTTGGTTTTACTTCAACATTATTAATACCGATTTGTTTTTTTATCTAAATTATTGTCGCATTGGAAAGCCTAACTTAACTCATTCAAGTCTAATATTCAGGTCTAATATATATTTTTAGATTAATATTTTAGTCAATTTATGCATTTCTATATGAATTGTACATAATTGTTTTTGTTTTTGTCAAACACTATCTAATGTAAAGTACGTACTGCACTTAAATTAACACTAGAGGCACGGGTCCTTAAGCAGGTAGAGGATAATGTTTGAGTTTGTAGTATTAAAGGGCTTAACCCAATGACTCTTGAGCCCTTGAGGGTTTCTTAAGATTAAGGTTTTTTTATGATTGTTATTTATACGATGTCTTGTAATCCTTCTATCAATCAATCAAAATACAATTATCGAATTCTATTGTGTAGCATGTAAATGGTAAGATACGATTTCAAATAAAAATAATAATGTGCTGCTTAAAGAGCCAATATTGAGAGCAAAGTTATCCACATTGCCAAGTGTTGTCAAAAATGCAAAATGGTATCTACGAAGTTGTATAGATGGAACAATGTTTCACCCCTTAATATTTTACATGAGGATCTAACCACTTTTATGACTACCAATCATGACGATCATATTAAAACAACTATCACAGTTGAGATAACACTGTTCATTAGTGAATTTTTTCCATCTTATAGCTGTGTTTTCTTTCACTATATACATCCACTCAAGAATTGTTTGAATGAAATTAATATATGTAAATTGCAAAAAGAAAAAAAAAGAGTAAATTACAAGGATAATCCCTGTGGTTTGACATGCGTTTTGATTTGGTCGGTTTGTCACCGATGGTAACATGCTTTGGGTTAAACTCATAAAAGCCATATACGGGGACGGTGGTGGGTTGGACTTAACCGGTCGTGTGAGATCGGGTGCTACACCTTGGTCTCATATTATTAACATGATTCAGGTTTTTAAAAATAGGGGTATAGACCTTCTGTTGAATTTGAAGAAACGTGTGGGAGATGGAAAGCATACAAGATTTTGGACCGATCCTTGGATTACGTCGAAATCACTTGCTTTATTATATCCCCGGATTTTTTCGCTTGAGTCTCAAAAGGATTGCATGGTGGCGCATAGAATTCTCCATAATGATGTGAGTTGGAATTGGGTAAGAAATATTAGGGGTGGCCGAGAAGAAGGGACAGCGTTCGAGATTTCCCAGTTAATGCACGGTTTTGTGTTATCAAATAGTCAAGATAGATGGATTTGGGATATTGGGAAAGATGAGGATTTTGAGGTTAAACATACGAGAAGGTGACTCGACAATTTGTTACTTCCGGCGTCTATGATACAAACGCGATGGAATAAACTTGTGCCTCGAAAAGTTAATATTCTATTTTAGAAAATTAATCTTAATCGGATGCCCGTTAAAGTTAATCTGTCGCGAAGAGGTGTTGTGTTTGATAATTTCCTTTGTGTTATGTGTGGCGATGGTGTGGAGGATGTTAAGCATATTTTTTGGTCATGTTCGGTGGCGAAACAAGTCTGGCGGCGGATTGGTGCTTGGATGCAAGTTTTGGATGTTAATGTTGATTCGCTCGATGAATGCTTGGCAAACCTTGATGCAAGTTCGTTGAATTCCAAGGCAAAATTGATTTCTGAAGCGGTTGTTTTTACGACTTTGTGGATTATTTGGCGTTATAGAAATGCAAAAGTTTTTAATGATCGTACAGCTCGGAGAAACTTTTTGATTGATGCTGTCAAAGAGGTTGCGTATTTGTGGATATGCAATCGAAATTTAAAATTTAAAGTTAGTTGGCCCGAGTGGCTTATTTTACCATGTAATTAACTCTTTGAATTGTTTTTTTTTTCTAGCTTCTTGCTAGTTTTTTAAGTTTAATTCAAAAGATTTTTCCAAAAAAAAAAAGTTCCAGAAATTTCACCAATGGTCACTAAATATCGGACTTCATATCGATTTTGGTCCCTAATGCTAACTGTCGTTATAAATGACTGTTAAATCTAAACATGTGCAAAGCCAGCAGAACATATCCTTTTAGAAGTCGGAACCGGAACCACCAAAATGGTTCCAGTTTCTGAACCTTGAGGTTACAAATCGGTTCCAGTTCCAAATATGATTATATATGTGTTTAATTTCTTTTGCTGCTCAAAAAAATGTGTTTAATTTCTACTCAACCCTTATTAACAATATATGGAATTATATGTTCAAGAGAACGAATTCAAATTGAAATTTTTACCTAGAATATATTTAAAGTAAAAGTAATAAAATAAAATAAAATGACATAGAAGTATGAAATGAGAATTGGATTGGAAGAAAAAACGAAGCATATGAGTTCAAATTCCAAGAGTTTGTTTTCTTGAGTATTTTATGAAGCTTCTTAGACCGTCCGTAACGGTGACCGAACGAACGGTCGTGACCGGCCAAATAAGCATGCCCGACGCGTCCCCCTCCGTTACGGGCAAAACGCCCGACGCGTCGCCGACCCCCCAACGGTCGACTAATCGACCGTTCGAATCCGAACGTTGCAAGCCTCAACGGCTACTTTTTACCCCAAATAAATTTAATTTTTACCCCCCTTTTTACCTTATAAATACCCAATTCTTTTACCAAATAATTCACAACTCTCATTTCTTTCTCCACTCAAACACACACTCAAATCTCTCAATCACCCTCTCTAAAAAATTTCACACTTCTCATTTCTTTATCACACACACTATAATAAAAATGAGTTCCGACGATGAAATGAATGTCGCTAATTTCATTTTTGGCGACGAGGAAGAGGACAGGGTTATACATCTTGGTTTTTTACAAACGGCGGCCGCGTTTCTTGAAGGTTCTAGTTCTAATATCCCTAGAACTCCCAGAAGATACGTGAATAGGGACCGTGGCGGTGCGAATGACCGTCTCGTGGCAGCCTACTTCGCTGAAAATCCCACGTATAACGAGCATGATTTTCGCAAACGTTTCAGGATGAATCGTGATCTTTTCACACGCATTGTTCGCGATCTCACTAATACCGTCCCATTATTTGCGCAACGATATGATGCACTTGGGAACGCAGGTACTTCTCCGCTAATGAGGTGCACTTCTGCAATTCGTCAGTTAGCATACGGGACCGTACCCGATGCTCTAGACGAATACTTACAAATTGGTGAGAAAACTAGCCGTGATAGTCTCGCAGAGTTCTGTAAAGGGGTTATGCACTTGTATGGAGATGAGTTTCTGCGAAAGCCTACTCATACTGATGTGGCGAAGCTATACGCTTTTCATGAGGAGAAACATGGGTTTCCCGGTATGCTAGGAAGCATTGATTGTACTGATTGGCCTTGGGCTCAATGTCCAAATGCTTACCGTGGGCAATATGTTAGAGGGGATCACGGGAACGAACCATTCATCTTACTTGAAGCGGTTGCCTCGCAGGATTTGTGGATTTGGCACGCGTTCTTTGGTGTCGCCGGGTCGAACAACGACATCAACGTCTTACGAGCGTCCCATATTTTCAATGATCTCAAAGACGGGAAAGCACCTGAGGTACCCTTTTTGGCAAACGGGGTGTCTTACAAATGGGGATATTATCTTACTGACGGGATATATCCGGAATGGTCTGTTCTTGTTAAGTCCATTTCACACCCAAATGCGAATGATGTTAAGCGGGTGAACTACAAGAAAGCACACGAAGCTGCAAGGAAAGACGTAGAACGAGCATTTGGCGTTCTAAAGAAAAAATGGGGTATAATAAAAACGGCTGCAAGGTCCCCAAATGTTAACAAAATAAGGGATATAATGTACACTTGTATCATATTACATAATATGATTATCAAAGACAAAGGCAGGGCCATATGTCCCGATTTTCATCCGGAAGAGCGACATAGTGAAGGCGACCCCGTACGATCACATGAAGAAGTATTGCAAGTTATCAGGGAGATCCATAATAAACAAACTCATCTTAATCTTAGATCTGATTTGGTGGAACACATTTGGAATCGACGAGCCCACCAGTAGTTTTTTTAATTTTTTTTAATTATGTTTAATGTAATGTTTTAAATTATTTTTAATGTAATGTTTTAATTATTAATGAAATTTAAATTAAAAAAAAAAAAATCCGAACGGTCACCCATTACGGGCATTTGGTCGCTGTCTGGTCGTGTGTTTGATCAGGAGAGAGAAAGCTGATGTGGCGCAGATGTGGCAGGGGTGACCAAACTCCGAACGGTCACTCATTACGCACAGTCTTATAGTTATTTAATTGCTCCCTAAACTTGATTATTGGTTGCATGATTATAATAATAAGCGTGTAGTAAATGTGCATTGATGTGGGTGTGTTTTGGTATTCGGTGGTCCAGATTTGAAAAGTCAACGAAGACAGCATCAGCAACTGAGTGATTAAATGCAAAATTATGCTTCTGCATAGTATTAATTCATCGTGTTTGAATTATACATTTTGAGTAGTATAAATATTGTGCTTTAAATGTAATTCAGATAATAATTAGTTAAATTTATAGACCAGCTGTTGATAATTCATATCCTTTCAGCGTGTTGTATTTTTGTTTGTATAATTGTACATATCTCTACTATATATAATAGAGGAATGCTTTTTTACTTTTAACAGGTCTTAAAACAGGCATGTCATTTCTGGAAGGTCTTAAACCCACATCATAATTGAAAAAAAAAAAGCTTTTAACAGGTTTCGAACTTAGGCTCTCTAGAAACACATTTATGAACCTTACCACTACACCACATCATAAATTTGGTACACAAACGAAACACTAACACATTATGCTTTCAATGTGCAAACGGAAATCATTATAACTATTAATTGAGAAACGTTTTTTTTTTCTTTTTCTTTTTAGAAACAATAATCAGTAATTGCAAATTACTTGAACATGCGTTTTTGTATATTAAATTTTAACATTGAAATCATGCGGTTTATATCACTCCGTCCTATTTTTTTTACGATTTTAAATCACAAATCTCTCCATGGTAGAGATTTATTGAAAGCATGCGTTTTTTACATTGAATTCATGCGGTTATATAATACGATTTTACATTGAAAGCGTGCGTTTTTTTTTCAATTATGATGTGCGTTTTTTTATATAGTAGATATATATATATACTCCATCAACTTACGAAATATAGTTATTGTGCAACCTACAAACGAGGTGAAAACTTACAATCATATTATCTTTTTTATGGCTTTAATCACCCAATATGGTGCTTCAGTGCTCCAGGCACTGCCATGACCAGTTGAAGAATTAGAGGTAACGTCTATTTGACTAAATTCAGAGTTTCAAATTCTTACTTAAAAATCATAAATTCGGTGTTAACTAATATTTTTCGGCTTCTCTTTCAAAGGAATTTGATGGATATGTACCGATTGAAAACTTTGAAGACCTCTGCTATCCTCAGTACTGGTACAAATGCAAATTTGTTCGCGTTGAATATGTTTGGTATGACCAAAAACATAACAAACTATATTTATTCCTGCTTGACAGATTTGTAAGGTACTACTAATTATTATATGCTCTCTTTATTTTTTTTTACTAATAATCATTTATTTCAGAGGCACAAATTCGCAGCGATGATCCCGCCCATCTTAAACTAGCCCTTACCATTAGTGGAAGGTCTTAAACCCACAACCAAAGTTGCAACAAAAAATTGTGTGACCCGAGATTCGAACTTGGGACCTCACGCAACACATACATCCAACTTACCACTACAGTACACCATATCCAATATTTAGTATCGGAAACATCTTAAGTACTAGCCTCCTTAAGCATCATAAGTATGTGTTGATAGTTACAACTTTTTTTTTTGCAAAGCCCATCTATTCCGCCCCAATTAAACACCCATCAATTCTTGCATTAACACCTTTTAAATGGTTGCATTGACTTCATTTTAAAAAGTAATGGGTATTAAATATACCACAATTAAAACATATTTTAATTAACGCATTTTATGCCACAATTAAAACGCATTGACTTTATTTTAATTGACTTCATTTTAATTCAAAACCGTTTGACCACAATTAATTTGCTTATCAGTTTTCTAAAATACTATTATTTCCTCCGCGTGATTTTCAAAATATATTGATTGTATTAAAATCTTTCTAATATACCTCATTCATTTCAGTTTACATATCAAATGTGTTACTGTGAGTCTATCTACGGTTTTATAAATGTGTATAGGTATATCTTTAATTCCATCATTTTTCACTTTCATGCCTCTTTCTTATACCTTTTTTTTTTTGTTTTTAGACATCAACAGACGAAAGAAAGGTACATGTTCTTATCTAATTTGTTTTGTTTAAATTTAGCTTTATCCAATAATCTTGATCAATTTAATTGAATTGATTTTAGTTTTAGATATTAAACTTAAAAATCCATGGCTACCGAGATCTATAGCCCCAAGAGGAAGACAACTAATGAGTATTGAGAAGGATAATCATATACTTAGTATTCCAAGGTACTAAATGTGTTCAAGTAAAATCTTCATGTATGGTTAATTACTTCCTCTATTCTCATGGTAATCATCCCGTTGCCCTTGATGTGTATAATGATAAATAATTCATGTAAGATTTACTGATATAATGTTCTTTATTTTTATTTTTGGGAGGAGAAAAAGGTCATAAAAGAAGAAAAATGAAACTTGATGAGAAATATATGTGTGTATGATTAAAGTGGATGCTAATCGGGGCCAATTGGATTTTATTAATCTATTATTTACCTATCAAGGTTAGCAATTATGCAGTCAAATTACCGCCCATGTTTAATTTTACATAATTATCGTTATATAATTCTCATAATTTCACATTTGTATTTTGGCCAGTTTTGAGTATATATGTTATTGATATGGTTGCTGGAAAACACAAAGTGGATTTAGATACATATATATAGAAGGTAAGGTTTTTATTATATCGTTATAATCTGAGTTTTATATCATCATGCGTATTGTTTAGATACAAATATATGGAAGGTATGGTTTTCATTAGAATTTGAAATAATATTAAATTTTTGTTATTATAATATGACATTTGTCTTATGATTATGTAGATTGTTCCAACCGAATATTAATACATACCAAGAGAAGTCTTACCTTACCCATCAGTTCTCCGTTACCGAGTACTCCTTCCCAATGAATAAATATGACAGAACATAGACATGTTTGATTCTTAAAAAAATGTATTTTTCAATCATCATGTTTATATGAGGTTTTTAATCATTGTTTTTTGTATGTAAATGTATTCATTGTTTTACTTTTTATAGGTCTTTCAGCATTAACAGTTTTTTGAAATATGCAAGCAATTGGCCGATCATTTTGATGTAGTGCTGACTGCAAGAGACGAGAATAGGGGCACCAATGCCGTCGCCAAAGTGCACTCTTCCGGTTTACAGGGCGTCTTTCTTCATCAGCTCGATGACACTTATCCGGACAGTATCTCTTCCTTAGCTTACTTCATTGACGCGCTGTCCGGGAAACTCGATATATTGATAACAATTTACATTTTGAAGCCCTGTTTTTTGTATTGAGTTTTAAGTTTATAATTTATAACAGTTTACTTGCAATCATTATCAAAAAATCATTTTAGCTGAATGTAATTTCTCCTAATTAATTGTGAAAATTAAAATTTGATTTTAATTTCAACCAATTTGAAGTGGCTAGATGTGGCTAAATTACCAACCAAATTGTTAGGACCCGTTCATTTTGACGTAATTCTCCGTAATTGTAATTCAATTACATTACGAAGGTACGTTTGGATGAACTTCTTTTTCGTAATTCATTTACGACGTAAATTCGAATTACGATATTCGTTGTAATTGAATTTCGTGCCAGCACCCTATGAATTCAATTACGGTCCTTTAGTAAACTAACAAATTTGAATATTTTGTATGCTTCAAATTTTAAAATCGTTTAAAAAAAATTTAAAATTTAAAAAAATTAATTAAATAATAATTTTTTTTTAAACCAAGAAAATAATAATAATAAATTAAAATTTTTTAATGTTTTAAGAAAATTTTAAAAATAAAAAATTATAAAATAAAATAATAATAATAATAATATAATAAAATTCAAAAAAAGGATCTAAAATCATTTTTAAAAATGCATAACAATTGATTTGAATTACAACTCAAAATTATAGTAGCCAAACGCGTAACCATATTCAATTACAACCGAATTCAATTCCAACCGAATTTAATTACATTACAGAAGATTATTTCGAGCCAAACGCCCCCTTAAAATTTTACTTGAAATTCTATCTCGATCCAAATGGAGTTATGACCCGGCCCAATTTGTGATAAGTATGATTCTGATAAATGTTTTCTTATTTGGAAGTGGTCAAACTGGTCAATAATAAGTGAAGACCTATGACAAGTTGAGGGCACTTGCAAAAACCAAGATGATTTTAAAAATATGTTACTTAGCTACATGCACATACTTTGGTAACGAGAATGAAGATGTTGTAAAAGGTTTGACTTTTTCCCTAAGTTGACTATATATAAAGTGAGTAATCTTTTGTCAGATTATAATTTATTTCAATATCATGGAACTCAAAACTTTCTATTTATTTAATTTGATTTGTAGATATTTGGTATTAAAACTCTGGTAAAGAACTACTTGCCCATAAGAGATGCACGTCTTTGTGTTGTCATTGATGAAAGAACTATTTAAAGACCTATGTCAAAACATAGGGATACAGAAATCTCAATCGATATATTTCTCCTTACTTTCAGGACTTTTGACATATATGACCCATTACATCGTAAGAAATAATGTGTAACCGAAGGATATTTGCTCGCTAAGCTTTACGATGACAATCAACAAAGCCCAAGGACAGACAATTCCAAACGTGGGCGTTTATCTGCCGGAATCGGTGTTCTCGCATGGGCAACTTTACGTTGCCCTTTCAAGAGGAATTTCACGTGACAATACAAAAGTATTGGTAACTCCAGCAAAAAAAATTAATCTCGACGGAGTTTACACAGCAAACGTGGTGTATCGAGAGGTTTTACATGATGAGTAACACGCATAAACATACATGTCTTCCCTTTATTTTATACTTAATTAGGTTTATCGGGTTACATCTATTTTATACACAGTTTTCATGCTTATGTATTGTATTCGTTATAAAAATATGTTACGAATGAACCTTTAATCGCCAATAATATTTAGTTCGCAGCCCGCCGCATCGCACGAGTTTTAACCTAGTATTTTAATACATATGTATATATACATAATTGTCTTTTTAAATCAAAACTTAAGAAATGGCATGACCTCGTCGTAACTTTAAAAGCTTAAGATTTGATCATGTCACCATGCTAAAAATTATTTAAAATCTTTCATATAATAGAAATTATTAAATACCCATGATATGTTATAATTTCAAATATATACTTATGTATGTATACATATTGTGATACTGGTGTCTCCTTATTTGGATATAAATTATTAACATTTAAATCAAACTTTCAGTAGAAAAATTAAATTATTTAATGATATTGCATTTGTGGAAAAAATTAAAATTTTCATCGTATAAAATAACTAGTTAACCGATATAACTTTTATGTCAATGATCTTTCGAATCTACAAAATACATAACTAAAACGTATTTGGACTTTGCCATCTGCTCCTTGCAGATGGCTGTTCCTTTGTATTTACGTTGGCTGTTTTTGGCCTCTCTTAGTATTATTTAAAAAACCGTTAAAAATAAAAAAATGAATAAAAAGTATAAATTTTTATTATAATGTAGTTATAGAAAACTACCTTTCTTTTGTTATTTTGTATATAATTTGTTTTATTTTACGCCTTATAAAAAACACAATACTAATTGATTTATACTAGAATCATAAAACTATTACTAATTGTCCAGATGTACCAACCATGAATCAATGCTTCTTAATCAGATTATTATTTTTCTGGGAATTAAAGCTTCCATAGATGCACAATATATTTCAGTCCAGACTGTCATTTTCATCTCTCTCTCTCTATCTGTATCTAACTCTTTGACTTGCAGAGTCCCCATCTAATTTCTTTCTTCTAAACCCGTTAATAATTCTTCAGTTTACATAATTTCAGACCTGGGTTTTCTTCATATAATATGATTTCACTATAAAGTTTTAATCTTTATTATTTTCCACCAAGAAATGGATCGGAAAATCCTTCTTTCTTCATACGAAAAGCCTTATTCTTACACTCAGCCACCACCACCGCCACCTCTGCCGCCGTTTGAAGCCTCCATCGATGGCGGTTCAAGTTTCAGCAACAATGTGAGTCCAAGTGTTCTGTTAATCATCATAATTCTGGCCATAATTTTCTTCATATCTGGATTACTTCATCTACTTGTTAGATTTCTCGTAAGACCATCAAACAGAGACCCTGATGAATTTGATAATGTGAGTGCGCTTCAAGGTCAATTACAACAACTATTTACTCTCCATGATTCCGGCGTTGACCAGTCTTTCATTGACTCACTCCCTGTTTTCACTTACAAATCCATAATCGGTGTAAAAAACCCTTTTGATTGTGCTGTTTGTTTGTGTGAATTTGAAAGTGACGATAAACTAAGATTATTGCCTAAATGCAGTCATGCTTTCCATATGGATTGTATTGACACGTGGCTTTTATCTCACTCAACTTGCCCTCTTTGTAGGAGCAATTTGCTTGATTACTCACCAAACACTTGTTGTTCACCAATTGTTCTTGTTCTTGAATCTAATAGCGGTGAGATCAGTTCTAGAGAGATTGTAACCGAGCCCACAATTCAAAGGGTCAATTCCAATTTTAGTGTTGATGTTCATGATGATGAAGATTTTGAACTTGATCCATCAAATTCTGGTCAAAATGAGGTCAATGAAGAGGATAATAAAGAGAAAGTGGTTACGATTAAACTTGGGAAATTCAAGAACGTGGATGGTAGTTGTGAGGGTGGTGATGAAAAGAGTAAAATTGACGGTCGGAGGTGTTTTTCAATGGGTTCTTTTGAATATGTGATGGATGATAATTCGTCTTTACAAGTGCCAATTAGGGCCCAAATAAAGAAACAATCTTACAAAAAGTCAAATCTCCCAATTACCCCTGGTCACAAGCCAGCTAGGTCTGAATGTGGCGGCGATTCACGGCGAGATTTCAAGGGAATTGAAGCATTCAGAACCGGCGGCAATTGCGCCGGCAGTTTGAGGAGGGAGAGCTTTTCAGTGTCCAAGATTTGGCTTAGAGGGAAGAAAGAAAAGCTTAATTCAACATCGGCGGTGGCGGCAGCCGCCATTGAGCCGCCATCAACCGGAACTTTTTCGTTACAGTTTTTGCTCCGGCAGAATGTCGCCGGAGAGGAATCGAAGGCTTGTGAGGTGGGTTGTGATGATCAAGAAGTACAGAGTTGTAATAACAATGTTGAACCACAAGGAGTACCATTAGCATCAAAACCACCATCTTTTGCTAAAAGGTGTTTACTTTGGCTTATGGGCAGGAAGAACAACAAGGTGGTTCATTCAACTTTGTCCACAAATGTTTAAAGTTTTTTTGTCACCAAATTTGTCACTATATCTTTGTGTTTAGAGAATTGAAGGTTATTATGTTAAAGATTTTTATGGGTATAAAGGAATTCAAGATTGGTCAAATTTTTAAAAAAAAAAGCATTCATGAAAATTTGTTAGTCTCACATCTCCGGGTAAATGTATGATGTGTACATCTCATCTTTCTCATGCATTGCTTTAGGCATGATTGAGAATTGTTGTATTTTCATGGTTTGCTATATGCTAAGTTGCATTGTCAAAATTTACTACTCTTTAAGAGATACATGAGTTATGTGATTCAATGAATTGCAAGACTTTATTATTGTATCTTATGAATTCGTAGTATATATAGTGGAGAAAGTTCTACAAGAAAAAAAAGACAAATAACTGTCGGAATGAACTTTTTCACGATATAATTAAGGGTTTTGACAATGACAGTTCTAATGACTGTCAATAATAAAGAATATTATGTTTTAAAGAAGACTTTTTAGTTGAATTTGTTGCGTTTGTAGTTAAATATTCCTGAAAATATGGAAAAAGTTGACTAATAAAGATAAATATGGATTAATAGTTGCAAGATAATTGAATATACCTAGGAATACTATTTCTTCTTATCAAAACCCTATAATTAGAGTAGTCGAAGTGAAACGTTACACCTAAAGTGTCGTGTCAACTTAGCCAAACCCGGAGATTTCACGATAGTATATCGCGCGTGTCAACTTAGCCAAACCCGGAGATTTCACGATAGTATATCGCGTGGTTTCTGTCGAAATGGTTCGTGATATCGATTGAACACGTGAGTCCTTGTATTATTAATTTAGAGTTGTGTTCTAGGTAGTCCACCAAAATTTTAAAGTCTCAAGTAACAAATCCTAGTCATTGTATCAAAATGATCAAGATCAAATCACATGTAGTTTCAAACACATGTGTTTCAAGCCACGACCACCACCGCCGGTCACCACGACCGACCACCGCAGCCACCACCTCCGACCGCCGTCCACCGTCCGCCGTTCGCCGTCCGCCGCCGTCCGCCGTTCGCCGTCCGCCGCCGCCGTCCGCCGCCGCCTGCCGCCGGGGGCTGGCGGTGGCGGCCGACGACGGCTGACAGTGAAGGTGCTGGTGGTAATGGGGGTGGTGGTGGTATTGATGTATTGAAACACATGTGATTCACTAAAACACAGGTGTTCCAAAATACAAACAAGTATATTACTTCGAAGCACATGTGATTCAATTCACGAAACATATATGTTTCACTAAAAAATGGGTTTCTAAAACACATGGGAGCATACGAATTACGAAGCACATATGTTTCAAAAGGTGAAACACATTTGTTTCAAACACATGTGTTTCAAGCCACGAAACACATGTGTTTCACTAAAAACATTAGTATCTAAAGCACAGAGGAGCATACGAACTACGAAGCACATAAACACATGTGTTTCAAACACATGTATTTCAAACACGTGTGTTTCAAGTCACGAAACACATGTGTTTCACTAAAAACATGAGTTTTTGAAACATAGGGGAGCATACAAACTACGAAGCACATGTATTTCAAAAGGTGAAACACCGTTTTTCAAACACATGTGTTTCAAGTCACGACCACCAGCGCCGGTCACCACCACCGACCACCACCGGCCGCCACCTCCGTCCGCTGTCCGCCGCTGCCGGAGGTGGGTGAGGTATTGATGTATTGAATCACATGTGTTTGTAGTTGTGGTGGTGGTTTGAATCTTGATCTTAACATTTGATTTTTTCTTGATCCAAGGGCTATTAATTGTCCTTGGGACTTGATAAAATCCTTAGACTACCTTGAACAAACCATTAATTAATTTATTAGAGTTTATTTAGGTATCTTTGTGACTTTGTATTCCTATTTTTATTTGATTAATAATATATAAGGACGGGGTTTCGTTGTCTAGTATATGACTTTTATTGGTTTAATAGCAAGGGTAACCGGATTGGGGCATAGAATCGGCTAAACCCTCATGGTTGGTAGGTTGGTATCGTTATCTTCATGTGAATACAATGCCACAATGATAGTTTCAAAGGGAAGTAGTTAGCTTCATTTGAATATTTAGGCATTTTTAGGTTGTTATTTGCCTTGTTTTAAGTAGGTTTGAGCCTTGAATATTGTGACATATATATTTGACATTAACTTCTACTTTGAGTAGAAAATTATGATTTTGACGGAGTATTTTTCTAGTGAATCCATGCCTTTCTTTAAGCCTCTTCCAACCGTGATGATTTCTTAAACTCATCAGTTTTGGCACATCAGCGACATATCACTCCTTCCATACTGATAATAAACTGAAAAGTTGTTGCCAACATTCAGTGGCGGTTTTAGAGGGTGGGCGCCTGCCCACCCTAAAAGTTTTCCGATTAGTATAAATTTTTTTATGTATCAACTCATTTTTGGATTTTGCTTATAATCTGTGAGTGATAACTAGTTCACGTCGTCTATTAGCTTAGTGGTTAACTCATACTAAACATATAACATTAAGTTTAAGTCCCTTTCATATGCATATTTTTTTTAGATTTATTTTTTTCTTTATCTTTTTAAATGTTTTGAACTCTATTTTCCATTAAACTATTCTTTTCTGATTAATTTTCCTTTTTTTTTAGTTTAAAAATGTTATGTTTGCAATGTAATTGATTTCATATGTATTTTAACTAGTGACATATTAGTTTACATCATTCATATATAAACACTTTTAAAGAATTTCTTCAACGTTATAATTTTTTTTTATAATTACACTGATTTAATTGTTGAATTAACTAACAAACGAATTTTGATTTTGAGTGATTTAATTTATGATTAGATTTTTTTCAAACTAAAATTGATTATTTGATTTTGTTTACGATTTAACCTTAGAAAATATCACTTAAGAACCTGACTTCCACTCTAAAATTTCGCCCACCTTTAAAAAAATTTCTGGTACTGTTAGGAATATTATTATTAATATTCATTAAAGATTTGATTGTGTCAAAACTATTAAACTACAAGGACCTAAATGATGATATGAAGTTCAAGATTCAAATAAGATTTAGGAGATAATCATTAATGTAAAAAGATATAGTATATCTTTATTAGTTTAAAAGATTTAGTTATTATCTTTTCCTTGTAAGTCTTGGGTTTTCTAGTATATAAAGAAACCTAATGACATAGAATTAGATGTTCTCAGAACCCACGTTTTAACGTGTTTGTGTGTAAAAACCTAAGCCTCAAGATCGTTTGATCCTGTTTAACGAAGAACCGTTCTATGTATTTATATATAGAATTGAGGCTTTTAATGATGAAAACTTGTTTAGCTATACAAATCTGTTTAACTAATTCCGCAACTTTGTTATTTGTATATGCTTATTCCAGATAAGAACTAACTATTCTTAAGTCTAAAGATCTACGTTTATGAAGAGTTATTCGATCTTCACAATTGGTATCAGAGCAAGGTGGCTCAGATCTGGAATGAAACAAGGATATATCGGTGATCACATCAAGATATTACGGTACTTTTCTTAAACCCATGTTATTGCTTAATCGCTAGTATCGTACAAGAAATCAACTTGGATATAATATTCGATTATCAAAAGATCAATCCACACATATTTGGATGTAATTAAAAATTTCCATTCAGTGTCCATCCCATTTACCATTGTACGTCACTGATTCGCACCCCAAAGTCCCAAACCCAAACGCCACCTACCTATGTTTATTTTTTGGTATGGGCTTGATGTGGACATTAATAAACGGAGAAGAGCCCAATTAATTTGTGCATGGGTAAGCACTTGGTAGCTGCTTCACACTCGATTACTACTGATCTTTGATCCATTTTTTCTACTGCTCCAATATTCAATTTTACTACTGCTCTATCAATGGCAGTAGTATATCATCTCAATGTTTCAATTACTACTGCTCCATGGCAAAATCGATTTTACTACTGAGCTTATTCCATAGTTACTACTGATCCATGTCAAACGTTACTACTGATGGTATTATCAACGTTTACTACTGATCAGAAAAGATTTTACTACTGCTCCAATATTTACTACTGATACATCAAAAATACTACTGATCAGTAGTAAATGGGGAAATTAGCTTATTGAATATTACTACTGATCAGTAGTAAATGAAGAAAGCGGTGTTCGAACTTGTTACTGATCAGTACTAAACCAAAAAAAAAAAGAAAATTTTGTTACTGATCAGTACTAAAGAAGAAGTTGTTACTGATCAGTACTGAAGTAAACTTTTTACTACTGATTTCTTTATTATAACCGATACATCATATTTTGGAAAGCATGACACACACCATGCTCATTCCATATCACGGTTTATTGATCGTATCTGATAATAATGTGAAACGAATCACATTATTCACACACACAGGTTGAAGGCATGATGAAGATAAAGGAAAATTTTATTTGTTACATATTTGATCTTTATCAATTGATTACAGAAGATAATTGATTATATTTTATTTGAAGAAGAAGTGGAAAGTCTTATTACATAAGATGTTATGTATTGTTGTAACTGCAATTCAACAGAATCTTAACGAAAAGATCTGTTGAAGGCCAAGATGTCCTCATACAAGATTATGACGTTGCTGATTACTATATTTAGACGGAATGTGATGCTTAGTTTGAGTTTCTACTTCAACTTCAAATAGAAGATAGTTGGTTTTCAATGTAATTAATATAGCCTTGAAGAACACAAGAATGATATCACACTTTTAGGGGAAGAAAAATTGTTGATCATTCAAGGGGAAGTTCAAGTTTCTCGGATTGATTTGATTATGTCAAAAAGGGGAAGAGACTTGAAGATTCCTAGCTAATTCTATAAGTTTTGTCAAATCAAATAGGGGAAGATTGTTAGGAATATTATTATTAATATTCATTAAAGATTTGATTGTGTCAAAACTATTAAACTACAAGGACCTAAATGATGATATGAAGTTCAAGATTCAAATAAGATTTAGGAGATAATCATTAATGTAAAAAGATATAGTATATCTTTATTAGTTTAAAAGATTTAGTTATTATCTTTTCCTTGTAAGTCTTGGGTTTTCTAGTATATAAAGAAACCTAATGACATAGAATTAGATGTTCTCAGAACCCACGTTTTAACGTGTTTGTGTGTAAAAACCTAAGCCTCAAGATCGTTTGATCCTGTTTAACGAAGAACCGTTCTATGTATTTATATATAGAATTGAGGCTTTTAATGATGAAAACTTGTTTAGCTATACAAATCTGTTTAACTAATTCCGCAACTTTGTTATTTGTATATGCTTATTCCAGATAAGAACTAACTATTCTTAAGTCTAAAGATCTACGTTTATGAAGAGTTATTCGATCTTCACAATTGGTATCAGAGCAAGGTGGCTCAGATCTGGAATGAAACAAGGATATATCGGTGATCACATCAAGATATTACGGTACTTTTCTTAAACCCATGTTATTGCTTAATCGCTAGTATCGTACAAGAAATCAACTTGGATATAATATTCGATTATCAAAAGATCAATCCACACATATTTGGATGTAATTAAAAATTTCCATTCAGTGTCCATCCCATTTACCATTGTACGTCACTGATTCGCACCCCAAAGTCCCAAACCCAAACGCCACCCACCTATGTTTATTTTTTGGTATGGGCTTGATGTGGACATTAATAAACGGAGAAGAGCCCAATTAATTTGTGCATGGGTAAGCACTTGGTAGCTGCTTCACACTCGATTACTACTGATCTTTGATCCATTTTTTCTACTGCTCCAATATTCAATTTTACTACTGCTCTATCAATGGCAGTAGTATATCATCTCAATGTTTCAATTACTACTGCTCCATGGCAAAATCGATTTTACTACTGAGCTTATTCCATAGTTACTACTGATCCATGTCAAACGTTACTACTGATGGTATTATCAACGTTTACTACTGATCAGAAAAGATTTTACTACTGCTCCAATATTTACTACTGATACATCAAAAATACTACTGATCAGTAGTAAATGGGGAAATTAGCTTATTGAATATTACTACTGATCAGTAGTAAATGAAGAAAGCGGTGTTCGAACTTGTTACTGATCAGTACTAAACCAAAAAAAAAAAGAAAATTTTGTTACTGATCAGTACTAAAGAAGAAGTTGTTACTGATCAGTACTGAAGTAAACTTTTTACTACTGATTTCTTTATTATAACCGATACATCATATTTTGGAAAGCATGACACACACCATGCTCATTCCATATCACGGTTTATTGATCGTATCTGATAATAATGTGAAACGAATCACATTATTCACACACACAGGTTGAAGGCATGATGAAGATAAAGGAAAATTTTATTTGTTACATATTTGATCTTTATCAATTGATTACAGAAGATAATTGATTATATTTTATTTGAAGAAGAAGTGGAAAGTCTTATTACATAAGATGTTATGTATTGTTGTAACTGCAATTCAACAGAATCTTAACGAAAAGATCTGTTGAAGGCCAAGATGTCCTCATACAAGATTATGACGTTGCTGATTACTATATTTAGACGGAATGTGATGCTTAGTTTGAGTTTCTACTTCAACTTCAAATAGAAGATAGTTGGTTTTCAATGTAATTAATATAGCCTTGAAGAACACAAGAATGATATCACACTTTTAGGGGAAGAAAAATTGTTGATCATTCAAGGGGAAGTTCAAGTTTCTCGGATTGATTTGATTATGTCAAAAAGGGGAAGAGACTTGAAGATTCCTAGCTAATTCTATAAGTTTTGTCAAATCAAATAGGGGAAGATTGTTAGGAATATTATTATTAATATTCATTAAAGATTTGATTGTGTCAAAACTATTAAACTACAAGGACCTAAATGATGATATGAAGTTCAAGATTCAAATAAGATTTAGGAGATAATCATTAATGTAAAAAGATATAGTATATCTTTATTAGTTTAAAAGATTTAGTTATTATCTTTTCCTTGTAAGTCTTGGGTTTTCTAGTATATAAAGAAACCTAATGACATAGAATTAGATGTTCTCAGAACCCACGTTTTAACGTGTTTGTGTGTAAAAACCTAAGCCTCAAGATCGTTTGATCCTGTTTAACGAAGAACCGTTCTATGTATTTATATATAGAATTGAGGCTTTTAATGATGAAAACTTGTTTAGCTATACAAATCTGTTTAACTAATTCCGCAACTTTGTTATTTGTATATGCTTATTCCAGATAAGAACTAACTATTCTTAAGTCTAAAGATCTACGTTTATGAAGAGTTATTCGATCTTCACAGGTACCGCCACTGCCAACATTATCTCTTCCCCCCTTTCCCCTCTCTCTACATATTCGTCTCTTTCTCTATCTAGAATTAAAAGTGACGAGTTTGATGCCAACAGTGATGATAAATTGACGAGGTTTACATAGGAATTGAAGAGTTCCGAAGACGCCGTTGAAAGGGATCTTAGGGAGTTTGTTACGTGACCGTATGTTTTTTTTAATATTAGAAAAACAAGTTAATTTAATGACAACACTAATCAAATGATTGAGCTTTTAGTATATATTAATTTTAATTAGTTACCTAAACAAAAATACAACGAATGATAATACAGATTCTGATATGATGGGTAGGTATAGGTGAGCTTGCATATATGGTCAGCTTAAAGTTAGACCTGGCAAGTGTTTTGTAAATAAAAGCAACCTTATTATGTGCAAGGAAGGAAAAATGGAATATAATATGTGTATGGAAGTACTAGGAATGACCTAAACAACATTAACTGCAGTCACGAGCAGCTGTTTCTTGCCCCATCTCGTCTTTAAGGCCATCTCTTATCAATCGGGGTGTTTTGAAGATTTCTTAATATGGATTAAATGAAACTAAAGTTACCCTAAAAAAGATTTGTATGTGCAATTCTTTTCAAAATTGACCATGTGTTACTCCACTAAAACGCCGCCACGTGTCCGAGTTAGTGCTACTCAACCTTGATACTATTGCTTGTTAACATTGTTACTACTGCTCGTTAATATTGCTCAACCTTGATACTAGTGCTCGTTAGTACTGCTCAACGCTTAGTGCTGCCCCAGTTAGTGCTGCTCACCAGTTAGTTCTGCTCAAAGTTACTGCTGCTCTATGAAGTCTCCCAGTAGCACGGGGTATTTTGGGAAGATTGAAGTATATCAGTCTTAAATGTAAGTCTCCCATTTAAATTGGTCTATTTTGACAATTAATTGGATCTATTTTAATTAAATTAATTATTCAATATTATATTTTATATTAAAAAATAAAATAATCAGTGTGTTCCAAAACAAGGGTGTTGTTGATATGATTGTTAGTTTGAATGTCAGTTGTGTGACCATAATGTGACATGAAATTAAAATGTCAACTGTTATTCTGATTTTGAAATCAAAGCTGTCTTATTAACTTTTTAGTTTTGAAAAATAATTTATAAAAAATGTTAGACTTACCTTATTAACTTTATTAGCATTGGAATGTTGATAAGTTATTATTTAAAATTGGAATAATTTTTTGATGTAAAATTTAAACTTACAGCTTAAAGTCATGAATCATTTAAAAAAGTTCGCATATGTAACTTTTAAGAATGGCTTCTTAAAAGATAATAGAAAATTTGTTTTTAAAAGTTGCTTTTAGATAATTAAAACATTTTTTTTTTACTTATTGACTTTTTAACAAGCTAGTGAGTAAACATTTTTTATAAGCCTATCCAAACAACGCTCTTAATTTACTTTTCTAAACTGAAATAAGTACGAATCAAGATAAATTACAAGAATATGTTACATTACATGTTTAAATAACGGATAAATGATTCGTGTTGTTAGTTGCACAACAAAGGAATAGCGAATATGTTTACATATGAAAAAACTTAGGTGCTGTTTATTTTTTCAGAGCAAAAAGATCTGCTGTCTGCGGACCACATCTGTCAGCTGCTGCAGCTTCTGAGACGGACCAAAGCTCTGCAGTCTGCAAGAAAACTGTTGTTTGTTTTTTAACATCTGCAGACTGCTTAAATAAACTGAAATTTAAAATATACACCATCTTGCAACATTGAAATAATAATATATATGAATATAATAATGATAGTATTAATTAATATATTAATAATATTAGTTAATATATTAATATTATATTATATTTTATATATAATAGTACTATATATAATTTAAATATAATAATATATATTTTAAATATATTTAAATATAATAATATTTATAATTTAAATTTAATAATATATCTTATTATCCAATAATATAATAATATTATATATTAATATAATAATAATATTAATATTAATTAATATATAATAATAATATTTATGAATAAAATAATAATATTAATTAATATAATAATATTAATTATTATAATAATATTATATATTAACATAATAATAAAATATATTAATATAATAAAATATATTAATATAATAATAAAATTAATTAATATATAATAATAATATTAATTTAAATAATAATATTATATATTAACATAATAATAATATTAATTAAATTTGGAGATGTTTTTTTTTTAAGTTTGGAAGACCCAAGAAGTTAATGCCCAAGTCTTCCTGGGGAAGACCTTAGGCAGACAATATAAGGTCTGCATGCTTCCGAAAAACAAACATCTGCGCATGTCTTTTTCTGCGCGTGATCTGCACCGCGAAGACAAAAGACCTCAGGAAGACCTTTTGTCAAAAAACAAACAGCACCTTAGAGTACTAAAAAAAGTATATTTTCATTTATTTATTTGCTTTTGTTGCATCTAAGTTGGGTGATATTTGTTATTCGGACATTTTCCATTTGTAGAATCCTAGAAAATGAGACCGAAGAAACTGGAATTTGTAAACGAGTCAGGATATATATATATATATATATATATATATATATATATATATATATATATATATATATATATATATATATATATATATATATATATATATATATCTTCTTTACTTGATTATCTTATATCCAAAAATGTATTTTGCTTTGATATAAAGGAAATCAAGAAGTAATGACATAGAAACACCTAAAAACAACTTATTTGCAAGTACAAACAATGTCTTAATCCTATAAAAGAAGGCTAATATGTTTAAAACCTGCGATGTAAACTTTGAGGCTTTGAGTCCAAGGTACAGAAGTTGGGCCTTGAATCACCCTGGCCCACCCACTAATTTGAGTTAGCCCGGTTTTTTCCTACTATTATTTTCGTTGTTCTTTAGTGTTGGTTTTAAGGAAAAGTGGTTTTGGGGAATTTTGCATGGCCTGTACGTTGCACTTGTCAACAAGTGTTTTTGGGGCATTTTGCATCCGATGGTGTGTCTATACTATATATGTTGCTATCGATAATAGCGTTTTGGGCTTGTTTCTTCATTTCATTTTCAATAGATATCCATTAGGTTAGGCCCACTATGGTCGCTTACAACCGAGGTTCTAGAAAGCGTAAGGCGTGGCGTGACGGCACCATCAAGCCTCAGCCAAGGTGAGTCATAGCGGGCTATGGCGTTTTTCAAGGCGTGATTTAAGTCGGCAATTTTTTTATATAATTTATATATATATATATACGTATATTAATTTTTTTTTTATTTTATAAATCTATTGATTTACATAACAATTCATATATAAAACTCATAAAAAATATTACATCTAAATTTATAATTATATATTTTACCTTTTTTAAAAAAAAATTCATTTTTCACAGCCGCCTTCAAAAAAGCTCGTTATAAGGCGCGCCTTATCACGCCTTATCTCACGCCACGCCTAGCCCAACCGCCATGGTCTGTTTCGTAACGTCGACGCCGCGCCTCACGCCTTGGCGCCGCCATGACGCGCCTTTTAGAACCTTGCTTACAACCAGGGCCAGACCAATGCATTTTGATGCCCCGAGCGAAGCGGGTAAAAAAATGCCCCTACTCGTAACAAACTTAAGAAATTTTAGCCGTGATTTCAATGTACATATATGTTATCAAACTTAACTTACAAAAAGCATTTCTCATAGCATAAAATGGTCAAACTTAGTACATTTTATAATGTACACAAAAAGAACAACTAAAAAAGAGATTACGGTAAAAAGAGGACAACCTACTAGATCTTTTCATATTGGTTGTAACACACCAATTTTTTTAACCAAATTTAAAACTTTTAAATAATAAGACTTAAGTCTTTACAAACTAAAAATCCCAAAAATACGGTTTAAATAAAACATTTGGAATGATCAATAAGTATAAAAAATTGGTGTTACAATAATATCAAAACTATAGTCTTAGGGAATCAAATGGTACACCGAGCTAATCACTTCCAAATGCTAACTACGGGCCGTCTAATCCTTAGCTCCTGAACCTGAGTACATAGTCAAAATAAACGTAGTACGTGAGACAAAATTGTCTCGTGAGAAACATGGGTTTTAGACCCGGTTAGAAAATATTTGCAAGAAAATAACAATTAAATAATTATCAAATTGCATATAGTCAAACATACTCTAAGGCTTGCCATAAGCCCAACACATACGTAACGGGCCTCCCTGAAACAACTCCCCCGATATGGGTTAACTAGGTAAACTCCCCCGTTTCCGGGTTATCAATTTCTCCCCCGATTTCCGGGTTATCTCAAACTCCCCCGATTTACGGGTTATCTATTGTCACACCCCGCCAAAAATGAGTTTTACTTCATTTAAAATATTTTGCGGAAGAACGGAGGTGTAACGTTCATGATTACATAGCAAAAATTAAGTAAACAAACAACCACGTAAATAACATAATAAAAATGGTTTACCTTCTAAAAATGGAAAGTTTTCAAAAATAGTAGTTACTAAAAATAGTAAGTTTTGAAAATGAAGTGATTGTTCGTAAACTTAAATGTTCATTCATGGCTCACGACACATCCACTGCTCATATCCTCCAGTGTCATTGAACTCCTAAATCACCTGGAAAACATAAGTAAAAGGGTCAACAATAATGTTGAGTGAATCCACATGGTTAATGTTGTATGAAAAGTAAAGTGTTTGCTACCCTAAATGTTTGTTATGAAAATGGTTTATGTTAGGACTAAGTTTGTAATAAGGTTTTGACCTTTAATCTCATTAGTTAACCCTTTTCTCGTTAATTGGTAGGAGTATATAATGTTGTATGTTTGACTTGATTTGTAAGCTTTCCCACACAATTACTGAATACACTTTCTGAAAGCTCATCATCCATCTCCATTCTCTCTCAAGAACACACACACACTTTCTCACACTAAACCTTCAATTCTTAGCATAATCAACATGAATTAGCTTGAATTAAGCATACTTTGATCTCTCATTTGGTATCAGAGCGAAAACTCTCTGTGAGTGGATCCAAATTCAAGCTAAATCGATCAAGATCTGGAAAAATGAAAAAAAAAATTGTTCGTGAGCTGTGAAATTAATGTTGTAAATTTTTGTTTCGAATTGAAGATTTTATTGAAGAATCATGTTTCTCCAGTGATACTAATAAGAATAGACTCAAAGTTCAGTAAAATCCGTCAACAATGCATCTCAATTTGATGATTTTAGTGAAAAACTTGGAAAAGTTCAAAAACTCAACAAAAATCAAAAATCCGATCAAATGTGTTATGTTTTGGGTTATATGATCGGATCAAAGTGTTAGCAAATAGATTTCGAGTAGTTAGCAAAAAGAATCACTGAAATCGATTGAGAAATGAGCAAAATCGGATCAGAAAGGTGAAGAAAAGTACGTCTGTGGTCTTCCGTCGACTTCTTCGGCCTCAAGAACAAGAACAAGAACGACCGAACTCAAGTCTTCGGCACTCAATCTCCGGCCCAAGTAAGTTGTTCGGCCCAAAATTAATTCATTTTCAGTCTTCGGCCCAGAAAGAACTTCGGCCCGAACTTGATTATCGGCCCGTAAGAGAACTTCGGCCCGAACTTCAAAACCTTAAGAGAACTTCGGCCCGAACTTCAAAACCTTCGGCCCAATAGTTTGGCCCAATACTTCAAAATCTAGTGTTCGGTCACCTAGTTCGTCTATCAACAGATTCCAACTCAATCCTTGAAGAGTTCGATTTCAACAGATTCATCACATAATCGATTTCAACACAAATCGATTTCAAACACATAATCAATTTCAAAACAACTAAGATAATTGAATCGTCCTTAAAGAGTTTGGCAATTTCAAACTCAAGATTTTCCGACTCGACAATTCGATCTTCCGACTAGACAGTTCGACACGACTCAAATTGATTCACATTAGTCTCGGAAATTGACTCCAGAATTGATCTCAGTTTGATTCCGATTTCAAACGTTTCTTCTTCCGATCTCAATTTAGTTCTCATAAACTGTTCGACATAAATTGTTCGGCAGAAATTGATACTTGATTCTTGGATCGATTAAGTGTTGCAATTCAATGCGACTAAAGATCATTCAGACGAGATATGAATTGATTAACATGGGAATTAGACTTTAATCAAGATCTCAATTGTTCGGCCTCAGCTTCCGTTTGTGTTCGATCTCTGTATTGCGATTACTGTGTTGTGTTCGATCGTCTAATATTAGGACCTAATCAAAAGTTCGGACATTAGAAACAACCGGCCCATAAAGAACTCTCGGCCCAAACAGTTATAACCCAAACCAAATTACTTCATTAAACTCAATTAAACAAAAAGCCCAAAACAACTTCAAGTATTCGGCCGCACATGTTGTTTGAATAAGCCCAGTTTATTCTTAGCCAAATATCAATTAATCACAAATCAAGTTTTCAAGCCCAAATCTCAATTGGTATTAAGTGTTCGGCCCAAAATTTTAAAAAAAGTCTAAACAATTTTTTTTTTTTTTATCAAAAGCTTATAACAACTTAGTTTAACTGAACCATTTAAGCCCACAATCATTTAGAATCATTTTTAAAAATGACATCTAAAGATGCACTCTCGATCGGATCTGATCTCAAACCTCCAGTGTTATATCGAGGAGAATATCCACAGTGGAAGAAACGTTTTCTCCACTTTATCAGAAATCAGGAGCTACATGTTGAAATTCTTGAATCCCTCGAGCATGGAAATGCCGTATTTTATGTAGATGCTATTGCTGATCCAGATGCTATTCCTGTAGTTATAAGTGGAAAACGTCGTATTCCTCCTGCTGAATATTCAGTACAACAATCTCGAAGAGCCAAAGCCGATGTACAATCGTATTCTTTTATGCTTCAAGGCTTACCAAATGACATCTACAATAGTTTAGATAGTCTTGAAACTGGCAAAGAGCTGTGGGATGAGATCAGGAAACAAATGGAGGGTACAGTGTTAGGCAACAAGGCAAAGATGGTTACTACCCTGAATTCTTATCAATCATTCAAAGCTATAAATGGAGAAGACTTGGAAAGTACATATCACAGATATTGTACATTGATGAATGAATTTCGCAAAAACCATTTGCGTAACGAAAATTTGGAGCTGAATATCAAATTCATTCATAGTCTATTACCAGAATGGGAAATATTTGGGAATAGTGCCATGCAGCACAAAGACCTCAGTCTCATTGATATTCATGAACTCTATGAATATTTGCACCAAAATGAACCTATGGTTAAAAACATAGTGAAAACTAAACAAGAGACTGATGATACTCTAGCACTGCTCACCAAACAACATCATTTGTATGCATCTACAACAAAAATGAATGAAAGTGTTGAAATACCAGTGACGTCTACAACTGATGATTTGCAAAAAGAACTCGAAGATGTACTTCAAGCAATGTCACTTATTTCAAATTATGAGAAGAAGTACTACAAGAAACCAACAAACAACAACTTAAGATCGTCCTCAAACTTTAAATATGCTCCATCTGCTTCAGCAACTAACAACACAACTGATAAACAATCTCTTACACCACTGGATCCAACGAAAAAATGTTACAACTGTGGTGTTGCTGGTCATTACTCACGCGACTGCAAGAAACCCAAAGTCCGTGATTCGGAATACTTTAAATGAAAAATGCTCATGGCTAAGAAAATAGAGGCTGGAAAGGTGTTGTTAGCTGAAGACCTTAGTTGGATGGAAGATTCTGAACCGGAAGACGAAGAACATTCAGCCAACCTGTGTTTTATGACGAGAGAAAATGCAGAGGTTGCTGATCGTATTAAAGAACTCGATGAGGATGGCAAGGTACACACTTCTCTTCTCTCTAATGATAATACTTCCATTAATTCTGATACTTGTCTTATCCAAAATCAGATGTCTCAAATAGAATTATTCACCCAAAAACTTTTAGACGAAACATATTTAAATGATCAACTTAAAGATCGTTTAAATATTTTGGAAAATCAAAACAAACAAAATGCTCATCTAGGTGAGAAACTTGTTCATCATATTCAACAAACTCAAATTTTTAAACAAGAGAATCTCGAGTTACAAAGTCAAATATCAGAATTACAAGCTAAATTTGATCACAATCACAAATTATACACAAAAACATGGCATGAATATCAATATAAAAAAAATGCGTTGGCACGAAAACAACAAGATTTTGATGATAATGAAAAACAATTTAAATCTTTAAACTCACAAATCAAAGAATTAACTGAAAATATTCATGAACAAAAGATAAATTCATTAAATGAAATGAAAACCAAACAAAATATCATAAACACACTCAAGCATGAAATAAATAAATTGAATTCCCATATTAAACATCTTGAGGAGTTAATTGTCAAAAGAGGACACACTGATCAAACCATTCATCTTAACAAGCCCAAAGATTTTAAATACTTTAATTCAAGAGAAGGGCTCGGTGCTGAGAATCCTGAATATCTTAATACTGCATGCAAAATGGTTCCTACCTTATATGATTCAAGATACATGCAGGAATAAGAAATAGAGACTTTCAATCGAGCTAGAAAGGAGAATGTCCAAATTAGTTTTAATTACACTGAATTAAATAAAACATATGAAACTAAAAAGGCTCACTTTGAAAATGATGATTATTTTCCAATTATAACACCTGAAGAATTTGAGATAAAAGGTAATGCTGTCCTTCAACAGAAGATAACACCAAAGATTTATGTTCCATCTCTCATTCTTGAAAAGAAAATTTACCAACTGGAAAATGAAATCGATGAAACTCATAAGGCTTTTGACAAAGAAAAATCTGATCTACAAGCTAAAATACATGAATTAGAAGATAAAATTGTAGCAATCAAATCTATTTCTAATGAACAGATTTCTAATCAAAAGGCTTCTTCAAAACCAACGTCTCAAAATGTCAATTCTTCTTCTCCTAAAACTCCAATTCTTTTAAGACGAGATTCTAATTCCCCAGTTTCAAATTTTTCAGATCGAAATTTAAAATCCAAGCTTAAGAAGCCAGTGCAAGGAGGAATGCAAGAAGTTGAGCAGTCTAAGAAGTCTAATTCGACTAACTCTAGTATGCTTAAGTCCACAGAGCTTAAGAAGTCTAGATCTCCTTCGTTTTTAGCTTCTTCTTTTTCTAATTCAAATAAATGTAATAACTCAACAAAGTTTATTTCTCCTGCTACACGTTATGGTATTGTGTATGATTCTGCAATTTATCGTCCTGTTAATTTTGCTGTTAATGGTGTGAATTTGGTTGTTAAAATAGATAAAAATGGAAACAAAGTTTATTTTGACAGAAAATTGATCAACCAATTTCTCAATATGATACACGATATTTTGTTAGAAAAGATACTCCATGTGGTCCTCGACATGATGTATTGCATAAAAATGGTTCAATCATTCATTCATGCACAATTTGTTATCCAGAACCCTGCAAAACAATGCTTGCTCAATCTCAAACATCTAAAACTACACATTCTTCATCTAAATCCCCAAATTTAGTTTATCGTGTAGTTTCAGCACCTAAAACTCCAAAATCCATTTCTCGAGTAATTCCTACACATAAATCTCCAAAATCAGTTTATCGTGTAGTTTCTGCATCTAAATCTCCAAAATCTGATTATCGAGTAATTCCTACACATAAATCTCCAAAATCAGTTTATCGTGTAGTTTCTGCATCTAAATCTCCAAAATCTGATTATCGAGTAATTTCTACACATAAATCGCCAAAATCTGTTTATCGCGTTGTGTCTACACCTAAATTTACAAATTCTTGTTCCTCAACTTCGTATTCCAAGCTCAATAAAAAATCTTCTAAGTTTGTTAAATATAAATGGATTCAAAATGAACAATCAAACTGGATTTTAATTTAATCCTGAAAAATCCCTAAAATGGTCTATCAAATTAACAAACAATGAACTGCCTCCTTGCAGTTCTCTAGTTCTCTAAATACATTCTTTCTTAAAATTCTTCATAAGACATATATTACTAATCGTTCCGGACCCATAACTGATTGGGTACCATATTTTTATTTGTCTTATGTAGAATGTTTGGTATCTTGATTCTGGTTGTTCACGACACATGACCGGAAACAAGAAATTATTAACAAATTTTAGAGACAAATATTTGGGAACTGTTCGGTTTGGAAATGACCATTTAGCTGCCATAATGGGTATTGTAGATATAATTCGAAAAAATTTAATCATCCGAAATGTGACCTATGTTGAAGATCTTGCTCACAATCCTTTTAGTATTGGTCAATTCTGTGATAAAACATTGGAAGTTAATTTTCGAACAAAGAAATGTGCTGTTCGTACATATGAAGGTGAAGAACTTCTGACCGGAACTCGTGAGACGAATCTTTTTACAATTAATTTGGACGAAGTGACCCCACTTGACGAAGTGTGTTTAATGTCAACAACGTCGTCAAATGAATCTTGGTTATGGCACCGTCGTCTTTCTCATCTTAATTTCAAATCGATTAACAAATTGGTTAAAGGTGGTCATGTCTCTGGTCTTTCAGATGTTAAATTTGCTAAATATCATCTCTGTTCTTCTTGCGAAATGGGCAAAATGACAAAGAAACATCATAAATCCAAACCAATTCCAAGTACTTCAAAACCGCTTCAATTACTTCATATGGATTTATGTGGCCCAATGAGCGTTCAAACCATGGCTGGTAAATGATACGTGGTGCTGAGAACATCATTGCCTTCATCAAGAAAACCCAGACTAATTTGGAACTCAAAGTTCATACCATTCGTACTAACAATGGGACTGAATTTAAAAATCAAACTTTAGATTCTTTCCTTGAATCAGTTGGTATTTCTCATCAATTTTCCGCTGCCCGAACACCTCAACAAAATGGGGTAGTTGTACGACCAAATCGTACTTTAGTTGAAGCTGCTCGTACCATGCTTTCTTTTTCGAAACTCCCATTATCTCTTTGGGCTGAAGCTATTAGTACAACATGTTTCACTCAAAATCGTTCAATCATCAACAAAACCTACAACAAAACTCCATATGAACTCATTAATAACCGAATTCCAAATGTTAAATTTTTCCATATTTTTGGGAGTCGATACTTCATTCTGAATGACAAAGACAAATTAAATAAATTTGAAGCTAAAGCTAATGAAGGAGTTTTTGTCGGATATTCACGAGAATCTGCATCGTTCAGAGTATATAATCGGTCAAAACGGGCGGTTAGAGAAAGTGTCAATGTTAACTTTGATGAAACTTTTCCAATAGATTCATTAACTACAAATGTTGAAACTCCTCTACCTTCGTCGTCGCATTCCACATTTCAAAATGATTTAGATGTCTTGTTTGAAAAGTTTTATGATGATTATCATAACATTCGACATACTTTACTTGAGGAGGCTGGCGTTCCATTTCCATCCGTAGCCGATGTTCAATCTATTACTGTGCCTGAAGTACAAAATTCAAGTTCAACTGATTCTCCATCTCCTACTTCTGCTGCACCAACTAACAATTTTTCTCCTTCACATTCAGTTTCATCTTTGGAAACTCAATCTTCACCGGAAGATTCCCCACCTTTGCAAACTCAATCACCTCTGGGCGATTCCCCACTTTCTGGAAATGCTGCAAATCCTTTAGATTTATCTTTAGTTCCAGCACAAACTCCACCTTCTGGTCAAGCTGCTACTTCTTTAAATTTACCTTTAGTAGCAGTACAACCTCCACCATTGGTGATTGATTTCTCTAAATTCAACGTTAAACGAGTAGATCCTCCACCTTCTACATCAAATGTTCAAACTGCATTAATCCCTCATCCTGAATTCACTGATAACTCAAATATAATTCCAGGTCAACTTCCACTTCCTCATTCCCTTAAATGGACAAGAGAGTATCCTTTGCATCAAATAATCGGTGATCCTGACTCTTCTGTTCAAACTCGAAGAGCTACTGCTGACGAATGTCAATATTCTTCTTTTCTAAGCTCTATTGAACCTAAGAAAGTCAGTGAAGCTCTCTTAGACCCAGACTGGATCCTTGCTATGCAAGAAGAAATCAATCAATTTGAACGTTTAAAAGTTTGGCGTCTGGTTCCGAAACCACCTGGGAAATCTTTTATTGGTACGAAGTGGATTTTCAAGAACAAAAAGGATGAAAATGGGATAGTAATTCGTAATAAAGCTCGTCTCGTTGCGAAAGGATATGTACAACAGGAGGGTATTGACTTTGAAGAAACGGTTGCTCCTGTTGCCCGAATAGAAGCCATTCGAATATTTTTAGCATATGCAGCACATAAGAATTTCATAATTTATCAAATGAATGTCAAAACTGCATTTTTAAATGGTATTCTAAATGAAGAAGTGTTCATTCATCAACCCGAAGGTTTTGTAGATCCAAATTTTCCTAATCATGTGTATATTCTCGACAAAGAATTGTATGGCTTGAAACAAGCTCCTCGCGCGTGGTATGATGTGCTCTCTAAATTTTTAGTTGATTCCGGTTTTTCAAAAGGTAAAATCGATACAACTCTTTTCATCAAACGACAAGGGGAAGACATAGTTCTCATTCAAATTTATGTCGATGATATCATTTTTGGTACTACAAATCCCAAATACTGCAAAAAGTTTTCTGATCTTATGGTTAAACGTTTTGAGATGAGTATGATGGGTGAAATGAATTTCTTTCTTGGTCTTCAAGTTCGTCAATTACCTACCAGGATCTTCATCAATCAATCCAAGTATATCACTGATCTCTTGAAGAAATATCTCATGGATGATTGTAAACCAATACCGACGCCGATGTCGCATGGTTCTAAATTACATGCTGATCCTGATGGCAAACTTGTTGATGTTACAAATTATCGGGGGATGATCGGATCCTTGTTATATCTTACTTCGAGTCGACCAGACATTATGTTCTCTACTTGCATATGTGCTCGTTATCAGGCTGCTCCTAAAGAATCACATCTTCAAGCAGTCAAACGTATATTTCGTTATCTGAAGGGTACTCGAGATCTTGGTCTTTGGTATCCTAAAGGAACTTCTTTTGACTTGACTGCATTCTCTGATGCTGACCATGCTGGATGTATGCTGGATCGCAAGAGTACATCTGGAAGTGTCCAATTTCTGGGAGATAAATTGGTGAGCTGGTCTTCACGGAAACAAAATTGCGTATCTCTTTCAACTGCAGAAGCAAAATATGTTGCTGCTGCCAGCTGCTTATCCCATGTAATTTGGATGCAATCACAATTAAAAGATTATGGCTTTTTATATAGTCGTATTCCTTTATATTGTGATTCACGAAGTGCAATTGCAATTTCATGCAATCCAGTTCAACATTCCAAAACGAAACATATTGATCTTCGATATCATTTTATAAAAGATCATGTTGAACAAGGTAATGTGGAATTGTACTTCGTTTCAACAGATTATCAATTAGCTGATTTGTTTACCAAGGCTTTAGATGAAAAACGTTTTAACTTTCTTGTGTCTAAACTTGGTATGCTAAATCTCAAGGCTTAAACCGTTTTATTTGTTACATAAACAATGGCTTTCAAATACATTAGTTTGAAACCCGCTCTTAGCCAGTTTTTCACATAACTGTCAAAACTCTTTCCCACCCCTCTAAAACTGTAAATTTTTCATTACTTATATTTTGTCGAGGGGGAGAAATATTAATTCTAGGGGGAGAATTAGTATTTCCAGGGGGAGAAACTTTCTTATATCAATACTTTTATACCCATTTGATTTTTTTTAATCGAACAATTTTTTTTTATCAAACGACAATACCTTCCCATGGTTTGCCAGAACCGGACTTACTTTCCAAGGGAAATACTTTTTAGCCAAAATTGGTAAATGTGAGGGTATACGTCTAGGGTACAGATTTAGGTGAGTGCAAGGTGATGTGAAAACATGATAATATCAAGAAAACACACCTTTGAGTGCATCCAAACCGTTCTTAAACCGGGCAACCTCACAAATTTGTGATCATTCATGTGTTGAATGATTAACCAGACTTAACTGGCCCAGTCAAGCATTTGCACTCCACCACCAACCACTCAGATTCCTCTCAATAGGAATTTGTTTCAATTCATCAAGGGACGTAGCACATAATCTATCGACTGCTCATTCGGAGTATGTTGGTATTGAAATAATTAACCTTCTGCCCCGGGTTACGTCTTCAATTGAATGCACAATGTGTCTAGATCTCACCGACAAATATTTCCAATATAGGACACATACACTATTGAATATGAATCTCCGTGTATTCATCGGAACACTCATAGTGGCATCACAATCTGGTGCTTCACGAAGATTGAGTGGAAATCCTGCTAGAGCTAAAATCATGCCAACTCTAAACGCAGGTCACACATTTGAATCCTCGGTTGTGCAAACGACTATCGATTCATACCATGTGTTAACGGATACTCTATGTGAGTCCGGTATTTCCTTAATGGTTCAAGTTGCTGTGCCTAAATTTGATATCTTAACGGCAACAACTTATGCCGGAGACACATACATTTCCAATGAAAAATCCATGTTATTCATAAAACGTAACATCATATATGCTGATTGTTTGCACATGAGTGTTATAGTTCACTCTCAAATTACTCCTATGATCTGCTATAACTGGCATGATCTTCCCCAGGAGCCACCTACAATATAGGACAATATGTAAGGGTACATAGGTTTAGGTGAGCGGAATCAATTATCACGATATCTTGATTGGGGTGCGCTGAGATAAAATTTGAGAGGGGGAATGTAGTATGGGGTGAAATTCAGCTAAACATGGTAAAATTAAATGAGGGAGTAGTCAAAAAATGAAAAAGTAAGCTTGAGTGAGGAGGGTGTGTCAGGGTTAAAGAAAACGAAAAACCCTTTCCAAACCGACAAAAAGCCGGGTTGCCACGTCTCTATCAGATTGCATGTGTTGCTCTCTGATATTGAAATAGAAATCATGGACCCAGTGATGCTATGCACAACCCCCCAGCCACTCAAGTATTTCTTAAAAAGTACTTGTTTCATTTTCACGGAGACTATCTCATATGCTATCGACATCTCACTTCGAGATTGTTGATATTGAACAAGAGGACAAGCCTCTCCAGTCCTCGCCTTCGTTTGTCCACTAATTGAGTCTAGAACCGAAATAAACTTTTAGGACACAGGCAAAATATCAAGCATATCTTTGTGATATAGCCGGAACATTCTTAGTGATACAAAAAATATTGGTATTTTACAATGATTGAATGGAAATCCTACCAGTGCTAACATCTACGCCAACACTGAACGTAGGTCACACAATTTTTGTAACTGTTGTGTTAACGAGTAATCTATGTGATCTCGGTTTACACTATTCGATTCCATGTACATTTATGATGACTGTACTCCAACGTTATCAACAACACTCGGGATATTAAATGATATACACAAGAGACTGGTCTTTTATGTCATCTACAACGGTCATTGAGATTTAACTGATACAAGATTTGATCGTATGAATATTCAACGACGATCTAGTTTATCTGATAAAATGTGTTATATATTGATTCATTCAAAATATGAATATATCATTATTCAACACATTTTTATCATTGAGCTTCGAAGATTCTTTCTACTTCTACCTCGAAGAACTTCAAGTTTTACATGATGATTCCGATAAATCGTATTCATCATGAGGGGGAGAAAATATTACAGAAGTTCTTATTATAAAGATAAATGCTTAAAACATTTAGAAGAGAATATATTAGCTCAGTTTACTCCGCATTTAGAAGACATATGCACCGGTTAAGGGGGAGTAAACAAGAAATTGAAGATCCGTTGAGAAATAATTGTTTGTTTGAGGGGGAGAGTATACTATATTAACATTTTACCATAAAAACAATTATCAAAAATCACAAACCGACAAAGCCACAACTTCAACAAAAGACTTCCGCTACAAAACAACTCTATCTATGGGTCTACATTTTCGTCGATTTACATTTGTGAAAAAGAAGAAACCAAGACATTCACTGAAATGTCAAATCACAAATTCACATCCATTTCCATCCGAATCTTAATCGTATAAATCTTTCTTTTCAACCTACAAAACATCTATATAAATTCAAAATTCCAAATTCCGTAACAACCACATACATTCAAAAGCTTAACTGTTCTAATCTGTTGTGCATACCAAATACAAATTATCCACATTCATCCAAATCTTAAATGTACATATCATTCTTTCCTACATACAAACTTACATACATACATATTCAAAACTTTTAACTTTCAAATCATTCTTACCAAAACAAACACACACATCCAAAACTTTGACTGACAAATCATTCAAAAACATTATCATTCTATCCTCAATATAACCCTCTACCACAAAATTCCAAAAACAACCTCTCCATTATCTGAAAACCCAGTCAAATCCTTACTTAACAGATATTCCATTTCCCAAAGTTTTCAAATCTTTAGTAAATCAGTTATAGGATTTCCCCACTCAAACATTTATCAACGAAAAACATATCCTCTTTGAGTATCTTAAACTTCCAGATTTTTGCAATGTTTTGTTCTTGAAATACAGAAAAACATTTTCTTGCCAAAGACAGATTATAAGAAGAATCTGAAGTCTGAAGACTGGGATGACGTATTAAAGATCAAAAAGGGGGAGATTGTTAGGACTAATTTTGTAATAAGGTTTTGACCTTTAATCTCGTTAGTTAACCCTTTTCTCGTTAAGTGGTAGGAGTATATAATGTTGTATGTTTGACTTGATTTGTAAGCTTTCCCACACAATTACTGAATACACTTTCTGAAAGCTCATCATCCATCTCCATTCTCTCTCAAGAACACACACACACTTTCACACACTAAACCTTCAATTTTTAGCATAATCAACATGATTTAGCTTGAATTAAGCATACTTTGATCTCTCAGTTTATGACTGAAAAGTATAAATTTCAACAACTCATATGATATGAGTAGTAAGTATGAAAAGTGTAGTGTAGTTGTAGAATATCTACAACTACTAGTTACGGTTATGAAAAAGTGTTGAACAAGTTGTTATGTTTGACATCGCATGAACTGTTATCCCCAATAGGTAGCTAATCTATTGAGTTAATATACCAACCCCTAAGTCCACAATCAACACTTCAACTCCAGTTGTTATCGTTCTTTTAAGGATATACACTCCCGAAAGATGTCTTGGATATACCAAATAGTGATCAAATAATGTTGGGAGGATGAGTGTCAGCCAATAGTACTATCTTCATATCCATGGTCTAGATCCACTAGTTAATGATTGCTGGCAAACCTTAGTCCGGTATAATAATTGTTTGTCATGCCAACGCGATGATGAAAATGTAAATGTTGTACAGTCATAGTAAAACAGTAGCAGTTGTGTTTATGTTTTCCACGCCAAAGTTTATAAAAACAGTAAAAGAGCAAAAGGGGTCTGTGGACTCACCTGGGCAAAGCTTAGCTCTCGATAAACCTCAAAGAATCTCTTCAAAGACTCCTAGCGCCTAAACGCAATAACGTTTCTAATTAGACTAAGCTAACACAGGCGATCTAATAATAATGATATATGATATGAAATTTAATGTTATGTTTTATGTTTTGTGACATCGAATGAACTTGGATCCTTGGGCCTTAATGGGCCGAAATGAAATGAAATGAAATAAAATAAAATGAGCTTCGAAATGAAATGAAATGAAATGGGCTTCAAAATGAAATGAAATGGGCTTGGGTTAGGCTTAATGGGCCTAGATTGGGCCTATTGGGCTTAATGGGCCTAGATGGGCTTAATGGGCCACTAGGTTGGGCCACTTCGGCCTCTTATTGGGCTTAGGTCCAATTATATTTGGCCATGGATTAGGATTGGGCCCAATTGGGTTCGGTTTGGGTATAAGTGGGCTAAAGGTTTGGGCTTTGGTCCAAACAGGCTTGGATACTAATGGGCCAACTAAAGTTTGGGCTCGATAGACTAAGATAGATCGATATGGGCCAAGTATGGGCCTTGGCCCGATTAAACATTCAGGTTTGGGTAAATCGGTTGGGTCAAGATCCGTCCTTGACCCGATAAAACTTGTGGGTCAAACTAGTAGTCAACGACGGTCAATTTAGTCAACAGAAGTCAACAAAAGTCAACCAAAGTCAACTATATTTCGGCTAGGGTTAGGGTTTCTAATTTAGGGTTAGGTTTAGCATAAGTTCGGGTCAATGATGGTCAATTATAGTCAACGAAAGTCAAATAGTCAACTAGGGTTTCGGTCTAGGGTTTAGCCGAATTGGCCACTCTACGGTTTGGTGATGGTTCGGTTCTAGGGTTGTGGTTTGGTCATAACAACGACTTAGATCTAGGGTTTAAGGGAGATCAAAATAATGAACAAATAAACAATACCATAAACGAATCAATCGGACAAATCAAACAACACCGTATGCATGCTTCGGTTTTTAATGGCTAACTGAGACCATATGGCGTAGGGCCATGGTCTCGGGTTCGAATCACAAAACAAGCAAAGAAGAAGAAAGAAAAACAAAGGTTTTTGGTGTTACCTCCTGCGATCGGACGAACCAAAAAGAAAAAGGATTTGGTTTGTGGCTTGGGACAAAACTCGAACTCGGTGGCTAGGGTTGGCTCTTTGGCCGAAATTCAACAAAAACAAATGGGTGATTATAGTGTGGTATTTATAGTGTAGATGATTAGGGTTTCAAGGAAGAGTTCAAGTAGGATTCAAACTCTTTTAAATCAGATATAGAGATAGGAATTCAAAAGAATGAGATAATGATAAGTTCAAATGAGATGGGGATAAAGCTTTAATCTTTAAAACGAAGATATCCACACCACCAAGAGGTGGTGGGACGAAATTATGGAGGCCAAGTATTGGTGTTTCGACCACTAGGTGGTAAGGACAACATTTGATGTGTGGGTTAGGAATAAAATTCGTTACGAGTCACGTTTAATTAATTATTATGATTTATTGATTAATTATTACTTGAATATCATTATTAGAAATATTTTGGAGTAAAAATGTCACCACAAGTAATATAAGATGTTGTGTTGACTAATATAGTCAAACACTGATGTATGCTGAAAATGCTAAATGTTCGGTGAACTAGTTACGTGTTTGGATGCCAAAAGTGGAAATGAAACTAAATGAGGAAAGTTTCTAAACATAGAAACTTTCTAAATATAGAAATGATATGAAACGAGGAAAGTTTCTAAAAATAGAAACTTTCTATAATTAGAAATAATAGGAAACGAGGAAAGTTTCTAAAAATAGAAAGTTTCTAAAATTAGAAATGTTACGAAATGAGAAAGTGTCTAATAATAGAAACTTTCTAAATATAGAAAGTAAGAAATGAAAAATAGTAACATACCCAAAATGTCGAGTTGTCACATCTATTTCTCGACACACTACCCTTGCGCAGGGTGGTATCGCCCCAAGTAGGTGTCACTAACTCCCTCAACTTGTGTGGGTTGTCTAGGATCCAATTGATTAGCTACCACATAACAAGTCATCAACTTGAGCCAATGCTCCAAATCATAATTTATATCATACTAGTGGCAACTAGCAAATCAATTAACAATTCAATTCATACATGTATCAATTCAATCTTTTTCTTTATTAAATCAGTTATCTAATAATGACTCTATAAATCATTTCAATCTATGAAACATGGTTTACTATGTACTCAGAAAAGATCACATGTACTCACCTTAGCAATTCTATCCAATACTTGTGTTAGTCAACACAAATCCTTACTTCCCAATCAAGGAAGTACTTCCAATCTCAAGGTCTTCTTGACCTAATATCATTATCAACACAATAACTAGTTATTATCCATAACTAATCACTAATCTATCCAACTTAGCATTCCCAACCACCAAGTTCATACCACTTGGTGGAAATCTCAAACCCTAGTTCAATATTTCTATCCATACAACCAAAATCCAACTTGTACACATTGTTTACAAGCCTACAATGAGTGTTTTACACTCATGATAGATCATCTTCCCCAAAGATGATATGGTTGGTTCCCAAAAACCACCATTGATACCCATGAAAAGCTTGAAACTAAGGTAGAAGATGATAAGAATCAATAATCTTTACCTTTGGTGTTTAAATCTTCAAAGATGGTGAAGATTTGAGCTCAAGATCAGCAAAATCACCTTCTTCCTTCAAAATAACGGCTGGACTAGTGCTAGGGGCATAGGTGTCTAAACCCTAGACCCAAAACTCGTTTTTATATAGCTCGAACAGTTCACAATCGCGAACCAGAATTCGCGGCATGAACTTCCCGTGTCGTGAACACTTCGCGTTCGGAAACCAGTCGTGAACTCCATGTCTCAAAACCCTGAATTCTCTGTTCGCTTTTCACGATCGCGAACTATAGTTCGCGTCGCGAACTTCACCAGGCAGCTAGGCTGCAACTTTTTGTTGTCCGGTTCAGCCCGGTTCGACCTTAACCATATCAAACGGTGTCCAAATGACACGAAACCAATTCCTACGGTTCTTAAATGAATTTATCCATAATTATCATATTTTTATACAATTTATTTATTTACAAAAATTCGGCCGTTACAACTATCTACCCCTTAAGAGGATTCCGTCCTCGGAATCGCATCATAATCTACAAAGTTCGGGTAGCGTTTCTGCATCTCATCTTTGATTTCCCAAGTCAAATTTGGCCCAAGGGAATGCTTCCACTTGACCAACACTAGCTCAATCTCTTTGTTTCTCAATTTCTTCGTTTGGGCCTCCAATATGGCCTCGGGCTCTTCGATCAACTGGTTGGGTGCATCGACCCGCAAATCTTGAGGTGGTATCACATTCTCCAATTCTCCTAAGAACTTCTTCAAATTACAAACATGGAATGTGTCATGGACACCTTGCAACTCGGGTGGGAGTTCAAGCTTGAAATCTTGAAGCCCAATTCTCTTCAAAATCTTAAACGGTCCAACATACCGTGGATTCAAGTTTCCTCTCTTACCGAATCTCATCACGCCTTTCCAAGACGACACTTTCAACATCACCATATCACCAACATTCAAATCATAGGGTCGCTTTTTCAATCCCGAATAACTCTTTTGAAGATCTTGTGCGACTTTCATATTCTTTTGAATTATTCCTATTTTCTCGTTTGTTATCTTCACAATTTCGGGACCCGTGAGTTTTGTCTGTGCGACTTTCATATTCTTTTTCAATCCCGAATAACCAACAAGAAGGCGTTCTACATTTCCTTCCATACAATGCCTCAAACGGTGGCATTTTAATCGTCGAGTGATAACTATTGTTATATGAAAACTCAACTAACGGTAAATGCTCATCCCATTTACCACCAAAATCCAATACACACGATCTCAACATATCTTCGAATGTTTGGATCGTCCTTTCACTTTGACCATCGGTTTGCGGATGGTAAGCCGTGCTCAATCTCTTAGTTCCCAACTCTTCTTGGAGTGATCTCCAAAATCTCGAGGTAAACCTTGCATCCCGATCGGACACAATCGACATCGGTACCCCATGCAATCGAACAACTTCATCAACATACAACTTTGCCAACTTCTCGAGTGGCATAGTTTCCCGAATAGCTAGGAATAACGCACTTTTCGTTAACCTATCAACAATCACCCAAATGGCATCATGATTTCTACTCGTCTTTGGAAGACCAACAATAAAATCCATGGTTATATCTTCCTATTTACCGGCCGGCACTTGCAACGATTGTGCAACACCATAAGGCACTTGGTGCTCGGCTTTCACTTGTGCACATGTGGCACATTTTGAAATGTACTTTTCTAATCTCGACTTCATCCCCGGCCACCAATACATTCTCTTCAAGTCTTGATAAGTCTTTGTACTTCCGGGATGAATTGAGTACTTAGACTTGTGAGCATCGTTTAACAATACTTTTCGGTTTCCACCGAATTTTGGAACCCAAATCCGACCATTTACGGTTTTCAACCCTTGAACATTTTCTTCAAATAATTGGTTCTTTCCCAATCTATCTTGTCTAAATTCATCTTTTCCCATCACTTCGGCTTGTGCGGTTTTTATGCTTTCAATGAAGCTAGATACCACTTCAATTCGCATCAACTTAGCCTTAACCGGCTTTTCATAAACTTTTCTACTCAAGGCGTCGGCTACCACATTAGCCTTTCCCTCGTGATAAACGATTTCACAATCGTAATCGTTAATCAACTCAATCCACCTTCTTTGTCTCATATTCAAATCTTTTTGTGTGAACACATATTTGAGACTTTTGTGATCCGTGTACAATATACACCTTGTGCCATACAAATAATGTCTCTAATTTTTCAAGGCAAAGATAATCGCCGCCAACTCTAAATCATGAGTAGTATATTTCTCTTCCGCATTTTTTAATTGTCTTGAAGCATAAGCTATCACCTTACCTCTTTGCATCAAAACACACCCGACACCTTTGTTCGAGGCGTCACTATACACCATGAAATCTTTCATACCATCGGGTAAAGTGAGCATTGGTGCATTGCACAACTTCTCCTTTTACAAAGCAAAAGCGTCTTCTTGCTTTTTCCCCGATCAAACTTCACATCTTTTCTTGTTAACCTAGTGAGTGGGTCCGCCACTCGGGAAAAATCTTCAATAAATCTTCGGTAATAACCGGCGAACCCAAGAAAACTTCTTACTTCAATTGGAGTCTTCGGTGCTTCGCAATTCTTTAGCGCTTCAATCTTAAACGGGTCAACTTTTATCCCGCTTCGAGATACTACATGACCAAGAAATTGCACTTCCCGCAACCAAAATTCACACTTCGAGAATTTTGCATACAATTTCTCTCGTTTCAAAACTTCTAGAGTTTGCTTCAAGTGTTCTTCATGCTCTTCTTCGGTTTTGGAGAAGATAAGAATATCATCAATAAACACAATGAGGAATTTATCGAGAAAAGGTTACAAACCCTATTCATGAGATCCATGAAAATAGCCAGAGCATTCGTCAAAGCGAATGGCATTACTAAGAATTCATAATGCCCATAACGAGTTCTAAAGGCCGTCTTCTCGGTATAACCTTCTTTAACACGAACTTGATGGTAACTCGATCTCAAATCAATCTTAGAGAAATAATCGGCTCCTTGAAGTTGATCAAACAAATCATCTATCCTTGGCAAAGGATATCGGTTCTTAATCTTCATCTTGTTATGCTCTCGATAATCAACACACATCCTCATCGAACCATCTTTCTTCTTCACAAATAAAACCGGTGTACCCCACGGTGATGAGCTAGGACGGATAAAACCTTTATCAAGTAAATCTTGAAGTTGAGACATCAACTCTCTCATTTCGGTTGGAGCTAAACGATACGGGGCTCGGGAAATCGGCGTCGCCCCGGAACTAAATCAATTCGAAACTCGACTTGTCTCTCCGGTGGCAAACCGGGTAAGTCATCGGGAAAAACTTCTGGAAAATCCCGAATAATCTTCACATTCTCAACCGTCTTCTTCTCTTTTCTTACATCTAGAACATAGGCTATAAATGACGAGCACCCTTTCGACAAACACTTTCTTGCTTTAATGGCGGTTAAGAGATTTGGCATATGGTGCCTCTTTTCCCCATAAACATATACCTTTTCATTGTCGGATGATTTGATCGACACTAACTTCTTTCCACATAAAAACTTGGCTTGGTGGTCACCCAACCAATCCATTCCAATAATCACATCGAAAGCCTTAATTCCCATAGGCATCAAAACTACTTTAAACTTCTTATTATCGATTTCTAGCTCACAATTTTTATAAATATGCTGAACCATAGAGGTTTTGCCATTGACAACTTCTATCTCATACAAATCATCAAGTAACTCTAATGGAACATCGAACTTAACACCAAATTCATGAGACACGAAAGAATAAGTAGAACCCGAATCAAACAAGATATGAGTGGGTATGGAGTTTATGAATATGGTACCTGAGACGACATCATGAGTCTCCTTAGCTTCTTCACGCGTGAGTTGGAAGGCACGCCCTTTGACTTTCAACGGCTCCGGTTTCTTGTGAGCGGTTGGCACCAATGTTTCGGTTCCCTTCTTTGGGAAAAAATTACTATAATGCCCTTTCTCATGACATGAGAAACATTCCACTTCATCAACGCTCTTCACCTTGCAATCTTTAGCTTTGTGGCCAAAACGACCACATTTGAAGCAACCATTCGAATCCGCCTTGCATTCGCCTTTGTGGTCTCTACCACACTTTCGACATCCTCCAACACTACCTTGCTTTGACCCGCTCGGGGTAAACTTGCATTTCTTTGATGTGTTGGAATTATGTGCACACTTAGTCAACCTTTGATGATACTGAAGGGTTTGAATCGCATCTTGAGACTGATCGACCCATAGGACTGACCTCCTAGTTTGCTTGGTTCGAACCATACTGACCAAGAACATAAACTTGTTCTTGACCGGTTAAAACCAACTAGCTGATTTAATCCCTAAAAGCGGAAGTGGGATTAAACCTAATCACTAAACCCTAAAGGATTGGGATGTTGGAAATCTAGATTAGATTAACAAGAAAGAAACCTTGTACGAAGAACTCGAAGACACACATTGCTTGTGTGGTTCGTTCGACCATCAACCAAAGAACCCTAGGGTTCTTTCGTCGAATTCGTCCAAGAGGGGAGAAGGGAGAAAAGTGTTTCCCAAAACATACCTTGTTGTTTGCTTAAGATTAGTCCACTGATGATGATCAAATCGAGCGATCTTCTAGTTGATCTAAGCAATGAACTTGTTCTTCAATACTTGAAGAACACGGAGAACGAAGAACGAAGAACACCAAGTAGTGGTGTCTTGGTTTCGGCCGAAATCTCCCAAGAGAGGGAGGAGAGATTTCGTGTAAGGTGTTAGAGTAGTTTTAGGGTTACCCTAAGGCTCTTATTTATATTCAAATAAGTTACGCTTAGAACCCTCTAGTTTAATTAATATTAGATCTTTAATTAAACTTCCTTTTATCACTTCCACCCCTTATAGTTTAACTAGTTTATTATTGTTGCACTTAACTATTAAATGTCTGGTATTAATACACTAATAATTTGGTACCCATATACACAAATTATATACTTGTATTTATACTTTCAATAATTAATTATATAATAGCCTTTATATAATTTATACAACAATATTATCCAATTACTATATGATTTAATGGCTTTAAATCATATCATGGACAATCTTTAATTAACACATTGTATATTTACTAAACTAGTAAATGTACAAACACTTGTATTAATTAGTTAGTTAAACTAATCAAGTAATAAGTTAAACTTAACTTAATACTTTAACTGATTCATAATGACTATTATGAATCATTCCTCTTCGTAGTATCATTGCATATCTTGCTCGTATTACATGCACTCACCGGTGTGACCCTTAAGTGTTACGTAGGCATGGATGTATCATCATAGGTTAACTACTGTGCACATAAATCCTTCAGACTCCCACTTGTGCAAGTTCGTAACCTTTGTCTTAATGATACGAGCTATAGTGGCCTTCTAGATGGGCATGTAGGTAACCAACCCCATAAAAACAGCTTACGTAACCCAGGTATAGTTTATGAAAAACTCTTTAATAGCGTCTCCTAGTAAAGAACACTCTGTCTCTACTTCTTGGGCAACTATGTTAGGCTTATCAACTCCTGTATTCGAAATCATTTCATGACTTCTTGATTTCAAACTGTTGTGATAAACGGAAAAGAACAAATCTGTTCGTTTGGGCATGGCCATGCACTTTCCAGTTATCTCATCATGTCAAAGGACCCATAAATATCTCTCCTAAAGAGGAGATGCAATTACCATCTTGTTATATTTCGATTCAAAATACAACTTCCTCTGTACCCAGTAAGGCCTCGTATGACAAACATATTTCAGAATTGTCTAAGACGAACCAAAGCACATTAGTCATTGTATCCTAAACCAAATACCTCAGGCTTAAGGACAATCCTAGTGAACAATACTTTTGAACTTTTCAACCACGAAGTATTGTCACGGTGGTCAATCCAATATTGCTTGAACTCCAACAGAATATCACCGATATTTGGTTTACACAAAACTTTTGTAGCTATCTTCGAAGAACTTCGAATCTACCACCAAATACCGCGATGACGTTAACGTCCCATCAAGGTTCCCACCAAGACGTGTAGTCATAAATTTATTCCTTTTTGAATAAATAGATTTTTATTTATGGATGTTGTAAAACATACAAAGTCTAAATAAAAATGATACTAACTCATGTATTATTCCTCATTGGATATGGGTACTGAATAATTACTGGATCATTACTTATTCCTTTTGTTTGTGTTTATTACTTAATGATTCTTACAATCTTAATTGTAACTTTATCACTAAATCAATCATTTCTATTAAACTAAAGACATAAGACTAGTATTTGAAAAATACTATTTCTTTTGCCTTTGCTAGATTTTGTTCTTGCAACAATCGAGAACATATTCCAGTCTTGCCTTTTATGCAATTCGGTAAACATAGGAGGATTGGAAATTAACTTCTTAGTATCTTGAATTCATAAAATTCTCCTTGTAACTAAAGCCTCTTTTAGTTACTTAATTTGTAGATTTATCTTTACTAGTTAAATAAATTTACTTAAATGATTATGTTATCTACTGGAGTGTGAATAACCTATTAGATATGCAATAATTAATCACAAGACTCGTGATCACGCTATTAGGTTTGCAATAGTCTGATTAACGATCATTTATTATTTCTCTTAACTCTTTGGCCAACGACTTGGTAAAACCTTGTTGTTAATGTCTTACTAACTCACTCAATTCATTAATATCTTTAATGAATTATGTTAGTCATAGCTCCCACTATCTTTTATGGAACATAAGCATCACTTAAACTACTACTTTGACCTAGTCAATAACTTGTAGTTTAATCTTTTAAGAATTCTATCAATACATAAGATCAACCTTTGGATTTGCGAATATCCAATATTCCTGTTTAGGGAATCATGACCTTTATTGAGTACTGTATCTAACAAGTATGAAACACTTGAGACGATACTTCTAATTCATAAATGTATTAGTATTCTTTAGGAACTTCATTTAATGCCAAAGTCATTTCTTGGATTTCTCAAATATCCATTATTCCTATAAGAGAATTATGACTTGATTAAATAATGTATTTATTACAAGTATAAAAGACTTGCAATAATACCTTATAATTCTTAAATACTTTAATATAGTTTGTACCTTTTAAGAGTTCATTTAATGTCTAAGTCATTTTACTTGGATTTTACGAATATCCAATTATTTAGGGAATATGACTTCATCAAATTCTTTATTACAAGTATAAAAGACTTGTAATAATACTCTTAAAGTCTATCTTGATTATATGCAATATAATCATACTATATTAATACTAATACTTTAAAACTTACTATCATAAGTAATGACTATTACTTAAGATGTTTTAACTAAGTTTAATAACCTTTGAACTTTATGCTTCCATAAAACTCTTAAATACTTTCATTAGAACAACTTTCTAATTACTAGTATCTAAGTACCTTGAGCTATCAAGACATTATTCATTCTTACAACAATCAAAAAAGTATAAAAACATGAAATATAAAGTAAATCAAAACTTGACTTACAATCTAGTCATAAACCTTGACAAGTGTAATTATCACACATGCACACAATATAATTCAACCATGGATTCAAATTTATTAAAACCAAAAAAACTTGTTTTAACATAAAATAAAAATTATCCAAAACAATAAAATAAGATTGTTTTACTGAATCCATCAAAAATACTGAATTATAAAGAACTTGGTGCTCGTGGGATCATCACCATCTCATGACGGTCATCATCACTTTGCATCTCCTCCTGCAATAAACGATTGCAAAAGTTAGATTACTCGTAATGTACTTTACAAGTATCTTAAAGTGATTAAGAAGTGTGGTTGTGTTACCTGAGGAACTTGCGTTTCCTCCACCACCACTTGCACCCTTTGGACAATTCCTTTTCCAATGCCCAGCCTCACCAAACTTGAAGCACCGATTCTCGGTCCTCACTGTGTTAGGCTTTACCTTCTTGACCTTTTGTTTGATACCTTTACCATTTGGCACTCCTTGGTTAGGATATGTTTTACCCTTTCCTTTACCACCATGCCCTTTTCTCTTCTTCCCACCGCCACTGCCATTACCGATCATCAGAACATCCTTAGATTTGGTCCCTAAACTCAACTCACCTGTCTTGAGCATGGAATGTAGCTCAGAAATGGATTTCTCCATATTATGCATGTTGTAGTTGACCACAAAAGACTTGTAGTCATCAGAAAACGAATTGAGTATAGTGTCTATTGCCATCTGCAATGGTATGGGGTGACCAAGTCTAGCGAGGTGATCCATGTGCCCTTTCATTTTCATAACGTGGGCACTCACCGGCGTTCCTTTGACAATCTTGCAAGAGTTGAAGGCTCGATTGATGTCGAACCTCTAAGTGCGAGCTTGCTCTTGAAATGAATCCCTAAGTTGCTAGATCATCTCAAATGCAGGCACATCCATAAGCCCCGCTTGTAACTCAGGACTCATAGTGGCGAGCATCAGACAACTCACATCGAGTGCATCACTGACATGCTTATCATAAGCTTGCCTCGTTTCAGCTCTAGCATTAACGGCAGAGGCATTTGGTACTACTCTCTCCAAGACATACCACTTTCTCTCATGGCTGAGTACAATACGAAGATTGCGCTCCCAGTTGAGAAAGTTTGACCTAGTCAACTTGTCTTTTTCGAGGATCGAGCGAAGTGAGAGATTGTTGGTACTTGTCGTCGTGGTTGTTGCTGCCATCTACAAATCAAACCCAGTTTAATTAGTAATAATCAATAAACATTCTCTAAAATATATTATAAATCCATAATTAATATTTTAGGCCTATAATCCATATATCACATTCTCGCCGCAAGGTTTGGGCACTTCCCGACGAGACATGCTGTTTCTGGTAGGTAACATCCTTACCGATCATATCAAGACTTGACACGATTCCTAGGGGTCGTATAATCTTTAGACTTATAACTTATTACAACCTTATACAATCTAATTGTACATTTCTAAGTTAGTAATAAAATCTAGTATGTTTATTCTACTCAAGTACTTTTTGGGCCGGGACTCCCGATTATCACCAAAGTAGATCAGACCATCTAAGACAGTGCGATGCTCTGCGCCGGGACTCCCGATTATCATAGAACCTTACGCACCCTGACACTCGCAATGATTTGAATCCATATCTAAGGTTCTTTATCCTTACAATATGAATATCGTTGAACAAGTGAGGTGTTCCATTAGGTGGATAGTACTTCGATCTAAGATTTTCTTGAGTTTGTTTAAGTCTTAAACTAAACTTAAACCTTTATTCCAATCTTAATCCTTGTTTAAAATGTGTGACTTGTGAATTTAGGAATTCTACAAGACACCTTTTTAAAACTTAAGAACTATTCTTTAAAACTTATAGTTTTAAGAATTGCGCAATTTATATGTATACCTAAAACGAGGTGTACAAAACGTTTTACTAGGTTTTGTGAGAAACCTTATCTATAATAAAACTTACTTGTTTTATCTTGAAAAACTTTTAAAACTTATGTTAAACTTTTAAAGCTTTTATGATTCATAAACTTGAAACATTAATCTAGTTTAACACACCTAGTTTTTCATATGTCTAATAATGAAATTAAACATTTTGTTTTTACTTATTAGATTCGACCAAAACTTATGTATTATCGACACACTTATAAACTTTGTGATATTCTTGTGTAGCTCCCACTAGCTCCAACAACCATGATGGAACTTAAGCAAACACAATCACCAATTTATACTTGGTGAAACTAATAAACTTATTATATAAAGACCATATATAATACTACTTAGTTTGTTTAAACCTTTCTTAAATTTAACTTGAACTAGTTAAATATAGGTTATAAAGTTTTTTTGTTATTTATTACTTGATCATTAATCTAGTATATTACATGACTTGTAAAATACTTATATTATACTTGTATAATTTTCTAGTTATAATAACTTATAACTTTATACACCTTAATATATAACTTTGTATATTTCTAGTTAATCATATAATTTCAACTTGTACAATTTCTAGTTATAATGAAATCATAACTTTGTACTTTGTAGTCTTAAGTATATAATAATGTTATACAATAACTAGTTATAATATTATCCTTTAAGATCAAAATAACATTATCTTTTTAATTGTTCCATTTTATCTTGTATTTAATATATTCGTATATGTATATATATATATATATATATATATATATATATATATATATATATATATATATATATTATAGAAGTGAGTTCCATTGAGAATTAATATATTAGGTGAGAATGTGAGAATAGATCTCAGCCTCTCATCTCCAAACATCCCTCACGCGCGCTTTTTAAATGATCAGGGGTAAGATGGTAATTTGTCCTGCTGGAGATACTCTGGTAGTTGCGTCAAAGATTCATTATCGCTCTTCTGAATCATTAATCGATCTCTGATCACAAATCTCTCTTTGAATCATAAATCGCTCTCTTAATCAAGGATTCATAATCAAGTTTTTTTTCGTCTGAATCATAAATCGTTCAGGTAAACTTAATCAAAATCTATTCTATTTTTCTAATTTAGTTTTCGTTTTCATAGTTTTAGCCGGATCAAATTAACGCAATCTATTATTGCGATGTATCAAATCAACGCAATCGATCATTGCGATGTATCAAATCATCGCAATGTATCAAATTGTCTAATCTTATTTCATTTTTTTAGGTTTTTTTTGCTGTTAAAACTATTTTAGTTGATCAATTATCGCAAATCAACTCAATCGATCATTGTTGCAGTTTAACTTAATTTTGTTTTTATGAAATCCGTTTTCCAGCTTAATTGCTAATTTTTTTACTTTAATTATTGCAGGTTTCTTTTTTGAAATGGCGTCTTCATCAAGTTTTGTGAATGCTTCTGAATTCAGTTCTTTTCACAATTTTGAGAATTCAACAGAAAATTCGAATGCTGTTCAAGGTATTATACATTCAGTTTTGATTAACGTTTTTAATCTCTTATTTGATTAACCTAGTATGTGGTTACGATGTTTTCTTAAGATCATCAGATGGTGTGTTTAATCATTGATGATTAAAGTATTCTGTGTAATCATTTTATGATAAAAAGTGCATTTGTTCGTCTTTTGTTTTGAAGTAAAATCACAGTTTAGTTTAATCATTCGTGATTAAACATACATATGATGATCTTACACAACTTTGTAAACACTTTAGTCAGTTTGATCATATATCATTAAACAGTTTCTTTACATCATAGTGTTTAATCATGCATTATTAGTAGTCATTGTGAAATATTTTTTGTAAATTCAACAAATGATGTGTTTAATCATAGATGATTAAACAAACTGTTTAATATTCAGACATGGTTTAATAAGGTTAATCATGTATGATTAAACATGTTTTTTGTTTTTAATCATAGATGATTAGACGTCATTCTGAAATATTTTTGTAAAATCAATAAATGATGTGCAATGTTTAATCATTAATGATTAACTTTTTGAGATTGGTTTTAATTTTTGATGACTAAACTCTTTTTTTTTGTGTTTAGTCATCGATGATTAATAAAACAATTTTGTTTTTAAAATCAAAGATGATGCTTAATCATCGATGGTTAACCTTGTCTCCGTTTTTTAGAATCTTAATTCTCTATAAGATGTTGTTTAATCATCGATGATTAATCTTATCAATTAAACTTGAGGTTGGGTTTAATCATCGATGATTAAACTTGAGGTTAGGTTTAATCATCTATGATTAAACAAACTGTTTAATATTCGGAAACAGTGTAATCATATCTTTTGTTTTTTTAATCATATCTGATTTAACTTTATTATTTTTATACTTTTTTTATCCCCATGTTTATTAGATGAAGTTTCAAATTCTACAATTGAATCACATGGAAGCAATTTTATTGGAGAGTCCTCTTATAGGTCTGATGTAGATGTAGATTTTATTCCTGTCATTCTTTCCACCATCCTAACGCTAGATCTTGGCATAAAAAAATACAGTGATTATGCAGAGATTGTTGGTTTTGGGAATCGGTTGAGTACTCAATCCAAGTTTCGTGATAACCGTATAAAAGAAAAGCATGTTTTATGTAATAAGGCTGGTATTGGTGTATCTAAGGATAAGCCTTGTGATACATTGGTTTCTGGTTCTGTTAGAAGAAAGAAGTATTCTAATAGGATAGTTACTGCAAAGCAAAGATTATATTTGAAGCTATACCTTATTGTAGCTCTTATAGAGTTAAGAAGTTTGTAGATGTCCATAACCATCATTTAGAAAGTATGGAAGATAAATGTTATTCTAAGAAAGCACGGATGATGTTATTTACTGAAAAAGAGTATGTAGTTCGTATGTCAACATCAAAAATGGGTCCAACATTAGCTCATAAACTAATAGCAAGTATGAGTGGTGGTTATAGGTATATGCGTTCAAAAGTAAATGATTATAAAAATCTTAAGAGAGGTTTAAATAGGATTTTAGCCTACAAGGATGCCCAAATAACAATTAATAAGTTGGAAGATCGAAGACTTAATTGCCCAAATTATTCTTTCGAATATCTTCCTGAAGGAAGAGTTTTTTCTGCTTTGTTTTGGGCAGATGAAAGAGAGAAGGCATATTATTCTGAATTTGGTGATGTCATATCATTTGATGCCACTTTTAGAACAAATAAGTAAGTTGATAAATACATTTTATCTTTATTTTATTTGTATTTTTTTATTTTTTTGTATTCTAATTTTTTCTAGTTATGATTACATAGGTATAAATTGGTATTTATTCCATTCACTGCCATTGATCATCATACAAATTCAGTTACTGTTGGAGCATGGCTGCTCAGTAATGAGAGCATTGATTCTTATTGCTGGTTGTTGAGAGCTTTTCTAAAAGCACATGGTAAAGAACCAGTTATTGTTTTAACTGACCAAGATCCAGCAATAAAACAAGCTGTTCAGATTGTATTTCCTAATTCAAGACACGGACTATGCATGTGGCATATAATGAAAAAATTACAGGCAAAGGTATTATTTTTTGTTTTAACAGATTAATCGTACATAATTAAATACCAAGTTTAATCATTTTTTATGATTAAACAGCATCTTTGATTTTAATCAAAATAGTTTATTCATGAATGATTAATTGCAAGTTTAATCATTTATAATCAAACAACATCTGTGATTTTAAACAAATAGTTTTTTCATGAATGATTAATTCCAAGTTTAATCATTTATGTTTTTTGAAGCATCTTATGACACCACTCAACATAAAAAACATTAGTTTAATTATTCATGATTAAAACTGCATTTGTGATTTTACACATAACAGTTTAATTATCGATAATTAAATATCAAAGTTTATACATTCATGTTTAACCAGTATCTTATAATTCATTTAATGCCAAACAAAATTCAATTGCATTATACACTGTTTTCTTTATTTTTTTTATCATAGGTTAGTGTAGATGTGTTATAGAACACAGATTTTAGGAAAAGATTTAACAAGCTTGTTTGGGACACGAATATTTCACCTGCTGATTTTGAAATGAAGTGGGAAATAATTATTAATGAATTTTGGCTTGAAGAAAAGAGATGGTTTAAAGATATGTTTGAATTACGTAATTCATGGATACCTGCGTATTTCAATGACATCCCTATGTGTGCATTGATGAAGACAACTTCAAGGTCTGAAAGTCAGAATTCTTTCTTCAACGCATATTCTCAAACTGGAAATTTGCTTTTAAATTTCATAATGAATTATGACAATGCCATTCAAAAGCAAAGAAATACACAACAACACTTTGACCGTTTAACAAAGACTGCACAATATATTTTTAGAACTCCTCGAGATATAGAAAAACATGCTGCAAAAGTTTATACAAGGACTATGTTTGGTAAAGTCCAAACTGAAATATACAAAGGATCTCTTTTCTGTTACTATGCTCTTGTTGGTACTGAAAATGTTTGGGACGTTTACAATGTGGACCATTTGAACAAGAATAATGAAATTGTATATTCAGTAAAGGTAAGTTAATTACTTTTTAAATTTTATTCATTAATATACTATTATATTTTTAACAATGTCTATAATTTTATATTTAACCCCAAGTTTAATCATTAATGATTAATCAACATTTTATAAAAATCATAGACTAGTTAAACATCAACTTATGTTTTTTTTACACAGACCTGTTTAATCATTGATGTTTTTAAACAAAATGTTTAATTATTTTTTTTTGTTTGATCAGGTTCAAATTAAAGTTGTAGAAAAAGAAATATCGTGCAGCTGTGAAAATTTCAAGCATATTGGTTATTTATGCAGACATGCTTTTGCTATATTGATGAGATGCGGTTTTAAAGAAAAACCTGAACAATATATTTTAAATCGTTGGAGAAAGGATGCTATATCAAGACATTACAACTTTAGCAGGCTAGATCATAATACATTGGCCAACGACAAAGCCAAATTAGTAAATGAAGCATATTACAATTTTTAATCATGTTTGGATCTTGTAAGAGAGGACAATGAAAAATTAGCAGCTTTTGTCAACATAACATCAAGCATGCTGAAGGATTATGAAAATGATCCTTCATATAAATTTTCGACAAATATGACTGATGCTACTAGTGCAATCAAACTTATGGATGTTTCTATTCCAACAGATGTTGAAGTTGAAGTTGAAGTTCCTAGTATTCTACATAACAAAGGTTGTGGTCAGTACAAAAGAATTCCTAGTGCTGCTGAAATTGCTCAGAAGAAAAAAGGACCTGAAGAGCACAAATTATGTAGCGGATGTAATCAAAGGGAACCTCACAATGTACGGACATGTCCCGTTGCACTTGAGAAAGCAAAAGCAAAAAGATTAGAGAAAGCAGCAGCCGCATCAGCAACGGCACTAGAAAAGAATCAAGTTTGATATTTAGTTAGCAAAAAAAATTTCTCATTCTTTTTTATATTTTTTAATTGAATAAACAGTTAATAAACGACTTACTTTGAAACATGAATTAATGATATTGTTTCATAAAGGTACTTAAAAGATCGATGGGTTCTTTAATCATGTTTTGATTAAACAAGTTGTTAAATCATTGATGATTAAACTTTTCAGATTGTTTTTAATCATCAATGATTAAACTCTGTGTTGTGTTTAATCATTGATGATTAATTAAAAAATTCTATATTTAAAATCAAAGATGCTATTTAATCATCGATGATTAACCTTGTCTCCGGTTTTTAGATTCTCAATTCTCTATAAAATGATGTTTAATCATCGATGATTAGTCCTGACTATATGTTTAATCATCGATGATTAAACTTTAAAGTTGGGTTTAATCATCGATGATTGAACTAGTCTGAATTTTTTATTAAATGCTCTTTTAATCTATATAAGATGTTGTTTAATCATCGATGATTACTCTTGGCTATATTTTTAATCATCGATGATTAAACTTTGAGGTTGGGTTTAATCATCGATGATTGAACTAGTCTGAATTTTTTATTAAATGCTCTTTAATTACTAATGATTAATCTATGACATTTTCTTTTAATCATCGATGATTAAATGATTAATCATCGATGATTACTCTTGATTATATGTTTAATCATCTCCGTTTTCTAGATTCTCAATTCTCTATAAGATGCTGTTTAATCATCGATGATTACTCTTGACTATATGTTTAATCATCGATGATTAAACTTAGAGCTTGGGTTTAATCATCGATGATTGAACTAGTCTGAATTTTTTTTATTAAATGCTCTTTAATTACAAATGATTAATCTATGACATTTTCTTTTAATCATCGATGATTAACCTTGTCTCCATTTTTTGGAATCTCAATTCTCTATAAGATGATGTTTAATCATCGATGATTACTCTTGACTATATGTTTAATCATCGATGATTAAAATTTGAGGTTGGGTTTAATCATCGATGATTGAACTAGTTTGAATTTTTTATTAAATGCTCTTTAATTACTAATGATTAATCTTTGACATTTTCTTTTAATCATTGATGATTAAACAGTTTAATCATCGATGATTAACCTTGAGTCCGTTTTTTAGATTCTCAATTCTCTATAAGATGCTGTTTAATCATCGATGATTAGTCTTGACTATATGTTTAGTCATCGATGATTAAACTTTGATGTTGGGTTTAACCTTGTCTCCGTTTTTTAAATCGTTCGAAAAAGAAAGGGACTATTTTAATCTTGTCATTAAACATCCTATGCAAAAGAAGTATATAAAAGTCATTAAACATCCTAGAAAAATACAAAATTCATGAAGGGTGTAAAAGTCATTAAACATGCTATTCAAATATGATATATTCCTGAATGGTACAAAATTACAGCTACTCTTACAGCTACTTTTTAATACTTATCTTCATTTTCTATCTAAAACGACAAATATGATATGCAGTATCATGAAGGGTACAAAATTACAGCTAGTCTTACAGGCTTACAACTACTTTTTAATACTTTTTACTCGATGCATTTAATTTACGCGCTTAAATTTAAACTGACGCTTGATTTTCCCTCTTTAATTTGGCATTTATTGGCTGCATCTTTCGAGGCCCTTGGTTATTATATAAAGTTAACAATATTCTTCTAAAATGGTAACCTTTTATCACAAGAAAATTATTATCAAAAAACTTGTTATTAAACATGAGTTCCCAAAGCGATAACAATTATCCTGCTGAATATATTGAAATCGACTCTTCAACTGACGATGAGATAAACAACTATCAAAGTGAAGATCCTATAGAAAAAAGCCATTTCTTTACTGTGAAATGGATTTCTCAGATAGTTGATCGTTCTGAAATAGTATGCATATATATATATATTTGTACTTTTTTTAATGATTAAATGTATTTTGTTTTCATCTCTAAATTTCAGACTATACCAGCAAAGGTGGTTGATGATCACATGCTCTACAACTACGTCCCTGGTTGTGTCTTCCAGAGGGGAGAAATGAAAGAAAGGTTCGTGATTAATGATCCCTTTCAAGCTCGAAAGAAAAAACTGAAGAAAGACCCTATGGACCGATGTACATTCGTGGGAATTTTGAAAGGTTGAGATTGAACTGGGATATCAAATGGAACCAAAGGGTTGTTTTTATAATTGATCTCGAGAAAATGGACCCTTCTGGAGGACGACTTTATTTGAAAGTTACTTTGATTTAATTAGTTTGTTTGTTTTTTAATTTTGTGACATTTTAATTTTTCGTTGTAGTGTATGAACTTTTATAATATAATTTTATTATTTTTAGTTAATCATCTATCTTCAAAGTGTCGGGTAAAAAAAAATCGATCTAATTTCAAATTTAGAATGTCTAATTTCAAATAATTAATAGATTAAAAGTAATATTTAAGTTGATTAACTTAAAATATTTTTATCAAATTTAATCTGAAATCTTTAAAACATTTTATGATGTTTTCCAAGATGTACTAGTTAGCAATTAATTTACTAATGATTAATCTTTGACATTTTCTTTTAATCATTGATGATTAAACAGTTTAATCATCAATGATTAACCTTGTCTCCGTTTTTTAGATTCTCAATTCTCTATAAGATGCTGTTTAATCATCGATGATTACTCTTGACTATATGTTTAATTATCGATGATTAAACTTTGAGGTTTGGTTTAATCATCGATGATTGGACGAGTCTGAATTTTTTATTAAATTGTCTTTAATTACTAATGATTAATCTTTGACATTTTCTTTTAATCATCGATGATTAAATAGTTTAATCATCGATGATTAACCTTATCTCCGTTTTTTAGATTCTCAATTCTCTATAAGATGCTGTTTAATCATCGATGATTACTCTTGACTATATGTTTAATCATCGATGATTAAACTTTGTGGTTTGGTTTAATCATCGATGATTGAACTTGTCTGAATTTTTTATTAAATGCTCTTTAATTACTAATGATTAATCTTTGACATTTTCTTTTAATCATCGATGATTAAACAGTTTAATCATCGATGATTAACCGTCTCCGTTTTTTAGATTCTCAATTCTCTATAAGATGCTGTTTAATCATCGATGATTACTCTTGACTATATTGTTAATCATCGATGATTAAACTTGGAGGTTGGCTTTAATCATCGATGGTTGAACTAGTCTGAATTTTTTATTAACTACTCTTTAATTAATAATGATTAATCTTTGACATTTTCTTTTAATCATCGATGATTAAACAGTTTAATCATCATTGATTAACCCTGTCTCCGTTTTTTAGATTCTCAATTCTTTATAAGATGCTGTTTAATCATCGATGATTACTCTTGACTATATGTTTAATCATCGATGATTAAACTTTGAGTTTTAGTTTAATCATCGATGATTGAACTAGTCTGATTTTTTTATTAAATGCTCTTTTAATTACTAATGATTAATCTTTGACATTTTTTTAATCATCGATAATTAAACAGTTTAATCATCGATGATTAACCTTGCCTCCGATTTTTAGTTTCTCAATTCTCTATAAGATGCTGTTTAATCATCGATGATTAGTCTTGACTATATGTTTAATCATCGATGATTAAACTTTGAGGTTGTGTTTAATCATCGATGATTGAACTAGTCTGAATTTTTTATTAAATGTTCTTTAATTACAAATGATTAATCTATGACATTTTCTTTTAATCATCGATGATTAAAATGATTAATCATCGATGATTAACCTTGTCTCCGTTTTTTAGATTCTCAATTCTCTATAAGATGCTGTTTAATCATCGTTGATTGAACTAGTTTGAATTTTTTTATTAAATGCTCTTTTAATTACAAATGATTAATCTTTGACATTTTTTTTAATCATCGATGATTAAACAGTTTAATCATCGATGATTAAAACCGATTGTTTTTGTGTTTAATCATCAACGATTATTAAAACTTTTTTTGTTTTAAAATTCACCGATGTTGTTATCATCGATGATAAAACTGGTGTGCATAAAAAATTAAAGCATAAATGATTAAACAACATATAGTTTTAATCATAAGCGATTAATTTCAATGTTTCCATGTTAAGACTACTATGATTAATTCTAATTTATCCTGAACTACAACACAAAAACTTAAATATTTTCCACTTCCATAACAACTTCATCTTTATCAGCAACTTCATTAACTAATTTGAGAATACTTTCTTTTCCAGCTTTTAAATGTTTCTTTATTTGGGTGCTTTGAAACAGCATCATTCAAAAGCTTATTGGATCTTTCATTAAGACTGTCCATTTTTTCAATAAATTTTTTTATTTTTCTTTCAATTTCCTGCAAATTAATATTTTTATTAAAATATTTATATCAATGTGTATTTTTTCTAATTTTTATGTAAATATTATATGAATAATTAATATTACAATTGTTACCTTCTCAGATTCATCATTGACATGAGGATATAAGTCACCGTCACCCAAGCACTTTGCTAATATCTCTGTGTTCTCTACAATTTTTATTTGCTCAGTTGTCCAATGACAAATAACTGGACGTTCTCTAGAAGCTTTTAAATAATAAATTTTCATATGATCAACATACATTAACTGCATATAAAATTTAATATTACATAAGTTAATTAAATCAAAATTGAAAAAACAAATTTTATGTTATTTAATAATGTACTAAATATTAAAAATATGTCACTTACAACTAGATATGCTGATGGCCCGAAGAAGAAAGAAGTTTCTGATTTCGTGTTGAATTTATTTTTTGTTGTGACAAGACAGTCGAGAAGATAAGCACACCAATCTATTGTTCTAGGATTTGTATTCTTTCCAATTCTGTATAAAGGATAAAGATTTCATTTCCCCATTGGTGTATTCTGACATAAAGTATTTATAAACAACGCAAGGAAGTTCATTTTGAAATTAAAATCTGCTTCAGTTGTTTGTAAAATCTTCTGTTTCAATTCAGTCAACCTTAAATCCTCAACCTTTTCAAATTGTTCACTCCATTCAGACATGAAGCTTTCCTCATCATCCTCTTCAATAGGTGGAATGTTACAAATATTTGTTTTTCCAATTGGTATTCCTAACATTTCATGAACAGATTCCAATGTGACCTTAATATTTCCTTTTTTTAGTTCAATAGCCATCTTATCACTATTGAACTTGGTTAAAACAAAAGTAGCAAGTTTTAGAGGCACTTCAGTCATTTTAATTTTTAAAATGCTTCCAAATTCCATCTCTTTCACTGCTTTTTTTTGTTATATAGTTAATAAGTTTACAATTATAAACATCGATTCAGGAGAACATCGATTTTTTAACGTAGTATATTCTACTACCTGATTTTTTGTGTCTTTGGATGTTTTAATTCTCTTGCTACTTTCCTGTTTTTCATTTTTCAGGATGCTTCTTTTTTTAGTAGCTAACATTTTTAGTCTTGATCGAGGGTCTTTTTGAACAGTTCCATGCTCTGTTTCTTCAGTTCTAACATCTGTATAAATTAAAAAAAAATTAGATTTTTTTTTATCATATATATTCATATGATGATTTAACACAACTCTAAAAAAGAAAAGTCTTTTTTAATCATTCATAACTTCAAAAAAAAAACTTTTTTTTCTTAATGCATTAATTAAACTACATTTTCATAAAAAAGGAAGTCAATATACTGTCTATTTATTTCATTTAATTTAATACGAACAATTCTTATGCATTTTTATAACAAAATAAGTGTATTATAACTGCAAAAGCATTTATAAACTGACAGGTGTTACCTTTACTTGTTGATCGGTCTTTAGTTTCTTCTTCATCCGAAGATATTGTCCTCTTAGACGAAGTGACATCAACAAAAATCTCCTCATCAACTACATTCTTTGTACTATTATCAACTACATTATGCCTATCCAAGTTTTCGTCTATCTCTTGAATTTGTTCCTCAATTTTAGTTTCCCCAATCTCAACAAAAACTTCAATTAGTTTGTAAGTTTCAACTACTTTAATTAGGGTTCTAATATGATCATCACAATACAAAGGTTTCATTCCATAATCAAAATTACTGTTAGGGATTTATAATTGCAATACTTCCTATCACATGTAGAACATCCCAATTCTTGCAAATAATAATACATTTCGTGTACAGAAAACTCATCGACATCAATGTAATCAACGTATGAAACTTTACCTTCAATGTACTTCCTATTTGGTAACTCTGTGAACTTTCCATGATAGTTTATTTTTAAAGAAAACATGTTCTTTAAGCCTGCTGTTGAATTAAGAAAATGACATTATTAGGGCATGTTTGGAAAGCTTATTTAAGGGGCTTTTAAGCTTATTAGCTTATTAAGATCCAAAATTGCACTAATTTTCGAGCTTAATAAGCTAATAAGCTTTAAAGCCTATTAAATAAGTTTTCCCAAACATGCGCTAATTTTAATGTAGCTATGAAATTAAAGGAAATCACAGATATGAATTTACCATATATTTCGTCTGTATCAAACTCAATATCTTCGTTTCTAAAAATAAATTTTTCATACATTTTTCTGAGTGAAACTGATTGACGGAGGAAATATCTCAATTTGCAGAGAATGAATCGTTTTTTCTGTGTGTTTGATTTTTCTAGGTCAAACAAGCATTGTGAAAAACAAATCAATAAATAAGAAAAAAATCAATAAATAAGTACAGTACTAGAATCTGTTCAAAAAAAAGTACAGTACTAGAGTTTTTTATTGAACTGTCTCACACTAAATTAATCAGTGTCAACATTAAATTAAGTGTCTCAGGCTTGGGTGTGATTTACTAAGAGACGAAAAATCATTTTTAATTTAATATGTATATGTGCTTTCAAAAAGATCATCATTATGTCTATTTACATTTGAGCCTAAAAACCTCTGCAACTCTCTTCGTCTTCAAAAAAGATCATCATCAATGATTAAAGAAATTGTTGGGTAATAAAAAGAAATTGTTGGTTAATCATCGATGATTAAAGTTTGTTTTTGTATTTTAATCATCAATGATTTAACTTTGATGTTATGATTTAATCATAGTTGATTTTTCTTGGGTGTGGAAAATCTTAAGATGTTTGATCATCAATGATTAAAATATGTTCTTTTTTGTTTAATCATCGATGATTACACAACATCTTTGATTTTAAATATAGAATTAGTTTTATTAATCATCGATGATTAAACACAACACCAAGTTTAATCATTGATGATTAAAGAGCAACTTATAAAAAATTCAGACTAATTTAGTCATTAATGATTAAAATTCTTTCTATTTTTTCAAATGATTAAACATATTTTGTAATCATCGATGTTTTAATGTGGCATATTCTACTACCTTATATTTTGTGTCTTTTGATGTTTTATTTTTCTTACCTGTTTTTCAGTTTTAGTTATAATTCGTTTTTTAGTAGCTAACATTTTGACTCTTGATCTAATGTCTTTTTGAACAGTTTCCTGCTCTGTTTCTTCAGTTTTCATATCTGCATAAATTAACAAAAATTTAATTTTTTTTATTATATGTATTCATATGATGATTTAACACAACGCTACAAAGAAAAGACTTGATTAATCATACACAACTTCAAAAACACACAAGTATTTTTTTATTAATGCATGAATTAAATGACATTTTCTTATACGAACAATTCTTATGCGTTATTCAACATAATACGAGTATTACAACTGCAAAAACATCTTTAAACTTTTCAGGTGTTACCTTTTGTTGTTGATGGGTCTTGACTTTTTGCTTCATCCGAACATATTTTCGTCTTAGATGAACTGACATCAGCAAAATTCTCCTCATCAACTTCATTTGTTGAACTATCATCAACTACATTATCCGTATTCAAGTTTTCGTCTAACTCTTGAATATCAAAGGTATAAGTGAAAGGTTGGATTCGGTGCTTAATTTTAGTTTTCCCAATCTCAAGGAAAACTTCAATTAGCTTATAAGTTTCAACTAATTTTATTAGGTTTCTAATGTCATCATCACAACCCAAGGGATTCAATCCGTAGTCAAGATTCTTATTAGGGATTCTATAGTTGCAATACATAATAATGATACATTTCGTGTACACAAAACTCATCGACATCAATGTAATCAACGTATGAAACTTTACCTCCAATATACTTTCTATTTGGGAATTTTGTGAAGTGTCCACCATAGTTTATTTTCATAGAAAACATGTTCTTTAAGCCCGCTGTTAAATTAACAAAATGACATTAAATTTAGATTATATATATAAAATTAAAGGAAATCACATATAAGAAATTACCGTATACTTCATTTGCATCAAACTCAATATCTTCGTTTCTAAAAATAATTTTGTTATACATCTTGCTCAGTGTAGTTGATTTGAAGGAGTAAATATCGCAATTTGTATAGAGATAGAGAGAGAGAGAGAACGAATGGTTTTTCTCTATGTGTTTGATTTTTGTAAGTGACACAAGGATTGTGAAAAATCACGCTCCGTTGTGGAATAATAATCATCTTTTTATTTTATTTATTTAATTTTTGAAGTTTATAAGAATCCAATCAATATAAAATAATTTTTTTAAATACATTTTTTAATGATTTTAAATATTTAACCTTTAAAATCATTTTTGTTAAATACATGTTTTAATGTTTTAATTTTTGTGTGTTTTGTTTTAATTACGTAAAAATGGTGCATATACAAAAAGTAAGCATGGATAAAAATTTATGTTTAAACTCTAAGATTAGTAAAATTAGTTAGTTTTATGACAACAATAATAATAATATGTATTAATAAGCATTCTTCCGATTTTAAACGGATCATTTAAATCAATATACTTATGGGTGAATTTAATTATGAGGGTGAGAAGTGTTATCATTGCGTGGGTGTGTTTTTCTAGTGGACGAAAGATTATTTTTACAATTACTTTGTATATGTGCAATTTTTAAAAAGGTCATCAATGCGTCTATTTTACAGTTGAGCCTAAAAACCTCTGCAACACTCTTCGTATTCAAAACAGATCATCATTATCTCCTAAACCAATTTTTTTATCCTAATATAAATATAGAATATTAAGTTGAAAGTTTTTTAAGTACACTCGAAAGAAACAATTTGAAATATCGATTTTTTAGTCCGTCGAGGTCCACTAAATCAAGCAATGTATATTTTTCATAATGATTTCCATATGCTTTAATTTTTATATTTTTTTGTTTGTTTACAGGAAATAATATCCCCAATGACGTCCTACAAAAGACGAGATCTTTGTCGAAGTTATGTGCTCGAAGTTACTGGTCATGAAGATACTGTGTGCTATTAATTATCGTTGATTAACTGTAATCATCTATGATTAACAACCTGTTTGACCATCTTTGTACCCCATGATCCAGAGTCTGTTTCTTCTTTCTTTTTTCAACCTTCTTTTGCACCCCATGCTTTCATCCGTTTTGTAAGAAGTTGAAATTATTGAGAGTTTAAGATAAAGATTTTATAAAACCTAGATTCTCATGAAGTAGAAGTAATTGATTTGCAACGCCTAACTGTAGATCATTTACTTCAATTTCAAGAGAATCTAAATTTTGTAAAATCCTGATCTTGAACTCTTGATAATTTCAACTTCTAACAAAATCGAATGCACCATGCAGTTCAAATAATAAAAAATAAGAACCAAAAAGTCGAAACAGGTCTGGGTCATGGCGTGGGAAGAAGTTCAAACAAGTTGTTAATCATTCTTTTATTAATATGCTTAGTGTGTTTTTGAAGTAGATGTTTTATTAAACATCTTTTGTTTTGAAGTTATAAGATGTTGTGTTTATTCACCGATGTATATCTCGGATGTGTTTTTGAATTGTTGTGACGTTTATTAATCGATGATTATCTTGTCTGTGTAAATTTTTAAAATCATTGTTAATTACCATTTATTAACAAATAATCTATATTTAACCACTTGTTTATCATAAATGATTTAATCTTATCAAATAATGCATGATTAACAAAACTTTGAAAACTAAGACAAGTTTAACATCGACGATTAATAAATTGTTTAATCATAAGTGATAAAACTTTTTTAATCAAAATAAATTGTTGGTTAATCATCGATGACTAATAGTTTGGTATTTGTATTTAATCATCAATGATTAAACTTGATGTTTTAAATTAATCATACATGATTACATTTGGGTGTGTAAAATATATGTAATTAACCCGTGCAACACTTTTCGTCTTAAAAACAGATCATCATCGATGATTAAAGAAATTATTGGTTAATCAAATGAAATTGTTGTTTAATCATCGATGATTAAATTTTGTTTTTGTATTTAATCATCAATGATTAATCTTAATGTTTTAGTTTAATCATGGATTATTTTTCTTGGGTGTTTAGAATCATAATATAGTTAATCATCAATGATTAATCATGTTCTTTTTATTTGATAATCGATGATTAAACTGGTGTGCATAAAAAAATTAAAGCATACATAATTAAACAACACATAGTTTAATCATAAGTCATTAAAAATTAAAGCATACATAATTAAACAACATATAGTTTAATCATAAGAGATTAAAAATGAGTTCACATAAAACAGAAACAAACACAAATAGACTACATAATTATGTTTCAATATAATTAAAGCATATATAATCAAAACACAAATATTTTCTGAAATTAGACTACTTCAAAATCAAAAACTTTTTTCATCAAAAGCTTTGATTATAATCTTTGATGCCATAAGTCTCATTCTTTGAGAGTAACCCAACGACCATCAACCCAATCTTGATGAACTCTTAAGAGACTTAAAGGGTAAGAAATCTTCTCTTTAACAAAATCAAAATACACCGTGCATTTTGAACCTTTTTTCTTGATTATTTTGTCAACCCACCATCCATCCCTGTCGTATGCATCTACCACATCTCCAACCGAAAATTGATTCACCGAAATCTCAGGAGGAACCGACTGAATTTGTGGACCAGAAACTAGCTCTCTCAAGAGCGCTGAACCGTCTTTTGTTATAAGGGTTTTGTACTGCACAAGATAGTAATCGTCAGTAAGTTTTGAGAGTATGTTTGCTGTGTAATATGAACCCTCGAATCCTTCTTCTTTGTTCATAACTTCGACACGATCACCTCTTTTGAACGACCTCATTGGGGATATTATTGTCTGAAATTAAAAAGAAAAATATAAAATCAGAAATGAGATGAAACAAAAGTAAACTACTGAAATAAAAAAATTAAAGCATCACGAAATATATATCAATATATAGTTAATCAAAATTCTACGTTTGGTTTTGAAGAACTTCTGACTTCCATTTTTTTTTCTAGAGAGAGAGATAAGTAATTGATTTTAGATACGAATGATGATTTGTTGTTTTGAAGGGGAAGAGTGTTGCAGAGTTTTTCTAGGCTGAAATGTTTTCGGAGAAGCAATGATGATCACTTTTGAAAATTGCACATATACAAACTAATTGTAAAATGACCTCTTTGTCCTTATAATAAAATGCCTTGTATGTTTATCAGATGTCTTTTAATTGTATTATGAAAATGTATTATTATTATTATTATTAAATTAAATATTATTTAATCATCTATGATTAAAAAATATTTTTATTTTTTTTATCTATAATGCAATGTGTTTTAAATAAATAGGAAGTCATCGATGGGTTATTAATCATCGTTTGATTAAATAAAGTTTTGTGTTTTCTGAAGTTATATTGTGTTTTGTTGCATTATCGCATACTGATTAATCATCGATGATTAAGGGGTGTTATTTTTAATAAAACTCAACAGTTATTTTAATTTGAAAATATGATATATTTTTTAGACGCAGGTAACTCCAAAAACTCATTCACTCACAAAAACACGTACACACACAAAAACTGCTCATTCACCCCTCTCTCTTTTTTTAAAATTTCGATGGTTAATCATCAATGATTAAAGATGTTCTTTTGTTATATCATTGATGAGTAAACTAGTCTGAATATTTTTAAAAAATGCTCTTTAATCATAGATAATTAAACCTTTGTTTTTGTGTTTAATTACTTTTAATCATCAATGATTAATAAAACAATTCTGTTTTTAAAATCAAAGATGCCGTTTAATCATCGATGATTGACCTTTTCTCCGTTTTTTAAATTATTAATTCTAAATAAGATGGTGTTTAATCATCAATGATTAATATTGACGATGTGTTTAATCATCGATGATTAAACTTGAGGTTTGGTTCAATCATCGATGATTAAACTCGTCCAATTTTTTTTTAAATGTTCTATAATCATACATGATTAAAGAATACAAATCATATTAGACTAAAACTGATGTTTTAGTCTAATCATAGACGATTATACTTGGCTGTGTAAATCATAAGATGGTTAATCATCAATGATTCTACGATGTTTTTTGGTTAATCATCGATGATTAAACCAAACATTCATTCAAAATAATTTATGAATGTAGCTTCTTTTTGTTATTAAGTGCTAAAATGTACAGAGAAGTAGGGGTGAGAAGAAAAAAAGGGTAACCTAGAACATGTGGATACTCTGGAACTCTGAACCTATTAGGAGTTTCTGTTTCCGGTTCCTAAAATCATGGAACCGCCCTAAGAGGTTTCGGTTCCTGTTCTTAAAATTAAGGAACCTGAAACATGTGGATACTCTGGAACCGACAATTACCCTGGAATGTGCAGTTTTTAGGGCTACTTCACACATTTACTATGTTTTTATCATTATTGATAACTTATTTCTATTTTGAACAATATTTGTAATTGTTCAACTATATTTGTAATCGTTAGTTCGTGTGATTTATTGTCTTTTTTATATAGTTAGTAATGTTAAAAAATTTTGAATTTAGAAACAGGGTAATCAGAACATGCCTTGGAACAGGCAGTTCCTGTTCCGATTCCGAAAATTTAAGAACCTGTCTTATAGGTTCGATTTCTGGTTCCTATATTTTTAGGAACCTACGGTTCTGGTTCCGGTTTCGGTTCCAGTCGGAACCCGCGGGTATCCTGTTATGCGCACCCCTATAGAGAAGCAATGAATAATATTCAACAAAATTTAATAAGGGGTGTTATTTTAATAAAAATCAACGGTTATTAAAGGCTAAAATTGAAAATATGATATAATTTTTAGACGCGGGTAAGTTCAAAAACACACACAGACACTATATGCTGCAGAGTAGCCCCAAAAACTGCACATTCCACTCTCTCTCTCAAAAATTTCAATCATCTCTTCTAAACCCTAACTTTCCGTCCTTTTAATTGCTCGTTAACACACACTCACAACAAAATGTCTACAGTTGATTCCACGGAAGGTAATACTTGGAACTATATAATGATATTGCGATTAGAATACTTGTATTTTTGTTTAAAATCACTGCTGAAACTATTGTTTGTGAAATCAACTCTGAAATAAACTATATATCACTTTTCTTTTTATTTTAATGTATTTTAATTTTAAATTCTATGATTACAGAGTTTGTATTTTTAGGAGTATGTGTTGATTAATCATGTATGATGCAACGATCCGTTAAATATGAACATACGTCACATTGTGATATGTTGTTATTATCACAGATGATTAAATGAGCTTTTGATTGACAACATATCATGTTTAATCATCTATGATACAGTAATTTAGTCGACACTTAATATTACATGATTAAAACGTATCAAAATAATGTTATAGATTATTAATTATATGAGTTTTGATTTTATCAAGGTTTATATTTATTAATTGTTGATTAAAAATGTATAATACTTTTTAGATAATATAATAGTGTCATTTTTTTGCAGATTTAGATGAAGTAGAAATAATAGAAGAAAGGAAGAGAAAAACATCAAAAACTAAAAAAAAATAATACAGAAAAACGGAGAAAAACATCAGAAAAATCAACAAAAAAATAAAAGAAGGAGAACAAATATCCATCGATGAAAAACAGATGTTCTCCAGAATCATTGTTTGATATTGTAAAAGGTTTTAACAAGCAGCAGAAAGAAACAATAATAGAAATGGGTTTTGGAAGATTGTTAAAACTAAAAGTTAGTGAATTACCTCTTAGATTATGTTTTTATCTTCTCAACAACTTCAATAGTAACAATATGTCTATTGAACTTAATAAGGGAAATATTGAAGTTAATACACAATTTGTTCATGATATTCTAGGAATACCAAATGGAGGAGTCAAAATTGATGAGCTAGATATTGTTTATCATGATAAAAAAGAATGTAGTTTGTATAATTTAAAACAAAAGGTTTCAAAAATTGAAGACATTAGATTGACAGAGGTTAAGCAGCAAATTTTACTCTTAACGGAAACAGATTTTGAGTTCAAAATAAACTTTCTCTTGTTGTTCGTGAATACTTTATGCGAGAATACACCAAATGGGAAATGCAATTTAACACCTTTGTATAGAATCGAAAGGAATACAGATATTAGAAATATAGATTGGTGTAGTTATGTTGTTGATTGTTGAAAAAGAACAAAGGCGAGATACACTACATACTCTTATTTCTTTGGTCCTGCAGCATATTTGATTGTAAGTGACGTAGCATATATATTTATTTTTATGTAAAAATATTTATTATTGTATATGCATTTATTGTATGTTGATAGAGCTAAAATCAATTATATTCAAGTGCCAAGAAACCGTCCAGTTATTTGTGAATGGACATCTGAAAAACTTAAATTGGTAGAGAACATGGAAATTAATTTAGGGTGTTTAGGTGAATCAGAACTACATCAAGATGATATCCAAAATGTAACAGATGAAGTAACAATTATAAAAGTGATTTTTGATATCTAATATATCTATTTTTTTATATATGTAAATTTTTGCAGGATGTTGAAACAAAATTGGAAAAAATGTTTGTAAAGTTTACTAGTAATCAAAACAAGGCAAGAATGATTTTGAATGAATCAATTTCAGAATTCTGTGATCATGAAAGTGTCAAAACATGGGAAATAAAGTTTTTCCTATCATCGAAAGAAAATACAAAAAATAATAACGAAAATGAAAAACAACCTTCTCAAGATGTAGATAGAGTAGAAGAGGAAAAATCTGATGAAGTTAAAGAAAAAGATAAAGAAAAAGAAGCTGATGTACTAAATCAAGAATATGTTGAAGAAGAAGGTGGTAAGAATATATTTAATTGCAGATTTATTTTAATTCTTTAATCATCAATGATTAGAATCAGAGCTTAGTCAATTGGTATTCATATATATACTAATATGTTGTAGGTTCCGAGGAAGTATTGAACGCTGACAGAGATGTTGGTGATAAAGAAGGTAATTTCGTTGCATAATGTTTGTAGTTTTTGTAACTTCATTTAAAAATGCATAATCATCTATGATAAAACGGGTTCTTTAATGAAGTAGTGATTATATTTTTGATGTTTTATAATATATAATTTATGACATTTTTGTTGTAGCTACTGAAGAAGTAAACAAGGTTACAATTGATGTTGGTGAGAAAGAAGGTAATTTGTTTAATCGTGTATGCAATGAAAATGAAAATGATGTTATTTTTTTTGTAAATGTTTCATCACATATGATTTCTAATATTGATGTTATTTTTACATGTTACAGTTGATGTTTGTATTGGTGTTGCTGATACACTTGATGTTTGTGGTACAAATAATGATGAAGGTGTCAACGAAGAAGAAAGTTTTCAACTGAACGAATTGGTTAAAGAAATTGTTTAAGATTCAGATATTTCAAAAGGTAAATAATAAATTAATAAAAAATCTATTATAAAGGTGACATTCTTTCGAATATAAGTCTGAAGGAAATATGTAATTGTTTTAAATAAGATATAGTGTTTTACAAGTTGATAAATTTTTTATATTCATATAAATTTTCTATGATGTAGATACTGAGAAAGTAAGGAATTCTGAAATAGATGCTGGTGATAAAAAAGATGGTATATTGTTTAATCATATGTATCATTAAAAATGTGTTTATGAAGTAGAATCGACTATGATTAAATAGATGTTAATCATGTAGTGTTTATATTTTTATTTTTAATAATAATATTTTAATATATGACATTTGTTGTAGATGTTGTAGCTTCTGAGACATTTGGAAATGCTGAAAGAGATGCTGGTCACAAAGAAGGTTATTATTTAATCTTTGTATTCACTAAGCATGTGTTTAATCAATTATAATTAAACTAATATTAATCTTTGTAGTGTTTAAAAGATGCTGTTTAATTAACGATGATTAATCTTGACGATGTGTTTAATCATCAATGATTAAACTTGAGGTTATATTTAATCATCATTACTATTAAACTAATCTAAATTTTTTTATAAAATGATCTTTAATCATATATGATTAAACCTTTGTTTTTATGTTTAATTACTAATAATTAATCTTTGTTTTTTTTAATCATCGATGATTAAACAGTTTAATCATCGATGATTAATAAAACAATTCTATTTTTAAAATCAAATATACTGTTTAATCATCGATGATTAAGCTTGTCTCCGTTTTTTAAAATCAAAGATACTGTATGATTAATCAAGTCCTTTTGTTTTTTTAGTAAAACTTCATTAGATACTGTTTAATCATATATGATTATAAGGGTTTTAAATCATACATGATTAAATATGACTCATTGATGTGTTTAATGAATCTTGATAACCAGATTTTGTTAATCATTAATTAAAATACTTGATTTCTATTTTTTAAAATAAATTAGTTTAATATGATGTTAACATACGATCCATATGTTTTAGATGCTGAATTAGAAATGACTGTAGATGAATTTGGAAAGGACAAAAGAGATTATGCTGAGAAAGAAGGTAATTTTGTTTTAATCATTCATTATTAAATGTATATTTAATCATCTAGTGTTTATATTTATTTGTATTAATAATAATATTTTCTATATTACTCATGTTGTACATTTTGAAGGATTTGAGAAACTTGTGAATGCTACAACAGATCTTAATCAGAAACAAGGTAAATTACTTTGATAATATTTTTTTTGTTTACTTTTTGATATACATGATGATATCATTCTTAAATTGATATTTATATGTGATTTTCTGTGATTTAGATGTTCATCAAATTCCATTAAAAGTTAATGAATTAAAAATGAAGGAAAAAAGAGAAAAAAAGCCATCATCATTATTAAAATCTTCATATAAAGAAAGAGTGATTGATGCCAAATCAAAATTAAGTTCTCAAGAAGATATCATTTGTGAATGGCTATTTAACCTTCAAGGGGAACCAAAATATGTACTTTATATTTTTTTCAATATTAATTTTTTGTTTTGCAATTGAAAAAAAAACTAACTAAATTTAATATCATAAAGTGATTTTGTTATTGAGACACAAAATGGAGATGTGATATGCACAAGGAGAGATATAGAAAGGTTTTGTCCAGGTCATTATGTGTACAGTAGTGTCATTGATGCATTTGTAGATTTGTTAAATAACAATGAAAAAGAAAGAGATTTCAACTCTCCAAATCGGCTGTACATGAAATTAGGGTTAACTGTAAGTAATATTATATATTCTTTTAATAGTTACATTTCTATCATAATTATTATTCATTATTTAGTATTTTTATTCAAATTTCATGTATGAATCAACAAAGAATATACATTAATTGCAGGGTGCTTATTTCGATGATCAAAATTTCTCCGATGATCAAAAATTCAGGAAGTTTTAAGAAGAATTTGCTAGTTTAATTAATTATGATAACGAAATGCTTCAGTTACGAAATGTTGACATGTTATGTTAATTTAATATTTATTTAAATATAAGTTTTTTATAATATAATTATCTAATATGATATTGTATTATTTTGAAATCAGATATTCTTCCCAATTTTAAGGTATGAACACATATATTGCATTGTTGTCAACTTCAAAAAAGGAGCATTTGATATCATAAACAACAGTGCTAAAGTAGAAACTCTTGAAATTAAATATGGTCCAGTTTTACCCACACTGGTAAACATCAATTGTAAAAACTTACATTTTTTTTAAATTATTTTTGTATATCTAACATTTATCAAGTTTTGATTAACAGCTGATATCAAACATCTAAAATTAAAACAAATGTCAAATGCATCTCTTACCCCAATTAGACTCCATATGCCATGGAGAACTAAAAAAAAATATAAAAGATTGTGGTGTTTTCACAATTAGGCATATGGAGACATACCTAGGTACTCAAAATCAAACTCATAAAGTATGGGGTGAAGTAGTAGGGCTTGGAAATGAAGGAACTGCTCAACAGAAATTACTAGATAAATTGAGACACAAGTATGTAGCTCTATTACTTACATCTGAATTAAACGCAAAGAAGAGTTATATTTTAGAAAAAGCAAATGAATATAGTAAAAAACCACAAGAAGAAAGAGATGCTCATAAGAAGTGGGCAAACAAAGTTTATTATAGTCGTCAAAACTGATTTGTTGTGTGAACAATGTTTTTGATTTTTTTTTTAACATTTGTATATAGGATTACATACATTTGTCTTTTTAAATACGATCAATGTTTAATCATTTCAATAATTTTAACGTCAACAGATCATGTTTAATCATCTATGATTAATCATTAATTTAATCATAATGATTAAAAAAGACAAATAATGTTTTTAATCAAAAACCTGTTTGATTACAAATAGTTATTGTAGTTATTGCAGTTGTAGTTACAAATAATGTAGTTACAAATAATGTATAACTAACTTTATATGATAATTCAAAGAAACTTAAAAATCTAAGTCTAGTTTTCATCATCGAATGATTAATCATTATATCACAGCTCTTTTTATCATCAATAAATAACATCATCATAACTTCTTTTTATAAAACTGTGCAGTCAATTCATTTATGATTACTCATATAATAGAATAACTCATGGTAAAAAAATTTAGGAAAATGCTAATGACATCCTTAAATTAAGAAGGCAAAATACACAAAAGACAACACCCCTGAATTTTAGGAATATTCCTCAGGAACTCATTTTAATGAAAATGAAAATGTATGCGGTCAAAAATAAATGAGGTAGTTATATTTGAACCACTTTATTTATAAGGGCAAATATATTAAAAAGTGTCCACTCACAAAAAAACAGACCATAACTGAAAAGTATAAATGCATAGTTCTCTCCATAGAAAAGTATTAACAAACAGTTCGAATCGAATCGAAGTTCTAGAAATCGATGGCTAAAGAGAATCAAATGCGTTTCGATGGAGAAATAAATCAACAACAAGCAATATCAGAGAAATCGAAAGGTAAATAGTTAAATCGTTTGCGGTTTGATTTTACATTTTACGAATTTAGATCTGTAAAAGTTTTTTATGTTCGATTAATTTTACGAATTGAATTTAGATCCGTAAAATTTTTATTCATATAATTTTGTGTTAATTTCGATTTTTGAGTTTGAGTTGATTTTAATGCTTAATTTATGTAGATTCAATTAAAATCGATAACATTAAATGATCCACGAAACGTAATACTTGTTTTTTGGTTTAAAATCACTTCTCAAAATATTGATTGTGAAATCAACTCTCAAATAGACTATATATTACTTTTTCCATATATTTTTAATGTATTTTAATTTTAAATTGTATGATTACAGAGTTTGTATTTTTAGGATTCTGTGTTTTTGATCAATCATATATGATGCATCGATCCGTTAAATATGAACATACGTCAAATTGTAATATGTTATTTAATCACAGATGATTAAATGAGATTTAATTTACAAACGTATAGTCGACAATTAATATTACACGATTTAAACGTATTTTTTGATTTATCAAGGTTTATTGATTGTTTATTTAATTGTTTGATTAATACCTGTAAGACTTTTATATGTAGATTTTGAGTTTTGACTTAATTTTGATCCTTAATTTATTTAGATTCAATTGAAAACGATAACATAAAAAATAAAAAAACGAAAAACAGCAAATGATCCAGATTATGAAGAATCAACGGGACCATCAAAGAGGAGGAAAACAAACAAAAAATCAAAACTAATCGAATCTTGTACAAGTTCAAAAAATTCAAGTAGAAAACCCAAAAAAAACAAAGGTAAATTTCATATATTTACGTTCTATATTTGCTGTTTCATTATAGGCAACAATTTTTGTACCACATGTATTAACTCATGTACCACATCAAATGCTTTATGTAGCTGTACAGTCTGCAGATATAGTTGTACAGTGTGGTATAGACTTCAATATTTGTGGTATGAAAATTAACTCCATTTTCATTATATATGATTTAATCGAGTCTCTGTTTTTGAATTGTATAACATCATCAGTTGTGGTTTTAATCATATTTGATTTTAAACAATATTTTTAATAATGTATTATTTAAAAAGAGTCATTGTTTTCAAAAAATATTTGTAACATTATCACATCATGTTTAATCATTCATGAATGATTAAAAAAGAGTTTTTTATTTTTTTTTATTTTGTGTAATATCATCAATTGTTGTGTTAATCATGTATGATTGAATATGTTTTTGTTAATTTACCATTCATTTTATGCAGGTACAATGAAAACAAAACAAGACAAATTAAGATAAAAAAAATCAAGAAATGCTAGAAATCAATTTTTGCAATGAAAAATAGATACTCACCGGGATCATTATTTTTTATTGTCCAAGGTTTAAGTGATGAACATAAAGAAAGTCTTAGGGATATGGGGTTAGGGAGTTTGTTAAAAATGAAAATGACAGATGTGCCTCTAAGGCTTGGTCACAAAGTTCTCGAGAAATTTAATAGTAAAAAATGATTATTAAACTGAAAAATGGTAATATTAAAGTAACAAAGAAATCTGTACATCAGATGTTAGGAATACCATCTTCTGGGATAATATTAATGACATGGCTAGTTTTACTCATGATGATGAACAAAGCTGCATGTATGAATGGAAAAAACAATTTAAGAAGATTGAATCTCTAAGATTAATAGAGTTGAAGAGCAAAATTGCACAAACACCAAAAGCAGACTTTAATTTTAACATTAATTTTCTAGTGCTCTTTATAAATAGCTTATGTGAGGGTACACAAATGGGAAAATGCAATTTGCTACCTTTGCTAAAAATCAAAAAGAATACACATATAAACTGTATAGATTGGTGTAGTTATGTTCTTGATTGCCTTGTAAGAACAAAAATTTGTTTCAAGCCGTACTCACCTAACTCCTTCTTCTATGGTCCGACAACTTATTTAGTTGTAAGTTTCGTATTCTAATAATTTTTCAGATTCACATATGAATACACAAAAAAATATTTATCTAATTTAATATATCATTTTTTATATGCAGTTAATGTATGTTTATCATGCGAAATTTGATTATATACAAGTTTCAAGAGAACGTCCAGCTATTTGTCATTGGACATCTGAGAAGATAAAACTTGTAGAGGATACATAGATTTCTGAAAAAACTTTACGTGAAGCAGAGTTTAATGAAAGTTACAAAGAAGATAAATCTTTTGAGGTAACAATTGTAATATAGTGAATTCATATATGATTAACCTTCTTATTTTATTTTTTTATTTTCTCACTGTGTAGGCATTTAACTTCAAAGTTGAAAAAAAATTTACTAAAATTTTAACGAATATGGAAGAGCTAAATTTGACATTACAAAAAGCATTAAAATATCACTCTACAAATCAGCATTTCAAAAATATCCAAGTGAAGAATGAAGAATATATGTATTTTTTTTTGCAAATGAACTAGAAAAAGATGATGGGAATGATTCTGATAATGGTGATGTGGTTGCTAAAGCTGATTTTGGCGATGAACTAGAAAAAGATGATGGAAATGATTCTGGTAATCGTGATGTGGTTGCTAAAGCTGATTTTGGTGATGAACTAGAAAAAGATGATGGAAATGATTCTGGTAATCGTGATGTGGTTGCTAAAGCTGATTTTGTTAATGAAGCAGCTGCTAATTCTATTGTTGGAGTTGAAGTTGATGATGGGAATGGGGAAGGTGATGATATTGGTGAAAATGTTGATATAGTTGTTGATGGTACAGGTGTTGATGGTAATAATGTTGGAGGTGTTCATGAAGAAAGTTATGTAATTGATGAAGATCGAAAAATTAAACTTCATTATTTGTGTGGAGAAATTAACAATTCAACAAATAAAAATAATAGTCAAGATTCAATTAATTCAAGTGATGAGTACTGGAATGATCCAACTGTCACAGAAATAGCTGACAAACTTGAAGCAGGTATTCGTTTAAAAATTTATAATAAATATATAGTGGTATATTAAAGTTTATCTAATTCAAAATATGGCAGGTGTGTTTATTGGAATTAATCAACGTGTTGGAGATAACGTATCTGGTGATGCTAATCGGTTTAATGCAGTTGATGTAAATGTTATACATAGCGTGAAAGAGGCAAATGTCTATACAAGCATTGGTAAAGAGAATGAATACATAATTGAAGGTATAAACTGTTAAATTAAATATAGTTAATATTTTTAATATTGTATTCATATATGAATAAAATTTTAAATGTCCTTGGATATAATTAATAGTTGTATTCATATATGAATTTGTTTTGTTAATCATTTATGATTAAGGAATGAAATGTCCATAAAAATTATTAATAATTATATTTTTAATAAATTGATTTTGACTATTGTAGATGATGAATATTATACAGATGATTTCTGGAATGATCCATTAGTGTGCGTGGCTGCTGAAAAGGCAGAAAAAGAAAATTCAGAAAAAAAAGAAAAAGAAAAATTGAAGAAAAAAGTTACTTTCTGTGATGTACCAACATTTTTCTTAATCCCAGATGAAATTGAAAAAGCAAAAAATCAAAAAGCAAAAGAAGAAAAGACTAAAAACTTTAGTTTCTTCGATGGACCATCATTCTCCTTGGGGATAGATTTAAGCCCAGATGGAATTGATAAAGCAGAAGTTCAAAATGAATCAAACAAAACAATACAAACAAGGGAACATTATGCTTCAATAGAATTAACAAAAGAGAAAACAACTCTAGAAGATCAGAAGAGTTCAAATGAAAGATCACCATTGAAGGATTCAATCACTAATGCTAAAAGTAAATTAACAGATGAAGTAGATATTGTTTCTGATTGGTTATTCAACTGTAATGATTCTACCAGGTATGCACTAGATTTTTATTTATTATTAGCGTATACATATTTTTATTAAAAATAGGAAACTAACAATTTGTGAATAATAAAATACAGTGAATTAGCTATAAGCACCAGCACTGGACAAAGAATTCTAAGGAGACAATTGGAAAGTTTATACCCGAAAATGCATGTATATTCAGTTTTAATTGATGGATGGGCTGATTTAATGAATCACCACGAACAACAAAGGGACACATCGCAGTCTCCTTTTCGATTGTTTATGAAGATGGAAATGACAGTAAGAAATATTTTATATAATTAATACATATGAATAAGAAATTTTGGTTATATTTATCTATGATTACTAATTATAAACTAATATATTGTTTAAATATTTTTAGAATTTTTATCTTAATGCTCAAGGAATTTCTGAAGATCTTAGATACAATACGTTCAAAGAAAACTTTGCTTTGTCTGTTAACAATGACAAAGACAAATTACAACTAAAAAATGTTGATCTGGTATGTTAGCTTAATCTTTATATTTTTTTTTTATTTTTCTATCTTTTTTACAAGCTAATATTGTATTACTAAAAAACAGATTTTCTTCCCTGTCGCGAAGAAGGAACATATATATTTGATTGTCATCAACTTGAAAAAAGCTTCTTACGAGATTATAGACAACAAATTTATTTTTGACGAAACTGTGAACAAAAGATATGGGAAAATATTTAATGCTCTGGTAAGCATCAATGATTAAGCAAAAATATATTTTAAAAAAAAATATTATATATGTTTAATAATTATTCGTATATGATTAGCAGAAAACTTTGTTCTTGAGATATTTGGATGAACTAAATCATACGAAGCTCAAAGATATGTCAAATAAAAGTCTAATCCCAAAAGTTATAGAAATGCCATGGAGGACAACAGACAATAAATTTGATTCTGGTATTTTTACGATGAGGCATATGGAAACATATGTAGGACAATCAATTTCAACATGGAAACCTGGATTCGGAAAAGAAAGTATTATTCAAGATCATTTTATTGAAAAACTAAGGAAGAAGTATGCAGCAAGAATGTTAACTTCAGAGATTAATAACATGAAAGAAGTTGTACATAATAGTGTTTTAGACTATCAAAATAAAAAAATAGCAAAAACGTTAGGCTAAAATGTATCACTGTGATAAATCAATGTTTTTGTGTAAACGTTTACAATTTGCTTTTATATCATTATCAAAAATACTATTAATCTTTGCTAAAATATATGTATTTTAAAAAAGGTGTTATGCATATTCATGTATGTTTTAACTACTATTCAATTATGATTCAGTTATATGTAATTTTATTGAAAAACTCAGGAAGAAGTATGCAGCAAGAATGCTAACTTCAGAGATTAACAACATGAATGAATATGTACATAACAGTGTTTTAGAATATCAAAATCAAAAAATAGCACAAACTTTATCACTGTGACAAAAAAATGTTTTTGTGGACATCGATGAGAATTTGGTTTTATATAATTATCAAAATTATATTTACTTTGGTGAAATATATATATTTTTAAAAAAGGTGTTATGCATATTCACGTATGTTTAAACTACTCTTCAATTTTATAACATTCTGTGTTTAATCCTCGATGACAAACTTTGGTGTTGTTTTTAATCATTGATTATTTATTTATTATGTTTAAAATTACAGATGCTATTATTATGATAAACTTGCGTGAAATTTTTAGATACTGTTTAATCACCGATGATTAAACTAGTTTCTATTCTTTTTTATGTTGCTTAATCATCGATGATTAATCGAGCTTGTATTCTTTTTATGTTGTTTAATCATCGATGATTGAACATTCACTGAGGGTTTAACTATCGATGATTTAGACTATGTTTTTTAAAATATAAAGAATTAAAATAATCGATGATTAATCTTTGAGATTGATTCAAATCATCGATGATTAAACTTGGTTTTTGTATTTAATCATCAATGATTAATAAATCAATTCTGTTTTTAAAATCCCAGTTGCTGATTAATAATCGATAATTAAACTTGTCCATGTTTTTTAGATTCTTAATTCTTTTATAAGATATTCTTCAAAAATACAAACCAGTTTAAATATAAATGATTAATAACTTGATAAATAATACATCAACTTTGATAACATACCACATTTTAATACTTCCTCCGATTCAAAATAATTGATACACTTTAAATTTAAAAGATCAAAAATACAGAAAAGTTTAATGACTAGACTATTATGTTTTTAATGTATGATTCTGCTGATTGATTGTATAAATTGTTTCTTGTCTTTTGGCTTCTATCTCCTTCTCCGAATCCAACCTTTTCAAGTATTTGGATGTAGAGTTAAGCAGACCAAGTCTTTTTGGCTTCTATGTCCTTCTCCAAATCCATCCCTTCAAGTCTTTGGAAGTGGAGTTAAGCAGGTCAAGTCATATTGTTAAGTATTTTTGGGAGATGACAATGATGAATGAGTCAAAGAACAAGTTAAGAAATTTGAGGATGAATTAAATGAAAAAATGGAGCAAAGGATGGACTTGAAGATTTTAAATCAAACACTTATTGTTCATTGCATTAATTGTTTCTTGTCTTTTGGCTTCTATCTCCTTCTCTAATAAGATAAAGGTTGCATTTAACCATTGATGTACTCTCACAGAAAGTATTACTGTGAGAGTACATCAATGGGGACACCATGAAAGAAGCATCATCGTAATTCAACTTGTTTTTAAGTAAATCTTGTGCGTTTTTGGTTATCCCACGAAAGAAATGACTCTAATTCCGTGAACATTTTTGTAGAGCATTTGGTGGCTGATTTTCGTTTCAGTGACTCTAATTTCGTGAACATCAGCTTGACATAAACGCTGATCCAGTATCTTGTCTACTAGTGAAAGGATGATTTTGTCCAACTTATCACTCTCATTTTCAGTCGACTTAAACGAAACATCTTCATCATCTTCCATAGACTGAAATGAGGATGTTTTTGTATGAGTTTGACTTTCTTGATGAAATTTGCAGGATAATTCAAGATCTTCATCAACTTCTGTTAGATTTTAAGAGTTAGGAAAATAAAATAAAGATCCATTATGAAAAAAATATACCTTGTTTGATGCATAATTCTTCTGATCGATTGCAAAATAGGCTCATTATATGTAATGAAGTAATTCTTCTACTGAAAGCCTTATGCATCTGATTGTTCATTGCATAATCTTTTTTCAAAACTTTGATGTTTCTTTGTCTTTTGGCTTCTATCTCCTTCTCCAAATCCAACCTATCAAGTCTTGAAAAGTGATCTATAAAAACTTGAACTGAACAAGTCCAATCTTTGTCTATTCTTTTGCAAAACTTGTAAATCTGATGATCTAATTTTCTTCTTTCAATAAGATCAACTTCTAGATTTTTAATCACTACTCTTGAGTACACAGCTTTGTTCATGGTTCTATTAACCTATAATGCAAACAACCCCAAAATTAATATATAATAACATCGAAAATACAAAATAAGTATATGAAATAGACTGATTTTGTAGAACAAACTTACACTAATTTGAAAATGTAAATGACCGGAAATGATAAAGATGTGTGATGATCTGTATTTCGGGGAAGAGTATTTGTAGAGATTTTTAGGGGGCACTGAGAAGACGTGCATTTATGAACTGATGACGTTAAATGACGCATATACATAAGAAAAATATCTTTGATTATTTTTATTTTTATTATTATAACTCCTATATTTTTAATTTTAAAAATAGTAGCATGTATTTTTCTGAAATTGTAGCATGTATAATCATCGATGATTATACGATTTGTTAATTATCGATGGTTTAACTATTGTATGTTTTTAAATTTTTGTGATCAACATGTACCGTTTAAATCATAGATGAATAAAGTTATTATGCATTTCTATAAACGTATAATCATGATTATAATAATAAAATAATTCTGGTTTATATAATTAGTAATATTAATAGCTATAAAAATTTAATCCTCGGATTAAAACATTTAAAGGAAAGGGAAAGATTTTAAATCCAAAACTTTATGAATACTTTTATTATACGGAGTACTTTCAAAGAATAAACGCTACTAAAGACAATGAAGTATTCATTTATTTCTATTTCAATTTTAAACTTCAAATACACAACAATTAATTTAAAACAATCGCTTTTTAATTTAACAGTATCCAAGGCGAATGAAATGTGATAGAAATGTGTTTGGTATTTCAATTTTTAACTCTAATGCGTGTGTTTGGTTTTAGTAGGGGAATAAATGTGTTAAAATGATGATTTTTTTTTCCGGTGAAGATCTTTTGCAGAGATTTTTAGGGGGCTCTTGAGAAGACGTGCACTTATGAACGGATGACGTTAAATGACGCATATACATAAGAAAAATATCTTTCATTATTTTAAATCTTATTAGTATTAATCCTATGTTTTTAATTTTTAAAAATAGTAGCATGTATTTTTCTGAAAAAGTAGCATGTTTAATAATCCTCGATTATAAGTTTTTGTTAATCATTGATGGTTTAACTAATGTTTGTTTTTAAATTTGTGTAATCAACAGGTACCGTTTAATCATAGTTGAATACAGCTATTTATTAATTACTACAAACGTATAATAGTGACTATATCTATTTCAATTTTGAAATTACTTCCTATACAAAATATTTATTTTAAAAATAATGGCTTTTTAATTTTAACAAATTCCAAGGCAATGAAGTATTTATTTATTTGTATTTCGATTTTTAACTCCCAGGCGTGGGTTTGTTTTTCTAGGGGAACGAAATGTTAATGATGACTTTTCTTTTCGGTAAAGATTATTTGCAGAGTTTTTCAGGCGGCACTGAAAAAAACTACAATTATGACCTCTTTTTTGAAAATCGATCATATTTTTAATACAATGATAATTAATGTGTATTATCATTGTTATTATTAATATTATTATTATTATTATTATTGTTAAGTCGGCAATTTTTTAAACCGTTTCTATTATTTTTAATATACGCTATTCTTTACGTCTTAATTTATTCACCGCTAATAAACCAATTTTGTTTTTTTGAAATGTGTGATGCTTTTTTAATCATCATTTTCTATTAATCATCATTTTCTATTAATCATCGATGATTAATAAAACAATTCTGTTTTTAAAATCAAAGATTCTGTTTAATCATCGATGATTAATCTTAACTATATGTTTAATCATCAATGATTAATCTTGACTATATGTTTAATCATTGATGATTAAACTTTGAGGTTGGGTTTAATCATCCTTTCTATTTAATCATCGATGATTAATAAAACAATTATGTTCTTAAAATCAAAGATGCAATTTAATCATCGATGATTAATCTTGACTATATGTTTAATGATCGATGATTAAACTTTGAGGTTGGGTTTAATCATCATTTCTCATTAATCATCGATGATTAATAAAACAATTCGTTTCTTAAAATCAAAGATGTTGTTTAATCATCGATGATTAATCTTGACTATATGTTTAATCATCGATGATTAAACTTTGAGGTTTGGTTTAATCATCATTACTATTAATCATCGATGATTATTAAAACAATTCTGTTTTTAAAATCAAAGATGATGTTTAATCATCGATGATTAATCTTGACTATATGTTTAATCATCGATGATTAAAATTTGAGGTTGGGTTTAATCATCATTTCTATTAATCATCGATGATTATTAAAAAAATTCTTTTTTTTTAAATCAAAGATGATGTTTAATCATCGATGATTTTTCTTGACAATATGTTTAATCATCGATGATTAATCTTGACTATATGTTTAATCATCAATGATTAATCTTGACTATATGTTTAATGATCGACGATTAAACTTTGAGGTTGGGTTTAATCATCATTTCTCATTAATCATCGATGATTAATAAAAAAATCCGTTTCTTAAAATCGAAGATGCTGTTTAATCATCGATGATTAATCTTGACTATATGTTTAATCATCGATGATTAAACTTTGAGGTTTAGTTTAATCCTCATCACTATTAATCATCGATGATTACTAAAACAATTCTTTTTCTAAAATGAAAGATGCTGTTTAATCATCGATGATTAATCTTGACTATATGTTTAATCATCGATGATTAAACTTTGAGGTTGGGTTTAATCATCATTTCTATTAATCATCGATGATTATTAAAAAAATTCTTTTTTTTTAAATCAAAGTTGTTGTTTAATCATCGATGATTTATCTTGACTATATGTTTAATCATCGATGATTAATCTTTGAGGTTGTGTTTAATCATCAATACTATTAATCATCGATGATTAATAAAACAATTCTGTTTTTAAAAGTAAAGATGCTGTTTAATCATCGATGATTAATCTTGACTATATGTTTAATCATCGATGATTAAACTTTTGAGGTTGGGTTTAATCAACATTTCTATTTAATCATCGATGATTAATAAAACAATTCTGTTCTTAAAATCAAAGATGCTGTTTAATCATCGATGATTAATCTTGACTATATGTTTAATCATCGATGATTAAACTTTGAGGTTGGGTTTAATCATCATTTCTATTAATCATCGATGATTAATAAAACAGTTCGTTTCTTAAAATCAAAGATGTTGTTTAATCATCGATGATTAATCATGACTATATATTTAAACATCGATGATTAACCTTGAGGTTGGGTTTAATCATCGATGATTAAACTAGTCTGAATTTTTTATTAAATGCTCTTTAATCATACATCATTAAACTAGTTTTGTGGAAAAATCATAAAACTGTTCAAAAACATTCAAATACATTAATTAGTAAACATCAAAGTTTTCTAATATATAAAAGCATAAAACTGTTCAAAAATCTGCATATTTGTTATCCGTATTTAAAGGTTCTTGATAATCCATCACATATGACACATAATTGAAACAAAAAATATCAGCAAATCTAGCGAAAAACACATCCCACATACAAACTTCACACTTCACTTTCAACGCCCAATCTATCATCTGATCTAAACTCATCTTGGGGAGATAGCCATGAATCATACATTCATGCTCAAAGTAACCAATGTACAAAATAAACAAAGCGCCCCCCCATCTAGGCACCAAAATATCATACACTTTCTCCCAACTTTCTCTCACATTGCATGATCCTTTTGATCGTTTGAACTCTTCATTCAGAAAGTTTAAACCTTTTTCTTTTTTATCATGCGACATCAACAACATGCCCTTTACAAAAATAGCATCTTTTTGTCCCAATAAAACAGCCTCTTCCAATATATGCATCCCTTCTTCTTGGTCCTCAAAAAAGTACTTCTCCTAATTAAACACATAAAACAAATGAAAAATTAATCATGGAAAATTAATCATGAATAATTAATCATGAAAAATTAAATTACATAATTGAATCATTTTTATCAAAATGTCATGAAAATCATATTTCCACAAATTACTTATAGACATGAAAAACAATTTAGATTTTGGAAAAATGCATAAAACAGAGGAGTACTATGCCATCTAAGAATATCAGGTTTGGGTTTCCAGCATCTTTGCAACTTTGGATAATTTTGTGAAATTCAGGATCTAATCTTTCTCTTCCAATAAGATCAAGTTCTAGTTTTTTAAACACTGATGTTGAGTATACTGCTTTATTCATAGTTTTACACCTATGACGCAATCATTCCAAAAATTAGAAACTAATAACGTCGAAAATACAAAATAGTTATATCAAATAGACTGATTTGTACAACAAACTTACACTGATGTGCAATTGAAAACTTGTTTGGCAGATTCAGACCCAACAAACGATAAAATTTGTTCCAACAGCGGAGAAGGTAAGTCATCCATATGTGCAGAGGAGTATGAAAAACTTTCTATTTCCATCTTGGTTCTTTTGAGTGTTTTTGAAGAACTTCCGACTTCCATCTTTTTTGCTTTTTAGAGAATGATAAGAATCTGTTTTTGAGGAGTTAAAGTTTTATTTCTTAGAACCGAATGATGATTAGTTTTTTAGAAGGTTAGATTTGATGATCAGTTTTTGGGCGGTTAGGGTGAACTGAAAAGACGAGCGATGATGACTTCTTTTGGAAATTGTGCATAATTATTACGAGTAAATATTAAATGATATTATTATTGTCATAATAATTTATTTTTATTAATATTAAAGTTTAATCTCAAAAATTTAACCAATGCATACTTATTTATATAAGCAACACTTTTTTATAACATGCTCTTTAATCATAGATTATTAAACTTATTTGTTGTGTTTAATCATAAATGATTAAACTTTTGAGATTGTGTTTTAAACATCGATGATTAAACTTGGCGTTTTGTTTAATCATCAATGATTTAAACTTGAAGTTGGTTTTTAATCATAAATGATTAAACTAGTCTGAATTTTTCATAAAATGCTCTTTTTAATTATAAGTGATTATTAAACTAGTTGAGATTGTTTTTAATCATCGATGATAAAACTAGTCTGTTTTTTTTTTTAAAATGCTCTATAATCATTAATGATTAACATTGTCTCCTTTTTTTAGATTTTTTAATTCTCTTTAAGATGTTATTTAATCATCGATGACTAATCTTGTGGACGTGTTTAATCATAGATGATTAAACTTTGAGGTTGGGTTTAATCATTGATGATTAAACTAGTCTGAATTTTTTTCAAAATGCTCTTTAATAATAGATGATTAAACATTATTTTGTGTTTTAGCCACTAATTATTAAACTTTAAGATTGTTTTCGATGATCTATTTTTAAGGTCATGTTTAGTTTATAAATGATTAAAGTTTGAGATTATATTTAATCATTAATGATTAAACTAGTTGAGATTCTTTTTAATCATCGATGATTAAACAACATTTTGTAAAAACCAACTACATGACATTAACTAATAAATATCAAACTGTACATATATATAGCAGTTAATTTTACAAAAACATAAAGTTGTTCAAAAACCAGAAACTATTTATACATATTTAAACATTCATACATCACACGTCCCACACAATTAATCAGAACCAAATATCTTAGCAAATCTATGGAACATCAGATCCCACATACAATCTTCCAATCCCCAATCTAACATCTGATAACGCTCAAAGTCAGAGATATTAATACTTAAGATTTCATTCCATCTAGACGTCAAAATATCATTTACTTTTTCCCAGGAGTAACTCACAATCCATTTTCCCTTTGATCGGTCGAACTCTTCATACAGAAGATTTAAAGCTTCTTCCCTTTTCTCGTTCGACATCAACAACCTCCCCTTCACAAAAATTGCATCCTTTTGTCCCAATGAAACAGCTTCTTCCAATAACAACATTCCTTCTTCTCGGTCCTCAAAAAAATATTTGTCCTAATAAAACACATAAATCAAATTTTAATCAACAAAATGAATATTTAAAACTGGTGAAGTATTAAGCAATATGATTTATCCATTTTTTTTATTAAACTAAAGGATTAATGTATGATTATCACAACTAATGAAGTATTAAACTACATAATTTAATCATTTTTGTCAAAATGACGTGAAAATCAGATATTCGACAAATTTCTTATGACATACAAAATAATTTATATTTTTTATTAAAAAATGTATAAAAAAGAAGAATACCATGCCATCTATGAACATCAGGTTTAGGTTCCTCGCATCTTTGCATCTTTGAAAAATGTTGTTATATTCAGAACTGAATCTTTGTCTTTAAATAAGATCTAGTTCTAGTTTTTTATACACATCTCTTGAGTGTACTGCTTCCTTCATGATTTTACACCTATGACGCAATCATTCAAAAAAAAATCAAACTAATAACGTCGAAAATTCAAAATAGGTATATGAAATAGACTGATTGTAAAACAAACTTACACTACTGTACATTTGAAAACTTGTTTTGCAGATTCAGCCCCAACAAATGATAAAATGTATTCTAACAATGAAATACTTAAGTCAACAATACGTGTAGAGGAGGATGAAGAACCGCATGCTTCCATCTTGTTTCTTTTTAGTGTTTTTGAAGAACTTCCTAATTCCATCTTCTTTTACTTTCGAGAATGATAAAAATGTGTTTTTAAAGTGTTAAAGTTGATTTTTTTAAGCACCAAATGATGATCAGTTTTTGAGAGGTTAGAGTTGATAATTTAGAGTCGAATGATGATCAGTTTTTTGGCGGTTAGACTTTTAGTCGCACTGAGCAGACGAGCAATGATAACTTTCTTTTGAAAATTGTGCATATTTACTTCGATTAAATATTAATTCATATTATTATTTTTATAATAATTTATTTTTATTAATATTAGAGTTTAATCACAAATATTTAACTCATTTTCATGTCATAATTTTATCCTAACTATCATTAAACTTTTAATCATCGATGATTAAACAGTTTAATCATCGATGATTAACCTTGTCTCCGTTTTTTAGATTCTCAATTCTCTATAAGATGTTGTTTAATCATCGATGATTACTCTTAACTATATGTTTAAACATCGATGATTAAACTTTGAGGTTGGGTTTAATCATCGATGATTGAACTAGTCTGAATTTTGTATTAAATGCTCTTTAATTACAAATAATTAATCTTTGACATTTTCTTTTTAATCATCGATGATTAACCTTGTCTCCGTTTTTAGATTCTCAATTCTCTATAAGATACTGTTTAATCATCGTTGATTACTATTGACTATATGTTTAATCATCGATGATTAAACTTTGAGGTTGGGTTTAATCATCGATGATTGAACTAGTGTGAACTTTTTATTATATGCTCTTTAATTTTAAATGATTAATCTATGACATTTTCTTTTAATCATCGATGATTAAAATGTTTAATCATCGATGATTAACCTTGTCTCCGTTTTTTAGATTCTCAATTCTCTACAAGATGCTGTTTAATCATCGGTGATTAATCTTGACTATATGTTTAATCATCGATGATTAAACTTTTGAGGTTGGGTTTAATCATCGATGATTGAACTAGTTTGAATTTTTTATTAAATGCTCTTTAATTACTAATGATTAATTTTTGACATTTTTCTTTTAATCATCGATGATTAAACAGTTTAATCATCGATGATTAACCTTGTCTCCGTTTTTTAGATTCTCAATTCTCTATAAGATGTTGTTTAATCATCGTTGATTACTCTTGACTATATGTTAATCATCGATGATTAAACTTTGAGGTTGGGTTTAATCATCGATGGTTGAAATAGTCTGCATTTTTTATTAAATGCTCTTTAATTACTAATGATTAATCTTTGACATTTTTTTCTTTTAATCATCGAGTATTAAACACTTTAATCATCGATGATTAACCTTGTCTCCGTTTTTAGATTCTCTATTCTCTATAAGATACTGTTTAATCATCGATGATTACTATTGAGTATATGTTTAATAATCGATGATTAAACTTTGAGGTTGTGTTTACTCATCGATGATTGAACTAGTCTGAAATTTTTATTATATGCTCTTTAATTATAAATGATTAATCTATGACATTTCCTTTTAATCATCGATGATTAAAAATTTTAATCATCGATGATTAAAAATTTTAAACATCGATGATTAACCTTGTCTCCGTTTTTTAGATTCTCAATTCTCTACAAGATGTTGTTTAATCATCGATGATTAATCTTGACTATATGTTTAATCATCGATGATTAAACTTTTGAGGTTGGGTTTAATCATCGATGAACTCTAATAGGTGGATATATTGCATGGCTTTGATCTACGAATTTTAAATTATCAGGTACTTTTTGAATAAATGTATTGAACTCTGAGCAGGCATGAATGCACTCTGGAAGATTATTTATGTAAGCCTTTGACATCTCACAGAAGTCTCTATATTCCGATTGTTCCAAGCTTCCTCTTTCATAACATGTGTACATTATAGCATAGATTTCATCATAAACAACCTTTGACTCGGAATTTCTAGATTGCATATCTAGAATCAACCTAATTAGCTTTTTCCAGTCTTGTAACCCAAGATCTTTTAAAGTATTTAATGGAATTCTCAATGGATCTTTTCGGTACAAACCAGTACACGTAGTCATTAAGGTGTCTTCTTCTTCTTGAATTGTAAAATTTTGTACCTGAAAGTTTATAGAGCAAATATCTCTTAATCCTCTTTGGTATAAATATTTTGGTTTTATGGGCTTTTGAATCCTCTTTTACTTCTTGTAACTTCTTTTAGCACCAATTTTTGAGTTTATCCATGTACAAAACACAGACGAAGATGGAATCTCAGTTGGAGCAGGCATATATTCCTTTTTAATGTCGGTAAACTGAATGGTTTGTTGCATTACAGTTTCTGCTTGAGTCCTTTTTGGTATTCGTTGCCCATCATCAGTGTCTGTTATTATTTGAGGATTTTGATCATCTTTTGACTTAGATGAAATATCTACATTTACCCGCGCCCTTTTGAATTTAGATATTGGAATATTATCTTCTGGATCTTCTTCAGGTAAATGTTTTGGAATGTGTTCATTATCATCTATTGAATCAGATGACTTATCTGCTTGTTGTCTTGTTGTTGCTTTTTCCAATGCAGCAGTATATACACTTTGAATGAGAGGTTGAGGAACTTTAATTGCAGTTGGTTCTGGTTGAGGTTCATCATCATCAGAGATGGAGATTTGTGGTTTTGTTGGTGATGGAGAGTTTTTTGGAGGTATTTTGGGGGTTGGAGGTCGGCATTCTTGTTGTCTTTTATACCTAGTCCTTTCATAAGTTTTCAGAAAAGAACTTGAACTCTTCTCCTCATTGGCAGCTTGATCTCCTAAAACATTATTACACGACATGAATAATCATTTTATGTGTTGAACCTATTGAGACTAGAATCAAGCTAATCCATTGAGAAACAAGATGGAAATTGAAGATTTGTGTGAGTGTGTTTTCTTGGTGTTAGTGTGTGTAAAAGAGAGAGAACGATGATGATGAAACTTTCTTAATTGTGAATCTGTTAAAAGTGAGGGAAAGCTTGACTTGAAAGTCAAAGATACAACCTTATATACTCCTAACACTTAACAAAGGACAAGTTAACTAACGGACTTTAAAGATCAAAACTATTACAAAACTAGTCCTAACAATCTCCCCCTTTTTGATCTTTAACACGTCATCCCAGTCTTCAAACTTCAGATTCTTCTCATTATCTGTCTTTGGCAAGAATTTTTTTTCTGAATTTCAAGATTAAAACATTTCAGAAATCTGGAAGTTTAAGATACCCAAAGTGGATATGTTTTTCGTTGATACTGTTTGAGTGAGGAAATCCTATAACTGATTTACTAAAGATTTGAAAATTTTAGGAAAGAGAATATCAGTTAAGTAAGGATTTGACTGGGTTTTCAGATAATGGAGAGGTTGTTTTTGGATTTTGTGGTAGAGGAGGATAAGGATATAATGATAGTGTTTTTGAATGATTTGTCAGTTAAAGTTTTGGATGTGTATGTATGATTGTTTAGTATGTATGGAAAAATGATATGTAGATTTAGGATTTGGGTGAATGTGGATAATTTGTATTTGATATGGAACAAAAAGGTTTGTACAGTTAAGCTTTTGTACGGATAATGAATGTTATGGAATTTTGGAAAGAATGGTTTAAACGGTTAAGCTTTTGAATGTATGTGATCGTTACGGAATTTGAAAAGAAAAATTTAAACGGTTAAGATTCGGATGGAAATGGATGTGGATTTGTGGTTTGGATAGAAAGATTTATTCGATTAAGTTTCTGGTTGAAATGGTTGAGTTTTTTAATGTAATGGTTGAAGTTTATGTTCCCCCTCGAACAAATAATTATGTCTTAATGAATCTTCTTCGGTTTCTTGTTTACTCCCCCTTAATTGGTGCATATGTCTTTTTGATGTGGAGTAATCTGGGCTAATATATCTTCTTAAGTCTTGTAAGCATTTTTCTTCATAAACTGAACTTCTTAGTAAATTTTCTCCCCCTCATGATGATTAAGATTTATCGGAATCATCATGAAAAATGTGAAGTTCGTCGAGATGAAATGAAGAAAATCTTCTAAGCCCATGAATACAAATATGATGAATAATGATATATTCATATTTTGAATGAATCAATATACATCATATTGTATTATCGAAAACCGAACCGATATTGATAACGTAGATATCCGATCAAATAGTTTGGCATTGAATCTCAATGATCAAATCAAATAGGGCAAACCGGGATCACATAGATTACCCGTTAACACAACAGTTACACAAACTGTGTGACCTACGTTCAGTGTTGGAATAGATGTTAGCACTGGTAGGATTTCCATTCAATCATCGTGGAATACCAAGAATGTTAGTATCACTATGAATGTTCCGGCTTTATCACAAAGATAAGCTTGGTATTATTCCTTGTGTCCTAAAAGTGTATTTCGGTTCTAGACTCAATTAGTGGACAAACGAAGGCGAGGACTGGAGAGACTTGTCCTCTGTTTCAATATCAACAATCTCCAAGTGAGATGTCGATAGCATATGAGATAGTCTCCGTGGAAATGAAACAAGTACTTTTTAAGAAATACTTGAGTGGCTGGGGGGGTTGTGCATTGCATCACTGGGTCCATGATGTCTATTTCAATATCAAAGAGCAACACATGCAATCTGATAGAGACGTGGCAACCCGGCTTTTTATCAGTTTGGGAAGGGTTTTTCGTTTTCTTTAACCCTGTCACACCCTCCTCACTCAAGCTTACTTTTTCAATTTTCGACTACACCCTCATTTCATTTTACCATGTTTAGCTGAATTGCACCCAATACTACATTCCCCCTCTCAAATTTTATCTCAGGGCACCCCACTCAAGATCCCGTGATACTTGATTCTGCTCACCTAGACCTATGTACCCTTACATATTGTCCTATATTGTAGGTGGCTCCTGGGGAAGATCATACCGGTTATAGCAGATCATAGGAGTAATTTGAGAGTGAACTATAACGCTCATGTGCAAATTATCAGCATTTATGATGTTACTTTGTAAGAATAACATGGATTTTTCATCGGAAAATGTATGTGTTTCCGGCATAAGTTGTTGCCTTTAAGATGGAAAAGTTTAGGCACAGCAACTTGAACAATGTAATACCGGACTCACATAGAGTATCCGTTAACACACCATATTAATCGATAGTCGTTTGCACAACCGGTGATTCGAATGTGTGACCTGCAGTTAGAGTTGGCGCGATTTTAGCTCTAGCAGGATTTCCACTCAATCCTCGTGAAACACCAGATTGTGATGCCACTATGAGTGTTCCGATGAATACACGGAGATTCATTTATAAAAGTGTATGTGTCCTAAATTGGAAATATTTGTCGGTGAAATCTAGACACATTGTGCATTCAATTGAAGACGTAACCCGGTGCAGAAGGTTAATTATTTCAATACCAACATACTCCGAATGAGTTGTCGATAGATTATGTGCTACGTCCCCTGATGAATTGAAACAAATTCCTTTTGAGAGGAATCTGAGTGGTTGGTGGTGGAGTGCAAATGCTTGACTGGGCCAGTGAAGACTGGTGATACATTCAACACATGAATGAACACAATTTTGTGAGGTTGCCCGGTTTATTTTCGGTTTGGAAGCACTCAAAGGTGTGTATTCTTGATATTATCATGTTTTCACATCACCTTGCACTCACCTAAATCTATACCCTAGACTTATACCCTCACATTTACCAATTTTGGCTAAAAAATATTTCCATTGGAAGGTTAGGCCGGTTCTGGCAAACCATAGGAAGGTATTGTCGTTTCATAAAAAAAATATGTCGATTAAAAAAATTCAAACGGGTATAAAAGTATTGATATTAGAAAGTTTCTCCCCCTGGAAATACTAATTCTCCCCCTGGAATTAATATTTCTCCCCCTTGACAAAATAAAGAATGAAAATTTACAGATTTAGAGGAGTGGGAAAGAATTTTAACTGTTATGTGAAAAACTGGTTAAGAGCGGGTTTCAAGCTTATGTACTTGAAAGCCATTGCTTTGAAGTTTGAGTCATATACTGATGTGTATATAAGTCATTTAGATGAAGCGCGAGTTATACACTGAAATGTGTATAAGTCATTTACGGTTGGGAACGGGTTATACACTGATGTGTGCATAAGCCATCTCTTTGAAATGCGAGTTATACACCGTTTTGTGTATAAGTCATTTACCTGCAAACACATGCAAACAACTTTTGGTACCCAATCAGTTATGGGTCCTTAACGATTAGTAAATGATGTCTTATGCAGAATGTGAACGAAAAATGAATTTAGAGTTTTGAAAAAACTGCAAGGAGGCAGTTCTGTGTTTGGTGATTTGATAGACCATTTTAATGATTTTTCTAGAGAATTTAAAATCCAGTTTGAGTGTTCATTTTGAATCCATTTATATTTAACAAATTTGGATGATTTTGGATAAGAAGTCCTAGATCTGGATTTTGACAATTCATTTGAAGACACAACGCGAGAGACTGATTTTGTCGATTTAGGTGGAAAAACCTCGCGATTGACAGTGTTTGTCGATGTTGGTGTAGATACCACGCGATTGACTGTATTTGTCAATTTAGGTGTAGATACCACGTGATAAACGGATTTTGTCAATTTAGGTGTAAATATCACACCGACTGATGTTGACAATTTAGGAGTTGTTTTTGGCACTTGATTAAACGTTGTAGTTGGTGCCAATGAAAGTAAATCTTTTCTTGAATATTTTAAAGATTTAGATTTGGAAAAGAGTTTCTTTGAAGGAGCCGAATGTTTCAACACGGTTGATGGTTTAGGTTTATTCATTTGAGAATGCTTAAGTCTATAAGAGGAACCTAATTTATTTGGAGTTTTAGGTGCGGAATTTCCTCTAATAACTTGTTTAAGAGCATTCATTTTCTTATCAGAGTGTGGTGGAACCGTGGATCTCCTAGGTTTAGGTTTGGTAGAGGAACATACTTGTGATTTCGGTTTAGGTTTAGAATTTCCTCTATTAACCTCAGTTTGCTTGATCGTATATAAATCACGATATGCCATTACAGGAGAAAACATTCTTGTGCTATTACATTTATTGGAATTAGACTGCTCAACGTTTTTTACTCTCCAATGCATTGACCTCTTAAGCGTGGATTTTAAAGTTCGATCCGAAAAATTTAAAACAGATGAATCAGAATCATGTCTTAAGATAACTGGAGTTTTGGGAGAAGAAATCGTAGATTTGAGAGACGTAGGCTTTGGAGAAACATCTGAAGCAGAAACATTTTTAATTTCAACAATTTTATCTTCTAAATCATGAATTTTTGATTGTAAAGCAGATTTTTCTTTGTCAAATGCCTTTTGGGTTTCATCTATTTCGGTTTCCAATTGATAAATTTTCTTTTCTAGAATTAGAGAAGGAATGTAAACTTTACGGGTTACTTTTTATTGAAGTACCGCATTATCCTTAATCTCAAATTCTGCAGGTGTAATAATTGGAAAATATTCATCATTTGTAAAATTTGCCTTTTTAGTTTCATAAGTTTTATTTAATTCATTGTAATTGAAACTAATTTGTGCATTCTATGCTTTAGCTCTGTTGAATGCTTCAATTTCTTCTTCCTCATCTGTCATGCGAAGGAAACTTTGCCAAACATCAACATGTATGTATTTGGAATCATACAATGTTGGAAGCACATTACAAGACATCTTCAGATATTCAGGATTGTTAGCCCCCAGACCTTCTCGTGAATTAAAATATTTGAAATCTTTAGGCTTGTTCAAGTGAATAGTTTGATCAGTTTGTCCTCGTTTAGCAATTATTTCTTCAAGATTTTTGACGTGGGAAGAAAGTTGAATTTTATCATTTTGAAGTTGATTAATGACATTTTGTTTGTTATTTAATTCTTGTGATGTTTGTAAGTCATTTTCATGGATGGTTTCTGATAATTCTTTAATTTGTGTGTTTAAGGATTTAAATTGATTTTCATTATCATCAAATTCTTTTTGTTTGCGTTCCAACCAGTTTTTAGTTATTTGATATTCATGCCATGTGTCAATGTATAACTTGTAATATTTATCATTGTCAGCATTAATTGTGGAACTTTGTGTACTTTTAAGATTGGTCAATTCAATTTCTTGTTCAGAAATAGTATGAGACAAATGTTGAATATCAGTCTCATATTTAACAGTCAATTCTGAAATTCGATTTTGTAACGTCAGATTCTTTTTCTCAAAATTTTTATTTTGTTTAATAAAATGAACAAGTTGTGTATTATGATCAACAAAGTGTTCATTTTCGTTTTCTAAATCAGCTAATTTTTCTTGAAGTAAAGTATTTAATTCTTTTTCATTCAGAAGGTTTTGTTTTAAAGACTCAATTTCAGAATCCTGGTTTGTTACAAAACAGTTATCAGAATCAATTGTACTTGAAGAATTAGATAAGAGAGAACTGAGTACCTCTATTTCTTTGTTAGCCTCTTCGTTGAAACGATCAGAAATCTCGGCGTTTTCACGTGCCATAAAAGCATAGATTTGCCGAATGCTCTTCATCTTCAGGATCAGAATCTTCCATCCAGCTTAGATCCTCAGCTAACAACACTTTTCCCGCCTCGATTTGCTTAGCCATAAGCATCTTACGTTTGAAGTAATCAGAATTCCCAACTTTAGGTTTCTTGCAATCTCGAGAGAAATGACCAGGAAGTCCACAGTTATAACATTTCTTTGTCGGATCCAAAGGTGTTATTGTGGGTTTGTCAGATGTATTTGATGCAGATGGTGCAGACTTGAAAGTGGATGAAGATCTCTGATTATTGTTTGTATTAGTTGAGTAATACTTCTTCTCATATCGTGAGATGAAAGACATAGCTTGCAACAGTTGTTCTAATTCGTTCTCCATCTCTTCTTTTGTATCTTTGACAGGTTCTTCTGATTTTTCTTTCAGTTTACCAGATGAATTTGACTGGTATTGTCTTGTAAGAAGAGCAAGAGTATCAAGAGTGTTTGCATTTTCCTGTTTGGTTTTGACTATATCTTTCACCATTGGAGCATTTTGAAGTAAATACTCATACAGTTCATGCACATCAATTGAGCTCAGATCTTTATGTTGCATGACACTGTTACCATATGTAGCCCACTCTGGTAGAAGACTGTTGATGAACTTGATGTTTATTTCCAAATTTTCCTTCTTCAAATTATTTCTTCGAAGTTCATTCAACAAGTTGCAATAACGATGATATGTGCTTTCTAATTCTTCCCTGGTGGAAGCTTTAAACGATTGATAAGCATTTAGAGTGGTTACCATCTTGGCTTTATTCCCTAAAACCGTGCCTTCCATTTGTTTTCTAATTTCATCCCAAATCTCTTTACCGGTTTCTAAATTGTCCAAGCTGTTATAAATTTCGTTCGGTAAACTTTGGAGAACAAATGAAAACGATTGTAGATCTGCTTTAGCTCTTTGTTTTTTTTGAGCATTGTATCTAGACTGAGGAAGCGGAGTCCGACCTCCAAGAACTGGCGGAGTTGCATTTGGTGCAGCTACTACATCTTCATAAAATACTGCATTTCCCTGTTCGAGGGATTCCTGAATTTCCGTAGCTAGCTCCTGATTTCTGATGAAATGAAGAAATCTTTTCTTCCATTGTGGATACTCTCCACGATATAATACTGGCGGTTTGATACCAGACCCAATAGAGAGAGCGTCTTTTGAAGTCATTGTAAAAATGATTTAAAATTTGTACAAGTATTGTAAAATCGTATATTGTGTCAGCTTGAACGGACCGAATATTTAAAATCGTATATTTCTTTTAAAATGAATATGATTTTAAAATGTATTTGAATATTTTGTAGTTGGGCTGTTAATGTTGGATTTGTCTGAATAGAAGTTGGGCTTTCAATGTTGAAAATGTATTTGGGTTTTAATAAACTGACATAAAGAAGAAATCAATTGTTTGACTTATTGGGCTTTGAATCAATAATTGTTTGGGCCGACAGATTCAACAATTGTTTAATTAAATCAATTTGGGCCAAGCTCAAATTGATTAATCGTTTGTGTGCGTCGTAAGTAGGTATCGGAAGCAGATGGAAACAAATCGAGGTCAAAATACAAATCAGCAATCTCGAAATTAAAGCGGAAGTGATTATGAATCAATTTGTTTGTGATTTACGAATCAGAATACGAATCAATTGAATTGATTTCCAAGATGATTGATATTGATGGACTTACGAATCAGATTATGAATGGACGGAAGATGATTGATTTACGAATCTGATTTGTTGATGTTGATCGTGATTGTAGAATCTTGATTGAAGAATCGATAAACAGCCGAAGATTGTCAAGATTGGAAGAACCGAACATCGAAATTAAAATTGGATTTGTCCGATAGAACTATGAGTCGAACGCCGAACTTTGATAAACATCAACTTTGATCAATCACTGAACAACGAGCAACTCAATTGTCGAACAGATTTTGGAATGAACATTGTCTGAATCTGAATTGGATTTTCTTTTGATAGCAATCTCTGATTTCTGATTAATTATTGTTGCCGAACTGTGTGTTGAACGAAGGTGTCGAAGTAGGTGAAGTCGAACTAGGTATCTGGGCCGAAGAGAGTTGGGCCGAACTTCAATAAGCAGCTGGGCTGAACAACAACTTCGATCTGGGCCGAAGTGGTAGTTATACTTCGGGCCGAACTATAATTGAAATAAACTTCGGGCCGAACTTGTACCTGGGCCGAACTACTTGGGCTTAGAGATTCTCGGGCCGAACTTCTGTTATGTCGAACATGTTCATCGTCAATTTGAAGCCGAACTTCATCACGTACACGAACGGTTTGTTCATTTCTTCACTAATTCAATCCGATTTCACTCATTTCTTCATCAATTTGTATAATTCTCCTTTCTAAATGCTCGAAATCAACTTTCTAACACTTTGATCCGATCAAATAATCCATAACATACCACATTTGCTCAGATTTTGCAAATTCCAGTCACTTTTTGAGTTTTTCACTTTTTCTCTAAAATCATCAAATTGAAGGTCGATTGTTGATGGGATTGATCTGGAATTGATTCTATTCTTCTTAGAAACAATGGAGAAACACTATTCTGTCTTCAATTCATCGATTTGAAACGAAAAATTACAACATTAATTTTCACAGACGAACATCAACTTTTTCTTCACCTTTCTCAGATCTTGATCATTGTAGCTCGAAATTGGATCTTCTCTAATAGAGATTATGCTCTGATACCAATTGTTGAACCTATTGAGACTAGAATCAAGCTAATCCATTGAGAAACAAGATGGAAATTGAAGATTTGTGTGAGTGTGTTTTCTTGGTGTTAGTGTGTGTAAAAGAGAGAGAACGATGATGATGAAACTTTCTTAATTGTGAATCTGTTAAAAGTGAGGGAAAGCTTGACTTGAAAGTCAAAGATACAACCTTCTATACTCCTAACACTTAACAAAGGACAAGTTAACTAACGGACTTTAAAGATCAAAACTATTACAAAACTAGTCCTAACATTATGGTTTAAGTTTAATAAATAATCATATTGAATAATCATTGATGATTAAACATTTTTCTTTTTAATCATTAATGATTAAACTTGTTGTTGTCTTTAATCATCGATGATTAAACTTTTTGGGTTGTGTTTAATCATCGATGATTAAACTAGGATGTGTATGATACTAAGATGGTTAATCATCAAAAATTAATAAAATAAAACAATCATTAATAAAACAAGTCTTTTTTTTTTAAATTGCAGATTCTGTTTAATCACTTATGATTAAATTAGTATCAATTTTTAATATTATGTTGGATAATCATCTATGATTAAACAAATCTGTTTAAAATCACAGATTCTGTTTAATCACCTATGATTAAACTAGTAATCTAGTATCATTTTTTAATATTATGTTGGTTAATCATCGATGATTAAACTTGGTATTGTGTTTAATCACTAATGATTAATAAATAAATTATGTTTTTAAAATCACGGATGCTGTTAAATCACCAATGATTAAACTAGTAATCTAGTCTCCATTTTAAATAAGATGTTGGTTAATCATCGATGATTAAACTTTGAATTGTGTTACAAAGAGATCTAACGATTTTGTTAAATCATCAATGATTAATTTCAAACATATAAACCAGCATCTTATGAACATCATAGTCGCTAATTCATGTGAAACATAGACTCGTTTAATTACAAAGAGATAAAACAGCACTTTATTAACAACAAAATCATCTGAAACGTTGACTCGTTTAAATATTCATGATTGGACATATTTTATTGATGTTTCAATATTCAAAAAGCTCAAACTTTTGATGTTTAATCATGTATGATATATCTTAAATTTTTAAAAATAAGATTGATTTAAAAAAAAAGTTTATGTTTGTTAAAAAAAAATTTGAAAGAAAACCTTCATTCTCATTATGCTCTACTTCTTCAACACTATCATCCTTGTGAACAGCACCGTCAACTAATTCAGAAAACTTTTTTTCCACCTTTGGAAATTTTCGTTATTTGGATTCATTGAAACAGCATCATTCAAAGTCTGATTCAAACTTTCTTTAAGAATCTCTTGTTTCTCAAACAAACTTTCTAATTTTCTTTCAACTTCCTGCAAAATAAGATATATTAAAAATGTATATTTTTAAATTTTTTGTAATTTCTCAGTACTCTACCTGCACAGATTTATCTTCAACATAAGGTTCATTTAACTGCCCTTCACCTAACACTACCTCTCTGTCTTCTATAAGTTTAATTTTCGCAGATGTCCAATGACATATAACTGGACATTCTCGCGAAACAGGCATGTAAGTAAATTGGAAATGATCAACATACAATAGCTGCATATAAAATTATATATTAAATAACATCATTTAAATCATTTAAATCATATAAAATATTAGAATTATGTCACTTACAACTAAATATGCTGCTGGACCAAAGAAGTAAGAGCTTGGTGATTTTGGATTGTATGTATTCTTTGTTTTTACAAGACAATTGAGAAGATAACCACACCAATCAATTCTGCTAACATCCGTATTTTTCCCAATTCTGTACATTGGATAAATGTTGCATTTGCCCATTGAGGTACCCTCACAGAAAGTATTTATAAACAACAAGAGGAAGTTCATCTTAAAGTTAAGATCCGCTTCTGTTGTTAGTAAAATTTTCTCTTTCAACTCTTTCAGTCTTAAATTATCAATTCTGTCAAATTGTTGACTCCATTCATTTATGAAGCTTTCTTCATCATCCTCTTTAATAGGTTTCTTGTTACAAATATTAATGTCTCCCATTGGTATTCCTAACATGTCATGAACAGATTGTAATGTGACATTAATATTTCCATTTTTCAATTCAATAGTCATCTTCTTACTATTGAACTTGCTCAAAACAAAAGAAACAATTTTTAAAGTTATATGTGTCATTTTAATCTTTAAAATGCTCCCGAATCCCATTTCTTTGACTGCTTCTTTTTGTTTTGTACTTAATCCTTAACAAATATAGTACATCGATTCAGGAGAACATCGATTATTAAAAGGAATGACTTTATCTTCATCAAAATCAGCAGATTTTGTTTGACTTTTCTTAGATGGTCCTTTATTTTTAGATTTACTTTTAGGTATCTTTGGTTTTTTAGTAGCTATCATTTTTAATCTTGATCCTGGAACCTTTTGAACATTTTCCTTCTCTGGTTCTTCAGTTTTAATATCTGCATTAATGAATTTTAAAATAAACAAAAATTAGATTTCTTTTTTAATGATGGATGATAAAATCTAAAGTTTTTAATGATTGATAAACAGATTAGGTTAATCATTTTATGATTAATTCCAAGTTTAATCACTATTTTACATAAAATAGTTTAAAATCATCGATGATTAATCATCGATGATTAATTTGAAACAGATAAAAAACACTAGGTAAAAATCACAAATGATTGATCAGCATCTGTGATGTTTGCATAGAATAGTTTAAAAACATCGATGATTAATCACAAATGATTAATCATGGATGATTAATTTGAAACAGATAAAAAACACTAGGTTTTAATCACAAATGATTGATCATCATCTGTGATTTTTGCATAGAATACTTTGAAATCATCGATGATTAATCACAAAATGATTAATCATCGATGATTAATTTGAAACAGATAAAAAACACTAGGTTTTAATCACAAATGATTGATCAGCATCTGCGATTTTTGGACAGAATAGTTTAAAATCATCGATGATTAATCACAAATGATTAATCGTCGATGAAAAATTTGAAACACATAAAAAACACTAGGTTTTAATCACAAACGATTGATCAGCATTTGTGATTTTTGGACAGAATAGTTTAAAATCATCGATGATTAATTTCAAACAGATAAAACAGCATGTTATGAACATCAAAATCTCTAATTCATGTGAAACTTTGACTCGTTTAATTATACATGATTCAAACATAATCTAACGATGTTTCAGTATTCAAAAATCTCAAACGTTTATTATCATACAAACAAATGGTTACGTTATAAACCATAATTTTGATTAATCATAGGGTTTTCAACTAATACCTTTGTTTGTCAATGGTGGTTGCTTTGTTTGCTCATCGGTAGATATTTTCTTATAGATTTGACTGGAAACTTAGGGTTTTGGAAGATAGATCGATCGATTGGGTAGAGAGAGAATGATGTTGATGTTTTTTGACGCGAAGATATTGACGGAAGATCTAATTCAAAACTGCATTTAGGATTTTGACAATTTTGCCCTTCAACCAGCGCGTGGGACATAAAAGTTCGACTTAATTACAAAAATGCCACCGCGCATCTTTTAGGCTGATTCTCACATTCACACACTTTTTGCAATTCTCAAAGGAACCCCCCCCCCATATATATATATATATATATATATATATATATATATATATATATATATATATATATATATATTAAATACAAGATTAAATGGAACATTAAATACAAATGTTATTTTGATCATTTAGTTGTAATATTAGATAACTAGAAATTTGTATTAAGTTATAATTAAACTAGAAATGTACAAAGTTGTAAACAACTAGAAATTGTACAAAGTAAGGTTTTATTATAATTAGATAATAATATGAATGTCATAAATATTAGATTGTATAAAGTTATAAGTAATTATAACTAGTTAATTATACAAGTATATTACGAGTTACGTAAGATACTAGATTAATGATCAAGGGTAAAATAACATAGGGAATTTAGAACCTATATTTAACTAGTCTAAGTTAAATATAAGAATGGTTCAAACAAACTAAGATTACTATATATAGTTTATATATAATAAGTTTATTAGTATTCACCAAATACAAACTAGTGATTGTGTTTTCTCAATTTCCATCATGGTTGTTGGAATTAGTGGGAGCTACACAAGAAAGTCGCAAAGTTTATAAATATGTCCCAAGGATATGTTTTGGCGAATCTAATGAATAAATGTTTAATTTTATTATTAGACATAGAAAGACTAGATATATTAAATTAGAGTTATGACTTGTGTTCGTAAGTCATAAAGAATTAAAATCTCTATTTTAAAGTTTAACATAAGGTTTAAAAGTTTTTCAAAGTAAATAAAACAAGTACGTTTTATTAAGATAAGGTTTTTCACAAAACTTAGTAGTATCTTTTTGTACACCTCGTTTTAAGGTATACAGATAAAATCGAACAAATTTAAAACTTAGAGTTTTAAAGGATATTTAAAAGGGCGTCTTATGGAATTAAGTACACGAATCGCAATTTTTTTAAAAAGGATTAAAATTGGAATAAAGTTTAAGTTCTGTTTAAGACTTAAACAAACCCATGAAAATCTTAGATCGAAGTACTATCCACCTAATGGAACACCTCACTTGTTCAACGATATTCATATTGTAAGGATAAAGAACCTTAGATATGGATTAAAATCATTGCGAGTGTTAGGGTGCGTAAGGTTCTGTGATAATCTGGAGTCCCGGCGAAGAACATCGCATTGTCTTAGATGGTTTGATCTACTTTGGTGATAATCAGGAGTCCCGGCCCAAAAAGTACCTGAGTAGAATAAACATACTAGACTTTATTGCAACTTATAAATGTACGATTAAAATTGTACAAGGTTGTAGTAAGTTATAAGTCTATAGATTCTACGACCCCTAGGAATCGTGTCAAGTCTTGATACGATCGGTAAGGATGTTACCTACCAGAAACAGCAGTCTCGTCGGTTTATAAATATATTTTAGAGAATGTTTATTGATGGTTACTAATTAAACCGAGTTTGATTTGTAGATGGCAGCAACAACCATAACGACACGTACCAACAATCTCTCACTACGCTTGTTTCTAGAAAAGGAGAAATTGACTGGGTCAATGTTTCTCAATTGGAAGCGTGATCTTCGGATTATGCTTAGGCATGAGAGAAAAGGAAATGTCCCAGAAAGAGCAATACTAAATGCTCCTGCCGCGAATGCTAGAAATGAACTAGGACAGGCATAATACGCTTGTAGGGTGTTCAAATCTTGCAAGGTGGTTAAAGGATCATCAGTGAGTGCTCACGTCAGGAAAATGAAAGAGCACATGGATCATCTTGAATGACTAGGACACCCAGTACCGTTGTAGTTAGCAACAATAATGATACTCAACTCGTTGTCAGATGACTATAAGCCTTATGTAGTCAACTACAACATGCATAACATGGAGCAATCCATTGTTGAGCTATATTCCGTGCTCAAGACTACTGAGTTGATTTGGGGACCAAGTTTAAGAATGATCTCGTAGTAACCGATGATGGTAGTGATCAGAGAAAGAGGCGCAGTGGAAAGGGAAAGGATAAAACCGATCCCAGCCACGGCGTGCCTAAAGGGTAATGGAGTCAAACAAAAGGTCAAGAATGTAAAGCCAAACAACGCAAGGAGCGAGAAACGGTATCTTGATTGTGGCAAGGGTCAAAGGGTAGGAGGCAATGCTTGCTCCTTAGTTGACTTGACCAACTTCTAGATACTCGCTTTCTACTTGTAAAGTTTATTACGAGTGACTCAACTTTAGCAATCGTTTATTGCATGAGGTGATGGAAAGTGAGATGGACTAACATGAGATAATGATCCTACGAGCACCACATTTTCTATTCAGCATTTTTTTCATATGGATTCAGTAAAGTAATTTTTGGTTTTAGTTGTCTTGAACAAAATTACAATTTTTATTTTATGATAAATTTCGGTTTTTAAGATTATCATCGTTGAATCCATGGTTGAATTATATTGCGTGTGCAGTTGTGTTGATTATACTAGTCAAGTCTTATGACTAGATTATAAAGTCAAGTATTGACTTAATAATAATCTCATTGTTTATATTTGTTTGATTGTTGTAATAATATCTTAGAAGCTCAAATTACTTAGATACTAGTAATTAGAAAGTTTTTCTAAATACAAGTGTTTAAGAGTTTTTATGGAAAGCATAAAGTTCAAGGTACATTGAACTTATTTAAAACATCTCAAGTAATGATTACTTATGATTGTAAGTTTTAAAGTATTAGTATTAATATAGTATGATTATATTAGATATGATCAAGATAGACTTTAAAGAGTATTATTACAAGTCTTTTGTAACACCTCAAAATCTGAACCATTTTTTTTTTTTTAAATACGGAAGCGTGACAAAATACACATATATATATATAACTCGTTCTTCGCAAGTTATAAAAAACATAAGATGTATGATTTTACAAAAGTTAACTTTTCAAAACAGTGTTACTTTATATTACGGCTCGACATCAAAATCATTTCTTTTAGTCTTGGTCAATCATTCCTAATCATATTCTCCAAAAGACCCATCCGTCTACAACCTGTAAAAGATTCAACATAGTGGGGGATTAGCACGAAGCTAAGTGAATGAAAATATAACATTTTATATTGTCTAAGTACAACAATCTCGATTCACAATCTTCACAGATTCACAATCTTCACAGATTCACAAATAACGAGAGGTCCGGCGGTTTTGCAGAACCTTACAACTGTTGTGGGCCTAACAACAGCTTACCGATAGCCCTTTACTCATTAGCAATGGTAAAGCTTCCTTAAGACACAACGAATATGCCAAGGTACAATTACCGTTATCTAACAGTAAACGAAAGCCCAGCCACCCAGTCAAGCTGCCTCTATACTTTTTCATGTGCACATATCATTTTCCATGTGCACATATCATTCAATTAACACATAGCCAGTTAATTATCATTATACTACTAATACTGGTCCAGAAATAAGGGAGCAGTACGAACGGATCAACACTAACTAAATCAGCACTAACTGATCAGCACAAACTGATCAACACTAACTCATCAACACTAACTGATCAACACTAACTGGGTCAGAACTAACGGGGTCAGCACTAACTGATCAGCACTAACTGGGTCAGAACTAACTGATCAGCACTAACTGATCAGCACTAAACACTTTCAATTGCAACCAAAACCATTGCAATTTAAACAATACAAAGGTTATAAATCCACTCACCTTTGCCAAGTCTCTTTCCACTCAGTTGTCTAATATCACTGAGCCTCTTTTCCCTTTCCTGCAATCACAAGTAACACTCGAATTAGTAATCGTTTAACTTGAAATGTGTAAAACTGCACAATACACTATAAAGACATAACAACAAGTGTACTAACTCAAAATCTGCACTACAATCTTGCACATTGACACTTTGACTCACGAAAGTCAAACCCGTTCAAAACTTACACAGTTGGTCCAATTTAACCAAAAATACCCAAACGGGTCAAAAGCCCATCTTATTACCTTACTATTACAACTAATTTACAATACAATTACCAAATCATAATTATCATCCAATTAATAATAAAATCTCAGGTTTGACCTAATACATAGTCAAGAATTTAAATTATGACCATAGATAAAACTCAGAATCTGTCAAAACCCGCGACAGCTCACCACAACTACCATAACTTTCAAACCATTTATCCATTTTTTACCAAATTTTTACAGCTTACTCTAGACTCATAATTCTACAACTCGTATTCAGAACACTCGGCCCGAATATGACCCCAAAGGCCTCGAAACTGCATTACAACACTGCAGAAACGCACAGTGTTTTCAGCACTGCGACACTTCACGAAAATTGTCGTAACTCACAGACCGTAAGTCCTATTGACAAGCGGTCAGCGGCCATAGAAAGCTAACTCATCGGGCTACAATAGTCCAGAAGACCCGGAGCCCGTATTCTGTCCCGAACAGGGTCGAAAACAGACCTGAACATAATGACAACAAGCTGTCCCAAAACGCAGCACAATACAAATGAACATCTTTATCAAACGCTAACTTATACAACACCACTTTCCCTAATAAACTTACTATTTCATTTTAATACCTCCAAATCATATAATTCAATTACCATTTCAACTTCTTGATCATTTTGACATAAATAAAGTCAAACTCTAACTAGTTAAGTTTGCATTTAATCAAATTCAAATATCTTGACCCAAACGGGTCAAAACTCAATTCTTTTCTAAAACACTTAAAACATCAATTAATAATCTCATAATTCATCAAATTATCTTACTTCATTACCAAATACATATTTATAAGACTTTGACATTTCTTAATTTCATTCAACTTTAACAATTCTATCAAATTTAAGTTATAACTAGTTACCAACATCAATTATAATCCTAAACACAACCACTTAACCTAACATAACCATAATTAGTACAAAACCCCAATTCCCAAAATTAGGGTTCATCCCCAAGATCACCAAGAATGGTGATTCATAGAAAAATCTTCAATTCAAGATTACAACTACCAAGAAAACATAAAACTAAACTATACTAATTCATAGAAACTTAAGGAATTCAGCAATTTTATCAAATTGATATTAAACCCAAAACTTAGTTCACGCTTCTATTAAAAGCTTGCAATTTTAACACAAATAGATGATTTCTTACCTTTTGGAACCTTCAAAATTCGAGATTTAAAATGGAAAATGATGAATTTTAAGCTTTCTTCACAGAACCCTCCAAGAAAACATACACACACAATTTCGGTGAAATGCTACGTATGAAAATGAGGAGAAAGAGACAACTTATGAAATAGCCACATACACACCTTCTTATGATACGTGTCCTCCTATTAGGAGGGGATTTTAAATTTTTTTTTTTTATTAAACATTGTATAAATATATGTCATCTAATTCAAAGTTAATTCATATAAAATACTTGACTGACTTAGATTCAGGAAACGAAGATATTTTTGAAACTCTGGTCCAAAAAGAATCTATTAAAATTAAAATCACTATAATATCTAAATATTTTAATTTCAACTAATTTTAACCCCTTGGGTAAATTAACAATTAATTCAAATAAATTAATAAATAATATTTGTCACTTACCGAAAGTGATAAAATACTAGGCCGGGTTTCAGGGTGTTACAAATCTACCCCCCTTAAAAAGATTCCGTCCTCGGAATCTGATCACACTCAGACTAATCAATTAACAAATTTTGTCTTGGTCTTAATTCAACACATCAAACTAGTGTCCACACAATGTTCTCATACTCACTTGATAACTCTATATATTCCAACTACCTTAATCATTATTCGAGATTTTCTTTTAAAGTTATGAATTCATCCAACAAGTTGTGCAACGTTTATCATCTTTCTTTTCTTTAAATCACCAATAAAGTCAAATTTAAGAACTCTCAAGTATTGGTACCCAATATGATATTGATCAATCTTTAATCCTCTAAATTATCAAATCAATCTCTTTTTATCAAAATTTATTTCCATCTCCACCTTCAGAATTTGTTCCAACTCACATAAATATAGTCACTTTCCATTGATTTCTTGTATCTCAAAGCATAGGCAATAATGTTTTCTTTATTCATTTAGTAATAATCCATACGGTTCCTCCATTTTGTTAACAACATAAAATAATTTTATGAAATCCACTTTGTCATAATTTCAGTCAATCCACTAACTCAAAACTATCTCAACTTGTTCCAAAATAAATACTTTCTATAATCTTTACAAATCTAAGCATGGGCATTAACACGTTTCTTCAGTTTTTAAATCCATAATCATCTAATACATTCTAATCATCTCCTTCATAATAGTATACATCCTTTCGTGGTCTACGTAAACGATACATCTTATATTAAACCATAAGGTCTCCATAGTTTTTAGGCCAAACAACAATTGTAAATCCCAAGTTATGGTTAAGATAATCCTTCACATGTCTTTTAATAATCCAAAAGCATAGACAATCTCAAAGTTTACTTGCTTACGGTCACAACAATCATTTCAAAGTCTACAATTTTTACATCTCATTCATCATTCCATCAAAATTTCGTACACTTTTTACTATTTAACCTTGTCTCGATACTCAAAATTTTAATCACCGCTATAAAACTTACGGTCAGAATCCACTAAATTTCAAATTATATCTTTTTTTTAATTAAAATTCGCCTCAATTATCACACGAAACAGCGTCCAATCTCATTTTGTCTAACACTTTTCTCACGTAGTTTTCATATTTAAATCCCATTTTATAGCATGTTGAGGATATCACTAATCTATCATTTACAAAACAACCCGAAATAATCGCCAATCTAGGTTCATTAAGTCAATTTTTTTTATACTCCAATTCTAGCTCTGGAGACATTTTAGGCAAATTTATCATATATCCTTTCAGGTCATTCAGAAATCATTCAGATATCTATCATTATGTATCTTTCATATTTTACACCCATAACAAAAGTAATAATAGATTCACATTTATGGAACCGATACATTCAGTCTTCACTATACAAGTCACCACATGTGACACAACAGGCCACCGTAAGAATTTCCTCTTTATTATACCAACCACTAGTCTTACTTAGACTATTCAACCGACGTCTATAATTACATCAGTTTTAATTATAAGCTTTACATTTCAGGAGTTTTACAATAATTACCATTATACTCATATTGATCCGCAGTCACATATATTGTGACTGAAGCCGACATATAACTCATCATCTTCACTCCTCGTGAAGCAAAAGAAATCATCAATTTACACAAAACATAAATGAGCTATTTGCTCCAACATTGAATAACACGAACACTTAATGAGCAACTCACACCCTGCAAGTCACTATATGTGACCCGACATGCCACGGTAATGATTACCTATACCATTACTCTTAACACTAGTCCCACCCGGACCATACCATATATATTTATGACTACATCAATTTCAGTTATAAGCATTTCATTCAAGAATTTTACAATATTTATTTTCAAAATCAAATTCAACTTCAGTCTCAAATATTGTGACCGAAATCAGAATACCGTCAATCATCTTCACTTCTCCATGAAGTAAAGGAACACAATAAAACAATTAATTTCAATTTAGCACGGTGTCATTCAAATCATGCATGAAATTATTATTTTTCTCTAATTTAAATAACATAAGTATAATATCGAGTTTATAAAAGAAACATACCCGTTATATCATTATCAGTGGCGGTAGCATCATCCATTGTCATCCTGTAAGCTCTACTCCCAAGTGAAGTAGAATTCGCTTTTGGCCCATAGATGTCGATTCCCCCATCCGCCCTAGTCCTTGACCCAGTTTCCACTTCTTCTTCTTTTTTTTATTGGCATTATTCTCAACACACTTAGCAATTGCAACAGCTTGTGAAGTCTCATCATGAACCCATCATTGTATAAATTTCAACTTCAAATTAAATGGTTTTTTTTATCATCTTAACAACTGTCATTTCCTCGGTTATCTATAGTTCCATAACCTCTTTTCTGATTCAGATCATCATAAAAATACTACAGTGTGGTTCACAAGGTTTGTCTTCAAACTGATTCCAAGTATTGAAATCCTCTAATTGTTTATAAGTACATTATTGTTCCAGTCTCATATGTAATGGAAATCCCAAGTAATGATACGGTTATGATCCCCGAAGTAGAGATGAAAAATATAATTGTGGTCATGTTAAATGAGGTGTAAGATGTAACGCTGCTGAGATTGAATGTATAACTAACTGAGTTGTAACAACTGTAGAAACCTACACTCGTGGAGTCTAAACTTGTTGTTTTAATTCATGCACTTTATTTCTGAATCCCTGTATCTGATGCGCCAACATTTCCTGGATCAAGGGGGTCGGGTTTTCTTTATCTTCCATACCTGTAAACTCAATCACAACATCTCACAAATTTTTAGTTTAAACCGTTAGTACCCTACATACTAACATCTATCATACTACTCACACTTTCCTAATCCCCACACACTAGGAATGTTTGACCAAACTCGAGCCAAGATTTGGGAATGCTACACCTAATTGTGTACACACCGCCAAATCAAAGCTCTGATACCAAATTGTAACACCTCAAAATCTGAACCATTTTTTTTTTTAAATACGGAAGCGTGACAAAATACATATATATATATAACTCGTTCTTCGCAAGTTATAAAAAACATAAGATGTATGATTTTACAAAAGTTAACTTTTCAAAACAGTGTTACTTTATATTACGGCTCGACATCAAAATCATTTCTTTTAGTCTTGGTCAATCATTCCTAATCATATTCTCCAAAAGACCCATCCGTCTACAACCTGTAAAAGATTCAACATAGTGGGGGATTAACAGGAAGCTAAGTGAATGAAAATATAACATTTTATATTGTCTAAGTACAACAATCTCGATTCACAATCTTCACAGATTCACAATCTTCACAGATTCACAAATAACGAGAGGTCCGGCGGTTTTGCAGAACCTTACAACTGTTGTGGGCCTAACAACAGCTTACCGATAGCCCTTTACTCATTAGCAATGGTAAAGCTTCCTTAAGACACAACGAATATGCCAAGGTACAATTACCGTTATCTAACAGTAAACGAAAGCCCAGCCACCCAGTCAAGCTGCCTCTATACTTTTTCATGTGAACATATCATTTTCCGTGTGCACATATCATTCAATTAACACATAGCCAGTTAATTATCATTATACTACTAATACTGTTCCAGAAATAAGGGAGCAGTACGAACGGATCAACACTAACTAAATCAGCACTGACTGATCAGCACTAACTGATCAACACTAACTCATCAACACTAACTGATCAACACTAACTGGGTCAGAACTAACGGGGTCAGCACTAACTGATCAGCACTAACTGGGTCAGAACTAACTGATCAGCACTAAACACTTTCAATTGCAACCAAAACCATTGCAATTTAAACAATACAAAGGTTATAAATCCACTCACCTTTTCCAAGTCTCTTTCCATTCAGTTGTCTAATATCACTGAGCCTCTTTTCCCTTTCCTGCAATCACAAGTAACACTCGAATTAGTAATCGTTTAACTTGAAATGTGTAAAACTGCACAATACACTATAAAGACATAACAACAAGTGTACTAACTCAAAATCTGCCCTACAATCTTGCACATTGACACTTTGACTCACGAAAGTCAAACCCGTTCAAAACTTACACAGTTGGTCCAATTTAACCAAAAATACCCAAACGGGTCAAAAGCCCATCTTATTACCTTACTATTACAACTAATTTACAATACAATTACCAAATCATAATTATCATCCAATTAATAATTGAATCCCAGGTTTGACCTAATACATAGTCAACAACTTAAATTATGACCATAGATAAAACCCAGAATCTGTCAAAACCCGCGACAGCTCACCACAACTACCATAACTTTCAAAGCATTTATCCATTTTTTACCAAATTTTTTACAGCTTACTCTAGACTCATAATTCTACAACTCGTATTCAGAACACTCTGCCCGAATATGACCCGAAAGGCCTCGAAACTGCATTACAACACTGCAGAAACGCACAGTGTTTTCAGCACTGCGACACTTCACGAACATTGTCGTAACTCACAGACCGTAAGTCCTATTGACAAGCGGTCAGTGGCCATAGAAAGCTAACTCATCGGGCAACAATAGTCCAGAAGACCCGGAGCCCGGATTCTGTCCCGAACAGGGTCGAAAACAGACCTGAACATAATGACAACAAGCTGTCCCAAAACGCAGCACAATACAAATGAACATCTTTATCAAACGCTAACTTATACAACACCACTTTCCCTAATAAACTTACTATTTCATTTTAATACCTCCAAATCATATAATTCAATTACCATTTCAACTTCTTGATCATTTTGACATAAATAAAGTCAAACTCTAACTAGTTAAGTTTGCATTTAACCAAATTCAAATATCTTGACCCAAACGGGTCAAAACTCAATTCTTTTCTAAAACACTTAAAACATCAAATAATAATCTCAAAATTCATCAAATTATCTTACTTCATTACCAAATACATATTTATAAGACTTTGACATTTCTTAATTTCATTCAACTTTAACAATTCTATCAAATTTAGGTTATAACTAGTTACCAACATCAATTATAATCCTAAACACAACCACTTAACCTAACATAACCATAATTAGTACAAAACCCCAATTCCCAAAATTAGGGTTCATCCCCAAGATCACCAACAATGGTGATTCATATAAAAATCTTCAATTCAAGATTACAACTACCAAGAAAACATAAAACTAAACTATACTAATTCATAGAAACTTAAGGAATTCAGCAATTTTATCAAATTGATATTAAACCCAAAACTTAGTTCACGCTTCTATTAAAAGCTTGCAATTTTAACACAAATAGATGATTTCTTACCTTTTGGAACCTTCAAAATTCGAGATTTAAAATGGAAAATGTTGAATTTTAAGCTTTCTTCACAGAACCCTCCAAGAAAACATACACACACAATTTCGGTGAAATGCTACGTATGAAAATGAGGAGAAAGAGACAACTTATGAAGTAGCCACATACACACCTTCTTATGATACGTGTCCTCCTATTAGGAGGGGATTTTAATTTTTTTTTTTATTAAACATTGTATAAATATATGTCATCTAATTCAAAGTTAATTCATATAAAATACTTGACTGACTTAGATTCTGGAAACGAAGATATTTTTGAAACTCTGGTCCAAAAAGAATCTATTAAAATTAAAATCACTATAATATCTAAATATTTTAATTTCAACTAATTTTAACCCCTTGGGTAAATTAACAATTAATTCAAATAAATTAATAAATAATATTTGTCACTTACCGAAAGTGATAAAATACTAGGCGGGGTTTCAGGGTGTTACATCTTTGACACTTGTGATATAGAAATTTAATGAGGTCATGATTCCCTAAAAGTAATAATTGGATATTCGTATAATCCAAGGAGAATGACTTAGACATTAAATGAACTCTTAAAAGGGTAGAACTATATTAAAGTATGTAAGAATTAAAAGGTATTATTGCAAGTCTTTCATACTTGTAATAAATACAATATTTAATCAAGTCATAATTCCCTAATAGGAATGATGGATATTTAAGAAATCCAAGAAGTGACTTTGCCATTAAATGAGGTTCTTAAAATGATACTAATATATTCAAAAATTGGAAGTATCGTTTCAAGTGTCTTATACTTGTTAGATACTTTGATCAATGAAAGTCATGATTCCCTTAAAAGGAATATTGGATATTCGCAAATCCAAAGGATGACTTTAATAAATTGATTAATTCTTGAAAGGTTAAACTATAAGTTTTTGACTAGGTCAAAGTAATAGTTTAAGTGATGCTTATTTCCATAAAATTAAGTGGGAGCTATGACTAACGTATTCATTAAAGGTACTAATGAATATAGTAAGTTAGTAAGATATTAACAAGGTTTTACCAAGTCGTTTGCTAAAGAGTTAAGAGAAATAATAAATGATCATTAATTAGATTATTGCAAACCTAATAGCGTGATCACAAGTCTTGTGATTAATTATTGCATATCTAATAGGTTATTCACACTCCAGTGGATAACATAATCCTTGAAGGAAATTTCTTTAACTAGTAATAAGATATTTACAAATCAAGTAACTAAAAGAAGCTTTAGTTACAAGGTGACTTTTATGAATTCAAGAAACTAAGGAGTTACTTTCCAATACTCCTATGTCTACGGAATTGCATAAATGGGCAAGACTAGAATAAGTTCTAGAAAATTGCAAGAACAAAATTTAGCAAAGCCAAAAGTAATGGTGTTTTTCCAAATACTTGTCTTATGTCTTTAGTTTAATAGGAATGACTAGATCAGTGATAAAGTTACAAGTAAAATTGTAAAAGTCATTAAGTAATCAACACGAACAAAAGGAATAAGTAATGATACAGTAATAATTCTTGGTAAACCAAGCTAATTCACTTAGATTAAAGCTCTGATACCAAGTTGTAACACACCAATTTTTTTAACCAAATTTAAAACTTTTAAATAATAAGACTTCAGTCTTTACAAACTATAAATACCAAAAATACGGTTTAAATAAAACATTTGGAATGATCAATAAGTATAAAAAAATCGATGTTACAATAATATCAAAACTATAGTCTTAGGGAATAAAATAGTACACCGAGCTAATCTCTTCCAAATGCTAACCACGGGCCGCCTAATCCTTAGTTCCCGAACCTGAGTACATAGTCAAAATAAACGTAGTACGTGAGACAAAATTGTCTCCTGAGAAACAAGGGTTTTAGACCCGGTTAGAAAATATTTGCAACAAAATAATAATTAGATAATTATCAAATTGCATATAGTCAAACATACTCTAAGGCTTGCCATAAGCCCAACACATACGTAATGGGCCTCCCCGAAACAACTCCCCAAATATGGGTTAATTAGGTAAACTCCCCCGTTTCCGGGTTATCTATTTCTCCCCCGATTTCCAGGTTATCTCAAACTCCCCCCGATTTCCGGGTTATCTATTTCTCAACACACTATCCTTGCGCAGGGTGGTACGTACCGCCCCAAGTAGGTGTCACTAACTCCCCCAACTTGTGTGGGTTGTCTAGGATCCAATTGATTAGCTACCACATAACAAATCATCAACTTGAGCCAATGCTCCAAATCATAACTCATATCATACTAGTGGCAACTAACAAATCAATTAACAATTCAATTCAATTCATACATGTATCAATTCAATCTTTTTCTTTATTAAAACAATTATCTAATAAAGACTCTATAAATCATTTTAATCTATGAAACATGGTTTACTATGTACTCAGAAAAGATCATATGTACTCACCTTAGCAACGTTATCCAATACTTATGTTAGTCAACACAAATCCTTACTTCCCAATCAAGGAAGTACTTCCAATCTCAAGGTCTTCTTGACCTAATATCATTATCAACACAATAACTAGTTATTATCCATAACTAATCACTGATCTATCCAACTTAGCATTCCCAACCACCAAGTTCATACCACTTGGTGGAAATCTCAAACCCTAGTTCAAGATTTCTATCCATAAAACCCAAATCCAACTTGTACACATAGGTTACAAGCCTACAATGAGTGTTTTACACTCATGATAGATCATCTTGCCCAAAGATGATATGGTTGGTTCCCAAAACCACCATTGATACCCATGAAAAGCTTGAAACTAAGGTAGAAGATGATAAGAATCAATAATCTTTACCTTTGGTGTTTAAATCTTCAAAGATGGTGAAGATTTGAGCTCAGGATCAACAAAATCGCCTTCTTCCTTCAAAATAACGGCTGGAGTAGTGCTAGGGGCGTAGGTGTCTAAACACTAGACCCAAAACTCGTTTTTATACAGCTCGAACAGTTCACGATCGCGAACCAGAGTTCGCGTCGCGAACTTCCCGTGTCGTGAACACTTCGCGTTCGGAAACCAGTCGTGAACTCCATGTCTCAAAACCCCGAATGCTGTGTTTGCTTTTCACGATCGCGAACTATAGTTCGCGTCGCGAACTTCAACAGGCAGCTAGGCTGCAACTTTTTGTTGTCCGGTTCAACCCGGTTTCGACCTTAACCATATCAAACGGTGTCCAAATGACACGAAACCAATTCCTACGGTTCTTAAATGAATTATCCATAATTATCATATTTTTGTACAATTTATTTATTTACAAAGATTCGATCGTTACATTGGTGGATTTGGGACAGTTTTCCCAGGTTTTTTAACAACCGTTATCGACTTTTTTGATGACCTTTTATGCTAATATCTTCAATGAAATTGTGATATCAAGAGGTAAAAGCACTTCTTGTAACTCATGCTATTCAAGATCTTCAAAATAGGAAAACAAGTTTATGTTCATAAAAGTTTTGTAATACACGTTGCAGTCATTGAAATTAGCACGGGCTTCTACCACACTCACACCTTCTACACACACTCACTCAAATCTTCTATTTCTCACTCAAATCTCAATGGATTAGCTTGATTATAGTCTTAAACGATCTAACAAGTGGTATCAGAGCAAAATCTCTCTTAGAGAAGATCCAAAATCGAGCTACAATGATCAAGATCTGAGAAAAAGTGAAGAAAAGTTGATGTTCGTCATGCAAATTTAATGTTGTAAATTTTTCGTTGGAATTGAAGATTTTATTGAAGAATCATGCTTCTCCTTCGATTCTAAGCAAGATAGAATCAAGTTTCGATCCATTCCGTTAACAGATCACTTCAATTTCTTGATTTTGGTGAAAAAGTAAAAAGTTGAAAAACTTACTGTAAATCGAAGATTCGAAGCTTATATGTTATGGATTGAAGAAATTGATCGGATCAAACTGTTAGAAAGTTGATTTCGAGCAGTTAGCAAGAAGAATCATTCAAATCGGTGAAGAATTGAGCATAATCAGATTAAAAACGTGATGAAGAAGACGGATGTATGTACGTACGAAGAAGTTCGGCTTCAAGAACAAAGAACAACTTCGGCCCAACCTCTACTCTAGTTCGGCCCGAGATTTAAATTGAAGTTCGGCCCAATCTGTACAACTAGTTCGGCCCGAGTATTGTCACTAGTTCGGCCCTAAGTATTGTCACTAGTTCGGCCCGAGTATTGTCACTAGTTCGGCCTAAGTCTATCGGCCCAATAACAAATTCGATCCAGCAGAAGCTCGGCCCGAACTTCACCAAGTTCGGCTAATGTTCTGCTAATGTTCGGCATTCACACAAGTTCGACTGTGAATTTAATTGTGTTCGTCTAATTCAATTGAAGATCCCGATTCAGCAATGGAAATTGATCTTGGCAACAACAACAATCGATCGATTCAAACGTTAACAGTTGATCTTGATTCGATTCGGACTTGAATTCTGGATTCGATTCTGGACTTTTATACAACGAAATCAAATCAAACGTGGATCGATCAACAAAATCAATATCAACAATTTCGGCTTTCAACAATCGGCTCATTCAATCAAGATCACAGTGATCGGCTCATACAATAGTTCAATCGACTTCAATAATCTTCAAGATCACGGATAATTCTTCAATCTTCGGCTACAATTAGAATCAAAATCCGGCTACAAACTTCGGCTATTTCAATCAGTCGACTTCCAATCTGAATCCAACAATCATTTAATTTCAATTTCAATTTCAGATTGTTCGGTCACAGTGTTCGTCTGTGATGTTCGGCAAAGAACCCTTATCCTGAAGTTTGTAATGTTCGACTAAGTCAAATTGAACCTGCATCTAAAATGATAAGCCCAAGCCCAAGTTAAATGCTTTAAAAAACCCAAGTTCAATTCGGAATCAACATTAAATTCAGACAAAAAGTTAAACAAGCCCATTTAAAGCCCATTTTCAATTACGTCATTTTAAAACACCAAATTTCTAAAACAATTTTTCTTCTTTACGTAATTTTTTTTAAACAAAATATTTAAAAGAAATTTTTTTTGATTGAATGGGTGGAACCGAAAACGTTTTAAATATTTTTAAAAACCCGATCAGAAAATTTAAAAAATTCTTCGATTTTTACAAAACATAACTGGCCCAAAACAAGTCAAAATAAACAAATTTTTTTAAAACAAGTCAAGTTCGGTCAAAATAAACAAATTTTTAAACAAAATTTTTACACTTTCCTTTTTTTCGACCTCAATTTGCTTCGATCAGATAAGAGTTCAGCTAATCAAAATAAAGTGTTCGGCTCAAGTTTGAATCATAAGCTCACTCACGATTTAAGCCCAATCACTTTTAACGTTCTGCAAGATCTGCTCGGCTCAAAAGGTAAAATCACTTTCATATTTTTTTCTTTTCACTTTATCACTTATGGCTTAAACGATATCATTTCTACAACTGATAACATTTGTTTAAAACTGATATCCTTTCTCACTTGATATTTGCACATTTTGAAAATACAAGAGCTAAAATGGATGACAATTTAATAAAATCACTTCTAAATAAAAACAGGGAGCTAAAAGAGCAAATGTCTAGTTTACAAACTCAACAATTACACTATCAAAAAGAAATTTCTGAATTAAAAGAATCAGTTGAGTTGTGGGAAACTACAAGTACACATAATTATGCTCTATTTGAGAAATCGTTTTATGATAATGTTACGAATCTACGATTGAGTAATGATTACAAAGAAAAATTGGAGAAAAGTGAGAAACTAAATGAATATTTCAGAAATTGCAAAGTTAATATTTTAATTGATAAAGTTCAAACTCTTGAATCTGAAAATGCAAATTTCAAATCAAAAATTATAACTTTTGAAAAAGATTCTGAAACAAAGCAACTTCAGATTGCTGAATTAACAAACAAACTTCATGATACAAATACTGTTAATATTTTGAACATCGAAAAATATGATTCTGTTTGTGCTGAAAATTATATTTTGACTGATAAAATCAAACTACTTGAATGTAATTTCGGATCTGATTTACAAAACCAAATCAATATTTTTGATGTTGAGAAAACAAAATTGCTAGCTAAAATTACATCTCTTGAAACAGATCTTTCTTTGTCTCAAAATAAAAACGAAGGTTTGTTAATTAAGCTAGAAGAAAAATCTAAAATCTTTGACAACGAAACATCAGTTTTCCAAACCCAAATTTTTGAATTAAAGAATAAAATTGATGAGTCACAAAAATCTTTTGCTGAAGAGAAACTGAAGTGTCAAATACAAATTCAAAATTTAGAATCTACATCATCTCATCTTCAGCAGTTTAACAAGCCTAAGCCTAGGAGATCCACGGTTCCACCAAACTCTGATAAGAAAATGAATGCTCACAAACAAGTTAATAGAGGAAATTCCGCACCTAAAACTCCAAATAAATTAGGTTCCTCTTCTAGACTTAAGCATTCTCATATGTATAAGACTCAATCATCAACCGTGTTGAAACATCCTACTTTTTCAAAGAAAATCCTTTCCAAATCTAAATCGTTAAAATATTCGAGAATTGATTTACTTTCCTTGGCACCTAAAACAGCTTTTACTCAAGTGCCAAAAACAACTCCTAAATCTCCAACGATCTTCAAAGAAAGATGGGTTCCAAAAACTCCAAAATCTCAAATAATTCCTCGGAAATTATTTGTAAGTGAAACACCAAGTTTCAGTTTTTCTTGGAACTCTCAATCTTTAAATCAAATCGATACAACTTATCGGTGGTTTAAATCCCACACTAACATTGTCGGACCCAAACAAAGATGGGTACCAAAAGTTGTTTGATTTGTTTTGCAGGAGAATGACTTATACACGCATCAGTGTATAACTCGATCTTCATTAAAGGACTTATACACAAAACGGTGTATAACTCGAACCTCATCGTAAATGACTTATATACACTTCAGTATATGACTCGAGCTTCATCAAAGGACTTATACATAATTCAGTGTATAACTCGAACCTCATCATAATGACTTATACACAAAACGGTGTATAACTCGCACTTCAACTAAATGACTTATACACAAAACGGTGTATAACTCGCATTTAAACGAAATGGCTTTCAAATACATTTGTTTGAAACCCGCTCTTAACCAGTTTTTCACATAAATGTATAAACTCTTTCCCATCCTTCTAAAACTGTATATTTTTCATTACTTATATTTTGTCGAGGGGGGGAAATTTTAATTCTACGTGGAGAATTAGTATTTCCAGGGGGAGAAACTTTCTAATATCAATATTTTTATACCCGTTTGAATTTTTTTTTTCGAACAATTTTTTTTTATCAAACGACGATACCTTCCTATGGTTTGCCAGAACCGGCCTTACCTTCCAAGGGAAACTTTTTAGCCAAAATTGGTAAATGTGAGGGTATATGTCTAGGGTATAGATTTAGGTGAGTGCAAGGTGATGTGAAAACATGATAATATCAAGAAAACACACCTTTGAGTGCATCCAAACCGACAATAAACCGGACAACCTCACTAAATTTGTGATCATTCATGTGTTGAATACTTCACCAGACTTAACTGGCCCAGTCAAGCATTTGCACTCCACCACCAACCACTCAGATTCCTCTCAAAAGGAATTTGTTTCAATTCATCAGGGGACGTAGCACATAATCTATCGACTACTCATTTGGAGTATGTTGGTATTGAAATAATTAACCTTCTGCCCCGGGTTACGTTTTCAATTGAATGCACAATGTGTCTAGATTCCACCGACAAATATTTCCAATTTAGGACACATACACTTTTATAAATGAATCTCCGTGTATTCATCGGAACACTCATAGTGGCATCACAATCTGGTGTTTCACGAGGATTGAGTGGAAATCCTGCTAGAGCTAAAATTGCGCCAACTCTAATCGCAGGTCACACATTTGAATCAATGGTTGTGCAAACGACTATCGATTCATACCGTGTGTTAACGGATACTCTATGTGAGTCCGGTATTTCCTCAATTGTTCAAGTTGCTGTGCCTAAACTTTTAAATCATAAAGGCAACAACTTATGCCGGAAACACATACATTTTCCGATGAAAAATCCATGTTATTCTTACAAAGTAACATCATTAATGCTGAAAAATTGCACATGAGCGTTATAGTTCACTCTCAAATTACTCCTATGATCTGCTATAACCGGCATGATCTTCCCCAGGAGCCACCTACAATATAGGACAATATGTAAGGGTACATAGGTCTAGGTGAGCAGAATCAAGTATCACGGGATCTTGATTGGGGTGTGCTGAGATAAAATTTGAGAGGGGGAATGTAGTATGGGGTGTATTTCAGCTATACATGGTAAAATGAAATGAGGGAGTAGTCGAAAAAAATGAAAAAGTAATCTTGAGTGAGGAGGGTGTGACAGGGTTAAAGAAAACGAAAAACCCTTACCAAACTGATAAAAAGCCGGGTAGCCACGTCTCTATCAGATTGCATGTGGTGCTCTCTGATATTGAAAAAGACATCATGGAACCCAGTGATGCAATGCACAACCCCCCCAGCCACTCAAGTATTTCTTAAAAAGTACTTGTTTCATTTCCACGGAGATTATCTCATCTGCTATCGACATCTCATTTGGAGATTGTTGATATTGAAACAGAGGACACGTCTCTCCAGTCCTCGCCTTCGTTTGTCCTCTAATTGAGTCTAGAACCGAAATACACTTTTAGGACACAAGGCATAATACCAAGCTTATCTTTGTGATAACGCCGGAACATTCATAGTGATACCAACGTTCTTGGTATTCCACGATGATTGAATGGAAATCCTACCAGTGCTAACATCTATTCCAACTCTGAATGTAGGTCACACAGTTTGTGTAACTGTTGTGTTAACGGGTAATCTATGTGATCCCGGTTTGCCCTATTTGATTTGATCATTGAGATTCAATGCCAAACTAATTGATCGGATATCTACGTTATCAACATCGGTTCGGTTTTCGATAATACAATATGATGTATATTGATTCATTCAAAATATGAATATATCATTATTCATCATATTTGTATCCATGGGCTTCGAAGATTTTCTTCATTTCACCTCGATGAACTTCACATTTTTCATGATGATTCCGATAAATCTTAATTATCATGAGGGGGAGAAAATTTACTAAGAAGTTCAGTTTAGGAAGAAAATGCTTACAAGACTCAAGAAGATATATTAGCCCAGTTTACTCCATTTCAAAAAGACATATGCACCAATTAAGGGGGAGTAAACAAGAAACCGAAGAAAATTTATTAAGAAATAATTGTTTGTTCGAGGGGGAGCGTAAACTTCATCAACATTTTATCCCTAACAATAATTATCAATAATCACAAATCGACAAAGCCACAACTTCAACAAAAGACTTCCGCTACAAAACAACTCTATCCATGGGTCTACATTTTTGTCGATTTACATGAAATATTTTGTGAAGAAAAAGAAACCGACTTATCTTCAGATATTTCTCACAAATTCTCAATCTTTCCATTTCAAATCTTAAACTGAAAAATCATTATATCCAATCCATAAATTCACATTCTTATCCATTTCAAAATCTAATCGAATAAATCATTCTTTCCAAATTCTACACACAAACACACAAAATACATATCATCCACTTTCATTCAAATCTTAAATGTATATATCATTCTTTCCTATATACAAACATACACACACACACACACACATTCAAAACCTTTAACTTTCAAATCATTCTTTACATAATTCAAAACCTTCATTATTCCATCCTCACAAATCTCTATCCAAAACTAAATCCCCAGCATTTCTAAATCCCAGTCAAATTCCTATCAAACAGATGTTTCATTTCCAGAATTTTCAAATTGTTAAATATACTCGTTTGAAGGAAGACATGGATGTAGTTCTAAAAGTTCGAAAAGAGGGAGATTGGATAATGATCAAGACAAATTAAGTCAAGACTCCATGAAATCTTCTGAGATACTTTATATTGGTTGAAAAGTCGATTAAAAGTTTCATTCTTATCTGATCATCATAAGCTGAAACTAATACTACATCAAAACTACTTAAACGATTAATTCAGTTTCAGACTTTGCTCGAAAAGAAGATTTCAAGAACATGCTATCCCAACTATTGATACAAAGGGGGAGATTGTTAGGGTCAAATTATATTGTATCTAATAGTTAGAGGGCTAGTTATGTCAAGATGTAATAGTTATGATCTAGTCATTAGTTTTAGTCAATGGAGTCAAGCTTAATTAGTGTTAATTAAGCTTGTTTAGCTATGAGGTATAAATACCTTATGTTAAGGCTTAATTTGTAAGCTTTCCTTCATTAATTGAATTACCATTTGAAAGCTAACCTTTCCCTCTCAACTACCTCACACACACTCAAACACCAAGAACACACACACTTAAGCAATTCTTCAATTTCTCACCTTGAATCATCATGAATTAGCTCAATCTTAGTTAATTACGATCTATCAGTTTATCACAAACACTAGTTCATATATGTGTATGAGTCAGTTGTGGAGTACAAGTGAGCTGTTTAAATCCCAAGCCATTAAAGGAAAAGTTATTGAGCAGGTCTCTTGACAATCACAATGATCCACAAAAATACATTACTGAGTGCATAAAGGAGACTATTAGGGAAAACTCGATTAAGGCAATTAGCACAAATGAATATGTATGCTTCTATTTGTTCAATAATACCCAAACAGAATGAAAAATCTACATTCTATCATAATGAATTGAAAACTCAAAATATAATTCTGTCAATACATTAACAGAACTTCGAAGGAAACCGATACGAACGTCAATTTAGTGACCTAATTCAACAGTTAAAATAAATTGTGCTTGTTGATTTCTGTTTGTGAATCTACCCTTAAAAACTCCTATCGTTCGACTTCTGGTTTTGCCCTCTCAGTTGTTGATTATGGTGAAGCTAAAAGAGAGGGAATTGATTATTTGATCCAGATTTGCAGCACCATATTTGCATCGGCCTCGGGTAAGAAATCTCCATCACCCATTGGGGAGTCCACGAGACTTTCTTGCAAATCATAGTCACTCTCTCGGTAACCCGCGCTGCCCTCTTTTAATTTTAGTATTTTTTTTAACAAATGAACATAGGTATATACATATTTCTAACAAAACATGTATAGGTTAAACATAAGTTGTTGCTAAGTGACCGAGCTTGTTTTCTGTGTTTTATATACCTTTTGGGCATCCTTATCTTATACTTGAGTAAGAATGTTACAAAAACTAGCACATGCAATGATGACCAAGATCAAATGGTACTTCTGTATTCAAGGTCTGGAATAATGGAAGGCAACAAAGATAACAATAATCGGTTCCTAAAGGCCATGGTCAACGAGAACTTATAATCGGGGACCGACTAAAATAGCAAGATACGAGTGAGGTGAGATATACAAAATATTACAAGTTTTTTATGCGTATTTTAACGTCTTATTGACAGATCTAGAACTGTCATTATCATTTTCCATACAAATATAGTAAGTTTATAAGTAAAAAGGGTTTTTCTAACATGTGTCCCTAGGCACATGTTTAGGCTCATTAATGCACTCCAAATTTCCTAATAAATTAATACTCCCTCCGTCCCACAAAAAACTTCTCATTTCATCCTAAATTTTTGTCCCACAAAAAACTTCCAATTTCAATAAAATACTATTATTACTAAGGACCCCACCACTAACTATCCACTAACTATCTTTCTCTCTCCAAATCAATCTTATATTTTAATCAAAATTATTATCAATGACCCCACCACTAACTATCACCTTAAAACTTGTGATCATCTCAAATGGGAAGTTTTTTGTGGGACGGAGGGAGTATAAAACATTAATGAAGTAAGTTTTTTAAAATTTCAAGAGATGTATTAAATGTTTTCTTTAGTTTTAATTGAAAGTTAATGATAATTAATAAGTTTAAACATGTGCCTAGGGGCACATGTTAAAAAACCCAAGTAAAAAACTTCGATAAGTTTACCAAAAATATGTACTTTTACATAGGGACAAAGGAGAATGGAATTTTTTTCATAAATACGTTTTTTTTTTTCAATCTTTCACAAATGATGTTGTTTTGTATTGACTTTCAAAAATAATGCATTTGGACTCCCGGAGTCCGGAAATACCTAAAAATTGGACTCCAGAGTCCGGAAATGGCTTCAAACCTCGTACAAGTACAAAATGCGACAGTGGGTCCTCCAGGAGTCCGGAAAGGCATACTTGAACTCTCGAAGTCCGGAAATCCACGTCCGGACTCGGGGAGTCCACTATTCGGATTTCCGGACTCGGGGAGAACGAAACATTATTTCCGAACTCCGAGAGTCCATTCGACGATTTCCGGACTCCGAGAGTCCAAGTAAGGCTTTTCGGACTCCGGGAGGACCCACTGTCGCATTCTGTACTTTCTGTGGAGTATGAAATTAGAAGCCATTTCCGGACTCTAGGAGTCTAATATTAAGCATTTCCGGACTCCAGGAGTCCAAATGCATAATTTTTGAAAATCAACAAAAAAACAGCATCATTTGTGAAAATTTGAAGAAAATTAGCATTATTTATGAAAAAAATTCGACAATGGAAGGAAAGATCTTTTACTTTGGTAATTAGTTGATTATTCCGGTTCACATTTCCCGCGATAAAACCGGACAGGAATATTCCCCGACATTCAATCCCACATCAACAGTTTATCCCTCCGACTCCGTCTCACCGCCACTTTTTCTCTCTAAAACACTCTTATCATCGTCTTTTCTCCCCAATTTTCAACCCTAATTTTAACTATTCTCATGTAAACAATCATTCTCGTTTATCCCCAATTTCCAACCCTAATCCAACTCCCCTGTAATCGATCATCCTACAAATTGACATGCCAAACCACAATCATCACCTCAACCACCACCATGGCAACAGTAACCCCCAATTACCACCCAAACCCAACCCTAAAATCCTTTCATTTTTCCTTAAATTCGTTGTCATGTTCCTTATTTTATCCATATTCCTCCTCTTTCTTGGCCTCGCGGCCATCCTCCTCCTCCATCTCCTCCTCGCCGGCTCCTTTCTCCACCGCCGCCGGCAACGACTCCTCCGCCCCACCTCCTTCTCCCTCCGAGAAATTCAGAACCACCTCCCACCATTCCAATACCCGGCAGCTCAAGATTCTCCGGCCGCCGCCGACTGTTCGATTTGTTTAGAGTATTTTAATGAAGGGGAGATCTGCCGTGTGCTTCCAGTATGTGACCATGTATTTCACGCGAGATGCGTGGACACGTGGTTGACGAAAGCACCCAATTGCCCGATTTGCAGGACCCGGGTCCGGTTAGATACGGTTGGGCCGTCCGATTCGGTGACTAGTAATGAAGAACTAAGTTTTTGTGGGCAACCGGTGCAGGTTGGTAGATATGCGGGCAATTATTTGAATGACAATATTTCTTTGTCAGTCTGGTGTAATTTTAGAATATATTGTTCCTAATCTGTTTCATGCTATTTTGAATGTGTATTGTTTATTGCATACATTTTTGCTAACAAATAACCTTCAAATCATGACCATTTTAAGGTTTGAAAACAACCGATAAACTCACAAGTCAAATTATAAGAGTAATAAATTAGAATCATTGCAGCCTTCCTGAAGATCGGTTTTCATTAAAAAGATGGGATCCTGGAGACCGGTTTTAAGGCAATCTGACATGTACCTGAAAGAAGACCTCCCAGAGGCCGGTTTTCAATAAAAAAAGGGGTCCTGGAGGCCGGCTTTGTCCCCTCCCTAATTCTCTCCACTCGGCTATATATCCTCACTTCACACCCACTTTAAATCCACTCACAGGGCCGGCTCAATGGGCTGGGCAAGCTGGGCGACCGCCCCGGGCCCCCAAACGCCAAGGGCCCCCATATTTTGGTAGTTCTCTATATATTTAGTCTAAAAAAAAAAATCATACATTGCTCAAAAGGTCCAGCCCAAAAGGCAAAACATGCAAGTTTATTTAGAGTTTTATTTAGTTGTTATTTTTATGTATTATGGTTCGGAGCATGTTTCGGAGCATGTTAGGGCCCCATTTTATATTTAGCCCCGGGCCCTAAATCGGTTTGAGACGACCCTGTCCACTCATCATACATTTTCTTCTCTCCAGGATCCTTTTTTATTGAAAACCGGCATCCAGGATGCCTTCTTCAGGATAACCGGCCTCGGGGAGCCCTTCTTTCATGTACATGTCAGATTGCCTTAAAAGCGGTCTCCAGCATCCTATCTTTATAATGAAAACCGGTCTCCAGGAGGGCTGCAACCATTTTTTTGAAAGGTGGTAAAAAACAATCATATTTGTGAAAATTTGTAAGAAAGCAACACCATTTCTAAAGAAAAATTAATAAATTATACATGTCATTTTATTAAATTAGTATGACTATTCTATCAAATGATTTTATCAAATGAGTAGGACTGTGAGTAAGATTAAATAATAAATCTGAATATCATTTTTCAAATTATAATTCTTAGTATTCAAGTTTAAACATTAGAACATTGGATGCCATGGCACAAATCGTTATTCCTATGATCTATCTTTCCATTATCATTTTCACATTAAAATACTTCCTTAATTATCACTCAACTCATTACCTCCTTTTTTGAATCAATCGATTTTTTTCATGGGTTTTTCAGACCAACTGGTTTTTCATTCATTCAAATAAATGTACAAATTACAATACTAAAATAAAAAAAACGAAGGAAAATAATAAAACGATACGAAAAACAACAATACTAAAATAAAATACGACACGGTAATTATTATCATGTCTACGTCTTTGACAATTTTCTTCATATTCTGGTTTTGCATGTTTTCATGTAGGCATCCTCGTCCGCTAAACTCGTGGTATTAGTGTCGAGAAACCTCACTTCTTCCAACAACATTATTGTCGCGTCTTTCTACTTCGCCACCTATGACGCATTATATGATAATTGAGCAGACTTTTTTTAGTCTAAATTCATTTTGTGAAATATTTGTAAAAATATAAGGGTTACTTCCTGCGGAATTTGGCGTGGTTTCTGATTTGCGTGGCATTGTTCGCGGGGGGAAGTCGTCTCACATCATCTCTAAATAGTAAATAGTATGATATATCCACTAATATCAATAGGGTCGGACGCATCCCATTTTGGGTGTTTTTCAAGATTTGCCACACATCGTTTTGAGCAAATGATTTTGCCCTATTTGACTCATAATGATATGCTTGCCTAACAAGGGCAAAAATATTAATCTCGTTTTCCAGACTGCACTTAAATGTTGTAAACGTTTGTAAATATCGTTGAACTTTTAGCAACTGGAGTTTAACATTGCCAAATTCTCCCGTCAACATATCCTTAGTACGTGTGTGTTGAGAACTTTTGTTGAACTCGTGAAGAACCTTGTACCAAAACGAATCGTCTTTTTGGCCATTTTCGAGCTGGCTATCTTCGGAAATGACAACATAATACTTGGCTAATAACATATCCTCCTCCGACATCCAATGTAAAATATGTACGTTCTTGCTTAACATAAAACCGTTGTTTATTTGCAGACTGACATAGACATTCAAATGACCATCCAATTAAATTTATTTCAAGAAGGCCTTTATATACCCTCAAGTTCAAAATCAAAACCAGGCCAATTTTGACTTTTTACACAGTCAAATAGAATGAGCATAATTGACTATTACAAAATAAAAGTTGATATTTCTCTATATAATTTATTTTCTTCAGAGTGTTCAGAATAATGGATAATTTTATATAAAAAAAGTAGATTCTCCTTGACCTTAAAAAGTCCAACCTTACATGTTTAGATCAAAAATTAATTAATTAATTACTTAATTTTTGGCTTTTCACTAGTACAAAAATAGCCTACGGTCACAGTTTTTTTAAAACACCCTCGCCACAGTTTGACTTGTTTGTGTGGCTAAATGTCACAAATAATGTTCTAATGTTATTTTAGCCACATTAAATCCAAAAATGTAACAATCTCAAATTAAATTCGAACACTTTAGCCACAATTTAACATAATAAAGGTGTACATTGCTAGCGACAGTCACATAGTGTGGCCAAATGTCACACTTTTCGTCATGGTTGTTCGTTAAAATGTGACATTATTTTGTAATGATTATTATGTAAGACGAGATACACATATTTAGTCACATGAATCAATTGCCTGTGTGTCCAAAAGTAGTTTTATTAGCCACATCAATTTATTGTTGTAGAAAGGTAGTATATAGACACGATCTTTATTTTGTATGTGATGTGGCTATAAGACAAACAATAGCCACTTAATTTTCTGTGCATCTGTGGCTATATGATGGATATATGCCACACCCTAAAACATAGTCACGATAAAACTAAAATTATATGTGGCTATCATATAAACAATAGCAAGGATAATAGTATAATTAAAATTATGTATCTATAACTAACTTATAACCACGGTTTTAATTGACTATGTATGTGTGTCTAGTGTCTACAAGTAATAAATTGCCATATTAATGATGTTAAATATGGCTAAATGCTATCAGGGGTCACATGTGATAAAGAATTATGTGGCTAAAGCACAAACAATAGCCATGATTAAATTTATGTGTGTAACTACTAGTAAGAGAGAAGGTAATACAAGCATAGTTGAGCATATATGTTTATTAGACACATAAATTCATTGTTGCTGTCACGTTAGTGTAAAATATGACTACATATTATCAAAGGTCACATGCGATAACAACTTATGTGGCTAAAAGTAACCAATTGTCACAGTTTAATTTCATATGAATGTGTGTCTGCAAATTACCAACTGTCACATTAATAGGTTAAAACATAGCTAAATGTTATCCCACATTGGTATTTGTAAGAAAGTGGGAGAATTAGTTTCATTATAAAAACAAGGGGGCTTCAACTCTCTTAAACAAAGTAAAGCTTGACATCCTTAAGTCCTTTGGTATAAACCGATTGTTTACTAGGGTTTGACTATTACCGGTTGGCTTTAACCGGTCTAGTTTTTGCCGGTGATTTTAAGCAATCAAACTGGTTGAATGTTCGAATCACAGTTTAACCGGTTAGACCGACCAGTCTATAAGATAAATAATAGTCATAATAAACATATATTTGTGTGACTAAATAATAGGAAGCGCCACTATAAAAATAAATTCATGTAACCATTGGTTGAACAATAGTCACACAAAAACTAAAAATGTGTGTCTACAAACACTTTATGGCCACATTATAAGTTAGAATGCGTGATTATCACAACATATTTTCTTCTTGAATGGCCACACTTTTAGGCCACGGCTACTATTTTTCGGTTAATACAACCACTAAATTTAAATGTAGCCATACATTGTTTAAAGTGACACGACCTTTGGTCACGTTATTAGTGGAAAAAAAAATTAGTGAAGATGTAATTACAGGACCTGAAGAGATGTAATTACAGATTGCAGGACAAAAAGAGTATCATTATTTCTATTTCATCCAGTGCCCCTTTCATTTCAACAGACTGTTTTGTATCATGTTTTCGTAAATATTCATTTTTCAAAATATTTTCAAGAAAACATGTTAATCACCATGAGTAATGGTGTCATTTAAACTCCATTTGACTTCAAATAAATTTGTTCTTTATTTCAGAAGTTAATTAGGATATGTGCCTAGAGTAAAAATTCCGAAAGAATTGAAGTTTTATATATATGATAGACAATAAAGTATTACTACTATTAAGGAAGTAAGATTTTGAAAATGCACATTAACATACTACAAAAAATTTATAATTCATTCGTAAATATTGCAAATATTGACTCTATATAACCCGAAATATATTGAAAGTCATTTTTAAAAAGTGATAACTTACGCATAATATAAAATGATTTGTAGACAACTAAATAAGTGTTCAAACACCGTGGCTTTATTCAAGTACGTATATAATGCAAACAAATGTGAAAAAATAATATATAAATTTGTCAATTATTCCAGATCATTTTTTAGTGATTAGTATGTGCAAGTTCTTTGCGACCAGTTTACAATGATAGAATTCATATTTACAAATTAATATTTTCATAACACTACATTTTATAAAATAAAAAAAATTATATTTATGATATTTTTATTTATTTATGAACATTTTTACAAGGCCCCAATTTTCAAAATAACAAACTGTATAATTTTTTTTTCATACCATAAATCTTTTAGATTGATATGAATAGCACATTACACAAAGTAAAACTAAATCATACGAGTACATAACAAATAACTAAAGATAAAAATAAAATGAATATAATCAGCATAATATATAACACATGACATAGTATTATTAGACAATATTTTAAACAATCTTTTAAACTATTGTAATCATATTTTGGATATATTGAGCATGGTTAAATTATATGGACCAAAACCTCTACTAGGTCTATTTTCCCATCAAATTTGTTTCGCGATGATAGACTTGACTTGGTCGCATATTGAAATATCCAAGGGTGGGTTCCAAGAAGGCTAGTAGCAGTCTGGCAGATAATAAGTTATTGATTTATAATTAGCTTAGTTTTCCATGTCCTATATAAAACATATTATCTCATCTATACGAAATCCGTACACTTACTTGATCTCTTGTGACACTAAATTCACACACAAAATGGAATTCAAAAACCTTTTTGCTTTTCTTGAAATATTGAAGAAAACCATCAAGATTGTGTCGAGAAATGGAAAACTTATGGCTATTGTAACCTCGATCTACCTTATCATCGCTTCTCTTTTCTTCGTGTTCAACCTCTCTACAATCAAACCAATAATAACCGATTTCTACATGAAAGCTATGCTATTACCATCTCTAGATCCACAAGGACTTCTTTTCGCACAAATTTTAATTACCGTCCAAAAAGATCTCAAAACCTTTTTAGGCGTTGAATTAGCTTTCTTGCTAGCACTTTTTGTTACGTCTCTTTCTGCCCAAACCGCAATTGTTTTATTAACCGGATCTTCTAATAACAACGAGAAGATCTCCCATAAAGATTTGGTGGTAAGGCTGCCACGATCACTAACTCGGCTATTTGTGACTTCTTTTCAAGTAGCACTTCTTAGAGTCGGTTTAATTTACTTCGTGTCAGGATCGATTAACTATAGAGAAGTTAATAAACACTTTAGATCTAATTGAATATAGAAGTTGCAGCGGATCAACACTATATCAATGTAATTAAGAACAATGAACTGTAAATAATATGCGAAAGTATTAAGAACACAGTTTCACAAAAAGCTTCAATGTATATTATTGAGTTAACAATACACACGTACATTTACAATTCGTAAGGAACTATTTATAATAGTCCTTGAAGCTAAACTATTTACCCTAGTTATTCTAGGACTTGCTTTACATCGAATTATAAAAGATATACATTTAATTACATTCTATAACTATCTCTGCGAAGATCTCGGACTTGATATGCTTCCAAAACGCGTACCAGTAGTAAAACCATTCACCAGTAGTAAATGTGCATCGTCAGTAGTAACTCTGGTAACCAGTAGTAAGTCCAAAAACAACGTCAGTAGTAACTACTTTTGATCAGTAATATCTTCAATCTGTGCATGATCAGTAGTAACTTAGTTATAGTATTCACCAGTATCAACTCATCAGTATTAAGTGTTTCTGCCCCATCAGTACTAAGTTGATGATCAGTACTAACTGCAGCATCAGTAATAAGTTGATCTGTGTTTTGCTCCAACAATCTCCCCCTAAACTTATTGATTATCTTTTAATCAATCAAGTTTCTTTTGTTCTTCTTGTTCCCTTCTTCTTTTCTCAAGAGTTCTTTGATTCTGTTGAAGCCTTTGTTCAATAATATATTTGCTGTTTCTCTTAGTAAAGTAATTTAATTTGTTTTGGAACATAACAGCATCATAAGGTTTCATCAAAGTATTTATGAATATCTGATACATAGTCTTCTCAGAATGTGGATATTCTTTTTCATACAAGTACAACTCACATACTTTGCCTGATTTCTCAAAGAAATACATATTGGCAGTAGGAATGACATTCCAAGCATACACATTTCCTGGATCTGTAAATTGTTCTGGATAATTATCTGGATAAAATGCAGCATCTATCATTTTTGTTAAGTATCCAGCACCAGACTCTTTCCATGATTTCTTTGTCATTCTAGGTTTTCCAATAATCAGAAGCTTGATTACATCACTTCTAGAGCATGATCTGATCAATGGTAACCATCCAGTGAATCTCTGTACAACTTTGTCTTCCCTTATGACCTCTATAACATTATTCTGCATAACCCTCCAGTTGATAATTGGATTGTTCTGCAATGGAGCAACAGGCATTTCAAGAACAGGTACAATTTGTTTTGATTTCTTTTTAGAGCTTTGTTCTTGATCAACATGTTTTCTTTTCTTTGATTGAGGAGTTGAGGTATCACCAGTAGTTGAAACACTACCAGCTTTGATTAATGTTGGACTGATTGGGATTAGAACTTTGGCTTTCTTTGTTTCTTCAGCTTCTTGTTCAGCCAAGTCTTTCTTCTTAGCAGTGCAGTATTTTTCAATTATAGTCATCATCTTCATTCTTCCTAATGACTTTGCACTATGCCCTTTTGTTTTTAAATACTCAATCATATTGGCCTTCTGTTCAAACACATCATCGGTTAATTCACTTTTAGTCTTTTTGCATTCAGAGACCAAATATTCAAGGCATTGTATGTGTTCTTCTTCTACTTTTCTGAGCCTTTTGAATTCTGCCTGTTGAGCTTTTATCTGAATGTCATCTGTTTGAACCGGTATTTGAGCAGGAATTTTACTTTGAACTTTCCCTTTATTTTCCTCTATTGCTTGATACATTTCCACTTTCTCCAAAAATTTTCTGTGTTTTATTCTCCATCTGGATTGCTTTTCTGCTCTGACATGATTTATCTTGTTTACCATGTGATGACCTAATGCTCTGTTTGGATAATCATCATCATATATTTCTTTTCCTTTTCCAATGTGAGCAGATGGTGGAGGTGGAATGTATTTCATATCAGGGATACCCATCATCAGAAGTTTTGGATAAAACAGATGTAGTTGACCTTCTGGTAAGATTTTAGGGTGTGGAGGAAGTGTACATTCATCTACCTCAAACCAATTCACATTATCATCAATGTCAGGTATGATAAGTGGTTGATCAGGTGTTGGTGGTTTGGAGATAATGACATGTCTTTCTCTTTCAATTAGCTCTGGGAATTGTAATTCTTCCTCTTCAGTAGTAACCAGAGTAGTTACTACTGGTGTGATTTCAGGAGTTACTACTGATAGGGCATCAGTAGTATTTGGTGTTTTCAATTCCTCTTCTTGACTTACTACTGCTATTATATCAGTAGTAGGAGTTACTACTGGTATTTCCTTTTCAACTTGTTCTTCCATTGTAGCAGTAGTAGTAGGTTCATCTTCTGTAACCATCATTTCTGGGCCTTCATCAACTTTTATTTCTTTTAAATTTAGGAGAGAGGATGCTGCTGCTGCAATTGATTCATCAATCATGATTTGTATGTTATCCTTCTCCCCCTTAGTGAGCTCAACTGGTGGAGCCTCACTATCATCAATTTTCTTCTTCAATCTTCTGATGATCTTGGTTTGTTGATGAAGCCTTTGCTCATAGAATCTCATTCTCTTGTTGATGGTATTGACATGCCTTTTCATGGCAGCCATAGTTTTTCCTTGGTTTGTAAGATATGTAAGACAATTTTGTACAGTGGATTCAAGAGAATCCAATTTATCCGTCAATTGGTTGATTTTAATACTGCCCTCACTCCATCTAGCAAGATCATCGGGCTCACTAACAGGTACATTGGCTTTGAGGTTTTCCATCCTATCCATCAATTCAAAAGATCTGCCCTCATCACTTCTTGGTGATTCATTGGGTCTTTTAGACATCCTCTTCTTCCTAGAAGAAGCAGAGATGCCCCCCCTTGTGGTTTCTTGGCACCGGGGTCCTTTGAGTAACTCCTCAAATGAGTCATCACTCAAAGTTGCCGAGGTCTGGGTCCTAATGATGTTTTCACTGTCCTGTGCACCCACCTTTGGGGCATCTGTAGTGAAAGCCCTCGCCTCATGTCCTCTCTCCTCCTTGGAGGACAACTCTTGGAGCCTGGGGTTTGACTCAATTTGTCCCCTGGTGTCCTTTGTAGAAATTTTCTTTCTTTGATAAATTGTGGAAATATTTTTGGTTTTATCTGGTAGGTCTTCCACAGAGTGAAGAGTAGCACTCTGCAGATTTATATCAAGTTCCTGGGACACATTCAGGACTTCTGTTTGGGCTGGTGATTGAGTGACTAGTTGGGGTGGTGTTTGGGCTGTATTTGGGGGTGATGGAGTGGGTTGAGGTTCAACTTGGGTTGTAGCAATGGTTGAACCCTCTCCAATTTGTGTTTGATCTTTGATCATGTTAGGAAACAAAGGGGTTTCCTTGCCCGAAAATTTAAATTGTTTTCTCATATTTGAGAAAACTTTCTTGTTCAACTCAGGTAGTATGAAAATATTTTAGGAGTTGACAAGTTTTGTAATTCACAATTTATGATATGTTGTAGAAATCTGGGATACATTAAAAATTTAGAAGAACTAAGATTTCCCAATGGAAGAACATTCAAAGATTTTAGAGTTGCCATTTTTGTTGAATTTTGAGAAGAACAGGAATGAATTTTGTTACTGACGAAGGGTTTTTGATCGTAAACTAGGGTTTATCGAGAGAATTTAGCAAATCGAAGTGAAGATAATGCTAAATTAATCGACTGCCGCCTTTTATATCTTTCGATTTAATCTGCAAAACGACTAAAATGCCCTTCGAATCATAACATAACGGTTATTTTCATGGGGGTTAGTTTGGTAATTGTGATTCTGAAAGACCAGTAGTAAATAAGATACCAGTAGTAAATTACAATTCAGTAGTAAAACGTCAGTAATATCTACTAACATCAGTAGTGACTAAGGATTTTGACATCAGTAGTAACTATGGACATCAGTAGTAACCACTAACACACAAGACCAGTAGTATATGTGAATACCAGTAGTACTGATTGACCAGTAGTATTTATGTAAACCTAATACACACCAGTAGTATTTAACTACCAGTAGTATTTTGTGCACATGCCTACATACCAGTAGTAAAACACTTAGACAGGAAAATAATATTTTACAATAGTAACTTTACACATGATTTTAAGTGAGATTTTAATTTATCAAAATCATTCCAATACTGCTAACCAAGAAGTTGAATCTTCCTACATCAAATGCTTTTGTAAAAAGATCTGCTAATTGATCATCAGTATGGATTTTAACTACTTTGATTAATTTCTTTTCATTACAATCTCTTATAAAGTGAAATCTTATTTCAATGTGTTTAGTTTTTGAGTGTTTTACTGGATTGTTCACAATACTAATAGCACTTTGATTATCAATAAAAATTGAAGTTTTAATGATAGAGATACCAAAGTCTAGAAGTTGGTTTTGAATCCATAGAACTTGAGCACAGCAAGCAGATGCAGCTACATATTCTGCTTCAGCAGTTGATGTTGATACATTTGTTTGCTTCTTACATTGCCATGACACCAGTCTTGATCCAAAGAATTGACATCCACCAGTAGTGGACTTTCTATCTTGACATTCACCTCCATAGTCACTATCTGTGTAGGCTATAAGTTCAAAGGGTGAATCATATGGATACCATAGACCTAGTGACGGTTTGCCTTTCAAGTATCTGAATATTCTTTTAACAGCCTGCAAGTGTAGTTCTTTGGGTCTTGCTTGATATCTTGCACACACACAAACACTATACATAATGTCAGGTCTTGATGCAGTTAAGTACATCAAAGAACCTATCATTGATCTATATAAGTGTTCATCTACATCCTCCCCCTCAATATCAGGATGTAGGTGTTTGTGTGTTTCCATTGGTGTACTTGCACTTTTACTGTCTTTCAGATCAAACTTTTCCAAGATGTCTTTGACATATTTTGATTGATTTATCAAAATACCATCTGTTCTTTGATTGACTTGGAGTCCAAGGAAGAAGTTCATTGGACCCATAGAGCTCATCTTGAATTTAATCTGCATTAGTTCTTCAAATTCTTTGCATAATAAATCATTGGTTGAGCCAAAGATGATATCATCTACATAAATTTGTACCAATAGTATATCATCTTTGACTTTCTTTGTAAACAAAGTTTTGTCAATGGCTCCTCTTTTAAAGTTGTTCTTCAATAGGTATGATGATAATGTGTCATACCATGCTCTTGGTGCCTGATGTAGGCCATACAGAGCTTTGTCCAATTTGAACACATAATCACCATGTTTTGGATCTTCAAAACCTGGAGGTTGGCAAACATAGACCTCTTCTTCAATCTTCCCATATAGGAATGCACTCTTCACATCCATTTGATAGACTTTGAACTTTTTGAATGAAGCATATGCTAGAAATATTCTTATGGCTTAAATTCTAGCAACAGGAGCATATACTTCATCATAGTCTATTCCTTCTTCTTGAGTGTATCCTTGGGCTACAAGTCTGGCTTTGTTCTTGATCACTATACCTCTTTCATCTTTATTGTTTCTGAAGATCCATCTTGTTCCAATGGCTCTTTTTCCTTTGGGTAGAGGTACAAGTGTCCAAACAGCTTGTAACTTAAATTGAAGGAGTTCTTCTTGCATTGCCTCAATCCAGTTTGAGTCCTTCATTGCTTGTTGGATTTTCTTTGGTTCATCCTGAGACAGAAAGCATTCAAACATACACTCATTAGCAATTAAACTTATGTTACACATATTTGCAGTTAAGCTTTTATTTAATTTGCTTCTTGTTTGTAGTGGTGAGTTAACATCACTTAGAACAAGGTCTAATGGATGGTTTTTCTGAGTCCTTGTGGTTGTAGTTTTATCAACTACTAGTTGATTTTCAAGATTGGACTCATTTGTCTCAGGCAGTTGTTGCTCTAGTGATCCTTCATTGTCATTGATGCTTGGTTCATCATCATCTTGGTCAGAGTTACTACTGCTATTGTCTTCATTTAGATCAGTAGTATTGTTGTTATTACTGGCATCAATAGTATCTTGAGAATCTAGGTTAATGTTGGGACCAGTAGTATTTTGAGTACTATTACTGGTATCAGTAGTATTTGAATTACTACTGTCCTCATTCTCAGAGTTACTACTGGTTCCAGAACTTGAGTTATTACTGACATCAGTATTAACTATTGGAGCAGTATTAACTACAATGTATCTCATTTCCTCTTGACCAGTATTAACAGATGATGTTCCTTCCTTTTGATAGTGACAATTTGAATTACCTGCATTGAAATTCATGTTAGAATTAAAGGATTTGGTTAGATTGTCTATGTCAAATAGCCAATCTGGACCATTTCCTTGTTCATTTGGTACATTTTCATTAAAGGATACATTGATGCTTTCTTCAATTATCCTTAGTCTTTTGTTGAATACTCTGTATGATTTGCTTTGAGTAGAGTATCCCACAAAGATTCCATCATCAGATTTGCAGTCAAACTTACCAATTTGTTCTCTTGTAATCAAAATAGTACAAGGACAACCAAATGATTTTAGAAAACTTATGGAAGGTTTTCTTTTATTAAAAAGTTCATATGGTGTTTTAAAATGTGGCTTCACTATTAATACTCTGTTTTGAACATAACAAGCAGTATTAACAGCTTCTGCCCAAAAAGTAATTGGTAATTTTGAGTCTGCAAGCATTGATCTTGCTGCTTCAATGATGGTTCTATTTCTTCTTTCAGCTACACCATTTTGTTGTGGAGTTCTAGGTGAGCTGTATTGCCTGTCAATACCTTTAAAATCACAAAAGTTAATTAAGTTAGCATTTTTAAATTCTGTGCCATTATCACATCTTATGGCTTTAACTTTTTGATCAGATGTGTTCTCCAGTTTGACAATTAAGTTCTTTATGAGTTCACTTGTTTCATCCTTTGTCCTGAGAAAGAAAACCCATGTATATCTGGAAAAGTCATCAGTAATAACAAGACAATATTGTTTCTTTCCAATACTCATTACATTTGTAGGTCCAAAAAGGTCCATATGTAAGAGCTGTAAAGGAACAGAAATAGAGTTCACAGTTTTGGACTTATGAGAAGTCTTGTGTTGTTTACCTTTTAGGCATGCAACACAGTGATGATCACACGTGAATTGTTTTTGAGGTAGTCCAATGACCAGATTTCTTTTTACTAAATTGTTCATGTTTTTAAAATTAGTGTGACACATCCTTCTATGCCATAGTTCTGATTCAGTGGTGTTTGCCTTGGATATAAAGCAGTTGACCTCATTTGAAGAAATGAGTTCTCCCCCTATATCCAGGCAATACACATTGTTTCTCCTTGGAGTTCTTAAAACAACATATTTTTCATCTAAAATAAAGTCAGGAGAAAGAATGATGCACTCAATGTCTGTGAAAAGAATTTTGTTCTTTTTATCACAAACTTGAGACACACTGACAAGATTGTATTTCAGTTCAGCTACATAAAATACATCATCAAAGGTAATTTTGCCATTAGTAACAGTACCTTTACCTGTAATCTTACCTCCCTGTGGATTCTCACCAAATGCCACATATCCTCCATCAAATGACTTGAAATCTTTAAGAATTTGCATATTTCCAGTCATGTGCCTTGAGCATCCACTATCAATATGCCATGTTCTTCCTTCTTCTGGGATCTGAATGCTCTGCACAAGTGAGTAAAGGATTAGTTAAGTTTGGGAACCCAAGCTTTATATGTCTTGGGTTCATCCTTTGAGAAATAAGCTTTTGGGGATTTAACTTTAAACATTTTTGGTACCCATACTTGTTTATTACTGGTGTTTTGTTTTACTACTGCCCTTTTGAAAGTATTACTGGTGTGATAATTTCTTACTGATCTTGGTTTATACCCATGATTTTTAGCTTTTGAATGTTTTACTACTGATGGACCAGTAGTATTTTGGTACTTACCATTTTTAGATTGACCAGTAGTGTTTTTAGGGTTGACACCAGTAGTATTTTTGAAAGTTGTTTTGGGAGCAGTAGTATTTTTGTAATTAGGGTTTTTACCAGTAGTATTCTTGTACTGGTACCATACAGCATTATAATTAGGGTTAACACCAGTAGTAAAATTATTAAAGTTTTTACTGGTGTTGGAAAATTTAAAATATTGTTTATTTTGATTAGATTTTCCATTGTTCTTGAAGTAATTGCTGTTCTTTGGGCTTCCAACTCTTCTGTTTTGCACAAATCTTGGTGCACTTCTTCAAAATCTTGGAGTTTCAGCAATTGGAGTTTTAATTTTATTTACTACGGAAGGACCAGCAGTATCTTTTAATTTTTGAGTTTTTGCATTTTCTTTAAAGATCTTAAATTCCTTTAACTCTTTGCAGTTTATTGGATTGAAGTGACAATCCTTTGCTAAATGGTTCACTTTGTTGCAAATAACACATTTTAATTTATTATCTTGAGCCTTTATGATTTTTCTTTGTTCTAAGAGTTGGATCCTATTTCTTTGGTTTCCCCTTTTTAGAATTTTGGGTATATTTTCTGCATCATATTTAGGAGATTCATTTGGACTTTGAGCTGTGTGAAAACTTGTATCAATTGATTTTGGTGATTCAGTTTGAGAGATTGTAAATTCAATTGATTGATCATCATCAGAAGAATCATTTGATTCAGATGTTTCATTATGTGATTCAGTTTGATTTTCAGTTTTTAATTCATTAATGATTCTTTCTGAACTGTTTTTAAGTGGTGGAATGATTTTATATGGAGGTGGAACAGCATGATATCCCACCCCATGAACAACTTTTTCTGTAGTTTGATTATTAGTTAGTTCATCAAGAATTTTAGTACTTCTTTCAAATTTTTTAATTGTTAATTTATTTTGTTCAATTTCAAGTTGACATTCTTCTAATTTACTTGTTAATTCTTTATTTTTTAGTTCATAGAATTCTTTCTCATCCACAGCCTGAAGCAATTCTTCCTTTATCCTTTGATCAATCATCTGATACACCTTTATTTGATGTTCTTGATCAGTAATCACACCATCAAATTCATGATTTCTTCTGACTGCTTTTGCTAAATCTTCATTTAGTTTAGTGTTTTCTTTTTCTAAGTTTTTAACAATTTTAGCACATTCAGAAGTACAAGGTTTAGGTTTTACCTCAGTTTTGTTGTCAGTAAAGGCCATGCGAGCTTGATTTTGAGTATGCTCTTCTGCTTGGAAGCTCCAGTCATAGCCTTGTCCTTGTTGTGAAACAAGAGCAGTTGATTTTGATCTTTTGTCTGGCTGAGGACATTCTTTTGCAAAGTGACCAAGGTTGTTACAGTTGTAACATTTGACTTTAGTTTTGTCAAATCCTGCTTTGTCACCTTTGTTGAAGTTGAGGCTTGTCCTACCAGTCCTTTTTAAGAATCTTTTGGTCCTTAGGCTCAGCATAGCCATCTGCCATTTAAGATCCATCTCCTCAAGATCATCTGGATTCAATTGTTCTAAGTCGTCACTAATCAGTGCAATATGTACATGACTAGTGAAGAAGGATTCTCTTGCAGCATCCTCAGAATCTGCAGCCTTTCCTGTGAAGGTTTCCTGACCTTGACCTGTACTAGAGACAAATGCAGCATTATTAGAAGAAATAGAAGGGTTCTTTTGGTTTACCTCAGTTTCAAATACTCTGAGATCATTGTAGATTTCATCCAACTCTTTTTCTTCTAGAGCATCTCTTTGTCTATATACCACTGTATACATGGCCCATTCTTCACTAAGAGATCTTAGGAACTTCATGTTGACATCTTCTTGATCCATCTTAACCCCAACCTGGTTAAGTTCACCAATTAGCTTGTTGAATCTATCAAACACTTGAGTGAGTGTTTCATTGGGTTTTCCTTTGAAGTTTTCAAAGTCTTGTTTGAGAACAGACTTCATGTTCCTCTTGGTGCTCTTGGTCCCAACGAATCTCTTCTCCAGTGCTTCCCATAGCACCTTTGCATCATCATACTCAACAAAGAGATGTTGATAATCGTTAGGAATGGCCAGTAGGAGAGTGCTTAGAGCTTTGAGTTCGATTCCCTTGTCCTTCTTCTCCTTCTCACATTTAAGTTTATCTGCCTCAGTTGCAGAGCTGCTTGCTTGACCAGGACCAGTTTTGTTTCCTTCAAGGACAACTTCCAACATAGAATAATCTGTAATAAGCATGTATTGCTTAATACGATTCTTCCACATCCCAAAGTTGTTGGGAGTGAGTATAGGAATTTTGTTGGCCTGAGTGCTTTCATTATTATCAGTCATGATTAATAATGTGTATGTTTTTAAGATTAAAACTTTTTGTTGTTCTTAACAAATAGTAGATCTAGAACCAATATGCTCTGATACCACTTGTCAGGATCGATTAACTATAGAGAAGTTAATAAACACTTTAGATCTAATTGAATATAGAAGTTGCAGCGGATCAACACTATATCAATGTAATTAAGAACAATGAACTGTAAATAATATGCGAAAGTATTAAGAACACAGTTTCACAAAAAGCTTCAATGTATATTATTGAGTTAACAATACACACGTACGTTTACAATTCGTAAGGAACTATTTATAATAGTCCTTGAAGCTAAACTATTTACCCTAGTTATTCTAGGACTTGCTTTACATCGAATTATAAAAGATATACATTTAATTACATTCTATAACTATCTCTGCGAAGATCTCGGACTTGATATGCTTCCAAAACGCGTACCAGTAGTAAAACCATTCACCAGTAGTAAATGTGCATCGTCAGTAGTAACTCTGGTAACCAGTAGTAAGTCCAAAAACAACGTCAGTAGTAACTACTTTTGATCAGTAGTATCTTCAATCTGTGCATGATCAGTAGTAACTTAGTTATAGTATTCACCAGTATCAACTCATCAGTATTAAGTGTTTCTGCCCCATCAGTACTAAGTTGATGATCATTACTAACTGCAGCATCAGTAATAAGTTGATCTGTGTTTTGCTCCAACACTTCGGTTTCATCATGTTAATGGTTCCTACCATAATGTTTTCCGGGTACAAGATCGTGTCAAAAATGGTATATTGGGTGTTAGTAATTCTTGTTGCTAGCCTATATCTATATTTTTCGGTCATGTGGGTTCTTTCGTTGGTTGTTTCGGTTCTAGAACAGTGTTCTGGAATCGAGGCGTTGGGAAAAGCCGGAAGGCTTGTTAAAGGCAAGAAACTAGAGGGATTTTTACTGAATATTTTGTTGAATCTTCTTTCATATCCTTTCTTTTATGGGTTATCGAAATTGATGGTGGTAAATCAATCTGAGTTGACTCAGTCCTTCTTTCTGTTCATTCTTATGAGTTGTATTTGTTTGATAATGACGTTGGAGTTCCAAGCATACACAGTTTTATACTCTGAGTGCAAGAAGAATCATGGTGAAGAGATTGAACTTCAGGGGAGCGTGGAATATAGTAAAGTATCTACTATGCCCCTAGACGATCTACCATAAAATTTACTGACGTAATATATTTTAAGACCAGTGGCACCGGTCCTTCAATTGGGAAGTCGGTTGTCTTTCTTGAACCGACACTATTGGCACGGTGGTTTCAGTTGGGACGTTAGCTGTGGTGCTTCAATTTGGGGAGGTGTAAAGCGGCAAGAGTGTGGGTATTTCTTATGTATTGATATTTTTTGTATGTGTATTTTATGTATAAAATATTAGTGAAATGATATTGTTGGCACATGTGTGACAGTTGAAATAATAGTTGTATGTAGTATCAATTAACGTGATGTTAATTTGACAAAAAATGAGTTATCAATATATGTCACGATTGGAATCCCATGGTCATCATCAATTGAGAAAATATTGACCATTTGCTAATGAGCAAAACTACGCCGACCCCTGGCCGGCCCATCCTATCTTTTCTTTTTTCTTAAACGGCCGTCCCATCCTATCTATTTTCCATGTTTTGTTTATATGAGAGTATGAGAAAATGCATGCTATGGTTTAGTTATGTGTAGTGATTTTGGGACCACATTATAGTACTTGTACAATATGCTTTAAATATTATGTAGTGTAGTAGATGAAGTAATTTGTGTGGTCCCAAAATCACTACCATTTAGTTATGTTTTGGATAAAAGGTCAATCCCTCCCCTACGACACAAAAAAAAGCGGGCCGAACATCTAACATCCCGCCCGCTTCCATACATGCATGTATAGTGGATATGAATGGTCGATATAGTGGGTGTTGGCATCGGTTGAGAACCATTTATGATTATGTTTGCAACTAACAAGCCTCATCACTACGTGATAATAATTTAATATGTACTTTTGGCCTATTGTTTAATACTTACTTGTTGAGTAATGTGTCATATTGGACAACTAATTAATTTATAAAGGTAATGTGATATTTCTCTTACAACCAATTAGTTTTAATAAGAAACCTCACAAACTTATATGGTATTAAAGCAAGGTTCACTCGTGATTGGTTAAAAGTCAAACGGACTCCACAGGTGAAGGTGTGTGTTGAGTAATGTCCCACATTAGACAAATAATGAATATATAATGTGTTTATAAGAGTCCTGAGATACTCCTCTTACAACCAATTAATTTTAAAATGGAAACTCAGAAGCTTACGTTACTTATGTGCATTGTATTTGCGTTGGCAGCTTATGTGGAAGTTCTATATCGGTGAGCTTGGGATTACTCTTCGGTAGATTATATCATTTACTTAATTTGATACGACTACACACCATATAATTAGTTTCCCTCTTTATCTAGGGGCACTACTACAGAAAAAGTCTGAAAGTGCAGGTAAATATATAAAAAGCTGCGGGTTTGAAACCGCACCAAATAAGTACGCATTATCAAATAAAAGACCCGCCTTATTAAACAAACCGCCCTATAAAAAAGAACATCGCCCTATTAGTAAATCGCACCCTAATATATACACCGCCCTATCAGTAGAGTGCACTCTAACGTTTTCACCGCCCTATTAGTATTTCGCACCCTAATATATTCACCACTCTGTTAGTATATCGCATCATAGTGTTTTCACCGCCCTATTTATATATCGCACAAATATTATAGAACCGCTCTATTCCATTTAAATATTAATAAAAAAATAATCCACAATATCTGTATCTATATAATATATATATATATATATATATATATATATATATATATATATATATATATATATATATATATATATATATATATATATATATATATATATATATATATTTAATTATATATATATATATATATTTAATTATATATATATATAACAACACAATATACCCAAAAACTGGCAAAAACTGAAATAAAACTGTTTTGTTTGTGAGAGTACTCATCTTTGACATACTCACTGTATAAAAGTAGCCCAATAAATTTACAGCCAAAACTTTACAAAGTGTTCGAGGTTAATTTGCAATTTCAAATCATGATCTAACCTTATGCCAATTAAATAGTCTTGGAATCAACTTTGCTATTTGTTACTACTTTATCCTCTCAGCAAATCTGAAAATACAGATAATTAGTCAGTTTGTTACCATTGCAAAAATTATAATAGAACTATAATAAACACTTACGAAATCAGAGAAATTATGATGAATATACTCTACAAAATCCTGAATATGCTGAATCACAATATAACCACATTCCCAGCTCCCCTCTTGTTTGTTGCACTGTAATTAATTACAAGCACTTAATTATATTAAAACTAAGTTTATCAAAAGTGGTAATTGAATACATACCTTTGAAGCTTTCCACTGAAATCTACGAGGGAACATTTGTTCGATTACTCTAACGAAGAGGTAGTAAACTTTTTTAACAGGTCGGGGCAAAGAATCGAGAATGTAGATTTCATTGGTTTTAGGACAAATGATAAAGAGGACCCAGTGATGACTGCAAATATACACAAAGATTTAAAAATACAGTGAATGTAGATTTCGGTGTTGTTGATGCCTGAAAACTTCTGTGATATGTCTCTTCATTTCGGGCTTATGATATTCTGACTCACCAATTAACCGAGCATTTAAAAAACCACATTCATAATTAGTCGGATTATCATAGAAATACCTTAAAAATATTAGCACAGACATGATTAGTAAATTAAATTATATCCAAAGTAGTAAACTAATAATATCAACTTACATTGAAGCAATATGTAACATGCAGGCGTCAACTTCACCCAATGTAGGTACGTTGCAAAGCTCAGGTATCGTGAGGGCTTCTTTATAAATCTCTGGATACATAGTTGAAGGTGAAAAAAACTGAACATAAGTTCTGTTTTTGAGAAATCTCGTGATCATTTTGTGAAAAGCGGGATATTCTTCTGCTACTTTAGCTATCATCTCCATATCTTCAGGATCAACAAAATCCGAAATGAGATCATCTTCATCTGCTACTTTACTCGTTGAGGCTGCACTGACGGCTGTAGTGACCGATATGTGTGTTGTTGGGGCTGCATTGACCGGGGTGTGTGTGGTTAGGGTTGCAGTGACGGTTGCAGTGACCGGGGTGTGTGTGGTTAGGGTTGCAGTGACCGGGATGTGTGTGGTTAGGGCTGCAGTAACTGGATCATTAATGGTTGGGACTGCATTAACCGGGGTGTGTGTGGTTAGGGCTGCATTGACCGGGGTGTGTGTGGTTAGGGCTGCAGTGACGGTTGTAGTGACCGGGATGTGTGTGGTTGGGGCTGCATTGTCGGTTGGGAATAAAAGTGGCCCTCCCATAGCTGTTAGCTAAAAACAGATCCATGATAAAAACATTAGTAACTAAAAATCATTATGTGTAAAGGTTTAGAAGAGTAACCATATGTGTAAAACATCCAGGGGGAGGATCAACTGAATTTTGATTGGGAAGATTCTCCTCAAAAAATTCACAATTCGGACGATATACAAAATTCGTCGAGTCCATCAGTGGAATCTCTCGAGGCCATTTTAGGGATAAATGGGTTTTTCAACAGCATGTTGATTTCCCGGTATAGGCTAAAACATTTATTCCTATATAAATAAAAACATACAAAAATATATTTTAATCTAATAATAAAATATACCTTTAATGCATATCGTGGTCATTGTACAAACTTAAGATAAGCCTTATCAACCATATCAATTGTCTCTGTTCTTGTTAAAGGATGAACGGGCAAATCCAAGAATGATGAAACGACCTGCTCTACTTGGACTATTGCACAACCTTCATTGTCTTGTTCGGTAGCTGGCCATGCAGCACCAGAACCAACTGTGACAAAATCACTATCAGCCACCCTAATTTGTATCTCACATGGTGTGATGCGCTGCAAACCAGATAAAAGTATAAGGTAAAACAATAAAAATAATAAATAGTACGATCATTACCATTACCTCAATTGGTGGATAGTGGGTAGCCGTTCCACGAGACCCACATGATGATGCATGGTTGACCGAGCTTGTAAGCCATTGTACGGGGTCCACATTTCTTATTAAACCTCCGTGAACCTTAGTATATCCAATTATCTCGGATACCGTACGGGATCGTCCCCCGTGCTCACGTCCAAAAACCCGAATTAAAGGATCTTCTTTATTCTCAAAATAAGTCCCATCCTTGATCATCTTTTTCTCCTCCTCAAGCTACAATAAATTTGTTACCAATAAGATATAATTCCTCAATTAAATTAATACTTAGTTTAATTACCAAACGCCTGAAAGCAACAATCTCTTCCTTTGAAAGTTCAGCCTTTCCTACTTTATCCTTTATGGAACAACCCATCAAAAATCGCCTTGAACGATCATTTTGAATCTCACCAAGAAAATTGTGTTTTTCTAAAAGTTCAGCCCAAACGGTCTTTTCTTTCTTTTTTAAACCTCCCCAGCCGCTTTGACCCAAGCGGGTTATAAATTTCCTCTTAGAATTGCTTGCTTGTGCTTTCTCCTTTTTTCGCTTCACAAATTAAAAAAATTGTTAATCATAACATGTATATCAAACTCAAGGTAAATAAGTGCAAACCTACCATAAATTCTGGGGTGGTTTTTTGTAAAACAAATGCATCCCAATCCTCTGGCTCAATAAACGAATACTTTCCACAAGGATTCTGTTGTGTAAGAACATAATCTTTGACAAGTCTAGACCTAAATTTTTTTCCAAGTTTAATTGCTTTCTTACGCATAAATTCTCCTGCATTATCGTTTTCGATGTTCCACATCCTCTACAACTCAATACAACAGAAATGCATATAAAATTTGCAATAAAATAACTAAAAATTACGAACAACACAACTAAATTCATTCCGTACCTTGGCTTCCAACCACAGTTCTTTAACAAATTCTTTTCTAACTTTACACATATCCGTTGTAATCTTAACTCTGTGTTGAACCTCCATCCCATACCACGACATCAGATGGCTATTCTGCGGGATGTTGTTCTCATCAAACTCAACTTTAAATACCTCTTCGGGGTACTTCTTAGAAAATGATGCAGCACCACGTTCCCCTCTGCGTCTTCTACGGTTCGGTTGTTCATCCATTTCTAAACTACAATGCAACAGAAAACAATGAAATGTAAAGGATTGAGTAAACTATGAGCTATTATAACAGAAATGTATGAAATTTACCTTGTTCGAAGGTCGGACTGAGTAAACTATGAACCAACGACGGAATAATATGAGATTTTCAAAGAGTTTAGCAGAGGACAAAAAAATCACCGATGAAGATGCAGAAAGGGTTTTGTGAAGAAAGTGATTAAGGATTCGTGTTTTGGAGAAGTTTCCCGGGAGATGAAAAGATTCGAATAAAATATTTCATTTAGCGGGTTTCCACTGAGGTGCGGTGCCGATTAGTTAGAGCGGTGCCGATTAGTTAGAGCGGTGCCGATTAGTTGGAGCGGTTTTGGTGCTTTGTTGGAGCGGTTTCTTTTAATAGGGCAGGTAATTGTTTTTTGTTGGAGAGGTTTCGTTTAGATACGGCGGTTTTGGTTCTTTTTGTTGGAGCGGTTGGGTTGAAAATTTTCAAATAATTAATTAATATGGTTTTAGCGGGTTATTTTCAGTTTCTTTTTTAGAACTGAAAAAAACGCGCATTACAAGAAACATCATTGTGTTACAAGACAATTATACGTGTGATAAAAAATATAACTCATAAACAATATTATAATATTATATCTTAAGTTACACAATAAATGTATTAAACATATGTTCCTTCTAAGTCATTTCTAACATATGTCGTTCTATTCATGTCTTCAAAATTACGGGGATCGATACCAACCGAAAATGGTGGTAGGTCATCAAAGTGATCGTATTCTTCTTCGTCTACAACATCATCAACCCCGAGAATACGTCTTTTACCCTGTACAACAATGTGGTATTTTGCTTTGCTCGGATCTTGAACGAAAAAAACTTGTGAAACATGTTTTATGAGAATGAATGGTTCGGATTTATATCCATTAGTTTCAAGGTCCACAAGTGTGAAACCATATTCATCAACTAGAACACCACGATTATTCACCCACTTACACTTGAATACTGGATTTATGAAATCACCATATGTCACACCTCGCCAAAAATGATTTTACTTCATTTAAAATGTTTTGCGGAAGAACGAGGGTGTAACGTTCATGATTACATAGCAAAAATTAAGTAAACAAACAACCACGCAATAGCGAAAAATAAAGGTGTTTCACTTTCCAAAAGTAGAAAGTTTCCAAAAATAGTAAGTTTCCTAAAATAGAAATTGTTTTGAAATGAAATGATTGTTCGTAAACTTAATGTTTTAATCATGGCTTACGATAATCTCACTGCTCATATCCTCCAATTCCACTACACCTAATTACCTGGAAAAACATAAATAATAAAAGGGTCAACAATAATGTTGAGTGAATCCAAAGGGTTATAGTAAAAGTTAAAGTAAAGTGTTTTGCTACCCAAAATGTTTGTTATGAAAATGGTTTATGACTGAATATGTATAAGGTTCAACACTCATAAGATATGGGGAGTAAATACGAAAAGTAAAGTGCAATTGTAGAAGATCTACAATTACTAGTTTAGTTTATGAAAATGTGTTGAACAAGTTGTTATGTTTGACATCGCATGACCGTTATCCCCAACAGGTAGCTAGTCTATTGAGTTAATATGCCAACCCCTAAGTCCACAATCAACACTTCAACTCCAGTATGTTATGTTCTTTTATGGATATACACTCCCGGAAATGTCTTGGATAAACCAAGTAATGATCAATCGTTAGTTGGGAGGTTGAGTGTCAGCCAATAGTACTATCTGCATATTCATGGTCTAGATCCACTAGCTAATGATTGCTGGCAAACCTTAGTCCGGTATGATAATCGTTTGTCATGCCAACGCGATAATGAAAATGTATAAATGTTGTACAGTCATAGTAAAACAGTAGCAGTTGTGTTTATGTTTTCCACCCCAAAGTTTATAAAACAGTAAAAGTAGTAAAGGGGTCTGTGGACTCACCTGAGCAAAGCTTAGCGACAGTAATAAGACAGAGGAATCCATCAGAGACTCCTAGCTTCCTAAATGATATAACTACTAATTAGACTAAGCTAATACAGGCGATTCTAAATACGATATAAGTTAAATGATATGCAATTAATGTTATGTTTTATGTTTTGTGACATCGAATGAATTTGGATCATTGGCCTTAATGGGCCGAAATGAAATGAAATGAAATGGGCTTCGAAATGAAATGAAATGGGCTTCGGTTAGGTTTATTGGGCCTAGATTGGGCCTATTGGGCCACTAGGCTTAATGGGCCTAGATGGGTTTAATGGGCCACTAGGTTGGGCCACTTGGGCCTCTTATTGGGCTTAGGTCCGATTAGATTGGGCTTGGGCTTAATTGGGTTCGGTTTGGGTATAAATGGGCCAAAGGTTTGGGCTTTGGTCCAAATGGGCTTGGATACTAATGGGCCAACTAAAGTTTGGGCCCGATAGACTAAGGTAGATCGATATGGGCCAAGTACGGGCCTTGGCCCGATTGGGTATCGGGTTTGGGTCCACGGTTTGGGTCAAGATCCGGCATTGACCCGGTTTGACTTATAGGTCAAATTTGGTCAAAATTAGTCAACTAAGTCAACATAGGTTCACTAGATTTCGGCTAGGGTTTAGTCTAGGATACTACTCGGTCAACCAAGGTCAAACATGGTCAATCTAGGTCAACTAGGGTTCGGTTTTATGCTACTTCGGTTAGGGTTGGCCGGCTAGGCTGAAACCCTAAGGTTTTGGTTCTAGTTTGGTCTAGATCGAGTATAGGTCCGAGTTTTGTGTCTAGATCGGGTAGGGTTTGAGACTAGGGACTAGATCTAGGGTTTATCATGTCAAAGTTCGAGATCTAAGGTTCTAGGTAATGGATCTAACAACAAATCAAGCAATAAACATACACACATGCATACGGTCGCATACATGCTTGTATGTTCGGACTTCTTGGCTAACCGAGACCATATGGCCCAGGGCCATGGTCTCGGGTTCGGAACAGCAGATTAGCAAGGATAAAGCAAGTAGAAACAAGGGTTTTAGGGTTCATACCTTGGATCAAACGATCAAGAAACGAAGAAGAAGGGGGATGATGGTGAGATCGGACGAATCAAAGGAGATGCTCGGCTTTTGCTTGATTCGATCGGACGAAGGGAGGTGTGAGGTTGCTTGGCCGAATTCAACAAATGACAAATAGGGTTTAATGGTTGATTAGGGTATGTATTTATATGGAAGGGAAACTAGGGTTTTAGAAGAGTTTGAGTAGTAGTAGGACTTGTTTAAAAGCAATGGATAAGGACCAATATTGAAGAGATATGGCCAACACCCCAAGGGGTGTTTTGGCCGAGATTATGGTCGAGCAAGGGAAGGAAAAGCGGTCACAAAGTGGTCGGGTATCGAGTCAAAGTGTCGATTTAGATGGTTTGTACATTCGAGTCACGTTTAAGTTAAATTAGTTACGTTTGTTGTTTAACCGATAAGCTTATTGTTTTAGAAATGTTTTAGCTCAAAAGAGTCACCATAAGGAAATAAAAATGTTGTGTTGACTAAAATAGCCAATCACTAATGTATGGTGTAAAAATATATAAGTTTGTTGCGTATTCGGATGCCAGAAATAGAATTGTCTAAAAATATAAACTTTCTAAATAAGAAAAGTTCTTGAAATGAAATGAAGTTACATACCAGAAATATCGAGTTGTCACATTCTCCCCTGGTTGAAGAAATTTCGTCCCGAAATTTAAGACGAAGAGCGAACAGGAGAGACAACGAGAAATAGATGAGGATATTTCTTTCGCATTTGGTCCTCACGTTCCCACATGAATTCAGGACCTCTTTTGGAGTTCCATCTGACCTTGACGATTTTAATCTTTCTTCTTCGTAGCTTTTGCTCTTTCCAGTCAGATATCTCGATTGGTTCCTCAGTGAAATGGAGTTTGTCATCGATGATAATTTCCTCAGCAGGAACGATGAGCGAAGGATCATGAATAAACTTCTTCAGATTCGACACATGCAATGTGTTATGAACATTGCTGAGCTCCTTAGGAAGACGAAGACGATAAGCAACAGCACCGATTCTTTCAAGAATCTTAAATGGTCCAACATAACGAGGACTGAGCTTTCCCTTCTTGCCAAACCGTACAACACCTTTCCAAGGTGCTACTTTAAGAAACACATGGTCGCCAACAACGAACTCTAAAGGCTTTCGACGATTATCAACATAACTCTTTTGTCGATCTCTTGCAGCCTTGATGCGATCTTTGATCTTGAAAATCTTGTCAATCGTTTCTTGTAATATCTCAGGACCCGTAATCTGACGATCACCAATTTCAATCCAACAAAGTGGCGAACGACACTTTCTTCCATAAAGGGCTTCAAGCGGTGCGGCCTTAATAGTTGTATGATAACTATTATTATACGAGAACTCAACTAAAGGGAGATGAGAATCCCAACTTCCACCAAAATCAATAACACATGCCCTCAGCATGTCTTCCAAGGTTTGAATTTTTCTTTCAGTTTGACCATCGGTTTGGGGATGATAAGCAGTACTCATATCGAGGCGAGTACCGAGAGATTTTTGCAATGATTGCAAAAACGAGATGTAAAGCGACTATCACGATCATATATGATCGCGACTGGCACACCGTGCCGAGATACGACTTCTTTCAAATAAATTCTTGTTAACTTCTCCATTTGGTCAGTTTATTTAATAGGAATGAAATGAGCTGATTTGGTCAATCGATCAACAGTTACCCAAATTGTGTCATGACCACTAGGCGTTCGAGGCAACTTGGTTATGAAATCCATAGAGATTTCTTCCCATTTCCATTCAGGGATCTCTGGCTGTTGTAGAAGACCGGAAGGCTTCTGATTCACTGCTTTCACTCTAGCACAAGTTAGACATTTGCTGACATAAACCGCGATCTCTTTCTTCATGTTTGGCCACCAATATAATTCCTTGACATCTTTGTACATCTTGTCAGCACCAGGATGAATAGAATATTTGGATCGATGAGCTTCATTCAAGATGACGTCGCGAACACTTCCATGATTAGGAACCCATAAACGATCCATGAAGTAAAGGGTTCCATCTTCCTTTGCTTCTAACTGCTTTTCCATACCACGCAAAACTTCACTTTTGATGTTCTCTACCTTCAAGGCTTCAGTTTGGAAATTTATGAACTTGGGAAGATAGATTAGAACGAACAGAAATTGGAAGGGCTCGAACACGATGAGGTTTAGGTTGCTCTTTCCGACTTAAAGCATCAGCTACTACATTAGCTTTACCAGGATGATACTTAATCTCACATTCGTAGTCAATCATCAACTCTATCCATCTGCGCTGTCTCATATTAAGCTCTTTATGATTGAAGATATGTTGCAAGCTCTTGTGATCGGTGAATATTGTGCACTTGGTACCGTAGAGGTAATGTCTCCAAATCTTCAACGCGAATATAACGGCACCCAACTCAATATCATGAGTTGTATAATTCTTCTCGTGGTTCTTCAGTTGTCGAGAGGCATAGGCGATCACTTTGTCATGTTGCATCAATACACAACCTAGCCCTTGGTGCGAAGCATCAGAGTACACCACGAAATTATCGGTTCCTTCAGGGAGAGATAGGATAGGAGCAGAACATAATTTAGATTTTAGAGATTGGAAGGCTGATTCTTGCTTTTCACCCCAGACAAATTTCTCATCCTTATGTGTTAACACCGTTAAATCCTTTGCAATCTTCGAGACATTTTCTATGAATCTTCTGTAGTAACCAGCAAGACCAAGGAATTGTCTTACTTCAGTTGGGGTCTTTGGAGCTTCCCGATTCTTTATGGCTTCTATCTTTGCAGGATCAACGTGGATACCTTCCTTGTTGATAATATGATCCAGAAATTGGACTTCACGCAACCAGAATTCACACTTGGACAACTTGGCGTACAACTTCTCTTTCTCCAACAACTCAAGAATAATTCTTAAGTGCTCTTCATGCTCTCCTCTCGAATGCGAATAGATAAGAATATCATCTATGAAGACGATAACGAATTTGTCGAGATATTGCTTGCACACTCTGTTCATGAGATCCATCAACATAGTAGGTGCATTGGTCAAACCAAATGGCATTACCAAAAATTCATAATGACCATAGCGAGTTCTGAAAGCAGTTTTGGGCACATCTTCATCACGAACTTTTAACTGATGGTAGCCTGAACAAAGATCGATTTTGGAATAGAAACTCGATCCTTGGAGTTGATCGAATAGATCATCAATACGAGGAAGAGGATATCTATTTTTAATCGTTACTTTATTCAATTCACGATAGTCAATGCACAATCTCATTGAACCATCTTTCTTTTTAACGAAGAGGACCGGAGCTCCCCGGGGCGAGAAACTCGGTCGAATGAAACCAAGATCAAGAAGTTCTTGCAATTACGATGAAAGTTCTTGCATTTCAGACGGTGCAAGACGATAAGGAGAATGCGCAATAGGTGCGGCTCCTGGAATTAGATCAATACGAAATTCGACTTGTCTCTGAGGCGGCAGTCCAGGTTATTCACTAGGAAATACACCAGGAAATTCACGAACGATAGGAATGTCCTCAATCTTACGATATTTAGCCTTTGTGTCAACGACATGAGCAAGAAAGGCTTGGCATCCTTTACGAAGATATTTTTGAGCTTTCATAGAATTTATGATTTTTATGTTTTTATTTCGCTGTTCACCTTGAATTATTAAAGTTTCTGTTTTGGATAAGGGAATTCGGATTTGTTTGTTGTAACATATTATTTCAGTACGGTTTTTAGATAACCAATTTATCCCTATGACGATATCAAAACTACCTAGCTCTACAGGCACAAGGTCTATATCGAAAATGTGATCATCTAGGTCAAGCTTAGAACCTCTAAAAACTTCACTAGACCTAACAACTTTTCCATTCGCTAACTCGATTTCATAATTATCTTTCAAACGATCAGGATTTAAATTTAAGAAACTTTTAAAGTCGGTCGACACGAAACTCAAGTCGGCTCCCGAATCAAATAAAATAGAGGCAAAATGATTGTTGACGATAAACGTACCAGTGACGGTATCAGGATTTTCGCGAGCTTCCTGAGCATTCATAACAAATGCTCGACCACGACCATTCTGACGATCATTGTTGTTGTTGGCATTGCGGTTGTTGTTGCGATTATTGTTACGATTGCCATTGTTGTTGTTGTTGCCATTCTGGTTGTTGTTGTTGTTGTTCTGAAGCTTAGGGCAACGATTACGATAGTGATTAGGATCACCACACTCGTAGCAGACATGATTCTTAGGAGGATTGTTAGACGGACACTTTCTGAAATTGTGACCCCAGCGGTCACACTTGAAGTCTCACACTGACCATCATGATGCCAATTACACTTGTTGCACTTGGTCTTGCTTCCAGCATAAGACTTAGAATCAGGATTAGACTGATTGTTGTTCTGATTAGAGGCAGCATAATTCTTAGTCTTCTGATACTTGTTCCCTTTGTAATCACGCTTGTTGTCGTAGGAACGCTTCCCATTTTCATTGTTCGAATTCTCAGAGGATTTGCTAGACACAACTAGCTTGTCTTTGAACGATCCACTTCTCACAGCATCATCAGTCAACCTTGTTGCACGATTCACAGCATCTTCGAATGTCTTCGGTTCAGAAGCAATAAGATGAGTACGAATAAGATCATGAAGACCTTGAAGATACCTCTCAATACGCTTGAATTTAGGGGAAACCATATGAGGAACGAGACGAGAGAGTTCTTGGAATTTAGTCGTGTAGGTAACAATATCAGATCCAACCATGGACAGATTCCATAGTTCCACTTCAACTTTTTGTAGCTCTCTCCTTGGACAAAACTTCTGAGTTAACTGATTCTTGAACGTAACCCAAGTCATAGCATCGACATTTGCACGACCTAAGACTTGCACTTGAGAATTCCACCAGGACAGCGCTTCCTTGGACAATGTGCTAGCAGCAAACTTCGCCATATTCTCAGGGGCACATTGGATGATACTGAAAATAGATTCCACCTTCTCAATCCAGTGGATGATAGCAATGGCACCTTCAGATCCAGAGTAGGTTGGAGGATGACAGGTCGTAAAGGTCTTAAACGACTGACCTTGATGATTAGCATTGGGATCTGAAGTTTAAACAAATAAGGAAAGAAAACGAAAAATGAGTTAAAATGAAATGAAAATAAATGAATTTTCTCTTGTGGAGTCAAATGATATACCGTTGTTTCCACCATTAGATGCACCAGCGGCATTTCCTCTTGCAACGTTCATTTGAGCCATCACTTCAGCGATTCGACGTTTCACCATTTGTTCAACAGTCTCTACATTTCCTCCTTGAGCCATTGATGAATTGCTGATACAAATAATACGATTTAAACAAATAATTAAGAAAAGAATAGTATAGAAGGATTTTAAAGGAAATATATACTTATTATAAGAATCGAAGAATAGATATACAATAGACGTAATAGTAGTAGTAGACGTAGATATAAATAGTCGTAGATATAGTAGTAGTAGGGACATATAGAAAATACAATTTATAGAAATAATAAAATTTATTAAAATATCACTTTTATTAGACACATTCCTAATACATAATATATTTTAAAAGTATGGCACATACGCCAGTACTGAATAAAAGAAAATACTTAAATAGCTAAACGTAAACCTAATAATAGTAATAGAAAACAAATATAGACGATATGTAGATGATTAATCATCTTCCTCTGGCTCAGAGTCTTCCATAGGATCTGACTCTTCTTCTGGCTCTTCCTCTGGTTCTGATTCTTCTTCTGGCTCAGAGTATTCTTCAGGCTATGATTCTGATATCACATCTGGCTCTGGTTCTCGACGTCGTGCAGTTCTTGGAGCAACATCACGCTTTGGTTTCGCAGGCGAACATAACCATATCATGCCACCCTCACGTCGACGATAGATAATAGGACGCTGACCACGAGCTGGAGTAGGAGGACCATTAGGAATAATGGGAATAGGACGTCTTCTTGGGCGACGATGCCATGGAACAACATGAGGTTGTACCACTGCTGGCACTGGAGCAACAAGCACTGGGACTACTGGGACAGCAGCACCACGATCACTATCGGAATCAGACGAAATATCGAGGACACTAGTAGGCGACATTCTACCGATAACGACGCGTAAAATTATTAGATTATTAAAATTTTGGGCTCTCTGACGAATGCTAACTATAAGACTAAGGCAAAACTAACTAGGGAAAATGTTCTAAGCTAAGAACAATGAAACTTCAGGATATGAGACCGAGCGTGCCATGATTATTTTTGTTTTGTAAAAGTTTTCGTTTTTCCCAAAAATCTTTTGTAGTTATAGAATAGGCTTGCTAATTCACTATAACTTAAGCTCCGATACCACTTTGTCACACCCCGCCAAAAATGAGTTTTACTTCATTTAAAATGTTTTACGGAAGAACGAGGGTGTAACGTTCATGATTATATAGGAAAAATTAAGTAAACAAACAACCACGCAATAGCGAAAAATAAAGGTGTTTCGCTTTCCAAAAGTAGAAAGTTTCCAAAAATAGTAAGTATCCTAAAATAGAAATTGTTTTGTAATGAAATGATTGTTCGCAAACTTAATGTTTTAATCATGGCTTACGACAAGCTCACTGCTCATATCCTCCAGTTCCACTACACCTAATTACCTGGAAAAACATAAATAATAAAAGGGTCAACAATAATGTTGAGTGAATCCACAGGGTTATAGTAAAAGTTAAAGTAAAGTGGTTTGCTACCCAAAATGTTTGTTATGAAAATGGTTTATGACTGAAAATGTAAAAGGTTCAACACTCATAAGATATGAGGAATAAATACGAAAAGTAAAGTGCAATTGTAGAAGATCTACAATTACTAATTTAGTTTATGAAAATGTGTTGAACAGGTTGTTATGTTTGACATCGCATGACCATTAACCCCAACAGGTAGCTAGTCTATTGAGTTAATATACCAACCCCTAAGTCCACAATCAACACTTCAACTCCAGTATGTTATGTTCTTTTATGGATATACACTCCCGGAAATGTCTTGGATAAACCAAGTAATGATCAATCGTTAGTTGGGAGGATGAGTGTCAGCCAATAGTACTATCTGCATATCCATGGTCTAGATCCACTAGCTAATGATTGCTGGCAAACCTTAGTCCGGTATAATAATAGTTTGTCATGCCAACGCGATAATGAAAATGTATAAATGTTGTACAGTCATAGTAAAACAGTAGCAATTGTGTTTATGTTTTCCACCCCTTCAGAGACTCCTAGCTTCCTAAATGATATAACTACTAATTAGACTAAGCTAATACAGGCGAATCTAATTACGATATAAGTTAAATGATATGCAATTAATGTTATGTTTTATGTTTTGTGACATCGAATGAATTTGGATCATTGGCCTTAATGGGCCGAAATGAAATGAAATGAAATGGGCTTCGAAATGAAATGAAATGAAATGGGCTTCGGTTAGGCTTATTGGGCCTAGATTGGGCCTATTGGACCACTAGGCTTAATGGGCCTACATGGGTTTAATGGGACACTAGGTTGGGCCACTTGGGCCTCTAATTGGGCTTAGGTCCGATTAGATTGGGACATGGATTGGGCTTGGGCCCATTGGCTTCGGTTTGGGTATAAATGGGCCAAAGGTTTGGGCTTTGGTCCAAATGGGCTTGGATACTAATGGGCCAACTATAGTTTGGGCCCGATAGACTAAGGTAGATCGATATGGGCCAAGTACGGGCCTTGTCCTGATTGGGTATTCGTGTTTGGGTCCACGGTTTGGGTCAAGATTGGCCTTGACCCGGTTTGACTTATAGGTCAAATTAGTCAACTAAGTCAACATAGGTTCACAAGATCTCGGCTAGGGTTTAGTCTAGGATACTACTCGGTCAAACAAGGTCAAACATGGTCAATCTAGGTCAACTAGGGTTCGGTTTTATGCTACTTCGGTTAGGGTTGGCCGGCTAGGCCGAAACCCTAAGGGTTTGGTTCTAGTTTGGTCTAGATCGAGTATAGGTCCGAGTTTAGTGTCTAGATCGGGTAGGGTTCGAGACTAGGGACTAGATCTAGTGTTTATCATGTCAAAGTTCGAGATCTAAGGTTATAGGTAACGGATCTAGCAATAAATCAAGGAATAAACACACACACACATGCATACGGTCGCATACATGCTTGTATGTTCGGACTGCTTGGCTAACCGAGACCATATGGCCTAGGGCCATGGTCTCGGGTTCGGAACAGCAGATTAGCAAGGATAAAGCAAGTAGAAACAAGGGTTTTAGGGTTCATACCTTGGATCAAACGATCAAGAAATGAAGAAGAAGGGGGATGATGGTGAGATCGGACGAATCAAAGGAGATGCTCGGCTTTTGCTTGATTCGATCGGACGAAGGGAGTTGTGAGGTTGCTTGGCCGAATTCAAAAAATGCCTAAGGTTCACTAGATCTCGGCTAGGGTTTTAGAAGAGTTTGAGTAGTAGTAGGACTTGTTTAAAAGCATAAGGACCAATATTGAAGAGATATGGCCAACACCCCAAGGGGTGTTTTGGCCGAGATTATGGTCGAGCAAGGGAAGGAAAACCGGCCACAAAGTGGTCGGGTATCGATTCAAAGTGACGGTTTAGATGGGTTGTACATTCGAGTCACGTTTAAGTTAAATTTGTTACGTTTGTTGTTTAACTGATAAGCTTATTGTTTTAGAAATGTTTTAGCTCAAAAGAGTCATCATAAGGAAATAAAAATGTTGTGTTTACTAAAATAGCCAAACACTAATGTATGGTGTAAAAATATATAAGTTTGTTGCGTATTAGGATGCCAGAAATAGAAATGTCTAAAATAGAAACTTTCTAAATAAGGAAAGTTCTAGAAATGAAGTGAAGTTATATACCAGAAATATCGAGTTGTCACACCATACTTCAATTCCCATATTTCTTGTATCACACCGTAATAAGAATCTTTTTCTATTTTTATCAATTTATCATGATCACGTCTATCGAATTCGGTCGTTGATGCTATCATTGTGACTCCACTGTTCTGCATTGTACTTTTTCTATCTTGATCAATGGTGTAAAATGTATAGCCGTTAATGTCGTAGCCTTGGTAAGATTTTACTCTAACATCTGCTCCTACTCCCAATCTCCGTACGGTGTCTTCAACGTCATCCCTTGTTACCCTCTCTCTCAACCACCTTGCTAATTCCTTGTTCTGATTCTGTATATACCACATTTCATCTTTACCGGGGAAGGTCGACTTTAACAGATCCATATGTTCATCAAGAAATGGAGTAAGGCATGTCATGTGTTTTAATACTACTAAATGAGCAAGTTGTAATTCTTCACGAGGTGGAATTTTTGTATTTTGGAACCAACTCCTCCCTTTCCGTCAAGTCGACCCGAATGACGAGTTTTTGGAACGCCAACACTTTCAACACCTTCCATATATCCTGTACGTGGACCAAAAATATGTGCAACGTAACAATTAGTCAACTATAATATGTTTATACATATATTATATAATATATTAATATGTTTATACTATAATATCTTAAGATACCTTGATAGAACTCGACCACTTCTTCAGAAGTATATCCTTCAATAATACTGCCCTCGGGTCGATTACGGTTTCTGAGATAACATTTTAGTATACCCATGTATCTTTCAAAAGGGTACATGTATCGTAGAAATACAGGACCACAAGCCTTAATCTCTTGTACGATATGAGAGAGTAGGTGAACCATTACATCAAAAAATAAGGGTGGAAAGTGCATCTCTAATTCACAAAAGATAACATAAATGTTTTTCTCCCATTTGTCCAGATCTTCCACATTAATAACTTTTGAGTGAATCTTATTAAAAAACAAACAAGGTTTTGTGATTGTATGACGGATATCAACTTGTAAAATTCCACGAATTGCAATAGGAATCATATGTGTCATCAAAACATGACAATCATGAGACTTCATCCCAAGCAATTTATAGTCTTTCATCGACACAAATCTTTTAATGTTTGTTGAATAAGTTGATGGAACCTTAATATCATGCAAACATTTACAAAACTTTCTTTTTTCTTCCTTCGATGTATTATAACATGCAGGTGGCAGATAAGTACGATTGCCGCGTTGTTCGGGAGCAAGATCTTTACGTATTCCCATCTTGACCATGTCATTACGAACCTTAACTCCATCTTTAGTTTTATACTTAATATCCAATAATAAGCCTATCAAGCTCTCGCATACGTTTTTTTCAATGTGCATAACATCTAGGCAATGTCTAACATCAATATGTCTCCAGTAAGGCAATTGAAAAGAGATTGACTTTTTTTTCCACATGACATCATTATCAATACGAAATCTCTTACCCAACACAACATTAATATTTTCAACTTGAGAAAATGCATCAAGTCGTGTCCTCACTGTTCTGACCTCTATTGTTCCGTCAAACTCAATCGTCATCTTCCTGAAACGGTGGCCCTTAGGAAGGAATCTTCGATGCCCCATGTATACATTTTTTTTGCGATTTCTTAACCACACCGAGCTTGTCCCTTCTTCACAAACAGGAAAAGCTTTCTTACCCTTCGTTTTGTATCCTGACAAGTTACCGTATGCTGGAAAGTCATTTATAGTACAAAAAACCATGGCCCGCAATTTAAAGTCTTCTCTTTTGTAAGCATCATATACGTCTACACCCGAACTCCAAAGAGTTTTCAAGTCATCAATTAAAGGAGACAAATAAACATCAATATCATTACCTGGTTGTTTCGGACCCTGAATAAACAACGACATCATAATGTATTTCCGTTTCATGCATAACCACGGTGGGAGATTGTAAATGCATAAAAGAACAGGCCACGTACTATGACGACTACTCATGTTCCCGAAAGGATTTATCCCATCCGAACTAAGCCCAAACCGTATGTTTAATCTCGTTTCCAAACTCAAAATACTTTCTGTCAATGTTTCTCCATTGCGGTGAATCCGCAACATGTCTGGTTTTGCCATCAATTACACGTTCTTCTGAATGCCAACGACGTAACTTTGCTTCTTTCTCATTTGAAAATAACCTTTTTAGTCTTGGTATAATAGGGAGATACAACAAAATTTTAGCCGGTGGTCCATTTTTTATCACATCATCGTCAACTTCAACCGAATCAGTTTTCCGTTTATACCTCGATGCATTGCAATGAGGACATTTATGGAAATTTGCGAACTCATTCCGAAACAACATACAATTATTGGGACATGCATGTATTCTTTCTACTTCCAAACCCATTGGACACATTAATTTTTTTGCTTGATATGTCGAAATTGGTAATTCATTATCTTCCTGAAGCAACTCGCGTAAAAGCTCTAATAGAGTTGTAAAACTTTTATCACTCCATCCGTTTTTCATCTTTAAGTTAATTAACTTCAACACATCATCAAGTTTCATTAATTTAGATTATTTATATAACGATATTTGTGCTTCATCAAATAGGCGATGTAATTCATCTTGTTCATTAACACCACCCATATTAGTATCCAAGTGATCATTAAAACTTTCATCGAAACGGTCGTTTGAATTGTTTTGATCGTCATCATCATCATCATCATCATCATCATCATCATCATCATCATCATCATCATCATCATCATCATCGTTGTTTGAATCATTGTTCAATGTTGTTGTATATTGATCACTACTATTTAAATTGCTCGAAGATGTGTTCCAATCAAGTATTGATTCTCCATGCCTTGACCAACACGTGTAATTATGCAAAAAACCCATGTCGAAACAAATGGATCTCAATATCCGCGGTATCGGTCAAACTTTTAAAGTTTTTACAAACGTTGCAAGGACACAAAATCTTACGATTTGCATTCTTATAACGATTAGAATCGGCAATCTTAAGAAAATATCCAACGCCTTGACAAATTCAGGAGAACCACGTGAAACTTTGTACATCCAATAATCACGATCAATCTAAAAGATAAATAAAATTAAAATCGTCAATTACATTACAAACTAAAATATATCAAATTAAATATTAAAGTAAACAAATAAAATTGGTTTGAGGGCATTTAAGAAATTAACTCTTTCATGTGTCATTTTATAAAGCCCTATTCGAACAATTAAAGGTTTAATTTCATTTGAAAATGGTTTTCTGTTGGTGTGGGAAAGAAGCTGTGATGCGTACTTCATGGACAACCAAAAACCCTGGTAGAAGGTTTTACTCATGTTCAACAATGGTAAGTTTGATCCGTCACAGATCTAGTTTAATATTAAACATTAATTTAAAGTTCAAATTATTGGTTTTCTTTTTAGCGACGTTCTAAATGTAACTTTTTTGGGTGGCGTGATCCGGCGATGTGTGAAAGATCTACACAAATCATTCCAGGATTACTAGAACCGAAGAACAATCTTGAAATGGAACTGATGGAACGTGACCTAAAGATAAGGAAAATGAAGCTGTATTTGATAGGGATTTGCCTAGTTTTCATAGCATATGCAATGTTTGTCTAAATCCGATGTATTCTCTAGTTATCGAATGTAATGTGTCTATTTTGGAACTATTTTGGCATATTAACATTTCTGAGCCTATTTCCAAGCTTAAAGTGAGATATATTGTAAAAGACAACTAAATAATAAACGAAATTACCTTTAATGAGTAGCAGAATGAACACAGAGTCTCGACGAAGAAGAAAGATGACTATTTCAAAAAGTAACCGTTGTGTACTAAACTGATTAAAAAACATAAATAGGGGCAGTTGCACCGCTCCAAAAAGGAAAAAACCATAAAAATTATATCTAAGGGGCGGTTCCACCGCTCCAAAAAACAACGAAGCACCGTAACAAATAATAATAGCCGTTATCAATTGTTTAAAAGATGCGGTTACATCACTCCAAAGAGTATTATAAGGGCGGTTCCACCGCTCCAGCAAACAAGGAAATAGAAAATTGCATGTTTTATGTAGAAAAAAAATGAATTAAAATAGCATGAATATTATTAATTTGTTGAAACAGGCCATGCATATTTTCAAGACAATAAAATCACATGAATATTAATTTGTTGAAACAGGCCATGCATATGTTCAAGACAATAAAGAAATTAAAAAGAAACCAAATAGTTCATTCCAGTTACTTGAAATAGAAAACGCAAAGATTACAGAGAAGATATATTAGAAAACACAACAATTATAAACAATGAAAACCAACAATTAAAACAGACGAACATTGAACCACAACCCTAGACGACCGTTCTTCTTCTCCAGATTAATCGTGAAATAAACCCATTGGTTGTTTCTTATTCCCAAACTCTGCTTGAAATCCACAAAATCCCCATGAATGGTCATAGGTTCAAAAGGTTTTTCCTCTATGGCCCTGTATCGATCACCAAGGTTCGTCATGTGGAAGCGTTTATAAAATCGATCTCCATTATCCAAGCAACATTTTTTATAACGGTAAAGATCGTGATCCTTCACGAGCTTTGCCGGTACCGTCTGAAAAGATCAACAAATTAAAATTTCATCAAGATTAACATTCAATTTTGTTAAATAATATTTTATTATCAATAATATACAAGAAAATATCGAAATTTATACATACAATTGTGTTGGTTATATCTTCCCTCCATTTGACTGCGAAGTAATGACTCACTAATAGTGGATCATCACTTTGAAAATCGTCAATCTCATCGTCACTGGACACAATAACATGCGTTTCTGGATTTGATGAACTCATCGTGATCAAAAGTAAGTGATTTCTTATCACGGTGGGAGATATAGTAATTGATTATAACTCATGGTTAATCACTTTATGTAATAACTAACTGAGGAAACGAAATGTCGTGTAATAAATTTGGCGCGTAAAAGCAACGTAACCGCTCTAAATAAACGAAAAGTCGCACTTAAAATTAATAATAAAATTTTAATTTTACTATTATCAAATGGGGGTTGATAGCAAACTTAATGCATGGAATAAATATTAGTTAGTTTGTAGTTGATATTGAATTTAAAGCCGTAAAAATTGCAGATAGGTTTTACAGCTTTAGCCTAAACCACTAGATAACCTCTCCAAAAAAGAGAAAACCGCTCCAAAAATGTATTTTTCTTGATGTTTATCCATGCAGTAGCTAGATTGGACTGCGGAATCAAATATTTCTTGAGATTCTCCAATATACGTTAAGATTGTTTTGGTTGAAAAAAGTTACATTCGTAATTAATTTTCCGCTATATAAATCTGATCGTAATTACCATTTCTCAAATATACTTTTTCAAATATGAAGATGTTAAATGTCATTGCTAACTGTTGGGGCATCATCAAGATTCACATGCCAACTATAGCATATATAGTTCGTGTACGTAAGTGAATCTTGATGATGCTGCAGCAGTTCTCAAAATGACAATTTGGAAGTGCGGTTCTTTTATGATGCGCGCCAAAACTTCTACTCACGCCAAAATCAGTTGTATATACAACGCATGCAGTTAGCATTGGTTTTAGATACTTGCTTTTACAACATGAGTGATATCAGTGATGATCAAGAATTACCACAGGAAGTTCCACACGATGATGATGTCCCACACGATGAAGTTCCACATAAATTTATATATTACCCGTATGTGTAACACCGCAAAATTTAGAAAACGTTTTTTTTGAAAGGTGCGGAAACATAAAGATAATAGATAACAGGTTTAGGTTTACAAACCAAACGTCCCAAATAAATTTCCAAAATAAACATTGCTTAAACGGTGTCACTTAACGACATGGCTCAGTTTACAAAGTGAATGAATATAATCTACAAATTCTGTAACGCATAACAAGAAAGAATAAACATATCTACGATCGAAAAGCCACATAACCACATAACACTGTTTGTTCAAGAAGCTCAGTGGTGGTCTTGCAGGATCCTAAAACCATCGTCGGCCCAACGACGGTACCCGAAAGCCTGTACCCAACTCCCCGGTAAACCCCCTTACGTATAACGAATACAGGTAAGGTCCAAATACCATATGAGTCGATACACTATGCCCAGCGCACTGACTTCTCAAACATCGGTTGCCCACTAACCGAGTCATCGGTTACCAATCAAACCGAGTTGTTGCTACCAATCAAGCAAAGTGTTGCTAACAATCAAGCAAAGTCTCTTCACATATGTGCACATAACCTATTTAACTTAACACTATTAAATAGGTACCAAGCAAACAAGTTTGATACGAAAATCGCGTCAACAAAGATAGCACGAAGAAACTTCCACCACTATCCCCAAGGTTCGTGCTGCACGAAGAAAGTTCGTGATGCACGAAGACGTTCGTGACACGAAATTTCCATTTCGCACCACGAACCCTCTTCATGCGGCACGAAGAACTTCGTGGGCATGAAAACGAGTTTCTGTCCGACTTCGTGGCACGAACATTCCGTTTCGTGGCACGAAGGCTGAAATCCGGCATTTTTCAGCACAAGCATGAAAATACCAAACCGATTGTAACCAAACACAAGTTGGAGGTTAAATCCACTCACCGTAACCTTCAATCCCGTAACTCAGTGAGCTAATATCACTGAGTCTCTTTCTCGGTTCCTGTAACAAGTATACCGAATTAGTATCAAATTCACCGAATTGTCACAATCGTCAAACTTAACAATTAACAATACAAGACTCATAAAATACACATTTCATGACATTTACAACTAGTCTAGTGTTATCAACATTTCATTGGGTCATCTATGACCATCTATCAAATTATCACAACTAGTTGGCCCAAACGGGTCAAAACCCGAACATAACTATACACTTCCAAAACTCCACCATTTAGCACACATTCACTACAACTAACAAGTCATAATCATGTAACAATTCATCAAGTTCATAACTACCAACAATCCAAGCATCTTACTTCCAAATTACTAGTTCAACAATTTTGACCCAAATCATGCAAACACTAGATAGATATTCCATCAAAACATACTATACTTGATTTCTCAACATCCATAACTTACTAAACATGTTTTCTCAGCCTAATGAACAATTCCAACCATTCAAACATCAAGAAATCCAAGGTTTGTCAAAACCCACCTTCAACATCCACCATTAATGGAGGTTGAAGGTGATTTTCACCAAACCTTGTCTCCTTTCAACAATCAACCATACATTACATGTCAAACCTTGCATAAACACATAAAACAACATCCATAGGAAGATTCGCCCATAAAATACTAGAAATCACAAACCCTAGTTTAACATTTTGTCAAGCACTTCAAGAGATATAACAAGGAACAAGATCTTACCCAAAGCTACCACAAAAAAACGAGATTTAGACAATGAATGAGGAAGAAATCTTCAAAAAGTGTTTAAGAACACCAAGAAAAGTGTTCAAGAACACCAAGAACACCAAAAAAGGTTTTGGAGATAATTTGCTTTTGAAAGAATAAGGTAAAATGACAAAATGAGAAGAAGCAAGGAAAAAGAAGGATCCCCTCCCCCTAAATCTGCCGAGTTCACACAAGGAGGGGGGGGGGGGGGCACTTTTGATTTCTTTTATTTTACTTTTAACAATACAATACCAAAAAGTCCCGTTCGTAGTTAATTTATTTAAAATACCAAACGAACTCTATTTTTAGCAACGAAAATATATTCGGAAACGAAATTAAAAGGAGAATCCAAAAATATAAAAATCATACAATCATTCAAACATTCTAGAAATCAGATATTTTAATCCCTTGATTAAAATATCTCAAAAGGTCAAACAATTCATCTAACATTTAATCACTTTATTCCACATATGGTCAAATAGATATTTATCAAATACCAATACATACCTAAAACAACTAGGCCAGTTTAGGATGTTACAGTATGAAGAAGTCCCACATGCAGTTCCACGTGATGAAGGTCCACCCGATTTCTTCGTTCTAGAATGGCGTTCCTCCATGAAAAACAGAATTGTATGTATCTTGTTAAGTATATTTAATTTTTCTTACTTTTCATTAAATTTATAGTATAAAGTAATTTATTTTTGTTTCAAACTATTCCAACAAAATTTGTCCGGGATCACCGCCTTTGGAATGAGCATCCTCTTGTTTTTGTAGAAAATCTTGATGTCCCATTCATTAGGATTTATGATTTGAAAATCCACGGTGATCGAAGAAGGAACAATGTTGGTTTTATGGACCATATGACTATAAGAGGTGATTTTGTTGAGTTCAGAAGGAGGATGGGCATCCAAAGGAACCAAAATTGAAGTTCACCCTTGATGTTGAGAAAAACAAAAATAATGTTGAAGGGCTTACGTTCACCGTTTCTCTTCTTTGATGGGCATGTATGTTAGATTTGGTTTGATGTTTGTCATTAGGTTGTACCTGATCTTTCATGGGAATGAAAACGTTCTATTTCTTCTTAATTTGTATTGAATCGGCATTAATTACTACTTAATGAAAACATTTAATTACTTGCACAAGATTGAAAAATGAAATCATTAATTAATTACTTGCATGAACAACGTTTGTGAATTGAAGGACTTTATTTTTTGAATAAAATAGTTTAGATGTAGATGCGAAGTCCGCACCACCAAATGGTTTTGTTACTGCGGGGTTCAAACGTCCGCACTAATAGTTATAATATAGGTGCAGGGCTTGGTCAACCGCCCTATCAAAATGTTATGTTACTGCGGTGCTTGGACAACCGCCCCAACAAATATTTATGTTACTGCGGTTTGGTAGGGACCGCTCCAACTAATATGTTTGTTAATTTTTCTGTTTATCTTATTGTGCGAATCTGATTTGTTAATGCGGCCACCGCAGTATAAATGTTTTTGAGCGCGCACCTTCAAACCTTTTTTGAACTAGTGGGGATATGGTTTGAACTCTCATATTTATGAATTATTAATGTAATACCATGTTAGGATCATTTATATTGTATTCAATAGTTAAGGGACTAGTTGTGACACTTTGTATAAGTGTTAAACTAGTTATTAGCTTAAACCATGATGATTAGTGATATCGTATTTAAGGAAATCTTGTATTCACTAATTGTATGTTTTTCCCACATAATCGAAATTACACTTTGAAAGCATCCTTCCCTCCATCTCATTCTCTCTCAACTCACACACTCAAGAACATACACTTACACTTACTTGATTCTTCATCTTTGATCAAATCACCATGAAATGACTTGAATTCGATAACATTCGATCTCTCATTTGGTATCAGAGCAAAAACTCTCAAAGAGTAGATCCAATTTCGTGGTGAAATGAGCTAGATCTGAGATATTTGAAGAAAAGTTCGTTCGTTCTCTCTGATTTTAATTCGAAAATTTTAATTCGAAATTTTTTCTGTTTGAATTGAAGATTTGATTGAAGATTCATGTATCTCCAGTGATTCTAATAGGAATAGAATCAAATTTCGATCAATTCCTTTAACAATTGATCGTTATTCACTGATTTTTGTGCAAAAGTTGAAAAACTCAAAAAGTGTATGAAATTCAACAAATTCGATCTGTAGTGTTATGGATTGATGAATATTAATGGATTCGATTGTTAGGAAATGAATTTCGAGCAGATCGTGATTGGAATCATGAATTTGGTCAAGAACTGAGCAAGATTGGATCAAAAGAGTGAAGTTTTTGATGTTGCGTACAAGTGTTCGTCATCAAGAACACCATCCAGCATCATCTTCGGCCCACGCTTGAACTTCGGCCCGAGAACTATCTTCGGCCCGAGCTTCTCAATTGTTCAATTTGTTCGGCCCAATTCATTCGATCTCTCAATTTGTTCGATCAATCAACGCTGTTTGTTCGGCCGGAACTTCTTTAGTGCTCGGCCCAAACTTCTCTAGTGCTCGGCTACTTTGTTCGGCCCAATCGAAGCTGTTTGTTCGGCCCAAACTTCTCTAGTGCTCGGCCCGAACTTCTCTAGTGTTCGACCTTAGTCTTCGACTCAACTTAGTTCGGCCCGAACACATCATCGGCTCACACCAAGTCTTCGGCCCTACACAGACTTCGGCCTTACACAATCTTCGGCCCAATCTGTTAGAACCCAGACTGTTCGGCCCAATTAATTCTCGGCCCGAACACTATACTCTTCGGCCCATTAACGTGTAAGCCCAATACAACATTTAAATCATTTTGAGATGACGTCAAAAGATGCACATTCCATCGGAACCGATCTCAAACCTCCGGTGTTATACAGAGGCGAATATGCACAGTGGAAGAAACGATTTCTCCACTTTATTAAAAATCAGGAATTGGCAACTGAAATTCTTGATTCTCTTGAAAATGGTGTTGCTGTATTTTATGAGGATGTTATTGCAGCCCCAAATGCAAATCCACCAGTTCTTGGTGGTCGAACTCCACTCTCTCCGGCTCGATATGATGCTCAACAAAAACAACGAGCTAAAGCATATTTACAATCTTTTTCATTTGTGCTTCAAAGTTTACCAAATGAGATCTATAACAGTTTAGATAGTTTGGAAACCGGAAAAGAAATTTGGGATGAAATACGATAGCAAATGGAGGGAACTGTTTTAGGAAACAAGGCAAAAATGGTTACCACTTTAAATTCCTCTCAATCATTTAAAGCTACAACCGGGGAAGAAATGGAAAGCACATATCATCGTTATTGTAATTTGTTGAATGAACTTCGTAGAAACAATATGAAAAAGGAAAATCTTGAGATCAACATCAAGTTCATCAACAGCCTTCTTCATGAGTGGGCTATGTTTGGAAATAGTGCTATGCAACAAAAGGATCTTAGCTCAGTTGAGGTTCATGAACTTTATGAGTATTTACTACAAAATGCACCCATGGTGAAAGACATCATCAAATCCAGACAAGAAACAGCCAATACTCTTGATACTCTTGCTCTTCTTACAACGGATACGAAGGATGATATGGAGAAAGAACTGGAACAAGTCTTACAAGCTATGTCTTTCATCTCAAATTATCAGAAAAAATATTACTCAAAGCCAACAAACAACAATCACAGGTCTTCGTCCAACTTTAAGTCTACACCATCTGCTTCAAACACAACTGACAAATCAACAATCACACCTTTGGATCTTACAAAGAAATGCTATAATTGTGGAATTGCTGGTCATTTCTCCCGTGATTGCAAGAAACCTAAAGTTCGGGATTTTGAATATTTTAAACGAAAGATGTTAATAGCCAAGCAAATTGAGACATACAAGGTGTTATTAGCAGAAGATCTTCAGTGGATGGAAGACTCAGATCCTGAGGATGAAGAACATTCAGCAAACCTATGCTTCATGGCGAGAGAAAATGCTGAGATTTCTGATCGTTTTAATGAAGAGGCAAACAAAGAAATTGAGGTAATCAGTTCTCTCTTGTCTAATTCTTATAATTCGATTGATTCTGATAATTGTTTTGTAACGAACCAGATTTCTTAAATTGATTCTTTAAAACATAACCTTTTAAGTGAAAAAGAATTAAATACTAAACTTCTAGAAAGTTTGACTGTTTTAGAAAAAGAACATGAACAATTTGCTCATCATGGTGAACAACTTGTACGTCATATTAAAAAAAATCAAAATTTCAAACAAGAGAATCTGGAGTTACAAAATCACGTATCAGAATTGAAGGTTAAATATGAGAACGATATTAAGCATTTGTCTCATACAATTTCTGAAAAAGAAATTGAAATAACCAATCTTAAAAACACACAAAATTCAACATCAAATGACCAAAATGATAAATATTACAAGTTATACATTGAAACATTTCATGAATATCAAATAACTAAAAACTGGTTGGAATGTAAACAAAAAAAATTCGATGATAATGAGAAACAGTTTAAATCGTTAAACTCACAAATAAAAGAATTATCTGAAACCCTACATGAAAACGACATCAAAACATCACGAGAATTGAATAGCAAATTGAATGTCATACATCAACTTCAATATGATAAATTTCAACTTTCTTCCCACATCAAACACTTAGAATAAATAATTGCCAAACGAGGACAAACTGATCAAATTATTCATTTGAACAAGCCTAAGGACTTCAAATATTTCAATTCAAGAGAAGGGTTGGGAGCTAATAATCCTGAATATCTTAAAATGGCATGTCACGTGCTTCCAACAGTGTATGATTCTAAATACATGCATGTAGATATTTGGCAGAGCTTCCTTCCTATGACAGATGAAGAAGAAGAAATTGAGGCCTTCACAAAGCTAAAAAGGAGAATGCACAAATTAGTTTCAGTTACACTGAATTAAATAAAACATATGAAACTAAAAAGGCAAAGTTTTAAAATGATGATTATTTTCCTATTATACAACCAGAAGAATTTGAAATCAAAGCAAATGACGTTCTTCAACAAAAAGTAACACCAAAGATTTATGTTCCCTCTCTAATTCTAGAAAAGAAAATTTGTCAATTGGAAACCAAAATAGATGAAACACATCAGGCTTTTGATAAAGAAAAATCTGTTTTACAAACCAAAATTTCTGAATTAGAATATAAAATTGATAAAACACATAAATCTTTTGATGAAGAGAAACTAAAGTTGCAAATAAAAATTAAAAATTTAGAATCTAACTCATCTAATCTTAAGAAGTTTAAGAAGCCTAGTGCATCTATGAACTTAGATTCTCCTTTAACTGCAAAGAATAAATGTAATAGCTCAAGAATGTTTTCTCCTGTAATGGCATATCGTGATTTATATACAATCAAACAATCCGAGGTAAATAGAGGAAATTCTAAACCTAAACCGAAATCACAAGTATGTTCCTCTACCAAGCATAAGCCTAGGAGATCCACAGTCCCCTAAACTCTGATAAGAAAGTAAATGCTCTCAAACAAGTTAATAGAGGAAATTCCGCACCTAAAAGTTCGAATAAATTAGGTTCCTCTTATAGAATTAAGCATTCTCAGATGGATAAGACTAAACCGTCAACCGTGTTGAAACATTCTACTCCTTCAAAGAAAATCTTTTCCAAAACTAAATCTTTATGATATTCAAGAAAAGATTTACTTTCATTGGCACCAACAACAACTTTTACTCAAGTGCCAAAAACAACTCTTAAAACATTCACGATCCTCAAAGAACAATGGGTTCCTAAAACTCCAAAATCTCAAATAATTCCCCGAACATTATTTGAAAGTGAAACCTCACGTTTCAACTTTTCTTGGAATTCTATATCTTTAAATCAAATCGATACAACTTATCGGTGGTTTCATTCCCACACTAACACTGTAGGACCCAAACAAAAATGGGTACCAGAAGTTGTTTAATTTGTTTTGTAGGAGAATGACTTATACATAATTCAATGTATAACTCGAACTTCATCAAATGGCTTATGCACACATCAGTGTATAACCCGCTCCTAACCGAGATGGCTTTCAAGTTCATCAGCTTGAAACCCACTCATAATCTGTAAAACATATAATCGTAATAACTCTTTCCCACCCCTCTACTGCTGTTAACAGGTACAATTCTGATCTTCAAATGTTTTTTATCTATCTTTATTTTGTCGAGGGGGAGAAATATTAATTCTAGGGGGAATTAGTATTTCCAGGGGGAGAGACTTTCTAATTTTATAACTTTTATACCCGTTAGAATAATTAATTGATAAATTTTTTAAAAAGACAATACGTTCCCATGGTTTGCCAGAACCGGCCTTACCTTCCAAGGGAAATACTTTTTAGCCGATTGGTAAATGTGAGGGTACGTATAAGTCTAGGGTATAGATTTAGGTGAGTGCAAGGTGATGTGAAAACATGATAATAACAAGAAAACACAAATTTGAGTGCATCCAAACAGCCAACAAATCGGGCAACCTCACAAAAATGTGATCATTCATGTGTTGAATGTTTCACCAGTCTTAACTGGCCCAGTCAAGCATCTGCGCTCCACCACCTAATGGTGATTTTCGGTTATTACAAGTAACAAAAACGCAGCTGAAAGATTTAATCACCATGAACGGATCTTGATATCAATCATACAATTAAACTATAAGAAATCAAAGAGAATGGTATAAGAATTCATACCCTAGTTGCCTTTGATTATTGTGTATTCGGATGGAGTTGATGATGGATTGAAACCAAGTATTCAATTAGAATACCTCTAAAAGAAAGTCCACACAACACTTCAAGAACACCAAAGGAGGATGCTAGTCCTTGATTCTTGAGAGCAAAAAGGAAGCAAAAGATGGGATGTCTTGTGTGTGTGCCGTGAATTCACAAGGCAAGGGAGGGAGTTTATGAAGTCATTTACACTCCATAATGATGCCTTAATTCCCATTAATGATTTCCATAAACCATTGACAAATATTTACACACAAGTCCTTATCTTTTGTTCCTTCTAGTTTGCTCACATTAAGGTTTCAATATTAACATTTAATATTAAACTTATATATAAGCATGTAGCTTATATTAATATATATAATGTAATTACCCTAATTACACTATATATCTTATGGTGTTAAGTGTTTAAGTGTGTGACCCTTTAGGCTCACAAACTACTAGCCATATAACTATATGTTATACGCGTGAAGCATATTCCAACAGCTTCCACTTGCGCACGTGATAACATCAAGTAGTTATACAAGCAAAGGTTAGAGTCTAGCAACCCGCCAATGCCCATAGAAGTACATGAGGAGTTTCATAAAATCTTTGTTCAAAGTTTTCGAGCAGTTATCCTTTTGTTACTGATACTATGTTGAATTTTAGACAAGGATAAATGTCAATCTAAAATTTCAACGATTCTGTTTCTCGATCTATACATTGAAGTAGATTACCAAAACCAATCAAGATTCATCTTGATTACCTTTTGGGTGTGGCCACACATACATCTATTCAAATCATCGAGGGGCCCAGTAGTATCTAATCCACATGCGTGGAGGAACAAATTCTTTGTTGACTGCACGTGTCTGTCATATGCTTAATGACAAACCCGATAATGGTTGTTATAGCAGCCTTATTCAGGTTAGCGTTTAACCATATCAAAGTTTGCCCCTCTACATACACAAACCAACTTGCATCTCAAGTCAGAGGATAAGTGACAAAGCCTTTGTGAGATTCACTTGTGACATAAATCCAGGAAGTGATTTCTCATAGGTTGGGTCAGTCCAATTGTGCATCAATATGAACAACATGTGAGTTTGATTTTATCATCCTTAGCCATACTAAGATAATGTCATCAATGCCCTCAGATTTGTCTTAATAATATTCCCATATTATTAATATGACAATGGACAGTTTAGAATATAAAACGCAGTATATATTCATGGATATAAACATGCAAATATAGAACACAGTAGATATTCATATAAAAACGATCATATCAAATATATCAATTTATACCAATAAAAACTGCTCAATGTTCCATTATCCAAATACTAAAACAGATTACATGAAACTACTAGCTGGTCGAAGTCCAATGTTTCTAGCATGCTCAATATGTTTGGTACATGACATTGGCTTCGTGAAGGGGTCAGCTAAGTTGTCATCTGTATGAACTTTGAGCAAGCGTACATCTCCCATTAGGATCGCATCTCTAATGTAGTGAACCTTCCTCCGGTAATGTCTGGCGCCTTTCTGAACACCAGGTTCGTTGGCAATGATGATAGCACCTGTGTTATCACAGTACATATCCATGGGTCTTTCATTACTGGGGACAACTCCAAGCCCAGAAATGAATTTCCTCATCCAAACAGCTTCCATTGCAGCTTCAGTAGTTGCAATGTATTCAGCTTATGTAGAAGACATAGCGATAGTGCTCTGCTTCGCACTTTTCCAATCAACAGCGCCTCCGTTCAAAACGAAAACATACCCCGTTTGAGATTTGGAATCATCTCTATCAGTCTCAAAACTAGCGTCAGAATAACAAGTAACGCTTAGCACATTTTGAGGCTCACCACCATAGACAAGAAACATATCTTTAGTATTCCTAAGATACTTCAGTATGTTCTTAACAGCAGTCCAGTGACTCTCACCTGGATTCTGTTGATATCGGCTTGTAAGGTTCTGTGAGAACGCTACATCAGGTCTTGTGCACCGCACAGCATACATGATAGATCCTACTGCCGAGGCATAGGGGACATCACGCATACGTTTCATCTCATCAGGTGAGGACGGTCCTTGAGTCTTACTCAAGTGTACATTGTGTTGCATAGGGAGACTTCCACGTTTGGAAGCATCCATTCTAAATCGTTTTAGAATCTTATCAATGTACGCACTTTGACTTAGTCTGATTAACCGCTTTGATCTATCTCGGTAGATCTTTATACCAAGTATATATGCCGCTTCCCCAAGATCCTTCATAGCGAAGCACTTCCCAAGCCAGGATTTTACATCTTGTAGCATTGGAATGTTATTTCCTATGAGTAGTATGTCATCGACATATAGGATTAGAAAGACGACAATGCTCCCACTAGCTCTTACATATACACATGGCTCGTCGGGATTCTAAGTAAAGCCAAACGTTTTGACTTCCTCGTCGAATCTTTTGTTCCAACTTCTGGATGCTTGCTTTAGTCCATAAATGGACCTTTGAAGCTTACATACTTTCTTTGGGTGTTTTGTATTAACAAAACCCTCAGGCTGAACCATATAGACATCTTCATCAAGGTGTCCATTCAAGAAAGCAGTTTTAACATCCATTTGCCAAATCTCATAGTCATAGTACGCTGCTATGGCTATGACAATCCTAATAGCTCTAACGTCGGCAACAGGCGAGAAGGTTTCATCATAGTCAATCCCGTAGGTTTGAGTGTAACCTTTTGCTACCAATCGAGCCTTATAGGTGTGTACATTTCCATCCATGTCGGTCTTCTTCTTGAAGATCCACTTGCTACCAACAGTCTTACTGTTAGGAGGAAGATCAACCAAAGTCCATACTTGGTTATCTTTCATGGATTGCATTTCCGCGTTCATAGCATCAAGCCATTTGTCAGATTCAGAATCTGCTAATGCAGCTCGATAGTTAGGGGGTTCATTATGATCCCCTAAACTCAGCTCCTCAGCATCGATTTGTAAACCATATCGTTCAGATGCATGAGGTGTCCTTGCGGACCTTCGAACGGGGACTTCATCATTTTGAGGTGCAACAGGAACAGTTTCATGTTCAACCTCATCTTGATGTTCGCTAGTATCTACAATAGGTTGTGCATCTTCATCGCTTGGAATCTCATCAAAGTCGATGGTACTCCCACTTGCTTCTTGTGAAATGAGATTGCTCTCAAGAAACTCAGCATAACGAGCAATAATTACTTTTTGCTCAGGTGGGTAGTAGAAATAGTAACCCATTGTTTCCTCAGGGTATCCTATAAAGATGCACTTGACAGCTCTGGGTTCAAGTTTGTTCAGTGTGTCTCGTTTCACGAGAGCCTCACAACCCCAGACCTTCAAGTAAGACAAGTTAAGGACTTTCCCATGCCATATCTCATATGGTGTCTTTTCAACCTTCTTGGTGGGAACCATATTCAGTATGCGAGCAGCCGATTTGAGTGCATAACCCCAAAAGGATAGAGGCAGAGTTGTAGGACTCATCATCGATCGGACCATGTCAAGAAAGGTGCGATTTCTCCTCTCCGATACACCATTATGCTGTGGTGTATAAGGGGGAGTGAATTGTGAGACAATCCCACAATTCTTAAGATGGTCTTGAAACTCATGGCTCATGTACTCTCCTCCTCGATCAGAACGGAGAACCTTTATCTTCTTGCCGAGTTGATTTTCTACTTCATTTTGGAAGGCTTTGAACGTTCCAAAGGTTTCATGTTTATGTTTAATCAAGTAAACATAACCATAACGACTAAAGTCATCTGTGAAAGTAATGAAGTAGGTAGCACCTTCCCTAGTTCGAGTTCTAAAAGGGCCACATACATCAGTATGTATGAGTCCAAGTAGATCATTGGCTCTTTCGCCTACATGGGAGAAAGGCTTGCGCGCCATTTTACCAGATATACAAGAAACGAATTTATCAAATGATTCAGAATCATCTGATTTTATAAGTCCATCCTTTTGTAATTTCAAAACGCGTTTCTTGTTAACGTGGCAAAGGCGACAATGCCATAGGAAAGTAGAATCCAAGTTCTTCTTGGATTTCTTGTTGCGACATGTATAAATAGAACTACTGTTTGTGATACAATTATGCATGTCAATCTCAAAGATACCATCACGAGGAATAGCATTAAAGTAAATAACATTATTCTTTGAAACTGAAATACCAAAATCCGTAAAAGTATGAATAAAACCATTATTCCACAAACAAGAAAGCGATACTATACCCCTAGTAATACTAGGCGCATAGTGACAATTGTCTAATACAATAATTAAACCACTAGGAAGGATTAAATCATAGCTTCCTATAGCTTCGACCGGTGCACGCATCCCATTGCCTACGTACAAATCCAAAGCTCCATGGTTTAGCTTTCTACTTCCCCTTAGACCCTGCATGGTATTACAAATGTGAGTTCCACAACCAGTGTCATATACCCATGATTTCTTAGGGAAAGCATATAGTTCTATTGTGAAGATACTTGATGTGCCAACCTTGTTGGCTTTGTTCTTCATCAACTCCGCCAGGTAGGCAGGACAATTCCTCCTCCAATGGCCTGTTTCACCGCAGTGATGGCAAGCAAGCTCCTTAGCAGGGTGCTCCTTATGAGTAGGTGGGGGAACCTTTGGCTTGGGCTTGTAAACTTGCTTTCCCTTGCCATGGCCCTTAGCAACTACTTGCGGTTTCGGTTTTCGGATCTTCCCTTGCCTTATAGCAAGGACAGTAGGGGCCGGAGTTTTCTTGGGTAGGCTTGCTTCCGTTTGTTTCAGCATAGCATGTAATTCGGCGAATGTCTTCCCCATACTATGCATATGATAAGTCATGAAAAACGGTGCAAAATCCTTATTGAGGGACGTTAGAATCAAGCTAATCCCAAGGATGTGCGGCATAGCGTAACCAAGCTTCTCCATTTGGTCTAAGTAGCTCTTCATCTTCAAGAGATAAGAGCTAACAGACTGTCCCTCCTCCTGCTTGCAAGCGTGGAAGGCTTTGACAGTGTCAAAGAGTTCCTGCTCGGCTTGCTTTTGATACATGGCTTGTAGTTCACGCATCATATCAAATGCAGTGAGGTCCTCGAGATTCTTTTGAATCTCGGGAGTCATGCTCACTAGCATAAGTGCGGCGACCTCTTGTTGTTCGTTAAACCTCTTGGTATAAGCCGTACGAACAGCAGCGGTGGCGGTAGCAGCAGGGGCAGGGGGCAGCGCCTCCTCCAAATGGTGGTACTTGTGCTCGGCCCTAAGGACAATCCTTAGGTTTCGAGACCAGTCCACAAAGTTCGTTCCATCAAGTTTCTTTTTTTCGAGAACGGAACGAATGGTGGTGTGTGTTAGGGTTTGATTGTTTGAAGTCATCTACAAAATTACAAAGTTCATTAATTAGTATTTTCAATAATAATGTCTTTTAATAAATTAACTACCCAATTAATTTTAATTAAAAGCTAAGATCCCATTGAGCTTCTATCATCGCATCAGTTGATCTGCTAGAGATGATAGATCCAATAGGTAGGTGACGATCAACAATTGCATTACAAGTGCAACTCTTAGAGGTATGGGACTTCATGGCACCTAGTGAACAAGCATCTAGGGTCAAGTGGCATGTTTGTCGCATCTTCGCCTCGAGTTAAGGTCTCGCCATTAACTTGATTAAGTCATCCAATGTGAAATCATGTCAAAATAAATCTAGGTCTCACCGTAGTGAATAATGACCTCGGATCTAAATTCAAACCACGTCTCACGTGAATTCAAAAATAGAAGCAAGTGATTATCAACCGATTGGACGGCGTGACTTAAATTTTAGGTATGTTTAAATTTTAATTGATAAAATTTTATTAAGATATGAATGAATCATGTACTTCATTCATACCACTTCATAAGTCTTGTAATAAATGGTAAAAACTTTTAGCGATTATTAAGTGATAAGTTACAAATCATATGTAAACTTAGTTTAATCTCAAAACGATTTTAGATTAAAGGTTTAATCATCTATGATTAACTAGTAATCATCGATGATTAAGGGTTTGAATGTTTTAATGTTTGTGTCTAAAAACCATTTTTAATTGTTTTACTACTTGTATCTAATAGAAAAGAAAAACAACCACAAACAAAGAATAAAACATGCAACAAATTTTGTGCAAACCTCGACCGATGAAATCCTAGGTTCGGTCATGTGAGTCATCACGACGGACCGAAGGGTCAAACTAGGGGACGGGCCAACATGAACCCAAACGGGCCTACATAAACCCAATGGGCTCCCACTTGCTCCAAGACATTCTTGAGCAAGTAGAACCCAAAATTGTGAAAAAGTGTAATCTGCCAGAAAATTCCAGCAGACTTTGATGCCCGAAAAGTCACTGAAAGAATCTTCGTTGGTCTTCCCGACCTTCTGGAAAGTTGTAGCCCACGACTTTGCAAGCATTTTAGGCTTTTGAATCGCCCAAAACGGAGTCCGTATGCCTCTGGAAAACCTGTTTTCGTACAGCCCTCGCTTTTGTGACGGAAATTTGTTGTTTTCTTCATTAGTCTTCAATATTTTGTATCAACAATTTACAATAAAAAGATAAAATAAATACAATCTATTCTATTACTTTTACATTACAAATTGCCCCAAAAATGGCACCAAAAATAAAATAAAAATAAATGAAACAAATTACAACAATTAAGCCAAAAAAAAAACAAGGCTTTTCCCAAACAACCAAACATCAACCACATTCATTCACAAATGGTCTAGGCTTTCATCGGTTTGCACAAACAAGCAACAATTAACAAGGCTTTGGCTTGGGATATGGCAAAAATACATGTTTTGCCATATCAACAACATGGAATTAAAAAATAAATTCCAAGCCAAATAATCAAAAAAATACAATAACAAGATTAATTTTTTTGATATGATTTTGTAACAAGTGACAATAGGGTTCCAAAAATACCATATTTTAACCCATGTAGTTAATTTAAAAATCGAAAAAAAAACCAAAACCCGTGAGGTTTTTTTTTTTTTTTTTTTCTTTCTTCCGATCGGGTTCAAAAAACTACCAAAAAAACTTGGTTTTTGCCACTTTTTACAAAATCTAGATAATTATATGATTAATATAATGGCTCTCTGATACCACTAATGGTGATTTTCGGTTATTTCAAGTAACAAAAACGCAGCCGAAAGATTTAATCACCATGAACGGATCTTGATATCAGTCATACAATTAAACTATAAGAAATCAAAGAGAATGGTATAAGAATTCATACCCTAGTTGCCTTTGATTATTGTGTATTCGGATGGAGTTGATGATGGATTGAAACCAAGTATTCAATTAGAATACCTCTAAAAGGAAGTCCACACAACACTTCAAGAACACCAAAGGAGGATGCTAGTCCTTGATTCTTGAGAGCAAAAAGGAAGCAAAAGATGGGATGTCTTGTGTGTGTGCCGTGAATTCACAAGGCAAGGGAGGGAGTTTATGAAGTCATTTACACTCCATAATGATGCCTTAATTCCCATTAATGATTTCCATAAACCATTGACCAATATTTACACACAAGTCCTTATCTTTTGTTCCTTCTAGTTTGCTCACATTAAGGTTTCAATATTAACATTTAATATTAAACTTATATATAAGCATGTAGCTTATATTAATATATATAATGTAATTACCCTAATTACACTATATGTCTTATGGTGCTAAGTGTTTAAGTGTGTGACCCTTTAGGCTCACAAACTACTAGCCATATAACTATATGTTATACGCGTGAAGCATATTCCAACACCACCAACCACTCAGATTCCTCTCAATAGGAATTTGTTTCATTCGTCAGGGGACGTAGCACATAATCTATCGACTGCTCATTCGGAGTATGTTGATATTGAAATCAATAACCTCCTGGCCCGGGTTACGTCTTAATTCAATGCACAGTGTGTCTAGGTCCACTAGTACAAAAAACATCAATCGCCATTACAAAAAAATGTGGCCATAAATCATTAGCCACAGTTTTATTTTACATCATAAGCGTAGTCTATTCTCCCACATTTTAAAGTGCATATATGGCTACGCTAAATATTAGTGGCCATATCATATGAAAAAGTGTAGCGATAGGATACAACCGTGGCTAATGGTTACCATATAGTCATATGTAATTAAAACGACAATAGTTGTAATCCTACTTTTAGAGACGCAATATATTGTAAATTATGGCTAATGGTTACCATATAGCCACATATCGTTATGTTAGTTGTGACTACAAGCCCGCTTTTAGACACATAGTTTTATATACAATGTGACTAATCTATTATGTATTGTCACGCGTAGTTATGTTGAGGGTGACCGTAAAGTTCTTATGGACACTTAAGGTCTTTGTAACTGTGGCTATAGGTAAACCTGTAGCCACAATAATTTTTTTAATCCGTGACTTTTTATATCATTTGGCCACAATAAAAAAATACGAACATGGTTATTATTTCCTTTTTTACCTGTCAAACCCGATTGGTAATAGTCAAACCCTAGTAAAAAAGTGAGTTAAACTGTTAATTTGTCGGCCAAAGAATTGCACTGCACCGAGCCTTAAGTCAAATGGTCACACAACGCGAATCATAAGGGACTCAAGCTTTAATTCCTTCAACATAGTTGGTGCACACTTCTTTTTATAGTGAAAGTAATTCCCAAACTTTCATACAAATAACAATGTGGGATAACATTTAGCCACATTTAAACAAATTAACGTGACTATTAGTTTCTTTTAGACACATAATCAATTTAACTGTAGTCGTAATCTTGATATAGCCACATAAAAAATTTAGTGACAATTTTTTGTCCTATAGCCACGCGACACACAACAATGATCGTGGTTGTATACTAACTTTCAACAACAACGACTTCATGTGGCTAATAAACACATATGCCCATCACACTTAATCATGGCTATGGTTTTCCCTTTAGCCACATAAGTCGTTGTCATATATATGTGATCCTTGATAATATTTAGCCATATTTAACATTATTAACGTGACATTTTGCTACTTGTAGACACAAATCTATATACGATTAAATGGTGATTATAAACTAAGTATAGAGATATAATTTAATTTTACCTTCACCATTGCTATTATTTAGGTTATGGCTACACAGAATTTTAGTTTTATCTTGATTTTATTTAGGGTATGGCAAATATCCATCATATAGCCACATAGACAAATAAAGGTTTTAAGTGACTATTGTTTATTGTATAGCCACATAACACACACAATAATGACCGTGTGTGTTACTTCTTTCAACAACAATGAATTTAATGTGGCAAATGAATACCAATTTTTGAACACACAAGTAGTTGATTCATATGGCTAAATACGTGTCTTTCGCCTCACGTATTAACCGTCACAAAATAATATCACTTGTAAACAAAACAAATCATGGCGAAAAGTGTGACATATGGCCACGCTATATGACCGTGGCTAGCAATGGACACGTTTATCATGTTAACTCGTGGCTAAAGTGTTCAAATCTAAGTTTCAATTGCCACAATAATTTAGAAAAAAAATGTGTCTAAAACAACATTAGAACATTATTTGTGACATTTAGCCACACGAACATGTCAACCTGTGGCGAGGTTGTTTAAAAAAAATCGTGGCTAAAAGCTATTTTTGTACTAGTGGTCTCACCGCCAAATATTTCCAATTTAGGACACATACACTATTGAAAATGAATCTCCGTGAATTCATCGGAACACTCATAGTGGCATCACAATCTGGTGTTTCATGAGGATTGAGTGGAAATCCTGCTAGAGCTCAAATTGTGCCAACTCTAAATGCCGGTCACACATTTGAATCAACGGTTGTTCAACCGACTGCCGATTCATACGGTGTGTTAACGGTTACTCTATTTGAGTCCGGTATTACCAAAATTGTTCAAGTTGTTGTGCCTATCTATCAAAAAGGCAACAACTTATGCCGGAAACACATTCATTTCCGATGAGAAATCCATGTGATTCATTCTTACAATGAAACATCATATATGCTGATCAATTGCACATGAGCGTTATAATTCACTCTCAAATAACTCCTATGATCTGCTATAACCGGCATGATCTTCCCCAGGAGCCACCTACAATATAGGATATATTGTGAGGGTCCTTAGGTCTAGGTGAGCAGTATCAAGTATCACGGGATCTTGATTGGGGTGCGCTCAGATAATATTTGAGAGCGGGAATGTAGTATGGGGTGCGATTCAGCTAAACACATGGTAAAATGAAACGAGGGAGTAGTTGAAAATTGAAAAAGTAAGCTTGAGTGAGGAATGTGTGACAGGGTTAAAGAAAATGAAAGACCCTAACCAAACCGATTAAAGGCCGGGTTGCCACGTCTCTATCAGATTGCATGTGTTGCTCTCTGATATTGAAAAAGACATCATGGACCCAGTGATGCAACGCACAACCCCCCCCCCCCCCACCCCCCGCTACTCAAGTATTTCTTAAAAAGTACTTGTTTCATTTTCATGGAGACTATCTCATATGCTATCGACATCTCACTTGGAGATTGTTGATATTGAACAAGAGGACAAGTCTCTCCAGTCCTCGCCTTCGTTTGTCCACAACTTGAGTCTAGAACCGATATAAACACTTTTAGGACACAGGAAAAATACCAAGCTTATCTTTGTGATATAGCCGGAACATTCATAGTGATATCACTTATGTTGATATTTCACAATGATTGAATGGAAATATTCCTACCAGTGCTAACATCTAATCCAACACTGAACATAGGTCACACAGTTTTTGTAACTATTGTGTCAACGGGTAATCTATGTGATCCCGGTTTTCCCTATTTGTTTCTGATGGAATATCTAATGACTTTACTCCAACGTTTTCAACAACAGTCGGGAGTTCAAATGATAAACCTGAGACTGTTCATATATGCCATCATCAACGGTCATTGAGATTAAATGCCAAATGATTTGATCGGATTTCTACATCATCAACATCAGTATGGTTTTCGGTAATACAATGTGATGTATATTGATTCATTCAAAATATGAATATATCATTCTTCCTCACATTTGTATCCATGGGCTTCGATGATTTTCTTCATTTCACCTCGAGAAACTTCCGATTTTTCATGATGATTCCGTTAAATCTTAATTATCATGAGGGGGAGAAAATTTAACAAGAAGTTCTGTTTATGAAGAAAAATGCTTACAAGACTTAAGAGAATATATTAGCTCAGTTTACTCCATATTAAAAAGATATATGCACCAATTAAGGGGGAGTAAACAAGAAACCGAAGATCCATTAGGAAATAATTTTTTGTTTGAGGGGGAGCATAAACCTTATCCACATTTTAACCCTAACAACAATTATCAATGATCATAAATCGACAAAGCCACAACTTAATTAAAGAAAAGACTTCCGCTACAAATAACTCTATCTATGGGTCTACATTTTTGTCGATTTAAATGAAGTAACTTGTAAAAAAAAAGAAACCGATTCGTCTTCAGAAATTTCTCACAAATTATCAATTTTCAGACTCCAAATCTTAAACTTTACAAATCATTCTATTCAAACCACAAATTCACATTCATATCTACCCAAAACCATTTCGATTCAAAACCATTCATTTCAAACAAAATTCAAATCATACACATCTATCCAAATCTTAAATGTACATATCATTCTTTCATACATACAAAAACATTCACATTTCATTTAAAACTTTAACTTTCAAATCATTCTTACCAAAATCATACACACACATCCAAAATTTTAACTTTCAAATCATTCAAAAACATCATTATCATATCCTCACAAAAACCTCCCTAATATCTGAAAAACACAGTCAAATCCTTACCAAACTGATGTTTCATTTCTAGAACCTTCAAATCTTAATATATCAGTTTTAGGCATTTCTTACACCAACAAACTCAACGATAAAAATTTAGTTCCTTTGAAGGAAGACATGGATGAGGTTCTAAAGCTCAAAAAGAGGGAAATTGGATAATGATATAGACATAGTAAGTCAAGATTTCATGAAGTCTTCTGAGATACTTTATATTGGTTGAAAAGCCAATTAAAAGTATTATTTTTTCATTGATCATCAAAAGCTGAAGCTGATACTACAACAAAACTACTCAACGGATAATTCAATTTCAGACTTTGCTAGAGAAGAAGACTTCAAGATCATGCTATCCAAACTATTGATACAAAGGGGGAGATTGTTAGGATCATTTATATTGTATTCAATAGTTAAAGGACTAGTTGTGACACTTTGTATAAGTGTTAAACTAGTTATTAGCTTAAACCATGATGATTAGTGATATAGTATTTAAGGAAATCTTGTATTCACTAATTGTATGCTTTTCCCACATAATTGAAATTACACATTGAAAGCATCCTTCCCTCCATCTCATTCTCTCTCAACTCACACACTCAAGAACACACTTACACCTACTTGATTATTCATCTTTTATCAAATCACCATGAAATAACTTGAATTCGATAACATTCGATCTCTCATACCAATATGGTTGAACATATGCTAACGACTAGATGTTACCAGAGACTTCCTTTTTATTATCCATTATGACATTGTGATCATCGCTTTTTTGTAGTAGATATCACCCTAGATGGATCCATTTGAAAGTAGACAAACATGCTCGACAAATTTAATACATTTCTCAAAGTCAGGCAATATATAATCTCCAAGTGATCAAAATTCAATAATCAAAACTAAATCATAAATGGAAAACAAGGAAACCCCCATTTGGAAGCTCAGGCAGCCTTTAAGCACGCTTGGAATCATTAGAGAAACTATGAACACAATAGCTAGAAACAGGAGAGTGATGATAATAATCGTATACCTTGTGATTTTAGCAAACATCCAAGTTGAAGTGGATACCCGTTGGGATTTGGAACCCGTTCAAGAAAAACTCGGTTTCCAAATCTCATTCCGTACCATACAACAAGCAGATCATGTTACCATAGACGCCGATCATAAGCTACACCTCATGAAATTTAGCATATTATTCTGCTCATATTTATTTTTAAAAATAGTTACAATCACTTTTTCATACGAATCTTACAGTGGGAATTATACCTTAAGAATCTTAGGTGCATTCTTGAAAGTATACAAAAATTGGAAAAGGTCGCTTGCCACCACTTGTTGCATTTACTTTCTTACTATTGGCATTAATTTAATTTACAGTTTTACTTTTGTGGTGGTTCCTGAAATCGCACAAAGACCACGTGTTACTTCATCAATTCTTTTCTACATCGTAGCGTTTGTTGTAAAATGGATCTGCAATGTGTATGTGGCTGCTCTTTGGAATATGACTCTTGTGGCTTTGGTTTTGGAAAACAATATCAGTGGCCTTAAAGCGATTAATCGAGCCCGATATCTAATGAAGAAAAAAAGAGGTCAAGGTTATATAGTAATGGTTTTCTATTATATATTTCGCGTGTTTTGTTGTTGGAAAAGGTTTTGAAGAATCAGCAATGTGGACGAATGAGATTCCTTTTGTCGTTTGGTTCACGAGCATGTTCGATGTTTTTATGTTTGTGTTCTACACGATTCTGTACCATGAATGCAAAATGGACCATACGGAGGATACTGTCGTATGTGCTCGTACTGTTTCAGACAAATCTTTGTAGCGTTAGACGTTCAGCTCCTTGATCCACATTTATAGAAACAAAAAAGGGATGAACAATTGAAGGATGATGCATTCCTACCAATGAAATTTGGAAGTCCAAATTAAAATTGTGTCACATTTTGTGTAGAAAGAATATCCTTTATAACTTGTTGCAATAAGTGCTTTACTGTTAAAATTCATGAATGTTACTTGGATGTAAAGTAGACACTTAAAAATCTACTTTAGGATGTCAAATTGGCATAAAATGGAAGTTAAACATTCGTTAAGTTATATCTTTGGCATGTTAAGCCAAAAATTCAGAACTCAAACAACTCTTAATAACTGAAAATCATTGCCTAAATAAATATGTATGCAACAAAAATCAGTAATTTCGCACGATTTACATAATATATGGATACAAACTAAATTCGAAATTCTAGAAAACACGGAAGTGATTATCAAATTCTAGAGGACTCAAAGTGTACGATTTCCTAAATTATATTGGAAAAGGACTCAAATTGTAAATATACCCTAAAATAACCCGAACTTCCACATCATCTCTTTTGGCTCAGGTTTTTTTGGCAGTTTTGGATAATCAAAAGAAAGTCAGATACCAATCATAAATTCGAAACTGTTTTCTGTGACTGGGAGAAAAGGATTGAGCTCAAAATATGGTTTCTTCTTCTTCGTCACTATGGACTGCAAATGGTGGTATCCTGCTTCAACAAACGTCGTCTTCATCATTCTCCAATAATCGACACTCTGCACCAGCAATTAGGTCAATTTTAACAAACCCCAATTCTTCATTTGGTCTAAGTTTGTTGATTTGCTGATCAATTTACGTTTTCTTCACTCTGTATGGTTGTTAATTTGTATTCAAGTTGATCAATTTATATGCATTTCTGGGTTTTGAATATTTAGCAACACAAGTGACATAAATAATCACATATGAGAATGTGCAGGATACATATATGGATAAAAATAGGTCAAACCGTATGAATACAAATATGTTTATGGTCTTTGAGATTTAAAGGAGCATTATATTTACAATTTCTATTTTGTTTTTTCTTTCTAGATGGGGTTTAAGAAGAGATTTTGATTCAATACAAAGCATTCATAGAAGTAATCGCGACGCAATACGTGTTGTCGCTAATCCTAATGTATGCATAACAAGGCTTCCCACATGTTTAACATGTGACAATCTATGAATAGATGTAGTATTCGATCCGATTAGAGCTACTTTTAGTTGTCAAACTCAAAATAATTCAATTAGAAGACCTTTTTTTGGATTATAATAACAGGTTACGATAGCAAGTGGAAAAGAAAAGAAAGAGGTTGATCCAGCTGAAGCAAAACTATTAGCCACTAAACAAATGGAAGCTATTAAGAAAAAGCAAACATTCAAAGTAACTTTTATGAAATTAATATCGTTTTCTTTTTCTTCTAGTGTTTATTTCTTTTAATAATCGTATATTTAATAAATGTTGTTGCAGAGAAAACGTCGCTATTAATAGAGCATGGGCTACTCTCGGCCTTACAGCTGGTTTCGTCATCGAAGGCCAAACTGGAAACGGTATTTTGGCTCAGGTGAGCTCATTACCGTTTAATCATTTAGATTGTGTCTCATGGTTAACGGTTAACCTAACCTCTGTTTTGGTTCGTGCAGTTGGCTGGATACTGGGAAACCGTGGCCAACTATTTTGTTTGATAATCGTTTACACTCGGTTCATGAAACAATTCTACTTCAAAAACTCTGTAGATACTTGTTTGTTTTGTTTTTGATACAGTGAACATTGTCCCAAATACAAGACATTTTGCATAGTTGGTCATGTTTTTGAACTTTATTTTATGAGATAAACGGAACCGTGCCAGATTAATGTATTTTACAAGTGAAGTCCTGGTGCGTTAAAATCATCCCTGTATAAATTTCCAATCATGCCCTCTTCCCCCCCCCCCCCCCCCCCCCAAGCCACTGAAACCGAAAGGAGCGAAATAAATAATGATGATTTTTTACAACTGAAAACCAAACCGATTACATGTTTTCGATTTCGGTCTATGTCGGTTTGGTTTTTACAGCCCAAATGCCCGCCCCTATCCAAGGACTAGACCGAAACCAAAAATCATGAAATTAATTACACAACCGAAAATCATAATGGGTGTTGGTTCGGTTTGGTTTTACTTTAGTTTGGTTTTTTCGATTCAAATTTAGTTGACTGAATTCTCTATTGCCTTATTATTAAAGATGGAACATAATACCTTGAATTTGGAAAAATACTAAATTTTATACCCGGACTTACTAATTTGTTCTTGAAATGAACACATATACGTTAGTTTGCCTAAAATTATAAGGGAAGTAAATTAACTATTTTTGCAAGTTTATGATACTATATTGCACATTTAATCGTTTAGGGTAACTGAGGACATGGTTAACTAAGTTAAGGGTACTAAATAGTATTTTGGTTCTTATTATTGAAAAAACTCAAACCTAGACTAACGTAAAACTAGTTTTATAAATTTTATCTCATTTTTAACATTTTAGTTTCTCCATTTTATGTTTTAGGTAATATATTGTGTAGATAAAAACACGCCTGTTTGAATATAAATTTGAAGATAGAAATATTATAGATTGAAGTACATGCCAAAGATATTCCTGTTTCTGAAAGAGTGCTTATTTTGATACATATGGATCATTAACGTGCCGACCAAACAAGCCCACAACACGAAAAGTAATGACCGGCCGTGATCTGCAAAATAACAATGACCGGTCGATAGTTAACAACGGCAAACATGCAAATAAATGAATAATACCCCTAAATTTAATATTCTATATATATAATATACATCACAAAATATCAATACCTACAAAAATACCCCACACTCTCTTCTCTTTACACTTCGGCAAATCGAAACAACACAACTGACATCCTAACCGACACCACCGTGCCAATGGTGTGGGTTCAAGGAAGTCAATAGAAGGTGAACTGACACTAACATTAGCACAGGCATAATACAATCTTTGGAAACAAAAGGCATAATATCACATTATTTAATTAGTAACTTAATAAATACGTACCATTTATATGACATAATATCCACGGTGTATTCTAGGCTTTTAACTTTCGTTCTCATTTTTTCGGAAATTATAAGTAATTTACGAGACAGTATTGTATCAAGTTGATCATCTGCATATAAAACGCACAAATTTTAGGTCTTTTTATAAGCGCTCATAATCCTTGATGCAGCTTCAGAGAACAAGTTACCTTGGAGTCTTTAAAGTCGATTTGTTATCAAATCAACATAATCATAGTCAGGCATTGCATTTCTTATACAATAATTGAACAAAAAGGCATCGTGGCAAGTATCAAAGTCCAACAAGTTTTCCATGCAGCTGGGACTCTAGCCAAACCAAACACGTGTCATCATATCATCCAATCCACTATTGACAAGTTAATACCATGAAAAAGTAAGGATGCTAACTATATAGATATATCATGGTCAGAGATCCGATTTTAAATTGCTTACATTATTATGCGCTGTTGTGAAAATATACGACAATACAAATTCCAAACTAGGTTCGGGTTACATAACTAAAATAAGGTAAGTACTAACAACATGGTACAATAGCATTCACATTTTTCACATATCATGTACCGTATAAATTATTAATTTAACTACTAGTCCCGTACCAAATATACTTAAGAAAAATAACCAAATGAAATTGTTTGCTTATTTGGTTGATAAGTGTTAAAATGAATGAAAAATATAGGGAAAGAGAATTAGTGCATTATAAATGTTATCTTGATAAAGAGACAAATGAAATAAACACAAATAATAGAAATCAATATTTAAAAAAAAAAAAAAACATTCTAAACTTTGTAGTATTACCTAGGCCTGTGCAGAATCAAAAAACCGGACCGGACCGAGGACTGAAAAAAGCAGATTCGACGGACTGAGGACCGGACCGGTGGCCGACGGTCGGTTTCGGTTAACTTCCGGTTTCCTTCGGTTTTGAACCGGTTACGACCGGTTGATACCATTGAATACCAATGATTCTCACCATGAACGTATTAACATTCTGTAATTAACAAAAGTACAGAATTAAGACATGTTATAGTTATACAATCATACCTGGAATTGAGAATCACTATTATCGGATAGCGAGTTCGACATAATATTGATCGATTGTTGGAGCTTGGAACGAACGAACGAACGAACGAAGAAGTTGAAAAGAAACGAATTGAAGAAACGTACGGCCGTAATCTTACGTGTGGTGTAGACGTGCAGGTATTTTTTTTAATAGGATGTTGGGCTAAAGCTGATGGATGGGCTTATTGGATGGGCTGGACGGTAAAAAATCGCAGGCTTTGTATTTTGGCGGGTTTATTCGGTTTCTACCGGTTCTTCTGGTTTAAAACCGGACCGGACCTGTCGGTTCTCAAAAAATACGGACCGAGGACCGGACCGGAAGCTACCGTTCGGCGCCGGTTCGGTCCGGTTCTTCCGGTCCCGGTCGGTTTTGGTCGGTCCCGGTTCAAACTGCACAGGCCTAGTATTAATTACCAATGAACTTCTACGTTCATCGAAGTGTGTGGTTGTCTTGACACGTAAGCTTTGATACAAAATATAATTACACACATACTTCCTTCGATAAGTGCTACACTTTTCATAAATGGGTGATTCAAAATAAGTGTTACACTTTGAAAAATTACCTTATTTGACAAAAAATAGTAGGACCCACACCCACTAACTATCTACTTTAACAGTGAAATGACTCACCCTTACTTCTTACTTTTAAACATCATTAACCTCACTTTATTCAAAAGGTGTGAGACTCATTATCCACTAACCATTCAATTAATCTAATTTAACCATCATTATAATATTTTGCCTCAAAAACAGTGAAACCCAAAGTGTAGCACTTATTTTGAATCGGAGGAAGTAAAATATAATTACAATAAGGGAAATTGACGAATACGTTTACAAAATACTGAAACAAAATAAATAGAAAAAACAAGAACAAAGATTTGGTTGAGTCTCGTGAAATTCACGATCCCCTTAAAATAGATTTGTTATCTATTTCCCAGGTTAAAACAACCGAGTAGTTTTATATTACCGGATATAATCCAACCCATAACACTAACCAAAATTTAGAGTGTTTTCTAGAAAGAAAGCTGAGATTTTCAGAAGTAGGAGTATGAATGTGTATTCGGTAGGGGTGTTCAAAACTGGGTACCCAGAAATTCGGGTACACAAAACTGGGTACCCGAATATTCGGGTAGTAGATTTAGGTACCCGATACACGTACCCGGATTTCCGGGTACCTGGATTTCGTGTACCCGGATTTCCAGGTACCCTAAAACCGGGTACCCGATACCCGAAAATATAATTTCTTTATCACAAAAATTAAAGTCTCCATTGTTTATTGTAACGACCCGAAATTTTGAAGCAAATAAATTATGAAAAAATATGATAAATAAGGATAAATCGTTTAAAACGTGGGATTTGGTTTCGTGTCAATCGGACATCGTTTGCTATGTGAAATCCCTTGTTTAAGCTGAAACAAAGATTGCTGGAAAAGTTCACGCCCGAGTTCACGCCTCGAACTAGTTCACGACTGAGTTCACGGCGCGAACTTTAGTTCACGACCATGAACTACCGACAGAGATTTTTGGGTTCTGATGCGGGAAGTTCACGCCTGAGTTCACGGCGCGAACTTTTGCTGAAGCTGAATAAAATCGGGATTTCAGCCATTTTGTGCAATTTAAAACCTAGAACTTCTCTCTACAAGTGAGTATACGTTTTTGAGTGGAAAAAGTCGTTTGGAGCTGATTTTGGACTACAAATCACGTGATTATTCTTCCATTGTTGAAGATTAAGGTAAATCTCTACTCCTTTTAGTTATGGATGATGTTTTTGGGTGAAAATAGTGATGTATGTAAACCCTAATTGGAGGGTTTGTAATGGGTGACGAAATTGGGTTTATATAACTTAGATCTACAACATATTGTCAAGGAAAATGTGTTCATAACATGGATTTGATGATTATCTATCTAGTTATGAACTTTATTTGGGGGTAAATGGTGGTTTGGGTAACCTACCAAGTTATCTTTGGGGAAGATGACTAAGATGAGTGTAGAACACTCTTTGTAAGCTTAAGAACCTTGTGTTCTTGTTAGATTTGGGTTTTGTTGATGGAAATCTTGAACTAGGGTTTGAGATTCCACCAAGTTGGATGAACTTGGTGGTTAAGGAGGTTATTTTAGATTGATTAGTGACTAGTTATGGATAATAACTAGATTATATGATGATATTGATGATAGGTCAAGAAGACCTAAAGATTGATGACATTTCACAAGTTGGAAAGCAAGGATTCGTGTTAATGGACACGATGTGGAGTTAGCTTGGCTAAGGTGAGTACATGAGACTTTTAAACTGGGTACATAGCAAATGAGTTTGAAAACCATGATGTTTTATGAGTCTTTATTAATGAATATTTTTAATAAATATATAGTTGAAAAGATAAGAGGATGTGAATAATAGGCTATTCAAGTATGTCTAAAATGATTGATGATTTTAAAAGAGTTTATGATAAAGAAAATTGATTAATGATCCTTTATTAATAAGATGCATGAATAAGGGCAATGATTAAGAAATTATGAATTTGGTTAATTAATAACATGTATTAGTAAAGCTAATAGCAATGATTCTAAGTATCAAGTATTGTTTAGTAAACTATACTAATAAAGGCAATGATTGAATTGTTAAAAGGATAAGTATAAAGTGACTAGTATTATATACATACTCTAGTCAATGTAGAGATAAAGTATTTATGATTATGAATAATAAGAAGTGAATCTTATTAGTGAATTAAATGATAAAGTCTATGACGATAATGATCAGAAAAGATAAACGAAATATGATTATGTTAAATGAGAATAATATGATAATTAGAATAGATGTATTCTAATTTGTGTCTGATTATGAATTGGTGGGGCATAGGCCCGTATTTGATATTCAATGTCTGTAACAAAAGTATCCGGATAACGATAACCATTTTATGGGGGAGTGAGATTACTACTTGGGGCGGTACCTCCCTGCGCAAGGGTAGTATATCTATGTGAACGATAACCCGGCAATAGGGGGATTATGATAACCCGATAAAAAGGGGGATTACGATAACCTGCGAGACGGGGGAGTTGGAGATCTTGGTAAGTTTGGGAGAACCCCAATTACCATGTGATCTTGTGATGATAACCCACATCGGGGGAGTTTGCTTCGGAATGATCCGTGGCATATGTGATAAAAGGAGTAAGCTTATGGATAGCCTACATATATGTGATTATGTGATGGGTAAGCTTACGGTTAGCTTACTAGTAAATATGAATAAACGATATGAATATAAGTTGATAATTAATAAGTGAATAAAGGAAGAAATGAATATTAACGATTTTTATTATTTTCTAGAATGGGTCGAAAACCCATGTATCTCATGAGACTATTTTGTCTCACGTACTACTTTGTTTTTGGCTATGTACTCAGGTTCGAGATCGATGGATTAGAAGGTCGCGATAGAAGTGGCCTAGTGTTGATTAACTCGGGAGCTCGTAGGTAGATCCCGTTTATCCTATGGTTATGATATTATCTTTGTAACACCGTGCTTTATAACTCTGATAATCTTCTAAAAGGTTTTTGTTAAACCGTATTTTGGGATATTGGACTTTCTAATATTTTTATTTAAAAATATTGTTTAAAAGGTGTTTTAAAAATTGAGTGTTACAACTTGGTATCAGAGCTATAGTTTAAGTGAATTAGGTAGGTTTGACCTCCCTAGTCTTAAGCTATGCTAGTAGGACCATATGTTTCCATAGGATGTCAATGATTAGTCTATTTAGACCATAAAGTGCGAGTATGATAGGGTCGATCCCTAAGAGAAATGTCATGTTTGATTTACATGTATTGTATTCGACTGTGGAGTCGATCGTTTGAAGTTTGAATTGTGAAGATATTGGAATAACAAAAAGGTGAACACGAGAAGAGGATGAGCTCCTCTAAGACAAGAAGAGAAATTATAATTGAGTTTCGTCATGTCGCGGTGATGATGGTAGTGATTTCGAATCGGAAGAAAGGGAATGATGTTCGTTCAAGACATTTATGGTGTGTAAACCAGATGTATAATTGGGAAGCACCGAAACAGAGGTTGTGATTCGGTGGATTCGTGAAACTGAGCAAGAGCTAAAGAGTAGCAAGTGTTAGGAAGAAGATGTGGTAACTTCTACAACTCGTCTACTGGGAGAGTGACGCGTGGTCGCGGTGGGATACGATGTTCGAGGCATTGGAAAAGAGGGTATGGTACAAGATATCGTGGAAGGAGTTCGCGGGTAGATTGATAGGGAAGTTTTGTCCCGAAAGTGTACTTGGAAAGATTTCTAAGAGGAGTTATTGCTAGAGATGCGGAGAAGGTAGTTCAACGAAGGATCAATGAATCGTCATCAAGTGGAGAAAAGAGGAAGTTCGATGGTAGCTTGGAGTCAACAAAGGAAGAAAACTCGTTCAATGTTCGTCAAATCATGTTGATGTGAAAAGTGCAAAAGTGTGGTAAGCCTTCCTCAAATATAAAATTTATGGTATGAGGTTCGTGTTTTATTGGTGAATTTTCGCACGATTTGGTGATAAGGCGAAATGTCATGTATAAGTATGGGTGAATCGTTTGGTGTGGAATGTACTCGGGGACAGTTTCCCCGGTTTGTTATGTGTAAAGGTGAGATATGCCTGGGTGTGTTGGCGATTGGTATGTCGGGGATAATTAGGATATTAAAAGATATATTATCACGGGAATAGTACATGATTTCAAATGAAAGGATGGTAGCACGCGAAAGTACTAAGACTCGGTGAGATGATATATATGAATGAGAAACCATGTGAGGAAAAAGTTCAAAAGTAAAATTGTAGTAAGTGATGTGGTATTACCATATGATAACGGTAAAGAGAAGAATGATGAAAAATATAGTGAAGTTTCAAAACTCGTGAATAGAAAATATGTTGAAAAGGATAAGCATCGGGGATGACCGAATTTAGTAATAGGAAATGATTGAGTAAAATTTGACAATTAGTCATGACAAAAGTTTGTATCATGGATGATATATTCGATGCTAAGGGTAAAAGGTTAATTAATGGTAAAATTTCCAAGAAATGGTATGATAAGTCAAGGGTATTAATTATTGGAAAATGGACATGTAAATAATGTGATAGGTTATGTTTGGATTATGGATTGGAGTCAATTAGTTGACTCGAGTTGACCGGGTGATTCGGTAAAATATGGATAATAGAATGAAATGGTGGTTACCTAGGTGGTGAAAGAAAGATTGAGAATTTTAATAATGAGAAAATGAATCGACTAAAAACGATTGGTAAAAGAGTAGATTGGTGGAAAGCATGCATGAGAAATGTTATGTGTATACCGGGTGGTATAAAGGGATAAGTGGGAGTAATGATCTAAGAAAAAAAAATATGATTTTAGGAAGGTAATATTATGTGAAATGTGGGGAAATGTAAATTGGATAGAGAATGTGATTAGTTATGAAAGAAAATGATAGCATGATGCTAAATGAATGATGCATACATGAATTGTATGCAAGATAGAATGGTATTGAATGGATCTTGTTAGATCGGAGGCTTTCCGGGTAACGAGATTTGATGAGTCACTATGGATTGGAGGCTTTCCGATCATTGTGACAGTTGGAATCATGATGGATTGGAGGCTTTCCGATCATATCGATAAGATAGTTAAAGTATAATTTGTTATATAAGGGATATGATGTTTGTATCTGACGTATGTAGAACCGTATGATTAGTTATTGTTATGATTTTTATGGCAAGTGAGAACTTGGGTTGAAAACACGGGTCGTGTTTAAGTATAGGTAGGTGTGAGAGATGCCTAAAAGCTTATAGATTATGAAAAGGGGTGCTTATAGGAAGCAAAGTTTATGAGTAGCTGATGAGTGGTGAAAGTTGTATGATGAGTGGTTAGGCCACAATTCGTTGTGAATGAGGCTCTAAAGTCGGTAATCGAGAATTGCAAGTGTGGTATGAGAATATTTGAAAGAAATTGTAAATGGTACAAGTATTTGGATGGAAATTAAGAAATAAAAATAAATAAATAAATAATAAAAAAAAGGAGCAATAGTGATTGGTATTGCTTTAAATAGAAATTGTTAAAAGGGAAAAGAGGAACAATTGAGAAAGGAAATATATAGATATTGGAATCGGGAGTGAAAAGTTTGGGAAGTGATGTCTCCCTAGTAAATGATATGTGAATTTTGCAAAGTAAGTTTGACTTTATTCATAAGTCAAGGTTGGTCAACTGGTGGATTGTACGTTGACTTAGGTCAAAATTGGGTTTGACTTCCGCGCGCTTAGAATGGCTAGGCAATGATAAGATCATAATGTATCGTCTCCATGCATAGGATAATGGTTAATTGGCTTTGAAAATAGTTATAGTGTGCGACTTTAACCGTTGGGTGTTTCGAATTGAATTTGGGAATCGAGTATGATTGATGATGAACCATGAATGTAAGGTCGATTTCAAGGTAAATGATGATTAATGGAACCTTTGGTGAGTAAGGAAATTGTCAAAATATGGTTGGCTTTATGCTTAAGTCAAAGATTGGACAATGTTGACAACTTGGTCAAAGCTAGACGTTGACTATACTTTTGATTAATTTGCTAATAGTAATGATTGGGTCATATCATCCCTATGTGGATAAAAGGATTGGTTAACAGATAGAAAGTGTTACCGCCAAATGGTGTGACTTTGACCCGTTCGGGTATTATGAACTCAAGTTTGATTTTTGACCCGTTTGGGAATAACGGGGTCAAGTGGGCGTTTAAATGCATAAGTATTATTGGATCATAATTGGAAGCGGAATGGGGATTGGAAATCCTTGAGTTGATTCCGAGGACGGAATCCTTTTAAGGGGTGGATAGTTGTAACGACCCGAAATTTTGAATCAAATAAATTATGAAAAAATATGATAAATAAGGATAAATAGTTTAAAAAACGTGGGATTTGGTTTCGTGTCAATCGGACATCGTTTGCTAATTGAAATGCGTTGTTTAAGCTGAAACAAAGATTGCTGGAAATGTTCACGCCCGAGTTCACGCCTCGAGCTAGTTCACGACTGAGTTCACGGCACGAACTTTAGTTCACGACCGTGAACTACCGACAGAGATTTTTGGTATCTGACGCGGGAAGTTCACGCCTGAGTTCACGGCGCGAACTTTTGCTGAAGCTGAATAAAATCGGGATTTCAGCCATTTTGTGCAATTTAAAACCTAGAACTCCTCTCTACAAGTGAGTATACATTTTTGAGTGGAAAATGTCGTTTGGAGCTGATTTTGGACTCCAAATCACGTGATTCTTCTTCCATTGTTGAAGATTAAGGTAAATCTCTACTCCTTTTAGTTATGGACGATGTTTTTGGGTGAAAATGGTGAGGTATGTAAACCCTAGTTGGAGGGTTTGTAATGGGTGATGAAATTGGATTTATATAACTTAGATCTACAACATATTGTCAAGGAAAATGTGTTCATAACATGGATTTGATGATTATCTATCTAGTTATGAACTTTATTTGGGGGAAAATGGGGGTTTGGGTAACCTACCAAGTTATCTTGGGGGAAGATGACTAAGATGAGTGTAGAACACTCTTTGTAAGCTTAAGATCCTTGTGTTCTTGTTAGATTTGGGTTTTGGTGATGGAAATCTTGAACTAGGGTTTGGGATTCCACCAAGTTGGATGAACTTGGTGGCTAAGGAGGTTATTTTAGATTGATTAGTGACTAGTTATGGATAATAACTAGATTATATGATGATATTGATGGTAGGTCAAGAAGACCTAAAGATTGATGACATTTCACAAGTTGGAAAGCAAGGATTCGTGTTAATGGACACGATGTGGAGTTAGCTTGGCTAAGGTGAGTACATGAGACTTTTAAACTGGGTACATAGCAAATGATTTTGAAAACCATAATGTTTATGAGTCTTTATTAATGAATATTGTTACTAAAGATATAGTTGAAAAGATAAGAAGATGGGAATAATAGGCTATTCTAATATGTCTAAAATGATTGATGATTTTAAAAGAGTTTATGATAAAGAAAATTGATTAATGATCCTTTATTAATAAGATGCATGAATAAGGGCAATGATTAAGAAAGTATGAATTTGGTTAATTAATAACATGTATTAGTAAAGCTAATAGCAATGATTCTAAGTATCAAGTATTGTTTAGTAAGCTATACTAATAAAGGCAATGACTGAATTGTTAAAAAGGATAAGTATAAAGTGACTAGTATTATATACATACACTACTCAATGTAGAGATAAAGTATTTATGATTATGAATAATAAGAAGTGAATCTTATTAGTGAATTAAATGATAAAGTCTATGACGATAATGATGAGAAAAGATTAATGAAATATGATTATGTTAAATGAGAATAATATGATAATTAGAATAGATGTATTCTAATTTGTGTCTGATTATGAATTGGTGGGGCATAGGCCCGTATTTGATGTTCAATGTGTGTAACAAAAGTATCTGGATAACGATAACCCATTTATGGGGGAGTGAGATTACTACTTGGGGCGGTACCTCCCTGCGCAAGGGTAGTATATCTATGTGAATGATAACCCGAAAATAAGGGGATGATGATAACCCGATAAAAAAGGGGGATTACGATAACCCGCGAGGCGGGGGAGTTGGAAATCTTGGTAAGTTTGGGAGAACCCCAATTACCATGTGATCTTGTGATGATAACCCACATCAGGAGAGTTTGCTTCGGAATGATCCGTGGCGTATGTGATAAAAGGAGTAAGCTTACGGTTATGTGATGGGTAAGCTTACGGTTAGCTTACTAGTAAATATGAATAAACGATAAGAATATAAGTTGATAATTAACAAGTGAATAAAGGAAGAAATGAATATTAACGATTTTTATTATTTTTGAGAATTTGTCGAAAACCCATGTATCTCACGAGAATATTTTGTCTCACGTACTACTTTGTTTTTGGCTATGTACTCAGGTTCGAGATCGATGGATTAGAAGGTCACGATAAAAGTGGCCTAGTGTTGATTAGCTCGGGAGCTCGTAGGTAGATCCCGTTTATCCTATGGTTATGATATTATCTTTGTAACACCGTGTTTTATAACTCTGATAATATTCTAAAAAGTTTTTGTTAGACTGTATTTTGGGATATTGGACTTTCTAATATTTTTATTTAAAAATATGTTTTAAAAGGTGTTTTAAAAATTATGTTGTTACATTTATATATTTAAATTCTTTAAATCTTTTTACTAAATTTATTGTTAAAAATTTACGTTATGATTTCATTTAAAGAAAAATCGTCTCTAGTAATGAATCTAACCAAATCTTTAGAGATATCCAATAATTCAAAACCATGGTTCAACGAGGGAGGCGAGAAAGAGATGGGTTGTACGTGATAATTGGGATAGAGTTTTAGTTTTTGGACATTTGTCAAAAGGAGCCAAACATATGCCCATATGAATATCTAATGAGAATTAATGTCAAATAATAATATAAAAAATATATATATAAAAAGTTGGAAATTAAAATTCGGGTACCGGGTACCCGATTAACCGGATTTTTAGAAAAACACTACCCGTATCCGATACCTGAAAACCGGTTACCCGGAATCCGGGTACCCGGATTTTCGGGTATCCATTTTTTTCGGTTATTTTTGAACACCCCTAGTATTCGGTGTGTTTGCAAATGAGATCCAGGGTCTATACTTATAGTGTAGAATGACAAGTAATGTTTAACCAAAAACATTAAATACATTCAATGTCATTCAACAAGAAATCAAAACAGTATTTTGTGTTTACTACTGAATTTTCACAACTGGATTTAATCAGCCATAATACTTCCAACCTTATAAACCAACAAATGGTTTGGTATTTTTCCAATGTGGGATAGCATCCCAACATCCCAACTCAAGATTTTTGTTTCAAACGCCATACTTTGAGAGTCGATATCTCATTCACCACAACTCTACATTGGACATGCTATATACCATTGCGTAGCTCTCACAAAGGAGAACACAAAGCTACCGACCAATAACTATATATAACAAATATATATATATATATATAATTATATAGGTTTAAAGTTGATGAAAAATCATTTTATCATAACTTTTCCGACAGTCTTATCCAACCACGTGTATACTTGCCATCTAATTAGGTGTTGACAACATGTCCACATCCACCATAACTAAATGGGAGAGACCTACAAATTATAAGTAACAGTACCCATGATGTTTCTTGTTCCATATTTATTTCGAGCAGATACTATATATATTTAAAAATAAGAACAATTAATTAAATAAGTTATTTAATTTTTGTATCATCGCATCTATGACAAGTTTTTATTAACTTGTTATTTGTATATAAAAGGCAATGTTTTTAAACTCGGATTTTAAATCAGACCGGCGGATGACTTAAAAACGATCTCACCAGTTGGACTGGTTAAACCGGCCGGTTGAACCGGATTGCAATTGTTAAGGTAAAGTTACTTTGTTACACTCTAATTTTAAACAATAAAGATAATATTAAAGAATAAACACTTGTAGTCTTTAAATTTTCTTTTGAATCTATTGCTTTTTTATGTAATATAAGCTTCCGTTTGTTTAAAACATTTGGAGAAAAAGAAGATTTGAAAAAAATTACAACAGAAAAAAGTTTTTAGTTATCACACATTGTTGAAATACGCAGGAAAAAAATTCCACTTGAAGGAAAGAAATTCTAATTTCATCTCACATCGTTGAAAGGAAAGAAACTCTATGTTTAAAAACATATTTCTATTTATATGAGGATCAGAGCATACCACCGGTCGGTCCAATTCAAAATACCAGTTTTAACACATTTCTATTTATCACTTCTATGTTTAAAAATATTCAATAGATTTTTTTTGTAAGCTTCTAAACTTGTTTTTGTTTTCTTCTTATCCTGTTCACATCAATTTTTAAATTTGGCGCATAGTTAATTATATATTTATTCTTCTAGAATTTGACTACCCCGAAAATAGATTTTTTTTTGTAAGCTTCTAAACTTGATTTTTTTCTTCTTATCCTGTTCACATTAATTTTTAAATTTGGTGCATATTTAATTATATATTTATTCTTCTAGAATTTGACTACCCCGAATTCAGATATTAATCTTTACTAATAGGTTATCCGCGCAATGCGGCGGCGGGTACCCTGTTACTAAATTTGTCGGCGATCAAGTAGTGGGTGGTAACAACGGTAGTGATAGTGGCTGCTGGTTGTGGTCGTGCGGATAGTGGTTGCTGGTAGTGGCTGCTGGTTGACTGGGCGTTTTAAGTTTACGCGTTATGTTGGATGTTTTTTGGAATAAAGCAAAGTATCAAGTAGATCAATTGGTTAACATACAGTCCGTACTCGCAAAAGGTCTTGGGTTCGAATTCCCTAAGCGATTTTTATTTTTTATTTTGTGGTGTTTAAGATGTTTCTCAAAGTAGAAATTTAAGATTAAATTTAAAATTAAAACATTCTAAATTTAGAAGACAGACCTAAATGTTTTAAGAAGAGGTAAGATATATATCGTGATTGTGTTGATTTTTATGGATAGGGACAAAATATGGATATGGATTGGTCTTGGACTGCAATGCGAACACATTTGCCTGGAATGTAAATATCGGTAAACAAGACCAATCAAATTCCCAGACTTTTTCTTTTGTCTTCTAAAGGATATCGCTTTTGCAACCAAAAACTTACAAAAACTTGTAAATTAATATAAATGTAGCATATTCTGTTGTGAGAAAAGGATCAGGGGTGTGTGTCAGGATCGAATAACTCAATAAGTTATTTAATCACAGATCTACTCAATAATAGAAGTTATAGCGGATTAACACTATGTTGATTGAATAAGAACAATTGTAAACTGGAATTCGAATAAGAATAAACAAGAACACAGTTTTTCACAAAAAGATTCAATGTATTAATATTAATCGATCAATACACGTATGTTTACAATTCATAAGGAACTATATATAATAGTCCTTGAAACCGAACATTATACCCTAGTTATTCTAGGACTAGATTACAATTCGAATTACAAAAAGATATTAATTCTAAACTAACTCTGCTAGAATCTCGGACACGATCTGCACCAAATATGATCATCAGTAGTATATGTACCCATAAGTAGTAGATCATTCATCAGTAGTATCTTTGTAATTCTGCCCCATCAGTAGTAAGTCTTGTTAGCAGCATCAAGACATTACCAGTACCAACTGCAGCATCAGTAATAGAATACTTATATCCCAACAATCTCCCCCTAAACTTGTTAATTTACTTTTAATTAACCAAGTTTCTTCTCTTCTTCCTCTTGTGTCTTCTTTTCTTCCAAGAGTTTGGCTCTTCGTATATCACCTTATTTTATCTGTTGATTTCTTATTTTTCTCTGTTCAATGATATACTTGTTGTTCTTATTAATAAAATAGTTGTAATTTTCTGCAAACTTAACAGCATCATGAGGTCTGATGAAGGAACAGCAGATAGCTTGATACATTGTTTCTTTAGAATGATTATACTCTTTTTCAAATAGAAACAGTTCACATCTTTACTAGCTCTTTCAAAGAAATACATATTAACTGTTGGGAGAACATTCCAAACATAAACAGCTTCTTTGCTTTCAAACTTCTCAGGATAGTCATCTGGATAGAATGCAGCATCAATCATTTTAGTGAGATATCCAGCACCTGAGTTTCTCCATTTCTTCTTTGACATTCTTGGTTTACCAATTATCAACACTTTAATTATATCACTTCTTGATAATGACATAACCATTGGCTTCCAAACACTAAACCTTTGAGTTGTTTTGTCTTCTCTGATCAGCTCAATAATATTGTTTACCACTCTTCAGTTAATAATTGGATTATTTTGTAGAGGAGCTAGAGGAAGATCAAGTATTAGGAGATCTTGTTTTGATTTCTTCCTTGCCTCATCTTCAGCATCTATTAATTTTCTTTTATTGACAGAAGGTTTTGAGGATTCACCAGTCATTGGTTTTCTGATAATCACTAATTTAGGATAAATTTCAACTAATTCGGTGACCTTAACCTGTTCTTTTTCAGGTTCTGCCAATTCTTTCTTTCTTGCAGTGCAGTATTTGTCTACAATGGTCAACATTTTCATTCTTCCAAATGATTTAGCACTGTGACCCTTTGATTTTAAGTAATCTACCATTTTGGTTTTCTGTTCAAGTATTTCTTCTGGTAGATCAGCCTTTTCTCTTTTGCACTCTGCAACTAGATCTTCAAGACAATTCAAATGTTCTTCTTCTATTTTCTTTTGTTTATCAAATTCTGCTTGTTGATCTTCTACCAGAAATTCTTCAATCTCTTGAATAGCTGCATTTTTCAATCTTCCTTCTTCAGCTTTTCTTTTATCTTCAAGAGCTTGAGTCTTAGCACACTTCCTTGCTTTAGAGGTCTAACCAGATTAATTTTATTCACCATATAATGACCTAAAGCTCTGTGTGGATAATCATCATCAAAGTTTTCTTTTCCTTTTCCCACACATCTTGGAAGTGGAGTGTACTTCATGTCAATCACTGGCACAAACTTGATTGAAGGAGAAAATGTATGTACTTTATCCTCTGATAATATATTGGGTGAGAAGGTAGAGCACATTCATCAACTTCATCCTAGTTCACATTATCATCAATATCTGGGATGATAAGTCGTTGTAGTTCTTGAGATGGAGGTCTTGGGATGACTACTGTTGGTTCAATAAGATCTGGTAATTCTTCAGACTCAGTAGTAACCAAGGTAGTTACTACTGGTATTAGAGATTGCAAGTTGAAAGGTCTGTAAATCACCATTTGTAGATTTGAGGAGTTTACTACTGATTCTTCTTCTTCTCTAGTTACTACTGGTATTTCCTCAGTAGTGTCTATATCAGTAGAGATTGGTGATGGTATTATATCTTCATTTGGAACATTTACTACTGATGTAACTTCTTGTACATCTTCTTCCATAGGATCAGTAGTATGTATTTCTTCAGTTTGTTCCACCATCTCAGTAGTAATTATGGGATCAGTAGCACCCATAACATCAGTAGTATGAGAGAATGTTTGTTCTACTGCTATTGGGGATTGAAATGCAGACACAAACACATCCTCATCCATACTCCTAACTCCTCTGTTCAGGTCTTCATCATTAAACTGACATGTTTCACCATGAGCTTCTTTTAGATTTAAGAGGGAGGTTGCTGCTTCTGCAATTGAAGTATCAATCATCTCTTGAATTTGATTCTTCTCGCCCTTAGTGATCTCAACTCGTTGAGCCTCACTATTTGCAATCTTTCTTTTTAATTTGCTGATAATATTTGATTGCCTTTGAAGTCTGTCACCGAACCTCTTCTGCCTTCTGTTCAGGACATTGATGTAATGCTTCAGATAGCTCATGGTCCTCCCTTGATTGTTTAGTAAATTCAGACAATGTTGTACAGTGGTTTCAAGGTTTTCCTTCCTATCCGTCAATTTGGTTAGTTCCATGCTGCCCTCACTCCATCTAGGTAGATCATCGGGCTTGTTTGGTACATTGGCTTTAAGGTTTTCCATCCTATCCGTCAATTCAGTTTGGTGTTTCAAACTACCCTCATGACTGCTTGGTGATGAATTGGGTGATTTAGATACTCTCTTCTTCCTAGAAGAAGCAGAAGTACCTCCCCTTGTGGTTTCTTGGCATCGGGGCCCTCGAAGTGCTGCCTCAAAAGATGAGTCATCACTCAGAGTTGCCGAGGTCTGGGTCCTAATGATGTTCGTACTGTCCTGTGCACCAACCTTTGGTGCATCAGTATTAGGAGCCATTTCCTCATGCCCTCTCTCCCCCTTGGAGGACAACTCTTCGAGCCTGGGAGTTGACTCAATGGGTTCCCTAGTGTCCTTTTTGGAAATTCTTTTCCTTTTGTAAGTTTTGGAAATAATTTTGGGTATAGGTTGGTCTACCTCAGAGTGAAGAGTAGCACTCTGAGGTCTAATAACATGTTCATGGGACACATTCAGGACATTTGTTTGTGTGGTTGATTGAGTGGACTCATGGGATTGTGTTTGGGCTGTTTTTAGTGATGGAATGTGTTTGGGGTTCATTTGGGTGGCCTGAACCTTCTCCAGTAGGGGGTTGATCATAGATCATGTTTTGAAACAATGGTGTAACTTTGCCAGAAAATTTAAATTTTTTTCTCATATTTGAGTACACCTTTCTATTTAATTCTGGTGTAGGAAAAATGTTCTTTGTTATTGTAAGATTAGGAATTTCACAGTTTAAAATATGAGCAAGGAATATTGGGTACATTAAGAATTTTGTCGATGAAAGATTTCCAAGCATTCCTTCAAAAATCATTTTAGAAAATTTGAATACCTGGTCTGTGCACAAACAAACAACATCAGATGCTATTGATTTGTTGAACTCATTCCATGTACTCTTTTTAGGTGAGATACAATGTTGAATGGTGTGAACCAAAAATTTCCATTGAGTTGAAAGTAGACACTTTTGAAAAGTGACTATGTCAAGTCTTCCTTCATACCCCATTTTTTCAAGATTTTCAGCAAGAATCTCTTTAGGAAGAGAAGATATACCTGTTTCATCATTCAGTTGTAGATATTGTCTGATTGATTGTTCTGTTATGATTATTGACTTTCCATCTACGGTGGATTTGATTTTTGAAATGATTTGCTGCTTCGAATCATTGCTTAATGGCTATTTTCATGAGGTTAGTGAGGTAAAACAGTGAATTTCACATATAACGGTCGATCAGTAGTAAAACTAAGAATCAATAGTAAATCAGCAGTAATAACTTTCGATTCACACTTAACCTAATTTTCAGAGAAACCCTATCAGTAGTATTTTGTGAATACAACCCATAGTTAGTAATAATGAATAGTTAGTAGTAAAACAAACACTTTTAAATAAAAATATTTTACAAAAACTTTACATATGGTCTTAATAATGAAATTAATTTATTAAAATCATTCAAATACTGCTAACTAAGAAGCTGAACCTTCCTACATCAAATGCTTTTGTAAAAAGATCTGCTAGTTGATTGTCAGTATGAATTTTCTCTACTTTAATTAATTTCTTTTCATTACAATCCCTTATAAAATGAAATCTTATTTCAATATGTTTGGTTTTTGAGTGTTTTACTAGATTATGCACAATACTAATAACACTTTGATTATCAATAAAAATAGGAGTTTTAAGGATAGAGATACCAAAGTCTAGGAGTTGATTTTGAATCCACAGAACATGAGCACAACAAGCAGATGCAGCTACATACTCTGCTTCAGTAGTTGATGTTGAGACATTTGTATGTTTCTTGCATTGCCATGACACCAATCTTGATCCAAAGAATTGACATCCACTAGTAGTAGATTTTCTATCTTGACATTCACCACCATAGTCACTATCTGTGTAGGCTACAAGTTCAAATGGTGAGTCATGTGGATACCAGAGACCAAGTGCTGGTTTTCCCTTCAAGTATCTGATGATTCTTTTGACTGCCTGCAAGTGAAGCTCCTTTGGTTTGGCTTGATACCTGGCACACACACAAACACTATACATAATATCAGGTCTTGATGCAGTTAAATACATTAAAGAACCTATCATTGATCTATATAAATATTCATCTACATCCTCCCCCTCAACATCAGGATGTAGGTGTTTATGTGTTTCCATTGGTGTGCTTGCACTTTACAGTCTTTCGTTGCAAATTTCTTCAAGATGTCTTTGACATTTTTTGATTGATTTATCAAAATACCATCTGATCTTTGACTGATTTGGAGTCCAAGGAAGAAATTCATTGGAACCATTGAGCTCATCTTGAATTTGGTCTGCATCAACTCTTCAAACTCTTTTCACAGTTGATCATTTATTGATCCAAAGATGATATCATCTACATATATCTGGACCAGTAGTATATCATCTTTGACTTTTCTTATAAACAGATTTTTGTCAATTGCACCTCTTTTGAAATTGTTCTTCAATAAGTATGATGATAATGTATCATACCAAGCTCTTGGTGCCTGATGTAGGCCATATAGAGCTTTGTCTAATTTGTACACATAATCATCATATTCAGGATCTTCATATCCTGGAGGTTGACAAATATATACTTCTTCTTCAATCTTCCCATATAGGAATGCACTTTTAATATCCATTTGATAGACTTTGAATTTCTTGAATGAAGCATATGCCAGAAAGATCCTTATTGCTTCAATTCTTGCAACATGAGCATATACCTCATCATAGTCTATTCCTTCTTCTTGAGTGTATCCTTGGGCTACAAGTCTGGCTTTGTTTTTGATCACTATACCTCTTTCATCTTTCTTGTTTCTGAAGATCCATCGTGTTCCAATGGACCTTTTTCCTTTTGGAAGAGGTACAAGTGTCCAAGCAGCTTGTAATTTGAATTGGAGAAGTTCTTCTTGCATTGCTTCAATCCAATTTGAATCATTCATGGCTTGTTGAATCTTTTTAGGTTCCTCCTGTGATAGAAAACAAGCGAATAAACATTCATTAGATATTAGACTTATATTGCAAGTATTTGAATATAAAGTTGAGTTAAATTTGCTTCTAGTCTGCATATTTGAGTTCACATCACTTAGAACTAAGTCTAAGGGATGATTCTTTTCAGTCCTTGAGTTGAAAACATTATCAGCAACAATTTGACTTTCAAGGTTTGATTCATTGGATTCAGGGATTTGTGCATCTGTCCAGGTTTCTTCTTGATTTTCTGGATTTTCTTGAGTTTCTTCATTGATATTGATATCAGTAGTAAGATGATCTTCATTCAAATCATGTGGTTCATTGTTATTACTAACATCAGTATTGTTTGGATCACCATCATCAGTTTGAGTTTCTGTTACTACTGGGATCGGTAGTATCTTGTGAGTTCGAGTTATTACTGGTATCAAGATTGCTAGGGTTACCAGAGTTACTACTGTCCTCAGTATTAACTGTGGGATCAATATTAACCAGGATATATTTCATTGTATCTTGACTACCATTGAATGGTGATGATCCTCCTTGTGGATTTTGATTGTTTGTTTCACCTGCATTACAATCATAACTAATATCAAGAGATTTGGTTAGATTATCAATATTGAATAAGCAATCTGGACCATTTCCTTGTTCATTCATCAAGTTTTCATTAAAGGATGCATTCACACTTTCTTCAATAATCCTTAGCCTTTTGTTGAATACTCTGTATGCTTTGCTTTGAGTAGAGTATCCTACAAATATTCCATCATCTGATTTGCAATCAAACTTACCAATTTGTTCTCTTGTAATTAAAATTGTACAAGGACAACCAAATGATTTTAAGAAACTTATTGAAGGTTTTCTTTTGTTAAAAAGTTCATATGGTGTTTTAAAATGTGGCTTAACTATTGATACTCTGTTTTGAACATAACAAGCAGTATTAACAGCTTCAGCCCAAAATGTAATTGGTAATTTTGAGTTTGCAAGCATGGATCTAGTTGCTTCAATGATTGTTCTATTTCTCCTTTCAGCTACACCATTTTGTTGTGGAGTTCTAGGTGAGCTGTAGTGTCTGTCAATGCCTTTAAGATCAAAAAGTAATTAAGTTAGTATTTTTAAATTATGTGCCATTATCACATCTAATGGCTTTCACTTTGAGATCTCTTGTGTTTTCCAATTTGACTATTAGATTCTTTATGATTTCACTTGTTTCATCTTTGGTCCTGAGAAAGAAAACCCAAGTATAACTGGAAAAATCATCAGTAATAACAAGACAATATTGTTTTTTTCCAATACTCATTACATTTGTAGGACCAAATAAGTCCATATGTAAGAGCTGCAAAGGGTCAGAAATAGAATTTGTTGCTTTGGACTTATGAGAAGTCTTGTGTTGTTTACCTTTCAGGCATGCAACACAATGATGATCACACATGAATTCTTTTTGAGATAAACCAACTACCAAGTTCTTTTTGACTAAATTATTCATATTTTTAAAATTTGTGTGACACATCCTTCTATGCCATAGTTCTGATTCATTGGTGTTTGCCTTGGATATAAAACAGTTGATCTCATTTGATGAAATGAGTTCTCCCCCTATATCCAGGCAATACACATTGTTTCTCCTTGGGGTTCTTAAAATAACATATTTTTCATCTAAAATAAAGTCAGGAGAAAGAATGATGCACTCTATATCTGTAAAAAGAATTTTGTTCTTTTTATCACATACTTGTGAGACACCAACCAGATTATATTTGAGCTCAGCTACATAAAATACATCATCAAAAGTAATCTTACCATTTGATAATGTACCTTTACCTGTAATCCTACCGCCTCTTGGATTTTCACCAAAAGCAACATATCCTCCTTCAAAAGAATTGAAATCTGTAAGATTTCCAGGCATGTGCCTAGAGCATCCACTATCAATATGCCATGTTCTTCCTTCTTCAGGGATCTGGATGCTCTGCACAAAAAATAAATGGATTAGTTAATTTTCGGAACCCAAGCTTGTTTTGTCTTGGGTTCATCCTTTGAAGAATAAAATTTTCGACTAGTGTGAGCTTTTGATGCAGGTTTGGTCTTCATATGTGGATTGTTACTGTTGTTTGGTGTTACTACTAATTTTGGTTTATACCCATAATTTTTGGCTTTTGAATATTTTACTACTGATGGGCCAGTAGTATTTGGGTAATATGATTTCTTAGGATGATCAGTAGTATTATAGTAATTGTATCTGAAAACATTGTAATTAGGTTTAGAACCAGTAGTAAATGTTTGATTGTTACTACTGATGTTTGAAAAACTTGAATACTTATAAAATTGATTAGGTTTTTGAGTATTTTGAAAGTAATGACTTCCTTTTGGACTTCCATGCCTGATATTTTGCACAAATCTTTGTGCAGATCTTCAAATTTGGGGACTTCAACATGTGGATTTTTAGTTTGTTGAACTTTTTCAGGTTGTTTTAATTTGGATTCTTTTAATTTTTCTTTATTTTCTTTAAATTCCTTAAATTCTTTGCAATTAATTGGATTGAAGTGACAATCCTTTGCTAGATGATTAACTTAATTACAAATCAGACAAGTTAATTTTGTTGTTTTAGCATTTTCAGGCTTTCTTTGTTCTTTTAATTGATTTATATTTCTTTGATTTCCCCTTCTTAAAATAGTGGGTATATTTTCTGAATTATATTTAGGGAATTCAGTTTGACTTTGTGTGGTATGAAAGCTTGTATCAGTTGATTTAATGGTTTGTTCATCATCAGATGAATCATTACTGGTTTCCGTTTGACTTTCTAGCTTTAATTCATCTAAAATTATTTCTAAACAAGACTTGAGTGGAGGAATAAAATTTGCTGGAGGTGGGACTGCATGATATCCAACACCATAAACAACATTTTCAGTGGTTAGATTGCTGGTTAATTCATCAATTATTTTAGAACTTCTTTCAAATTTCTTAATGGTTAATTTTTTTGTTCTAATTCTAACTGACATTCTTCTAATTTGGTTAAGGTTTCTTTTAATTTTAACTCAGCATGTTCTTTATCATAGGTTGCTTGTAATAATTCATCTTTTAGGTTTTGATCAGTTATTTTAAAAATTTTAATTTGATTTTCTAAATCTGCAATGCAAGCATTAAATTCAATTCTTCTATTTCTGTGTAATATCATCTCATCAAGCGTTTCTTTATCAAGTTTTTCTAGTTCTTTATATGCTTTAATGCATTCATGAGTGCAAGATTTGGAATTTACCTCAGTAGTAGAATTAGTGAAGGCCATGAGAGCTTGATTTTGAGCTTGTTCCTCTGCTTGAAATCTCCAGTCATAACCTTGACCCTCTTGAGATATCAAGGCAGTTGAGTTTGAAGTGTTGTTCTTGTTATAATTTGATCGTTGATGTTTGCTAGGACATTCTCTACCAAAGTGACCAAAATTATTGCAGTTGTAGCATTTGACTTTGGTTTTGTCAAAGCCAGCACGTTCACCTTTGTTAAAGCTCAGATTCTGTCTACCAGTTCTTTGATGGAATCTCTTAGTCTTCAAGATTCCAATTCTCTCTTCCAGATCATCAGGATTGATTTGTTCCAGATCTTAACTAATCAGTGCAGTGTGTACATGACTAGTAAAGACGGATTCTCTGGCTACATCTTCATTTTCTACATTCTTTCCAGTTGTCGTATCCTTACCTGTACCTGTACTAGACACAAAAGCAACATTGTTTGAAGGTAAAATAGGAGTTTTTAGACTTACCTCAGATTCAAACACTCGTAGTTCATTGTAGAGTTCATCCAGCTCCTTTTCTTCCAATGCATCTCCTTGTCTATATATAAAAGTATACATAGACCATTCTTCACCAAGAGATCTGAGAAACTTCCTGTTGACATCATCATTGTCTGGTTTAACTCCAACTTGATTGAGTTCACCAATGAGTTTGTTGAATCGATCAAAAACTTGTGACAGGGATTCATTCTTCTGTCCTTTGAAGTTTTCAAAGTCTTGCTTCAAGACAGACTTCATGTTTCTTTTAGTACTTTTGGTACTAACAAACCTTTTCTCCAGTGCCTGCCATAGCTTCTTAGCATCGTCGTATTCAACAAATAGATGTTGGTAGTCATTGGGAATAGCAAGCAACAAGGTGCTTAAAGCTTTCAGTTCAATTCCTCTGTCTTTCTTCTCTTTGTCACACTTGAGTTTGTCTGATTCAGTTGATGAACTTGTGACTTGAGTTTGTATGGTTTTGTTACCTTCTAGAATAACTTCCCACATGGAATAATCAGTAATAAGCATGTACTGCTTAATTCTGTTCTTCCACATCCCAAAGTTATTGGGAGTGAGAATTGGAATCTTGTTTGCATGCGTGCTTTCATTGTTATCAGACATGATTAACAATTTTAGTTTCGAAAGTATGAAACTTTTTGATGTTCTTAATTCGTAGATCTAGAAACTTAATGGCTCTGATACCACTTGTCAGGATCGAATAACTCAATAAGTTATTTAATCACAGATCTACTCAACAATAGAAGTTACATCGGATTAACACTATGTTGATTGAATAAGAACAATTGTAAACTGGAATTCGAATAAGAATAAACAAGAACACAATTTTTCACAAAAAGCTTCAATGTATTAATATTAATCGATCAATACACGTATGTTTACAATTCATAAGGAACTATATATAATAGTTCTTGAAGCCTAACATTATACCCTAGTTATTCTAGGACTAGATTACAATTCGAATTACAAAAAGATATTAATTCTAAACTAACTCTACTAGAATCTCGGACACGGTCTGCACCAAATATGATCATCAGTAGTATATGCACCCATCAGTAGTAGATCGTTCATCGGTAGTATCTTTGTAATTCTACCCCATCAGTAGTAAGTCTTGTTAGCAACTGCAACATCAGTAATAGAATACTTATATCCCAACAGTGTGGCCATGACAAAATCAATTTTATCCTTTGCTAAATGTATTTTAAGGTACCCAAAAACCAAATTTATTTTCGTATTTATAAATTGTAAATGGTAATGATCTAAAATATTATCATTTGCTATTGGTTTTTTTTTTTTTTTTTTTTTTTTTTTTTTTTGAACTTACAATAATAATTCATTTTTGAAATAAGCGGTGATATATAGATATTCAATCCTTTAAAAAGTGGGTTATGTAGTATGTAACACGTAGACAGTCACACATTTACTGTACTCCGTATATAGGGAGACTGCATTTCGGAGACCTCTAGATTTCTATTTTAAATAATTAAATACAGACTAATATATATATAATTAATATTATTTTTCATATAATATAATCATTTTAGAGTTTATAGGTAAATGATTTTTATCTATTTTCAGATGTTATCTTTTACAAATATTCTTTATGAAACATGGAATAATTAATAAATTAGGCATATAATTTAAGCAATTGTTCATCTAATATACTCCCTCCGTCCTTAAATAAAGTTTCCATTTATGTTGGGCACAATATTTTAGGAGATAGTTAGTGGTGTGGTATTTGGTATTACTTTTGATTAAAATATAAGGTTTGATTGGAGAGAGAAATTGTTTTAGGAGATAGTTAGTGATGAATGTATTGGTAATAATATTATTATATTAAGTGGACCCCTTAAGTTTGAGAAATGGGAACTTTATTTAGGGATAAAACTTGAAGGAGAAATGAGAACTTTATTTAGTGACGGAGGGAGTATATTGGAATAAAAAGACAATCAACACTATTCAATAATAATAATAATAATAATAATACTAATAATAATAACAATCTTAACATATATATCTTAACCTATGTTTGATTTAATTTTGTCAACTAATAATTTTGAAGCTATCTCATTGATCCGCAATGCCATGTATAATTACCCATTGGCCGCCCAAAACTTGCTCCATAACGTTTTTTAACCACAATATTCGGACTAACCTTTTGATTGATCGACGAAACCCTGATTGTTCATGCTTTCAATTCAAATTCTAAGGTCAATTCAACTCTACTGCTATTCAGGCTTTCAATTCGTTTTCTTAGATTTTAATTTGCTATCAACTAATCATGATTCACAGTAACGATTCGATAATTAATTGCTTCGATTTTTCATAAAAGCTATTAAAAAATAGAGATCTATGTGTGGCGCTGTTTGAATATTAATTTCGCTCTTATCAAATTATTTCGTTGTCTTCAAGTATCTGTTATTCAATTCAATTATGATAATCGTTATATGGAGTTTGTTTAGTAGACGCAATATGGAAATTTATTAACGACGATCTTTATAGAAGCTAACCGACGAGATTTCAGTTCGTTTACGTAATTCCTTTCGTTACTGTGAAGTTGTTCACATCAAAATTTGGTACATTATATGATTTTGTGTGATTGCTTCTTCATTGATATCGTTTATGTGTATATATGCTTGCTGATTTTGATCAGTTTGATTATTATATTTCGTGAAGAAATGGATTCAGCTGCTAAATCAGTAGATGAAGTTTTGGAAGAGATTATGAGAATTCATAGGCATCTTCCTCCACGACCTGGAATCGATGATGGTTAAGGTGCGAAAATACAAATTCAAAAGCTCGAAGCCGAAGAACAAGCAAAAATTGAAGCTATAGCTAGACAAAAGAAGCAAAAAGGCTTCCTGAAGAATTGTTCATTGTGTTGATAGAGATGCATAAGATTGTAGTTCGTTTCCAGTGTGAAGAACAGAAGAAAGGAGCAATTAAATTACTGGATCTCTATCACTACCACCAGGTGTTCGATGAAATGATTCAGAGAGCTTCCAGTTGTTGTAATCATATGAATATGGAGAATAATAACACTCAATCACAATCAGTTGCATCAACTTCCAACATTTCTTTTAGTTATGCATCACCAAATACAGTGAGTGTGACTACAAAACCAATTTTGGTTTCTACCTTGAATTATGACAAATAAGTTGTCAAAACTTCTGAATTGTTCACTAGAGATGATAGCTATGTGAGCAAGTCAAAGTCAATATTCAATGGTGATGGGATTGGGTTAATAACAGGACTTCAATCGAGTGATTCCACCCTAAAACCTGCTATAACTTCCGGTATGTTTTAACTTTTATATTTTGATACGTTTCTTGTATTATGTGTGGAGAAAATTTTGAAGTTTGACTGAAATGATGGTTTTGGTTTGTAGGTTAAGATGGTTATTTTCTCTTTTTAATATATTCATTATATTAAGTTATTAACTACTTTTTGTGGGGTTATATTAGTAATTTCAGTTGGTGTTTTTTATTTAGGACATATTTGGGAAAGCTTAATAGGGCTTATGAGCTTATTAGCTTATTAAGCTCCAAATTCAAGCTTATTTGGAGCTTAATAAGCTGATAAGCCCAGTTAATAAGCTTTCCCAAACATGCCCTTAGTAAGATCAAATTTGATAAAGACGTGGTTTTACATTACACATATGCCATTTTTTTAGATTTGACATCAACGCCTGATCGATATGGATGACATATGCCATGTTTTCAGATTCGGTGTCAACGCGTGATCGATATGATGTTAGCCATTAAAGAAGAGACCTACAAAATGTTTCCATTTGGAAGTTATTTATTGCGACAAGATGTCAATTACACTAACTCAACAAAGAAGTTTTATTTCGTCCTGAAATTTTGTGTACCATTTATGATATGTATCAAAACACGTTTATCATCATTTTAATAATTGATTACCATATGATTTCTTAATATATCTTTTTTGGTATTTTCCTTTTTAACTTTCGAAGTATGCCCGTCCAAGAAATAAAGGAATTTACAGATTGGGTACTCGATATTGGCAACAGAACGATATGTATGTTTTTCATTTATTTGTAATATTTTATAAACCATTCCATGTTTTTTGAATGATATCAACTTTTGTTAATTATCTAAACACAAGTGCTGAAAATGATGGTGAATCGTCAATAGAGTTCCCGGACAACATGCTGATTCTAGAGTCTGATGATAATGTTGGGGCCGTTATTCAAGAAACATACCCTCAGTTGCTGGATAATCTATGGCAACACAACTTTTTTCAAGATCGATCCATTCTTGCTCCCACACACGAAATGGTTGACATCATAAACGAACGGATGCTTTCTTTAATTCTCGGAGAAGAAAAGACATACGAGTCATCGGACTCGGTTTCTGCTGCAGATGAAGATGATATAATGTTTAACCTTGATCTTTACACCACCGATTTCTTTAACAGTATAAAAATGTCAGGCGTCCCGCAACATATCTTGAAGTTAAAGATTGGCGCTCCGGTAATGTGTACGCGGAATATTGATCAGAAAGTTGGATTGTGCAACGGAACGAGACTTCAAATATTAGGAATGGGGATAAATATAATCGAAGGTAAAATCACATCTGGCGGCAAAGTTGGTACAATTTGCGCTATCCCTCAATTCGTTATTAGTCCTTCCGACAACAAGATGCCTTTCAAATTGAATCGGAGGCAATTTCCTGTTCAAGTCTGCTTTGCTACGACCATTAATAAAAGTCAAGGTCAGACGTTGTCTCAAGTTGGTTTGTTTCTGCAAAAATTAGTATTCTCACATGGCCAACTTTATGTAGCTGTATCACGAGTTAAGAACAAGAACGGATTGAAGGTCATTTGTTGTGACAGAGATGACAATTACACTAATTCAACAACAAATGTCGTTTACAAAGAAGTCTTATTTCGTCTATTAATATTCTGTAACATTTATTCATGTATCAATTTTTGTACAAACTTATCATTACAGCTATGGATTCTTATGTCATTTTAAAATTATTAATATTTGTTGTTATTTTTCTATAATATATCTCTTGAAGCATGCCCGTCCAGTCGGGCAGGCTATGAAGCTAGTAATAATATAAAACACTTTATTATCTTTATTATGAAAAACCTATTATTATAACTCACAAGTAGGGGTGTGCTTCAGAACCGGAAAACCGGAACCGAACCGGGACCGAACCCGAACCGGAATCGACCCGACCCGGAACCGGGTTAGGCGGTCCGGTTCCCGGTTCCTATATTTCGCCAAAAATGATACCCGGGTTTACCGGCCCCCGTCCGGATCGGTCCCGGGTTTAACGGGTGCAGAACCGGTTCTAAATATGGGAGTTTTAAACTTGGTAGGGATATGGACCGTTTTTATAGAATATTATCCTTTCATAACAAAATTCCCATAAACTAGCTACGTGACTAACAAACCAAGATTTTCTATCAAAAGAATACGGTTCATCTTCTTAAACTCTAGAAACACATCGAAGTCAAGAGAAATCAATGGAGAAATGGCAAAATACTCAAGAAACACAAGTAAGTTTTTAGAAATCAATGTTGATTAGCGATTTTTGTTTTATTATTTTTTTAAGCATGAGTTATGTAAAGTTGGAGATTGAGATAGAATATAAAAAAAATCACTTTTGAATGTATATATTAAATCGACAACTGCTTTTGCTTTGAAAAAAATCACTTTTGAATATATATTAAGTATGAGTTATGTAAATCGACAACTGCTATTGCTTTAAAATCATCATTATCGTCTTCTTCTGTTCCAATTTTATTGATCGGAGCTGTTAAAAAAAACTGCACTAAATCGGGTTTATCCGGTTCCGGAACCGCTTAAAGACCGACCCGAGTCGGGACCGAACCGGGACCGGAACCGGTTTAACCGGTCCGGTCTTTGGTCTTGAATTTCTCATTTTTTTTGGTAACCGGGTTCCCCGGTTCCGGTCCGGGCCGGGCCGGTTCCGGGACCGACCACATGCCTACTCACAAGTATATATTTATAACTTATATCCGATTTTTAATATACCGAAAAGTGTTTTTATTTGTGGTTTATACTAATTAAAGCAAAACAATCAAACCCCAAAGTATCAAAAGTTGCATTTATCGAAGATGACCACTGAACCAATCAAAGAGTCTAAAGGCGGATTTGTTAATCATCACCTTTTTGTTTTAACTAATTGTAATGCTTATTTAGATATTTAATAGAGTTAATTATATAAGAATGGTTCTTTAAGTTTGTATCATATTATCACTTTGGTTCTTTAGTTTTAAAAATTATGCTGATAGTCCTTATTCTTTAAACTTGTCGCACTGATAGTCCTTTAGTCTAATTAGTGTTAATTTTTTCTGTTAAATCTTCCCATGTGCATTGCACATAAGGGGTAAAATGGTAAAACATCATGTAAGGACCGGGTCCACATACCCGCCAATCAAACTATCAACATTCCAATAACTATGTAATTAAGATTAACCATTCAAATCCGATAACAACTATACAAAAGATAACAAATGAGCCAAGATTTTACTACCAACAATGTCTATGGATACAAACCAACTAACTACAATCAAAATACAAAACTACCAAACTCGCGCTTACCCAAATATATATATACCAGAAGTAGATCTTCTAAACCTCTGATCAAATTCAATATATTATCTGCTTTCCCTCATCTTTTCCTGTAAAATGTTTTTCCACTAAACGGGTAAGCTACAACGAGCTTAGTGAATTCATAAAGCACAAAATAATACTAGCATTATATACAAAACAAAAGAATAAAGCATATAATGAAATAACACAATTTAGGGAATTCACATTATAGCAAGAACAAGTCAATACATCACTAACCAAGAAACTTTACAACTTGACATGTGATTTACCGAGAATCTGACATGCCGAGTATCAACACCTATCCGGGATCAACGAGACTTACTGGATGACTGACACGGAGAATACAACTACAATGCAAGAATCAACAAGAGTTCGCCAGATAAGAAACACAATCGAGAACCAATCACCAAATCAATAATCAACGGGAATCATCACATAACCATTGTAACCGACAGACAATACCACATCATGAATCAACGAGATCTCAATACAATCCAAACGAATCAAAGTGCGTCATTCCCCCTTAGGCCATTAGGTAATGGGGCCGATGAAGGTGATCATGGCACCCCTAAATGAGTCCATGATCCAGCTTCACCACCACGGTCCATACCACTCCTCCGCCAGGTACTCCCGCGTCCATCGCTCAACATAGTACACAAAGTAATACTCAAGCCGCCGTGGGTCCTCACGAAACAAAATCATCACTCAAGGAATTTGTACGGGTAACTGATATTCGATATCAAACGAAACAAGAACAAATATAATTCCAAGAGACCGGAACAAGAGGATTATTTCAACCGAATTAATAGTACATGAATCTCACACAAGGGCAATCCAACCGAGACGCAACATAAGGAATCCATACGACTTGAATCGTGTCAAGCGAGACGCTACTAGGATATTCCAACAATCAAGACATCTATCAAAAGATTATAAACAAGGCATAGCACAAATAATCACTATATTCTTCTAATTTAATGCACCTAACATGAGTTTATCAATAAACAAGTCTTCATTTAATCATAATTTATTCAAATCACTAGAAATATCAATTCAATGTTCTAAGCATCGCATATGTGGTAACTATAAACCAAATAACAAATAAACACATATCATTTAGATATATATAACTACTAGTATACAGTTGTACATAGATGAACTCACAGTGTTGTTTCGGGCGCGAAATCAAACCGAAAGCTTCAATCAGATATAGAGTTTCCAAGGTGTAGACACTTTTCACAAGCTCCCAATATGTTATATATAACCCCTGGAGTATACATACCAAATTTCATAAGCAAATATTACCGTTTACCCTATCTACACTTTCCTCAATTGACAATTTTACATGTTAACCCATTATACAGCCATTTATTTATGCTCAGTTCTGACATACTTAAACTCCAAATTACACAATGAAATTTTGAGCGTTCGGGGTACTACTTAATAGGTTTCCAATGCCCCTTACCTCATATTTTTCTGAGTTTTCTATGATTTTATATGAATTATACAATACAGCAAAATCTTGGTGTCAGAATTCAGCTCGACAGAACTGTACAAAATGCGATTTTCACCTATCTTAGGCCCAAAATTTTGTAGGAGCTAATACCAATTTTCATTAATAAAATACAATTACAATAAGGGAAATTGACGAAAACGTTTACAAAATATTGAAACAAATAAAATAGAACAAACAAGAATAAGGTTTTGGTTGAGTCTCGTGAAATTCACGATCCCTTTAAAATAGATTCGTTGTCTATTTCCCAGGGTAAAACAACCGGGTAGTTTTACACTACCGGATATAATCCAAGCCAGAACACTAACCGAAGTTAAGAGTGTTTTCTTGGAGAGAAAGAAAGTTGTGATCTTGTAAGTAGGTGAGTGAATGTGTGTCTACAAATGAGACCCAATGTCTCTATTTATAGTGTAAAATGAAAGCTAATCTTTACTCAAAACATTAAATGCATTCAATGTCATTAAACAAAAAATCAAAAACAGTCAACTGCATTGACTGCTGAATTTTCGTAACAGCTCAGTCCACGAACTCAGTCCGAGAACTCAGTATTGGACAGCACTGCAATAGATCAGTATTGTAACTCAGTATCAGAAGTCTGCGCTGCAGCAGCTCAGTATTGGAAGTCAGTATTGCGCATGTCAGTATGAGACAACATCTCTGCATTCGTGTCCTCAGGTCGCTCGGGAGTACATGAGTTCAAGCCATTTTCCAATGTGGGATAGCATCCCCAACTTCCCAATCTGAAGATTTCTTGTTCCAAACGCCCTACTTTGAGAGTCGATATCTCATTCACCACGACTCTACTTTTGACACGCTATATATCGTTGCGTAGCTCTCACAAAGGAGAATAGAAACCTACCAACCAATAACTATATATAACACATATATATAATTTTATAGGTCCAAAGTTGGTGAAAAATCATTTATCACAACTTTTTTCCAGCAAATTTATTTTGAAGACCACAACAAAAAACAAAGAGGACATCAGTACGGTTCAGATGCCGCTGGGTTCACCCCTAAACGATTTTTCTACAATTTTTTATGATTTTTACAAAACAGTGCAGAATCATAACTTTCAAACTCGGATATTGCTAATTGTTACAATTAACCGATGATTTTGCTATATAACTTGATATCTAACATAACCTAATCATAATATCATGATACTAGAATGTTTTTAACAGAACTTTAACCCTAATTTCATGGTTTCTTGAACTCAAATGAAAACTCAACTCAAGGATGAAGCTATACCTTTGAAATCCTCAATTATTGTGTAAGATTTCACCAATTTCTTGTGAAATCATTCATGCATGGTGATGTTCTTCAAGTTTCCAGAAGTTTAGAGAGGTTTTGGGGAAGAAAATGGAGAAATTTCGTGGGTTTTGGGTCTTTAATTCGAGCTGGGCCGGGTTTGACCCATTTGGTACCCATTTTGACCACTAAACACTTAAAACCCCATAACTTATAGCTCGGACCTTCATTTTCGATGAGGTTTTCTCCTACGCATTCGTAACGAAATTATCTATAATCCTTGATAAAAATATTTCAGAAAACATTTCCCAAAAATGACCTTTTTATATACCATATTTGAAGAATTCAAGCAATACCGCTCATTTAGATATCGTTTGCTCATACTTGCTCTTCTTAATCATTTTAAACTTATCATCTTTACCGTATTTGCACAAAAAACAACTAAAGCATGAAAAATATATTTTAAGAATTTATGACACATAATTCAAGTTAATGAAGCGTAAATATTTATTTTAGGGTAAACGAAATCGCGTATGTTACACATCATTCACGTACAGTTGAAATTGCACAATGTACAACTCTCATCTCCATACAGTCTCTCTCTGTGTGGAAATATTTCTCTTCTCTCTCTTTTCTTCTTCCCTAGATTAAACCCATTTCTCCATTAAACCGACCACCAAGATCATCACCTCCATCAACAAGCACCTTCTTCTTCCCTATATTAAACCCTTTTCTCCATTAAACCCACCACCAAGATCATCACCTCCATCAACAAGCACCTTCTTCTTCCCTATATTAAACCCTTTTCTCCATGAAAACTCAGATTTAGTAAACGAAGGGTTTATGGGTACTCATGAAACAAGGGTTTATGCGGATTTCCGCCGAGCAGAAATTGTAATTTAATTTTACTCGAAAATTCAGAACCTAATTTTTACGAATCCAAAAACGGGATCAATTGGCAGTTTATATTCACTGGTACTGGATTTGGGGCAGGTGTAGGCGTGTAGCCATTGTGATCGGTCCGATTATGATGTCTAGAAAGGGAGAAATTTATGTGACAATTACACCAACAAAATTGTGAAAATGATTTGTCTAAGTTTAGGTATACATTATGCATCATATGGTTTATTTGAGCTAAAATTATTTGTTTTGGTATTCTAAATTTATTATATAGATGCAGAATGTCAATTTTAGAGCTAACAAAACGGAGAAGAAAAAATTCGCATTGAAATAAGGTGGTGGTCGTAGGTGGTTCCTGATGGAGGTGATGATCTTGGTGGTGGGTTTAATGGAGAAATGGGTTTAATCTAAGGAAGAAGAATATAGACAGAAGAGAAATATTACATATGGAAGAGAAAGACATCCAAAGAGAGAGAGTGTGTCGAGACGAGAGTTGTACATTGTGCGATTTTAACTGTACATGAATGATGTTTTACCATTTTACCCTCTTCTGCAATGCACATAGAGAGATTTAACAGAAAAAATTAACGTCAGTTAGACTTAAGGACTATCAGTGTTACAAGTTTAAAAAATAAGGACTATCAGTGTAATTTTTGAAACTAAAGAATTAAAATGGTAATATGGCAAAACTTAAAGGACCATTTGTGTAATTAACTCTATTTAATATTTTAATAAGTCAACTAAATATTAGTCGATAATAATGAAATTAAAATATCTTCTAAATCAAAATAAATGTATATATCGTAATATGTAAAGAGAAATGATATTTAGTCTAATCATTTAGTTATATATATAGTTTTATTTATTTAATAGGATAACATGTGTAATTCACTAATTATTTCTCTTAATATTATCCCTTCATTTTAACATATTTCTTCATCTAACAAATTTAACTATGACTAATATCAAATGATAAAACTAAATATCATTGCCCATGTGAAAAATAAGTACCTCTATATCATTGGAATTACAATAATTACAAGTGGATCTGTCGGCAAAATCTAAGTTTTTTTGTACCCATGATCCGAATCATATTTAAATTATTTTACGTCGTATGATCCAAAACAAAAGGCTATAATAATACATGTTGTTCCTAATTTTTTAAGAAATGGTGTTGTAGAAGTCAATATTTTTAAACTCGGGTTACACCTGTTAAACCGAGAAACGTAAAGCATGTTAAGCTGCATCAACCGAGTTAAAAACTAGTTTTATAAATCACTTGAATCGGGCGGATTAATCATAAACTTGGTCGGACCCGATGGTTGAAACGGCTATGAATCGCATTGTTTTTTTTTTTAATTTCTTATGATCTCAGTTTTTAGCATTAAAGTAAATATTTAGTACTATTATTTTTGATAAATTTGGAGTTTTATGTTATTTTATACTGTGTTTTAAAGTTTAAACATCAAAATTTTAGTTGAATGTCAATTATTTGGTATCATTTTTAGTACATTTAAAACTCGAAGTTATTAGATATTGTTCGATAATAGTTTTTCGAATTATATGGATTTGTTATAATATATGTATTGTACTTAGGTATTTTTTGCATTTATGTACTTTTACATAACTACTTTATCATAATATCATACATACTTAATATTATTATAATATAATTCATACGATCTAAGTGTTTTTAAAATATCAATCAGTACGATTCATATCTCGAGTTTTAAAACAACAGTAGATGTAGCATTTGGGTGGACAATAGGATTGGACTCATCCATCCACCTTTGAATGTTCCAGTATTTAATTCAAAGGGATTAGGATTGGCTTAAGAATATTTAAACTTAATTTTAGAGAATTGATTTGTATAAGACATCTTTTACTAATATAAGGTAAATAATATTTATTTGACATTTATATCCTTACTAATTTTCCCCCCTTATCATTAAAGCCTAATCCCGCAATTAGTATTCTTGGCCGTCGACAAAAAAAGCACCTACTCATCATCATCTTCAATCAATTGCCGCCTCCAATTATTTACTTCCGATCTTCATCATCACCATCTCGGTAAAAGATGCCTTATACAAATCAATTCCCTTATTATTCTTTGTTTATCCGTAATTAAATATATTGTCTTTTAAACGAAACTTAGATTTATTTTGAGTAATACATTACTAAATATTCCATGTTAATAACTTATACCCATATGCATATTTGTAGCACTCAATATAAACTAGCAACATATCACTTCGTTGTTCGATTCTCTATAATTTTTAAAATAAGCAGGGCACTTGCATAAAGCGGAAATTATTAATTTGTATTTCGTTATAGAAGCAATGTTTGTCGATTTAGAGGGTGTTTGGGATTGCGATCTGAATTGGATTATCCGTTTATTGTATTTTGAAAACACAAATAATCCAAAATAAGATTTGCGTTTTGGAGCTAAAAGAGAGTTTTGAAAAAGTAGGTTGATAGATGATTATTGCGTTCAAAATTGAATTATTTGAATTTTACTTGTTAGCTAAACAAATAATCAAGTTTGTCAAACGCTAAAAAACTGATTCTCTGACTATTTCGATTTCAAACAACATAATCAAATCCAAACATTGTTTTTCAGATCATGTTTATAACTGATTATTATTTGATTATTCATTTTCAAAACACATAATCTATTTTCAATAAGTAATCCTAAACACCCCTTTAGACGAACTAATCATTTTAGCTCTATTTCTAGATTACTTTACTGTTTCAAAAAGAAGTAAATTAGTGTTGCATTTTGTTGGGATAAATAAGATTTAATACTGATGATGCAGTTGGTACTGACAAAGACTTGATGCTGCTACAAGAGTTAGTACTGATGGGGCAGAATTACAAAGATACTACTGATCTTGGATATACTACTGGCGATGGCAAATACTACTAATGTCGATAAAAGGAACAGATCGTGTCCGAGATTCTAGCAGAGTTAGTTTAGAATGTTTATCTTTTGTAATTCAAATTGTAATCTAGTCCTAGAATAACCAGGGTATAATGTTAGGCTTCAAGGACTATTATATATAGTTCCTTACGAATTGTAAACGTACGTGTGTATTATCGATCATTAATATACATTGAAGCTTTTTGTGAAAACTGTGTTCATAATATTGTTCTTACAATTTACACTCATTCATTGTTCTTATTCAATCAACACAGTGTAAATCCGCTGTAACTTCTATTGTTGAATAGATCTGTGATTCAATAACTATTTGAGTTATTCGATCCTGACAAGTGGTATCAGAGCTTAAGGTTCTAGATCTACGAATCAAGAACATCAAAAAGTTTCATACTTTAAAAAACAAAATTGTTAATCATGTATGATAACAGTGAGAGCATACAGGCTAACAGGATTTCAATTCTCACTCCCAACAACTTTGGGATGTGGAATAATAGAATTAAACAGTGCATGCTTATTACTGATTATTCCATGTGGGAAGTTGTGCAAGAAGGCAACAAAACCGTACACACTCAAATCACAAGCTCATCATCTGAAGCAGACAAACTCAAGAGTGACAAAGAGAAGAAAGACAAAGGAATTGGATTGAAAGCATTAAACACTCTTTTGCTATCAATTCCCAATGACTATCAACATCTCTTTGTTGAATATGATGATGCTCAGAAGTTGTGACAGGCACTGGAGAAAAGGTTTGTTGGCACTAAAAGTACAAAGAGGAACATGAAGTCTGTGCTAAAACAAGAGTTTGAAAACTTCAAAGGACAAAAGAATGAATCTTTGTCACAAGTTTTTGATCGATTCAACAAACTTATTGGTGAACTTAATCAAGTTGGAGTTCAACCAGACAAAGATGATGTCAACAGGAAGTTTCTCAGATCTCTTGGTGAAGAATGGTCTATGTATACTGTGATATATATACAAGGAGATGTACTGGAAGAGAAGGAGCTTGATGAACTATACAATGATCTAAGAGTATTTGAATCTTTGTTAAGTCAGAAAACTCCTAGTTTACCTTCAATCAATGATGCTTTTGTGTCGAATACAGGTACAAGTCAAGATGTTGCAACTAGAAAGCATAAGGAAACTGAAGATGTAGCAAGAGAATCCTTCTTTACTCGTCATGTGCACACTGCACCAATTAGTGAAGACTTGGAACAAATCAATCCTGATGATCTGGAAGAGATGAATCTAAAGTGGCAGATGGCAATGTTGAGCTAAAGATCCAAAAGATTCCTTCAAAGAACAGGAAGAAAGGATCTGAACTTCAACAAAGGTGAAAGACCTGGATTTGAGAAAACCAAAGTCAAATGCTATAACTGCAGTAATTTTGGTCACTTTGCTAGAGAATGTCCTAGCAAAGATCAAATTACAACAAGAACAGTTCATCAAACTCAACTGCTCTTATATCTCAAGAAGGACAAGGTTATGATTGGAGCTTTCAAGCAGAAGAACATTCCCAAAATTAAGCACTCATGGCCTTCACTGATCAAAATACTAAGGTACATTCTAAATCCTGCACTCCTGAATGTCTTAAACCATTTAAAGAACTTTAAAAAATTAATGTACAAATCTTAGATGATTTAAGACTAGATAGAAATAGAAGAACTTAATTTAATGGTTGCATAGCTGACTTAGAAAATCAAATAAAAATTTATAAAATAACTGATCAAAAGTTAAAAGGTGAATTATTACAGGCAACTTATGATAAAGAACATGCTGAATTAAAAGCCAAAGAAGCCATAACAAAGTTAGAGGAATGTCAATTAGAATTAGAACCAAATAAATTAACAATTAAAAAATTTGAAAGAAGTTCTAAAATAATTGATGAACTAACTAGTAATCAAACCACTGAAAATGTTATTCTTGGTGTTGGATATCATGCAGTCCCACCTCCAACAAATTTCATTCCTCCACTTAAGTGTAGTTCAGTAAGAATATTAGATGAATTAAAAGTAGAAAACCAATCTGAAACAAGCAATGATTCATCTGATGAAGAATACACCATTAATTCAACTGATACAAGTTTCCACACCACACAGAGTCAAGAATCCCCCAAATGTAATTCTGAAAATATACCAACTATAATAAGAAGGGGAAATTAAAGAAACCTAAATCAACTAAAAGAACAAAGAAAACCTGAAAGTGCAAAACAACAAAGCTAACATGTTTGATTTGTAACAAAGTTAATCACTTAGCAAAGGATTGTCACTTCAATCCAATAAACTGCAAAGAATTTAAGGAATTTAAAGAAAATAAAGAAAAATTAAAAGACCTTAAATTAAAAGAATCAAAATTAAATCAAACTGATAAAAATCCGCATGTTGAGGTCCCTAAATTTTGAAGAACTGCACAAAGGTTTGTTCAAAATATCAGACATGGTAACCCAAAAAGAAGTAATTATTCTGAAAATAATCGAAATAAAAATAAATTTTCAAATTTTTCAAACACCAGTAGGAACAATCAAAGATTCACTACTGATCATAAACCTAGGTACAATGCAGTGAGATACAACTACTACAACACTACTGATCATCCTAAAAGGTCATACAACCCAAATACTATTGGTCCCTCGGTAGTACAATATGCAAAAACAAAACCCTGGATGTATAAACCTGTAGGAAAACCTTGTAAGATTCACATGGCGGAACTTGAATCTTACATACTTGATCTCTACTAAACAATGGGATCACAAGAAGAAGAAGATTAAGAACATCACCTTTAGATTGCGAAAGAATGATCCACCTCTACTGCACCACCTGAACACGCTGCAAGATCGCGTTGTACCAACAAAGTATCACACAATGACTTGTGTGTGTATGTGGCTTCGGTCGAACAAGAAATCCGAAACCCTCTTGGGGTTTTCGGCCGTTGAACACAAGAGGAGAGGGAGGAGGGATTAGGGTTTGAGTAATGTGAATGTGTAACACTTAACCTTTAATCTTAAGTCCTTATTTATAAGGACTTATGTTACAATTAAGTCCTTGGAGTTTAATTAAGATTAATCTCATAATTAAACTTCCTATTAACACTTCAAACCCTTGGACTGTTACTAGGTAATAGACTATTACTAGTTAATTATTAGACTTTATTAATTAACTGTCCGTTAAATATTTAACTTAATATTTAACCATCCTCACAAATATTAATTAACTATTATTATTTATTCTCTTCTTTATAACTAACTTAACTTAGTTAATTATTCCACACAACTTACTTTATTCGGTTGTCCATTATTGGGTGTGTAGTGGTGTGACCCTTTAGTGCCTTATAACATTGGACACGATGACATGTGTACTTATCTGTGCACATAAATCCAACAAGTCAAAGTACATACATTGACAAAGTACTGAAGATACTGGCAATGTATGTACTTTGACTTGTTGGATTTATGTATGTAATCAAGGCATGCAACATAACTTTTAAAAGAGTTGCCTATGTAGAAGGTCTGAAACACAATCTGCTCAGTATCAGTCAGATGTGTGATGATGACAATGAAGCACGTTTCAGGAAGGTTACAGAAATCATCTACAATGATAAAGGGCAATCTGTACTCATTGCTAGAAGAGAAAAAGATGTCTATGTAGTCAACCTATCTGAAATAGACCCTACTATTCGAGTTTGCCTGCTTTCTAAAGTCAAACCAGAACTGCACTGGTTGTGGCACAAGAAGCTCTCACATATAAATTTCAGAAATATAAATGAGCTCAGTATGAAGAAACTGGTGAGAGGGTTGCCCACTATTACTTATTCAAAAGATAAGTTATGCTCAGCATGTGAAATGGGCAAGCAGAAGAAGAGTTCATTCAAATCAAAGGTCAATCATTCCATTAATGAACCTCTTACAATGATACATATGGATCTTTTTGGCCCCATCAGCACACAACATTGGCCAAAAAGATCTATACCTTAGTCTTGGTTGATAAATTCTCAAGATATACTTGGGTCATATTTCTCAAGACTAAATTTAATGCAACAGTAGAAATCATTGCCTTTATCAAAAGAGAAGAACTACAAAAAGGCAACAAGGTCAAGCAACTAAGAAGTGACCATGGTACTGAGTTTAAAAACTCAGTATTAGCAGATTTTTGTGAAGAATAAGGAATCGTTCAAAACTTCTCTGCAACATACACACCACAACAAAATGGTGTTGTAGAAAGAAAGAATAGAACATTAATTGAAGCTGCAAGAACTTTGTTTTGCCATGCTCGACTGGCACTGGGTTTCTGGACAGAAGCTGTCAACTGTGCAAATTTTACTCAGAACAGAGCAACAATAGTCCAGAGACATCAAAAGACTCCTTATGAGTTGTACAATGGCAAGGTTCCTAATGTGGAGTTCTTCCACATCTTTGGGAGTAAGTGTTTTGTACTTAGTACTAAACAAAATCTCAACAAATTTGCTCCCAAAGAAAATGAAGGTGTGTTCATGGGCTACTCTCCACACTCTAAAGAATTCAGAGTGTATATCATGTCAACTAAGATGATTGTATAATCCATTCATGTCACGTTTGGTGAAGATCAGAATGAGCATTCTACCTCAACAAATGAAGACATCAGTGGCATATAAATTCTATGCAATCCTGAAAACTCAATTGATGAACAGCCCAAGTCTCACCCATACTATATTGAACATGGTATGAGTGACACTGATCAAGAAAGAACTCAGTATAACTCTACTAAATCAAATTCTGAGGTTCCCATATCTGAGAACCCCAATACTGAGTTCCCAATACTTGATCTGAATAACTCCACATATGAATAAGGTGAATCCTCAAGTACATTTCAAGAATCCACCTCAGAACTGCAAAATCAAGAAGAACAGCAACATGAACTGTCTAATACTGATCAGAATTCAGCTCAGTATCAGGCAGACAACACATCAGTTCAACAAGATATTGTTGACCTTGCTTCAAATGCTTCCTTGGGAAACAATCTAAGGGAACACATAGATCATCCTCATTCTAATATTATTGGTCCTATTGAACAAGGTGTCCAAACAAGAAGAAGATTAGAGGTTGAACCCCAAGCAACTGCAAACTTTTGCTTCTTTTCAAGCTTTTTATCTACCATGGAACCAAAGAAAGCTGATGAAGCTTTATTAGATGAAGATTGGGTAGAAGCTATGCAAGAAGAACTGACAGAGTTTGAAAGAAATAAAGTTTGGAACTTAGTACCACCTCCTGCTGGCAAAACTATTATTGGTACTAAGTGGGTGTTCAGAAACAAGATGGACAAGGATGGTGTTGTCATCATAAATAAAGCAAGACTGGTTGCTCAGGGTTACAGGCAAGAAGAAGGCATTGACTATGATGAAACTTTTGCACCAGTTGCAAGAATTGAAGCTATTAGGCTGTATCTTGCATATGCAACTTTCAAGAATTTCAAAGTTTATCAGATGGATGTCAAGAGTGCTTTTCTTAATGGAAAACTACAGGAGGAAGTTTATGTCAAACAACCACCAGGTTTTGTTGATCCTAAATTTCCTAATTTCATTTTAAAGCTTGATAAAGTTCTTTATGGGCTCAAACAAGCTCCCAGAGCCTGGTATGATACCCTGTCTGAGTACTTAATTGAAATAAGTTTATAAGAGGTAAAATTGACAAAACATTATTTTCAAAAAGGAAAGGTTCTGACATTCTACTCATTCAGATATATGTAGATGATATTATTTTTGGCTCCACTGACAAGTCAATGTGTGACTGGTTTGCTAAGATAATGTCATCTCAGTATCAGATGAGTATGATGGGAGAACTTACTTACTTTCTTGGTTTACAAGTTGAACAAAAGCCTGATGGCACTTTCATAAATCAAAGTAAGTATGTGCATGACATGCTTAAGAAATATAAATTTGAAAATTTATCTCCCATGCACACTCCTATGGGTACTCAGGATAAAATAAGTAAAGATGAAACTGGTAAACCAGTATGTCAATCCACATACCGAGGTATGATTGGTTCTTTACTCTACTTAGCAGCTAGCAGGCCTGGTATTATGTTTGCAACTTGTTTGTGTGCTCGGTATCAGGCTGATCCTAAGGAATCACATATGAAAGCTGTTAAGCGCATTTTTAGATATCTTTCAGGTACTCCTAACATGGGTCTTTGATATCCCAAAGACTCAAACTTTGATCTTGAAGGGTATACAGATGCAGATTTTGCAGGTTGTAGGTTAGACAGGAAGAGTACAAGTGGAGGTTGTCAATTCCTCGGTGGCATATTAGTTGGTTGGTCATCCAAGATACAAAACTCAGTAGCAACATCCACTACAGAAGCAGAATATGTTGCTGCAGGAAGTTGTTGTGCTCAACTCTTGTGGATGCAGTATCAACTAATGGACTATGGGTTCAATTTTCAGAAAACACCAATTCATTGTGATAACAAGAGTGCTATTGCTATCACTGAAAACCCAGTCCATCACTCCAGAACAAAGCACATTGATATCAGACACCACTTTATTCGAGATAATGTGGAAAAGGGAAAGGTTGAGGTAGATTTCGTTCCTATAGATGATCAATTGGCCGATGTGTTTACTAAACCTCTCTCTGAGGAAAGGTTTATGTACTTACTAGGACAATTGGGTATGTTGAATCCTTAATTTTTCTTAAAATTTTTTGATACTGATTGATCAGTATTGACAAACTCAGTATCACTCGTTTGATTTATCAAATTTTATAAATTTTAATTTTTTATTAATTTATAGTTTAAATTAAATGTTTTTATATTTTTTATTTTTTTATTTATTAAATATTTTTTTAACTCGGTATTGGAGTCCTGGAGTGATAAAACTGACTTTTAATCCTTATACTCCCCAACGGTAACCTTTCTTAATAAGAAAGTTACCGTTGACACAGGATAAGGCTGTCAAATCAGCCGCTTTTACTTCCCAATACCGTAATTATCACCAAATTAAGTATAAATAACCGTTTTCTCTTTCTCTAAAAAATTTTCAACAGTTATTTCTTACTTTCTCTTTCGATTCTCTCTGCGATTAAAGATTTCACTATTCTTTGCAAGCAAATTTCTTAAATCACAATCGCAGATGGCCAATTTCAGAGTCGTTGCACCGGAGGCTGCACCGGCAACTCAGTTTCGAAACGACGAAGTGCCCAAATTTGCGAGGAACAACAACACTGCAAACTTTAACATTCCTCAGGCTTGGGCGTGCCCTGGATTCTCTCACATGATTACTTATCTGAAGCACTGTCCAATCACGCAAGCATTGATTCGTTCCCCACAGCAATTTATCCAGAAATGCTCTGCGAATTCTGGTACTCAGCTAACCTTGACTCTCCGGACATGATTACCGGTTGGGTTATTCGAGACCAAAGAAGGGATTTTGTTTCCACTGCTATAATTCGGGAAACACTGAGGCTTCCCACTCAAGCTCAGTATGAGCCCTTTGTTGATCGAATAGAGGCTCGCTCAGTGTTTCCACTCATTGGACGCAGAGGAACCACGGGAATCATTAAAAGAAATGAATTCGGTCCAATGTGGGGTATTTTGATTTCCACCCTCATTAGATGCATGACTCACAAAACTGGAGCCCTGGATCAAATAAATAAGTTTGGGATGCAAATCGTTCATGCCATGTATCATGGCAGAGATATTGATTATGCTAGACTGATCTTCAATGAACTTGCTTCTCTAGTTCGGGCTCAAATCAGAGAACTTAATGTTCCTTTCTGTAGATTTCTTTCTCTTATTTTTCAAAATGGGATGCCTGCTCATGATTATGATAACTTCAACAGTCCAAGAGTGGATCTTCCTCCACTTCATGAGAAGATTTATTTTTACAGGCCAAGAGAAGGAGAGCCTGTACTGAGTCACTCCATGTGGGCTATAGTTCAGGCACACTTTAATGATGAACAAATTTCTGATACTGAATCAGAAAATGATGATACTGATGATGACAGTGGTAATAGTGGGAATGATGATCAAGATACTGAGATGGTGGAAGCTCAACCAGTAGTAGTACCAGAAGCAACACACATTTCTCCACCAGTACAAGATCCTGATGCTCCTCATATTGAAACTGCTTCTGATACTGAGCCCTCAGAAGATACACCACTGGTCATAAAAAGAAGAAGAAGAAATCTTTCCCCAGTTCTTATGGGAAACTTATCATCAGAAGAGATGCAACCCGGAAATGTTCCTTCCTTAACTGCATCTCTTCAGGCACAAAGCTTAGTTGCAGCCAATGCTGACCTTCCAGGTCCTGAACCAGAACCAACTACTCAACATATTGAGGAACCCCATGATCCTCTTGATGTCGAACTTCAGTATGAGCAGCATACACTGGAAGGTGCAGCTGTCAGAAGAGAAGAAGCTCATGAAGGTGCTGGTGCTTCAAATCAGCATACAGAAGATCCAGCACCAACCTCACATGATGCAAGAAGAGAATCCGACAAAGTCTCAGGTATGAATTTCTAAAAAGCCCTAATCTTTTATATACATATAAACTTTTCCCAAATAGAGACTATGTATTGGCCAGTACCAACTCAATACTGACCACAGTCTCAAACGAACTGTCAAATATATCCACTTATGGCCAACATAGTTAGCCCACTGCTGCTATGAAAAATTCATACACTGAGCACCTCAATGATCATTGTCGGTCTACAGTTGTCTCAACCTTTAAAGAGACAATGGTGGTTGATGGCACACTGACACCCACTGGTGCTGCTTGAATTATGTCCAGCTTATTTTTGAGTTGGGTCACATGATTCAAGAAATGATCACAAACCTGTTAAGCCACATTAGCCAAAATTTTCCATGGGTTTAGCCACATTTCTGTTATCACTCTGACACCGAGTGATATACATTGAAAATAATAAGAAGCACATCCCAGGCTTCGATTTCCCAAACCAAAACCTTTTAGTAAATGTGACCTATCCTATACCTAGCTACTTAAAACTTCACACTCACCTTTACTAAGATTTTTTCTTACACATGCTATGCACAAGTTCACAATATTTCATCATAAACCAGATGAAATACGGACTTCACAAATCCGTTTATATGATTATAGAGTTAAACAACACCACAATTCTATTTGATAAACCTTTCTTACTAACCAGTTTTCTATTTTTGTTTCTTTAGCACCATCTGTGCAGGGCCAAAGGGCACAAGCCACTCAGTCTCAGGAAGTACATGGGGCTTTACAGACTATTCTGAACCAAATCTTGGCCATGCAGGCCACTCAGAATAACATTCTGGCCAGGATGGATGAAATGAGTACTGAGATTGACACATTAAAGCAGTCAGTGGCACTCCTACAGCAACAACAACAGACTCCACCACCTCCACAAACTCAAATTGGAGGAAATAATGATGAAGCAGGCCCTGATACTGAGCCTAGACGATCACCCTCTCCTGTAAATTCTGAGGTTGCACAGGAGGCTGCTACTGAACCTATGCTCTCCCCAACTCCTGAAGATCAACAGGGGGACATAGGTGGTGACACTGAACCTATTCCCTCCCCATCCAATGATAACAATAAGGGGGAGAAAAGACAAAGAGACCAAGAGGTTGATCAACCTGAGCCATCTGCTCAGGGGGAGAAAAGAAGAAGATTAAATGAAGATCAATCTCCACAGCAACAACAACAACATCAGCAAACACCTCATACTGAACCACTTAGGTTTAGGTATGAAAGAAGCAGACAAAGAGGAAGGTCAGTCTTGGAACAACTTGAAGATGAACCATCTGAGCCATCTGCTCAGGGGGAGACTGAAACTGACCAACCACAGCAAGTTGTTACTGAGGAAAACAACTTGCAGATTATAGTGTACATGCCTTTTGTTTGGCCTATTGCTGATGATGAAGATGAAGACCATCCAGTGCCTTCTGAAAATTTTCTAAACTTTGCACTGGATGAAGCAAATAAAGAAAGCTCTTCATCATCATTCTCAGATGATGAAGAGCCCCCAAGAAGACAAATCTCTCCTCCAACTGAAGGACCTTCTAGAATTCCTAGAAGACCAATAACCAGAAGAATGACAAATGTGGTTATGTCCTCAGAATCAAGTGAAGAACAAGATCCAGCTCCTCTGATCTCAAGACCTAGGAGATCCACTCAGTATACTGAGGAAAAGAGTGATGCTGAGGATGAGATTGAGGCCCATAAATTCTTTCCTGTTAAGGAAGAAGAACCTGAATCTGAGTCTGAAGATGTTCCAAGAAGATCTCATACTGTAAGAAGAACTGGAGATGAATTGCTTGAACAGTATTGGAACATTGTGGCACAAAGAACAAGGTATAGGGAAACAAGGCTGGGTATGCTGAGGAATAAAGCATTTCTGAATGTAAAAGACATATACTGGCTAAATGAATTTGTCAACAAAATAAAAGTCAAAACTGTTGATAGATCAATTGTTCCAACTTGCACTGGGCCAGTCAGTCCTCCAATGAAGATTTTTCTCCATGACATCCAAAATATGGGACTCCAAGACTGGATAAAAATTGCTAGACTGATAAAGGAGATGCCCTCAAGATCTTCTGAAGCCCAAGTGAGGATGGATGAAATTTGGGTTGTATCTGCTATATGCTATGAAAAAGGCATCCTTTATGCAGCAGATTACAGGGCACTCAATGTGATGATTGAAGCTATCAAGAACAACAAACCTGAGTGCCTTAATACTTTCAGAATATTTCCCAAATATACTGTTCCTTCTAATCTTATCTTTTAGGATCAAAAGAGTACCATATATCCTACATCTGGATATATGTATACTGACTCAGATGACAAGGAGTGCTTCATCACTGAAGCAGATTTACCAACAGCTCCTATCAGCCATTTGGTGGGTTTGAAATGGATGATAACCAAGAAAGAAGATGCTTGGTTCAGAAAGAAGATATTTGCTGTGCTAAACAACAGGCAAGATGAACTGAAGAAAAGAAAAGAGTTCATCCATGTGAAGAAGTAAGTCTTCTATGAGTTCGAATCAATCAACAGAAGATGAAGAAGAAGACTTTGCAGCCTGTAGTTATGTATTTTTGATTTCTCTTTGTAATTGTTTTGTTATCATTAGATAGGGGGAGATTGTTAAGGCAAAAAAAGCCTTACCCCTTGTGAATCTTAGGATAACAAAACAATCTAGACTAGCTTAGATTAAAATGTAGATTAAATTAGCTAAGTTAGGAGTGATACTGAGTTTGGCCAGTATTGGCCACTCAGTATCAGTACTCAGTATTGGAAAACCAATACTGAGTAGAAGGACTGAGTTACAAGTCAGTATTGTAACAGACTAATCCCTTGATCTTAGTCATTTCCTTAGTTTAGTCCTTCGGTTACTCCTTTGCCATCATGTAAGATCTCTATAAACATTATAAATAGAGATCACCTTGCAAAGGAGTACTTACCAATTCACGAACTTATATTCACATCTTTTGTAATTGATCAGTGGTCTTGTTATTCCGCAACAAGCCACATTTAGTGGATTTATACATTGACTATATTCTTGTGTTATCACTTTATTATTTCACTAAGTATAATAATCTATCAATTAACATTATAAACCAGGGTTGTTATGACCTAACAACAATGATGAAGAAGGCCCTGATACTGAGCCTAGAAGATCACCCTCCCATGCCCATACTGAGGGTGAACATGATGCTGCTACTGAACCTATGCCCTCCCCAACTCCAGATAATCAACAGGGGGACATAGGTGGTGATACTGAACCTCTTCCCTCCCCGTCAAATGATAACAATAAGGGGGAGAAGAGACAAAGAGAAGAAGAGGTTAATAAACCCGAGCCATCTGCTCAGGAGGAGAAAAGAAGAAAGTTAAATGAAGATCAACCTCAACAGCAACAACAACAACAACATCAGCAAACTCCTCATACTGAACCACTTAGGTTTCAGTGTGAAAGAAGAAGACAAAGAGGAATGTCGGTTCTGGAATTACTTGAAGAGTTATCTGAGTCATCTGCTCAGGGGGAGACTGAAACTGAGCAACCATAGCAAGTTGATAATGAGCCTACTGCTCAAGAACCAAGTGAAGAATGTCGAAAGTGGTTATGTCCTCAGAATCAAGTGAAGAACCAGATACAGCTCCTCTTATTTCTAGACCAAGAAGATCTACTCAGTATACTGAGGAAAAGAGTGATGCTGAGGATGAGATTGAGGCTCATAGATTCTTCCATGTAAAGGAAGAAGATCCTGACACTGAGTCTGATGCAGATGTTCCAAGGAAATCTCATACTGTAAGAAGAGCAGGAGATGAACTTCTTCAACAATACTGGAACATTGTTGCTCAAAGAACAAGGTATAGGGAGACTAGGATGAGTATGCTGAGGAATAGGGTATTCCAAAATGTAAAGGAGATAAACTGGCTGAACTTGTATGTCAACAAAATAAAAGTCAAAACCGTTGACCAGTCCATAGTTGCATTCTGCACTGGACCAGCCAGTCCTCCTATGAAGATTTTTCCTCATGACATTTAGAATATGGGACTCCAAGACTGGGTAAAGATTTCCAGATTAATCAAAGAGTTACCATCAAGATCCTCAGAAGCCCAAGTAATGATGGATGAAATCTGGGCTGTTTCTGCTGTATGTTCTGAACAAGGCATTTTGTATCAAGCAGACTATAGGGCACTCAGTGTGATGACTGAGGTTGTAAAGAACAACAAGCCTGAGTGCCTTAATACCTTCAGGATGTTTAACTCATACTTTGTTCCCCCTAACTTAATCTTCCAGGATCAAAAGATCACCATATATCCAACTTCTGGATATATGTACACTGACTCAGAAGATAGGGAATGCTTCATTACTGAAGCAGATCTGCCAAAAGCCCCTATTAGTCATCTTGTGGGCTTGAAATGGATGATAACCAAGAAGGAGGACTCTTGGTTTAGAAAGAAGATTGTTGCAGTACTGAACAATAGGCAGGATGAACTGAAGAAAATAGAAGAGTTCATCCACATAAAGAAAGAAGTCTTCTATGAGTTTGAATCAATCAACAAGAAGAGAAAAAGAAGACTATGCTGCCTGATTTTTATTTTTTTATTTTCTTTTGTATTATTCTCTTTGTAAATTGTTTTGTTATCACTAGATAGGGGGAGATTCTTAAGGCAAAAAGCCTTACCCCTTTTGAATCTTTAGATAACAAAACAACCTAGACTAGCTTAAGATAGATAGTAGATTTTATATGCTAAGTTTAGGAGTGATACTGAGTTTGGCCAGTATTGGCCACTCAGTATCAGCACTCAGTATTGGAAATCCAATACTGAGTAGAAGGATTGAGTTACAGTCAGTATTGTAACTGACTAAGATCAAATCCCTTGATCTTAGCCATTTCCTTTGTTTAGTCCTTCGGTTACTCCTTTACCCATTATGTAAGATCTCTATATTGTTATAAATAGAGATCAGCTTGCAAAGGAGAACTCACCAATTCACTTTACACTTTCATATCTTATTGTAATTGATCAGTGGTATTGCTATTCCGCAGCATACCACACTTAGTGGAATTATACATTGACTAAAATCTTGTTCTAAACATTATTTGTCTTAAGTATTAATAATCCAATCAATTAACTAAGTAATCCAGGGTTATTGCGACCGAACACCCTGCGCAAGGGTAGTGTGTGGGGCATTCTCGATGGGAATTCCGATTTATTGGCAAAGAGGCGAAGAAATAGAGTCATCACCCAGAAATCGGGGGAGAAATAGATAACCCGGAAACGGGGGAGTTTACCTAGTTAACCCATATCGGGGGAGTTGTTTCGGGGAGGCCCGTTACGTATGTGTTTGGCTTATGGCAAGCCTTAGAGCATGATTGACTATCTGCAATTTGATAATTATTTAATTATTATTTTATTGCAAATATTTTCTAACCAGGTCTAAAACACATGTTTCTCACGAGACAATCTTGTCTCACGTACTATGTTTATTTTTTACTATGTACTCATGTTCGGGAGCTAAGGATTAGGCGGCCCGTAGTGGTGGCATTGGATGATTAAGCTCGGTGTACTTATTTAATTCCCTAGACTAGTGTTGATATATATATTTGTAACACCGGCTTTTGATACTCCTTAATTATTCCAAATGTTTTACTTAAATTATGTTTTGGATATTATGGATTTTTAGTATTAAACTTGTTTATTTAAAAATTTTAAATTGTTTTGAAAACTTGGTGTGTTACAACTTGGTATCAGAGCATAGTCTAAGTAAATTAGGTTGGTATACCCACCCTAGACTTAGACATTGCTTTTGGGTCATTATGTTCTATAGAAAGTTAGGTTGACCTTTAAGAGATAGGGTCGACCATTTAGGGAAATGTTTTGAATCGAGCTTTTCTTGTGTTTTTATTTTGACTATTTAGTTAACTTATTGGATTCTAATTGGGTTGACATCTTATTATAGTAAGATGGCTAGAATGAGAAGTGGTAGAGCCTTGACGGATGGAGAACAAGCTTCGAATGTGAATCAAGATGGGAATGGATTGGCCAATTCGGGTATTGGGAATAACCATACTCCGGTAACAATGGAGGCAATTCAATCCATGCTCACTAATATGAGAAATGTGATGCAACAAGATGTTAACCGGATCATTAATGATCGGCTGAACCTTGGTGAGGATGAAAGGGATGAAGGGGAACGTCGTGATGACGAGGAAAGGGAGGAAAGTGAAGATTCCCCACCTCCCACAAAGACTAAGTCAATGGACGCTAGTGTCCCGACCGAGAAGTCCTCTAATGAGGAAATTGGCGAAGAAAGGAAGATTGAACGTGAAGGATGTTCTGACAAAACATTCCTTGCATGCCGATCTGACTTCTATCTCGGGAGTACGGAACCAAAAGTAACCGTTCATTGGATTTGGGAGACGGAGCATGTGCTTGAGAGTAGCGAGTGCAAAGAATAAGACATGGTGACTCATGCCTCAAGTTTGTTCAAAGATGATGCTCTTACGTGGTGGGACACCGTGTATGAAACATTGGGAAAGAAAGCCGTTTAGAAGATGTCGTGGGACGAGTTCACTAGGAGACTCAAAGAGAAGTTTTGTCCCGAAAGGGAGTTGGAGGAGTTGTTGGAAGAGTTCTTGCACTTCAAGAAAGGCAATTTGACCTTGGATGAGTATACCAAGAAGTTCACGGGATACCTCCCGTTTGTGTCAAATACCTACTCCACCGAACGGAGTCATGTGGTTCGATTTTCTAATGGGTTGCCATGGGAGTATGAGCTAGAGGTGAAAAGGGCGACTACCCTTGATGAGGCGATCAATGTCGCCCGAAGTGTTGAGAAGGCTAGTAAAAGAAGAATTCAAGGGAGGTCGGTTGGTAATGAAAAGAGAAAGTTTGAAAGTTTTTCAGGACCATCAAAGAAAAGCAAGTTTGCCCCGAGCGGGTCAAAGCAAGGTAGTGTTGGTGGTTGTAGAAAGTGTGGTAGGGACCACAAGGGTGAATGCAAGGAGGATTCAAATGGTTGCTATAAGTGTGGGCGTTTTGGCCACAAGGCTAAGGATTGCAAGGTGAGGAGCCTTGATGAGGTGGAGTGTTCCTCGTGTCATGAGAAAGGGCATTATAGTAATGTTTTCCCAAAGAAGGGAACCGATACATTGGTGTCAACCGCTCACAAGAAACTGGAGCCGTTGAAAGTCAAAGGGCGTGCCTTCCAACTCACGCATGAAGAAGCCAAGGAGACTCATGATTTCGTCTCAGGTACCTTATTCATAAACTCCATACCCACTTATGTATTGATTGATTCGGGTTCTACTTATTCTTTCGTGTCTCATGAAGTTGGTTCTAAGTTTAAGGTTCCACTAGAGTTACTTGACGATTTGTATGAAATAGAGGTTGCCGATGGGAAAACCTCCATGGTTCAACACATCTATAGAGAATGTGAATTTGAAATCGATAGTAAGAAGTTTAAGGTCGATTTGATGCCTATGGGGATTAAGGCTTTTGATGTAATTATTGGGATGGATTGGTTGGTAATCCACCAAGCTAAGATTTTGTGTGGAAAGAAGTTAGTGTCGATTAAGTCACCCAAAAATGAGAAGGTGTACATCTATGGGGAAAAGAGGCATCATATGCCAAACTTGTTAACCGACATTAAAGCAAGAAAGTGTTTATCGAAAGGATGTTCATCATTTATAGCTTATGTCCTAGATGGAAGAAAAGAGAAGAAGACGGTTGAAAATGTGAAGATTATTGGGGATTTTCACGAAGTATTCCTCGATGACTTACCCGGTCTACCACCGGAGAGACAAGTCGAGTTTCGTATTGATTTAGTTTCGGGGGCGACGCCGATTGCCCGAGCCCCGTATCGTTTAGCTCCAACCGAAATGGGAGAATTGATGGCTCAACTTCAAGATTTGCTTGATAAAGGTTTTTATTCGTCCTAGTTCGTCACCGTGGGGTGCACCGGTTTTATTTGTGAAGAAGAAAGATGGTTCGATGAGGTTGTGTATTGATTACCGAGAGCTTAACAAGATGACAATTAAAAACCAATATCCTTTGCCAAGGATAGATGATTTGTTTGATCAACTTCAAGGAGCCGATTATTTCTCCGAGATTGATTTGAGATCGGGTTACCATCAAGTTCGTGTTAAAGAGGTTGATACTGAGAAGACGGCGTTTAGAACTCGTTATGGGCATTATGAATTTTTAGTTATGCCATTTGGTTTGACGAATGCCCCGGCTATTTTCATGGATCTCATGAATAGGGTTTGTAAACCATTCCTCGATAAATTTCTCATCGTGTTCATCGACGATATTCTTATTTTCTCCAAAACCGAAGAAGAACATGAAGAACACTTGAAGCAAACTCTAGAAGTTTTGAAACGGGAAAAGTTGTATGCAAAATTCTCAAAGTGTGAATTTTGGTTGCGGGAAGATCAATTTCTCGGTCATATTGTATCTCGAAGCGGGATAAAAGTTGACCCGTCCAAGATCGAAGCGGTAAAGAATTTGGAAGCACCGAAGACTCCAACTAATGTAAGAAGTTTTCTTGGGTTAGCCGGTTATTAACGAAGATTTATTGAAGATTTTTCCCGAGTGGCGGTTCCACTCACTAGGTTAACGAGAAAGGATGTGAAGTTTGATTGGGGGAAAAGGCAAGAGGATGCTTTTTCCTTGTTAAAGGAGAAGTTGTGCAATGCACCAATTCTCACTTTACCCGATGGTATTGAAGATTTCGTGGTGTATAGTGACGCCTCGAACAAAGGTCTCGGTTGTGTTTTGATGCAAAGGGGTAAAGTGATAGCTTATGCTTCAAGACAATTGAAAAATGCAGAAGAGAGATATACTACTCATGATTTAGAGTTGGCGGCGATTATTTTTGCCTTGAAGATTTGGAGACATTACTTGTATGGAACAAGGTGTATATTGCACATGGATCACAAAGTCTCAAGTATGTGTTTACACAAAAAGACTTGAATATGAGACAAAGAAGGTGGATTGAGTTGATTAGTGACTACGATTGTGAAATCGTTTGTCACGAGGGAAAGGCTAATGTGGTAGCTGACGCCTTGAGTAGAAAAGTTTACGAAAAGCCGGTTAAGGCTAAATTGATGCGGATTGATGTAGTATCTAGTTTTATTGAAAGTATAAGAACCGCACAAACCGAAGTGATGGGAAAAGACGAGTATAGACAAGAAAGGTTGGGAAAGAACCAAGTATTTGAAGAAAATTTTCAAGGGTTGAAAACCGTAAATGGTCGGATTTGGGTTCCGAAATTCGGTGGAAACCGAAAAGTATTGTTGAATGGTGCTCACAAGTCCAAGTATTCGATTCATCCTGGAAGTACAAAGACTTATCAAGACTTGAAGAGAATGTATTGGTGGCCGGGGATGAAGTCGAGAGTAGCAAAGTACATTTCAAAATGTGCCACGTGTGCACAAGTGAAAGCCGAGCACCAAGTTCGTTATGGTGTTGCACAATCATTGCAAGTGCCGGCCAGGAAAAGGGAAGACATCACAATGGATTTCATTGTTGGTCTCCCAAAGACAAGTAGAAATCATGACGCCATTTGGGTGATTGTCGATAGGTTAACGAAAAGTGCGTTATTTCTAGCTATTTGGGAAACTATATATGCCACTCGAGAAGTTGGCAAAGTTGTGTGTTGATGAAGTTGTTCGATTGCATGGGGTACTGATGTCGATTGTGTCCGATCGAGATGCAAGGTTTACCTCGAGATTTTGGAGATCACTCCAAGAAGAGTTGGGAACTAAGTTGAGATTGAGCACGGCTTACCATCCGCAAACCGATGGTCAAAGTGAAAGAACGATCCAAACGGTTGAAGATATGTGTGAGATCGTGTGTATTGGATTTTGGTGGTAAATGGGATGAACATTTACCGTTAGTTGAATTTTCATATAACAATAGTTATCAGTCTACGATTAAAATGCCACCGTTTGAGGCATTGTATTGGAGGAAGTGTAGAACGCCTTCTTGTTGGTTGGAGGCGGGTGAGACAAAACTCATGGGTCCCGAGATTGTGAAAATAACAAATGAGCAAATCGGAATAATTCAAAGGAAAATGAAAGTGGCACAAGATCGCCAAAAGAGTTATTCGGGGTTGAAAAAGCGACCCTATGATTTGGATGTTGGTGACATGGTGATGTTGAAAGTGTCACCTTGGAAAGGCGTGATGAGATTTGGTAAGAAGGGGAAGTTGAGTCCACGGTATGTTGGACCGTTTATGATTTTGAAAAGAATTGGGCTTCAAGCCTTCAAGCATGAACTCCCACCCGAGTTGCAAGGTGTCCATGACACATTTCATGTTTGTAACTTGAAGAAATTCTTGGGTGAAATGGAGAACGTGATCCCACTTGAAGATTTGAGGGTCGATGCACCCAACCGTTTAATTGAAGAGCCCGAGGCCATATTGGAGGCCCAAACAAAGAAATTAAGGAACAAAGAGATTGAGTTAGTGTTGGTCAAGTGGAAGCATTCCCTTGGGCCAAATTTGACTTGGGAAGTCAAAGATGAGATTAAGAAGCGCTACCCGAATTTTGTAGATTATGATGCGATTCCGAGGACGGAATCCTCTTAAGGGGTAGATAGTTGTAACGACCGGAATTTATAAATAAATAAATTGTACAAAAATATGATAATTATGGATAGTTCATTTCAGAACCGTAGGAATTGGTTTCGTGTCATTTGGACACTGTTTGATATGGTTAAGGTCGAAACCGGGCCGAACCGGACGACAAAAAGTGCAGCGTAGCTGCCTGGGGAAGTTCACGGCGCGAACTATGGTTCGCGATCGTGAACATCAAACAGAGATTTCAAGTTTTTGACGATCGGTGTTCACGACCTGCTCCCGATCGCGAAGTGTTCACGACGCGCAGAGTTCACGGCGCGAACTCTAGTTCGCGATCGTGAACTGTTTAGCTCTGTATAAAAACGGGTTTGAGGCTAGGGTTTAGTCACCTAAACCTCTAAAACCCTATCAGCCGTTATTTTGGAAGGAGTGCACGATTGTTGGCGTTCTTGAGCTCAAATCTTCATATTTCTTGGAGATCGTTGATCTAAGGTAAGAATCCTTCTTAGTTTATGCATGTCTTTGGTATTTTGAGCTCCATTTGGGTAACAATGGTGGTTTGGACAACCCACCATGTCATCTTTGGGGAAGATGACCAAACTTGGGTGTAAAATACTCATGGTAAGCTTGTAATCACTGTGTACAAGCTAGATTTGGGTTCATGGATAGGAATCTTGAACTAGGGTTTTAGATTTCCACCAAGTGGTATGAACTTGGTGGTTGGGAATGTTATATTTGATAGATTAGTGATTAGTTATGAATAATAACTAGTTATTGTGTTGATGATGGTATTAGGTCAACAAGACCTTGAGATTTGAAGTACTTCTTTGATTAAGAACTAAGGATTTGTGTTGATTAACACAAGTGTTGGATAGCATTGCTAAGGTGAGTACATGTGATCTTTTCTGAGTACATAGTAAAATAGTTTTCATAGTTTAAATGATTAAACAAGTTTTTAGTAGTCTTTATTGAATAAATTTTTTAATAAAGAAATAAAGATTGATTAGTTAGTAGATGATATGAATTGTTATTGTGTTAGGTCACAACACCCTGGTTTATATGTTAATTGATAGATTATTATACTTAATGAAATATTAAAGTGATAACACAATAATATAGTCAATGTATAAATCCACTAAGTGTGGCTTGTTGCGGAATAACAAGACCATTGATCAATTACAAATGTATGGAAGTGAATACGTGAATTGGTAAATTCTCCTTTGCAAGATGATCTCTATTTATAATGATATAGAGATCTTACATAATGGGTAAAGGAGTAACCGAAGGACTAAACTAGGAAAATGACTAAGATCAAGGGATTTGATCTTAGTCAGTTACATAACAAAATGTAACTCAGTCCTTCTACACAGTATTGGTTTTCCAATTCTGAGTACTGATAATGAGTGGCAAATACTGGCCAAACTCTGTATCACTCCTAAATTAACATATTTATTCTACAAATTATTCTAAGCTAGTCTAGGTTGTTTTGTTATCTTAAGATCCCAAAGGGGTATGGCTTTTTGCCTTAACAATCTCCCCCTATCTAATGATAACAAAACAATTACAAAGAGAATTGCAAAATAAACAAAAACATAGGCTGCAGAGTCTTCTTCTTCACCTTTTATTGATAGATTCAAACTCATAGAAGACTTCTTTCTTGATATGGATGAACTCTTCTCTTTTCTTCAGTTCATCCTGCCTGTTGTTGAGCACAACAACAATCTTCTTTCTGAACCAAGAATTATCCTTCATGGTTATCATCCACTTCAGACCCACAAGATGACTGATAGAGGCCTTTGGCAAATCTGCTTCAGTGATGAAGCATTCCCTATCTTCTTGGTCAGTATACAAATATCCAGAGGTTGGATATATGGTGCTCTTTTGATCCTAAAAAATAAGATTTGGAGGAACAGGGTATGAGTTAAAGATCCTGAAAGTATTAAGGCACTCAGGCTTATTGTTTTTGACAGCCTCAGTCATTACACTGAGTGCCCTGTAATCTGCTTGGTACAGAATGCATTTTTCAAAGCATATAGCAGCAACAGCCCAGGTTTCATCCATCATAAATTGGGCTTCAGAGGATCCTGATGGCATCTCCTTTATCAGTCTAGAAATTTTCACCCAGTCTTGGAGTCCCATGTTCTGAATGTCATGAAGAAAGATCTTCATGGGAGGACTGACTGGTCCAATGCAGACTGCAACTATGGACCTATCAACAGTCTTGACTTTGACTTTGTTGACATATTGGTTTAGCCAGCATATCTCCTTCACATTCAGAAATGATCTATTTCTCAGCATACCCATCATGTTCTCCCTATATCTTGTTCTTTGGGCAACAATGTTCCAGTATTGTTCAAGAATGTAATCTCCTTTTCTTCTTACAGCGTGAGGCTTCCATGGAACATCTGCATCAGTATCAGTATTTGGATCTTCTTCCTTGATAGGAAAGAACTTTTGAGCCTCATTCTCATCCTCTGTATTTGTAGTTTCCTCCTCAGTATCATGTACAGATCTCCTTGGTCTTGTAATTAAAGGAGATTGATCTTCTTCTTCACTTTATTCAGAGGACATAACCACTCTTGTCATTCTTCTGGTGATTGGCCTTCTAGGAACTCTATAAGGTACTTCAGCTTGAGGAGAGATTGGTTGTCTTGGATTCTCTTCATCATCGAAGGATGATGATGAAGAGCTTTCTTTGTTTGCTATATCCAGTGCAAAATTGAGGAAGTTCTGAGATGGCACTGGATGTTCTTCATCTTCATCATCAGCTATTGGCTAGAAAAATGGTCTATATACCACAATATGCAGGTTGTTCACTTGCTGCGCAGGTGGCTCAGTGTCAACCTGTTGAGGTTGGTCAGTGTGACAACTCGATATTTCTGGTATGTAACTTCATTTCATTTCTAGAACTTTCCTTATTTAGAAAGTTTCTACTTTTAGACATTCCTATTTCTGGCATCCTAATACACAACAAACATACATATTTTTACACCATACATTAGTGTTTGACTATTTTAGTCAACACAACATTATTACTTTCTTATGGTGACACACTTTGAGCTAAAAATCATTTCTAAAACAATAATTTATCGGTAAAACAATAAACGTAACAATTTAAATGAAAACGTGACTCGAATGAACGAACCATCAAACCCGACAATAAGCTATGACCGACCACCTATGTGGCCGGCCACACTCTCCCATTCGAACACCCCAAGTCGGCCGAACCCTCTAGAGGGTGAGGTTGAAATTATTTGATCTTATCTTTCCCTCTTGATCCTTATCTCTAACTTTGAATTGAGAGTCTCCTTGTACAACTAAAACACTAACTCACATATCCCATATAAATACCCCCATTTGTCCGAAACCCTAACCCTTTTGTTCCTCTTGATCGGCAAAGTAATCCCAAGCATCTCCAAGATCAAAACTCGTCCCAAGCTATCCCCATTCGATCTATTCTTCACCCGTTTGCAAGGTATACCGATTCCCCTTTAAGATTTCATTTGTTTTCTTGTTTATTTCGGCCCTAACTCGAACCCGAGACCATGGCCAAGGCCATATGGTCTCGGTGTGCACCCTTGCCCATAAACCCGTAGCATGCTTGCATGCTTACACTCAATCGGATGCATTTAGGTGCGATTATGGCTTGATTTGTTGCTAGATCCGTTGTTAGAACCCTAGATCTCTATTTTTGACATGCTAAAACCCTAGATCTTGCTAGTTATGAACGAAACATCCTAGATCTAGAACTCTAGACGTGAACCTAGCTAAACTAATCACCAAACTCGAACCCTAGGCTCGATTTAGCCACAAACCCGTAGGGTTTTGGCCATTCGGCCAACCCTAGGTCAAACCCTAGCCGAACCCAAAACATACATGGTTGATTTTGACTTAGACTAGCTAGATTGACCATAGTTGACTTTGGTTGACCGAATTTTAGTATACCCTAAACCCTAGCCGAAATCTAGAAACCATAGTTGACTTTTGTTGACTAATTTTGACAAATGTTGACCAATAAGTCAAACCGGGTCAAGGCCGGATCTTGACCCAAACCGTGGACCCAAACCCGAATACCCAATCGGGCCAAGGCCCGTACTTGGCCCATATCGATCTACTTTAGTCCATCGGGCCCAAACCTTAGTTGGCCCATTAGTATCCAAACTCATTTGGACCAACGCCCAAACCTTTGGCCCATACCTAACCAAACCGAACCCAATTGGGCCAAGCCCAATTCATGGCCCAATCTAGGTGGACCTAAGCCCAATAAGAGGCCCAAGTGGCCCAACCTAGTGGCCCATTAAGCCCATTTAGGCCCATTAAGCCTAACCCAAGCCCATTTCATTTCATTTCATTTCGAAGTCCATTTCATTTCATTTCATTTCGAAGTCCATTTCATTTCATCTCATTTCATTTCATTTCGACCTATTAAGGTCCAATAACCCAAATTCATTAGATGTCACAAAACATAAAACATAACATGACATACATATTACATAACTTATATCGTGTATAGAATCGCCTGTGTTAGCTTAGTCTAATCATTAGTTAAATCATTTAGGAAGCTAGGAGTCTCCAAAGGATTCCTCTGTCTTAAGTACTTGTCGCTAAGCTTTGCCAGGTGAGTCCACAGACCCCTTTTACTCTATTTACTATTTTTATAAACTTTGGGGTGGAAAACATAAACACAACTGCTACTGTTTTACTATGACTGTACAACAACTTTACATTTTCATTATCGCATTGGCATGACAAACAATTATTATACCGGACTAAGGTTCGAGCAATCATTAGCTAGTGGATCTAGACCATGGATATGCAGATAGTACTATTGGCTGACACTCATCCTCCGAACATTATTTGATCATTACTTGGTTTATCCAAGACATCTTTCGGGAGTGTATATCCATAAAATAACAACATACTGGAGTTGAAGTGTTGATTGTGGACTTAGGGGTTGGTATATTAACTCAATAGACTAGCTACCTGTTGGGGATAACAGTTCATGCGATGTCAAACATAACAACTTCTTCAACACATTTTCATAAACATAACTAGTAATTGTAGATATTCTACAATTACACTTCACTTTTCATATTTACTTCTCATATCATGTGAGTGTTGAACCTTATACATTTTCAGTCATAAATCATTTTCATAACAAACATTCTGAGTAGCAAAAACATTTACTTTACCTTACACTTTACTTTAACCCTGTGGATTCACTCAACATTATTGTTGACCCTTTTACTATTTATGTTTTTCCAGGTAATTAGGTGCAGTGGAGTTTGGAGGATATGAGCATTGGGATTGTCTTGAGCCATGATTAAAACATTAAGTTTACGAACAATCATTTCATTTCAAACAATTTCTATTTTAGGAAAATTACTATTTTTGGAAACTTTCTACTTTTGGGAAGTGAAACAAATCTTTATTTTTCGTTAATGCGTGGTTGTTTGTTTACTTAATTTTTGCTATGTTTTCATGAACGTTACACCTTCGTTCTTCCGCAAAACATTTTAAATGAAGTAAAAATCATTTTTGGCGGGGTGTGACAGTCAGTATTAGAATCCCCCTGAGCAGTTGGCTCATATTCTTCAAGTTGTTGCAGTACTGACCTCCTTCTTTGTCTTCTTCTCTCATATTGAAAATGAAGTTCTTCAGTATGAGGAGTTTGTTGATGTTGTTGTTGCTGTGGAGGTTGATCTTCATTTAGTTTCCTTCTTTTCTCCCCCTGAGCAAATGTCTCAGGTTGATCAACTTCGTCTTCTCTTTGTCTCTTCTCCCCCTTATTGTTATCATTTGATGGGGAAGGAAGGGGTTCAGTATCACCACCTATGTCCCCTTGTTGATCATCAGGTGTGGGGGAGGGCATATGCTCTGTAGCAACATCATGTTCACCCTCAGTATTAGCATTTGAGGGTGATCTCCTAGGCTCAGTATCATCGCCTCCTTCATCATCTTCATTATTTCCACTAAGTGGAGACTGTGGAGGTGGTGGAGGCTGTTGTTGCTGAAGTGTTCTGAGTGTTCTGCATCGCCAGGATTTGATTTAAAATTGTTTGTAGAGCCCCTTGCACTTCTTGAGACTGAGTGGCTTGTTCTCGAATTCCCTGCACAGATGGTGCTAAAGAAAAAAAAATAAAACTGGTTAGAATGAAAGGTTTATCAAATAGAATTGTGTTGTTGTTTAATTATATAATCATGTAAACATAATTTTGAAGTCTGTATTTCATCTAGTTCATGATGAAATATTGTTGACTTGTGCATAGCATGTGTAAGAAGTTTTTAGTAAAAGGTGAGTGTGAATATTTGAGTAGCTCAGTATAGGATAGGTCACATTTACTAAAAGGTTTTGGTTTGGGAAATCGAAGCCTGGGATGTGCTTCTTGTTATGTTCAATGTTTATCACTCGGTATCAGAGTGATAACAGAAATGTGGCTAAAACCCATGGAAATTTTTTGGCTTTTGTGGCTTAAATGGTTTGTGATCACTTCTTGAATTATGTGACCCAACTCAAGAATAAGTTGGACATAAGCCAAGCAGCACCAGTGGGTGTCAGTATGACATCAACCACCATTGTCTCTTTAAATGTTGAGACAACTGTAGACTGACAGTGATCATATAAGTGCCTAGTATATGAATGTTGCATAGCAGCAGTGGGCTAACTATGTTGGCCATAAGAGGATATATATGAAAGATCGTTTGAGACTTTGGTCAGTATTGAGTTGGTACTGACCAATACATAGTCTCTATTTGGGAAATATATATATATATATATATATATATATATATATATATATATATATATATATATATATATATATATATATAAGTTTTAGAGTATTATAGAAATTCATACCTGAGACTTTGTCAGACTCTCTTCGAACATCTGCAGAGGTATGTGCTGGATCATTTGTATGTTGATTTGAGGCACCAGCACCTTCAGGACCTACTCCTCTTCTATCTTGAGCACCTTCCAGTGTGTGTTGCTCAAACTGGATTTCCACATCAAGAGGAACATGAGGTTCCTCAATGGGTTGAGCAATATGTTCTGGTTCAGGACCTGGAAGGTCAGCGGTAGCAGGAACTAGAATTTGTTCTTGAAGAGATGCAATCAGTGATGGAACATGAGTGTGGTGCACCTCTTCCGATGATAACGCACCCATTATCACTGGAGTTAAGCTTCTTCTTCTTCGTCTTCGTATGACAAGGGGTTGCACTTCTGTTGACTGAGTATCAGAATCTGATGCAGTATGAGGAGCATCACGATCCTGTTCAAGTTGAGGAATATGTGGTTGTTCTTGTTCTTGATCTGGTTGAGCATCCACCTTCTCAACATCTTGATCAGCATTACCACCATTACCACTATCATCATTATTATCATCATCATTATCATTTTCAGATCCAGTATCAGAATCATCTTCATCCATCATGTTCTTCATCATTGATGTGTGCCTGCACAATAGCCCACACGGAGTGACTCAGTACAGGCTCTCCTTCCCTTGGTCTGTAAAAATATATCTTCTCATTTAGGGGAGGAAGATCAACTCTTGGGCTGTGGAATTCATCATAATCATGAGCAGACATTGAGTTTTGAAAGATAAGAGATAAAAATCTGCAGAAAGGGACATTGAATTCTCTGGTCTGAGCCCTAACCAGAGAAGCTAATTCATTGAATATTAGTCTTGCATAATCAATGTCTCGACCATAGCACAGAGCATGTACTATCTGCATCCCAAATTCATTGATTTGGTCCAAAGATCCAGTCTTGTGGGTCATACACCGAATGATTGTTGAAATTAGAACACCCCACATTGGACCAAATTCATTTCTCTTGATTATGCCCGTTGTACCTATGCGACCAATAAAAGGCAATACTGAGCGAGCCTCTGTTCGATCAACAAAGGGCTCATACTGAGTGTGGGCGGGAAGTCTCAGTGTTTCCCAAATTAGAGCAGTAGAGACAAAAGCTCTTCTTTGTTCTCGGACAACCCAACCGGTAATCATGTCCGGAGAGTCAAGTGTTGCAGAGTACCAGAATTCACATAGCATCTCCGGATATATTGCTCGAGGAGATAGAGTCAATGCTCGAGTGATTGGACAGTGCTTCAAGTATGTGACAATCTGAGTGAATTCGGGGCACGCCCACGCCTGAGGAATATTAAAATTTGCAGTAATATTGTTCCTCGCGAACTTAGGCAGTTCATCTTTTCGAAATTGAGTCGCCGGTCCAACCTCCGGTGCGACGAATCTATAATTGGCCATCTGCGATTTGAGATTAACAAATATCTTGCAAAGAGAGAGTAGAATCGTTAATCGCAGAGAGAATTAAAAGAGGAAGTACGAAATAACTGTTAGAAATTTAAATGTAATGAAAAAAACGGTTATTATACTTAATTAGGTGATAATTTTGGTACTGGGAAGTAAAAATGGCTGAAATGACAGCCTTATCCTGTTCCAACGGTAACTTTCTTATTAAGAAAGGTTACCGTTGGGGATTATGAGGGTTAGAATCAGTTTTAACACTGCAGGACTCCAATACCGAGTAAAAAAATTAATTAAAAAAAATTAAAAACTATAAAAACATTTAATTTAATCTGTAAATTAATGAAAAATAAAAATTATTTAATTTTGATAAATCAGACGTGTGATACTGAGCTAGTCAATATTAGAAGGAATACTAAGCAGACAGTATCAAAACAAATTTAAAGAAAATTAAGGATTCAGCATACCCAATTGCCCTAGTAAGTACATAAACCTTTCCTCAGAGAGAGGTTTAGTAAACACATCGGCCAATTGGTCATCTGTTGGGACAAAATCTACCTCAAATAAAGTGGTGTCTGATATCAATGTGCTTTGTTCTCGAGTGATGGACTGGGTTCTCAGTGATAGCAATAGCACTCTTGTTATCACTATGAATGGGTGTCTTCTGAAAATTGAACCCATAGTCCATGAGTTGATACTGCATCCATAAGAGTTGAGCACAACAACTTCCTGCAGCAACATATTCTGCTTCTGCTGTGGAAGTTGCTACTGAGTTTTGCTTCTTGGATGACCAACCAACTAGTCTTCCACCAAGAAATTGACATCCTCCACTTGTACTTTTTCTATCCAACCTGCAACCTGCAAAATCTGCATCTGCATACCCTTCAAGGTCAAAGTTTGAGTCTTTGGGATACCAAAGAACCATGTTAGGAGCACCTGAAAGATATCTAAAAATGCGCTTAACAGCTTTCATGTGTGATTCTTTAGTATCAGCCTGATACCGAGCAAACAAGCATGTTGCAAACATGATATCAGGCCTGCTAGCTGTTAAGTAAAGTAAAGAACCAATCATACCTCGGTATGTGGATTGACATACTGGTTTACCAGTCTCATCTTTACTTATTTTGTCCTGAGTACCCATAGGAGTGTGCATGGAAGATAAATTTTCAAATTTGTATTTCTTTAGCATGTCATGCACATACTTACTTTGATTTATAAAGTGCCATCAGGCTTTTGATCAACTTGTAATCCAAAAAAGTAAGTAAGTTCTCCCATCATACTCATTTGATACTGAGATGACACTATCTTAGCAAACCAGTCACACAATGACTTGTCAGTGGAGCCACAGATAATATCATCTACATATATCAAAATAAGTAAGATGTCAGAACCTTTCCTTTTTGAAAATAATTTTTTGTCAATTTTTCCTCTTATAAATTTATTTTCAATTAAGTACTCAGACAGGGTATCATACCAGGCTCGGGAGCTTGTTTGAGCCCATATAGAGCTTTATCAAGCTTGAAAACATAGTTAGGAAATTTAGGATCAACAAAACCTGGTGGTTGTTTAACTTAACTCCCTGTTGAAGTTTTCCATTGAGAAAGGCACTCTTGACCTCCATCTGATAAACTTTGAAGTTCTTAAAAGCTGCATATGCAAGATACAGCCTAATAGCTTCAATTCTTGCAACTGGTGCAAAAGTTTCATCATAGTCAATCCCTTCTTCTTGCCTGTAACCCTAAGCAACCAGTCGAGCTTTATTTCTAATGACAACACCATCTTTGTCCATCTTGTTTCTGAACACCCACTTAGTACCAATAATAGTTTTGCCAGCAGGAGGTGGTACTAGGTTCCAAACTTTGTTCCTCTCAAACTCTGTAAGCTCTTCTTGCATAGCTTCTACCCAGTCTTCATCTAATAAAGCCTCATCAGCTTTCTTTGGTTCTATGGTAGACAAGAAACTTGAAAAGAAACAAAAGTTTGCAGTAGCCTGAGGTTCAAAATCTAACTTTCTTCTTGTTTGAACACCTTGTTCAATTGGACCAATGATGTTAGAATGTGTGTGGTCTCTGTGTTCCCTCAGATTGTTTCCTAAGGGAGCATTTAAAGCAAGGTCAACAATATCTTGTTGTACTGATGTGTTGTCTGCCTGATACTGAGCTGAATTATGGTCAGTATTAGACAGTTCAGGTTGATGTTCTTCATTTTGCAGATCTGAGGTGGATTCTTGAGAAGTATTGGAATATTCACCTTCTTCATAGGAGGAGTTGTTCAGATCAATTATTGGGAACTCAGTATTGGGGTTCTCAGATATGGGAACCTCAGTATTTGTTGCATCTGAGTTATGTTGAGTTCTGACTTGATCAGTATCACTCATACCATGATCAACATAGTATGGGTGAGACTTGGGCTGTTTAGCAATGGGGTTTTCTGGATTGCAAAGAATGTCTATGCCACTAATGTCTTCCTTTGTTGAGGTAGAATGAACATCCTGATCATCATCAAACGTGACATGAATGGATTCTACAATCATCTTAGTTGAGATGACATACACTCTTAAGGCTTTAGAGTGTGGAGAGTAGCCATGAATTTTGTTGAGATTTTGTTTAGTACTGAGTACAAAACATTTGCTCCCAAAGTAGTGGAAGTATTCCACATTTGGAACCTTGCCATTGTATAACTCATAAGGAGTCTTTTGATGTCTTTGGACAATAGTAGCTCTGTTTTGAGTAAAATTTGCACAGTTTACAGCTTCTGCCTAGAAGCTCAGTGCCAGTCCAGCATCGCATAACAAAGTTCTTGCATCTTCAATTAGTGTTCTATTCTTCCTTTCTACAACACCATTTTGTTGTGGTGTGTAGGCTGCAGAGAAGTTTTGTATGATTCCTTTTTCTTCACAGAAATCTGCTATTACTGAGTTCTTAAACTCAGTACCATGGTCACTTCTTAGTTGCATGACCTTGTTGCCTTTCTGAAGTTCTTATCTTTTGATAAAGGCAATGATTTCTGTGGTTGCGTCTGATTTAGTCTTGATAAAGATGACCCAAGTATATCTTGAGTATTCATCAACCAAGACTAAAGTATAGATCTTTTTAGCCAATGGTGGTGTACTGATGGGGCCAAAGAGATCCATATGTATCATTGTAAGAGGTTCATTAATATAATGGTTGACTTTGGATTTGAATGAACTCTTCTTCTGCTTGCCCATTTAACATGCTGAGCATAACTTATCTTTAGAATAAGTAATAGTGGGCAACCCTCTCACCAACTTCTTCATACTGAGCTCATTAATGTTTCTGAAGTTGATGTGAGAAAGTTTCTTGTGCCACATCCAGTTCAGTTCTGGCTTGACTTTAGAAAGCAGGCAAACTCAAATAGCAGGGTCTAATTCAGACAGGTTGACCACATAGACATCTTTTTCTCTTCTAGCAAAGAGTATAGGTTGTCCTTTATCATTGTAGATGATTCTTGCAGTCTTCCTGAAGCGAGCTTCATTGTCATCATCACACATGTGGCTGATACTGAGCAGATTGTTTTTAAGACCCTCTACATAGGCAACTCTTTTAAAAGTTATGTTGCCTGCCTTGATTACTCCATACCTTCTTGTTTTTCCAACTGAATCATCTCCAAACTTGACCGAATGACCCTTCTCTGGTGTATAGTTTAGAAGGTACTCCATACTGCCAGTCATGTGTCTTCAGCAGCCACTATCTAAGTAACATTTCTGTCACCCTGCACAAGACTCAAAATAATGATTAGTTCTTTTTAGGAACCCATTTTTGAATGGGACCTTTGGTAGGAGAAACAGGTTTAGACTTGATCTCTTTAGTTGGAGAGGTCAGTATCACTCCAAGGGAAACCTTGGAGGTTTTCTTTGGTGATACTGACTTAGTTTCTCTCCTTTTCTTTGGTACTGAGTACCTAGGACTTGAGACATCAGTCCAGCATTCATCTCCTTTATGTCCAGTATGATGACATCTATAACATTTTCTAGGTCTATTTCTGAACATATTTTCGTAAGGTATTTTTGAAAATTGTTTTACTTTTGGTTGATCAGTATGAGTAAGTTTTGCAAACTTTTGACTTAAAACTTTGATCTGATCACCAATAGATTTTAAAATGTTATTTTTGTCATTTTTTTCTTGTGTTTTAATATTGTTTTTGACTGGTTTAGAAGGAGATGGATCTGGTTTCTTCTTTCTATTTGGCAAAGAAGCATTTTTATTATTAGGCTTCTTGTTTTTGCCACTAGAAGATCCTGTTGAAGTTGATTTTTGATTATCATGTTTTAAAATGACAACTTTAACAGGTTCTTTAGATTCTTGAGTATTTGACTTTTCAGTTCCTACAACTTCAGTATTAGATAAAACACTAGGAGTAGAAGTAGTTTTATTTTCATTAAATATCTCAAAAGTAGTTGTATTAAATAATAATTCAAATGGAGGAACAGCAGATGTATCATACTGCACAACTTCTGTTAGGTCACAACACCCTGGTTTAGTTGGTTAATTGATTGGTTTAATTATAGCACTAAGACAAATATTGTATAAGAACAAGATATGAGTCAAATGTATAATTCCACTAAGTGTGGTTTGCTGCGGAAAAGCAATACCACTGATCAATTACAAATAAGTGAAAGTGTAAAGTAAATTGGTGAGTACTCCTTTGCAAGATGATCTCTATTTATAATGTTATAGAGATCTTACATAATGAGCAAAGGAGTAACCGAAGGACTAAGTAAGGAAAATGACTAAGATCAAGGGATTTGATCTTAGTCCGTTACTATACTGAGTATCACTCAGTCCTTCTACTCAGTCCTTGTACTCAGTATCACTATCTGATACTGAGTACTGATACTGAGTTCCAATACTGATCACTCAGTATCAGACCTAAACTTAGCTATATTATTCTACATATAAATCAAAGCTAGTCTAGGTTGTTTTGTTATCCTAAGATCTAAAGGGGCAAGGTTTTTTGCCTTAACAATCTCCCCCTATCTAATGATAACAAAACAATTACAAAGAGATAAACAAAAATTACAACAGCATAGGTAACAATATCTTCTTCTTCATTTGCTGTTGATGGCTTCATTCTCATAGAAGACTTCTTGTTTGATGTGGACAAACTCTTCTCTGCTTTTGAGTTCATCCCTTCTGCTATTCAGTACTGCAACAATCTTCTTTCTGAACCAAGAGTCTTCTTTCTTGGTGATCATCCATTTCAGTCCAACAAGGTGACTGATTTGAGCTCTTGGAAGATCTTCTTCAGAAATGAAGCATTCTCTATCCTCTGAGTCTGTATACATATATCCAGAAGTTGGATATATGACACTCTTTTGATCCTGAAAGACTAGGTTAGGAGGAAGAGGATACTTTCTAAGATACTTGTATGTATGAAGGCATTCTGGTCTGTTGTTTGAGTAAGCCTCAGTCATAACACTGAGGGTTCTGTACTCTATTTCATGAAGTAAATCGTTCTCATAACATACTGCAGCTACTGCACAGATCTCATCCAAGACTATTTGATCATAAGTTGATTTCTTTGGAAGCTCTTTGATCAGTCTTGCGATCTTCACCCAGTCTTGAAGACCAATTCTTTGAATATCATGAATAAATATCTTCATGGGGGGACTGGTTAAGCCAGTACAAGTGATAGTAATTCTTCCTTCTTTGAGCTTCACTTTTACTTTATTGACATCCAGATTTAACCAATGTATCCCCCTTACATTTTGAAATGTTTTGGTCCTCAAGAACTCCTTTCTTTGTTCCTTATACTGAGTCCTAGCAGCAACCATATTCCAATAATGTTGAATATGGTGTGGACCCTTTCTTGAGATTCTATGTGAAGGACCAGGAGTATCAGTATCTGGGTCAGATTCTGGTTCAGTTTTGACTCCCAACTCTTGCTCATATAAAAATCTTTCTTGTTCTGCCCAGAGTTGTTGAGGAGTCAGTCTTGGAGCCTGCTCGGTATCACTGTCCCTTGTAAGAACAGGTCTTCTTTGTCTTGTTACCAGAGGAGCAGATTCCTCACTTGATTCAGAAGAAGTGAGAACAGCATTGATAGGTCTTCTTGATAAGGAACTCCTTCTTCTAATTACCAGATTTTCTGGTTCTTCATCATCCGAGGATGATGATGAAGAACTTTCTTGTTCTACCATATTTAGTGCATAGTTTACTAAATCTGGTTCTTCATCTTCATCATCAGCAATAGGCCAGATGAAAGGCCTATAGACCACAATTTGTAAATTATTCTCTTCAAGAGCAGGTGGCTCAGAATAAGTTTGTTGTGGTTGGTCAGTATGAGTCTCCCCCTGAGCAGATGGCTCAAGTGGGTCTTGAACTTGTAATGCTGACCTTGTTCTTTGTCTTCTTCTCTCATACTGAATGCGAAATGGCTCAGTATGAGGGCTTTGCTGATGTTGTTGTTGTGGAGGTTGATCTTCATTCAATCTTCTTCTTTTCTCCCCCTGAGCAGAAGGCTCAGTTTGATCAACCTCAGTATCTCTTTGTCTCTTCTCCCCCCTTTTGTTATCATTTGATGAGGAGGGAAGAGGATCAGTATCACCACCCATGTCCCCTTCAGGTTGTTCAAGAGTAGGGGAGGGCATGGGCTCAGTTGCAGCATCAGTATCACCAGCACCTCCTTCTCCTTCTCCTTCTTCATTGTGGTCACCATGTGAGAATGGTGGAGTTTGTGGAGGCTGCTGTGGTTGTTGAAGTAGTGAGACTGACTGTTTGATAGAGTCAATATCACCACTCATCTTGTCCATTCTGGCTAGTATAGTATTTTGAGTTTGTTGGATGGCCAGAATGTGCTGCATGATTGCTTGCAGAGTCAGTTGGTCTGCTGCAGCCTGAGATGCCTGAATGCCCTGCACAGATGGTGCTAAAGAAACAAAAATATAAAACTGGTTAGAAAGAAAGGTTTATCAAATAGAATTGTGGTGTTGTTTAATTCTATAATCATATAAACAGAGTTTGTGAAGTCTGTATTTCATCTGGTATAGGATGAAATATTGTGGACTTGTGCATAGCATGTGTAAGAAGATTTTAGTAAAGGTGAGTGTGAAAATTTAGGTAGCTCAGTATAGGATAAGTCACATTTACTAAAAGGTTTGGGTTTGGGAATTCGAAGCCTGGGATGTGCTTCTTGTTATTTTCAATGTTTATCACTCGGTATTAGAGTGATAACAGAAATGTGGCTAAACCCCATGGGAAATTTTTGGATTTTGTGGCTTAAGGGTTTGGGATCATTTCTTGAATGATGCTACCCAACTCAAAAATAAGTTGGACATTATTCAAGCAGCACTAGTGGGTGTCAGTATGACATCAACCACCATTGTCTCTTTAAATGTTGAGACAACTGTAGACTGACAATGATCAATTTTGTGTGCTCAGTATATGAATTTTGCATAGCAGCAGTGGGCTAGCTATGTTGGCCATAAAAGAATATATATTTGAAAGATCGTTTGAGACTTTGGTCAGTATTGAGTTGGTACTGGCCAATACTTAGTCTCTATTTGGGAATGAAATATATATATATATAAGTTTAAGGGCTTTTTCGAAATTCATACCTGAGACTCTGTCAGATTCCCTTCTAGCATCTGCAGAGGTCGGTGCAGGATCATGTGTTTGTTGATGTGCAGCACCAACATCTTCAATACCGACCTCTATGTCATGCTGAGCACCTTCCATTGTTGTTTGTGCATATTGAATCTCCACATCAAGAGGAACATGAGGTTCCTCAATTGGTTGAGCAGAGGGAGCTAGTTCTAGACCTGGAAGGTCAGCAGTGGCTGCAACTAGGCTTTGGGCTTGAAGAGATGCAGTTAATGATGGAACATTTGCAGGCTGCACCTCCTCAGATGATAAGTTTCCCATAAGGATAGGAGAGAGATTCCTTCTGCGTCTATGAAGAACTAATGGTGTGTCTTCTGAGGACTCAGTTTCAAAAACGGTTTCAATATGAGGAGCAGCAGGATCTTGTGCAGGTGGAGAGATAGTTGGTTCTTGAACTTGTGGAACATCCTGCATCTCAATATCTTGACCAGCCTGGGCTCCATTGCCACTATTATCATCATTATCATCATCACCATCATTGTCTGACTCAGTGTCAGACATATCTTCTTCATCATTTATATGTTCTTGAACAATGGCCCACATAGGAGGACTTAGAAGAGGCTCTCCTTCTCTTGGCCTATAAAAGAAAATCTTCTCACTAAGCGGAGGAAGATCAACTCTTGGACTATGAAAATCATCATAAATGTGTGTGGGCATTGAGTGTTGAAAGATGAGTGATAGAAATCTGCAGAAAGGGACATTGCATTCCCTTGTGTTTGCTCGGACCAGAGTAGCTAATTCATTGAAAATTAGGCGAGCAAAATCAATATTTCTTCCATAGTACAGAGCATGTACTATTTGCATCCCAAATTCGTTTATTTGGTCCAAAGCTCCCGTCTTGTGGGTCATACATCGAATTATTGTTGTGATGAGAATACCCCACATAGGACCAAATTCATTTCTTTTGATTGTGCCCGTTGTTCCTCTTCGACCCAGAAATGGCAATACAGAGCGTGCCTCTGATCTATCAACAAATGGGTCATACTGAGCTTGGGCGGGAAGTCTCAGTGCTTCACGAATGATTGCAGTAGAAACAAAAGCTCTTCTTTGATCCCTAATTACCCATCCAGCAATCATATCTGGAGAATCGAGTGTGGCAGAGTACCAAAACTCGCATAACATTTCTGGGTAAATTGCTCGAGGAGATAATGTCAGTGCACGAGAAATTGGGCAATGCTTCATAAAAGTCACGATGTTCGTGAATTCTTGGCATACCCAGGCTTGAGGAATATTGAAATTTGCTGTGATGTTGTTCCTCGCAAACCTGGGTACTTCATTATTTCGGAATTGGATTTCCGATTCAACGTTTGGAGCAACAAAAGTGTAATTCGCCATCTGTGATTGTGATTTGAAAAAGAATTTGCTTGCTAAGAGAAAGTGAAATCGTTAATCGCAGAGAGAATTGAAAATGAAAGAAAGAAATAACAGTTAAAAAATTTGAAGTAAAAAAAAACGGTTATATATAGGAGATTTGAAAGATAATTAAGGTATTGGGAAGTAAAAACGGCTGATTTGACTGCCTTATCCTCTGCCAACGGTAACTTTCTTATTAAGAAAGGTTACCGTTTGAGCAGTATGAGGATTAAGCTCGGTGTAAGAGCCGTCATACCCCAATACCGAGTTAAAAAAAATTAATTTTTAAAAAAATTTTAAAAAATATAAACAATTAATTTACTCTTGAAATTAATAAAAAAAATAAAAATTTTAAATTTTGATGATAACAGACTAGTGATACTGAGTGATCAGTATCAACAGGAGTGATACTGAGCGCTCAGTTTTAAAGAAATTTAAGAAAGATTAAGGATTCAACATACCTAATTGCCCTAGTAAATACATAAACCTTTCCTCAGGAAGAGGTTTAGTAAACACATCAGCCAATTGTTCATTTGTTGGTACATAATCTACTTCAACCTTACCTTTTTCCACATTATCTCGAATAAAGTGGTGTCTGATATCAATGTGCTTGGTTTTGGAGTGATAGACTGGGTTCTCTGTGATAGCAATAGCACTCTTGTTATCACAATGAATAGGAGTCTTATGAAAGTTGAACCCATAGTCTAAGAGTTGATACTGCATCCATAATAATTGAGCACAACAACTTCCTGCAGCAACATATTCTGCTTCTGCTGTGGAAGTTGCTACCGAATTTTGTTTCTTAGATGACCAGCCAACTAGTCTTCCACCTAGAAATTGACATCCTCCACTTGTGCTCTTTCTGTCCAATCTACAACCTGCAAAATCTGCATCTGTGTACCCTTCAAGGTCAAAGTTTGAGTCTTTGGGATACCAAAGACCCAGGTTAGGAGTACCTGTAAGATATCTAAAGATGCGCTTAACTGCTTTCATGTGTGATTCTTTAGGATCAGCCTGATACCGAGCACACAAACATGTGGCAAACATGATATCAGGCCTACTAGCAGTTAAGTAAAGTAAGGAACCAATCATACCTCGGTATGTGGATTGACATACTGGTTTACCAGTTTCATCCTTACTTATCTTATCCTGAGTACCCATAGGAGTGTGCATGGAAGATAAATTTTCAAATTTGTATTTCTTTAACATGTCATGCACATACTTACTTTGATTTATAAAAGTGCCATCAGGCTTTTGTTCAACTTGTAAACCAAGAAAGTAAGTAAGTTCTCCCATCATACTCATCTGATACTGAGTTGACATTATCTTAGCAAACCAGTCACACATTGACTTGTCAGTGGAACCAAAGATAATATCATCTACATATATCTGAATGAGTAAGATGTCAGAACCTTTCCTTTTTGAAAATAATGTTTTATCAATTTTACCTCCTGTAAACTTATTTTCAATAAGATACTCAGACAAGGTGTCATACCAGGCTCTTGGAGCTTGTTTGAGCCCATATAGAGCTTTATCAAGCTTGAAAACATAATGAGGAAATTTGGGATCAACAAAACCTGGAGGTTGTTTAACATAAACTTCTTCTTGTAGTTTTCCATTTAGAAAAGCACTTTTGACATCCATCTGATAAACTTTGAAATTCTTAAAGGCTGCATATGAAAGATACAACCTAATAGCTTCAATTCTTGCAACTGGTGCAAAAGTTTCATCATAGTCAATGCCTTCTTCTTGCCTGTAACCTTGAGTAACTAACCTTGCTTTGTTTCTGATGACAACACCATCCTTGTCCATCTTGTTTCTGAACACCCACTTAGTACCAATAATAGTTTTGCCAGAAGGAGGTGGTACTAAGTTCCAAACTTTGTTTCTTTCAAACTATGTGAGCTCTTCTTGCATAGCCTCTACCCAATCTTCATCTAATAAAGCTTCATCAGCTTTCTTTGGTTCAATGGTAGATAGAAAACTTGAGAAGAAACAAAAGTTTGCAGTTGCTTGGGTTGGAAATTCTAATTTTCTTCTTGTTTGGACACCTTCTTCAATAGGACCAATAATGTTTGAGTGTGGATGGTCTCTGTGTTCCCTTAAATTGTTTCCTAAGGGAGCATTTGAAATAGGATCAACAATATCTTGTTGATTTGGTGTGTTGTCTGTCTGATACTGAGTGGAATTCTGATCAGTATTAGACAGTGCAGGTTGCTGTTCATCTTCATTTTGCAGAGTTGATGTGGATTCTTGTGAAGTGTTGGATGTTTCACCTTCTTCATAAATAGAGTGGTTCAGATCATTAGTTGGAAACTCAGTATGGAGGTCCTCTGTTATGGGAACCTCAGTATTAGTCTCATTTGAGTGATACTGAGTTTGAACTTGATCAGTTTCATTAAATTTATTAGGAATAAAGTGTGGATGAAACTTAGGCTGTTCAGCAATGGAGTGTTCTGGATTGCATAGAATATCTATGCCACTTATGTCTTCACTTGCTGAGGTAGAATGCTCATTCTGATCTTCATCGAATGTGACATGAATGGATTCTACAATCATCTTGGTTGAGATGATATACACTCTGAAAGCTTTAGAGTGTGGAGAGTAGCCCATGAACACACCTTCATTTGCTTTGGGAGCAAATTTATTGAGATTTTGTTTTGTACTGAGTACAAAGCATTTACTCCCAAAGATGTGGAAATATTCCACATTAGGAATCTTGCCATTGTATAACTCATATGGAGTCTTCAGATGTCTTTGAACTATTGTGGCTCTATTTTGAGTGAAGTTTGCACAGTTTACAGCTTCAGCCCAGAAACTCAGTGCCAGTCCAGCATGGCATAATAAAGTTCTTGCAGCTTCAATCAGTGTTCTGTTCTTTCTTTCTACAACACCATTTTGTTGTGGTGTGTAGGCTGCAGAGAAGTTTTGAGTGATTCCTTTTTCTTCACAGAAATCTGCTAATACTGAGTTCTTAAACTCAGTACCATGGTCACTTCTAAGTTGCTTGACCTTGTTGCCTTTTTGAAGTTCCTCTCTTTTTATAAAGGCAATGATTTCTGTTGTTGCATCTGACTTAGTCTTAAGGAAGATGACCCAAGTGTATCTTGAGAATTCATCAACTAAGACTAGAGTATAGATCTTTTTGGCCAAAGATGGTGTGCTGATGGGGCCAAAAAGATCCATATGTATCATAGTAAGAGGTTCATTGATGGAATGATTGACTTTGGACTTGAATGAACTCTTCTTCTGCTTGCCCATTTCACATGCTGAGCATAACTTATCTTTTGAATAAGTAATAGTGGGCAATCCTCTCACCAGTTTCTTCATACTGAGCTCGTTGATATTTCTAAAGTTGATGTGAGAGAGTTTCTTGTGCCATAGCCAATGCAATTCTGGTTTAACTTTAGAAAGCAGGCATACTCGAATAGTTGGGTCTATTTCAGATATGTTAACCACATATACATCCTTTTCTCTTCTAGCAATGAGTACAGGCTGCCCTTTATCATTGTAGATGATTCGTGCAACCTTCCTGAATCGAGCTTCATTGTCATCATCACACATCTGGCTGATACTGAGCAGATTGTGTTTAAGACCCTCTACATAGGCAACTCTTTTAAAAGTTATGTTGCCTGCCTTGATCACACCATAACCTCTTGTCTTTCCCACCGAGTCATCTCCAAACTTGACAGAAGGCCCCTTCTCTGGAGTATAATTAAGAAGGTACTCCATACTGCCTGTCATGTGTCTTGAGCAGCCACTATCTAAATACCACTTTCTGTCACCCTGCACAAGACACAAAATAAGAGTTAGTTCCTTTTAGGAACCCATTTTTAATGGGACCTTTGGTGGGATAAACATATTTTGACTTGATCTCTTTATGTGGAGAGGTCAGTATCACTTCGGGGGTAACTTTAGAAGTTTTCTTTGGTGATACTGACTTAGTTTCTCTCCTTTTCTTTGGTACTGAATACCTAGTACTTGAGAGATCAGTCCAGCATTCATCTCCCTTATGACCAGTATGATGACATCTATAACATTTCCTAGGTCTATTTCTAAACATATTTTCATAGGGTATTTTAGAAAAATGTTTCACTTTTGGTAAGTCAGTATGAACAAGTTTTGCAAATTGTTTACTTAAAGATTTGACCTGATCACCAAGTGTTTTTAAAATGTTAATTTTGTCATTTTTGATAGGTATATTAACATTGTTTTTAACTGGTTTAGGAGATGGAGGATCTGGTTGCTTCTTTTTATTTGGCAGAGAAGTCTTTCTAATATTATTTGTGGTAGACTTCTTGTCTCTGCCAGCTAAGGATCTAGTTAAAGTTGGTTTTTGTTTATCATGTTTTGTAGAAACAACTTTAACAGGTTCTTTAGATTTCTCAGTATATGATGTTTCTGTTCCTGCAACTTCTGTATTTGATGAAACATGTGAGATAGAAGTTGTCTTATTATCATTATATAATTCAAAAGTTGTTGTATTAAATAATAATTCAAAAGGTGGAACAGCAGAAGTGTCATACTGAACTATTGGTAGCTCGGTATCAGAAATTTCTGTTATTTGAAATTCAATACTGAGTTCTTGTAGCTCAGTATAGCACTTTGAACAGATGGAAGGACCAATAGGTTTTTCTAAAATTTGATTTTCCTCATCATCTGACTCAGTTTGACATCCAACTTCACATAAAGTTTTAGCTTTTACAAAATTAATAGGATTCATAGTAGAAAATTCTTCAAATAAATTAGCAAAATTGTTCCTGTTTTTAAATTGAGGATCAACACCAAGTGCAGCCCTCACATTTTCTGGAAATTGTTCAGTTAAACATTTATTTAATTTTATTGAAGCATTTCCCCAAGATTTACACTGTTTTTAAAATTTCTCTTTTTCAAGTTTGTGTAAATGAGCTTTATCAGCTAATCTTTGGTTAATGTCTTTTAAATCTGAAAAATTTAATTCTAAATCTTTATATTTTGCTAATTTATCCAAGTTTTCATTATTTACCCTTTCAAGTTCTTTAATTGTTAATTTTAAAGCTTTTTCTTTTTGTACAGAAGTTTTAAGATCAACAAGCATATACTCAAAAATCTTGGTTTTTTCATTCACTGAATAAGTTTGAAAGGAACTTACCTTGTACAACTGAGTGGAATCCCAATCAGTACGAACACTCATCCTCTCAGCCTCTTTGATGTCCTTTTCAAAGGAGCTCTTCAAATCATCTTCAGTGAAAGCCATAAAGGCTTTATTCTCAATCTCTTCTTCATCATCACTTAACTCTTCATCCATCCAGGCTTCTGAGTAAAGTGCTTGATGAGGTGCTCCATTCCCTTCTGCCTTCTTTCCCTTGCTCCAATTCTTCAGCTTGACATATTTGTCTCTATACCTTTTTGCTCGGTATGCAATCTTATCATTTTGATCAGTCTCAGAAGACTTGGTATGACAGTTTGCAGCAATATGTCCAGGCTTTCCACACCTATAGCACAGACCTGATCTTGGGTCAGTATTAGAAGAGCTAACACCAAGCCTCTTCTTCTTCAACTGATCCAGCTTCATAGACATGAGAGCCATTTGAGTTTCAAGCTCTTTTGCCTCAGCATTAGCAAGATCAACTTCTGGTTCATCTGGCTCAGTCACAGTATAAGCCTGTTGCACAACTAGAGCCATGCCAGTGGAAGACTTGTCAGTTTTCTTCCAGTTGATCAGTCTTGCAGCATTATTCTCCTCATGATTCAGCATTAGACCATACAAAGTTTGAAGAGTGTATGACTCAATGTTGTTAGCAGCATTGACAGAGTTTGTCATGTCAAGAAATTGTTGAGGAAGACTATCCAGGAACTTTTGAACAAGCTCTCCTTCCTCTTTCACAATGCCTACACTGATTAAATCATGGATAACAGTATTGAACCTGTTATAGAGAGTGGTGATGTCTTCATTTGGAGTTGAAAAGAAATTTTCATATTTCCTTCTCATGTTGCTTTTTCTTTGCAACTTCACCTTTGCTGTGCCTTCATAGGTGACTGATAGACTATCCCACATAGCCTTTGCTGTTGGTAATTTCATAATTGCATTAAGTATCTCTTTGGTAACAGCATTACCAATCACCCCTTTAGCTCTAGAGTCTAAAGCATACAACTGACGGTCAGTATCAGTCCAGTTGTGCTTTAGTTTAGGTACAGATCTTATGCCCTCAGGAGCATCATCAGTAGCAGCAATAGGTTCCACAGTTTGTGGAATGATGGGACCATCATTTAGCACAGTGAGCATCTCATGGTGAATAGATTCAAGATACCACTGAGCTTTGAGCTTCCATTGATGGAAGTCTTTTCCATCAAAGATGGGTACTCCCTTTCCAGACATAATTGGTGCAACAATTGTAGACATTTTGGATTTTTGAGTGTTGGAGGGATAGATGTAGGGAATGGCTGCCAGGGTTATAGATCGACTAAATAAGAGTTTATTTAGCCTGCTCTGATACCAGTTGTTAGGTCACAACACCCTGGTTTAGTTGGTTAATTGATTGGTTTAATTATAGCACTAAGACAAATATTGTATAAGAACAAGATATGAGTCAAATGTATAATTCCACTAAGTGTGGTATGCTGCGGAAAAGCAATACCACTGATCAATTACAAATAAGTGAAAGTGTAAAGTAAATTGGTGAGTACTCATTTGCAAGATGATCTCTATTTATAATGTTATAGAGATCTTACATAATGAGCAAAGGAGTAACCGAAGGACTAAGTAAGGAAAATGACTAAGATCAAGGGATTTGATCTTAGTCCGTTACTATCCTGAGTATCACTCAGTCCTTCTACTCAGTCCTTGTACTCAGTATCACTATCTGATACTGAGTACTGATACTGAGTTCCAATACTGATCACTCAGTATCAGACCTAAACTTAGCAATATTATTCTACATATAAATCAAAGCTAGTCTAGGTTGTTTTGTTATCCTAAGATCTAAAGGGGCAAGGTTTTTTGCCTTAACAACTTCGAGGTCAGTATCAGAAATTTCCTTATCAGGAAATTCAATACTAAGCTCTTGTAGTTCAGTATAACACTTTGAACAGATGAAAGGACCAATTGGTTTATCAAAAATAATTTTATCCTCGTCATCTGACTCAGTTTGACATCCAACTTCACAAAAAGTTTTTGCTTTTACAAACTGAATAGGGTTCATATAGGAAAATTCTTCAAATAAATCAGCAAAATTATTTTTATTTGTTAACTGAGGATCAACACCGAGTGCGGCCCTCACATTTTCTGGAAATTGTTGATTTAGACATTTATTTAATTTAATAGATGCATTTCCCCAAGATTTACACTGGTTTTCAAATTTTTCTTTTTCTAATTTTTGTAAATGAGCTTTAGCAGCTAATCTTTGGTTAATGTCTTGTAAGTTTAAAAAATTTAATTCTAAATCTTTAAATTTTGCTAATTTATCTAAATGTTCATTATTTACCCTTTCAAGTTCAAGAATAGTTAATTTTAAAGCTTTTTCTTTTTGTACAAAAGTTTTAAGATCAACAATCATGTACTTAAAAATCTTTTCCTTTTCATTCACTGAATAAGTTTGAAAGGAACTCACCTTGTACAACTAAGTAGAATCCCAATCAGTATGAACACTCATCCTCTCAGCTTCTTTGATATCCTTCTCAAAGGAGCTCTTCAAATCATCTTCAGTGAAAGCCATAAAGACCTTATTTTCAACTTCTTCATCATCATCACTGAGCTCTTCATCCATCCAAGCTTCAGAATAGAGTGCTTGATGAGGTGCTCCATTCCCTGCTGCACCATTGACCTTGCTCCAGTTCTTCAACTTGACATACTTGTCCCTATACCATTTAGCTCGGTATGCAATCTTGTCATTCTGATCAGTCTCAGTTGACTTAGTATGACAGTTAGCAGCAATGTGTCCAGGCTTTCCACACCTATAGAAAAGACCTGATCTTGGGTCAGTATTGGAAGAGCTAACACCAAGCCTCTTCTTCTTCAACTGATCCAGCTTCATAGACATAAGAGCCATTTGAGTTTCAAGCTCTTCTGCCTCTACATCAGCAAGATCAACCTCTGGCTCTTCAGGCTCAGTAACAGTATAGGCCTGTTGCAGAACTAGTGCCATGCCAGTGGAAGTCTTGTCAATTTTCTTCCCGTTGATCAGTCTTGCAGCATTATTCTCCTCATGATTCAACATTAAACCATACAAAGTTTGAAAGTGTATGATTAAATGTTGTTAGCAGCATTGACAGAGTTTGTCATAACAACAAATTGTTGAGGAAGACTGTCCATAAATTTGTGAACAAGTTCTCCTTCTTCCTTCACAATGCCTACACTGATAAGATCATGGATAAAAATATTAAACCTGTTATAGAGAGTGGTGATGTCTTCATTTGGACTTTAGAAGAAGTTTTCATACTTTCTTCTCATGTTGCTTTTTCTTTGCAACTTCACCTTAGGTGTGCCTTCATAGGTGACTGATAGGCTATCCCACATAGCCTTTGATGTTGGTAATTTCATAATTGCATTCAGTATTTCTTTGGTAACAACATTACCAATCACCCCTTTTGCTCTGGAGTCTAGGCTGTTCAACTGACGGTCAGTATCAGTCCATGTATGCTTCAGTTTAGGAACCGATCTTGTGCTCTCAGGAGCATCATCAGTAGCTGCAACGGGTTCCACAGTTTGTGGAATGATGGGACCATCATTTAGCATAGTGAGCATCTCATGATGAATATATTCGAGATACCATTGAGCTTTTAGCTTCCATTGATGGAAATATTTGCCATCAAAGATAGACACTCCCTTTCCAAACATGACTGGTGCAACTATAGTGGACATTTTGGATTATTGACGTTGGGAAGGATAAATGTAGGGAATGGCTGCCAGGGTAATAGATCGACTAAATAAGAGTTTATTTAGCCTTCTCTGTCAGGGTTATCTCTAACTCCCCCGATTTCCGGGTTATCTATTTCTCGACACACTACCCTTGCGCATGGTGGTACCGCCCCAAGTAGGTGTCACTAACTCCCCCAACTTGTGCGGGTTATCTAGGATCCAATTGTTTAGCTACCACATAACAATTCAACAACTTGAGCCAATGCTCCAAATCATAAGATTCAACATACTAGTGGTAACCAAGCAAGTCAATATGTTAAGGCAAAAAGCCTTACCCCTTTGGGATCCTAAGATAACTAAACAACCTAGACTAGCTTAGAATAAATTGTAGAATAAATATGCTAAGTTTAGGAGTGATACTGAGTTTGGCTAGTATTGGCCACTCGGTATCAATACTTAGTATTGGAAAACCAATACTGAGTAGAAGGACTGAGTTACATTTTGTTATGTAACTGACTAAGATCAAATCCCTTGATCTTAGTCATTTTCCTAGTTTAGTCCTTCGGTTACTCCTTTTCCAATTCACGTATTCACTTCCATACATTTGTAATTGATCAGTGGTGTTGTTATTCCGCAACAAGCCACACTTAGTGGATTTATGCATTGACTATATTCTTGTGTTATCACTTTAATATTTCATTAAGTATAATAATCTATCAATTAACATATAAAACCAGGGTGTTGTGACCTAAAAACTGGTATCAGAGCAGGCTAAATAAACTCTTATTTAGTCGATCTATTACCCTGGCAGCCATTCCCTACATTTATCCTTCCCAACGTCAATAATCCAAAATGTCCACTATAGTTGCACCAGTCATGTTTGGAAAGGGAGTGTCTATCTTTGATGGCAAATATTTCCATCAATGGAAGCTAAAAGCTCAATGGTATCAGAGAAGGCTAAATATACTCTTATTTAGTCGATCTATTACCCTGACAGCCATTCCCTATACTTATCCTTCCCAAACTCCAAAATCAAAAATGTCTTCCATTGTTGCACCAGTTATGTCTAGAAAGGGAGTGTCTATCTTTGATGGCAAATACTTCCATCAATGGAAACTAAAAGCTCAATGGTATCTCGAATCTATTCATCACGAGATGCTCGCAGTACTAAATGATGGTCCCATCATTCCACAAACAGTGGAACCCATTGCAGCTACTAATAATGCTCCTTAAAGCACAAGAACAGTTCCAAAACTGAAGCATACATGGACTGATACTGACCATCAGTTGTACAGTCTGGACTCCAGAGCAAAAGGGGTGATTGGTAATGCAGTTACCAAGGAAATACTAAATGCAATTATTAAATTGCCAACTGCAAAGGCTATGTGGGATAGCTTGTCAGTCACCTATGCAGGCACAGCTAAGGTGAAGTTGCAGAGAAAGAGCAACATGAGAAGGAAGTATGAAAACTTCTTCTCAAGTCCTAATGAATACATCACCACTCTCTATAACAGGTTCAATATTGTTATCCATGATCTCATCAGTGTAGGGATTGTGAAGGAAGAAGGAGAACTTGTTCAAAAATTTCTGGATAGTCTTCCTCAACAATTCCTTGACATGACAAACTCTGGCAATGCTGCTAACAACATTGAAACATACACTCTTCAAACATTGTATGGTTTAATGTTGAATCATGAAGAGAACAATGTTGCAAGACTGATCAACTGGAAGAAAAATGACAAAACTTCCACTTTCATGGCTTCAGTTGTGCAACAGGCTTATACTGTCACTGAGCCTGAAGAGCCAGAGGTTGATCTCGCTGATCCTGAGGCAGAGGAGCTTGAAACTCAAATGACTCTCATGTCTATGAAGCTGGATCAGTTGAAGAAGAAGAGGCTGGGTGTTAGCTCTTCCAATACTGACCCAATATTAGGTCTATGCTACAGGTGTGGAAAGCCTGGACACATTGCTGCCAACTGTCATACTAAGTCAACTGAAACTGATCAAAATGACAAGATTGCATACCGAGCTAAATGGTATAGGGACAAGTATGTCAAGTTGAAAAACTGGAAAAAGGGCAAGGGTGCAGCAGGGAATGGAGCACCTCATCAGCCACTTTACACTGAAGCTTGGATGGATGAAGAGCTCAGTGATGATGAGGAAGAAGTTGAAAACAAAGTCTTTATGGCTTTCACTAAAGAGGATTTGAAGAGCTCCATTGAAAAGCACATCAAAGAGGCTGAGAGGATGAGTGTTCATACTGATTGGGATTCCACTCAATTGTACAAGGTGAGTTCCTTTCAAACTTATTCAGTGAATGAAAAAGAAAAGATTTTTGAGTACATGATTGTTGATCTTAAATTTAGTACATAAAGAAAAATCTTTAAAATTAACTATTCTTGAACTTGAAAGGGTAAATAATGAACACTTAGATAAATTCGCAAAATTTAATGATTTAGAATTAAATTTTTAAAACTTACAAGACATGAACCAAAGGTTAGCTGACAAAGCTCATTTACACAAATTGGAAAAAGAAAAATTCGAAAAATAGTGTAAATCTTGGCGAAATGACTCTATTAAATTAAATAAATGTCTAAATCAACAATTTCCAGAAAATGTGAGGGCTGCACTTGGTGTTGATCCTCAGTTAAAAAATAAAAACAATTTTGCTGATTTATTTGAAGAATTCTCTGATATGAACACTATTCAGTTTGTCAAATCAAAAACATTTTGTGAAGTTGGATGTCAAACTAAGTCAGATGATAAGAACCAAATCATTTTTTATAAACCTATTGGTCCATCTATCTGTTCAAAGTGTTATACTGAACTACAAGAGCTCAATATTGAATTTCCTGAAAAAGAAATTTCTGATACTGAACCCGAAGTAGTGCAGTATGACACATCTACTGTTCCACCATTTGAATTATTGTTTAATACAACTACTTTTGAAAAATATAATGAAAATGAAACTACTTCTACTTCAAGTGTTTTAACTGATACTGAAGTTGTAGGAACATGAAAGTCATGTACTAAAGAAGCTAAAGAGCCTGTTAAAGTTGTTATTTTAAAAAATAATCAAAAATCAACTTCAACAGGATCTTCAAGTGGCAAAAGCAAGAAGTCTAAAAATAATAAGACTTCTTTGCCAAATAAAAAGAAGAAACCAGATCCATCTCCTCCTAAACCAGTTAAAAATAATATTAAACCACCCATAAAAAATGACAAAAGTAACATTTTAAAATCTGTTGGTGATCAGATCAAAGTCTTAAGTCAAAAGTTTGCAAAACTTACTCATACTGACCAACCAAAAGAAAAACAATTTTCTAAAATTCCATATGAAAATATGTTCAGAAATAGACCTATAAAATGTTATAGATGTCACCATACTGGTCATAAAGGAGATGAATGTTGGACTGATCTCTCAAATCCTATGTACTCAGTACCAAAGAAAATGAGAGAAAATCAATCAGTATCACCTAAGAAAACCTCCAAGGTTGCTCCTGAACTGATACTGACCTCTCCATTTAAAGAGATCAAGTCAAAACCTGTTTCTCCTACCAAAGGTCCCATTCAAAAATGGGTTCCTAAAAAGAACTAATCATAATTATGTGTCTTGTGCAGGGTGACTAGAAGGGTCCTTCTGTCAAGTTTGGGGATAATTCAGTGGGAAAAACAAGAGGATATTGAGTGATCAAGGCAGGCAACTTAAATTTTAAAAGAGTTACCTATGTAGAGGGTCCGAAACACAATCTACTCAGTATCAGCCAGATGTGTGATGATGACAATGAAGCTCGCTTCAGGAAGACTGCAGGAATTATCTACAATGACAAAGGGCAACCTGTACTCATTGCTAGAAGAGAAAAAGATCTCTATGTGGTCAACCTATCTGAACTAGACCTACTATTCGAGTGTGCTTACTTTCTAAAGTCAATCAAACACTGAACTGGATGTGGCACAAGAAAATCTCTCATATCAACTTCAGAAACATCAACGAGCTCATTATGAAGAAGTTGGTGAGAGGGTTGCCCACAACACCCTGGTTTTATAAGTAAATTGATAGATTATTATACTTTTTAAAATATTAAAGTGATAACACAAGAATATAGTCAATGTATAAATCCACTAAGTGTGTCTTGTTGCGGAATAACAAGTCCACTGATCAATCACAAATATATGAAAGTGAATACGTAAATTGGTGAATTCTCCTTTGCAAGGTGATCTCTATTTATAATTATATAGAGATCTTACATAATGGGAAAAAAGAGTAACCGAAGGACTGAACAAGGAAAATGACTAACATCAAGGGATTTGTTCTTGGTCAGGTACATGAAAATGTAACTCAGTCCTTCTACTCAGTATAGGTTTTCCAATACTGAGTACTGATACTGAGTGGCCAATACTGGCCAAACTCAGTATCACTCCTAAACTTAGCATATTTATTCTACAAATTATTCTAAGCTAGTCTAGGTTGTTTTGTTATCTTAAGATCCCAAAGGGGTAAGGCTTTTTGCCTTAACAATCTCCCCCTATCTAATGATAACAAAACAATTACAAAGAGAATTGCAAAATAAACAAAAACATAGGCTGGAGAGTCTTCTTCTTCACCTTCTGTTGATAGATTAAAACTCATAGAAGACTTCTTTCTTGATATGGATGAAGTCTTCTCTTTTCTTCAGTTCATCCTGCCTGTTGTTGAGCACAACAACAATCTTCTTTCTGAACCAAGAATCCTCCTTCTTGGTTATCATCCACTTCAGACCCATAAGATGACTGATAGGGGCCTTTGGTGGCAAATTTGCTTCAGTGATGAAGCATTCCCTATCTTCTGGGTCAGTATACATATATCCAGAGGTTGGATATATGGTGCTCTTTTGATCCTGAAAAATAAGATTTGGAGGAACAAGGTATGAGTTAAAGATCCTGAAAGTATTAAGGCACTCAGGCTTATTGTTTTTGACAGCCTCAGTCATTACACTGAGTGCCCTGTAATCTGCTTGGTACAGAATGCCTTTTTCAAAGCATATAGCAGCAACAGCCCAGATTTCATCCATCATAACTTGGGCTTCTAAGGATCTTTATCGCAACTCCTTTATCAGTCTAGCAATTTTCACCCAGTCTTGGAGTCCCATGTTCTGAATGTCATGAAGAAAGATCTTCATGGGAGGACTGACTGGTCCACTGCAAACTGCAACTATGGACCTATCAACAGTCTTGACTTTGACTTTGTTGACATATTGGTTTAGCCAGCATATCTCCTTCACATTGATAAATGATCTATTTCTCAGCATACCCATCTTGTTCTCCCTATATCTTGATCTTTGGGCAACAATGTTCCAGTATTGTTCAAGAATGTCATCTCCTTTTCTTCTTACAGTGTGAGGCTTCCATGGAACATCTGCATCAGTATCAGTATCTGGATCTTCTTCCTTGATAGGGAAGAACTTTTGAGCCTCATTCTCATCCTCAGTATTTGTAGTTTCCTCCTCCGTATCATGTACATATCTCCTTGGTCTTGTAATTAAAGGAGCTGGATCTTCTTCTTCACTTGATTCAGAGGACATAACCACTCTTGTCATTCTTCTGCTGATTGGCCTTCTAGGAACTCTAGAAGGTCCTTCAGCTTGAAGAGAGATTGGTTGTCTTGGAGGCTCTTCATCATCGGAGGATGATGATGAAGAGCTTTCTTTGTTTGCTACATCCAGTTCAAAATTGAGGAAGTTCTGAGATGGAACTGGATGTTCTTCATCTTCATCATCAGCTATTGGCCAGACAAATGGCTTGTATACCAAAATCTGCAGGTTTTTCACTTGCTGAGCAGGTGGCTTAGTCTCAACCTGTTGAGGTTGGTCAGTATTAGACTCCCCCTGAGCAGTTGACTCAGATTCTTCAATTTGTTGCAGTACTGACCTCCCTCTCTGTCTTCTTCTCTCATATAAAAAATAAAGTGGTTCAGTAAGAGGAGTTTGCTGATGTTGTTGTTGCTGTGGAGGTTGATCTTCATTTAGTTTCCTTCTTTTCTCCCCCTGAGCAGATGGCTCAGGTTGATCAACCTCATCTTCTCTTGGTCTCTTCCCCCCCCTTATTGTTATCATATGATGGGGAAGGAAGAGGTCCAGTATCACCACCTATGTCCCCTTGTTGATCATCAGGTGTGGGGGAGGGCATAGGCTCTGTAGCAGCATCATGTTCACCCTCAGTATTAGCATTTGAGGGTGATCTCCTAGGCTCAGTATCATCGCCTCCTTCATCATCTTCATTATTTCCACCAAGTGGAGACTGTGGAGGTGGTGGAGGCTGTTGTTGTTGCTGAAGTAGTGCCACTGACTACTTTAACGAGTCAATTTCATTACTCATTTCATCCATCCTGGCCATAATAGTGTTCTGAGTGTTCTGCATAGCCAGGATTTGATTTAAAATTGTTTGTAGAGCCCCTTGCACTTCTTGAGACATAGTGGCATGTTCTTGAATGCCCTGCACAGATGGTGCTAAAGAAAAAAAAATAAAACTGGTTAGACTGAAAGGTTTATCAAATAGAATTGTGTTGTTGTTTAATTCTATAATCATGTAAACAGAATTTTCAAGTCTATATTTCATCTGGTTCATGATGAAATATTGTGGACTTGTGCATAGCATGTGTAAGAAGTTTTTAGTAAAAGCTGAGTGTGAATATTTGAGTACCTCAGTATAGGATAGGTCACATTTACTAAAAGGTTTTGGTTTCAGATATCGAAGCCTGGGATGTGCTCCTTGTTATGTTCAATGTTTATCACTCGGCATCAGAGTGATAACAGAAATGTGGCTAAAACCCATGGAAAAGTTTTGGCTTTTGTGGCTTAAATGGTTTGTGATCACTTCTTGAATTATGTGACCCAACTCAATAATAAGTTGGACAGTGTCAGTATGACATCAACCACCATTGTCTCTTTAAATGTTGAGACAACTGTGGACTGATAGTGATCATATAAGTGCTCAGTATATGAATGTTGCATAGTAGCAGTGGGCTAACTATGTTGGCCATAAGTGGATATATATTTGAAAGATCGTTTGAGACTTTGGTCAGTATTGAGTTGGTACTAGCCAATATATAGTCTCTATTTGGGAAAATATATATATATATATATGTGGTTGTTTATGTTCTTGTTCTTGATCTGGTTGAGCATCCACCATCTCAACATCTTGATCAGCATTACCACCATTACCACTATCATCATCATTATCATCATCATTATCATTTTCTGATCCAGTATCAGAATCATCTTCATCATCATGTTCTTCATCATTGATGTGTGCCTGCACAATAGCCCACATGGAGTGACTCAGTACACGCTCTCCTTCCCTTGGTCTGTAAAAATATATCTTCTCATTTAGGGAAGGACGATCAACTCTTGGGCTGTGGAATTCATCATAATCATGTGCAGACATTGAGTTTTGAAAGATAAGAGATAAAAAATCTGCAGAAAGGGACATTGACTTCTCTGGTCTGAGCCCTAACCAGAGAAGCTAATTCATTGAATATTATTCTTGGATAATCAATGTCTCGACCATAGTACAGAGCATGTACTATCTGCATCCCAAATTCATTGATTTGGTCCAAAGCTTCAGTCTTGTGGGTCATACACCGAATGATTGTTGAAATTAGAACACCCCACATTGGACCAAATTCATTTCTCTTGATTATGCTCGTTGTACCTCTACGACCAATTAAAGGCAATACTGAGCGAGCCTATGTTCGATCAACAAAGGGCTCATACCGAGCGTGGGCGGGAAGTCTCAGTGTTTCCCGAATTAGAGCAGTAGAGACAAAAGCTCTTCTTTGTTCTCGGACAACCCAACCGGTAATCATATCCGGAGAGTCAAGTGTTGTAGAGTACCAGAATTCACATAGCATCTCCGGATATATTGCTCGAGGAGATAGAGTCAATGCTCGAGTGATTAGACAGTGCTTCAAGTATGTGACAATGTGAGTGAATTCGTGGCACGCCCACGCCTGAGGAATATTAAAATTTGCAGTAATATTGTTCCTCACGAACTTAGGCAGTTCATCTTTCCGAAACTAAGTCGCCGGTCCAACCTCCGGTGCGACGAATCTATTATTGGCCATCTGCGATTTGAGATTAAGAAATTTCTTGTAAAGAGAGAGTAGAATCATTAATCGCAGAGAGAATTAAAAGAGGAAGTATGAAATAACTGTTAGAAAGTTTTAAATAAAAAGAAAAAACGGTTATTTATACTTAATTAGGTGATAATTTTGGTATTGGGAAGTAAAAACGGCTGAAATGACAGCCTTATCCTGTTCCAACGGTAACTTTCTTATTAAGAAATGTTACCGTTGGGGAGTATGAGGGTTAGAATCAGTTTTAACACTCCAGGACTCCAATACCGAGTAAAAAAATTAAATTAAAAACTATAAAAACATTTAATTTAATCTGTAAATTAATGAAAAATAAAAATTATTTCATTTTGATAAATCAGACGAGTGATACTGAGCTAGTCAGTATTAGAAGGAATACTGAGCAGACATTATCAAAGAAAAATTTAAAGAAAATAATGTTTTGTCAATTTTACCTCTTATAAATTTATTTTCAACTAAGTACTCAGACAAGGTATCATAACAGGCTCTGGGAGCTTGTTTGAGCCCATATTGAGCTTTATCAAGCTTGAAAACATAGTTAGGAAATTTAGGATCAACAAAACCTGGTGGTTGTTTAACATAAACTTCGTCTTGTAGTTTTCCATTGAGAAAGGCACTCTTGACCTCCATCTGATAAACTTTGAAGTTCTTGAAAGTTGCATATGCAAGATACAGCCTAATAGCTTCAATTCTTGCAACTGGTGCAAAAGTTTCATCATAGTCAATCCCTTCTTCTTGCATGTAACCCTAAGCAACCAGTCGAGCTTTATTTCTAATGACAACACCATCTTTGTCCATCTTGTTTCTGAACACCCACTTAGTACCAACAATAGTTTTGCCAGCAGGAGGTGGTACTAGGTTCCAAACTTTGTTCCTCTCAAACTCTGTAAGCTCTTCTTGCATAGCTTCTACCCAGTCTTTATCTAATAAATCCTCATCAGCTTTCTTTGGTTCCATGGTAGACAAGAAACTTGAAAAGAAACAAAAGTTTGCAGTAGCCTGAGGTTCAAAATCTAACATTTTTCTTGTTTGAACACCTTGTTCAATTGGACCAATGATGTTAGATTGTGGGTGGTCTCTGTGTTCCCTCAGATTGTTTCCTAAGGGAGCATTTGAAGCAAGGTCAACAATATCTTGTAGTACTGATGTGTTGTATGCCTGATACTGAGCTGAATTCTGGTCAGTATTAGACAGTTCAGGTTGCTGTTCTTCATTTTTCAGATCTGAGGAGGAGTCTTGAGAAGTATTGGAAGATTCACCTTCTTCATAGGTGGAGTTGTTCAGATCAATTATTGGGAACTCAGTATTGGGTTTCTCAGATATGGGAACCTCAATATTTGTTGCATTTGAGTTATGTTGAGTTCTGACTTGATCAATATCACTCATACCATGATCAACATAGTCTGGGTGAGACTTGGGCTGTTCAGCAATGGAGTTTTCTGGATTGCAAAGAATGTCTATGCCACTAATGTCTTCCTTTGCTAAGGTAGAATGACCATCCTGATCTTCATCAAAAGTGACATGAATGGATTCTACAATCATCTTAGTTGAGATGACATACACTCAGAAGGATTTAGAGTGTGGAGAGTAGCCCATGAAAACACCTTCATTTGCTTTGGGAGCAAATTTGTTGAGATTTTGTTTAGTACCGAGTACAAAACATTTGCTCCCAAAGATGTGGAAGTATTCCACATTCGGAACCTTGCCATTGTATAACTCATAAGGAGTCTTTTGATGTCTCTGGACTATAGTAGCTCTGTTTTGAGTAAAATATGCACAGTTTACATTATTATTATATTCTTCCTTTCTACAACACCATTTTGTTGTGGTGTGTAGGCTGCAGAGAAGTTTTGTACGATTCCTTTTTCTTCACAGAAATATGCTAATACTGAGTTCTTAAACTCAGTACCATGGTCACTTCTTAGTTGCTTGACCTTGTTGCCTTTCTGAAGTTCTTCTCTTTTGATAAAGGCAATGATTTCTGTGGTTGCATCTGATTTGGTCTTGAGAAAGATGACCCAAGTATATCTTGAGTATTCATCAACCAAGACTAAGGTATACATCTTTTTAGCCAATGATGGTGTAATGATGGGGCCAAAGAGATCCATATGTATCATTGTAAGAGGTCCATTAATAGAATGGTTGACTTTGGATTTGAATGAAATCTTCTTCTGCTTGCCTATTTCACATGCTGAGCATAACTTATCTTTAAATAAGTAATAGTGGGAAACCCTCTCACCAACTTCTTCATACTGAGCTCATTAATGTTTCTGAAGTTGATGTGAGAAAGTTTCTTGTGCCACATCCAGTTCAGTTCTGGCTTGACTTTAGAAAGCAGGCAAACTCGAATAGTTTCAGATAGGTTGACCACATAGACATCTTTTTCTCTTCTAGCAATGAGTACAGGTTGTCCTTTATCATTGAAGATGATTCCTGCAGTCTTCCTGAAGCGAGCTTCATTGTCATCATCACACATCTGGCTGATACTAAGCATATTGTTTTTAAGACCCTCTACATAGACAACTCTTTTAAAAGTTATGTTGCCTGCCTTGATTACTCCATACCCTCTTGTTTTTCCAACTGAATCATCTCCAAACTTGACAGAATGACCCTTCTCTGGTGTATAGTTTAGAAGGTACTCCATACTGCCAGTCATGTGTCTTGAGCAGCCACTATCTAAGTACCATTTTCTGTCACCCTGCACAAGACACAAAATAATGATTAGTTCTTTTTAGGAACCCATTTTTGAATGGGACCTTTGGTCGGAGAAACAGGTTCAGACTTGATCTCTTTAGTTGGAGAGGTCAGTATCACTCCAGGGGAAACCTTGGAGGTTTTCTTTGGTGATACTGACTTAGATTCCCTCCTTTTCTTTGGTACTGAGTACCTAGGACTTGAGAGATCAGTCCAGCATTCATCTCCTTTATGTCCAGTATGATGACATCTATAACATTTTCTAGGTCTATTTCTGAACATATTTTCATAAGGTAATTTTGAAAATTGTTTTACTTTTGGTTGATCAGTATGAGTAAGTTTTGCAAACTTTTGACTTAAAACTTTGATCTGATCACCAATAGATTTTAAAATGTTATTTTTGTCATTTTTTTCTTGTGTTTTAATATTGTTTTTGACTGGTTTAGAAGGAGATGAATCTGGTTTCTTCTTTCTATTTGGCAAAGAAGTATTTTTATTATTAGGGTTCTTGTTTTTGCCACTAGAAGATCCTGTTGAAGTTGATTTCTTATTATCATGTTTTAAAATGACAACTTTAACAGGTTCTTTAGATTCTTGAGTATTTGACTTTTCAGTTCCTGCAACTTCAGTATTAGATAAAACACTAGCAGTAGAAGTAGTTTTATTTTCATTATATATCTCAAAAATAGTTGTATTAAATAATAATTCAAATGGAGGAACAGCAGATGTATCATACTGCACAACTTCGAGGTCAGTATCAGAAATTTCCTTTTCAGGAAATTCAATACTAAGCTCTTGTAATTCAGTATAACACTTTGAACAGATGGAAGGACCAATTGGTTTATCAAAAATTATTTTATCCTCATCATCTGACTCAGTTTGACATTCAACTTCACAAAAAGTTTTGCTTTTACAAACTGAATAGGGTTAATATCAGAAAATTGTTCAAATAAATCAGCAAAATTATTTCTATTTTTTAACTGAGGATCAACACCAAGTGCGGCACTCACATTTTCTGGAAATTGTTGATTTAGACATTTATTTAATTTAATAGATGCATTTCCCCAAGATTTACACTGGTTTTCAATTTTTTTTCTTTTTCTAATTTGTGTAAATGAGCTTTATCAGCTAATCTTTGGTTAATGTCTTGTAAGTTTAAAAAATTTAATTATAAATCTTTAAATTTTGCTAATTTATCTAAATGTTCATTATTTAACCTTTCAAGTTCAAGAATAGTTAATTTTAAAGCTTTTTCTTTTTGTACTAAAGTTGTAAGATCAACAATCATGTACTCAAAAATCTTTTCCTTTTCATTCATTGAATAAGTTTGAAAGGAACTCACCTTGTACAACTGAGTAGAATCCCAATCAGTATGAACGCTCATCCTCTTAGCTTCTTTGATATCCTTCTCAAAGGAGCTCTTCAAATCATATTCAGTGAAAGTCATAAAGGCCTTATTTTCAACTTCTTCCTCATCATCACTGAGCTCTTCATCCATCCAAGCTTCAGAATAAAGTGCTTGATGAGGTGCTCCATTCCCTGCTACACCCTTGACCTTGCTCCAGTTCTTCAACTTGACATACTTGTCCCTATACCGTTTAGCTCGGTATGCAATCTTGTCATTCTGATCAGTTTCAGTTGACTTAGTATGACAGTTAGCAGCAATGTGTCCAGGCTTTCCACACCTATAGAAAAGACCTGATCTTGGGTCAGTATCGGAAGATCTAACACCAAGCCTCTTCTTCTTCAACTGATCCAGCTTCATAGACATAAGAGCCATTTGAGTTTCAAGCTCTTCTGCCTCTGCATCAGCCATTTGAGTAACAGTATAGGCCTGTTGCACAACTAGTGCCATGCCAGTGGAAGTCTTGTCAGTTTTCTTCCAGTTGATCAGTCTTGCGGCAATATTCTCCTCATGATTCAACATTAAACCATACAAAGTTTGAAGAGTGTATGATTCAATGTTGTTAGCAGCATTGACAGAGTTTGTCATATCAAGAAATTGTTGAGGAAGACTGTCCAGAAATTTTTGAACAAGTTCTCCTTCTTCCATCACAATGCCTACACTGATAAGATCATGGATAACAGTATTAAACCTATTATAGAGAGTGGTGATGTCTTCATTTGGACTTGAGAAGAAGTTTTCATACTTTCTTCTCATGTTGCTTTTTCTTTGCAACTTCACCTTAGGTGTGCCTTCATAGGTGACTGATAGGCTATCCCACATAGCCTTTGCTGTTGGCAATTTCATAATTACATTCAGTATTTCTTTGGTAACAGCATTACCAATCACCCCCTTTGCTCTGGAGTCTAAATTGTACAACTGACGGTCAGTATCAGTCCATGTATGCTTCAGTTTAGGAACTGTTCTTGTGCTCTCAGGAGCATCATCATTAGCTGCAATGGGTTCCACAGTTTGTGGAATGATGGGACCATCATTTAGCTCAGTGAGCATCTCATGATGAATAGATTCGAGATACCATTGAGCTTTTAGCTTCTATTGATGGAAATCTTTGCCATCAAAGATAGGCACTCCCTTTCCAGACATGACTGGTGCAACTATAGTAGACATTTTGGAATTTTGAGTTTGGGAAGGGTATGTGTAAGGAATGGCTGCCAGGGTAATAGATCGACTAAACAAGAATTTATTTAGCCTGCTCTGATACCAGTTGTTAGGTCACAACACCCTGGTTTTATAAGTAAATTGATAGATTATTATACTTTATAAAATATTATAGTGATAACACAAGTGTGGCTTGTTGCGGAATAACATGTCCGCTGATCAATTACAAATATATGAAAGTGAATACATAAATTGGTGAATTCTCCTTTGCAAGGTGATCTCTATTTACAATGATATAGAGATCTTACATAATGGGCAAAGGAGTAACCGAAGAACTGAACAAGGAAAATGACTAAGATCAAGGGATTTGGTCTTGGTCAGTTACATGACAATGTAACTCAGTCCATCTACTCAGTATTGGTTTTCCAATACTGAGTACTGATACTGAGTGGCCAATACTGCCCACTCAGTATCACACCTAAACTTAGCTGTTTTATTCTATAAACTATTCTAAGCTAGTCTAGGTTGTTTTGTTATCTTAAGATCCTAAAGGGGTAAGGCTTTTTGCCTTAACACTTTCTAAAGTCAATCAAACATTTAACTGGATGTGGCACAAGAAACTCTCTCACATCAACTTCAGAAACATCAACGAGCTCATTATGAAGAAGTTGGTGAGGGGGTTGCCCACAATTACTTATTCTAAAGATAAGTTATGTACAGCATGTGAAATGGGCAAGTAGAAGAAGAGTTCATTTAAATCAAAAGTCAACCACTCAATCAATGAACCTCTTACTATGATACATATAGATCTTTTTGGCCCCATCAGTACTCCATCTCTGGGCAAAAAGATCTATACACTGGTCATGGTTGATGAATACTCAAGATACACTTGGGTCATCTTCCTCAAGACCAGATCAGATGCTACCACAATAATAATTGCCTTCATCATGAGAGAAGAACTACAGAAAGGCGACAAGGTCAAACAACTTAGAAGTGACCATGGTACAGAGTTCAAGAACTCAGTATTAGCAGATTTCTGTGAAGACAAAGGAATTGTACAAAACTTCTCTGCAGCCTACACACCACAACAAAATGGTGTTGTAGAAAGGAAATTAGAACATTGATTGAAGCTGCAAGAACTTTGTTATGAAATGCTAGACTGGCACTGAGCTTCTGGGCTGAAGCTGTAAACTGTGCTAACTTTACACAGAACAGGGCCACAATAGTCCAGAGACATCACAAGACTCCTTATGAGTTATATCATGGCAGGGTTCCTAATGTGGAATATTTCCACATCTTTGGGAGTAAATGTTTTGTACTCAGTACTAATCAAAATCTCAACAAATTTGCTCCCAAAGCAAATGAAGGTGTGTTCATGGTCTATTCACCACACTCTAAAGCCTTCAGAGTGTTTATTCTATCTACAAAGGTGATTGAAGAATCTATCCATGTCACGTTTGATGAAAATCCGGATGTGCATTGTGATTCAGCACAGGAGGACATAAGTGGTTAGAAACCTTATGCAATCCAGAAAACTCCAATGTTGACAAGCCCAAGTCTCACCCATTCTATGTTGATCATGGTATGAGTGATACTGAACAATTCAAAACTCAAAATGATACAACTGCAACAAATACTGAGGTTCCCATTTCTGAGAACCCCAATACTGAGTTCCCAATAATTGATCTGAACAACTCCACCTATGAAAAAGGTGAAACATCCAATACTTTTCAAGAAGCCACCTCAAATCTGCAAAATGAAGAAGAACAACAACCAGAACTGTCTAATACTGAACAAACTTTAGATCAGTATCAGACAGACAACACCCCAATTCAACAAGATATTGTTGACCTTGCTTCAAATGCTCCCTTAGGAAACAATCTAAGGGAACACAGACACCATCCTCACTCAAATATTATCGGTCCAGTTGAACAAGGTGTCCAAACAAGAAGAAAGTTAGCTTTTGAACCCCAGGCCACTGCCAATTTCTGTTTCTTCTCAAGTTTTCTGTCTACCATGGAACCAAAGAAAGCTGATGAAGCTTTATTAGATGAAGACTGGGTTGAAGCAATGCAAGAAGAGCTTACAGAATTTGAAAGAAACAAGGTATGGAACTTAGTTACACCTCCTGCTGGCAAAACTATTATTGATACTAAGTGGGTGTTCAGAAACAAGATGGACAAGGATGGTGTTGTAATCAGAAATAAGGCAAGACTGGTTGCTCAAGGTTACAGGCAAGAAGAAGGCATTGACTATGTTGAAACTTTTGCACAAGTTGCAAGAATTTAAGCTATTAGGTTGTATCTTGCATATGCATCCTTCAAGAACTTCAAAGTTTATCAGATGGATGTCAAAAGTGCTTTTCTCAATGGAAAACTACAAGAGGAAGTTTATGTTAAACAACCACCAGGTTTTGTTGATTCTAAATTTCCTAATTATGTTTTCAAGCTTGATAAAGCTTTGTATGGGCTCAAACAAGCTCCCCGAACCTGGTATGATACCCTGTCTGAGTATCTAATTGAAAATAAATTTATAAGAGGTAAAATTGGTTAAACTTTATTTTTAAAAAGGAAAGGTTCTGACATTTTACTCATTCAGATATATGTAGATGATATTATATTTGGCTCCTGTTAGGTCACAACAACCCTGTTTTAATGTTAATTGATAGAATATTATACTTAGAGAAATATTAGAGTGATAACACAAGAATATAGTCAATGTATAAATCCACTAAGTGTGGCTTGTTGCGGAATAACAAGACCACTGATCAATTACAAAGATATGAAAGTGTAAAGTGAATTGGTGTGTACTCCTTTGCAAGATGATCTCTATTTATAATGTTATAGAGATCTTACATAATGAGCAAAGGAGTAACAGAATGACTAAGTAAGGAAAATGACTAAGATCAAGGGATCTGATCTTAGTTCGTTACTATACTGAGTATCACTCAGTCCTTCTACTCAGTCCTTCTACTCAGGTGCACTATCTGATACTGAGTACTGATACTGAGTTCCAATACTGATCACTCAGTATCAGACCTAAACTTAGCTATATTATTCTACATATTAATCAAAGCTAGTCTAGGTTGTTTTGTTATCTTAAGATCCAAAGGGGCAAGGCTTTTTGCCTTAACAATCTCCCCCTATCTAATGATAACAAAACAATTACAAAGAGATAAACAAAAAATACAACAGCATAGGTAGCAATATCTTCTTCTTCATTTGCTGTTGATGGCTTCATTCTCATAGAAGACTTCTTGTTTAATGTGGACAAACTCTTCTCTGCTTTTGAGTTCATCCCTTCTACTATTCAGAACTGCAACAATCTTCTTTCTGAACCAAGAGTCTTCTTTCTTGGTGATCATCCATTTCAGTCCAACAAGGTGACTGATTTGAGCTCTTGGTAGATCTTCTTCATAAATGAAGCACTCTCTATCCTCTGAGTCAGTATACATATATCCAGAAGTTGGATATATGACACTCTTTTGATCCTGAAAGACAAGGTTAGGAGGAAGAGGGTACTTTCTAAGATACTTGTATGTATGAAGGCATTCTGGTCTGTTGTTTGAGTAAGCCTCAGTCATCACACTGAGTGTTCTGTACTCTATTTCATGAAGTAAGTCCTTCTCATAACATACTGCAGCTACTGCACAGATCTCATCCAAGACTATTTGATCATAAGTTGATTTCTTTGGAAGCTCTTTGATCAGTCTTGTGATCTTCACCCAGTCTTGAAGACCAATTCTTTGAATATCATGAATAAATATCTTCATGGGGGGACTGGTTAAGCCAGTACAAGTGATAGTGATTCTTCCTTCTTTGAGCTTCACTTTTACTTTATTGACATCCAGATTTAACAAATGTATCCCCCTTACATTTGGAAATGTTTTGGTCCTCAAGAACTCCTTCCTTTCTTCCTTATACTGAGTCCTAGCAGCAACCATATTCCAATAATGTTGAATATGGTCTGGACCCTTTCTTGAGATTCTATGTGAAGAACCAGGAGTATCAGTATCTGGGTCAGATTCTGGTTCAGCTTTGATTCCCAACTCTTGCTCATATAAAAATCTTTCTTGTTCTGCCCAGAGTTGTTGAGAAGTCAGTCTTGGAGCCTGCTCAGTATCACTGTCCAATGTATGAACAGGTCTTCTTTGTCTTGTTACCAAAGGAGCAGGTTCCTCACTTGATTCAGAAGAAGTTAGAACTGCATTGATGGGTCTTCTTGACAAGGAACTCCTTCTTCTAATCACCAGATTTTCTGATTCTTCATCATCCGAGGATGATGATGATGAAGAATTTTCATGTTCTACCAGATTCAGTGCATAGTTCACTAAACCTGGTTCTTCATCTTCATCATCAGCAATAGGCCAGATGAAAGGCCTATATACCACAATTTGTAAGTTATTTTCTTCTAGAACAGGTGGCTGTGGTTGGTCAGTGTGAGTCTCCCCCTGAGCAGATGGCTCAAGTGGTTCTTGAACTTGTAATGCTGACCTAGTTCTTTGTCTTCTTCTCTCATACTGAATGCGAAATGGCTCAGTATGAGGGCTTTGCTGATGTTGTTTTTGTGGAGGTTGATCTTCATTCAATCTTCTTCTTTTCTCCCCCTGAGCAGATGGCTCAGTTTGATCAACCTCAGTACCTCTTTGTCTCTTCTCCCCCTTTTTGTTATCATTGGACGAGGAGGGAAGAGGATCAGTATCACCACCCATGTCCCCTTCTGGTTGTTCAAGAGTAGGGGAGGGCATGGGCTCAGTTGCAGCATCAGTATCACCAGCACCTCCTTCTCCTTCTCCTTCTTCATTGTGGTCACCATGTGAACATGGTGGAGTTTGTGGAGGCTGCTGTGGTTGTTGAAGTAGTGAGACTGACTGTTTTATTGATTCAATATCACCACTCATCTTGTCCATTCTGGCGAGTATTATATTTTGAGTTTGTTGAATGGCCAGAATGTGCTGCATGATTGCTTGCAGAGTCACTTGGTCTGCGGCAGCCTGAGATGCCTGAATGCCCTGCACTGATGGTGCTAAAGAAACAAAAAAATAAAACTGGTTAGAAAGAAAGGTTTATCAAATAGAATTGTGGTGTTGTTTAATTCTATAATCATATAAACAGAGTTTGTGAAGTCTGTATTTCATCTGGTTTATGATAAAATATTGTGGACTTGTGCATAGCATGTGTAAGAAGATTTTAGTAAAAGTAAGTGTGAAAATTTAAGTAGCTCAGTATAGGATAAGTCAGATTTACTAAAAGGTTTGGGTTTGGGAATTCGAAGCCTGGGATGTGCTTCTTGTTATTTTCAATGTTTATCACTCGGTATTAGAGTGATACCAGAAATGTGGTTAAACCCCATGGGAAATTTTTGGATTTTGTGGCTTAAGGGTTTGTGATCATTTCTTGAATGATGCTACCCAACTCAAAAATAAGTTGGACATTATTCAAGCAGCACCAGTGGGTGTCAGTATGACATCAACCACCATTGTCTCTTTAAATGTTGAGACAACTGTAGACTGACAATGATCAATTTTGTGTGCTCAGTATATGAATTTTGCATAGCAGCAGTGGGCTAGCTATGTTGGCCATAAAAGGATATATATTTGAAAGATCGTTTGAGACTTTGGTCAGTATTGAGTTGGTACTGGCCAATACTTAGTCTCTATTTGGGAATGAAATATATATATATAAGTTTAAGGGCTTTTTAGAAATTCATACCTGAGACTCTGTCAGATTCCCTTCTAGCATCTGCAGAGGTCGGTGCAGGATCATGTGATTGTTGATGTGCAGCACCAACATCTTCAATACCGACCTCTCTGTCATGCTGAGCACCTTCCAGTGTAGTTTGTGCATATTGAATCTCCACATCAAGAGGAACATGAGGTTCCTCAATTGGTTGAGCAGTTGGAGCTAGTTCTGGACCTGGAAGGTCAGCGGTGGCTGCAACTAGGCTTTGGGCTTGAAGAGATGCAGTTAATGATGGAATATTTGCAGGCTGCACCTCCTCAGATGATAAGTTTCCCATAATGATAGGAGAAACATTCCTTCTTCTTCTTTGAAGGACCAGTGGTGTGTCTTCGGAGGACTCCGTATCAAAGACTGTTTCAATATGAGGAGCATCAGGATCCTGTGCAGGTGGAGAGATATGTTGTTGAGTTGGTTCTTGAACTTGTGGAACATCCTGCATCTCAATATCTGGACCGGCCTGTGCTCCATTACCACTATTAGCATTATTATCATCATCATCATCATTGTCTGACTCAGTATCAGACATGTCTTCTGCATCATCGATGTGTTCTTGAACAATGGCCCACATAGGAGGACTTAGAAGAGGCTCTCCTTCTCTTGGCCTGTAAAAGAAAATCTTCTCACTGAGTGGAGGAAGATCAACCCTTGGACTGTGAAATTCATCATAAGTATGTGTGGGCATTGAATGTTGAAAGATGAGTGATAAAAATCTGCAGAAAGGGACATTGCATTCCCGTGTGTTAGCCCGAACCAAAGTAGCTAATTCATTGAAAATTAGCCGAGCATAATCAATATTTCTTCCATAGTACAGAGCATGTACTATTTGCATCCCAAATTCGTTTATTTGGTCCAAAGCTCCCGTCTTGTGGGTCATACACCGAATTATTGTTGTAATGAGAATACCCCACATAGGACCAAATTCGTTTCTTTTGATGATTCCTGTTGTTCCTCTTCGACCCAAAAATGGCAGTACTGAGCGTGCCTCTGATCTATCAACAAATGGGTCATACTGAGCTTGTGCTGGAAGCCTCAGTGTTTCACGAATGATTGCAGTAGAAACAAAAGCTCTTCTTTGATCCCTAATTACCCATCCAGCAATCATATCTGGAGAATCGAGTGTGGCAGAGTACCAAAACTCGCATAACATTTCTGGGTAAATTGCTCGAGGAGATAAGGTCAGTGCACGGGCAATTGGGCAATGCTTCATAAAAGTCACGATGTTCGTGAATTCTTGGCATACCCAGGCTTGAGGAATAGTGAAATTTGCTGTGATGTTGTTCCTCGCAAACCTGGGTACTTCATTATTTCGGAATTGGATTTCCGATTCAACTTCTGGAGCAACAGAAGTGTAATTCGCCATCTGTGATTTTGATTTGAAAAAGTTTGCTTGCTAATAGAAAGTGAAATCGTTAATCGCAGAGAGAATTGAAAAAGAAAGAAAGAAATAACAGTTAAAAAATTTGAAGTAAAAATAAACGGTTATTTATAGGAGATTTGAAAGCTAATTAAGGTATTGGGAAGTAAAAACGGCTGATTTGACTGCCTTATCCTCTGCCAACGGTAACTTTCTTATTAAGAAAGGTTACCGTTTGAGCAGTATAAGGATTAAGCTCGGTTTGTGCGCCGTAATACCCCAATACTGAGTTAAAAAAAATTAATTTTAAAAAAAAAAATTTAAAAATATAAAAACAATTAATTTACTCTTGAAATTAATAAAAAAAATAAAATTTTTAAATTTTGATGATAACAGACTAGTGATACTGAGTGGTCAGTATCAACAGGAGTGATACTGAGCGCTCAGTTTTAAAGAAAATTTAAGAAAGATTAAGGATTCAACATACCTAATTGCCCTAGTAAATACATAAACCTTTCCTCAGGAAGAGGTTTAGTAAACACATCGGCCAATTGTTCATCTGTTGGTACATAATCTACTTCAACTTTACCTTTTTTCCACATTATCTCGAATAAAGTGGTGTCTGATATCAATGTGCTTGGTTTTGGAGTGATAGACTGGGTTCTCTGTGATAGCAATAGCACTCTTGTTATCACAATGAATGGGAGTCTTATGAAAGTTGAACCCATAGTCTAAGAGTTGGTACTGCATCCATAATAATTGAGCACAACAACTTCCTGCAGCAACATATTCTGCTTCTGCTGTGGAAGTTGCTACCGAATTTTGTTTCTTGGATGACCAGCCAACTAGTCTTCCACCTAGGAATTGACATCCTCCACTTGTGCTCCTTCTGTCCAATCTACAACCTGCAAAATCTGCATCTGTGTACCCTTCAAGGTCAAAGTTTGAGTCTTTGGCATACCATAGACCCAGGTTAGGAGTACCTGTAAGATATCTAAAGATACGCTTAACTGCTTTCATGTGTGATTCTTTAGGATCAGCCTGATACCGAGCACACAAACATGTGGCAAACATGATATCAGGCCTACTAGCAGTTAAGTAAAGTAAGGAACCAATCATACCTCGGTATGTGGATTGACATACTGGTTTACCAGTTTCATCCTTACTTATCTTATCCTGAGTACCCATAGGAGTGTGCATGGAAGATAAATTTTCAAATTTGTATTTCTTTAACATGTCATGCACATACTTACTTTGATTTATAAAAGTGCCATCAGGCTTTTGTTCAACTTGTAAACCAAGAAAGTAAGTAAGTTCTCCCATCATACTCATCTGATACTGAGTTGACATTATCTTAGCAAACCAGTCACACATTGACTTGTCAGTGGAACCAAAGATAATATCATCTACATATATCTGAATGAGTAAGATGTCAGAACCTTTCCTTTTTGAAAATAATGTTTTATCAATTTTACCTCTTGTAAATTTATTTTTCAATAAGGTACTCAGACAGGGTGTCATACCAGGCTCTTGGAGCTTGTTTGAGCCCATATAGAGCTTTATCAAGCTTGAAAACATAATTAGGAAATTTGGGATCAACAAAACCTGGAGGTTGTTTAACATAAACTTCTTCTTGTAGTTTTCCATTTAGAAAAGCACTTTTGACATCCATCTGATAAACTTTGAAATTCTTAAAAGCTGCATATGCAAGATACAACCTAATAGCTTCAATTCTTGCAACTGGTGCAAAAGTTTCATCATAGTCAATGCCTTCTTCTTGCATGTAACCTTGAGCAACTAACCTTTTTTTGTTTCTGATGACAACACCATCCTTGTCCATCTTGTTTCTGAACACCCACTTAGTACCAATAATAGTTTTGCCAGAAGGAGGTGGCACTAAGTTCCAAACTTTGTTTCTCTCAAACTCTGTGAGCTCTTCTTGCATAGCCTCTACCCAATCTTCATCTAATAAAGCTTCATCAGCTTTCTTTGGTTCAATGGTAGATAAGAAACTTGAGAAGAAACAAAAATTTGCAGTTGCTTGGGTTGGAAATTCTAATTTTCTTCTTGTTTGGACACCTTCTTCAATAGGACCAATAATGTTTGAGTGTGGATGGTCTCCGTGTTCCCTTAAATTGTTTCCTAAGGGAGCATTTGAAATAGGATCAACAATATCTTGTTGATTTGGTGTGTTGTCTGTCTGATACTGAGTGGAATTCTAATCAGTATTAGACAGTGCAGGTTGCTGTTCATCTTCATTTTGCAGAGTTGATGTGGATTCTTGTGAAGTGTTGGATGTTTCACCTTCTTCATAGATAGAATGGTTCAGATCATTAGTTGGAAACTCAGTATGGAGGTCCTCTGTTATGGGAACCTCAGTATTAGTCTCATTTGAGTGATACAGAGTTTGAACTTGATCAGTTTCATTAAACTTATTAGGAATAAAGTGTGGATGAAACTTAGGCTGTTCAGCAATGGAGTGTTCTGGATTGCATAGAATATCTATGTCACTTATGTCTTCACTTGCTGAGGTAGAATGCTCATTCTGATCTTCATCGAATGTGACATGAATGGATTCTACAATCATCTTGGTTGAGATGATATACACTCTGAAAGCTTTAGAGTGTGGAGAATAGCCCATGAACACACCTTCATTTGCTTTGGGAGCAAATTTATTGAGATTTTGTTTTGTACTGAGTACAAAGCATTTACTCCCAAAGATGTGGAAATATTCCACATTAGGAATCTTGCCATTGTATAACTCATATGGAGTCTTCAGATGTCTTTGGACTATAGTGGCTCTATTCTGAGTGAAGTTTGCACAGTTTACAGCTTCAGCCCAGAAACTCAGTGCCAGTCCAGCATGGCATAATAAAGTTCTTGCAGCTTCAATCAATGTTCTATTCTTTCTTTCTACAACACCATTTTGTTGTGGTGTGTAGGCTGCAGAGAAGTTTTGAATGATTCCTTTTTCTTCACAGAAATCTGCTAATACTGAGTTCTTAAACTCAGTACCATGGTCACTTCTAAGTTGCTTGACCTTGTTGCCTTTTTAAAGTTCCTCTCTTTTTATAAAGGCAATGATTTCTGTTGTTGCATCTGACTTAGTCTTGAGGAAGATGACCCAAGTATATCTTGAAAATTCATCAACCAAGACTAGAGTATAGATCTTTTTAGCCAAAGATGGTGTGCTAATGGGGCCAAAAAGATCCATATGTATCATAGTAAGAGGTTCATTTATGGAATGATTGACTTTGGACTTGAATGAACTCTTCTTCTGCTTGCCCATTTCACATGCTGAGCATAACTTATCTTTTGAATAAGTAATAGTGGGCAACCCTCTCACCAGTTTCTTCATACTGAGCTCGTTGATATTTCTAAAGTTGATGTGAGAGAGTTTCTTGTGCCATAGCCAATGCAATTCTGGCTTGACTTTAGAAAGCAGGCATACTCGAATAGTTGGGTCTATTTCAGATAGGTTGACCACATATACATCCTATTCTCTTATAGCAATGAGTACAGGCTGCCCTTTATCATTGTAGATGATGCCTGCAACCTTCCTGAATCGAGCTTCATTGTCATCATCACACATCTGACTGATACTGAGCAGATTGTGTTTAAGACCCTCTACATAGGCAACTCTTTTAAAAGTTATGTTGCCTGCCTTGATCACACCATAACCTCTTGTCATTCCCACCGAGTCATCTCCAAACTTAACAGAAGGACCCTTCTCTGGAGTATAATTGAGAAGGTACTCCATGCTGCCTGTCATGTGTCTTGAGCAGCCACTATCTAAATACCATTTTCTGTCACCCTGCACAAGACACAAAATAAGAGTTAGTTCTTTTTAGGAACCCATTTTTGAATGGGACCTTTGGTGGGATAAACATAATTTGACTTGATCTCTTTATGTGGAGAGGTCAGTATCACTTCGGGGGTAACTTTAGAAGTTTTCTTTGGTGATACTGACTTAGTTTCTCTCCTTTTCTTTGGTACTGAGTACCTAGGACTTGAGAGATCAGTCCAGCATTCATCTCCCTTATGACCAGTATGATGACATCTATAACATTTTCTAGGTCTATTTCGAAACATATTTTCATAAGGTATTTTAGAAAAATGTTGCACTTTTGGTAGATCAGTATGAACAAGTTTTGCAAATTGTTTACTTAAAGATTTGACCTGATCACCAAGTTTTTTTAAAATGTTAATTTTGTCATTTTTGATAGGTATATTAACATTGTTTTTAACTGGTTTAGGAGATGGAGGATCTGGTTGCTTCTTTTTATTTGGCAGAGAAGTCTTTCTAATATTATTTGTGGTAGACTTCTTGTCTCTGCCAACTAAGGATCTAGTTAAAGTTGGTTTTTGTTTATCATGTTTTGCAGAAACAACTTTAACAGGTTCTTTAGATTTCTCAGTATATGATGTTTCTGTTCCTGCAACTTCTGTATTTGATGAAACATGTGAGATAGAAGTTGTCTTATTATCATTATATAATTCAAAAGTTGTTGTATTAAATAATAATTCAAAAGGTGGAACAGCAGAAGTGTCATACTGAACTATTGGTAGCTCGGTATCAGAAATTTCCGTTATATGAAATTCAATACTGAGTTCTTGTAGCTCAGTATAGTACTTTGAGCAGATGGAGGGACCAATAGGTTTTTCTAAAATTTGATTTTCCTCATCATCTGACTCAGTTTGACATCCAACTTCACATAAAGTTTTAGCTTTTACAAAATTAATAGGGTTCATAGTAGAAAACTCTTCAAATAAATCAGCAAAATTGTTCCTGTTTTTAAATTGAGGATCAACACCAAGTGCAGCCCTCACATTTTCTGGAAATTGTTCATTTAAATATTTATTTAATTTTATTGAAGCATTTCCCCAAGATTTACACTGTTTTTCAAATTTCTTTTTTTCAAGTTTGTGTAAATGAGCTTTATCAGCTAATCTTTGGTTAATGTCTTTTAAATCTGAAAAATTTAATTCTAAATCTTTATACTTTGCTAGTTTATCTAAGTTTTCATTATTTACCCTTTCAAGTTCTTGTATTGTTAATTTTAAGGCTTTTTCTTTTTGTACAGAAGTTTTAAGATCAACAAGCATATACTCAAAAATCTTGGTTTTTTCATTCACTGAATAAGTTTGAAAGGAACTTACCTTGTACAACTGAGTGGAATCCCAATCACTATGAACACTCATCCTCTCAGCCTCTTTGATGTCCTTTTCAAAGGAGCTCTTCAAACCATCTTCAGTGAAAGCCATAAAGGCTTTATTCTCAATCTCTTCCTCATCATCACTTAAGTCTTCATCCATCCAGGCTTCTGAGTAAAGTGCTTGGTGAGGTGCTCCATTCCCTTCTGCCCTCTTTCCCTTGCTCCAATTCTTCAGCTTGACATATTTGTCTCTATACCTTTTTGCTCGGTATGCAATCTTGTCATTTTGGTCAGTCTCAGAAGACTTGGTATGACAATTTGCAGCAATATGTCCAGGCTTTCCACACCTATAGCACAGACCTGATTCTGGGTCAGTATTAGAAGAGCTAACACCAAGCCTCTTCTTCTTCAACTGATCCAGCTTCATAGACATAAGAGCCATTTGAGTTTCAAGCTCTTCTGCCTCAGCATCAGCAAGATCAACTTCTGGTTCATCTGGCTCAGTCACAGTATAGGCCTGTTGCACAACTAGAGCCATGCCAGTGGAAGACTTGTCAGTTTTCTTCCAGTTGATCAGTCTTGCAGCATTATTCTCCTCATGATTCAACATTAGACCATACAAGGTTTGAAGAGTGTATGACTCAATGTTGTTAGCAGCATTGACAGAGTTTGTCATGTCAAGAAATTGTTGAGGAAGACTATCCAGGAACTTTTGAACAAGCTCTCCTTCTTCTTTCACAATGCCTACACTGATTAAATCATGGATAACAGTATTGAACCTGTTATAGAGAGTGGTGATGTCTTCATTAGGAGTTGAGAAGAAATTTTCATATTTCCTTCTCATGTTGCTTTTTCTTAGCAACTTCACCTTTGCTGTGCCTTCATAGGTAACTGATAGACTATCCCACATAGCCTTTGCTGTTGGCAATTTCATAATTGCATTAAGTATTTCTTTGGTAACAGCATTACCAATCACCCCTTTAGCTCTGGAGTCTAAAGCATACAACTGACGGTCAGTATCAGTCCAGTTGTGCTTTAGTTTAGGTACAGATCTTATGCCCTCAGGAGCATCATCAGTAGCAGCAACAGGTTCCACAGTTTGTGGAATGATGGGACCATCATATAGCACAGTGAGCATCTCATGGTGAATAGATTCAAGATACCACAGAGCTTTAAGCTTCCATTGATGGAAGTCTTTTCCATCAAAGATGGGTACTCCCTTTCCAGACATAATTGGTGCAACAATTGTAGACATTTTGGATTTTTGAGTGTTGGAGGGATAGATGTAGGAAATGGCTGCCAGGGTTATAGATCGACTAAATAAGAGTTTATTTAGCCTGCTCTGATACCAGTTGTTAGGTCACAACAACCCTGTTTTAATGTTAATTGATAGAATATTATACTTAGAGAAATATTAGAGTGATAACACAAGAATATAGTCAATGTATAAATCCACTAAGTGTGGCTTGTTGCGGAATAACAAGACCACTGATCAATTACAAAGATATGAAAGTGTAAAGTGAATTGGTGTGTACTCCGTTGCAAGATGATCTCTATTTATAATGTTATAGAGATTTTACATAATGAGCAAAGGAGTAACCGAAGGACTAAGTAAGGAAAATGACTAAGATCAAGGGATTTGATCTTAGTCCGTTACTATACTGAGTATCACTCAGTCCTTCTACTCAGTCCTTGTACTCAGTATCACTATCTGATACTGAGTACTGATACTGAGTTCCAATACTAATCACTCAGTATCAGACCTAAACTTAGCTATATTATTCTACATATTAATCAAAGCTAGTCTAGGTTGTTTTGTTATCTTAAGATCCAAAGGGGCAAGGCTTTTTGCCTTAACAGCTCCACTGACAAGCCTATGTGTGATTGGTTTGCTAAGATAATGTCATCTCAGTATAATGACTTATTTTCTTGGTTTAAAAGTTGATGAAAAGCCTGATGGCACATTTATAAACCAAAGTAAGTATGTGCATGTGTGACAACTCGATATTTCTGGTATGTAACTTCATATCATTTCTAGAACTTTCCTTATTTAGAAAGTTTCTATTTTTAGACATTTCTATTTCCGGCATCCTAATACACAACAAACTTATACATTTTTACACCATGCATTAGTGTTTGATTATTTTAGTCAACACAACATTTTTATTTACTTATGGTGACACTCTTGAGCTTAAAACATTTCTAAAACAATAACTTTCTCGATTAACAATAAACGTAACGAATTTAATTTAACCGTGACTCGAATGGAACTATCTTTTAAAATCGACACCAAGGTTGACGGACCACATAAGGGGCCGGCTTCCTCTTCCCTTGTTCGACCCAAACTCGACCAAAACACCCTTGGGGTGTTGGCCATATCCTTTCAAACCTTGATCTTATCCATCTACAAACTTGAATGAGTTCTTGTTTGACTCAAACTCCTATTGATCTCACACTATAAATACAATCCATTGTGAAAACCCTAAACCCTTTCCATCACCCCCATTCGGTCGAGCAAGAACCCACACACCACTTTCCTTCGTCCGTTCGTGATCAAGCAAGCCAACCCGCAACCTTTGCTCGATTTCTTCGAATTCCGATCAAGGTATGACACCACAACCCTTCTTTTTCCTTGTTTGATCGTTGCTTGACTTCTGTTTCGAACCTGAGACCATGGCCCTAGGCCATATGGTCTCAGTTAGCTCATAGAACCGTATGCATGTGTGTGTTGTTAGTTTGATTCGTCTAACCCCATATTCGAAACCTAGATCTACTCTAGAATGACCGAAACACCTTAGATCTAGAACCCTAGACTCGAACTATACCCGATCTATACACACAAACATTGATCAAGCCGATCTAGACTCGATCTAGCTAGAACCCGTAGGGTTTTGGCCATTTGGCCAACCCTAGACTAAACCCTAGCCAAACCCTAAACATGCATGCTTGACTTTTGACCTAGACTAGCTAGATTGGACTTTTGTTGACCAAATAGTATTCTAGATTAGACCCTAAAACCATATGCCTAAACCCTAACCGAAATCAAGAAACCTTAGTTGACTTTGTTGACTAATTCTGACCAATATTGACCAATAAGTCAAACCGGGTCAAGGCCGGATCTTAACCCAAACCGTGGAACCAAACCCGAATACCCAATCGGGCCAAGGCCCGTACTCGGCCCATATCGATCTACCTTAGTCCATCGGGCCCAAACTTTAGTTGGCCCATTAGTATCCAAGCCCATTTGGACCAAAGCCCAAACCTTTGGCCCATGCTGAACCAAACCGAACCCAATTGGGCCAAGCCCAATTCATGGCCAATCTAATTGGACCTAAGCGCAATAAGAGGCCCAAGTGGCCCAACCAAGTGGCCCAACCTAGTGGCCCACTAAGCCCATTAGGCCCAATAGGCCCAATAAGCTTGACCCATTTCATTTCATTTCATTTAATTTCATTTCATTTCGAAGCCCATTTCATTTCATTTCATTTCGAAGCCCATTTCATTTCATTTCATTTCGAAGCCCATTTCATTTCATTTCGGCCCATTAAGGCCCAATGATCCAAGTTCATTCGATGTCACAAAACGTAAAACATAACATTAATTGCATATCGTTTCACTTATATCGTATATAGAATCGCCTGTGTTAGCTTAGTCTAATCATTAGTTAAATCATTTAGGAAGCTAGGAGTCTCTGAAGGATTCCCCTGTCCTAAGTACTGTATCGCTAAGCTTTGCCAGGTGAGTCCACAGACCCCTTTCACTCATTTAACTGTTTTATAAACTTTGGGGTGGAAAACTTAAACAACTGCTACAGTTTTACTATGACTGTACAACAACAATTACATTTTCATTATCGCGTTGACATGACAAACAATTATTATACCGGACAAAGGTATGCCAGCAACTATTAACTAGTGGATCTAGACCATGGACACGCAGATAGTACTATTGGCTGACACTCATCCTCCCATCGAACGTTAGATCATTACTTGGTTTACCCAAGACATCTCTGGGAGTGTATATCCATAAAATAACGATAACATAATGGAGTTGAAGTGTTGATTGTGGACTTAGGGGTTGGTATATTAACTCAATAGACTAGCTACCTGTTGGGGATAACAGTTCATGCGATGTCAAACATAACAATTGGTTTAACACTTTTTCATAAACATAACTAGTAGTTGTAGATATTCTACAACTACACTAAACATTTCATACTTACTACTCATATCATATGGGTGTTAAACTTTATACTTTTCAGTCATAAAACATTCTCTTTACAAACATTTTTGAGTAGTAAAACACTTTACTTTATTTTACTTTAACCCTGTGGATTCACTCAACATTATTGTTGACCCTTTTATTATTTATGTTTTTTCATGTAATTAGGTGCAGTGGAACTGGAGGATATGAGCAGTGGGATTGTCGTGAGCCATGATTAAAACATTAAGTTTACGAACAATCATTTCATTTCAAAACAATTTCTATTTTAGGAAACATACTATTTTTGGAAACTTTCTACTTTTGGAAAGTGAAACAATCTTTTATTTTTCGTTATTGTGTGGTTGTTTGTTTACTTAATTTTTGCTATGTTTTCATCAACGTTACACCCTCGTTCTTCCGCAAAACATTTTAAATGAAGTAATACTCATTTTTGGCGGGGTGTGACAGAGTGGTATCAGAGCTTAAGTTATAGTGAATTAGCAAGCCTAGTCTATAACTACAAAAGATTTTTGGGAAAAACTAAAACTTTTACAAAACAAAAATAATCATGGCATGCTCAGTCTCATATCTTGAAGTTTCATTGTTCTTAGCTTAGAACATTTGCCCTAGTTAGTATTGCCTTAGTGTATAGTTAGCATTCGTCAGAGAGCCCAAAAATTTTCATAATCTAATATTTTTTATTCGTCGTGATTAGTAGAATGTCGCCTGCTAGTGTCCTCAATATTTCGTATGATTCTGATAGTGATCGTGGTGTTGTTGTCCCAGTAGTCCCAGTGCTTGTTGCTCCAGTGCCAGCAGTGGTACAACCTCCTGTTGTCCCATGGCATCGTCGCCCAAGAAGACGTCCCTTTCCCATATTCCTAATGGTCCTCCTACTCCAGCTCGTGGTCATCGTCCTATCCTTTATCGTATTCACGAAGGAGGCATGATCTTCCTATGTTCGCCTGCTAAACCAAAGTGTGATGTTGCTCCAAGAACTCCATGACGTCGAGAATCAGAGCCAGAAGTGATATCAGAATCAGCGCCTGAAGAAGGCTCTGAGCCTGAAGAAGAATCTGAACCAGAAGAAGATGATTAGTCGTCTACATTTCATCTATATTGTTTTTTATTACTATTATTAGGTCTTATGTTTAGCTATTTTGGTATTTTCTTTTATTTAGTATTGGCGTATGTGCCCTACTTTTAAAACTATTATGTATTAGGAATGTGTTTAATAAAAGTGATATTTTAGTAAATTCTATTGTTTCTAAAAATTGTATTTTCTATACGTCTCTACTACTACTATATCTACGTCTATCTATATTTACGTCTACTACTACTACGTCTATTGTATATTTATTCTATGATTCTTATGATAAGTATATATTTCCTTTATAATCCTCCTATATTATTCTTTTCTTAATTCTTTGTTTAAATCGTATTATTTGTATCAGCAATTCATCAATGGCTCGAGGAGGAAACGCTAAGACTGTTGAACAAATGGTGGAACGCCGAATCGTTGAAGCGATAGCTCAAATGAACACTGCAAGAGCAAATGCCGCTGGTGCATCTAATGTGGGAAACAACTGTACATCATTCGACTCCACAACAAGGATTTATCATTTTCATTTTACTTTAATCTAATTTTCTTTCTTTTTCCTTATTTGTTTAAACTTCAGATCCCAATGCTAATCGTCAAGGTCAGTCATTTAAGACCTTTACGTCCTGTCATCCTCCGACATACTCTGGATCTGAAGGTGCTATTGCTATCATCCACTGGATTGAGAAGGTCGAATCCATTTTCAGTGTCATCCAATGTGCCCTGAGAATATGGCGAAGTTTGCTGCTAGTACATTGTCCAAGGAAGCGTTGTCCTGGTGGAATTCTCAAGTGCAAGTCTTAGGTCATGCAAATGCCGATGCTATGACCTGGGATACGTTCAAGAACCAATTGACTCAAAAGTTTTGTCCAAGGAGAGAGCTACAAAAGGTTGAAGTGGAACTATGGAATCTATCCATGGTTGCATCTGATATTGTTACCTACACGACTAAGTTCCAAGAACTCGCTCGTCTCGTTCCTCACATGGTTAACCCTGAATTCAAGCGCATTGAGAGGTATCTTCAAGGTCTTCATGATCTTATTCGTACTCATGTTATTGCTTCTGAACCGACAACATTCGAAGATGCTGTGAATCGTGCAACAAGGTTGACTGATGATACAATGAGAAGTGGATCGTTCAAAGACAAGCTAGTTGTGTCTAGAAAATCCTCTGAAAATGTGAGCAATGAAAATGGAAAGCGTTCCTACGAAAATAAGCGTGATCACAAAGGGAACAAGTATCAGAAGACTAAGAATTATGCTGCGTCTAGTCAGAACAACAATTAGTCTAATTCAGATTCTAAGTCTTATGCTGGAAGCAAGCCCATGTGCAACAAGTGTAACTGGCATCATGATGGTCAGTGTGAGAAGTGCTTCAAGTGTGACCGCTGGGGTCACAATTTCAGAAAGTGTTCGTCCAACAATCTTCCTAAGAATCCTGTCTGCTACGAGTGTGCTGATCCTAACCACTATCGTAATCGTTGCCCTAAAATTCAGAACAACAACAACCAGAATGGCAACAACAACAACATTGGCAATCGTAACAATAATCGCAACAACAATCACAATGCCAACAACAACAATGATCGTCAGAATGGGCGTGGTCGTGCATTTGTTATGAATGCTCAGGAAGCTCGTGAAAATCCTGATATCGTCACTGGTACGTTTATCGTCAACAATCATTTTACTTCTATTTTATTTGACTCGGGAGCCGACTTGAGTTTCGTATCGACCGACTTTAAAAGTTTCTTGAATTTGAATCCTGATCGTTTGAAAGTTAATTATGAAATCGAGTTAGCGAATGGCAAAGTCGTTAGATCTAGTGAAGTATTTAAAGGTTGTAAGCTTGACCTAGATGATCATATTTTCGATAACGACCTTGTGCCTGTAGAACTAGGTAGTTTTGATATCGTCATAGGGATGGATTGGTTGTCTAAAAACCGTGCTGAAATAATATGCTACACTAAACAAATCTGAATTCCTCTATCCAAAGCAGAAACCTTAATAATTCAAGGGGAACAAAGAAACAAAAACATAAAAATCATAAATTCTATGAAAGCTCAAAAATATCTTCGTAAAGGATGCCAAGGCTTTCATGCTCATGTCGTTGACACAAAGTCCAAAGATCGTAAGATTGAGGACATTCCTATTGTTCGTGAATTTCCTGGTGTATTTCCTAGTGAATTGCATGGACTGCCGCCTCAGAGACAAGTCGAATTTCGTATTGATCTGATTCCAGTAGCCGCACCTATTGCGCGTTCTCGTTATCATCTTGCACCGTCTGAAATGCAAGAACTTTCATCGCAGTTGCAAGAACTTCTTGATCTTGGTTTCATTCGACCGAGTTTCTCGCCTTGGGGAGCTCCGGTCCTCTTCGTTAAAAATAAAGATGATTCAATGAGAATGTGCATTGACTATCGTGAATTGAACAAAGTAACCAATTAAAAATCGATATCCTCTTCCCCGTATTGATGATCTATTCGATCAACTATAAGGATCGAGTTTCTATTCCAAAATCGATCTTCGTTCAGGCTACCATCAGTTAAAAGTTCGTGATGAAGATGTGCCTAAAACTGCTTTCAGAACTCGCTATGGTCATTACGAATTTTTGGTAATGCCATTTGGTTTGACCAATGCACCTGCTGTGTTTATGGATCTCATGAACAGAGTGTGCAAGCAATATCTCGACAAATTCATAGATGATATTCCTATCTATTCGCATTCGGGAGAAGAGCATGAAGAACACTTAAGGATTATTCTTGAGTTGTTGGAGAAAGAGAAGTTGTACGCCAAGTTGTCCAAGTGTGAATTTTGGTTGCGTGAAGTCCAATTTCTGGGTCATATTATCAACGAAGATGGTATTCACGTTGATCCTGCCAAGATAGAAGCTATAAAGAATTGGGAAGCTCCAAAGACCCCAACTGAAGTAAGACAATTCCTTGGTCTTGCTGGTTATTATAGAAGGTTCATAGAAAATTTCTCGAAGATTGCAAAGGGTTTAACGGTGTTAACACATAAGGATGAGAAATTTGTCTGGGGTGAAAAGCAAGAATCAGCCTTCCAATCTCTTAAATCAAAATTATGTTCTGCTCCTATTCTATCTCTTCCTGAAGGAACCAATAATTTCGTGGTGTACTGTGATGCTTCGTACCAAGGGCCAGGTTGTGTATTGATGCAACATGACAAAGTGATCGCCTATGCCTCTCGACAACTGAAGAACCACGAGAAGAATTATACAACTCATGATCTTGAGTTGGGTGCCGTTATATTTGCGTTGAAGATTTGGAGACATTACCTCTACGGTACCAAGTGCACAATATTCACCGATCACAAGAGTTTGCAACATATCTTCAACCAGAAAGACCTCAATATGAGACAGTGTAGATGGATAGAATTGATAAATGACTATGAATGTGGGATTAAGTATCATCCTGGTAAGGCTAATGTTGTAGCCGATGCCTTAAGTCGAAAAGAGCAACCTAAACCTCGTCGCGTTCGAGCCCTTCCAATCTCTGTTCGTTCTAATCTATCTTCCCAAGTTCATGAATTCCAAACTGAAGCCTTGAAGGTAGAGAACATCAAAAGTGAAGCTTTGCGTGGTATGGAAAAGCAGTTAGAAGCAAAGGAAGATGGAACCCTTTACTTCATGGATCGTTTATGGGTTCCTAGTCATGGAAGTGTTCGCAACGTCATCTTGAATGAAGCTCATCGATCCAAATATTCTATTCATCCTGGTGCTGACAAGATGTATAAAGATGTCAAAGAGTTATATTGGTGGCCAAACATTGTTAAGGCAAAAAGCCTTGCCCCTTTGGATCTTAAGATAACAAAACAACCTAGACTAGCTTTGATTAATATGTAGAATAATATAGCTAAGTTTAGGTCTGATACTGAGTGATCAGTATTGGAACTCAGTATCAGTACTCAGTATCAGATAGTGATACTGAGTACAAGGACTGAGTAGAAGGACTGAGTGATACTCAGTATAGTAACCGACTAAGATCAAATCCCTTGATCTTAGTCATTTTCCTTACTTAGTCCTTCGGTTACTCCTTTGCTCATTATGTAAGATCTCTATAACATTATAAATAGAGATCATCTTGCAAAGGAGTACACACCAATTCACTTTACACTTTCATATCTTTGTAATTGATCAGTGGTCTTGTTATTCCGCAACAAGCCACACTTAGTGGATTTATACATTGACTATATTCTTGTGTTATCACTCTAATATTTCTCTAAGTATAATATTCTATCAATTAACATTAAAACAGGGTTGTTGTGACCTAACAACTCAGTGAGAAGATTTTCTTTTACAGGCCAAGAGAAGGAGAGCCTCTTCTAAGTCCTCCTATGTGGGCCATTGTTCAAGAACACATCGATGATGCAGAAGACATGTCTGATACTGAGTCAGACAATGATGATGATGATGATAATAATGCTAATAGTGGTAATGGAGCACAGGCCGGTCCAGATATTGAGATGCAGGATGTTCCACAAGTTCAAGAACCAACTCAACAACATATCTCTCCACCTGCACAGGATCCTGATGCTCCTCATATTGAAACAGTCTTTGATACTGAGTCCTCCGAAGACACACCACTGGTCCTTCAAAGAAGAAGAAGGAATGTTTCTCCTATCATTATGGGAAACTTTTCATCTGAGGAGGTGCAGCCTGCAAATATTCCATCATTAACTGCATCTCTTCAAGCCCAAAGCCTAGTTGCAGCCACCGCTGACCTTCCAGGTCCAGAACTAGCTCCAACTGCTCAACCAATTGAGGAACCTCATGTTCCTCTTGATGTGGAGATTCAATATGCACAAACTACACTGGAAGGTGCTCAGCATGACAGAGAGGTCGGTATTGAAGATGTTGGTGCTGCACATCAACAATCACATGATCCTGCACCGACCTCTGCAGATGCTAGAAGGGAATCTGACAGAGTCTCAGGTATGAATTTCTAAAAAGCCCTTAAACTTATATATATATATTTCATTCCCAAATAGAGATTAAGTATTGGCCAATACTAACTCAATACTGACCAAAGTCTCAAACGATCTTTCAAATATATATCCTTTTATGGCCAACATAGCTAGCCCACTGCTGCTATGCAAAATTCATATATTGAGCACACAAAATTGATCATTGTCAGTCTACAGTTGTCTCAACATTTAAAGAGACAATGGTGGTTGATGTCATACTGACACCCACTGGTGCTGCTTGAATAATGTCCAACTTATTTTTGAGTTGGGTAGCATCATTCAAGAAATGATCACAAACCCTTAAGCCACAAAATCCAAAAATTTCCCATGGGGTTTAACCACATTTCTGTTATCACTCTAATACCGAGTGATAAACATTGAAAATAACAAGAAGCACATCCCAGGCTTCGAATTCCCAAACCCAAACCTTTTAGTAAATCTGACTTATCCTATACTGAGCTACTTAAATTTTCACACTTACTTTTACTAAAATCTTCTTACACATGCTATGCACAAGTCCACGATATTTTATCATAAACCAGATGAAATACAGACTTCACAAACTCTGTTTATATGATTATAGAATTAAACAACACCACAATTCTATTTGATAAACCTTTCTTTCTAACCAGTTTTATTTTTTTGTTTCTTTAGCACCATCAGTGCAGGGCATTCAGGCATCTCAGGCTGCCGCAGACCAAGTGACTCTGCAAGCAATCATGCAGCACATTCTGGCCATTCAACAAACTCAAAATATAATACTCGCCAGAATGGACAAGATGAGTGGTGATATTGACTCAATAAAACAGTCAGTCTCACTACTTCAACAACCACAGCAGCCTCCACAAACTCCACCATGTTCACATGGTGACCACAATGAAGAAGGAGAAGGAGAAGGAGAAGGAGGTGCTGGTGATACTGATGCTGCAACTGAGCCCATGCCCTCCCCTACTCTTGAACAACCAGAAGGGGACATGGGTGGTGATACTGATCCTCTTCCCTCCTCGTCCAATGATAACAAAAAGGGGGAGAAGAGACAAAGAGATACTGAGGTTGCTCAAACTGAGCCATCTGCTCAGGGGGAGAAAAGAAGAAGATTGAATGAAGATCAACCTCCACAATAACAACATCAGCAAAGCCCTCATACTGAGCCATTTCGCATTCAGTATGAGAGAAGAAGACAAAGAACTAGGTCAGCATTACAAGTTCCAGAACCACTTGAGCCATCTGCTCAGGGGGAGACTCACACTGACCAACCACAGCCACCTGTTCTAGAAGAAAATAACTTACAAATTGTGGTATATAGGCCTATCATCTGGCCTATTGCTGATGATGAAGATGAAGAACCAGGTTTAGTGAACTATGCACTGAATCTGGTAGAACAAGAAAATTCTTCATCATCATCCGCGGATGATGAAGAATCAGAAAATCTGGTGATTAGAAGAAGGAGTTCCTTGTCAAGAAGACCCATCAATGCAATTCTAACTTCTTCTGAATCAAGTGAGGAACCTGCTCCTTTGGTAACAAGACAAAGAAGACCTGTTCATACATTGGACAGTGATACTGAGCAGGCTCCAAGACTGACTTCTCAACAACTCTGGGCAGAACAAGAAAGATTTTTATATGAGCAAGAGTTGGGAATCAAAGCTGAACCAGAATCTGACCCAGATACTGATACTCCTGGTTCTTCACATAGAATCTCAAGAAAGGGTCCAGACCATATTCAACATTATTGGAATATGGTTGCTGCTAGGACTCAGTATAAGGAAGAAAGGAAGGAGTTCTTGAGGACCAAAACATTTCCAAATGTAAGGGGGATACATTGGTTAAATCTGGATGTCAATAAAGTAAAAGTGAAGCTCAAAGAAGGAAGAATCACTATCACTTGTACTGGCTTAACCAGTCCCCCCATGAAGATATTTATTCATGGTATTCAAAGAATTGGTCTTCAAGACTGGGTGAAGATCACAAGACTGATCAAAGAGCTTCCAAAGAAATCAACTTATGATCAAATAGTCTTGGATGAGATCTGTGCAGTAGCTGCAGTATGTTATGAGAAGGAATTACTTCATGAAATAGAGTACAGAACACTCAGTGTGATGACTGAGGCTTACTCAAACAACAGACCAGAATGCCTTCATACATACAAGTATCTTAGAAAGTACCCTCTTCCTCCTAACCTTGTCTTTCAGGATCAAAAGAGTGTCATATATCCAACTTCTGGATATATGTATACTGACTCAGAGGATAGAGAGTGCTTCATTTCTGAAGAAGATCTACCAAGAGCTCAAATCAGTCACCTTGTTGGACTGAAATGGATGATCACCAAGAAAGAAGACTCTTGGTTCAGAAAGAAGATTGTTGCAGTTCTGAATAGTAGAAGGGATGAACTCAAAAGCAGAGAAGAGTTTGTCCACATTAAACAAGAAGTCTTCTATGAGAATGAAGCCATCAACAGCAAATGAAGAAGAAGATATTGCTACCTATGCTATTGTATTTTTTGTTTATCTCTTTGTAATTGTTTTGTTATCATTAGATAGGGGGAGATTCTTAAGGCAAAAAGCCTTGCCCCTTTGGATCTTAAGATAACAAAACAACCTAGACTAGCTTTGATTAATATGTAGAATAATATAGCTAAGTTTAGGTCTGATACTGAGTGATCAGTATTGGAACTCAGTATCAGTACTCAGTATCAGATAGTGATACTGAGTACAAGGACTGAGTACAAGGACTGAGTGATACTCAGTATAGTAACGGACTAAGATCCAATCCCTTGATCTTAGTCATTTTCCTTACTTAGTCCTTCGGTTACTCCTTTGCTCATTATGTAAGATCTCTATAACATTATAAATAGAGATCATCTTGCAAAGGAGTACACACCAATTCACTTTACACTTTCATATCTTTGTAATTGATCAGTGGTCTTGTTATTCCGCAACAAGCCACACTTAGTGGATTTATACATTGACTATATTCTTGTGTTATCACTCTAATATTTCTCTAAGTATAATATTTTATCAATTAACATTAAAACAGGGTTGTTGTGACCTAACAAACATGAAGAAAGAGATCGCGATTTATGTCAGCAAATGTTTAACTTGTGCCAGAGTGAAAGCAGAGAATCAGAAGCCTTCCGGTCTTCTACAGCAGCCAGAGATCCCTGAATGGAAATGGGAAGAAATCTCTATGGATTTCATAACCAAGTTGCCTCGAACGTCTAGTGGTCGTGATACGATTTGGGTAATTGTTGATCGATTGACCAAATCAGCTCATTTCATTCCTATTAAAGAAACTGACCAAATGGAGAAGTTAACAAGAATCTATTTGAAAGAAGTCGTATCCCGACATGGTGTGTCAGTCGCGATCATCTCTGATCGTGATAGTCGCTTTACATCTCGTTTTTGGCAATCATTGCAAAAATCTCTTGGTACTCGCCTCGATATGAGTACTGCCTATCATCCCCAAACCGATGGTCAGACTGAAAGAACAATTCAAACTATGGAAGACATGCTGAGAGCACGTGTTATTGATTTTGGTGGAAGTTGGGATTCTCATCTCCCTTTAGCTGAGTTCTCATATAATAATAGTTATCATACAACTATTAAGACTGCACCGTTTGAAGCCCTGTATGGAAGAAAGTGTCATTCGCCACCTTGTTGGATTGAAATTGGTGATCGTCAGATTACTGGTCCTGAGATTCTACAAGAAACGACTGACAAGATTTTTAAGATCAAAGATCGTATCAAGGCTGCAAGAGATCGACAAAAGAGTTATGCTGATAATCGTCGAAAGCCTTTAGAGTTCGTTGTTGTCGACCACGTGTTGCTAAAAGTAGCACCTTGGAAAGGTGTTGTACGTTTTGGAAAGAAAGGAAAGCGCAGTCCTCGTTATGTTGGACCATTTGAGATTCTTGAAAGAATCGGTGTTGTTGCTTATCGCCTTCGTCTTCCTAAAGAGCTCAGAAATGTTCATAACACTTTTCATGTTTCTAATTTGAAGATGTTTATTCATGACCCTTCGCTTATCGTTCCTGCTGAGGAAATTATCATCGACGACAAACTCCATTTCACCGAGGAACCAATCGAGATATCTGACTGGAAAGAGCAAAAGTTGCGAAGAAGCAAGATCAAAATCGTTAAAGTCAGATGGAACTCCAAAAGAGGTCCTGAATTCACGTGGGAACGTGAGGACCGGATGCGAAAGAAATATCCTCATCTATTTCTCGTTGTCGCTCCTGTTCGTGCTTCGTCATAAATTTCAGGACGAAATTTCTTCAACAAGGGGAGAATGTGACAACTCGATATTTCTGGTATGTAACTTCATTTCATTTCTATAACTTTCCTTATTTAGAAAGTTTCTATTTTTAGACATTTCTATTTCCGGCATCCTAATACACAACAAACTTATACATTTTTACACCATACATTAGTGTTTGATTATTTTAGTCAACACAACATTTTTATTTACTTATGGTGACACTCTTGAGCTTAAAACATTTCTAAAACAATAACTTTCTCGATAAACAATAAACGTAACGAATTTAATTTAAACGTGACTCAAATGGAACTATCTTTTAAAATCGACACCAAGGTTGACCGACCACATAAGTGGCCGGCTTCCTCTTCCCTTGTTCGACCCAAACTCGGCCAAAACACCCTTGGGGTGTTGGCCATATCCTTTCAAACCTTGATCTTATCCATCTACAAACTTGAATGAATCCTTGTTTGACTCATACTCCTATTGATCTCACACTATAAATACAATCCATTGTGAAAACCCTAAACCCTTTCCATCACCCCCGTTCGGCCGAGCAAGAACCCACACACCACTTTCCTTCGTCCGTTTGTGATCAAGCAAGCCAACCCGTAACCTTTGCTCGATTTCTTCGAATTCCGATCAAGGTATGACACCACAACCCTTGTTTTTCCTTGTTTGATCGTTGATTGACTTCTGTTTCGAACCCGAGACAATGGCCCTAGGCCATATGGTCTCAGTTAGCTCATAGAACCGTATGCATATGTGTGTTGTTAGTTTGATTCGTCTAACCCCATATTCGAAACCTAGATCTACTCTAGATAGACCGAAACACCTTAGATCTAAAACCCTAGACTCGAACTATACCCGATCTATACACACAAACATTGATCAAGCCGATCTAGACTCGATCTAGCTAGAACCCGTAGGGTTTTAGCCATTTGGCCAACCCTAGACTAAACCCTAGCCGAACCCTAAACATGCATGCTTGAATTTTGACCAAATAGTATTCTAGATTAGACCCTAAAACCGTATGCCTAAACCCTAACCGAAATCTAGAAACCCTAGTTGACTTTGTTGACTAATTCTGACCAATATTGACCAATAAGTCAAACTGGGTCAAGGCCGGATCTTGACCCAAACCGTGGACCCAAACCCGAATACCCAATCGGGCCAAGGCCCGTACTTGGCCCATATCGATCTACCTTAGTCCATCGGGCCCAAACTTTAGTTGGCCCATTAGTATCCAAGCCCATTTGGACCAAAGCCCAAACCTTTGGCCCATGCTTAACCAAACCGAACCCAATTGGGCCAAGCCCAATTCATGGCCCAATCTAATTGGACCTAAGCCCAATAAGAGGCCCAAGTGGCCCAACCAAGTGGCCCAACCTAGTGGCCCATTAAGCCCATTAGGCCCAATAGGCCCAATTTAGGCCCAATAAGCTTGACCCATTTCATTTCATTTCATTTCATTTTGGCCCATTAAGGCCCAATGATCCAAGTTCATTCGATGTCACAAAACGTAAAACATAACATTAATTGCATATCGTTTAACTTATATCGTATATAGAATCGCTTGTGTTAGCTTAGTCTAATCATTAGTTAAATCATTTAGGAAGCTAGGAGTCTCTGAAGGATTCCTCTGTCCTAAGTACTGTATCGCTAAGCTTTGCCAGGTGAGTCCACAGACCCCTTTTACTCTTTTAACTGTTTTATAAACTTTGGGGTGGAAAACATAAACAATTGCTACTGTTTTACTATGACTGTACAACAACAATTACATTTTCATTATCGCGTTGACATGACAAACAATTATTATACCGGACTAAGGTATGCCAGCAATCATTAACTAGTGGATCTAGACCATGGATATGCAGATAGTACTATTGGCTGACACTCATCCTCCCATCGAACGTTAGATCATTACTTGGTTTACCCAAGACATCTCCGGGAGTGTATATCCATAAAATAACGATAACATAATGGAGTTGAAGTGTTGATTGTGGACTTAGGGGTTGGTATATTAACTCAATAGACTAGCTACCTGTTGGGGATAACAATTCATGTGATGTCAAACATAACAATTGGTTTAACACTTTTTCATAAACATAACTAGTAGTTGTAGATATTCTACAACTACACTAAACATTTCATACTTACTACTCATATCATATGGGTGTTAGACTTTATACTTTTCAGTCATAAAACATTCTCTTTACAAACATTTTTGAGTAGCAAAATACTTTACTTTATTTTACTTTAACCCTGTGGATTCACTGAACATTATTGTTGACCCTTTTATTATTTATGTTTTTCCAGGTAATTAGTTGCAGTGGAACTGGAGGATATGAGCAGTGGGATTGTCGTGAGCCATGATTAAAACATTAAGTTTACGAACAATCATTTCATTTCAAAACAATTTCTATTTTAGGAAACATACTATTTTTGGAAGCTTTCTACTTTTGGAAAGTGAAGCATTCTTTTATTTTTCGTTATTGTGTGGTTGTTGTTTACTTAATGTTTGCTATGTTGTCATGAACGTTACACCCTCGTTTTTCCGTAAAACATTTTAAATGAAGTAAAACTCATTTTTGGCGGGGTGTGACAGCATGACATGCTGAAGAAATATAAATTTGAAAATTTATCTTCCATGCACACTCTTATGGGTACTCAGGATAAAATAAGTAAGGATGAGACTGGTAAGCCAGTATGTCAATCCACATACTGAGGTATGATTGGTTCCTTATTTTACTTAACAGCTAGCAGGCCTGATATCATGTTTGCAACATGTTTGTGTGCTCGGTATCAGGCTGATCCCAAGGAATCGCATATGAAAGCTGTTAAGCGTATCTTTAGATATCTTTCAAGTAATCCTAACATGTGTCTTTGGTATCCCAAAGACTCAGACTTTGACCTTGAAGGGTATATAGATGCAGACTTTGCAGGTTGCAGATTGGACAGAAAGAGCACAAGTGGAGGATGTCAAATTCTTGGTGGAAGGTTAGTTGGTTGGTCATCCAAGAAGCAAAACACAGTAGCAACTTCCACAGCAGAAGCAGAATATGTTGCTGCAGGAAGTTGTTGTGCTCAACTCTTATGGATGCAGTATCAACTTATGGACTATGGGTTCAACTTTTAAAAGACACCCATTCATTGTGATAACAAGAGTGCTATTGCTATCACTGAGAACCCAGTCCATCACTCAAGAACAAAGCACACTGATATCAGACACCACTTTATTCGAGATAATGTGGAAAAGAGTAAGGTTGAGGTAGATTTCGTTCCCACAGAAGACCAATTAGCTGATGTGTTTACTAAACCTCTCTCTAAAGAAAGGTTTATGTATCTACTAGGGTAATTGGGCATGCTGAATCCTTAAATCTTCTAAAAAATTTCTGATACTGACCAGCTCAGTATCACTCGTCTGATTTATCAAAATTCAATAATTTTTTATTTTTTATTAATTTCCAGGTTAATTAAATGTTTTTATATTTTTATATTTTTATATTTTTTTTTTATTAAATTTTTTTTACTCAGTATTGGAGGTCCTGGAGTGTTAAAACTGATTCTAACCCTATACTCCCCAATGGTAACCTTTCTAGATAAGAAAGTTAGCGTTGGAACAGGATAAGGCTGTCATTTCAGCCGTTTTTACTTCCCAATACCTAAATTATCGCCTAATTAAGTATAAATAACCGTTTTTCTCTTTCATTTAAAACTTTCGAACAGTTATTTCATTTTTTCTTCTCTGATTTCTCTCTGCGATTAATAAATTCACTCTCTCTTAGCAAGAAATTTCTTAATTTCATATCGCAGATGGCAAACTACAGATTCGTCACCCCTGATGTTGCACCGGCGACCCAGTTTAGAAAAGATGAAGTGCCCAAGTTTGCAAGGAACAACATCACTGCTAATTTCAATATTCCTCAAGCTTGGGCCTGCCCCAAATTCACACATATCATCACATACATGAAGCATTGTCCTATCACTCGAGCTCTGACTCTATCTCCTCGAGCCATATATCCAGAGATGTTGTGTGAATTCTGGTGCTCTTCAAGACTCGACTCTCCAGATATGATTACTGGATGGAATATTCATGACCAAAGAAGGGCTTTTGTCTCAACTACTATTATACGGGAAACACTGCGACTTCCCGCCCACGCTCAGTATGAGCCTTTTGTTGATCGAACAGAGGCCAGATCAGTATTGCCTTTCATTGGTCGCAAAGGAACCACGGGTATCATTAAACGAAATGAATTTGGTCCAATGTGGGATGTTCATATTTCTAGAATCATTTGGTGTATATGACCCACAATCAGAGAATTCAATGAACCTTTTTTGCAGATTTCTATCCCTCATCTTCGAAAGTTCGATGGTTGCACACGTTTATGATGAATTCAACAGTCGAAGAGCTGATCTTCCTCCCCTAAATGAGAAGATATATTTTTACAGACCAAGGGAAGGAGAACCTGTACTGAGTCACTCCATGTTGGCCATTGTATAGGCACATTTAAATGATGAAGAAGATGATGATGATGATGATGATGATGATGATGATGATGATGATGATTCTTATATTGAATCTAATGATGGTAATGATGATGATAATGATGATGATGGTGGTGATGGTGGTAATGCAGATCAAGATGTTGAGATGTTGGATGCTCAACCAGATCCAGAACAAGAACAACCACACAGTCCACACCATGAACAGTATCCTGATGCTCCTCATACTGCATCAGACACTAATATTGAGTCAATCAAGGTGCAGCCTCTTGTTCTAAGAAGAAGAAGAAGACGATGTTTGACTCCAGTAATGATGGGGGCCTTATCATCTGAATAAGACATGCAGCATGCACATGCTCCATCTTTGACTGTCTCTATTCAAGAGTAGAATGTGAATGCTGCAACTGCAGCCCTTCCAGGTCCTGAACCGGAACAAATTGCCCAACCAATTGAGGAACCTCATGTTCCTCTTGATGTGGAGCTTCAGTATGAGCAACATACACTGGAGGGTGCTCAGGATAAATGAGAAGTAGCTCCTGAAGGTGCTGGTGGTTCAAATCAACACACAAATGATCCAGCACCGAGCTCTGCAGATGGTTGAAGGGAATCTGAAAAAGTCTCAGGTGTGAATTTCTATAATACTCTAAAACTCATATATATATATATATATATATATATATATATATATATATATATATTTCCCAAATAGAGACTAAGTATTGGCCAGTACCAACTCAATACTGACCAAAGTCTCAATCGAACTTTCAAATATATATCTTCTTATGGCCAACGTAGGTAGCCCACTACTACTATGCAACATTCAAACACTGAGCACCAAAATGATCACTGTCAGTCTACAGTTGTCTCAACATTTAAAGAGACAATGGTGGTTAATGTCACACTGACACCCTTTAGTGATGCTTGAATCATGTCCAACTTATTTTTGAGTTGGATCACATGATTTAAAAAGTGATCACAAACCCTTAAGCCACATTAGCCAAATATTTCCCATGGGGTTTTAGCCACATTTCTGTTATCACTCTGATACCGAGTGATAAACATTGAAAATTAAAAGAAGCACATCCCAGACTTCGCTTTCCCAAAACCAAACCTTTTTCAGAAATTGTGACCAATCCTACACTGAGCTACTTATATAATCAAAATCACTTTTTACTGAAAAACTTCTTACACATGCTTTGCACAAGTCCACAATATTTCATCATGAACCATATGAAATACAGACTTCAAAAATCTGTTTAAATGATTATAGAGTTAAACAACAACACAATTCTATTTGACAAACCTTTCTTTCTAACAAGTTTTATGTTTTTGTTTCTTTAGCACCATCTGTGCAGGGAAATCAGGCAGTACATGCTCCAGATGAACAGGTGACCCTGCAGACAATCATGCAGCAGATCTTAGCCATGCAAAACACACAAAACAACATTCTGGCCAGGATGGACACCATGAGTAGTGAGATTGACTCGCTAAAACAGTGAGTCGCACTACTCCAACAACAACATCAGCCTCCACCAACTCCACAGTCTTAACATGGTTGAAACAATGAAGAAGATGAATGAGGCAATGATACTGATCCAAGGAAATCACCCTCCAATGTCGATCCTGAGGGTGATACTGATGCTGCCACCGAGCCTATGCCCTCCCCTACACACGATGATCCAGAAGGGGACATAGGTGGTGATACTGAACCTCTTCCTTCCCCATCCAATGATAACAATAAGGGGGAGAAGAGACAAAGAGAAAGTGAGGTTGATCAACCTGAGCCATATGCTCAGGGGGAGAAAAGAAGAAAATTGAATGAAGATCAACCTAAACAACAACAACAACAACAACATCAGCAACTCACTCATACTGACCCACTTCGGTTCCAGTATGAGAGAAGAAGACAAAGAGGGAGGTCAGTCCTACAACAACTTGAAAAACCATCTGAGCCATCTGCTCAGGGGGAGACAAACACTGACCAAACTCAGCAAGTTAATACTGAGTCACCTGCTCCTGAAGAAAACAACTTGTAGATTGTGGTATACAGGCCATTCATCTGGCCCATTGCTGATGATGAAGACGAAGAACCCAATCCAGTGCCAGCTCAGAACTTCCTTAATTTTGCACTGGATGTGGCTGGTCAAGAAAGCTCTTCATCATCATCCTCCGATGATGAAGAGCCTCAGAAACAACCACACTCTCCTCATGCTGAAGTGGCTTCTAGAGCTCCTAGAAGGCCAATTACTAGAAGAATAACAAGAGTGGTCATGTCCTCTGAATCAAGTGACGAATCTGTTCATAATACTGAGGAGGTGACTGCTCAAGAGATTGAGGATGAGATTGAGGCTCAAAAGTTCTTCCCTATCAAGGAAGAAGATCCAGATACTGATACTGAGGCTAATGGTCCATCAACATCTCACAAAATAAGAAGAAAAGGAGATGATATTCTTCAACAGTATTGGAACATAGTGGCTCAAAGAACAAGGTATAGGGAGAACAGAACAGGTATGCTGAGAAACAGAACACTTCTCAGTGTGAGGGACATACACTGGCTAAACATTGACATCAACAAAATCAATGTCAAAATTGTTGAGAGGTCCATAGTTGCATTCTGCACTGGACAAGTCAGTCCTCCCATAAAGATCTTTCTTCATGATATCCAGAATATGGGGTTCCAAGACTGGGTCAAGATTGCAAAATTGATAAAGGAACTGCCATCAAGATCTTCTGAATCCTAAGTGATGATGGATGAGATATGGGTTGTTGCTGCAGTATGCTTTGAGAAAGGCATATTATATCAAGCAGATTACAGGGCACTCAGTGTGATGACTGAGGCTTACAAGAATAATAAACCTCAATGTCTTAACACATTCAGATTTTTTAACTCATACCCTGTACCTCCTAACCTTGTTTTCCAGGATCAAAAGAGCACCATATATCCAACCTCTAGATATATATACACTGACCTAGAGGATAGGGAGTGCTTTGTTACTGAAGAAGATCTGCCAAAAGCACCTATCAGTCAACTGGTGGGACTGAAGTGGATGATAACTAAGAAGGAGGATTCTTGGTTCAGAAAGAAGATTGTTGTTGTGCTCAACAACAGGAAGGATGAACTAAAAAGAAGAGAAGAGTTCATCCATATCTAGAAAGAGGTCTTCTATGAGCTTGAATCCATCAACAAACAATGATGAAGAAGACTATGCTGCCTAATTAGTTTTTGTTTAAATTTCTCTTTGTAATTGTCTTGTTATCAATAGATAGGGGGAGATTGTTAAGGCAAAAAAAGCCTTACCCTATTAAAATCTTAAGATAACAAGACAACCTAGACTAGCTTAGAATAGTTTGTAGAATATATTAGCTAAGTCTCGGTGTGATACTGAGTGGGCAGTATTGGCCACTTAGTATCAGTACTCAGCTTTGGAAATCCAATACTGAGTGGAAGGACTGAGTTACATTCTCATATGTAACTGACTAGATCAAATCCCTTGATCTTAGTCATTTTCCTTGTCCGGTCCTTCCGTTACTCCTTTGCCCATCTTGTAAGATCTCTATATCATTATCAATAGAGATCACTTGGCAAAGGAGTAAGACACTAATTTACACGTTCTTTCACATACTTTGTAATTGTGTAGTGGTCTTGTTTTTCCGCAACAAACCACACTTAGTGGAATATTACATTTGACTATAATCTTGTGTTCAATACATTATTTGTCTTAAGTAATCTAATTCTATCTGAATAATATACAAACCAGGGTTGTTGTGACCTAACATTAATTAATAGACTTTATTAATTAACTGTCCGTTAAATATTTAACTTAATATTTAACCATCCTCACAAATAATAATTAACTATTATTATTTATTCTCTTCATTATAATTAACTTAACTTAGTTAATTATTCCACATTACTTACTTTATTCGGTTGTCAATTATTGGGTGTGTAGTGGTGTGACCCTTTAATGCCTTATAACATTGGACATGATGACATGTGTACTTATCTGTGCACATAAATCTAACAAAACCTATATCAGTAGTAACACCAAACAGCAGTAACAACCAGACCTTAAACACCAAATCTGTATCAAAAGGTCATATGATTAGAAAAACTTATTCTTCAAAGGATGAACCCAAGACAAAAGAAGCTTGGGTTCCCAAAATGACCTAATCAATTTATTTTTGTGAAGAGTATCCATATACCTGAAGAAGGAAGAACATGGCATATTGATAGCGGATGCTCTAGGCACATGACTGGAAATCTTTAAATTCTAAGAGATTTCAAGTCCTTTGAAGGGGGATATGTTGCTTTTGGTGAAAATCCAAAAGGTGGTAAGATCACTGGTAAAGTTACAGTATCAAATGGCAAGATTACATTTGATGATGTATTTTATGTTGCTGAACTTACATATAATCTGGTTAGTGTCTCACAAGTATGTGATAAGAAGAACAAATTTCTTTTTACAGATATAGAGTGCATCATTCTTTCTCCTGATTTTATTATTGAAGAAAAATATGTTGTTTTAAGAACACCAAGGAGAAACAATGTGTATTGCCTGGATATAGGGGGATAACTCATTTCAACAAATGAGATCAACTGTTTTATATCCAAGGAAAACACCAATGAATCAGAACTCTGGCATAGAATGATGTGTCACACAAACTATAAAAACATGAATAATTTAGTCAAAAAGAATTTAGTAGTTGGTTTACCTCAAAAAGAATTCATGTGTGATCATCATTGTGTTGCATGCCTGAAAGGTAAACAACACAAGACTTCTCATAGGTCCATAAGTTTCGTCTTCTTCTTCTCAGGACAAGTGGTGTGTCTTCTGAGGACTCAGTATCAGGATCTGATGCCGTATGAGGAACATCAGGATCGTGTTCAATTTGAGGAATGTGTGGTGGTTCTTGTACCGGTTCTGGTTGAGCCACCATCATCTCAACATCTTGAACATCATTTCCACCATCACCACTATCATCATCATTATCATCATCATCATCATCATCATCATCATCATCATCTTCTTATTCAGTATGAGAATGTTCTTCATCGTTAATGTGTGCCTGTATAATAGCCCACATGGAGTGACTCAGTACAGGCTCTCCTTCCCTTGGCCTGTAAAAATATATCTTCTCATGTAAGGTAGGAATATCTGCTCTTGGACTATTAAATTCATCATATACATGAGCAGGCATAGAATGCTAAAAAAATTAGAGATAAAAATCTTCAAAAAGGAACATTGACTTCTCTGATTTGAGCTTGAACCAGAGAAGCAAGTTCATTAAATATTAATCTGGCATAATCAATATCCCTTACATGGTACATGGCATGGACAATCTGCATTCCAAAGTCATTGATTTGGTCTAGAGCTCTTGTCTTGTGGGTCATACACCGAATGATTGTAGAAATTAAGACTCCCCACATTGGACCAAACTCGTTTCTTTTAATTATGCCCGTCGTTCCTCTTCGTCCAATAAATGGTAACACTGAGCGAGCCTCTGTACGATCAACAAATGGCTCATACTGAGCGTGAGCGGGAAGCCTCAGTGTTTCCCGAATAATAGCTGTTGAAACAAAAGCCCTTCTTTGATCTCAAATAACCCAACCGGTAATCATGTTCGGAGAGTCAAGTTTAGCAGAGTACCAGAATTCACAGAGCATCTCCGGATAAATCGCTCGAGGAGATAAAATCAGTGCTCGAGTGATAGGACAGTGCTTCAAGTAAGTTTCGATGTGAGTGAATTCAGGACAAGCCCACGCCTGAGGAATATTAAAATTAGCAGTGAAGTTATTCCTCGCGAGTTTGGGTAATTCGTCCTTTCGAAACTGAGTCGCCGGTGCAGCCTCCGGTGCAAAGAATCTGTAATTTGCCATCTGCGATTGTGTTTAAGAAATTTGCTTGCAAAGGAAAAGTAAAATCATTAATCGCAGAGAGAATTTTAAGAGAAAGTATGAAATAACTGTTAGAAAGTTTGAAAGAAAGAAAAGAAATGGTTATTTATACTTAATTAGAGATAATTACGGTATTGGGAAGTAAAACCGGCTGATTTGACAGCTTTATCCTGTTCCAACGGTAACTTCCTTATTAAGAAAGGTTACCATTGGGGAGTATGAAGATTAAAGATCAGTTTTACCACTCCAGGACTCCAATACCGAGTTAAAAAAATTAAATTAAAAAAAATATTAAAAATCATAAAAACATTTAATTCAATCGATAAATTAATAAAAAATAAAAATTTATAACATTTGATAAATCAGACGAGTGATACTGAGCGGGTCAGTATTGGAACCAATACTGAGAGGTCAGTATCAGAAAATTTTAAGGAAAATTAAGGATTCAACATACCCAACTGTCCTAGTAAATACATAAACCTTTCCTCAGAGAGAGGTTTAGTAAATACATCGGCCAATTGGTCATCTGTAGGAACAAAATCTACCTCAACCTTACCCTTTTCCACATTATCTCGAATAAAGTGGTGTCTGATATCAATGTGCTTTGTTCTTGAGTGATGGACTAGGTTTTCAGTGATAGCAATAGCACTCTTGTTATCACAATGAATAGGTGTCTTCTGGAAATTGAACCCATAATCCATTAGTTGATACTGCATCCACAACAGTTGAGCACAACAACTTCCTGCAGCAACATATTCTACTTCTGTAGTGGAAGTTGCTACTGAGTTTTGCTTCTTGGATGACCAACCAACTAGTCTACCACCGAGGAATTGACATCCTCCACTTGTACTTTTCCTGTCCAACCGACAACCTGCAAAATCTGCATCTGTATACCCTTCAAGATCAAAGTTTGAATCTTTGGGATACCAAAGACCCATGTTAGGAGTACCTGAAAGATATCTAAAAATGCGCTTAACAACTTTCATATGTGATTCTTTAGGATCAGCCTGATACCGAGCACACAAACAAGTTGCAAACATGATATCAGGCCTGCTAGCTGTTAAGTAAAGTAAAGAACCAATCATACCTCGGTATGTGGATTGACATACTGGTTTACCAGTTTCATCTTTACTTATTTTATCCTGAGTACCCATAGGAGTGTACAGGGAAGATAAATTTTCAAATTTGTATTCCTTTAGCATGTCATGCACATACTTACTTTGATTTATGAAAGTGCCATCAGGCTTTTGATCAACTTGTAAACCAAGAAAGTAAGTAAGTTCACCCATCATACTCATCTGATACTGAGATGACATTATTTTAGCAAACCAGTCACACATTGACTTGTCAGTGGAGCCAAAGATAATGTCATCTACATATATCTGAATAAGTAAGATGTCAGAACCTTTCCTTTTTGAAATTAATGTTCTGTCAATTTAACCTCCTATAAATTTATTTTCAATTAAGTACTCAGACAGGGTATCATACCAGGCTCTTGGAGCTTGTTTGAGCCCATATAAAGCTTTATCAAGTTTGAAAACATAATTAGGAAATTTAGGATCAACAAAACCTGGTGGTTGTTTAACATAAACTTCCTCTTGTAGTTTTCCATTGAGGAAGGTACTCTTGACATCCATCTGATAAACTTTGAAGTTCTTGAAAGCTGCATATGCAAGATACAGCCTAATAGCTTCAATTCTTGCAACTGGTGCAAAAGCTTCATCATAGTCAATGCCTTCTTCTTGCCTGTAACCCTGAGCAACCAGTCTAGCTTTGTTTCTAATGACAACACCATCCTTGTCCATCTTGTTTCTGAACACCCACTTAATACCAATGATATTATTGCCAGCACGATGTGGTACTAAGTTCCAAACTTTGTTTCTTTCAAACTATGTCAGTTCTTCTTGCATAGCTTCTACCCAGTCTTCATCTAATAAAGCTTCATCAGCTTTCTTTGGTTCCATGGTAGATAAGAAGCTTGAGAAGAAGCAAAAAATTTCAGTTGCTTGGGGTTCAAACTCTAACTTTCTTCTTATTTGGACACCTTGTTCAATTGGACCAATAATATTAGAATGAGGATGATCTCTGTGTTCCCTTAGATTGTTTCCTAAGGGAGAATTTGAAACAAGGTCAACAATGTCTTGTTGTACTGATGTGTTGTCTGCCTGATACTGAGTTGAATTCTAGTCAGTATTAGACAGTTTAGGTTGCTGTTCTTCTTGAGTTTGCAGATCTGAGATGGATTCTTGAAAGGTACTGGAAGATTCACCTTCTTCATAGGTGGAATTGTTCAGATCAATTATTGGGAACTCAGTATTGGGGTTCTCAGTGATGAGAACCTCAGGATTTGATGCATTAGAGTTAGACTAAGTTAATTCTTGATCAGTGTCACTCATACCATGATCAACATAGTATGGGTGACACTTGGGCTGTTCAGCAATTGAGTTTTCTGGATTGCATAGAATTTCTATGCCACTGATGTCTTCTGTTGCTGAGGTAAAATGCTCATTCTGATCTTCATCAAACGTGACATGAATGGATTCTACAATCATCTTAGTTGAGATGATATACACTCTGAAAGCTTTAGAGTGTGGAGAATATCCCATGAACACACCTTCATTTGCTTTGGGAGCAAATTTGTTTAGATTTTGTTTAGTATACTGAGTAAAAAACACTTACTCCCAAAGATGTGGAAGAACTCCACATTAGGAACCTTGCCATTGTACAACTCATAAGGAGTCTTTTGATGTCTCTGGACTATTGTAGCTCTGTTCTGAGTAAAATTTGCACAATTGACAGCTTCTGCCCAGAAACTCAGTGCCAGTCCAGCATGGCATAACAAAGTTCTTGCAGCTTCAATCAATGTTCTATTCTTTCTTTCTACAACACCATTTTGTTGTGGTGTGTATGCTGCAGAGAAGTTTTGTACGATTCCTTTTTCTTCACAGAAATCTGCTAATACTGAGTTCTTAAACTCAGTACCATGGTCACTTCTAAGTTGCTTGACCTTGTTGCCTTTCTGAAGTTCTTCTCTTTTGATGAAGGCAACGATTTATGTTGTTGCATCTGATTTAGTCTTGAGAAAGATGACCCAAGTATATCTTGAGAACTCGTCTACTAAGACTAAAGTATAGATCTTTTTGGCCAATGATGGTGTGCTGATGGGGCCAAAAAGATCCATATGAATCATTGTAAGAGGTTCATTAATGGAGTGATTGACCTTTGACTTGAATGAACTTTTCTTCTGGTTGCCCATTTCACATGCTGAGCATAACTTATCTTTTGAATAAGTAATAGTGGGCAACCCTCTCACCAATTTCTTCATGCTGAGCTCATTTATATTTCTGAAGTTTATGTGAGAGAGTTTCTTGTGCCATAACCAGTGAAGTTCTGGCTTGACTTTAGACAGAAGGCAAACTCGAATAGTGGGGTCTATTTCAGATAGATTGACTACATAGACATCTTTTTCTCTTCTAGCAGTGAGTACAGGTTGCCCTTTATCATTGTAGATGATTCCTGTAACCTTTCTGAAACATGCTTCATTGTCATCATCACACATCTCACTGATACTGAGCAGATTGTGTTTGAGACCCTCTACATAGGCAACTCTATTAAAAGTTATGTTGCATGCCTTGATCACATCATACCCTCTTGTTTTTCAAATGGAATCATCCCAAACTTGACAGAAGTTGTTAGCAGCATTGACAGAATTTGTCATGTCAAGAAACTGTTGAGGAAGACTATCCAAGAACTTTTGAACAAGCTCTCCTTCCTCCTTCACAATGCCTACACTGATTAAATCATGGATAACAGTATTGAACCTGTTATAGAGAGTAGTGATGTCTTCATTTGTACATGAGAAGAAATTTTCATACTTCCTTCTCATGTTGCTCTTCCTCTGGAACTTCACCTTTGGTGTGCCTTCATAAGTGACTGATAGGCTATCCCACATAGCCTTTGTTGTTGGCAATTTCATAATTGCATTAAGTATTTCTTTGGTAACAGCATTACCAATCACTCCCTTTGCTCTGGAGTCTAGACTGAATAACTGACGGTCAGTATTAGTCCAGGTGTGTTTCAGTTTAGGAACTGTTCTTGTGCTCTCAGGAGCATCATCAGTAGCAGCAACGGGTTCCACAGTTTGTGGAATGATTGGACCATCATTCAGCACAGTCAGCATCTCATGGTAAATAGATTCAAGATACCACTGAGCTTTAAGCTTCCATTGATGAAAGTCTTTTCCATCAAAGATGGGCACTCCCTTACCAGACATAACAGGTGCTATGATTGTAGACATTTTGGATTTTTGAGTGTTGGAGGGATAAGTATAGGGAATGGCTGCCAGGGTGATAGATCGACTAAATAAGGATCAATTTAGCCTGCTCTGATTACCAGTTGTTAGGTCACAACAACCATGGATTACTTATATAATTGATGTTATAATTACACTTAAGACAATTAAAGTGATAAACACAGTATTAGAGTCAAATGTGTAATTCCACTAAGTGTGGTATGCTGCGAAAAAGCAATACCACTGATCAATTACAAAGATGTTATCGTGTAAAGTAAATTGGTGAGTTCTCCTTTGCAAGATGATCTCTCTTTATAACAATATAGAGATCATACATAATGGGCAAAGGAGTAACCGAAGGACTAAACTAAGGAAAAGGCTAAGATCAAGGGATTTGATCTTAGTCAGTTACAATACTGACTGTAACTCAGTCCTTCTACTCAGTATTCAATTTCCAATACTGAGTGCTGATACTGAGTGGCCAATACTGGCCAAACTCAGTATCACACCTAAACTTAGCTAATTTATTCTACTATTTATTCTAAGCTAGTCTAGGTTGTTTTGTTATCTTAAGATTAAAACGGGTAAGGCTTTTTGCCTTAACAGAGGTTAAGCCAACAGAGTTGATAGACATTGATCCTAAACTGGTACTTAACAGAAAACCAATGACAGGTGAATCCTCAACTCCAACTGCCAAGAAAAGAAAAGCATTAGATGTTGCAAAAGAGGCAAGGAAGAAAGCAAAACAAGACTTCCCCATTCTTGATACCCCTCAAGCACTTCAACAAGAAAATCCAATAATCAACTAGAGGGTATTAAACAATATAATTGATATTATAAGACAAGACATGTCAATTCAAAGATTTAGAGCTTGGAAGCCTATGATGATGTCACTATCCAGAAGTGATGTTATTACTATGTTAACCATTGGATTACCTAGAATGGCCAATGATGCAGGGAAGAATTCAGGAGCTGGATACATAACAAAAATGATAGATGCTGCATTTCATCCAGAAAGATCACCTGAAAGATTTACAAATACAGAGCATGTCTATGCTTGGAATGTTCTACCTTCTATGAACATGTACTTCTTTGAAAGGGCAGATAAAAGATGTGATAATCATTCAGAACAAGCAATATACCAAGCTACATGTTGCTCATTCATCAGACCACATGATGCTGCTATGTTTTCTGAGAAATATAATTATTTTCTTCAAAAGAATAAGAGATTCATAGTTGAACAAAGAAGAGAAAGGAATCAAAGAATTAAAGAAGGTGATGAAAGAAGAGCAAAATTATTAGAAGAGAAGAAGAGAAAAGAGAAAGAAGAGAAGAAAAAGAAACTTGATTAATTCAAAGTGAATTAACAAGTTTAGGGGGAGATTGTTAGGATAAATAAGAGTTAATACTGATAATGCAGTTGGTACTGACAAAGACTTGATGCTGCTACAAGAGTTAGTACTGATGGGGCAGAATTACAAAGATACTACTGATCTTGGATATACTACTGACGATCGCATATACTACTGATGTCGATAAAAGGAACAGATCGTGTCCGAGATTCTAGCAGAGTTAGTTTAGAATGTTTATATTTTGTAATTCAAATTGTAATCTAGTCCTAGAATAACTAGGGTATAATGTGTTGGATTTATGTGCACAGATAAGTACACGTGTCATCGTGTTCAATGTTATAAGGCACTAAAGGGTCACACCACTACACACCCAATAATGGACAACCGAATAAAGTAAGTTGTGTGGAATAATTAACTAGTTAAGTTAATTATAAAGAAGAGAATAAATAATAATAGTCTAAATTATTATTTGAGGATGGTTAAATATTAGGTTAAGTATTTAACGGACAGTTAATTAATAGTCTATTAATTAACTAGTAATAGTCCAAGGGTTTAAAGTGTTAATAGGAAGTTTAATTATGAGATTAATCATAATTAAACTCCAAGGACTAAGCCGTAACATCTAGCCTTATAAATAAAGGGCTTATGTGAGGGTTTAGGGGTTAATCACTTTACACACTAAAAACCCTACACCCTCCCTCTCTCTCTCTCTCTCGGCCGATCGAACGAAGGAAGAACCCCATAGGGTTCTTGGGCTTTCTTGTGGATCGACGAACACACACACACACGAGTTCTAGTGTGTTGCTTTGTTGGTACAACGCGGTCTTGCAGCGTATCCAGCTGGTGCAGTAGAGGTGGATCATTCTTTAGCAATCTAAAGGTAATGTTCTTAACCTTCTTCTTCTTCTTGTGATCCCATTGTTTAGTAGAGATCCAATAATGTGGGATTCAAGCTCCGCCATGTGAATCCTACAAGGTTTTCCTACATTGGTATCAGAACTTTCTACTAGTCTCAATGGGATTCAGTTGAGTTTCTTTTCATCTAGAAAAGAACCCTAGAAAATTTGAAATCCAAGTATGTGTTCTTCAAGTTTTGAATGAACATTGGATTAAATAGGGTTCTAGATAAAAAGAAATTAGGTTTCTTTTTCCCTCCTTTGTTTTTTCGAAATTTCGCATATATACATATACATTATTAAGTCTTTTTTATCTTAGAAAGAAACCTAGTAAATTTGATCCAGGAAAATTCTTCAAGTTTATGAGCAATTGGATTGAATAGGTTTCAAGATAAAAGAAATTAGGTTTCTTTTTTTTAGTAAGAAAAACCCTAGAATTTTGATCCAAGAAAATTGTTCAAGTTTATGACCAATTGGATTAAATAGGATTTTTTAGATAAAAAGGGAAAAGCTTATTATTATTATTATTATTAATTAATTAAAAATTAAAGCGGGAGTCGAAACCAAACTAACCGAGATTCGGTTGAGACTTGGTTCGACGACCAAGTGGTCGACCGAATCCAAGCCCACCGAGTTTCGGTTGGGTGATGGTTCTTGGTGACCAAGATATCTTATTTAGGGTACAAGATTTTATGTAACCTAAATCAGGAATAAAGAATCTACAAGACTTCATGTAAGATTTTTTTCACTTATTAAGTCAATCTATGTAAATCTTTTGATTTTTTGATTAATTAACAAGAATAAAATCAAAGTGATAGATTTACGTATATCTCGACTAGTTTAATTATTTTTTTTAATTATTAATAAATAGATAATAAATTATTAAAACTCAAGATAATTTCAAAATTAAGGGGGAAATTGAAATCAGTTGTTATGGGTAATTTAATAATTATCAGTTTGGTAATTTAATATTATCAGTTTATTTAATTATTAAGTATGACATAACCCAAAAGTCGAGACATTGTGTTTATTTATAATTTTTAAATTTTTCGAATTTTTATATAGTTTTCAGAAATTAATAAAATTTTTATTTTTAAATATACAAAACACAAAACCAAGTCTTTGGGGTTATGACATAGCAATTTTTGAAATTGCATGTATTTATTTTATGGTGATTATAAACATTTTGTTTAGAAAAAACCAAGTTCTAATAAATTAATAATGGTGATTAAAAACAGTTTGTTTAGAAACCAAGTTTTAAAATAATAATAGTGATTATAAAAAGTTTGTTTAGAAAACCAAGTTTTTAAATTAATAATGGCAAAGTAAACAGTTTGTTTATAAACCAAGTTTTAAAAAGTACAAATTGAAAGTGGAATTTATAAACAGTTAGTTCATAAAACCAAGTAATTTTAAAAGGTTAAAAACTGGCTAACGTTTTTCGAACAAAGGAAAATCCTTTTTAGAAAATCTAAAATCAGAGTGCAACCCACCTAATGGAACACATCACTTGTTCAACGATATTCACATTGTAAGGAGAAAGAACCTTAGATGTGGATTCAATTCATTGCGAGTGTTAGGGTGCGTAGGGTCTTGTGATAATCGGGAGTCCCGGCGCAAGGCATCGCACTGTCTTAGGTGGTACGATCTATTTTGGTGATAATCGGGAGTCCCGGCCCAAAATGCACTAGAGGGATTAAAACATGTACAAGTTTGTTGTTCAACTTGATATCTCGAACATCTAGGAATCGTTTCTAGTCTAGAGGCGATAGGTATGGCTATACCTACCAGAAATTGCGTGGCTCTAATGGGAACTGCCCAAACCTTGCATTAGAGGGCGTGAAATATGGATCCTAGTCTAACTATTATTCTTAAAAGGTAATAATGTTAGAAGTTATTTATTTTTCTAATCATACTAACTGTTTGTTGTTTTTGTAAAAGATGTCTGTACCGTCAGAAATTCCGTTTTACTCACCAAATGAATCGCGAAAGTTCATCACTGGAAAATGGAAGCTTACTGGTCCGAACTACAAGGTTTGGAAAGTGCATTTTAGGAGTTACCTAAAAGCATAGAATCTACTGTACGTGATAGCTAGACGAGGTGCCCAAGGGACAACTAGGGCAAGATGCCCAGGATGATGAGCTTGACGCTTATTATCAGTATCTGGCTGATGAATCACAAGTTATGTCGATTCTTATTCTTACTTCATTATCAGAGCTTACTGATAATCTACGAAAGAAACCATGTTATGAGTTTGTCCAGTATCTTGAGGAGACGTTTAAAGATAATACTGAAGAAAGTAAGCAGTTCGTTTTGCAAGAAATCTTTTCGTCAAAGACGAAAGATGATCAACCATTGAGTCACCATCTTATTAACATAAGAAGGTTACTAGATTGTCTCACCCTAGTTACTGGCGCATCAAACCAGCATGAACAAGTCTTGTTCTTGTTTGGATCTCTCACTCAGTACTATCAGGACAAGGTAGTACGTTTAGTCGGGAGTTTTGATCTGAGTGTCGCAGGTCTACACGAGAAGCTCTTTTTATATACGCGATGTTCAAAGTCTAGAGGAAGAATCTCTCCCCGAGGTTCCAATGGATGAGTTCGATGTATGGTTGAGAGACTTTGCTGATTTGTGTTGCCCAGCTTGTGGCAGCAAGGATATTTGCAAGCACACGTCTGATGTGGGACTGTTGGACGCTAACTTTGTCAGCGATTCAGGTATCTTCATGATTGATTGTCTTGTTACTTCTAGTGAATCCTGGGTATTGGATACCGGATGTGGTCATCACATTTGCAATCATTTGCAGGGATTTAAGAAGAACAGGAGGCTGGGACGAGGAGATGTTGAACTACGAGTAGGCGAAGGTTCCAAAGGTTCCAAGGTTGGAGCTAAAGCCGTAGGAACATATCTTCTCAAGTTGCCTTCAGGAAGAGTTTTGGAACTTAAAGATTGTTATTATGTTCCTAGACTTATTAAAAATGTTATTTATTTTGATTTACTTATAGACAGTGGTTTTTTATAATAAGTTTTATGGAAAAACAAATTCGTGTTTAAAAGATCACATTTTATATTGTAAAGCAAATTCTCATAATGGTCTATACACGTTAAATCTAAATAACATAGAACGAGACGTTTATCATATAAGTAAAAGATCCAAGAGTAACTTGAATCAAACTTATCTTTGGCACTATCGTTTAGGTCATATAAACGAGACTCGCATAAAGAAGCTCCACGATGATGGAATTCTAGAGCCATTTAATTTGGAATCATATGCAAATGCGAAGCTTGTTTATCTGGCAAGATGACAAAAGACCCTTTCAACCACTACAATGAAAGGGTAGGCGAGTTGTTAGGGATTGGACACACAGATGTGTGTGGACCCATTACTCCAGAAGCCAAAGGTGGATACCGCTACTTCATTACCTTTACTGACGACTTCAGTAGGTATGGTTATGTCTTTCTTATGAGACTAAAGTCTGAGAGCTTTGACAAGTTCAAAGAATATCAGAGGGAAGTAGAGAACCAACTGGGCAAGAAAATAAAGTCACTTCGGTCTGACCGAGGAGGCGAATATTTGAGCCAAGAGTTCGACGATCATTTGAAGGAATGTGGGATTGTTTCACAACTCACACCTCCGTATACACCTCAGATGAATGGTGTATCAGAAAGGAGGAATCGCACCTTGTTAGACATGGTACGTTCAATGATGTGTTGCGCCCCACTACCACTATCATTTTGGGGACATGCACTCGAGACTGCAGCATTCACACTGAATAGGGTTCCGACCAAGTCGGTAGAAAAGACTCCGTTCGAGCATTGGACGGGTAAAAAGCCAAAATTGTCTTTTCTCAATATTTGGGGTTGTGAAGCATACGTTAGACGTAACTTCACAGACAAACTTAACCCTAAGTCGGATAAGTGTATCTTCGTTGGATATCCAAGGGAAACCTTAGGAAACTATTTCTATCATCAAGAAGGCAACAAAGTATTTGTTGCTCAGAAAGGTGTCTTCTTGGAGGAGAAGTTTCTAGGAACTGAAACTCCAAGAAAAGAAATAGAGCTTCAAGAAATTGAAGAGAATGAAGATCCACCTACGACATCAGTCGAACCAGTGGTTCAACAGAGAATTGTTGATTCCCAACCAGACCCACAGGTTGAGGAAGAAGAAACACGCAATCCGCGTAGGTCCCATAGACCACGCCAAGAACCAGATAGGTATCTTGTATTCTTGATCGATGAAGATGATGGAAGTCTACTAGAACCATTAACCTACAGCGAAGCTGCTGACGGCATAGAGTTTGAAAGATGGCTTGAGGCTATGCAAGCAGAGATGCAATCCATGTATGACAACCAAGTATGGGTGTTATCAGACTTGCCACCACAGTCACGTGTTGTTGGATGCAAGTGGGTTTTCAAGAAGAAAACTGACGTGGATGGGAAAGTGCATACTTACAAAGCACGACTTGTCGCGAAGGGTTTCACACAAACACATGGTGTGGATTACTCTGAAACCTACTCGCCTGTCTCGATGCTTAAGTCTATTAGAATTCTTATGGCCATATCAGCATATTACAACAATGAGATATGGCAAATGGATGTTAAAACCGCCTTCCTTAATGGGGAGTTGAATGAGGACGTATTCATGATACAACCGGATGGTTTTACTGATCCAAAGAATCCTGATAAAGTATGCAAATTGCTAAAATCTATTTAAGGATTGAAGCAAGCATCTAGAAGTTGGAACTTACACTTTGACAAAAGAATCAAAGAATTTGGTTTTGTCAAGAGTGAGTTCGAGGCGTGTGTCTACACAAAATTCAGTGGGAGCATAGTAATTTTCCTAGTCTTGTATGTTGACGACATACTGCTCATAGGAAACTATATACCAGCATTACAAGGTATAAAATCCTGGCTAGGTAAATGTTTCCAAATGAAGGACTTGGGAGAAGCCGCGTTTATACTAGGTATAAAGATCTATAGGGAAAGATCTAGGAGGCTTATTGGACTTAGTCAAAGTACATACATTGACAAAGTACTGAGGAGATTCAGTATGAGTGATTCCAAGAGAGGTTTCATTCCAATGACACATGGCATTACACTGAGCAAAGCTCAGAGTCCTACATCTAGAAAAGAACAAGCTAGGATGAGTTTGGTACCATATGCTTCGGAAATTGGATCGATCACGTATATCATGTTATGTATTAGGCCCGATATTGCTTACTCCATAAGTCTTACGAGCAGATATCAAAAGAATCCTGGTGAACCCCACTGGGGGGTTATCAAGAACATCCTCAAATATTTGAGAAGGACGAAAGAAATGTTCTTGGTCTTTGGAGGTTCGATGGAATAATTGCGTGTAACTGGTTACACTGATGCAAGCTTCCAAACCGACAGAGACGATTACAAATCTCAATCGGGATTTGTGTCACACTAAACGGAGGAGTTATATCTTGGAAGAGTCAGAAACAAGATATGATAGCAGATTCGACTACAGAGGCTGAGTACATTGCGGCAAATGATGCTGGAAAGGAAGCCATGTGGCTTAAGAATTTTATCGAGGATCTTAGAGTTATTTCCAGTATCTCTAGACCCATCGAAATATTCTGTGATAACAATGGAGCAATAGCGCAAGCTGTTGAGCCAAGAGAGCATCAAAAGACCAGGCATGTGCGCATAAAATATCACCTCATACGTGAGTATGTTAGAGAAGGTGATATTGTTATTAAGAAAAAACCAACGGATGACAACGTTGCTGACCCGTTGACAAAACCACTAGCTGGACCAAAGCATGAGAAACATGCACACGCTATAGGCATGCAGTACCTAGATATTGGTTGCTAGTAATTTTGATTATGATCCATAGACATGTTTGAAATCGCTATATTATGTAATAACATTTCGTGGGATTGAAATAGAAAGTTTTACGTAATATTTTCACATTGTCTATTCTTAACATGTTTTAAATCTATCCTTGATACGCAAACTTTTGAGTATCTAAATGGCTGTGGTTGCTTGAATTTAGTGGGAGCTAGATTCAGGAGTTAATACCATTATGAATATTTATCTATTTCATAGTTATTGAATAGAGATACAAATGTTGTTAAAATAAATATTCATAGATGTTTACAGAGTTTTCTAAACATTAGACGTGACCAAAAGATCGAGATTACTTCATGGAGCCCAAGCATAAGTAATTTCGAGTAGATGTCCTCTAACCTGAGACATTTGGTTTGAGACGCGATGACCTCTGATCTTTAGCATTTATCTAACGTCACACCGTAAAAGGGTGATCATAAGGAACTTGACTAAGACAGCGGAAGTCGTGGGCAAGATAACGCAAATAGTCAAGATGGAATTTGCACCTTCTTTAATTAGAAGAGATATTTCATGGCCGCTCGACGATTAAGACTACTGAAATGCGTGGCCGCGCTCAGAGAATAATTAGATCATTCGGTAATCCGTTACTGCAGAAAGTCAAAATCAGTGTCAAGAAAATTCGAGTATATAGAAAAAGATCCCTGCTCCATGTCTATTACTCAAATTAAGAAATATCATGATGCGAAAGGAAAATCTGTTAGTTTTATTCATTTTATGAATATTATCTCTGGATGTAAGAGTTCTTATAACGTGGTTATCCTAAATGTCTGGCTAGGGACCGCTTTAGGCCAACGATGATCAGTAAGTGATACTTAACTTGCACAAGTGGGAGTCTGTTGGATTTATGTGCACAGATAAGTACACGTGTCATCATGTCCAATGTTATAAGGCACTAAAGGGTCACACCACTACACACCCAATAATGGACAACTGAATAAAGTAAGTTGTGTGGAATAATTAACTAGTTAAGTAAATTATAAAGAAGAGAATAAATAATAATAGTCTAAATTATTATTTGAGGATGGTTAAATATTAGGTTAAGTATTTAACGGACAGTTAATTAATAGTCTATTAATTAACTAGTAATAGTCCAAGGGTTTAAAGTGTTAATAGGAAGTTTAATTATGAGATTAATCATAATTAAACTCCAAGGACTAAACCGTAACATCTAGCCTTATAAATAAAGGGCTTATGTGAGGGTTTAGGGGTTAATCACTTTACACACTAAAAACCCTACACCCTCCCCCTCTCTCTCTCGGACGATCGAACGAAGGAAGAACCCCATAGGGTTCTTGGGCTTTCTTGTGGGTCGACGAACACACACACACACGAGTTCTAGTGTGTTGCTTTGTTGGTAGAACGCGTTCTTGCAGCGTGTCCAGGTGGTGGAGTATAGGTGGATCATTCTTTAGCAATCTAAAGGTAATGTTCTTAACCTTCTTCTTCTTCTTGTGATCCCATTGTTTAGTAGAGATCCAGTAATGTGGGATTCAAGTTCCGCCATGTGAATCCTACAAGGTTTTCCTACATAATGTTAGGCTTCAATTACTATTATATATAGTTCCTTACGAATTGTAAACGTACGTGTGTATTCCCGGTCATTAATATACATTGAAGCTTTTTGTGAAAACTGTGTTCATAATATTGTTCTTACAATTTACAGTTATTCATTGTTCTTATTCAATCAACATAGTGTTAATCCGCTGTAACTGCTATTATTGAATAGATCTGTGATTCAATAACTATTTAAGTTATTTGATCCTAACACATTTTCAATTGTTATTCGTAAACTACTTTTGATGTTGCGTTTTTGCTCCTTTTAAACTACTTTGCTACTGCAGTTTTGGTGTCTGTAAATTATGAAGATATATTGAGAATATGATGGATGTTTGTTGCTGCAAAGTCTTTCAAGTATTTAATTAGTTTGCGGGTGCATTTATTTGGTTTTGTAGGTGATATATTAGTATCTTTTTAATGGTTAAGTTTATAATAATAGAGCATAAGATGTGGAAAGGTATGTTATAGCTATATTATAATATTTTTGAGGTTATAATTTGGCTATAACAGGAGTAGGGAAAAGTGGCTTTCTATTGTTATAACCAAAGTAATTTTATAGAGGTCCCACATTTGTTATTATATGTATTTTGATTGGTCAAAACACCCCCCCCCCCCCCCGGCTTGTTCCCTTTGGCGATCGTTGTAGCTACGGCGAAAGTAATAACGCGAAGATAAACGGTGTGCCATGGCGTCGTTATTGCACACATTCGGGCTATAACGGGGGCTTAAAGCCCCCACACCTTGCCCTATTAGTTCGTCTATTTATAAGTTAAATTTGGTTTTAAAATGAGTAAGCATATACTCTTATACAAAGTAAAATTAACAGATAAAATATACATAATAACTAAGGATGAAAACAATTTAGATACAATCAATAGAATAATACATGTCGCACATATAGTTAGACATGCTACATGAAATATTTACCGTCTTTTGGGTGTCGTACAAAATTCTCGTGACTTCGTGCGTTGTACTTTTTACTAGTTTCTTATACTTCTTCGTTTCATTATAAGTGATACACTTTTCATTTCGGGGTGTTTCAAAATAAGTGATAAACTTTGAAATTTGTCTTACTTTATTAAAAAATAGTGAGCATCATACCACTAACTATCTCTTATAAACATTATTAAACTCACTAATATGTGAGACTTATTACTCACAGACTATCTAATTTAATCTTCTTATTATTTGTTGTAAATCTTTTATCTTAAAAGTATAAAATTCGTGTATTACTTATTTTAAAATGAAGTAAAATCAAACAAAACATTGAAACACAAGGACATATTTAAATAAATGTTAAACCATATGAGGTATTTTAAAATGAAGTAAAATCAAACAAAACATTGAAACACAAGGACATATTTAAATAAATGTTAAACCATATGAGGTAAAATGTAGGGACGTTCAAGAAGGTCCATCATTTTTATCAAGTCCCGAAGAACAAATCTCAATCATTGGTCTATAATATCTAATGGTCAAGATTAATTACATATTTTATACATAAAGGGGTATTTTGATCATCTGGCACTTAAAAGTTTTTTTATTTTAGGTTTTTTTTATTTTAAAATTTTTGATTTTTTTAGTTTTTATTTGAGGAGTATTTTGGCCATTTTGAAAAAAATATTTTTCTTATTTTTTATTTTAAAATTTTTATATTTTTTAAAAATTTTTATTTTTTTATTATTATTTTTTAAAAAATAATTATCTTTAAAAAACATATTTTTCTTTCGTTAATAACACATAATGTGATTGCATAGTGAATCACATGTGATTGCATAGTGAATCACATGTGATTGCATTCTGAATCACATGTGATTGAACTAAAACTTCAAATGTGATTAAATATACAATCACATATAATTGTACACTAAAATCACATGTGATTACATTAAAATCACATGTGACTAACTCATACACGAATTATCAAATAAATATTATTTTTTAATAAAAAAATTAATAAAAAAAATAAAAATAAGGGTAAATTACAGAAATTGTCCCTGAGGTATTCCAGATTCTGGATTTTTGTCCCTAAACTTTTTTTCCGTTTTTTTGTCCTTAACATTTTTAAGATTCCACTTTTATGTCCTTCCGTCCAAAAATTAAAAAAAAAATAATAAAATAAATAAAAATAAAAAAATAATTTAAAATAAAAATAAAAAATAAAAAAAATTAAAATTTTTTTAAGTGCCAAATGACCAAAATACCCCTTCATAATAAATAAACAAAAAAATAAAAATTCTAAAATAAAAAATAAAAATTTAAAAAAATAAAAAATATATTTTTATTTTTAAAAAATGACCAAAATACCCCTCAATATATAAAATATGTGATTAATCTTGACCACTAGATCTTATTGATTAATGGTTGAGATTTATTACTCGGGATTTCGTAAAAATAATGGAACTTTTGAACGCAACTCGTAAAATGTAATTTTTTAAACTTTTAATTAAAATTGAAGCATATACCGTATATACTGAACTACTTCTAAACCCAAAACATCCTGCATCTATAGATTGTACATCACGCATCATTAAAAGCACCTTTCTCTGGAGTTCAACATTTAACTTCTGGAAAACGTAAAACTATAAAAAGTATCCAGTCACATCCATTTTTGCGAAAGAGAGAGAAAAGGAGATAGAGTCGGTTACAGTCTAGAGCATCTCCAATAATAGTTTTTAAAAAAGATTTTTATTATTCAAATAAACTTTTAAAAGATTTTTTACTATTGAAATAAGTAGTTTTTTTAAAAACTTTTGCAATGACTTTTATTCTATTAACCTTTTAATGCACTATTTATGATAATCTTTTTTAATCCCTCAATGTTTAATATCTTTTCATTTTAAACATTATACTTCCTCCGTATCAAAATATCCAGTCACATCCATTTTTGCGAAAGAGAGAGAAAAGGAGATAGAGTCGGTTACAGTCTAGAGCATCTTCAATAATAGTTTTTAAAAAAGATTTTTATTAGTCAAATAAGCTTTTGAAAGATTTTTTACTATTGAAATATGTAGTTTTTTTAAAAACTTTTGCAATGACTTTTATTCTATTAACCTTTTAATGCACTATTTATGATAATCTTTTTTAATCCCTCAATGTTTAATATCTTTTCATTTTAAACATTATACTTCCTCCGTATCAAAATAAGTGACACAAATTGGCTTACACATTTTTTGAGGTAAAAGATTAAAGTAGAGGTCAAAATAGATTAAAGTACATAATTAGTGGAGAATGGGTCCCACTTTTCTTGAATAAAGTGATATTAATGAGTTTTAAAAGTAAAAGTAAGGGTATAAGGGTAATTTCAATTTATTAAAGTGGATAGTTAGTGGGTATGGGTCCCACTATTTTTACCAAATAAGGAAAGTTTTCAAAGTGTGTCACTTATTTTGATACACCCCAAAATGGAAAGTGTGTCACTTATTTTGATACGGAGGAAGTATATATTATTATATATAAATTCTTTACTTTTTTTAATATTTGGAATGTAATGTTTCTATCTATTTAGATATTATTGTCAATTATTATAATATTTTTGTATGAAATATTTCTAAAAAATATTTAGTTTTATAAGATGTTAAAAAATTGTCAATTTATATATAAGGGGTATTTATGAAACATTTAAGATTATTAACGCGAAATGGGGGCAGAGCAAGCCAAAATTGTTAATATCTTTTCATAGTTAGCCCGGTAAACCAGACAACCTGGAAATCCTTATTATTTTATTGCCTGGAAGAAAGTAGATCCATAGGACAAAGCACGAACCTTACCCAACCAACTCTTGACTCGGATTAGAAATATTATAAAAGAAAACTTTTAAAATGATTAATTATTGGAGATACTATTTAGTAATAACTTTTTGATTTAATGAAAGGTTGATGTGACAGAAGTAATAAGCTTTTGTGAGGTTAACTATTACCATACTCGAAAGGCGAAACAAATTGATGATGAACAAACCGGGTCAAATGTTAAACCCGAACCATTTTCCCATTTTTCATATAGGTTATTTATTAATTTCAGCAAGTAAAGACGGTGTCTTACTTGTTCGTTCTTATCCTCTTTCACCATACCACACCACCACCTTCTTCTCCAATTTAATCTACAAAATGTTCGAATATAAAATCGCCCATGAATTTCCCATTTTACTGTTCAAATATTTATTCACACCTCTGTAACACCTACTCATAATAATTTCTTCATTTTGTTATTATAATGTTGTCAAGATCATCGTTTAATTTGCTTAATCTTGATGATTATTCCTGCGTTGTTGATCGCCCTCGAATTCCTAGAATCATGACGGTACCCGGAATTCTAACGGAGTTTGAATCGGATCATTCATCCGACGTTGTTTCGTCTGTCAACCCAGAACGCCGGATTATTGTCGCAAACCAGTTGCCGGTGAAAGCTCACCGCCACGGAGAAGCAGACAAATGGGTATTCGAATATGACCCGGATTCGTTAGTGCTCCAATTGAAATCCGGGTTCCGGCCCGACGTTGAGTGCGTCTATGTCGGATCTTTAAATGTGGATATTGACCCGTCGGAGCAAGAAGAAGTGGCGCAAACTTTGTTAGATAAATTCCGTTGTGTACCCACTTTTTTATCTTTAGAAATCCAGAATAAATTCTATCATGGGTTCTGTAAACATTACTTATGGCCTCTGTTTCATTACATGTTACAGGTGACCCGAACCCATGGGGTCAGATTTGATCGGGTCGCATGGCAAGCTTACGTGTCTGCTAACAAAGTATTCGCAGACAAAGTAATGGAAGTGATTAACCCAGATGAAGATTACGTTTGGATACATGATTATCATCTCATGGTAATGCCTACTTTTTTGAGAAAAAGATTTCACAGAGTTCGGGTCGGGTTTTTCTTGCACAGCCCATTTCCATCATCCGAATATACCGAACTTTACCCGTTCGAGACGAGATCCTTCGAGCTTTATTGAATTGTGATTTAATCGGGTTTCATACATTTGATTACGCGAGACATTTTCTTTCGTGTTGTAGCAGAATGTTAGGGCTTGATTATAAGTCTAATAGAGGATATATTGGTCTTGAATATTATGGTAGAACAGTTAGTATCAAGATTTTGCCCGTTGGAATCCATATGGGTCAGATCGAATCCGTGATATCGTCAACCCAAACCGCTAAAAAAGTTGAAGAATTGAAGAGAATTTATAAGGGGAAAGTTGTGATCTTGGGTGTTGATGATATGGATATGTTTAAAGGAATTAGTTTGAAGTTTTTTGCAATGGGTCAATTATTGGAGGACTACCCTGATTTAAGGGGCTCAGTGGTTTTGGTTCAGATTGTGAACCCGGCCCGAAGCAGGGGACAAGACATTCAAGAAGTCGAAAATGAGACCCGAAATGTGGCTAATGAGGTCAACGAAGATTCGATCAAGATGGGTATGACCCGATTGTGTTTGTCAACGGGCCCGTTTCGACGAAAGATAAAGTTGCATACTATGTGATATCCGAATGTGTTGTTGTGAATGCGGTTTGTGATGGTATGAATTTTATGGTATGAATTTGGTGCCTTATAAGTACACCGTTTCAAGACAAAGTAGTCCCGAGTTAGATAAAGCATTAGGAATCAAAGAACCAAAAGATAGAAAAAGTGTGATTATAGTATCGGAATTCATCGGGTGTTCACCGTCTTTAAGTGGTGCAATTCGGGTCAACCCGTGGAACATTGACTCGGTCACCGAGGCTATGAGTTTAGCCATCACAATGCCCGATAACGAGAAGAAACTAAGGCACGAGAAACATTACAAGTACGTTAGTTCTCATGATGTTGCATATTGGGCCAAAAGTTTCGATCAAGATCTCGAACGGGCTTGCAAGGAGCATTTTCACAAGAGATGTTGGGGGGTCGGGTTCGGGCTAGGGTTTCGGGTTGTGGCACTCGGGTTCAACTTTAGGAATCTATCGGTTGAACACATTGTATCGGCTTATAAAAAGTCAAATAGCCGATTGATTTTACTCGATTACGATGGTACGGTTATGCCGCAAGCATTGGTTGATAAAACTCCTAGCAAAGAAGTTATATCAATCTTAACCACAGTGGCGGTTTTAGAGGGTGGGCAGGGTGGATAGATGTCCACCTTAAAAGTTTTCCGATTTGTATAAATTTTTTTATGTATGAACTCATTTTTGGCTTTTGCTTATAATGTATGAGCGATAACTAGTTCACGTTGTGTATTAGCTTAGTGGTTAGCTCATATATCTTAAACATATAACATTAAGTTCAAGTCCCTTTCATATGCATATTTTTTTTTAAATTTATTTTTTCATTATTTCCTTTTTAATGTTTTTTTTGTTGTATTTTTCACTAAAATTTTCTTTTCTTTTGATTAATTTCCTCTTTTTTCTTACTTTAAAAATGTTGTGTTTGCAATGTATTTGATTTCATATGTATTTTAACTAGTGACATATTAGTCCACATCATTCATATATAAACACTTTAAAAAATTTCTTCAACGTTATAAATTTTGTTTTATGATTAGACTGATTTAATTGTTGAATTAACTAACAAGCGAATTTTGATTTTGAGTGATTTAATTTATAATTAGATTTTCTTCAAACTAAAATTGATCATTTGATTTTGTTTACGATTTAACATTGTAAAATATCACTTAAGAATCTGGCTTCCACTCTAAAATTTCGCCCACCTTTGAAAATTTTCCTGGTACCGTCACTACTTTCAAATGACCCTAAAAATGTGGTGTTTATCGTTAGTGGTAGAGGGAAAGATTTGTTAAGCAAGTGGTTTGATTCGGTTAAGAATCTTGGGTTATAGGCGGAACACGGGTGGTTGACTAGGTGGCGGGGTGATTTGGATTGGGAATGTTGTGGCGGCCTAACGGTGGATGCCAACTGGAAAAAGGTGGCGTTACCGGTTATGGAACATTATTCTGAAGCAACCGATGGTTCGTGTATAGAGCAAAAAGAGAGTGCTTTAGTTTGGCATCATCAAGAAGCTGACCCGGATTTTGGAACGTGGCAAGCTAAAGAGTTACTTGATCACCTTGAAAGCGTGCTTGCTAACGAGCCCGTTGTTGTAAAACGAGGTCAACAAATCGTCGAGGTCAACCCTCAGGTAATTTTGTTGAACTAATTAATCATGCTAGAAAATTAGCATTTTAATATTCTAAATGTAAAAATGGTTATGTTTTTTAGGGTGTGAGCAAAGGAGTGGTGGTTGAGACTTGAGAATCTGATTGCAAGTATGCAAAGTAAGGGAAAGCCTTTGGATTTTGTGTTGTGCATTGGAGACGATCGGTCGGATGAAGACATGTTTGAGAAGATCTCGAGTTCGGTTGTAAACCGAGGGATATCGGAAGTGTTTGCGTGTACGGTGGGCCAAAAACCGAGTATGGCGAAATATTATCTTGATGATACGGTTGATGTGATCAAGATGCTTCATGGGCTCGAAATGGCTTCTAATCAAGTCCGGGATTCAGGGGTTCGGGTGTCGTTTGAAACAATTACAAACGTTTAAAATGTCATGGGTTTATATCTTTCTTTTGTTGTTGATAACTATATAGATGTTGTAGACACATAATTATCTCTTGTGCAGAGCATATACACATGGTTTTTCTTTTGTTTATGGGAGTTCTTTTGTTCATGAATTTTGACTTATTTTTAAGATGAGGAAGGGTATGATTTCGAGTTTCGAAGCAAACCTCGAGTTTTGCTTGTCAAATTTCATGAGTGGTAATGCGGTTTTATGATGATCAAAACAAGTTCAAACGCGCTAAGCCATGATTATATTGACCATTGTTGGATGTGATTAACGATATCGAAGCTGAGCAAAATGCCGAAAATGGAGTTGAGAATCTTGGTAATTGTTATGCTTCTTCAAGTGACCAAGAGGAAAATGATACACAATAAACACAACCAACTCGAACGACCCCGAATAATTGACACCTAAGAGAGTAGAAAGCAAAAAATGTCGTTAATGGGAGCAGACCAGTTATACACAACCCTTTACATTTTTAAGGTTGTGAAGAGATAATAACACCTTGGATTCACATCTTAAAGAAAGTAATCATAGTTTTAAAAGGATTTTGCAAAGGTTTATGCTAATGTTCTAAGTCTGAACAATTTTACGGCAAAAAGCACTTTTCTTTTTCGTTGCGAACCGTAAGGAGAAATATTTCTTTTATTTTTTTTATTCTAATTCGTTTTGCGAGCCAACTAATCACACGGTGACTACCCGTTTTGCGGGTAGCCCGGAATTAGCGCAGATGAACCTATATGGCCACAAGAGGGTGTTAGGAATATTATTAATAATATTCATTAAAGATTTGATTATGTCAAAACTATTAAACTACAAGGACCTAAGTCGATGATATGAAGTTCAAGATTCAAATAAAGATTTAGGAGATAATCATTAATGTAAAAAGATATAGTATATCTTTATTAGTTTAAAAGATTTAGTATTATCTTTTCCTTGTAAGTCTTGGGTTTTCTAGTATATAAAGAAACCTAATGACATAGAATTAGATGTTCTCAGAACCCACGTTTTAACGTGTATGTGTGTAAAACCTAAGCCTCAAGGTCGTATGATCCTGTTAACCAAAACCGTTCTACATATTTATGTGTAGAATTGGGGCTTTAAGTAATCATTGTACATAGAAGATGATGATGAAACTTTGTTTAGCAATACAAATATGTTTATATAATTCCGCAACTTTGTTATTTGTATATGCTTATTCCAGATAAGAACTAACTATTCTTGAGCCTAAAGATCTACGTTTATGAAGAGTTATTCGATCTTCACAATTTGGTATCAGAGCAAGGTGGCTCAGATCTGGAATGAAACAAGGATCTATCAATGATTACAAGGAGAATCAAGTATAAAAGGTTATGAAGATATTACGGTGTTTTGAGCAATATTCATGCATTAAAGACCAAATATTGATTACTGGAAGGAAAAATTGAGGAAATATAAATTATTTGGATCTCATGAAATCACGAATCTTCCATGTGAAGATAAGTCCATATACATATATTATTAAAATCATGAAATCATGAAGGGGGCGACTAGAAGCCGCACAATTAAATATTTTGGGGTGGTTTGAACTTTGACGTACGAAAGCAGAGCCGCAAGGCTGCGAATTCAAATAGAAGAATAATGAATCAAAGGCGCAATATAGATTCTATCGAGTGATGAATGGAAAACGGCGGTGGAGGAGAAAACAAGGAATCTTGATAAATGTGATATTATCGTTGATCCAAAACCATTCCCAATCAAACAATCTGGTAACGAGATTCCTTCAAAATTTCAGTTATTTTACTACTAATCCATACCATGTTTACTACTGCTCCTTCAATGTTTCGTTTACTACTGCTGCTCCAACATCCATCTTACTACTGATCCTATGTTATGTCAATGTTACTACTGATCAGTAACAATTCCGATTACTACTGATCTTGTTTCAATTTTACTACTGATCCTTGACAATTCGAAAATACTACTGATCAGTAGTAAATAAAGAAAACACACTACTGATCAGTAATAGACTGAAAATTTTACTACTGCTGCGTTGACTGATCAGTATTACACATTTTTGAAGAATTTTTTTTTACTGATTTCTTCCATACAACTGATACATCATATTTTGGAAAGCATGACACACACCATGCTCATTCCATACTACGGTTTATTGATCGTATCTGATAATAATGTGAAACGAATCACATTATTCACACACACAGGTTGAAGGCTTGATAAAGATAAAGGAAAGTTTTTATTTGCTACATATTTGATCTTTATCAATTGATTACAGAAGATAATTGATTATATTTTATTTGAAGATGAAGTTGAAAGTCTTACTACATAAGATGTTATGTAAAGATGTAAATGCAATTCAACAGAATCTTAACGAAAAGATCTGTTTGAAGACCAAGATGTCCCTCATACAAGATATGATGTTGCTAATTACTATATTTAGACGGAATGTGATGCTTAGTTTGAGTTTCTACTTCAACTTCAAATAGAAGATAGTTGATTTTCAATGTAATTGATATAGCCTTGAAGAACACAAGAATGATATCACACTTTTAGGGGAAGAAAAAGTGTTGATCATTCAAGGGGAAGTTCAAGTTTCTCGGATTGATTTGATTATGTCAAAAAGGGGAAGAGACTTGAAGATTCCTAGTTAATTCTATAAGTTTTGTCAAATCAAATAGGGGAAGATTGTTAGGAATATTATTAATAATATTCATTAAAGATTTGATTATGTCAAAACTATTAAACTACAAGGACCTAAGTCGATGATATGAAGTTCAATATTCAAATAAAGATTTAGGAGATAATCATTAATGTAAAAAGATATAGTATATCTTTATTAGTTTAAAAGATTTAGTATTATCTTTTCCTTGTAAGTCTTGGGTTTTCTAGTATATAAAGAAACCTAATGACATAGAATTAGATGTTCTCAGAACCCACGTTTTAACGTGTATGTGTGTAAAACCTAAGCCTCAAGGTCGTATGATCCTGTTAACCAAAACCGTTCTACATATTTATGTGTAGAATTGGGGCTTTAAGTAATCATTGTACATAGAAGATGATGATGAAACCTTGTTTAGCAATACAAATATGTTTATATAATTCCGCAACTTTGTTATTTGTATATGCTTATTCCAGATAAGAACTAACTATTCTTGAGCCTAAAGATCTACGTTTATGAAGAGTTATTCGATCTTCACAATTTGTTATTTGTTATTTGAGGTTGATGAGTGCTCACTTCCTCCACATCCAAAGATACTTCAACAAAGTGAACTTAGGTTATTTTCTCCTTCTATAATAATCAGTGGTGTGCCTGATATGAAATATATTCCACCTCCACCTTCAGCACATATTAGAAAGGGTAAAGAAATATATGATGAAGATTACCCCAACAGAGCTATTGGGCATTACATGGTAAACAAGATAAATCTTGTTAGAGCTGATAAACAGTCTAAATGGAAGGTGAAGCAAAAGAGATATTTGGAGAAGGTAGCTAAATATCAAGCTCTTGAACAGAAGAAGGATCAAAGAGAAATTCCTGTTCAAGCACCTGTTCAAATTAAAGATGTTCAGATAGAAGCCCAAGAAGCAGAATTCAAAAGGCTTAGAAAAGTAGAAGAAGAACATCTAAACTATCTTGAAGATCTTGTAGCAGAATGCAAAAGAACAAAAGGTGATTTACCAGATGATATATTTGAACAGAAGACTCTTATGATAGACTTTCTAAAAACAAAAGGGCAAAGTGCAAAATCTTTTGGAAGAATGAAGATGATCACTATAATTGAAAAATACTGCACTGCAAAGAAGAAAGACTTGGCTGAACAAGAAGCAGAAGAAGAAAAGAAATCCAAAGCCTTAAGTCCAATCAAAACTTTAATCCCAATTAGTCCAAGTTTATTCAAGAAGGATAGTATCTCAACTACTGGTGAGCCATCAACAAAGAAAAGAAAGATGGTCTCTCAAGAACAAAGTGCTCAAAGGAAGTCAAAAACAGAGCAAGTAATTCCAGTTCTTGATCTACCAGTTGCTCCCTTACAAAATAATCCTATCATAAACTGGAGAACTTTGAATAATAATGTGATAGAGATCATAAGGGAAGACAAAGTTGTACAGAGATTCACTGGATGGTTACCATTGATCATGTCCTGTTCAAGAAGTGATGTTATTAAACTACTGATCATTGGAAAACCAAGAATGAGAAAGAAATCATGGAAAGAATCTGGAGCTGGATACTTAACAACTATGATAGATGCTGCATTCTATCCAGACAACTATCCAGAACAATTTACCAGTGAAGGAAATGTTTATCATTGGAATGTTATTCCAACTGCTCAAATGTACTTCTTTGAAAAATCTAACAAAGTATGTGAGCTGTACTTGTATGAAAAGGAATATCCACACTCTGAGAAGACAATGTATCAGATATTCACAAATACTATGATGAAGCCATATGATGAAGTAATGTTTCAGAACAAATTGAATTATTTTACAAAAAGAAACAGCAAGTACATCATAGCTCAAAGAAACGCTCAAAATCAAAGAACCCTAGAAAGAAGAAGAAAAGAAGAGGAAGAACAAAAGAAACTAAATTGATTAACAAGATAATCAATAAGTTTAGGGGGAGATTGTTGGAGCAAAACACAGATCAACTTAATACTGATGCTGCAGTTAGTACTGATCATGCTTAGTACTGATGGGGCAGAATTACTTATTACTGATGAAGTTGATACTGGTGAAGACTATAACTTAGTTACTACTGATCAAGGCATATTGAAGATACTACTGATCATTAGTAGTTACTACTGACGATGTATCTGGACTTACTACTGATCACCTTACTTACTACTGATGTTGCAAACTTACTACTGGTGATTAGTTTTACTACTGATAACGCGTTTATGGAACATATCAAGTCCGAGATCTTCGTATAAGATAGTTATAGAATGTAAATCAATGTATATTTTTATTATTCGATGTAAATCAAGTCCTAGAATAACTAGGGTAAATAGTTTAGCTTCAAGGACTATTATAAATAGTTCCTTACGAATTGTAAACGTACGTGTGTATTGTCAACTCAATAATATACATTGAAGCTTTTTGTGAAACTGTGTTCTTAATACTTTCGCATATTATTTACAGTTCATTGTTCTTAATTACATTGATATAGTGTTGATCCGCTGCAACTTCTATATTCAATTAGATCTAAAGTGTTTATTAACTAGTCTATAGTTAATCGATCCTGACAGAGGGTATATTTTTCGATCCTAGCAAAGATTGAACCCTGGACCTCCTCAAAATTTCACCTTAGACCAAGTTCAACCACTAGGTCACCACCCTTGTAGTTAGAAATATTCCATTTTGAAGGAAAAGTATTTTGTTAAATTAGTTCCTTAAAATCTGAAAAAATTTAATTAATAAAGATAAACATGAATTAATAATTTATATTCTAATTAATTATTATTCAAAACAGACTAATTCTCCTTATTGACAACTTTAAGATTATATCCTACAAAATTTACAATTAAATCAAGGAAAATAATGTTAACCGTCTTTGAAGCTGTCAATAAAAAATAAAATTAATATAATAACCGTCCCATAAATTGTACTCTATCAATGAATGTACAATTATTTTATGCATGTAAATTACATATATCAAAATAATTCTAAAAGCTGTGACTAACAAAATTCATATATCAAAATAATAAATTGCATTTCTTAAAACTTGTTTACTAAAAAGACCCCATAGTTTCCTTTTTTGAAAATTCGACCTTAACTATTCTCTTGGTATGAAATAAATGTAGTTCGAGTGCAAAACCCAACCCTTTCAGAAGGAGATAATGTTGATAACCGGAAGAGAAATTACATCGTCATGGTCTCTTTCTTGCAAATTATCAACTCAATCTCGTACTCCAATTCATAATTCTAGAAATCTTCGAAACAATATATCAATTTGCAGAGCGACAGTTTCTGTCAACGGAAAACGCAACACTCTCTTATCATTATCCTCATCCTCATCAACCAGGTATCGCTTTTTCCAGAATTTGAATCTCAATGTGTTGTTGCTAATGGGCGTTTTTAAAAATTCAATTTTGTTGAGAATTTAGGTGTTTCTGGTTATGATTACAAACTAATTGCAACATGGTCTTTCTGAAAAATTCGATTTTGTATCGAATTTGTTGCTGTTTATTGATTTCTTTTTTAATTTTTTTTTTTCAGTTGTGAGAGCTGTAATTTTGATCCGTTAGGTATCGATTCAGGTAAATTATCAGGCCTGAATTCTGCTTGGGAAAATGTTTTAGGGTTGTTTTCAGGGACATTTGAGAGTAACTCAAGTTCAAGTACAAGAAATGATAAATCTTCCTCACCTAAAGGAGTTGCAGGTTTATTCTCATTTATCAACTATTCCTGCAAATAATTAAGTTTCCAAACCATTGTTCTTGCATAAATTAATTAACCTGCTTTTTGCATTTCTTCTAGAGCAGTTGACAATTCATCTTTAAAAAACCCAATTTAACTTCTCCATTATAATCTAGAAATTTCTGTTATCATCAACAGCTGCAATAGAAGACACATCAATCGATTTTGGCGATTTCTTCAAAGGGCCGCTACCGGGAAAATTCCTAAAACTTCTAGGGTTCTTAGCATTATCTCGTTTGGGAATATACATACCACTTGGTGGTGTAAACCGAGAAGCATTTGTTGGAAATTTGGATGGAAACAGTATTTTAACAACTTTAGACACGTTTTCTGGTGGCGGAATCGGTCGTTTGGGGATTTGTTCTCTTGGTATCGTACCATTTATTAACGCTTCAATTGTTTTCCAACTTCTCACACAAATCTATCCAAAATTACAAGAATTACAAAAACGAGAAGGTGAAGCGGGCAGAAAAAAAATCCTCCAATATACTCGCTATGCTTCTGTTGGATTCGCTCTTGTTCAGGTCACAATAATTTTGACTTTCATGGTCAAACTTGTATTATCAACTTGTACTCTTAGCTTTGACTTTTTTCAATTAAACAGGCGATTGGTCAAGCACTATTTCTTCGTCCATATGTGGATGATTTCAGCAGTCAGTGGGTTGTATCTTCTGTTATTTTATTAACACTCGGATCAGTTTTAACGACGTTTATTGGAGAAAAAATAACGGATTTAAAATTGGGTAATGGTACTTCACTTTTGATTTTCACAAGTATTATCTCGTATTTGCCAGCATCATTTGGTAGAACAGTTGCTGAAGCTTTTCAAGATGGTAATTATACGGGTTTAGTTGCCATTATTTTCTCGTTCTTTCTGTTGGTTCTTAGTATCGTCTACGTTCAGGTAAAATTACATATTTACCCTTTGTTACGATTACTTATTTGGGAATGAAGTAATTGTTGGATTGTTTCAGGAAGCTGAAAGGAAAATTCCTATTAATTATGCTTCGAGATATTCTAGTAAATCAGGTGGTCTTCAGAAATCTGCATATTTGCCTTTTAAGGTTTGTGTTTATTTTTTCCTTTTTTAACTAAGGCTTAATTATGTTTTAGTCCTTAAACTTTCACATATATGGTGGTTTTTTAACAAGTTAACAAAAGTGTAGGATAAATCCATTACCAAAGAAAGTTTAACGGGTGAAACACGTATAATCAGTGAAAGTTTGAGGATTAAAACATAACTGGCCCTTTAACTAATGATTTATTGAAAAATTTGAGGAAATTTCTGTCAGGTTAACAGTTCGGGAGTGATGCCGATTATATTTTCCACATCATCATTAGCTCTTCCTGCAACTCTAGCACGGTTTACTGGTTTAAACGTGCTAAAAAATGCTGCTCTTGGATTGGCTCCAGGGGGTAAGTTGGACCAAATTTTGTGTTAAATTCTTGATATTATTTTTTGTGATACATCTAATCTAACCATGTGAAAAATTTGTAGGTGCTTTTTATCTCCCAACGAATATTTTATTGATTGGTTTCTTTAATTATTACTACACTTTCCTACAATTGGACCCTGATGATGTCAGCGAACAGTTGAAACGCCAAGGTGCTTCCATTCCTCTTGTAAGACCCGGGAAAAGCACAGCAGCATTCATCAGAACAGTAATGCAAAAAAATAATATATATTTTCTTAAAAAATATATACTTGGTATAATTCCTTAAAAAGCTAATAATTTATTTTGGTTGCAGGTTTTGAGTCGGATATCAGTTTTAGGGTCAGTATTTTTGGCAATTCTTGCAGCGGGGCCTGCTGTTGTGGAACAAACGACACATTTGACGGCATTTCGGGGATTTGCGGGTACTTCGGTTTTAATTCTTGTTGGTTGTGCAACCGACACAGCAAGAAAGGTTCAAGCTGAAATTATTTCTCAGAAATACAAGAACATTGAGTTCTATGAGATTGACAAAGACACCACCTTTTAAATCTTGAGACATAGTTTTGTATTTTTTTTTTTTAATAACATATTTATGTAGCCATTGTAATGTAACATATATATTTTAAGTTAAATTAAATACATGTATGATGTTGTGACATACATTGAATGTGCCTTGTCCGCGGATTAAACCAGCCAAGATGAAGCTTGTTAGATACCAATAACATCACGTGTTGTGTTATGACTATTTAACTTAGGTAAATTTGTATGTTAAGAGTATAAACTAAACACAAGTTTTTCAATAACTAAGTGTATTAATTAATAGTATAGATTAATGTTGCGGAATTCAGGTTTCTAAACTAATTCTAACCTATAAATTTATAGATCAATGATAGATGATATCGTTAGCTCACAACACTCTAAGTTCTCAATATTAGTTGAAGACACAATACTTACCACAAAAACTAGGAAGTATAAATGCTAAGTATGCAAGAGTTCAGATGATGTAGTCATTTGAGTGTTGGCGTAATTGGTGTGGTAAATGTGATACATTTACTTATATCTATTTATAAAGTGGTTTCTTCATTTAATATCTCAACTACCAGAACATCTGTAAACATACAATATATGTGATAGTTGAGCATTAACTTCTCTTGATGGGCGGGAAGCCACTTTTTATCCTTTGTCAACTATGCTCTTGGTACATGTTGGTAAAGCAACTCATGCTTGTACTATCGTCGTCTTGCTATAATATCTTAAAGCATATTGCATTTAAGAGTGTTATTTTTATATCACGTAAATTTCTCATTGTGATCTTCCTCGGAATCTGGTGAGCTTGTAGTTGAGTAAGTTCAACTATCAAAACCTTTCTAACTGTTGTTCTTCATACCCTCTGATGAAATTCGTAACAAGTTTTTCTTGAATCTTGAACTCCAATTTTTAGGTAAAATCTCTTGTTCTTATCTATCAGATGGTGAAGAACTACTGTAATGCTTGAGTTAATGACATGTATTAGCTGAGAACTTACATTAGTTGAAAGTTGTACGCAAAAGTAAATTTGTTTACATCAAATATACAATAAGATTAGTAAGACTAACAAAGTTGATACAAACCATTTTTAGAATGGCATGCTAACCAACATGCAAATATTTTTTGTGTTATTTGAATTGTACATATAAATACTTAGTCGTCTTGTAATAAGATAGATTAGGTTTAGATTACGAATCAAAACTCTTTCCTCTCTTGTAAAACACGTACTAGGGTGTGCTCTAAAACCCCATTAATCATTCGGATTTCTTTTGAGATCCCTAATTTAATGTCTAATGTCAAACACTACCAATCTTGTCATTCTAAAAATAGTTTGCGTATGGTTGGTTCAAGAGAATTAATAAACTAAGGTACTCTAACATAAATTGAAATTATTAGCACTAATTAAAAGTTAAACCAACACCATATATGATGTTCAAACAATTTACTGTTGGTACAAAATATTGTTGTAGCAAAAGCCTGGCTCAGGTGTTATCTCCCGTACACAATCAAAAGGTTCGTTGCCACAACAACCTGTTTAAAAATCTTGTATGGCAGAACATTATTGCTCCATTATTGGTTGAAGAACAACATGCTGAAAACAACAACAAAAGAAGTTAAATACTTACAATCAAGAAAGGGATGATTAATAAAAGATGATACCTACCTTTATCTGTGTTCGGTTATACGTATATGTGATATGAACACATTTATCACTCGATTCAATGACAGCTGGATAAGAAAATTCCATTCCTTCACCATCTTCTAATGTTACAACATCTTCCCACGTGTCACCATCATCTGATGAAACCCCAACTTTTAACACACTTCTCGACACCGTGTTATAAGCAACCACAACACGACCATCGCTTAGCTTTACACCATCAATACCTAATTTTACTCAAAATCATTCCAGAAAAAGTTCAAGGGTCAAAACACCCAATCAGTTAAAACATAACTAACCCTAAAATCAAGTTTGATGGTAAAAAAAACACCTGAATTTGGGTTAGGTAAGTCAGTCGGAACAACAAAACTCCAACTCTCACCACCATCAACAGATTCTGACATACAAATTCGACCAATGCCATCAAATGATCTTAATAAAACACGCAGATTTCCGTTTGCAGTTCTGTAAGGAACCGGTTGGATCACACTGAGTGACTCGTTTTTTTATATAAATTGGCCCGTATTTTTTCCATGACCTGCCCGTCATCTGTTAGAATGTCAAAGTCAAAAGACTGGTTCACTAGCATGAGATCATGAAATTTAAGTATATTATATAACCTCGACCCACGCGCCCCATGAGTTCCAACTCTCAACAGACGAACCACATAGTAACTTCCCATTTTCAAGTAAAATGGGCTGCAAAAAATATAAAAATAAATAAATAAATTATGGTTAGCATTTAGCAGTGAATCTATAAGAGTGAAATAAATGTACAACCTTATTTTTTACTGGTCCTAAAATACCAGGAGGAAGTTGTTCTCTTGAGCTCCAAGTTATACCACCATCATCTGACCTTTTCATGCACCCACTCCATCTAAAATAAACAATAATTCCATCAATTTACTTTTTTTATTTATTTAATATAGGAAGAAGCTAAAGGGTAAAAACGTACTTTTGGACTTCTTGTCCAACCTTATAGAAAAGAAGCAACTCGTTTGAGGGAAGCTTAAATAATACAGGGTTCCACATTGGAACATTATCTTGCTCATCAGCAATAACCGGGGGGTACCATTGACCATCCTGCCCAAAGTCAATGCTTTGACTCCTGACTTTTATAAATATGAATTTTGAAATTTATTGTGATTATATACCTTGTACGTTTGTAACCAAATTTTGACATCAGGTGCCCCTTCGTATGAACCACCAAAGTATGCTAACAAAAAGTAGTCTTTATCAACCTGAAAATTGAAATAGGTGAAATTAATTATGATTTTTTGGTAAGTGATTTGAAAGGCATAATTACCTTTTTGACCCTTGAGTGTTTGATAAGAGTTGTACCTCGACTATTGTAGAAGCATGACAGCTATTAAAAGGAGCTGGATTTTTTGCAAATGTGAGCTCTTCTAGTAATGGCTTCCATGAATATTGATCCTTTTTGGTGCTGAAATTATCTTCCATTCTATTTGAATTTCTGCACTTTTTTTTAATCAAATTCGATCTTTTGTGAATGGGGTATGTTGACTTTGGTCTAAAAAATGCTTCACTGACTTTATCAAATACAATAAGCATGTTATGTTACTTACTGGAAACCACGCATTCATTGAAGCTACATATTAACAAGAAGGAAAGAAGACGTATGTAACAGAATACAAACTTGAATCAAGCTCAAGTTCTTTCAAAAATGGGGTATGTTGACTTTGATCAAATAACATGTTGACTTAGTCAAATACAGTAAGCATTGTATGTTACCTTTCAGAAAGCAAACGACTTTGAGTTATGATATCAGAATTGGCAAATTTGTGGGAACTGAGCATGATTAACACAATCACAAACCCTAATTTTGACATTCCTAATTGTAGAAATTTACAATGACCTGGCATACAAAATCTTCAATTTGTGCACATTCATAATTAAAAACTTATTCTTGAAGTGGAAATTGTTTAGATTTTTCTTGAATTTGGTTAAATGAAGCAAATTATTGATGGTTTTAGTGTGAAATAAAGAACGTTCACTAACTTATCTATCTACACCAAACGCATACAAGATTGTATTGACATAATAATAAAAAAATTAAAAGGAACAAAATGGAATTAAAGAAGTCAAAAGCTACCTGATCAATTGAAAAGGAAAGGAAATGTTAAGGTTGTGGGTCTTCCTTTTACACATACATATAGACCTGAAGCTGTAAATTTGTTCATACCGCCCTCTGTCTATTGTCTATTCTCAGAACAGTCCACTATAAACAGCATTATTATCTTTTAGTCCTCAATTATACGTTTTCTAGTTTTACTCTGTTATCCGGACTGCAAATTCTTTGTTAGTGTTGATATTTTCGACAAATGAATTGAGTTAGAGTCGATATACTGTAAATAAGTCAACGAGTCAACCCAAACAGACTAAACTAGAGTCCAATTCGGATAAAACCAGCAAGTGACTATAATAGTATGGGGACCACTTCTGAAATTTACTATTTAACATTGTATTCCTCTACTGACCTAGTTTCTGCAAGTTGTTAATGGCGAGCTCTAAATGGTTGACTTTAGCCATCACGTTGACCTTTGCTACCGTTTCTGCAACCGGTGCTATCTCCGGTAACATTCTCTCTTGTTTTCTCTTACTCCCGTTAAAAAATTAATTGCTTCAGTTTGATGTTTGTCAGTTTACTTTTTGAGTAAAAGAAGAAGAGGAGATGTGAAGGATAAAATTATAGACGAACTTGAGAAATCTCTCAAGGAATCATTACAAAAGTGTGAGGCAAGGTCGAATTAGAGCTCAGCAGGTTCACGAAACCCTAATTTGATTTCCGAATTATGTGCCTACTCTGTTTCAGAAGATTTGAACATGTCACATAATAATAATTGCATTCACTTGAACTATCTGTTACCTGAGTAATTCATGCCAAAATTTACGAAATCAAATACTTTTCATATCCGTAGGAATTAAGAAAAGCAATGTCACAACCTAAAAGAGAGAATCTGGAGACATATTATCCCATGGCACCAATTGCTATCACACACTCTTGTTTCTCTACACGGTATCTCTTTTTTCTAACCCTAATTTGGATAATAGGGCAACTAGCATTGTTCACTAAAACAATGTTCAAATTTCAAAATATGTAATTTTTTGTACTGTACTTAGGAATGGGACACCTAGACAACCGTTGGTTGTACCTCTTGCAAGAGCACGGGTCCCACCAGCTTCACTCGAGGGTCTTGAAAAGTACTCACATTGCTGGATTATTTATGTGTTTCATCTTAATACAGATCTTGATAAGTTGTGGAAACATCCATCAAGGTCAAAGTTGAAGGCTAAGGTTAGTGTTGACTTTTTCTTGCTTATTATTTCACCAACCAGATTATAGTAAATGTTTTTGTTTTAGGTAAGAGTACCAAGACTCAAAGGTGAAAAGATGGGTCTTTTTGCTACAAGATCACCACATCGCCCTTGCCCAATTGGTCTTACTGTCGCTAAAGTAACAACCTTCATTACAATATTATTATTATTATTATTATTATTATTATTATTATTATTATTATTATTATTGTTTATTACTATTATTTTTATTTTTAATAAGATATTAATTTTTTAAAATCACAATCTAGGTGGAGTCAGTTCAGGGAAGCAGCATCCTACTTTCTGGTGTGGATTTGGTTGATGGAACTGTAAGTCATTTCTTGTTCTACATATCTCTAATCTAACTCACACTCACACACACACACACACACATAATCGATGTGATACCATTTTTATTTGTTTTTTTTTTTTTTTTTGGTTTGTATGTTGTGTATAGCCGGTTCTGGATATCAAGCCCTATTTACCATACTGTGACAGCATTAAAGAAGCAGTTGTACCACATTGGGTTAAAGTCAAACAAAAACAGTTCAATTGTTTTCTATACAAATTATGAGTTTGTGTATGTGTATGTGTTTGACTGAACAATTTCAACATTTATGAACAGATGGGATGATTTGTTGGCTGTTGCTTCTGTTGATTTCTCTGATGATTTTTTAACAAATTTAACTAAATGTTGGTCAGGAATTGTAAGTCATTTCACATAATTATTGTTACTTATATTTACTTCATATCTTTGATTTATATTTCAATTATGACACAGGATAAGAAGAAGTCGTTGTATAAATCACCCGAAGAATTTCAAAGGTTGATAAGACAAGTGCTTTCATGGGACATAAGATCAGTATCACAACGAACACAAGATGATGATGATGATGAATCTTGTGTTAATGAGTGCAATGATACAATTTATCACTTGAATTTACAAGGATTAGATGTTACATATATAATTACGTCAAGTAATGTATTTGTTGAGAATGTCAAAGAAATATAAGTTATGATTTATATTTTATTTTTATTCCCGCTTTAATAGGAATTTTTGACTATTTTATTGGTTTTTACTATATTTTATAGTTTAAGATTGACAATTTATGATAATAATCATGGAATTTTAAGAATAAATTAAGGGCCTGCCACTTTCTTAGGCACGAGATAAATGGTGGGGGTTGGGATGTCTTTTTCCGGTTATCCTATGCGTTTTCTTGTTGGCAACTTATTTTCACATAATTCTTTTTTATTGCAATGATAGCAATTTTGATAATAACTAAAAATATTTTAATCATGATACATAGAAAAGTACTTGCAAATTATTTTTTTATTTAAATTGTGATTAGTTGATGGTATTTTTTGTGGTTCTAAAAGGATATTATTAGAATGTTGTGGGAGGATGATTTTGAATTTTTAATGTTATAGCAATGTTGTAGGATAACTAGTATTATGACGAAGGACATGGTAATAACGATATGGAATTTGACCAATAATATCATTTTAAATGGTTTTTTTACTACATTGTAGAAGCACATTCAAATGGGTTATGGGTAGCATAATTTTCGTCTTCTATTTTGAATACGAGCTTGGTTTCGAAATGGGAAATGAGCTTGAAACTTGAATGTAGTATGAAAAACTCACATAACTCAGATCAAGAATTTCCCCGGTACCATGTATTTGGTGGTGCACCGAGTTAAGTTGTTCCAAATCAGTAAAGAAAACTCGGTTAAGATGCATCCAGCTTGGTCAAAACTCATCCAGCTCGGTCAAACTCACCCAACTCGGTTAAAACTCAAAAACTCGTAAATACTCAGAAATTCTGTCAAATTCTCTAAATGATTACTTTTCCACTGCATCACTTTCCAAAATACATTTTATGTTATTAGTTTTATTATTATTATTATTAGTTTATTATTATTATTATTATTATTATTATTATTATTATTATTATATTATTATATTATATTATTATATTATATTATTATTATTATTATTATTATTATTATTATTATTATTATTATTATTATTATTATTATTATTATTATTATTATTATTATTATTATTAGTGTTATCATTAGTATTATACATTTTACTTATACATTTTTAATATGTTATGTTTTTAAAAACTAGGGAATCATATATGAATATATATATTTTTATACAAATTTATATATAAAAATTTCAATTCAGATACTCTTCAAGTATTCACCTAGTAATCATTTACTCGGCTTTAAGATTTTCGAATAAATGAGTACCGAGAAGCAAGTTTTCCAATCAGTTTTGGAAGTGTGATATAAAACTCATGAACATAAAAACAATCAAAACAATGCTTTAACACATTTTTAGATGGGTTCACTCTTCTTGTCTCTAACTCTTTGTGTCTCTTCTTTTTCTATTTTTAAATTAAAATCCTATGGAATTTGACCAATAATATCATTTTAAATGGTTTTTTTACTACATTGTAGAAGCACATTCAAATGGGTTATGGGTAGCATAATTTTCGTCTTCTATTTTGAATACGAGCTTGGTTTCGAAATGGGAAATGAGCTTGAAACTTGAATGTAGTATGAAAAACTCACATAACTCAGATCAAGAATTTCCCCGGTATCATGTATTTGGTGGTGCACCGAGTTAAGTTGGTCCAAATCAGTAAAGAAAACTCGGTTAAGATGCATCCAACTTGGTCAAAACTCATCCAGCTCGGTCAAACTCACCCAACTCGGTTAAAACTCAAAAACTCGTAAATACTCAGAAATTCTGTCAAATTCTCTAAATGATTACTTTTCCACTGCATCACTTTCCAAAATACATTTTATGTTATTAGTTTTATTATTATTATTATTAGTTTTATTATTATTATTATTATTATTATTATTATTATATTATTATATTATATTATATTATATTATTATTATTATTATTATTATTATTATTATTAGTGTTATCATTAGTATTATACATTTTACTTATACATTTTTAATATGTTATGTTTTTAAAAACTAGGGAATCATATATGAATATATATATTTTTATACAAATTTATATATAAAAATTTCAATTCAGATACTCTTCAAGTATTCACCTAGTAATCATTTACTCGGCTTTAAGATTTTCGAATAAATGAGTACCGAGAAGCAAGTTTTCCAATCAGTTTTGGAAGTGTGATATAAAACTCATGAACATAAAAACAATCAAAAGAATGCTTTAACACATTTTTAGATGGGTTCACTCTTCTTGTCTCTAACTCTTTGTGTCTCTTCTTTTTCTATTTTTAAATTAAAATCGTATTTTTAAAATATAAAATAATATTCTTTTAAATAATCAAACAATTTTTATATCCTAGTTTTCTTTCAATATTTTTCAGATATCATATATAAACCAGCAAACATACCTTAAAAATATATTTTCCCCACTAATTTGATTAGAGAAGTCCTCCCCTGTATATTGACGTTTGAATTGTTCTATCTATTTTTCTTGTAACTTGATGTCTTGATCAATGTTCTTACGGCTCTTTAGACAAACACGTGACAAGAATGATCTATTTAAAAAATATATTTAGAAATCTAGATACAAAGAAAACTATGTACATATAACGAAATCCAAATTTAGAAATATTTCTACAATAATAAGAAATATCAAATACAGAGAAAAGAATGTTTATTATCACGCCTTTTTACTTTCACTATTTGGAGTTTCTTAGAATTTTCAACTACGTGACATATGGATGGTTTCATAGACGGAAGTGCCTATAAGGCCTCTCCCAACCCTAAGGCATCACTAAACCATCACTAGCACCACGTCATCGCATCCTTGCTAACCCGCTACTGACACGTTCGTGCCAACCCTACCCATCACTAACCCATCACTAAACTCATCCTTTCCACATCATCATTTCCACATCACCATTTTAATTATTAAAAAAACACATTACATTAAATAAAAAAACATTACATTAATTAAAAAAACATTACATTAAATTAAAAAAATACATTAAAATTAAAAAAAAAACATTAAACTTAAAAAAAAAACATTAGACCTAAGAAAAAAAAAACATTAGACATAAAAAAAAAACATTAGACATAAAAAAAACATTAAACTTAAAAAAAAAAACTACTCGTCGTCGTCTTCTCCCTCATCGGATGAGTCCGGATCGGCGTATTTGTCCAATAAACTCCGGCGATATTTTAAAACCGCTTTTCGCTCTCTTCGGCTCAAATTATCGGGAACCGAACAATGAAGGACTCTGAAAGCATCCGATATCTTTTTCTCCACAGTCGCTTCTTTGATAGTCTTCAAAGTGTCGGCTTGCAGTATGGCGTTCTCACATATACGGTCACGAGTTTCGTCACTTGAACACCGTGACGAAGTCGCATCCGAGGAACTTGCCGTACGCCGGCTAACGTTACGACCGATTGGTTGACGGATCGGGTCGTCACGGAATAGACCTTCCATATTTGCGGAAGGGAGCGGGTTGGTGTTGTCTTCGCCAAGGTTCACCGGGTTGGGCACGGGAGTGGGAGTGGGTTGGGGATTCATCACGTTGTAATCTACCCAAAACTTGGGGTAATCTTTTAGTTCGTGCCAACACTGTTCGTACAAAAAGTTCCTCCTGTTGTTGTTGTCATAAAATTGTTGTTTTGCGGCTTTGAGCATGTCTTGGTCATCGGCCCCACTTTGTCGACTTGACTCGAACCGTTTATAGATTTCCCCAAACTTCTGAACATCCATTTTTATCTTGTTCCATTTCCATTGGAGTTGACGTCTGGTGCGTTTTGTATCAACTAGTGAGTTGTACTCGGCTTCAATCTGACCCCAAAGTCGATCACCGGATTGTGAGTTCCCGCGTTCTGCGGATTCTGAAGCATTTATCCACCGCTGGGATAAAATAACAGCCTCCTGGATGGACCACTTCCGCACCGTACCAGGCTCCCTAACCGCTGGTGTAGCTCTTCTTCTTCTTCCCGTTCCCCTGCTTGGTTCGACCGGGTCGGGAACCGCTTGTGGGCCCTGTCCTTCGTCTTCCTCTTCCACTTCGGGCGGGGATTCAGTTTGCAAATCGGGTTGATAGCCAGAACCCGAACCCGAAACGGGATGATAACCGGAGCCATAGAAACCGGGGTGGAAACCGTGTTGGTAACCGGGTTGGTAACCGGGTTGGTAACCGGGTTGATAACCCGGTTGGTAACCGGGTTGATAACCCGGTTGATAACCGGGTTGAAAACCGGGTTGAACAGCGCCTTGGTTCGAGAAACCGCCGGGGGTGGAGTGGAACGGCATAAAACCCGAACCCGAACCAGATGCGACGTTGCTCGGGCTGGGCTGGCTAGTCTGTCCAGCATTTGACGAATATGTTGGTGACGGGATACGGGTGTTTAACAAATTTTGGAAGTGATCATTTGACGGGGAGGAGTTCGATCTACGACTCATGATGAAAATCTGGAAAATAGGTAATGAAGGTAATGAAGAAGTGGGAGAAGTGGTGTAAAATTATGAATGTGAGGGTGTTGTATTTATAGGTAAAAAATAGGATAAAGGAAAAAAAAAAACAAAAATTGAATTTTGAATTCAATTTTGGACGCTCCCTCGGCCCCACACACGCTCCCGACGCCTTCCCAATGCCGTCGAAAAGACGACGTATGTGCCACGACGCAAGCCACGACGGGCTGGTGCCAACGCCGTCGTGGCACGACGGCTCGAAAATTCCCCCGACAGGTGGTGGTGACGCGTTGTTGGCAGCGGTCTAACGTATACATAATATGTTCAGTATGATTTCTAGGTGGTAAATATGATAATTTTGTTCATTTCATGAAATCTTCTCCTATATATGAGTCTACATTTGATTTATGTTCGTCAACTCATCACTTTGGAGTTCTTTCATTGATCCATATTGCCACATGTAATTCCGCCATTCGTCCACATGGCATCCCATATCTCTCCTTCTACTCCGTCTCTCCCCATCTGACTCCCTCTACACAGATATTTTAAAAACCTAAATTTTCATTCCAATCTCTCTCCTTCTACTACGCAAAAACCCTCATATTCAAAACTCTCAATTCAAAGATGGAGTTTCTGCCTTTTCCCTACTAAATTCGTCATGGAAAGTACAGAATTTTACACCCTATTGATTGAAAATTCACCACCGAATCACCACAACCATCGCCGCCGTAGCGACTAATGATAACCTATGGACCCTCGCCGACCGTCCCGGGTGATCGATCCCAAAGTCCGGAAGGTCGGCTTCTTCATCGCCGGTCCGCCTCCAGACGTCACCCAATCCGGTCCTGCCGAAACCACTCTGGCTCAATCTCCTGTATCTAATTCCATTTCTCCCGTCATGATACCACATCCGCGTCACACCACCGATAATTTATCACGTTCCGTTGGCGTGCGAGTTCCCGCTGCATCTCAATTGCATGCTCATCCGCCGTTGGATAGCTTGCAAGTCGGGAGCTATACTCTGACTGATTCGGTACTCAGCCCCTCTCCGACTCAATCGCTGTCGAGCCGAATTGGAATCGACGGAGAATTCTCCGAGGACTCTGTTAACCGGATGAAACGAAGCAATTCCGGTAGATTCACGGCTGCTAATCCTGCAGGCGGTCCTGATTTGTCACTATCAATTCAAGCATGGATTAATGGTAGTAACTGTTGTTTGATTGAAAATTCATTACCCAGGAAAATTGAAGTATCATAGGAACTGCTAGGGTTATAGCTTTACTATATTGTATATGCATAATAAACATAACATTTCTAAAATTTTGTGTTGCAGAAAATAGTGGAGATGTTGCTGAAGTGATGCCCACTAAAAGCAAAAACAACAAAGGCTGAAAGGCGGGCTTTGCAGGAGGCTCAACGAGCTGCAAAAGCTTCTGCAAAAGGTTGATTATTATCTTCTTTTCTAAAAGACGATTTAGTATTGTTTATTTTTTATGAATTACGGTTTCTTAACTGAATATAGTCTGATATTTTAATCAAAATCTGCTTTTTTACGTGTATTCTAAGTTCAGTTTCAATAATGGATGCTTCTGTTTTTGCTATCGTTTTTTAGTGAAGTATATTCGATATCCCATATTAAATGAATAGCTCACATGTGTAACAACAAGACTCTGAATATGTCGAGAACCCTATTTTTTGGTCATCATCTTGAATTGGAAGCCGAATATGTGATCTTCTCTATTTAATGCAGATTTTGTGAACCGTTGACAAATTTAAACGTTCAAATGAGAAAATTATTCTCTGTTTTCATTAAAGAAATAATCGAAGGAATGATAGGATCCATTCAGTTGCCAGCTGTCATGATGAAACTTCTTTTCGACAACAGTAGACAGTCGTTTGGTGATTTTAAGGTTACCATACTAGGAATGCTCGCAATGTATGATTTTGAAAAAATAATGTTGGTAAGCATTACTTATTATTTTTATTTAATATATTTACTCAATTTTTAATATTATATCAGGACACTGCCGGATCAATAATTGAAGATGATGCATATTACACCATGAAATTGCTCAAAAAAGAAGCTTCTCATGGTCATGGCCCACAAAGCCTTATTTGTTGTTTATGTAACAGTCTTCTTAAAACTGGAATTCAAGTTTACAATTGCGGGCACGCGACCCATTTGCATTGCAGTTTATCTTCGGGCTGCCCAATTTGTATGCCAGATAATAAAGGGCCTGCCCGTAGTGAGAACGGGCTGGTGAATAAAACTTTGCCCAAACATAAGTTACCACAAGACACGGGTTCTGTTCATGTGCATGAAAATGATCGGCAATTATCACGGGTTAGTAATTTTATTTATTTATTTATTAATTTATTTCTGTTGTTTGCTGACTATATTAGAGGTTAATTTGATAATATGAAATATTGACCAACCTTGATAAGGTCAAAGTTGATAATATGCCACAATTGAGGCTTGCACCGCCAGTTGTCTATCATGAAAAGGTGAAGAAAGCTAAGGTTGAGAAGATTAATATAAAAAATAATAAAAAGAAGCGATCTGGTGTTGGATTACTCTCAAAATCAAGCATATTTGGTAAGTTTTCTGCTGAAAATGATAGATAGATGGATCTTTTTGGGGTTTGATTTCTAACATTTATAACGTTTGCAGGCAAGGAACGTCATTTCAGTAACTTTTCTGCTGCCAAATCATAATTTTTGTACCAATAATGTTAAAAAAAAACTTAATTGTTTTATCTAATCATAAGGCCCATAATCATTATGTAGTTATAATTGTTTGGTTATAATTGTTTGTATCACGAGTTAAGAACAAGAACGGATTGAAGGTCATTTGTCGTGACAAAGATGGAAGTTACACTAATTCAACAACAAATGTTGTTTACAAAGAAGTCTTATTTAGTCTATAAATTTTCTGTAACATGTATCATGTATCAATTTTTGTATAAACTTATCCTACAGTGACGGATTCTTATGTCATTTTAAAAGTATTAATATTTGTTGTTATTTTTCTATAATATATATCTTTTGAAACATGTCCGCCCAGTCGAGCGGGCTATGAAGCTAGTATACATATACGCCTTGATATGTAGGATATAAATTAGTATATCCTAAAGGGAAGTCCACTTTGTTCTCTGTTTGAGTTCTTACCGTAGCGTCTAATTAGGCTATAGCTTACACTCATCCCTACCCCAATCCTTATATATATGAAACTAGTTTCATAGTCCGCCCGGATGGGCGGGCATGCTTTGAAAAATAAAATGAAAATACGAAAAGAATAAACTTAATAAATCATTTAATAATCTATTATTTAAATGATGATAAACGTGTTTTGATACGTATCACAAATGATACACAAATTTTAGAGACGAAATAAAACTTCTTTATATACGACATTTGTTATTGAGTTAGTGTAATTGACATCTTGATCGCAACAAATAACTTTCAATCATTTCTTGCTCTTAACTTTCATTAATTTTGAATGCATTTTAATTCGGAAATGTCATAAAGGAGAAAATCTCACAATTCCTTTTAGATTCCGGAAATATTAACCGTATGCTTGCCATTTGATATTTATTAGAAACTTTAATATCATTATGTTTTAAAGAAATTCTTAAAATCTTTATTACTATTTTAATAAATCAAATCGTTTGAATTTAAATTCTATTCAAATATAAATGCTATTCTAATTTAAATTCATTAAAATTTCTGTTTAAAATATAGTAAATATTCTAATAGGAATTCCAGCCATATATTTTAGAAATTATATACAATTTAAATTTTGAAATCACCCAAATGAATTTAAACATCTAATTAACACTCTTTTTTTAATTGAATCATGCTGGATTTTGGAAATGATAAGCAGTACTCAATTTATTTAATTACGATCATAACATTTACTGATCATACAAAATTTGGATCAATACATTTTAAAATCATAATTCTTTTGGTTTAGAATATGTTTGAATAATAACATTCTTTTTTCAAAATCTCAAGACTATACTCATTTTGTATATAAAAGCATATTAAGAACTTTGACATTTTTAGAATTTTTTATTTAAAATAAAAACAAAGTTATGATCATAACATTGGTTCATATTATGTTTGAAAAAAGACTATATGCCATGATCTAAGGCTTGAGCGTAAAGCTTGCTTATGTCAAAGTCCATTTACTCATAATAAGTTGTATGTGTTCTTTATGCGTATTAAATCATTTACTTAGTTGGTCGAGTATATACGTTTAATTTGTTCTTTAGAATTGACGCAACAATGTTGACCGTATAACTTGCTTGGAATGTTCTTTAGTATTGACGCATAATAAGTTGTGTTTTTTAGGATTGACACATACTAAGTTGTGTTTTTTAGGATTGACACAATGTTGGAATGTTGACCATTTACTCATAATAAGTTGTGTTCTTTACGATTGACGCAACAATATTCAAAGAGGTAGAAGGCCTTGAACCATAACTGTTAGTCCCTATACTAAGTAAATAAGATTTGATGATCGATAGCTAAGAAGAATAATATCAGCTGAAGTATGTATCTCAGCTGAAGCAAGTATATGCAATAGACCTTCAGCTGAGTACGTACTTAGCTCTAGGAAAACAAGTCAAATCGGTAGATATAGAAGAGTGTTCATTCGAAGTCTATGGCCAAAAGATAAAGAAAAGAAGAAGACCATCCAGCTGATTGTGGAATCAGCTGATGGTACCTGCTGCAGATAAAGAGTTGGTGGAAATGTTCTTGACACTTTGAACATTTCCCTTTCCCGCTCAAAGAAGAAGAAAACGATGAAGATCTTCTATTTTGGAATAGAAGATAATATGTCAGTACATCATTGTTTGTCCCTCCAAGCATGTAAATGGAAAGTCAACTACTTTTGTACTATCATAGTACACCCTTTCACTGTGCGTCAGAAAAGGTAGCAAAAGGAGTTGACACAAAGTACACTTGGGACTATAATGTATGCAAGAGCATTTAATGTTTCTGTGGACAAGTCTACATCGATGAATGATATGTTTACACGTCGAGTATCTTGTGGACAAAGGAACACGGATCTCGGGCTATATATAGAGACGTAAATGCTTGCATTTACACACACCTTTTAGAATTCATAGCACAAGAACATTCTCTGAGAGTTTGTCAGATATTAACTCCTTCGTAGTTATTACTCAGGCATTCAATATCAGCTGTTAGTATAAGCTGATATAAACTCTCCTTGCATTATCTTCTAGTTTGAGCGAACAAAAAGTGTCACTTCAAGTATAGAGTTTTAGTTAGTGTGTACTATCTATTTCCGCAAACTTTGTACTGTATTAAGTTGTTTTAATAAACTCTTAAACATTGAAATATTGTGTGTTCTTTATCTTAATCGTGTTTACTTGTCATAACGTAACACATTTGTGTTGTTGGGATCCAACAACTGGTATCAGAGCAAGTGTCAAAGTTGTTTTCCATCAACTTTGAGCATCTGTTATGGCTGAACCTACAACATCAGATCTTCCATCATCTGGAAAACCTCCCAAACTCACTCAAACCAACTACCCTATGTGGAAAACTCGTATGTTATCCCACATGGTTACCTATCACCCAAAACTTCAAGACAATATAATGATAGGAAAACACATACCCAAAACCCTTATCCCTGGTACCCCCGAAATACCAGAACACTATGTTGTGAAATCTGAAGCTCAATGGACAGACGCTGAAAAACGTCTTGTTCATCTTGAGAACAAAGGAAGGGATATGCTTTTTCAAGCAGTTGGTGATGAACTGTATCACAATATTCAATTTTGTGACTCAGTCAAAGAGATGTGGGAAAGGTTGGCTGAAGTGTATGAAGGCACATCCGTTGTGCGTGAACACAACAAAAACATGCTCATCCATGACTACGAGCTGTTTAAAGCCAAACCTAGTGAGACAATAGCTCAAACATTCAACCGTTATAACATTCTGTTAAACGAGCTAAAGTCTCATGGGGTTGAAAAGGACGATATGTCCAAGATGTGTAAGTTTATGGCAGCTCTTCCCTCTAAATGGGTTACCATTATAACTTGCATGAGTACATCTCCGACGTTAAAAGATTATACTCTTTCCTCTCTCTATGGCATGTTTCTAAGCCATGAGAGAACTATACTCAATAAATTTCAACCTCCAAAGGACTCTAAAGTGAGTTCCTCAGGATCCTCAGCTGCTCTTGTTTCTCTAAACAAACCCAGCAGAACTGAATATCCTCCCTCAGATGATGAAGCTGACAAAACCTCAGCTGTTGATCTGTTCAACATACCTGAGGTCAGCATCGAAGAGATCGATGAAGACGAAGATAATGAAGCCCTTATAAATGAGCTTGCCCTACTTGTCAAAAATAGAAAATTCTTCAAAGGCAAATCGGGCTCCTCAGCTACAGGCTCAAGTAGCAGACCTATCTCATCAGTTATACCTTCCAGACCCTCTGGAAATACTCCTGATATCTCTGAGATAACATGCTACAACTGCAACAAAAAAGTAAACTATGCTAACGACTGCAAGCAAAAGAAAGCTAGTTCATCCTCTTCAAGTGGTGAGTCCATTGAAGAAAAGTACAAAAAGCTACAAGCCTTCACCAAAAAGATCCTAGAAGAAAAGAAGGCACTTGAAGGAAAAATTGCGACAAGGGTGTCGTACCTGAAACTCACGACTGGGCTGACTCTGGTGACAGCTCATCTGATAATGATGAACCAATGGCGACAATGTGTTTGATGGCTCGTGCTGATGAATGTATTACAGCTGATGATGCTGGTTCATATCAATGGGTCAACATAGTTCACAAAAAGGTATCTTCTCTAACCTCTGCTGAGGCTTCTGAAGCCAACGATATTGTTGATTCCATTATCTGTGACTTGCACTTCATTGATCAGCTGAAAGGTGAATGTTTAGATAAACACAGTGCTATTCTTCGTGAAAATGCATTTTTAAAAGAAAGATTAGTACACAAAACCTTAAAAGAAGAACTTTCTGAAACAAAATTTATAAACTCAGTTCTTCAACACGATCTTAATGAAAAAGTTAAAGAACTAGAAGCAATTAAAAAGATTTGTGAATCATGGTCTCGATCATCCAAACGTGTGACTGAGTGTGTCAACTCACAGATCCCTAGTCAAGTACAAGATGTATTAGGAGGAGATTTCCTTGCTGCAGCTGCTCTACCTGACAGCAGTACGGATGATTCGTACTACTCTACAGCTGATGCTTCTGTGCCAGCTGAAGAGTTGGTTTTTGGTTCGTTTGTTAAGTCTACCAAAACCTATGCTACTGAGATGTCCACAGAAGAACCTTCTGAAACTACTAGAGAAGAGTCATCAGCTGACTCCTCTGCCATAGTTGTTAGGACCCCTACAGTAGTCATTGTTGAACCAAGTAAGTCTATCTTGGGTTCAGTGCCTGCTACTTCTACTAAACTTCAGAAGAAGACTAGCAAGACATCCGGAAAGAAAGCTGTTCTTACATCCTCCAAGGGTGAGCCAGTTGGAGTTCGTACTCGTGCTGCAAAGAACAAAGGTAAGAGTGTTTCTATAAACACTCCAAGTCCTTCTTCAGCTGTGTCTGTCAAACGGCCGAAAGGAAAGGTCAGCAAGCTGACATCACTCGTGCAAACTCTGACTATCTCAGATAGTCAGAAAGGGATTTTGGGTCCAGTACCCAGCCCTACTGCTTCGCCTTCCAATCCACTACAAAAGAACAGAAAATGTTATAAGTGTGGAAATCGTGGACATATGGCAAGCGAGTGTGACAGCACAAGCTTAAGACCCTCTCCAACTTCAGCCTGTGAGTCCATTAAGAACCCAACCCCTGTGAGTTCCAGCAAGAAATCTCAAGGACCCACAGAGGTGTGGGTTCCCAAAAAGAACTAACTCTTTTAAAATTATGTGCAGGGTGATCAAAGCAAACACGTCTGGTACTTAGATAGTGGTTGCTCAAGACATATGACTGGATACAAATCCCTGCTTGAAGAGTTCGAAGTTTGTGCTGGTCCTCCAGTAATTTTTGGTGATAATGGTAGAGGCTCAACTGAAGGCTACGAATCCATCTCTAATGGATCTGTAAAAATCACAAGAGTTGGTTATGTGAACGGGCTGAAACATAATTTAATCAGCATTAGCCAACAATGTGATGCAGAGTTCTCAGTGAACTTTAATAAGTACAGAGGAACAGTGACAGATAAAAGTGGAAAAGTAGTGCTTATAGCACCAAGAAACAACCATATATACACACTTGACATGAATCCTCAAAACCAAGAAGTTTGTCTATTCTCTCACTCCACTGAAGAGCTAAATTGGCTGTGGCATAAAAGGCTATCTCACTTAAACTTTAAAAACATATCTAAGTTGTCCCGAGGACAGCTAGTGAATGGCTTGCCACAGATCAAGTATGAAAAAGATAAGCTTTGTTCAGCTTGTGAACAAGGCAAACAACATAAAAGCTCCTTCAAATCAAAGCAATGTTTTTCCATCGACAACTGCCTACACATGCTTCATATGGATCTCTTTGGTCCTATGAATACTGAAAGTCTAGGTGGAAAAAAATATACACTTGTTATCGTTGATGAATGCTCATGATATACTTGGGTTATATTTCTTCGTAACAAAAGTGATGCATCTGATGAAATCATCAAATTCATCAAAAAGATGGAACTTCTAAATGGGTCAAGAGTAAAGCAGCTGAGATCAGACAATGGTACTGAATTCAAAAATCGTACATTGGAAGACTTCTGCTCAGAAGTTGGGATCTCACAAAATTTTTCAGCCGCTAGAACACCTCAACAGAATGATGTTGCTGAAAGAAGAAATAGAACCCTAATAAAAGCTGCAAGAACAATGTTTGCTGAGTCAAACATGCCAAAGCAATTTTGGGCAGAAGCTGTCAACACAGCTTGTTTTACTCAAAACAGGTCTCTCTATGTGAAGAGACACAAGAAAACTTCTTATGAGATTCTCCGTCAGAGGAAACCTTATATCGGATTCTTTCATGTCTTTGGTTTGTGTGTGTTTTGTGTTAAACACACGAGATCAGTTGAGTAAGTTCGACTCTAAAGCTGATGAAGCAATTTTCTTGGGGTACTCCACTGTATCTAAGGCATACAGAGTTTTCAACAAATGAAGACAAACATTGGAAGAATCTATAAATGTTACTTTTGAAGAGCACTCCAAAGCCTTAAATCCCACCTCTACTGAATCATCTGACGCATTCCAGAGATCAACTATACCACCTTCTAATGATACAGCCGAAGCATTCTCTATTGCTTTGAATCTTTTTGAAGTTCCAATAAATGATTCAGATGATACATTCCATGATGCTCCCACATATTTTGTAGATATTGCTGCTGCCCAACAAGAAATTCCAACAGCTAGAGCATCATCCAAGGCTATCTCTAAGCCACCTCTTCATATTTCAAGAAGATTTGTTCAAAATGAAGTACTCAATCCTGCTGAGCATTCAGCCGCTCATCAAGGATCAAATTCTGCTGAATCTTCTTCCTCTTCAGCCGCTCCTCAATCCAAGTGGACCTCAGAGCATCTAATTGAATTAATCATTGGAATCCACAACAAGGAGTGGTCACAAGAAGTAAGGCATCATGTAATCTTTGCCTATGGTCGTGTTTCTTAGCATCTGAAGAACCAAAGAATATCAAAGCTGCATTGGAAAACTCCAGCTGGATTCAAGCGATGCAGGAAGAACTTAACCAATTTGAGGTCAACAAAGTATGGCAGCTGGTGCCCCCACCAGCTTGTAAGACAATAATTGGTACCAAATGGGTATTTAGGAACAAAATGGATGAAGAAGGCGTGGTTATTCGCAACAAGGCTAGACTTGTTGCACAAGGATATAGACAGGAGGAAGGAATCAATTTCGATGAAACATTTGATCCAGTAGCAAGGCTTGAAGCTATAAGAATATTTTTAGCCTATGCTGCTTACAAGAACTTCACAGTTTTTCAGATGGACGTGAAGAGTGCATTCTTAAATGGTAAATTACAAGAGGACGTCTACGTGAAACAACCCTCAGGTTTTGAAAATCCGAAATACTTAGACTACGTGTATAAGTTGGATAAGGCACTGTATGGGTTGAAACAAGCTCCTCGTGCATGGTATGACACTCTTTCCACGTTCCTTCTTGCAAATGATTTCACCAGGGGAAAGATTGATAAAACCTTATTCATTCGCAAAATCAAAGGTGATATCATTCTTGTTCAAATTTATGTGGATGACATAATATTGGTACTACTAACGAAAAGCTTTGTAGACGTTTCGCAAAACTTATGTCTACAAAGTATGAGATGAGTATGATGGGTGAATTAACATATTTTCTTGGCTTACAAGTTAAGCAATCTAAAAATGGAATTTTCATAAATCAAGAAAAATATATCAAAGATCTTTTAAAGAAATTTGATATGAATTCATCATCATCCATGAAAACTCCAATGGCTCCTCTGAATGATCTAGATGCTGATACAACTGGGAAATCAGTTGATATCACATTCTACAGAGGAATCATTGGGTCATTGCTCTATCTCACCGCCAGCAGACCAAATATTATGTTTGTTACTTGCATGTGTGCTAGGTATCAAGCTGATCCTAGAGAATCTCATTTAATAGCCACTAAGAGAATTTTGAGGTACCTTAAAGGTACTCCAAGCCTAGGTCTTTGGTATGCCAAAGACTCCGGGTTTGATCTAATTGGCTATTCAGATTCAGACTTTGCAGGTTGCAAGATGGATAAAAAGAGCACCACTGGAGGTTGTCAGCTGCTTGGTGGGAAGCTAGTCACCTGGACAAGCAAGAAACAAAATACTATTTCTACCTCCACAGCTGAAGCAGAATATGTTGCTGCTGGAAGCTGTTGGGCTCAAGTCATTTGGATGAAGAATCAGCTGGTCGATTTTGATATGAACTTTTGCAAAGTTCCCGTCTACTGCGATAATACAAGTGCTATTGCAATCAGCAACAATCCAGTTCTTCATTCCAGAACCAAACATATTGATATAAGGTATCATTTCATTAGAGATCACATTGAACAAGGTGATGTTGAACTTCATTTCATTTCAACAGACCTTCAGCTAGCTGATTTATTCACTAAGCCTTTAGATGAAAAACGTTTCAATTTTTTAATCAGTGAGCTGGGTATGTTAAATGCTTAAATCAACTGCTGAAGTACTATCAGCAGCTGATATGTTCACCTTGTCACTTAGTACATTCAGCTGACTAAAAACGTTTCAATTTAATCAGTCAGCCGAATAGAACATCTCAAAATGATAACTTATCAAGTTTTATAAGTTAAAACGTTTGGTTTTCCTTGAAAATGCATCTTTTTATCCCTATCCACACGTTCTCTGTGGCAAATATTTCCACTCGAGTGAAAATATTTGGCATTTATGAGGGATTGACACCTCTGACACAGAAACGGCTCCACTACCCCCTCTCTGTCACATCCAACCAACTTTTTCGCACGAAAACCAACATTTCTATGGTTGGTTTGTAACTATCCATTTATGGTCCGGTTTATTTTCAAATGTTTACCCAAACCGTCCCAAAATCCCCTATAAATATCCATCCATTCCCTCACTTCATCTTCATCACTCCCAAATTTCTCTCTCAAAAACCCTCTCACAAAACCCTTTTTCAAGCTTTTATCTTTCTTCCCTCTCCCAAAAATGTCGAAGAAATCCTCAAAAGCTGTTATTTCTAGAGCTGCCATCGAGTTCGCTCAGAACTCGAATCTGGTAGGCAACACCTCTCCACCGGAAAAACTCATCGATGTATATCGACGGGTTGGGAAATTCTTGCGTCACTGTCCTATCAGTGGTGCATTCTTTCGATTCACCAAGAGTTTTTACGAACTCTTGCGTGATTTCTGGATGTCTACCTCCATCTCTGGAGACGACATTATTGCGCAGGTGAACGGTCATCAAATCACCATCACTGTTGATGATTTCCGAACTTCTTGCGGGTTCGATTACTTGCTCCTCGTCCAAGTCTATCAGGAGACGAAGTCTACTGATGATGCTAAAGAGAGTCTAATCCGTATCTCCAGATATCGATTAGAAAATGATGACGACAAGGTGCAGATCTTCAAGAAGTCTCAGCTGTCGAGACCCTGGGCCTATTTCTTCACGCACATCATTCAGTGCATAGGCGGCAACTCTGGGTCTCACAACTAGTGCAACTCCAGCTTGCAAGTCTTTGTTGAAGCCCTAATCACCGGTCAGCGGATTGATTATGGGAGACTGGTTTACGAGGAGGTCAAGGCCAAGATGAAGGCAAAGGGAAATCACATTCCCTATCTTCGCTTCTTCACATTGTGCATCGCTCATGTGATGGTTGAGAAGCTGGGGATTGATTATGACGACCTTCCAGGGGAATGGATTGAGGTACGTACCTTATCCAACACCATCTTCAACTCCAAGAAGGAAGCTGGTAAGGATTTTCCCCTCTCCTCGTACATGCTGAAGATCATTGATGATCGGATCAGATCCAAAAGGGATCGACCACTGGCACCACATCGGAGGAATCTGCCCTACAAGAAGGTACGTCCTTTTCTCATCTGAAGTGTTTTCCATCAACTTGATGCCCACAAACTGTTGATGGAAATACCACCACTTCCACTGGGATCTCCATGCCCATTGATGTGGAAAATGTGGATGTAGATTATATTCCACTGGTGGTGAAGAAGCGAGTTAAGCGACCTGCTCATCGCTCTCTTTCTTCCTCTTCATTATCTCCGCCATCTTCTCCCACTTCACGTGCTCCTTCTTCTCCTCAGCTGAGGGCAAGAGGGTCTGCTACCCATGGAGAAGGTGTGGTGGCTGATGATGCTGACCTGGCGACATCATCATCATCAGGATTCAGCCAGGATCCTTTGGGTACTCACTCGAGTCCCAGAATGGAAGGATTACGATCAGATGCTATGCCAGCATCTGAGAATAGTCCTTCTCATTTTCAGATTGGCAGTGTTTTTCCAGGAACTCCACCAACAATCGGAGCTCGTGGTCAGACACTCCTGGCTGATACTCTTTTTCTCTCTTTTTCTCTTCAACCTCCATCTGCTGATTTCTCAACAAGTCAGCAGACTTCAATACGGCAATTTCGTTCTTTAGGAGTTAGTTTCGGCTCCAACCTTCTGCGTAGATCCTCGACTGATTCATTATCAGTCGTTGTAACAAGGGAACAAACTCCACAAGCAACCTCAGTCTCTCAACAGACTGCTGGTGAAGTTTTTGGCTCAACCCAAGCCACCCGAGAGTCAGCTGCACACACACCACCACCAACTTCTTCATCACTTTCTGAGTCAGCAGTTGATGATAGATTGACTGGAAGCCAAGTCAATATTGAAACTGTTCTTTCTGTTTCCCACAACATCACCAGCACACACCAGCTGGTGGTCGAGGAAACCACCACCGCCAATGAAGAGACAACTTTAGACCAAGTTGTTACTGAGGCATCCACCCAAGCTGCCAGTGATCGCGAACGTATTCGCCAACTGAGCTGTGAGGTAGCTGACACACCACCCAGAGGAACTCTTCCTCCAGTCTCTATACCAGTCTCGTCGGCTGGTGAGACTGAAGCACAAGGTAATCAAACAGCATTCTATATGATGTTTGATTCGGCATATGAGCATTCAGCCCTACTATTCGTCCGCTGACGAAGAAGTAAATGAACCTTGGCTTCAAATTGATTCGACAGCTGATGTCGGCCCTTCTGACAGAACCCCAGAAGTTTCAGCTGGACCCAACTCACCCCCCATAGTTACTGAGCATCCCATAGGAGCAATTCCTCCTAACTCAGGAACACCCACTCCCACAGCTGAGGTTACCCCTCAAGCTGGAGACATACCGGACCCCTTCCCCCAAAGCGTCCAAGTGTCCCATGCTGAATCCAGCAAAGCTGGAGGAAGCATTCCCATTAGAGCCGCTGCTGCTCTGATGTCTAGAGTTGTAACATCCCAGATTCGACCTGGGATGGACATGCTGAGTAAGCAGATGGACACCCTTCGCAGGGATGTTCCAAAGAAGTTTGCTAAAACTGCTGAGAATCTCTCTTCCAGCATAACTTCTCTGCACACTGAGGTTCACACTCAGACTCCTCAGCTGGTTCTTCTTTCTGAGCAGATTCGTCTCAACACCAGCGAGTTCAACACTCTCAAAACATATATTCGTCGAGAGTTGAACTCCATTCGCGAATCTGACAGAGTCGAGAAAGACAAGCTTCTCTCCGAAGCTCGGGGATCTGAAGCAGAAGTCAAAAGACAGCTGAATACCTTGTCCTCCAATGTATCTCCTCTCCAACCTGATGTCGATCGTCTGGCTCTTGCACAGTCAAAGCAAGAGTCTCTGCTGACCAACACTCATAGCCACCTCTTTAAGGCTATTGAGGAGTCAGCTTCTGCTATGTCCACAAGAATGGACAAATTGGAGACTGAGGTCAGCTCGCTGACTTCCCAAGTCGCTGGTCTCCAAGACACCCTCAACCTCATTCTTCAAAAGTTAAATGAGGGTGCCGCTGCTGTCCATCCTGCTTTAGCACCAGAGAGTACCTTAATTCTTCAGGCACTCTCTAAGGGGGAGAAAGATCAAGCTACTTCAGCAGGTGAACAACAAGGTGAAAAAAATGTTTCACAATCAATAATCATCTCTGCTGTTGGAGCCAATGTAGAAGACATTCCAGCAGGTGCGACCCCAAGATCTCCACCTACCACCTCTGCTGGGATACCAGAAGAAGAAGACGTTTCAGTAGACGAGACACAAATTCCAACATCACTCGTCATTACTGAAACACCTGAGGTAACTACTTTAGCAGGTGAGACAACCATGCATTCAACACTCACCGCTGCTGAAGGCCTCAGGACAGAAGACACCTCAACTGGTTTTGTTAAAATCGTTGATTCCTTTGAATCAGTTGAGGGCCCACAAGTCCAAGCCCCGCAAATCCAAAACCCTCATCCCATTGTACAGGTGAATCCTCAACCTACTGAGGGGGAGCTAATTCTTGCCGAGTTTAATGCTGCCCTCCTAGATGAACTCAGATCCTCTGCTGAACTCGAAACAGTGGTTGCTCTTCAAAGAAAAACTCAAGAAGAGTTGTTTCAAGCATATGAAGCAGAGAGAACTCAGGACATTAGGTTGTTCAATAAAGTTCTCTATAAACAAAGGCAAGAACCAAAAATCACCAACGTCAGAAGCCCCAAAACATCATCCAGCTCTCCACCAGAAGTCATCATACAAAGAGCTGGAGGGGTCTTCATTGAGATCAGCACTTATTTCAACTATGATGAATGGAATGAGATGCTAGAAGCTACCAAATCTGCAAAACCATCGCTCTATGCGATAAAATCAGGAGACAATCTCCTGACTTAGTATATCGCATACCAGCTGAATTATGCGAGTCTCAAGCAGCTGTTGTCAGAGAACCTGCTGGTGAAAGCACCTCAGCAAGAGGGGAGAAACGTAAGTCCGTTCTCCCCGAGCCCTTCGCTGACTCCAGAACACTTGATATTGGGTCTTCAAGAATATTTGCAAAACGCCCAAGACTCAATATCACAAGAGCCATCCCCATGGGTGTAAACTTTGCCCCTGGGCTGATCGTCAAAGAGCCAATCTATGGTTTTTTCTATCTGGAGAAGAAGGTGCCTTGCTTTCAACGAGCTGATGAGTTGTATCTATGTGATATTGATCAACTTTTGATCTATCACAAGTTGTTGAGTTCCTCCACTGAAGAGGGAAGAGAAATGAAGAAATTAATCGACTCAGCCATCAGCTCACTGTATCACAATGTCACTGGGGAAGCAATGCCCAAGACATTGTAATTTTGTTTATTTTTTATTTTCCTTGTACTTTTCAGCTTTAATTAATAGAAAATCAAATTTTGTAATATACTTGTAAACATATTGTATAAAAGATACAAAAGAACCCAAAGGGTCAAAGCACATAAACATTCAGCTGATCCAAACAGCTGAATCATTACAGGTAAATACTTATACAGCTATTCGATTGCATCAAATAGGGGGAGATTGTTAGTCCCTAGACTAAGTAAATAAGATTTGATGATCGATAGCTAAGAAAAATAATATCAGCTGAAGTATGTATCTCAGCTGAAGCAAGTATATGCAATAAACCTTCAGCTGAGTACGTACTTAGCTCTAGGAAAACAAGTCAAATCAGCAGATATAGAAGAGTGTTCATTCGAAGTCTATGGCCAAAGGACAAAGACAAGAAGAAGACCATCTAGCTGATTGTGGAATCAGCTGATGGTACCTGCTGCAGATAAAGACTTGGTGGAAATATTCTTGACACTTTGAACATTTCCTTTTTCCGCTCAAAGAAGAAGAAAACGATGAAGATCTTCTATTTTGGAATAGAAGATAATATGTCAGTACATCATCGTTTGTCCCTCCAAGCATGTAAACGGAAAGTCGACTACTTTTGTACTATCATAGTACACCCTTTCACTGTGCGTCAAAAAAGGTAGCAAAAGGAGTTTACACAAAGTACACTTGGGACTATAATGTATGCAAGAGCATTTAATGTTTTTGTGGACAAGTCTACATCGACGAATGATATGTTTACACGTCGAGTATCTTGTGGACAAAGGAACACGGATCTTGGGCTATATATAGAGACGTAAATGCTTGCATTTACACACACCTTTTAGAATTCATAGAACAAGAAAATTCTCTGAGAGTTTGTCTGATATTAAATCCTTCGTAGTTATTACTCAGGCATTCAATATCAGATGTTAGTATCAGCTGATATAAACTCTCCTTGCATTATCTTCTAGTTTGAGCGAACAAAAAGTGTCACTTCAAGTATAGAGTTTTAGTTAGTCTGTACTATCTATTTCCGCAAACTTTGTACTGTATTAAGTTGTTTTAATAAACTCTTAATCATTGAAATCTTGTGTGTTCTTTATCTTAATCGTCTTTACTTGTCATAACGCAATACATTTGTGTTGTTGGGATCCAACAATAACTGTACCCGTAACCAGATTAATAATTATTTCAATGTTGACCGTATAACTTGCTTGGATATATACGGTTCATGCATCCACTTGTTGTGTTCATTCTAGAAATTGTCCTTATACCATTAAAACCGTACAAATATCATAAAGTTGCAAAATAACTATTTATTTGAACGATTTATGCAAAAAAGTTGCAAAACATTTGGCTTACCATGAGATTAGATATTGTTATTTTGATAATAACAAAAACTTATTATCAAGAGTACGAATAAAAAATCTTAGGGGGTATTTCATAGTTATGAAATATAGCAGGTTTTGTTTAAAAATATAAGAAACATCAAATTAGAATATTCCAAAAAATTTAATTATTTGAAATTTAAATGTTGAAAGATTTAATTGCGAATAATATAAAAAGACTAATTAGTTTTGGAATAGTACTAAAAAATTTAATTACAAAGTTTTTGAAATTTAAATGTTGAAAGTAATCTGCTAAATGGATAATTTTAAGTTATAAAAAAATAGTAAAGAAGGTGAAAACGGGAAATTTTAGTAACTAATTAATGCTTATTAAATTTTGAATTTCTTTCATGATTTGATCCTAGAATTTCCGAGCATACACTTAGGAGGAGGAGAGATATTTCGTTTTGTAGGATATAGGGAGGATGCAACTTGGCCAATGGGGTAATTACATGTGGCATTGTAGACCAATGAGATAGCTTAAAAGTGATTAGTTGGCAAAATAAAATCAAACCTAGGCCTCGTATATAAGTTGAGATGTATTAAAATTTGAACATTTATAACCGGCAAAGGGCAATGTTAGGAATCCTAGTCACTACCCTGATCCCAAGAAAAATCTCAGTTAATGGCCTGATCCATTTAGTTCAGGTTTCATGTTTCCCCGTCGAGTTCGATTCTTTTTGTTATCGCTAATACAATTCAATTATGATATTGAAATAGATATTTGGTCTGAAATTTGTCAAACATATTGTACCTATAAATAATTTGGTCCAGAAATGACAAAATTGGCTCTTGGGTGATAAATATATTTTCTTTCATATGAATACCTTTTTTATTATTAATGTCAGTCAAATATTTTTATATTTAAAAAGTTTCCATTTTAATTTGGTGCGTCCATTTTTGGCATAAAAAGTAATTGTGTGTCTATTTGAGTTTTATTGGAAGGCAATATATAAGTTTGGATAGAATCTCATGTAGATATTTATTGAATAAATTACTAAAATAGTAATTATCTTAAATTTCATGTATAATTTTTTATTTACAAAAATTATATTCATAATCATTTTTCGAACCTTTTGCACATATATTCTTTTAACATAATGTTTGTTTAGTTTTTTGATAGAAAAATACACCGTTTAACCCTTTAAAATTACGTAGTCTTTATTTATTTTAAAATATTTAACGGATGCTAGGCTAGATGACTAGTAATTAAAGTAATTAACAATATGTGAAATTTTAGATATATTTTATGACCATCCTTATAATTTACTCTATTTATTTTCATATGTGATCATGGTAGTGGCAAACTTTCAAAGTTTATCATATCACCTGCTTAAAAGTAAATGAAATTGACATAAGCAATATACCTACTTATTTTTTCTTACGGAAGTTTGTTCTTAGATGATGTACATGCACATGCTTCCTATAATCCAAATATGGATATAATGATCGGGTTTTTCTCGAATTCTTAAACCGGTATCTATAGAAAAACATGCTCTTATGATATATGCGAAATACGTCTAAATGATAGTTATGGAATATGGACCGTACACTCCTCTAAGATCACGTCAGAGTCATTAATTTTAGGGTTTTGATAACAACAACCTTTAGGACTGTCATATAACATGCATCGAAAACTTATTATACATCTAACTATAACAAATCTCTTAATCTTAGGAATTATTCTTATTGTACAATTTTGATGTACTTAAAGACGGCTATCATTATCAAAACCTACTCATAACTTTATAAGGAAATCATATGTTGTCACAAATCCATTTGGCCCATGCAGCTTTTCGTTATGGAATATAGCTCTTTGCCTTTAATATGTCTGGAAAACATAACTTGTAACGGATAAAAATGAACCAATTTTGATCTTAATTTATGGAATATAGCTCTTAGCCAGTATATGACGAAGCGAATACAAATTTTTAGAACCATAGTTAAAATAATATCACAATGATCTTGGTTATCTTTTTGTCGCTAATAATATTACTAAAAATAATAATGACTTTAACGGTTTTTTTTAACTTAACTAAACTAACTATATTAAAATTTTACGAGTACTATATAAACATTTGAATCTTTCTAAATTAGTAAACTTTAATTTCTAGTTAACATATTTTCTACTAATATTTCACAACATATTTGTATTTAATACAAAATATACACTAATCAAGTTGACACATTTTTTTTTATGAATTTGGCACATTTTTTTAAATATAATACCTTCCATGATTTTTTTTGACAATTTTGTTTAATTAATTTGTTTATTTTTTTATTTTCTTCGTTATATTTTTCATATTTACTCTCTTATTTTTTTTTGAAACGGCAAATGATATCAAGGGAAGTCTACCCGCAATTTTCCAGCGAGCACCTCGGGTTCAAGCTCTTTTACATGGCAAACCCAATCCCCGTAGGGATTTTCAGGGAAAAATCCCCCATATTTATCACCACAAAAGGTGTTTACAGGATTCGAACTCAAGAGTAAAACTCATGCATCAATCCAGCTGAGCTAGACATCATTTGCCATTTACTCTCTTGTTTGGTTTTTATTTATATCATCTTCCTCTAAACATGTTTTTATCTTTAATCACGCATTCACGCTATTTATCTTTAATCACAATAGCGTGAGTTGAAGATGAAGGAACGTTAATACGTCATCCTCAATTAAATTATGTACTAATTTTGGTTGAAGTTGTCCCAAAAAATCAATACCATTACAAGGTTATCAATAATTAATACATAAGCAACAAAACAACTAATGGTTTAATTTGAATACGTAGATACTGGTTTGTGTTATATCTCACTCGAACTTCTAGTAAGGAGATATTGATTTACACGATACATATATCATATATGGAATTTTTTATTTAAATTAACTTTAATTAATTAAAAATGTGTATTAAATTGACTATTTATAGTAAATGTATAATAGGGTGTATAAGACATAATTATTTGACTGTCTTTATAAAAACATTTATATTTTTACTATATAATCCTCTGATTCAAAATAAGTGATACATTGTTATTTTACATTTTTAAGAAAAAATCTTATAATAAGTGATATATTAGATTAACCGGATAGTTAATGGAGAATGAGTCTCACACTTTTTGAATAAAGTGGAGTTAATAATGTGTTAAAATTAAAAAATAAAGTTAAATGAGTCATTTCACTGTATTAAAGAAGATACTTAGTGGGTGTACGACCTACTACTTTTTACCAAATAATGTTTGTTTTCAGATTGTATCACTTATTTTGATAAACCTAAATATGAAAAATGTATTATTTATTTTGAGTCGGAGGAAGTATATAATGTAGTTGAGACTTTCCAAATTAATACTTCATACTTAGTTTTCGCCAACATACTTGATATTACGGAACAAATTTGTTTTTATAAATAATGGACAGTCGTCAGACTCAAGCCCGCAATCTTAATAATATTAGGAATGAGATAGTAGAGTAGATATCGATGAAATTTAATAAAACATTTAAAAGAGTTAATTTCAATCACCTTTTCTCTCGGTCTCATCTAGCTCGCTCAACCGTCTTCCTTTTCTCACGTGTGCAGATGTACGACGATGCGTTACGCTAATATTTGTTTAAAATATCAGTAAAAGAAGGGAATTAACTTATACACCACATCTTTTTATTTATATACCACATTGTATAAGTAATACTGCAAACTGTACAAATATATCAAGCAAAGATTATGGTGTATGAATTGATAAGGGCATGTTTGGCTAAGTTTTTCAAAGGAGCTTATTGACTTTTTGACTTTTTTAAAAGCCAAAATCAAGAAGTAAGTAACCCCTTACTTCTTAATTTTAGCTTTTCAAAAAGGAAATTTATTTATGCACCATAATTTTTACTTCTTGTACCACAAAGTACAAGTTTTACAGCTAAACTGTACAAATATACCAAGCATTAGTTACGGTAAATGAATTAAAAATTATGGTGTAAAATCACCTCTTTTCAAAAAGCTAAAAGATCAATAAACCCCTTGAAAAGTTTAGCCAAACATGCCCTAAGGGGGTGTTTAGGATTTCTTATTGAAAATAGATTATGTGTTTTGAAAATGAATAATCAGATAATCAGCGGTTACAAAACGTGATTTTGAAAAGTAGTGTTTGAATTTGATTATGCTGTTTGAAATCGCAATAATCAGATAATCTGTGTTTTAGTGTTTGGCAAACTTGATTATTTGTTTAGTTAATAGGTAATACTCAAAACTCCATTTTCAAAACGCAAATAAGTAGCTACCAACCTACTTTTTCAAAACTCTATTTTGAAAAGCTCCAAAACGCAAATAAGTAATTATTTCATACCTTTTGCCAAACACTAGTTTTAGATTATTTGCGTTTTCAAAACGCAATAAGTAGATAATCTACTTCAAATCACAATCCCAAACACCCTCTAAGTGTGGTTAACAAGTGTGATGTATAAATCACTCTATGCGAAAGAAATGTAGTATTACTTGAAAGTTCAAACACACGATTATAAGAAAGTTAAAAAATTCAAATTAGACGCTTCTTCGCCGGAGTTCCAAGACCAAAACCAACCCGCCCGAACGCCATTCTTTCTCTGTCTTACGAAATAAAACGGAAGTCAATTTCAAGTTTTCGACACGTAGCAAAACTCGGTCTCGATACCCTGAAGACGAACATATTCGACTCTTGCTTCGATTGTTTTCAGTCCGTGTGTCACCTGCGAAAAGAGACTACCAAAAATGGAATCATCGGGGCCGGAGCCGGAGGTGAATAAAATAGCCGTTAGGTCATCGGTGATTGAATCGATCAAAGGCTGGTCGTTATCGGGTGCACAGATCCCTAAAGAGGAGTTGAGGCATAAGATCACGATGCCGGAATATTTACGCTTGGCTATCAAAGACGCCATTGCATCCAAAGATATCGATGCCGGAAAACGCCATTACGACTTCACCAAAATCGGTCATGATAAACCGCCGCTAGCCGCCCCTGAATCGCCCGTGGTTATTTTTATTAATTCCAAAAGTGGTGGCCGATATGGACCGGAACTTAAAGCTAGGCTGCAGGATTTAATGGGGGAAGAACAGGTTAGAATAAAATTTAGTTTAGTTTTCCGTATTAATCAATTGCAAAAAATTAACAAAAACTGTTCTGTTTAATTCAATTTTGGGTGTTCATCTTTCTGAACCGTCTCAATCATTTGCCAAAAGTAATTCTGGTTTTCGAAGTCTGTCTTGCTCTTGAGATTTTTGACCATATCATGCTTCAAATATTATACTGCTTGATGCTAATTTGAGGCATTTAATGTAATAAATGGTTCAACGGTCAATTTTGACCCGAACTCATCAGTTTAAAAACTAGTCAAAATTCAATTTGTCTGTTTTAAGCAAATAGACCACTGTTCCTGATGTATGCTTATAAAAGATGAGTTTTTTTTTCTTTTACAATTAAACTTCTTTTAATTCAGGTGATTGACCTTTTAACCGTGAAACCTAACGAGTTTATCCAATACGGGTTGGGCTGCCTTGAGAAATTTGCTAGTCTTGGTGACACTTGCGCCAAAGAAACCCGTGAAAGATTAAGAATTGTGGTACATATAATAATATTATAATTTCAACATACAATTATATAATTGTATGTAATTTCAAAATAAAAAAATTAACATTTTGGGTCAATATTTAATAGGTTGCAGGGGGTGACGGAACCGTAGGATGGGTCCTCGGGTGCTTAGGCGAGCTTCATAAATCGGGTCGGGACCCGGTCCCACCAACTGCAATTGTACCTCTTGGTACAGGAAATGATTTGTCTAGAAGTTTTGGTTGGGTAAAATGTTCATTTAATTCAAGTTTTCTGATACGGGTCGGGTCGGGTTCTTTATACGGGTTTGGATTTGTTTTCAGGGTGGTTCGTTTCCTTTCAACTGGAAAGCAGGTATAAAAAAGACTCTTGATAAGGCTACTCGTAATCCAACTAGCCGTCTGGATAGGTGAGTCAACTTTTTAATTACAAATATATAATATATAATATTTTTCTAAATAATTTGCTTTTATTGTGTTGATTTTGTACTTATGGTTTCTCAGTTGGAATCTTGTAATATCGATGCCAGCTGGCACAGAATTGGACACTCCTTATTCGTTGAAACAAGCAGAAGAAGATGTTGTTGATGCGGTTAGGAATTAGTTACATTTTCCTACGGTTATTTTGAAATTAGTTTACATGGGATTGGATTATTAATTATTTGCAGGATTTAAAAATGGAAGGATGGCCTGAAAAAGTTAGTTGCTACCAAGGAGTCTTCTATAACTACTTCAGCATAGGTATGCTATTGTATATTTTTAATTTTTAATTATTTAATTTTAGTAAATTTCAGTATGTAATTTATTAATACAGGAATGGATGCACAAGTGGCTTATGGTTTTCACCATTTAAGAAATGAGAAACCTTACCTTGCACAAGGTCCTATTTCAAACAAGGTCTAATCGTGTTTCCTAAAATTATCACTAATTTTTTATTTTTCTAATTTCTTATAGTTTGATTATCTTTTAATTTCATGTTGCAGATAATTTACTCAGGTTATACTGTTAAACAGGGGTGGTTTTTTACGCCTTGTATAGCTGATCCTGGTTTGAGGTAATAATTTTTCAATTTTATAAATCCCGAAATACATATCTTATTTGACTTTGCACATATATTAGGTCTTTTTTAGTGACTTGAAATGAATTTTCTCTCTTTTTGAACAAAAACTATTGTCACAAACCTTATATTACCTTTACGGTTGTTATTTTCAACTGACAACATTGTGTATGCAGGGGACTAAATAACATTCTAAAAGTGCATGTTAAAAAGGTCAACAGCACAAAGTGGGAAACGGTTACTATTCCCTCAAGGTAAACTTGTATTATTATTAAATTAAATTACTAGGATCATTTTCAAATTTATTATTTTTGTTTGTATATATTTCAGTGTTAGGTGTATAGTTGCTTTGAATCTTCGTAGCTATGCAAGTGGAAGAAATCCATGGGGTAAATTGAAGCCACAATATTTACAAAAGGTAACATTTGTTTTCTCTACTAAAAAATTAATAAGATAATTAAATACTATGTTTTTTTTTTATTTCATATTCGCCAGAAAGGATTTGTTGAAGCAAAAGCAGACGATGGCCTGTTAGAAGTTTTCGGGTTTAAACATGGATGGCATGCATCTTTTGTTATGGTTGATCTTATTTCAGCCAAACACATCGCTCAGGTATTTATTTAATTTACCTCAAAACAAACCCCAAAATGCAAATTTGGTGGTCCACATCAGCTTTGATCCCAACCCTTGATTAAAGCTGACATGGACCACCTTTACACTGATGGGTTTTAAAATATTTTTGTTTTTTTAGGCTAGAGAAATTCGGTTTGAGTTGAGGGGTGGAGCATGGAAAGAAGGTTTTATGCAAATGGATGGTGAACCATGGAAACAACCAATGAACAGCGAGGTCTCAACGTTTGTTGATATTAAAAGGGTGCCATTTCAGTCAATTATGGTCAATGGAGACTGATTTTAATATTAAATTGGTAAATTATGTAAAGTGTTTGGCAACATCTTATAAACGTGTTAGTTGTATGATCCTGTAAAGAGCTTGAATCATGAGTGAGAGATTGAGGATGATTTGAGATGTAATTGGTTTGGTTGGTAATTAATTGCAAATTTTACTTACTGATTTTGATAATTAAACAATGTAAAACAATGGTAAAAATGAATCATGTTTGAGTAGGAGTTAAAAAAGGTTCCAATATGCTTCTTTCATTTGGGCCATTTCTATTACAACGCTCGCAATGGTAAAACAAACTGTCAGTTATTGTCAAATCTGCGTCACGTCAGCTCACCCTCCAACCGGCTCCCAATGGTTAAACAAACTGATATCGTCAGTTATTGCCAAATCAGCGCTACGTCAGCTCACCTTCCAACCGTCCGTTGTCAGCTCACCCTCCAACCGGCTCCCAATGGTTAAACAAACTGATATCGTCAGTTATTGCCAAATCAGCGCTACGTCAGCTCACCTTCCAACCGACACTAAACTGACGTAGACATGACAACAATACCACTTCTCTTTAATTTTTTGGGACCCACCATTACAAAACACACAAACACAAAATACCCCTTTGGGCCCACCCACCAAACCGGCGCAACCCTTCCATCTCGTCTCCAAACCGGCGGAAGCCAAAGTAGCGGTATCACTGCATAGCCGTGCCAATGGTGTGATTGTGTGAAGTCCTCCCCCAAACCGGCGCTAGAAGTGGCGGACACCATTGGCACGCGTCTTACCTTTACAACGGATTATGATCCAATTTCGATCATTTAGGTGCTGTTTGATAGGAACAAAATGATTAAGTGCTGAATGATTCAACGGTCTGAATGATTAAGATGTTTTGTATAAAACTTGTTTTGAATGTGAGAAACTTTTTTATAAGAATTCTGACTGCTTAATGATTCAGCATATGTTTTAAGGAAGAATGATTCAGCAGCTTTTTGCTGTCCCATTCAGCATATACTTCATTCAGAGATGCTAAATAAGCACACTGAATGCTGAATGATTAAGCATTCAACGCTGAATAGTTCCATTAAACTGCAAACTAACACAACCTTAGTAATGAAATCATAAATAAGACCCACATCTCTTTTTATGATTCTCATCCAACAACAACAAAGTCTGAAGATTAAAGAGATAATGGAAAGTGGAAGAGTGAGAAAGAAGGGTGAGGGTTTATTTATAAATTTTAAGTTTTATTTTTTTACCTTTTCAACAGTTATTAATAATAAAAAAAATTGTTTTTTGCTTTCTTTTATTTTTTATTTCTATTAATTTTAATATAATTATAAGTTGTGTTTTTAATTAAAAGATGATATATTGCTGAATTAACAAAACTAAGGGAAACAAGTAATAACTAAATAACTCTTACTTATATCTCTTTAAACATCCTCAAAGGTGTGGGACCCCATCCAATTTTATCATATTCCTATATTTGACTTTTTCCAGCATTTAGAAAAAGCAACAAAATAGTAAAAGGTATAAGTCTCATCCATTTAATTACCCAATTTAATTTCACTAATCTCTTATTACCTAGTTTTACCTAAAAAGTTTATAGTGATTCATTAATTTTGAAACGAAGTAACTTATAAGTAAAAACTAAGATAAATGAAATAATCAATGAAGAAAAAACTATTAAATGTCCGTTAGAAAGCAAAATGTACGGCTCCATATATAAAAGGTTCTAGCCACCGGAAAGATGTAGGTGTGCCCCATTATGGCTCATATATCATGATTTTTATCGTATGAATAATCAGCTATTCTTCTAATTGGGTCCTATATAATGTTTAATTTCATAAGTGGCTCTTGATGTCATTTCTAGTTAAGGTTAGCAGACAATTAACCTTTCTAAGATATTATAATGTCTTATCTTTGGATATATGAATTTACTTCACATATACAAACTATTTTGTTTTTTCTATCGTTTAGACTACCCGTAATAGGTGATGATGATCGTATGTCCCTCTACCCCGACTGCAACCCTCCATTGACGAGACTGAAGTCAACACATCATCCTTTTATTTTTCTTATGGGTTTGCTTGCTTAGGTGATCAAATTTTATGAGACATATGTTTGTTGTATTATGCATAGTAGTTGTGGTCGAGTGGTTGGATTTGCACTACATAAGAGTGAAATAGAAGGTTTTAGGTTCAGTCTATAAGAATAAAAAAAAATATCCTTGTTGTCACGGAAGTTCATCCACACCAACCTCGAGCTACCCACAAAGCTAGTGGTTAATTTATACGGCTAATTCCTAAAATTCAAAGTTGGTTTTAAATTGATGTTAAATTTCTAATACATGTCTTAACTTTTTAAGAAAAATATAAAAGCTGTTATTATCAAAATCTTAAAAAAACGTTTGTTACCCATTATTTTCCGCCGAACCAGGCGTATTGTTAAATGCATAGTAAGAGCATCTCTAATGCAAGTTTTTTACCTTTAGTGTAGGGCATTTCTATATAAATGACCTTTTAGGAAAAAAATTTGCTTTAAAATCTTTTTCTTCTATAATTCTTTTTAAGACACACAAAAAGCTTTATATAAATTTGCATTGGAGCAACTTTTATTACTCCCTCCGTCCCATTTTTATTGTCCACTATAAAAAAGCACACAGTTTAAGAAAAATGTACATTAATTATACTATGTCACCAATCAAATTTTCTCTTTCCCACTTAAATGTTTTTTGATTGGTTAAAATTTAGGAAATAACAGTTTTTGTGGAACAAACTAAAATAGTATAGTGGACAATAAAAATGGGACGGAGGAAGTAGTATTTAGTGGAAAATCAATATGCCAGTTATGTACAATAAATCTTTTGCTCGAAAATCCTATCTTGTAAGCGATTTTTTGTCGTAAAAGGTGAGTTGTTTTGCAAATGGGGTGTTCTTATTGGATGGCATTCAATCACAAAATGATTGCTGTCAATGTAAAGAAATTTTGATAGCTTGATGGTGTAGACGAATTCTATATATTACCTGCATTGCAACTTATTAAATGGTCTTTAACCTAGTGATATGGTGTTTACTTCATAAACTTAAAGTTGGGGTTCAAATCTCATCGTAGACTTAGGTGATGTGGTTTATTCCCCAAAGGTGTAGGGTTCGAAAGAAGACATACTGCCCCTTGTGGATGTCACTGTCTAGTTATACTGCCGTTCAAAAAGAAAAAAACATGCATTGCCACTCAACTTTTAAAGTTTTTAATACAGATGTAGGCTTTATTGCTATTATTTTAGCGACAACTTTTTGTTAATAAATAGAGAGCATTGATTAATTATACAGTTTTATTTGGTAATGATGATGGTTCCAAATGACAAATTACTAATACTTATCCTATCCCCAAAAAAATATCTGGAATCCAACAATACACTAGGACTGTGGAAATTGGATCGAGAACCAACTGGGACCGCAGAACCAGATTGGACTGAATCAAACCGGACCAAACCGAGTTAAATCGGTTCGGTTCTTGGTTCTAATTTTTATGAAAAACCGGTTCTCTATTTCAATCGGTTCGGTTCCAACCAGTTCGGTCCGGTCCAAAACCGAGAAAAGCCGAAAAAAATAGAAGAAATTACCTCGGTTCTCGGTTCGTTTAAGTTCCGGCCGGTTCTCGGTCCGGTTCCGAGTATCATCCGTTCGGTCCTTGGTCCGGCAAAAGCCATTTTTTCAGTTATCAGTCCTAGCCGGTCCGGTCCGGTTCTTGGACCGTGCACATATATACCTACAATAAACCATCATATGAACTCTAATTAAATATAATTAACTTTACAACATACAACTTAGTTGTTCTTCACTTATTTGGTAGCATTCAGATTATTAATATCTGAATTATTTATATGTATCATGTATGAATGATTCAGATTTTTTATTATATATATCTGATTAAGAGGAAAAAGACCGAGGTTCAATTTTGTTTTTATTTTCAGATTTGAAAAAGATATCAAACACTAATAGGATCAGAATTAAGAGAGTGTCACTCGTTTCCTTGATTAGGAATTCCATTTTTGTTGCAACAGAATGTGTTATATTTAGAAAGGGTAATTTTTTTTAAATATATATCAAATGAAATTAAAAATCCTCTAAAAAAGTCCGGTATTCTCAATTCTTCACAAAATAGAACGTGTGACTAAGTGCGACTAAGATCCTTATGCTACCCCACTAGAACGCCGTCACATGTCCAAGTTAGTATTGCTCACCTTGTTACTACTATTCGTTAGTACTGCTCAATCTTGGTACTACTACTTGTTAGTACAACTTATCCTTGTTACTACTACTCGTTAGTACTGATCAACACTTAGTGCTGCTCAAGTTAGTGCTGTCCTATGGAGTCGACCAGTCGCACGGTCTATTTTGGGAAGAATGAAATATATCAGTATTAATTGGGAATTGAACTAGTTGCACGGTCTATTCTAGTAATTATTTCTTTACAAAATCATTAGCAAATATATCAATATATGTCACGTATAAACAACCACCTATACAACGAAAGCACCCTATGGTGACTAACCAATCTCAACATATCACGACGACAAGTCATCGCCAAAGCCATTTTCACTCTATTGCGACGACATATTGTCTCCATAGTCTCATCGCAAGAGGCTAAAATTCTCATCGCCATAGAGCGACAAATCGTCTTAACAAGTTTTGTCGGGACAAAATTTCCCAATAAAAGAAAATCAAAAATATTTTTATTTTCGTTATATCGACGACATTCCAGAAATGATAATAAAAGAAAATCTACAAGATTTTTCTTTTCCTCCATAGCGGCGACATGGGTCAAAGTTTTCAAAAGCCCGCGAAATTTTTCCGTTTCCTTGCTAACTCTATGGCGAGTGGCAACGACATGCAATCATTATACTATTGGTCAAAGTTAAATTCTGGTCAACTCTATAGAGACGATATGTCGACGCCGAAGTGTTAGATTTAGCGATAACACACGTCATCGCCACAGGTTTCATCAGGACAACGTCAATTTCTTGTTGCACATATTTCATGATCATGAATATCACATCAGGTTACATATTGACACCAATAATTAGTAGCTCAACATCAGCTGATGAACACCATTATACAGTTGACTCTTTCGATGCTTTCACATAATGATCTAAAAAGCAGACCATCTACGATGTATACATCAAAAATTATATTAAAATAGTGTACATAATAGAATCAATAAAGAATATTGTTACAATATTATAGATATTGCCCGAATGTATACGTACACTAAACTTATATCAAATCTTTCGTAATTTGTGAAGTCTTCAATGTGAAGTTTTTTGTATGGATAACATTAATTAGCATCACTTCTATCGATCAAATTAATAATTGTTCTACAAATTAATCCTAGAATTTGTACTAATGATGCCTCCTAAATTACAAATTGATCATATAATATAATGTACTAATGATGCCTAAAGATGTGACATCATATACAACCTTAAATTTAAAATCGTGATAAATGTTAGTGGGATATCCACCAACTTAATAAGATGCCTTCAGCAAGCTAACACATTGATTATGATGTTGGTGGCTACTATCACCACCGTAATTCTCATGTTTGGTTCATTCGATATAGAATTACAATCTAGAGAGTAATTAGAATTTGTTAGAAAACCTATATTATGTTTGGTATGCATGGATGAAATCAAAATTTAATTCAATATTACATCTGTTTTGTGGTCATTAAATGAAATGAAATTGGAAATATGTAAAATGACGCCCTTATCTATGTAGTGATGGTAGTGGGTGGCATGTGGTGGTGGTGGTGGTGGTGGAGGGTGGTTATGGTAGTGTGGTGGTGGTGGTGGCGGCTTGGGCGGAACTAAAAATTTCTGTCAGCAGTAACACCTGTGCGTGGATAAAAAAGGCGGAGGTCAAGGGGGTTGCGCTCTCTTGCAGGACCCTAGGAGCACATAGTGGTGTTCATGGCAACTACTAATTATTAAGAGTTAACTGCAAGAATGGTCTCCATGGTTTGGCCAAATTGCACGTTTGGTCCCCGTGTTTCATTAAGTGCAGACGTGATACTTACGATATGCATTTTTGTGCACTTGTGGTCCCTCCACCCTAACACTGTTAGATTATCTCCGTTAGTTGAGGCATATGCTTCTTACATGAGGGCAATTTAGTCATTTTGCATCTGCATCTGCTCCTGTTCTTCTTCTTCCTCTCTCTTTCCCCAAATTAAAACTAAACCCCACTCCACATAGAAGCCCTAAGAGCATCTCCAATCATACTCTATCAAAGCCTCTATCTCTAAATTTGAAGTTATTTTCTCTCTAACCTAACTCTATCATCAACTTCAAATATAAAGTGAGAGAAAAACTCCCTCTATATTTGAAGTGAGAGGAATTAACTCTATCCATGGGCCCCACATTTATTTGTGAGTGCAAGTGTTAGTGGAATATGGGTCCCACTATTTTTAAAGGCTTTTGAAGGGAAGAATAGAGTTTATGGTTGGAGTTGGGATATTGTTTAGAGTGAGTCGACCCCCCAATCTTTTGAATCTGTGCATCAACGTTTAAAGCTTCCAGATTTGGTGGTGGAAGGCAGAATCTGGTCTACCGCCAGAGAGTATGACGGGAGCAACTCCGGCGACATTTTCAAAATCCGATCTACCACAACTAGTAGCTTTATGCGGAAGACACAATCGATGTCGTGATGAAGAACCGCCTCGCCGACCTAGATCCAGAATTGGGTCGCCGGCCTCCGCCAGTCGTCTGCTTCCTGTTGCCAAAGAAGATGAACCAACAAGAACAGGGGATAAGTTTTTCTTGAGTGTGGCCGGAGTAGATGACCGTTTCCGGAATTGACCTAAATCACGGATCTAGATCTCTACCTTTACCGATTTATGTTTGAATTGTCAGAGATTTTATTTCTTTTGCAGGTTTTGGAGAAAGATGTTATTTTGGGTTATTGGTTGGTTTTGAAGACAAAAGGGAAACATAAAATTGAATGCTGAAATAATTAGGGCTTTGAATTGGTGTTTAATTTGTGATGAAATTTAGGGTTTAATAATGTTTTATGGTGTTTTACAAAGAGATTGTGTGACTGCAAATAAAGTTGATGGGGAAGGAGAGTGTGAAGAAGAAGACCTTGAAATGACTAAAATACCCTCAACTAATGGAGATAATCTAACAGTGTTAGGGCGGAGGGACCACGAGTACACAAAAATGCATACCATGGGTATGGCGCCTGCACTTAATGAAACATAAGGACCAAACGTGCAATTTGGCCAAACCACATGGACTATTCTTGCAGTTAACTCAATTATTAATGTCATAAACCTATAAGACAAGTACTAATTTTATATACCTAAAACTAAAAATTACAAGATACACACCTTGGATTCTTTTTCATTTGGATTTTTTTTTGAGCTTTGAGTTTGGACTATTGGTTGATACTTTGTTTTTTTAAGATTGATTTGGGCTATTGGTACAGAATTAATCTGATAGAAGCACTGCACCCTAATACCAAAACAAATTCAAAAAAATTTACCCTGTGGGAAAAAAATTAACTAGTGGCATGTGCCACCGCGAGGCCTATAATAGGTCCGCCTGGGTTGGAGGTTGGTGGTGATGGTGGGGGGGGGGGGTGGATGTGGCGGCGTTGGCCGTGGCTGTGGTGGTGTATGGCTGCTGGGTGATGAGTTTGTGCTTGAAATAGTGGTTAAGAGTTATATAGTATTATATCATATTTCTTCATTCATAGAATTTCAAAATCTCTCCTTTAATGGATAAAATTTAAATTCTCATGGTTGCTGAATGTTTTTTCAATATGAATTTCATTCCCGTCCAACCAAACATATCATGAATCCGTATGAATTAGATTCCAATTCCTACAAATTTCCAAGAATTTCAGCGAACCGATGAGCTTTTTAAAACCATTTAACTATCGTTATTTTTACTTTGTGCAACTTTCAATAGTATTTAATACTAAAACATGTAAGAAAGTGACATAACGCTGCTTATAATGATATGTGAGCGGAGTTAGTAGATGTGATAATGCAAGAAAGAACATTCAATCCATGGTTTGCTTGATTCATTAAGATATTAGGTGAAACTTGTTGAAGAAGAAAATAGGGTTTTAGAGAGAGAAAGTAGAGAGAAGGGAGAGAACAATTGCAAGAGATAATTGTGATTAATGAGCAATAGTTACAATTAGTGATTACAAGTTAGGCTTTTATACTAATCGTTAATTGCCATGGTTAATTCTAATGACTAACTTAATAACTAATTATTGTTGGCAATTCTAGTCCCTAGACTAATGGGAAAAACATTATAAGTCCTAACCATCTCCCCCTTTGTGACCATAATCTAGGTAGCAAATCTTTAAGTCTTCTTCTTTAGTAAAAGCTGGAACTGAGTGATAAATCGTTGACTAGTTTTTGTTGACGTATCAGCTTCAGCTTTTGATGACCGGTGATAATAATACTTTTAATTGGCTTTTCAACCAATAGAAAGTTTCAGAAGACTTCAAGTAAATCGACGAAATGTAGACCCATAGACTGAGCAGTTAGCAGCGGAAGTCTTTTCTTGAAGTTGTGGCTTTGTTGATGATCCTTGGTTCTTGACCGTTGTTGAGGTCGTAGGAATGAGGTATTGTGACTTATCTTGGATTTTTTGACCGTTGTTGATAATTCGGTTCTAGACTCTATTCGTGGACAAACGAAGGCGATGACTGGAGGTGGGTCCTCTTTTTAAATATCAACAATATCCAAATGAGATGTCGATAGTGTATGTGGTAATCTCCGTGATTTTAAAACAAGTACTTTTTGTACTTGAGTGGCCAGTGGGGTTGTGCATTGCATCACTGGGTCCATGATAACTTTTTCTATATCAGAAAGCAACATATGCAGTCTAATAGAAATGTGGATACCCGGTTTTTTGGTTCGGTTTAGTAAGGGTTTTCCGTTTTCTTTAACCCTGTCATACACTCCTCACTCTAGTCACTTTTTCATTTTTCAACCACTCCCTCGTTTTATTTTACCATGTGATAAGCTGATTTGCACCCCATACTTCAGTCCCCCCTCTCAATTTTTATCTCAGCGCACCCCAATCAAGATCCCATGATACTTGATTCTGCACACCTAGACCTAAGGACCCTCACTTTTTGGTTCCTATATTGTCAGTGGCTCCAGGGAAGATCACGCTAGTTATAGCAGATCATAGGAGTTATTGAGAGTGGACTATAACGCTCATGTGCAATCTGTTCATCATTTAATATGTTACTTTGTAAGAGTGGTTCACATAGATTTTTCATCAGAATTTTATGTGTTTCCGGAATAAGTCGTTGCCTATTTGATTGATGATGTTAAGGCACATCAACTTGATCTTTTTAGGTTACACCGGACTCACATAGAGTATCCGTAAGCACACAGTATGAATCGGTAGTCGTTTGCATAACCGTTGATTCAAATGTGTGACTTGTGTTTAGATTTGGCGTGATTTTAGCTCTAGCAAGATTTCCACTCGATCCTCGTGAAACATCTGATTGAGATGCCACTACGAGTTTTCCGATGGATTCACGAAGATTCATTTTTGTAGTGCATGTGTCCTAAATTGGAGATTTTTGAGGGTGAGAACTAGACACACTGTGCATACAAATGAGACTTAACCCGGGGCATGAGGTTATTAATTTTCAATGCCGACAGACTCCAAATGAGTCGTTAGTAGACTTTGTGCTACATCCCCTGATGAAATGAAACAAACTCCTTTTGAGAGGAATTTTAGTGGTTGGTAGTGGCGTGCATTTGCTTTATTGCTTTCCACCTTTTAAACTTTAACGCGTGTCACATCTCTTGTTCTTTCGTTTTACGATAACTAGTTCGCTTGGCTATCGTAAACCATGATATTGACCAAATTTGTGAAGTGGGTTGCGAACTTCTGTTGAAAAGGTGGGCATTTTACGTCGGTAGCGTACACCCAGATGAACTTCAAAATGTCTAATCACATTGCTCCAGTTTAATCTTTCATCTATGGCAGTGATTAGTTTCTCTATGTTGTTTTGTAAAATGTTCTGCTCTGGGTTGCTGGGAAGCTGGTTCAAATGTTTGCCCTTTTTCCTCAATTTTTTCTTTAGGTCCAGTAGTGTACCATCACAATACTTGGAGACTTCAGAAGCACGGAAGAATTGTTTTTCGTTGAAGCGGTCCTTGTAGCTCATCCCCAAGTTAGGTTCACCGAGAATAACATTTTTTCGAGCTTGAACATCGGATGGAAATGATCTGTATGGTGAAGTTAGGTGAACCTTTTATGTGCCGCTCTCAAAGGCCATTTGTATGTCTTCGTGTCTCGCAGCAAGAGTTTTCACAAGCATGAAACGTTTCAAGGTAGCCTGTGCAAGATTTGTTGCAATGTTTTTCTCTGAGTGTATGCTGTCAAGGATCGTTCGTACTTCATTGTATAGACATTCAATGTCTCGAGGTTCGAGAATGTAAAATTCTCCTTACTCAATTGTGTACTCTTGGTCATCGTCTCTACGAACCTTGAATATTTTGTACCAATAGTAGCCAGAGAAGTGGTTGGTCTTTATTTCCAAGAGCTGCTTAATCGGTGATCTGTTGTAGCGATTTGTCTTTCCTCTTAAGTACCACATGGTACGAAAGTACATCTTTTTTCTCACGTGGTGTCAAGATAACCTCTTTGTATAGGTCTTGATATACTATCGGCAACTCTGTATCTTGGAAGACAGCAGTAAAGAGGTCTTCAAGATATGGCATCTTGATATGACAGAATAAGAGCTTTTTCAATATTTTCAATCGACGTTTGTTTGCTCGAATTGCAGCCCTCTTTTGTCTATCAGTTAAGACCGGTACTTGGTGTGGTGGTGAATCTGGAGTTGAAGCAGTTGGTGGTTCAGGTTCTTTTTGTCGTGATGAAGAAATCGATTCATGATTGTAGAAGAACTTATGATAATTTTGCGTGTCAATGGTATTCGTTCCTCCTCCATTGGTACTTCTTTAATAGAGTCATTCTCAAGAGGTTGTTCGGTGAATACCTCATTCACAATTTTGTCTTCTTCTGAATCGCTTGGTATGTCAATGATTTTATTAGCATTCTTCATCGGGACCTGATGGACGTTGCTAGAGCGGTTATCCTCAACATCTGCATTGATTGATTGTTGGTGACGCATAGAATCTAATCATTGGTCCGCAGTCATCTTGTCAGATGGGATTTTGTTGAAGGGTAGTGTGTCCTCACTTTCTTCCACTTTCCACTGATTTAGTGGTTCAACGTCCAAAACATGTGTGTAGTCAAAATCAACAACCGCTCAGTCATCGATATATATATTTTCTTGTGGGCCTCCTCCTTGTCTTTTTTGTGACGAGTTGGGTTGTTGTTGTGTTTAGCTTCCCTCAGCTGTGTATTGAGAACTAGATCCACCCTGTTCCAGTCTCATTCTCTTTCCTCCTCCCCGAGGATCATTTTCCGGATCCTCTGGTCTCCAATGAAATAAAGTATCTTGTGAACAGGGTTCAAGAAACTCTCGTGTTCGCAACGCTAGCATCTACTTAAGTTCTTCAAGATTGTATTGTCGGGATGACGCCAGAAGCCACTCAGAACTGTGTAACAACCGTAATTTTACGTCTGTACTGTCGTATAATTTATTCGGGATTTATGTGAATTAGGTTATTTATATTAGTTTATGTTTCGAGTTGTGTTTTATCGAGTGTTCGAATGTTTGGGACTTGGTGTAACCAAGTATGGGTCAAAACTTGGATGGAAACAAGTTTAAAGGCCAAGAATCTGCCTGGTTCAGCCCTCGCGGCGCGAGCCTGGCGCGAGCCAGACGCGAGGTGAAACAGAGAGTTTAGAGCCCAGACGCGAGAGGCTCGCGCCGAGCTCGAGCCGAGCTCGAGCCGAGGTTCGCGTCGAGCTCGCGGCGCGAGCGGGGCGCGAGGGGCTGCTTCGAGCGGCGACCAGATGGATAACCCGCGTCACCTCGCGGCGCGAGCGGGGTGCGAGGGCCGTCTGAACTATAAAAAGTTGTGTGAAGTCAAGGGCTCATAACACCTACGAACCCTAGAGCTATATCAGCCCTTTTTGAGAGCTTTTGGTCGGTTTTTGGAGCTAAGGAGCTCAAATATTCATCATATTGAAGGATTCAAGCATCAAGGGTAAGAGTTCTTGATCCTTTTGTTTAGTTACCTTGATTTTGAGCTTAATATGGGTAACAATGGTGGTTTTGGGAACCAACCATATCATCTATGGGGAAGATGAACTTTCATGAGTGTAAAACACTACTTGTAGACTTGTAATCAATGTGTACAAGTTAGATTTGGAATTGATGATGGAAAATCTTGAACTAGGGTTTGAGATTCCACCAAGTTTGATGAACTTGGTGATTAGAGAAGTTGAAATGAGTTTTTTAGTGATTAGTTATGGATAATAACTAGTTATTGTACTGATATTGATGTTAGGTCAAGAAGACCTTGTGATTGGAATTACCTCTTTAATTAAGAAGTAAGGATTGTGTTGTTGAACACAAGTGTTTGGATAGCTTTGCTAAGGTGAGTACATGTGATCTTTTCTGAATACATAGTAAACCATGTTTTATGAATTGAAATGATTTTAGAGTCTTTATTAGATAAATATTTTTAATAAAGAAAAGATTGAATTGATAGAGTATGAATATAATTGAAGTGAATTGAATTGTATTGTAAATTGATTTGTTTAGTTACCACTAGTATGATTGAGTTGTGATATGAGGCTTTGGCCCAAGTTGATGATTGTTATGTGGTAGCTAATTAATTGGATCCTAGATAACCCACACAAGTTGGGGGAGTTAGTGACACATACTTGGGGCGGTACCACCCTGCGGAAGGGTAGTGTGTCGAGAAATAGATAACCCGGTAAGCGGGGGAGTTTGAGATAACCCGGAAATCGGGGGAGCAAATAGATAACCCGGAAACGGGGGAGTTTACCTAGTTAACCCATATCGGGGGAGTTGTTTCGGGGAGGCCCGTTACGTATGTGATTGGCTTATGGCAAGCCTTAGAAAATGTTTGACTATGTGAAATTTGAAAATTATGTAATTATTATTTTATTGTAAATATTTTCTAACCGGTCTAAAACCCATGTTTCTCACGAGACAATCTTGTCTCACGTACTACGTTTATTTTGACTATGTACTCAGGTTCGGGAGCTAAAGATTAGGCGGCCCGTAGTTAGCATTTGGAAGTGATTGGCTCGGTGTACTTATTTAATTCCCTAGACTATAGTTTTTGATATATTTGTAACACCGGTTTTGGTACTTTCTAATTATTCCAAATGTTTTAGTTAAATCATATTTTTAGATACTCGGTTTGTAAAGACTTATATTTTTATTTAAAAGTTTTAATTTGGGTTGAAAAATTGGTGTGTTACAACTTGGTATCAGAGCTTTAGTCTAAGTGAATTAGGTTGGTTTACCCACCCTAGACTTAGACTTTGCTTTTGGGACATTATGTTCTATAGGAAGTGAGGTTGACCTTTAAGAGTTATGGTTGTCCATAAAGGGAATTGTTTTGAATCGAGCTTTTCTTAAGTTTTATTTTGACTATTTAGTCAACTTATTGGATTCTAATTGGGTTGACATCTTATTATAGTAAGATGGCTAGAACGCGAAGTGGTCGAGCCCCGTTGGAGGGAGAACAAGCTTCGAATGTGAATCAAGATGGGAATGGATTGGCCAATTCGGGTATCGGGAATAACCATACCCCGGTAACAATGGAGTTAATTCAATCCATGCTCACTAATATGAGAAATGTGATGCAACAAGATGTTAACCGGATCATTAATGATCGGTTGAACCTTGGTGATGGTGGAGAGGAAGAAGAGGAACGTAGTGATGACGAGGAGAGGGAGGAAAGTGAAGATTCCCCACCTCTCACAAAGACCAAGTCAACGGACGCTAGTGTCCCGACCGAGAAGTCCTCTAATGAGGAAAGTGGTGAAGAAAGAAAGATTGAACGTGAGGGATGTTCCTACAAAAAATTTCTTGCATGCCGACCCGACACCTATCTCGGGAGTACGGAATCGAAAGTGACGGTTCGTTGGATTCGAGAGACGGAACATGTGCTTGAAATCAACAAGTGCAAGGAAGAAGACATGGTGACTTATGCCTCACGTTTTTGTTGAAAGATGATGCTCTTACATGGTGGGACACCGTGTATAAGACTTTGGGAAAGAAAGCCGTTTATAAGATGTAGTGGGAAGAGTTCACTAGAAGGCTCAAAGAAAAGTTTTGTCCCGAGAGGGAGTTGGAAGAGTTGTTGGAAGAGTTCTTACATTTCAAGAAGGGTAATCTAACCTTGGATGAGTATACCAAGAAGTTCACGGGATACCTCCCGTTTGTGTCAAGTACCTACCCAACCGAACGTAGTCGTGTGGTTCGGTTTGCTAATGGGTTTCCATGGGAGTATGAGCTAGAGGTGAAAAGGGAGACTACCCTTGATGAGGCAATCAATGTCGCCCGAAATGTTGAGAAGGTTAGTAAAAGAAGAATTTAAGAGAGGTCGGTTGGTAATGAAAAGAGGAAGTTTGAAAGTTTTTGGGGACCATCAAAGAAGAGCAAGTTTGCCCCCGAGCGGGTCAAAACAAGGAAATGTTGGTGGATATAGGAAGTGTGGTAGGGACCACAAAGGTGATTGCAAGGCGGACTCCAACGGTTGTTTCAAGTGTGGTCGTTTTGGCCACAAAGCTAAAGATTGCAAGGTTAAAAGCCTTGATGAGGTGGAGTGTTTCTCGTGTCACGAGAAAGAGCATTATAGTAATGTTTGCCCAAAGAAGGGATCCGAAACATTGGTGTCAACCGCTCACAAGAAACCGGAGCCGATGAAAGTAAAGGGGCGTGCCTTCCAACTCACGCGTGAAGAAGCCAAGGAGACTCATAATGTTGTCTGAGGTACCTTATTCATAAACTCCATACCCACTTATGTATTGATTGATTCGGGTTCTACTCATTCTTTCGTGTCTCTTGAATTTGGTGCTAAGTTTAAGGTCCCACTAGAGTTACTTGACGATTTGTATGAAATAGAAGTAGCCGATGGGAAAACCTCTATGGTTCAACATGTCTATAGAGATTGTGAGTTAGAAATCGATAGCAAGAAGTTTATGGTTGATTTGATGCCTATGGGGATTAAGACTTTTGATGTGATTATTGGAATGGATTGATTGGGGATCCACCAAGCCAAGATTTTGTGTGGAAAGAAGTTAGTGTCGATTAAATCTCCCGAAAATGAGAAGGTGTACATCTATGGGGAAAAGAGGCATCATATGCCAAACTTGTTAACCGCCATTAAAGCAAGAAAGTGTTTATCGAAAGGATGTTCATCATTTATAGCTTATGTCCTAGATGGGAGAAAAGAGAAGAAGACGGTTGAGAACGTGAAGATTATTCGGGATTTCCCGAAGTTTTTCCCGATGACTTACCCGGTTTGCCACCGGAGAGGCAAGTCGAGTTCAGAATTTATTTAGTTCCGGGGGCGACGCCGATTGCCCGAGCCCCGTATCGCTTAGCTCCAACCGAAATGAGAGAGTTGATGGCTCAACTCCAAGATTTACTTGATAAAGGTTTTATCCGTCCTAGTTCGTCACCATGGGGTGCTTCGGTTTTATTTGTGAAGAAGAAAGATGGTTCGATGAGAATGTGTATTGATTAGCGAGAGCTTAACAAGATGACGATTAAGAACCGATATCCTTTGCCAAGGATAGATGATTTGTTTGATCAACTTCAAGGAGCCGATTACTTCTCCAAAATAGATTTGAGATCGGGTTACCATCAAGTTAGTGTCAAAGAAGGTGATACCAAAAAGATGGCCTTTAGAACTCGTTAAGGGCATTAAGAATTTTTAGTTATGCCATTCGGTTTGACGAATGGCCCGGCTATATTCATGGATCTCATGAATAGGGTTTGTAAACCATTCCTCGATAAATTTCTCATCGTGTTCATCGATGATATTCTAATTTTCTCCAAAACCGAAGAAGAACATGAAGAACACTTGAAGCAAACTCTAGAAGTGTTGAAACGAGAGAAGTTGTAAATATATATATACTTTAGTTACCTCCGCGGTAACCCTAACAAATTCATATACATCGATCACCTCCTCGGTAATCCTATCACATTCATACATAGCCTATGCGACCCGTCAAGTTGATTGGAATGCCTCTAATCCCAAGAGACCCCATTTTTGTCCTTCTAACCGGAATGCCTCCGATTCAGTAGAATCCCCATTGTCACCGACTCACCGTGTCCAAGCAAGGTGACCCATCTTATCTTACTAATCAGAAAGCCTCCAATCTAGTAAGATCCAACATCTTGTTGGGTGATCGGAATGCCTCTAATCCATCAGTTTAAAGATATCATGATAATCAGAATGCCTCCGATCTATCACGTACCTGTCCTATTTCAATCTACCCGTCATAACCATTACATGTGACTTTATGTCACATCTATCATTAATGCCATAAGGCCATCTTACAATCTATCCACATACTAATCTTAATTAGTATTCACATACTCAAATCAACTAGTTTCATCATTAGTAATTACATTTATGAACAGAATATACCCCTTTTACATCATATAAATAAGTATTAATCACTTTTAATTATCATGATCTCTTTCGAAATCATCAATCATTTTAGACATGCTTAGATAGTCTACTATTTACCATTTTCTCATCTTTTCAATCATATCTTTATTTACAAAGGCTCATAAAACATCATAGTTTTCAAAATCATTTGCTATGTACCCAGTTTAAAACTCTCATGTACTCATCTTGGCCAAGCTAAATCCAAATCGTGTATATCAACATGAATCCTTGCTCCCACCTTTGGAATATCTTCAACTTTTAGGTTCTTGCAACCTATCAACACAATCAACATATTTCTAGTTATCATCTATAACTAGACACCATTTAAATCATCATAATACCCTTACCCACTAAGTTCCCCAAACTTGGTGGAAATCTCAAAACTCTAGCTTAAGGTTTTCACCAACAAATTACATATCCATGGGTGTTTTACACCCTCCATTAACATACTTAGCTAATATTCTTGACAAGTTACCAATATCACCATTTCCCCCAAATTTGGTGACATTTTTGAAACCCTAGATTTCACAAATCTCATAACTAGTATAGATCTGAGTTAAAAACGTGTTTCCTCATGTCTAAACACCATTGATAAGAGTTCTACACACTCTATTTCATCATCCATGAAAACCCCAAAAGTTAGGGTTTATAACCCAAATCAATCTTCCCACATCTACACTAAAACAAGTTAAGAGATGAAGATATACCTTGAATCAGCCATTAGGAGTGTTCCTAAACAACATCTGGGGTCAAAATCAGCTCCAAAGCACTCTCTCCACTCAAAATATGCATAAACTTTTAGAGAGAGAGTGAGGGGTGAAAAATGAGCATAAGTGGCTGAAATCACGCTTTTATTCAGTTTCAGCGAAAGTTCACGCCGTGAACTCATGCATGAACTCCTCGCATCAGAACCCAAAAATCTCTGTCGATAGTTCTTGGTCATGAACTAAAGTTCGCGCCGTGAACTCAGTCGTGAACTAGTTCCCGCCGTGAACTCGGGCGTGAACTTTTCCAGCAATCTTTGTTTCGGCTTAAACGATGGATTTCACATAGCAAACGATGTCCGATTGACACAAAACCAAATCTCACGTATTTTAAATGATTTATACATATTTATCATATTTTTCCTATAATTTATTCGATACAAAATTTCGGGTCGTTACACAGGTGAAGATGGACCTTTTTGATTAGATTTTGCTGTAATAGAGACATATGATTTGCATGGTTGTGGAAAGCATGTTTTGCATGATTTTATGAAAACACATTGCTTTTAAAACCACATGGAGCATCTAATATAACAAAATATCGTTTATCAGTTTGAGTAATTTGTTTATTTGTAATTTTATCAAAGAATATCTTTGTTCCAAATTTACCAGTTTTAACAAACACAACATCAAAATCAGGAGAATAATTAACAGGACGATAAACAGAAGAATCATAATAAGTTCTATAAGCAATTGTAGGAGTTTTCACATATTTAGAAGGTTATTACAATTATTTTGAACATAAAAAGAAGAAACTACAGACGTAAATGGCCTACACTTTTTAAGCTCGCTAGGCTTCTTAAGCATAGTAGGCCCAGTCTGAATAGACTTTTTGGACTGCATAGCGCTTGTGCTCCATCGGGCTTCATAGACTTCTTTCTCCGGGACTCTAATTTTTTATCTACAACATTTAAAACAGGTGGATTAGAGCTTCTCCTCAAGATGATTGGAACTGGATTAACTGGTTCCGGTCCAATTAAGGAAGATTTAGAATATTGAGAAACATTTTTGTCAGTTTTACGTTTTAATTCTAAAATCGTGTCCTCTAATTTATGTATCTTCGTTTGAAGATTTTCTTTTTCTTTATCAAAGGCTTTGTGGGTTTCAACAATTTCAGATTCAAGTTGGACAATTTTTTTTTTTTCTAAAATCAATGGTGGAACATAAAGCTTTGGTCATTTTGTTTGTTTTAAAACTTCATTATCTGGTATGAAAAAATCTTGCTGGAGTGATGATTGGAAGATACTCAGTATGTTCGAATTTTGCTTTCTTCTTTTCATATGTGGAGTTTAAATCATTATAGTTGAAGCTGATTTGAGCATATGCTTCCTTTCCTATGTTGAGCTTCTCAATTTATGCTTCTTCATCTGGCATATGAAGAAAGCTTTGCCAGATTCCCAAATTCATGTAGTCATAGCTGTACAGTGTAGGGCGAACATCAGCAGCTTTCTCCAGATAACGAGGATTTTCTGCTCCGAGACCCACTTTTGATTTGTAGAATCTGAACTCTTTTGGTTCATTGAACTTGATTGTTTGGTCTGTATGACCGGCTTTGACAATCGTCTGCTCCAGTTTTTTGTTGTGTTATTCGACATTTTCCTTTTGGAGTATGAGAGTGTGTATTGTGGATGATTGTTCATCGATTTCCCTTTTAAAAGTTTTGGTAACTTCTTTAATTTGTTCATTTAACTTTTGACTTTCTGTGGCAGCTGTCCCCAATTGCTCCTGATAGTCTTTCATCTTAGCTTCGGCGACCTTTGCCCATTCTCGCTTTTCTTAGCTTCGTTCAATGATAGTCTTTCATCTGCTCCGAGACCTACTTTTGATTTGTAGAATCTGAACTCTTTTGGTTCATTGAACTTGATTGTTTGGTCTGTATGACCGGCTTTGACAATCATCTGCTCCAGTTTTTTGTTGTGTTATTCGGCATTTTCCTTTTGGAGTATGAGAGTGTGTATTGTGGATGATTGTTCATCGATTTCCCTTTTAAAAGTTTTGGTAACTTCTTTAATTTGTTCATTTAACTTTTGACTTTCTGTGGCAGCTGTCCCCAATTGCTCCTGATAGTCTTTCATCTTAGCTTCGGCGACCTTTGCCCATTCTCGCTCTCTTTGTAATTCAGTTGATAAGTCTTGGAGTAACTTACGGGAATCGTCTTTCTCATTTGAAGTTGTTTTCATGTTTTTAAGATTTGATATTTCAACATTTTTGTCATTGATTAGTTTGTTTAAGCGGTTGACATCACTGGTGTGAGCAACATGAAAAGTCGACAACTGTTTTTGTAACTCTTTTGTTTTTTGTTGAGAAGAGTTATTTTGATTAACTTGAGGAACACGTGATTCAAGTTGACGTCGAAACGTCGAATTTTCTGCTTTTAAGTTCATGATTTGTGCATTTGAAGTATTATTTGTGTTTACTTGTTGCTGTAAACTTTCTTTTAATGCACATATTTTAAATTGAAAAACAGATTGTGACGTAGACAACTGATTTTGCAATTCCTTGTTTAATTGTTCAATGGTGTGCATTTGTGTTAATTGAAGAGAACATTGACTTAGATTCTTTAAAAAATTGTGTTTTTTCAGTTTCTAAATCAGTTATTTGTTTTGTCAACTGGGTTTTCTCATCAATTTCAAGTAAAAGATTTTCATTAAACAAGGAATTATCTGATAAATCAGTGTCTAAGTCAGATACAAAAGAATCTAAGGAAGAAGAGTGTACCTCATTCTCATCATTCTCTGGAATGCCCAGCTCAGCTCTCGTTTCATTTGATCTCGCCATCAGGGCCAGACTGGCTGTGCATTGTTCTTCCACCTGGTCATCAGAGTCTTCCAACCACTGCCTATCCTCTGCCAGTAGGACTTTGCCATTCTCGACGTGCTTAGCCAACAACATTTTTCTTTTGAAGTATTCAGAATCTCTGATCTTTGGATTCATGCATTCTTTGGCAAAGTGCCCAGTCATGACGCAGTTGTAACACTTCTTCGGTGGTTCAGTAGTGGAAGATGATGTTTTGTTGTTTGGAGTTTGGGAAGATGAGTGGAATTTGTAGTTTGATGATGATCCTAGGTTGTTGTTTGTTGGCTTGTTGTAGTATTTGTTGTTGTAGCTTGAGATGAGAGAAATAGCCTGGCGAACAGACTTAATTTCTTCATTTGTTCATTCAGGAATAAGAGTCTTATGTTTTTCCTTGACAACCTCCTTTGATTGAGCAGCCATTAAGGCATCATTAATTCCTTTGTTTAGTGCTTGGTTTTGTTTGGCTAATAGTGCAAGTGTGTCAGCATCGTCGCCTGGATTTGGCAATTCCTTTTACCATCGGCTCATTGTGATGTAAATATTCATATAGTTCATGAACATCTATGAGGCTCAAATCTTTGTGTTGCATTGCACTGTTTCCGAACATTTCCCATTCAGGGAGAAGGGATTGGATGAATTTGATGTTGATTTCAAGGTTCCCTTCTTCAGGTTGTTCTTGCGAAGACCATTCAACATATTGCAGCACTTGTGGAAGGTGAGTTCCAGTTCTTCTCATTTGTTGGCTTTAAACTGACCGTAAGCATTTAGGGTTGATGCCATTTTGCTTTGTTGCCTAGGTCTGTTCCCTCTTGCGGATCTCATCCCATAGTTCCTTTCCAATCTCGAAACTGTCGAGACTGCTCTATATATCGTTTGGAAGACCTTGCAGCATGTATGAGTGTGCATATACATCAGCTCTGGCCCTTTCTTTCTGTTCTGTAGCGTAATCCGCATGGGTAATTAGGAACATACCACCAATAACCGGTGGGTCAGAGTTTGGGTTATCAACTACAGTTCGGTAGAATTTTGCTGGTCCATTCTAAATTGAGTCGAGAATTAGTGGACCTGCAGTTTGGCTTAGGATAAAATGGAGAAAATGTTTCTTTCATTGACCATATTCTCCTCGGTAGAGAACATGGTTTGGTATCTGAACCGATTGACAACGCATCTTTGAAGTCATTTTTGATTGGTTAAGTTGCGATTACGACGGGGTAAAAATTTGAAGATGTAAGGATGATCTCGGGTCGAGAAGAAGGTTCTCGGGTCGAGAAGTGGTAAATTCTCGGGGCGAGATGTGGAAGGTTCTCGGGTTGAGAAGGTTAAGGTTCTCGGGTCGAGATGTTGGAGGTTCTCAGGTCGAGAAGGGTAAGCTTCTCGGGTCGAGATGTTGACGGTTCTCTGGTCAAGATGTGGAAGGTTCTCGGGTCGCGAAGGGTAAGGTTCTCGGGTCAAGATGTTGAAGGTTCTCGGGTCGAGATGATGTTGAAGGTTCTCGGGCCGAGATGAGTTCTCGGGTCGAGATTGTTCTTCAGGGCCGAGTCGAGAGCTATGCTGTGTGACGAACAGACGGTACCGAGAGTGACCAAAAACACACTAAATTTATCCTATCTTCAATACTTAACCAAAATGACTGATTCTTTTTGCAAACTATTCTAAAATCGTTTTCCTTCAATGCATTCCAATCCTTTTAACCAAAAACAAACTAAATCTAATCCAAATTTCGATTTTAAAAACTGAAAACTTGAAGCTCAAGCTTTAATGGAGTTTTCACTAAAATCATAATCTCTTTGTCAAAACAGATTGGAATTGATACTTGATTTGAAACTTAATAATATCAATATTAGAACAGATTCAAGCCATAAAAACAAACAAATCTACCTCAAATCCGGATTTTGATTTTTAACCACTTTTTCTTCAAAAACTTCAAAAACTCAAATAATCTTCTGTTCTGGACAGTAAACAATGGTAATGGATCGACTTCAGAGTGAAATTATGCTCTGATACCAATTGATAATCCAAGAAAGAGCATTCAATACATGGTTTGCTTGATTGATTAAGATATTAGGTGATACTTGTTGAAGAAGAATATAGGGTTTTAGAGAAAGAAAGTAGAGAGAAGGGAGAGAACAATTGCAAGTGATAATTGTGATTAATGATCAAAAGTTATAATTAGTGATTACAAGATAGGTTTTTATACTGATCACTAATTGTTATGGTTAATCCTAATGACTAACTTAACAACTATACATTGTTGGCTATTATAGTACCTAGACTAATGGGAACAACATTATAAGTAACAAGATGACATAACAATATACTTATCAGATACATACAACAGCAATGAATATTAAGTTTATTAATATAGCTTTAATTAATACTGTTGTTTGCTTGGGGATCACACTTATTAAATTCATTCAGGTTGCTATCAAACTTCTTTTGAATATAGTACTGTATTTATGCAGCACCTTAAAGTTCTCACGAATGGAAGGTGGAATCAATCCTTCACTAAATTGTTTATAGTCATAACTTAATCACAAGGGATTAGCACCTTAATTAATGTTGTTAATTATATACCTTTACTTAAATATGATTACGTGTCGATCGATTAATTACTTGAATCAGCAACCGTTTTTGTTATTGCGATCATATTGTAATTTTCACTTGAAGATGCCATTCATGCACGGCTCATATAATACTATAATTCATGTTTCATGTGAACAATTATGAAGCTATGGATGTAGATTAGCTTAATTCTATTATTCCAATATGCGCATCTTTTTTAGGTTTTAACTTTAACCATTTGGTCCCTTTTTAGGTTATTGAGTTAACTGCAAGAATGGTCCTTGTGGTTAGGTCAAATTGCACGTTTGGTCCATATGTTTCATTAAGTGCATGCGCGGTACCCATGGTATGCATTTTTGTACACTCATGGTCCCTCCGCCCTAACACTGTTAACTTCCCTACGTTAGTTGAGGGTATTTTGGTCATTTACACATCTCTAACCCCACCCACTCTAACCCTTCACCCCCTCTATGTATGTGTATGTGTATGTATGTGTATGTATCATCTTCTTCAAAAAAACCAAATACTCAATTACGGTTCGTTTAACACAAAATCCAATAATCAATTGAAGATAGATGTCAATTAACAACAATTGAAGGTAGATGTCAATTAACAACAGATCTGGATCATCTCCACCCCCCCCCCCCCCCGATTGTCGCCCGCAATTGCTAAACGTTTGAGTCTCCGGCAACTGATCATTAGCGGAGGTTCTTTCTTCCCCAAAATCTACCATCTCCATCTCTCCTTCGTTTTTGCAAAACCCAGCAACCAAACACGTTTATTTCTCCGGCGATTCCCACATCAAGAAGCTCCGGCGAAGCAATATCGCTCTCCCCCTTTCGTTTCTGATTCGCCGGAAGACAGTAAACAACTGGAGATCTCTATCTCTATCTCGATCTCTCACCCTCTCTTCGATGTAAAACAGAAAACCATCACTAAAATCTCCCTCTCGTCTCTCACTCTCGACGGAAAACCTGACGAACCATAAGCATCTCCGAGCTCTGTCTCTCTGCACTCGAGTTATCTCTCCTCCATGAACCAAACATTGCGTTTGAACAATCATAACCCTAAATCATTTAAACAGAAACTCTGTTTCAGTACATTATGATGGGTTTTCCCGAGATCTGGTTCACCAGCAACGCGTTTTTCTGACGAGAGAACAACCTGCGGCGAGGATGCACTCGTAACCCCCAAATCCACCTTCGATTTAGCCAAACAAAAGCCCTACTTCGCAGCACCGTTTCCGGTTCTTGCTCCGGCGTTGTGCTTTTGGTGGTTTACGGTGGAGCCGGTGACGAAGGTGATGGCCGGAGACTGGAGATTTCGCCGGAGGGGAAGGGGGTTGAAGTGAATGGGATTTCATAACTAAGATTAATTAAAAAAAGAATTAAATTAATTATAAAATGTTCAAGTGGACTACACATGTAAAATGACTAAGATGCCCTCCAACTAACAGACATTTTTAACGCTGTTAGGGCGGAGGGACCATGAGTGCACAAAAACGCATATCATGGGTACCACGCCTGCACTTAATGAAACACATGGACCAAACGTGCAATTTGGCAAAACCACAAGGACCATTCTTACAGTTAACTCTATATTATTTAACAATCTTTATCACTATTAGAGCGTAACATATCATTCCGTGTCATACTGATCTCAAATACATTTTAGTCTCTTTGATATGATTTTAAAAAGGAAAATGATAATGATAGTCCTTAGGGCTGTCATTAAGAAGAAAAAATAACAAAAGACAACCCTCTGAATTTTAGGAATATTACTTTTTTAATCAATGTACAAGCTTTTTATGCATGTTAGTGACAGCCCTAAGGGCTGTCATTAACAAAACCCTTTTAAGAATTACATCAAAATTATCTTCAACCGCTTAACATTTTTAATTATAAGTTATAACATCCCTTTAAAACACACAAAATTACTCAAACTAATTATAGTTAAAAAAAAAAAAAAGCATTTAACTAATTTCATTAAACCGTTGGCGCACTGGCATTTGGCGCCACGAGCGATGTGGTTTGGCGAGCTTTGACACCACCAAAAATTCATTAACTTGGATTTAATATGTAATCACATTGATTGTCTTAAAATAGAGAAAATACATTCCGCTTCCTCCGATTCAAAACAAGTGACACATTTTGGTTTCATGGGTTTTAAGGCAAAAAATTATAATGATGATAAATTAAATTAATTGAATGGTTAGTGGATAATGAATCTCACACATTTTGAATAAAGTGAGGTTAATGATTTTTAAAAGTAAAAAGTAATGGTAAGTAGTCATTTTATTTTGTTAAAGTAAATAGTTAATAGGTGTGAGTCCCACTATTTTTTGCCAAATAAAATATTTTTACAAAATGTGTCACTTATTTTAAATCACAAAAAAAGTGTGTTACTTATTTTGAATCGGAGGAAGTATTATTTATCATTATCGTTCCCCTTTTTTCTATCTTTTAGAATTATGAATTTACATATTTCATATGTTTTAATATAATTTTACATACTCATGATACACTATTTTTATTTATGTATGTTATTTTATTTTATTTGTTTTTATTTTTCATCATACATGTTTGTCGTAGATTTTCCTGAAAACAATTTTGTCTACTTCCAGATCAGTATATAACCAACTATATCTCACTTTAACGAGATTGGACGCTATGATATGACGCTATATTTTTTATTTATGTATGTTGGATGTGGCCCCATGAAATGACGCTATATTTATTTTACCATAAAAGTTAAAAATATTCCACTCATTTTTCATTTATAAATACAACCTCACTTAACAACTCTTTAATCTACTCATCTCTACAAACAACTTAATAAGATTTCACAATTTTGTAGTTACAAAGTAAAAGAACCATCCATGACTCTACAATCGGCTTCTTCGATAGCTCCCTCGTCGACGGTGATCATTCTTCAGTCGCCGTGGCACTCACCGGTGACATACGTCTTTGGCGGCCTTGCTGCCATGCTAAGTCTCATTGCTTTTGCTCTCTTTATCCTTGCCTGCTCCTACTCCAAACACGCCGGTGACCAAAACTCCGGCGCCAGCGGAGAACGAGACCTTGAGGCCGGCGACTCTAAACCCGAGAATCAAGAAATACAATTATCCCCTGTTTTCGAAGTGAAGTATTTAGTAATAATGGCAGGACAAGCAAACCCAACGTTTCTGGCAACACCTGTTTCCAGCAGAGTGACGTCGTTTTGTAGCTGTGGTTGCCAGAGCAACTCGACGGAGAAATCGTCGACGTCGGATGCGGAAATGATGGAGGAGAACGAGGATGAGAAACAGGGGAGTGATGATCAGCTACAAGTAAGGAGCACGGGGAACCAGGAGACAACAGATCAGTGATGCTGATGCTCTGTTCTGAAAGAAAGATTGAAGATGGTTATTTTGAGTTGTATGGTAAATATGGTGAGGGCTTCAGTAGGTGATCATAGAGCATTATCGCCTTTTGTTCCCTTTAATGTAACCAATGAATTGTACATAAATTTTGGAGGATGAAAAAACAAGGAAAAAAATATAGTTCTCATTTCCGGTATTCGACTTTGCAACATTTATCTGATCATGAGTGTTTGGGATATAAAACAAAGATATGTTGCAGTTGGTACTGATTCAAAAATACTGAAGATTAGTACTGATGGGGCAGAACTACATTTACTACTGATGCTACTGATCTCAAGTTACTACTGATGACAGCAAATACTACTGACGTTCTATTTTTGGTGCTGATCGCATACAAGATTCTAGCATAGTTAGTTACGGAATGTAAATCTTTATGTAATTCAATTGTAATCGATTCCTACAATAACTAGGTTATTAATTTAGGCTTCAAGGACTAGTATATATAGTTCCTTATGAATTGTAAACATACGTGTGTATTGATCGATCAAATTAATATACATTGAAGCTTTTTGTGAATCACTGTGTGCTTATTTACATTCGTATTCATTAACAGTATTCATTGTTCTTAATCAATTAAACTATAAGTGTTGATCCGCTGCAACTTCTAATAGTTTGTAGATCTGTGATTAATTAATCCATCTGGGTTAATCGATCCTGACAAGTGGTATCAGAGCTTTACGGTTCTAGATCTACGAATTAAGAACAGCAAAAAGTTTCATACTTTCGATCTCAAAACTGTTAATCATGTCTGATAACAATGAAAGTACTCAGGCAAACAAGATTCCAATTCTCACTCCCAACAACTTTGGGATGTGGAAAAACAGAATCAAGCAATACATGCTGGTTACTGATTATTCCATGTGGGAAGTAGTTCTTGAAGGCAACAAGACTATTCAAACTCAAATAGCCACTATTTCAGTGTGAGAAGGAGAAGGACAGAGGGATCGAGTTCAAAGCCTTAAGCACTCTTTTGCTTGCCATTCCCAATGATTATCAACATCTCTTTGTTGAATATGATGATGCAAAGAAGTTATGGCAGGCTCTGGAAAAGAGGTTTGTTGGTACAAAGAGCACAAAGAGAAACATGAAGTCTGTTCTGAAACAAGACTTTGAAAACTTTAAAGGACAGAAGAATGAATCATTGTCTCAAGTATTTGATAGGTTCAACAAACTCATTGGTGAACTAAATCAAGTTGGTTATCAACCAGACAATGATGATGTCCACAGGAAGTTCCTCAGATCTCTAGGTGAAGAATGGCCTATGTATACTGTGATATATAGACAAGGTGATGCACTAGAAGAAAAGGAGCTTGATGAACTCTACAATGAGTTAAGAGTGTTTGAATCAGAGGTAAGTAATAAATCTCCTAATTTATCTTCAAACAATGCTGCTTTTGTGTCAAGTACAGGAACAGGGAAGGACAATACAAAGAATGCAGGCATTGAAGATGTAGCAAGAGAATCATTCTTCACTAGTCATGTGCACACTGCATTGATTAGTGAGGATTTAGAACAACTCAATCCTGATGATTTGGAAGAGATGGACATCAAGTGGCAGATGGCTATGCTGAGCTTAAGAACCAAAAGATTTCTTAAAAGAACTGGAAGACAAAATCTGTCTTATAACAAAGGTGATCGTGCTGGATTTGACAAAACCAAGGTCAAATGCTACAACTGTAGCAATCTGGGTCACTTTGCCAGAGAATGCCCAAACAAAGACCAAAGATCAAACTACAACAAAAACAGTACCTCAAATTCAACTGCTTTAGTATCTCAAGAAGGACAAGGGTATGACTGGAGCTTTCAAGCAGAAGAACATGCACAGAATCAAGCTCTCATGGCCTTTACTACTGATCCTTCTACTACTGAGGTAAATTCTAAATCTTGTACTCCTGAATGTATTAAAGCATATAAAGAATTAGAAAAATTTAATAAAGAAACACTTGAAGAGATGATACTAAACAGAAATAGAAGAATTGAATACAATGGTTGTATAGCTGATTTAGAAAATCAAATTAAAATTTATAAAATAACTGATCAAAAAATAAAAGATGAATTGTTACAAACTACTTATGAAAAAGAACATATTGAACTAAAACTAAAAGAAACTTTGATCAAATTAGAAGAATGTCAAATGGAATTAGAAAAGAACAAACTAACTATTAAGAAATTTGAAAGAAGTTCTAAAATTGTTAATGAATTAACTAATAATCAAACCACAGAAAAGGTTGTTTATGGAGTGGGATATCATGCAGTTCCACCTCCAAAAATTTTATTCCTCCACTTAAATCAAGTACATAAAGAGTTTTAAATGATTTAAAAATTGAAAGTCAAACTGAAACTGAAACCGGTAATGAATCAAATGAATCTTCTGATGATGATCAAACAACTGAATCAAATGATACAAGTTTTCATACAACCCAAAGTCAAACTAAATCTCCAAAATACGATTCAGAAAATATACCTACAATTCTAAGTAGAGGAAATCAAAGAAACCTAAATCAGTTAAAAGAACAAAGAAAACCTGAAAATGCTAAAACAACAAAATTATCATGTTTAATTTGTAACAAGGTTAACCACATAGCTAAAAATTGTCACTTCAATCCTATTAACAATCAAGAATTTATAGAATTCAAAATCAACAAAGAAAAAGAAAAAGTCTTAAAACTAAAACAAACTAAAGAAACAAAAGAAAAGGAATCTAAAAAACCAAACCAAAAGGAATTCAATAAACCATGTAATGACACTCATAAATTTGGAAGAACTCCACCACGATTTGTGCAAAATACCAGGTATAAAAGTCCAAACAAAAGTAATTATTTCAAAAACAATGGAAAACAAAATCAGTTTCCTCAATACTCAAAGTTTTCAAACATCAGTAGAAACTATTCCAGGTTTACTACTGGTAAAAACCCTAATTACAATACTGTCTGGTATAACTACAAAAACACTACTAATTATGCTCAAAACTCATATTACCCAAACACTACTGGTCCATCAGTAGTAAAATTTTCAAAAGCCAAAAACTACGGGTATAAACCTAGATCAGTAGTAACTAATAACATCAGTACTAATTAAAAAACTGCATATAAGACTCATTCAGTTAAAAAGACTTACTTTTCAAAGGATGAACCCAAGACAAAGCAAGCTTGGGTTCCCAAAATTAACTAATCCTTTTACTTTATGTGCAGAGTATCCAGATCCCTGAAGAAGGTAGAACATGGCATATTGATAGTGGATGCTCTAGACACATGACTGGAAATCTTCAAATACTTAGAGATTTCAAGTCTTTTGAAGGAGGGTTTGTTGCTTTTGGAGAAAATCCTAGAGGAGGTAAGATTACAGGTAAAGGTACAGTATCAAATGGTAAGATCACTTTTGATGATGTCTTTTATGTTGCTGAGCTTAAATACAATCTGGTTAGTGTCTCACAAGTCTGTGATAAGAAGAACAAAATTCTTTTTACAGATGTTGAGTGCATTATTCTTTCTCCTGATTTTATTTTAGATGAAAAATTTGTTGTTTTAAGAACACCAAGGAGAAACAATGTGTATTACCTGGATATAGGGGGAGAACTCATTTCATCAAATGAGATCAACTGTTTTATATCTAAGGCAAACACAAATGAATCAGAACTATGGCATAGAAGGATGTGTCACACAAATTTTAAAAATATGAACAATTTAGTTAAAAAGAATTTGGTAGTTTGTCTACCACAAAAAGAATTTATGTGTGATCATCATTGTGTTGCCTGCCTAAAAGGTAAACAACACAAGACTTCTCATAAGACCAAAGCAATTAACTCTATTTCTAAACCTTTGCAGCTCTTACATATGGACCTTTTTGGACCTACAAATGTAATGAGCATTGGAAAGAAACAATACTGCCTTGTTATTACTGATGATTTTTCCAGATATACTTGGGTCTTCTTTCTCAAGACCAAAGATGAAACAAGTGAAATCATCAAAAATCTGATTATAAAGCTGGAAAATACAAGAGATCTCAAAGTGAAAGCAATTAGATGTGATAATGGAACTGAGTTTAGAAACAATACTAACCTAATTGACTTTTGTGATCTTAAAGGCATTGACAGGCAGTACAGCTCACCAAGAACTCCACAACAAAATGGTGTAGCTGAAAGAAGAAATAGAACTATCATTGTAGCAGCCAGATCTATGCTTGCAGATTCAAAATTACCAATAACTTTTTGGGCTGAAGCTGTTAATACTGCTTGTTATGTTCAGAACAGAGTATTGATAGTTAAGCCTCACTTTAAAACACCATATGAACTTTTCAATAAAAGAAAACCATCAATAGGTTTCTTAAAATCATTTGGTTGTCCTTGTACTATTTTAATTACAAGAGAACAAATTGGTAAATTTGACTGCAATGTAGATGATGGAATATTTGTAGGATACTCAACTCAAAGCAAATCTTACAGAGTGTTCAACAAAAGGCTAAGGATCATTGAAGAAAGTGTAAATGTATCCTTTAATGAAAACCTGATGAATGAACAAGGAAATGGTCCAGATTGGTTGTTTAATATTGATAATCTAACCCAATCTTTTGATGTCAATTATGAGCTTAATACAAGAAATTCAAACAATCAAAACCAACTAGTAGGACCATCATCAAGTGGAAGGCAAGAAATCATGAAATATATCTTAGTTAATATTGTTCCCACAGTTGATACTGAGGACAGTAGTAACTCTGGTAACCCTAATTTCATTTATACCAGTAATAACACAAATTCTGAAGATACTACTGATCCCAGTAGTAACTCTGAACCTCAGAGTTGTAATGTTGATTTACTCAATACTAATGCCAGTAACAGTAATGATCCTCCTGAAGTCAATGAAGAGAACGTTACTACTGACATCAGTAGTAATGATGAAACTCCACAAAATGCAAACAATCAAGAAGAAACATGGACAGATGCACAAATACCTGAATCAAATGAGTCAAATCTAGACTCTCAAATCTCTGTTGACAAAATCCCTGGAACCAGAACTGAAAAGAATCATCCTTTGGACCTAGTCCTAAGTGATGTTAATTCAAACATGCATACAAGAAGCAAATTTAATTCCTCATTAAATTCAAATGTTTGTAACATAAGTTTAATATATAATGAATGCATGTATGAATGTTTTCTGTCACAGGAAGAACCTAAGAAGATTCAACAAGCTATGAAAGATTCAAATTGGATCATAGAAATGCAAGAAGAACTCCTCCAGTTCAAACTGCAAGCTGTATGGACTCTTGTTCCTCTACCAAAAGGAAAAAGACCTATTGGCATAAGATGGATCTTCAGAAATAAGAAAGATGAAAGGGGTATAGTGATAAAAAACAATGCAAGACTTGTAGCCCAAGGATACACACAAGAAGAAGGAATTGATTATGATAAAGTATATGCTCCTGTTGCCAGAATTGAAGCCATAAGAATATTTCTGGCATATGCTTCATATAAGAAATTCAAGGTATACCAAATGGATGTAAAAAGTGCATTCCTTTATGGGAAAATTGAAGAAGAAGTGTATGTATGCCAACCCCCAGGTTTTGAAGATCCAGAACATGATGACTATGTGTACAAGCTTGATAAAGCTCTATATGACCTCCATCAGGCACCAAGAGCTTGGTATGACACATTGTCCTCATATTTACTGAAGAACAACTTTAAGAGAGGTGCCATTGACAAAACACTGTTCACAAGAAAAGTCAAAGATGATATACTACTGGTTCAAATATATGTAGATGATATCATCTTTGGATCAACAAATGATCATCTATGCAAAGAATTTGAAGAACTAATGCAGATCAAGTTCAAGATGAGCTCAATGGGTCCAATGAACTTCTTTCTTGGACTCCAAATCAATCAAAGATCAGATGGTATCTTGATCAATCAATCTAAATATGTTAGAGACATCTTAGAGAAATTTGCAATGAAAGACAGCAAAAGTGCAAGCACTCCAATGGAAACTCACAAACACCTACATCCTGATGTTGAGGGGGAGGATGTAGATGAACACCTTTACAGATCTATGATAGGTTCATTAATGTACTTAACTGCATCAAGACCTGACATTATGTATAGTGTTTGTGTCTGTGCCAGGTATCAAGCAAAACCTAAGGAATTACACGTGCAAGCTGTTAAAAGAATCTTTAGATACTTGAAGGGAAAACCCTCTCTTGGTCTTTGGTATCCACATGCATCACCATTTGAACTAGTAGCTTACATTGATAGTGACTATTAGGGGTGAGCATAAAAACCGTCAAACCGAAACCAATCCGTTAAAACCGCCAAAACCGAACCGTTAAAACCGAAACCATTTCAAAACCGACGGTTCGGTTTTAAATTTTGATAAAACCGATGGTTTCGGTTTGGTTTCGGTTTTTACCTAAAACCGCCCCATTAAGAATCCGCCCCACTAATATTTAATATTATATGTATTTTTTACTTTTATATATTAAATATAACTCAATCCATTTAAATATTTGAAAGTCTAACTAGTGTAGAGTCCATTAACTTGTTATTCCAATTGACTTTTAGAGCCTATAAACAATTAGGGTCCATTTAATATTATGATTATATGATACAAATTACGTGTAATTTTGGATTTTTTGGCGGAAAATGATATTAAATGTTTAAATATATTGTTAGACACTGAATTTAATCTTAAATATTAGATATTGTTGCTTAAAGTTTTACATAATGTTTAGAAAATAAGAATTATTGCATGAAATTATATATTAATGTTGAAAACCATGTGGTTTCGGTTTTAAAACCGAAACCGAACCGTTTACGGCCAGAAACCGCTAAAACCGAAATCGATAGAAACCGAAACCATTGGGTTTGAAAATCCTAAAACCGAAATTAGCGGATTCGGTTCGGTTTGAGCCTAAAACCGCCCCAAACCGCCCCATGCACACCCCTAGTGACTATGGTTGTAACGACCCAAAATTTGTAAATAAATAAATTGAATAAAAATATGATAAATAAGGATAAATTATTTAAAGAACGTAGGAATTGGTTTCATGTCGTTTGGAGACCGTATGAGAAAGTTATGGGCGAAACCGGGTCGAGACCTAGACCGAAAAGTGCAGCACTGCTGTACGAGGGAAGTTCACGGCGTGAACTATAGTTCACGATCGTGAACTCCCTCCAGGGATTGTTGTATCTGGCGATTGGAAGATCACGACTGGTTACCGATTGCGAAGTTCGCGTGCAAGGGGAAGTTAGCGACGCGAACTTAGTTCGCGTCGTGAACTTTGGTCGTGCAGCATTAAAGTCGGGTTTTGGCTCATTTAATGCATTTCAAAACCCTAGTTTCTTCCATTGACGATTTTTGAGTGCAAGTGCTGATCTTGGTCGATTTGTTCATCAAAGCTTGATAGATTTCACTCCTAAGTGAAGATTAAAGGTATATCTTCACTCCTTGATCCTTGTAGCTTTAGATCTATGTATTTTGAGTTGGGTTGAAACCCTAGTTATTGGGGGTTATGGGTTATGGTGAATAAATGGTATATACACTTAATAGATGGTATATTAACAAAGGAATCAAATGTATGGTTAAGATTGGTAAGAATCTTAAGGGTTGGTTAAACCTAGGGTTTGGTAAATCACCATAATTGGGGGAAATGTTAGTTGATGGTATCTGGTGATTAATGGATACATTATTAGTAGTATGTGATGTTGAACATTGTATGATTGTTGAATTAGGCTTCCGGTGAAGTCTTGGAGTTTGACCGAATTGTTGGAATGAGGAAACCGGTGGAAAGAATACGGTTGGAGCACTAGATTGCTAAGGTGAGTACGTGTGGACTTTATTGAGTACATAGCCATGAAAATACTTGTTATTATATATGTCGAGTCTATTTGATGTTTGTGTAGAATTTAGTAAATAAAGTTAGTGTATATTGTTAAATATAGTTAACTAACTTGTTGATGATTGATGTGATAGCCAAAGGCTTTGATTGATATAACCGTCGAGTTATAGTAAGGTTGAGACGATGTGATGACGCGGGGGATCCCCGATCATGAGGTATGGAATGGGGAGCATTTGGGCGGATCCCCATCGGCCCATTCCATGATAGTAGTCTTGCTAACTGGAAGTAGTCCGGCGAGTAAGGCAGGTATAGGTAGATTGGGCGATTCCCTCTTGCCTTTACCTTGAAGCTTGTTAATGCGGGGGATCCCCGGTTAATGAGTTAATGTGGTTCTAGTTGGTTGGGGATGTCCCGACAACTAGATATGATTGCTAGGAAAGCAAAGTGTTAGAGTCACAATAGGGTGACTAATTAGATGGATGACTTACTTATATGTTGTTTATACGCCTTACGATTATATTTATTATCGGGTCTAAACCCATGTAGCTCACGAGACGTTTTGTCTCACGTACTCCTTGTTTGTTTTTCTATGTACTCAGGTTCGGGATCGAAGGTTTAGGTACGCATGGATAGAGATGCGGGGCCTAGAGTAGAAGAACTTTAGATTGGATTTATACTTAGCTTTGGTTTTGATCTATTTTGTAACACCAAACTTTATACTCTGATTTTCATACCAAATGTTTTTGTAAATCCATATTTTTGGAATAGTTCTTCTATTTATGAAAAATGATTATTTTGGGCAAATGTTTGGTATTAAAATTTGAGGTGTTACAACTTGGTATCAGAGCTACTGTTTAAGTGAATTAGGTTGGATGACCATCCTAGTCTTAGACTGTAGCATTAGGAATATAAGATTCCTTAAGATCATAGGTTGACCTTGAGACTTTATAATGTCAAGATAGGAAATCTACTACTGGTGGATGTCAGTTCTTTGGATCAAGATTGGTGTCATGGCAATGCAAGAAGCAAACCAATGTTTCAACATCAACAGCTGAAGCAGAATATGTAGATGCATCTGCTTGTTGTGCTCAAGTACCATGGATTCAAAATCAACTACTTGACTTTGGTATCTCTATCCTTAAAACTCCAATTTTTATAGATAATCAAAGTGCTATCAGTATTGTAAATAATCCAGTAAAACACTCTAAAACAAAACACATTGAAATTAGATTTCTCTTTATAAGGGATTGCAATGAAAAGAAATTAATTACAGTAGAGAAAATTCATACTGATAATCAATTAGCAGATCTTTTTACAAAAGCATTTGATGTAGGAAGATTCAGCTTTTTGGTTAGCAGTATTGGAATGATTTTAATAAGTTAAGTCTAAAAAGAAAAACATGTGTAAAGTGTTTTGTACAATTCTAATTTTTTATTTTTACTACTGGTTACTTATTATTACTGATTGTATGCTTCTACTATACTTTAGTACTGATAGGGTTTATCAGTAGAATTAGGTCAAGTATGAAAACAATGGTTACTACTGATGTTTCTACTACTGATACTTAGTTACTATTGGTAGACCGTTATCTGTAAAATACATAAATTACATTACTGACCCTCATGAAAATAGCCGTTGAGTTATTATTCGAAGGAGATTTTGGTCTCTTTGCTGGTTAAATCGAAAAATATTAATAGCAGACTGAGATTAGTTTAGCATTATCTTCTCCTCGATTCGATAAATCCTACGCTAAACCCTAAACCTCTGCAATATCCGATCAAAACCCTGCATCAGTAACATCTCAATTCCTTTCACCAAAGTAAAATTTGTGCCAAAACAATCACTCTCTCTGAAAGATTCATAACAAAAGATCAAAATCAAGCAGAATGGCAACCCTAAAATCACTCGAAGTCACAACTGATCTTAAATTTTCCGAATTCCACAATATGTGTGCTTTCTTGAGAAATCCAGATGGTACAAAGGATTTTTGTCCTATTGTAATGTTCTTAAAGAACTCATATATAAAATTTGCTCTCACCGTCAATCCAAGAGCATATCAACAACACTTGGTTGACTTCTGGTCCAATGCTGAAAGAATTGAAGATTCAACCATGTCCAAGATCAAATCAACAGTAGATGGAAAGTCTATTATTATAACTGAACAAACAATCAGACACCATCTTCAACTCAATGATGAGACATGTATGTTTTCTTTACCAAAGGAGGATCTTGTTGAAGTTTTACAAAAAATGGGGTATGAAGGAAGACTAAATATTGTAACTTTTCAAAAGGGTCTTCTTTCACCTCAATGGAAGTTCTTAGTTCATACTATTCAACACTGCATCTCTCCTAAAAGAAGCACTTGGAATGAGTTCAACAAGTCAATATCCTCTGCTGTTGTTTGTCTGAGCACAGGACAAGTCTTCAACTTTTCAAATATGATTTTTGAAGGAATGCTTGGAAACTTATCATCCTCAATGTATCCAAGATTCCTAACTCATATAATAAACCGTGAATTACAAAATCCTTCAATTCCCAAAAATATTTTTGTAACACCAGAATTAATCAAAAAAGTTTATGCAAATATGAGAAAAAGGTTTAATTTTTCTGGTAAAGATACTCCATTGTTCCCAAACATGATCTATGATCAACCCCTACTGGAGAAGGTTCAAGTAACCCCATTGAACCTCAACCAACTCCACCACCAAATACATCCCAAACTGAACCCATTCAGTCCACTCAATTAAATGAACCAACAGATGTCCTGCAAGTGTCCCAGGTACATGAAATTAATCCCCAGAGTGCTACTCTTCACTCTGAGGAAGACCAGACCACAGCCAAACACATATCTAAAACTTATAAAAGGAAGAAAACTTCCTTAAAGGACACCAGGGGACCAATTGAGTCACACCCCAGGCTCCAAGAGTTGTCCTCCAAGGAGGAGAGAGGGCATGAGGAAAGGGCTCTCACTACTGATGCCCCAAAGGTGGGTGCACAGGCTAGTGAGAACATCATTAGGACCCAGACCTCGGCAACTCTTAGTGATGACTCAGAATTTGAGGAGTTGCTAAGAGGACCCCAGTGCCAAGAAACCACAAGGGGGGCACTACTGCTTCTTCTAGGAAGAAGAGAGTGTCCAAACAACCCAATTTATCACCAAGAAGTGATAAGGGTAGAACTGAACAACCTAAATTGACAGATAGGATGGAAAACCTCAAAGCCAATGTACCTAATGAGCCCAATGATCCACCAAAAGGGGCTGAGGGCAGTATTAAAACCACAAAATTGACGGATAGGAAGGAAAACCTTAAAACCACTATACAACATTGTCTGACTCTATTGAACAATCAAGGAAAAACATGAACTACATGAAGCATTACATAAACACTTTGAACAAAAGACAGAAGAGGTTTGAACACAGGCTTCAAAGGCAATCAAATTTGATCAGGAAATTACAAAGAAGGATTGCAAGTAGTGAAGCTCAACAAGTTGAGATCACTAAGGGGAGAAAGATCAAATTCAAGGAATGATTGATCAATCAATTGCAGCAGCAGCCCTTCTAAACTTAAAAGAGGTCCATGGTGAAACAGGTCAAAGTGTTGGTGAGAACCTGTACAAAGAAATGGAAAATCTGGATGATGATGTATTTGTGTCTGCAAACCAATCACAAACTGCAGAACAAATAAACTCACCAGTTACTACTGAAATAATTGAAACTACTGATCCAATGGAAATTGAAGAAGACAAGGATCAAGACGTTGTTACTAATGATCCCATTGAAGAAAAAGAAACTTCAGTAATAAAAACACCAGAAGAAGAGTTTATGGATACTACTGATGCCCTAGCAGTAGTAACTCCAATAGCAACCTCACCAGTAGTAAATGAAGAACAACAAGTTGTGGTGTATGAACCTGAAAGTACATCAGTAGCAATCACAACATTTGAAACCACAGCCATCACACCAGTAGCAACCACCTTGGTTACTATTGAAGAAGAAGATGAAGAGATTCCTGAGCTTCTTGAGAAAGAACAGATCATCATTGTTACAAAACCTAAAACACCACAACAGCCACTTGTCATACCTGATATTGATGACAATGTGAACTAGTATGAAGTAGATGAATGTGAACTTCCTCCACACCCCAAGATACTTCCTCAAAATGAAATTCATCTATTCTCTCCATCAATAATATTACCAGAAGTCCCTGATATGAAATATATTCCACCTAAACTTTCAATCTGTATTGGAAAAGGAAAAGAAATCTTTAATGATGACTATCCAAACAGAGCTCTAGGCCATTATATGGTAAACAAGATGAATCTTGTAAGAAAAGACAGACTAGACAAATTAAAAGTAAAGAAGATCAGATATGCAAGAAAAGTTGCTAAGACTCAAGCTCTTGAAGACAGGAGAAAGGCTGAAGAGGAAAGATTGAAAAATCCCGAAAGTCAAGAAACTGAGGTACAAGTTCCTCAAATAGAAGGTGTCCTGGTAGAAGGTCAAAAAGCAAAATTTAAAAGACATATAAAGATAGAAGAAGAACATTTAAATTGTCTTGAAGACCTTGTAGCCGAATGTAAAAGGGAAAAGGCTGACCTACCAGATGACATATTTGAACAGAAAAAGAATATGATTGACTTTTTGAAGTCAAAGGGGCATAGTGCAAAATCTTTTGGTAGAATGAAGATGATTACAATAGTAGATAAATATTGTACTGCCAAGAAGAAAGAATTAGCTGAATTAGAAGTTGAAGCTGAAAAAGAAAAAGTGTTAATTGAAATAGATCCCATGACAGTCCTCACCAGAGTACCAACAACTGGAGAATCTTCAATACCTCCTGAGAAAAGAAAAAGAGAGGAAGTTGAAACAGAACAAAGGAAGAAAAAGAAACAGGAAATACAGGTATTTGACACTCCTATTGCTCCTATTGAAGATAATCCAATTATAAATTGGAGGATGGTTGGTGATGCTATTGAGATCATTAGACAAGACAAATCAGTTCAAAGATTTACTGGTTGGAAACCATTGGTTATGTCTTGTAGTAGAGTTGATATCATTAAAGTCCTAATCATAGGCAAACCAATAATGACTAAGAAGTCATGGAAGAATTCAGGGGCTGGATACTTAACTAAAATGATAGATGCTGCATTTTATCCAGATCAATATCCTGAAATATTTTCAAACACAGAAAATGCGTATGCTTGGAATGTGCTAACCACAGTGAATATGTATTTCTTTGAAAGATCAAGCAAAAACTGAGGGAATATCCACATTCTGAGGAAACAATGTATCAGCTATACACAAACTCTATGATGAAACCCCATGATGCTGTAATGTTCCATAACAAACTTAATTATTTTATCAAAAGAAACAGCAAGTATATCATTGCTCAGAGAAAGCTGCAAAATCAAAGAACACTTGAAGGCAGACAAAGAAGAGCTAAATAATTAGAAGAACAAGCTAAGAAGAATGAAGAGCAAAAAGAAACTTGATTAATTCAAAACGAATTAATAAGTTTTGGGGGAGATTGTTGGGATATAAAACAAAGATATCATTCTATTACTGATGCTGCAGTTGGTACTGATTCAAGAATACTGAAGATTAGTACTGATGGGGCAGAACTACATTTACTACTGCTGCTACTGATCTCAAGTTACTACTGATGACAGCAAATACTACTGACGTTCTATTTTTGGTGCTGATCGCATACAAGATTCTAGCATAGTTAGTTACGGAATGTATATCTTTATGTAATTCAATTGTAATCGATTCCTAGAATAACTAGGTTATTAATTTAGGCTTCAAGGACTAGTATATATAGTTCCTTATGAATTGTAAACATACGTGTGTATTGATCGATCAAATTAATATACATTGAAGCTTTTTGTGAATCACTGTGTGCTTATTTACATTCGTATTCATTAACAGTATTCATTGTTCTTAATCAATTAAACTATAAGTGTTGATCCGCTGCAACTTCTAATAGTTTGTAGATCTGTGATTAATTAATCCATCTGGGTTAATCGATCATGACAATGAGTTTAATTTTCAATGATAACTAGATAAATAGAAAAAACAACTATTGCAATTGACACCAATCGATTTCTAATGACTTTCTAAATGCTATGATTCCTCAATTCGTAAACATGAACTATATGACAAGAGAAATTATATACGAAAAACTAAAAGTTAATTTTTATTTTTTTTTCCAAATTATGTTAGAACCAATCAAATTAAAGAGAAATGAACATGGCCACCAAATAAGGCTTCTACATGTATTAAATTTTAATAGATAAAATTTGGTATTTAGCATTTGTCTTCTGTCTAATTTTCATACATTTCATTAATTTCAAATTGATAGATAAACATATTTTTAAATTGATTATCTTAGTTTGGTAGTCTTAAATTATTGTAAGGGTATATCGTTACAACATCATTCCCGGGATGTTCGAGCTTATGCTCATGATCGATTTACGTATTCTAAATGTTGTCATGACCGTTTTTGATCCTTCTTATGCTATCTGGTAAATGTTTACAGGAGAGTGATCGAACCCATGACGTTTCAGGAGTCATTACTACCATGCTTCCGTACATAGTTTTTTCAGCTTTAAATACTCGTAGCATAAAAATCATTATGATCCAAACCTCTTTAACTTGTTATTGCGCTCCAAACTGGCAATTAAAAATGTGAACAAAGAAACGCACTAACATCTTCTTTTAACTTGCAGGAATCCGACTATATATTCCGTTAACCATAAGGATTAGATTTTAAATAGGAATAAAGTTCCAACTAAACCGAAATACTAATAATTAATATTGTATTGTACAATTGAAAAACATTAAAAGGACACCTAAACTCAATTGATCGTCTATAAATTTCATTAGATGAAACCGGAATCATATCCTAAATCCACACGCATCCACCATAATCACTTTCAATCTAATCATAACAGTTCACAAACCAAAATTATCATGAAAGCAACTGCATCAGCAGCTCCATCGTCGCCGGCTTCTTTCCAACGGTCATCGTGGCACTCACCGGTTCCCTACTTTTTTGGAGGCCTTGCCGCCGTGATGGGTCTCATTGCTTTTGCTCTTTTGATCCTCGCATGCACCTACTTCAGTCCGGCCAACGACAACACCGACGGCGGAGACGGTGATCAGAGAGACCTTGAGACCGGAGATTCAAAACTTAACAATCACAACGAGAACGAATTCCGAGTTGTTCTAGAAGAGAAGTATCTGGTAATCATGGCGGGAGAAGCGAATCCAACGTTTTTGGCAACACCCATTTCGAGCATAGCGTCATCTTGTTGTAGTTGCAGGAGCTACTCGTCGGATAAATTGTCGACGTCGGAGGCGAAAGAGTGGACTGATCACCTACAGGTGAGGAACATGGCGAACCAGGAGACACGAGATCAACTCCCTTAGTAGGTCGATCACTCATCAGTTTTGTTTAGGAAAGGTGGTGATTATGTGTTGTAGAGTAGTTAGAGTGAGGGCGTCCGTAGGTGATCACAGCGCCACTTTTATCATGTAAATATTTTCATCTTTTTAATTGGCTAGTGAAAGTATTGGAAATGCAAAGTTGGAGGGCCTCCACTGTACATATAAAACATCGGAGGGTCTCCATCAACATAATTCCACATTAAATGAAGTAATGAACACATTAGTTTGGGATGTGGCCCTTTTTCTAGTACCTATGGATTCATGAAATGTGTTCATTATTATATTGATTATTAAGTTCTTTAATTATAACTCGCTACTCATATATGCATGTTATGTATGTTGGGTGTCTATCACGCTGTTAGGCCAAGCTCATCAAATTTAAAGTAAAAAAAATTTAACTTGAAATCAGTCCTGATAAATTATGGTTGGTCAGATTGTGGTTATCATGTTTGTCGAGTTGACCCGATAAGATACGCCAAGTCTGGTTGGTCAGATTGTGGTTGTCATGTTTGTCGAGTTGACCCGATAAGATACGCGGAGTTACACTTAAATTAAGTGTTTTATAAAAATGAAAAAATAAATTATGTACAAATCTAGTTTCTCAATGCCCAAATATCATCTATTATCCTAATATATATATATATATATATATATATATATATATATATATATATATATATATATATATATATATATATATATATATATATATATATATATATATATATATATAGGGTCCGGATCCGGTGAAGACTCTTTTCCTCGCGAGGACTGTGAGGACTCCAAAAAAACTCTAAAAATTATCCAAAACAAACTTTTTTCAAAAAAATCATTTTTTAAACATTAAAATCGCTATGTATAAGATCCAAAAAAAAAATTTCTAAAAATGATCCAAATAAAAAAATATGGATCATAATAATGATCCACAAAAAAATTCTGGATCATTGTTATAATTCGCTAAAAAAAGTGGATCATGATTTTTTTTTTTTTTGATTTTTTTTTTGTCAAATGTAGTAATAATCATGGTGGTTTATAAATATTTTTTTCGGAATTTTTTGAAATTTTTATGAAGAGTCATCGCGAGTCCTCACCGAAAAAAGAGTCCTCACAGGATCCCACTTCTCTCTCTCTCTCTCTCTATATATATATATATATATATATATATATATATATATATATATATATATATATATATATATATATATATACTAGAATGTTTTGGGCTGTGCTAAGCACGACCCACGTCTATAACAACTGTCGAGCGTTGGAACGACATAATTAATAGTAAATATATGTAAAATATCTTGTGAATATATTAGTTAGAATAGTTTGTTAGGAAGATATTGTTTCCTTATATTACTTGTATTCCCTTAGCCTATATATGGCTCTTCACGTATAATGAGATCATCAAAAACATTATATCATAAACATTTTTATGGTATCAGAGCCTATACTCTAAAAACCCTAGCCGTCCATCATAAACCCTAGTCGACTTTTTACGAACGGATATAGGGCGGCCTTAAAAGCTTCTTGTTTCAGAAGGCGAATCTATCAAGTTGGATCAACCGTTGACAAGTTATCCTAATGTGGGCGGATTTGACCCCAAAAAAAGGAGCTACGTCTGAGTTAAACTTGGAGATGGAGGTATTCTTTCGTTTCTCGGCAGTGAAGTAAGACCAAGCTAAAAAGTGATTGCCCCCAACCCTTTTACAGTTCCAGAAGCAGAGGGAGATGCTTCAGTAGTTCCATCTCTCTAGCCCGCAGGAGTCCCGGGAAGATAGAGGCAAGACAAACCGCATAAGTAAATATATAACCTGCAGAAAAGTGGACTAATCCAACCAATCTTGCTTGTACAACGGAAAGTGCCACCTGTTTATCCCGTTGACGTTGACACATCTAGCAATGAGAGCCCGTCGACTGATTTCCCTCCTAAAAAAAAAGTCATTCTTTCAAGTCTTCCCCAGTCAAGTCGAAGAAATGCCTTAACTGCAGTCCTGGGGATGTCAGTCTCGTCAATATATTATTTTCAGCTTGCGAAAATTTTCAATAGAATATATTTATAGTTACCGACCAACAATTGAAAAACAAAAACAAAAAAAACATAGATACGTCATTGAGTTAGCAGGTAGAACCAATTAACAGTCTTGCAGCAATCAATCTACCTTAATCATCAAACATAAACAAATCAGTTGTTAAGCATACAGATCATTCAATTCTAGATACGATCAATTAAATCAATCAAAATAATCAATTACCAAACACTAAGAACACATATAGCTGAGAATAAACAGAATAGCTATTTAGGCAATACACACATCACGAATCTGCACATAGAATTGTTCAAAAATAATATAAATCTTGTACCTCTTCCTCTTTGTGCTTCAACATCAGCATATTTTGTTTCTCCCTCGGCATTAATAACCTCTAGTCCTTCATAACCAAGCAAGCTAAAGAAGGAAAAAAAAAAACAAAATAATCACACATTAATACAATATATTTCACCATATCCCAATAATGCAACTTAAATATGCTTCCAAATTTTCAATTAATGACATTTAGTTGATACACGAAGCATACACAAAATAATAAGAATGATCATCTAACATATATATATATATATAAAATATAGAATTTGTAACATCAGGTTCACTTAATAAGGTTCAAAGGAAAATTTAGTTGTCACTTGCAACACTAACACTTTCACTTTGGTGTAACAATTTAAAGCTTCTGAAATATCAATTATAAGCTAAACCAACAATCTAATCGCAGCTAAAACCTAATCAATCAAATAGTTAAATATTGCAGCAAAGACATAGAAATTAAGTACTTGTATATATATTTGCCCAATATGTCGATTAGATGCTGTTTCAAAATATACGTCTATTAATTTCATACTCAAATGTACAAATTAAGGTTTCTAAAGTCTAACTATGTAGTATAACATTACGCCTTAGAACTTGTTAGTTGCTACAGTTAACTGATTGTAAAGATTCATTACGAATAAGAATTTGTACCAATTCAACAGCTTCTTTGTTGATTGCCTCGAGGGCATCTGCCTTGTCCTCATCCATGGGTGCCATTTTCTGCTTCAATTATGATCTTTAATTTCGTCACAAGTCTGCTATCATAAAATAATTGAATATTAGATCATTTTAATTTTGCTATACTTTGGTTATCACCCAAATTCTTTAGACAACTGAGTAGCTATTCCATCAAAACCTAAAGCTAAATGTGTTTATTATATATTTCTGATATCAGAGCAAAACAATATCTTTATTCAAAAAAAAAAAAAATTCACTGAGACAAAATATCAAACATGTGGTGTGCACCTTTTCTCGAATCAGCTTAAGACCAAGTTACAATATCAAACATGAAACTATTAAATATCCCACTCGGATTGATCCTTGCTGAGCCCAATTAGAGAACACAATGAGACAGATGAAATGAGAATCCAAAGAATAAAAGTTGATAGAATTCAGAACTTTTTGAATAATGTTTGGTTTGTATAAGATGAAGAAGTCGATACCTTCATAACTGAAGAACCGAAGCTGGTTGGAACGCAAATCCACCTTGTAGTTCAAGTAATTCTTCATCCATTTATAATGTCTTTTCTTTCATCTCAATTGATTCTTTTTGTAATGTTTAAAGCAGGCTTATGGTGGAATGTCGATACCCAAAAGGAGGAGAAGATAAGAAAGAAGAGAAAAATAGTATTAGAAACTGATATTGACTTTTCTATAATGGTGATTGAGGTGAAGCGGTGGACGTCAGGTGGGGTGGAAGTGAAATCCTAATAGAAGGGTGAAGGTGGGCAATTTTCTGATTGGATAGGAGAAGCACCTCAATGACGTGGCTTCAAAATCCATTTGTTTTCTTAGGCGGTTGGGTATGGGGTCAACGTCGTGGGAGGTTATTCAGCAACGGAGGGTGATTTGGCAATGCCAACGGCGTGGGAGAGAAGACAAACATCCCCCCCCCCACAACGGCGTGGGGGGTTGGCGTGGTGGATCAGGCAAGCAGTCGACGGGGAGTAACGGGGCGTGGGGGGTAGGCGTGGCTGTTTCTGATTGGTTGATGGGTATTTTCTTTTTTATTTTATTTAAAATTTAATGGAATAAAATGGTGTGGTGTGGTGTGGTGTGGTGGGTATTTCCACCAAATGATGTGGTGTGGTGGTGGTGTGGTTGCTTAGGTAGCGGTGATGTGGCAAAAAATATGGGTACCACATGTGGTACCCATACCGGATAGCCTTATAGGTATAAGAGATATATATATATATATATATATATATATATATATATATATATATATATATATATATATATATATATATATATATATATATATATATATATATATATATATATATATAAGTGGGATCCTGTGAGGACTCTTTTTTCGGTGAGAACTCGCGAGGACACCTCATAAAAATTTCAAAAAATTCCGAAAAAAATATATATAACCCACCATGATTATTACTACATTTGACAAAAAAAAAATTCAAAAAAAAATTATGATCCACTTTTTTTAGAGAATCATAACAATGATCCAGATTTTTTTTGTGGATCATTATTCCAATTATCAAAGGAACCCTACCCTATAATATGGATCATAATAATGATCCACAAAAAAAATATGGATCATTGTTATGATCCGCAATAAAAAGTGGATCATAATTTTTTTTCAAAATTGTTTTTTGGTCAAATGTAGTAATAATCATGGGGAGTTATATATTTTTTTTTCAGAATTTTTTGGAATGTTTTTGAGGTGTCCTCGCGAGTACTCGCCGTTTTTGGAGTCCTCACAGGATCCCACTTATATATATATATATATATATATATATATATATATATATATATATATATATATATATATATATATATATATATATATATATATATATATATATATATATATATATATATATATATATATAGTGATGGTATCCATACAGTGATACAGAACCCATTTTATATACAGAACTCGTAGAACTCAATCTTAGACCATTGAAATTTAAATCAACGGTTAGATTAAGCAATGATATTTTCATAAATAAACTAAATCATATTTTTGGTAATAAATAAATATAAAGGGTAAAATAGTAACTATGAAAATAAATACAAACTAAAAAACCGTAAATAAAGGGTAAAATCGTTTTCTCTCTCCCCTCAAATTAAAGAATGTTTTCATTTCCCAGTTATTAGCAACCATTTCCTCTAGGGTTTTTTTTCTCTCCAGCCGCCGACCTTTGACTCCTACAACCACCAACCACCGTCGAAATCCCACTACACCCTCATATGTCCCCTGTCGCCTCCCTTCCTTGTCACTCTCGCGTTTTGATGCGAGTTGTTGATTTCCCTCCTTGACCTAGCCTCGATCTGCAGGAAGTCACTGATTCGGTGTTCATCTATTTATCGAAATATCAGTTCTGAAATTTTCCTCTCGTGAAAGAGGAATCGAAGGTAAGTTGCTTTTTGGATTTTTTTTTATGGATAACTTATTGTCTGTCATTTTGTCAATTGTATGAGATCACATAACTTATATGTGTATCTAACTATTTTGGTTTGATAATCGTGAAGTTTTTTATTAGGGTTTTATTATTCTATGGCTGCAGGTCTTCTGATGTCCGATTAAAGCCGCTGCCGGTTGTGATTCAATTGTATCTAGTGTTTGGAATTAATGACTCTTTAAATTACATTCCAAGTTGTGGCAACATCGTCAATTACCTCACCAAGTTATAAGAAAAGTGAGTTTTTCAATTTATCTTAATTCTAAATTATCCTAATATAAATATTTAAAAAATGAAAACATGATGAAGAATGTGTGTTTGAGGCTAATTAATAGATAGTATTTTGACATAAATCGCAATGCAAGTTTTTAATAATCAGATAATTGTTTTAGTACTTTGTAATTCAAATATGAAATTAGCGGATGCCTCAAATATGAAACTATGCTATCTAATATTTCCTTAATTTAATTCTATACATGTTTGGTAGTTTATGTAAGTAAGAATCATTGTGAATGATTAGTGAGTGATATTTTTAATTTTATTGTTGATCTACGGTAACATACCCCTCGGAAGTACATCGATGCTACCATATCTATAATGTTTGTACATCGATGTTAACGTGTATGTATACATCGATGTTACTCTATGTATACATCGATGTTACTCTATATACACACATGTATATATTGACAATTATGTTTGTAATGAGCTTATTTTGTGTTTTTCAGCTTGCAGGGTCAAACTTGAGAGAGAAAACAAGTTTAAAAATCTTGGCACCATATTAAAAAGGGAACTTATGGTGATGGTAAAGATTGGTAAAGATTCTTATGAATATGAAGAGGGTAAAGATTGTCATAACTCTACAAAGATGAAGATGAAGATGATAAGTTAGAAAGAACCATCAATATTTGTATATTACTCAGTGTTTGTAAATACACAAGTGTTCTTTTGTACATATACGTTATTCAATATGTTTGTGCATATACATTATTAATAAGTGTTCTTTTGTAGTTATGTTATTTGTGCATGTATATTACTCACTATTTGTAAATACATAAGTGTTCTTTTATACATATATATTATTTAGTATTTTTTATTATAAAATAACATAAGTGTTTTTTAGATACATAAATGTAGCATCATAAAAATTACATATATGTAAATTCGTAACACATACATGTACGCAGATCTGTAAATTTAACATACATGTATAATTAAAATTCTGAATTTAATTCCTAAATATTAGGAAAATTTATAAAAAAGGAAACAAAAAATAAAAATGTAAAATGTCGTAAATACCCCCAAACCATTAAATGAATTAAATAATTACAATTAATTTACTAAATTCTGATTGGTTGAAAATAGTTCTATTGGTTCTGTAAATAATATGAGTTCTGTATGGAATTCGACCCTATATATATATATATATATATATATATATATATATATATATATATATATATATATATATATATATATATATATATATATATATATATATATATATATATATATATATATATATATATATATATATATAGGGGAGAGTTCCTATGAAAATTGGAAAATCGTAAGAATGAAAGAATTAGTGTAATCATCGATGATTACCATAGGGTAATCATCGATGATTACCATAGAGTAATCATCGATGATTAAACAGGGCACATGTGCCTCCTCTAGCAGTGCGGCAGATTTTGCCGGGCCGTGAGCCCCAAATCCACCCAGATTAATGGCTGAGATATATTCTCACATTCTCACCCAATATATTAATTCTCAAAGGAACTCATTCCTATCTATCTATCTATATATATATATATATATATATATATATATATATATATATATATATATATATATATATATATATATATATATATATATATATATATATATATATATATATAGTGGAGGATTATATTGAGAACCCTGATTTCAAAAAGAACTCTGAGAACTATTATTAATCAATTTAAACCGTTAGATTTTAAGATTAATGGTTCAGATGATCATGGCATTTACGTAAATAAATAAGATTATATTTTAAGTAATAAATAATTAAAAAGGGCATATTTGGTATTTTATCAAAAAAAAATTTTTAAAACCCCACTCTTCCCAAATAATTCGGCTCTCTCTCTCTTTAATCCCGCACCCTCCATAAATTTGTTAGCTACACATCTCCCTCTCTCTCTCTAACCGTCCACTTCTCTCTAAAAAAACCCTACCCCCAATTGTTGTGACGGTAGATGAGATCAAGAACAACCATTGATGTTGCTTCTCGAATCTGATTCGATCTCCAATGAAACACCAAGTTCATTAAGGTTAGTAATCTCTGCACTAATTTCTCTCAAACACTGTTGTTCTTCCATGTTTGTAAGCTTTGTGGCGTCTGCGGAGTAAGGGTTCAGATTATAATAAATCTGCGATTACGATTCTTATTACTTTTTTTATTTGGTAGGATGAATCCAGTGCCTTTTTTTATCCGGTGAGAAGGTAATCGTATATCTCTCAACAACTTCGTAGGCGACGCCGATGATAATCGTATATCTCTCAACAATTTTGTAGCCGGCGTCGGTGCTAATGGTATATCTCTCTACATCTTTGTAATCGTATATCAATCTACATATATACACATGTATATAGACGAGTTTAATTTCTGGGTTGTAAATTGTAATGTGGTCACCGACAGCCCACTGATAAAATTGAAACTTAATTTCTGGGTTTCATTTGTTCTTCTGGAGTATTTTTACAACCATAAAGGAAAACAAATCATTACTTTGTATGGGGACGAATGAAAAGAGAAAAAAAAATGAATTTTTGATGAGGAGACAAAATAGAATCATGGAGAATGAAATTGATTTTTCTTTTGGATTGTTATTCTTATGGAATATATGTTTTGTTTTGGCAGAGTTTTCAAGACATCAATATCAAAATTTTCAAGGTATAATGTTAATTTTTGAATTAAGTTGTAGTTGCAATTATGTAGATTTACATGAACTAATTTGTGTGATTTTGTAGGTGGAAGGTGTTCGGGACACCTCAAGCTTAATGTCTTCGTGCTATATATTTTCGATTGTCTTTTTTGTGAGAACAATTATGTTTGGCTTTTCAGATTTTTCTCTTTGTATTTGTGTTATGTTATTGTTGAATGTGTACATGTTATTCGTGTAATTTTTATACATTGATGTTTTTCTGTTACATATATGTTATTGGTTAACCTGTTTCGACCATGTTCTCTTAAACACATATGTTCAACTATATAACACTGATGTTAACATATCTACAACTGTCTCGACATATATGCACAACCTACATTTAAAACTAATTACATTAAAAACATATATGCACAACTGGCTAGACGAAAATGACAAAATAACAATAAATTTTTAAAAATAATTCCTAGATTTTAGGAAATTTTCAAAATAGGAAACAATTTTTTTATTTGTAAAATGTCGTAAATACCCCTGCATAATTAATATTAATTAAATTAATCAAAATTAGTTTACTAAATTCTGATTGGTTAATAAGAGTTCTCAGAGTTCTTTTTGAAATCAGGGTTCTCAATATAACTCGATCCTATATATATATATATATATATATATATATATATATATATATATATACAGAAGTGGGATCCTATGAGGACTCAAAAAACGGTGAGGACTCGCGAGTACACCTAAAAAACATTCCAAAAAATTCCGAAATATATATATATATATATATATATATATATATATATATATATATATATATATATATATATATATATATATATATATATATATATATATATATATATATATATTTATAACACTCCATGATTATTATTACATTTGACCAAAAAAAAAATTTGAAAAAAAATTATGATCCACTTTTTTTTGCGGATCATAACAATGATCCATATTGTTTTTGGATCATTTTTTAATTTTTTTTTTGGATCTTATATGCTGCGATTTTAATGTTTAAAAAAGAAATTTTTTGAAAAAAGTTTGTTTTGGAATATTTTTAGAGTTTTTTTTAGTCCACTCATCTTAAAAAGGGCATAAAGGTCATTTTCGAAACCTCACATTCCTCCTTTTGCAACTTGCCTCCTATAATTGGAAGTGAGTTTTTCCCCCGCACTTCCTTTTTCGACCATAACTTTTTTTGTAATTGTAAAATAAAAAATCTAAAAATGCCAGAAATTTTAAAATTAAATTTTCTACAAAATGAGTATAGTCATGATAATTTGAAAAAAAAATGATCCAAAATTGACAATGATCCATAAATAACAAAATGATTCAATAACAATCGTACAAAGTAAATAAAATGATCCTAAATGAACGAAATAATCCAAAATTATATATGATATATTATTTGACTAATTATTAATGCAAAATTATGTTTATGCAAGATTAACAATGATCCAAAAATAACAAAATGATCCAAAATTATGCAATGATCCAAAATTAACAAAATGATTCAAAACTTTGACAATGATCCAAATTTAACAAAATGATCCAATATCTTATCCGGGTTTTTTTTTTTCAAATTTTCATTACTATCCTCATTTTGTAGATAATTTAATTTGAAGAACTTTGGCATTTTTAGTTTTTTTTCACAAAGAAAAAAAAAAGTTATGGCCGAAAAACAAATGTGGTGGTAAAAAAAAACCCATCAAATCAAGGCTTGCCATGTGGCACTAGGAGAGAGAAAGTATTTGCAAATAACTATTTTAACCCTCTAAATTTTCTTTTTCCCCCATTATTTTTGTAAACTTTACATAAAACCCCCCAAACTTCAACCATTGTTTATCTTTTTCACATTCACCCAAAAGAGTCCTCACTCGATCTCACTTCTATATATATATGGTGAGGACTCTTTTCCCGTTGAGGACTGCGAGGACTCCAAAAAAACTCTAAAAGTGATCCAAAACAAATTATTTTCAAAAAAAATTCTTTTTTAAACATTAAAATCGCAGCATATAAGATCCAAAAAAATAAAATTTTTTAAAAAATGATCCAAAAAAAATATGGATCATAATAATGATCCACAAAAAAAATATGGATCATTGTTATGATCCGCAAAAAAAAGTGGATCATAATTTTTTTTCAAAATTTTTTTTGGTCAAATATAGTAATAATCATGGGGAGTTATATATATTTTTTTCGGAATTTTTTGGAATGTTTTTGAGGTGTCCTCACCGTTTTTTGAGTCCACACAAGATCCCACTTATATATATATATATATATATATATATATATATATATATATATATATATATATATATATATATATATATATATATATATATATTTAGGGTCGAATTCTATACAGAACCCATATTATTTACAGAATTCCTAGAACTATTTTAAACCAATTAGAATTTAGTAAATTAATTTCTAATTATTTAATTAATTTAATTGTTCAGGGGCATTTATGACATTTAAAATTTTTATTTTTTGTTTCATTTTTATAAATTTCCAAAAATTTAAGAATTAAATACGGAATTTTAATGATACATAGATGTTTTGTTTACGGATATGCATATATGTATATTTACAAAATAACATTTATGTATCTAAGAAAAACTTATGTTATTCGACGGTTATTTTAACCAACTCAAACAAACACTACCATATAACAATAAAAAATATTGGATAATATATATGTACAAAATTACCTTATGTATGTAAAAATAGTGAATAATATACATGCACAAATAACACTAAATAACACATGTGTACAAAAGATCATCTACGTATCCGAGCGTTAACATTTAAGAATAACACACATGCACAAAAAACACATATCTATCCGAGCACTAACACCTATGTATATCGGTTTGATATGTTAACCAAACCGCACATCTTCTTTAACTACAATACTCATTTTTGGTTTCCATGACACCAAAATTCCTCATCGGTGTCCTTTTTATCATAAAAAAATGTTTCAATTATTTTCTTGTTTAACTGCAATTGGTTTCTTAATCTTTGAATCAACCCGCAACAAATGTATCATTACTTTACTTGAGACATGAATGTATCAGCAATAGCCTGCAAATTATGTAATTATCATATTAGAATGCCGAAATTCAAATACATTCTAAAAACAACAATATCAAAGTCAAATTTAATCCAGCGTTAATATAGTGATCTACTTATTAAATACATATATGTAGCATATACATATATGCAAATAATGTAAATCAATTATTAATACATCTATATTATAATAAAACAAGGTTTTTAGTGCCACTTGGCTTCTTAATAGACATCCTTTGTACACATGGCAGCTTCTCATTAACCCATAAAATTCGTTTCCCGCCTAACTTTTTAACTCCGTTATTTAAGCAAAGTCTTTAATTCAATTTATCAAAATATGGGATTTTGAATTTGATTTAATCCATTCCAAAGTTTAAATCCTAAAATTACGGGAATTTGAATTTGGTTTAAGCCATTCTAAAATTGAAGTATTGAACCATTCCATAAAATCCGGTTTACCAATTTAAAAAAAACCGAAATTAGTTATTTATCTCCTAAATTATAAATTTGATATTAATTGTAACAAATTTCCGTTAAAAATTGGTTTTCAAATTCTTAATCCGTGATTATATATAGATAGACTGGTGTTTGGATGATCTCGCTTATTCTCTATCATAGTCTTTAAATTTTCAAGTGGATTTTGCAGGTATAATTTTTCACTGTTAATGTGTGCATTGATTATCCTGTTAATTTTTGTATATGTTTTTATAAAAGTTTACGTTGATCAATGCAGGAAATTGTCTTAACTATTATTTTTAGCGCAACGTTATATATTAAATCTTATTTTGACTGTATATTTTTCTTAGTATTTAACCCTGACTTTTTTCTGGATATTAACGCAAATATATCATTCTCATTTTTTGTTATTTTTTATATTTTTACTGCAGAAGTATCCTTTGTGTTAGGTTAGTTCATCTACACCCTCAAACATGTATTGAATAGATTTCTTTATAATGATTCATGTAAGTTTAACGAGATGAGTGGTTAGTTATAAAAATTGTACTTTTAAATTAATTTTTTTAATCCTATAACATTTTTTTGTACTATATAAATGATGTTGTATGACCCTAATTTTATTTTTATTATTAAAAATCAAAAAAATCATATCTAGGGGTGTTTGGATATGTTTTATAAAGTTATTATTGTTATATGATGAACAAGAATGTATAATAAACATCAAGGGGGTGTTTGTATATGCTGTAACAGATAAGTCTTCTTAATGAAAAGTTTGCTGGATATATTGTCCTAAACGGTGCTATAGATCTTAATCAGGTTTGTGGAACGCATAAACTTGAGATGTTATGTATTATTAAACTGTGTTGGAAAAAATTCTCAAATAAAGACATATTATTAATTAATTAAGTATGTTTTAATGCCGGAATGATTGTGTTTGAAGGACCTGGATGATATTCTAATGTAAATGATAGATTATAAAATGTAAGAAACCAATTATAATACTTGATAATGTGATTGGATGAACCCCATGAGTTAAACCTGCTGAATATGTTAAGATGGTAAATAATGAAATAATCCTATCAAACAAACATAATTTTTTCTCTTCAAATTTAGACTCAATTGACACGTTTGTTTATAAAATAAATGATACATTTAATAAAATATTTAAGCTATTATGTTAAACTAACTTATAATCCGTGATATATCACGGGTGATTTATATAAGTTTTGGTTGATTAAGTTAATAAATGTTTAATTTCTATAGTTATGTTTACTAAAAGTTCCAAATTTCAATATTAGCTTATAAACTAATAGGTCACTTAAATAAGTTTTCGCAAACAACCCCTTAATAAGGTAACTCAAGAGCTTACTAATTTTATTTTTGAGCTAAGTTTCCATTAATAGAAAACCTTAAGGGTACGTTTGGTACAGAGAATGAAATTGCAGAGAAATGAGTGCAGAGAATGGAATTGCAGAGAAAGAGAATTCGTCTGGAGAATGATAATTGACTCTTCTGTTTGGTAGCACAGAGACTTCAGTAGAGAAATGTAACAGAGAATCATTTACCAACTTCTGCAAATATTTTTTTCCACAATAATCATTATTTAAACACAAAACATACAAAAATATAGATAAATTAATAATAAAAATTCATTAATAAAATCAATGATAACATCTAAAAATACTCAAGTAAAGCAACTAAAAATCAAAATCTTATAGGAACTCAGATGATTAAACTCAAATTTATGGAAACCCAGATGTTTACTTTCAATAACTTTGTAACAATTCAGCAAGTTTACTTCTATATTAAACAACAAAAATGACTAGAATTAACAAGACAAAATCCTTTTTTAATTCTCATTATATGATTCTCCCCTTTTCCCCTTGTTTAGTAGAGAATTAAAATTAGAGAAAAGGAAAAGTTTTTTTTCTCCATCTTCTTTTCTCAATGTAACCAAACAAGAGACTTTACATTCATTTCCCTTTCTCTGCCTCCAAATCTCTGTACCAAACACACCCTAAAAGCTTTAGACATAATTTTTTTCTCCTTGTGTTTTCTCCTTGTGGTTTCTCCTGATATAGGTGACCCGTTTACTATAGATTCTTGAATGAATCTTCTTGCAGCTAATTCCATATCTAAGCTCGATGTTGTTATAACCCGTGATACATCACGGGTGACTTATATAAATTTTGGTTGATTAAGTTAATAAATGTTTACTTTTTTTATAATTATGTTACTAAAAGTTCTAAATTTCAATATTAGCTTATAAGCTAAAATTGTTTAAAAAATCAACCGTGCAATTTAAATAAAGGAATCTAAATATTATTATTTTTTAACAAAAAGATAAATGATAAGAGATAAAGATTAAGTACAAAATCTGAAAAACTTACTTATTAAAATTCAGAATATATTAACATAATGTTTTCTACATAAATTAGGTTGATCTCAAAAAAGGTGATGTAAAATGCTTTCATTGGTAGATGATTAATAACGTGGTAAAGATGACGTGGCAAAGGTGACGTGGATTAGTTGACGCGACACGTTTTCTTTTATTATAGATAGAGATAGAGATAGAGATGTTGTAGTCAATATATGAAATTTCAAAGTCAAGATATACGATACATGATTCAGTAATATCTCAACCTTATTGTAATTTATTATTCTTTTCATTTTCAATTTAAGTTTTGATAATAACAACCACTTAAGACTGTCATTAAAAGTGGATAGTAACATTTAGAAATAAGATAGTTAATGAGATAAATATGGGTTAATAATTAATTTGTAATTAATTAATATTTTATAAAAGTCATTTTTCACTCTTAATGGTTGTTATATCAAAATCAAAACCTAGATATTTTTTATAATTTTTTTAAATATTATATATTGAATATAGTGGTCAACTATTTACACATTTCGTTTAATAAATGACTGTCGTATTTGATTACTTTTAATCTTGACTTTTTCTTTGACTTTTCAATATATAATTTTATTCTAAACGCAATATTGTAGTCATATTTGTGTTTATACATGATTCACAGTTTAAGAATACAGAAGTTTGTTAAGTGTTTATATCATTAGTAATCTCAAATTCTATAATTTATGAATACAATTAACGAATAATATATATATTCGTCCAAACTTACGTTCGGAAAAAATATAACTATTCGTGATTTTTCTCGGGTCATAACCTACAACAAAATTATGACCACCCGTGATTTTTCACGGGTCATAACCTAGTGTATGTAATAAATATAACCTTCCACATTTACGATTGTTTATGCTTTTTCTACTAAATCAGAATCTACATGAATCTAAGAAGCTTATTGCAACAAATGTATAAGCCATATAAAGGGAATTAGATATTTTAATAAATGGACCGTTTATGTAGATAGATCAAAATAGAGGGACTAAACATATAAGCCATTTGTTTCTTCTCCAAATCGATGGATACCTTGCTATGACAACCATCGCCTCCAACTTCCATTCTTTCAATTTTCTTATTATTCAAAATACTTGTAACGATACCAACTTTTTCGTCTTCATTGCGATAATTGTTTTATTTCAAAATTAACAACATTTTACGAATGAGCAGTCGCGGTTGGTAAACACAATTAGGGATGAAAAATTAAAGGATATAAAATTGTTGGGTCACATTCTAGAGTATTAAAATATTCTAGGGGGTGTAATGTGACAGTTTATTGTAATCAATAGTCCAGGGATTTTATGTAATTAGTCAATACTAGGCCTAGGTATAAATACCTAGTTGTAACCTAGTATTGTTAAGTTTGCCGACATTGCTAATCGATCGTACGTTTTTTGCAAGCTTCGAACTCTCTCAATCTGCTTCACAATTCATCTTTGTTCTTGCTTAATTGTTTGTTTAATCGATATATACGGATTCACAATTGGTATCAGAGCCTTCAAGCCAATTCATTTTCTTGGTACAAAATCGATCAGAAATCATCCTCCGGTCGCCGGATAATCGCCGGTGATTCGGAGGGATCTCATTCTCGTGATTCAGAGACAAGAGCTCTTATTCAAAAAAAAAAATCATTTTTTTTTCCTTAGTTTTTTGCAATCCTTTCTGCAAATTCATGCTTCCGTTTGTGACCTCGGTAATTCTTTGTTAAAACCGTCTTCTACATTCTGCAAATTCTTTGTTCTATGTAAAAGAGTTTGCAACCTTCTTTGGAATCTTTTCCAAAGTCATGGCTTCCGTTTCTTTTTGTTTTAATTATTTCATTTGTCATTTCGAACAAAAGCTCTTACTGTTAAACTAATTTGTTTTTCAGTTACCTGTGATTTTTTTTCTTCCTTCAATTTCTAATGAAGCAGCTACGGCTGTGTTCTTCCAGCCACCATCATTTTTTAAGCAGCTACGGCTGTGAAAATCATTTTTGATTCATCAGCAACATAATTGTTTCATTTTATTTTTTTAATCACAGCCCCAACAGCAAATCAGTCCGTCCAGCCAAGCGCTTCGATCGTTTTTTTTATTCTTCATTTCTTTAACAACAGCTTTAAGAAAACATCAGCTTTATAGCAATAGGTGAGTGCAAGGTGATGTGAAAAACATGATAACTTTAAGAAAACACACCTTTGAGTGCATCCACACCGTAAATAAACCGGGCAACCATACAAAAGGGTGCTCATTTATGCGTTAAATGTTTCACCAGACTCTACTGGCCCAGTAAAGCACATGCACGCCACCACCAACCACTCAAATTTCTCTCCACAGGAATTTGTTTCAACTCATTAGGGGACGTAGTACATAATCTACTGACTGCTCATTCAGAGTTGGTCGGTATTGAAACATAATAACCTCCTGCCCCGGGTTAAGTCTCTTTGTATGCACTGTGTGTCTAGTTATCACCCTCAAGAATCTTCCAATATAGGACACTTGCACTCCCAGAATGGATCTCTGTGAATCCATCGGAACACTCGTAGTGGCATCACAATCAGATGTTTCACGAGGATCGAGTGGAAATCCTGCTAGAGCTAAAATCACGCCAACTCTAAACGCAGGTCACACACTTGAATCAACGGTTGTGCAAACGACTACCGATTCATACCGTGTGCTAACAGATACTCTATGTGAGTCCGGTGTTACCTAAAAAGAACAAGTTGTTGTGCCGTAACATCTATCATTCTTTCAGGCAACAACTTATACCGGAAACAGATAAACTTCCGAAGAAAAATCCATGTGAACTATTAAAATGCAACATCTTTTGAAAGCTGATTAATATGCACATGAGCGTAATAGTCCACTCTCAAATTACTCCTATGATCTGCTAAACCCAGCATGATCTTCCCCGGAGACACCGACAATATAGGAACTATAAAGTGAGGGTTCCTAGGTCTAGGTGAGCAGAATCAAGTATCATGGGATCTTGATTGGGGTGCGCTGAGAAAAAAAATTGAGAGGGGGGATGAAGTATGGGGTGCAAATTAGCTTATCACATGTAACACAAAAACGAGGGTGTGGTTGAAAATGAACAAGTGAGTTGAGTGAGGAGTGTGTGAGAAAGGGTTAAAGAAAACGGAAAACCCTCCCTAAACCGAACAAAAGACCGGGTAACTACATCTATATCAGACTGCATGAGATGCTTTCTGATTCAGACATCATGGACCCCGTGATGCAATGCACAACTCCCACTGACCACTCAAGTACAAAAAGTACTTGTTTCAAAATCACGGAGATTACCACATCTACTATTGACATCTCATTTGGAGATTGTCGATATTGAACAAGAGGACCTACCTCCAGTCCTCGCCTTCGTTTGTCCACATATAGAGTCTAGAACCGAATTAAATTTCTACACAGGTTTTCCACCAAGCATATCCGAGTGATATTGCCGGAACATTCATAGTGATACCAAACTTGTTAGTATTCCACGATGATTGAATGGAAATCCTACCAGTGCTAACATCAAAGCCAACACTGAACGTAGGTCACACAGTTTTTTTAACTATCGTGTTAACGGGATATCTATGAGATCCCGGTTTATCATATTTGCCTATGCTGTAAAATGTGTTATATATTGATTCATTCAAAAAATGAATGTATCATTATTCAACACATTTTCATCACCAAGCTTCGGAGATTCTTCCTGTTACATGATGCTTCAGACAAATCCTGCTCATCATGAGGGGGAGAATATACTAGCCTAACTTACTCCACATCAAAAGGACACGTATGCATAAGTGAAGGGGGAGTAAACAAGGAACCGAAGACTCCATGAAATAACTGTCTGTTTGAGGGGGAGCATAAACCTTATCAACAAATTTCGCGAACAACAATTATTAAAGATCATTGATCGACATAAAGCCACAAACCTCAAGATAAGACTTCCGCTGTTAATCTCTCTATCATTATGGGTCCCAGTTTTGGTCGATCAATATGTATCTTCAAAGTAAAGTCTTCAAAATACTTTTTGTGGATGAAAAGCTACAAGAAGTATTCGTTTTTCACAGATCAACAAAGCTCAAGCCTGATCCTGATTATTATGCAACAAAATATCTACAAGGCTAGGTTTTTGCTAAAAATGAAGACTTCGAAGATATGCTTCCCAGACTATTGTTACAAAGGGGGAGATTGTTGGGTCACATTCTAGAGTATTAAAATAGTCTAGGGGTGTAATGTGACAGTTTATTGTAATCAATAGTCCAGGGTTATTTTATGTAATTAGTCAATACTAGGCATAGGTATAAATACCTAGTTGTAACCTAGTATTGTTAAGTTTGCCGATATTGCTAATCGATCGTACGTTTTTTGCAAGCTTCGAACTCTCTCAATCTTCTTCACAATTTATCTTTGTTCTTGCTTAATTGTTTGTTTAATCGATATATACGGATTCACAAAAATGTACCTTTTTCCAATTTTGTGTGGTTGAAATAACAAAATCTAAACAAAAAAACATCACACTGAAACATGAAGGAAAAAGAAGGAACAATGTCATGCTGCCTCTTCCGCCTCTTGTTCATATGATATGACAATGGTACTTGGCGGCGTCACTTCCGGTAAACGTGGATACCATGGCGATCGAAAAATTCAGATGTTTCAATGGTGTTATTAAATCTCTCTAATTCGACCGAGAAAATGGCCGGAATGCAAAAGAAATGTTGATTGTGGGTTTTTGTTTTAGAGAGAGAAATGGAAATTGGGGGAGAATACATTTTCAAAAGAAATTGTGAATAAAACCCGTGATAAAGATTGATAAATAGGGTTATTTTTTAAATATCTGCCAATATACCTATTATACCATTTTCTTTTAATTTTTACTAAAATTGTAGTTGATTTTATTTACAAAATGCCCTAATCAATCTTAACCATTAATCTTAAAATCTAATGGTTTAAGATAGAGTTCTACGAGTTCTGTATATAAAATGAAATCTGTATGGAATCATTCACTATATAAATAGGGTTTAAAAGGCGGAATTTTTTGAAATGTTTTTGAGGTGTTCTCACCATTTTTTGAGTCCTCACAGGATCCCACTTATATATATATATATATATATATATATATATATATATATATATATATATATATATATATATATATATAGAGAGAGAGAGAGAGAGAGAGAGAAGGGTTCATGCGAGAACCATTATTATTGCGTGAACTGCGAGAACTAATCATATCCGTAAGATTAAGAGATTAATGGTTAAGATGAACAATGGTCATTTCGTAAATAAGTGAAAATTTAAACCTAAAATATATGAGATGGAGGGGCACAATGGTAAAGTCTAACCGTATTAAATATAGTATTTTCTTATTCTCTCTCATTCAGTCATTTGTATCGCATAAACCCTAAATCCATCGTTCCCTCCTCACAAAAAACTAGCCGTCACCTACTTACCACCGAGAATTGGTTGTCCCCTCTTACCTCCACCGCCTTCAATCTTGTTAGAATATGGGCATTGGGAGTTAGCGACGTGGCTGTGACACATGGGTATGTCACACAATTTAATTAGAAATGAGTGATTTTACCCTTTTAATGTTTTTTTATTTAAATAAACTATTGAGAAATTTAGATGTGGCTGTGATAAATCCAAATGGGTATGTGAAAGTCAAAGATAGGCAAGGTTTGATTTTCCGTACAACTAAAGCTAATTGACATTTTTGGTTGCTATATTAATCTTTTATTTATATAATAATCAGCAACCTTTTTTGTGTGGAAATGAAGAAAAATTATTTATACTTATTTAAGTAGTGATTCTCACGAACAATGCCACACACACAAACATGCTTATATAAATTAGATATGACCAGTTGCTTACTAATTATAATAATCGATCCTATTATTAATGTGCATTTTTCCTTACAATTTATAGGATTTCTCTACTTTTTATCTTACGTTATAATCATTATTATGTGCAGTTTTCTTACATCTTTTGAAGATTTGTTGATTCAGCAACCATGGTTTGTTCAATAGTGAAGGATGATGAACATGTATCATTTGTTCCAGATCTAGTTCTGTTGTTTCCCGATCTAATTTTTTAGTAGTGAACAATGTTCATTTTGTATATTTGTACATTTGTTCATTAGTTAATCCTTATATTTTGTACATTTGTAAACACATTTTTCATCTCGGTTTTGGTTTGTTTATCAATAACATTGTCACTTGTTCATTACGTATATTTGTATATTTGTTCATTAGTGAATTTGTAAATTTTGTACATGAACATAGTTTTCAGATGATGAATACAATTTTTCAGATCTTGTGAACAACATTTTGCTAGTTTTTAGTGAATAAATTTTCCACTTAACACAACTTTGTAGTTTGTACATAAATATAGTTTTGAGATGGTCAATGCAACTTGATCATTAGTGAATATGTAAATTTTGTACATGAACATTTTTCAGATCTTGTAAACAACATTTTTTAGTTTTTGGTGAATAAACTTTCTCGTGAACACAATTTTTTACGATGAACATAATTTTCCGGCAAGACTAGTCAATATCTTGTTAAGTAAAATATGGAAACTATTAATTATATTGATTTAGTTGAATTAATTAAAAAAGTCAAAATGACCTTAATACCCTTTACATTTGAAAATATAATTAAATGAAATGATTGGTTAGAAACTTATTCTCGCAGTTCTCGCAATAATAATGGTTCTCGCATGAACCCTCCCCTCTCTCTCTCTCTATTTTTTTGTGGATCATTATTATTTTATATATATAGGGTCCGGATCCGGTGAGGACTCTTTTCCCGGTGAGGATTGCGAGGACTCCAAAAAAAACTCTAAAAATGATCCGAAACAAACTTTTTTCAAAAATAAATCTTTTTTAAACATTAAAATCGCAGCATATAAGATCCAAAAAAATAAAAAATTTAACAAAATGATCCAAAAAAACATGAATCATAATAATGATCCACAAAAAAAATATGGATCATTGTTATGATCCATATTTTTTTTGGATCATTTTTTAAAATTTTTTATTTTTTTGGATCTTATATGCTGCGATTTTAATGTTTAAAAAATAATTTTTTTGGAAAAAGTTTTTTTTGGATCATTTTTAGAGTTTAATTTGGAGTCCTCACAGTCCTCACCGGGAAAAGAGTCATCACCGGATCCGGACTATATATATATATATATATATATATATATATATATATATATATATATATATATATATATATATATATATATATATATATATATATATATATATATATATATATATATATATATATATATATATATATAGGGTCGAGTTATATTGAGAACCCTGATTTCAAAAAGAACTCTGAGAACTCTTATTAACCAATCAGAAATTAGTAAATTAATTTTGATTTATTTAATTCATATTAATTAATCAGGGGTATTTAAGACATTTTACATTTTATTTTCTTGTTTCCTTTTTTGAAAATTTCCTAAAATTTAGGCACTTATTTTTGGATTTCATTTATTGCATATATGTTATTTCACAGGTATTTAGGACATTTTATTTTTATGGTTATGCATATATGTTATTTTACTGATACGCATATATGTTTTTTTGGTATTAATTTAAAATTTTATTTTATTTATGGTTATGGGTGTATGTTTTTTTGCGGATTTATTTAACATATACTCCCTCCGTCCTAAATAAAGTTCCCATTTCTCTTGTGCACAATATTTAAGGAGAAAGTTAGTGGTGGGGTTATTGGTAATAAATTTGATTAAAATATAAAGTTGATTTGGTGAGAGAAAGATTGTTAGTGGATAGTTAGTAGTGGGGTCCATGGTAATTATATTATTTTATTAAGTGGACCCCATCAACTTGTGAAATGGGAACTTTATTTAGGGACAAAAATTCAAGGTGAAATGAGAACTTTATTTAGGGACGGAGGGAGTATATAACATAAAACAAACATGTTTAACAAACAAAATTTATATCTAAATTCATCAAAACTGATAAAAGTAAAAACATAGCACATACATGTTAACTTATTAATATAAAAAGTCAAGTTATTTAAAAACACATACTTCCTCCGATTCAAAATAAGTGATACACTTTCCTTTTTGGGGTGTTTCAAAATAAGTGATACACTTCGAAAAGTTTCCTTATTTGGCAAAAAAAATGGGACCCACACCCACTAACTATCTACTTTAACAAAATGAAATGACTCTTTTACCCTTACTTTTTACTTTTAAACATCATTAACCTTAGTTTATTCAAAAGGTATGGGACCCATTACCCACTAACCATCCAATTAATCTAATTTAACCATCATTATGATCTTTTGCCTCAAAATCCGTAAAACCCCAAGTGTATCACTTATTTTGAATCGGAGGAAGTATATGTATCAAAGGAATAACATATATGCATCCAAATGATTGATGGTGTGCAAATGTATTCCCTTTTGAAGCAACTTTCATCTTTAGCTCATTTTCTCTTTATTTGTATAACTTCTCAATTTTCTTTATACCAACCACTGCAAAACATAGAAAAAAACATTTATGTTATACTGGGTTAATATAAACAGTTAATAGTATTCCACGCATGCTTGTGACTTTTATATACATGAATTCACGCATCACTTTTACATTATGGACAAGAAATGTCAGCTGGATGTAACAACACAAACTTGACGTCCTCTTTTTCTCTTAAAATTGTTTGGGTACAAAAAACAACCATCCTCCATTTAGTATTTTTTTTTTATTAACGTCAAAAGGAAACCCCATTTGGTAAGATAAACAATCTTTAGTCCATTTATGCAAAATTAATGATTTTATAAACATTTAGTTTTTATTGGCTGCTCAAGAAAAAGATTGAGTTTATATTGGGTATGTTAACCAAATATCGAATATTAAACAGAAACATGGTACAAAAACTAAATTAAATAATTAAAAATGATAGCAAATCGAGATTTTAGAAATTAAATCAACAAAATAAAAACAATTAATTGTTTATCGTTGTATAAAATCAGCAGATCTGGTATAAGTATAAAACACAGAATCTCAATAATATTTTAAGAAAATATAACACATTATTATGTAAATATATATAAATTCAGGAAAAATTAATAAGAAATGAATGTAAAAAACTAATTTAGGCACAAACGAGAAAAATCAATTATCAAAAATTCTAATTTTGTTGACATCATCATGTGCATATGTACGAATAGAGGTGCAAACATTACCAGAGTTATTAAAAAGAAGAAGAGAAGTAGTGTGTAGAATATACTTACCGACGCCGACGATCCAACCACCACCGCTGACTCCGTTTCCGATCTCAAACTTTTACCCAGATCTCGTCGATCGCACACCCAGATCCAATTGCCCCCGTCGCCGCTGATTTCACCGCACCCATAAGGAGACCTTATGAAAGATAAAAGAGGATGATGAAGAGGAGAGAGAAGACATTCAGAGAATCTTTCAAAAAAAATGTGGGATTTTGGAGCTTTTTAAGAAGAGTGAGAAAGGAGTGGACGAATTTTAAGGCTATGCGGTATGGGACACCACCTCCACACCAATCCATGTCCCATGTGGCAACCCACCACACCACACCAAAAAAATGAACATCACCCCTCTCCACACCATTCTTGCATGTGAAAAGGGCCCCACCATATCACTCACACATACTCCCTCCATGCCCGTTTCAAACCGTTGTTGTACCCATGGTTCCACCACGCCTTGCCTCCACATGTGGAGGGGGTGGTGTTCAAACTTTCCTCCACGGTGTGGAGCCTCCACCTCATCTCCACCTCACCTCCACATCACTACCCATGGCCACGCCATGGGCCCATACGACATAGCCTAAGGAAGACAGAGTAATTTTCTATTTTCATTTAATATATTTCTATGTAAGTTTACCTTTGTACCCTTTTCATTTATTTATTTTTTTTCAAAAAAATAGATTGTATTATTTAAGAAAATGCCATAATTAGTCTTAACCATTGATTTTAAATCCAATGTCCAAGATTGATTAATAAATAGTTCTCAGAGTTCTTTTTGTAGGGTTTCACTACACACCATGCGACTGATCAACCACATGGGTCGACCTCCTAGTGAACTTGGTTCGAACCATGACTGACCAAGAACATGAACTTGTTCTTGACCGGTTAAAACCAACTAGCTGATTTAATCCCTAAATGCGGAACTGGGATTAAACCTAATCCTTAAACCCTAAAGGATTGGGATGTTGGAGTTCTAGATTAGGTTAACAAGAAAGAAACCTTGTACGAAGAACTCGAACACACACATTGCTTGTGTGGTTCGTTCGACCATCAACCGAAGAACCCTAGGGTTCTTTGGTCGAATTCGTCCAAGAGGGGAGAAGGGAGAAAAGTGTTTCCCAAAATATACCTTGTTGATTGCTTAAGATAGATCCACTGATGATGAACAAATCGAGCGATCTTCTAGTTGATCTAAGCAATGAACATGGATCTTCAAGACTTGAAGAACACGAAGAACACAAAGGCTTGTGTTGGTGTGTGTATTCGGCCGAAGCCAAGGAGAGGAGGAGGAAGTATTTCGTGTAATGGTCTAAGGGGTTTAGGGTTACCCTAAGCCTCTTATTTATATACAAATAAGTTACGCTTAGAACCCTTCTAGTTTAATTAATATTGGATCTTTAATTAAACTTCCTTTTAACACATCCATCCCTTATAGTTTAACTAGTTTATTAATGTTGCACATAACTATTAAATGTCTAGTATTAATACACTAATAATTCGGTACCCATATACACGAATTATATACTTGTATTTATACTTTCAATAATTAATTATATAATAACATTTATATAATTTATACAACAATATTATCCAATTACTATATGATTTAATAGCTTTAAATCATATCATGGATAATCTATAATTAACACACTGTATATTTACTCAACTAGTAAATGTACAACTACTTGCATTAATTAGTTAGTTAAACTAATCTAGTAATAAGTTAAACTTAACTTAATACTTAACTAATTCATAATGACTATTATGAATCATTCCTCTTCGTAGTATCATTGCTTATCTTGCTCGTATTACATGAACTCACCGTGTGACCCTTAAGTGTTTCGTAGGCATGGATGTATCATCATAGGTTGACTAACTGTGCACATAATTCCTTCAGACTCCCACTTGTTCAAGTTTGTAACCTTTGTCTTAATGATACGAGCTACAGTGGCCTTCTTGATGGGCATGTAGGTAACCAACCCATAAAAACAGCTTACGTAACCCAGGTATAATTTATGAAAAACTCTTTAATAGCGTCTCCTAGTAAAGAACACTCTGTCTCTACTTCTTGGGGAAATATGTTAGGCTTGTCCCTTGCAGCACGATATTTGTGATAACGAATACGAGCATGGTAGAAATTATCAACTCCTGTATTAGAAATCATTTTATGACTTCTTGATTCAAACTGCTGTGATAAACGACAAAGAACAGATCAGTTCGTTTAGGCACGACCGTGCACTTGTCAGTTTCTCATCATGACAAAGGACCTATAAATATCTCTCCTAAACAGGAGCTGCAATTACCATCTTGTTATATTTCGATTTAAAATACAACTTCCTTTGTACCCAGTATCCCCTCGTATGACAAACATATTTCAGACTTGTCTAAGTTGAACCAAAGCACATTAGTCATTGTATCCTAAACCAAATACCGCAGGCTTAAGGACAATCCTAGTGAACAATACTTTTGAACTTTTCAACCACGAAGTATTGTCACAGTGGTCAATCCAATATTCATTGAGCCTCCAACAGAATATCACCGATATTTGGTTTACACAAAACTTGTGTAGCTATCTTCGAAGAACTTCGAATCTACCACCAAATATCGCGATGACGTTAACGTCCCATTGAGGTTCCCACCAAGATGAGTAGTCACAGATTTTTGTATCTTTTTAAATAAATAGACTTTTATTCACGGATGATGTAAAACACACAAAGTCTGAATAAAAATGACACTAACTCATGTACTATTCCTCACTAGACATAGATACTGAATTATTACTGGACCATTACTTATCCCTTTTGTTCGTGTTGATTACTTAATGATTCTTACAAACTTAATTGTAAATTTATCACTAAACCAATCATTTCTATTAAACTAAAGACATAAGACGAGTATTTAGGAATACTATTACTTTTGCCTTTGCTAGATATTGTTCTTGCAACAATCTAAAACATATTCTAGTCTTGCCTTTTATGTAATTTGGTAAATATAGGAGGATTGGAAATTAACTCCTTAGTTTCTTGAATTCATAAAATTATCCTTGCAACTAAAGCCTCTTTTAGTTACTTGATTTGTAGATATTATTGCTAGTTAAAGAAATTTCCTTAAATGACTATGTTATCCACTGAAGGGCTAACAACCTTGTAGATATGCAATAATTAATCACAAGACTTGTGATCACGCTACTACGTTTGCAATAATCTAATTAACGATCATTTATTATTTCTCTTAACTCTTTGGCTAACGACTTGGTAAAACCTTGTTGTTAATGTCTTACTAACTTACTGAATTCATCAACATCTTTAATGAATTACGTTAGTCTTAGCTCCCACTTACTTTTATGGAACTTAAGCATCTCTTAAACTACTTTGACCTAGTCAATAACTTATAGTTTAATCCTTTTAAGAATTCTATCAATAATTAAGATCATCCTTTGGATTTGCGAATATCCAACATTCATGTTTAGGGAATTATGATCTTCATTGATTACTGTATCTAATAAGTATGAAACACTTGAAATGATACTATCAATTCTTAAACACATTAGTATTCTTTTAAGAATCTCATTTAATGCCAAAGTCATTACTTGGATTTCTCAAATATCCATTATTCCTATTAGGGAATTGTGACTTGATTAAATATTGTATTTATTACAAGTATAAAAGACTTGCAATAATACCTTTGAATTCTTAAATACTTTAATATAGTTTGTCTCTTTTAAGAGTTCATTTAATGTCTAAGTCATTTTACTTGGATTATACGAATATCCAATTATTCCTATTAGGGAATTATGACTTCATTAAATCCTTTACTACAAGTATAAAAGACTTGTAATAACACTCTTAAAGTCTATCTTGATTATATCCAATACAATCATACTATATTAATACTAATATTTTAAAACTTTCTATCATAAGTAATGACTATTACTTAAGATGTTTTAACTAAGTTCAATAACTCTTGAACCCTATGCTTCCATAAAACTGTTAAATACATTTATTAGAAAAACTTTCTAATTACTAGCATCTAAGTACCTTGAGCTATCAAGACATTATTTATACAACAATTAAAAAAATACATATATAAACATGAAATATAAGTAAATCAAAACTTGACTTACAATCTAGTCATAAACCTTGACTAGTGTAATTATCACACATGCACACAATATAATTCAACCATGGATTCGAAATTTAATTAAAACCAAAATAAAACTTGTTTTAACAAAAATAAAATTATCCAAAAACAATAAAGTAAAACTGTTTAAAACGAATCCACAAAATACTGAATTATAAAACTTGGTGCTCGTGGGATCATCACCATCTCATGCCGGTCACTATCACTTTCCATCTCCTCCTGCAATAAACGATTGCAAAAGTTAGATTACTCGTAATGTACTTTACAAGTATCTTTTAGTGATTTAAGAAGTGTGGTTGTGTTACCTGAGGAACTTGCGTTTCCTCCACTACCACTTGCACCCTTTGGACAATTCCTTTTCCAATGCCCAGCCTCACCACACTTGAAGCACCGGTTCTCGGTCCTCGCAGTGTTAGGCTTAACCTTCTTGACCTTTTGTTTGACACCTTTACCATTTGGCACTCCTTGGTTAGGATAGGTTTTGCCCTTTCCTTTACCACCATGCCCATCCTCATCGCTGCCATCAGTTATGCGACCCCTTTTAGAATTGGTCTCAATATTCAACTCAACAGCCTCGAGCATAGATTGTAGCTCGGGAATGGAAGTATCCATATCACGTTTGCTGTAGTTGGCTACAAAAGACTTGTAGTCATCAGACAACGAGTTGAGTATCATGTCAATTGCGAACTGCAATGGCATGTGGTGACCAAGTCTAGTAAGGTGATCAACGTGCACTTTCATTCTCATGACGTGTGCACCTACTGATGCTCCCTTAGCCATTTTGCAAGAAGCGAACGCCTTACAAGCGTAAAATGCTTGCCCTGGTTCGTTTTCTTCATCCTTGGTAGGGGTTCTCAATACGTTTCTTTCTCGGTCAATCATTTCACTCTCTTGTCTGAGCATGATCTTAAAATCACGCTTCCAATTGAGGAAATTTGACCCAGTCTTTTCTTTCTTTCCTAGGAAGCAACGTTGCGAGAGTTTGTTAGAGGTTATCGTTGTGTTTGTTGCTGCCATAATTAATATTTTAGGCCTAGGATCCATATATCACATTCTCGCCGTAAGGTTTGGGCACTTCCCGACGAGACATGCTATTTCTGGTAGGTAACATCCTTACCGATCGTATCAAGACTTGACACGATTCCTAGGGGTCGTAGAATCTTTAGACTTATAACTTATTACAACTTTGTACAATCTAATTGTACATTTCTAAGTTAGTAATAAAGTCTAGTATGTTTATTCTACTCAAGTACTTTTGGTCCAGGACTCCCGATTATCACCAAAGTAGATCAGACCATCTAAGACAGTGCGATGCTCTGCGCCGGGACTCCCGATTATCACAAAACCTTACGCACCCTAACATTCGCAATGATTTGAATCCATATCTAAGGTTCTTTATCCTTACAATATGAATATCGTTTAACAAGTGAGGTGTTCCATTAGGTGGATAGTACTTAGATCTAAGATTTTCTTGGGTTTGTTTAAGTCTTAAAACTAAACTTAAACCTTTATTCCAATCTTAATCCTTGTTTAAAATGTGTGACTTGTGAATTGAAGGATTCTACAAGACACCATTTTAAAACATAAGAACTATTCTTTAAAACTTATAGTTTCAAGAATTTACACGATTTTACATGTATACCTAAAACGAGGTGTACAAAACGTTTTACTAGATTTTGTGAAAAAACCTTAACTAGAATAAAACTTACTTGTTTTATCTTACTTGAAAAACTTTTAAACTTATGTTAAACTTTTAAATTCTTTTATGATTCATGAACTTGAAACATAAACCTAGTTTAACACACCTAGTTCTTCATATGTCTAATAATGAAATTAAACATTTGTTTTTTTTTTTACTTATTAGATTCGACCAAAACTTATGTCTTAACGACACACTTATAAACTTTGTGATTTTCTTGTGTAGCTCCCACTAGCTTCAACAACCATGATGAAACTTAAGCTAACACAATCACCGGTTTATACTTGGTGAAACTAATAAACTTATTATATAAAGACTATATATAATAATTCTTAGTTTGTTTAAACCTTTCTTATATTTAACTTGAACTAGTGAAATATAGGTTCTTGTTATTTTTACTTGATCATTAATCTAGTATATTACATGACTTGTAAAATATTTATATTATACTTGTATAATTATCTAGTTATAATAACTTATAACTTTATACATCTTAATATATGATAATATATATAACATTGTATATTTCTAGTTAATCATATAATTTCAACTTCAACAATTTCTAGTTATAATGAAATCATAACTCTGTACTTTCTAGTTTTAATTATATTATAACTTATACAATAATTAATTATAATGTTATCTTTAAAGATCAAAATAGCATTACCCTTTTTAATTGTTCCATTTTATCTTGTATTTTAATGTATTCGTATATATGTATATTTTATAACAAACTTGTAACATTCTAATAAGAATATTACATCTAGTTTACACATGTGTATTTTAACTTAATCTAATTAAAATACGTATAAACTTATTATATCTTTAAAATTCAATTTTACATAATAATTAAAAATTCCGAAAATTTTAATATATATATATATATATATAAATAATTAAATACACCTTGTTAATTTTAGAACTTAAAAATTAACATCTTCTTTATCAATTCCTAAATTAATTAGATGAACCCTAATTTTGTTTTTGGCCAATCAAAACTAGGGTTTTGACTTTCTTGACCAAAGACATTATTTTAATTAAAAGATTAATTTTAATCAATCCTATTAAACAATAAACTTTGTTTAAATTCTAAGATAGATTATAACTTTTAATAAATTTATTTAAACTTTTTAATTTAAACCTTATAGACAATAAAACTTTGTCTAAATTACTAGGTTTAAAGAACTAGCTTTAATAAATCTATCAAAATAATAATTAAACCTATTACACATAAACTTGTCTAATTAACTAGGTTTTAGATTATTATCTTACTACTTACTAATGCATTTAGGCCTATCTCTTTTAGTAAGTTTAAGGAGCTCCTTAATTTTAAGTTTAAGGAGATTTCCACTTTTAGTAAGTTCTTTAACTAAAAAAATAAAGTGTTGCTTACAGGATTCGAACACAAGACCTCTCCTAAGTAGTCACTGTGTGTTAACCACTTCAACTTCTTGATTATTTTGATTTATTCCAGATACTGATATATATAAGCTTTAACGTCACCGGAACTCAACCATCATTTCTCTATTTAAAAGGCACATATTTACTTTCACAAAAAAGGCCAATTTCGGATCTGATCCTACCATCACTAATGTCAACACCTACCATCACTACGCACCACCACTCATCACCATCGCTATTGTCACCACCACCGAACTGTCGTCACTTCGAAATATAGTTACGGGTACCCGCCGCCGCATTGCAAGGGTACCCTGCTAGTCCTAATTAATACTTTTAAACTATTAAACTTAAACTAGTTTAAACTTCTAGGGTTCTTTTTGGGTTTCTAAATTCTTAAGCCTAGGAAACTTTTTCCACCAATTAAACTAGGCTAGTTTAATAAACTTGGTGTCCAAGTAACCTCTAGATTTTCAAAATTTCCAAGGGATTAGGAAAGAATCCTTTTGAACATTTAAACAAATCTTGTTTAACATAATTGATCCTAGGGTTCTTCCTATGGTCACGAAAATTCAAGGAAGTAAGGAAAGAATCCTTTTGATCAATTAAACATATCTTGTTTAACATACTTGATCCATGGGTTCTTCCACAATTTCGAAAATTACTAGGGTTTTTAGAAACCTTCTTGACCAATTAAACTTAGACTAGTTTAATATTCTTGGTCCTAGGGTTCTTCCCTTTTTCCAAAAAATATGAAGAAGAAGAAGAAAACTTGAAACAAAAAAAACTTAAAATTAAAGTAAAGAAACAATCTTTGTTAATCTGGTCTAGATCTCTAAACCAACGCTCTGATACCACTGTAGGGTTTCACTACGCACCATGCGACTGATCAACCACTTGGGTCGACCTCCTCGTGAACTTGGTTCGAACCATGACTGACCAAGAACATGAACTTGTTCTTGACCGGTTAAAACCAACTAGATGATTTAATCCCTAAATGCGGAACTGGGATTAAACCTAATCCTTAAACCCTAAAGGATTGGGATGTTGGAGTTCTAGATTAGGTTAACAAGAAAGAAACCTTGTATGAAGAACTCGAACACACACATTGCTTGTGTGGTTCGTTCGACCATCAACCAAAGAACCCTAGGGTTCTTTGGTCGAATTCGTCCAAGAGGGGAGAAGGGAGAAAAGTGTTTCCCAAAACATACCTTGTTGATTGCTTAAGATAGATCCACTGATGATGAACAAATTGAGCGATCTTCTAGTTGATCTAAGCAATGAATTTGGATCTTCAAGACTTGAAGAACACGAAGAACACGAAGAACACGAAGAACACAAAGGCTTGTGTTGGTGTGTGTATTCGGCCGAAGCAAAGGAGAGGAGGAGGAAGTATTTCGTGTAATGGTCTAAGGGGTTTAGGGTTACCCTAAGCCTCTTATTTATATACAAATAAGTTACGCTTAGAACCCTTCTAGTTTAATTAGTATTGGATCTTTAATTAAACTTCCTTTTAACACTTTCATCCCTTATAGTTTAACTAGTTTATTATTGTTGCACTTAACTATTAAATGTCTAGTATTAATACACTAATAATTCGGTACCCATATACACGAATTATATACTTATATTTATACTTTCAATAATTAATTATATAATAACCTTTATATAATTTATACAATAATATTATCCAATTACAATATAATTTAATAGCTTTAAATCATATCATGGATAATATATAATTAACACATTGTATATTTACTCAACTAGTAAATGTACAACTACTTGCATTAATTAGTTAGCTAAACTAATCTACTAATAAGTTAAACTTAACTTAATACTTAACTGATTCATAATGACTATTATGAATCATTCCTCTTCGTAGTATCATTGCTTATCTTGCTCGTATTACATGCACTCACCGGTGTGACCCTTAAGTGTTTCGTAGGCATGGATGTATCATCATAGGTTGACTAACTGAGCACATAATTCCTTCACTTTTTAAAATCAGAGTTCTCAATATAATCCTTCACTATTGTAGGGTTTCACATGCATCTAGCAACTGATCGATCCATAGGACTGACCTCCTAGTTTACTTGGTTCGAACCATACTGACCAAGAACATGAACTTGTTCTTGACCGGTTAAAACCAACTAGCTGATTTAATCCCTAAAGCGGAAGTGGGATTAAACCTAATTCTTAAACCCTAAAGGATTGGGATGTTGGAAATCTATATTAGGTAACAAGAAAGAAACCTTGTACGAAGAACTCGAACACACACATAGCTTGTATGGTTCGTTCGACCATCAACCAAAGAATTCCAAGAGGGGAGAAGGGAGAAAGATGTTTCCCAAAACATACCTTGTTGTTTGCTTAAGATAGATCCACTGATGATGAACAAATCGAGCGATCTTCTAGTTGATCTAAGCAATGAACTTGTTCTTCAATACTTGAACATAACGAAGAACATGAAGAACACGAAGAACACAAAGGCTTGTGTTGTGTGTGTTTCAGCCGAAGCCAAGGGGGAGGAGAGGGAGCATTTCGTGTGTATGTCTAAGGGGTTTTAGGGTTACCCTAAGCCTCTTATTTATATACAAATAAGTTACGCTTAGAACCCTTTAAGTTTAATTAATATTAGATCTTTAATTAAACTTCCTTTTAACACTTCCATCCCTTATAGTTTAACTAGTTTATTATTGGTGCACTAAACTATTAAATGTCTAGTATTAATACACGAATAATTTGGTACCCATATACACGTATTATATACTTGTATATATACTTTTAATAATTAATTATATAATAACCTGTATATAATTTATACAACAATATTATCCAATTACTATATGATTTAATGACTTTAAATCATATCCTGGATAATCTTTAATTAACACATTGTATATTTACTCAACTAGTAAATGTACAAATACTTGTATTAATTAGTCAGTTAAACTAATCTAGCAATAAGTTAAACTTAACATTATACTTAACTGATTCATAATGACTATTATGAATCATTCCTCTTCGTAGTATCATTGCTTATCTTGCTCGTATTACATGCACTCACCGGTGTGACCCTTAAGTGTGTCGTAGGCATGGATGTATCATCATAGGTTGACTAACTGTGCATATAAATCCTTCACACTCCCACTTGTGCAAGTTTGTAACCTTTGTCTTAATGATACGAGCTACAGTGGCCTTCTAGATGGGCATGTAGGTAATCAACCCCATAAAAACAGCTTATGTAACCCAGGTATAGTTTATGAAAAACTATTTAATAGCGTCTCCTAGTAAAGAACACTCTGTCTCTACTTCTTGGTCAAATATGTTAGGTTTATCCCTTGCAGCACTATATTTGTGACAATGAATACGAGCATGGTAGAAATTATCAACTCCTGTATTCGAAATCATTTTATGACTTCTTGATTCAAACTGTTGTGATAAAAACGACAAAGAACAGATCAGTTCGTTTGGGCACAGCCGTGCACTTGTCAGTTCTCATCATGTCAAAGGACCTATAAATATCTCTCCTAAAGAGGAGGTGAAATTGTCATCTTGTTATATTTCGATTCAAAATACAACTTCCTCTGTACCCAGTAAGGCCTCGTATGATAATCATATTTCAGAATTGTCTAAGACGAACCAAAGCACATTAGTCATTGTATCTTAAACCAAATACCTCAGGCTTAAGGACAATCCTAGTGAAATATACTTTTGAACTTTTCAACCACGAAGTATTGTCACGGTGGTCAATCCAATATTCGTTGAGCCTCCAACAGAATATCACCGATATTTGGTTTACACAAAACTTGTGTAGCTATCTTCGATGAACTTCAAATCTACCACCAAATACCACGATGACGTTAACGTCCCATCAAGGTTCCCACCAAGACGAGTAGTCACGGATTTATACCTTTTTGAATAAATAGACTTTTATTCATGGATGTTGTAAAACATACAAAGTCTGAATAATAATGATACTAACTCATGTATTATTCCTCACTGGACATAGATACTGAATTATTACTGGATCATTACTTATTCCTTTCGTTTGTGTTGATTACTTAATGATTCTTACAACTTTAATTGTAACTTTATCACTAAATCAATTATTTGTATTAAACTAAAGACGTAAGACAAGTATTTAGGAATACTATTACTTTTGTCTTTGCTAGATAATGTTCTTGCAACAATCTAGAACATATTCTAGTCTTGCCTTTTATGCAATTCGATAAACATAGGAGGATTGGAAAGTAACTCCTTAGTGTCTTGAATTCATAAAATTCTCCTTGTAACTAAAGCCTCTTTTAGTAGGCTTTAGTTACTTAATTTGTAGATATTCTCATTAGTTAAAGAAATTTCCTTAAATGATTATGTTATCCACTGAAGTGTTAACAACCTATTAGATATGCAATAATTAATCACAAGACTTGTGATCACGCTATTAGGTATGCAATAATCTAATCAACGATCATTTATCATTTCTCTTAACTCTTTGGCTAACGACTTGGTAAAACCTTGTTGTTAATGTTTTACTAAGTTATTAAATTCATTAACTTCTTTAATGAATTATGTTAGTCTTAGCTCCCACTTACTTTTATGGAATTTAAGCATCTCTTAAACTACTACTCTGATCTAATCAATAACTTGTAGTTTAATCTTTTAAGAATTCTATCAATAATTAAGATCATCCTTTGGATTTGCGAATATCCAACATTCCTGTTTTGCGAATTATGATCTTTATTGATTACTGTATCTAACAAGTATAAACCACTTGAAACGATACTTTCAAGTCTTAAACATATTAGTATTCTTTTAAGAACTTTATTTAATACCAAAGTCATTTCTTGGATTTCTCAAATATCCATTATTCCTTTACGGGAATTATGACTTGATTAAATAATGTATTTATTACAAGTATAAAAGACTTGCAATAATACCTTTACGAATATCCAATTATTCCTATTAGGGAATTATGACTTCATCAAATTCGTTATTACAAGTATAAAAGACTTGCAATAATACTCTTAAAGTCTATCTTGATTATATCCAATATAATCATACTATATTAATACTAATACTTTAAAACTTTCTATCGTAAGTAATGACTATCACTTAAGATGTTTTAACTAAGTTCAATAACTTTTGAACCTTATGCTTCCATAAAACTCTTAAATGCTTTCATTAGAAAAACTTTCTAATTACTAGTATCTAAATACTTTGAGCTATCAAGACATTATTCATCCATACAACAATCAAACAAGTATATTAACATGAAACATAAGTAAGTCAAAACTTGACTTACAATCTAGTCATAAACCTTGACTAGTGTAATTACAACACATGCACATAATATAATTCAACCATGGATTCGAGAATTTATTAAAACCAAAGAAAAACTTGTTTTAACATAAAATAAAATTATCCAAACAATAAAATGAAATTGTTTTACTGAATCCACAAAATATTGAATTATAAAAACTTGGTGCTTGTGGGATCATCACCATCTCATGCCGGTCGTCATCACTTTCCATCTCCTCTTGCTATAAACGATTGCAAAAGTTAGATTACTCGTAATGTACTTTACGAGTATCTTAAAGTGATTAAGAAGTGTGGTTGTGTTACCTGACGAACTTGTGTTTCCTCCACCACCACTTGCACCCTTTGGACAATTCCTTTTCCAATGCCCAGCCTCACCACACTTGACGCACCGATTCTCGGTCCTCGTAGTGTTAGGCTTAACCTTCTTGACCTTTTGTTTGACACCTTTACCATTTGGCACTCCTTGGTTAGGATAGGTTTTACCCTTTCCTTTACCACCATGCCCTTTTCTCTTCTTACCACCGCCACCGCCATTACCGATCATGAGAACGTCCTTAGATTTGGTCCCCAAACTCAACTCAGCTGTCTTGAGCATGGAATGTAGCTCAGCAATGGATTTCTCCATATTATGCATGTTGTAGATGACCATAAAAGACTTGTAGTCATCAGACAACGAGTTAAGTATAGTATCTGTTGTCATTTGCAACGGTGTGGGGTGACCAAGTCTAGTGAGGTGATCCATGTGCCCTTTCATTTTCATGACGTGGGCACTCGCCGGCGTTCCTATGACCATCTTGCAAGAGTTGAAGGCTCGATTAATGTCGAACCTCTCAGTGCGAGCTTGATCTTGAAATGAATCCCTAAGTTGCTGGATCATCTCAAATGCAGGAACATCCATAAGTCCCGCTTGTAATTCAGGACTCATAGTGATGAGCATCAGACAGCTCACATCGAGTGCATCACTGACATGCTTAGCATAAGCTTGCCTTGTTTCAGCTCTAGCATTAACGGCAGGGGCATTTGGTACTGCTCTCTCCAAGACATACCACTTTCTCTCATGCCTGAGCAGAATACGAAGATTGCGCTCCCAGTTGAGAAAGTTTGACCCTGTCAACTTGTCCTTTTCGAGGATTTAGCGAAGTGAGAGATTGATGGTACTTGTTGTCGCGATTGTTTGTTGCTGCCATCTACAAATCAAACCCAGTTTAATTAGTAATCATCAATAAACATTCTCTAAAATATATTATAAACCCATAATTAATATTTTAGGCCTAGGATCCATATATCACATTCTCGCCGCAAGGTTTGGGCCCTTCCCGACGAGACATGCTGTTTCTGGTAGGTAACATCCTTACCGATGGTATCAAGACTTGACATGATTCCTATGGGTCGTAGAATCTTTAGAGTTATAATTTATTACAACCTTGTACAATCTAATTGTACATTTCTAAGTTAGTAATAAAGTCTAGTATGTTTATTCTACTCAAGTACTTTTTGGGCCGGGACTCCCGATTATCACCAAAGTAGATCAGACCATCTAAGACAGTGCGATGCTCTGCACCGGGACGCTCGATTATCACAGAACCTTACACACCCTAACACTCGCAATGATTTGAATCCATATCTAAGGTTCTTTATCCTTACAATATGAATATCGTTTAACAAGTGAGGTGTTCCATTAGGTGGATAGTACTTCGATCTAAGATTTTCTTGGGTTTGTTTAAGTCTTAAACTAAACTCAAACCTTTATTCCAATCTTAATCCTTGTTTAAAAAAATGTGTGACTTGTGAATTGAAGAATTCTACAAGACACCTTTTTAGTACTTAAGAACTATTCTTTAAAACTTATAGTTTCAAGAATTTATACGATTTTATGTGTATACCAAAAACGAGGTGTACAAAACGTTTTACTAGGTTTTTGTGAGAAACCTTATCTATAATAAAACTTACTTGTTTTATCTTACTTGAAAAACTTTAAAACTTATGTTAAACTTTTAATTCTTTTATGATTCATATACTTGAAACATAAATCTAGTTTAACACATCTAGTTTTTCACATGTTTAACAATGACATTAAACATTTGTTTTGACTTACTAGATTCGACCAAAACTTATGTCTTAACGACACACTTATAAACTTTATGATTTTCTTGTGTAGCTCCCACTAGCTCCAACAACCATGATGGAACTTTAGCAAACACAATCACCGGTCTATACTTGGTGAAACTAATAAACTTATTATATAAAACTATATATAATAATACTTAGTTTGTTTAAAGCTTTCTTATATTTAACTTGATCTAGTTAAATATAGGTTATAAAGTTTTCTTTTTATTTATTACTTTATCATTAATCTAGTATATTACATAACTTGTAAAATACTTATATTATACTTGTATAATTATCTAGTTATAATAACTTATAACTTTATACACCTTAAAATAATATATAACTTTGTATATTTCTAGTTAATCATATAATTTCAACTTGTACAATTTCTAGTTATAATGAAATCATAACTTTGTATTTCTAGTTTTAATTATATAATAACTTTATACAATAACTAGTTACGTTATTATCTTTTAAGATCAAAATAACATTATCCTTTTTAATTGTTCCATTTTATCTTGTACTTAATGTATTCGTCTTATGTATATTTTTATAATAAACTTGTAACATTCTAATAAGAATATTACATCTAATTTATACGTATGTATTTTAACTTAATCTAATTAAAATACGTATAAACTTATTATATCTATTAAAAAATTCATTTTTCATTTTCAATATTTAAAATTCCGAAATACATATATATAAATAAATAAATACATCTTGTTAATTTTAGAACTTAAAAATTGACACTTCCTTTAATCTTTATTAATTAGTTAAACCCTAAACTCGTTCTTGATCAATCAAAACTAGGGTTTTGACTTTCTTGATCAAAGACATTATTTTATTAAAAGATTAATTTTAATCAATCTTATCTAAACAATAAACTTTGTTTAAATTCTAAGATAGATTATAACCTTAATAAATTTATTTAAACCTTTTAATTTAAACCTTAATAGACAATAAAACTTTGTCTAAATTTCTAGGTTTAAAGAACTAGTCTTAATAAATCTACTAGAACAATAATTAAACCTATTAAACATAAACTTGTTTAATTATCTAGGTTTTAGATTATTATACTAATTAAATTCTTTTAAACTTAATTAAACTAAACTAGTTTAATTTTCTTGATTCTAGATTACATCTAGGGTTTCGAAAAATGCCTTAAGCCTAGGAAACTTTTCCACCAATTAAACTAGGCTAGTTTAATATACTTGGTGTCCAAGCATCCTCCTTGATCTCGAAATCTTTGAGGAAAAAAGGAAGGGATCCTTTTTGACCATTTAAACCAAAACTTGGTTTAACATACTTGGTCCTAGATTTTGGAAGATCAACTAATAAGGAAAGAATCCTCTTTATCAAAAACTTTGATGTTCTTGATCCTAGGGTTCCTCCGAATTCGAAAAAATCTAGGGTTAGGAAAAGAAGCCTTTTGATCAATTAAACTAAACTAGTTTAATGTTCTTGATCCTAGAGTTCTTTAACTATTATCGAAAATTATAGGGTATTAGAAACCTTTTGACCAATTAAACTAGACTAGTTTAATATTCTTGGTCCTAGGGTTCTTACCCTTTTCGAAATCTAAGAAGAAGAAGAAAAAGACTTGAAACAAATAAAACTTTAATTAAAATAAACAAACAAACTTTGTTAATCTAATTTAGATGTAACACCGCATTTTTTTTAAACCATTTTTTTTAAAATATCCAATTAAGTATTTATCTAAGGTTACGGAAGCATACGGTTAGGTTCCTAGTTATGTTAAGTTTACAAACCATGGTCCCACAAATATTACAAACCAAGAGTTAGTTAAAAAGACGGTATTACGAAACACGGCTCAATTACAAAACAAAAATTTAAAGCATGGTCAAACTTCCCGTCCAAGCCCGACCCGTTCAAGCCATCCAACCTGAAATGTGTCGATAAGGGAAGGATTAGCACAAAAGCTAAGTGAATGAATTCCTAACATTACCAACTACACTAATCACTTAAACACGGAAGTTATAAAACATCTCCGGTTGGGTAATCACTTAATTGAGAGGATCGGCGGCTTAGCGGGCCTTAAATCACGGTCGGCCAAAACCACGGTAACCGATAGCGCTGTATCCAACACCCCGGGCAACTCCCTCCCCTTAACCATGTAACGCATACAGGTAAGGTCGGATACCCTATTAGTCAATACACTTTGCCCAGCCGTTATCCATCCGACACTGACCTCGTCCCGAATGTGCACCTAGTCATGTATGGTATTCCCTAACACTAGGCATAAATAACAAGTAGACTAGCTACGAAAAAAACACCGCGAAAAACATCATGATAGAGTTCCCAATCGCGAACTCTAGTTCACGATCGCGAACTAGAGTTCGCGTCGGGAACTCCGATCGTGAACTACATCGCGATAAACAACCAACTTCTCTGGGGCAACTTCCCGATCGGGAAGTATAGTTCACGGCGTGAACTTTGCCCGACTGGTGATTTTCCTGCATTTTCACTAAAATACCAATACCAAGATATAAACTGAAACCCGAGTTGTAGGTTGAGTCCACTCACCTTTCAACTTCGGATCCTTAACTCAGTGAGCTAGTATCACTGAGTATCCTTCCCGGTTCCTGTCAACAAGTATACCGAGTTAGTGATCAATCCACCGAAATGTCAAAATTGACAATTTTAACAAACCGTAACCTAAGGCTCATAAAATACATATTTTATGGCAACATCAACTTGCATAACAAATACAATTCACCAATTAGTCATTTATAACCATATAAACCGTTCTATCACTAATTAATCCAAACGGGCCAAAAACTCGAACATGACTAAATTACTTCTACAATTCCATCAACTAGCACACAACTTCTAGACTAGCAATTCACCATAAACTAGCAATTCTATTGAGTATATAAGTATCACAATACAAGTATCATACTTGCACAATCTCTAGTTAACCATTTTGACCCAAACACCAATTTTATCAATTCACACAATCATCTATACTAGGTTTTCACCATCCATAACTTACCAATCATGATTTCACAACCTAATAAACAATTCCATCCATTCAAACATCAAGAAATCCAAGATTTGTCAAAACCCACCTTCAACTTCCACCATTAATGGAGGTTGAAGGTGATTTTCACCAAATCTTGTATTCCTTCAACAATCTACCATACAAATGATGTAAAAGCTTGTATAAACACATAAAACAACATCCATATCAAGATTCCTCCATAAATTACTAACAATCACAAACCCTAGTTTATGCCATAACTCAAGAACAACAAGAACCAGTAGAAGAGAAAGTGTAGCTTACTTCTAGACTTCTTTTACACAAACACTAGTGCAATTTTCGGACCAAGGGTGAGGATTTAACCCCAAAAGCGCAAGAACAAGTATATGGGTTTTGAGAGGAAGAAAGCCAATGGAATAGTGGATAGGGTTTTTCAAAAGAGAGAAGTGAAGAGGGAGTTACCCTCTTCTCTCTCTTGGCCAGCCAAACAAGGGTGGTGGGACCCCCTTGTTGTCTTTTCTTTTAATTTAACAGTATATGTCTGAAAAGTCCCTTTCTTAGCTAATTTATTTAACATAGCAAACGAACTCCAATTTTAAAAACGAAAGCATTTCTAAAAACGAAAGCATTTCTAGAAACGTTATTTAACAAAGAATCCAAAGATATAAAAATCACGTTTTCATTCCAATTATATCACAAGTCGGGTATTTTAACCCTTGGTTAAAATACCGCAAAAGACAGCAGGCTAATTAAATTAACTAAGCATTTAATCAGATAATCATTTAATAAGATACCTTAAGGTCAATAGACTAATAGGCTGGGTTTTGGGATGTTACAACTCTCCCCCACTTAGGACGATTCCGTCCCCGGAATCCCACCGCGATCAAATAAGGAGGGATAATGTTCCCGCATATCGGCCTCGGTCTCCCAAGTCATATCCGCACCCAAACTGTGCTTCCACTTTACCAAAACCATAGGAATTTGTTTCTTTCTCAGTTTCGTCACCTTTCGGTCTAATAATTCCACCGGTTCCTCGACCAACCTTTTCTTTGTATCAACCCGCAACTCTTGTACCGGGAGAATTTGGCTCGGATCTTCAATGTTACACTTTCTCAAATAACAAATGTTGAAAGTGTTGTGAATTGCCGACAACTCCGGGGGTAACTCGAGTGTTACCGATTGAGAATTCACCACTTTGCTAATTCGAAACGGCCCAATAAACCTCGGGGCGAACTTTCCTCGTTTACCAAAACGGATGACACCCTTCCAGGGGGAAACCTTCAAATAAACCATCTCATTTTCCGAGAATGTAGCGGGTCTACGTCTCGGATCGGCATACATCTTTTGTCGGTCACGGGCGGCTTTCAACTTTTCTCGAGCAATAGCAACTTTATCCGCGGTCATTTGAACAATATCGGGTCCCGCATATTGTTTTTCACCCGCTTCCAACCAACACGTCGGGGTTCGACACCAACGCCCATACAACATCTCGTACGGTGGCATCTTAATACTCGAGTGGTACGAGTTGTTATAAGCAAACTCGATCAATGGTAGGTGGGAATCCCACGACCCACCGTACTCCAATACACAAGCCCGCAACATATCTTCAAGAGTTTGTATTGTTCTTTCCGATTGCCCATCGGTTTGGGGATGATACGCGGTACTCAAATTCACCCGCGTTCCCAATTCTCGTAGCAAGCTATTCCAAAAATTTGAAGCAAAACAGGGATCTCTATCGGACACGATAGAAATAGGAATACCATGTCAAGATACCACTTCATCAATGTATAATTTCGCCAATCTACTAAGTGAGGCGGTCTCACTAGTAGCCAAGAAATGAGCACTCTTCGTTAACCGATCAACTATAACCCAAATCATATCGTGACCCCTTTGAGTACGCGGCAATTTGGTCACGAAATCCATAGTAATCCGATCCCACTTCCACTCGGGAATCGGTGATTGGGTTAAAGTTCCATAGGGCTTTTGGTGTTCGGCCTTCACTTGAGCACAAATATGACATTGGCCCACATAACGGGCAATGTCGGTCTTCATCGTCGGCCACCAATAAAGAGCCTTTAAATCATTATACATCTTCGTGCTACCCGGGTGAACCGATAACCGAGAGTTGTGATCCTCGGCTAAAATCAATTCCCGCAAACCCCCGAGTAACGGTACCCAAACCCGAGATTGATACGTCTTCAAGCCCCGCGAATCTTCTTCCAAAACATCCTTCCTCTTAATCAAAACCTCGGTCTTCAAATTTTCAACTTTCAAGGCCTCCATTTGTGAAAGCTTCAACCGGGACACCAAATCCGACACAATTTCCATCCGCATAAATTGTACCCGCCCCGAATCTCCCTTTCTACTTAAGGCATCGGCCACCACATTTTCCTTCCCGGGATGGTATCGAATTTCACAATCGTAATCTTTAATCAACTCTAACCATCTTCGTTGACGCATATTCAACTCCTTTTGCGTGAACACATATTGCAAACTTTTATGATCCGTACAAATCACGCACTTAGTACCGTACAAATAATGTCTCCGTAACTTTAGTGCAAAAATCACCGCCGCCAACTCCAAATCGTGAGTCGGATAATTCTTCTCGTGATTCTTCAATTGCCTCGAAGCATAAGCAATAACCCGATCTCGTTGCATCAACACGCAACCAAAACCTGCAAGTGAAGCGTCACAATAAACAATAAAATCCTCTGGGCCTTCGGATAAGGCAAGAACCGGAGCTTGACATAATAGTTGCTTTAGGGTTTGGAAGGACCTCTCGTGATCATCGCCCCAACGGAACGGTACATCCTTACGAGTCAACTTCGTCATCGGACCCGCTATTTTCGAAAAGTCTTTAATAAACCGGCAGTAATAATCCGCCAAACCCAAAAAGCTCTTTATCTCGGTCGGGTTCTTTGGAGCAACCCAATTCATAACTGCCTCGATCTTCGCTGGGTCCACCTTGACCCCATTCGAACAAATGACGTGACCCAAAAAGTGAACTTCTCGAAGCCAAAATTCGCACTTCGAGAATTTCGCATACAAATGTTCCCGCTTCAAAGTTTCTAACACTTGCCTTAAATGTTTCTCGTGTTCTTCTTCGATCTTGGAATAAATTAAAATATCGTCGATGAACACAATAACGAATTTGTCGAGATAAGGCCGACAAACTCGGTTCATCAAATCCATAAATATCGCGGGAGCGTTCGTCAACCCAAACGGCATAACCAAGAACTCATAGTGACCGTAACGAGTTCGGAAAGCCGTTTTATGAATATCGTTTTCATGAACCCGAACTTGGTGATAACCCGATCTCAAATCAATCTTTGAGAAAAAAGAAGACCCTTGGAGTTGATCAAATAAATCGTCAATACGTGGCAAGGGCTACCGATTCTTTACCGTTCTCTTGTTCAGTTCCGATAATCAATACACATACGAAGTCCACCATCCTTCTTTTTCACGAATAAAACCGGAGCTCCCCAAGGTGAGGAACTCGACCGAATAAAACCCTTATCCGATAAATCTTGAATTTGTGTCATCATTTCCCGGATTTCGGACGGTGCTAAACGATACGGTGCTCTAGCCACGGGATTGGCACCCGGCACCAAATCAATTTTGAGTTCTACCTCCCGAACGGGAGGTAACCCAGGCAAGTCTTCGGGAAACACCTCCGGGTATTCCGAAACCACCCGGAGGTTACCAACCACTTTTTTTTCCTTTTACACATCGATCACATAGGCCAAAAACGATTCACATCCCTTGGTCAAGGACTTACGGGCTTTCATCATGGATATAATGGGTATGGTCGGGGTCGCACGGTCTCCCCGGGCCACGACGTGTGACCCGTCAGGTAAAAGAAAGGTAATTAACTTTTGGTGACAATTTATGTTGGCCTTATTAGCACTTAACCAATCCATACCTAAAACCACATCAAAGCCGGATATCGGCATAACAAGTAAAAGAATCAAAAATTTCACGCCATCAATATCAATACTAGCCCCGGACACGGATGTCGTGACCGGAACCATTTCACCATCGACCACCTCTACCTCTAGAGGTGTCGCGATCAAAGAAGTAGGCGATTTCAATTTGTCACAAAAACTCTTTGAAGAAAACGAACAATTTGCACCCGAATCAAATAATACACGAGCGGGTATGGAGTTTATTAGAAACATACCGGTGATGACATCGTCGGTGGTGGTCGCATCCTCCACCATCATCTTGAATGCCCGACCCGTAGGTGGCGGATGACTCTTCCTCTTTTGACTTCCCGACGACGCAGCTCCCCCGCCCGAACCCGAACCCTTCTTCGTTGGACAATGCATGGCCCTATGACCCTTTTTCTGACAAGTCCAACAAACACTATTTTCCAACTTGCATTCCGAGGACTCATGCCCGTGTTTCCCACATTTAATACACCTTCGAGTTTGTGCCGTACACGGACCGGCATGAGATGACTTACACGGTAGGCACCACGGGTTCCTTTGGTTGGAACCTTGAAGTATTTGCTTTCGACGATCATTGTTTGACTTATGATTCCCTTGGGATTTCTTGTGGTTGCTCGAGTTTGATTGTTCATACTTTCCTTTATGAAACGGGGCGTTCTCCCGACTCGCGGCCTTTTGCGCCAAAATATCACTTTCGGCCGTTTTGTCAAGATCATAGGCTTGTAAGAGAGTTCCCGCAAGCCTCATTACATTCCGGTACTCGGGCAACAACGCCCCAACAAAGTGCTTGATTTGGGTGGACTCATAGGGCACCCATTGAGTTACAAACCGGAGCTTACCATTAAATTGGAGAATAAGCTCATCCACCGTCATCCTATCATTCATCTTCAACATCATAAACTCATTCCGAATTTTATCCAACTCAAACGGGCTACAATACCTAGCCTCCACTTGATCCCTAAATTGTTTCCATGTGATCGCATCCATCATTTCATTACTAAAATTTGCGGTCAACCCATCCCACCAATCCATAGCCGATCCCCCCAACATCCGGGACGCATACCGGTCCTTCAAATGGTCCTCACAACTACAAGAAATTAGTGCTTTTTCGGTGGCCCTAAGCCATGTTAGAGTTTCCGCCGGGTCAGTACTACCACGGTACTCGGTTTGCTTACAATCGAGAAAGTTCTTGTAGGTACACGGTTTCTTCTCTACCGGCAAGGGTTGGTAGAAGAATTGTTGGTGTTGGGCATTAGCAAAGGGTACGGTGTGGGTGGGTGACGGTTGTGGTATGCTTGCATTTGGGGATGAGGAGTCATTTCCGGGAAAGACGGGAATGTGGGTAGTTTGAGTGAATTGTGGGGGTGGATTTGCATGGGTGATAGGGGATAAGGTAGACCGAGCCTCGGGTCGTGGCTCATTCGATTGGCTTTGGCGGAGAGCCCTTATGGTATCCTCAAGTTCCATGTTTCGGGTTTCCAATAACACTATATACTCTTCATTCGGTATCTCATCACCCCCCGAGCCCGTTACTCCGTCGTTCCCAAGGTTTGTGTTCGGTGGGACATTCTCCAACGTGTTTCCATCTGTAGCCATTCCTGCTACAAAACACAACATCTCACCAAGGCTTAGTTCAATTCGTTAGTACACATCTACTAACTACTAAACCCAATTCACACTTGCTCTAATCCCTCTTGACCGGAAGGTTTGACCAAAACACGAGCCACGATTTGGGAACGGCACACCAACCCCGTGTATCCATCGCCAAACCGAACCTCTGATACCAAGTTGTAACACCGCATTTTTTTTAAACCATTTTTTTTAAATATCCAATTAAGTATTTATCTAAGGTTACGGAAGCATACGGTTAGGTTCCTAGTTATGTTAAGTTTACAAACCATGGTCCCACAAATATTACAAATCAAGAGTTAGTTAAAAAGACGGTATTACGAAACACGACTCAATTACAAAACAACAATTTGAAGCATGGTCAAACTTCCCGTCCAAGCCCGACCCCTTCAAGCCATCCAACCTGAAATGTGTCGATAAGGGAGGGATTAGCACAAAAGCTAAGTGAATGAATTCCTAACATTACCAACTACACTAATCACTTAAACACGGAAGTTATAAAACATCTCCGGTTGGGTAATCACTTAATTGAGAGGATCGGCGGCTTTACGGGCCTTAAACCATGGTCGGCCAAAACCACGGTAACCGATAGCGCTGTATCCAACACCCCGGGCAACTCCCTCACCTTAACCATGTAACGCATATAGGTAAGGTCGGATACCCTATTAGTCGATACACTTTGCCCAGCCGTTATCCATCCGACACTGACCTCGTCCCGAATGTGCACCTAGTCATGTATGGTATTCCCTAACACTAGGCATAAATAACAAGTAGACTAGCTACGAAAAAATGTAACACCCTAAAATTTACAAGATTTTTAAAATTTTTGAAAACAAAATTATAATCAAAAAGGTCCCAATAACTTGAATAATTAAATCCCGATAATAGTATTTTCATTTAAAATATATTTAATGCGGAAATAGTTAAAATTAAGCGTTTTTTTAAAATATTAAATGTCGTCCACATCAGTAATGAAAGATACAGCGGTCAACCGTCCACCTTCTCCTTTCCTCTGCTGGTACCTGAAACAATGTGGGGGAAAATAGGGGTCAGCTGGAGAAGCTGAGTGAATAATCTCAAAATGTAAACAATCATAACATACAACACATGAGGGCACATCGGTGTACTCCTACTCAGATTCTACTCAGTTAATTACTCAGATTTATTTCTCAGATTTTATTACTCAGATTTTAATTTATATAGCGCGCTTGTGTGATTTGGGACGAGAGATCAACCTCGCCCCTCCTCACACCTCAGATAGGCGTAAGCCAAAACTCAGACGGGAGTGATCCCAAAACTCAGACGGGAATAATCCCAAAACTCAGACGGGAGGTGATCCCAGGCATATAGCCAAAAACTCAGATTTGTGTTATTATGTTTTGTTATCTCTTTAACATAATTATCTCAGATTGCCCTAGCAAGTAGTAGCACAGAATGACCCTGTGCCGAGCTCAGTTACCCAGGCACAATGTCTCAGATCATGAATAAATAAACAGATGCTCAGATACTCAGATAACAGGTCAAACTCAGATAACAGATCAAACTCAGAAAACAGATCAAACTCAGATAACAGATCAAACTCAGATAACAATTATGGTGCAAGAAATGTAACACATAAGTCATGCATGTATAACGTTAAAACTGAATGCACGGTGAGAATACTCACCTCGAGAAAACGTAAGCTCCAAAGAATCCTCAATACTCTAAAGCGATGCTGGTTATTCTTAGATGATCCTAAAAGCATAAAAATGAAACCCGAATTACAATCCGTTCTAAGGACTCAATTTAGAAAACTGGCGGCACCCGTCGGTCTCACGGAAACTGCAATAACTTCTAAATGGTTCATTAGATTTTTCCCATCTTTTTACCACGACAACTAGACAACCAGAACTACAATTTACTGTGAGACGGTCACTGGCCAAAACAGACTCTAAGTGTCTCAAAACAGAGTTGCAAAACAGACAGGCTGCACAGAACATTTTCCTAACAGCAGTATACTAATCTGACCATAACTTTTAAACCGTAATTCGGATTGACGAGAGGGTAGCGGCGTTGGAAAGCTAACTCAAAAACCAAGGTCCCAGCACGGGCCAAAAACCAAAAAGGTTATTTTAAGTATACCAAAAACAGTTTACAACAGGGGGCAGATTCTGCCAAAAATGTTCACTTATAAAAGCTTGTTTTAACAACCCAACTTGTCACCGAGCAAAACCCGACACCAATTTTACCCGTTATTCCTAGGATTCAGATTAGCTTAATTAAGCTTAATTACTAACGAGGGTAACCTGATAAAATAAAGAAGTCTTTCCCGACTAGGAACCCAAGAACCCTACGGGTTCGGTTTCCTTTCGGTTTACTACATGCTCTAACCGAGAATAGTGAGACGAACTCAGCCCCAACACCCGAGACCTTAAGGCATCACGGATTTTACAGTTAGAACTACAATAACAATCATAAATCGGAAGCCTACACAAAACACAGTTAATTATAAAATTAAAGACGGTCGGAATCGATACCGAGTTTCACAATCGACTCAATACTCCTTCTTCGCTATTCTGAAAACCCCACTCGGTGGTCCTCGGTTTCTGCTTGCTCAGTAACTTCCGATCACAATCACACCCCAGCCGTCGAGCGATGACACTCTTCCTTGATCGATCACGGTTACGGTAAAATACCCATATCCGTTGATCCTCCCTTTCACCTGGTCCCGATCAATCGAACAGAAAGCAAAAAGAATTCAATTCAATGTAATCCATAACCGAGTGAAAGTTAACGGACAGAAGAAAAACAAGATTACCTCACACTTCCAATTCGAGATTCAGTTAGCTCTCTTGATCGATGCTAGAACGAGAGAAGAAACGGAAATACCCTCGGCAATTGCTCTAGAGAGGACGCAAGGAATTTCTAGTATCGGCTGAAAGAGATTTGTGGGGATTAGGGTAAACAATCGATGTATCAACAACGGCAAAGAGGAGTGAACGATCTAACATAATCCGTCCAATTCATTGGTCCGGACTTATCATGCTGGGCCGAGCTTCCTATGGATTTAAGATAGGTAGAAATCAACACTTTGGGCTACTTAACCCAATCACGAGAGGAGATGGCTTCTTCACGGCTGCCATTTTGTTTTGTTGTAACGGACGAGGGGTTAACGTACAAGGCCCTAGGCCTTCGTGAATTGGGCCAGGGAAAACATATGAGGCAGGCCTTAACACCAAGCCCAATACCGAAAAAAAACATAACGCAAGTGGTAGCCGGATCTCTCACGAAAATAATAAAGGCCCAAAAGTGGTCCGGCCCGAGTTAGATCTTCTTTTTAATTGCGACAAGGTTACGAGTCTCGGCCCTTGGCCTTTGGCCGACCTTGCCTCGACGCTCAACACCCGGGAAATTAAATGACTCGAATACATCGGACGGAACGTTACAAAATTAATTACTTGAATAACGAGGCGTCACATATAAATATAAAACGTCTGATAAAGACGAACCGTCTAATTACAGGTCGCCCAAATAATATAGAATTAATTATAAATAACAAATTGTGATTAAATAATTCTATTTAATTAAAATAAATTTTGGGGCGTTACAACTCAACTCCACTTGAAGTAGACTTCGTCCCCGAAGTCATTGCTCGGAAGAAACTCATGGTAGTAATCTCGCGTCTCAACTCATACTCGCCAACGGCACACGTCCTCAAATGGGGAAAGGAAACAAAATGATAAGGTTAAGAAAGAAAAGAAAATTCATCAGGATGACCTACGGCATGCATACTCAAATGAAAAAGAAGAATAAAAACGATAAAGTTATGAATAGAAAGAGGCTCTTCATGGTAAATTTACTTAGTAGAAAATGAAATCCAGATCCCGTAAGTGCTCATACAATTATCCGCCTCCAGTGGCGCAAAACGATAAGGCTAAAAGAAATAAGGTCGGGATGCTCACTAAGGATCTCAGTACGCAAAGAAAAATGTTGATAATGAGCATAAAATATACACCACGATACTCTACTGAAGGCGTCTTCTTTCTCTCGCATTCGGATACAGTTGTTGCACTCAGCGATTAACGTCGCGTTGAATCACCGATTCAACTCCACTTGGAAATTTACTATTGATTTGTTGACGATACCAGATGCTCAGCGTAGTACCAGGTCATCCAAACCATTTGCACAATTACACTCGGATCTCTCACGACGATAAAAATAAATATATGGGACATAACTTCCCGCACAACGCCATCAAATAATAATCACTTATACATATTTGCAACATTTTAAAATCTTATTATTGTCGATTCCATATTCACAAGAAATGTACATATCACACAGAATTCTCAGATGATGCACACAGAAATTAATGTCACTCAGTAGTACTCATGCAATTTACTCAGAAACATTACCCATGAATGTAACTCAGAAATCTAACTCGGAATATATCTCAGAAGTATAACTCAAAAATGTTTAACTCAGGAGCAAACTTGTAAATCTTAACTCAGAAGCAAACTCAAAACTCCAACTCAGAAACATAACCAGAAATTTAATCTCAGACATAAAACCCGAATTCTATCTCAAACATAAACTGATAAAATAATAATATTTATTAGCAATAACATTATATGCAAATCACATTTTTTTTTCTCATTTTTATGACCACTCGCGTGTTCCAATTTACTAGCTCATAATACTTGGACTGATAATTTCTCTCTCAACCGCGTTATTGATTCTCGAAATAACTCTTCTTTAACATTATATTGTTATCTTACTCTATTTGCATATTACTCATTTTGATAACACTTTAATTAACTCCAGTTAACAATGTTATCATTTCAATTCTCTTTAATATGTTCCCATTCCACCATATTTAGTGGTTTCTCGATAATAATTTAATAGGTGTTTTGTCATTCATCTAGTTTAACGATCCATAATAGTCTGTTTCGCTGATTTTACACAATTTAAAGTGTCTCTTGATTATTTTGACCATATATTTACTCATTAAATTCATATTACCCACTAAGAATTCCAATTAAATTTCATACTCCTATTTATAATGATTTCTCGTTACTCAAATTACGAATTAATTCCTTATTTCTCATTTACTCAATTCGCAGTTGCACTTTATTCTAAATCTTACGGTTTACTCATGGTTCATCAATTCAGTACATTCTCGTCTTTTCGAAATTTCTCTTAAGTTCAATATAGATTTATTGAATAGTTGTTCTCATCTCAAATTTAATAATTATTCATAAAGAGTGTTTTCTCATATAATTTTATAATACCTCAAAACTCATGACACTATATAACACTTCGAAAATTTGAATAAAACTTCCCGTTAATTTAATACTTTTTCTCTTTTGACTCATTTTATTGATCTGCTTATGTAACTCGATTTGTAAATTTCTTATAACTCAAAATTACTCCATAATTAATCAAAAATAGAATTTTATCATTTAGCTCGATTTAATAATAACTCATTTTCCTCAAAATTTCATTGCAGCAGTTTTCTCATACTCGGCTCATTAATAAGTCTTCATCACTTTAATTTAATGATTTCTCATTATCACATTTATAACCACCCAAGAATAAGTATACTATCTTATTTTGTATATAATTGTAGTATTACTACTTCCCTTTTTGCACTATGTACATTCAACCCAATTAACTTGATTTGTTAATTTCTCTAGTAAACCGATCTATCATTTTGTTGTAAACTTTATAATTACCCATAAAATGAATTTAATTATTCTCAACTGCTTGATTTGATAGTTACTCTTAAAATTTATTTGATCAATTATATGTATCTAGATTTCGCACTTTAAATTCATACCAACAAAATCTCTCTGCATAAGCATCATGCTCATAATATTTATAAATAATAATTAATGATAATTATTTATTGACAATTTTCATTTTTACCCCTACTCAACTCCACTTGGAGAAAAACTCGTCCTCGAGTTTGGAACTAGTATTGTCTACCAAAATAAACAAGAAAGTATGTAGTCACACAAACAATTAGGATACACATACTACATTCACAATAACAAGTATTGGTCCATTGTTCCCCTCAAAATCTCCCCATAACCAACCAAAAGTTCGGTGTGTACGATAATAGGGGCCCTCTATTACTTTCGACACCTACCTCTGTTTGGTCACGAGTCAATCTCAAAGTTTACAACTTCCCACATATAAACCCACCAACAAAATCACACTCAGAAGAAAGGAATTTTTAATCACACTCAGGAGAAAAAGTTTATTTCCAAAATCTGTTAAATACAGATATGCACTCAACAGTGCATACTCAAAATCTCATAACCATTTCTCAGAAATGTACTCAGCAAAAGGCACTCAGCAAAAAGGCATTCAGCAAAAGGCACTCAGCAAAAATGTTTTATTATGTTTTCAACACTTAAACTCAGAACATAATATAGCTCATAAACTCTTTTAATTCGTTTAGAATAGATCAACACCGAATCAATGATGATAGTCTCCCTTTGGTTCACTTTTAATAAATACCCTTTAAGATAAACTTGAATAATTTCTATTTAATTTGACTTGGCAATCCTCGATTAATTAGTATAATAACTTACATAGGTTATTCAATATCTCTGCGTTAAATAAATAATCTCTCACTGAATTCATAAAAAAAATAATTATGGATTTTCAGACTCAGCTATTAAAATCACATATTTTAAAAGTTTTCTCATTTGATCTCAATTTAATAAATCTTGGTTTATTATTTTCTCAGCAAAAAGATTTTCCCAATACATCATGTCTCATCTCTTTATAAAAACATTCTCCTTTTTAATTGTCCAAAGATTTCATAATTTTTAAATTTGATAAATAAGTGAAAAGGTTCCACTAAATAAAATCTCAAATGTTAATTCAACATAAAAAAACATGCTTAATCCAACTAAAATTCAAATATTAAAACTAAAACGACTCTGAAATAACGGATAAGAATAAAATCAATTTTTTTTTTTTTTTTTTTTTTTTTTTTTTTTTTTTTTTTTTTGTTAACGTTCCTCGTTTAGCTCAAATGTAAATCATGTAAAATAATTATCAATTTTAAAAGAATTTAAAATATGTTCTCGGTATTTTCGCTTTTGCTCGACTTGATGAACTGTCACAAAATTATTCTTTTGATAATAAAAACATCTTTCTTTTACTCGTTTCACCGTTTACTCGTTTCAATAACTCTTTGTATTAAGTATTTTCCCTAAAATGAAAGGTTTTAGTATTTTATCAATATGAAGAATTTATTACTCCTCTTTTCTTATTCACCCCAAAACATGTTCTCGTTAAATAATTTATGAAGTTTATATCATAATTTTATATTCATTTATTACCCTTATTGGTTAGAATTTCTCAGGATTATAAAATCTCACAGATTATATAAAATATTATGTAATTATAGTAACATGTATAACGCGGATGTACTTAGAATTACACACTAAAAATGTACTCAGAAAAGCGATCTTAGTCGCGAAATACACTCAGAATTATATCGAAATTATACTCGAATTAATAATAACAATTCTCATATTTGTCATTCTTCAAAACGCAGAATACAACGAAATTCTCAAATAAATAAAAGCTCTTAAATATTACCGGCAATAGGAAGCGAGAGGTCGACGTGACATGCTGTATGTTTGATGTGGAAACTTTTCTCAGAAAAATATTTGACTCTTTTCTCGTTTTAAAAACTCGATACTCAAACTTGAGTTTGAATTCGCCCCTTGCGAACCCAAATCTCTCAAGTCAGAGCTCTGATACCAACTTGTAACACCCTAAAATTTACAAGATTTTTAAAATTTTTGAAAACAAAATTATAATCAAAAAGGTCCCAATAACTTGAATAATTAAATCCCGATAATAGTATTTTCATTTAAAATATATTTAATGCGGAAATAGTTAAAATTAAGCGTTTTTTTAAAATATTAAATGTCGTCCACATCAGTAATGAAAGATACAGCGGTCAACCGTCCACCTTCTCCTTTCCTCTGCTGGTACCTGAAACAATGTGGGGGAAAATAGGGGTCAGCTGGAGAAGCTGAGTGAATAATCTCAAAATGTAAACAATCATAACATACAACACATGAGGGCACATCGGTGTACTCCTACTCAGATTCTACTCAGTTAATTACTCAGATTTATTTCTCAGATTTTATTACTCAGATTTTAATTTATATAGCGCGCTTGTGTGATTTGGGACGAGAGATCAACCTCGCCCCTCCTCACACCTCAGATAGGCGTAAGCCAAAACTCAGACGGGAGTGATCCCAAAACTCAGACGGGAATAATCCCAAAACTCAGACGGGAGGTGATCCCAGGCATATAGCCAAAAACTCAGATTTGTGTTATTATGTTTTGTTATCTCTTTAACATAATTATCTCAGATTGCCCTAGCAAGTAGTAGCACAGAATGACCCTGTGCCGAGCTCAGTTACCCAGGCACAATGTCTCAGATCATGAATAAATAAACAGATGCTCAGATACTCAGATAACAGGTCAAACTCAGATAACAGATCAAACTCAGAAAACAGATCAAACTCAGATAACAGATCAAACTCAGATAACAATTATGGTGCAAGAAATGTAACACATAAGTCATGCATGTATAACGTTAAAACTGAATGCACGGTGAGAATACTCACCTCGAGAAAACGTAAGCTCCAAAGAATCCTCAATACTCTAAAGCGATGCTGGTTATTCTTAGATGATCCTAAAAGCATAAAAATGAAACCCGAATTACAATCCGTTCTAAGGACTCAATTTAGAAAACTGGCGGCACCCGTCGGTCTCACGGAAACTGCAATAACTTCTAAATGGTTCATTAGATTTTTCCCATCTTTTTACCACGACAACTAGACAACCAGAACTACAATTTACTGTGAGACGGTCACTGGCCAAAACAGACTCTAAGTGTCTCAAAACAGAGTTGCAAAACAGACAGGCTGCACAGAACATTTTCCTAACAGCAGTATACTAATCTGACCATAACTTTTAAACCGTAATTCGGATTGACGAGAGGGTAGCGGCGTTGGAAAGCTAACTCAAAAACCAAGGTCCCAGCACGGGCCAAAAACCAAAAAGGTTATTTTAAGTATACCAAAAACAGTTTACAACAGGGGGCAGATTCTGCCAAAAATGTTCACTTATAAAAGCTTGTTTTAACAACCCAACTTGTCACCGAGCAAAACCCGACACCAATTTTACCCGTTATTCCTAGGATTCAGATTAGCTTAATTAAGCTTAATTACTAACGAGGGTAACCTGATAAAATAAAGAAGTCTTTCCCGACTAGGAACCCAAGAACCCTACGGGTTCGGTTTCCTTTCGGTTTACTACATGCTCTAACCGAGAATAGTGAGACGAACTCAGCCCCAACACCCGAGACCTTAAGGCATCACGGATTTTACAGTTAGAACTACAATAACAATCATAAATCGGAAGCCTACACAAAACACAGTTAATTATAAAATTAAAGACGGTCGGAATCGATACCGAGTTTCACAATCGACTCAATACTCCTTCTTCGCTATTCTGAAAACCCCACTCGGTGGTCCTCGGTTTCTGCTTGCTCAGTAACTTCCGATCACAATCACACCCCAGCCGTCGAGCGATGACACTCTTCCTTGATCGATCACGGTTACGGTAAAATACCCATATCCGTTGATCCTCCCTTTCACCTGGTCCCGATCAATCGAACAGAAAGCAAAAAGAATTCAATTCAATGTAATCCATAACCGAGTGAAAGTTAACGGACAGAAGAAAAACAAGATTACCTCACACTTCCAATTCGAGATTCAGTTAGCTCTCTTGATCGATGCTAGAACGAGAGAAGAAACGGAAATACCCTCGGCAATTGCTCTAGAGAGGACGCAAGGAATTTCTAGTATCGGCTGAAAGAGATTTGTGGGGATTAGGGTAAACAATCGATGTATCAACAACGGCAAAGAGGAGTGAACGATCTAACATAATCCGTCCAATTCATTGGTCCGGACTTATCATGCTGGGCCGAGCTTCCTATGGATTTAAGATAGGTAGAAATCAACACTTTGGGCTACTTAACCCAATCACGAGAGGAGATGGCTTCTTCACGGCTGCCATTTTGTTTTGTTGTAACGGACGAGGGGTTAACGTACAAGGCCCTAGGCCTTCGTGAATTGGGCCAGGGAAAACATATGAGGCAGGCCTTAACACCAAGCCCAATACCGAAAAAAAACATAACGCAAGTGGTAGCCGGATCTCTCACGAAAATAATAAAGGCCCAAAAGTGGTCCGGCCCGAGTTAGATCTTCTTTTTAATTGCGACAAGGTTACGAGTCTCGGCCCTTGGCCTTTGGCCGACCTTGCCTCGACGCTCAACACCCGGGAAATTAAATGACTCGAATACATCGGACGGAACGTTACAAAATTAATTACTTGAATAACGAGGCGTCACATATAAATATAAAACGTCTGATAAAGACGAACCGTCTAATTACAGGTCGCCCAAATAATATAGAATTAATTATAAATAACAAATTGTGATTAAATAATTCTATTTAATTAAAATAAATTTTGGGGCGTTACAAAAAAACACCGCAAAAAACGTCACGACAGAGTTCCCAATCGCGAACTCTAGTTCACGATCGCGAACTAGAGTTCGCGTCGGGAACTCCGATCGTGAACTACATCACGATAAACAACCAACTTCTCTAGGGCAACTTCCCGATCGGGAAGTATAGTTCACGACGTGAACTTTGCCCGACTGGTGATTTTCCTGCATTTTCACTAAAATACCAATACCAACATATAGGAATGGCAAGGGGGCGGGTTCGGGGCGGGTTTTGGCATACCCGCCCCCGAACCCGAAATCAAAAACTATACCCGCACCCGCCCCGATACCCGTCGGGTATTTTCGGGTTTTCCCCCGTCGGGTATTATATGATACCCGAACCCGCCCGATACCCGAAATCAGGCCCCGAAACCCGAAACCCAAAAACCCGAAACCCGAACAGAAACCTGATAACATAAAAATCTGCAACAAAACAACATAATCTGCATTCTGCCTTGCGTAACATTAAACATAGGAAACCTGAGAAAAAGTCTAAAACACCAATCCACATACAACTACAAAGTGTCTATAAATTACAAATCCAAAACATTGTTCCAATGTCTAAAACAAACACAAAAGAAATCAAGTTTTTTGTTACCTAATCAAGTCACAACCACAAATACTAAATCATCCAAACTAGTCTAATCTTTTTCATTTTCTTTAGTACCTCCCTACATAAAGAAATCCATTAATTATAAAAGCTACAAAATCAAAGATACTAATTATTATAAATATTATTACCTCGGTCTCTTCCACGTCCATATCATATTCAACGGTGCGACAAAATGCGTCAGTCTCTTCCGAACAAGTTTCTATATTTAAAAACAAATAACATAAACATATTATATGATTATTCATGATGTAAATTTACAAGAGTAATATACAATATAGTGTTACCTCGAATCTCATTCAACAACCAACTTTGAGCACACATCAAAGCCTCCAAAGTTTTTGGGTGAAGCCGACTTCGGTGAGGACTTATTAATCTTCCACTTGTGCTAAATGCGGATTCTGAAGCAACGGTGGAAACAGGAAATGCCAATACATCTTTTGCTATCTCTTGAAGTGTCGGATACTTACTTCCATTCGTCTTCCACCACATCAACAAATCAAGTTCTACTTCCTCAGGCAAAAGATTTTCTTTCAAATAGTTATCCAACTCCGCCAATTCATTTGAGCTATCATCATTCTCTCTAGCTTTGGATTTAACTATGGATATGAATTGTTTGAAATTACCAGAAGAACACTCAGATGACAACCCCGAGCTGAAAGAACATGAACTAGAACCACCGCCTACATATCAATGTAAATCAAGATAAATCATTAGCAATTTTTGTTTATTATAACAATTAGAAATAACTAATGTGACTATACCTTCATAGTAATTTTTTCCACGTGAGTTTGTAGATTCATATTCTCTAAAAAAAGCTTTGACGGACTCCTCAATAGCGGTAAACTCGTCATTCGCCTTTTCTTCACCATATAATGCAGGCATAAGCAACTTTACATACTTTAACTTGTAACGTGGATCTAAAACCGCCGCCATCCCCATAATCCCGTGGATTACAGACCAATATTTATCAAACTTGGGAATCATATTTTTTTCCATCGATCTAATCACATCAACTCGAGACTTTGACCATTCACACAAACTAAAACTAATCTCACATATCAAAGGGAAAAAGACATTAGCAATAGGATACTTGTTACCGGAAAACAAAAGAGTTGCCCGACAGAATATTTGTAGCTTGTCGCATATCACCTTTGCAAAGTCCCAATCAAGGTCCGTAGGAAAACAAGTATAACTTTTCTCTCGTGCCTTTAATCGCATGAAAACATCTTTATAAGGTATAGCAACATTAAGCATCAAATAAGTAGAGTTCCATCGAGTCTTGCAATCAAGTATCAGTTTCTTTGTGTATTCCATTCCTAATTGATTAGCCGCTTCCTCAAATCTTTGTTGCCTCTTTCCTGTTGCTGACCAAAACGAAACACTATCTCTATTTTTTGTCAATCCCTTCCTGAATAACAGACAAGCCATCTTGAACAATCAAATTGAGAATGTGTGCACAACAACGCATATGAAGCAACGCTCCTTGCCTCATGAGTCTTCTCAACGGAAGCTTCTCTAGTAACTTGTTAATAATTGCATCATTTGTGGTGCAATTATCAACGGTAATAGTGGACACTTTTCTATCAAGATTCCAATCACATAAACAATCATGAAGAATCTCTGCAATAACTTCAGCTGTATGTGGTGCAGGCACATAAATAAACCTGTTGAAAATTAATGTTTAATATAAGTATAAATAAAAATACATTTAAACTAATTATGCTCGTACAATAATTAAGGTTTACCTCATGATTCGGCTTTGCAAGTTCCAAGAATCATCTATAAAATGTGTAGTCACCGCCATAAACCCTTTTCTTTGATGGCTAGCTGTCCACATATCAGTAGTTACTGCTACTCTACTTGAGATCCTCCCCAATAGCTTCTTAGTTTTCACTCTTTCATATTCATAAATCTTTAATATGTCGCTCTTGATTGTATTTCGACATGGAACCTTAAAGATAGGTTGAAGGCCTTGAGCAAATTTTCTAAAACCACGGTGCTCCACCATTGTAAGAGGATACTCGTGCACAATAACCATCTCCGCGAGATCTTTCCTTGATTTGTCTGGATTAAAGACGTAGTTAGAGAGATATGATGAACTACCGTCAACTTTCTTTTGCTCCTTAACCAAGATGCTTTGTCTTATATCTTTAAATTTCCGTTGTGGACAAATTTTAATATGTTCCCGTAAATGGCTCGTGCCGTGTCTGCTACTTCCTGCTAGCTTATTCTTACAATAGTTGCATTCCGCCTTAATTAGTTTATTCGCTTCCATCTTTTTAAAATGGTTCCAGACAATAGATCTTTGTCTTTTAGAACCAACATTTTCACCATCTTCCTCATCAATGATATTCTCAGCCTCACCTTGGGTACTAGAGTTAGTTGGTGGTGGTTCATTAGAATCATGCATCCCTTGGCTGCTTCCTTCAGCAGTGTTTGAAGCAGATTTAGCACCTTCTCCTTATGAATCCATATGAACTGAAACAAACATACAAGAATCAGTCAAAAAGGATAATTAAATCTGTGAAAAAATCAGCCCAAAATCAGTGAAAAAACCAGCACTAAATCAGCCTTAAATCAGTGAAAAAACCAGCCCTAAACCAGCCCTAAATCATCCTCAAATCAGCCCTAAATCAGTGAAAAAACAGCCCTAAATCAGTGAAAAAACCAGCCCTAAACCAGCCCTAAATCAGCCCTAAATCAGTCAACAATCAGAATATCAACAATCAACAACAAATCAACAAATTGAGAGGACAGTCGAGAGGTCAAAAAACGAACCCGAAACCGAGGGAACAAGTGAGAGGCTGTAGCGTGCAAGATCAAAAAACGAGAGGCAGCAACAGCGCAGATCGAGAGGCAGTCGTTCGCTGGTGGTCGCCGGTTGTCGTCGGTGGTCGCCGGTGGTCGTCCTCGTTGAATGGCTGGAGGGATCGAGAGGCTGATTTGGGTTTGGGTTTGGGAAAGTCTGAGACGAGAGACAAAACGAGAGGGTGGCTGCAAGATAAAAAAACCCTAAATGACATTTAAGCCTTTATATTATATATATATATATATATATATATATATATATATATATATATATATATATATATATATATATATATATATATATATATATATATATATATATAATAATTAAAAATTAAATGAAGTATACATATCGGGTACGGGTTAGGTCGGGTGTAGCTATACCCGAACCCGAACCCGAAACCGATAAAATACCCGAAAACTGTAACCGAACCCGACCCGATACCCGAAATAACATACCCGACCCGACCCGAAAATTGTCGGGTTCGGTTTCCCCGTCGGGTTCGGGTTTTTTTGCCATGCCTACCAACATATAAACCGAAACCCGAGTTGTAGGTTGAGTCCACTCACCTTTCAACTTCCGATCCTTAACTTAGTGAGCTAGTATCACTGAGTATCCTTCCCAGTTCCTGTCAACAAGTATACCGAGTTAGTGATCAATCCACCGAAATGTCAAAATTGATAATTTTAACCAACCGCAACCTAAGGCTCATAAAATACATATTTTATGGCAACATCAACTTGCATAACAAATACAATTCCCCAATTAGTCATTTATAACCATATAAACCGTTCTATCACTAATTCATCCAAACGGGCCAAAAACCCGAACATGACTAAATTACTTCTACAATTCCATCAACTAGCACACAACTTCTAGACTAGCAATTCACCATAAACTAGCAATTCTATTGAGTATATAACTATCACAATACAAGTATCATACTTGCACAATCTCTAGTTAACCATTTTGACCCAAACACCAATTAGATCAATTCACACAATCATCTATACTAGGTTTTCATCATCCATAACTTACCAATAATTATTTCACAACCTAATAAACAATTCCATCCATTCAAACATCAAGAAATCCAAGATTCGTCAAAACCCACCTTCAACTTCCACCATTAATGGAGGTTGAAGGTGATTTTCACCAAATCTTGTATTCCTTCAACCATCTACCATACAAATGATGTAAAAGCTTGTATAAACACATAAAACAACATCCATATCAAGATTCCTCCATAAAATACTAACAATCACAAACCCTAGTTTATGCCATAACTCAAGAACAACAAGAACAAGTAGAAGAGAAAGTGTAGCTTACTTCTAGACTTCTTTTACACAAACACTAGTGTAATTTTCGGACCAAGGGTGAGGATTTAACCCCAAAAGCTCAAGAACAAGTATATGGGTTTTAAGAGGAAGAAAGCCAATGGAATAGTGGATAGGGTTTTTCAAAAGAGAGAAGTGAAGAGGGAGTTACCCACCTCTCTCTCTTGGTCGGCCAAACAAGGGTGGTGGGACCCCCTTGCTGTCTTTTCTTTTAATTTAACAGTATATGTCTGAAAAGTCCCTTTATAGCTAATTTATTTAATATAGCAAACGGACTCCAATTTTTAAAAACGAAAGCATTTCTGGAAACGATATTTAACAAAGAATCCAAAGATATAAAAATCACGTTTTCATTCCAATTATATCACAAGTCGGGTATTTTAACCCCTTGGTTAAAATACCGCAAAAGACAGCAGGCTAATTAAATTAACTAAGCATTTAATCAGATAATCATTTAATAAGATACCTTAAGGTCAATAAACTACTAGGCCGGGTTTTGGGATGTTACATTAGATCTCTAAACCAACACTCTGATACCACTGTAGGGTTTCACATGCATCTAGCAACTGATAGATCCATAGGACCGACCTCCTAGTTTACTTGGTTCGAACCATATTGACCAAGAACATGAACTTGTTCTTGACCGGTTAAAACCAACTAGCTGATTTAATCCCTAAAGCGGAAGTGGGATTAAACCTAATCCTTAAACCCTAAATGATTGGGATGTTGGAAATCTATATTAGGTTAACAAGAAAGAAACCTTGTACGAAGAACTCGAACACACACATAGCTTGTGTGGTTCGTTCGACCATCAACCAAAGAACCCTAGGGTTCTTTGGTCGAATTCGTCCAAGAGGGGAGTAGGGAGAAAGATGTTTCCCAAAACATACCTTGCTGTTTGCTTAAGATAGATCCACTGATGATGAACAAATCGAGTGATCTTCTAGTTGATCTAAGCAATGAACTTGTTCTTAAATACTTGAAGAACACGAAGAACACAAAGGCTTGTGTTGTGTGTGTTTCGGCCGAAGCCAAGGGGGAGGAGAGGGAGGATTTTGTGTGTATGTCTAAGGGGTTTTAGGGTTACCATAAGCCTCTTATTTATATACAAATAAGTTACGCTTAGAACCCTTTAAGTTTAATTAATATTAGATCTTTAATTAAACCTCCTTTTAACACTTCCATCTCTTATAGTTTAACTAGTTTATTATTGTTGCAATTAACTATTAAATTTCTAGTATTAATACACTAATAATTCGGTACCCATATACACGAATTATATACTTGTATTTATACTTTTAATAATTAATTATATAATAACCTTTATATAATTTATACAACAATATTATCTAATTACTATATGATATAATGAATTTAAATCATATCATGGATAATCCTTAATTAACACATTGTATATTTACTCAACTAGTAAATGTACAACTACTTGTATTAATTTGTCAGTTAAACTAATCTAGCAATAAGTTAAACTTAACTTTATACTTAACTGATTCATAATGACTATTATGAATCATTCCTCTTCGTAGTATCATTGCTTATCTTGCTCGTATTATATGCACTCACCGGTGTGACCCTTAAGTGTTTCGTAGGCATAGATGTATCATCATAGGTTGACTAACTGTGCACATAAATCCTTCAATATATATATATATATATATATATATATATATATATATATATATATAAAGGGTTCATGCGAGAACCATTAATATTGCGAGAACTACTTTCTGAGCGCTAGATTAAAAAATGAGTGGTTAAGATCACCGGTGGCAATCTCGTAAATAAGTATAAATTTATACCTAAAAAATAAAGAGTAAAAGGGTATAATGGGAAAATCATTTCATGTAATTAGGGTATTAATCCCTTTCATTCCAAAACTGCCAGCCTTAAAAAGTGGCTTCTTCCTCTCTCATATCTCCCCCACGTAATCTCTCCCTTTTCAAATCTCAATTCCGAATAAAAAAAATGGTGATCCATTCAAGCAACAATCGCACCACCAATCAGTAAAATAAAATCCAGACAAGGGATACCAGATTGACGACGGGAATTTCTCGAACATAAGGGTAAGCATATCGACGTCGACAAAGGTTAAAATCGACGGTGGCAGATTCATATCATCCTCTACTCCATTCCCATCGGTGAAGAAGGTAACGATGAGGTCACAGTCATTTGAAAGTGTTATTTCTAGTTCTATGGATGTAGGCATGCTTCAGTTACTTTTGTTGTGGATGATGCCAATGAACATTGAGCCGTAGTCATTTGAAAGGTATACTAGTATTTATTTATTAAAATTGTTTTTGTTGGTTAAATATTTCGTATTAGCAATTCTACAAAGAATTGAAGTCTGATACATACAAATTATTTCCAAGAATTAGAGATTCAAATGAACCAAAATTAAATGCTAAAAAGGTTATATTTAATTTCGAGTTCAATTTGAGTGGATGTTTCGAGAGACAATGGTTGAGCGGAGGTTCTGGATTTTGATGATGAATTTTGTTCATAGATATGATTTGTTAATTATTATTATAATAATTGCTATTAATTACATTCCATGTATACTTGCCACGTACCATTTTCTTCCTTCATATATTAGTTATTTTTCTTCTTCGTCATTGATTCCGACATAAATATGATTTTGTTTCTTCTTTTTGCTAGCGGTTCCATGTTGCAAAAAAAGCCACCCTCCGCGCCGGCGAACACCCAAAATGTTGATGGTGTTGATTTGGGTGAGTTCCCGATGATATTACTTATAACATTTTGTTGAAATGTCATTGTAAGTATGGTGATTTTGAAACTCTTTTTTAATTAATTTTGGTTGATTTTCGTATAATATAAGCTAATTTTATAATATGCAGATAAAATGTTGGCTAAAAAGAGAGTGAGTAGGTTGTAAGTCGTCCCTTACTGTACTCTAAACTAAACTGTTATATGCGAATTTTTACTTATTATTGTAAGAATATTGTTTTTCATTCCTATTCAATTATTCATTAAAATATCTTTTTAAATGGTAAAAAATTGTTCGTTTGCAGGTCTAAAGTCCCGATCAAAATGGGTAATTATTAGTACGTATAAGAGTTGTCGGGTTGTTTTACATGCAAAAACGTTTGGGTTTGATTTGTTCATCAATAATGCTTGAGTTTTGGTTTAATTGTTTGATGTAATATTGGTTTTTTGGTTTAATTTAATGTTGTGTTAGCTATATTTGTATTCGTAGTTGAGATGTCAAAAGCTATAATGATGGTTTAAAATAAGAAGATCAACTGCTCTAACATTGAACAAATGATTAGTGTTCATTAACCAAGGTTAATAAAATTAAATAAGGTTAATAAAATCTGTTCATCATTGAATACATTAAATAAGGTTAATAAAATTTTTTGTATGAGTCTAAGTTTCAATTCATAGTTTGTAACTTTGTTCATTCGTTCATCATTGAATACATTAAATAAGGTTAATAAAATTCTCTGTCAGACTTGTTCATTATGTTCATTATATATATTGTAGATTTGTTCATTAGTAAATCTGTAAATTTTGCAAATTGAACACATTATCATTATGCTGAACAGGTTAAATATGGTTAAAAAATTATTAGTTATTTTTAGGCGTTCATCAATGAACACATACGAATTGCGAAAAGAATTACAAATTACCAAATTCGGATCCTAAAAAATAGGATTGAGGTTAAAAATGAATTAATTTAATTAAGGAAACTGAATTTAATAAAAAGAATTTAGTGTGAAAAAGACTACAATACCCTTTAGATTAAAAAATATAATTAAGCAAAATGATTGGCTAGAAAGTGGTTCTCGCAGTTCTCGCAAATTTAGTGGTTCTCGCATGAACCGCTCTATATATATATATATATATATATATATATATATATATATATATATATATATATATATATATATATATATATATATATATATATATATATATATATATATATACTAGCTACAAAACCCGCCCGATGGGCGGATATGCTGTAAATTTTAGTATGTAGAAAAATGTCCAAAAACTTTATATACTTCTAAATGACATAATAATCGATAGATATGATAATGATTTTGTACAAAAAAATGGTAAATGAAGAAATGTTACATATAAATGTTACATATAGTTATTTGTTTCCTTCGCTGATTGATCTTTTAAATATTTATTTGTTTCCTTGTATGTAGGATCTTTTAAATAGTTATTTGTATGTACGATCTTTTAAATAGTTATTTGTTTCCTTGTATGTAGGAAGCCGTATATGGAGCATATGAATGTAGACCGTAAGCCGTACCAGATTCGTTTGCCGTATATGGATTATATAAATATGAATGTAGACCGTAAGCCGTACCAGATTCGTTTGTATTAGTGCAAATGACGTGGACCAATCAGGGAATTCCAAGTGGCATTATGGACGAATAGGAATGCTTGGAATTGCCATGGTGTCAAACCCTCTTCAAATTTAGGCCTCATATATAGGGTAGGATTCAATTTCAAAAATTTATAATACAGTTTATAATTAAAAATTATAATTGTTATTTAATTTTTTTAATGATAACGATGGCATTGATAACTAAACTCTTTATAGTTATTGACGTGTCAATTCATTGTGTTAAGATTAAAAATATATTAAATTTGAAAGATAAAACCATTTAGACTTCAATTGGGTCAAATGAGGTCAACCAGAACCCGATAAGGTAAAAACGTCTAACTGGATGCTTAATCTTATAAGGAACTGAGTTGATTGGGTTGGGTTAAAAATATCGGAAATCATCATAAGACACGAATACTTCCGACCTGACTAGCGTAATCGGGTTTGGGTACACGTTTCAGTCGAGTCGAATTAACTCTTTGGGCAAACGACTTCATGAGTAACTTCAACAAAATTACTAAATTGCGTACTGCAAACGTAATTGTACAAAATTTAAGCCATGATAATATCCAGAGTTAAATTTCTTCAGTAGATAAAATATTACACAGGATATCTTAACCGATATATGAGGCCTAGGTTTGATCTAATTTTGCCAACTATCAATTTCGAGCTCTCTGATTCGTCCAAAATGACACTCATAATTCTGCCCTTGGCCATCTCTAACACTCCCAATAGCCTAGAAACGGTTGTCCTCCTCGTGCAGATTAACAACCTACACGATATTAAAGGAAATTACATTAATTAATTGGGATATTCACGCTATTTAATGTATTCAAAGATTTGAATTTACATCCCAATATTTGAATAGGTTCCCAAAAATACCAGATGCAGTATGATTTTACTCCATATTGTGAAACAAAATCATACTTTTAACTCTTTCCTTTTTCAGTTTATGAATTCCATTTAATACCGAGCCAATTTTTAGCGCTTAATACTGGACATTTAAATCAAATATACGTATTAAAATATCTTATTTTTAAAAACTTAAAAAACATTTTTGTTTAAATCGCCTATTTCATACATAAGTTACACGAAAATTTTCATCTATACAGTATGACTTATAAAAGTCAAACCGTTTCTATAAAGAAAAATGATCGTGTATCCCCATTTAAAAAGCTGCCAACTTTAAAAAGGCTAGCAGATTTTAAAACATTAAATACAAAATTCCTAAATAAGATAACTACAAGGGATTACGGAATTTTGAAAATATCATTAATCATGGCAACAAATTAGGCGATATTAACTACCTAAATATTTACCATCTATAAGATTTTGATAACCATGTAACCCTATTTAAACCATACACCCAACTTATTGTACGACTTACAGTTTTCGTGTAAACTTCGTGAAAACTCCGCAGTACTAAGCATCATAAGGTAAATTTTTCGTGTAAACTTCTTCATCTATAATGATAATCGATGAACAAATTATAGGGATTTATCTACGCACCATGCGACTGATCAACCACTTGGGTCGACCTCCTAGTGTACTTGGTTCGAACCATGACTGACCAAGAACATGAACTTGTTCTTGACCGGTTAAAACCAATTAGCTGATTTAATCCCTAAATGCGGAACTGGGATTAAACCTAATCCTTAAACCCTAAAGGATTGGGATGTTGGAAATCTAGATTAGGTTAACAAGAAAGAAACCTTGTACGAAGAACTCGAACACACACACATACTTGTGTGTGTTCGTCGACTACTACCAAGAACCCTAGGGTTCTTGGTTCGACTTCGAACAAGAGGAGAGGAAGAAGAGTGTTCCATGAATCATACCTTAGGTCAATGCTTAAGATAAGTCCACTGATGATGAACACGACGAACGATCCTCTAGATGATCACTTGCAACGAACTTGGATCTTCAAGACTTGAAGAACACAAAGAACGAATGAAGAACACGAAGAACGAAGAACACCAAACTTGGTGTTCTTGGTGTGTTCGGCCGAATAGGAGGAAAGGGGCAAGGGTTTCGGCTCTTTTAGGTGTAACCTAATAAGTGATGCCTAAGCCCTCTATTTATAATAGATGGACTTTCACTTAGGGCCCTTCTAGTTTAATTAAGATTAATCTCTTAATTAAACTTATCATTTTACACTTCCATCCCTTATAGTTTAACTAGTTTATTATTGTTGCACTTAACTATTAAATGTCTAGTATTAACACACTAATAATTCGGTACCCATATACACGAATTATATATACTTGTATTTATACTTTTAATAGTTAATTATATAATAACCTTTATATAATTTACACAATAATATTATCCAATTACTATATGATTTAATAGCTTTTAATCATATCATGGATAACCTTTAATTAACAAATTGTATATTTACTCAACTAGTAAATGTACAACTACTTGTATTAATTAGTTAGTTAAACTAATCTAGTAATAAGTTAAACTTAACTTTAATACTTAACTGATTCATAATGACTATTATGAATCATTCTCTTCGTAGTATCGTAGCATAACTTGTTCGTATTACATGCACTCACCGGTGTGACCCTAAAGTGTTTCGTAGGCATGGATGTATCATCATAGGTTGACTAACTGTGCACATAAATCCTTCACACTCCCACTTGTACAAACTTATTTCGTCTATAAATTTTCTGTAACATTTATTCACTTATCAATTTTTGTACAAACTTATCATTACAGCTATGAATTCTTATGTCAATTTAAAAGTATTAATATTTGTGGTTATTTTTCTTTAATATATGTCTCGAAGCATGCCCGCGCAGTCGGGGGGCTATGAAGCTAGTTGTCTATATACAGATATTATGCCTTAATTATATATATTTTTTATATACTAAAAAATATCGTGCTTAAAAGAAAAGGAATTACTAGAAAATTAAAAGGACAGACGTACTAACTTATTTTTTACTAATATGAGATAGATTATGACCCGTAAAAAATCACGGGTTGTCGTTATTTTGCTGAGCGTAAATTTATAAATACAATTATAAATTGCTAATTATATGAAGATTATATATACGATAAGAAAATTATAAAATTCTTCTATAATGTAAATTATAATTGCAGCTTAAAAAATATATAGATTAAAAGAAAATTTTAGAATATTTAGATGGTAATGAATTTCGGGGGTTTAAAGCTATGGGGATTTCAAAGTTAAAGCAATTTTTCATGTCTATTTACCATTTGGTTAGTCAAATGGTTCGTCTAAGTTTTACAATACAAAACACATGAATTATGTTAAGAAAACTAATACCCAAGGTTTTGCAGCCTGATGGTACTAGTGTAAGTTATAAGGTGTTGTCCATGACCTATTGGTTGGGTTCAAGTCTCACTATGGGCTAAGAAGTATATATTAGTTGCCGTTCAAAAAAAAAGTTAAGAATACTAATAAAAATAAGTGTCACAACCAATAAAAATATTAAATTACGTTTTGACTACTAATCAAGTCAAACAAAATACTATGTAAAGTGAAATATGTTAAGACTACTAATAAAGACTTATTTTTATTAACATTTCCAAAAAATCAAAAATATTATATAAAAACATTAGAGAATTATGTTTTGATTATTACTCAAGTAAAAAACAATATTAAAACCCGTGAATTATGTTAAGAATAGGTGTCGTTCAATAAAAAAAATGTTAAGAATACTAATAAAAATATTTAAAAAACCAATAAAAATATTAAATTGTGTTTTGACTACTAATCAAGTCAAACAAATTATTATGTAAAATGAAATATGTTAAAACAACTAATAAAGACTTATTTTTTTTCACTAATCCAAAAAATAAAATAACTACATAAAAAAAATAAAGAATTATGTTTTGATTACTACTCAAGTCAAAAACAATATTAAAACCCGTGAATTATGTTCAGAATACAAATAAATTCTTCCCACAAGATTTTACTTGTCTAGAAGAAGTTTGGAGATTAATTCTATTATTTGTCCAAATTGCAATTCGGGTCTGGGAACAATTTTCCTCTCAATTTTCGCAGAAGACATATGTTGTAAGGTGTATAAATGGTGTGACATTGTCTATTTTCAATGCAACTCATTTAAAAGTAGCACTATGGCAATTGAGCGGGTTTTGACCCCGATTCGATACGAACCCACAATAATTAAATGGGTTTGGATCATAGTTTGTGATTTGTTTACCCGCTAACGACCTGTACCCTTTAACCCTTTTACTAATAGGGTCGGGTATGGATCAACACCGATTTGATCCGTTTATAAACCCGCCCCGCATTAATATTTGAAAAAAACTAATTTATATTTTTCATATTTATGGTTTATCTAATTGTCCTCTTTCAAAACCAATATAAATTAAGAGTTAGAAGTTAGAAATCACAGTTTCAGTTTTTCAACTTTATTCATCGACTTGCTGCTGAGTTGATGTTAACTACCAAAATTATATATAAAAGGTTTTCCTATAATTTGACATATGTTAACATGCATTTAATGAGTTGATTTTTTTCTTAACTACTTTAATTTGACATTAGTGAACTATTAATTATTATGTGTCATAACAGATATGATTTTTGCTGACACTGAGAAATGAAGAAAATATTCAAATTGACAACTAGTATACAAATGAAACTCAAGAATCGTGTACGCTAAATGGTATTTCATCCTATATTTCAGTCCTACTCATAATGCTACTCATGTACTAAACTTGACACGCGTCATCTACTAATTCTCTTTTCTCTTAACATCATTTGATTTTGACACTTGTTATTATCAAATAGGCAGGATTATACGTAGGACTAAAATATTAAATTCCTTCAATAGATAAAATATTACACAGGATATTGTCTATATACAGATATTATGCCTTAATTATATATATTTTTTATATACTAAAAAATATCGTGCTTGAAAGAAAAGGAATTACTAGAAAATTTAAAGGACAGACGCACTAACTTATTTTTTACTCATATGAGATATTCCATATTTACCCAATATAAAGCCGAAAAAACAAAAAATATGACGCCAATTTTTCCAAATGAAAAAGCAAAATTCCACCATTTTCGTGTATAAATAGCGTAACCATAAACCAGTTCCTAATCCATTCAACCACTCCAATCATCTTCTCTCTCACCTCTCATCCACTATTCAGGTATTCATGACTACTATTCAAACAACTTCTTCAATGGCTCCGTTATCGTCGCCGGTGACCATACAACGATCGCCATTGCACTCACCGGTAACGTACTTGTTTGGCGGCCTTGCTGCCATGCTTGGTCTCATTGTTTTTGCTCTGCTGATCCTCGCTTGTTCTTACTGGAAGCTCTCCGGCGACGGCGAAAGAGACCTTGAGGCCGGAAACGGGATGGTGTCCGTGACGGAGACTCAAAACCCGTTAATCACAAAGAGCCCCCTGTTTTCGAAGAGAAGTATTTAGTAATCATGGCCGGACAAGCGAAACCCACGTTTTTGGCAACACCCATTTCAAGCAGAACGTCGTCGTTTGGCAGTTCCACTTGCCTGAGCAATTCCACGGTTTCAACGGAGACTTCGTCGGTGTCGGAGGAAGAAAAACAGGGGAGTTATGATCAGGTACATGTAACACCATGAGACCGCACATCAGCTCCCTTAGTTTTTGTTTATTTTTTTCTTTTGAAATTTTTGTTTCGTTTCCGAGTTATGGAAAAGAATTCTAGAAGTCATCATTCTGTTTGAGCGCTGGTGATTGCGGATACATAGTAGATACGGTACGGGCTTTTGTAGATGATCATAGAGTATCGTATAAACTCTTTTTGAGTAATGATAGTTTAATGAGAACGAAAGAAAAGTTTTCTATTTTCCGCCTATTTTATTTTTGGCGCATATAAATAGTTGATTGTTTCTGGATGGAAATTAAAGGGATTATGTTACAAAAGTGTAATATACTGTTAAAAATTGTTTATTGTGGCTATACTATTTTTGTCATTTAAGTTATTAATCTTTAACACCGCTTAATTAACTCACTTTGTAGCCGTAGATTCTTATCTACTAGAAAAGTAGAAAACTATATTGTACAACACCAGAATTTTGAAATTTTGGCTACAAATTGAATTATTTAACCGGTTTTAAGAGTATGGTGAATAGAAGTGGAAAAACAAAAGTAAAGTGCTTAATGTTAAGCTTGAGCGTCAATCAATGATAACTCAAAGCTTGAAACTGGAGCTCGGCTCGATCGAGCCTTTATTTTCAAACTCGAGCTCGACTCGATTAAATAATAGACATTTTCTAACTCGACTTGGTTATTAGTATAATATGGTGATTAACTCGATATTTTTAAGTTCGACATGACTCGACTTGGTTAGAAGATATATTAATCATTGCAATGGGTGAAAATTTAAAACAACACAATCTCGATTAGACTCGCGATATTTACGAGCTGGTTATTTTGATAGTCGAGATCGACTTGAAAGTCTGCTTGAGTAGTTTGACTCGATTTAATCACCTCTTTAAGCATGTACTATACGCTCTGTGAACAGATATAAATTTGTGAGTAAAACCTATTAGAAAAATATGTACTTCCTCCGTATCACAATAAGTGATACATTTGGAAAATCACGGAGTTTGAGGCAAAAGATTAAAGTAAGGTTAAAATATATATAAGTATAGTTAAAATATATTAAAGTAATAATTAGTGGATAATAGGTCCTACTTTATTTGAATAAAGTGATATTAATTAGTTTTAAAAGTAAAAGTAAGGGTATAAGGGTAATTTAACTTTATTAAAGTGGATAGTTAGTTGAAGTTGGATCCTAAATTTTTGCCAAATAAGGTAACTTTTGAAGTGTATCACTTATTATGATACACCCATAAATGAAAAGTGTATCACTTATTGTGTTACAGTGGAAGTATTTATCTTTTGTTAAGTAATTTTACATCAATTTTAGAAATCAAGGGTGTTAAAAATGGGATGGCTCGACCCCACCTGAACCCAATTAAGCTGATCGAGTTTATACGGGTTCATTGCTCCAGGTCAAGCCAACGAATTAATAGATCTAATGCATGTGAAATAGAGTAAAATTGCAAAAATCATCATTAATGTAGCTTGGTCAAATTGCACGTTGGATTCATGTGGTGTTGAAAGTGCAAGTGACTTCCTTCTTTTGGAAACCTTTATCTATTTTGGTCATTCCCGGATCACAATATTACTTAGGTGTTGTTTGCATTTTAAGAGGTAAAAGGTCTACAGTCTGCGGACCACATCTGCAGAGAAGATGTGGACCAAACGTCTGCAGTGTATAAGAACAAGACTGTTTGTTTTTTAATGTCTGCAGACTGATAAAAAAATTTAGTGCCGTCATTGGCGGTGGTGGTGAGGCGGTGGTGGTAGGTAGTGGCGGTGGTTCGTGGTGGTGGTGGGTGGAAGTGGGTGGAATGTAGTGGTGGTGGGTGGAAGTGGGTGGAATGTAGTGGTGGTGGTAGCGTGTGATAGGTGATGGTGGTGGAGGTGGGTGATAAAGGAGGTGTGTGATGGCGGTGGGTGGTGCCGGTTGGTGGTGGTAGTAGGTGTTGTTGATGGTTGGCGGTAGGTGGTGGTGGTGTTGTGATGGCGGTGGGTGGTGGAGATTGGTGGTGGTGGTAGTAGGAGGTGGCGGCGGTGGCAGCGGTTGGTAGGGGTGGTGGATAAACTTTTTGTTTTAGGTTTAAGTAAAATGTTTTCTAAACTTGAAAGATTATGGTACAAGTCTTTCCAAGTAGACCTCAAAAAAACTTTTCCTGCTCTTCTAACTTACAAAAAACAAACGATATTTTCATGAAATATCTTCCCACCTGCAGACATAAAACCTCAAAAAAATGTTTTTTTGTTAAAAAATCAATAAGCTAAAAGAGGGCACATAAACAAAACTTCCCACTCTTCTTATCTTACTTCTATAAATACAAGCTACAAGAAGCAACACCTAACCCACTAATTACCTCAAAAAAAAACAACTACTTCAAATCAACCAATCACTCATATGTGGGTTTTCGAATTCTCTCTTTCTACTTACTACAACAACAAAAAATCAACAAAATGATGTCTATACAGTCAACATCTTCCATGGCTCCTTCATCGGCCATGTCTGGTCAACGATCACCATGGCATTCACCGGTGCCATATCTCTTCGGAGGGCTTGCTGCCATGCTCGGTCTCATTGCTTTTGCTCTCTTAATCATCTCTTGCTCTTACTGGAATGTAACATCCAAAAATTCACGAAATTTTAAAAATTTTGTATACAAGATTTTAATTAAAAAGGTCCCATAAATAAATCCCAAAATAATTGTTTAACATTTAAAAATGTATTTAATGCGGAAAAGTCTTAAATGAAACTGAAGTTTTAAAATAATAAAAGCGTTCCACATCAGCACTCAGAAACGATACAGCGATCAACCATCCACCTTCTCTTTTCCTTTGCTAGTACCTGAAATGGGAGGGAGAGTTTGGGTCAGCGGGGAAGCTGAGTGAATAATCTCAAAATGTAAACAACTACAACATACAACACATGAGGGCACATAAGTAAACTCCTACTCAGATACTACTCAGTTAATTTCTCATTATTCATCTCTTTTAATTTGTATAGCGCGCTTGTGTGAATCGGGTCGAGAGATCAACCTCGCCCCTCTTCACACTAGAATGCCACTCAGGCTACCACTCAGATTATCTATTTACTTTTATGTTTTCAATTCATAACATAAACCACTCAGATAACCCTAACACATAGTAGCACAGAATGACTCTGTACCGGCTCGGATACTCGGCACGTTTGTCTCAGATCAGTGCTAAGTAAATGCAACAATCTGCAACTCAGATAACAGATCAATCACACATAAAGCAAAAGCAAATCAAACAGTTTACCACATAAGTCATGCACGTATCGTTATAACTGAATACATGGTGAGAATACTCACCTCGAGAAACGTAAGCTCCAACGGGTTCCCGACAGTCAAAAGTACAGCAAGTTATCTCCTAGACGGTCCTAAAACATAAAACGGATCCCCGAGTTAAAATCCACCCCAAGGGCTTAATTTAGAAAACTGGCAGCACTCGTCGGTCTCACGGGAACTGCCATAACTCCTAAACGGTTCCCTAGATTTTTCCCATATTTTTACCACGGAAACTAGGCAACCAGAACTACATATCACTGTGATACGGTCACTGGCCAAAACATATTCTAAGCGTCTCAAAACGGTGTCACAAGACATACATGTCGCACAGGTAACGTTCCTAACAGCAGTATATTAAAACAGGTATAACTTTTAAACCGTAAATCAGATTGACGAGAAGTTTGCGGCATTGGAAAACTAACTTAGAAAACAAGCCACCAGCGCGAGTCAAAAGTCCAAACGTTTAGTTTAAACCAGTCAAAAATAGCTGTGAACAGAGGGGTAGAATCTGCCAGAAAAAGTTTTGATGTAAAAACTTGATTTAGCCAACCCGACCCGTTAGCGGGGAAAAAAAACCCGAGCTTCCCAAAAATGAAAACCCGGCAGATTAAAACTCTTAAATTTTCCAAATATAAATGATTTCTAAAACTTGATTGCAAAAAGTTTCCCGATTGGGAAACCGAGAACCCTACAGGTTCGGTTTCCCCTTCGGTTATAAATTCCCGATTAAATATAAACGATAAAACACCCAAACCACCGAGACAACACGAGGCTCGGCCTCGACTGCCCGGTTCATCAATTCCAACCCGGGTCTCAAACAATAATGATTCCAAGACAATCTAAAGCCAATTGTAAACAACAAAGCGATTAGAAAACGAGACAACAAAAACTAACTTCACAACTAAACCAATCCCAACTCGGGTTCGGTATCAAACCATAAAAACACGTAGCCCTTAAAACCTTATTAGACAAAACAGGTTAGTCACGGGATCACTAGATTAAAACAGAAACAAAAACGGTTTATAAACGAGTATAACAATAGCACATAAAATCACTACGGCATCTTACTGTTTCGACCGTAACTCCCAAACCGTAAAACCGTTTAACGAGTGCTTGGTCAATTCGGAAAGATAACTCAGAGGGCTACAAATCTATGTGAGACGGCCCTCTCCCAATTCTTACTCTAAGACGTCTAAAAATAGCCCGCAACATGGTAAAGAAAATCGAGAAAAAGAAAAACGAATTGGAGAAGGAAAGAACACACTGCTCGAATTCTGCTTCCACCTTTACTCGACGCAGGCTGTTGATGCTCAACCGCCAAGACGCAAAGGATTGGAGCTGCTCGAAATTATGGCATGAGACCCGAACCAACACCCATCGATAGATAAGTAATATGATCGGAAATTAAGAAATAAACAGGAAAACAAAAGAATGACAATGGTACCTATGATCGATCGAACAGGAAGCCAAAGATGGAGACGCGGCAATTAGGGTGGAGTGAAATTACGGGATTCCTTCTAATGAAACTATAACACTCGTGGGCTGGACACGCAACAGGAAGCAACGAGCCCGCCACTAGCCTACCGAATTATTATGCTCACCAAATTGACCCTTCATTATATCGAATTTAAGCAGCAAAAAGAAGAAGGAAACGGACTCAAGAGTGTTAAAAGGATTAGGAGTTCGGTGAGACTCTTAGCCAAATAAAAAGGACCAAAAAGGCTCGATCAACTAGATGGAGATTGTTTGCGGGATTTAATGCCTCGGTTCGGCCTAGGCCTACGGCCGGCCTCACCCCGACGCAGAAGCTAGATAGCACTAGATTAATAACGGCTCAAGATTTAAACGTCGCGATATTAAATGTCTTAAAAAAAACTAGAACGTCACAATTAATTAACTTGCGTAACGAAACGTCACACCACAATATTAATCGACACAGATAATAAAGATCACACAAATGCATAATTTAACACGTCACATATTTATTTCACCATATAAATAATACACTAAGGTTTAATAATTAATAAAACGTAATTAAATTAATTTATAAAATTTGGGGCGTTACATGGAAGCATCGTGACAACCAGAGAGACCTTGAATCTGGAGATGATAGCAACACCAGCCCTGCAGATGATAGCAACGACAAGAAACCCGTTACATTTGAAGACAAGTATCTTGTAATTATGGCTGGACAGGTGAAACCGACGTTTTTGGCAACACCAATTTCCAGCAGAGCATCATCACTTGGTAGCAGCCGGAGCAATTCAACAGTGTTGGCGGAGATAGAGAGTGATAAAGAATGGGGGAGTGATTCTTTAAGTTAAGTAGGGTGTTTTACCGCTAACACGACTATTTTAAATTAAGCTAAGAGAAATGTGCATAAAATCTTTGGAAAATTCTTCTGCCAATATATTTGAATTTAACTTTTGATCATTAAATTTTACATAGATTATATTGTCAATCTTTAGGATGTAGTGATGTTTCTGGCTACTTTGGGGTACAGGTGGCGACATCCTACCATCCACGAATCCAATACGATAATAAACAGATTAAGGTTGAGCTAAAACTACGGCATTGGACTTGGAACCGAGGTTCATTAGAGTTATTCTATAACCCATATTGACTGGTATAACTAGCAGATCACGATTATGAATAACTCTATACCAATTGTTAGTCCAAAATAGTGTAATTGTGTAAGTTAAGTGTAGAATGAGAGGTTGAATACATTTTATCGAGAATACTGATCAAACAAAAGTATACAAGATAATTTTCAAAATCTTTCTTTATTAATCAATAATAATAATAAAGTACAACTAATTGCGGAATAGGTAAGAACACGCCAGCTAAATTACTTGAAGAGATAGACAATACCACAATTGTTAACTAAGACAAGTATTGATTAACAAATAATCGAATACAAGAACATACACTAATTTCCTACTGATTCAATTGATCAAACAATGTAATAGATATAGGTATCACAAATGACTATTCACTTTGCTTTGATGATTGCAAGTTGCATTGAGAGTAGAGTGCAAATCGTTGTATGAGTGTGTTTTTTGAGTATGAATTTGTCCATCACCTTCGCTATTTATAAGATTGGTGTTAGTCCCGTGATAAGTGAATAAATACATTTATACGCTTTTACTGACCAAATAAAAATTATGGTGACACTCAACAATCTTTTTAAACTTTTTCTTTATTAATCAATAATGACAAAACAAAGATACAAGTAGTTTGCGGAATAATTAAGAATGAGAATCCTAACTAAACTACTTGTAGGAGATAGACAATAACAAATACTATCTAAGACAAGTATTGATCAACAAATCATCAAGCACAATACCAGACACCTTCGTCACAGAGATTCAATTCTCAAATCAAGTAACATAATGCATCACTGGTTGTTCACACTCCACTCAAAGATTGATATCCGAGAAAGCTTTTAGCAAGTTGTGAACTTGTTGGGTGCACACAAAATTCTTTCGTTAAGTCTTCAATTTATAGTGCTTGGGAAGCGTGATCGCTAAGGAATGTACGAAAGACTCCACGTGTGAGGATTTCGTTGGTGCATAGGATATTTCATGCGACGAGCACTACTAACGGAATTCTGACAGTACTTTCTGTCGTGTTATGATCGCCGATATCTTCTAGAAGATTTGCATAGGATTTCCTTTGTCAGCGACATACAAACTTGTGCTTTACTTGTGTCTTTATGTGTCACTGAAACTTCGGGCCTTTGTACGCTTCAGATCGCCATGAGTCTTCGGATACTCATGCTTCTTCAGATGACAGACAGTTTCAGTGACCTTCACTAAGAGTTTTGCTTAGAGAAGTATTTGTCCACAAGGCTCAGCGTTATGTCAAGTGTACGCTGAACCTGCTACAACTATCTGGTCGGTTGATCAGTCTCTGATTCCGCACGGGGAACTGATCGTTGTTTCGGATGGTGTTCAAATAGTGTAGCCAGGTAACTGAAATCCGATCAGATCAGATTCAATTACTCACAATCTGAATAACTAATCTTCAGATTGTCTTCTAATTATTTGTCTTTTTGTCTTCATTAAATCTCTTTCAGTGTGGGATGCTTTCAGCGACCCAACAATTGGCATGAACGAATTCTAAGAAAATGTACGAATTATCCATGTGTAAAAATTTTGTTGGTTTTAAGGATATTTAATGCGACGTACACTACTAACGGAATTCTACTTTTTGTATCTTGTGTCTTTTAGTGATTCACTCAGATCTCCAAAGATACGCTCTCAGTGAATATACAGTTTCCAGTGACCTTGTATAATACTTGTATATTTCTTTAACAACTGAAGCTCCAATGACTAATTAATGTTTAGTGACCCATGACCATGACCATGACCCTTCAATGACTCATGAGTATTTAGCGACTCGTGAATCTTAAGAGTCTCATGATTGACCAGGCTTATTTCAACGACATTAAGATTGAGACCTAGTCTTTGCAATCGTCTTCAAAATTCAGAGTGGTATTGTCAACACACACTGAACCTACTACAACCATTTAAACTATTGATCACTCTCTGATTCCGCACACGAGGACAGTGATTGTTAACTCTTTGCTTGTTCAGATTATGTAGTGAAGTGATGAGATTCTGAATGTAGGAACATCAGAGTTTTAATCACCCGCAAGGCCGCAATATGAAACTCTCCTTTCACATTGTCTTCTAGTCTTGTTTGTATGTTTTCATTAAATCTACAGTAGCTAGGTAGGAGTTACTTTCATTGACCCAACACTCTCATAAAGGAAAAAATGTTCCCAAAAATTTGCCTGAATGGTGTTGTAATACTCGTATTAACTTTTTAACTCTTTTGTATTCTAGTCTAGCTCCTTGTTAGACATATTTTTATAGACTTCGCCGTTGTTTAAAAAAATGCATTTCACATTTTATATTCAAAAATCCAAAATACTCATTCACTTATTACTCAGCCCAAAACATCCCAAAAAGCTCCCTCTGGTTTGACCCCTCACTCACACCACACACGGCAGTGGCACACCATTATGAGATCCCACATCGGAAGCCACTTAGGAAAAGGTACATGGCGCCGCCATCATACCCCTTCCCTCTAATCGGAATTTAAATTAAGTGTATTCATTTCTCCCTCCCTTTCTCTTAAAAAAAAAGTACATACAATACACTGATTTGGAACTTATACAATGATGTAGTTTTCTACCATATGACGTATAAGTCTTGTATAACTAAAGAAAACTTCTTGAGTACCATTTTGTAATCTATGCACGATAACAAATACCCTTTTTTGGTTTTCAAAATATTTTTTGACAAATTAAAACCTTCAATTCATAAGTGAATGAAGAATCGATTGAGCATGCGATATAAATGGAATGATTGTGAATGTACGAAATGTATTTCTCATCTTTTAAAATTCGTATATACACATAAATAATGGCAGTCTAATAAGCCTCCATCTAATTATTCTTGTTATCATAAAACCTTCCCTTTTTCTTCTATGGGGACAAAAATGGTGGTTTTGGGAATCATAAAAAGTTAATGGATGATGATGAAATCAAACAATTTCAATTCACAATATATAACAATATTGTTTTCTCTGTTGGATCGGATAAGTTTAAACGATAAACAATACTCCTTAAGAATAATCTAAAATTTCTGAATTTGAATCAACTACTTGCTTCGGTATATATAGTTTCATTAACAAGTGTAAAAATAATTAAAAATATAAATTTTATTTTATGAACATGGTTTTTAACACCAGTGCCATCGGTTCCTCCAGTTGGAAATCGAAACCTTTTTCAAACTGACATGGATGGCACGCCCCCTTCAATAAGCTTCGTCGGTTCATTTTTTTCGGTTTGGAGAAGCAGAGAGCGATGGGTGGAGATGGGATGAGTGTAGTATTTAAATAAAAAGTGAGTGTTTTGTATGTGTATATTTTTCATAATGTCTAGGACCCAAAAATATAAAGTGAATAAGATTGACATTAGTATGTCAGTTGAGTGTCATTTGAAGTGTAAGCTGATTTGGTAAAAACTGAAATACTAGTGAATATCATGATGGGATGTAACCTACTAAGTGTCAACTTTATGAGTATGATTAACAATTAAAATTATGTTATATATGATGCAAGCAAAGGAAGGATTACTTTAGCTTTGCTAGAAATCAATGATGACATGCTTTATTAATTCAAGAGTGGTATACACAACAGCACTGGTGGGGTGCAATGAGTATGAGTGTTGATAGACCACCATTATCATTTATATATCGATCAACATTCTTTTACTGTATGCAATTTTATTCCCCATTTAGACGATTAAAGTATGCGGCAACTAGGGAAGGCTATTCTATAATGTAAGCACTATGATCGAGCATACATGATCCTAATGAATTATTAATCAAATAATTGAAATCTTTCACACATTGATACCCCTAAAAACATATATATACACATACACAAGTCTTCATTTGCCTAGAGCACCCATATCATATCCTTGGAGTAATTTCTTTATGAAAGTTTCATAAATATCCACTGTTCCATTAACTTGGGTTTTCTTTTGCAAAGTCTTATCCATTATTATTGGGGGCTGATTTTACACCATAATTTTTATTGCATTTATCACAATCAGTATAATATATGAGCTAAAAGTTGTAGTGAAGAAATAAATTCCTTATTTATTGACTACTTATGCTTCCTAATCAGTTTTTTAGTAAAATAAGAAAGAAACCAAATATTATCATATACAAAGTTTCTAAATATATGTCCAGATTTTTTTTAATGAATATACATGAAAGGGTGCAAGTAAAAAGCTTAGTAGACTGGATTGGATAGTTTTGTTGGTCTATTTATGCGCATAATCGACGACCAACACGAGTGGTAGATGTACACATAATTTTAAGTTTATCATTTATAAGCACAAGAATCTAACTATTTGGTAATAATCTAGTGGTAAGAGTTTTCGAATAACTTTCTAGAGATCACGGGTTCGATCCTTCATAAGTAAACATTTATCAGATGACCAGAGGGAGATTCGGAAATGGTCATGAAAATGGTTCGGTGGCGTATATCACGAGTAAAGTTCAGCCACCCAAAAGAGTTTATTATAACGGGAATATAGCACCAATAACTAAGCATGCTGAATGGTGTTCTTTCTTCTTTGTTGTTGATAGCAACTACACAAATGGATCTTTTTCTCAATCCATCGCCACTACTGGAACCAACCACTTAACGATTAAATAATGATATGAACCTTATAGACATATGCACCAATTCTGATGTAGACTAGAAAAGATAGAATAGATTAGAATATGTTGATTCAAAGAATACCGGAGTAATCTAACCAAAACTACGTTGATTCGAGAATACCGTGGGATTTGGTCTTCAAAACATGTTCAACACGAAGAACACAACTTTGGGAGAGAAAAACGAATTTCACAAAAATATTCCACTGATTATTCCAATGTGTAAAATACATTTTAAATATGGCCCAGAATTTCGAATGGGCCTAAAACGACAAACGGGCTAAAAACTGGCCTAAACTGTAACACCCGTATTTTTATAACATCGTTTAAAACATTTAAAATACATTTTTCCCAACTTAGTGCATATTGTCCAAAATACAGTTTAACAAAAACTTTAAAACCTTTATCAGAGTTTACAAAAATACGGTGTCACAAAGTATATCAAAACCATAGGCAACGGGATCTACCTATGAGCTCCCGAGCTAAACATCTCTAGGCCACTTCTAGTGCAACCTTCTATCACTTCAACCTGTTCCTGAGTACATAGCCACAAAACAAACATAGTACGTGAGACAAAATAGTCTCGTGAGATACACGGGTTTTAGACCCCAATAAAAATAATCATTCCATATGTATATAAACAAGTATATATAACACATCAATACCGACTAGTCACCCTATTGTGACCCTATCGAACTTGCTTCCCTAACAACATATCTAGTTATCGGGTTGCCCCCGAACTAACTAGCATCATACATATCTAGCTATCGGGTTGCCCCGAACTAGCTAAAGCACCAACATATCTAGTTATCGGGTTGCCCCCGAACTAACTAGAAACACTATCACATCTAACTATCGGGTTGCCCCCGAACTAGTTAGAAGCACTATCATATCTAACTATCGGGTTGCCCCCGAACTAGCTAGAAACGTCACCATGTCTAGTTATCGGGTTGCCCCCGAACTAACTAGCATCACATCACCTCATGCTTACCATCACTCATCAGCTATTCAACTCAAGCCTTCGGCAATCACATCAATCATCAAACAAGTTAGTTATCTAATAATAACTATATATATGTATATAACTAGTTCAACATAGTGTGAACGCACCCATATAGTCCCGTGGACTCGATCATAAGCAACCACATTTACTTCCTTCTCTATGACCCTAGGAGGTCCATTCTTACTTAGTTTATAAGATACATTTCTTATCTATCAGTATCATAATACTTTTATTTCTTCGTTGCCTATGATACATAATTATCACTAGTCACATCGTATTCCTTTTCATATATATCTATTCTTTACTTTTATTAGTAAGTCTTACCAATGGATTCTCATTACTACCAAATCATTTCAAATTGCTTTACTAATACATGTTTTATTAATAAAGACTTAATGTACACTCTTTTAATCATTATCTTAATTATTATGGTTCATTAATAAGGATTCCTTGATTACTTTAATTTATCATATTTACCTTCAAATTTATCAATCATACTGGACTTACTCCAGTATCTCATTCGACATACTTTCATACAATTTTAGTCACTATCTTCATCAAAACATTTATTAATAAAGACCCATAATATATCATACGTATTTATAAGACTTTATGCTATGTACCCAGTTTAAAAGTCTCATGTACTCACCACCTTAGCCATAGCTATATCCATATCGTATTTATCAACACGAATCCTTGCCTCCCGCCTTTGGAACATCTTCAACTTTTAGGTTCTTGCAACCTATTAACATAATCATCACAATTCTAGTTATCATCCATAACTAGACATCATTTAACATCGACATAATCAACCCCAACCACCAAGTTCACCAACTTGGTGGAGATCCACAAACCCTAGTTCATGAAACTACTTTCAAGATACAACTTAACCATAGATCCATGGCCTACATACTTCCTATGGGTGTTCTACACCCTCATTACCCATTTTTAACAGGATTCCAACCCAACACATTCAAAATCATCATTTCCCCCAAATCTTGTTTACAATCTAGCTAGGAGATGAAAATACCTTAGATCCTTAACAAGGAATGAAGATCTCCAAGGATGGTGGTGTTCTATGCCCAAAGAACACCCAAAATCGCCCCCAAGAGCTCCCAAATCGGCTGCACAAAGTGGAGGAGTAAAAATGAGAAAACCCTAGCTTTTTCCCGATTTATTGATGTCTGCCATAGTTCGCGACGCGAACTAGTTCACGTTCGTGAACTTCGCGTGTCCTGAACTCTTCCCGATCGCGAGCCAGTCGTGAACTTCGATTACCAGAAACCTCAAATCCCTGACCCGAGTTCACGATCGTGAACTATAGTTCACGCCGTGAACTCTGCAGCTCAGCAGGGCTGCAGTTTTTGACTTCCGTTTCGACCCGGTTTCGTCCATAACTTTTTCATACGGTGTCCAAACGACACGAAACCAATTCCTATGATCTTTAAATGATTTATCCTTATTAATCATATTTTTATAAAATTTATTTATTCACAAAATTTCGGGTCGTTACATAAACAAAGTTCGGTAATTTAAAGAAAAAACACAAAAACCAAAATTAAGTGTCCAAAACAAGGTTTATCATGTCGTAGCCTTCGTCTCAAGCTTCGATTGGCAGTTATTAGGCCTGAAACGGATATCCGAGTCAAAAGTTATTGCCTTTTCAGTGAAGCTCCTTTTCTAACACGATCATGGACTTCCATAAATAAAAGGGCCCGCTCTTCTACCATCAAGCCTGCATCAAATTCCCATATCCGGAGTTTGTGGTGATCAATTAAGCATTTTAGGAAACAAAGACTTTGCAAAGATGGGGGACTTGCATTATTTGCTCGGATTGACGTAATACATATAATACTAGCTACATAACCCGCCCGATGGGCGGGTATGCTTTAAAATTTATTATGTAGAAAAATCCCAATAAAAGATTATCAATTATAAAAATGTCATATTAAAGCTGTAGCTGTAATGATGAATTGATAGAAAAATCGATAAATTGAAAAATGTTACATAAAATTTACAAACGAAATAATACTTATTTGTAAACTACATTTGCTGTTGAATTAGTGTAATTCCCATCGATGTCACAACAAATGACCTTCAATCCCTTCTTGTTCTTAACTCGTGATACGGCCACATAAAGCTGGCCATGTGAGAATACCGGTTTTTGCAGAAACAATCCAACCTAAGACAACATCTGGCCTTGACTTTTATTAATGGTCATAGCAAAGCATACCTGAACAGGAAATTGCCTGCGATTCAATTTGAAAGGCATCTTGTTGTCGGAGGGGCTAATAACCATTCGAGGAATAGCACAAATTGTACCCACCTTGCCGCCAGATATTATTTTACCCTCGATTATATTTACCCCCATTCGTAATATTTGAAGTCTGGTTCCGTTGCACAATCCAGCTTTCTGATCAATATTCCGCATACACATTACCGGAGCGCCAATCTTTAACTTCAAGATATGCTGCGGGACACCTAACATTTTTATGCTGTTCAAGAAGTCAGTGGTGTAAAGATCAAGGTTAAACATAGTATCATCTTCATCTGCAGCGGAAACCGAGTCCGATGACTCGTACGTCTTTTCTTCTCCAGGAATCAATGAGAGCATATGTTCGTTTATGAGGTCAACCATTTCATGCGTGGGAGCAAGAATGGCTCTATCTAGAAAAAAGCTGGGTTGCCATAGATTATCAAGCAAATGAGGGTATGTTTCTGCAATAATGGCCCCAACGTTATCATTAGATGCTGGAATCAGCATGTTTTCCGGGAACTCTACTGACGACTCACCATCATTTTCACCACCTGTGTTTAGATAATATCAAAAAAATTCATATCATTAAAAAATCTACTGGAACGGTTTAACAAAATTTAAAAATAAATTATTCATATATGTTAAGACTTTATAATGTATGTTAAGAAATCAATGAAAATATGGTTTTTGCGAATTACCTTTCGATTGAAGATGGTGGTTGACTTTAACCGAAATCTTTACCTACAACTGCTGAATAAAATATAAACGATATAAAACTTATCATAAACGACAAAAAGTAATCATAAGCGAATATAAGCGAATAACTAATTTTTGGTTTACACAGAAACTGGCAAAAACTGCGAATTAACTTTCGAATTTTTGGTTTAATATAACCATAGAAATTGGCAAAAACTGCAAATTACCTTTCGATTGAAGATGGTGGTTTGTGGATGCAGGAATTCAAGTTATGAATATTTTCGTATAGTATGGACTTTATATAGGGGATGACAGTTTGAATTTTAAATTCCGGTCATGGTAAGTGATAATAGGATAAAAAAAGGAGTAGATTATGCAGGATTTTCAGTAATTCGGGATTAAAGTTGAGTCAATCTTTTACGAATTGTTAGTTGATTCGGGATTATTAAAAAGGAAGTAATTATAATTAGTTATTTGGTATTAAATTTAGATTGCTAATTAATTCTTTTTATTCTTTAGAATCAACTGACTTTTGAATTCGTTGATTATGACATGCTGCAGATAATAAATTCCTCATATAGTTGCATGAATTACCGGATTCACAATGACTACATACCAAAACAGAATCGGAGAATGAATGGATCTTGCCTGATATTGCGGGTTGACTTAAATGCTTGGAATGGACATTCTAGAATGTTGCAATGAATGAATGGACCAATGCCGTAATTACACGTGGCATTGTCCACTAATGGGAGGCCACCGTTGTGATGAGTTGGCAAAAGTTCAACATGTGTAGCCTCATATATAGGGTAGGATTCAAGTTATAATTAATCATGAAGAGTTGAAGCCAGTGGAACGTGCAATTATTTTTGTTACATTGAAGGTTATGATAGTAACAAGTTGAGGTTACAAGTGGGACTAGAGAGCGTCTCATGTGTCGCATATAATCATATTATACGTCACCCTTATGATTGTTTTTCCTATAAAGTTTGAATACCCTTATCCAGCTTTGCAACTATGTGTCAATATGTCAGTAAAAGAGATTCATATATTATGCTCGTACTACAAATTGTACGGATCAATGTATTGGTCACGTTCAACTTGGATGTAGGGTAAAAACAATATCACTTAGCAAACTCGAATTTATCTTGAAAACATATACTTCATGTGTGTAAACATTGAGCTAGTTACTCGAGGTTCTAACTTAAAATACATTAAACCATTCATCCAATAAATATTGAAAAGTTGCAAATCTTTTTGACATTGTGGCAAATCTCCAGACATTCTAAGAATAGGTTAATAAGGATTAATAAATAGTTAATGGATCAAGAGTCAACCAGCTTTTCATATATGGAAAGAACACTTCCGTGTAGTAGCCAATTAAAAATTGAATGCAGATATTTTTAGATGCCCAAATATCTTATGTTGGTAGATTATTATATGACTAATGTGCGATTTTTCTAATAATTAAGGGAGGTGACCTCATAAACACGTACATTATCACAAGAATAATTAGACAATAAAAAAAGTAAAATGATAATGACAGCCCTTAGGACTGTCAATAACAAGATAAAACTAATGTAAAACCGTCAATTGAATTTTAGGTACAATACTCTATCAATAAATATACAATCGTTTTATGCATGTTAGAGACAACCTAAGAGTTGTCATTAACAAAACCCATAAATAAAAGGGGAAATAACATGATGATATAGATTAAAAAATGAGATGATACAAATTAAAAATGTTGATTCATATACAAAGAACAATTCTTTCAATTACTGTTGATTTAAGGAATATTAATAATTAGAGTGAATTTCAAGAAACACAAATTTTGTAAAATTAGAGATACAAATCAACTTTCTTTCATAAAAATTAAAACTGAATGTTATTACATCAATGTTTGTGAAATCATAGCCTTATTTCTTTACTTGGAGGTGTCCAACCTTTTCATGAAATTATTATTTAGTTATATTTAGGGGTGCACATCCGGACCGGTTTTTTAACTGAACCGGTTTAAAAACCAGTATAAAACCGGTTTGAAACCGGTTTTATAGCCTAACGACCGGATCAGTTTTGTAAACGGCGGATCAAAACCGGATACCAATCCCCAAGCACAAACCGTATTCGAACCCGGTTTCAGAAAACCGGTCCGATCCGATCCGATTTGAAACCGGTTCTTGTCTAGCCCTAGTAAAACCGGTTCCAAAACCGAACCGGTTTGGACAAAACCGGTTTTGACCGGAGTTGACCAAAACCGATCCGGTTTTTTAATCTGGTTTGTGCACCTCTAGTTATATTCATCAACTGACACTACCTATAAGATATGTTTGTGGACTGGGTTACATAAAATTGAGTCGGTGGTTATTCAGGTTTATATGTCATCGATTCCAAATACAACATACTTTGTTTCATGAATAACGGAAATATGTTACCAGGAAAAAGGTGTTGCAGTAAAAACCAATGTGTTTGATCAGAAGAGGGGGGGGGGGGGGGGGGGGGGGGGGTTATTTGTTTATTTTATTTTATTTTTATGAAATAAGTTTCATCTTATCTATATATGGTTAGACATATTGCAAATTTTTATCCAAAAGTGGCATATTATTTAATGAAAAGGATGTGTGATTAAACGTTAAGTTCAATTACGAAAGGAAATTATACCAATAAAATGTTTAATATACCAATCGATCCCAGCCAATAGAACTCCTTTTTCAACTAATTAACAACAAACACAAACATCCATCCCAAAAATACAATTATAAAAGAAAAGTATGAAAAAAGTGTATGATAATAATGACAATTAAACTAGGGTGTATCAAACAGGAAAAATGGTAGCATGTAGAATATCCAGGTTTAGCCACCACCAGACTTTAGCGTGTTGCTCAACCTGCCATTTCATAAACAAATATTATCATATCAACATAAACCAAAACACAATATAATATAATTAAACAATATATAATCATAATTAAATATTATATACCAGTCTAAGCCCTCAAATAGACCTTCTCCTTTGATTGCAGAAGTTTTGAAAATAGACCATTGACGGTTTTTTATTTTGTGCAATTCCAATGACTCTGTCACAGCAGCATCATCAAGTGCACCAGGTAAATCCTATTCATTTATAACAATAGTTATTTGCTAATTTATAACTCATGGATAAACATGTTACTTGTGTCACAAGTTAAAGTCTAAACCTGCTTGTTAGCGAATATGAGTACAACAGCACCTTTTAACTCTTCCTCCTATTTTCACGAAACAATTTTGCGTTCAAAGAATATAACTAAAAAAAGAAATTACTAATAAATATGTTGTTAATTTACCTCTAAAATTGCATGAAATTCCTCTTTAGCAATCACTAGTCTTTCTGTGTCACTAGAATCGACCACATATATTATGGCTTGAGTATTTGGAAAATAGCATCTCCAGTATGGCCTAGAAATATCAGCTTTACTTGAGAAAATGCAAAATTAAGATAATTTCATTAAAAAAAATTAAAAAATAGAATTAGACACAATAGAATAATTGTTTTTGCCACAGGACTCGTTTGGGATAGAAAATGTGAGAAGAATCGAAGATCAAATCAAAAAGTACCTGATGCTAGTTTGTCCACCTGTATCATAAAGGACACACGATTTAGCAAGATATATTAAAATAAAGAGTTCAAGTAATAACCTAAGTTTAAGTGTATTTCATGCTTATTATAAGTAGCGATTGTTAATGCATGAATTTAAAAGTCAGATCAAGAACAATTGGCAAACATACCAAGATCCCAGACTTGAAATTTTATATTGTTGTATTGCACTGTCTCTACATTAAATCCGATTGCTGCACAGAAAATCTAATCAGTCAACAGTCAACACATCCAATAGACAATGCCATAAAACTAGATTTCTAAAATGCAATAATTTGACACTTCTGAAACTCTAGGGCATTTAGTTTACAATATTATTAAAATGCAAACGAGAAATTTGAGAAGAAAACCTACTTGGAATAGTGGAGACAACTTCACCCATCTGGAGCCGATCTAAACACCAAATCAATCACCAATTAACAATCAATAAAACAGATAACTTGCAGAAAAAGTTATAGAGAGCAAAAAGAGATAAGATCATACAAAGAATAGTGGTTTTGCCAGCATTGTCTAGACCTAGGACAAGGATCCGAGCTTCTTTGTTTCCGAAAAGCGAAGAAAACAATCTCGTAAACACTATCCCCATCTATTATACAATGCACTAATATTCTAAACCTAGAATGCAGATCAGATCGTTTCGCGCAATATCTCAAATCCTCTGCTGCAAAAAAACACATAATGATTTGAATTTACAAGATATTTAACAGAATTACTTACACGGCATGTGGATATAGATGATTTAGCCGTTTAATTTGCAGAAAACAATAGCAATTGTGTATATGAACGATTTTGGGGGGTTTTGGGATTGCAAAGCGTACCTTTGAAGCGGAGAATCTGGTTAGATGAAATTGAGGTATGTTACAGAGGGTTGATGGCGAAAAAAGTGAGATTTTGGGCGTGGAATTTGAAGATGGAGGTCTTGTTCGTCTCGATCTGCTCGGACGACAGTCACCCGAGTTTTCTATATTTTTTATTCTTCAGGATATGAAATCGGGAGATGTGGAAATTGGAATGATGAACAATGGGCAGATTTACAAAATTTCCCCTATACTATCTTATCATATGCATTTTTGGTCGGATAAATGTAAACTAGCAATCTCATATTGTCAAAAAAAGGTGATATTTTAAGTCAAAAAATCTTTTTCCATGTAATTGTGATTTGAAAAGTGCAACTGTCAAAATATCGTTTTCCATATTAAATTAGGGGGCTGATTTTATTCTAAATATTAACGATGAAGCAGAAAAAAGTTCATCCACTTAGAGCAGATAAAGATTACTCGACAGTGAAAAACGACACTCAGACATCTATTAAACAAGACCAAGAATTTGCATGATGCTTTATGTGTTTTTGAAGTTTAGTGACCAACAAGTTTTTGATCGCAGGTGGTGGTGCACCAGAAATTTAGTTATCAAGACAATTAGGTTTATGGTCTAAAATGTTGTTTGGGATGGAAAGTTTTCGTGTGAAATGTTTTTTTCTGAGGTGTATGAAGTTATTCCTTATACTTTAACTAAAAAACCTGGTTTGAATCCGAGGCAAAGTAGGGAGCAAAGGATGAGCGCGAAGAAAGGTCCACAATAACAAAATGTAGTGGATCACACTGGAAAGGTATGGAATGTGACAAATAAACAATAACATAACACGTAGATTTCCCATTTAAATTTACTTGTGTTAAAGAAAGCCGCCCCGAAGGCGATTCGCGAGAGAATCACACACAATTCCCTTTGAACGAGATGTGAATGCCCATGATTGCTACAGTGACTGAGCTACATAACGTACATGCTCATGATGAATTTAATATTGACGTTAATGGAAAAAAAAAGGGCAAATTAGTAATATTTTGGAGAATGTATTGCTTGTTAGTACTGAGCAATTAGTACTGGTGCTGCTACTTAGGGTTTAGGGTTGATCCATTTAGCCACACTCATATAAAAATAGATAGCTCATAATCATGTTATCTTTATCTAGATTAGTTGGGTCTTGAGTCATTTTGAGAGCTCGATAATATGAACAAAATGAATTAGAACTTGAAATGTGCAAGATATAAAGAATTTGTAATCATCCCCATCTTCAAGGATTTTGCATAATTAATATTAAATATATATAACCTGATTAATGTACAGGTTGTGTAAAACGAAAACAAAAACAGAAAATATAAGCATCTTAAATCCTTTCCAAGATGCTAAAGATGGAAATTATCTATCATATGAACAACCACATCTGCACCATCTGAGTTTAACCAATAGGTCTTCACCTGATTATTAATAAAATAACCATAATTAATTAACAAATATGGAGTAATTCATAAATTAATCTAGCTTACCTGAATAGTGCTATGTGCAACATATCGTTGTGTACTTTTATGGAAGCTAACATCCACACGTTCCCAAGGTTTTTGAGTAAGACCTCTGATCATTGCCTCTGAATACAGTACAAAAATATAAATGTCATTCAAAACTAATATTAAATATTTGATAATAAAATATACCTTCAAAATCCTCGGGTGAAACAACAGTGTCTTTTTGAACTGGTTTACTAGCCTCTTGTTGATCTTGCTCAGTATATACTACGTGTGGGTACTTCTCATTCTCTGATAGAAGATTTGACTAGAAAAAAATAAAAAAAGAGGAAAAAAAAGGGTTTTGTATTAGTAATGGAAATATTAGATTAATTAATAATATTCGGGCACATAGGTATAAAATCTACTTACCTTTGGAAGTTCATGTTGGCGGCGAATAGAAGATGTTTCCCATCCAACCATGTCTTTACAGTCAATGAAAGTCAAACATAAGAAAATAATAAATAAATAAAAGGAGAAAATTATTATGGGACAAAATGTTAAGAAACAAATTACGGTCATAATTTGCATTAGCATATGCAACACGGCGCTTGAAAGACCCTAAAGCAGAGCTGCAAAATATACAAACATTAAAAAGTTGATGGAAAACAAGAATTATTATTATATATTGAAATAAAATAAAATAAAAACTAACATGAATTTAATGTCGGTAGAATCATTGACCATGCGAATTAAAAGTGGGAGTTGACCATCATCATTATCAGTTAAGAAAAGATGTTTCCCGGATCTCCCGGCTATCCAATGTGCAGTTTGTGATGCACTTTTTTCAAGAAAAGGAACTCCACAAAGTAATGGGAGCTGTGAAATAAAATACATTTTTTTAAATTAAAAAATTAACAGAATACAAGTATTGCAAATGGTTTTTTTACTGAAATCAAAACGTATGTTTTAATTTGTATCCATGTAGTTTTACGGTACAAGTTTTTGGCATTGGGTCTTAAAAAGATGCTTTTGTGTCGTAGTTGGAATATTAAAAACATTTTAAATCAATTATGTTTATGTAACAGTTATCATTATATATAAATCTAACATTCTAAATATAAATTTAACATTTCTTAGTAAATTACATAAATCGTCCTTGTGGTTCGTATGAAATTATAGATTTTGTCCCTCGACTTTTTTTTATTACATGGATAGTCCGTAATTTTGAAAGTTGTAACACCATGGTCCCTGAAGCAAAAAAGGCCGTTAAGTTTTAGGGACCATTGATGCTACAACTTTCATAATCGGGGCCGCTGACTTTACAAATTTCAAATTTAGGGGTTGATGATGTTACAACTTCCAAAACTAGGGACTATCCGTACAATAAAAAAAGTCGAGGGAGGAAATCTATAATTTCATACAAAGTACAAAGGCAGATAATGTAAAAAGTTATCATTTCAGAAACTTCTTTTATTTTTTTGTAAAAAGCATCTTTTAATTATCCAAATGGACACAAAACCATCTTTTATTGACCAATTACACAAAATATTGTACAATGACTAAATTGGGACAAATGTAAAAGTACATTATTATATTAATCAAAAAACCCTATTGTAAAACATCTTAAATCTGCTAATACTAATTACTTATATCAAATATGATATCTAAATATGCAACTTAAACTTACCTGCCTATGTCCTCTAGAACCAAGATGTGGAGTTGCAAAAGTTATGAAATTAATAGGTTGCAAACCAGCAATTTTATCTTCATTTGAAGATTTTTCATACAATTTTCCAATTGCATATCGTGCAACTAAACCTCCTAATGAATGCGCTACAAATGAGATTTTGGATACCTCAGGCCAACGTTTAGTAACTGCCACCACCTGCAAAACAGATAAAAAAAATCTTAAGATATAATATTATTTGTTTAAAATGTGAATAATTAATTTGGAAATTGCTAAGAAAGTTAACATAATATATGTACACGTTTTCCCGCATATCATAAAGGTAGCATATTATACCAATTTTGACAATGTGGGTATAAAAAAGTTAAAATTTTTTGCCTAATGTTCCCCTAACTATGAGAAATTGGATTTATGTTACATTTCTTGATTATTTTCGCATAATTAGCTGACTGTTTGCTGACGATATACAAAAGAAAGAAACAAGAATACCTCTTCTGCCAACCTTTCACCCATACGGTCAACCCCATCAAAAGTCAAAGTGGATGAATTACATTCACTGCCTGCTCAACGTATATGAATCAACAATTATTAAAAATGTCTATGAATCAATCTTAATGAAAATGTATATTCTTGATTTTGTTACTTGTTTAAAGGAGACTTACAATGAACAATAACTTTATCAGGAAGCTTCTTGACAAATTGCTTAGCTGCATATCCCCAATCTGTAGCACTGAGTACAAAGCAGCACAACTACATCAAGATCTTATATATGCAGGAAGCAAGCAATCTTAATCTTGATTATATAACAACATTAATATATAGTCAAAAACTTGATAAAGGGGGAAGAACTATCAAACTTTGACCTAGAATTAGAAATGAATTCCTTTTCATAACAAGTTCAATGATGAATCACGATAAACAGAGACCTACAATCAAATCGATGCACTTGCAACATCTCAGTTATAATCTTTTAGGCATACGTATAGGAAAATTGCTCGTAAAATCGGTACATACCAAATTGTTAAAATTGAAATCACCTTACCTGCCGATGATTCCATTAACCATGATTACAAGGTGATCAGGTTGAATTTTGGTTCCAGCTGCCACAGCATCGAAGCCATCTTTACAGCTAGCGACATGATTATCGGAATCGATGACTTCCACTGCTTGATTCGTCTTATTTTGCTGGCTGATGAAGAACAATTTGCCCAATTTGGGAATCAAGTCCATATCTGAATTAGCTGGTACGGACAATAACCTCGGGTGCCCGGGTTGAAACCCTAGATTGAAGCAAGTGAGATTGAGGGGCAAAACTTGGGGTTTTGTAGCGACGGCAAACATGCGTATTGCAATCAATGAGTTACGATCATGGGGGGATTGATTGAGAGTAAAGTAAAGATTAATCGGACCCACAGTTGCTCCGACAGCGTGTTGCAGGTGAGAATATAACTGGAGCCTGCCTGCTTTGCAGGTATGTGGTGGAGGTGTTTCAAGCACGGTTGGACCAAACTGGACACGAGTTTGGGTGTTGGTTTGGGGAACGTAAATTCGGTTTTCTTTTTGCCACGTATTTACCCAAATATATACTCCGGGGGAGCATTTTCGGAAAAAAAAACCTAACCAACTGAAAACCGACCGAAATCGAAGCGAAATCGATAACGTGTTATTGGTTTCGAAAATTGATCGTTTTCGGTTTCGGTTTTATTTGTTTTGGTTCGGTCTTCGAATAAGGATGATCATTTGGCCTTATAAACCGAACCGAAACTGAACCGGACCGAAAACGAACCAAACCAAACCAAAACTAAAAACAGGTAATTGGTTCGATTTAGGTTTTGAAAATTCATCGTTTTCGGTCTCAGTTCGGTTCGATTTTTAGACCGTGCTCACCCCTACTCCGTATTACTTTTACTTTACTTTTAATTTAATAAGTTAATCTCGTTTATAGCGGGTTCCTCGAGATGACCGAGTTCTGTTTGTAAGTTACAAGATCTAACGTATTGTGACAACTTTTAAACATTCATATGGTCATTTGGTAATTTTTATCTAGAGAATGATTTGAACTCGTGACCTATTAAAAATCACTAGGGAGCTACCCGTAAGACGACATCGGCGCTGCATCAGCTCGACCAAGTACATGAAAAACCCCTAAACGAACCCACGTAGCTGGCGACCAAATTCATTCCCTTTGAAATCAACTCATTCCTTTTGAAAATTGACCACCTGCATTAGTCACCTAGGCGACCAAACAGCCAAAAGGACGTGTCACGGGAGAAGAGGTGTAAGAGGAGGAACGCGTCTGCCGGAGACGAAGGAGTATACACCCCTTACAAATAGTATTACCACTAGGGGAACAAGGCACAAGATGGTTACCCAATATGTATGTGTTTTTTTGAATTCACAATTTGCATATGGAACACATTGTTTCGTATACATTGTCGACCAAGCAACAATTTCATTTAATATTTGATCTGAGCATATATACAGAGTATGTTTTAATTTTTTTATTAAATTCTAACAAGTTATATTCATCAAAAGACATGAGTCGAAAATATTGGTGCGTACATTGAGAGACTGTAATAAAAAGAGGTTAGAGGTTTTGGCTCGTTGAAAGCGCAAAACTGTGCTCTATTAGTTAAATGGTGGTGGCGGCTTAGGGACGGAACTCCTTGTATTTGGAAAGGTGTTGTCAATACTATCCACAACCTAAGGCAAAAACCGATCCAATGCATGGCAAAAAATAATCTTGTTGGTGTCTGGCGTAACATATGTAGAGCTGAGTTGGATTTATCTAAATTCGGGCTCAACTATTTTAATATCTTCTCAATCACGGAAGGAGCAGGCAACTCACTACTATTCTGGAAAGACATATGGGTTGGCGACATCTCACTGCAGGCCCGTTACCCGTCTCTGTACGCTATCGAAAAATCAAAATTATGCTATATTGGTGATCGTATCCGCAACACTGGGTGCGAATGGAGCTGGCTGCACAATCCTAATAGTCCCACTTTGATCGCTGAGTTCTGTGATCTGTACATACCATTCATAACTTTCGATTCATAACTTTCTGTTGGATCCCAACAACACAAACGTGTTGCGTTATGACCGAGTAACGAAGATAAGATAAATGAACAACAAGGTTTCAATGATTAAGAGTTTATTAAAACAACTTAATACAGTACAAAGTTTGCGGAAATAGATAGTACAAACTAACTAAAACTCTATACTTGAAATGACACTTTAGACCGCTCAAACTAGAAGAGTATACACTGAGCGTTATATCAGCTGATATTAATGCCTTCGTAATAACTATAGAGGAGTTAATACTTAGACAAATAACTAACTCTCAGAAAATGTTCTTGTGCTTATGATTTCTAAAGGTGTTGCAAATGCAAGTATTTACGTCTGTATTTATAGCCCAAGATCCATGTTCCTTAGTCCACAAGTTTGACGACGTGTAAACATATTATTCGTCGATGTGGACTTTTCTATGGATCATTAAATGCTCTTGCACAAGTTATTGTCCCAAGTGTACTTTGTGTCAACTACTTCCAGTACCCTTTCTGACGCACAGTGAAAGGTGTACTACATAAGTGCAGAAATAGTTGACTTTCTCTTTACATGCTTGAGGGACAAACGATGATAATGTACTGACATTATCTTCTATTCCAAAATAGAAGATCTTCATCGTTTTCTTCTTCTTTGAGCGGGAAAGGGAAATGTTCAAGGTGTCAATGAACATTTCCTATAAGTCTTTATCTGCAGCAGATACTATCAGTTGATTCCACAATCAGCTGAATAGTCTTCTTCTTATCTTTGTCCTTTGGTCATAGACTTCGAATGAACTCTCGTTAATAGCTGCTGATTTGACTTGTTGTCCTAAAGCTAAGTACGTACTCAGTTGAAGGTTTATTGTATACACTTGCTTCAGCTGAGATACATACTTCAGCTGTTATTTATTCTTCTTGGCTATCGATCATCAAATCTTATTTACTTAGTCTTGGGACTAACAATCTCCCCCTATTTGATGCAATCGAATAGCCGTATAAGTGTAACCCTGTAATGATTCAGCTGATGAAGTCAGCTGAATGCTTATGTGCTTTGACCCTTAGGGTTCTTGTATATGTTTATCTTTTTACAATTTTTACAAGTATATTACACAACTTTTGATTTTCTATTGATAAGGAAATTAAAATTACAAGAAAAATAAAAAATAAACTATAATGCCTCGGATATAGCTGATCCAACGACATTGCGATACAGTGAGTTGAAGGCTGAGTTTATTAATTTCTTCATTTCTCTCCCCTCTTCAATAGAGGAACTCAGCAGCTTGTGATAGATCATAAGTTGATCCACATCACATAAATCCAACTCATCTGCTCGCTGAAAGCACTGCTCCTTCTTCTTCTCCAGGTAGTAAAAGCCATGAATTGGTTCTTTTACGATCAGCCCAGGGACGAAGTTAACTCCCGTGGGGATGGCTTTTATAATATTGAGTCTTGGTCGTTTTGCAAATATGATCGATGACCCAATATCCAGTGGTCTGGAGTCAGCAAGAGGCTCGAGGAGAACAGACTTACGTTTCTCCCCTCTTGCTGAGGAGCTTTGACCAGCAGATCCTCCGACAGCAGCTGTTTGAGATTCACACAATTCAGGAGGTATGCGATATACCAACTCAGGAGCTTGTCTCCTGATTGTCTCGCATAGAATCTTGAAAGAGTGGATTGCGAATTTTATCTCGTCTTCCAGATCTGTTATAATCCGCGATGGTTTTGCAGATCTGGCAGCTGCTTCAGCTTCTTTTCATTCATCATAACTGAGAACGAAGCTGATCTTGTTCAGAGGAAACTTTTCATTGACCACATTTCCTCCAGCTCTTGTAATTACAACTTCATCAGGAGAGCTGGGATCGAATCTGGGGGCCCTTACGCTGGTGATCTTTGCCTCATGCCTACGCTGATAAAGAACTTTGTTGAACAACCTAATGTTCTCAGCTCTTTGGGCTTCAGCTTTTTGATACAGCTCTACATGAGTTTTTCTTTGAAGGGCAATGGCTACATCAAGATCAGCGGCGGTTCCAACTTCTTCTAGGATGAAGTTTTTAACCGCAACAGATGTAGGCTCCCCCTCAGCAGGATAAGGGATCTCCTGTATAACAGGTTGAGGGTTTTGGATTTACGGGGCTTGGACTTGTGGGCCCTCAACGGATTTAAAGGAATCAACGATTGTAACAAAACCAGTTGAGGGTACAACTTCTTCTTCTTGTGTTCCAGCAGAGGTGATAAGTGGAATTCTTGAGTTATCACCTGCTGGAACGTCTTCAGTATTGGCTCCAACAGCAGAGGTGACTATAGGTTGTGAACTATTTTGCTCACCTTGTTGTTCACCTGCTGAAGTGGCCTCTTTCTCCCCCTCAGAGAGTGCCCGAAGAAGAGGGGTACTCTCTGGTGCTGAAGCAGGACGGACAACATCGGCACCCTCATTGAGCTTTGCAAGAATGAGGTCAAGGGTGCCTTGGAGACCAGCGACTTGGGAAGTCAGCGAGCTGACTTCAGTCTCCATATTGTCCAACCTGGTGGACACAGCAGAAGCTGACTTTTCAATAGCCTGAGAGAGGTGGCTATGAGTAAGTGTCAGCAAAGACTCTTGCTTTGATTGGGCAAGAGCCAAGCTGTCCCGAACTTCGGAGAGAAGTTGGTCTTGATCGACTCTGTCAGAATCGCGAAGGGAGTTCAACGCTTGATGCACGTAGTCGTTAAGAGATATGAACCCGCTGGTGTTGATGCGAATCTGATCAGAAAGAAGAGCCAGCTGAGGAGCCTGAGAATGAACCTCAGTTTGTAGAGAAGTTATGCTGGAAGAGAGATTCTCAGCAGTGTGGGCAAACTTCTTTGGAACATCCTTGCGAAGGGAGTCCATCTGCTTACTCAGCGTGGCCATCCCAGGTCGAATCTGGGATGTAACAACTCTAGACATCAGAGCAGCAACTGCTCTGATGGGAATGCGTCCTCCAGCTTTGCTGGATTCAGCATGGGACACTTGGACACTTTGGGGTAGGGGTCCGGCATGTCTCCAGCTTGAGGGGTAACCTCAGCTGTGGAAGAAGGTGTTCCCGAGGTTGTAAGAAGGGTTCCTGTGGGTTCCTCAGAAACTATGGGGGGTGAGGTGGGTCCAACTGAAACTTCTAGGGTTATAACAGAAGTGCCGACATCAGTTGTCAAAACAGTTTGAAGCTCAGGATGTTCTCCATCAGATGACGAATAATAAGACTGAATAAGATCATCAGTCGATTCAAACATTAGATGAAAAATTGTTTGAATCTCTGGAGCTTCGGTCTCATCAGTGGGCGATACTGATATATTGACTAGAGGAAGAGTTCCTCTGGGTGGTGAGTTAGCTGCCTCACAGCTTGGTTGGCGATTACTTTCACGATCATTGGCAGCTGGGGTTAGTGCCTCAGTAACAACTTGGTTTAAAGTTGTCTCTTCATTGGCGGTGGTGGTTTCCTTGATCACTAGCTGGTTTAAGCTAGGTAGTTTTGATATCGTCATAGGGATGGATTGGTTGTCTAAAAACCGTGCTGAAATTATATGTTACACCAAACAAATCCGAATTCCCTTATCCAAAACAGAAACATTAATAATTCAAGGTGAACAAAGAAACAGAAACATAAAAATCATAACTTCTATGAAAGCTCAAAAATATCTTCGTAAAGGATGCCAAGCCTTTCTTGCTCATGTCGTTGACACAAAGTCCAAAGATCGTAAGATTGAGGACATTCCTATTGTTCGTGAATTTCCTGGTGTATTTCCTAGTGAATTGCCTGGACTGCCGCCTCAGAGGCAAGTTGAATGTCGTATTGATCTGATTCCAGGAGCCGCACCTATCGCGCGTTCTCCTTATCGTCTTGCACCGTCTGAAATGCAAGAACTTTCATCGCAATTACAAGAACTTCTTGATCTTGGTTTCATTCGACCGAGTTTCTCGCCCTGGGGAGCTCCGGTTCTTTTTGTTAAAAAGAAAGATGGTTCAATGAGAATGTGCATTGATTATCGTGAATTGAACAAAGTAACAATTAAGAATCGATATCCTCTTCCCCGTATTGATGATCTATTCGATCAACTCCAAGGATCGAGTTTCTATTCCAAAATCGATCTTCGTTCTGGTTACCATCAGTTAAAAGTTCGTGATGAAGATGTGCCTAAAACTGCTTTTAGAACTCGCTATGGTCATTATGAATTTTTGGTAATGCCATTTGGTTTGACCAATGCACCTGCTGTGTTTATGGATCTCATGAACAGAGTGTGCAAACAGTATCTCGATAAATTCGTTATCGTCTTCATAGATGATATTCTCATCTATTCGCATTCTAGAGAAGAGCATGAAGAGCACTTAAGAATCATTCTTGAGTTGTTGGAGAGAGAAAAGTTGTACGCCAAGTTGTCCAAGTGTGAATTTTGGTTGCGTGAAGTCCAATTTCTGGGTCATATTATCAACGAAGAAGGTATTCACGTTGATCCTGTAAAGATAGAAGCTATAAAGAATTGGGAAGCTCCGAAGACCCCAACTGAAGTGAGACAATTCCTTGGTCTTGCTGGTTACTATAGAAGATTTATAGAAAATTTCTCAAGGATTGCAAAGGATTTGACGGTGTTAACACATAAGGATGAGAAATTTGTCTGGGGTGAAAAGCAAGAATCAGCCTTCCAATCTCTAAAATCTAAATTATGTTCTGCTCCTATTCTATCTCTCCCTGAAGGAACCGATAATTTCGTGGTGTACTGTGATGCTTCGCACCAAGGACTAGGTTGTGTATTGATGCAACATGACAAAGTAATCGCCTATGCCTCTCGACAACTGAAGAACCACGAGAAGAATTATACAACCCATGATCTTGAGTTGGGTGCCGTTATATTTGCATTGAAAATTTGGAGACATTATCTCTATGGTACCAAGTGCACAATATTTACCGATCACAAGAGTTTGCAACATATCTTCAATCAGAAAGATCTCAATATGAGACAGCGTAGATGGATAGAATTGATGAATGACTATGAATGTGAAATTAATTATCATCCTGGTAAGGCTAATGTGGTAGCTGATGCCTTAAGTCGGAAAGAGCAACCTAAACCTCGTCGTGTTCGAGCCCTTCCAATCTCTGTTCGTTCTAATCTATCTTCCCAAGTTCATGAATTCCAAACTGAAGCCTTGAAGGTAGAGAACATCAAGAGTGAAACTTTGCGTGGTATGGAGAAGCAGTTGGAAGCAAAGGTGGATGGAACTCTTTATTTCATGGATCGTTTATGGGTTCCAAATTTTGGAAGTGTTCGCAATGTTATCTTGAATGAAGCTCACCGATCCAAATATTCTATTCATCCTGGTGATGACAAGATGTATAAAGATGTCAAAGAATTATATTGGTGGCCAAATATGAAGAAAGAGATCGCGGTTTATGTCAGCAAATGTTTAACTTGTGCTAGAGTGAAAGCAGAGAATCAGAAGCCTTCCGGTCTTCTACAACAACCAGAGATCCCTGAATGGAAATGGGAAGAAATCTCTATGGATTTTATAACCAAATTGCCTCGAACATCTAATGGTCATGATACAATTTGGGTAATTGTCGATCGATTGACCAAACCAGCTCACTTCATTCCTATTAAGGAAACTGATCAAATGGAGAAGTTAACAAGAATTTATTTAAAGGAAGTTGTATCTCGGCATGGTGTGCCAGTCGCGATCATCTCGGATCGTGATAGTCGCTTTACGTCTCGTTTTTGGCAATCGTTGCAAAAATGTCTCGGTACTCGCCTCGATATGAGTACTGCCTATCATCCCCAAACAGATGGGCAGACTGAAAGAACAATTCAAACTTTGGAAGACATGCTTAGAGCATGTGTTATTGATTTTGGTGGAAGTTGGGATTCTCATCTTCCGTTAGCTGAGTTCTCGTATAATAATAGTTATCATACAACTATTAAGGCCGCACCGTTTGAAGCTTTGTATGGAAGAAAGTGTCGTTCGCCACTTTGTTGGATTGAAATTGGTGATCGTCAGATTACTGGTCCTGAGATTCTACAAGAAACGACTGACAAGATTTTTAAGATCAAAAATCCTATCAAGGCTGCCAGAGATCGACAAAAGAGCTATGCTGATAATCGTCGAAAGCCTTTAGAGTTCGCTGTTGGCAACCACATTTTGCTAAAAGTAACACCTTGGAAAGGTGTTGTACGTTTTGGTAAGAAAGGAAAGCCCAGTCCTCGTTATGTTGGACCATTTGAGATTCTTGAAAGAATCGGTGCTGTTGCATATCGCCTTCGTCTTCCTAATGAGCTCAGCAATGTTCACAACACATTTCATGTTTCTAATCTTAAAAAGTTCATTCATGATCCTTCGCTTATCGTCCCTACTGAAGAAATTATCATCGACGACAAACTTCATTTCACTGAGGAACCAATTGAAATATCTGACTGGAAAGAGCAAAAGTTGCGAAGAAGCAAGATCAAAATCGTTAAAGTCAGATGGAACTCCAAAAGAGGTCCTGAATTCACGTGGGAATGTGAGGACCAGATGCGAAAGAAATATCCTCATCTTTTTCTCGTTGTCTCTCCTGTTCGTGCTTCGTCTTAAATTTCGGGTCGAAATTTCTTCAACCAGGGGAGAATGTGACAACTCGATATTTCTGGTATGTAACCTCATTTCATTTCTAGAACTTTCCACAATTAGAAAGTTTCTACTTATAGACATTCTATATTTGGCATTCCTTATACACAACAAACATACATATTTTACACCATACATTAGTGTTTGATTATTTTAGTCAACACAACATTATTACTTTCTTATGGTGACACACTTTGAGTTAAAAACGTTCCTAAAAACAATAACATTTCCGGTTAAGCAATAAACGTAACAATTTAATATAAACGCGACTCGAATCGAACTACGCTTTGAACCCGACACTAAACCTAGACCGACCACCAATGTGGCCGGCCTACCCTTGCTCGTGACCTTCCTCATGGCCGAAACACCCTTGTGATGTTGGCCATGTGTTCTAAAAACTTGATCTTATCCATTCCATCTTGATAGAGTCCTTGTTTGACTCAATCTCTTTCACCCTAACCCTAATTTCGTTCCTATATAAACCCCATGAACACAATCATTTGTTTTTGTTGATTTTCGGCCGTCCCAAACCCTAGAGCAAGTCCCGAGTTCGAGATTGAAGCCGTCCAAATTCGATCTTGATCTTTCTCTTCCAATTCTCGGTTGCTAGGTATGAAATCCGAACCCTTTTGCTTGTTTTTCCTTTTCGTTTCGGTATTAACATAAGCCCGAGACCATGGCCAATGGCCATATGGTCTCGGTGAGGTCATGAACCCCATGTTCGACGTGCATGCTCACATGCATGTCCACGGTTGCTTCCTTGATCCCAAATCGTGATTGTTTTGTTGTTTGTTTAATCTTTGTTTTGATTTGTTGCTAAACCCGTGACCTAGAACCCTAGATCTCGACATTTGTATTGCTAAAACCTTAGATCTAGAACCCTAGTACCGATCTAGACCTATGAAACCTTGAACCAAGTCGACCTAGCCGAATCTAGCCACAAAACCCGTAGGGTTTTGGCCATTCGGCCAACCCTAGGTTAAACCCTAGCCGAACTCACCAAACCCTAAACCTAATTGACTTTCATGATTGACTATTTGACCATTTGATAGCTATATTTACCAAATTTGACCTTGGTTGACCAAATCATAGTATACCTCAAACCCTAACCGAAATCTAGAAGGTTTAGTTGACTTTTGTTGACCAATTTTGACCAATGTTGACCAATAAGTCAAACCGGGTCAAGGACGGATCTTGACCCAAACCGTGGACCCAAACCCGAATACCCAATCGGGCCAAGGCCCGTACTTGGCCCATATCGATCTACTTTAGTCTATCGGGCCCAAACATTAGTTGGCCCATTAGTATCCAAGCCCATTTGGACCAAAGCCCAAACCTTTGGCCCATACCCAACCAAACCGAACCCAATTGGGCCAAGCCCAATTCAAGGCCCAACCTAAGTGGACCTAAGCCCAATAAGAGGCCCAAGTGGCCCAACCCATTAAGCTCATTAGGCCCAATAGGCCCAATCTAGGCACAATAAGCCTAACCCAAGTCCATTTCATTTCATTTCATTTCGTAGCCCATTTCATTTCATTTCATTTCATTTCATTTCATATCAATCTAATAAGGTCCAATAATCTAAGTTCGTTCGATGTCACGAAACATAAAACATAACATGTAATACATATTGCTTAACTTATATCGTATATAGTATCGCCTGTGTTAGCTTAGTCTAATCAGTAGTTAAATCATTTAGGAAGCTAGGAGTCTCCCGAGGATTCCTCTGTCTTAAGTCTCTTGTTGCTAAGCTTTGCCAGGTGAGTCCACAGACCCCTTTACTCTTTTACTGTTTTTATAAACTTTGGGGTGGAAAACATAAACACAACTGCTACTGTTTTACTATGACTGTACAACAACATCTTTACATTTTCATTATCGCATTGGCATGACAAACAATTATTATACCGGACTAAGGTTACCAGCAATCATTAGCTAGTGGATCTAGACCATGGATATGCAGATAGTACTATTGGCTGACACTCATCCTCCCAACGAACGTTTGATCATTACTTGGTTTATCCAAGACATCTCCGGGAGTGTATGTCCATAAAATAACATAACATACTGGAGTTGAAGTGTTGATTGTGGACTTAGGGGTTGGTATATTAACTCAATAGACTAGCTACCTGTTGGGGATAACAGTTCATGCGATGTCAAACACAACATTTTATTCAACACTTTTTCATAAACATAACTAGTAGTTGTATACATTCTACAACTATACTAAACATTTTCATACTTACTACTCATATCATATGAGTGTTGAACCTTATACATTTTCAGTCATAAACCATTTTCATAACAAACATTTTGAGTAGCAAATCACTTTACTCTTATCATAAACATTAACCCTGTGGATTCACTCAACATTATTGTTGACCCTTTTACTATTTATGTTTTTCCAGGTAATTAGGTGCAGTGGAATTGGAGGACATGAGCATTGGGATTGTCATGAGCCATGATTAAAACATTAAGTTTACGAACAATCATTTCATTTCAAACAATTTCTATTTTAGGAAACTTGCTATTTTTGGAAACTTTCTACTTTTGGAAAGTGAAACAAACCTTTATTTTTCGTTATTGCGTGGTTGTTTGTTTACTTAATTTTTGCTATGTTGTCATGAACGTTACACCCTCGTTCTTCCGCAAAACATTTTAAATGAAGTAAAAACTCATTTTTGGCGGGGTGTGACACTCGAGCCTCTAGCTGAGGAGCCAGACTTGTTTTTGAAGAATTTTCTATTTTTAACAAGTAAGGCCAACTTAGATATAAAGGCTTCATTGTCTTCATCTTCATCGACTTCTTCAATGCTGACTTCCGGCATGTTGAACAAACCAACAGCTGAAGTGTTGTCAGCCTCATCATCTGATGGTGGATATTCGATTCTGCTAGGCTTGTTTAAGGAGACAAGAGCAGTCGAAGATCCAGGGGAACTCACTTTAGAGTCCTTTGGAGGTTGAAATTTGTTGAGTACAGTTCTCTCATGGCTTAAAAACATACCATAGAGAGATGAAAGAGTATAATCTTTCAGAGTAGGAGATGTACTCATGCAAGTTATGATGGTAGCCCATTTAGAAGGTAAGGCTGCCATCAACTTACACATTTTGGACATATCGTCCTTATCAACCCCATGAGACTTCAGCTCGTTTATCAGAATGTTATAACGATTGAAAGTTTGAGCTATAGTCTCACTTGGCTTGGCTTTAAACAGTTCATAATCATGTATGAGCATGTTTTTGTTATGTTCACGCACAACAGATGTGCCTTCATAAACTTCAGCCAGCCGTTCCCACATCTCTTTAACTGAGTCACAAAACTGAATATTGTGATACAGTTCATCACCAACTGCTTGAAAAAGCATATCTCTACCCTTGTTCTCAAGATGAACAAGACGTTTTTCAGCGTCTATCCACTGAGCCTCAGACTTCACCACATAGTGTTCTGGTAATTCAGAATTACCAGGAATGAGGGTTTTGGGAACATATTTTCCTATCGTGATGTTATCTTGGAGTATTGGGTGATAGGTAACCATGTGGGATAACATATGTGTTTTCCACATGGGATAGTTGGTTTGAGTGAGTGTGGGAGGTTTTCCAGATGATGGAAGATCTGACGATGTAGGTTCAGCCATAACTGATGCTCAAAATTGATGGAAAACAATTTTGACACACGCTCTGATACCAGTTGTTGGATCCCAACAACACAAACGTGTTGCGTTATGACCGAGTAACGAAGATAAGAAAAATGAACAACAAGGTTTCAATGATTAAGAGTTTATTAAAACAACTTAATACAGTACAAAGTTTGCGGAAATAGATAGTACAAACTAACTAAAACTATATACTTGAAATGACACTTTAGACCGCTCAAACTAGAAGAGTATACACTGAGAGTTATATCAGCTGATACTAACAGCTGATATTAATGCCTTCGTAATAACTATGGAGGAGTTAATACTTAGACAAATAACTAACTCTCAGAGAATGTTCTTGTGCTTATGATTTCTAAAGGTGTTGTAAATGCAAGCATTTACGTCTATATTTATAGCCCAAGATCCATGTTCCTTAGTCCACAAGTTTGACGACATGTAAACATATTATTTGTCGATGTGGACTTGTCTATGGATCATTAAATGCTCTTGCACAAGTTATTGTCCCAAGTGTACTTTGTGTCAACTACTTCCGGTAACCTTTCTGACGCACAGTGAAAGGTAAACTACATAAGTACAGAAATAGTTGACTTTCTCTTTACATGCTTGAGGGACAAACGATGATAATGTACTGACATTATCTTCTATTCCAAAATAGAAGATCTTCATCATTTTCTTCTTCTTTGAGCGGGAAAGGGAAATGTTCAAGGCGTCAATGAACATTTCCTATAAGTCTTTATCTGCAGCAGATACTATCGGCTGATTCCACAATCAGCTGAATAGTCTTCTTCTTGTCTTTGTCCTTTGGTCATAGACTTCGAATGAACTCTCGTTAATAGCTGCTGATTTGACTTGTTGTCCTAAAGCTAAGTACGTACTCAGCTGAAGGTTTATTGTATATACTTGCTTCAGCTGAGATACATACTTCAGCTGTTATTGATTCTTCTTGGCTATCGATCATCAAATCTTATTTACTTAGTCTTGGGACTAACACTTTTGATTAAGCCAGTCGGTGGACAAAATCCAATGTAAAACCACGCATGACGGGTCCTTTGCAGTTCACTCTATCCGGCTTTTACTGGATTAAAAAATTACTAACCCCGGTTACTTGCTTATGCCGTGGTCCAGAATCACCCCTTTAAAGGTTAGTTGTTTTATTTGGCGAGGAGGTTTGGGTAGAATCCCGATGGCAACATGTTTAGAATCTAGAGGCATAAACGTTGGCTCTAATTTATGCAAATTATGCAATGGTGATGTGGAATCTTTGGATCATCTCTTTATACATTGTCCCTTCGCTATTAACATTATGACGTGGATTTTCAACTGGGGTGACATCCCCGTACCCAACTTTAACACGATGATAGATTACATTGAATTCAGTAGGGGTTGAGGGAACTGTTTAAAGAAGAGAAAGATTCTTAATGCCATCATTCAATGTTCGGTCTGGTATGGTTGGAAGGCGAGAAACGAGGCGGTGTTCAACAACGTTTACAAACCATACACGATCATCGCGGTAGACATTATTTCTACTTCTTATATTTGGATTAAACATAGGAGTAATTTTAATTGTATTTGGGCCGAATGGTGTATTTCCAAAAAAAAGCGGTTTGTAATAAACAAGGTCATACTAACCAATTTGGTGAAACCAATGGATTTTTAGTTCTAAAAATTTAAAACAAATAATTATCATACTGTCTTAAAACTAAACTAATACAAACTAAATAATTATTTGGTTGGTCCTAACATTTTTATCACACGATCTTTACAAAATTATAAAATGTCTTAAATTTGAGTTATACGATTATAAAACTATTAAATAGGTATTTATCAATCAATTTACTAATTTAGTAATACACAAATAAAATAATAGTTGAATATGTTGCTCATGTATACAAATTATGTTAACATCAATGACAACATTCAATGGCTAAATATCATTCCTTTATATATACAATTCCCATACAATGTGTACTGTTCACTAATAAATTAGAACGGAACGGAGATTAAAAGACCGAACAAAATGGATTACAAACAAATAGAAGACCGGACAAAATGGATTACAAACAAATAGAATGCAAAAAAGTTAAAAGAATCCCCTCAAATGGGGTAGATTTTGTAAATATGTCAAAAGGTTTCAAATACATCCCTTAAATGGGGTTGATTTTGTAAATATGTATAGTCTAAATTTCTAAAAGACGAACAAAACGGAGATACTAATATAATGTCAAAAAGTTTCAGAAACAACCCCTTAAATGGGGTTAATTTTGTAAATATGTATAAAATGTTTATTTTTTACCCTTAAATCAAATCCTAATGACTAAAATAGTACGACTAATATTTTAATTTAACTTTTAATTGTAGGAATAGATTCTTAAAGAGCAATTTTTATACAACCAGAACAATTTCATGTAAAAGACAATCATGAATTTCTTTTCTTTTTATCATATTTTGCATTTCATCCCTATCAATAAAGGCATAACTGTTAATTAATATGAAAATTTTATTTTGTATTAATAATTGCTCTGAAAAATCATCTCTTCTTAATTATATAAACTGAAATATTTACTTTTTAAAAGTTTACCATTAAAAATGTTACTAAAATATGATCAAAATATGCTAATATCTCAATACTTTAAATATCTTAATAATAAAACTCATTTTTATAATTGAACTATTATATGTTGTCTCTATCCATTTCGAAAAAATGTTAGCTTAGTATATCGATATTTTAATTTTAATTTTTTTATTAAAAATAGATATTTTAAAAGTTGATATAAGTAATCAAAATGAGAAAACTATTAAAAAAAGAATTATAAACCACCACAGCGGAGCGCGTATTTATAATCTTGTTGTGTTATATTACCCAAACTAAATGTTGAGGTTATTCTCTCTTTTTGTAAAGTCTTAAGAGATAAATAAGGCCATGGATCAAAACATATCAAATGGTCAATATCAACCCTCAAATCATCACCATCACATGTGCTTGAATAGATCAACACCCCCTCCCCCTCCCCTCCCCCCTCTTGATGCCCACCGCCCACTGCCACTGTCGGCCACCACGGCCGACAGCCACCGTCACCACCACTTGCAAACTCCTGCTACCGTCGGGTCGCTTTCAATCACATGTGATTGTGTATTAAATCGCATGTGACTGCACACCGTCAAACCTCTGCCTACCACCATCTCCACAACCGGCAACCCCCGCCACCGCCGGTCGCTTTCAACCACATTTAATTGTGTATCAAATCACATGTGATTGCACACCGTCGACCTCCAGTACCACCACTGACAACCTCTGTCAGCATCCTTCCCCACCACCGGCAATCACCGCCACCTTCGGCCACTTTCAGTCACATGTGATTGTGCATCGATGGTGGTGGTGGCCGGCGGTGATGGTTGTGTATTTAATCACATGTGATTTGATGATAATGATAGTTAAGGGATTGACCTTGACTGTTTAACTTTTTTTCTTTATCCAATAGCTAGAATTTATTTTTTGAAACTTTGTTTTAAAGACATAATTTTAAAAATACGTACAACTTTAAATGGCTAACTTTTATATTTAAACTTTAGCTGTGTAATTGTGTAAATAACAAAGTATTAGTTGGATAACTATCATATATGGCCATATATATGGGCCATGTTGGTCTCTTGGGCAGCGTTATATTGACAATTGAGCACCATGTGAGGCCTGTCTTCAAAAATATAATAGCTTAATCATTTTAAAATATAATTGCGAGAGAATTTTCATTGGAGACTTCCAGCAAAAGTGCGAGTGATAGAATAAGAGTATATATTAGATATATGTGCATGTCAATTGGTAATGAACATATAATATTATTATAGTAATTTATACACCATTAAATAAAAATCTTACATTCTTTGACACCAAAAAGATAAAATACGTACACTACTATTCAATAAGGCTTCTCACCAATATAGTTTCCAGGAGGATTGTAGTTACAAATCATGAAGACACCCCTACCTCCATAACAAGTCACTCTAGCACACCCAATTCTCTTGCTCCCCCTCCACACAATCTGTGTATAATGTCCACACTCCCTCCCTCCATTGCACGAATTCGACTGGTGGTTATACCACCGCCACTCAGACACCCAAGTGGCGGCGGCTTGAGATGGTCCCCACCTCGTCCCACTCCCCCAAAATATATTCTCCCCATAAGGCCCGTTGGAATGCTTCAACAAGCAATCCTGCCGCCTCTGCCTAGCATACATGTTTGCATAGCGTGCTAGCCGTTTATCCCATACTAATGGTGGCATATGAATCGCGGCTCGAGCTCGGTTTTGAAGAGAGAGGAAGTCTTTGATCATAACATGAGGAGAGTGACTCCTTGGGTGTGAGATGGCATTGGTGCTTGAGAAGAGGATGCTGACAATGAAGAGAACAAAAATCATGGAAGTAGATTTTTGCAAACACATTGGGAGGGAACTTAGTGTTTTTCCCCCTAAGTTGGATTGCCTTAGTCCGAACATTATTAGTTTTGTAGCCTAAAGTATTTGAAATTAGGTGGCACCCATGTTCAATGATGATTGTTACATTGTTTGTTTTCTTTTGGAGGAATAAAATTCTGATTAAAGTAATTGGTATATGGGTGATTAAAAAATTGTAATTGAAGCAGTGTGTCTTACTATTGTATGGATGTTATAGAAATTAAGAAACACGGTCATTTTTGTTAGAATATATACTTATTAATGTACCATAAATTAGTCAATCATGTATATATGGTAGGTATTTAGAGTTAGCATATTGTTAGGCTTGATTTATGTCATCCCTTGTATATTTATAGAACTTATGTTGAAATGCAAAGGCACGATTTCACATTCCTTCATGGTATCACGAGTCTAAGGAATTCTTTCCCTTACTCACTCTTCCGCCTTAATTCTGCCCATTGGAGGTTTCAATAACCAAATCTTTTCTTTTGGTTTTCTCTTCTTCTTCCTTTCACACCTTAAAGATTCATCCATGGCAGATTCTAACAACACCAAATTTCATCCCGCCCTTGGCGTCTCAAACATTCGAAACCACATCCCGATCGTTCTTGAACTCACTAACATCCAATACTCTACATGGGCGGAGTTATTCAAGATATGTGCACGGTCGATGAAGGTTCTCCACCATATAATCCCGTCGGACAAACCCACTACTTCCGGACCAAAAACGGCCGCCGATGATGAATCATGGTCTACCCTTGACGCCACAGTGTTGGGTTGGATATTTTCCACCATCTCTCGTGACCTGATTACAACTATCATGGTTCCCGGTTCTTCCGCCATGGACACTTGGAACCGGTTACAGGATCTATTCGAGGACAACAAACACTCGAGGGCTGTTACTTTGGAACAAGAGTTTTCTCACACGCTTTTATCCGATTTTGAAAACATCTCGTCCTAGTGCCAACGTCTCAAGGAACTGTCTGATCAGTTGAGGAACGTCGGTGCCGAGGTGTCCAATGACCGTTTGGTTCTACAAATGGTATCGGGTCTTACCGATGCATATAATGGGGTCGGAAGTTTACTTCGACAAAGCAATCCTCTCCCCGCTTTTCATCAGGCTCGATCGATGCTAACGTTGGAAGAAGTGGGGTTAGCAAAGAAAGTTGCAACGTCGGGAAATTCGGCTTTGCTTACTGCTGGTAGTTCTATGGCTGTCGATTCTATCACTGCTGGCAATTCCCGTAATCGAGAAACATCGTCTAAGGGTGGCCAACGATGGAAAATTGGTGGATGGACCTCAAACAGTAGTCGCACCGGCAGTGGCTCAGGCGGACAACACAGAGGCGGCGGCAGTGGAAATAACAGTGGCGGGGGAAATCAATCTCTCAATTTTAATCCATGGGCTCCATGGTATATGGGAGCAAATTGGGGTGCCCAGTCTCCCTGGATTATTCCTCCGTGTCCATTTCCCTCAACCTCATGACCCAAACAATTTTCCGGCCCACCTCAACAACAAAACATGCACGATGGTATCTTGGGTAGGGATCCCAAAACAGCCCAACGGACGTTTAAAGCGGGTACGGGTCAAAACTATTCTCCAACCGACATTAAGGCATCAATGTACACTATGAGTCTTAACCCACCGACAAATCCGTGGGTCATGGATACCGGCGCATCTTCACACGTCACAGCCGACAAAGGTAAACTCTCGTCTTTTTTTAATTTGAGCAAATCCAACGGTATTTTAGTCGGAAATGGCCAACATATCCCAATTTTAGGTTACGGACACACTAAAATGCTACACCCACACCCACCTTTAGCCTTGAAAAATGTTTTGTATGCACCCCATATCATCAAAAACTTAGTTTCGGTTCGTAAATTTACTACTGATAATTATGTTTCTCTTGAACTTGACCCTTTTGGATTTTCTGTCAAGGATTTTCAGACGGGGAGACGTATAATGAGTTGTTAGGTCACAACAACCCTGGATTACTTAGTTAATTGATTGGATTATTAATACTTAAGACAAATAATGTTTAGAACAAGATTTTAGTCAATGTATAATTCCACTAAGTGTGGTATGCTGCGGAATAGCAATACCACTGATGAATTATAGGATATGAAAGTGTAAAGTGAATTGGTAAGTTCTCCTTTGCAAGATGATCTCTATTTATAACAATATAGAGATCTTACATAATGGGCAAAGGAGTAACCGAAGGACTAAACTAAGGAAATGGCTAAGATCAAGGGATTTGATCTTAGTCAGTTACAATATTGATTGTAACTCAGTCCTTCTACTCAGTATTGGATTTCCAATACTGAGTGCTGATACTGAGTGGCCAATACTGGCCAAACTCAGTATCACTCCTAAACTTAGCTATTTAATTCTACTATTTATACTAAGCTAGTCTAGGTTGTTTTGTTATCTTAAGATTCCAAAGGGGTGAGGCTTTTTGCCTTAACAATCTCCCCCTATCTAATGATAACAAAACAATTTACAAAGAGAAAAATACAAAACAAAAAATCAGGCAACATAGTCTTCTTTTTAACTGTTTGTTGATTGACTCAAACTCATAGAAGACTTCTTTCTTTATGTGGATGAACTCTTCTCTTTTCTTCAGTTCATCTTGCCTGTTGTTCAGTACAGCAACAATCTTCTTTCTGAACCAAGACTCCTCTTTCTTGGTTATCATCCATTTCAAGCCCACCAGATGACTAAATAGGGGCCTTTGGCAGATCTGCTTTAGTAATAAAGCATTCCCTATCTTCTGAGTTAGTGTACATATATCCAGAGGTTGGATATATTGTGCTCTTTTGATCCTGAAAGATTAAGTTAGGGGGAACAGAGTATGAGTTAAAGATCCTGAAAGTGTTAAGGCACTCAGGCTTGTTGTTCTTTACAGCTTCAGTCATCACACTGAGTGCCCTATAGTCTGCTTGATACAAAATGCCTTGTTCAAAGCATACAGCAGAAACAGCCCTGATTTCATCCATCATTACTTGGGCTTCTGAGGATCTTGATGGTAACTCTTTGATTAATCTGGCAATCTTCACCCAGTCTTGGAGTCACATATTCTGAATGTCATGAAGAAAGATCTTCATAGGAGGACTGACTGGTCCAGTGCAGAATGCAACAATGGACTGGTCAATGGTTTTGACTTTTATTTTGTTGACATATAAGTTCAGCCAGTTTATCTCCTTTACATTTGAAAATACCCTATTCCTCAGCATACTCATCCTGGTCTCCCTATACCTTGTTCTTTGAGCAACAATGTTCCAGTATTGTTGAAGAAGTTCATCTCCTGTTCTCCTTACAATATGAGACTTCCTTGAAACATCTGCATCAGACTCAGTGTCAGGATCTTCTTCCTTAACAGGGAAGAATCTCTGAGCCTCAGTCTCATCCTCAGCATCACTCTTTTCCTCAGTATAGTAGATCTTCTTGGTCTAGAAATCAGAGGAGCTGGATCTGATTCTTCACTTGATTCTGAGGACATAACCACTTGCGACATTCTTCTGGTTACTGGTCTTCTAGGAATTCTAGAAGGTCCTTCAGCTTGAGGAGAGATTGGTCTTCTTGGAGGCTCTTCATCATCTGAGGATGATGATGAAGAGCTTTCTTTGTGTGCTACATCCAGTGCAAAGTTCAGAAAGTTTTGAGATGGCACCGGATGTTCTTCATCATCATCAGCAATAGGCCAGATAAAAGGCCTATAGACTATTATCTGCAAGTTGTTTGGTTCTTGAGTAGGAGGCTCAGTATCAACTTGCTGTGGTTGGTCAGTTTCAGTCTCCCCTGAGCAGATGGCTCAGATTACTCTTCAAGTAATTCCAGAACTGTCTTTCCTCTTTGTCTTCTTCTTTCATACTGAAATCGAAGTGGTTCAGTATGAGGAGTTTGCTGGTGTTGTTGTTGTTGTTGTTGTTGTTACTGTTGAGGTTGATCTTCATTTAACTTTCTTCTTTTCTCCCCCTGAGCAGATGGCTCAGGTTTATCAACCTCTTCTTCTCTTTGTCTCTTCTCCCCCCTTATTGTTTTCATTTGATGGGGAGGGAAGAGGTTCAGTATCACCACCTATGTCCCCCTGTTGATTATCAGGAGTTGGGGAGGGCATAGGTTCAGTAGCAGCATCATGTTCACCCGAGGTATTGGCATGGGAGGGTGTTCTTCTGGGCTCAGTATCAGGGCCTTCATCATCATTGTTATCACCAATTGGAGACCGTGGAGGTGGTGAAGGCTGATGTTGTTGTTGAAGAAGTGCCACTGACAGTTTTAATGAGTCTATCTCATTACTCATTGCATCCATCCTGGCCAGAATATGATTCTGAGTGTTCTGCATGGCCAGGATCTGGTTGAGAATAGTTTGTAGAGCCCCTTGCACTTCCTGAGACTGAGTGGCTTGTGCTCTCTGACCCTGCACAGATGGTGCTAAAGAAAACAAAATGTATACTGGTTAGAATGAAAGGTTTATCAAATAGAATTGTGGTGTTGTTAAATTCTATAATCATGTAAACAGAATTTAAAAGTCTGTATTTCATCTGGTATATGATGAAATATTGTGAACTTGTGCATAGCATGTGTAAGAAGTATTTAGTAAAAGTGAGTGTGAATATTTGAGTAGCTCAGTATAGGATTGGTTACATTTACTAAAAGGTTTTGGTTTGGGTAATCGAAGCCTGGGATGTGCTTCTTGTTATTTTCAATGTTTACCACTCGGTATGAGAGTGATAACAGAAATGTGGCTTAAACCCATGGAAAATTTTGGCTTATGTGGCTTAAAGGGTTTGTGATCATTTCTTGAATTATGTGACCCTACTCAAAATAAGTAGGACATCATCCAAGCAGCACTAGTGGGTGTCAGTATGACATCACCACCATTGTCTCTTAAAATGTTGAAACAACTGTAGACTGACAATGATCATTTAAGTGCTCAGTATATGAATTTTGCATAGCAGCAGTGTGTTGGCCATAATTGGATATATTTGAAAGTTCAGTTGAGACTTTGGTCAATATTGAGTTGGTATTGGCCAATACTTAGTCTCTATTTGGGAATATATATATATATATATATATATATATATATATATATATATATATATATATATATATATATATATATATATATATATATTATATATAAGTTTGAGAGCATTTTAGAAATTCATACCTGAGACTTTGTCAGAGTCCCTTCGAGCATCCGCAGAGGTCGGTGCTGGATCATCTGTATTTTGATTTGAGGCACCAGCACCTTCAGGAGCCTCTTCTCTTCGATCATGTACATCTTCCAGTATGTTTTGCTCAAACTGAATCTCCACATCAAGAGGAACATGAGGTTCCTCAATTTGTTGAGCAATATGTTCGGGTTCAGGACCTGGAAGGTCAGCATTAGCTGCAACTAGACTTTGTGCTTGAAGAGATGCAGTTAGTGATGGAGCATGAGTAGGCTGCACATCTTCTAATGATAAAGCACCCATTATCACTGGGGATGCGTTTCTTCTTCTTCTTCTTCGGATGACTAATGGTTCCATTTCTGTGGACTCAGTATCAGAATCTGTTGCAATATGAGGAGCATCAGGATCCTGTGCAGGTGGAGGAATATGTGGTGGTTCTTGTGCCGGTTCTGGTTGAGTATCCACCATCTCAATATCTTGGTCATCATTTCCACCATCACCACTGTCATCATCATTATCATCATCATCATCAGCATTTTCTGATTCAGTATCAGAATGTTGTTCATCATTAATGTGTGCCTGTACAATAGCCCACATAGAGTGACTCAGTACAGGTTCTCCTTCCCTTGGTCTGTAAAAATAAATCTTCTCATTTAGGGGAGGGAGATCTGCTCTTGGACTGTGAAATTCATCATAAATGTGAGCAGGCATTGAATCCTGAAATATGAGAGATAAAAATCTGCTGAAGGGAACATTGAATTCTCTTGTCTTTGCCCTAACCAGAGTAGCTAGTTCGTTGAATATCAGTCGGGCATAGTCAATATCTCTTCCATGGTACAAGGCATGAACTATCTGCATCACAAATTCATTAATTTGGTCCAAGGCTCCAGTTTTGTGGGTCATACATCGAATAATTCTGGAAATTATAACACCCCACATTGGACCAGATTCATTTCGTTTAATTGTGCCCGTGATTCCTCTGCGACCGATCAAGGGCAATACTGATCGGGCCTCTGTTCTATCAACAAAAGGCTCATACTGAGTGTGAGCAGGAAGCTTCAGCATTTCCCTAATAATAACAGTTGATACAAAAACTCGTCTTTGATCCCGAATAAGCCATCCAGTGATCATATCTAGAGAGTCGAGTTCAGCAGAGTACCAGAATTCACACAGCATTTCTGGATAAATTGCTCGAGGAGAGAGTGTAAGAGCTCGAGTGATCGGACAATTCTTCATGTAAGTGACTATGTGTGTGAATTCAGGGCAGGTCCAAGTTGGAGGAATGTTGAAATTAGCGGTAATATTGTTCCTCGCAAACCTGGGTAATTCATCATTTCTAAACTGAGTCGCCGGTGCAGCATCGGGTGCGACGAAAGTGTAGTTTGCCATCTGCGATTTGAGATTAAAGAATTGCTTGCAAAGAGAAAGTAGAATCGTTAATCGCAGAGAGAATTGAAAGAAAAATACGAAATAACTGTTAGAAAGTTTTAAAGAAATAAAATAGAAGGTTATTTATATTTTAATTAGAGATAATTACGGTATTGGGAAGTAAAACCGGCTGATTTGACAGCCTTAACCTGTTCCAACGGTAACTTTCTTATTAAGAAAGGTTACCGTTGGGGAGTATGAAGATTAAAAGTCAGTTTTACCACTTCAGGACTCCAATATCGAGTTAAAAACAAATTAAATTAAAAAAAATATTAAAAATCATAAAAACATTTAACTTAATCTATAAATTAATAAAACATAAAAATTTATAACATTTGATAAATCAGACGAGTGATACTGAGCGGGTAAGTATTGGAACCAATACTGAGAGGTCAGTATCAGAACATTTAAAGAATAATTAAGGATTCAACATACCCAATTGTCCTAGTAAATACATAAACCTTTCCTCAGAGAGAGGTTTAGTAAATACATCGGCCAATTGGTCATCTGTAGGAACAAAATCTACCTCAACCTTACCCTTTTCCACATTATCTCGAATAAAGTGGTGTCTGATATCAGTGTGCTTTGTTCTTGAGTGATGGACTGGGTTTTCAGTGATAGCAATAGCACTCTTGTTATCACAATGAATAGGAGTTTTCTGGAAATTGAACCCATAGTCCATTTGTTGATACTGCATCCATAAGAGTTGAGCACAACAACTTCCTGCAGCAACATATTTTGCTTATGCAGTGGAAGTTGCTACTGAATTTTGCTTCTTGGATGACCAACCAACTAGTCTACCACCGAGGAATTGACATCCTCCACTTGTACTTTTCCTGTCCAACCTACAACCTGCAAAATCTGCATCTGTATACCCTTCAAGATCAAAGTTTGAGTCTTTGGGATACCACAGACCCATGTTAGGTGTACCTGAAAGATATCTAAAAGTGCGCATAACAGCTTTCATATGTGATTCTTTAGGATCAGCCTGATACCGAGCACACAAACAAGTTGCAAACATGATATCAGGTCTGCTAGCTGTTATGTAAAGTAAAGAACCAATCATACCTCGGTATGTGGATTGACATACTGGTTTACCAGTTTCATCTTTACTTATTTTATCCTGAGTACCCATAGGAGTGTGCATGGAAGATAAATTTTCAAATTTATATTTCTTGAGCATGTCATGCACATACTTACTTTGATTTATAAAAGTGCCTTCAGGCTTTTGATCAACTTGTAAACCAAGAAAGTAAGTAAGTTCACCCATCATACTCATCTGATACTGAGATGACATTATATTAGCAAACCAGTCACACATTAACTTGTCAGTGGAGCCAAAGATAATGTCATCTACATATATCTGAATAAGTAAGATGTCAGAACCTTTCCTTTTTGAAAATAGTGTTTTGTCAATTTTACCTCTTATAAATTAATTTTCAATTAAGTACTCAGACATGGTGTCATACCAGTCTATTGGAGCTTGTTTGAGCCCATATAAAGCTTTATCAAGCTTGAAAACATAATTAGGAAATTTAGGATCAACAAAACCTGGTGGTTGTTTAACATGAACTTCCTTTTGTAGTTTTCCATTGAGGAAGGCACTCTTGACATCCATCTGATAAACTTTGAAGTTCTTGAAAGCTGCATATGCAAGATACAGCCTAATAGCTTCAATTCTTGCAACTGGTGCAAAAGTTTCATCATAGTCAATGCCTTCTTCTTGCCTGTAACCCTGAGCAACCAGTCTAGCTTTGTTTCTAATGACAACTCCATCTTTGTCCATCTTGTTTCTGAACACCCACTTAGTACTAATAATAGTTATTCCAACAGGAGGTGGTACTAAGTTCCAAACTTTGTTTCTTTCAAACTCTGTCAGTTCTTCTTGCATAGCTTCTACCCAGTATTCATCTAATAAAGCTTCATCAGCTTTCTTTGGTTCCATGATAGATAAAAAGCTTGAAAAGAAGCAAAAGTTTGCAGTTGCTTGGGGTTCAAACTCTAACTTTCTTCTTGTTTGGACACCTTGTTCAATTGGACCAATAATATTAGAATGTGGATGATCTCTGTGTTCCCTTAGATTGTTTCCTAAGGGAGCATTTGATATCTTGTTGAACTGATGTGTTGTCTGCCTGATACTGAGCTGAATTCTGGTCAGTATTAGACAGTTCAGGTTGCTGTTCTTCTTGATTTTGCAGTTCTGAGGTGGATTCTTGAAATGTACTTGAGGATTCACCTTCTTCATAGGTGGAGTTGTTCAGATCAAGTATTGGGAACTCGGTATTGGGGTTCTCAGATATGGGAACCTCAGAATTTGATGCAGAAGAGTTATACTGAGTTCTCTCTTGATCAGTGTCACTCATACCATGTTCAACATAGTATGGGTGAGACTTGGGCTGTTCATCAATTGAGTTTTCAGGATTGCATAGATTTTCTATGCCACTGATGTCTTCTGTTTCTGAGGTAGAAAGCTCATTCTGATCTTCATCAAACGTGACATGAATGGATTCTACAATCATCTTAGTTGAGATGATATACACTCGGAAAGCTTTAGAATGTGGAGAGTAGCCCATGAACACACCTTCATTTGCTTTGGGAGTAAATTTGTTTAGATTTTGTTTAGTACTGAGTACAAAACACTTGCTCCCAAAGATGTGGAAGTAGTCCACATTAGGAACCTTGCCATTGTATAACTCATAAGGAGTCTTTAGATGTCTCTGGACGATTGTAGCTCTGTTCTGAGTAAAATTTGCACAATTTACAGCTTTTGCCCAGAAACTCAGTGCCAGTCCAGCATGGCATAACAAAGTTCTTGCAGCTTCAATTATTGTTCTATTCTTTCTTTCTACAACACCATTTTGTTGTGGTGTGTAGGCTGCAGAGAAGTTTTGTACAATTCCTTTTTCTTCATAGAAATCTGCTAATACTGAGTTCTTAAACTCAGTACCATGGTCACTTCTAAGTTGCTTGACCTTGTTGCCTTTCTGAAGTTCTTCTCTTTTATGAAGGCAATGATTATTGTTGTTACATCTGATTTAGTCTTGAGAAATATGACCCAAGTATATCTTGAGAATTCATCTACTAAGACTAAAGTATAGATCTTTTTGGCCAATGATGGTGTGCTGATGGGGCCAAAAAGATCCATATGTATCATTGTGTAACATCCCAAAAATAAGGGAAAAATAAAAAAATTTAAAGTAATAAAATAAGTATTTTCCCAAAGTACAAGTAAATAAAAACAGGTCCCACTCATAATTTCATAAAATAAACCGTCACGTGGTATTTAATGCGGAATAAATAAAGTTTTAAAAATAAGTTTGACTCGACAAACATTAAAGTGAAAATCCAAATCCATCAATAAAAACCGAGATGCAACCCATCAGCCATGAACCTTCTCTTTGCCCTTGCTAGTACCTGAAAATGGGGGGAAGTGTTTGGGGTCAGCCACACGCTGAGTGGATAATATCAAAATAAACAAATACATACAAACAGTTCATGCCACATACATGTTCCCTAAGAGACTCTACTCATTTCTCGTTATAAGGCCTTTATTAATTCTCTTTAGGTTCGCCGTGGGTTTTGACGATACTCAACGTACGCCCACCGCCATACGCTCGTCACAACACCCTCTTCCAACACCCGTCCTCTAGGTGCCCCGCAGTACCACGCTGACAGTCGTGTAGTGTACCTTGGCAACTCAAACGGGAAGAGTTGGCTCTTGCCGTCGCCTCTTGCGATCGGTAATTAAAATCTCATAGTTATTAGGTTAGTTTTATTAACGTGTTGACTCATACAACATGTACTCATATAAAACAAAGCATCTCATACTCAACACATATCGTCTCAACATATATGTAATCAACTAGCACATCTCACATGCATATAACTCATAACATAACTCATGTACACAGATCAACACATAATGATATGGTACCCAGCTCGGTTACTCAGTATCCATACCTCAGTTCAGGATGTATTTAAAATAAACAACACTTAGCACATCATCAAGTAAACAAGCTTGTCTCAAGCAATAGCAGTTCATGACACATATCACAAAATCATGAAACGAAAGTAAATGCAAGTTTATAGTGAGATCACCCACCTCGAATAGACGTATGCTCCTAAATATCCTCAGCACCAAAGAGCATCTCTAATCAGGTCCTAAAAGGTCCTACATAGCACAATGAAGCTTGGGTTAGGATTAGACTCAAAGGTTGTTTCAGTAGAAACTAAACAGCACTCAGCACTTTCGCGGGAACGGCTATAACTCCCAAACCGCTCACTAGATTTTATTCAAAATTTTAGAGTGGCTAAATGACTCAGAGGACTACAATTTGACAAAAGACCTCGGAAACTAAATCCAAACAGAGAAGGGCTCAAAACAGGCTCACAAGACGGAATAGCTGAACCGAAAACTATTCTGTGATGGTTTACTAAAACAGCGATAACTTTTAAACCGTAAATCAGATTAACGAGCCGTCAGCGGCATTGGAAAGAGCACTCGGAAAACGAGAGGCAAGCACGGGCCAAAAATCCAAAAGATTATTTTAAACCATTTAAAAACAGTCACGAATAATAGGGCAGAATCTGCCAGAAATTGGTGTTAACTTGAAAACCCCGTTTTACCAACCCGACATCAACTCGTGAAATCCCGAGGCACCCGACAGCCCCGAATTTCACTTCTATCTCAGAATCTCAATTTCACAATAATCTGATAAAATTCTTTAGAAAACTTCTCGGTTTAAGGAAACCAAGAACCTAAAGGTTCGGTTCCCGTTTCTCGATGAAATGTATAATTATGATCGAAAACTTTTACCCAACCCGACATTCCTAACAAAAAAATCAGTTGCTAAACCCGACAAAAGTTTAAGATGATATGGACAAAACAAGTTTTACGATTATAAAAAGTCCAACAACAACAACCAGCCCTATCACCATGACTCGAGGATACAATCAATGTGACTATGAATTCCAAACCGATACTACAGCAAACTGAATAGTTCACAACCATGGCTCGGGAACGGTCCCGAACCTTACAGCCTGCTCGAAATCAGAACTCGGCAGGGTTATTTCACAGAAAATAATGAATACAAAACAATGAAACAAAAAGGAGTACTACCGACGAATATGGACGCTTGGTGTACAATCTGCTCGAACCAAAAATCACGGTGGCTTATTCTCTAAGGCTTGTGATCTCCGATACGGTCGATGAAGAATTCTGCTGGCCAACCTTCTCTCACACTCGCAACATGAAAACATATTTTAGTACCATCGGTTACAAGAAAATAACATGGAAACCAGGGAACGAACAAAAATACAACTCTTACCGACTTTCACAATAGCTCGATCAAAACCACCACAACCACCCACTGCTCGATACTTCACTGATCCCCCCTCTGTTCGAATCTTCAGCAACAATCACAGGTTAGTTAAGGGAAACAAAAAAAAACGAAAGAAGGGAACAAGGAAGATCAGCTACCGAATTGTGGCTTCGAAGCGGCACTCGAACAGGACTTGGTTTAGCTCGACTTTGTCACTTCATCCCGCCAATCCTTCTGCTACATCACATCATCCAGAACAATAACACAAGAAGTTTAGAACCCGATTGAGGTTCACAGTTTTAAAGATCGTTGGAAGGAGCGAATAGAAGCACAAAGTGAAGAAAGAACTTTACCGATACAATGACAATCGACCACTGCTACACTCTCTTGCCTTGTTTACTGCTCCATAATCACAGGATGAAGATGAGGGACGAGTGAGGAAGCTCTGGGTTTTTGCTTGGAGAAAGTTACAGCCGCATGAACTAGGGCAAAGGAAATCTCGATATAAGGAAAGTTATTAAGGGGAAAATTGTATCCTTATTTGCTAAATCTTAATGCACAAGAAAAGTTTGTAAAGACTTCAAGCCTTGGAATAAACTTCGGGCCTCCAAACCCTGTACCTCATCAAAATCGGGCTTCAAGTAAAATGAAGGTAATTGGATCGGCTCAAGGAAGAAACCACACAAGGAGCTCCATTAGATTTAAATTATGGATCTTGTAAGTGACCGGGTTCAGCTCCTCACTACTCTTGGTCGACGCACAAGTCTACCAACTTCTCTCTCGGGCTCGAGAATAATAGAATGATTAGAAGTTCGGCCCTTGGCCTATTGGCCGGGCCTCACGGTCCTCAAAAACACGCAGCAAGCTCAACAAAATCACGACTCAAAAATTTTTAAATGTTACGAATATAAACGTCACACGATTAATTAAAAAATCCTCATGATCAAATAACACCAATTAAATAACACTCTTGTTATTAAAATAATCAATGCGTATTTATTTTACTCGAATTAAATACACATAAAGGCACATAACTTATATAAATCTCAAATAAATAAATATCACACAATTATTTAAATAAAAGTAATTAATTCGATTACATAAATTTTTAGGGCGTTACAACTCAACTCCACTTAGAATAGACTTCGTCCCCGAAGTTATGGCTCGGAAGAACTCAGGGTAGCGATCTCGCAAATCTCCGACGCAGGCTTGCTAATGGCACACGTCCACAAAAGAGGAAAGAAAACAAAACGATAAGATCAAGAATGAAAAGGAAATTCTTCAGAGTGATCTACGCGATCAAAATAACTCCAGTTCTTGCAACTGCTCATACAATCTTCCGTCTCTAACGGCGCAAAAAGATAAAGCTAAATGAGTAACATCGAATTCCCCTCTAAGGATCTCGGTTTATCTCAAAAGAAAAAGAAAGTCAATAGTAACACGAAAGAAAGCTCACGAAACTATGTTGAAGGCGTCCTCTTGCTCTCGTACTTGGACACGATTGTTGCACCCATCGGTTAACGTCGCGTTGAATCTCCGATTCAACTCCACTTGGAGTTTTGTTACGGTTTGGTTTGTGGCGACAGATGATCTCGGCGTAGTAATCGGTTGTCCAACTCATGCTCGCAATCATACTCGGCCCTCTCGTGGCGATAACAACAAGTTTTTATGGGAACACCTTCCCGCACAGTTCTATTACATGATCACTTTATATAATTTACACTAGAAAGAAAAAATAATATTATCAATCTACGCCAAGAGTGATATCTTAAGGTCCTCTACTCTATGGGACATCAATTTATTTTAAAGTAAAATAAACAATTTAGCGGTCCGCACCACTATCAATCATTATACAACAAGTACATAATTCACGTAAGTGTATTTGGTCACACATAGACCCCAGATAGTAGACAACTAATGCATTTTACTCAATTTGCATATACTCAGACGCACTTATCTCAAATCTCTACAACTTGTTTTTAACTCAACGCAAGCTTATATTATCAATTTAAACTCCAATCTCGTTTAATGACTTTTCACCAGTCAACACAATGTATACATTTACTCGCTTTTACGATTTTTCAAGTGATCAAATTTAATTATTAGACTACTCGAACATATAATTTCTCTTTTAAGTTGCGTTATTAATGCTCTTGTTAATTTGTATTTAACAAATTCTCACTGACTCTCTTAACATTGCTCGATCAACTCATTTTAATGATAGTCATCAACTCGTGTAATGATTTTATCATTTAGTTCGTTAATTAACTTCTCTCTTTGTTCTCGTTTAGTTTATCTCTTGACCAATCTGACTAATTGGTCCACTTATAAATCTCGTGTTATTTTTAAGTTTCAAACATCTCAACTTAATGTTTTTCTCTTTACTCGAATAATTAATTTGTCAATTAATTACCTCATTAATCCCCGTGTATTTATTTACTCAGTTAATTCTCATTTTCAACTAAAAGTTTCTCCATTACTTTATATGTTTAATGCTTTCTCGATTCAAAAACTCATAGTATTTTAATAAATTTTTATTTTTTTTTGATACGCTTATATTTTTCTCGTTTGCTCATAATAATAACTATTCTTGATTTAGTAATTACTCAATAAAACACAATATTTTAATAACTATTCTTGATTTAATAGCTTAACTTGGCAATCCCCTTAGTTAAAATTTAATATTTGCTCATAATAAAATTATTTGATTTGGTTTATTTTAATAATTTATTCGCTTAACTTGATTTAGTAGGTTTATATAGCTCGATAACTTCTTAATAATAATAAGTCTTTCCCAAAATTTATTATGTCGATCTTCTCATGACCGTCTCGTTGATAACATTCTCATTACTCGGATTTCATAATTTCTCGTTATTTATATGATTATGTACTTGTCACTTCTCATTAACACCAATTTAATTATTCCCAATTATTCTTATAGATTCCCTAGTCACATGTATATATATCTTACTCAACACAATAATTTGGCTCAAAATTTCTCGACTGGATTTAATAATTTCTCATAATCATGTTTTTCCCATTTAACTTGACTTGAACATTCACAATCAATTCTCAGATTTTAATAATTTTTTTTTTATATTCCCACAGGAAAAATTTCTCTATTAATCAATCACCCTTACAACTTTTTAGTCAGTTATATGCACATATATGCTCATAATAATAATAATAATACTTAACAAAATTTTCTCTTGGTAATTCTCTTTATTTACTCCTTACAAACATTATTTTTCACATTTATCTCAGTTTATTAATCTCCATTACTTCAATAATATGAATTTAATAATTCACAACTTTATAATTATTTTCTATTCGCACTCTTAATATTGGTAATTTCTCTTTTATCACCACTCAACTCCACTTGGAGAAAACTCGTCCCCGAGTTTGGAAGTGGTACTCAAAATCTCAAAGAACTCGTTACGAACACTCGATAGTTCGATTTGTTGATTCTCATACCTGATTATCTATTTTAGGGTTTCATTTAATTACTCGATAATCAAACTCTCATGTACAGGTGTGAGTCGGTCCCAACATATACTCTTTACGCCCCTCTCACACCCATACCCATTAAATTTTATCGCTTATAAAAATAATTTATTACTCATAATAGTGTTATAATTATTTCTCATTAACATCTATTCATTTTATGATTCCTCATAAATTAGACTTATTACATGTATTAGTACCACAATTTGTTATTTCGCGTTACACGTTCATGATTATCTCTTGTTCAAATCTGAGTATAAAATTCTCATTTTTTTTTTTTGCTTACTCACAACGTGTTTGGTATTATTATTACCATATAACAATTTTGTCGTTAAATAGAATTCTCATTTTATTCGTAGTGAACACATCTCGTAAATTTTCTCTTGTCACTTAACTCGTTAAATAACTCATTTTGGGTTCCTCATCTTGTTCAATTAAAGATGTTTAAGTTTTGCAACTTTTATTAACTCTATTTAAAATTTATCTTTTACTCAATTAATAGTTTTAGTAATCAATCATATTTATTCAACACAATAATTAATTAGATCAAACATGTTGACTCAAATTAGTATTTACTTACAAATCTAAATATAATTTTTCATTTAATTTGTTTTAAATAAATGTTCTATTGATTTATTACTTTCTCATAATTCATAACTTCTCATTAATTATTCTCAATCACATTATTGGATTATTATTCTCTATTCTCAATTATATGAATTAACTTATTTTTAATCATTCTTACTTAATTATTATCTTAGGTTTTTGACCAATTAATATTACTCAATTTAACAATTCATCATTAGTGATCCTTACTCAATTTGGTTTAATAAACCTTCACTTGATTTGTTTGGATAACTCCTTATCAACTTAAATTAGTAATCTCTTATTTAATTATTTTCACATAAATCTCGATTTAGTGATTTTATCATCAATTATTATATATAATAATTAAGGGTTTTCATGATACTTAAATGCTTGACGAATAGTCTCCTTGAATCTTTTCGAAACATAGGCACGAGTCATGTGCGTATAATAATAGGGGCCCTCTATTATTATCCGCACCTACCCCTGTCATGGTTTCGAGCCAGTTTCGAAGATTCCACGATCTCCCATCCTCATACCATCCACATAACAAGTAATCCCCATCAATAAGTATAGTCTATATATCTATATATAGTCGCACAATTCACACTCATCTCGAGTCAATTCTCTTAGTAATCAATGTCACTCGTGACGTTTTTAATACCCTAAATATATCTTAAATAAAGTACTAGAGGCATAAGGTCGTCGTGATGCGCCGCTTCTCAATTTGGATTTGGACTCCTTTAAAAACATTTGAAAAACTCATTTTGAAAACTCATGCTTCGACTTGAGTTTGGAATCCACCCCTAGTGAACCCAATTCTCTCAAGCCAGAGCTCTGATACCAACTTGTAACATCCCAAAAATAAGGGAAAAATAAAAAAATTTAAAGTAATAAAATAAGTATTTTCCCAAAGTACAAGTAAATAAAAACCGGTCCCACTCATAAATTCATAAAATAAACCGTCACGTGGTATTTAATGCGGAATAAATAAAGTTTTAAAAATAAGTTTGACTCGACAAACATTAAAGTGAAAATCCAAATCCATCAATAAAAACCGAGATGCAACCCATCAGCCATGAACCTTCTCTTTGCCCTTGCTAGTACCTGAAAATGGGGGGAAGTGTTTGGGGTCAGCCACACGCTGAGTGGATAATATCAAAATAAACAAACACATACAAACAGTTCATGCCACATACATGTTCCCTAAGAGACTCTACTCATTCCTCGTTATAAGGCCTTTATTAATTCTCTTTAGGTTCGCCGTGGGTTGTGACGATACTCAACGTACGCCCACCGCCATACGCTCGTCACAACACCCTCTTCCAACACCCGTCCTCTAGGTGCCCCGCAGTACCACGCTGACAGTCGTGTAGTGTACCTTGGCAACTCAAACGGGAAGAGTTGGCTCTCGCCGTCGCCTCTTGCGATCGGTAATTAAAATCTCATAGTTATTAGGTTAGTTTTATTAACGTGTTGACTCATACAACATGTACTCATATAAAACAAAGCATCTCATACTCAACACATATCGTCTCAACATATATGTAATCAACTAGCACATCTCACATGCATATAACTCATAACATAACTCATGTACACAGATCAACACATAATGATATGGTACCCAGCTCGGTTACTCAGTATCCATACCTCAGTTCAGGATGTATTTAAAATAAACAACACTTAGCACATCATCAAGTAAACAAGCTTGTCTCAAGCAATAGCAGTTCATGACACATATCACAAAATCATGAAACGAAAGTAAATGCAAGTTTATAATGAGATCACCCACCTCGAATAGACGTATGCTCCTAAATATCCTCAGCACCAAAGAGCGTCTCTAATCAGGTCCTAAAAGGTCCTACATAGCACAATGAAGCTCGGGTTAGGATTAGACTCAAAGGTTGTTTCAGTAGAAACTAAACAGCACTCAGCACTTTCGCGGGAACGACTATAACTCCCAAACCGCTCACTAGATTTTATTCAAATTTTTAGAGTGGCTAAATGACTCAGAGGACTACAATTTGACAGAAGACCTCGGAAACTAAATCCAAACAGAGAAGGGCTCAAAACAGGCTCACAAGACGGAATAGCTGAACCGAAAACTATTCTGTGATGGTTTACTAAAACAGCGATAACTTTTAAACCGTAAATCAGATTAACGAGCCGTCAGCGGCATTGGAAAGAGCACTCGGAAAACGAGAGGCAAGCACGGGCCAAAAATCCAAAAGATTATTTTAAACCATTTAAAAACAGTCACGAATAATAGGGCAGAATCTGCCAGAAATTGGTGTTAACTTGAAAACCCCGTTTTACCAACCCGACATCAACTCGTGAAATCCCGAGGCACCCGACAGCCCCGAATTTCACTTCTATCTCAGAATCTCAATTTCACAATAATCTGATAAAATTCTTTAGAAAACTTCTCGGTTTAAGGAAACCAAGAACCTAAAGGTTCGGTTCCCGTTTCTCGATGAAATGTATAATTATGATCGAAAACTTTTACCCAACCCGACATTCCTAACAAAAAAATCAGTTGCTAAACTCGACAAAAGTTTACGATGATATGGACAAAACAAGTTTTACGATTATAAAAAGTCCAACAACAACAACCAGCCCTATCACCATGACTCGAGGATACAATCAATGTGACTATGAATTCCAAACCGATACTACAGCAAACTGAATAGTTCACAACCATGGCTCGGGAACGGTCCCGAACCTTACAGCCTGCTCGAAATCAGAACTCGGCAGGGTTATTTCACAGAAAATAATGAATACAAAACAATGAAACAAAAAGGAGTACTACCGACGAATATGGACGCTTGGTGTACAATCTGCTCGAACCAAAAATCACGGTGGCTTATTCTCTAAGGCTTGTGATCTCCGATACGGTCGATGAAGAATTCTGCTGGCCAACCTTCTCTCACACTCGCAACATGAAAACATATTTTAGTACCATCGGTTACAAGAAAATAACATGGAAACCAGGGAACGAACAAAAATACAACTCTTACCGACTTTCACAATAGCTCGATCAAAACCACCACAACCACCCACTGCTCGATACTTCACTGATCCCCCCTCTGTTCGAATCTTCAGCAACAATCACAGGTTAGTTAAGGGAAACAAAAAAAACGAATGAAGGGAACAAGGAAGATCAGCTACCGAATTGTGGTAATGGCACTGAATTTAAAAATGCTAATCTAATCTCTTTTTGTGATCTTAAAGGTATTGACAGGCAGTACAGCTCTCCTAGAACTCCACAACAAAATGGTGTAGCTGAAAGAAGGAATATAACAATCATTGAAGCAGCCAGATCCATGCTTGCAAATACAAAACTATCAATAACTTTTTGGGCTGAAGCTGTTAATACTGCCTGTTATGTGCAAAACAAAGTATTAATAGTTAAGCCACACTTTAAAGCACCATATGAACTTTTTAATAAAATAAAACCTTCATTAAGCTTTCTAATATCATTTGGTTGTCCTTGTACTATTTTAATTACAAGAGAACAAATTGGTAAGTTTGACTGCAAATCAGATGATGGTATCTTTGTGGGATACTCAACTCAAAGCAAAGCATAGGGAGTATTCAACAAAAGGCTGATGATCATTAAAGAAAGTGTAGATGTATCCTTTAATGAAAATTTAATGAATGAACAGGGAAATGGTCCAGAATGGTTATTTAACATTGACTCACTAACCAAATCTCTTGATTTTAGCTATGATTTTAGTGCAGGTGGAACAGACAATCAACCACCACAGGGAGGATCATCATCATTCAATGGTAGTCAAGATCAAATGACGTATATCCTTGTTAATACTGATCCCACAGTTAATACTGAGGACATTAGTAACTCAGTTAACACAAGCAATCCTGATGCCAGTAATAACTCGAACTCACAAGTAACTCAGAGACTCAAAATGATGATGGTGAACCGAACAATACTGACGTTAGTACTAACACAGAAACACATGGTTTGAATGAAAATCAAGTTAATACTGATGCCACTATCAATGAAGAAAATCAAGAAAATTCAAAAAAATCAAGAAGAAAACTGGACTGATGCACAAGTTCCTGAATCCAATGAATCAAATCTTGATAGTCAAATAGTTGTTGATAAAGTTCCCAATTCAAGAGCTCAAAAGAATCATCCCTTAGACCTAGTTCTAAGTGATGTTAACTCCAATATGCAGACAAGAAGCAAATTTAATTCAAATATTTGCAATATCAATTTAATTTCTAATGATTGTTTGTTTGCATGTTTTCTGTCACAAGAGGAACCTAAAAAGATTCAACAAGCCATGAAAGATTCAAACTGGATTGAGGCTATGCAAGAAGAACTTCTTCAATTCAAATTACAAGCTGTTTGGACACTTGTACCTCTTCCAAAAGGAAAAAGACTCATTGGAACACGATGGATCTTCAGAAACAAGAAAGATGAAGGAGGCATAGTGATCAAGAATAAAGCCAGACTTGTAGCACAAGGTTACACTCAAGAAGTAGGAATATACTATGATAAAGTATATATGCTCTTGTTGCAAGAATTGAAGCAATAAGGATTTTCTTAGCATATGCTTCATTCAAGAAATTCAAAGTCTATCAAATGGATGTAAAGAGTGCTTTCCTGTATGGAAAAATTGAAGAAGAAGTTTATGCATGTCAACCTCCAGGATTTGATGATCCTGACCATGGTGATTATGTATATAAATTAGACAAAGCTCAATATGGCCTTCACCAGGCACCAAAAGCTTGGTATGATACATTATCATCATATCTGTTGAAGAACAACTTCAAAAGAGGTGCAATTGACAAAACTCTTTTCACAACAAAAGTCAAGGATGATATTCTACTTTTTCAAATATATGTAGATGATATCATCTTTGGTTCAACAAATGAAAAATTATGTAAAGAATTTGAAGAACTGATGCAGATCAAATTCAAGATGAGCTCTATGGGTCCAATGAACTTCTTTCTTGGACTTCAAATAAATCAAAGATCAGATGGTATTTTGATTAATCAATCAAAATATGTCAAAGACATATTGGAGAAATTTGCAATGAAAGACTGCAAAAGTGCAAGCACTCCCATGGAAACACATAAACACCTACATCCTGATATTGAGGGGGAGGATGTAGATGAACACTTGTATAGATCAATGATAGGGTCTTTAATGTATTTAACTGCATCAAGACCTGATATTATGTATAGTGTTTGTGTTTGTGCCGGGTATCAAGCAAGACCAAAGGAACTTCACTTGCAGGCAGTCAAAAGAATCTTCAGATACTTGAAAGGAAAACCATCACTTGGTCTTTGGTATCCACATGACTCACCATTCGAAGTTATAGCCTACACTGACAGTGATTATGGTGGTGAATGTCAAGACAGAAAGTCAACTACTGGTGGATGTCAATTCTTTGGATCAAGACTGGTGTCATGGCAATGCAAGAAACAAACTAATGTGTCAACATCAACTGCTGAAGCACAGTATGTAGCTGCATCTGCTGGTTGTGCCTAAGTGTTATGGATTCAAAACTAGCTAATGGACTTTGGTATCTCTATTCTTAAAAAACCTATTTTTATTGATAATCAAAGTGCAATTAGTATTGTGAATAATCCAGTTAAACACTAAAAAACTAAGCATATTGAAATCAGATTTCACTTTATTAGAGATTGCAATGAAAAGAAATTAATTAAAGTAGTTTTAATTCATACTGATAAACAACTAGCAGATCTTTTTACAAAAGCATTTGATGTAGGAAGATTTGGTTTTTTGGTTAGTAGTATTGGAATGATTTTAATGAATTAATTTCGTAAGAATTTCATGTGTAAAGTTGTTGTACATTAATCCTTATTTTTCTTTATGTTTTTCTATTGATTATTCATTAATACTGATTGTGTGTTGTATTCAAAAGTTACTACTGATCTGTAGTTACTGAGAATTAGGTTAAGTGTAAAACAACGGTTACTACTGACGTTTCATTACTGATACTTCGTTAATACTGATCGGCCGTTTCTTATGAAATGCGTAGTTATACCAAACTAACCCCCATGAAAATAGCCGTTATGCTATGATTTGAAGGGTATTTCTGACATTTTGCAGGTTAATTCGAAAATTATAAATAGCAGAAATCGATTAATTAAGCATTATCCAAACCTCGATCTGCTAAACCCTACGATAAACCCTAAAACTCTGCAAATTCAATCAAAATACTCAATCAGTACCAAACTCTCACTAAGAATACCATTTAGATCACATTAATCAAACAAAATTCTCATTCACAACTCTCTCAGCAATCAAGATGGCAATGAGAAAAACTTTAGGAGTTCAATCTGATCTCTTATATTCTGAATTTCACAATATGCTAGCCTTTCTCAGAAATCCAGATGGCACTAGAGATTTCAGACCTATTGTAATGTTTCTAAAACATTCTTCTATCAAATTTGCATTATCTGTAAATCCTACAATCTATGAACAACATTTAATACACTTCTGGGAAAAGGCTGAGAGGATTGAAGAAGGAACTACATCAAAAATTAAATCAGTAGTAGATGGAAAGACTGTATTCATCACTGAATAATCTATCAGTCAAGTTCTCTCTAAGGAAGAACTTGTTGCAAATATTTTAAAAATGGGGTATGAAGGAAGAACATATATTCAAACTTTTCAAAAAGGTCATCTTTCACCTCAATGGAAATTTTTTAGTTCATACCATTCAAGTATTTAATTTTTCAAAAATGACTTTTGATGCAATGCTTGGAAACCTATCTTCAAACAAATTTTTAATGTATCAAAGATTCATTGCACATATTTTAAATTGTGAAATTCCTGATCTTACAAAATTAAAACATATTTTTCCTACACATGAATTAAACAAAAAGGTGTATTCAAACATGAGGAAACAGTTCAACTTTTCTGGAACTGTAACTCCTCTATATTCAAACATGATATATGATCACCCCCCCCCCCCCCCAAACTGGAGAAGGTTCAAGTCACCCCAATTAACCCCAACCCACTCCATCACCAAAAATAGCTCAAACATAATCCTCTTCATCCACTCAATCAATGACACCACACAATGTCCTGAATGTGTCCCAGGAACATGAAATAGAACCTTAGAGTTCTACTCTTCACTCTAAGGTAGACCGACCTAAAAGCCAAAACATTTCTAAAACATATAAAAGGAAGAGAACTTCCAAAAAGGATACCAGGAGACCCACTGAGTCACACCCCAGGCTCAAAGAGTTGTCCTCCAAGGAGGAGAGACGGCATGAGGAAATGGCTCTCACTATTGATGCATCAAAGGTTGGTGCACAGGATAGTGAGAACATCATTAGGACCGGACCTCGGAAACTTTAAATGATGACTCATCATTTGAGGAAGCACTTAAAGGACCCCGGTGCCAAGAAACCACAAGGGGAGGTATCTCTGCTTCTTCTAGGAAGAAGAGGGTATCTAAACAACCCAATGAATCACCAAGCAGTGATGAGGGTAGAATGAAAACAACTGAATTGATGGAAAGGATGGAAAACCTCAAAGCCAATGTACCAAATCAACCCGATGATTTACCTAGATGGAATGAGGGTAGAATGGAACCAAACCAATTGATGGATATGATGGAAAACCTTGAAACCACTGTATAAAACTGCCACATTCTCATCAACAATCAAGGAAAAACCATGAGCTACATAAAGCACTATATCAATTCGATGAACAGAAGGATGAAAAGATTTGAAAACAGGCTTCAAAGACAATCAAATATCATCAGAAAGTTGAAGAAGAAGATTGATGATAGTGATGCTCCACAAGTTGAGATCACTAAGGGGGAGAAGAATCAAATACAAAATATGATTGATACTTCCATAGCAGCATCAGCAGCCTCCCTCTTAAATCTAAAAGAAGCTCACGGTGAAACATGTCAAAGTCAAGACCTTGATAGAGCAGTAAAAAGCATGGATGAAGATGTATTTGTGTCTGCACCTCAATCTCCAGCAGCAACAGAACAAGTACCTTTTCCAATTGCTAATGATGTCGTGGGTACTACTGATCCCATGGACACTAATAAGGTAATCGATCAAACTGAAGTAATTACTACTGATCCTATTGAAGAAGAAATACAAGAAGCAACATCAATACTATTTTCATCAACAACAACAACAAATATTCCAGTTACTACTGACGTCTCACCGGTAGTAACAACAGAAGAAATCTCAGTAGTAGACTCCTCCAACTTACAACCGGAAATCTACAGACCATTCAACTTGCAGTCATTCATACCAGTAGTAACTACATCGGTTAATACTGAGTCTGTAGAAGCAACAACATTATTACCGGCTCTTGTTGAACCAGCAGTAGTAGTTACAACATCAGCAGAAATAACTACAACACCAGCAACACAACCTATTGTAGTTCCAGACTTTGATGCTGATGTAAATTGGGAAGAGGTAGATGAATGTGAATTGCCTCCTCACCCTAAGATCCTAACTGAAGTCAAAATTCACAACTTCAATCCAGATATGGAGATTATACCAGTTAGAGATATGAAGTACACTCATCTTCCGCAATGTGTTGGAAAAGGAAAAGTTGTATTTCATGAAGATATTCCTCACAGAGCACTAGGTCACCACATGGTAAATAAGATAAATTTGGTAAGACTTCTCAAACAAGATCACTGGAAGGTGAAAAGAATGAGGTACCACATAAAGTGTGCAAAAACTCTTGAATTGGAAAATAAGAAGAAGGTTGAACAAGAAAAGATTAGAGATGAAGCCATTCAAGAGATAGAGGAAATTCTGGAAGAAGGTCAACAAGAAGAGTTAGACAAACAAAAGAAAATAGAAGAAGAACGTCTAAATTGTCTTGAAGACCTTGTTGCAGAATGTAAAAAGTTAAAAGCTGAACTGCCTGATGAAATCAATGAACAGAGATCTAAAATGATTGATTATTTAAAATCAAAAGGGCACAGTGCTAAGTTTTTTGGTAGAATGAAGATGATAAATATTGTAGACAAGTACTGCACAGCAAAGAAGAAAGAATTGGCAGAACCATAAGTCAAAGAGGTCAAACTAACAAAGTTAAAAGACATTGACCCTAAAATGGTGATCACAAGAAAGAAAATGATTGGTTTATCATCAACTATAACTGCCAAAAAGAGAAAAGCACTTGAAGCTGCAGAATCTGTTGGAATTATGTGCACTGTTAGTCAACCTATGATGATACATCCAAATCTACGAAACACTTAAGGGTCACACCGGTGAGTGCATGTAATACGAGCAAGATATGTAATGATACTACGAAGAGTAATGATTCATAATAGTCATTATGAATCAATTAAGTATTAAGTTAAGTTTAGTCCTTTAGGGTTTGAGGATTAGGTTTAGTCTCAGTTCCGCTTTTAGGGATTAAATCAGCTAGTTGGTTTAACCGGCAAGAACACCATCATGTTCTTGTCAGTGTGGTTCGAACCAAGACACTAGGTGGTCGAGCCAATAGGTCGATCAGAGTTATGAAACCCTTCAGTGGTATCAGAGCGATGGTTTAGAAATCTAAACAAGATTAACAAAGTTTTTGTTTGTGTAATTTCCAAGTTTTTTATTTTTTGTTCCTTCTTCTTTTTCTTCCTTATAGATTTCGAATAAGGGTAAAGAACCCTAGACCAAGAATGTTAAACAGTTTAGTTTAATTGGTCATAAGGATTCTAACCCTAGAATTTTCGAGATCTAGAAAGAACCTTATGACCAAGAACATTAAACTAGTTTAGTTTAATTGGTCAAAAGGATTCTTTCCCTAACCCTAGAAATTTCAAAATTTAGGAAGAACCCTAGGATCAAGAATGTCAAAGTGTTTGGTCAAAAGGATTCTTTCCTTTTTCCTTTGATCTTCAAAAATCTAGGACCAAGTATGTTAAACTAGCCTAGTTTAATTGGTCAAAAGGATCCCTTCCTTTCTTCCAAGATTTTCGAAAATCATGAGGAAACTTGGACACCAAGTATGTTAAACTAGTTTAGTTTAATTGGTGGAAAAGTTTCTTAGGCTTAAGGAAATTTTCGAAATCCCTAGAAGTAACCTAGGACCAAGAACATTAAACTAGTTTAGTTTAATTGGTTAATAGGATTAATCAAGAACATAATTAATCTAAATCCTAGTATAATTAAACAAGTTTATGTTTAATGAGGTTTAATTATTGTTTTAATGAATTTATTAAAGCTAGTTCTTTAAATCTAGAAATCTAGATAAAGTTTTGTTAAGAAGATTTAAATGAATAAGTTTAAATATAATTATTAAAGTTATAATCTATCCTAGAATTTAAACAAAGTTTAATAATTATTTGAATAGGATAAATTAGGATTAATCTTTAACTAAGAGATGTTATTGATCAAGAAAACTGAAACCTAGTTTTAATTGATCAAGAACAAGATAAGAGTTTAATTAATTAAATTTAATTAAGGATAAAAGAGAAGTGTTAATTTTAAACTCTTATAATTAACAAGATGTATTTATTTTAAGTATATAATTTTTGGAATTTTTTTAAATGTTTAAAAGAAAATCAATTTTAGAAGATAAAATAGTTTGTACGTATTTTAATTAGTCTAAGTTAAAATACACATCTACAAATTAGGTGTAACATTCTTATTAGAATATTATAAGGTTTTAATTAAAGATATAAATTATATACATATATATTAAATAGAAAATTAAAATGGAACATTAAAATGGAACATTAAATATATATGTTATTTTGATCATAGTTGTAATATTAAATGACTAGATATTTGTATTAAGTTATTATTAAACTAGAAATGTACAAAGTTGTAAACAACTAGAACTTGTACAAAGTAAGGTTTCATTATAATTAGATGATAATACGAAAGTTACAAATATTAGATTGTATAAAGTTATAAGTAATTATAACTAGTTATTTATACAAAGTATATTACGAGTAACGTAAAGTACAAGATTTATGATCAAGGGTAACATAACATTGGAAATTTAAGAACCTATATTTAACTAAGTCTAAGTTGAATATAAGAATGGTTCAAACAAACTAAGATTATTATATATAGTTTTTATATAATAACTTTATTAGTATTCACCAAGTTCGAACTAGTGATTGTGTTTATGCTTAAGTTCCATCATGGTTGTTGGACTTAGTGGGAGCTATCCAAGAAAGTCACAAAGTTTATAAATGTGTCCCTAGGACATATTTTGGAGAATCTAATATGTAAATGTTTAATTTTATTATTAGACATGGAAAAACTAATATGTTAAATTAGAGTTATGACTTGTGTTCGTAAGTCAAAGAATTAAAATCTCTATTTTAAAGTTTAACATAAGGTTTAAAAGTTTTTCAAGTAAATAAAACAAGTACGTTTTATTAAGATAAGGTTTCTCACATAACCTAGTAATATCTTCTTGTACACCTCGTTTTAAGGTATACAAAGTAAAATCGAACAAATTTAAAACTTAGAGTTTTAAAGGTAATTTTAGAAAGGCGTCTTGTGGAATTAAGTACACGAATCGCGAGTTTTTTAAAATTAAGGATTAAAATTAGAATAAGGTTTAAGTTTAGTTTAAGACTTAAACAAACCCAAGAAAATCTTAGATCGAAGTACTATCCACCTAATGGAACACCTCACTTGTTCAACGATATTCATATTGTAAGGAGAAAGAACCTTAGATATGGATTCAAATCATTGCGAGTGTTAGGGTGCGTAAGGTTCTGCGATAATCGGGAGTCCCGGCGCAGAGCATCAACTTATCTTAGATGGTCTGATCTACTTTGGTGATAATCGGGAGTTCCGGCCCAAAAAGTACTTGAGTAAAATAAACATACTAGACTTTAGTGCAACTTAGAAATGTACGATTAAAATTGTACAAGGTTGTAATAAGTTCTAAGTCTAGAGATTCTACGCCCCCTAGGAATCGTGTCAAGTCTTGATACGATCGGTAAGGATGTTTCCTACTAGAAACATCATGTCTCGTCGGGAAGTGCCCAAACCTTGCGTTGAGAATGTGATATATGGATCCTAGGCCTAAAATATTAATTATCACTACTACAGATCGGGTTTGTTAGTGCAGACGGAAAAGATTTATATATTGGTTGTCCTGCATAACCGCAAAAACAAAGGAATATCGCACTATATAAGAAAGAACCGCATCAACAATCTCATTTGTTGCTGCGGCCATACACTACCCGCAACAACAACCGCATTTGTTGTTGCGGCCATACACAACCCGCAACAACAACCATATTTGTTGTTGCGGCCATACTCTACCCGCAACAACAATCTAAATTTTGAGTTGGATTAATTAATTGGCAAACAAAAACAAATTTCACAAAAATAAAACGATAACATTACATATATGTAACAAACTATTACAAACCAAACCAACCTAAAACAAGGATAACCAAAACCTAAACACAAAGCTAACAAACATGCATGTTGAATTCAGAGAAGAGTAACCTTGAAGAAAAGTCCTTGATCATTGTTTTTTTGTTCGAGATCAAGGGTGAACATGACAAGTTGGTTCGTGCGGATGCCCATCTTCTGTTTGAAGTCGACCATGTCACCATTGATAGTCATGTAGGAAAACCTTGTAGTATTCACATGGTGGAACTTGAATACCACATTACTGGATCTCTACTAATCAATGAGATCACGAAAAAAAGAAGAAGATGAACATTACCTTTAGATTGCTAAAGAAGTGATCCACCTCTACTGCACCACCTGGACACGCTGCAAGACCGCGTTGTACCAACAAAGTATCACACCAGAACTTGTGTGTGTGTGTGCCTTGCATCGAACTCGAACACAAACTGAAACCCTTGGGGTTTCTTGGTTTCGGCCGAAAGGAGAGAAAGAGGGAGGAGGGATTAGGGTTTTTGGTGATGTGAAAAGTGTAACCTAAACCTTAACCTTAAGCCTCTATTTATAATGACTTAAGTTATAGTTAAGTCCATGGAGTTTAATTATGATTAATCTCATAATTAAACTTCATATTAACACTTTAAACCCTTGGACTTTTACTAGTTAATTAATTAACTATTAATTAACTGTCCGTTAAATACTTAACCTAATATTTAACCATCCTCAATAATAATTAACTTATTATTATTTATTCTCTTCTTAATAATTAACTTAACTAGTTAATTATTCCACACACCTTACTTTATTCGGTTGTCCATTATTGGGTGTGTAGTGGTGTGACCCTTTAGTGTCTTATAACATTGGACACGGTGACACGTGTACTTACCTGTGCACATAAATCCTTCAGACTCCCACTTGTGCAAGTTAAGAAACACTTTCTGATCATCGTTTGCCTAAAGCGGTCCCTAGCCAGACATTTAGGATAACCAGGTCATAAGAACTCTTACATCCAGAGATAATATTCATAAAATGAATAACACTAACAGATTTTCCTTTCGCATCACTATATTTCTTAATTTGAGTAATAGACATGGAGCAGGGATCTTGTTCTATATACTCGAATTTTCTCGACTCTGATTTTGACTTTCTACAGTAACGGATTTCCAAATGATCTAATCATTCTCCGAGCGCGGCCACGCATTTCAGTAGTCTTAATCGTCGAGCAGACATGAAATATCTCTTCTAGTTAAAGAAGGTGCAAATTCCATCTTGACATTTGCGTTATCTTGCCCACGACTTCCGCTGTCTTAGTCAAGTTCCTTATGATCACCCTTTTGCGGTGTGACGGTAGATAAATGCTAAAGATCAGAAGTCATCGTGTCTCAAACCAAAATGTCTCAGTTCAGAGGACATCTACTCGAAATTACTCATGCTTGGGCTCCATGAAGTAATATCGATCTTTTGGTCACGTCTAATGTTTAGCAAACTCTGTAAACATCTATGAATATTTATTTTAACAACCCTTGTTTCTCTATTCAATAACTATGAAATAGATAAATATTCATAATGGTATTAACTCTTGAATCTAGCTCCCACTAAATTCAAGCAACCACAGACAATTTAGATACTCAAAAACTTTGTGTATCAAGGATAGGTTTAAAACATGTTAAGAATAGATAGTGTGAAAATATTACGTAAAACTTTCTATTTCAATCCCACGAAATGTTATTACATAATGTATCGATTTCAAACATGTCTATGAATCTAATCAAAAATACTAGCTACCAATATTTAGGTACTGTATGCCTATAGCGTGCGCATGTTTCTCATGCTTTGGTCCAACTAGTGGTTTTGTCAACGGGTCAGCGACGTTGTCATCCGTTGGTATTTTCTTAATTATAATATCACCCTCTCTAACATACTCGCGTATGAGGTGATATTTCCTGCGTACATGCCTGGTCTTTTGATGCTCTCTTGGTTCAACAGCTTGAGCTATTGCCCCACTGTTATCACAGAATATTTCGATGGGTCTAGAGATACTGGCAATAACTCTAAGATCCTCGATAAAATTCTTAAGCCATATGGCTTCTTTCCCAGCATCATTTGCGACAATGTACTCAGCCTCTGTAGTCGAATCTGCTATCGTATCTTGTTTCTGACTCTTCCAAGATATAGCTCCTCCGTTTAGTGTGATTACAAATCCCAATTGGGATTTGTAATCGTCTTTGTCAGTTTGGAAGCTTGCATCTGTGTAACCAGTTACACGCAGTTCTTCCATCGAACCTCCAAAGACCAAGAACATTTCTTTCGTCCTTCTCAAATACTTGAGAATGTTCTTGACAGCCATCCAATGGGGTTCACCAGGATTCTTTTGATATCTGCTCGTGAGACTTATGGAGTAAGCAATATGGGCCTAGTACATAACATGGCATACATGATTGATCCAATTGCCGAAGCATATGGTACCAAACTCATCCTAGCTATTTCCTTGCTAGATGTGGGACACTGAGCTTTGCTCAGTGTAATGCCATGTGACATCGGAATGATTCCTCTCTTGGAATCACTCATACTGAATCTCTTCAGTACTTTGTCAATGTGTGTACTTTGACTAAGTCCAATAAGCCGCCTAGATCTATCCCTATAGATCTTTATACCTAGTATAAATGCGGCTTCTCCCACGTCTTTCATCTGGAAACATTTACCTAACCAGGATTTTATTCCTTGTATTGATGGTATATCGTTTCCTATGAGCAGTATGTCATCAACATACAAGACTAGGAAGATTACTACGCTCCCACTGAATTTTGTATAGACACACGCCTCGAACTCACTCTTGACAAAACCAAATTCTTTGATTCTTTTGTCAAAGTGTAAGTTCCAACTTCTAGATTCTTGCTTCAATCCATAAATGGATTTTAGCAATTTACATACTTTGTTAGGATTCTTTGGATCAGTAAAACCATCCGGTTGTATCATGAATACGTCCTCATTCAACTCCCCGTTAAGGAAGGCGGTTTTAACATCCATCTGCCATATCTCATAGTCGTAATATGCTGATATGGCCATAAGAATTCTAATAGACTTAAGCATGGCGACTGGCGAGTAGGTTTCAGAATAATCAACACCATGTGTCTGCGTGAAACCCTTCGCGACGAGTCATGCTTTGTAAGTATGCACCTTTCCATCCATGTCGGTTTTCTTCTTAAAAACCCACTTGCATCCAACAGCACGAGACTGTGGTGGCAAGTCTGATAACACCCAAACTTGGTTGTCATACATGGATTGCATCTCTGCTTGCATAGCCTCGAGCCATCTTTCAGACTCTATGTCGTTAGCAGCTTCGCCGTAGGTTAATGGTTCTAGTAGACTTCCATCATCTTCATCGATCATGAATCCAAGATACCTATCTGGTTCTTGGCGTGGTCTACTGGACCTACGCGGATTGCATGTCTCTTTTTCCTCAACCGGTAGGTCTGGTTGGGATTCAACAATTCTTTGTTGAACTACTGGTTCGACAGAAGTCGTCGGTGGATCTTCGTTCTCTTCAATTTCTTGAAGCTCTATTTCTTTTCTTGGAGTTTCAGTTCCTAGAAACTTCTCCTCCAAGAAGACACCTTTCCGAGCAACAAAGAGTTTGTTGCCTTCTTGATGATAGAAATAGTATCCTAAGGTTTCCCTTGGATATCCAACGAAGATACACTTGTCTGACTTGGGGTTTAGTTTGTCTGTGAAGTTACATCTAACGTATGCTTCACAACCCCAAATCTTGAGAAAAGATAACTTAGGTTTTCTCCCCGTCCAGTGCTCGAACGGAGTCTTTTCTACTGACTTGGTCGGAACCCTATTCAGTGTGAATGCTTAAGTCTCGAGTGCATGTCCCCAAAATGATAGTGGTAGTGGGCGCGACACATCATTGAACGTACCATGTCTAACAAAGTGCGATTCCTCCTTTCTGATACGCCATTCATCTGAGGTGTATACGGAGGTGTAAGTTGTGAAACAATCCCACATTCCTTCAAATGATCGTCGAACTCTTGGCTCAAATATTCGCCTCCTCGGTCAGACCGAAGTGACTTAATTTTCTTTCCTAGCTGGTTTTCTACTTCCCTCTGATATTCTTTGAACTTGTCAAAGCTTTCAGACTTTAGTCTCATAAGAAAGACATAACCATACCTACTGAAATCGTCAGTAAAGGTAATGAAGTAGAGGTATCCTCCTCTAGCTTCTGGAGTAAAGGGTCCACACACATCTGTGTGTATAATCCCTAACAACTCGCCTGCCCTTTCATTGTAGTGATTGAAAGGGTCTTTTGTCATCTTGCCAGATAAACAAGCTTCGCATATTGCATATGATTCCAAATCAAATGGCTCTAGAATTCCATCATCGTTGAGCTACTTAATGCGAGTCTCGTTTATATGACCTAAACGACAATGCCAAAGATAAGTTTGATTCAAGTTACTCTTGGATCTTTTACTTATATGATAAACGTCTCGTTCTATGTTATTTAGATTTAACGTATATAGACCATTATGAGAATTTGCGTTAAAATATAAAATGTCATCTTTTAAACACGAAATTGTTTTTACATAAAACTCATAATAAAAACCACTGTCTATAAGTAAATCAAAAGAAATAACTTTCTTAATAAGTCCAGGAACATAATAACAATCTTTAAGTTCCAAAACTCTTCCTGAAGGCAACTTGAGAAGATATGTCCCTACGGCTTCAGCTCCAACCTTGGAACCTTCGCCTACTCGTAGTTCAACATCCCCTCGTCCCAGCCTCCTGTTCTTCTTAAATCCCTGCAAATGATTGCAAATGTGATGACCACATCCGGTATCCAATACCTAGGATTCAGTAGAAGTAACGAGACAATCAATCATAAAGATACCTGAATCGCTGACAATGCCAGCGTCCAACAGCCCCACGTCCGACGTGTGTTCGCTAATATCCTTGCTGCCACAAGTTGGGCAACACAAATCAGCAAAGTCATTCAACCAATCATAGAGCTCATCCTGCTGAATCTCGGGGAGAGATTCTTCCTCCAGCCTTTGAACATCGCGTATACACAAGAGGTTCTCGTGTAGACCTGCGACACACAAATCAAAATTCCCGATCATACGTACTACCTTGTCCTGATAGTACTGAGTGAGAGATCCAAACAAGAACAAGACTTGTTCATGCTCGTTTGATGTGCCAGTAACTAGGGTGAGACAATCTAGTAACCTCCTTATGTTGATAAGGTGGTCACTCAGTGGTTGATCATCTGTCATTTTTGACGAAATGATTTCTTGCAAAATGAACTGCTTGCTATCTTCAGTACTATCTTTAAACGTCTCCTCAAGATACTGGACAAACTCATAGCATGGTTTCTTACGTAGATTATCAGTAAGCTCTGATAATGAAGTAAGAATAAGAATCGACATAACTTGTGATTCATCTGCCAGATACTGATAATAAGCGTCAAGCTCATCATCCTGGGCATCTTGCCCTGGTTGTCCCTTGGGCACCTCGTCTATCACGTACAGTAGATTCTGTACTTTTAGGTAACTCCTAAAATGCACCTTCCAAACTTTGTAGTTTAGACCAGTAAGCTTCCATTTTCATGTAATGAACTTTCGCGATTCGATCGGTGAGTAAAACGGAATTTCTGACAGTACAGACATCTATAAGAAAAACAAACAAACGGTTAGTAAGATTAGATAAAATAAATAACTTCTAACATTATTACCTTTTAATAATAATAGTTAGACTAGGACCCATATTTCACGCCCTCTATTGCAAGGTTTGGGCACTTCCCATTAGAGCCACGCTATTTCTGGTAGGTATAGCCATACCGATCGCCTCTAGACTAGAAACGATTCCTAGATCCTCGGGATATCAAGTTGAACAACAAACTTGTACATGTTTTAATCCCTCTAGTGCATTTTGGGCCGGGTCTCCCGATTATCACCAAAATAGATCGTTCCATCTAAGACGGTGTGATGCCTTGCGTCGGGACTCCCGATTATCACAAGACCCTACGCACCCTAACACTAGTAATGATTTGAATCCACATCTAAGGTTCTTTCTCCTTACAATGTGAATATCGTTGAACAAGTGAGGTGTTCCATTAGATGGGTTGCACTCTGATCTAAGATTTTCTAAAAAGGATTTTCCTTTGTTCGAAAAGTTAGCCAGTTTTTAATTACTTGGTTTTATAAACTAACTGTTTATAAATTCCACCTTTTAATTTGTTTCATAAAAAAAACTTGGTTTATAAACAAACTGTTTATTTTACCATTATTAATTTTAAAACTTGGTTTTCTAAACAAACTGTTTATAATCACCATCTTATTAATTTATACCTTGATTTTCTAAACAAACTGTTTATAATTACCATCTTTTAATTAAATCTTAGTTTTCTAAACAAATTGTTTATAATCACCACCTTATTATTTTATGTTATAATAAATAAACGAAAAATAAAATAATAATTGCAATTTCGAAAAATTGCCATGTCATAACCCCAAAGACTTGATTTTGTGTTTTGTATATTTTTATAAAAAAACTTTATATAAATTTCCGGAAAAATATAAAATTCCGAAAAATACAAAAAATAAACACAATATCATTTCTTTTGGGTTATGTCATTCTAATTAATTGAATTAACTGATAATTTAAATTACCAAACTGATAATTATTAAATTACCCATAAACTGGTTTCTTATTTCCTCCTTAATTTCATAATTATCTTGATTTTAAACTAACAGTTTAAAATCATTAGGTTTATTTTTAATTGTTTATTAAACTTTATTGTAATTAATTAGCAAAAATAATAAACTAGTCAAAAAATTATTTAAAAGATTTGACTATTAATGATAAAATCTTACATTAGAAACTTGTAGATTTTATCCCTTATTTAGGATCACATACTTCCCAAAAACGTTGGGAAATCTTGGACCAAAAATAAAAGTTTCTTGACCACGAAGTTACCCCTAACCGAAACTCGGTGGGATAGTATTCGACGGCCACTCGATGGTCGAGCCTTGCTTCGACCGAAACTCGGTTGAGGCGGGTTCGACTATAATAGTATATAAATATATATATATATATATATATATATATATATATATATATATATATATATATATATATATATATATATATATATATATATATATATATATATATATATATATATATATATATATATATATATATATATATATATTTTCGCTAATAATTACAATAATAAACAAATAAAGCGTTAAATTTTATAAACGTAAAATCTAACGTAACCTTTTCTTAATTTTGTCTTAAAACCTTTTTATTCCAATTATTCAAGATCTTTGAATAACATACTTGGATTAACAAATACTAGGTTTTATTTTACTAAACAAAAAGAAACCTAATTCTTTTTATCTTGAAACCTATTCAATCCAATTGTTCATAAACTTGAACAATGTTCTTGGATTAAATGTACTAGGGTTCTTTCTAAGATAAAAAAAACTTAAATATAATGTACATATATTTTTTGAAAATCGGAAATAACAAGAAGGAAAAAGAAGCCTAATTTCTTTTTTATCTAGAACCCTATTCAAACCAATTGTTCATAAACTTGAACAATGTTCTTGGCCGAAAATTACAGGGTTCTTTTCTAGATGAAAAGAAACTCAATCGAATCTCATTGAGATTAGTAGATCGCTCTGATACCAGTGTAGGAAAACCTTGTAGTATTCACATGGCGGAACTTGAATACCACATTACTGGATCTCTAATAATCAATGAGATCACGAAAAAAAGAAGAAGATGAACATTACCTTTAGATTGCCAAAGAAGTGATCCACCTCTACTGCACCACCTAGACACGCTGCAAGACCGCGTTGTACCAACAAAGTATCACACAAGAACTTGTGTGTGTGTGTGCCTTGCGTCGAACTCGAACACAAACCGAAACCCTTGGGGTTTCTTGGTTTCGGCCGAAAGGAGAGAAAGAGGGAGGAGGGATTAGGGTTTTTGGTGATGTGAAAAGTGTAACCTAAAACCTTAACCTTAAGCCTCTATTTATAATGACTTAAGTTACAGTTAAGTCCTTGGAGTTTAATTATGATCAATCTCATGATTAAACTTCCTATTAACACTTTAAACCCTTGGACTTTTACTAGTTAATTAATTAACTATTAATTAACTGTCCATTAAATACTTAACCTAATATTTAACCATCCTCAATAATAATTAACTTATTATTATTTATTCTCTTCTTAATAATTAACTTAACTAGTTAATTGTTCCACACAACTTACTTTATTCGGTTGTCCATTATTGGGTGTGTAGTGGTGTGACCCTTTAGTGTCTTATAACATTGGACACGGTGACACGTCTACTTATCTGTGCACATAAATCCTTCAAGTCATATGGTCCATAAAACAAATATTGGACCTCCTTCGATCACCGTGGGTTTGTAAATTGAAAACTTTACCGTATGGGGGACTCATCTCAAGATTTACCAATGCAACCAAAGGATGCTCATCCCAAAGTTGGTGATCGCTAACAAATTTTGCTGGAATATATATATATATATATATATATATATATATATAGCAAGAAATTAAAAATAAAAATCATACAATTTTTTTTGTCATGGACGCACTCCATTTTACGATGAAATAATTATTAACTTGTACTTCGTGATCACCAATATGCAGACTAGAACTCATATTAGAAACTTACAAAAGAATCTTATTTTGAAAAGTATTTTGATATAACGAAAGGAATGCATGAAGTCTTATACTTATAGAAACTTACAAAGCTGACAACTAAAAATTTTGGCGGGATTTGTAATTTGGCGCGCATCACAACTGTACAACCTCATCTCCAAACAAGTAAACAGTTATGTTGATTTCTGCTGCAGCATCATCAAGATTCGCGTACGAACAAAATTTTGTGCAACATGTGAATCTTGATGATACCGCACCAGTAAGCAATGACTCTAATTTATCTTCATATATGAAAATTAAGTTTGATCCATCAAAATAATGGCAATTAGAGTCCAATATATAGAGTGAAATTAAGTTCTCTTTTAATTTCAAAGAAACTATCATTAAGTACATTTTAGAATCTCAAGAAAATATTTGATTCTCCTGCAAATCTATCTGTGATATGGTAAAAATCGAGGAAAACAATTTGTTGGTGCGGTTATGTTATTTGTTGGTGCGGTTATGAGGATAAGTATTAAAAAGTAGCTGTAATACTAGCTGTAATTTTCAACCAACTTGATCTGCAGTATTGACTCGGTGCATTTAATTTAAATCCCAAAATCAAATAAAAACGGTGCAGTTACACTATTATATTAGTAAGTGCGGTTTTGGTATTTGTTATTGCGTTTACACTGTTACGCGCTTAAATTTCAACTAACGGTTGATTTTCAATTCCCTCTTCAATTTGGCGTTTACTGGCTGCAACTTTTGAGGCCCTTGGTGGTTATATAAAGTTAACCAATATTCCTCTAAAATGGTAACCTTTGATCACCAGAAAATTATTAATCAAAAACTTTACTTTGTTATCAACCATGAGTTCCCAAAGCGATGAACAAAATCCTGCTAAAATCATTCAAATCGACTCTTCTACTGACGATGAGATTAACAACTATCGAAGTGAAGATCCTTTGGAAAGAAGCCATTACTTTACTGTGAGATGGAATACTCACATAGTTAATCGTTCTGAAATTGTATGCTAATATTTTTGTTCTTTTTTCTTTCTGTTTTTTATTTATAATGATTAAATATATTTTGTTTTGATGTCTTAATTTCAGACTATACCAACCCAGGTGGTTCATGATCACAAGCTCTACAAATCTAGCCCTGTTTGTGTCTTCGAGAGAGGAGAATTGAGTGAAAGGTTCGTGATGGTTAATACCTTTCGTAGTCGAAAGAAACCAGTTGAAGAAAGACCCTATGGCCCGATCACCATTCATGGGAATTTTGACGAGTTGAGAATGAAGTGGGACATCAGATAGAATGTCTAATTTCAAATAATTAATTTATAATATTAACAAATTAATATTAATATTTTAATTGATTAATTTATAATATTAGCAAATTTAGACTGAAATCTTTTTTGCGTTTATGATGGTTTCCAAGATGTAGTAGTTGGCAATTAATCATCTATCTTTAAAGTCTATCAATTTAATTTCATATAATGTAAACAAGTTTTACTTGTAAAACGTTATTTATTGTAATACATTTGTTAGTGAGGTTTTGTTTCTTTTGTTGTTGCGGGTGTATTGTTTGTTATTGCGGTTCGACAGCAATAACAAAACAATTTTGAATTATTTAATATCCAACGGACATATTTTGAAATAGTTGTCTTTCTTCTTCGTTGAGATCTTGTTTTCGTTCTGCTACTCTTTTTAAGGTAATTTCGTTTACTTTTTTAATTTCATGCTTTGAAGTAGACTTAGAAAAGTACGTAATTTCCATTTAGTTGCCAAAATAGACAAATTACATTCATAAACTAGAGAATACAGTAGATTATGCAAACATTGCATATCCTATGAAAACTATGCAAATCCCTATCAAATACATTTTCATTTTCCTTAGCATTAAGTCACGTTCCTCCAGCTTCATTTCAAGATTGTTCTTCGAATTTATTAATCCTGGAATGATTTATTTGGATCTTTCACATATAACAGGATCAAACCACACAAAAAATCTACATGTAGAACCCTATAAAAATAATATACAATAGTTAAGTTGAATTCTAAAATGGTTATATATTAAATATCTTCAAAAGGCCTTACCTTTGTTGGACATGTATAAAACCTTCATCCAGGGTTTCTGGCTGTCCATGAAGTGCGAATCACTGCTTGTTTGCCACATGATGAACAGAAAACCATCTTTTTAGGTTGAATTAATACTTGATAAATGGCTGAATATGAGACTTACTTATATAGTCTTTAATTACCATTTAAATATAATATTAATTAATTTTTATTGTGGTTTTATTAATTTTTAGATGGAGCGTAATTATTGGATGTATCAAGCTCTACGTTCGTCCGCCTATTATGTCATCGGTGTTGGAAATTTTATTTGGTTTGATGAATCGAATGCGTTAAGAACGCAAGTCCTTCGATTGTATGTCCTTGCAACGTTTGTAAAAACTCTAAAAGATACACAGACACCGCTGATATAGAGCACCATTTGTTTCGCCATGGTTTTATGTATAATTACACTTGTTGGTCAAGTCATGGAGAATCACGACTTGATTGTAACACATCTTCGAGCAATGTAAATAGCAGTAGTGCATATACAACATTGAACAACGACTCATACCACGATAACGATTAATACCCTTCAAATGACCGTTTCGATGAAAGTATCATTGAATTGGATACTAATATGAGTGGTGACGTTGGTGAACAAGATGAATTACATCGCTTATTTGATGAAGCCAAAACACCGTTATATAAAGGTTCTAAATTAATGAAACTTGATGTTGTGTTGAAGTTAATTAACTTAAAGATGAAAAACGGATGGAGTGATACAAGTTTCACAACCATATTAGAGCTTTTACATCATGAGTTGATTCCGGAAGAAAATGAATTACCAATTTCTACATATCGAGCAAAAAATTTAATGTGTCCAATGGGATTGGAAGTAGAAAGAATACATGCATGTCCCAATAATTATATATTGTTTCGGAACGAGTTCGTGAATTTGCATAACTGTCCTCATTGCAGTGCATCGAGGTATAAACGGAAAAAAGATACGGATGAAGTTGACGATGATGTGACAAAGAATGGACCAACAGCTAAAATGTTGTGGTATCTTCCTATTATACCAGAAATGAAAAGGTTATATTCAAACGAGAAAGAAGCCAAGTTACTTTGTTGGCATTCAGAAGAACGTGTAACTGACGGGAAAATTAGACATGTTGCGGATTCACCGCAGTGGAGAAACATTGATAAAAGGTATGTTGAGTTTGGGAAGGAGATCAGAAACATACGGTTTGGGCTTAGTTCGGATGGGACAAATCCTTTCGGTAACATGAGTAGTCGTCATAGTACGTGGCCAGTTCTCTTATGCATTTACAATCTCCCACCATGGTTATGCATGAAACGGAAATACATTATGATGTCGTTGTTGATTCAAGGCCCGAAACAACCGAGTAATGATATTGATGTTTATTTATCCCCTTTGATTGATGACTTAAAAACTCTTTGGAGTGATTTTGTAGATGTATACGATGCTTATAGAAAAGAACAAATTAAATTGCGGGCCATGGTTTTTTTTACTATCAATGACTTTCCTGCATACGGTAACTTGTCAGGATACAAAACGAAGGGTAAGAAAGCTTGTCCTGTTTGTGAAGATGAGACAAACTCGGTGTGGTTACGAAATTGCAAAAAAACTGTATACATGGGACATCGAAGATTACTTACCAAGAGTCACCCCTTTAGGAAGAAGACGATTGAGTTTGACGGAACTGTCGAGGTCAGGACGGTGAAGAAATGATTTGATACATTTTCACGAGTTGAAAATATTAATGTTGTGTTGGGTATGAGATTCCGTATTGATAATGATGTCATCTGGAAAAAAAAAGTCCATATTTTTTCAATTGCCTTACTAGAGACATTTAGATGTTAGACATTGTCTTGATGTTATGCACATAGAAAAGAACGTATGTGAGAGCTTGATAGGCTTATTATTGGATATTAAGTATAAAACTAAAGATGATATTAAGGTTCGAAATGACATGGTCGAGATGGGAATACGTAAAGATCTTGCTCCCGTACAACGAGGCACTCGTACTTATCTTCCACCCGCATGTTATAATACAACGAAAGAAAAAACAGTCCTGCCAATGTTTGCACGCTATTAAGGTTTCGTCATCTTATTCAGAAAACATTAAAAGATTTGTGTCGATAAAAGATTACAAATTGCTTGGGATGAAGTCTCATGATTGTCATGTTTTGATGACACATATGATTCCAATCGCAATTCGTAGAATTTTACAAGATGATATCCGACATACAATCACAAAGCTTTGTTTGTTTTTTAACAATATTCATACGAAAGTTATTGATGTGGAAGATTTAGGCAAATGAGAGAAAGACGTTTATGTTATCCTTTGTGAACTAGAGATGCACTTTCCACCATCATTTTTTGATATAATGGTTCACCTAATATCTCATATCGTACAAGAGATTAAGGCATGTGGTCCTGTAATCGACCAGAGGGAAGTATTATTGAAGGGTATACTTCTGAAGAGGTGATTGAGTTCTGCCAAGGTACGTATGTATATATATGATCGAATTGGTAGCTAGTATACACTACAATCGATCTATTCGTTGATCTTTAAGGTATATATATATATATATATATATATATATATATATATATATATATATATATATATATATATATATATATATATATATATATATATGTGCGAGCTATTTACAGAACCCATTTTTTGCGTAGAACCAATTAGAACTCATCTAAGAATATTAGAATTTAGTAAAAAATATGCAAAACAATAACATTTAACCCAAATGAAACATATACTTTAAGAAAAACATCAAAAATACTGAAAAACATATATGTTCATATAATGCAAAAATAACACTTATGTATATATACATGAAAACATACATGCACAAAAACATATATGTTTTCGTGCATGAATAACATACATGCATGGGGGTCCCTCGTTAAATCACTTCATGTATCTTCCATGATCATTTCATTTTGACATTCAATGGTTTAGATTGAGTTCGGCGGGTTCTGTAGCCTAAAATGGGTTCTGTAACTAGCCTAAAATGGGTTCTGTAACCCATTTTAGGCTACAGAACCCGCAGAACTCAATCTAAACCATTAAATTTCAAAATGCAATGATCATGGAAGATACATGAAGTGATTTAACGAGGGACCCCCATGCATGTATGTTATTCATGCACAAAAACATATATGTTTTTGTACATGTATGTTTTCATGTATGTATACATAAGTGTTATTTTTGAATTATTTGAACATATATGTTTTTCAGTATTTTTGAGGTTTTTCTTAAAGTATATGTTTGATCTGGGTTAAATGTCATTGTTTTGCATATTTTTTTACTAAATTCTAATATATTTAGATGGGTTCTGCTTGGTTCTACGCAAAAAATGGGTTCTGCAAATAGTCCGCCCCTATATATATATATATATATATATATATATATATATATATATATATATATAGCAAAATTTAATTTATTATATATATTTTATTTCTTAGGCTATATGGAAGGTGTCAAAAGTGTTGGCATTCCTAAAAGTCGCCATTCAGATCAACTTGAAGGAAAGGGAGGAGTAGGTTTTAAGATAATAGTGCCAATGCACGAAGAACTACAAGTTGCTCATTTAGTAATCTTAAAGCACATGACATGCCTCACTCCATGTGTTGATGAACATATGGATATGTTAAAGTCGACGAACCCGGGTAGAGAACAAGTGTGGTACATAAACAACCAAAACAAGGATTTGGCAAGTTGGTTGAAAGAGAGGGTGACAACAAGTGACGACGATGATGACACTATCAAAAAATTGGGACAAGGTCCAGATGCTAGAGTAAAATCTTACCAAGGATATGATATTAATGGTTATACATTTTACACCAAAAATCAAGATAGAAAAAGTACAGTGCAGTATAGTGGAGTTACAATAATATCATTAACAACCGAAATCGATAGGCGTGATCAAGATACATTGATAAGCATCGCAAAAGATTCTTATTACGGTGTTATACAAGAAATTTAGGAATTGCAGTATTCTGATTTCATAATTCCAGTGTTCAAATGTAAGTGGGTAAATAACCGTACCGGTGTTAAAGTTGACGAATATAGTTTTACACTTGTCGATCTTGAAACTAATGGCTTTTAAAAATCCGAGCCATTCGTTCTCGCAGCACATGTAACACAAAAAAAAATTCGTCAAAGATCCGAGCAAAGCAAAATACCACATTGTGTTGCAAGGTAAAAGATGTATTCTTGGGGTTGATAATGTTGTGGACGAAGAAGAACACGAAAACTTCCATGATTTACCACCATTTTCCGTCGGTATCGAACCCAGGAGTTTTGAAAACATGAATAGAAGCACATGTGTACGAACTGACGGAGAAGGAACATATATTTAATAACTCGATCTATGATATATTATTGTTAAATAATAATTGTATTATGTGTTTTAGTACTATGCAATGTATAATTAACCTATTGTTTATTCATGTGTAACGTTTTTTATAATTTGAATTTGTTACTATGTAACGTTCTTGTAGATTTAAAAATTATGAAACGCAAAACCACAACAACAAATTCAAAAAACCGCAACAACTAATAGACAGAAACCGCAACAACAAATACATAAGCGCGGTAACAAATAGAAACCGCATCAACAAATATAATGAAAAAAAACCCGCTAAAATGAAATAAAAACCCGCCAAAACGAAATTGTTTATTCCAAATTTTCAAATCCCAAAACATAAGTTATCCAAACATCGAATCCCTAATCACTTTATTACAAAACCTTAATCGACGAAACCTCTGCACTACTTCGCCGGAGTTTATTTTCACCGTCGTTTTCTTCACCATGGATAGTAATCGTCGTTGCTCTGACCACGTTGTAACCTTAATCAATTTTCCCAAAACCTTAATCAATACTTCTCGTCGACCTAAACCCTAGTTTACCGTTACATCGCCGAGATTCCTTTACCAAGCTAGGTACGAAAGTATTCTGTTAATGATTTTTTCTGTTTGTTATGCATTCGTTCGTAATCATCATTTTTGTTAATGTATTTTGTTTACGCATATGTGTCATAATTCTGCAGAAATGACCGATAATTCACAACGTAAGAGACATAGAGGCGAACGTGGTCCTGCATCTTTTGGGAAGAAACATCCTAAAGATGTATATGAAATTGAATTTGATGAAAAGCATATCCCGTTGAGTAAAGAACTGATGTCATGGTTTGGGATGACGGTTCAACATCGTTTCCCGCTAGAAACTGATATGGGCAAAATGAACAAAGACACTTTTGAAACACTATGGCTGGATACAAAGGTATATATGTATAATTATTAGAAATATGAAATAGCTGTTAAGTGATGATAGTATATATATAATTTATTTACTCTAAGTTGTAGAATATGTGGAATATCAAGAACGATGATGCAAAAGAGTTAATGAGGAAGAAAACTGTGAAAATTGGTACAAATTTTAAATCTAGGCTTGTTAAAGATTTCGTCCTTACAGGTAAGGATCCTTGTGAGAAGTATAAGTTTCTTATTAGGGTTGATTGGGAAGCATTTAAGGCACAAAGAAGCACCCCAGAATTTATGGTATCTCTTAATATTAGATGTTTAGTATTGTACAATATTTTATTATTAACAATTTGTTAATTTGTGTAGCAAAAAAGGGGAGAAAGCATAGGCAAGCAATGAAAAGAGACAATTCAGGGTCCGCGTGGGCCGAAGCGGGTGGACCCATTTTAAAAATAAAATAAAAAGGATGCAGTTTGGTCTCAACTTATAGAAAACCACAGTGTTCTTTCAGAGGTTCAAAATGAACGGTCTAGGTTGTTTTTGATGGGTTGTGCAGTTAAGAATAATGAAAGAAAGTTTGAACTTACTTCGCAAGCGGTGGACAATTTCGAAACTTTGGTAATCTAAGTTTTATTTAATTGAAGATTTTTATCTTTTTGGTAAACAAATACTTTTTGTAGCTCGCGGAAAAGAAAAAGATGATAGCGGATGGTACTTATGCTATAAATAAGAGGATCCTTTAATTCGTCTTCTAGGACGCAGGCACGGGCTCGGACTGTATCCGAGGTAATTGGATACATAAAGGTTAAAGGTGGATTGATTAGAAATGTGATCCCGCAAAGTACCACCGCGGTCTGCACAAGCCACCATGATTCATGTGGGTCTCGTGGAACGGTGGAACACTATCCACCTATTGAGGTAACATTTTTAAAGTTTTGCAGCCTATACTATCCAACCTAATAATTGTATCTTATTTACAGGTGTTGCCACGATGTGAGTTGCTAGTTAGGGTGGCTAATGCCCATTTAGTCAAAGTTGGTTCTAGACAAGTATGGCCAACTGTGGGATTCCAATTGTTACATAATAAACCGATTGCCGATGGTTGTGTAAAAGTCCAAGTTGATGAGATCGTGGCTAGAAAGGAGGATTTGCCTGTCCATCCTCTCACAAAAACAGATGATGTTCAAACGGTTGATTATTTGTCTTATGAGATAGTACAGTTAGGGGTGTCAATCGGGTTTGTCGGGTCGGGTTTGGCTCTTATCGGGTCGGGCCTGTCGGGTTATGAGGTAAAAAATTCTAACCCGAAACCCGATAAGAAATCGGGTTAGTCGGGTTTTGGGTTTGTCGGGGTAACCCGATCGGGTTGGTCGGGTTACATATCGAATCTAAGAATCGGGTGTCAACAATCAAATAGTAATTGAATAGCTTGAATCTTGATTTAATATAATATAAAATCAATATTGAATAAACATTAAAATAACAATTAATATAATACTAATAGAATAACAATAAACACCTTAAGGTTTTGAACGCAGTGTATGCACATAATCAATTATATAAGCTACTGCGATATAAATTATACATAACCTTACATCAATTTGTAAGGTTTAAATTAAATTTCCATGTAAATCCGTCTATTATTAAATATATCCAGAAATTGCCGTATTAAACAAATATTTTAGATTTTGTAGGAATTTTTTTTAACATTAGTCGGGTATAATCGGGTCAACCCGAAACCCGACAAAGGAGTGTAATCTAAACCCGATACCCGACCCGATGCTAACGTCGGGTTTGTTGGGTCGGGTTAAAATGACCCGATATCATAAAAAGACCCGAATACACCCGACCCGAATAGCATTATCGGGTTCGGGTTTGGGTCGGGTCGGGTTGACCCTTTTGACACCCCTAAGTACAGTGGCCAAGATATGCAGTGAAGGTATATTTTAGTTTTTTTTTTTTAATGTTTTTGCCCGTTTTATCTAACTTTGTAGAAATTGTTTAGGTTATCGGCGATGGGCTTGTCAATCCCCCGGAAAGGGACTTGAGAGAATCCTCTCCATTTTATTTCTCAACAAATTCTGTTTATATACCACAAATGCATGAAACTTCACCCCTCCCTTTAGACCAAGACTTCGATGGATATACACACATGGTTAGTCTTATCATTATTTTTATCATCATTTTTAAATACTAATGTTTTTATCATTACTTACTGTAGTTGCAATCGGTGGATCCAACATTCCCCGCAGGCCAAACCCGCAGCCCAACCCATTAACACACCCCAACCCGACAACCCAGCCCGAACAGTCCCTAAAGCCCAAACACCCACCACAGCCCAAACCATCACCGAAGCCCAACCAATTAACCCACCCTAAACCATCACCGAGAAGGAATTATGTGCACAGTTAGTCAACCTATTGACGGAATTATGTGCACAGTTGGTCAACCTATGATGATACATCCATGCCTACGAAACACTTAAGGGTCACACCGGTGAGTGCATGTAATACGAACAAGTTATGCAACGATACTACGAAGAGGAATGATTCATAATAGTCATTATGAATCAGTTAAGTATTAAGTTAAGTTTAACTTATTACTAGATTAGTTTAACTAACTAATTAATACAAGTAGTTGTACATTTACTAGATATGGATATTCATATTGTAAGGATAAATAACCTTAGATATGGATTCAAATCATTGCGAGTGTTAGGGTGCGTAAGGTTCTGTGATAATCGGGAGTCCCGGCGCAGAGCATCGCACTGTCTTAGATGGTCTGATCTACTTTGGTGATAATCGGGAGTCCCGACCCAAAAAGTACTTGAGTAGAATAAACATACTAGACTCTATTACTAACTTAGAAATCTACAATTAGATTGTACAAAGTTGTAATAAGTTATAAGTCTAAAGATTCTACGACCCCTAGGAATCGTGTTAAGTCTTGATATGATCGGTAAGGAAGTTACCTACCAGAAATAGCATGTCTCGTCGGGAAGTGCCCAAACCTTGCGGCGAGAATGTGATATATGGATCCTAGGCCTAAAATATTAATTATGGGTTTATAATATATTTTAGAGAATGTTTATTGATGATTACTAATTAAACTGGGTTTGATTTGTAGATGGCAGCAACAAACACAACGATAACCTACAACAAACTCTCGCGACGTTTCTTTCTAGGAAAGAAAGAAAAGACTGGGTCAAATTTCCTCAATTGGAAGCGTGATTTTAAGATCATGCTCAGACAAGAGAGGGAAAGGATTGACCGAGAGAGAAAAGTGTTGAAAACTCCTGCCAAGGATGAAGAAAACGAACCAGGACAAGCGTTTTATGCTTGTAAGGCGTTCGTTTCTTGCAAGATGGCTGAGGGAGCATCAGTAGGTGCACACGTCATGAGAATGAAAGTGCACGTTGATCACCTTACTAGACTTGGTCACCACATGCCATTGCAGTTCGCAATTGACATGATACTCAACTCATTGTCTGATGACTACAAGTCCTTTGTAGCCAACTACAGCAAACGTAATATGGATAATTCCATTCCCGAGCTACAATCTATGCTCGAGGCTGTTGAGTTGAATATTGAGACCAATTCTAAAAGGGGTCGCGTAACTGATGGCAGCGATGAGGATATGCATGGTGGTAAAGGAAAGGGTAAAACCTATCCCAACCAAGGAGTGCCAAATGGTAAAGGTGTCAAACAAAAGGTCAAGAAGGTTAAGCCTAACACTGCGAGAACCGAGAACCGGTGCTTCAAGTGTGGTGAGGCTGGGCATTGGAAAAGAAATTGTCCAAAGGGTGCAAGTGGTAGTGGAGGAAACGCAAGTTCCTCAGGTTACACAACCACACTTCTTAATCACTTTAAGATACTTGTAAAGTACATTACGAGTAATCTAACTTTTGCAATCGTTTATTGCAGGAGGACATGGAAAGTGATAGTGACCGGCATGAGATGGTGATGATCCCACGAGCACCAAGTTTTTTATAATTCAGTTTTTTCAGTGGATTCGTTTTAAACAATTTACTTTATTGTTTAGATAATTTTATTTTGTTAAAATAAGTTTCATTTTTTGTTTTAATCAATTATCGAATCCATGGTTGAATTATATTGTGTGCATGTGTGATAATTACACTAATCAAGGTTTATGACTAGATTGTAAGTCAAGTTTTGATTTACTTATATTTCATGTTTTATATATTTGTTTGATTGTTGTATAAATAATGTCTTGATAGCTCAAGGTATTTAGATGCTAGTAATTAGAAAGTTTTTCTAATGAAAGTGTTTAAAAGTTTTATGGAAGCATAAGGTCAATAGTTATTGAACTTAGTTAAAACATCTTAAGTAATAGTCATTACTTATGATAGAAAGTTTTAAAGTATTAGTATTAATATTGGATATAATCAAGATAGACTCTAAAGAGTATTATTACAAGTCTTTCATACTTGTAGTAAAGGATTTAATGAAGTCATAATTCCCTAATAGGAATAGTTGGATATTCGTTAAATCCAAGTAAGATGACTTAGACATTAAATGACTCTTAAAAGGGGACATAACTATATTAAAGTCTTTAAGAATTAAAGTGTATTATTGCAAGTCTTTTATACTTGTAATAAATACAATATTTAATCAAGTCATAATTCCCTAATAGGAATAATGGATATTTAACAAATCCAAGAAATGACTTTGGCATTAAATAAGGTTCTTCAAAGAATACTAATATATTTAAGAATTGATAGTATCATTCCAAGTGTTTTATACTTGGTAGATACAGTAATCAATGAAGATCATGATTTCCTTAAAATGAATATTGGATATTCGCAAATCCAAAGGATGATCTTAATTGTTGATAGAATTCTTAAAAGATTAAACTACAAGTTATTGACTAGGTCAAAGTAGTTTAAGAGATGCTTAAGTTCCATAAAAGTAAGTGGGAGCTAAGACTAACGTAATTCATTAAAGATATTAATGAATTCAGTAAGTTAGTAAAACATTAACAACAAGGTTTTACCAAGTCGTTAGCCAAAGAGTTAAGAGAAATAATAAATGATCGATTAGATTATTGCAAACCAAATAGCGTGATCACAAGTCTTGTGATTGATTATTGCATATCTAATAGGTTGTTAAACACTTCAGTGGATAACACAATCATTTAAGGAAATTTCTTTAACTAGTAAAGATATCTACAAATCAAGTAACTAAAAGTAGCTTTAGTTACAAGAAGAATTTTATGAATTCAAGAAACTAAGTAGTTAATTTCCAATCCTCCTATGTTTACCGAATTACATAAAAGGCAAGACTAGAATAAGTTCCAGATTGTTGCAAGAACAATATCTAGGAAAGACAAAAGTAATAGTATTCCTAAATACTCGTCTTATGTCTTTAGTTTAATAGAAATGATTGTTTTAGTGATAAAGTTACAATCAAGGTTGTAAGAATCATTAAGTAATCAACACAAACTAAAGGAATAAATAATGATCCAGTAATAATTCAGTATCTATGTCCAGTGAGGAATAGTACATGAGTTAGTATCATTTTTATTCAGACTTTGTATGTTTTACAACATCCATGAATAAAAGTCTATCTATTCAAAAGATACAAAATCCGTGACTACTCGTCTAGGTGGGAACCTTGATGGGACGTTAACGTCATCGCGGTATTTGGTGGTAGATTCGAAGTCATTCGAAGATAGCTACACAAGTCTTGTGTAAACCAAATATCGGTGATATTCTGTTGGAGGCTCAACGAATATTGGATTGACCACCGTGACAATACTTCGTGGTTGAAAAGTTCAAAAGTATTGTTCACTAGGATTGTCCTTAAGCCTGAGGTATTTGGTTTAGGATACAATGACTAATGTGCTTTGATTCAACTTAGACAATTCTGAAATACGATTGTCATACGAGGCGATACTGGGCACAAAGGAAGATGTATTTTAAATCGAAATATAACAAGATGGTAATTGCACCTCCTTTTTAGGAGAGATATTTATAGGTCCTTTGACGTGATGAGATAACTGGAAATGAATGGCAATGCCCAAACGAACTGATTTGTTCTTTGTCGTTTATCAAAACAGTTTGAATCAAGAAGTCATGAAATGATTTCGAATACAGGAGTTGATAATTTCTACCATGCTCGTATTCGTTATCACAAATATCGTGCTCCAAGGGATAAGCCTAACAACGTTACCCAAGAAGTAAAGACAGAGTGTTCTTTACTAGGAGACGCTATTAAGAGTTTTTCATAAAACTACACCAAGGGTTACATAAGCTGTTTTTATGGGGTTGGTTACCTACATGCCCATCTAGAAGGCCATTGTAGCTCGTATCATTAAGACAAAGGTTACAAACTTGCACAAGTGGGAGTCTGAAGGAATTATATGCACAGTTGGTCAACCTATGATGATACATCCATGCCTACGAAACACTTAAGGGTCACATCGGTGAGTGCATGTAATACGAACAAGTTATGCAACGATACTACGAAGAGGAATGATTCATAATAGTCATTATGAATCAGTTAAGTATTAAGTTAAGTTTAACTTATTACTAGATTAGTTTAACTAACTAATTAATACAAGTAGTTGTACATTTACTATTTAAGTAAATTTACAATGTGTTAGTTATAGATTATCCATGATATGATTTAAAGCTATTAAATCATATAGTAATTGGATAATATTATTGTATAAATTATATAAAGGTTATTATATAATTAACTATTAAAAGTATAAATACAAGTGTATAATTTCGTGTATATGGGTACCGAAATTATAGTGTGTTAATACTAGACATTTGATAGTTAAGTGCAATAATAATAAACTAGTTAAAAGTATAAGGGATGGAAGTGTAAAAAGGAAGTTTAATTAAGAAGTTAATCTTAATTAAACTAGAAGGGTTTTAAGTGTAACATCTTCTATTATAAATATAAGGCTTATGCTAAACCCTAGATGTTGGTTCCTTACACCTCTTACACGAAATCCTTGCCCCCTTTCCTCTCATACGGCCGAAGCCACAAACACAAGAACACAAGCTTGTGTTCTTCGTGTTCTTCATTCGTTCTTCGTGTTCTTCGAGTTTCGAAGATCCAAGATCGTTGCAAGTGATCAACTAGAAGATCGTTCGTCGTGTTCATCATCAGTGGACTTATCTTAAGCATTAACCTAAGGTATGTTTCATGGAACACATCTTCTTCTTCTCCTTTTGTTCGAAGTCGAACCAAGAACCCTAGGGTTCTTGGTAGTAATCGACGAACACACACAAGTATGTGTGTGTGTTCGAGTTCTTCGTACAAGGTTTCTTTCTTGTTAACCTAATCTAGTTTTCCAACATCCCAATCCTTTAGGATTTAAGGATTAGGTTTAATCCCAGTTCCGCATTTAGGGATTAAATCAGCTAGTTAGTTTAAACCGGTCAAGAACAAGTTCATGTTCTTGTTCAGCAAGGTTCGAACTCGTGTACAAGGTGCTCCACCCAAGTGGTTGATCAGTCGCATGGTGCGTAGTAAATCCCTACACCTATGATGATACATCCATGCCTACGAAACACTTAAGGGTCACACCGGTGAGTGCATGTAATACGAGCAAGATAAGCAATGATACTACGGAGAGGAATGATTCATAATAGTCATTATGAATCAGTTAAGTATTAAGTTAAGTTTAACTTACTACTAGATTAGTTTAACTAACTAATTAATACAAGTAATTGTACATTTTCTAGTTGAGTAAATATACAATATGTTAATTATAGATTTTCCATGATATGATTTAAAGTTATTAAATCATATAGTAATTGGATAATATTGTTGTACAAATTATATAAAGTTTATTATATAATTAATTATTGAAAGTATAAATGCAAGTATATAATTCGTGTATATGGGTACTGAATTATTAGTGTGTTAATACTAGACATTTGATAGTTAAGTGCAACAATAATAAACTAGTTAAACTATAAGGGATGGAAGTGTAAAAGGATAAGTTTAATTAAGAGATTAATCTTAATTAAACTAGAAGAGCCCTAAGTGAAAGTCCATCTATTATAAATAGAGGGCTTAGGCATCACTTATTTTGATACACCTACACAAGCCAAAACCCTTGCCCCCTTTACCCCATTCGGCCGAAACCAAGAACACAAAGTTTGGTGTTCTTCGTTCTTCGTTCTTCGTGTTCTTCAAGTTTTGAAGATCCAAGTTCATTGCTTAGATCAACTAGAAGATCGCTCAATTTCTTCATCATCAGTGGATCTAACTTAAGCAATCAACAAGGTATGTTTTGGGAAACACTTTTCTCCCTTCTCCCCTCTTGGACGAATTCGACCAAAGAACCCTAGGGTTCTTTGGTTGATGGTCGAACGAACCACACAAGCAATGTGTGTGTTCGGGTTCTTCGTACAAGGTTTCTTTCTTGTTAACCTAATCTAGATTTCCAACATCCCAATCCTTTAGGGATTAAGGATTAGGTTTAATCCAAGTTCCGCCTTTAGGGATTAAATCAGCTAGTTGGTTTTAACCGGTCAAGAACAAGTTCATGTTCTTGGTCTGTCATGGTTCAAACCAAGTACACTAGGAGGTCGACCCAAGTGTTTGATCAGTCGCATGGTGCGTAGTGAAACCCTACAGTAGTATCAGAGCTTTGGTTTAGAGATCTATACTAGATTAACAAAGATTGTTTGTTTACTTTTATTTTAAGTTTTTTTTTGTTTCAAGTTCTTTCTTCTTCTTCATAATTTTCGAAAAAGGGAAGAACCCTAGAACCAAGAATATTAAACTAGTCTAAGTTTAATTGGTCTAGAAGGTTTCTAGAAACCCTAGCAATTTTCGAAAACCCTAGGAAGAACCCTAGGATCAAGTATGTTAAACAAGATATGTTTAATTGATCAAAAGGATTCTTTCCATAATCCATTGAATTTTCGTGACTTAGGAAAACCCTAGGACCAAGTTTATTAAACTAGCCTAGTTTAATTGGTGGAAAAGTTTCCTAGGCTTAAGAATTTCGAAACCCTAAAGAACCCTAGAACATTAAACTAGTTTAAGTTTAATAATTTAAAAGTATTAATTAGGATAATAATCTAAAACCTAGTTACAACAAGTTTATGTTTATAAGGTTTAATTATTATTTTGATAAATTTATTAAAGACTAGTTCTTTAAACCAAGAAATTTATACAAAGTTTTATTGTCTATAAGGTTTAATTTAAAAAGTTTAAATGAATTTATTAAAAGTTATAATCCATATTAGAATCTAAACAAAGTTTATTGTTTAATAGGATTGATTAAAATTAGTCTTTAAATTAAAAATAATGTCTTTGATCAAGAAAGTCAAAACCCTAGTTTTGATTGATCAAAAACAAGATTAGGGTTCATCTAGTTAGTTTAGGGAATTGATAAAGAGGATGTTAATTTTTAAGTTCTAAAATTAACAAGGTGTATTTAATTATTTATATATATGTATTAAAATTTTCAGAATTTTTATTATTATGTAAAATTGAATTTTAAAATTATAATAAGTTTATACGTATTTTAATTAGATTAAGTTAAAATGCATATGTATAAATTAGATGTAATATTCTCATTAGAATGTTACAATTTTATTATAAAATATACATATATACGAATACATTAAAATACAAGATAAAATGGAACAATTAAAAAGGGTAATGTTATTTTGATCTTTAATGATAATATTATAATTAGTTATTGTATAAGTTATAAGTTAATTAAAACTAGAAAGTACAAAGTTATGATTTCATTATAACTAGAAATTGTACAAGTTGAAATTATATGATTAACTAGAAATATACAAAGTTATATATATTATCATATATTAAGATGTATAAAGTTATAAGTTATTATAACTAGATAATTATACAAGTATAATATAAGTATTTTACAAGTCATGTAATATACTAGATTAATGATCAAGTAAAATAACAAGAACATATATTTAACTAGTTCAAGTTAAATATAAGAAATGTTAAAACAAACTAAGAATTATTATATATAGTTTTTATATAATAAGTTTATTAGTTTCACCAAGTATAAACCGGTGATTGTTTTAGCTTAAGTTTCATCATGGCTGTTGAAGCTAGTGGGAGCTACAAAAGAAAATCAAAAAATTTATAAGTGTGTCATTAAGACATAAGTTTTGGTCGAATCTAATAAGTCAAAAAAAATGTTTAATTTTAGACATATGAAAACCTAGGTGTGTTAAGCTAGGTTTATGTTTCAAGTTCATGAATCATAAAAGAACTAAAAGTTTAACATAATTTTTAAGTTTTTCAAGTAAGATAAAACAAGTAAGTTTTATTCTAGATAAGGTTTTTCACAAAATCTAGTAAAACGTTTCGTACACCTCGTTTTAGGTATACATGTAAAATCGTGTAAATTCTTGAAACTATAAGTTTTAAATAATAGTTCTTATGTTTTAAAAACGGTGTCTTGTAGAATCCTTAAATTCACAAGTCACACATTTTAAACAAGAAATAAGATTGGAATAAAGGTTTAAGTTTAGTTTAAGACTTAAACAAACCCAAGAAAATCTTAGATCTAACTACTATCCACCTAATGGAACACCTCACTTGTTAAACGATATTCATATTGTAAGGATAAAGAACCTTAGATATGGATTCAAATCATTGCGAGTGTTAGGGTGCGTCAGGTTCTGTGACAATCGGGAGTCCCGGCGCAGAGCATCGCACTGTCTTAGATGGTCTGATCTACTTTGGTGATAATCGGGAGTCCCGGCCCAAAAAGTACTTTAGTAGAATAAACTTTACTAGACTTTATTACTAACTTATAAATGTACAATTAGATTGTACAAGGTTGTAATAAGTTATAAGTCTAAAGATTCTACGACCCCTAGGAATCGTGTCAAGTCTTGATAAGATCAGTAAGGATGTTACCTGCCAGAAATAGCATGTCTCGTCGGGAAGTGCCCAAACCTTGCGGCGAGAATGTGTTATATGGATCCTAGGCCTAAAATATTATTTATGGGTTTATAATATATTTTAGAGAATGTTTATTGATGATTACTAATTAAACTAGGTTTGATTTGTAGATGGCAGCAACAAACGCAATCGCGACAACAAATACCAACAATCTCTCACTTCGCTCAATCCTCGAAAAGGACAAGTTGACTGGGTCAAACTTTCTCAACTGGGAGCGCAATCATCGTATTGTGCTCAGGCATGAGAGAAAGTGGTATGTCTTGGAGAGAGCAGTACCGAACACCCCTGCTGTTAATGCCAGAGCTGAAACGAGGCAAGCTTATGATAAGCATGTCAGTGATGCACTCGATGTGAGCTGTCTAATGCTCGCCACTATGAGTCCTGAGTTACAAGCGGGACTTATGGATGTGCCTGCATTTGAGATGATCCAGCAACTTAGGGATTCATTTCAAGAACAACCTCGCACCGAGAGGTTTAACATCAATCGAGCCTTCAACTCTTGCAAGATGGTCAAAAGAACGCTGGTGAGTGCCCACGTCATGAAAATGAAGGGACACATGGATCACCTCGCTAGACTTGGTCACCCCATACCATTGCAAATGGCAACAGATACTATACTCAACTCGTTGTCTGATGACTACAAGTCTTTTGTGGTCAACTACAACATGCATAATATGGAGAAATCCATTGTTGAGCTACATTCCATGCTCAAGACAGATGAGTTGAGTTTGGGGACCAAATCTAAGGACGTTCTCTTGATTGGTAACGGCGATGGCGGTGGGAAGAAGAGAAAAGGGCATGGTGGTAAAGGAAAGGGTAAGACCCAACCTAACCAAGGAATGCCAAATGGTAAAGGTGTCAAACAAAAGGTCAAGAAGGTTAAGCCTAACACTGCGAGGACCGAGAACCGGTGCTTCAAGTGTGGTGAGGCTGGGCATTGGAAAAGGAATTGTCCAAAGGGTGCAAGTGGTAGTGGAGGAAACGCAAGTTCCTCAGGTAACACAACCACACTTCTTAATCACTTTAAGATACTTGTAAAGTACGTTATGAGTAATCTAACTTTTTCAATCGTTTATTGCAGGAGGAGATGGAAAGTGATAGTGATCGGCATGAGATGGTGATGATCCCACGAGCACCAAGTTTGTTTTATAATTCAGTATTTTGTGGATTCGTATTAAACAATTTTACTTTATTGTTTGGATAATTTTATTTTTTGTTAAAACAAGTTTTATTTTGGTTTTAATTAAATTTTGAATCCATGGTTGAATTATATTGTGTGCATGTGTGATAATTACACTAGTCAAGGTTTATGACTAGATTGTAAGTCAAGTTTTTGATTTACTTATATTTAATGTTTTATATATTTGTTTGATTGTTGTATAAATAATGTCTTGATAGCTCAAGGTATTTAGATACTAGTAATTAGAAAGTTTTTCTAATGAAAGTATTTAAAAGTTTTATGGAAGCATAAGGTTCAATAGTTATTGAACTTAGTTAAAACATCTTAAGTAATAGTCATTACTTATGATAGAAAGTTTTAAAGTATTAGTATTAATATAGTATGATTATATTGGATATAATCAAGATAGACTTTAAAGAGTGTTATTACAAGTCTTTTATACTTGTAGTAAAGGTTTTAATGAAGTCATAATTCCCTAATAGGAATAATTGGATATTCGTATAATCCAAGTAAAATGAATTGGACATTAAATGACTCTTAAAAGGGACAAACTATATTAAAGTATTTAAGAATTAAAGGGTATTATTACAAGTCTTTTATAGTTGTAATAAATACAATATTTAATTAAGTCATAGTTCCCTAATAGGAATAATGGATATTTGACAAATCCAAGTGATGACTTTGGCATTAAATAAAGTTCTTAAAGAATACTAATATGTTTAAGAATTGATAGTATCATTTCAAGCGTTTCATACTTGTTAGATACAGTAATCAATAAAGATCATAATTCCCTAAACAGGAATGTTGGATATTCGCAAATCCAAAGGATGATCTTAATTATTGATAGAATTCTTAAAAAGATTAAACTACAAGTTATTGACTAGGTCAAAGTAGTTTAAGAGGTGCTTAAGTTCCATAAAAGTAAGTGGGAGCTAAGACTAACGTAATTCATTAAAGATGTTAGTGAATTCAATAAGTTAGTAAGACATTAACAACAAGGTTTTACCAAGTCGTTAGCCAAAGAGTTAAGAGAAATAAATGATCATTAATTAGATTATTGCAAACCTAATAGCGTGATCACAAGTCTTGTGATTAATTATTGCATATCTAATAGGTTGTTAACACTTCAGTGGATAACACAATCATTTAAGGAAATTTCTTTAACTAGTAAGAATATCTACAAATTAAGTAACTAAAAGAGGCTTTAGTTACAAGGATGATTTTATGAATTCAAGAAATTATGGAGTCAATTTCCAATCCTCCTATGTTTACCGAATTGCATAAAAGGCAAGACTAGAATATGTTCTAGATTGTTGCAAGAACAATATCTAGCAAAGGCAAAAGTAATAGTATTCCTAAATACTCGTCTTATGTCTTTAATTTAATAGAAATGATTAGTTTAGTGATAAAGTTACAATTAAGCTTGTAAGAATCATTAAGTAATCAACGTGAACGAAAGGAATAAGTAATGATCCAGTAATAATTCAGTATCTATGTCCAGTGAGGAATAGTACATGAGTTAGTATCATTTTTATTCAGACTTTATATGTTTTACAAGATCCATGAACAAAAGTCTATTTATTCAAGAAGCCACAAAATCCGTGACTACTCGTCTTGGTGGGAACCTTGATGGGACGTTAACGTCATTGAGATATTTGGTGGTAGATTCGAAGTTCTTCGAAGATAGCTACACAAGTTTTGTGTAAACCAAATATCGGTGATATTCTGTTGGAGGCTCAACGAATATTGGATTGACCACCGTGACAATACTTCGTGGTTGAAAAGTTCAAAAGTATTGTTCACTAGGATTGCCCTTAAGCCTGAGGTATTTAGTTTAGGATACAATGACTAATGTGCTTTGGTTCAACTCAGACAATTCTGAAATACGTTTGTCATACGAGGCAACACTGTGTACAAAGGAAGTTGTATTTTAAATCGAAATATACAAGATGGTAATTGCACCTCCTCTTTAGGAGATATATTTATAGGTCCTTTGACTTGATAAGAAACTGGCAAGTGCACGGCCGTGCCCAAACGAACTGATCTGTTCTTTGTCGTTTATCACAGCAGTTTGAATCAAGAAGTCATAAAATGATTTCGAATACAGGAGTTGATATTTTTCTACCATGCTCATATTCGTTATCACAAATATCGTGCTGCAAGGGATAAGCCTAACATAGTTTGCCCAAGAAGTAGAGACATGGTGTTCTTTACTAGGAGACGCTATTAAAGAGTTTTTCATAAACTATACCTGGGTTACGTAATCTGTTTTTATGGGTTGGTTACCTACATGCTCATCTAGAAGGCCACTGTAGCTCGTATCATTAAGACAAAGGTTACAAACTTGCACAAGTGGGAGTCTGAAGGAATTATGTGCACAGTTAGTCAACCTATGATGATACATTCATGCCTACGAAACACTTAAGGGTCACACCGGTGAGTGCATGTAATACGAGAAAGATAAGCAATGATACTACGAAGAGGAATGATTCATAATAGTCATTATGAATCAGTTAAGTATTAAGTTAAGTTTAACTTACTACTAGATTAGTTTAACTAAACAATTAATACAAGTAGTTGTACATTTACTAGTTGAGTAAATATACAATGTGTTAATTATAGATTATCCATGATATGATTTAAAGCTTAAATCATATAGTACAAATTATATAAAGTTTATTATATAATTAATTATTGAAAGTATAAATGCAAGTATATAATTCGTGTATATGGGTACCGAATTATTAGTGTGTTAATACTAGACATTTGATAGTTAAGTGCAACAATAATAAACTAGTTAAATTATAAGGGATGAAAGTGTAAAAGGATAAGTTTAATTAAGAGATTAATCTTAATTAAACTAGAAGGACCCTAAGTGAAAGTCCATCTATTATAAATAGAGGGCTTAGGCATCACTTATTTTGAAAACTTTGAAAAGTGTATTTTATTATAGAATTTTAATATAATTATAATATAGTAATTGGTTGAGTTGGCTGTGAATTCAATTCTAAATTGAAATATAAGCGTTTTTATATGGTGATTAGAGTTCTTTTTTAATTCAATTAAAAAAGAACGCTTATATCTATGTAGATATATATTGATTTATATGATGATTCATATATAAAGTTCACAAAAAATATTGAATCTAAATTTATTATTTCATATGTCATCAATTTTTATTTTTATTTTTAAAATTCAATTTTAATACCCAGCTTTAAAAAAGCTCGTCATAAGGCACGCCTTATAGCGCGTTATCTTACGTCACCCCTTACACTGGCCCCATGGTCTATTTCATATTGTAGTTGTCGCGCCTCGTGACTTGGCGCTGCCATGATGCGCTTTTTAGAACACTGGTAAAATGTTTTCATATACAATTTATGTTCTAAGAATTTCACGTCGAGATGATGATCATGTTTTATCATATTCGTCATGAGAGGAAGATGAAATTATAAAAATTCTTCGTATGAATAAATCTAAAGAAATATGTTCTAGAAAAATTCAACCTACTTGAATAACAACCCAGTTTACTCACAATTTTAGTATGATATATGCGCTAGTTAAAGGGGAGTAAACAATAAATCAAAGATTTAATGAAATATCAAAGAACTTTCGTATGCTTGAATTAGATAATTCGTTCATCCGGGAGTAAAATTCAAAATGATCTATCTAACTCTCGTGAAGAATAATTGTTTACTTGAGAGGACCAGAAAATTATCAATATTTAAAGTATTAATGAAAAATGAACCGGTCCAGGATAAATCTTAATATCTTTCATACAGTTCATCAAGTTGTTACGTTAACAAATTATCATTAATTATAGATTGACATATAGCCACAAAGATCGACAGAAGTAATCATCAACATATAAGTGTATAGTTGATAATGTTTTTGTGATCTACATAAGCAACATCTAACTCTGTTATGAAACAATTGCAATATTATCTATCATCAGTTTAGTCAAAAAGCTTACACCAACTCACATCAACTTATTCTGTTGAACCAATGGTTGTAGACTACATACCCAACATCAATAAGATATGCATATTTTGATCGGTCTAGAAAAACATTCACCAATATCCTCGAGCACAAAATAACGAACAGATCATAACAATCCAGTCGCATAAAACAAAGGGTTCATAGTCTCGTTCAAAAATATACTTCTTAAACTAGGAAATAGCGGAAATATGTCGTCTTTCTGTTTATCATGCAGTTATGTCATTTACCTATGTAATAAGTAATAACACAAAACAGGAGAAGAAAGACACTGAGGCCCCGTTTGTTTTGACGTAATCCTCCGTAATCTTCCGTAATTGTAATTCAATTACATTACGGAGGACGTTTGGATGAACACTTTTTTTCGTAATTCAATTACGACGTATCTTCGAATTACGATATTCGTTGTAATTGAATTCCGTCCCAAAACCCTAAGAATTCAATTACGGTTCTTTAAAAACTAACAAATTTGAATATTTTATATGCTTCAGATTTCAAAATCGTTTAAAAAAACAAAAAAATGAAGAAAAATCAAAAAAACTAAAAAAGTTAAAAAAAAAAAGTTAAAATTTAAAAAAAATTAAAAAAGTTAAAAAAAATTTAATTTTAAAAAAATAAAAAAAAATTATGAAAAATAAAAAAAAAATTAAGAAAATTAAAAAAAAATTAAAAAAATTTAAAAAATTAAGAAAATTTAATAAAAATTTAAAAAAATTAAGAAAATTTAAAAAAAAAGTTAAAAATAAAAATTTTATAAAATTTTAAAAAAATTAAAAATTTTAATTTTTTTAAGCAAAATATAATAAAAAAATTCAAATTTTTTAAAAAAAACAAAATAAAATAATAATAATAAATAATAAAATTTTAAAAAACAATTTAAAAAAGTTTTTTAAAAAATGTATAAGTATTGATTTGAATTACAACTCTTGTTAACCAAACGCGTAACCGTATTCAATTACAACCGAATTCAATTACAACGGATTTCAATTACATTACGGAGGATTACGTCGAGCCAAACGCCCCCTCATATTCCCTGGAAAACTTGGGAATTATGTTATACGGTAGTGTTACAAGTTGGAATAGCCAAAAACTCGTTAACGCTTCTCTGTTTTTAATAAAGGTAGTCAGTCACTTCTGCAAATTATATAAAATCAGAGATTATGAAAAGAAAATCGAAAACCATTCTCTCTATTAAGTGGTTAACTATAGTTTATCATTTAAATAACGTGTATTTGTAACTCCATATATTTCAGATGAATACAATGTATAATCCCAACCAAGTATTAATTCTCATAATCTCTAACATTGTATCTGAAAGGATTTATGTGCACAATCATCATTCTATGATGACACGTCCAACATCGTAAGGCACTTAAGGATCACAATGAGAACCTGCAATTCGAGTAATAATTGCAACCACACTCGGAGAGATGATTCGTATAATTATTAAAGTTAACCTACACTAGAGATTTAATATTGGGTTTACATATTGACACAAGCTAAATATATATGTACTATCAATTAAATATATTTGAGACAAATGATTTAAGTACAAATCATTTATAGAGTATTATTCAAATATTAAATATCCATATTATAATTTTATAATGTGGGCCGCAAATAATATGTGTATACGTAGCTTAACTAAAACATATTATCTACTAATTAATTATGGGAATGAGCAACTAAATTCTTGAGCATTAGTGACGGTTGTTGAGCTTGCTCTCCAATGAAGAGTGATTATTTCTTCAATATCTAACTTTGTCACTATGATACTTCGTCTTGGATACTGGAGTCATATATTCTCTCATTAGCCTTCCTTGCCTACGAATTCAAGGAAAGACATTGCATCATGTTGAAATATACAATACATTAAGGCCCCGTTTGTTTTGACGTAATCCTCCGTAATCTTCCGTAATTGTAATTCAATAACATTACGGAGAACGTTTGGATGAACTTATTTTTTCGTAATTCAATTACGACGTAATTTCGAATTACGATATTCGTTTTAATTGAAATCCGTTCCAACACCCCACGAATTCAATTACGGTTCTTTAGTAAACTAACAAATTTGAATATTTTATATGCTTCAGATTTTCAAATCATTTAAAAAAATTAAAAATATTAAAAAAAAATAAAAATTTTAAAAAAAATTAAAAAAATTAAAAAAATTAAAAAAAATTAAAAAATTAAAAATTTTAAACAATTTTAAAAATTTAAAAAAATTTAAAAAATTTTATAAAAAATTAAAAAATTTTATAAAAATTTTTAAAATTCTAAAAAAAATTAATTTTTTTTAATAAATTAAATATATTTTAAAAAAAATTTAAAAATTAGAAAAAAATTTAAAAAATAAAAACTCTTTAATTTTTTTTTAAAGTAAACAAATAATAAAAAAATATATAAAAAATATAAAAAATAAAATAATAATATAAAAAATAATAAATAATACAATTTTTAAAATTTTTAAAAAAAGTCATAAGTATTGATTTGAATTACAACTCAAAATTTTGGTAACCAAACGCGTAACCGTATTCAATTAAAACCTAATTCAATTACAGCCGAATTCATTTACAACCGATTTCAATTACATTACGGGGGATTAGGTTGAGCCACACGCCCCCTAAATATGTTCAATCTTGATATTAATAAAATAAAACAGAGTTATTAAACGATTATTGGGTTAAATGTTTCATATATATGTAGGTTCGAAGTGTAAGATATCCAGTGAGGGTCTGGCGGAAAGGACTTCGAAATAATCTTACAGATGTCACGAGTTCAATCGTTTCCTTATGTAAAACATTTACCAAGATGGCCAATGAGAAATTCAGAAACAATCCCACAAATATTTAAATTGCGTATATCACGAGCAAAACTCGATCGTTTAGAGGAGAATCTATTATAAAGAGGATTTGTTTTTTAAGAAAAAACAAAAGAAGTGTTAGATATATTGCGAGCTGTTTAAGGACTTAGGGTGGTGGTTGGAATGTACACGGATTGGGCCGAAGGAGTTTGGAAAGCAATTTCTTAAATTTGGAGCGGTTGTGCATAAAGTTGAAGGCTTGTTCAATTTTTAATAGCAGATTCTACGACACATCAATATATTATACTACAAGGGGGCGTTTGGCTCGACGTAATCCTCCGTAATGTAATTAAAATCGGTTGCAAGTGAATTCGGTTTGAATTCGGTTGAAATTGAATACGATTACGTGTTTGGTTAACAAAATTTTGAGTTTTAATTCAAATCAATACTTATACATTTTTTTAAAAACTTTTTTAAATTGTTTTTTAAAATTTTATTATTTTATTTTTTTTTTATTTTTTTTAAAGTTAATTTTTTTTCTTAATTTTTTCAATTATATTTTTAGTTTAAAAAAAGTTAAATATTTTAATTTTTTAATTTTCTTAATTTTTAAATTCTTTTAAATTTTTTTAAAATTTTTATTTTTATTAATTTTTTTTAATTTTCTTAATTTGTTTTTTTTAATTTTCTTTATTTTTTTAATTTTTATAATTTTTTAGTTTTTTAAAATTTTCTTAATTTTTTAATTTTTCTTTATTTTTTTTAAATTTTTTTTAATTTTCTAAACGATTTTAAAATCTGAATCATATAAAATATTCAAATTTGTTAGTTTACTAAGGGACCGTAATTAAATTCTTAGGGTTTTGGGACGGAATTCAATTACAACGAATATCGTTATTCGATATTACGTCGTAACTGAATTACGAAAAAAATGTGCATCCAAACATCCTCCGTAATGTAATTGAATTACGATTACGGAAGATTACAGAGGATTATGGCAAAACAAACGGGGCCTAAGTTTAATATTTTTTATGTGTTACTTTTTTGCGACTGTTACTAAAATGATAAAGTTTTACATATGTATTAGTTTAGTTATGGTATAAATTTATGTTCAATTGAATAATTAAAAAATGGACTTTCATGATAAAGCAATAACATGGTTAGGTGACAAGTGACATGTTATTTTTTTCTCCCTTTTGAATTATTAGAGGTTGAATTTATGTCCCGCTTCGTCGCCGGGTTAATAGTGCGCCGCGACTTTATGAAATTGCTGAATAAATCAGACGGGGCATAACGCCATCTTTTAGTAACCCAATTTAAAAAATAAAAATATTTGGTTCAATTATTCACAGGAATTAAGAAGTTTTCTCCTTTATTTTCAATGTAAAATTAATTTACTAAGTGATTAAAGAAAGGGTAAATTAGGAAGAGCAAAAGAAAAAAGTAATTAATGTGTAATTGTGGTTAGAATTGAGTTTTTAAATACATTAATTAAGTCTAATCTCATGCCCTTAGGGTTAGAAAATCCCATAAATTATAAGGACACATGTAAAACAACATTTAAATAACAACATTAAATAACGTATAAGGATAAGGAACATACTTCATTTTCCCAACTGGTGCATAACGTAAAAATGGAAAGAAAGAACGCTTGAGCGAACAATGCTGCAATGATCCCCAACCATAGACCCTACATAATCATTAAAAGTTACATAAATTAAATATATCAAGATAAATGATTAATGAAATCAAAGAGGCAAAAGTCACTACCTTTCCTCCCATATGAAATACAAAAGCAAACAAGACCGCTAAAGGAATCCCGATAACATAATAAGCTCCCAAGTTGACAATGGCACCAATTTTTTGTCTTCCACACCCTCTTACAGCCCCTATAAATTTCAAAAATTAAATACAAAAAATGTCGATTATACAAGAATAGATAATAATAGTTGTGCTTTTGTCACCTGAAAGCACAGATTGGACTCCATCAATGACATGAGCTCCTCCAAGAAGCAGCATCATTTGTGCAAAATATCTCACCACTTCCTCTTCATTGCTATAACAATATCCCCATAGTTTTCGGCCTAAAATCAAGACTAATGACCCCAAACAGCCTTCAGTTATTACAGCGAACATCGAGACACGTAGTGCTAAACGTGCTGCTTGTGCCCGTTCACCACCTAATTCATTTGAAACCCGTATGCTGCATAAATATTACAAAAAATAAACAAACAAACTTTAATTCATATAATTTTAGACTTTTTAAATACAATAAATGATGCAGGCCCAATTAAAAGGAGTGAATCCCTTGATTTCTTGAAGCCCATAATCATGTTAAGAATTGAGCTCCACTAAAAAGCACATAACTTTTGCCTCGGGTCTCCGTTTCAGGCCCACGAATAACCAAATTGAAGCTTGCGAGAGGAATACGATATGATAAACAGCCGCAAGCGGTTTACCCAACTTTCCAGGCTGTTTTTGGACACTTATTTGTGTTTTTATGTTTTTTTAATTATGTTGAACTTTGTTTTAGGCTCAGTTTATGGCCCGTTTGTCTTTTTTGACCCATTCGAAATTTTGGGCTGTATTAAAAGTGTGTTTTAATGAATGGAATAAGTACTTGAAGTTTTTAAGAAATTTAATTTTTCTCTCCCAAAATTGTGTTCTGGAGTTGAACAGATTTTGAGGACAAAAAATGCACGATATTCTTAGAATGTGGTTTTCGTTAGATTGTCCCGGATTCATAGAATCAACGGGTCTAATGTGTTCTATCTTTTTTGAGTCTACATCAATAACTAAATCACCTTGTGGCACTGCTTAGACCAAATGGAATCATGTAGATCATTGCATTCGTATTAAGGCTGCAATGAACGAGTATCATTAGCCAGATTAAAATGAAAAAAATACATAAATCTTTATGTTGTGCTAGCTCCATTGACTTACGTGATAGAAAGAACCGAGGTTTCTAGTTTTGGGTTAGGCAGACGACCAGATAGCAACACCATCATTTCAAATGACCACATCTCCAAACTGTTTAAACATTCACACAATCACAACTTTTAGAAAAAAAAAGACGTATAATATCCGGAAATCAAAACTTATTTTTGTATTTATAATGATAATGAAAAATGAAATCTTGAATTACCAGACCATAACTGCAGATGGAACTGCAAGTTTCAAAAAAGCCGGAATTTTAAGAAAAGCCTCTTTTGAGAAACCTGTCCAAGTGTCTTTACACGAGGGCGAAAATCGAACATAAACCACCAACAACAACACATTAATCCAAAGAGAAATTGCCTCAGACAGTGCTGCACCTTTACTCCCGAGCCCGAATTCAAACACCATAATCCAACAAACTAAAACATGAAACAAAGTGGCAATCCCAGTGCTTATCATCATGGGCACCACATTATTTTGAGATTGTAGAAATCGAACAAAACATTGAAATAACGCGTGTGCGAAAAGACTAGGGATCATAAATTTTGCATAGACCCCTGCTTCAGCTGAGATTTCAGGATCTTGACCAAATAAAAGGAGCAAGTTTCCTGCATTAAACCAAATAAAAGCAAGAGGGATGCTAACTGATAACAGAACAATCATGCCTCTTTGCATATGGATTCCTAATAAGTGATGCTGTTTTGCACCAAAAGATTGCCCACAGAATGTGTCTAAAGCACTTGCCAATCCAATCTATTCACAGTTAAAACAAAAATATATATATAAAAGTTAAGCTACCATTGACACCGTAAGTTTATGAAGTTCCATCTTAAAATCAATTTGTTGTAAGGGAGTAGTCCCTGACACTTATAAACACATTACATATTCATTTGTCGTCCAATGTGGGACATTATTCAACACGCCCCCTCACGTGTGGCGTCCTTTTTTCCGCGCATAACACGTGGATATTTATGGGTTACGCGGAGTCCGTGTGTCGTTTGACCAACCACGGGTGAATCGTGCTCTGATATCATGTAAGTTTGTGGGGTTCAATCTTAAAATCACTTGGTAATAAGGAGAGTAGCTCAGTATACATATAAACACATTACAGATTCATTTGTTGTCCAATTTGGGACATTACTCAAAGAGAAAGAAACATGCCGGAGAAAATAAAAAACTTACCAGTAAACTTCTACCAGTGACAGAAGCAAAAGAAGTAGCCATTGAAGCACCCGAGAGAGCGAGCTCCCCCAAATGACCCACAAACATTAAAGAAATCATCGATAATGCGTAAACCAACACATTTACAGTTATTAAAGGGACTGCCAAATACAACTGTTTCTTGAGTTCACACAATATATCATTTTTAGTGTAGGATCTCCCCATATTCTTGTGTGTGTCTCTGCAAATACCAAAAACAGGTCCTATAAATAATAGTGTGTACGTGGTCAAATGGGGCGAATGTATAGTTTGTTATTCGTGGTGCGGGATGATCTGAACTCCCATAATAGTGATTCTTTCTCTTTTCTTTCATAGTGGAATCAATTGTGCTTTTATTTAATTATTTTCCATAAGATCGCTTTTGGCTCCTTCATAATTTTTTTCACGTTATAGTCTTTAGATAAAAGATGGTTAGTTGGTTCAACATCCAAGGTGTAGAGTAACAAGGTTTTGCCACGTATTTTTTTTAACCCTACCCGTGATATACATGATATGACCGTTTTCTAATCATCCCCTTTGATCATCTAGTAATATTTACCCAGGATGGGATTGAATTTGTAATATTAAAAAGTCATTCGAGAGCCCTTTATTGTTTTGCCACGTTAAATGATATCAATACATTCTCGTGTTAATTTTCCTTTTTTTGAACCGAGCAAAATTAATAATACTTGTCTTAGTGAAGAGGACGTATCAACAATATACAATTGAGCTCTGTTTGCTTTAGCCAAAAATAATTGTTGAAAAGCTATTTGCTTTAGCCAAAAATAATTGTTGAAAAGCTATTTGATTCAACAACAATAGAGAAGATGACCCATTGCGTCTCTTTTATCTTCTTTACCTTTTTATTTGTTCAATTATCCTTATTTAAAAATTCAGTTTATTGTGAACACACCTCAAGTTTTTGATATTGTTGTGTTAAGCTAGGTAGTGTTTAAAATATCCAAAAGTCAAGTATTAGAAAGAAAAAAATATATGATATCTGAAATTCGAGTATCCAAAATTTCAAATTTCGGATATGATAATGTTTTCAAAAAATTTGGATATCAATATCCAAAACATAGGAAAATCCGAAAAATAGCTCAAAAATATCTTGATGTTATTTAAATAATTTGTTTTTTGGGTAGATTTCCGAATTTCAGATATTTAAATTTTCAGCCAAATTTGGATAGTAAAAACCCACTATCCAAACTTCAGTTATCAGAAATCCGGATAAACGATTTTGAACACCTCTACTATTAGCCTATATAACATTAAATCATTTCAAATAACTATCTTTAAACCGAAAATTGTATTTGGGATAATTTATTATGTTTATATATTCAATTTGGGAAACACGCTACTTTTTTTGTTTCTAATTTCATGTATACTCTACTTGAAACTAGTCATATATAAATAGATTCGTATTTAAGGAAGTACTTGATTTTTATAAAGTTCTAAATGACAAAATCTTAATAATTGATTAATTGAGTGATGGTTAAAATTAATCACATATCTTATATAAAAAAAAATTATTTTAGAATGAATTTTTTTAATTTTAGAATTTTAGAATTTTTACTTTTTAAAAATTATTATTTTTTCATTAATAACACATAATGTGATTGCATAGTGAATCACATATGATTGTTTACTGAATCACAGATGATTGTACTAAAACATCAAATGTGATTACATATACAATCACACGTGATTTTACACTAAAATCACATGTGATTAAGTAATACACGTAATTATCAAATAAATATTGTTTTTTAACGAAAAAATATAAAAAATCAATTTTTTTAAGTGCCAAATGAACAAAATATCATTCGTGTATAATATATGTGATTAATCTTTACCATTAGAATTTATTGATCAATAGTTGAGATTTGTTCTTCAGGAATACGTAAAAATGATGGACCTTAACGTTTCTCTATATAAATAAGGTAACATTTACTAAGAAAAATAAAAAGTTATTGATTTTAACCGACTAAAACTCAGTTATATTTTATGTCATGTGTCCACGTGGATGTTTGTACTTACTAATATTTCTCATGTGCCACTGAAGCACATACTAACTCTTATTATTGTAACAACCGGAAATTTTGAATCATAAATTAAATGGATATATTATAAATTAAACGTGGTTAATATATAAATGGAAGCCTTGAAGGTACTAAAATGAGTAAATGATTGGTTTAGACTCATGGTATTCGAAAACAGGTCAAAACTTAGAAAAATGTCAAGTTCGGGTAATGCTGAGGAGATAGGGTTTAGAGATAACGGCGCTATCGTTTAGAGATAACGGCGCTATCTTGTCCCGACCAAACAAAAGGTCAAAATAGCGGGGCTAAAGTAGGCGCGAATTAGCGAGGGTCAAAGATAGCGGCGTCGTCTTTAAAAGATAGCGGCGAATTCCTTCAGATTTGAATAAAAACGGGAAAAACTAGGGTTTTAATCATTTTTCACCCCAACAAAGTGTGAAGCCGACATTTCAGAGAGAAGAAGGTGTTCTTGGTGATTTTTGGGTTAAATCATCATGAATCTTGAAGATCTTTACCTCCAAGCTAAGATCTAAGGTATATTTCATCTCTTGGTTAGTTGTGGGTTGAGATTTGGGGGAAAACTTAATAATGAAAGGTTTGGGTTATAATCTTGTTAAAGATGTGTAATGGAGGGTGTAAAGTACCCATGGGAAGCATGTGAACATTGTGCTCTTGCTAGATCTATGATTTGTTGGTAAAAACCTTAAGTTAGGGTTTTGAGATTTCACCAAGCTGGATGAACTTGGTAGTTAAGGGTATTATGATGATGTTAGATGATGGCTAGTATTGGATAATAATTAGAAGTCTGATGATTATGTTGATATGCAAAAATTCTAAGAGTTGGAGTTATTCCAAAGACGGGAAGCAAGTATTCGTGTTGATAAACACGATTTGGATTTAGCTATCGCAAATGTGAGTACATGAGACTTTTTAACTGAGTACATAGCAAAGAGTTTTGAAAATAAATAATATTTATTGAGTCTTTATTAATAAATATTTTAATAAAGATAGTATTAGAAAGATAAGAAAATGGGTTTGATACGCTATTAGAATATAGTTATTATAAATGATGATTTTGCAAATAAGTGTGATTATGTCAATTGATTAATGAGTTTTCATAATAATAAGTATTAGTAAAGATAATGACTAAAAAAGTATGATATGGAGTTTTATTAGTAAAATTGTATTAATAAAGCTAATGGTAAGGATTTTTAAGTAATGAACATTTATTAGTAAAATATAATAATAAAAGTAGTGTTTGAGTTATTAAGAAAATAAGTATGATATGACTAGTGATGGATATGTATATTAGTCAAAGTAAAGATAAATGTTTATGATTATGATAAATAAGAAATGTGTGTCTTGTTTAAGAAAAGATAAGTGTCTTAGCCAAAGAAAAGATAAAAGAATCATGTAACGATAAATAATGAACGAATATTACTTGTGTTTTCTCATTCATTCATTTTAATTTGATATTTCTTCTACTATGTATACACATATTTTTACAAAGATCACTAATATTTATATTTTAAATATGTTAGTTTTATTGCTTTTATATTCCATAGTCTAAGCCTAAAAAATCATTAAACTTTATTGTAATTGTGTATTATGAGAGCATATGTCCGCGTCTCCAAAGAGCATATTTATTGTAATTGTAATTGATAACATTTGTCGTTTCCAAAGAAAAAATGAGAGCATATGTCCGCGTCTCGGGACGAGTTTATAAGGATTCCTATCCTATGTAAAAACTAACATATTTATAGCATTATTAAAAAAAAAAAATTATTCATGGATAGTTGATAAAATTTAAACTTTCAACTTCATATTTTCTAAAACGTTATAAGTTTGAGTATGGATTTTTCGCCACACAAATGCAAACCACAATAAATCAAGTCGCAGGTTTAGTTCGGTTTACGATTTGACATGGAAAAAAAGTTGAACTTGAAGACCCACCCGACATATCCTGAAAATTTTCGCCCCCTCTTACATATAATCCTGGTACCGCCCCTGGTTACCTGACGCCTATGAGTCTTGGTAGATTGGAGGCATTACAGTTACTTTGACTATAAGTGTCGTGATAGATTGAAGGCATTCCAGTTATCTTGACGATTTACCCGCTTGATAGATCGGAGGCTGTTTGATTATCTTGCAAGACTATGAACTATGTATTTGGGGCATTCCGATCATCCCAACACCTTTATTTAAAGACCATTAAGTTGTTTCCCTATAACAATATTATTCTATAATTTATCATGTTGGGTCTAAAACCCATTTTTCTCACGAGAGTATTTTGTCTCACGTACTACTTTGTTTTATGGCTATGTACTCAGGTTCATGATCGATGGATTAGAAGGTCGCGATAGATATGGCCAAGTGTTGAATAGCTCGGGAACACTTAGGTAGATCCCGCTATCCTATGATTTTGTAACATCGTATTTTATAACTCTGATAAATGATTTAAGGTTTTTGTTAAATTGCATTTTTGGACAACGCGATAAATGTTAAAAATTGTATTTTAAATGATTTGAACGATGTTTTAAAAATTGAGGTGTTACAGTTATTATTGTGATAATAAGGATAAAGGAAGGGGTACTAGTAAAATATTTGGTATCCGAATATCCGATAAAAAATTATCCGGAAATTTGAATATCCGAAATTTCAAGTTTCTGGAATTTTAGATTCTAACCGTCCATTTTCAAATTTTTTGAATGTCAAAATTATATTTTTTCGAAAAATATCCGAAATATATTTGAATGACCAGATTTTTTCAAATATCGCATACCCGAAAAATTTGGTTATCCAAATTTCGAATACAGATCCAGGATCTAAAATTCCACATGTTAACCAAATTTCAGGATATCTAGTTTTCAACACTTATGAAACTTGCTACATTGGTTATTCTAAGTGGACTATAAACCAAAATTGAGGAAAAACACATTGATACGCTTGGTACCATAATAACAAGAGTAATGGTATTTAGGCCTACTATCTAGACCTACTCATAGGCCTACTCATTAGATGAAGACACGTGTCAAAATCAAAGGATAATATTACGAGAGAGAATTAGTGGAATACACATGTCAACCTATCAAGTGGGTAGGCCTATGAGTAGGTCTAAGTGGTAGGACTAAATATCATTTCTCTAATAACAAAACGTATCGAACGCGTATTAAAACCGCCATTTTTAGGAAATTACAATGACCATTTTTAATTTTTAATAATAACAACAACAATAACAACAATAACAATGCTATTAGTGATGACGGCGATAGTGATAATCAGGGGTGGTACTAGAATTTTTTTTTAAAATGGGCAAAAATGGGAATGAAGGTCATGTTATCGAGTGAGATTTTATTTAAAGTCAAATCGTAAATCAAATTAAACTAAATTTTAGTTTTGAAAAAAATCTAATCTTAAACTAAATCAACAAATATAAATTTTGTATTGTCAATCCATAAATTAAGTTACTCTAGCAATAATGCCCTATAGTGATCGCTAAGTAATATTAGTAACGTTAATATTTGTTTACAAGATTTTTCTACATCATCGAGTGAGACAACTATACAAGTTAATATATTACTTGAAATCTATACGATTTTCTAAATAGTGGATGGCTAGCAAGTTTATGTTACAACTTATACGATATTAATAATACGCAATTACATTATCCACGTCTTTTATAAAGCAAGGAATAAAGTTAATAAAATGAACAATGAATTAATAAATCCGAATGCAAAAAGTATAAATTAAGGATATGATGCATTAGAGTATGCATCAAAGTAGTAGAGTTAGTGGGTTTTGATGTCATTCATGCATGCATGGACCTATGAACTAATTTTAAACATCGACACTTAACTAAGTTTTGCTTTTTTAAGTTAGTGGATTTTGATGTAATTAATAAAGGGATATGATTTATATATCATAATAACTATTCTACACATTATAATAATTGATTTACTGTACTTGTATAAATTTTCTTTGAATATTATACAATGATGTAAAAATCATATCCCATTGATTAAACCTATGAACCAATTTGTATTGCATTATTAGCAATTAAATAATTTGAAGAGCGTTTAGCTTAACTTATAGTTAGCGTAATGACTGGAAGGTTACGAACAAACGACGTTAATAGTCTAGTAAAATTGTTCTATTTTAACTTGTGAAACAGCTTCGTACAAGGGATATAAACGCACAAGTCAACAAATTAATTAAACGATAATTAAATAAAAGAAACTTAAATAATTAGGTATTAGATAAAAACTTTGCATTTAAATAACTGTTATTCGAATTAGATAAATGATTTATTAAAATAATTAATAATTAAATGAATAATGAATAATTGGTTATTATTTAAATAAGTAATACGGAGTAATTAATAAGTTCTGATTTAAGCTGATAATTACATAACAAAATATTTAAACAAAACTGATTTCTTTTTACATTTCGATTTGGGCTTAGAGACACCACTGGGCTGAGGGTTTATAAATGAAAGTTGGGCTTGCTAATGACCACTGGACCGAAAGATTTGTGTCGGCCGGCAAGAGACTGAACAACAACATGCCGGCGACGAAGAAGAGAGTAGTTGATACCGAGCAAGAACACACACACATGGTAAGATCCAAACACACCCGAAAATGGAGATCTCTCACGCATCACACACACAACCCGTGTGTGTGCGCTTTCGGAGACAAAGACCGGAAAACAGGAAACAAGATCGACACAAATGGGGTTCGTGTCTCGTGAGAACACACACATGCATGATCAACGAAAACAATATAAAAAGAAAGTTAAGATGGTATACCTATCGAGAGCGGGAGAGAGTCACCGAGAGAGATAGCTCGGGAAGGGAATCGCCGGTTTCCTTGGTCTCCACTGGAGAAACGCTGATGGTCGTCGGAGATAGAGATCGCCGGAAGACGCCTGGTCGCCGGACAAAACGTGCCTGATCGTCGGATGTTGATAGTGGGCTGCAGCTTATATTTTCTGGTTTCACAGGAGAAGATGTGAGAGGGTGTCGGAGCTATTGTGAGTTCGCCGGAAAGCACATTATCGCCGGAGTGGGTTTTCTGCTTTGTTGGAGTTGCAAAAACGGTGAAGAAGAGATAGATGGGTAGGTTTTATAGGATAGAGTTATGTATAGGTTTGATATGGGTGGATAAGTTCAAGCTAGTATAATATTCAACAAGAAACTAAAGTGTACGCATCTTATGGGGATTCAGGTACAAGCATGGGGTGATAGGAACAAATTTTGAATTTTAATTGGTTATTTTAGCAGTATTTACGTATACTGATATTTTAGCATAGTATAATATTTTAATCAAGGTTTTATTTGGTTTTTTATTGCAGTCAAATACTGATAAAAAATCTTTTAATTCAATACATATTTAATTACTTTTGACATTCTCGCAGTATACTAAACATTATACTTTGTATCTTTTTAAATAATTAGTTTGTACACATTTTCATACCGATTAGTTTGGTTTTCTTAAAACTTTATTGTATCATACGAAGTATAAAGTTTAAAATATGTACAAGCTGTTGAAATTGAGGTAGCACAAGCCGTTGAAATTGAGTGACTGGGCCCATAAAGCCCAAATCAATTGCTAGTAGTGCTGATGCCATGTTTGTTATTGCATAATGAATGAAAAAAGGTGTGACTTTTCTGTAACCTTTTGCAATTAGGTTTTGTACTCCATCTGAAAATACCGTCTGACCTCCCATTCCTGTTCCAACAGGCACACCAGCTCGCTCTTTATCAATCTGCAGAAAAATATACAAAAAATGAGGATTAAAAAACTAAAAATAATGATTTTGACCATTTGCCTATAAATATGTCTATTTAGGTTTAAAGGATTCAGATAAAAAGGAATATTGAACGAAGAAAACAAAATACTCCTAAATCACTTTATAAATAAAAAATTTGATTATTTTGCAGTAACATAGTTTTTGTGATCATATTTCGCATATTAAATTATTAACTATCCTTAAAAAAACAATAAAATGATGCTCGTGTCCCGAGACATGTTTTGATCCATTACCCAACCTGATCATTTATACTTTATTTAGTACCTTATAATAGTGGCAAAAAGTGAATTTTACACATTTTGACATTTATGTTGTTTTACATCTCTTTTGATGGAGTGAAGACGTAAATGCGATACTTGGTTTTTCCCTTAACATATGTCTCATGCATAATTAACAAAAATTGTCAGGATCGAATAACTTAAACAAGTTATTGAATTACCGATCTACTAACAAAGAGAAGTTACAGCGGATTAACACCCTTGTTATTAGAATAAGAATAATGTAATCTGTAATCAAATAAGAAAGATCAAGAACACAGTTTATCACAAAAAGCTTCAATGTATATTAATTATCGATCAATACACACGTACGTTTACAATTCGTAAGGAACTATATATAATAATCCTTGAAGCCTAAACATTTAACCTAGTTACGATTACAATTGAATTAGAAAAAAATATACATTCTAAACTAACTAAACTAGAATCTCGGACACGATCTACACCATATATGAACATCAGTAGTATTCGCACCCATCAGTAGTAGATAACTAGTCAGTAGTATCTTTGCTTTTCTGCCCCATCAGTACTAACTTCATTAAGTCTTCACCAGTACTAACTGTAACATCAGTAATAAAATGCTTATTTCCCAACAATCTCCCCTAAACTTATTAATTTTCTTTGAATTAATCAAGTTTCTTTTCTTCTTCTTCTTTCTTCCTTTTCTCTTCTAATAATTTAGCTCTTCTTCTATCACCTTCTATTGTCTGTTGGTTTTGTTGTTTCCTCTGTTCAATTATGAATTTGTTGTTTCTTTTCACAAAATAGTTGTACTTTTCTTGAAACATTGCAAGATCATGAGGTTTCATAAATGAACATGTGGTGATTTGAAGCATAGTTTCTTCTGAGTGAGGATATTCTCTTTCATACAGATATAATTCACACTTTTTACTTGTTCTTTCAAAGAAGTACATGTTCACAGTAGGAAGTACATTCCAAGCATAAATATTTTCTGTACTTGTGAACCTCTCAGGATAAGATCCAGCTCCTGAGTTTCTCCATGACTTCTTTGTCATTCTTGGTTTACCAATAATTAGAACTTTAATTATGTCACTTCTGGTACAAGACATAACCCCCATTGGTTTCCAAGCACTAAACTTCTGAGTTGTTTTGTCTTCTCTTATGACTTCTATTACATCATTAACAACTCTCCAATTGATAATTGGATTATCTTGTAGAGGAGCTATTAGAAGATCAAGTATTTGTATGTCTTGTTTGATTTTCTTCCTTGATTCTTGTTCTGCTTCTATTGCTTTCCTCTTTTTATTGACAGAAGGTTTTGATGATTCACCAGTCATTGGTTTTCTGGTAATTACTAGTTGGGGATCAATATCAACTAACACTTTGTCTTTCACTTCTTCTTCAACCTGTTTGTCCTCTGGATCTGCAAATTCTTTCTTTTTCTCAGTGCAATATCTTTCAATAATGTTGATTAACTTCATTCTTCCAAAAGACTTTGCATTGTGACCTCTTGATTTTAAGTAAGAGATCATATCTTCTTTCTTCTCTGCAAACTGTTCAGGCATGTCTTCTTTCATGCGTTTGCATTCTTTCACTTGTGCTTCAAGGAGATCTATACTTTCTTGTTCAATTTGTTTTATTTTATTTAGTTCCTCCTGTTGATCTCCTTCTAAGAACTCTCCAATCTTTTGAATTGCTGCATTTTTCAATTTTTCTTCTTCAGCTATTCTTTTATCTTCAAGAGCTTGAGTCTTAGCAACCTTTCTGAGATAGTAACAGGCTTTCCATCAATGTCAGACTTTATTTTGATAATGCCCTGTTCTTCTATCTTTTCTGCCTTCTCCCAAAATTGAACAATGTGTTGAACACAAAGTTTAGGTTGTACAGTCAAGGCAAAGCTTATAGAAGAGTTTTTCAAGAACATAACTATTGGTCTAAAACTTCTTGTTCCATCTGGATTTATGAGAAATGCTAACATATTGTGAAATTCTGAGTACATGAGATCGGTTTTAACAGCCAAGGGTTTCTTCATTGCCATTGTTAGAATTTTGAGTTTGAAGTTTCACAGAAAATGGTTAATTTTGGAAGTGGATTGATCTGTTACTGGTTCAAGATTTTGATCGGATTTGCAGAGATTAGGGTTTATCGTAGGGTTTATCGGATCGAGGATTGGATAATGCTAAACTAATTTCATTCAGCTATTTATATTTTTCGAATTAACCTGCAAAAGGACCGAAATACGCTTCGAATCATAACCCAACGGCTATTTTCATGGGGGTTAGAATGGTAAAGTATCGTATTTTACAGATAACGGTCGATCAGTAGTAACTAAGTATCAGTAATAGAAACGTCAGTGGTAACTGTTGTTTTATACTTAACCTAATTATAAGAAAGACCCTATCAGTACTAAATTACAAGTGCAACTCATAGTCAGTAATAATGAATAACCAGTAGTAAAACATAATTTTAAATCTAGATGTTGTACACAAACTTTACATATGATTTTAATAGTGAAATTAATGTATTAAAATCATTCCAATACTGCTAACCAAAAAACTGAATCTTCCTACATCAAATGCTTTTGTAAAGAGATCTGCTAATTGATTGTCAGTATGAATATTCTCTACTTTAATTAATTTCTTTTCATTACAATCCCTTATAAAATGAAATCTTATTTCAATATGTTTGGTTTTTGAGTGTTTTACTGGATTATTCACAATACTAATAGCACTTTGATTATCAATAAAAATGGGGGTTTTAAGAATAGAGATACCAAAGTCTAGGAGTTGATTTTGAATCCACAGAACTTGAGCACAGCAAGCAGATGCATCTACATACTCTGCTTCAGCAGTTGATGTTGAGACATTGGTTTGCTTTTTGCATTGCCATGACACCAGTCTAGATCCACAGAATTGACATCCACCAGTAGTTGATTTTCTATCTTGACATTCACCTCCATAGTCATGTGGATACCAAAGACCAAGAGAAGGTTTTCCCTTCAAGTATCTGATGATTCTTTTGACAGCCTGCAAGTGTAGCTCCTTAGGTTTTGCTTGATACCTGGCACATACACAGACACTATACATAATGTCAGGTCATGATGTAGTTAAATACATTAAAGAGCCTATCATTGATCTATATAGATGTTCATCTACATCCTCCCCCTCAACATCAGGATGTAGGTGTTTGTGTGTTTCCATTGGTGTGCTTGCACTTTTGCAGTCTTTCATTGCAAACTTTTCTAAGACATCTCTGACATACTTTGATTGATTAATCAAAATACCATCTGATCTTTGATTGATTTGGAGTCCAAGAAAGAAGTTCATTGGACCCATTGAGCTCATCTTGAATTTGATCTGCATTAATTCTTCAAATTCTTTGCACAGTTGATCATTTGTTGAACCAAAAATCATATCATCTACATATATTTGGACCAGTAGTATATCATCTTTGACTTTTCTTGTGAACAGAGTTTTATCAATTGCGCCTCTTTTGAAGTTGTTCTCCAATAAATATGATGATAATGTGTCATACCAAGCTCTTGGTGCCTGATGAAGGTCATACAGAGCTTTGTCTAATTTGTACACATAGTCATCATGTTCAGGATCTTCAAATCCTGGAGGTTGACATACATAGACTTCTTCTTCAATTTTCCCATAAAGGAATGCACTTTTCACATCCATTTGATAGACTTTAATTTTCTTGAATGAAGCATATGCCGGAAAGATCCTTATTGCTTCAATTCTTGCAACAGGTGCATATACTTCATCATAGTCTATTCCTTCTTCTTGAGTGTATCCTTGGGCTACAAGTCTGGCTTTGTTTTTGATCACTATACCTCTTTCATCTTTCTTGTTTCTAAAGATCCATCTTTTTCCAATGGCTCTTTTTCCTTTTGGTAGAGGTACAAGTGTCCATACAGCTTGTAATTTGAATTGGAGAAGTTATTCTTGCATTGCTATAATCCAATTTGAGTCTTTCATTGGTTGTTGAATATTTTTAGGTTCCTCCTATGATAGAAAACATTCATAAATACATTCATTAGAGATTAGACTTATATTACAAATGTTTGTATTTAAAGATGAATTGAATTTGCTTCTAGTATGCATATTTGAGTTCACATCACTTAGAACTAAGTCTAAAGGATGGTTCTTTTCAGTGCTGGTGCTGGGAACTTTGTCAACAAGTAACTGGCTATCAAAGTTTGATTCATTGGATTCAGGGATTTGAGCATCTGTCCATGTTTCTTCTTGATTTTCTGGATTTTGTTGAGATTCTTCATTACTGCTGGAATCAGTAGTAACATGATTTTTATTTAGTTCACATGGTCCATTGTTAGAACTGACATCATTGTTGTTTGGTCCATCATCATTTGTTTGAGTTTCTGAGTTACTACTGGGGTCAGTAGTGTCATGTGAGTCTGAGTTGTTACTGGTATCAAGATTACTAGGGTTATCTGAGTTACTACTGTTCTCAGTATTAACTGTGGGATCAGTATTAACTAGAATATATTTCATTGTGTCTTGACTACCATTGAATGATGATGATCCTCCTTGTTGACTTTGATTGTTTGAGTCTCCTACATTGCAATCATAATTAACATCAAAGGATATGGTTAGATTATCAATGTTGAATAACCAATCTGGACCATTTCCTTGTTCATTCATTAGGTTTTCATTAAAGGATACATTCACACTTTCTTCAATGATCCTTAGCCTTTTGTTGAATACTCTGTATGATTTGCTTTGAGTTGAGTATCCTACAAAGATTCCATCATCTGATTTGCAGTCAAACTTACCAATTTTTTCTCTTGTAATTAAAAGTGTACAAGGACAACCAAATGATTTTAGAAAATTTATTGAAGGTTTTCTTTTATTGAAAAGTTCATAAGGTGTTTTAAAATGAGGCTTAACTATTAATACTCTGTTTTGTACGTAACAAGCAATATTAACAACTTCAGCCCAAAATTGGTAATTTTGAGTCTGCAAGCATGGATCTGGCTGCTTCAATGATTGTTCTATTTCTTCTTTCAGCTACACCATTTTGTTGTGGAGTTCTTGGTGAGCTGTACTGCCTGTCAATACCCTTAAGATCACAAAAAGTAATTAAGTTAGCATTTTTAAACTCTGTGCCATTATCACATCTAATGGCATTTACTTTGAGATCTCTTGTATATATTTTCCAGTTTGACTATCAGATTCTTTATTATCTCACTTGTTTCATCTTTGGTCCTAAGAAAGAAAACCTAAGTATACCTTGAAAAATCATCAGTAATAACAAGACAGTATTGTTTCTTTCCAATCCTCATTACATTTGTAGGTCCAAATAGGTCCATATGTAAGAGCTGCAAAGGGTTAGAAATAGAATTAATTGCTTTGGTCTTATGAGAAGTTTTGTGTTGCTTACCTTTCAGGCATGCAACACTGTGATGATCACACATAAATTCTTTTTGAGGTAATCCAACTACCAAATTCTTTTTGACTAAGTTATTCATATTTTTGAAATTTGTGTGACACATCCTTCTATGCCAGAGTTCTGATTCATTTGTGTTTGCCTTAGATATAAAACAGTTGATCTCATTTGAAGAAATGAGTTCTCCCCCTATATCCAGGCAATACACATTGTTTTCCTTGGAGTTCTTAAAACCACAAATTTTTCATCTAACATAAAGTCAGGAGAAAGAATGATGCACTCTATATCTGTAAAAAGAATTTTGTTCTTTTTATCACATACTTGTGATACACTAACCAGATTATACTTAAGCTCAGCAACATAGAATACATCATCAAAAGTAATCTTACCATTTGATACTGTACCTTTACCTGTAATCCTACCACCTCTTGGATTTTCACCAAAAGCAACATATCCACCTTCAAAAGACTTGAAATATCTAAGAATTGAATCTCAAGAATTATTTGATTCTGCAGTCTAATCTAGCTACTGCATGGACAAACATCAAGAAAAATATTTTTTTGGTGCGGTTATCTATTTTTTGGAGCGGTTATCTAATAGGGTTTAGGCTAAAGCTGTAAAACCTAGCTGCAATTTTTACGGCTTTAAATTCAATATCAACTACAAACTAACTAATATTTATACCATGCATTAAGTTTGCTATCAACCCCCATTTGATAAGAGTAAAATTAAAATATTATTATTTATTTTAAGTGCGGCTCTTCGTTTATTTAGAGCGGTTACGCGCCAATTTATTACAGGACTTTTCATTTAAATTAGTTATTATATAAAGTGATTAACATGAGTTATAATCAATTACTATATCTCCCACCGTGATAAGAAATCACTTACTTTTGATCACGATGAGTTCATCAAATCCAGAAATGCATGCCGTTATTGTGTCCAGTGACGATGAGATTGTCGATTTTCAAAGTGATGATCCACTATTAGTGAGTCATTACTTCACAATTTTGTTATATAACCAACACAATTGTATGTAGAAATTTCCATCTTTTCTTGTATATTATTGATAACAAAATATTATATAACAAAATTGCATGTTGATGAAGTTTTGTTAATTAATCTTTTCAGACGGTACCGGCAAAGTTCGTGAAGGATCACGATCTTTACCGTTATAAAAAATGTTGCTTGGATAATGGAGATCGATTTTATAAACTCTTCAACATGACGAACCTTGGTGATCGAGACAGGGCCAAAAAAGAAAAACCTTTAGAACCTATGACCATTCATGGGGATTTTGTGGATTTCAAGCAGAGTTTGGGAATAAGAAACAACCAATGGGTTTGTTTCACGATTGATCTGGAGAAGAAGAACGATCATCTAGGGTTGTGGTTCAATATTCGTCTGTTTTAAATGTTGGTTTTCATTGTTTATAATTGTCGTGTTTTGAATTTCTTGTCTGTAATCGTCGACCAAGTAACTGGAATGAATTAATTGTTTCTTTTTAATTTGTTTATTGTCTTGAAAATATGCATGGCCTATTTCAACAAATAATATTTTCATGCCATTATTGTCTTGAAAATATGCATGGCCTGTTTCAACAAATAATATTCATACCATTTATTTCATTTATTATTTGGAAATATTCTTGTTTTTTGGAGCGGTTCAACCGCCCTTTCTATTATTATTTGGAGCGGTGCAACCTCATCTTTTAAACAATAACAACGGTTATTTTTATTTGTTACGGTGGTTCGTTGTTTTTTAGAGCGGTGGAACCGCCACTTTAAATTAATTTTTATGTTTTTTAATAGATTAATAACCAACGGTTACTTTTTGAAATAGTCATATTTCTTCTTCATCGAGACCCTGTGTTCGTTCTGCTACTCATTTAAGGTAATTTCGTTTATTATTTAGTTGTCTTTTACAATATATCTCACTTTAAGCTTGGAAATAGGCTCAAAAATGTTATTATGCCAAAATAGTTGCCAAAATAGACACATTACATTCGATAACTAGAGAATACATTGGATTTATAAAAACATTGCATATGCTATGAAAACTAGGCAAATCCCTATCAGATACAGCTTCATTTTTCTTATCTTTAGGTCAAGTTCCATCAGTTCCATTTCAAGATTGTTCTTTGATTCTAGTAATCCTGGAATGATTTGTGTAGATCTTTCACACATTGCCGGATCACGCCACCCAAAAAAGTTACATTTAGAACATCCCTAAAAAGAAAACCAATCATTTGAACTGTAAATTAATGTTTAATATTAAACTAGATCTGTGACGGATCGAACTTACCATTGTTGAACATGAGTAAAACCTTCTGCCAGGGTTTTTGGTTGTCCATGAAGTAGGCATCACAGCTTCTTTCCCACACCAACAGAAAACCATTTAATGTAATTAAACCTTTGTTCGATTAGGGCTTTATAAAATGACACATGAAAGAGTTAATTACTTAGATGCCCTCAAACCAATTTTATTTGTTTACTTTAATATTTAATTTTATATATTTTAATGTAATTGGCGATTTTAGTTTTATCTATCTTTTAGAATGGATCGTGATTATTGGATGTACAAAGTTTCACGTGGTTCTCCTGAATTTGGTAAGGGTGTTGGATATTTTCTTAAGATTGCCGATTCTAATCGTTATAAGAACGCAAATCGTAAGACTTTGTGTCCTTGCAACGTTTGTAAAAACTTTAAAAGTTTTACCGATACCACGGATATTGAGATCCATTTGTTTCGGCATGGTTTTTTGCATAGTTACACTTGTTGGTCAAGGCATGGAGAATCAATACTTGATTGGAACACATCTTCGAGCAATTTAAATAGTAGTGATCAATATACAAAAACATTGAACAATGATTCAAACAACAATGATGATGTTGATGATCAATACAATTCAAACGACCGTTTCGATGAAAGTATTAATGATCACTTGGATACTAATATGGGTGGTGTTGATGAACAAGATGAATTACATCGCCTATTTGATGAAGCACAAACACCGTTATATAAAGGATCTAAATTAATGAAACTCGATGATGTGTTAAAGTTAATTAAGTTAAAGATGAAAAACGGATGGAGTGATAAAAATTTTATAAGTCTATTAGAGGTTTTACGCGAGTTGCTTCCGGAAGATAATGAATTACCAATTTCGACATATCAAGCAAAGAAATTAATGTGTCCAATGGGTTTGGAAGTAGAAAGAATACATGCATGTCCCAATAATTGTATGTTGTTTCGGAATGAGTTCGCAAATTTCCATAACTGTCCTCATTGCAGTGCACCGACGTATAAACGGGAAAATGATTCGGATGGAGTTGACGATGATGTGACAAAAAATGGACCACCGGCTAAAATATTGTGGTATCTCCCTATTATACCAAGACTAAAAAGGTTATTTTCAAATGAGAAAGAAGCAAAGTTACTTCGTTCAATGGAGAAACATTGATAGAAAGTATTTTGAGTTTGGAAACGAGATTAGAAACATACCGTTTGGGCTTAGTTTGGATGGGATAAATCCTTTCGGGAACATGAGTAGTCGTCATAGTACGTGGCCGGTTCTTTTATGCATTTACAATCTCCCACCGTGGTTATGCATGAAACGGAAATACATTATGATGTCATTGTTGATTCAGGGTCCGAAACAACCAGGTAATGATATTGATGTTTATTTGTCACCTTTAATTGATGACTTAAAAACTCTTTGGAGTTCGGGTGTAGACGTATATGATGCTTACAAAAGAGAAGACTTTAAATTGCGGGCCATGGTTTTTTGTACTATAAATGACTTTCCAGCATACGGTAACTTGTCAGGATACAAAACGAAGGGTAAGAAAGCTTGTCCTGTTTGTGAAGAAGGGACAAGCTCGGTGTGGTTAAGAAATTGCAAAAAAACTGTATACATGGGGCATCGAAGATTCCTTCCTAAGGGCCACCGTTTCAGGAAGATGACGATTGAGTTTGACGGAACAGTAGAGGTCAGAACAGTGAGGACATGACTTGATGCATTTTCTCGAGTTGAAAATATTAATGTTGCGTTGGGTAAGAGATTTCGTATTGATAATGATGCCATATGAAAAAAAAAATCAATCTTTTTTCAATTGCCTTACCGGAGACATTTAGATGTTAGACATTGCCTAGATGTTATGCACATTGAAAAAAAACGTATGCGAGAGCTTGATACACTTATTATTGGATATTAAGTATAAAACTAAAGATGGAGTGAAGGTTCGTAATGACATGGTCAAGATGGGAATACATAAAGATCTTGCTCCCGAACAACGTGACAATCGTACTTATCTGCCACCTGCATGTAGGGGTGAGCATAGCCGGGTACCCACCGGTTCCGACTGGAACCGGAACCTCTTGTACCGGTTCCTCAATTTTCGGAACCGGAACCTCCGGTGCCGGTTCCGGTTACCCTGTTTCTAAAATCGCAAAATTAAAATAAGATGTGAAGCTTAAATATTAATCATTTTTTGTCATTTTATCGACTAATCTTGGAATAATCATAACCTCCAAACACTTAAACATATGATTGTCTATATATTTTATCGTTAGAACACTATATTTAGATTAATTAATGACTAAAATCATTAAAAGTTACACAATGTTAAGGCAAAAAGCCTTACCTCTTTGAATCTTAGGATAACAAAACAACCTAAACTAGCTTAGATTAAATAGTAGATTAAATTAGCTAAGTTAGGAGTGATACTGAGTTTGGCCAGTATTGGCCACTCAGTATCAGCACTCAGTATTGGAAAATCAATACTGAATAGAAGGACTGAGTTACAAGTCAGTATTGTAACGGACTAAGATCAAATCCCTTGATCTTAGTCATTACCTTAGTTTAGTCCTTCGGTTACTCCTTTGCCATTATGTAAGATCTCTATAAACATTATAAATAGATATCATCTTGCAAAGGAGTACTTAACCAATTCACGTATTCACTTCCATACATTTTGTAATTGATCAGTGCTCTTGTTATTCCGCAACAAGCCACACTTAGTGGATTTATACATTGACTATATTCTTGTGTTATCACCTTTAATATTTCATTAAGTATAATAACCTATCAATTAACATTACAAACCAGGGTTGTTGTGACCTAACAACTGGTATCAGAGCTGGCTAAATTAATTATTATTTAGTCGATCTATTACCCTGGCAGCCATTCCATATACTTATCCCTCAAACACTCAAAAATCCAAAATGTCAACAATCATTGCACCTGTTATATCTGGTAAGGGAGTGCCCATCTTTGATGGAAAAGATTTTCATCAATGGAAGCTTAAAGCTCAGTGGTATCTTGAATCTATTCATCATGAGATGCTCACTGTGCTTAATGATGGTCCTATCATTCCACAAACAGTGGAACCCGTTGCTACTACTGATGATGCTCCTGAGAGCACAAGAACAGTTCCTAAACTGAAACACACCTGGACTGATACTGACCGTCAGTTATTCAGTCTAGACTCAAGAGCTAAGGGGGTGATTGGTAATGCTGTTACCAAAGAAATACTTAATGCAATTATGAAATTGCCAACAGCAAAGGCTATGTGGGATAGTCTATCAATCACTTTTGAAGGCACACCAAAGGTGAAGTTACAGAGAAAAAGCATAATGAGAAGGAAGTATGAAAATTTCTTCTCTAGTCCAAATGAAGACATCACTACTCTCTATAACAGGTTCAATACTGTTGTCCATGATTTAATCAGTGTAGGCATTGTGAAGGAGGAAGGAGAGCTTGTTCAAAAGTTATTGGATAGTCTTCCTCAACAGTTACTTGACATGACAAATTATGTCAATGCTGCAAACAACATTGAGTCATACACTCTTCAAACTCTGTATGGTTTAATGTTGAATCATGAGGAGAATAATGCTGCAAGACTGATCAACTGGAAGAAAACTGACAAGTCTTCCACTGGCATGGCTCTAGTTGTGCAACAGGCATATACTGTTACTGAGCCTGAAGAACTAGAAGTTGATCTTGCTGATGCTGAGGCAGAAGAGCTTGAAACACAAATGGCTCTTATGTCTATGAAGCTGGATCAGTTGAAAAAGAAGAGGCTTGGTGTTAGCTCTTCCAATACTGACCCAAGATCAGGTCTTTGCTATAGGTGTGGAAAGCCTGGGCACATTGCTGCTAATTGTCATACCAAGTCAACTGAAACTGATCAGAATGACAAGATTGCATACAGAGCTAAAAGGTATAGAGACAAGTATGTCAAGCTAAAGAACTGGAGCAAGGGGAAGAATGCAGCAGGGAATGGGCACCTCATCAAGCACTTTATTCTGAGGCTTGGATGGATGAGGAGATAAGTGATGATGAGGAAGAGATTGAGAACAAAGCCTTCATGGATTTTACTGAAGAAGATTTGAAGAGCTCCTTTGAAAGAGATATCAAAGAAGCTGAGAGGATGAGTGTTCATACTGATTGGGATTCCACTCAGTTGTACAAGGTGAGTTCCTTTCAAACTTATTCAGTGAATGAAAAAGAAAAGATTTTTGAGTATATGATTGTTGATCTTAAAACTTTAGTACAGAGAGAAAAAGCTTTAAAATTAACAATTCTTGAACTTGAAAGGGTAAATAATGAACATTTAGATAAATTAGCAAAATTTAAAGATTTAGAACTCAATTTTTTAAACTTACAAGACATGAATCAAAGATTAGCTGATAAAGCTCATTTATACAAGTTAGAAAAAGAAAAATTTGAAAACCAGTGTAAATCTTGGGGAACTGCATGTATTAAATTAAATAAATGTCTAAATCAACAATTTCCAGAAAATGTGAGGGCTGCACTTGGTGTTGATCCTCAGTTAAAAAATAGAAATAATTTTGCTGATTTATTTGAAGAATTTTCTGATATGAACCCTATTCAGTTTGTAAAAGCAAAAACTTTTTTTGAAGTTGGATGTCAAACTGAGTCAGATGATGAGGATAAAATCATTTTTGAAAAACAAATAGGTCCTTCCATCTTTTCTAAGTGCTATACTGAACTACAAGAGCTTAGTATCGAATTTCCTGAAAAGGAAATTTCTGATACTGACCTCGAAGTTGTGCAGTATGACACTTCTGCTGTTCCTCCATTTGAAGTTTTATTTAACACAAATACTTTTGAGTTATATAAAGAACCTGAGTCTACAGGCTAGAAAACTACTACTACTCAAAATGTTTTATCTAATACTGAGTCTACAGGAACAGCAAAGTCAACTACTCAAGAATCTAAAGAACCTGTTCAAGTTTTCATTCTAAAACATGATAAAAAGAAAACAACTTCAACAGGATCTTCAAGTGGCAAAAACAAGAAGTCAAATGATAAAAAGACTTCTCTGCCTAATAAAACTAAGACACCAGAACCATCTCCTTCAAAACCAGTCAAACATAATACTAAAACTCCATTAAAAAATGACAAAAATAATACTTTAAAATCTATTGGTGATCAGATTAAAATCTTAAGTCAAAAGTTTGCAAAATTCACTCATACTGATCAACCAAAAGTCAAACAATTTTCTAAAATTCCTTATGAAAATATGTTTAGAAACAGACCTAGAAAATGTTATCGATGTCATCATACTGGACATAAAGGAGATGAATGCTGGACTGATCTCTCAAGTCCTAGGTACTCAGTACCAAAGAAAAAGACAGAAACTAAGTCAGTATCACCAAAGAAGACCTCAAAGGTTTCTCCTAAAGTGATACTGAACTCTCCAACAAAAGAGATCAAGTCAACCCCCGTTTCTCCTACCAAAGGCCCCATTTAAAAACGGGTTCCTAAAAGGAACTAACTCTTATTTTGTGTCTTGTGCAGGGTGACAGAAAATGGTACCTAGATAGTGGTTGTTCAAGACACATGACTGGCAGTATGGAGTACCTCCTCAACTATACTCCAGAGAAGGGTCCTTCTGTCATCTTTGGAGATGATTCTATAGGGAAAACAAGAGGTTATGGGGTGATCAAGGCAGGCAACATAACTTTTAAAAGAGTTGCCTATGTAGAGGGTCTTAAACACAATCTGCTCAGTATCAGCCAGATGTGTGATGATGACAATGAAGCTCGTTTCAGAAAGATTGCAGGAATCATCTACAATGAAAAAGGGCAACCTGTACTCATTGCTAGAAGAGAAAAAGATGTTTATGTGGTCAATCTGTCTGAAATAGACCCCACTATTCGATTTTGCCTGCTGTCTAAAGTCAAACCAGAATTACATTGGTTATGGCACAAGAAGCTCTCTCATATAAATTTCAGAAACATAAATGAGCTCAGTATTAAGAAACTGGTGAGAGGGTTGCCCACTATTACTTATTCAAAAGAGAAGTTATGCTCAGCATGTGAAATGGGCAAGCAGAAGAAGAGTTCATTCAAGTCAAAGGTTAATCATTCCATTAATGAACCTCTTACAATGATACATACGGATCTTTTTGGCCCCATTAGCACACCACCTTTGGCCAAAAAGATCTATACATTAGTCCTGGTAGATGAATTCTCAAGATACACTTGGGTTATTTTTCTCAAGACTAAAGCCGATGCAACAACAGAAATCATTGCCTTCATTAAAAGAGAAGAACTTCAAAAAGGCAACAAGGTCAAACAACTAAGAAGTGACCATGGTACTGAGTTTAAGAACTCAGTATTGGCTGATTTCTGTGAAGAAAAAGGAATCGTACAAAACTTCTCTGCAGCCTACACACCACAACAACATGGTGTTGTAGAACGAAAGAATAGAACCTTGATTGAAGCTGCAAGAACTTTGTTATGCCATGCTGGACTGGCACTGAGCTTCTGGGCAGAAGCTGTCAATTGTACAAATTTTACTCAGAACAGAGCTACAATAGTCCAGAGACATCAAAAGACTCCTTATGAGTTATATAATGGCAAGGTTCCTAATGTGGAATACTTCCACATCTTTGGGAGTAAATGTTTTGTACTCAGTACTAAACAAAATCTTAACAAATTTGCTCCCAAAGCAAATGAAGGTGTGTTCATGGGCTACTCTCCACACTCTAAAGCCTTCACAGTGTATGTCATCTCAACTAAGATGATTGTAGAATCTATTCATGTTACATTTGATGAAAATCAGAATGAGCATTCTACCTCAGCAACAGAAGACATCAATGGCATAGAAATTCTATGCAATCTAGAAAACTCAATTGCTGAACATCCCAAGTCTCACCCATACTATGTTGATCATGGTATGAGTGATACTAATCAAGAAATAACTCAGTCTAACTCAAATGTATCAAATTCTGAGGTTCCCATAACTGAGAACCCTAATACTGAGTTTCCAATTCTTGACTTGAACAACTCCACCTATGAGGAAGGTGAATCTTCCAGTACTGCTCAAGAATCCACATCAAATTTGCAAAATTCAGAAGAACAGCAACCAGTGTTGTCTGATACTGACCAGAATTCCACTCAGTGTCAGGCAGACAGTACATCAACACAACAAGATATTGTTGACCTTGTCTCAAATGCTCCCTTAGGAAACAATCTAAGGGAACACAGAGATCATCCTCATTCTAATATTATTGGTCCAATTGAACAAGGTGTCCAAACAAGAAGAAAGTTAGAATTTGAACCCCAAGCAACTGCAAACTTTTGTTTCTTCTCAAGCTTCTTATCTACCATAGAACCAAAGAAAGCTGATGAAGCTTTATTAGATGAAGACTAGGTAGAAGCTATGCAAGAAGAACTGACAGAGTTTGAAAGAAATAAAGTTTGGAACCTAGTACCACCTCCTGCTGGCAAAACTATTAATGGTACTAAGTGGGTGTTCATAAACAAGATGGACAAGGATGGTGTTGTCATCAGAAATAAAGCAAGACTGGTTGCTCAGGGTTACAGACAAGAAGAAGGCATTGACTATGATGAAACTTTTGCACCAGTTGCAAGAATTGAAGCTATTAGGTTGTATCTTGCATATGCAGCTTTCAAGAATTTCAAAGTTTATCAGATGGATGTCAAGAGTGCTTTTCTTAATGGAAAACTACAGGAGGAAGTTTATGTTAAACAACCACCAGGTTTTGTTGATCCTAAATTTCCTAATTATTTTTTTAAGCTTGATAAAGCTCTATATGGGCTCAAACAAGCTCCCAGAGCCTGGTATGATACCCTGTCTGAGTACTTAATTGAAAATAAGTTTATAAGAGGTAAAATTGAGAAAACATTATTTTCAAAAAGGAAAGGTTCTGACATTCTACTCATTCAGATATATGTAGATGATATTATCTTTGGCTCCACTGACAAGTCAATGTGTGACTGGTTTGCTAAGATAATGTCATCTCAGTATCAGATGAGTATGACGGGAGAACTTACTTACTTTCTTGGTTTACAAGTTGAACAAAAGCCTAATGGCACTTTCATAAATCAAAGTAAGTATGTGCATGACATGCTTAAGAAATATAAATTTGAAAATTTATCTTCCATGCACACTCCTATGGGTACTCAGGATAAAATAAGTAAAGATGAAACTGGTAAACTAGTATGTCAATCCACATACCGAGGTATGATTGGTTCTTTACTCTACTTAACAGCTAGCAGGCCTGATGTCCTGTTTGCAACTTGTTTGTGTGCTCGGTATCAGGCTGATCCTAAAGAATCACATATGAAAGGCTGTTAAGCGCATTTTTAGATATCTTTCAGGTACTCCTAACATGGGTCTTTGGTATCCCAAAGACTCAAACTTTGACCTTGAAGGGTATACAAATGCAGATTTTGCAGGTTGTAGGTTGGACAGGAAGAGTACAAGTGGAGGATGTCAATTCCTCGGTGGCAGACTAGTTGGTTGGTCATCCAAGAAACAAAACTCAGTAGCAACTTCTACTGCAAAAGCAGAATATGTTGCTGCAGAAAGTTGTTGTGCTCAACTCTTGTGGATGCAGTATCAACTAATGGACTATGGGTTCAATTTCCAGAAGACACCAACACATTGTGATAACAAGAGTGCTATTGCTATCTCTGAAAACCCAGTCCATCACTCCAGAACAAAGCACATTGATATCAGACACCACTTTATTCGAGATAATATGGAAAAGGGTAAGGTTGAGGTAGATTTCGTTCCTACAGATGATCAACTGGCAGATGTGCTTACTAAACCTCTCTCTGAGGAAAGGTTTATGTACTTACTAGGACAATTGGGTATGTTGAATCCTTAATTTTCCTTAAAATTTTCTGACACTGACTGATCAATATTACTTTCAATACTGACCATCTCAGTATCACTCGTCTGATTTATCAAATTTTATAAATTTTAATTTTTAATTGATTTATAGTTTAAATTAAATGTTTTTATGATTTTTAATTTTTTTTATTTATTTAATTTTTTTTAAACTCGGTATTGGAGTCCTGGAGTGATACAACTGACTTTTAATCCTTATACTCCCCAACGGTAACCTTTGTTAATAAGAAAGTTACCGTTGACACAGGATAAGGCTGTCAAATCAGCCGGTTTTACTTCCCAATACCGTAATTATCACTAAATTAAGTATAAATAACAGTTTTCTCTTTCTTTAAAATTTTTTCAACAGTTATTTCTTACTTTCTCTTTCGATTCTCTCTGCGATTAAAATTTCACTATCTCTTTGCAAGCAAATTTCTTAAATCAAAATCGCAGATGGCTAATTACAGATTCGTCGCACCGGAGGCTGCACCGGCAACTCAGTTTCGAAACGACGAAGTGCCCAAATTTGCGAGGAACAACATCACCGCAAACTTTAACATACCTCAGGCTTGGGCGTGCCCTGAATTCACTCACATGATCACATATCTGAAGCATTGTCCGATTACTCAAGCACTGATTCTTTCTCCTCGTGCAATCTATCCGGAAATGCTGTATAAATTTTGGTACTCTGCTAAACTTGACTCTTCGGACATGATTACCGATTGGGTTATTCCAGAACAAAGAAGAGCTTTTGTGTCCACAGCAATAATGTGGGGTCTCTTAATTTCCACACTTATTAGGTGTATGACCCACCAGACAGGGGCATTGGATCAAATCAATGAATTCGGGATGCAAATTGTTCATGCCATGTATCATGGCCGATATATTGATTATGCTAGACTGATCTTTAACGAAATAGCTTCTCTGATTCGGGCTCCAATCAGAGAACTCAATGTTCCTTTCTGCAGATTTCTTTCTCTCATTTTTCAAAGTGGTATACCTGCTTATGTCTATGATGAATTCAATAGTCCAAGGGTGGACCTTCCTCTACTTCATGAGAAGATTTATTTTTACAGACTAAGAGAAGGAGAGCCTGTACTGAGTCACTCCATGTGGGCTATAGTCCAGGCACACATAAATGATGAACAAAATTCTGATACTGAATCAGAAAATGATGATACTTATGATGACAGTGGTAATGGTGGGAATGATGATCACGATACTGAGATGGTGGAAGCTCAACCATCAGTAGTACAAGAACCAACATACATTTCTCCACCTGCACAGGATCCTGATGCTCCTCATATTGAAACAGCATCTGATACTGAGCCAACAGAAGATACACCACTGGTCATCCAAAGAAGAAAAAGAGTTCTTATGGGAAACTTATCATCAGAAGAGATGCAACCCGGAAATGTTCCTTCATTAACTGCATCTCTTCAAGCACAAAGCTTAGTTGCAGCCAATGCTGACCTTCCAGGTCCTGAACCAGAACCAACTGCTCAACATATTGAGGAACCCCATGCTCCTCTCGATGTAGAAATTCAGTATGAGCAGCACACACTGGAAGGTGCAGCTTTCAGAAGAGAAGAGGGTCTTGAAGGTGCTGGTGCCTCAAATCAACATACAGAAGATCCAGCACCGACCTCAAATGATGCAAGAAGAGAATCCGACAAAGTCTCAAGTATGAATTTCTAAAAAGCCCTAAACTTTTATATATATATATAAAATTTTCCCAAATAGAGACTATGTATTGGCCAGTACCAACTCAATACTGACCACAGTCTCAAACGAACTTTCAAATATATCCACTTATGGCCAACATAGTTAGGCCACTGCTGCTATGCAAAATTCATATACTGAGCACCTCAATGATCATTGTCAGTCTACAGTTGTCTCAACATTTAAAGAGACAATGGTGGTTGATGTCATTCTGACACCCACTGGTGCTGCTTGAATTATGTCCAACTTATTTTTCAGTTGGGTCACATGATTCAAGAAATGATCACAAACCTTTTAAGCCACATTAGCCAAAATTTTCCATGGGTTTAGCCACATTTCTGTTATCACTCTGATACCGAGTGATAAACATTGAAAATAATAAGAAGCACATCCCAGGCTTTGATTTCCCAAACCAATACCTTTTAGTAAATGTGACCTATCCTATACTGAGCTACTTAAATTTTCACACTCACTTTTACTAAAAACTTTCTTACACATGCTACGCACAAGTTCACAATATTTCATCATGAACCAGATGGAATACAGACTTCAAAAATCTGTTTATATGATTATAGAATTAAACAACACCACAATTCTATTTGATAAACTTTTCTTACTAACCAGTTTTCTTTTTTTGTTTCTTTAGCACCATCTGTGCAGGGCCAAAGGCACAAGCCACTCAGTCGCAGGAAGTACATGGGGCTTTACACACTATTCTGAATCAAATCCTGGCTATGTAGACCACTCAGAATTATATTCTGGCCATGATGGATGCCATGAGTACTGAGATAGACTCCTTAAAGCAGTCAGTGGCACTCCTTCAGCAACAACAACAGCCTACACCACCTTCACAATCTCCAACTGGAGGAAATAATGATGAGGAAAGCCCTGATACTGAGCATCGAAGATCACCCTCTCCTGCACATACTGAGGGTGCACATGATGCTGCTACCGAACCTATGCTCTCCCCAACTCCTGAAGATCCACAGGGAGACATAGGTGGTGATACTGAACCTATTCCATCTCCATCCAATGATAACAATAAGGGGGAAAAAAGACAAAGAGACCAAGAGGTTGATCAACCTGAGCCATCTGCTCAGGGGGAGAAAATAAGGAAGTTAAATGAAGATCAACCTCCACAGCAACAACAACATCAGCAAACACCTCATACTGAACCACCTAGGTTTAGGTATGAAAGAAGCAGACAAAGGGGAAGGTCAGTTTTGGAACAACTTGAAGAAGAACCATATGAGCCATCTGCTCAGGGGGAGACTGAAACTGACCAACCACAGCAAGCTATTTCTGAGGAAAATAACTTGCAGATTATAGTGTATAGGCCTTTTGTTTGGCCTATTGCTGATGATGAAGATGAAGAACATCCACTACCATCCGAAAATTTTCTAAACTTTGCACTGGATGAAGCAAATAAAGAAAGCTCTTCATCATCATCCCCAGATGATGAAGAGCCTCCAAGAAAACCAATCTCTCCTCAAGCTGAAGGACCTTCTAGAATCCCTAGAAGACCAATAACCAGAAGAATGTCAAATGTGGTTATGTCCTCAGAATCATGTGAAGAATCAGATCCAGCTCCACTGACTTCTAGACCTAGAAGATCTGTTCAATATACTGAGGATGAGATTGAAGCTCAAAGATATTTTCCTGTCAAGGAAGAAGATCCTGAAACTGATACTGAGGCAGATGATTCATGGAAACCTCATACTGTCAGAAGACAAGGTGATGATGTTCTCCAACAATATTGGAACATTGTTGCTCAAAGATTCAGATATAGGGAGAACAGGATGGGTATGCTGAGAAATAAAGATTTTCTGAATGTGAAGAACATATACTGGCTAAATGAATTTGTCAACAAAATAAAAGTCGAAACTGTTGACAGATCTATTATTGCAACATGCACTGGGCCAGTCAGTCCTCCAATGAAGATTTTCCTTCATGATATTCAGAATATGGGATTTCAAGACTGGATAAAAATTGCAAGACTGATAAAGGAGATGCCATCTTGATTTTCTAAAGCCCAAGTGATGATGGATGAAATCTGGGATGTATCTGCTATATGCTATGAAAAGGGCATCCTTTATGCAGCAGATTACAGGGCACTCAGTGTGATGACTGAGGCTGTAAAGAACAACAAACCTGAATGCCTTAACACCTTCAGAATTTTTCCCAAATATACTGTTCCTCCTAACCTTATCTTTCAAGATCAAAAGAGTACCATATATCCACATCTAGATATATGTATACTGACTCAGAGGACAGGGAGTGCTTCATTACTGAAGCAGATTTGGCAACAGCTCCAATCAGTCATTTGGTGGGCTTAAAATGGATGATAACCAAGAAAGAAGACTCTTGGTTTAGAAAGAAGATAGTTGTTGTACTAAACAACATGCAAGATGAAGTGAAGAAGAGAGAAGAGTTCATCCATGTGAAGAAAGAAGTCTTCTATGAGTTTGAGTCAATCAACAAAGGATGAAGAAGAAGACTTTGCAGCCTGAAGTTGTTATTTTGTTTCTTTCTCTTTGTAGTTGTTTTGTTCTCATTAGATAGGGGGAGATTGTTAAGGCAAAAAGCCTTACCTCTTTGAATCTTAGGATAACAAAACAACCTAAACTAGCTTAGATTAAATAGTAGATTAAATTAGCTAAGTTAGGAGTGATACTGAGTTTGGCCAGTATTGGCCACTCAGTATAAGCACTCAGTATTGGAAAATCAATACTGAGTAGAAGGACTGAGTTACAAGTCAGTATTGTAATGGACTAAGATCAAATCCCTTGATCTTAGTCATTACCTTAGTTTAGTCCTTCGGTTACTCCTTTGCCATTATGTAAGATCTCTATAAACATTATAAATAGATATCATCTTGCAAAGGAGTACTTAACCAATTCACGTATTCACTTCCATACATTTTGTAATTGATCAGTGGTCTTGTTATTCCGCAACAAGCCACACTTAGTGGATTTATACATTGACTATATTCTTGTGTTATCACTTTAATATTTCATTAAGTATAATAACCTATCAATTAACATTACAAACCAGGGTTGTTGTGACCTAACACACAAAATTTCTCATATTATTGAATTTGGACACTAAATTTATCATATATAAAATATTTTAACAAAAATAGACCGAATAATCGCCGGTTCCGGTTATCCACCGGTTACCGGTTCCTAAATTTTGAGAACCGGGACCGGAACCTCTTAGGGTGGTTCCATAATATTAGGAACCGGAACCGCTGGTTCCAAAGCGTTTCCGGTTCCAATTCCGGTTACCCGTTTTTTCTGCTCACCCCTACCTACATGTTATAATACATCGAAGGAAGAAAAAAGAAAGTTTTGTCAATTTTTTCATGATATTAAGGTTCCATCAACTTAAATCAAACATTAAAAGATTTGTGTCGATGAAAGACTATAAATTGCTTGGGATGAAGTCTCATGATTGTCATGTTTTGATGACACATATGATTCCTATCGCAATTCGTGGAATTTTACAAGTTGATATCCGTCATACAATCACGAAACTTTGTTTGTTTTTTAATAAGATTCACTCAAAAGTTATTAATGTGGAAGATCTGGACAAATGGGAGAAAGACATTTATGTTATCCTTTGTGAATTAGAGATGCACTTTCCACCCTCATTTTTTGATGTAATGGTTCACCTAGTCTCTCATATCGTACAAGAGATTAAGGCTTGTGGTCCTGTATTTCTACGATACATGTACCCTTTTGAAAGATACATGAGTATACTAAAAGGTTATGTAAGAAACCGTAATCGACCTAAGGGCAGTATTATTGAAGGATATACTTCTGAAGAAGTGGTCGAGTTTTGTCAAGGTATTCTAAGATCAATAAGTATACATTACAATTAATATATTATATAATATATGTATAAACATATTATAGTTGACTAATTGATACGTTACACATAGTATTTGTTCACGTACAGGATATATGGAAGGTGTTGAAGGTGTTGAAAGTGTTGGCGTTCCAAAAACTCGTCATTCAGGTCGACTTGATGGAAAGGGAGGAGTTGGTTTCAAAATAAAAATTCCACTTCGTGAAGAATTACAACTTGTTCATTTAGTAGTATTAAAACATATGGCATGCCTTACTCCATTGCTTGATGAACATATGGATCTGTTAAAGTCGACCTTCCCTATTAAAGATGAAATGTGGTATATACAGAATCAGAACAAGGAATTAGCAAGGTGGTTGAGAGAGAGGGCAACAAGGGACGACGTTGAACACACCGTACGCAGATTGGGAGTAGGAGCAGATGTTAGAGTAAAATCTTTCCAAGGATACGACATTAACGGCTATACATTTTACACCATTGATCAAGATAGAAAAAGTACAATGCAGAACAGTGGAGTCACAATGATAGTATCAACGACCGAATTCGATAGACGTGATCATGATACATTGATAAGAATAGCAAAAGATTCTTATTACGGTGTGATACAAGAAATATGGGAATTGAAGTATGGTGATTTCATAATTCCAGTATTCAAGTGTAAGTGGGTGTATAACCGTGGTCTTCTAGTTGATAAATATGGTTTCAAACTTGTGGACCTTGAAACTAATGGATATAAATCCGAACCATTCGTTCTCGCAAAACATGTTTCACAAGTTTTTTTCGTTCAAGATCCGAGCAAAGCAAAATACCACATTGTTCTACAGGGTAAAAGACGTATTCTCAGGGTTGATGATGTTGTAGACGATGAAGAATACGATCACTTTGATGACCTAGTACCATTTTCGGTTTGTATCGATCCTCGTAATTTTGAAGACATGAATAGAACGACATATGTTAGAAATGACTTAGAAGGAACATATGTTTAATACATTATTGTGTATCTTAAGATATAATTTTATAATATTGTTTATGAGTTATATTTTTTATCACACGTATAATTGTCTTGTAACACACCTATTTTTATTGTAATGCACGTTTTTTGAAGTTCTAAAAAAGAAACTGAAAATAACCCGCTAAAACCAAATTAATTATTTGAAAATTTTCAACCAAACCGCTCCAACAAAAAGAACCAAAACCGCCCTATCTAAGCGAAACCGCTCCAACAAAAAGACAAATACCCGCCCTATTAAAAGCAACCGCTCCAACAAAAAACGATTACCCGCCCTATTAAAAGCAACCGCACCAACAAAGAACCAAAACCGCTCTAACTAATCTGCACCGCTCTAACTAATCGGAACCGCACCTCAGTAGAAACCCGCTAAATGAAATATTTTATTCGAATCTTTTCATCTCCCGGGAAACTTCTCCAAAACACGAATCATTAATCACTTTCATCACAAAACCCTTTCTGCACCTTCTTCGGCGATTGTTGTCCTCTACTAAACTCTTTGAAAATCTCATATTATTATGTCGTTGGTTCATAGTTTACTCAGTCCGACCTTCGAGCATGGTAAATTTCATACATTAAAGTTGTAATAGCTCATAGTTTACTCAATCCTTTACATTTCATATTGTTCTGTTGCATTGTAGTTTAGAAATGGACGAACAACCGAACCGTAGAAGACGCAGAGGGGAACGTGGTGCTGCATCGTTTTCCAAGAAGTACCCCGAAGAAGTATTTAAAGTTGAGTTTGATGAGAACAACGTCCCGCAGAATAAGCATCTAATGTCGTGGTATGGGATGAAGGTTCAACATATAGTTAAGATTACAATGGATATGTGTAAAGTTAAAAAAGAATTTTTTAAAGAACTTTGGTTGGAAGCCAAGGTACGGAATGAATTTAGTTGTCTTGCTCGTAATTTTTAGTTATTTTATTACAAATATTATATGCATTTCTGTTGTATTGAGTTTTAGAGGATGTGGAAAATCGAAAATGATAATGCAGAAAAATATATGCGGAAGAAAGCAATTAAACTTGGAACAAACTTTAGGTCTAGACTTGTCAAAAATTAATTTCTTACACAACAGAATTCTTGTGGAAAATATTCGTTTATTGAGCCAGAGGATTGGGATGCATTTGTTTTACAAAAAACCACCCCAGAATTTATGGTAGGTTTGCACTTATTTACCTTGAGTTTGATATACACGTTATGATTATCAATTTTTTAATTTGTGAAGCGAAAAAAGGAGAAAGCACAAGCAAGCAATTCTAAAAGGAAATTCATAACCCGCTTAGGTCGAAGCGGTTGGGGCGGTTTATAAAAGAAAGAAAAGACCGTTTGGCCTGAACTTTTAGAAAAACATAATTTTCTTGGTGAGATTCAAAATGATCGTTCAAGACGATTTTTGATGGGTTGTTCCATAAAGGATAAAGAAGGAAAGGCTGAACTTCCAGAGGAAGCGATTGTTGCTTTCTGGCGTTTGGTAAACTAAATATTAATTTAATTGAGGAATGAGGAATTTTATCTTATTGGTAACAAATATTTTTTATAGCTTGGGGAGGAGAAAAAGATGATCAAGGATGGGACTTATTTTGAGAATAAAGAAGATCCTTTAATTCGGGTTTATGGACGTGAGCACGAGGGACGTTCCCGTATGGTATCCGAGCTAATTGGATATACTAAGGTTCCCAGAGGTTTAATAAGAAATGTGGACCCCGTACAGAGGCTTACAAGCTCGGTAACCATGCATCATCATGTGGGTCTCGTGGAACGGCTACCCACTATCCACCAATTGAGGTAATGGTAATGATCATACTATTTATTGTTTTTATTGTTTTACCTTATAATTTTATCTGGTTTGCAGCGCATCACACCATGTGAGATACGAATTAGGGTGGCTGATAGTGATTTTGTCACAGTTGGTTCTGGTACGGCATGGCCAGCTTCCGAACAAGACAAAGAAGGTTGTGCAAGAGTCCAAGTAGAGCAGGTCGTTACATCATTCTTGGATTTGCCCGTTCATCCTTTAACAAGAACAGATACAATTGATACGGTTGATAAGGCTTATCTTGAGTTTGTACAGTGGCCACGATATGCATTAAAGATATATTTTAGTATTAGATTAAAATATATTTTTGTATGTTCTTATTATATAGGAATGAATGTTTTAGCTTCTACCGGGAAACCAACATGCTGTTGAAAACCAACATGCTGTTAAAAACCCATATATCCCTGAAATGGCCTCGAGAGAATCCTCTCCATGGATGGACTCGACGAATTCTGTGTATCGTCCGAATTGTGATTTCTTGAGGAGAATCTTCCCGGCCAAAATTCAGTTGATCCTCCCCATGGATCTTTTACACATATGGTTAGTCTTATAAACCTTTACACTTAATGATTTTTAATTACTAATGGTTTTACCATGGATCTGTTTTTAGCTAAAAGCTATGGGAGGGCCACTTTTATTCCCAACCGACAATGCAGCCCCAACCACACACATCACGGTCACTACAACCGACTGCAGCCCTAACCACACACATCTGCCGCGCGGCAAATTTTGTCGGGCCGTGAGCCCCAAATCCACCCAAATCAGTGGCTATGATATATTCTCACATTCTCACCCAATATATTAATTCTCAAAGGAACTCATTCCTATATATATATATATATATATATATATATATATATATATATATATATATATATATATATATATATATATATATATATATATATATTATAGATACAGATATTGTGGATTATTTTTTTTATTAATATTTTAACGCAATAGAGCGGTTCTATAATATTTGTGCGATATATTAATAGGGCGGTGAAAACACTAGGGTGCGGTATACTAATAGATCGGTGGATATATTAGGGTGCGATATACTAATAGGGCGGTGGAAATGGTAGAGTAAACTTTATAAAAAGGGCGGTAAATATATTAGGGTGAGATATACTAATAGGGCGGTGAAAACGTTAGAGTGCGCTCTACTGATAGGGCGGTGTATATATTAGGGTGTGATTTACTAATAGGGCAGTGTTCTTTTTTTATAGGGCGGTGTGTTTAAGAGGACGGGTCTTTTATTTGATAATGCGTACTTATTTGGTGCGGTTTCAAACCCGCAGCTTTTTATGTATTTACCCGCACCTTCAGACCTGTTCTGTACAAGTGTTTCCTTATTCTTGTATGTAACTGATATTTAGTTTCTTGTATTTGTACTCAATCTACTAAATGAAGAAACACATCAAATTATATTCACTTTACATATTCATCAACTTTTAACAGGGCCGGTCCTGAACTCAAAGGCCCGGTACATTTTATGAAAAATTAGGCCCTAAATCTTAAACGATCTAAAATTATAATTTATAAAAATTCCAACGTATAGTTTACGCTTATGATACCCGCTGGCTGTTAATATACTCCTTCCGTCCCAAATTTATTGTCCAATACAAAAAAACACATAGTTTAAGAAAAGTACATTAATTATACTATGTCACCAATAAAATTTGCTCTTTCCCACTTATATGTTTTATGATTGGTTGAAATTAGGAAAGACGGTCTTTGTGGGAAAAACTAACATAGTATACTAGACAATAAAAATGGGACGAAGGGAGTAACATAATCTTATTGTGCCAACTAGGAACCTAGCGGCCAAGCCTAATATATATGCAAGAAAATATTATGCCCCTTATTTTGGTAGGCCATGTTCACATGTACACTTCTAACACGTGTTGGGCAGGCCGTGCTTTTAAAGTAAATATATAAATTTTGATTTTCAGATATACCTTTTTTCTGAAGGTTGTGATTCTGTGAATCTATAAACAGTTTAGAGATGTGGTCGTTTGAAATGATGGTGTTGCTATCAGATCGTCTTCCAAATCCAAAACTAGTAACCTCGGTTCTTTCTATCAGGTTAAATTAATGGAGTCATACATTTAGATTTCGTCTTTTTTGTTATGCATTTTCTCATTTAAATCTAGCTAACGATATTCGTTAATTGCAGGCGTTTTGGGGTGTTTCCATGTTTTCCGTAATAACTGAAGGCGTTTTGGGGTGTTTAGTGTTGATTTTAGGGCGAAAATGTGAACAAATATTGTCAAACCCCTTAATGTGTTTAGGGGAATTGTATTCATTATATAGAATAGATTACAACCAAGTCTCCATAAATAAAAGAGATAAGAAGGAAATAATATAAATACAATATACACAATATTGACAATAATAAACTCTAATTAACTCCTATTAGAAAAGTATGGGAATATTGTTATAGCGAAGAAGAAGAAGTGGTGAGCTACATTTCACAAATGATGCTGCTTCTTGCAGCATCTCATTTCATTGATGGCATCTAATCTGTGGTTTCGGGTGATAAAATCACGACTACTATTGTATTGTTTTTAACATGAACTCTTTACATATTTATGATTATATTTTAATTTCAAATTGCTAGGCACTATTAGAGGGAGTGGAAGACAAAAAAATTGGTGCAATTGTAAACTTGGGAGCTTATTATGTTATTGGAATTTAACCGAAGATACACAATTATAGTATAGATAATTGACAAATTTAAATTATTGTGTAAATCTTTTGTATATGGAAGTTTGTTATATCTGTAATTATAAATACATCAATAAACTCTCCACAAAACAAGTGAAGATTGTTTTCTCATATGGTATCAGCCATACACGATCCCTCACCTTAAACCCTAGCTGCCGCACATCTTCTTCTCCAAAGAAATGGCTGCCGGCAGCCCCTCTTCTTCAACCACTAATTACGATGCTCCTCTTTCACTCTCAACCATACTTCATATGATTACACTGAAACTTACCTCAACTAATTACCTCCTATGGCACAAACAAATGATCCCGCTACTATCCTATCAACATCGAACTGGTTACTTCGATGGTTCTATCCCCGCACCATCTCCTGCTATCACTTCTGATCAGTCGACATCCGTCAATCCCGCTTACACCGCCTGGATCGCTGCTGATCAGAGGGCTCTCATCATTATTCAGTCATCATTATCGGTAGAGTCAATGGCCGAAACCTTGGGGCATACCACATCCCATGCGGTGTGGACTGCTCTTGAATCGACATATCGTCATGATTCCATCGAACGGGTTCACACCCTTCGCGACTCTCTCCGCACCATTAAAAAAAGATCATCTACTGTTGGTGAATATGCAAGAAAATTCAAGCACCTTTGTGACCAACTCACTGCCATAGGACACCCACTTGATGACAATGATAAAAGTCATTGGTTTCTTTGTGGTCTTGGCTCCTCATTTGAAACATTCTCGACCACTCAACGGCTCATTACCCCGCGGCCTCTGTTTCGCGATCTCGTCTCTCAAGCCGAGAGTCACGAGATGTTTCTACAAAGTATTAGTGACTCGACTGTCGTACCGGTTGCATTTAATGTCACCGCCTCTCGCCATGAAAATTCTTCAAATCGTGGCCGTGATCATTCTACATACCAGGGTAACTCATCGCGTGGACGGGGCCGTGGTTCTCGCCGGCCTCCTCATTGCCAACTATGTAGAAAAGATGGACACTATGCAAATGTTTGCCCTAGTTTGCCCACCTTTGCTCTTCAATCTCCAACTCTTGATGCTCATTTAGCCGAAGCTTTTCAAGCTCAATGCAACACCTCCTCTCCGGATTGGTATGTTGACATTGGCGCTTCCGCACACATGCCCTCATCTCCCGGTCATCTTGATACATCTACATCTTATTCCAGTAATGAACTTGTTTATTTTGGCAATGGTGCAAGTGCCTCCATTTCTCATATTGGGAAATCTCGTATTACTCCTAATATCTCTTTATTTGATATGTTTGTTATACCAACGTTGACTAAAAGTCTACTCTCTGTTAGTAGGTCAACTCAGGATAATCAAGTTGATGTTTTATTTTCTGACCCCATGTTTTTCATTCAGAGCCGCAAGTCAAGGGAGACACTCGCTCAAGGAAAACGTAGGAACGGCTTATATGTTCTCGAGCAAGGTCAAAGAGCTTTTTTAGCTAAACTTTCCTCTCGACGAATACAAGCCTCCTTTGAAGTGTGGCATTCTCGTTTAGGTCATGCATCTTATGACATTATTTCTAGTTTAAATAAGTTGGGTTATTTGTCGGTTAATTCTGTTTTACCTAACCCACGTTTATGCTCCTCTTGTCAATTGTCAAAGAGCAAACATTTACCTTTTGATATCAATTTAAAACGTCCTTTACATATGTTGGATTTGATTCATTGTGATTATGCCATCTTTGTTGATATTGCTCACGATTTTCATGGTTTTATCCTTTAAAAGCAAAATCGGATTTTTATAACGTGTTTGAAACATTTATAACATTTGTGCAAACACAATTTTCTTGCAAGATTAAACAATTTCAATCGGACAGGGGCACCGAATTTAACAACAATCGGGTGTGATCTCTTCTTGCTAAAAATGGTACTCATCATCGGTTTTCGTGTCCTTATACACCTCAACAAAACGGTCGTGCTGAGCCTAAACTGTAGGAAAACCTTGTAGTATTCACATGGCGGAACTTGAATACCACAATACTGGATCTCTACTAGTCAATGAGATCACGAGAAAGAGAAGATGATGAACATTACGTTTAGATAGCTAAAGAAGTGATCCACCTCTACTGCACCACCTGGACACGCTGCAAGACCGCGTTGTACCAACAAAGTATCACACAAGAACTTGTATGTGTGTGTGTGTGTTTTTCTTTCGTCGAACACCAAAACCAAAAAACCCTTGGGGTTTTGTTTCATCGATCGGCCTAAGGGAGAGAGGAGGGTGTAGGGTTTTGAGTGTGTAAAGTGATTAACCCTTAAACCTTAACCTTAAACCTTTATTTATAATGTCTTAAGTTACAGTTAAGTCCTTGGAGTTGAATTATGATTAATCTCATAATTAAACTTCCTATTAACACTTTAAACCCTTGGACTTTTACTAGTTAATTAATTAACTATTAATTAACTGTCCGTTAAATATTTAACCTAATATTTAACCATCCTCATAAATAATAATTAACTTATTATTATTTATCCTCTTCTTTATAATTAACTTAACTAGTTAATTATTCCACACAACTTACTTTATTCGGTTGTCCATTATTGGGTGTGTAGTGGTGTGACCCTTTGGTGTCTTATAACATTGTACACGGTGACACGTGTACTTATCTGTGCACATAAATCCTTCAGATACGCCATTCCTCCTTTCTGATACGCCATTCATCTGAGGCGTATACGGAGGTGTGAGTTGTGATAAAATCCCACATTCCTTCAAATGATCGTCGAACTCTTGGCTCAAATATTCGCCTCCTCGGTCAGACCGAAGTGACTTAATTTTCTTGCCTAGTTGGTTCTCTACTTCCCTCTGATATTCTTTGAACTTGTCAAAGCTCTCAGACTTTAGTCTCATAAGAAAGACATAACCATATCTACTGAAGTCGTCAGTAAAGGTAATGAAGTAGCGGTATCCTCCTCTGGCTTCTGGAGTAAAGGGTCCACACACATCTGTGTGTATAATCCCTAACAACTCGCCTGCCCTTTCATTGTAGTGGTTGAAAGGGTCTTTTGTCATCTTGCCAGATAAACAAGCTTCGCATATTGCATATGATTCCAAATCAAATGGCTCTAGAATTCCATCATCGTGGAGCTTCTTAATGCGAGTCTCGTTTATATGACCTAAACGACAATGCCAAAGATAAGTTTGATTCAAGTTACTCTTGGATCTTTTACTTATATGATAAATGTCTCGTTCTATGTTATTTAGATTTAACGTGTATAGACCATTATGAGAGCTTGCGTTAAAATATAAAATGTCATCTTTTAAACACGAAATTCTTTTTCCATAAAACTCATAATAAAAACCGCTGTCAATAAGTAAATCAAATGAAATAACATTCTTAATAAGTCTAGGAACATAATAACAATCTTTAATTCCAAGACTCTTCCCGAAGGCAACTTGAGAAGATATGTTCCTACGGCTTCAGCTCCAACCTTGGAACCTTCGCCTACTCGTAGTTCAACATCCCTTCGTCCCAGCCTCCTGTTCTTCTTAAATCCCTGCAAATGATTGCAAATGTGATGACCACATCTGGTATCCAATACCGAGGATTCACTAGAAGTAACGAGACAATCAATCATAAAGATACCTGAATCGCTGACAAAGTCACCGTCCAACAGCCCCACGTCCGACGTGTGCTCGCAAATATCCTTGCTGCCACAAGCTGGGCAACACAAATCAGCAAAGTCATTCAACCACTCTTGAAACTCGTCCTCCTGAATCTCGGGGAGAGATTCTTCCTCTGGCCTTTGAACATCGCGTATACACAAGAGATTCTCGTGTACACCCGTGACACTCAAATCAAAATTCCCGACTATACGTACTACCCTGTCCTGATAGTACTGAGTGAGAGATCCAAAACAGAACAGGACTTGTTCATGCTCGTTTGATGTGCCAGTAACTAGGGTGAGACAATCTAGTAACCTCCTTATGTTAATAAGGTGATCACTTAGTGGTTGATCATCTTTCATTTTTGACGAAATGATTTCTTGTAAAATGAATTGCTTGCTATCTTCAGTACTATCTTTAAACGTCTCCTCAAGATACTGGACAAACTTATAGCATGGTTTCTTACGTAGATTATCAGTAAGCTCTGATAATGAAGTAAGAATAAGAATCGACATGACTTGTGATTCATCTGCCAGATACTGATAATAAGCGTCAAGCTCATCATCCTGGGCATATTGCCCTGGTTGTCCCTTGGGCACCTCGTCTATCACGTACAGTAGATTCTGTGCTTTTAGGTAACTCCTAAAGTGCACTTTCCAAACTTTGCAGTTCGGACCAGTAAGCTTCCATTTTCCAGTGATGAACTTTCGTGATTCGTTTGGTGAGTAAAACGGAATTTCTGACGGTACAGACATCTATAAGAAAAACAACAAACGGTTAGTAAGATTAGATAAATAAATAACTTCTAACATTATTACCTTTTAATAATAATAGTTAGACTAGGACCCATATTTCACGTCCTCTAATGCAAGGTTTGGGCACTTCCCATTAGAGCCACGCTATTTCTGGTAGGTATAGCCATACCGATCGCCTCTAGACTAGAAACGATTCCTAGATCCTCGGGATATCAAGTTGAACAACAAACTTGTACATGTTTTAATCCGTCTAGTGCATTATGGGCCGGGACTCCCGATTATCACCAAAATAGATCGTACCACCTAAGACAGTGCGATGCCTTGCGCCGGGACTCCCGATTATCACAAGACCCTACGCACCCTAACACTCGCAATGATTTGAATCCACATCTAAGGTTCTTTCTCCTTACAATGTGAATATCGTTTAACAAGTGAGGTGTTCCATTAGGTGGGTTGTACTCTGATCTAAGATTTTCTAAAAAGGATTTTCCTTTGTTCGAAAAAGTTAGCCAGTTTTTAATTACTTGGTTTTATAAACTAACTGTTTATAAATTCCACTTTTAATTTGTCTTTTATAAAACTTGGTTTATAAACAAACTGTTTACTTTACCATTATTAATTTTAAAACTTGGTTTTTTAAACAAACTGTTTATAATCACCATTATATTAATTTATACCTTGGTTTTCTAAACAAACTGTTTATAATTACCATCTTATAATTAAATCTTGGTTTTTCGAAACAAACTGTTTATAATCACCACCTTATTATTTCATATTATAATAAATAAATGAAAAAATAAATAAAGCTTGCAATTTTCGAAAAATTGCCATGCCATAATCCCAAAGACTTGGTTTGGTATTTTGTGTATTTTAAAAAGAATAAAAAATTTAAAATCCGAAAATAAATTTAAAAAATTCGGAACTTTTAACATTTAAACACAATGTCACGACTTTTGGGTTATGTCATACTAAATAAATAAATAAACTGATAATTTAAATTACCAAACTGATAATTATAAAATTACCCATAAACTGGTTTCTTATTTCCTCCTTAATTTCATAATTATCTTGATTTTAGTAACTATTAAAATCATTAGGTTAATTTTAATTGTTTATTAAACTTTATTGTTATTAATTAACAAAATAACAAACTAGTCAAAATTATTTAAAAGATTTGACTATTAATGATAAAATCTTACATTAGAAACTTGTAGATTTTATCCCTTATTTAGGATCACATACTTCCCAAAAATGTTGGGAGACCTTGGATCAATAGTAAAAGTTTCTTGACCACGAAGTTACCCCAACCGAAACTCGGTGGGATGGTGTTCGACGGCCACTCGATGGTCGAGCCTTGCTTCGACCGAAACTCGGTTGAGGCGGGTTCGACTATTGTGAAATATTAATATATTTTCGGTAATAATAACAATAATAAATAAATAAAGAGTTAAATTTTATAAACGTAAAATCTAACATAACCTTTTCTTAATTTTGTCTTAAAACCTTTTTTATTCCAATTATTCAAGATCTTTGAATAACATACTTGGATTAAAAGTACTAGGTCTTATTTTACTAAACAAAAAAAAGAAACCTAATTCTTTTTATCTTGAAATCTATTCAATCCAATTGTTCATAAACTTGAACAATGTTCTTGGATTAAATTTACTAGGGTTCTTTCTATGATAAAAAAAAACTTAAATATATGTATATATATGTACACGAATTCGGAAAAAACAAGGAAGAAAAAGAAGCCTAATTTCTTTTTATCTAGAACCCTATTCAAACCAACTGTTCATAAACTTGAACAATGTTCTTGGCCGAAAATTCTAGGGTTCTTTTCTAGATGAAAAGAAACTCAACCGAATCTCATTGAGATTCGTAGAAAGCCCTGATACCACTGTAGGAAAACCTTGTAGTATTCACATGGCAGAAATTGAATACCACATTACTAGATCTCTACTAGTCAATGAGATCACGAGAAAGAGAAGATGATGAACATTACCTTTAGATAGCTAAAGAAGTGATCCACCTCTACTGCACCACCTGGACACGCTGCAAGACCGCGTTGTACCAACAAAGTATCACACAAGAACTTGTGTGTGTGTGTGTTTCGTTCGTCGAACACCAAAACCGAAAAACCCTTGGGGTTTTGTTTCGTCGATTGGCCGAAGGGAGAGAGGAGGGTGTAGGGTTTTGAGTGTGTAAAATGATTAACCCTTAAACCTTAACCTTAAGCCTTTATTTATAATGGCTTAAGTTACAGTTAAGTCCTTTGAGTTTAATTATGATTAATCTCATAATTAAACTTCCTATTAACACTTTAAACCCTTGGACTTTTACTAGTTAATTAATTAACTATTAATTAACTATCCGTTAAATACTTAACCTTATATTTAACCATCCTCATAAATAACAATTAACTTATTATTATTTATCCTCTTCTTTATAATTAACTTAACTAGTTAACTATTCCACACAACTTACTTTATTCGGTTGTCCATTATTGGGTGTGTAGTCGTGTGACCCTTTAGTGTCTTATAACATTGGACACGGTGACATGTGTACTTATCTGTGCACATAAATCCTTCATAACCATCGTCATATTACTGAAACTGGGTTAGCTATGATGTTTAATGCTCACGTCCCGGCTCATTTATGGACGCACGCTTTTAGCTCCGCCACACATATTATAAATCGTTTGCCTACCAAACTTCTCAAAGATAAGTCACCTTATGAGCTATTATTTGCATCCGAGCCTAACTATGCAAATTTTCGGGTTTTTGGTTGCCGGATATTTCCGTACCTTCGAGATTGCTCATCACACAAATTGGCTCCTCGAAGTGCTCCTTGTGATTTTATTGGCTATAGCACTCAATATAAAAGATACCGGTGCATTGATTTATCCACCATGCGCATATATATCACCTGTCACACACAATTTAATGAGAGCATTTTTCCATTTATGGGTAATTCTTCATCCACCCCATCACCCTCTTTATTTTTAACAACTTACTGTGATGACCATCCTTTGTATTATCCAAAAGTTGACAACCAAAACCCACCTACTACCAACTCGAAACCTACTGTTCCACTTTGCCCTACATGTCAGGATCCACCAACAAATCCCATTTATCCCCCACCTAATACACCTAACTCGCCACCTCCCCAAATAAACCCACACCCACCCATTGGCGGTCAACCTCCTGCCGAACAGAACCCACCCGCCCAACACCAACCTGAACAGCCTCCACCTGAGGCAACACAGCCCCATGCAACCACCACTCATCCCATGGTCACTCGATCAAAAGTCGGTACCTTTAAACCTCGCCATATAGCCGACCTAGCTCGCATTACCTCATCACCTTTACACCATGCACTCTTTGCCTCAAAGGAGCCAAAGGGATTAATTTAAAACCGCCGCTCGTGACCCCAAATGGTTCGCGGCTATGCATGATGAGATGAATGCTCTCAATCTTAATGCGACTTGGGATTTAGTGCCACGACCTACTTCTTCAAATGTTGTAGGTTCTAAATGGGTATTTCGTACCAAATTTCATGCCAATGGTTCAATTGATAAATACAAGGCTCGACTTGTTGCCAAAGGCTTCACTCAAGTCCCGGGGTTAGATTATTCCGCCACCTTTAGCCCCGTTGTCAAGGCATCCACGATTGGATTATTCTTTCCATTCTTATACTTAATAAATGGCCACTTCACCAACTAGATGTAAAGAATGCTTTCTTAAACGGGCACCTATCGGATACCGTGTACATGGAACAACCACCCGGGTTTGTTGACACATGATTGCCTAATCATGTTTTTAGGTTAAAGAAAGCACTTTATGGCTTGAAAGAAGCCCCTAGAGCTTGGTTTCAACGGTTGAGCTCTTTTCTCACTAGCATCGGATTCTATTGTAGTCCAGCGGATACTTCTTTATTTGTCTTCAAAAAAGACAAAGACATCCTTTACTTATTGGTTTATGTTGATGATATTATCTTAACCGGTAATAATCCCACTATTATCCGAAACTTCATATCTCGACTCAACAAGGAATTCCTAATTACGGATCTTGGCAAACTTAATTACTTCCTTGGTCTTGAAGTCTCCTACAATGACTCGGGCATCTTTTTAAGTCAATCTAAATATGCCCACGATATTCTTGCTCGAGCTCATTTGTTAGATGCTAAACCTGTTGCCACTCCGCTATCTACCACCACCTATTTCACTAGCCAAGGTACTCCTTTTGCGGATCCCACATTATATAGATCTCTTGTTGGTGCACTTCGGTATCTCACCATTACCCAACCCGACTTGTCTTATGCCGTTAATCAAGTGAGTCAATTTTTGCATGCACCTACTCAAGATCATTTTCAAGGAGTAAAACGGATTCTACGGTATGTGAAAGGTACCATGTCACACAGTCTTTCCTTCTCACATGCTTCCTCACCAACTATCCTTGGTTTTTCCGATGCGGATTGGGCGTGATGCATTGAAACACGTCACTCAACTTATGGCTACTCTATATTTCTTGGTGGTAACTTAGTATCTTGGAGTGCAAAAGAAGCAACCTACGGTCTCTCGGTCTAGTTGCGAATCAGAATATCGGGCATTAGCTAACACGGCTTCCGAGATTATTTGGATTACACATTTATTGCGGGAATTACACATTCTTCCCTCCGGACGACCTACATTATTGTGTGACAACCGGAGTGCATTATTTTTAAGTCAAAACCCGATCTCTCATAAACGGGCAAAACATATTGATATTGATTATCATTTTGTCCGTGAACTCGTTCTTTCGGGGAAGTTGTTAACCAAGTACGTTTCAACACATCTACAACTAGCCGATATATTTACAAAGAGCCTTCCAAGACCGCTTTTTGAGGAATTTCGTACCAAGCTTCGTGTTGGTCCCCCTCCATCTTCGCTTGTGGGGGGGGGGGGGGTAACCGAATATACACAATTATAGTATAGATAATTGATAAGTCTAAATTATTGTGTATATCTTTTGTATAGGGAAGTTTGTTATATTTGTAATTATAAATACATCAATAGAGTTATGTTCAGGAAAGAACTCAAATATTGTAAAGTCCTAAGGAACACATCACAGCCCTTGGATCAAGTTTATTCAATGATCAAGATCAATTCATTTAATTAGACACGGAGGGGTATTATCATCCAAGCGTACAAAAATTGAAAGAGACCTTCAATCCAGAGCTTCTCAGTCGACCTTCAATCCTGAGCTTCAATCCAGAGCTTCTTTCTTCCGCTGTAATTGCTTTTGCGATTTCTTCAATCCAGAGCTTCAAAAATCACTCGTACACGCAGATCTGAATCTCAAACATCGAATCGACTGCAGCAGAAATCGCAGATCTGAAATTGAAAACTTCGAATCGCGTTTTTTTATAAAATCGCAGAAATCGAACGCAGATCTGAAAACGAAATCACAAAAACTGACGTTATATATGAATCTGAATCCAGAATCTGTCAATAGCAATCTAACAGATAAAAGAACCGCTGATTCAGGTAACAAAATTTATTTCAAGTTAACTAGATAATAGAATCACATGTGATTGTGTGCTTTACGTTATTTGACTGATTCATGTGAGGTTGCTAATCGAATCACATGTGATTTGTTTGCTTAAAAACAGGGGAGGTTGGTAAGAAACAAATCACAAGTGATTCGATTTACAAAATCACATGTGATTGTGTGCTTTACGTTATTTGACTGATTCATGTGAGGTTGCTAAGCGAATCACATGTGATTTGTTTGCTTAAAAACATGGGAGGTTGGTAAGAAACAAATCACAAGTGATTCGCTTTACAAAATCACATGTGATTGTGTGCTTTACGTTATTTGACTGATTCATGAGAGGTTGCTAAGCGAATCACATGTGATTTGTTTGCTTAAAAACAGGGGAGGTTGGTAAGAAACAAATCACAAGTTATTCGCTTTACAAAATCACATGTGATTGTGTGCTTTACGTTATTTGACTGATTCATGTGAGTTGCTAAGTGAATCACATGTGATTTGTTTGCTTAAAAACATGGGAGGTTGGTAAGAAACAAATCACAAGTGATTCGCTTTACAAAATCACATGTGAGTGTGTGCTTTACGTTATTTGACTGATTCATGTGAGGTTGCTAAGCGAATCACATGTGATTTGTTTGCTTAAAAACAGGGGAGGTTGGTAAGAAACAAATCACAAGTGATTCGCTTTACAAAATCACATGTGATTGTATGAGCACAACTTTGCTAGTAGAATGAGAGTGTGCAGAGAAGTAACAAGTCTTCCAAGACTTAAAAAGATGGATTTTCAAACATATTTGGATGGTCAATGACCTTGGTTTGAGAAGAAAAGAAAAAGCAAAAAGGAGTTTCCATTTCGGTGATTAACTTGAAAAGTGGAAAAGTAGTGTTGTGTCTTGTGATAGACAGAAATGAAGGGGTAGAAAGTTAATGAATGGTGTTTTAATGAGGAAAGTTGAACAACTTTGGGAATGCATGTATGCATGAGGAAATGAGCTAATAACCAAAATATGAAAAATCTAGGGGGATGGGAAATGGAATCTTGACAGGAGGAAGAGACAAGCCAAAACCATTTGAGTTTTGAGAAAAAGGAGGAAGAGTATTAATTTTATGTATTTGGTATAAATGGGTATTTGTACTATCAAATGGTGTATTATTTCAACTTATATTTTATTTGATAATTAATGATGGTTAATTATTAGTTGTAGAATATTATTTTGGATGACTATTTTGTCATCATAAATATTTATGTTTAATTCACAAATTAAATTATTAGTCTTGTTGTTAAGTATTAAATCACATTCGATTTTATTATATCACTTTTGATTTCATTAAAAATCACATGTGATTTTGTTATGTAAAACAAAATTTTTATTATAAAACAGAGGAGTCTATATACATAACAAAATCACATGTGATTGGAAAGTAAACATCAAGTGCACAAAAACAGTGACATGTACATAGAAACAAAGTTAAACAAAGTTATTTCATAAAACATAGGAGTATATACACATAACAAAATCACATGTGATTAGAAGGTAAACAACAAGTACACAAAAACAGAACATGTTACTAACTATTAAATCACATGTGATTTTATTAACTTTCATTTGTGATTCCGTTAGCAATCACATGTGATTCTGTTAAGTAAAACATAGTTATTTCAACTGGAACTAATGTTTTTGACGCGGATGGTTCATTGCTAATTGATCTTTTAAGCCTTATTTTGATCTTCTTTGACACCTCAACAATTTTTGTTTTTGATGGTGATAGAGGTCTTTTCTACCAATATTAACATTAGTTCGTATCTCAGGCAACTTAGATAACATAGTAGGAAATTCATCATCACCTCCTATAAAACACAAAGAAGCAAGTTAGGACAACTAATAACAATTTGAGATAGTTAAATTGAAATCACATGTGATTGAACTCATAATCTCACATAAACAACTGTAATTTAGCTTACTAATCACATGTGATTGAAAGATATGAATTATTTGACTGTGATTAGGTGAGATACTGAGAACAATCACATGTGATTGAACTCAAATAACATAATAATCAAATAATAAATAACAATCAAATGTGATTTCAAAACAGAGTAAACATAAAAAATAATAAAACATGTGAACACGGTAAAATCACATATGATTTACTACTAAAAAATTATAGAAAGCTGAAAATCTATAATAATATCCGTAAAATCACATGTGATTTAAAAACAGATTGAACATAAAAATAATAAACGACAAATAACATGTGAATACAATAAAATCACATGTGAGTTACAACTAAAAAACACTAGAAAGTTGAAATCTATAATAAAAACAGTAAAATCACATGTGATTTACAACTAAAAAACACTAGAAAGCTTAAATCTATAATAAAAACAGTAAAATCACATGTGATTTACAACTAAAAAACAAATAATAACTTCAAAATCACATGTGATTTAAAACAAAATTACAAGCACATATGTTTAAACACAAAAAATAGATGATTTAAAATGAAATAGACTTAGAATCACATGTGATTAACTAAAAACATTTGTTTTAGAATAAAACAGATCTAAATCAAATGTGATTAACTAATAAGAAACATCTGATATAAAATTAAACAAATATAAAATCACATATGATTAACTAAAATAAATACGTAGTTTAAAATTAAATAGATGCACAATCACATGTGTTCATGTGTTTTAAACTTAAACAGATCTAAATCACATGTGATTTAAAACAGAGGTTTTCAAAAACAGGGGAGTTATTAACATTTCGCTAAATCACATGTGATTTACTAAAATAACATTACGAATCATATGTGATTAACTATTAAAAAACACTAGAATGCTAAAACACTTGTTATTTGAAGCGAAAACAACAAAATATAGAACAACATATCAACAAACAACATATGAAATCGACGTATTATCAAATAGAAACCCTAGAAAAGTTCGAAATACAAAAAAAGCCATAAAAGAACAAGGATTTCTGCATAAACAATAAAAAAGCTAATAATAACAGCAAATACAAGATAAAATTACCTGTAACAGGTACGAATTCCCCACGGTTTTTATCGGAGGCTTTTTTCGAACGAGAAGGTCGTGAATCAGCCATTGTAAGTAGATCAGACACCAATATAGAAGAAAAACGATGTTGTATAAGTGTTTAACAAACGATTTTAGCAAAAAGCTGAGAAGAAATCGGCAAAAACAAGTGAAAATGGGGGTTTATTCATTAATTTTTGTGTGTGTGTGTCTGAGAGAAAGAGAGCAGACGAGAGGGAGGAGAGAGAGGGGGAAGATGAAATGTGAAGAAGGAGGGTTTTTATGTCATGCACCAAATGACTAATATACCCTTCCGCCCAAAAAACTCATTTAATTGAAGATATAATCTGGACCATTGATCTTATTAATCTAAGGGTCCATGATTGTCCCTTAAGACTTTAAAATATATGTGGACCTCCTTTAACAATTCACTACATCAATAAACTCTTCACAAAACAAGTGAAGATTGTTTTCTCATAGAATTCCTTTGGTGATCTTGTTTGCTTTTGTATATCGTATGGGAGGGAAGGTAGTGACGTTTGTCTATTTGATCTCATTTTTTATTCGTTTCGATAATTCTCTTTTTTATCAGGGATTGTGGTTCGGGATTATTGCAGCGCAGTTTGCTCAAGCAGTGTTTCTCTCAATTTTGACGTTATGCTCTAATTGGGAAAAAAGAAGTATGTCCTTATCTGTCTTATTCATTATGCGCTAAATGTCACTTATTTTGTATGTATAAAAAGGCCAATTATTTGTCGCGTTTTCTTGAATGTATAGGCAGAGAAGGCTAATCAGCGAGTGTTTGGCTCTATAATTGGCGATGAGGTATCATAGTGACAAAGGTAGATAGCAAAGAAAAAATCTAGTCACTTGTTAAAGCCAGGGTTTTTGTTGTAGAATGTTATAGCAAGAAAATATTTTTTTCATATGATCAAGCTTAATGTTTCTTTTTATGGTTTTTGGCTGAGAACGATACGTTAAGGGTATGTTTGGCTCCCGTAAAAAATATTTACGGGTCTTTTTTGTTTTGATAGTAAACTCTTGTAAAATTAGAAGTTTTTTTTATGCGCGAGTTATACTTTTATTTAAATAAAGTTCATATGAAACTAAAAGTTCATACGAAACATAATTTATTCCCCTCGATTGTATTTGTTGGTTTTAGTCTTTCAGAGAACATCTTCAAACAATATCACTATTTATAAATTTTAATTTTTGTAAAGTATAAACTATATTCATTGTGTGTTTGAAACTATCTTTAGTACATATATTTAAAGGTTTTTTTTTTAAAAATTGTGGCGATGGTGGTCTTGTAAAACATTTTTAATTTTTATTAGACACTGTCAACTTTGACACAATTGACAGTTTCGGTTTTCGACACATCAATAACATGTCAACTTACATTCAACTGATATACTCATGTGGAAAAGTTAAAATTTGTTAAAAATATTTTTTTTAACCATAGAGTATATTATAGATGTCATCCATGGTTGAATTCATATCCCAAACTGATGGTGCGCTTAAGCCCATCAGTTGCTAATCAGACTAGCCCAAGGCTTAAATTACCGGCCCACGTCTGCCAAAATTGCATAGTTCGTTTTCCTTTTGCCTCGGCCCAACTCGGAATATCCGGCCTAGATATTCTTCCGCAACCCAGTCTTCGGTGTCGTTTATACCACATGCCCAACCCGATTTTGTTTAAACTGTTTTTCAATTCTAATTATTTTTCTAAGTATATATTTATTAATTATATACATAATTAACATTACAAAAATCTACTTGATTGAGATTTAGTTAATTATTTAATAATTTTGTACTTAGTAAAATTTATAAATATTAACTAATTTATTACTCCCTCCGTCTCAAAAAAAAATCATATTTAAGTGTGTGGCCGTGCGGGACATTCCTCCTTAAAACAAGTTTTTAGATACAGTAATAAATACCCATTTCTCCTTAAAAGTTTAATGTGAATATAATTTTCAAAGAGAAAAGTTTTTATATTGATAGTTAGAAAACTTTTTAGATACAAGAAATACCTTTTGGAAGTCTAAGTTCAATTTAAGTGTGTCGCCGTGCGGGACCAATTGCCAAATTAAAAACCGTTGTCTAAATAGATATCTTCGGTGTTAGATATCTTTATCCGGTATTTGGCGTTATAAGTGCAAGTAAACAAAAATACATAAATTTAGGAGGCTTATGAGTAGGTGTGTTCACTATTCAGATATAACGTGATTGTCTAAATGGACAATTTTGATTGAATCATTTTGATTGATAATTTAGTTTTTTTAGAACGGTTTAGATTTGAACTAAATTAATAGTTTGGTTTTCGGATTGGATTTAGTTTTCTTTGTAAAATCCGGATGGTTCAAGAAAACCAAATAGTAATTTTCATACATATGTTTATGTGTTTGTATATGTATGATTTTTTAGTTATGTATAACCGCTTTATTTCCCATTTAATTATCTAACCCAAATATACAAGCTCATAGCCAAACAAATCTAAATATCAATTAATTTAATTAGCTCATTTCCTAATTCCACACATAACCCTATCAAATGTTTCTCTCTTCCAATTCTAAACATGCATCTGCCTCAACAATACCTCAACAGAATGTTACCTTTTCGTAAAAAGAATCTGAATGCATCAAAGATCAATTGGTTGGGATCATTTTAAAAAGTATGTTGACACAAATGGTTCTAATCGAGTAAGACGTAAGTATTATCTTAACAATGAAACCACCAATCTTCTTAAACATGCTACTAATAAACAAGCTGCTAAAATTTAGTGAAATCAAATTAAACCGTCCAAACGAACACCCTACCAAATTTTATACTAATAAGCAATCTGCTAAATTTATCCGAACCAATTTATAATTAAGCAGTCTGATAAAACCAAACCATTTGGTTTCACCTACTTATGAGTTATGTCCAGTAAAAAAATAAAATAGATTCCTTTATCAATCTAGAAGCCTCTATAAAGGCATAAATACACCTACCAATTTTAACAAAACAAAAGTACAACATATGTAAGATAATGTACAGATTGTTACTGCAGGATTGCACTTGACTTGTAAACCAACAACTTGGCAAAAATCCAAGTCCGATATTTGTGTTTTGCTTTTCGACTAAGCATGAAATGGGGCTATGAAAACCACACAAAAAAGCAGTGTACTTTATCTCAATCAGCGTACAAATTGATATCCCAATAAACAAAAGTAAAGAATAAAACTTGGAGCTTTTTTGGATTCAATCTGGTGATCGATGTCTCCTTCTTCAGTTTCCATCTGTTCAAAGACAGATGTGTTCGCCATTGGAGAACATGAAACAGAGCTTGTAAAACCAGAAGAAACACTCACTCCGAAACCTTTGTTGATATTTACACCATTAGAAGCAGGGGAATACCCAGTTATGGTTTTAGTCCATGGCTATCTTCTTAATAACTCTTTCTATTCCCAGCTCAGCCATCAGATCGCTTCACATGGCTTCATCCTGGTCGTCCCCCAGGTTACTTTCTTTCTTTCTCCTTTTTTTCAGCTTTAATCTTCTCGTCTGTAACCCAACAGAATTGGCATAATATATGAGTTCATTTGGGACAATATTAACAAATTCAAACTGTAAAATTACAAGTGTGGATAATTTGGTTAAATTCCAGGGTCAGTAGTATGAACAATATCTTCTTATTTATTTTATACACTTGTGAATTGGTAACTTTTAGATTATGATGTTGACTTTTTCTAAGTTGATTCCGTAAACTTTTGAGCCCTCTATAACTTCCTAAAGTAAATTTTTCCCCTAAATTAATAAAATTCTTTCGTCAAATTAAAAGTGGCCTGCAAAACTCAAGTTGTAACTACAGATTTTCTTTTAGGCAAGTTCACCAATTTTCAATATCTTATTGGGCATACATTGTTTAAGTGGACTTATACAGACATATATATTTGCATGGACTAATTTTTTTAAAATGGGCCTGTAAATTCTATAGGCCTTGAGCGACTGCTTCGATGACCCACGCCCTGGCCCTGGAGTCTTTTACAAGTTATAATTGTTAGAGTAAATTACACGGAAAGTCCTTGTGGTATACCACTTATTACAGCCTTAGTCTCTGAACTTCATTTATTACACTATATGTCCTTGTTGTATGCAATTTGTTACACCCACGGTCCGTGCTACCCTCAACCTTTTTTAAATTACCAAAATACCCTTATGGCCTTTTGTAATAAAGCAAGATAAAGGACTGTGAAATTTATCCGATTAATTGATTTTTAGGATGGATCGACTTTTCAGGGGGTTGGCGGCGTGACAATAAAAGTGGAAGAATATGGATACAAGAGAAAAAAGAAAAATAAAATCAATTAATCGAATAAATTTCACGGATAGTCCTGTGATTTATCACTTATTACATTCACATTCCTTTATCTTTGCTTTATTACATAAGGCCATAAGGGTATTTTGGTCATTTAAAATTTTTTGAGGGCAGCAGGGACCATTGGTTCAACAAAGTGTATACACCAGAGACTTTTAGTGTAATTGAAAAGCACAATAACACTGATTCAATCCATTTGATGGTGTTGGATGATGATTTTGGCTAGAAAAGTAAAGAATGAGATTAGGGCTTTTAGAGAGAGAAAGTAGAGAGATGGTAGAGAGAACAATTGCTGGAAATGAGAATTTGATTAATGGCAAAAGTTGAAGAATTGAGCCTTACACTTTGGTATTTATACCATGGCTCAATTCTTGGTTAGTTAGGACCATTTTGGTAATAAAACCTAACATCTATACATTGTTACACTATTACCCCCTAGACTAACTATTACAACATATCTAGTACCTAACAATCTCCCCCTTTGTAATAGTAGACTAGGTTGCATATCTTTGAAGACTTCTGTGATTGTAAGGCTGGAGCTGAGAATTGAACCGTTGAGCAGTTTTGTTGATAAAACAGCATCAGCCTTTGATCATCGGTGACAGATATACTTTTAATCGGCTTTTCAACCAATATAAAGTATTCCAGAAGACTTCATGCAAATCGACTGAATGTAGACCCATAGTTAGAGCGGTTAGCAGCGGAAGTCCTTTCTTGAAGTTGTGGCATTTGTCGATTTGCTGCAGATCCTTGGTTCCTGATGTTTGTTGGAGTTGAAGCAGTGCGGAATGTTTATATGTTGTGGATTTTCTGACCGTTGTTGATAATGTTGGAGTACGGTCATAAAATCACTTATCTGATGTGTTGACTGTTGTTGATAAGATTGAAATACAGTCATCATATCTTCTATCAGACATAGTGACCGTTGTTGATAACAATGGAGTACGGTCGTCTGATCTTCGCACGAGAAGGTATCAGGGTAACCCAGGATCACATAGATTGCCTGTTTGCACAACAGTTACAGAAACTGTGTGACCTACGTTCAGTGTTGGCATTGATTTTAGCACTGGTAGGATTTCCATTCAATCATCGTGGAATACCAATATTTTTGGTATCACTATGAATGTTCCGGCAATATCTCAAAGATATGCTTGGTAGAGTGCCTGTGTCCTAGAGAAATTTAATTCGGTTCTAGACTCTATACGTGGACAAACGAAGGCGAGGACTGGAGGTGGGTCCTCTTTTTCAATATCAACAATCTCCAAATGAGATGTCGATAGTGGATGTGGTAATCTCCGTGATTTTGAAACAAGTACTTTTTGTACTTGAGTGGTCAGTGGGGGTTGTGCATTGCATCACTGGGTCCATGATGTCTTAATCAGAAAGCAACATATGCAATCTGATATAGATGAGGTTACCCGGTCATTTGTTCGGTTTAGGGAGGGTTTTCCGTTTTCTTTTAACCCTTTCACACATGCTTCTCACTCAACTCACTTTTTCATTTTTCAACCACACCCTCATTTTTGTTTTTACCATGTGATAAGCTGATCTGCACCCCATACTTCATACCCCCTCTCAATTTTTACCTCATCGCACCCCAATCAAGATCCCATGATTCTTGATTCTGCTCACCTAGACCTAGGGACCCTCACTTTTAAGTTCCTATATTGTCGGTGGCTCCGGGGAAGATCATGTTGGGTTTAGCAGATCATAGGAGTAATTTGAGAGTGGACTATTACGCTCATGTGCATTTTAATCAGCTTTCAAGATGTTGCATTTTAGTTCACATGGATTTTTTTTTTTCATCGGAATTTTATGTGTTTCCGGTATAAGTTGTTGCCTGAATGATTTTGAAGTTTAAGGCACAGCAACTTGTTCTTTTAAGGTAACACCGGACTCACATAGAGTATCCGTTAGCACACGGTATGGATCTGTAGTCGTTTGCACAACCGTTGATTCAAATGTGTGACCTGCGTTTAGAGTTGGCTTGATTTTAGCTCTAGCAGGATTTCCACTCGATCCTCGTGAAACATCAGATTGTGATGCCACTACAAGTGTTCCGATGGATTCACTGAGATCCATTTTTGTAGTGCAAGTGTCCTATATTGGAAGGTTCTTGAGGGTGAGAACTAGACACACTGCGCATACAAATGAGGCGTAACCCGGGGCAGGAGGTTATATTTTCAATACCGATAAACTCCAAATGAGTAGTCAGTAGATTATGTGCTACGTCCCCTTATGAAATGAAACAAATTCCTGTTGGGAGGAATTTGAGTGGTTGGTGGTGGCGTGCATTTGCTTTACTGGGCCATTAAAGTCTAGTGAAACATTCAACGAATGAATGATCACCTATTTAATTGGTTGCCCGGTTTGTTTTCGGTTTGGATGCACTCAAAGGTGTGTTTTCTTTGATTTATCATGTTTTCACATCACCTTGCACTCACCTATTACTATACCCTAGACCTAAACCCTCACATTTACCAGTTGGCTGAAATATTTCCCTGGGAAGGTGTGGCCGGATCTGGCAAACCATGGGAAGGTATGTCTTTTGAAGTAGTAAGTAACGAGAATTAAATGAATTTGTAATAAACAGATGCAATCTTTACTAGAGAACTAGTAAAGAGATCGTTTACGGATATTACAACAACTTATGATTAACGTTACAAACATAAAACTTTTTATTTGGGTATTTTATTTTTGTTTTTCTGAATTTTCTCCCCCTAGAAATAATAATTCTCCCCCTAGAATTAATATTTCTCCCCCTCGACAAAACAAAAGTAATTGACAAGTTTTGAGATCGAATGACGTACCTTATACATCGTCGGAGGGTTGAAGGAGAGGTTTTGCGGTTAAGCTTGATTGAGATTTGTGGTTTCTTTTAAGAGCGGCTTCTGAATCTGTTTTGATTAGAAGCCATTTTCCGTTGAGGACCGGGTTTCAAGCTGAAGTACTTGAAAGCCATTTCTTTGAAGCTCGGGTCATACACTGAAGTGTGTAAGAGCCATTTATGTTGAGGCTCGAGTTATACACTGAAGTGTGTATAAGTCATTTCTTTTGTGGCACGAGTTATACACTGAAGTGTGTATAAGTCAACTTCCTGCAAAACAAATCAAACAACTTTTGGTACCCATTTGTGTTTGGGTCCGACAATGTTAGCGTGGGAATGAAACCACCGATAAGCTGTATCGATTTGATTTAAAGATTGAGAGTTCCATGAAAAACTGAAACTTGATGTTTCACTTTCAAATAATTTCTGGGGAATTATTTGAGATGTTGGAGTTTTGGGAACCCATTTTGCTTTTAAGATTGAGGATGTTTTGTAAACATAAACAGGAGATGTTTTTGGCACTTGTGTAAAAGTCATATTAGGTGCCAATGAAAGTAAATCATTTCTTGAGTATTTTAACGATTTAGTTTTGGAAAAAAATTTCTTTGAAGCACTCGAATGTTTCAACACGGTTGATGGTGTAGGTTTATCCACTTGAGAATGCTTAAGTCTATAAGAGGAACCTAATTTATTTGGAGTTTTAGGTGCGGAATTTCCTCTAATAACTTGTTTAAGAGCATTCAGTTTCTTATCAGAGTGTGGCGGGACCGTGGATCTCCTAGGCTTAGGCTTGGTAGAGGATCTGACTTGTGATTTCGGTTTAGGTGTAGAATTTCCTCTATGAACCTCAGTTTGCTTGATTTTATAAAAATCACGATATGCCATGACAGGAGAAAACATTCTTGAGTTTTTACTTTTATTCATTGCAGTTAAAGGAGAATCTAAGTTCATAGATGCACTAGGCTTCTTAAGTTTCTGAAGATTAGATGATTTAGATTCTAAATTTTGAATTTGTGCTTGCAACTTTAGTTTCTCTTTCTCATAAGATTTATGTGTTTCATCAATTTTATTTTCTAATCCATGAATTTTTGTTTGTAGAACTGATTTTTCTTTGTCAAACGCCTTATGTGTTTCATCTATTTCAGTTTCCAATTGACAAATCTCCATTTCTTTTTCAGAAATTGTATGAGACAAATTCTTAACATCATTATCATATTTGACATTCAATTTTGATACTTGATTTTGTAACTCAAGATTCTCAAGTTTGACATTTTTAATTTGTTTAATCTGTTGAACAAGTTGTTCATTTTCATTTTGCAAATTATTTAAACGTTCTTGAAATTGATTATTTAAATCTTTTTCATCTAAAATGTTTTGTTTTAAAGAATCAATTTCAGAAATCTGAGTTGTAACAAAACAAGTATCCGGACCAATAAGATTATCAGAATTTGAAAAGTGGGAACTGATTACCTCAAGTTCTTTGTTGGCCTCTTCATTAAATCGATCAGTAACCTCCATATGCTTTTCATCCTTAGAATCTGAATCTTCCATCCATTTACTATCTTCAACTAAGAACACTTTTTCATACTCAATTTGTTTAGCCCTCGACATTTTACGTTTATAATACTCGGAATCCCGAACGATTAATTTCTTTGTAGCATCCAAAGGTGTGACGGTTGGCTTTTTAGTTGAGATTGTAGCAGATATATCAGGCTTAATGTCGAATGAAGATCTCAGATTATTATTTGTAGGCTTTGAATTATATTTCTTCGCATAGTCTGAAATTTTTGCCATAACTCGTAGTACGTCTTGACGTTCTTTATCCAAATCATCATTGATAGCTGGTGTAGGTTTTTCCATTTGTTTATAATATTCGGCAGCTTTTCTCGCATTTGCAAGGTCTGGATCCATATTTTTGCGATTATTAGGATTTTGGGTAAAAGTTTTTAGTTTAAAAAAAATGTAAAAATTTTCTTTAAAAATTTTGTTTAAAATTTTTTTTGGTTAAAAATTTGAAAAACTTCTTTGAAAACCCATTACAAATGCACGATTCCATTTCTTCATCGGATTTCAATTCATATTCATTAACTTTCACGTTGACTTTTACTTTGACAAAATATTGTACCAATTCTTTTTAAAACATTTGACTTTCACGTTGGCATGCCATATTTGACTTTGGCGTTTGATTTGGGCTTATTTTAAGAGTTTGGGTATATGATTGTAAATGAATTGAAATTGGGCCAAGATTAAAACTGGGCCAGATCGTGTAACCGAAGTCTAATGATTTGGACGATCGTCAAATAGCCGAACACTTTATACGTACGTAGCAGGCACTAATCACAAATCCAGAATATCAAACTCGATCGTTTCAATTGAAATTAATCAAGAATCAAGATCGATACCAACCAAGAATAAAGTGATTAAATTGAATTAATCGTTTTAACCAGAATCAAGGTATCAATTTTAAGCCGACCTCTTTTCAATATCTGTTGAAATTGAAATTAAAAATCGAAATTGATGATCGAATTAGAAGATCGAATCAGGATGCCGAACTGTTGAATCAAGATTTGTTTGATTGAATCAAGATTTGTTTATGAATGTGTCGAACATTGAAGTTGAATGACGAAATTGTTGATTTGATGAATAATGATCGAGTCGAACAATACCTTGAATCCTAAATCAGATTTCTTGATTTACTTGGTTGTTTATGATTGTTGAATTTGAACGTGACTGATGATTTTGATTCGTCTGGTAAACAAACAGTGTAGCCGAACTAGGTGAATTGAATGTGTCGAACTAGGTGTATTCAATTCTCGGGCCGAACTACTTGTACATGTTGGGCCGAACTTCAATTGTAGTTCGGGCCGAACTTCTCCTCTGGGCCGAACTACTATCTTCGGGCCGAAGTAACGTGTGGGCCGAACTACAGATAGGCCGAACTACAGATAGACCGAACTTCGGGCCGAGCATATGAAGATGCCGAACTTGTTCATCTTGACGTATGAACGCTCGAACAAACACTTCACCAATTCAATCCTATTATGCTCAATTCTCAACCGATTTGAATGATTCTTCTTGCTAGTTGCTCGAAATCCAAATGCTAACACTTTGATCCGATCAATTTCTTCAATCCATAACATATAAGCTTCGAATCTTTGATTTACAGTAAGTTTTTCAACTTTTTACTTTTTCACCAAAATCACAAAATTGAAGGTCGATTGTTGATGGAATTGATCTGTAATTGATTCTATTCTTCTTAGAAACAATGGAGACACACTATTCTGCACTCAATCCATCGATTTGGAACAAAAAATTACAACATTTAATTTTCATGACGAACATCAACTTTTCTTCACTTTTTCTCAGATCTTGATCATTCTAGCTCGATTTTGGATCTTCTCTAAGAGAGATTTTGCTCTGATACCAATTGAAAAGCACAATAACACTGATTCAATCCATTTGATGGTGTTGGATGATGATTTTGGCTAGAAAAGTAAAGAATGAGATTAGGGCTTTTAGAGAGAGAAAGTAGAGAGATGGTAGAGAGAACAATTGCTGGAAATGAGAATTTGATTAATGGCAAAAGTTGAAGAATTGAGCCTTACACTTTGGTATTTATACCATGGCTCAATTCTTGGTTAGTTAGGACCATTTTGGTAATAAAACCTAACATCTATACATTGTTACACTATTACCCCCTAGACTAACTATTACAACATATCTAGTACCTAACAGTAATAAATGAAGTTCAGGGACTAAGGTTGTAATAAGTGGTATACCACAAGGACCTTCTGTGTAATTTACTTATTATTTTATTATTATTTTTACTTACTAAGAGAAACTTAAAATTATTATTTAGAAAAAAAAAATATTTTTTAATTATTTTTATTATTTAAAAAAAATTAATTATTTTTATTTTTGTTTAATTATTTTAATATTTTTGAACGATTTTCAAATCTGAAGTATACAAAATATTAAAAGAGTAAATTACATGGAACGTCCCTATGGTTTGCCACTTATTACACTCACAGTCCATGAACTTCATTTATTACACTGGACGTCCATGGTATATATATTTTGTTTCACCCATGGTCCCTACTGCGCTTAACTTTTTTTAAATGACGAAAATACCCTTTGGCCTTTTGTAATAAAGCGAAGATAAGGGACTGTGAATGTAATAAGTGATAAACCACAGGTACAATATGTGAAATTTACTTTACTAATTGATTTTTTTTTCTTTTCCCTCTTTATTTCATGTTCTTCCGCCACATTCAGACTCGCCAGCCACCTCTATCTCTTTGAATTCAAACATCAATCAATAACCATTATCGTCGTACCACTGAAGCCCCTGAAAAGTCAATCCATCACCAACCCTGCCTCCGAGTTGCGTTCTCCAATTGTTCCGCCTCCTATGACGTTATATCAACCAGAAATGATTTAGACACTTCATGCACGTCGCCAAAGGTGTTTGTGGTTTGCACACATAGTGATTCAGAAAATTGATGCACATCACCAGAGGAGTTTGTGGTTTGCACACGCGATGATTCAAACAATTGATGCACGTCGACAGAGGAGTTGGTGTTTTGCACACTTAGGTTGATTGAGGTTTGGATTCAAAGAGATAGATGTAGGTGGTGAGTTTGCATGTGGTGTAAGAATATAAATCAAAGAGAAAAAAGAAAAAAAAATCAATTAATAGAGTAAATTTCATGGATGGTCCCTGTGGTTTATCACTTATTACATTCACGGTCTCTTATTTTCGCATTATTAAAAAAAACAAAAGGGTATTTTCGTCATTTAGAAAAATTTAAGGGCAGTAGGAACTATGGGTGTAACAAAGTGTATACACGAGGGACGTTTAGTGAAATAAACGAAGTTGGGGGACTGTTGCTGTAATAAGTGGTAAACCGCAGGACCTTCCGTGTAATCTACTCTAATTGTTACAAGAGCGCTTGGTGTGGTACCGCCAAAGGCTCACCAAACGCCTTTGGCGGCCGCCAAACCATAACGCCCCTCTCGACATTGCCTTGTTAAAATGATTTCGCCAAGCGTATGACACGCGTTAAACGTTCGTCGGCAATGGATACCCCCTCCAGTAGCTGGATTCTTTAAGTTTTAACACCCTCTTTGGCTTTAACATCAAGGGAGTTAACTATAACACTGGTGTTAATCCTAGTGTTAAAGTCATGATAAAATTTCAAAAAGCCTTTAACAAATCATTCACATCTAATCCTGTAAACGAACCGAACGAACACGAACGGAGTCTTGTTCGTGTTCGTTTGTTAAGAATAAAATGTGTTCGTGAACGGTTCACGAACACTTATCGAACATAATTTTGTGTTCGTGTTCGTTTGTTAAGAAAACTTAGTCTTCACGAACAGTTCGTGAACGAGGGTAACAAACACAAACGAACATAAACAAACACAAACGTACACAAAACAAACACAATCGAACACAAACAAACAAAAACGTATACAATCGAACATAAACAAACACAATCGAACAAAGTGCAGGAAAAAGAAATTCTAAATCTAAGGGCTTTACATATTCACATTTTTTATTTTAATTATAATTAATCAATATTATGAATAATATTTTATATTTAACTTAAGAATAAACGAACACGAACACAAACGAACACTAACAAACGAACGTAAACAAACGAACACGAACATATATTCATGAACGTAAACGAATGAACGGGCCTTTGTTCGTGTTCGTTTGTTTAACTAAACGAACACAAAATCTTGTTCGTGTTCGTTTGTTTAGCTAAACGAACGAACATAAACGAACTCCCGCCGAACGGTTCGCGAACGATTCGTTAAACGTTTAGTTCGTTTATAGGCCTATCCACATTTTGTGCTCTAATTGTGTGGGGTCATTACTCATTACCGCAAATTGATCATATCTGCATAATTTGTTTAAGCATATTCACATTAAAAGCGTATGAGTATAACTCATATTTTAATATTTTAAGGGCATTAGTATTAGAAATATATTACTTGATTGATTAATCTTCCTATATATAATGATACAGGGAATTAATATTTGCCGATCCTATGCCATGATTCTAGGGACTAACTATAGACTAAATAATATCTGACTAATCACATTTATTATACATTATCTAACACACCCCTTAAGTTGAAGCAGGAGGAGGATGAACGCTGAGACTGTCTCTAAAATCTTCAAATAGTATTAGTGGGAGCCCCTTTGTGAAAATATCAACAATTTGGTGTCTCAATGGAACATGTAATACACGAACTTCACCACGTGCCACTTTTTCTCGAACAAAATGAATATCCATCTCAATGTGTTTGGTACGTTGATGTTGCACCAGATTGCCTGATAAATATATGGCACTGATATTATCACAATATACTAGAGTGGCCTTCTGGATGGGACATGGAAGCTCAAGAAGAAGATTTCGTAGCCAGCAAGACTTGGAAACCACATTAGCCACGCCTCTATATTCGTACTCAGCACTCGAACGAGAAAGAGTAGTCTGTCTTTTTGACGACCAAGACAGTAAATTATCACCCAAGAAGACACAATAACCAGATGTAGAACGTCTGGTATCCGGACAGCCTGCCCAATCGGCATCCGTGTAGGATACAAGTGTGTAGATGGCGGATGGATAGAGATGTAAGCCATGTGACACGGTACCCTTCACATATCGTATAATACGTTTAAGAGCGTGCATATGGGTTTCCATGGGTTGATGCATAAACAGGCAAACCTGATGAATGGCATATGGAATGTCCGGTCGTGTAAATGTCAAATATTGTAGAGCCCCGGCAAGGCTACGATACAATGAGGGATCGGAACATGAAACATCTGAGTGAGCACTAAGTTTTTGTTTGGTGTCAACGGGGGTAAGGGATGGTTTACATGCGGACATACCGGCCCGTTCAATAATATCTTCAGCATATTTGGATTGAGATAAGAAAAGTCCCTTTGGATGACGAACCACCGCAATACCCAAAAAATAATGTAAAGGACCGAGATCCTTCATTGCAAACTCAGTGCTGAGTAAGGATATAATAGATGTCCTTAGAGTTATAGAAGAAGTAGTCAAGATGATATCATCTACATACAAAAGGAGGTAAGCAATGTCAAGATGATATCATCTACATACAAAAGGAGATAAGCAATGTCATTGCCTTGTTTCTAGATGAACAATGAATTATTAGACTTGCTATTTTTGAAACCGATTTGAGCCACATAATCCGCAAACCGGCGATACCATGCCCGAGGCGCCTGTTTGAGACCATATAATGACTTTTTCAAGAGGCATACGTGATCTGGTAACTGTTGATCTCGATACCCAAGAGGTTGATGCATATATACGGTTCGTTTAATTCACCGTGTAAAAACGCATTTTTGACATCGAGTTGGTGTAGATCCCACTTTTTAGATAAAGCAAGACTAAGAACCGTGCGGATTGTGGCGGGTTTGACCACCGGGCTGAACGTCTCCCCACAATCAATGCCAACTTGTTGTGTTTTTCCATCACCTACAAGACGAGCTTTATACCTTGCAAAAGATCCGTTAGCATTTATTTTATGAGAAAATATCCACATAGAACGAATAATATTAGCATTAGGCGGACGGGGCACCAACTCCCACGTCTTATTTTTAATAAGAGCATCAAATTCATCATCCATGGCCATTTTCCAATGTGGGTCACGAAGGACGGAAACCGGATTTTTTGGAATTGGAGACCGGGTAGTCATGGAATTAAGAGTCATGGAATTGAGGTGAAGTTTGATGTGGCCGGTGAGGTGGGACGACGGCAGTCGGTAGGGGTAGGCTGAGGGCCCGTAGAAGAGGAAACAAGAGGAGGAGGCCCAATATGCGGTTGTGGGCTAGGATATTGGGCGGTGGCAGTGTGCTCGGAATTATCACCGAGCAGTGGGCTCGGATGAGTAGAGGCGGGCCGCCCGGTAGGCGAAGCAGGCCTGGAAGGAGGTTGGACCGATGGCACTTGCACATGTGAACCCAAAGGTAAGTCGGTCAAAGCAGTGGGTTTAAGAAAATCATAAGTTTGGTTAATAGGCTTGTGAGTAGATGAAAAAGGGAATTTGTATTCATCAAATAGAACATGCCTACATATAATGATTTTTCGTGATGAAAAATCATAACATTTATAACCTCTATGATTAGAAGGATAACCCAAGAAAACGCAAGGATTGGACCGAGGTTGGAGTTTGTGAATAGTAGTGGAAGGAAAAAGGGGGAAACACAAACAGCCAAACACTTTTAAATGAGCATATGACGGCGTTTTGTGAAAAAGAATTTTAGTAGGCGATTGATAGGCAAGGCTCCTTTTAGGAAGAACATTAAGAAGGTATGTGGCCATACTAAGAGCATGATGCCAAAACGACGACAGAATAGAAGCATGAATAAGAAGGGTTCGAACCATGGTGTTGATAGTTCGAATTTGGCGCTCCGATTTCCCATTTTGAGAAGAAGAATAGGGACAAGAAAAACGAAGAAAAAGACCATTTTGTTTGCAACAATCCCAAAAACGTTTGTTGTCAAATTCTCTACCATTATCACATTGAATATTTTTAATAGTTCGTTCAAATTGAGTGCGAACATAGACAAAAAATTGCATCAAAGTAGCAAAAACATTCGATTTTTTTGAAAGAGGAAAAGTCCATAAGTGGTTAGAAAAATCATCCAAGACAACAAGATAATAACGATGACCAACTGAACTTAAAACCGGCGATGTCCAAATATCACAATGTATTATATCAAAAGGATTTAAAGTAGTAGAATTAGAGTCAACAAAAGGCAATTTAATGTGTTTCCCAAGGGGACAAGAAGAACAACTCGTATTGTCAAGAGGTTTATTACATTGAATGTAATTTTGTTGCCTGAGATTATTTAAAATAGAAACACCGGGATGACCTAAACGATCATGCCAAATAGGAGCAATAGCCGCAAACGTTTTATTTTGGAGAGCCTTAGTAAATGGATAGAGCGCCCCTTGACTGTCACATCTCATGAGCCGCCTCCCCGTCTGAAAATCCTTCACAGAAAACCCAAATGGATTAAATTCAACATTAACATAATTATCAATAGTAAACTTGCGAACGGAAACCCAATTTTTAACAAGTTTGGGAGCATGAAGAACATTTTTAAGAGCTAATGGTGGATAAGGTGAGGGTAAATGGGTGTTACCATAGCCATTAATTGGGATAGATTGACCATTTCCAACCATGATGCCATCATGTTTTCTCATATTAAAATAAGCCGTGAGGTTACCTTGAGAGGAAGTCATATGAGACGTGGCACCGGTATCCATGTACCAGTTTGGATCTGGTGGGGTGAGGCCAAGAGTATGCATTGCCGCCTCAATATCCGTTTGGGTAGGCTGTTCAGAAGTCTATGCTTGTGGATGAGGCCTAAGGATTCCAGCAGTGGGCTGTGGTTGCTGTTGGCGTGAAGAAAATGTGGGCCTGGCCCATCCAATAGTGGGATATGGACATAGAGGCAAAGGCCAGTGGCCATAGGGCCAACCCCATGCATTCTGTTGATTTGATGGAGCCCTCGAAAAAGAAGACACGCCTGATTTTCCACTGCCGCCAGCGGAGGCTGCCTTCCCATTACGACCGCCGCTATTACCGCCGGACTTGCTGCCGGAATTTCGCCCCTTACCATTTGAGCGGGAATTGTTATTTTCCCCCCCTTTTTGCGACCGCTGAGATGACGAGTGATCGGGCGTATCTGTGTGGGAAGCAACAAGGGCCGATGGAGACGATCGGGGCGAGTTTCTTAGCTAAACCCGCTTCTTCTAAAACAAGCATCGAGCGGGCCCTGTAGTAAGGCGGAAGAGGTTCACTTTGAGGCAACAAGGTGGCGACGCCGTTGTAGGCCTCCGAGAGTCCCGCAACCATCTGCAAAACAAGGCGGTTATATGATACGGGCGCACCGACACACTTCAATTGATCCGCCAACATCTTAAGACGTTGACAATAGGCGGATGCGTTCGGAAAATCGTCCATAGAAGTGTTGGAGAACTCGTGTTCCAGGGTAACAGCACAGGATGTTTTTTCTATCTTGGAAGATATCCAGCAACCGTTCCCAGGCTTCTTGTGCGGTAGAACCAGGCTCGAGAATGGTATTCAACAAGTCTTCTGAAATTGTTGCATATATCCATTTGAGGATTGTTGCATCAATAGTCAGCCACTCCTCTTTCTCGTTTTCGACAGTCGGAATGACTGTGGTTGAGGAGGGAACGATATGATTCAACACCCGATTAGACCGAGCATGAATCTGGAATAGTTCAGCCCACGTAGAGTACTCCACGTTCTCCATGTCGAGAACAATAGGAACATTATGATTGATATTGGTAGCATTGAGAGATGTAGATGAAAGAGAAGGAGCAGAAGTGTTTGTGGTGGTGTTGGAAGTAACCATGGTGGCTAAAGAAAATTGAATTGTGAGTGAAGGACGTCGGCTAGGGTTGAGCGGAAGAGAGGAATTAGAGAAAAAAAAATCACACCCTAGTCTCTGATACCATATTGAAAATATATTCCTTGACTGATTAACATTACAAGCTTCCTATATATAATGATACATGGAATTAATATTTTCCGATCCTATGCTATGATTCTAGGGACTAATTATAGACTAAATAATAACTGACTAATCACATTTATTATACATTATCTAACAATTAGATTAGACACAATTGAAAATGCATTTAATGTTGGAAATGGTGTCCAACGTCATCAAATAAACGAGTTTGACTTGGTCAACGTAAATTAAAGTCCTACTGGGGTTGCTCTTGGGGCACAACCGAACACGAGAATAAACGAACCGGGCTTTGATTAAAAGTATAATCAAAGGTGTAACGGGCTAGGTGGACTGGAATAAGTTAATGGGTAATTAACTTGTTATTCCATAATGGGCTCAGTTTAATTATTGGTCTAATTAAATGAGACGAGCTTAGGTCAATTTGAGTCCAACTCAAATAAGGAAACAGTGGTTTTCCAAAACCTATATAAAGGGTGTTAGGGGTCTTAACCTAAACACATCAATCTCATTACTTGAGAACCCTACACCCTTTTGGCCGCCCCCCTCCTTCGTTCGTCGACCGCCGACCGAAGCCACCTCCGGCCGCCGTAACGCCGCCGCCGGACCGCCGCCGAAATATTATTCGGTGGAGTTTCGTTTGGGTTTTTCTCAAGGGTACTCTACACTACGTTGTGGTGTATCGTCTCGTTCGTTGTCAACCTCGAGTGTGATCAAGTAGAAGGATTCTTACTTGAATCCTAGTTCGTTGGCAAGTTCTGGCTCGTACTCGTTCGCAAGGATTTGCATCGCCGAGCACCGCTAATGTAAGTATTTATTTATTATTAGTTGTCTTAGACTCGTAGACATAAGCGATCCTTAAGCTTCGTAGTTTATTGTATTAATTGTTCGTAATTCCGCGACGAACATAGTGACGGTAAATGTGTACGAAACCCAACATTTAATGCATCTCATATTTTACAAGTGGTACTTTCTAAATTTTATTATTGTTTATATACTTTTTAATTACTCTGTATAGCGTTAAATTTTTAGTATTTCAAAAATTGAAGTAACTTGATACATTTTTAAGTGTGACAGAGATGTATTACTTTTACACTAACTCATTTAACCTGGTTACGAACGAACCTAAAGTGCAAAAGTATAATGGAAACGCGCATATTAACGATTTATTATTGTACCAGTTATATTCAGTAACAGGACCTGATGCGACAAAAGAAGTTGAGTATGTGATTGAGATAACCAACTGGCTACCAGAAGGACTTAAAACCTTGCTTCCGTGTCAAGTAAATCCGAATTTAACAAAGCTAGGGCTGGCCGGCCATAGCCGTGGAGGAAAAGTCGCTTTCGCCGTTGCTCTGAAAAGGCTCAAGACAGAACTGAAGTTAAAATTTTCGGCATTAATTGGGATTGATCCCGTTGACGGAATGGACAAAGGCAAACAAACTCCACCAAAAGTGCTTACTTATGTCCCGCATTCGTTTAATCTTGAAATGCCCGTGATGGTTATTGGTTCGGGCCTTGGTGAAGTCAGGAAAAACCCGCTGTTCCCGGCTTGTGCCCCAAAAGGGGTGAACCACGAGGACTTTTACAACGAGTGTTGTAAACCGGCTTGTTATTTTGTTGCGAAAGATTACGGGCATCTTGATATGCTTGATGATGAGACTAAGGGGATTAGAGGGAAGGTTACTCATTGTTTGTGTAAGAATGGCAAGTCTAGGGAACCTATGAGGAGATTTGTTGGAGGGGTGGTTGTTGCATTCTTTAAAGCTTATTTGGGAGGGGATTTTAGTCATTTGATGGCTATAAAAGATGATGAAATTGCACCCGTTGTGCTCCAAAAAGTTGATTTTCTGCTTTGATAAGTTTGGTAAATCATAGCTATTGGAAGGGACTTTTAAGTCATGTAAAACTTGCAACATATGATAGATGCTCTGCTCCTCTTGTTAATGAATTAAAAACTAGTTTTTGTAATGAATTGACTAATTTCTTAAATATGGTCTAGAAGGTCGTAATAAATGTTGGTTGAGCGGTTGACCTGGAAGACAATATTGTTAGTATTTACGATACAATAAATATGTAAATGGTATTCAAATGTTCAAAAAAATCTATAATAATACAAAAACTTGGAAGTTAGAAGCAATTTTTGGATTAATTTATTCCTTCAACCTACGTAGAACTAAATAAGTGAAACGAAAACACATAAAAGTTAATAATCGGAACATAATTACGTAAATGCAAGATTCAATTACCCAAAAGTGACAAAGCCCGTAATTTACGAAATGGGTATTATTATTTATATGAAAACAATTATTTAATAAATATTTCTCAAATCACATCAATTTAATTAATATTTGTTTTCAAAACTCCATTTTAATAAATTAAAAAACTCATTAACTTCAATTCTAATGCAAAGCCAATATCAGTTTTTCTCTAATATCTCACATCTAATCTCACTATATTATAACTTGATAATGCTTAATCATGGAGTAATCATGAAATCATAGATCACAATTGGTATCATGGCACAATTATGAAGAAGATCATATCCAAATTTTAAGCAATTTATGAAGAGATTAAACCTTTAATTAATGATATAACAAGTCACTCAAGTAATCAGTAGGTTGTGTAGGCAACCTAAAAGGATACTATTATTATTATTATTATTATTATTATAATAAATTTTAGTGACTTATTTGATGACCGTCTAAATAGTATCCTTTTCAAGAGTTCACATGATTGGAATGTAATTTAGAACACACATTAATAAAATACAAGTTACATGGAATTGACTTTGACAGTTCACATTAAAATATATCCATGCTTGGAACGTGTAACGTGTTTCGCAGTTGACTTTGACAATCATTCTAATATAAGAAAACAAAAACACTAAAATATAAGCAAGAAGTATGGCTGGCTGCAAGAGGACGCGGCTGGATACATGGAATTGCTTTTCACTTGTTTTATTACTTTCTTTGTTTCCTTATTACTTTTCTGTCTTGTATGCAATATTTTGAAAATGGATTTTTACATTTAACATGTTATAATATCTTTGTATATAGTTGAACCTGTTGGACTGGATGAGCCTACTGAATGAGAACAACATTGGTGATGCAATAATTATATAAATGTTATATAGATGCCTTTAAAAATTAGAAAATAATAAATATATATATATATATATATATATATATATATATATATATATATATATATATATATATATATATATATATATATATATATATATATATATATATATATATGAGAAATTGTATTGGTTCCTACCCTTTGTGCCTATTCATGGGTCTGCCAAATTGATCATGATAAATGTTGAAATCAAGAGATTATATGAGTAAAGAGAATTAGTTGATTACATATGTTAAACTTAGAGCATCTCCAATAGATAAGTCATTGCAAAGACTTATTAGAATTGTCACATATACTTTCCACTCAACATTGATAAATAAGCTTTTAAAAGAATCGTTGCTCCAATGCATATTAACTTAGATAAAACTTATTTTGTATCTTAAAAATGACATATAAAATAAAAAGTTTTTTGAAGCAAAAACTTTTTGCTAGATGGTCATATCCCTTTAAATGACTCACACAAAAGATAATAATCTTTGTAAAAAGCTTGCATTGAAGATGCTTTTAGAAGTGGATAGGATTATTCATCGAAAAAAAAAGGTAGTAAAAAATATCATTTCTCAAAAAATATTATAAAGAATTCAGAAAAGATCCAAACCTAATTTTCAAATATTACTTTTAGGTTTCAAAATTTATTAAAAAGAATTCATATTTCTATAATATTAACATTTTTTTAATAGGAAAATAAATAGTTTTTTCATGTTCGACCGGCTAGTTCAACCGAATTTTTATGTCCAAACAATCGCTCCCAAATAAGTTATAACCACTGATCTAACCGGCTCATTGGGACCGGATACCTTCTTGCAATTTTTAATACACTGTTTGTGTGTGTAATCTAGGTTGATGAGTTCTGTATAATTTTTGGAAAAGAATATTGACAGCCCTAAGGCTGTCAGTAAGACGTTAAAACACGTATAAAAAACTTGTACACTAATCAATAACCGCCCATTCATTTTAGAAATCAACCACCTTTGATAAAACTACAAACATTTTATGTGTACAAGTACATTTAATGACAACCCTAACAAAACCCATAATATTTTAATGGCTAAATTCTATTCCCTCCGTCCCAAATTTATTGTCTACTAGAATAAACAAACAGTTTAAGAAAAATGCATTATTTACATTATATGTCACTAATAAAATTTTCTTTTTCTCATTTAAATATTTTTTGATTGGTTGAAATTTAGGAGTAGAAATGTAATAAAATGGGGGCGGAGGGAGTATATTTTTTAAAACAGTTTCGTGACCACCTCTCCAATCTGAAACAGAAATTGTGGATCTTTATTAATGACATACAGATCACACGCCATTTATATATTAGCCAATATCGCTTTCTATGAAATCCGCTGACCGTAAATACCGATCCCAATGAGAACAAAAAAAGATCATTCTCATTAAATTTAAAACCCACATCACACGACACTCCTTATATATATATATATGCAATTACTTGAGCCCTGTGCATAACAAATCACTATATATTTTAATTTCTTTGATCGGTCAACTGTAGACAGAAGAATGGAAGAAGGCCTTCAAACACCACTAATTGTGGGTCAAGAATCACAAAAGGTGTTAAAATCCTATAGCAAAAATGAGATATTTTCCGAGTTTAAGAAACAAATGTACTTAGCAGCGCCTTTGATGATCGTAAATCTTTTAATTACTGGCTTATCAATGATTTCTTTGATGTTTGTGGGTCATTTGGGTGAGCTTGCTCTCTCAGGTGCTTCAATGGCTACTTCTTTTGCTTCTGTCACTGGAACAAGTTTAATGGTCAGTAAATTTTCTTCAATCATATATATATCCCTTTTTTTCATCTCTGATTAGATTTTTGTTTTTTATGGACAATAATATATAGTCTGGAATGGGGAGTTCTTTAGACACATTTTGTGGGCAATCTTTTGGAGCAAAACAATATCATTTACTAGGAGTCCATTTGCAAAGAGCCATGATCGTTCTTTTATCAGTTAGCATCCCTCTTGCTTTCATTTGGTTCCATGCAGGAAACTTGCTCTTTTTTCTTGGTCAAGATCCTGAAATCTCAGCTGAAGCAGGGATGTATGCCAGATTCATGATCCCTACTCTTTTTGCACACGCGTTACTTCAATGTCATGTTCGGTTTCTACAATCTCAAAATAATGTGGTCCCAATGATGTTAACCACTGGATTTACAACTTTACTTCATGTTTTAGTTTGTTGGATTATGGTGTTTAAATCTGGGTTTGGAAGTAGAGGTGCAGCGTTGGCTAATGCGATTTCTCTTTGGATTAATGTTTTGTTGTTGGTTGTTTATGTTCGGGTTTCGCCTTCGTGTAAGAAGACTTGGACTGGTTTTTCAAAAGAAGCTTTTAGTAATATTTCGATGTTCGTGAAACTTGCGGTTCCTTCTGCCGTTATGTCATGGTAATTAATTATTCAATTGTTTATTAACTTGTAAAGAAGAATATACTTTTATCTAAAAGTTATGATTGTGTGAATATTTGAACAGTTTGGAGATATGGTCGTTTGAAATGATGGTGTTGTTATCCGGTCTTCTTCCTAATCCGCAACTAGAAACCTCTGTTCTTTCTATCAGGTTACAAAGATTCCTTCTTTTTATTATGCATTTTGTGAATTGTAATTTAGCTAATTAACAATACTCGTTAATTGCAGCCTTAACACGAACGCAATGATTTACATGATTCCATTTGGTCTAAGTGGTGCAACAAGGTGATTTCTCGTATTTAATAAATAAAATTTGTAAGAATCCAATAATACGAGTTTCTTGGTTTACATTTTGTCAACATGTTTGCAGCATACGGGTTTCAAATGAGTTAGGTGCTGGACGGCCAAAAGCAGCACGTTTAGCAATACGTGTGTCGATGTTTTCTGCAATAACCGAAGGCGTTTTGGGGAGTTTAGTGTTGATTTTAGGGCGGAAACTATGGGGGTATTGTTATAGTGATGAAGAAGAAGTGGTGAGCTACATTGCACAAATGATGCTGCTTCTTGCCGGAGCTCATGTCATTGATGGAGTCCAGTCTGTGCTTTCAGGTGACAAATTCACAGCTATTATTATCTAATTAATCTAGCTCGTATAGTTAGTTAAACATCAAGTGTTTTTGTACTTATACATTATAATGTCAAACTTACAGGGGCCGTCAGAGGGAGCGGGCGACAAAAACTTGGCGCAGTTGTGAACTTGGGAGCTTATTATCTTATCGGGATTCCTTTGGCGATCTTGTTTGCTTTTGTATTTCATATGGGAGGAAAGGTAGCGACATTTGCCTGTTTCACCACATTTCTCACTCATTTCAATTTTTCCTTTTTTTAATGTAAGTATGGTTTATTATGCAGGGATTATGGTTCGGCATCATTGCAGCGTTGTTCGCTCAAGCGTTGTTTCTTTTAATTATGACATTATGCACCAATTGGGAAAACGAAGTATGTTCTTATCCTTCAATTGCTTGTTATTTTTTATCTTAACCACACCATGACTACTTATAAAAACAAATTAACAATGTATTATGTTCTCTTGGATTTGTAGGCGGAGAAGGCTAATCAGAGAGTTTATAATGAAGTATCTTAGCTACAAGTGCGGATTATCAATAAGTTAGTAGAGGAGACAATTCTTGATTCTTAGTGACCGAATGTTTATGTCAGCGAACTGATTATTTGTTTTTAGTTTTTACACAAATTTGTGTTAATATATCTTTTTATATTTTTATGTATTTATATATATTGATTTTGTAACAAAATGCAACAGTGTTATAATTAGTTACAGCACTAAAAAGTCATTAAAATCCAATACCCGTTATAGGTGGGCCCACTTTCTATATATATATATATATACAAATTTATACTTATACTAGCTTCATAACCTGCCCGATGGGCAGGTATGCTTCAAAATTTAGTACGTAGAAAAATACCAACAAAGATTAATAATTTTAAAAATAACAAATAATGTTGTAGCTGTAATGATGAGTTTGTACAAAATTTGATAATCTCTTTTTACCTATATTATTTCTTCTCTCAATAATTGATAAATCCATAAATTAAATATATAACTCAAATCTCAAAAACATTACCTATCAAAGGATGTCCAATGAAGGAAAGATGGATTCGAATTTGATGGGGCCTACCAGATTGAATCTACCTACTCACACTCACACATAACCATAAAAATTACAACTTTCTTTTTATGTCCAACTAAAAAACATTCTCTTACACTTCAACCCCATACAAATGAAATGTTTTTCTTCCTTAACCTGTTGCCCACAACTGCTGAAGTTTTGTCAGCAAAAAGCGATGCTACAAATTAGTATGCAAAGTTAACCGATATACCAACTCCACCTAAAAAAATCAGAAATATCCCATAAATTCTCCAAAGTTCTGAAATAATAGTTCCAATCAGCTCCAGAATTTTTCAAGATGATCGGCCCACTGGAACCGAATCTGCCCTTCTGCTGCCTTTTTAAACCGAAAATATGCACCAAACAGCAACAACAGCAGAAAAAAATCGGAAATATCCCAGAAACCCCAGAAAAATGGGAATTTATGCAACTAATGCCCACAAAAAAATTCAGCTTCAAAAATCCACCCCAACTGTTTAAAACTGACCAAACAGTCAAAAAAAACTCATTCGGTCCGTTTTCAGAAAAATCCCAAAAAAATATGAAAAATGGGAAATCATAATCCTAAGTCTTCCACAAAAAATCAGCTTAATCCAAGCAACAAAACTGCCAAAAACTGTCAAAACAGTCCATTTTGACCCAATATTTTCCAAGTAAATTAGGGACAGTCTTGAAGTGGTCAATAGCATCCAGAAAAATCGCAATAAATCTCATAAAATCCCTGAAAATATAAATCATTGTTCCAACACTGTATAAAACTTTGCAGGCTAATCAGACCACCAAAAATACCGAAATTACCCCTCTGATAGTGAAGAATTTTCCCGAAATAATTCAAAAAAATCCCAAAGAATTTTAAAAAATGGGAATTCATAATCCCAGGCGTTCCACAAAATTTCAGCCTGATCAGAATAACCAAACAACTGCAGGTCCCGAAAACAGTCCGTTTTGACCCGAAAAACTTCAAGTAATTCCAAAAAATTCTAGAAAATATCAATAAATTTCAGAAAAATTCCAGAAAATTCCTAAAAATAAGGAAAATAAAATTAATCCCAAAAATATCCAAATTTATGCATTTACCATGGATATTGAGGAACTGAGAATTAAAATGACATTTTTGTTTATGATGCACTTTGGGCGATTTTAACATTTTCAACTCAAGTCGACCCGTTATCTTTGTAACTATACTTTGTGATATAACTCGTTTGACCTATTTGAAATAAGCCAAAAACCAAATCAACCCACATTCATAAGTAAAGGGGTCGTCAAGAAACACTAATAAAAAAGTTACTGAATAACCTTCAAGTAGTAATAATTGGTCGTTTAGAAACACTTAGAAAACAGTATTTACCATAATGTAAGAATCATTATTATTTAATATAAAAAATAGCAAATAAAAATTTTATTGCCTCAACGTTTTCCTGTATATGCAATCCATGCCAAAGCTGTTTTAGACTCTCAGAAGCACTGAAGCAGATTTCAAGTGGTTAAAGAGATCAAAACGTGATCCTTCTGACATGTTGTTTGCTTCAGTTAATTTTCATTTAATGGCCTCAGAAATTCTGCTATACCTCCATCATCAGGCTTCAAAAAGTTCTACTTTATTTATCCTACCCTGCATTACATAAAAGGTAACATAAATATGTAAGTTTTTATTTCCCAAAAAAACTTTTAATTTGAACATACATCTAAGAAGCAAGCTTTCATTTGTTGTAAGCAAGTTGCCAAAACATCATTTTTTCTCTTGTTTCCACTAACTGCTTTCATATCTTCTTTCATCAAATTTGAAACAAAATATGAACAAATTGCAATCTCATATACAATGCCTTTTACAATTTAGTGCTAAAATGCAGTCAACAATATACTAACTCATACATAATTACATTTAGTAATCCTTTGATTCTTACAATTTACAAAGAAAAATAAATGAATTTTGACTTTATAAGCGCAAACACCATGATTTCTAACTTTGAATCTGATACATCATACATGTTAGAGGAGGCTGCAATGATATTGAATTAAGCTTCATAATTTACCTAAAGCAAAATAATAATAATTAAATCAGGGATTCATTCTTTCATCTTCTTTATTTCGTTTCCTATTGTCTCGTGCACATGAAAACAATTTATGAAAGATCAGAGGGGAATTTCATTTATGAAATCAGCTTTGATTAAATTTCATTTAATTTCAACTTCTTAATTTAATCTTCTTAAATCAGGGTGCAATTTATGAAAAATAATACCCGTTGGTTGAATTTGAATAGTCATCCTATTGTCTCGCTCACACGAAAACAATTTATCCTACCATGCATCTCAGAAAATTCTTTCCAAGTAAACAAATTATTTTATTAATGTATTACATGACATGAATTAAGGGTTTAAGAAAAATAAGAAGAATATGCACCTGATTGAAGGAGGTGTGAAGATTGTGTGCCGTTGGTAATTATGTTCAAAACACCATACTCAACAAAATAAAACTTAAAAACCTTACTTAATACGTTGGAATCCATAATAAAAATGTTGAAATTAAGCAAAGTTAGAGTAAAACTTGCACTACAAATTACCTATAAACTGAAAAAAATTACAAGTGGAACCTGATTATTTGGCAAGCAGGCAAATTAAAAGTGGAACCTAATTCATATAAGGATTTCTTCAAATCAATAAGATGATGAGATTCTAACCTGTTGCTATGGATTCAGTGGTTGAATTCAATTGCGAACAGATTCACAACCACCAATATTCAAGAAATTAACCGACCTCAATTGGGCCTGGAAACAAAAGTGAACTGGGATTAAACAGAAAAACTTGAATAAAATCAATAATTAAAATCAAATCAAGATACGGTAAGAGCGATTCATGAATTAAATTATAGAAAGAAAAAATCGAATCAAACATGATATAAAACAAATTGAAAATACTGAAAGATGATCTCTTCTCCAGAAAGATGATATAGAATCAAAACTGAAATTAATCGACTCTGTATTGAAATCGGATTCGTCCTTCAAGTAATCGACCTGACTGCCAATCTAATAGAACAAGGTAGAAACAGAGCATGGCGTCTGCAAATGACTCGACTAAATTAGGGTTCGTGAATTTAAGCAACCCGTGAAAGTCTCTAATGCAGTTATAAAACTCTATTATGCAGTCATTGAGGAATGCTTGGACAGTTGGACCAATGAACGATTTACATGTGACATTTTCCTCCAATCAGAATCGAGCGTTGTGCTGAGTTGTCATAGAATAATCGGATGTAGCTCCATATATAGGTGAGGATTTTACTAGTTTAAACGTAAATAAAGTTGCGTTCAAGGGGTCCATTATTTTATAGTAAGATCTAATGGTTAAGATTAATCACATATTTTATAGTATTTTGGTCATTTTAAAAATATATATTTTTTAATTTTTAATTTTAGAATTATTTTTTATTTATTTTTTATTTCATTTTGTTATTATTATTTTTTTTAAATCATTATTTTTCATTAATAACACATAATGTGATTGCATATTGAATCTCATGTGATTGCATACGGGATCACTTGTAATTGAACTAAATATCAAATATGATTAAATATACAATCACATGTGATTTTACACTAAAATCACATGTGATTAAAGACTACACGTAATTATCAAATAAATATTATTTTTTAACCAAAAAAATAATAAAAATAATAAAAAATAAAAAAGTTCGAAATATTTTTTAAGTGTCAAATGACCGAAGTTTTTCTTAGCTTCTTTTTGTAATCGATGACTCCGATAATTCTACATTGTACTATGTTACAACCACGTTGGCCACCCGTTTTTATAATATCATGGTACAATGTTTCCGCATCATTGTCACTTTATATTCTTCATTCATGAATGAGAGTATCTTTCTCGTGTACTCTTGTTGTACATTCAACATACGAAATTATGAGATTATATAAATGAATTTACGCCTATAGTACAACTCTCATTAAATATTCCACTAATTTAATTCGTGTGTAGGGTATACTCTGAATGATTCTTAGTGATCGATGACGTATTGCGTCTTTTCTGATTTACTTGTTATTTCTACTCGTAGTGTGTACAGAGCTTAGTGTAAGTGTACATTGTGTAGTGTATGTATGTTGTGTATGGTGTCAGTGTCTCGTATATAGTATAAGTGTACAATGTGTAGTGTAGGTATAAGCATGTGACCTACAACTAAGACATATAATGTTCTATCTACTGTATCCATTAAACTATATGCAATGCGTCACAATATGCAATGAAAACGTTTTGACCAAAAACAAATTCAGTTATAGACTAAACTCTCGCTAGTTCACTATAACCAATAGCTCTGATACCAATCTATCACACCCCGCCAAAACTGGTTTTGCGAAAAAGCGGGCGTGCGACTTACATCGAAAATCACAATAATCGATAATAGTAAATCAACGAAATCAAAATGGGTTACCAATACTTAACGTTTCCAAACAAAAGTAACCATTTTTGGTAAATAAAGATTTCTTCAAAATGGTAATCCGAACGCGTTTGAATATGCTAATGAAGCTTCAACTTTTCATTTCATGAGAAAACATATTAGAAAAAGTGTCAACACAAAGGTTGGTGAGTTCACAGGTTTTATGACTCTATAAATCCTTGATTTACATCAAAATGCTTACTGGTATGATTTTTGTAGTAAAATAAACTTTAAATGCCGTTTCAAAAACATGAAACCAAATATACACATGTTTAGTGCTTAAACCCTTTTGTAAATTGTTTTAACTTTATAAAACACAATTTGCACATGATCGGTGCGTAAAATCATTTCTACATGATTTTATGAAGGTAAGTCGTTTAGTACAAATCTATGTACGTTCAAGTTCACCTGTTTCAAATCCATGAAACCTAATTGTTTAATTTAATGCGTAATCCCTTATAGGCTAGCTAGGCATACAAGTTAAAGTATAAGTTCATGAGCTTGTAATCAAACCTAAATCCAATTTACCCAAGCATGTCGAATCCACGACGTTTTAATAGAATATATATCTCATATGTTACACGGCTAGAACGACTAGCCATGAGCGGGGGATCAAGCCCGACTAGTACTACTAATATATTTGTTGGCTAACTATAGTTGATGATTACAGTAATGTTAGATCTAAACGATCTGGCGATAGGGGCTTCTATAAAATCATGGTTATACAAAGATTAATGTCGCAAAATACATTTTTTCATACAGATCTTCGTTAAGTAGACCCTTTTCATAAAAGTACTTGTTTGAGTATGTCTTTTCAATGACCAGTTATCTCAAAATGATTGTTTATCTCAGTTTTCGCAAAGATTGATTGTACCAAAATATTATTCATAAATATTTTTGAAAAGACTAGTTGTACCAAAATACTTTTTATGCATGGTTCATCATAATTAAAATACGTCTGATACACGATGACAGTTATGCGTGCATTTATAAAACATTAATATATTTCTCACCCCAAAACAGTTAAAATACAGTAAAAGTGGGGCTGTGAAAACTCACATGAAGCGCTTAAATGCAACAAGCGGAATGATGTGAACAATTGCCCAATAAGGTGTGTCAGCTATCTAATGGCATGAGGCAGAACAGTTTAGTAGACGACATTATATGTGTGTCTATGCAAGTGGTTCATTCAATTGATGTTTGTTTTTAATGCCATTAAGCACGAGCGGTTCATTAGTCACTTTATAACATACTATTTTTAATTATTAATAATTTCATATTTTGTAATCTAGTTACATATACTTTAATACACATCTCAAAATTGTGTATTAGTTTATTTGTCCCAAGTTTTATGTATTTACAATATTTCGGATAAATAAGCGTTTTTAATCTGGTGCGGTTTTGAGGCGAGAATGTCTTAAAGTAATTATATCTTTCTAAATTGTTCAAAATCTGATTTTTAAGTTATGCTATAAAAATACATCTTTTAGTTTATTAAGATATCTCATCTTTTTATGTTTGTTCTGGAACATTAAATAGAAATACCCTTTATTTTTAAATATCTCTTATATTGCATTTATACTTATTATCTTTATATATATGTATAAATTTTTGCATGAAACCTTCCATTGTTGACATCTTGCTTTTACCTATCATTTGAGTTAACCATAGTATATATTTAAATATATTACTCCTTATATATATTTTCGTGATTAATTTATTTTAGACCCAAGTCAGAATGTGATTTCGGTGGTGACATAATATTTTTAACTACATGCAATTAAATTTAAATTTTTGATAGCCGTTTAAAACTTAATAGTTCCGGTTTCCGTCTTTTTAAAGATTTTAACTAACTTTTCTTTAGAAAAATGTTGTAGGAATTGTAGTTAACATGTTCTTGAGTTGCTTTATGTGAGTGAACATTCTATTAGCATAAACACATAATTATAAAGATGAAATTGGAAATGGAGGTGTATTCTTACAAAGGTTTTCGATTTGGTGATTTCTAACTTGGAAGAGTTATTTCTCCTTCTTCAAAGCACCAAATGGAGTGGTTCTTCTTGGGGATTTATTAAAATGAAGTGAAAGTGAGTACACAACAAAGATCTAACCAAGAATGAAGTAAAAATCAAAGAATCAAAACTTACACAAGGATGTTGAGCAAAACTAAAAACTGGACAACAACTATTCTGTATTTTTTGACTGGTTTGAAGCAAGGTGTTCAGTGTTTTAAAGGTGGTATGTTGTAGAGGAACTTCATATGGTGATTTGGAAACTTAAATCTGTAGGAGCTAATACCAATTTTCATTAATAAAATACAATATAATTGAGAAATGACTAAAAAAAATACAAGATTGAAACAAGAGTATGTAGAAACAAAGAAGAAACAAGTTTTGGTTGAGTCTCGTGTAATTCACGATCCCCTTAAAATAGATTCGTTGTCTATTTCCCAAGGTAAACAACCGAGTAGTTTTACACTACCAGATATAATCCAAGCCTGAACACTAATCGAAAGTTCTTGTGTTTATGGATCACTAAAAATTAGAGAGCAAGTTGTTTGATGCTTGTAAGTGGGTGTACGTAGACAACTTGTGAATGTGTGTTGGTGTTGTCAAGAATATATCTACAAATGAACCCAAACTATTCTATTTAAAACAAGGTTCTAAAAGACGTAAGACGCGGCGTGACAGCACTGTCAAGCCTCAAGACATGGCGAGACATGGCGTATCCCAAGGCGTGACTTAAGGCGCCAATTTTGTAAATATTTTATAATTTTATATATATAATTATAAATTTATAATATAGTTAATCAATTTTTTTTCTTATTTTTTTACATATTCAACGATTCTTATAACTATATAGCTACATATATTTGGCATATATGACTTAATACCTTTAATACGCTTAAAAACACAGCTTATGACGAGTAAAAGTGAACCAAATTGGACCTTAACATAAGTGAAGCCTTACGTCCAAGCCTTGGACCAAGGCGTGGCGGCATAGTCAAGCCTTAAGCCTTTGCGAGACATGGCGAAGCCAAGGCGAGCTTTTTAGAACTATGATTTAAAATAGAAATGGTCCAAACTCCAAAGGTCTAATGACACACATTAATGCCATTATGTTAATTCAACACAATTCATTACAAATAAATGAAACTACTAATTCAAATTTATTTTAATGACCAACATTAAAATATAAATAATATTATCAATATTATTATTTGAATACTTCCACTAAATCATGTGACAAAAAACCGAGTGGCAAAAAAAGAACCCCCATGAAACCCGGGAGACGAGTGTAGATAGGTTCAAGTTTCCACTAGTTCATTTGTTTGATTTCTTTGTTCCGTACACCCCACTTTGAGAGTAGATATCTCATTGACCACAACTATATTTTGGGCATATGTTAGTCCCCAGACTAAGTAAATAAGATTTGATGATCAATAGCTAAAGAAGAGTAAACCGGCTGAAGTATGTATCTCAGTTGAAGCACAAGTATATACAAAAACCTTCAGCTGAGTACGTGCTTAGCTCAAGGAATCAAGTTAGATCAGCAGCTACATATAGTGTGAACATTCGAGGTTTATGGCCGAAGGACAGAAACTCGAAGAAGACCATCCAGCTGAAAGTGGAATCAGCTGATGGTATCTGCTGCCGATAAAGACTTGGTGGAAAATGTTCTTGACACTTTGAACATTTTCCTTTCCCGCTCAAAGAATATGAAAACGATGAAGATCTTCTATTTTGGAAAAGAAGATAACTTGTCAGTACTTCGTCGTTTGTCCATCCATACACAAAACGGAAAGTCAACTTCTTTTATACTTTCATAGTACACCTTTTTACTGTGCGTTAGAAAGGGTGATAAAAGAAGTTTACACAAAGTACAATTGGGACTATAACCTATGCAAATGAATTAAATGTTTCCGTGGATAAGTCTCCATCATCGGATAATAAGGTTTCACATGGATTATCTTATGGACAAAGAAACAGATCTTGGGCCATATATAGAGACGTAAATGCTTGCATTTACAACACACCTTTTAGCATTCATAGCACAAGAACATTCTTTGAGATTTAGTTACTGTTTGATATTAACTCCTTCATAGTTAATATTCAGACATTAAATATCAGTTGTAAGTATCAGCTGATATAACTCTCCTTGCATAGGATCTTAGTTGAGCGAGCAAAAGTGTCAATTCAAGTATAAAGTTTTAGTTAGTGTGTACTATATATTTCCGCAAACTTTGTACCTCATTAAGTTGTTTTAATAAACTCTTAATCATTGAAAATATTGTATGTTCTTTTCTTTCCTTGTCTTTACTTAGCCGTAACGCAACACGTTAGTGTTGTTGGGATCCAACAACTGGTATCAGAGCGAGTGTCAACTTTGAGCATCTGTTATGGCTGAACCTACAACATCTGATCTTCCATCATCTGGAAAACCTCCCAAAGTCACTCAAACCAACTACCCCATTTGGAAGACTCGTATGATGTCTCACATAGTTACCTATCATCCAAGACTTAAAGATAATATAACGATAGGAAAAAATATCCCTAAAACCCTTATTCCTGGTACTCCTGACGTAGCAGAACACTATGTTGTGAAATTAGAAGCACAATGGTCAGACGTCGAAAAACATCTTGTCCATCTGGAAAATAAAGGAAGAGATATGCTTTTTCAAGCAGTTGGTGATGAAATGTATCACAACATTCAATTTTGTGACTCAGTCAAAGAAATGTGGGAGAGGCTGGCGGAAGTGTATGAAGGCACATCTGTTGTGCGTGAACACAACAAAAACATGCTCATTCATGACTACGAGCTGTTTAAAGCCAAGGCTAGTGAGACTATAGCTCAAACGTTCAATCGTTATAACATTCTGTTAAACGAGCTGAAGTCTCATGGGGTTGAAAAGGACGATATGTCCAAAATGTGTAAGTCTTTCTTTTCTCTATTGCATTATAACTTGCATGAGTATATCAGCTACTCTAAAAGATTACACTCTTTCTTTTCTCTATGGCATGTTTCAAAGCCATGAGATAACCGTACTCAACAAATTTCAACCTCCAAAGGACTCAAAAGTGAGTTCCTCAGGATCTTCAGCTGCTCTTGTCTCTATAAACAAACCAAGCAAGATTGAATATCCTCCCTCAGATGATAAAGCTGACACAACTTCAACTGTTGATCTGTTCAACATGCCTGAGGTCAGCATCGAAGAGATCGATGAAGATGAAGACAGTCAAGCTCTTATAACTGAGCTTGCCTTATTTGTTAAAAAACAAAAATTCTTCAAGGGCAAATCTGGCTCTTCAGCTAGAAGCTCAGGTAGCAGACTTATTTCATCAGCTGCACCTTCCAAACCTTCTGGAAGTGCACCTGATATCTCTGAGATAACTTGCTACAACTGCAACAAAAAGGGACACTATGCTAACGACTGCAAGCAAAAGAAAGTAAGTTCATCATATTAAGCTGGTGAGTCCATTGAAGAAAAATACAAAAAGCTACAAGCCTTCACCAAGAAGATCCTTGAAGAAAAGAAGGCACTTGAAGGCAAAGTTGCTGACAAGGGTCTAGTAGCTGAAACTCACGATTGGGCTGACTCTGGTGACAGCTCATCTGATGATGATGAACCAATGGCCACCATGTGTTCGATGGCTCGTGCTGATGAAAGTATTACAGCTGATGATGCTGGTTCATATCAATGGGTCAACATAGTTCACAAAAAAGTAACTTCTCTAACCTCTGATGAGGTTTCTGAAGCCAAAGAAATTGTTGATTCTATTGTATGTGACTTGCACTTCATTGATCAGCTGAAAGGTGAATGTTTGGATAAACATAATGCTATTTTACGAGAAAATGCTTTTTTAAAAGAAAGACTAACCAATCACAAAACTTTAAAAGAAGAACTTTCTGAAACGAAATTTATAAATTCAGTTCTTCAACATGATCTAAATGAAAAATTTAAAGAACTTGAAGCTATAAAAAATATTTGTGAATCATGGTCTCGTTCATCCAAACGTGTGAGTGAATGTGTTAACTCACATATTCCTAGTCAAGTACAAGCTGTATTAGGAGGAGATTTCCTTGCTGCAGCCGCTGTACCTGACAGCAGTACGGATGATCCGTACTACTCGTCAGCTGATGCTTCTATGCCAGCTGAAGAGTTGGTGTTTGGTTGCTTTGTTAAGTCTACCAAAACCTATGCTACTGAGATGTCCTCAGAAGATCCTTCTAAAGCTACTGTGAAGAATCATCAGCTGATACTTCTGCAATGGTTGTTAGGACACCCACTGTAGTAATTTTTGAACCAAGTAAGTCTATCTTGGGTTCAGCACCTGCTGTCTCCGCTGCTAGACCTCAAAGGAAGACTAGCAAGACAATAGCTAAGAAAACTGTTCTTACACCCTTTAAGGGTGATTCAGCTGGAGTTCGTACTCGAGCTGAAAAGAACAAAGGGAAGAGTGGTTCTAAATTGACTCAAAGTCCTTCTTCAGCTGGTTCTGTCAAAGAGCTGAAAGGAAAGGTCAGTAAGCTGACATCACTCGTTCATATTTTGACTATCTCTGATAATCAGAAAATGAAAGGGATTTTGGGACCAGTACCCAACCCTGCTTCTATGCCTTCCACTCCACAAAAGAATAGAAAATGTCAAAAGTGTGGAGACCATGGGCACTTAGCAAGTGAGTGTGACAGCACAATCTTAAGACCTTCTCCAACTTCAGCTTTTGAGCCCATTGAAAATCCAACCCTTATGAGTTCCAGCAGGAAATCACAAGAACCCACCGAAGTGTGGGTTCCCAAAAAGAACTAACTCTTTTAATTCTTGTGCGGGGCGATCAAAGCAAACATGTCTGGTATCTAGACAGTGGTTGCTCAAGACATATGACTGGATACAAATCCCTGCTTGAAGAGTTCGTAGTTAGCACTGGTCCTCCAGTGATTTTTGGTGATAATGGAAGAGGCTCTACTGAAGGTTATGGATCTATCTCTAATGGATCTATAAAAATCACAAGAGTTGGTTATGTGAATGGGCTGAAACATAATTTAATCATCATTAGCCAATTATGTGATGCAGAGTTCTCAGTGAACTTTAATAAGTATAGAGGAACGGTGACAGATAAAAGTGGAAAAGTTGTATTAATTTCACCAAGAAATAACAACGTTTATACACTTGACATGAATCCTTATAATCAAGAAGTTTGTCTATTCTCTCATTCCACTAAAGAGCTAAACTGGTTGTGGCACAAAAGGCTATCTCACTTGAACTTCAAAAACATATCGAAGCTGGCTCGAGGTCAGCTAGTGAATGGCTTACCACAAATCAAGTATGAAAAGGATAAGCTTTGTTCAGCTTTTGAACAAGGTAAACAACACAAAATCTCCTTCAAATCAAAGCAATGTTTCTCCATCGAAAGCTTCCTACATATGCTCCATATGGATCTTTTTGGTCCTATGAGTTCTGAAAGTCTAGGTGGAAAGAAGTATACACTTGTTATCATTGATGAATACTCACAATACACATGGGTTATATTTCTTCATCACAAAAGTGATGCAGCTGATGAAATTATCAAGTTCATAAAAAAGATGGAACTTCTAAATGGGTCTAGAGTCAAGATGCTGAGATCAGACAATGGTACTGAATTCAGAAACAGTTGACTGGAAGACTTATGTTCAGAAGTTGGGATCTCACAAAAGTTTTCAGCTGCTAGAAAACCTAAATAGAATGGTGTTGTTGAAAGAAGAAATAGAACCCTGATAGAAGCTGCAAGAACAATGCTTGCCGAGTCAAACATGTCAAAACAATTCTGGGCAGAAGCTGTCAATACAACTTGTTTTACTCAAAACAGGTCTCTCTATGTGAAGAGACACAAGAAAACTTCTTATGAGATTCTTCGTCAAAGGAAACCATACATTGGTTTCTTTCATGTACTTGGTTGTGTGTCTTTTGTGTTAAACACACGAGATCAGCTAAGCAAGTTCGACTCTAAAGCTGATGAGGCCATTTTCTTGGGGTATTCCACTGTATCTAAGGCATACAGAGTTTTCAACAAAAGAAGACAAACATTGGAAGAATCTATCAATGTCACTTTTGAAGAACATTCGAAGGCCTTAAATCCCACATCTGCTGATGCATCTGACTCATTTCAGAGATCTGCTGAACCATCATCTGATGATGCAGCTGAAGCATTTTCTGATGCTTTAAATCTCTTTGATGTTCCAATAAATGATTCAGATGACACGTTTCATGATGCTCCTACATATCTTGTAGATATTGTCGCTGTTCAACAAGAAATACCAACAACAAGAGCATCATCCAGGGCTAGATCCAACTCTAGGCCACCTCTTCATACTTCAAGAGATTAGTTCAAAATGAAGTACTAAATCCTGTTGAGCACTCAGTGTCACACCCCGCCAAAAATGAGTTTTACTTCATTTAAAATGTTTTGCGGAAGAACGAAGGTGTAACGTTCATGACAACATAGCAAAAATTAAGTAAACAAACAACCACACAATAACGAAAATAGAAGTTGTTTTCACTTTCTAAAAATAGAAAGTTCCCAAAAATAGCAAGTTTCCTAATATAGAAATTGTTTGAAAATAGAATGATTGTTCGTAAACTTAATGTTTTATTCATGGATCATGAAAATCCCACCGCTCATATCCTCCAGTTCCACTGCACCTAATCACCTGGAAAAACATAAATAATAAAAGGGTCAACAATAATGTTGAGTGAATCCACAGGGTTAATGTTGTATGAAAAAATAAATTGATTTGCTACCCAAAATGTTTGTTATGAAAATGGTTTATGACTGAAAATGTATAATGTTCAACACTCATAAGATACGAGAAAAAATATGAAAAATGAAGTGTAATTGTAGAAGATCTGCAATTACTAGTTTTGTTTATGAAAATGTGTTGAACAACTTTTTATGTTTGACATCGCATGACTGTTATCCCCAACAGGTAGCTAGTGTATTGAGTTAATATACCAACCCCTAAGTCCACAATCAACACTTCAACTGAAAGATGTCTTAGATAAACCAAGTAGTGATCAAATAATGTTGGGAGGATGAGTGTCAGCCAATAGTACTATCTGCATATCCATGGTCTAGATCCACTAGTTAATGATTGCTGGCACCTTAGTCCGGTATAATAATTGTTTGTCATGCTAACGCGATAATGAAAATGTAACAATGTTATTGTACAGTCATAGTAAAATAGTAGCAATCGTGTTTATGTTTTCCACCCCAAAGTTTATAAAAACAGTAAAAGAGAAAAAGGGGTCTGTGGACTCACCTAAGCTAAGCTTAGCGACAATAGGACAGAGGAATCTTTCAAAGGCTCCTAGCTTCCTATACGATATAACTTACTAATTAGACTAAGCTAACACATGCGATTCTAAATACGATATAAGATATATGATATACAATTAATGTTATGTTTTATGCTTTGTGACATCGAATGAACTTGGATCATTGGGCCTTAATGGGCTGAAATGAAATGAAATGAAATGGGCTTCGAAATGAAATGAAATGGGCTTGGGTTAGGCTTAATGGGCCTAGATTGGCTTAATGGCCACTAGGTTGGGCCACTTGGGCCTCATATTGGGCTTAGGTCCGATTGGATTGGGCAATGGATTGGGCTTGGGCCCAATTGGGTTCGGTTTGGGTATAAGTGGGCCAAAGGTTTGGGCTTTGGTCCAAATAGGCTTGGATACTAATGGGCCAACTAAAGTTTGGGCCCGATGGACTAAAGTAGATCGAATGGGCCAAGTACGGGCCTTGGCCCAATTAGGTATTCGGGTTTGGGTCGATCGGTTGGGTCAAGATCCGATCTTGACCCGGTTTGACTTATGGGTCAAAATTGGTCCATTCTAGAGGTCAACATTAGTCAAATAGTCTACAAAAGTCAACATTGGTCCACTAGATTTCGACTAGGGTTTAATGCTCGGTCATGTGTTCCGGTTTAGCATAGATCTTGGTCAACGAAAGTCAAATCTAGTTACTCTATGTAAAAAAGTCAAACATACAAGTCAACTAGGGTTAGGCTTCGGCTACGGTTCGGTCTAGGGTTGGCCGAAGACCAAAACCCTTTGGGTTTGATGCTAGATCGGCTAGATCGGTTCTCGGGGTCGAGATTTGTAGCTAGTTTAGGCTAGATCTATGGTTTATCAAACCAAGGTTTCTAGATCTAGGACTTACGGTCACACCTAAGATAGATCTAGGGTTGTTTGAGCAATGGATGAAACAAGGTTTAATCACACTTATACAAACAAGTATCCGATGGTATGCATACATGCACGTATACACGATCTTTCATGACTAACTGAGACCATATGGCCTAGGGCCATGGTCTCGGGTTCAAAACAGGGTTCAAGCAAGGAATAAAACATGGAAAACAATGGTTATTGTATCATACCTTGATTTGAATTCGAAGGGGACGAGCAAATGTTTGCTTTGTATCGGAAACGGACGAAGGGAGATGCTTGGGGTTGCTGGGCCGAATGAAGGGAAACAAAAGGGTTAGGGTTTCGAAGGTGGTGGTGTATTTATATGAGGGATAGAAGCTAGTGTTTGAGTCTAACTAAGACTCTTTCAAATTAGATGGATAACGGTTACAAGATGAGGGATAAGATCAAAACAAAGACTAACACCATATGGGGTGTTCGGCCATGATGTGGGTCACGAGAGGGAGAGGGAGGCCGGCCACAGTGGTGGTCGGTCTAGACTTGGTGTCGTTTTAGAAGCTTTGTTCAACTCGAGTCACATTTAATTAGTTAAGTTCGTTTATTGTTTTACCGATAAAATTATCGTTTTAGATTAGCTCAAATGTGTCACCATAAGGAAAGTAATAATGTTGTGTTGACTAAAATAGTCAAACACTAATGTATGGTGTAAAAATATATAATTTGTTGTGTGTTTGGATGCCAGAAATAGAAAAAAATAGAAACTTTTTAAATAAGGAAAGTTCTAGAAATGAAATGAGATTACATAACGGAAATATCGAGTTGTCACATTCTCCCCTGGTTGAAGAAATTTTGTCCCGAAATTTAAGACGAAGAGCGAACAGGAGAGACAACGACAAATAAATGAGGATATTTCCTTCGCATTTGGTCCTCACATTCCCACGTGAATTCAGGACCTCTTTTGGAGTTCCATCTGACTTTAACGATTTTGATCTTGCTTCTTCTTAGCTTTTGCTCTTTCCAGTCAGAGATTACAATTGGTTCCTCAGTGAAATGAAGCTTATCGTCGATAATAATTTCCTCAGCAGGAACAATGAGCGAGGGATCATGAATAAATTTCTTCAAGTTCGATACATGAAAAGTGTTGTGAACATTGCTGAGCTCTTTAGGAAGGCGAAGACGATAAGCAACAACACCGATTCATTCAAGAATTTCAAGTGGTCCTACATAACGAGGACTAAGTTTTCCTTCTTGCCAAAACATACAACACCTTTCCAAGGTGCTACTTTTAGCAACACGTGGTCGCCAACATCAAACTCTAAAGGCGTTCGACGATTATTAGCATAACTCTTTTGTCGATCTCGTGCAGCTTTGATACGATCTTTGATCTTGAAGATCTTGTTAGTCGTTTCTTGTAGAATCTCAGGACCAGTAATCTGACGATCACCAACTTCAATCCAACAAAGTGGCGAACGACACTTTCTTCCATACAGGGCTTCAAATGGTGCGGCTTTAATAGTCGTATGATAACTATTATTGTATGAGACCTCAGCCAGAGGGAGATGAGAATCCGAACTTCCACCAAAATCAATTACACAAGCTCTCAACATGTCTTCCAAGGTTTGGATTGTTCTTTCAGTCTGACCATCGGTTTGGGGATGATAAGCAGCACTCATATCGAGGTGAGTACCGAGAGATATTTGCAATGATTTCCATTCAGGGATCTCTGGCTGTTGTAGAAGACCGGAAGGCTTCTGATTCTCTGCTTTTACTTTGGCACAAGTTAAGCATTTGCTGACATAAACCACGATCTCTTTCTTCATATTTGGCCACTAGTATAATTCTTTGACGTCTTTATACATCTTGTCAGCACCAGGATGAATAGAATAATTAGATCGGTGAGCTTCATTCAAGATGATGCGCAAACACTTCCATGATTAGGAACCCATAATCGATCCATGAAATAAAGGGTTCCATCCACCTTTGCTTCTAATTGCTTTTCCATACCACGCAAAGCTTCAGTTTTGATGTTCTCTACCTTCAAGGTTTCAGTTTGGAATTCATGAACTTGGGAAGATAGATTAGAACGAACAGAGATTGGAAGGGCTCGAACACGACCAGGTTTAGGCTGCTCTTTCCGACTCAAAGCATCAGCTACTACATTAGCTTTACCCATTTGATACTTGATCTCACAGTCATAATCATTCATCAACTCTACCCATCTGCGCTGTCTCATGTTGAGCTCTTTCTGATTTAAGATATGTTGCAAGCTCTTGTGATCAGTGAATATTGTACACTTGGTACCGTAGAGATAATGTCTCCAAATCTTCAACGCGAACACAACGGCACCTAACTCAAGATCATGAGTTGTATAATTCTTCTCGTGGGTTTTCAGTTGTCGAGAGGCGTAGGCGATCACCTTGTCATGCTGCATCAATACACAACCTAGCCTTTGGTGCGAAGCATCACAGTACACCACGAAATTGTCGATTCCTTCAGGAAGAGATAGAATAGGAGCAGAACATAATTTAGATTTAAGAGATTAGAATGCTGATTCTTGCTTTTCACCCCAGACAAATTTCTCATCCTTATGTGTTAACACCGTTAAATCCTTTGCAATCTTCAAGAAATTTTCTATGAATCTTCTGTAGTAACCAGCAAGACCAAGGAATTGTCTTACTTCAGTTGGGGACTTTGGAGCTTCCCAATTCTTTATGGCTTCTATCTTTGCAGGATCAACGTGGATACCTTCCTCGTTGATAATATGACCCAGAAATTGGACTTCACGCAACCTGAATTTACACTTGGACAACTTGGCATACAACTTCTCTTTCTCCAACAACTCAAGAATGATTCTTAAGTGCTCTTCATGCTATTCTCTCAAGTTCGAATAGATGAGAATATCATCTATGAAGACGATAATGAATTTATCGAGATATTGCTTGCACACTTTGTTCATGAGATCCATAAACACAGCAGGTGCATTGGTCAAACCAAATGGCATTACCAAAAATTCGTAATGACCATAGCGAGTTCTGAAAGCAGTTTTGGGCACATCTTCATCACGAACTTTTAACTGATGGTAGCCTGAACGAAGATCAATTTTGGAATAGAAACTCGATCCTTGGAGTTGATCGAATAGATCATCAATACGGGGAAGAGGATATCGATTTTTAATAGTTACTTTGTTCAATTCACGATAGTCAATGCACATTCTCATTGAACCATCTTTCTTTTTAACAAAGAGGACCGGAGCTCCCCAGGGCGAGAAACTCGGTCGAATGAAACCAAGATCAAGAAGTTCTTGCAATTGCGTTGAAAGTTCTTGCATTTCAGACGGTGCAAGACGATAAGGAGAACACGCAATAGGTGCGGATCCTGGAATCAGATCAATACGAAATTCAACTTGTCTCTGAGGTGACAGTCCAGGCGATTTGCCAGGAAAAACGCCAGATGTCCTCAATCTTAAGATCTTTGGACTTTGGGTCAACGACATGAGTAAGAAAGGCTTGGCATCCTTTACGAAGGTATTTTTGAGCTTTCATAGAGTTTATGATTTTTATGATTTTGTTTCATTGTTCACCTTGAATTATTAAAGTTTCTGTTTTGGATATAAGGATTCGAATTTTTTTGCTATAGCATATAATTTCAGCACGGTTTCTAGATAACCAATCCATCCATATGACGATATCAAAACTACCTAGCTCTACAGGCACAAGGTCTATATCGAAAATGTGATCATCTAGGTCAAGCTTACAACCTTTAAAAACTTCACTAGACCAAACAACTTTGCCATTCGCTAGCTCGATTTCATATTTAACTTTCAAACGTTCAGGATTTAAGTTTAAGAAACTTTTAAAGTCGGTCGATACGAAACTCAAGTCGTCCGCGAAATCAAATAAAATAGAAGCAAAATGATTGTTGATGATAAACGTACCAGTAACGGTATCAGGATTTTCACGAGCTTCCTGAGCATTCATAACGAATGCACGACCACGACCATTCTGACGATCATTGTTGTTGTTGGCATTGCGGTTGTTGTTGCGATTTTTGTTACGATTGCCATTGTTGTTGTTGTTGTTGTTGTTGCCGTTCTGATTGTTGTTGTTGTTCTGAAGCTTAGGGCAACGATTACGATAATGGTTAGGATCACCACATACGTAATAAACAGGATTCTTAGGAGGATTGTTGGATGAACATCTTTTGAAATTGTGACCCCAGCGGTCACACTTGTGGCACTTCTCACACTGACCATCATGATGCCAATTACATTTGTTGCACTTGGGCTTGCTTCCAGCATAAGGCTTAGAATCAGGATTAGACTGATTGTTGTTCAGATTAGAGGCATCATAGCTCTTAGTCTTTTGATACTTGTTCCATTTGTAATCACGCTTGTTGTCGTAGGAACGCTTCCCATTTTCACTGTATGAAGTCTCAGAGGAACGAGACAAGCGAGTTCTTTGAATTTAGTCGTGTAAGTAACAATATCAGATCCAACCATGGACAGATTCCATAGTTCCACTTCAACTTTCTGTAGCTCTCTCCTTGGACAAAACTTTTGAGTTAACTGATTCTTAAACGCATCCCAAGTCATAGCATCAGCATTAGCCCGACCTAAAACTTGCACTTAGGAATTCCACCATGACAACGCTTCCTTGGACAATGTGCTAGCAGCAAACTTCACCATATTCTCAGTGGCACATTGGATGATACTGAAAATAGATTCCACCTTCTCAATCCAGTGGATGATATCAATGGCACCTTCGGATCTAGAGTATGTCGGAGGATGACAGGACATAAAGGTCTTAAACGACTGACCTTGACGATTAGCATTGGGATCTGAAGTTTAAACAAATAAAGAAGAAAAAGGAAAATTAGGTTAAAATAAAGTGAAAACTAAACGAATCTTCTCTTATGGAGTCGAATGATATACCGTTGTTTCCATTGTTAGATGCACCACCGGCATTTCCTCTTGCTGCATTCATTTGAGCCATCACCTCAGTGATTCGGCGTTCCACCATCTGTTCAACAGTCTCTGCGTTTCCTCCTCGAGCCATTGATGAATTGCCGATACAAATAATACGATTTAAACAAGAATTAAGAAAAGAATAATATAGGAAGATTATAGAGAAAAGTATACTTATAATAAGAAATAAAGAATAGATATACAATATACGTAGTAGTAGTAGTAGTAGTAGACGTAGATATAGTAGTAGTAGAGACGTATAGAAAATACAATTTATAGAAACAAGATTTAACTAAAATATCACTTTTATTAAACACATTCCTAATACATAATAGTTTTAAAAAGTATGGCACATACTCCAATACTGAATAAATAAAATACTAATTAAAAATAGCTAAACATAAAACCTAATAATAGTAATAGAAAAACAATATAGACGATATGTAGACGACTAATCATCTTCCTCTGGCTGTTGGTCGTTTTCTTGTTGTCATGTAGAGATCACCATCCTTCACCAGACGATATAGATAAAGACGCTCTCCAGGCTTGAGATCAGGGGGTCCATTGGGGTACACCGGGACAGGAGGCTGATTGGGACGAAACCAATCTGCTGACGATATCGGGAACGGCGTCGGTACAAACACTGGCTTTGGATTCGAAGGAGGCGTAGCACGTCTTCTAGACGTAGCGGTACTCTGATCACTGTCATACTCTGAGTCTGATGGAATGTTAATAACACTCGCTGACGGCATTCTGCTTATCACGACGCATAAAATTATTATTAGATTATGAAAATTTTAGGCTCTCTTACGAATGCTAACTACAACACTAAGGCAATACTACTAGGGCAATTGTTCTAATCTAAGAACAATGAAACTTCAGGATATGAGACTCAGCGTGCCATGAATATTTTCTTTCATAAAAGTTTTTGTTTTTCCCCAAAACATCGATACCACTCTGTCACACCCCGCCAAAAATAAGTTTTACTTCATTTGAAATTTTAGCGGAAGAACGAAGGTGTAACGTTCATGACAACATAGCAAAAATTAAGTAAACAAACAACCATGCAATAACGAAAATAAAAGTTGTTTTCACTTTCTAAAAATAGAAAGTTCCCAAAAATAGCAAGTTTCCTAAAATAGAAATTGTTTAAAATAGAATGATTGTTCGTAAACTTAATGTTTTATTCATGGCTCATGACAATCCCACTACTCATATCCTCCAGTTCCACTGCACCTAATCACCTGGAAAAACATAAATAATAAAAGGGTCAACAATAATGTTGAGTGAATTCACATGGTTAATGTTGTATGAAAAGTAAAGTGATTTGCTACACAAAATGTTTGTTATGAAAATGGTTTATCAATGAAAATGTATAAGGTTCAACACTCATATGATACGAGAAATAAATATGAAAAATGAAGTGTAATTGTAGAAGATCTACAATTACTAGTTTTGTTCATGAAAATGTGTTGAACAAGTTGTTATGTTTGACATCGCATGACTGTTATCCCCAAAAGGTAGCTAGTGTATTGAGTTAATATACCAACCCCTAAGTCCACAATCAACACTTCAACTCCAATATGTTATCGTTCTTTTATGGATATACAATCCCGAAAGATGTCTTGGATAAACCAAGTAGTGATCAAATAATGTTGGGAGGATGAGTGTCAGCCAATAGTACTATCTGCATATCCATGGTCTAGATCCACTAGTTAATGATTGCTGGCACCTTAGTCCGGTATAATAATTGTTTGTCATGCCAATGCGATAATGAAAATGTAACAATGTTGTTGTACCGTCATAGTAAAATAGTAGCAATTGTGTTTATGTTTCCACCCCAAAGTTTATAAAAACAGTAAAAGAGTAAAAGGGGTCTGTGGACTCACCTGGACAAAGCTTAGCGACAATAGGACAGAGGAATTCTTCAAAGGCTCCTAGCTTCCTAAACGATATAACTTACTAATTAGACTAAGCTAACACATGCGATCCTAAATACGATATATGATATACATTTAATGTTATGTTTTATGTTTTGTGACATCGAATGAACTTGGATCATTGGGTCTTAATGGGCCGAAATGAAATGAAATGAAATGGGCTTCGAAATGAAATGAAATGAAATAGGCTTGGGTTAGGCTTAATGGGCCTAGATTGGCTTAATGGCCACTAGGTTGGGCCACTTGGGCCTCATATTGGGCTTAGGTCCGATTGGATTGGGCCATGGATTGGGCTTGTGCCCAATTGGGTTCGGTTTGGGTATAAGTGGGCCAAAGGTTTGGGCTTTGGTCCAAATGGGCTTGGATACTAATGGGCCAACTAAAGTTTGGGCCCGATGGACTAAAGTAGATCGAATGGGCCAAGTACGGGCCTTGGCCCGATTAGGTATTCGGGTTTGGGTCGATCAGTTGGGTCAAGATCCGGCCTTGACCCGGTTTGACTAATGGGTCAAAATTGGTCCATTCTAGAAGTCAACATTGGTCAAATAGTCAACAAAAGTCAACATTGGCCCACTAGATTTCGACTAGGGTTTAATGTTCGGTCATGGGTTCCGGTTTAGCAAAGATCTTGGTCAACAAAAGTTAAATCTATTTAGTCTAGGTCAAAAAGTCAAACATACAAGTCAACTAGGGTTAGGGTTCGGCTAGGGTTCGGCTAGGGTTTGGTCTAGGGTTGGAAGAAGGCCAAAACCCTTCGGGTTTGAGGCTAGATCAGCTAGATCGGTTCTAGGGGTTGAGATTTGTAGCTAGTTTAGGCTAGATCTATGGTTTATCACACCAAGGTTTCTAGATCTAGGACTTACGGTCGCACCTAGGATAGATCTAGGGTTCGAGCAATGGATCAAATAAGTATTAGATCGCATGCATACATGCATGTATACACGATCTTTCATGGCTAACCAAGACCATATGGCCTAGGGTCATGGTCTCGGGTTCAGAACAGGGTTCAAGCAAGGAAGAAAGCATGGAAAACAATGGTTATTGTATCATACCTTGATCGGATTTCGAAGGGGACGAGCAAAGGGGACTGCGGGTTTGATTTGGATCAGAAACAGATGAAGGGAGATGCTTGGGGTTACTCGGCCGAATGAAGGGAAACAAAAGGGTTAGGATTTCGAAGGTGGTGGTGTATTTATATGAGGGATAGAAGCTAGTGTTTGAGTCTAACTAAGACTCTTTCAAATTAGATGGATAAAGGTTACAAGAGGAGGGATAAGATCAAAACAAAGACTAACACCATATGGGTGTTCGGCCATGATGTGGCTCACGAGAGGGAGAGGGAGGCCAGCCACAATGGTGGTCGGTCTAGACTTGGTGTCGTTTTAGAAGCTTAGTTCAATTCGAGTCACATTTAATTAGTTAAGATCGTTTATTGTTTTACCGATAAAATCATCGTTTTAGAAATGTTTTTAGCTCAAATGTGTCACCATAAGGAAAGTAATAATGTTGTGTTGACTAAAATAGTAAAACACTAATGTATGGTGTAAAAATATATAATTTGTTGTGTGTTTGGATACCAGAAATAGAAATGTCTAAAAATAGAAACTTTCTAAATAAGGAAAGTTCTAGAAATGAAATGAGATTACATACCGAAAATATCGAGTTGTCACACTCAGCCGCTCAACAAGGATCAAATTCTGCTGAATCTTCCTCTTCTATGGAGGCTCCTCAATCTAAGTGGACATCTGAACATCCAATTGAGTTAATCATTGGAGTTCCACAACAAGGAATGGTCACAAGAAGTAAGGCATCATGCAATCTATGCTTATTGTCGTGTTTGTTGGCTGCTGAAGAACCGAAAAATATTAAAGTTGCCTTAGAAAGCTTCAGCTGGATTCAAGTGATGCAGGAAGAGCTTAACCAATTTGAGGTCAACAAAGTATGGCAACTGGTGCCCCCACCAGCTGATAAGACAATAATTGGTACCAAGTGGGTGTTTAGGAATAAAATGGATGAAGATGGTGTGGTTATCCACAATAAGGCTAGACTTGTTACACAAGGATATAGACAGGAGGAAGGAATCGATTTCAATTAAACATTTTCCCCTGTAGCAAGGCTTGAGGCTATAAGAATATTTCTAGCCTACGCTGCATACAAAAACTTCAAAGTTTTTCAGATGGATCTGAAAAGTGCGTTCTTAAACGGAAAGCTGCAAGAGGAAGTTTATGTTAAGGAACCACCAGGTTTTGAAAATCCTAAGTATTTAGACTATGTGTTTAAATTGGGTAAGGCGCTCTATGGGTTGAAACAAGCTCCTCGTGCATGGTATGACACACTTTCCACTTTCCTTCTAGCAAATGATTTCACCAGGGGAAAGATTGATAAAACCTTATTCATTCGAAAAATCAAAGGTGATATCATTCTTGTTCAAATTTACGTGGATGACATAATTTTTGGTGCTACTGATGAAAAACTTTGTAGACGTTTTTCAAAACTTATGTCTACAAAGTATGAGATGAGTATGATAGGTGAATTAACTTATTTTCTTGGCTTACAAGTTAAGCAATCTAAAAATGGAATTTTTATAAATCAAGAAAAATATATCAAAGATCTGTTAAAGAAATTTGATATGAAGTCATCATAATCCATGAAGACTCCAATGGCTCCTCCAAATAATCTAGATGCTGATACAACTGGGAAATCAGTTGATGTCACATTCTCCAGAGGAATCATTGGGTCTTTGTTCTATCTTACAACCAGCAGACCAGATATTATGTTTGCTACTTGCATGTGTGCTAGGTATCAAGCTGATCCTAGAGAATCTCATTTAATAGCTGCTAAGCGAATTTTGAGGTACCTTAAAGATACTCCAAGCCTAGGTCTTTGGAACTTCACTTCGTTTCAACAGACCTTCATTCTATCGCAACTGCTATCGCAATCAGCAACAATCCAGTTCTTTATTCTAGAACCAAACATATTGACATCATGTATCATTTTATTAGAGATCACATCGGACAAGGTTACGTGGAACTTCACTTCGTTTCAACAGACCTTCAGCTGGCTGATTTGTTTACCAAACCTTTAGATGAAAAATGTTTCAATTTTCTAATCAGCGAGCTGCGTATGTTAAATGCTTAAATCACCTGCTGAAGTACTATCAGCAACTGATAAGTTCACCTTGTCATTTAGTACAATCAGCTTGCTAAAACCGTTTGAATTTATCAATCAGCTGAATAATACATCTCAAAATGATACTTGTCAAGTTTTATAAGTTAAAACGGTTGGTTTTCTAATTCTAAGAAAAGGAATCTTTTATCCCTATCCACACGTTTCATAAAGTAAATATTTTCACTCGAGTGGAAATATTTGGCATTTATGAGGGACAAGACATCCCTGACACCGAAACGGCTCCTCTATCCTTCCCTGTCACATCATACCAATTTTCTCCATAATCTCCAACAAATCCGCAGTTGGATTCCAACTATCCATTTTTGAAAACCGGCTGGAATTCAAATCTTTACCCTAAATACTCTCTCCTTCCCTGTAACTACCCCACAGCCTCTCATCTTCTTCCTCACCATCTTCAAACCTTTGTCTCTCTCTCACTACTCCAAAATGTCTAAGAAAAACCACAAAGTCTCTCTCTCCAAAGCAACCATTGAGTTCTCTCAAAACTCGAAATTGGTTGCTAACACCTCTCCACCGGAAAACCTCAAACAAATTTACCGTCCGGTCGGAAAATTTCTGCGTCACTGTCTTGTCAGTGGTGCATTCACTCATTTCACCAAGAGTTTTTACGAACTCTTGCGTGATTTTTGGTTCTCCGCTTCTATCTCCGGAGAGAACATCGTTGCGCATGTTGGAAATCATCAAATTTCTATTTCTGTTGATGTTTTCCGCACAGCTTGCGGGTTCGACTATCTGCTCCCTGGTGAACTCCCTCAGAAGATGAAGTCTTCTGAGGAGGCAAAGACTAATCTGATCAATATCACTGGATATTGATTAGAAAAAGAAGATGACAGGGTTCCGATCTTTAAGAAGTCTCTGCTATCGAGACCATGGGCTTACTTCTTCACGCACATCATTCAATGCATCAGAGGTGACAATGGGTCTCAAAACCAGTGGAACTCAAAGCTTCAGATCTTCGTTGAAGCCCTAATCACCGGTCAGCGGATTGATTATGGAAAACTGGTTTTCAAGGATGTCAAAATGAAGCTCAAAGAGAAGGGAACTCACATTCCCTTTATTAGATTCTTCACTCTTTGCATCGCTCATGTGATGTATCATGATATGAAGATTGATTATGATTACCTCGAGGGGGATTGGTTTCATGTTCGTCCTCTATCTGATAACATCTTCTCCTTTAAAAAGGAAGATGTAAAAGATATTCCCCTCTCCTCATACAAGCTGAAGATCATTAACGATCATATTAGATCCAAAATGGATCACTCTCAGGGCAACATAACGGAGAAATCTGCCCTACAAGAAGGTTTGTCCTTTTCTCACAAGGAGGGTCTTTCAGCAACTAGTTGTCAGATAGCTGCTGATGAAAAAGAACCCACTTCAGCAGGACCTCTCTCCCTAATGAGGTGGAAAAAGAAGTTGAGAATGTTGCTCCTCTGGCAGGGAAGAAACGAGTGAAAAGATCAGCTCGTCGTCCTTCCATGCCCTCTCCCTCCTCTCTGCCCCCACTACCTGGTCCTCAGGTTCTTCATTTATTCACTCTGGAGAAGAAGAGGCCACGACTTGTAGTGATGTGGCACTTGATGATGATGATCCGGCGACAGTAGCATCATCACCATTCAGCCAGGATCCTCTAGGTACTCCCTCGAGTCCTAGAATGAGAGGATTACCATCCGAATCATTGCCAGCATCTGGGGTTGATCCTTCTCATTTTCAGTTTTGCAGTGTTTTTCTAGGAACTCCACCAACAATCGGAGTTTCTAGTCAAACAACCCTGGCTGATCACTTTTCTATTTCTCTTTCTCTTCCACCTGTTGATTTCTCAACAAGTCAGCAGCCTTTTAAACGGCAATTTATGCGTAGCTCCTCTACTGATTCATTATCAGTCGTTGTAACAAGGGGACAAACTCCACAAGCAACCTCAGTCTCTCAACAGAGGAATCCTTCAAAGGCTCCTAGCTTCCAAAACGATATAACTTACTAATTAGACTAAGCTAACACATGCGATTCTAAATACGATATATGATATACATTTAATGTTATGTTTTATGTTTTGTGACATCAAATGAACTTGGATCATTGGGTCTTAATGGGCCGAAATGAAATGAAATGAAATGGGCTTCGAAATGAAATGAAATGAAATAGGCTTGGGTTAGGCTTAATGGGCCTAGATTGGCTTAATGGCCACTAGGTTGGGCCACTTGGGCCTCATATTGGGCTTAGGTCCGATTGGATTGGGCCATGGATTGGGCTTGTGCCCAATTGGGTTCGGTTTGGGTATAAGTGGGCCAAAGGTTTGGGCTTTGGTCCAAATGGGCTTGGATACTAATGGGCCAACTAAAGTTTGGGCCCGATGGACTAAAGTAGATCGAATGGGCCAAGTACGGGCCTTGGCCCGATTAGGTATTCGGGTTTGGGTCGATCAGTTGGGTCAAGATCCGGCCTTGACCCGGTTTGACTAATGGGTCAAAATTGGTCCATTCTAGAAGTCAACATTGGTCAAATAGTCAACAAAAGTCAACATTGGTCCACTAGATTTCGACTAGGGTTTAATGTTCGGTCATGGGTTCCGGTTTAGCATAGATCTTGGTCAACGAAAGTTAAATCTATTTAGTCTAGGTCAAAAAGTCAAACATAAAAGTCAACTAGGGTTAGGGTTCGGCTAGGGTTCGGCTAGGGTTTGGTCTAGGGTTGGACGAAGGCCAAAACCCTTCGGGTTTGAGGCTAGATCAGCTAGATCGGTTCTAGGGGTTGAGATTTGTAGCTAGTTTAGGCTAGATCTATGGTTTATCACACCAAGGTTTCTAGATCTAGGACTTACGGTCGCACCTAGGATAGATATAGGGTTCGAGCAATGGATCAAGCAAGGTTTAATCACACTTATACAAATAAGTATCACATCGCATGCATACATGCACGTATACACGATCTTTCATGGCTAACCAAGACCATATGGCCTAGGGTCATGGTCTCGGGTTCAGAACAGGGTTCAAGCAAGGAAGAAAACATGGAAAACAATGGTTATTGTATCATACCTTGATCGGATTTCGAAGGGGACGAGCAAAGGGGGCTGCGGGTTTGATTTGGATCAGAAACAGACGAAGGGAGATGCTTGGGGTTACTCGGCCGAATGAAGGGAAACAAAAGGGTTAGGGTTTCAAAGGTGGTGGTGTATTTATATGAGGGATAGAAGCTAGTGTTTGAGTCTAACTAAGACTCTTTCAAATTAGATGGATAAAGGTTACAAGAGGAGGGATAAGATCAAAACAACGACTAACACCATATGGGTGTTCGACCATGATGTGGCTCACGAGAGGGAGAGGGAGGCCGGCCACAATGGTGGTCGGTCTAGACTTGGTGTCGTTTTAGAAGCTTAGTTCAATTCGAGTCACATTTAATTAGTTAAGATCGTTTATTGTTTTACCGATAAAATCATCGTTTTAGAAATGTTTTTAGCTCAAATGTGTCACCATAAGGAAAGTAATAATGTTGTGTTGACTAAAATAGTCAAACACTAATGTATGGTGTAAAAATATATAACTTGTTGTGTGTTTGGATACCAGAAATAGAAATGTCTAAAAATAAAAACTTTCTAAATAAGGAAAGTTCTAGAAATGAAATGAGATTACATACCGAAAATATCGAGTTGTCACACTCAGCCGCTCAACAAGGATCAAATTCTGCTGAATCTTCCTCTTCTATGGAGGCTCCTGAATCTAAGTGGACATCTGAACATCCAATTGAGTTAATCTTTGGAGATCCACAACAAGGAATGGTCACAAGAAGTAAGGCATCATGCAATCTATGCTTATTGTCGTGTTTGTTGGCTGCTGAAGAACCGAAAAATATTAAAGTTGCCTTAGAAAGCTTCAGCTGGATTCAAGTGATGCAGGAAGAGCTTAACCAATTTGAGGTCAACAAAGTATGGCAACTGGTGCCCCCACCAGCTGATAAGACAATAATTGGTACCAAGTGGGTGTTTAGGAATAAAATGGATGAAGATGGTGTGGTTATCCACAATAAGGCTAGACTTGTTACACAAGGATATAGACAGGAGGAAGGAATCGATTTCAATTAAACATTTTCCCCTGTAGCAAGGCTTGAGGCTATAAGAATATTTCTAGCCTACGCTGCATACAAAAACTTCAAAGTTTTTCAGATGGATCTGAAAAGTGCGTTCTTAAACGGAAAGCTGCAAGAGGAAGTTTATGTTAAGGAACCACCAGGTTTTGAAAATCCTAAGTATTTAGACTATGTGTTTAAATTGGGTAAGGCGCTGTATGGGTTGAAACAAGCTCCTCGTGCATGGTATGACACACTTTCCACTTTCCTTCTAGCAAATGATTTCACCAGGGGAAAGATTGATAAAACCTTATTCATTCGAAAAATCAAAGGTGATATCATTCTTGTTCAAATTTATGTGGATGACATAATTTTTGGTGCTACTGATGAAAAACTTTGTAGACGTTTTTCAAAACTTATGTCTACAAAGTATGAGATGAGTATGATAGGTGAATTAACTTATTTTCTTGCCTTACAAGTTAAGCAATCTAAAAATGGAATTTTTATAAATCAAGAAAAATATATCAAAGATCTGTTAAAGAAATTTGATATGAATTCATCATAATCCATGAAGACTCCAATGGCTCCTCCAAATAATCTAGATGCTGATACAACTGGGAAATCAGTTGATGTCACATTCTCCAGAGGAATCATTGGGTCTTTGCTCTATCTTACAACCAGCAGATCAGATATTATGTTTGCTACTTGCATGTGTGCTAGGTATCAAGCTGATCCCAGAGAATCTCATTTAATAGATGCTAAGCGAATTTTGAGGTACCATAAAGATACTCCAAGCCTAGGTCTTTGGAACTTCACTTCGTTTCAACAGACCTTCATTCTATCGCAACTGCTATCGCAATCAGCAACAATCCAGTTCTTCATTCTAGAACCAAACATATTGACATCATGTATCATTTTATTAGAGATCACATCGGACAAGGTTACGTGGAACTTCACTTCGTTTCAACAGACCTTCAGCTGGCTGATTTGTTTACCAAACCTTTAGATGAAAAATGTTTCAATTTTCTAATCAGCGAGCTGCGTATGTTAAATGCCTAAATCACCTGCTGAAGTACTATCAGCAACTGATAAGTTCACCTTGTCATTTAGTACAATCAGCTGGCTAAAACCGTTTGAATTTATCAATCAGCTGAAAAATACATCTCAAAATGATACTTGTCAAGTTTTATAAGTTAAAATGGTTGGTTTTCTAATTCTAAGAAAAGGAAACTTTTATCCATATCCACACGTTTCATAAAGTAAGTATTTTCACTCGAGTGGAAATATTTGGCATTTATGAGGGACAAGACATCCCTGACACCGAAACGGCTCCTCTATCCTTCCCTGTCACATCATACCAATTTTCTCCATAATCTCCAACAAATCCGCAGTTGGATTCCAACTATCCATTTTTGAAAACCGGCTGGAATTCAAATCTTTACCCTAAATACTCTCTCCTTCCCTGTAAATACCCCATCGCCTCTCATCTTCTTCCTCACCATCTTCAAACCTTTGTCTTTCTCTCACTACTCCAAAATGTCTAAGAAAAACCACAAAGTCTCTCTCTCCAAAGCAACCATTGAGTTCTCTCAAAACTCGAAATTGGTTGCTAACACCTCTCCACCGGAAAACCTCAAACAAATTTACCGTCCGGTCGGAAAATTTCTGCGTCACTGTCTTGTCAGTGGTGCATTCACTCATTTCACCAAGAGTTTTTACGAACTCTTACGTGATTTTTGGTTCTCCGCTTCTATCTCCGGAGAGAACATCGTTGCGCAAGTTGGAAATCATCAAATTTCTATTTCTGTTGATGTTTTCCGCACAGCTTGCGGGTTCGACTATCTGCTCCCTGGTGAACTCCCTCAGAAGATGAAGTCTTCTGAGGAGGCAAAGACTAGTCTGATCAATATCACTGGATATCGATTAGAAAAAGAAGATGACAGGGTTCCAATCTTTAAGAAGTCTCTGCTATCGAGACCATGGGCTTACTTCTTCACGCACATCATTCAGTGCATCAGAGGTGACAATAGGTCTCAAAACCAGTGGAACTCAAAGCTTCAGATCTTCGTTGAAGCCCTAATCACCGGTCAGCGGATTGATTATGGAAAACTGGTTTTCAAGGATGTCAAAACGAAGCTCAAAGAGAAGGGAACTCACATTCCCTTTATTAATTTCTTCACTCTTTGCATCGCTCATGTGATGTATCATGATCTGAAGATTGATTACGATGACCTCGAGGGGGATTGGTTTCATGTTCGTCCTCTATCTGATAACATCTTCTCCTCTAAAAAGGAAGATGTAAAAGATATTCCCCTCTCCTCATACAAGCTGAAGATCATTAACGATCATATTAGATCCAAAATGGATCACTCTCAGGGCAACATAACGGAGAAATCTGCCCTACAAGAAGGTATGTCCTTTTCTCACAAGGAGGGTCTTTCAGCAACTAGTTGTCAGATAGCTGCTGATGAAAAAGAACCCACTTCAACAGGGACCTCTCTCCCTAATGAGGTGGAAAAAGAAGTTGAGAATGTTGCTCCTCTGACAGGGAAGAAACGAGTGAAAAGATCAGCTCTTCGTCCTTCCATGTCTGCCCCCACTACCTGGTCCTCAGGTTCTTCATTTCTTCACTCTGGAGAAGAAGAGGCCACGACTTGTAGTGATGTGGCACTTGATGATGCTGATCTGGCGACAGTAGCATCATCACCATTCAGCCAGGATCCTCTAGGTACTCCCTCGAGTCCTAGAATGAGAGGATTACCATCCGAATCATTGCCAGCATCTGGGGTTGATCCTTCTGATTTTCAGTTTTGCAGTGTTTTTCTAGGAACTCCACCAACAATCGGAGTTTCTAGTCAAACAACCCTGGCTGATCACTTTTCTATTTCTCTTTCTCTTCCACCTGTTGATTTCTCAACAAGTCAGCAGCCTTTTAAACGGCAATTTCTGCGTAGCTCCTCTACTGATTCATTATCAGTCGTTGTAACAAGGGGACAAACTCCACAAGCAACCTCGGTCTCTCAACAGACTGCTGGTGAAGTTTTTGGCTCATCCCAAGCCACCCGTTAGTCAGCTGCACACACACCACCATAAACCTCCTCATCACTTCCCGAGTCATCAGTTGACGATAGATTGACTGGAAACCAAGTCATTCTTGAAACTGTTCTTTCTGTATCCCACAATGTTACCAGCTTACACCCGCTGGAGATCGAGGAAACCACCACCGCCAATGATGAGACAACTGTAGACCCAGTTGTTACTGAGGCAACCACCCAAGCTGCCAGTGATCGCGAAAGTATTCGCCAACTGAGCTGTGAGGCAGCTGATAAACTACCCAGAGGAACTCTTCCTCAAGTCTCTATGCCAGATCAGCCGACTAGTGAGAATGAAGTACAAGGTAATCAAACAACATTTGCTATAATGTTTGATTCTGCTGATGAACCCATTATGCCCTATTACTCGTCTTCTGACGAGACAGCAGATGAACCTTGGCTTCAATTTGATTTGACAGCTGATTTCGTCCCTTCTGACAGAAACCCAGAAGTTTCAGCTGGAGCCAACTCACCCCCCCAAAGTTTCTGAACATCCCATAGGAGCTCTTCCTCCTAACTCAGGAACACCCACTCCCAGAGCTGAGGTTGCCCTCTCAGCTGGAGACATACCGGACGCCTCTCCCCAAATAGTCCGTCTCCCATGCTGAATCCAGCAAAGCTGGAGGAAGCATTCCAACAGCATACCAACCATTAATTATATATAATTAAATATATAATTATACGTGTTCAAAATTTTCCAACAATCCCCCACATGAATAGAGATCGATCGAAAACACAACAAAATTTCGATAAATGTTCAACTGTTTAGTCTTGCAAAGGATAGGTAGGTGTTGGCCTTTGAACCTTCCCTTAAGAAGCACACAAGACTAGTAGTCAGTAGACGCGATGTCCTTGAACTGAACCGCCTTTTGTGTAGACGACAGTATACATTCTCACAAGACTCTCCCTAGCTTGTTCATATCCTCTTATCGTGCTCGTCTTGGTCATGGACACTGCCTGGTTCTGCGAGAACTACAAAGAATTGTGCCCCAAAAATTCCATTCGAAGCGACCCCACTTCTCCCTCACATAGGTGATTCTCTACAACGAATCATTAAAAGCCGCAGTGCTTATCCTCATTGTCACTGAACTAGGAATGGACTAGGAAGTAGTACAATTTACTCCCTTTAAAGAATGTTTGGAGGAATTCCGTTACCCCCACAGTGACATTCCTTCGTTTATATAATTAGGTTGTCCTATTGAACCTAGATCTTGGGATCTCTAGTCAACTAGGTTAGGTTTCCTTCGCATAAACTTTATCCCAAGGGCTTTAGTCCCATTCCATTATAACTGACTCTCTATTTAAGCCTTTTCATAAGTGGATCCGCGATGTTATCAAGATAGTTAATCTTGATAACTTCCATTGAGAGTAGCTATCATATCGTATTATGTCTTACTATTATACATTGTACACTTGACTTATGTAAATGTAAGACAACGATATATGTCAATTTATACATCAATTATTTTGAATATCTTCCTTAATTGATGTAACTTTAGGGAGATGAATGAATACCTTAGCAAGGTACCCCCACATTCGTAGGTATTTATAAGACGGTTTTCATTCAAACCAAAATTCGTACGATGTTTCATCTATCCTTCACAAGGTATCTTGTATAAAAGATAAGTAGTCGATACACGACATACCCCCACATTTGTACAACTTAGTAAATCAATTGCTTCAATTTTACTTTTCATTGAGTAAACTTAACAATATAATTTAATTCGTACATATCACTATGTAGTACAATCATCAATATACATTATGATTTACTTGTGACCACTTTTAGTAGAAGTTGATTTCAAATCACAGACTTTTGTATGAATCATATCAAAGAGTTTGGTTATTTCTTTCAACCAAATGCAAGAATGATTTTGTCAATTTGTAACATTTGTGACTTTTAATCAATGTGGAATGTTGGTTGAATGCAATTTAATTTATTTAAACAACATATTTAATGGCATAATCAACCATGTTAAATATTTACCAACTCAAAATAAATGAACAACTTTATTAGCATTTTATCAAAATAGCGGTTACAATTTGTCACATTTAATTTAACATTTTTACCAACACCAATTACACATTTTGATAATACAATATTATCGCATTCAATCACAACCCGAAAACAAATTTGGTGAGCAACCATCCGATCACAAGATTATTACGAATCCCCGGAACATACACAATATTGCTCAACATGACATCATTTCCGAAAGTCATCCTTAAGATAACATTTTCTTCACCTTTGATATATGTGGTAGCCGAGTTTCCCAAAAAAAGTTTTTACTCATTTTACAACATCTTTGAAAATGATATACATACTTTTATCGAAACACACATGATGGGTAGCACCCGTATCGACATACCATCCATTTGAATCGGTTCCCACCAAATTTACTTCTGACAAATCGGAAATCATGGCCGCAATATGCACATCTTCATGTACATTTCCATGTTAGGCATTTGTCACAACATTTGTCATTTTTATCAAATAAAAAATGCAAATTTGACCAACAAGCCTCAACAATCAAAATGTTTCAATTAGAAGTGAGATATATTTCAAGTATCGTCTTATCAAGAATCAACTCAAGAAGCCAAACACAATCTTGTATGTTACTCACTAATTTAAAATAACATTTTTCCCAAGTCTCGCAATTTGAAAGTAAAATTATAGATGCCAAAGCAATCCATAGATATAAAATCCGAAAAATTTAACTTTTACCAAATTTGAGAAAATTCAAGTAACCAAAGTTATCTTGGAATCTTAAAACAACAAAACCTTTTTATTTCCAAAATCTTATAATTTCCAAATATATCACACTATGAGACTATATTTAAGAAACCAAAGTAATCTTGATACGTATAAAATGGAAATTAAAAATTTTCAAAGAAAAATCTCTACAATTCAAGAGAACAATAATAATGTGAAACTTCAATTCAAACATTCAATTTCCAAATAGTCTCACAAATTGAAACCATATGTCAAGAAGCCAAAGCTACCTTGACATGCATAAAATGGAAATAACATGAACGAATGTACTTTTCTTAAATTCAAAATTTTGAAAATCATAAAGTAAACTCTCACAAGATTGAGAATAAATTCAAGATGCCAAGGCAATCTTGATAACTAAAAGTTATAAAATTTTAAAACCAAAGATTCAAGTACATTTTCTCACTATATGATATTAAATTCAAGAAACCCAAGTTATCTTGATACTTGAAACAAAATAAATCAAAACATTTATATCCAATAAACTTCTAATTTCAAAATATCTCACACAATGAGACTATATTCAAGATACCAAAGTAATCTTGATATGTAATAAAATGGAAATTACGAAAAGTTTATAAAATGTTTTCTCAAACAAATTCTTTATAATTGAAGAATAACGACAATACTATGAAATATAAATCCAAAATATTTGATTTCCAGATAGTCTCACAAATTGAAACCATATGTCAAGAAGCCAAAGCTACCTTGAGATGAAGAAAATGGAAATCAAAATCACTTACAAACCAATGTAATTTTTGATATTTTAATAATCAACAAATTTGACAATGATATACAAATGTTTGTAAGATTTATTTCAAGTATCATCTCTAATGATAATCAACTCAAGAAGTCTATGACTATCTTGAACCTTACAAACAAATATGATTGCAAAACTTATAATTAACAACAATAATTCTTACAATTATAAATTTTAAATCCAAAATTGTTTTAAAACGATTTATCAAGTTATTATACCTTTAAAAATTTTATTTAATAAACTTTAAATCTAAAAATTTGATTTAACAATTTAAACAAAACAAAATTGGAAATTTTCTAAAAACTCAATTGAACCTTTTGTTCTATATAAACGTTTCAATCACTACTTTTTTCGAATCTATGCTACTAACAAGAAAAATCCAAAAAAATGTATTTTCCAACCGGTACTAGTAAGAGAGGAAAAATCTATTTTAAGTTTGTAGGAGCTAATATCAATTTTCATTAACAAAATACAATACAATCGGGAATGACTAAAAACAAATACTAGACTGAAACAAGAATATGCAGAAACAAAGAAGAAACAAGTTTTGGTTGAGTCTCGTGAAATTCACGATCCCCTTAAAATATATTCGTTGTCTATTTCCCAGGGTAAAACAAACGAGTAGTTTTACACTACCGGATATAATCCAACCCAGAACACTAATCGAAAGTTCTTGTGTTTAAGGATCACTAAAAATTGGAGAGAAAATTGTGTGATGCTTGTAAGTGGGTGTAGACAACTTGCGAATGTGTGTTGGTGTTGTCAAGAATATATCTACAAATGAACCTAAACTATTCTATTTATAATATAAATGGTCCAAAGGTCTAATGACACACATTAATGCCATTATCTGAATTCAACACAATTCATTATAAAGAAATGAAACCACTAATTCAAATTTACTTTAATGACCAACATTAAAATATAAATATTATTATCAATATTATTATTTGAATACTTCTACTAAATCAAGTGACAAAATACTGAGTGGCAAAAAAACGAACCCCCATGAAACCCGGGAGACGAGTGTAGATAGGTTCAAGTTTCCACTAGTTCATTTGTTTGATTTTTTTGTTCCGTACACCCCACTTTAAGAGTCAATATCTCATTCACCGTAACTATATTTTGGACATTCCAACCATTAATTATATATAATTAAATATATAATTATATGTGTCCAAAATGTTCTAACAGAATCACTCAATTTGAAGTTAAAATGAGAAAGTTATGCTTGTTATGAAGGTTGAATTGTGGGTGACAAAGTGCTAGACGAGTTTCTTACTTTAGAGAGAATTTCTTGGCTTGATTAAAAAGCTGCTAGTGTCCAATGAGAGGGAGGGAAGAGTATTGTTAGGACTTATTTGTATTGTATTCAATAGTCTAGGGGCTAGTTATGTCGCATTGTATAAGTGTTAACTAGCCATTAGTGTTAAGCTAGACAATTAGTGTTAGAGTATAAATAGTTCAATCTTATTCACTAATTGTAACTTTGCCACGCTAATCATACCTACTTGTATTGTTCATCCTCTCCCTTCTCTCTAGTTTCTCACTCTAAAAACCCTCATTCTTCACTCTCAAGTTACTCACAAAATCATGATCAAAGGCTAAACTATGGATTGAAAGGTTAAACTATAACCTACAATTGGTATCAGAGCATAATCCTTCAAGGAATAGATCCAAATTCGAGTTAAGTTATCCATTTTTGAAAAATTTTGAAAATTTTTGAGAAAGGTTGTGAAATTTAATTGTCAAAATTTTGTTAGAAATCGATGTTTTGATTGGATATTCGTGTTTCTCCATTTATTCTAAGCACTTTAGAATCAAATTCAGATTGATTCCATCAACTATTGATCTCAGTTTCGTGATTTTTGTGAAAAAACTTAAAAACTCAAAAAATCTACTGTATATTTGAAAATGAAGCCTGATTTGATTCGTTTTGAGGAATATTATTGCATCAAACTGTTAGAAAAGTGATTTCTAACGTTTTGGGATTTAAATAATTGATTTTGGTTAAGAATTGAAAAATCTAGGATCAAAATTATTGAGTTTTTGAAGAAAGTTACGTACCTGATCTTCGTTAAAGATCTCGGCTCGATGGTGGTTCTCGGCTCCAACAATACTGTTCCCGACTTCAGCTCGAATTGATAAGTTTTCGGCTTCGGCAATTGATATATATATTGTTCCCGGTTTTTGATTTGTTCCGACTCGAATCGAACGTTCAAGGATCCCGACTTCGGCTCGAATTGATAAGTGTTCGGCTTCAGCAATTGATAGTTCCCGGTGTTGGAAATGGTGTCCAACGTCAACAAATAAACTGTTTGACTTGGTCAACGTAAATTAAAGTCCTACTGGGGTTGCTCTTGGGGCGCAACCGAACACGAGAATAAACGAACCGGGCTTTGATTAATTGTATAATCAAATGTGTAACGGGCTAAATGGACTGAATAAGTTAATGGGTAATTAACTAGTTATTCAAGTGGGCTTTAGTTTAATTAATAGTTTAATTAAATGGAAACGGGCTTGGGCTATTTGAGTCCAACTCAAATAAGGAAACGTTTCCTTGGCGAAAACTATATATAGGGTGCATGGGGTATTGACCTAAACACACAATCTTCTTGGCTTGCACCCTATTCGGCCGCCCTCTCCCTCTCTTCGGTCGCCTACTGTCGACGAAGAACCACTGCCGGCCGTCGTACCGCCGCCATAGTGCCGCCGCCGTACCGCCGCCGAAATAGTTTTCGGTGGTGTTTCGTTTGGGTTTTCTCAAGGGTACTTTACACGACATTGTGGTGTATTGTCTCGTTCGTTGTCAACCTCGAGTGTGATCAAGTAGAGGGGTTCTAATTTGAATCCTAGTTCTTGACGAAGTTCTGGCTCGAACAAGATCGCAAGGATTCGCATCACCAAGTGTTGCCAATGTAAGTGATTTATTTATTTTATTCATAGCTACCTTAGACTCGTAGATCTAAACGATCCTTTATCGTTTCGTCGTTTATCGTTATGATTTGTTCGTAAATTCCGCAACGAACAAAGTGTCGGTAAATTGGTACGAAACCCAACAGTGGTATCAGAGCGTTGTTCTACGAATCTAAGTGTGTTAGATCCGAAATTCAAAAAGGGAAAAAGTTTTTTTTTGTTTTTGTTTATTTCGGAATTTCCGAAATTCGGAAATTAATAAATAAATAAATATATTTTAATTTGTAAAATTGTTTTAAATTAAAATATGGTAAGTGGATAATTTTAAAAGGGTTTAAAATTATCAAGATATTTTTCCATAATTATCTTGCCTATTATTTAAAATTAGATTAAATAAAAGACTGTATTTATATTTTAAAATTTCGGTTTTATATATAAATATATACTTATTTAATGTTTTAAATAAATCAAAATTTATTATACATGTATATATATTTTCGGATATATATATAGATGTATTTGAATAAAAGATTTGAATAAGATAATATTTATATATATAATCGGTATATATATATATATATATTTATATAAATTGCTTTGGTAAATATATAGATAATTATTTAAAATGAGTTTTTAAATAAAGATATCAAATTTAAAATAGGGATATACACAAAGTGTGTATATCCGAATTTTTAATAAAAATTTTAAGGGTTTCGGATTTTCTATAATTATTTAGATTTGATTTTGTATTTATATAATGTAATATAAAATATCTCCAAAGAGATAAAATCTTGAATCAAGAATATAATTATAATATATATTAGATATATATATATATATGTAAATTAATAGTGTAATTTAATATATATATGTATATATTTTTCGAAAATTCGAAATTCCCATATATATATCAAAATAGTTTTGATATATTCCTCCGTTATAATATTATGTAAATAAAAGTATATTTAGATATTATAATAAGATATAATTAATTAATTATTAAAAGGCGCGTCCTCGCATTTTAATGGAATTAAAAGAATTATATATATTACTTTAGTTGAGATAAATTAAAGGTTTAATTTGGCATATAATAAAAGTTTATATATGTATCACTAAAGTAATTACATTAAACAAAACTTCCCGTTTGATGTTAAATGTGAAAGATTGTGCTCTCCATGAGAGACACGCACTCGAGGCATAATCTGATTAACGAAGCGCGTGCAATTGAGCCGGTACGTTAATTTTGAGATTATACTTATGAGTGAAGAGATTCTCGCGATACCCAAGCGAACTTGAGCCGGGAATCTTCGTGAGTGCTTTCATGGTAGATTCACCGTCAAATTCATGATCCACGGTATCCCTGTCATGAATTATGTGATGAGCATAGAATCGAGAATAACATGCCATTTTAAAAGTTTAAAATGAATCTAAAAGATCTAGGGATTTCATGGTGATTGAAATTAACAATAGTATGTTTCCTTATGAAATTATTCGGTGTGAATTACGGCATCCCTCTTCACATCAAATAACGTAATGTTGGATCCTAGCCTTAATTTGATTATTGGGTAAATAATGTTAAGGATTATCTAATAAATAAACTAACAAAGAAATTGTCTTCTTTGTAGATGTCAAATCCTCAAAACAACAACAACAATCAAAATCTTCCACCACCTCCTCCACTTCCACCACTTTTCTATGGATCGTCCATAACCAAAATTTCACGTCGTGGTAGAAACACGGACTTGGATTTTGTGGAATATATGGACAACACTCGAGCTGTTCATAAAAACCTAAAACTCATTAAGACATGTAAAATGCAAGAAGGGGAACCGGTACGTAGCTTCATCAAAAGGATGAAAGGATACGCAAATAATTCAGAAAGTCTGGGTTTAACTCTCAATAGGAAGTTAGTTGTTGATATGATGTTATACAAACTAACTCCTAAGTTTTCCTCATACGTATTGGATTACGAGAGGAACAAGAGAGATCTTACAAGCTTAGAGTTATGCAAAGAATTGATGGTTGTCGAAAGAAACCTGTTATTTGCGTGTGACTGCAGTTTTGTAACTCCCGCCTTGAACATTGAATCAAATGATGCTATAAGAGATCTATCTTCTATTCCAAATAGGAAGAGAAAAGCTAATGAGGGGTCTGCCCCAAATAAGCTCAAAAGAACTTCTTTGATAGCATCCAAAGATTCAATATGTTTTTACTGTAATGAGAAGGGCCACTGGAAAAGAAGTTGCCCAAAGTACTTGGATGATCTGAAGAATCAGAAAGTCCAAAAGTCTGGACCATCAGGTACTTTTATGATCGAACTTCATAGTACTTCCATGTCTAGTTCTTGGGTTCTTGATACAGGGTGTGGTACTCACATTTGCACTGATATGCAGGGACTAAAGAATAGTAGGAAGCTGAAGCATGGTGAGCTGAATCTAATCATGGGAAACAGAGTCTCGGCTGCTGTCACCAAGATTGGGGATTTTGAGCTCATGCTTAGTAGTGATAGTTCGATTACTTTATTAGATGTTTGTTATTCGCCTTGTATGGCACGAAACATTATTTCATTTTATGCGTTGTTTAAGGATGGTTTTACTTTTAGTTTTGATAATAAAAATGGTTCTATTTTAGTTCATAAAAATGATGTTTTTATATTCAAAGTTATTCCTTGTTCTGGCATATATGAAAGTGTTGTTTGCGTTAACAATAGAAATCTAATATTGAATGTTGATTCGTCCAAAGGTGTATTGGATAAATCATGTCTATGGCATTGTCGCTTAGGCCACATAAACAAGAAAAGAATCGCCAAACTCCAAAAGGATGGAGTGTTGGAATCATTTGACCTCAAATCGAATGATGTGTGCGAATCTTGTTTACTTGGCAAGATGACAAAAAGCGCCATTCACAGGGACTTGTGAAAGAGGCAAAGACTTATTGGATCTTGTACACACTGACGTGTGTGGACCATTCAAGTCAAGCACTAGACATGGTGAAAGATACTTCGTCACATTTACTGATGATTTCAGTAGATATGGTTATGTTTATTTGATTAAACATAAGTCAGAAACTTTTGAAACGTTCAAAGTGTTTCAAAACGAAGTAGAGAATCAATTGGGAAAAAGGATTAAGATGCTCCGCTCTGACAGGGGTGGAGAGTATCTTAGTCAAGAGGTCATGGATCATCTAAAGAGTTGTGGAATAGTATCCCAACTCTCACCTCCTAGAAACTCCACAACTAAATGGAGTGTCTGAAAGGAGAAATCGAACATTGTTAGATATGGTTCGATCGATGATGAGTCGTGCAACTCTTCCAGTGAGCTTCTGGGGTTACGCCCTAGAAACAGCAGCTCATATCTTGAACCTTGTACCAACTAAGAAGGTTTCCAAGACACCCTCTGAAATGTGGACAGGGAATCCTCCCTCGCTCCGACATTTGAAAATCTGGGGTTGTGAGGTTTACGTGGGACACGAAACTCATGACAAACTGGAAAGAAAATCAGAGAAGTGTCATTTCATTGGCTACCCTCGCCAGTCTTTTGGATATCGGTTTTACAAACCGACTGAGAACAAAGTGTTCATAGCTCGAAGAGGATTCTTTCTTGAGAGAGAGCTATTATCCAAAGAAACTAGTGGGAGCAAAATTGATCTTGAAGAGTCTCAAGAGCCAACCAATGAAATTGAATCGGAACCTTTAGTTGACACTAGTACTCAACCTGAGGATGAGACTCCTGTTGAACAAAATGATATAACTCCTACCATTCCACGTAGATCCTCTAGAGTTGTTCGCCCTCCTGAGCATCTTGGTGATTATTATGAATACCATATTGCTGAAGGCGATGCATCGACTGATAATGGTTTACCAGTTGATGATGATGAGCCATCAAACTATAAGGAAGCTATGGAAGGCCTTGAGGCCGATAAATGGAAAGAGGCTATGGAGAGCGAGATTCAGTCCATGTATGACAATCAAGTATGGAACTTGGTTGACTTTACACCTAGCATTAAAACCGTTGGGTGTAAATGGATCTTCAAGAAGAAGACAGACATGGATGGGAATGTGCACACTTATAAGGCTAGGCTGGTTGCAAAAGGTTATACTCAAACTCATGGGATTGATTATGATGAAACCTTTTCACCAGTAGCCAAGATAAAGTCTATAAGGATATTGCTTGCAATAGCTGCATTTCATGACTATGAAATTTGGCAGATGGATGTGAAAACTGCTTTCCTAAACGGAGAGTTAACTGAGGATGTCTATATGGCACAACCAGAAGGTTTTATCCACAAACAACATCCTAAGAGAGTGTGTAAGCTTGAGAAATCCATCTATGGATTGAAACAAGCATCTCGAAGTTGGAATCTTTGCTTTCACGAAAGATTCAAACAGTTTGGATTTTCGAGAAGCGAAGATGAGTCCTGTGTTTATATCAAAACTAGTGGGAGCACTGTAGTCTTCCTAGTATTATATGTGGATGACATATTGCTCATTGGCAACCACATTCCTACACTGCAAGATGTGAAGTCTTGGTTGGGAAAGTGTTTTGCAATGAAGGATCTAGGAGATGCAGCGTACATACTTGGAATCAAGATATACAGAGATAGAGAAAAACGTCTAATAGGATTAAGCCAGAGTACATACTTAGACAAGATATTGAAGAGGTTTCATATGCTTGAGTCTAAGAAAGGTTATTTACCAATGAACCATGGCATAATTTTGACTAAAAGTCAATGTCCCAGCACTGAGTTAGAGCGGGATAAGATGAGTCGAATCCCATATGCTTCGGCTATAGGATCGATCATGTATGCCATGATATGTACTCGTCCTGATGTTTCATATGCTTTGAGCATGGTGAGTCGATATCAGGACAACCCTGGCAATAATCATTGGATAGCGGTGAAATCGATTCTCAAGTACCTAAGGAGAACAAAAGATATGTTCTTAGTGTATGGTGGGAAAGACGAATTGAAAGTGGAAGGTTATTGTGACGCGAGTTTCCAAACGGATAGAGATGACTCGTGCTCACAATCTGGGTGGGTATTCTTATTGAATGGAGGAGCTGTCACTTGGAAGAGTTCCAAGCAGAAGTCAGTTGCTGATTCCACATGTGAATCTGAGTATATTGCTGCTAGTGAAGCAGCAAAAGAGGCCACATGGTTAAATAATTTCATAGGTGACCTTGGTGTTGTAACAAGCATCAAGGACGCAGTGAAAATCTACTGTGATAATGAAGGTGCAGTCGCCCTGACTAAAGAATCCAAGGATCACAGTCGAACCAGGCATATACTCAGAATGTATCACTATGTGCGAAACCGTGTTGAGGAAGGGGACATCATCGTGACTAGGGTATCATCAGATGAGAATCCGGCTGATCCATTCACAAAGCCACTAAGTCGATCCAAGCATGATGAACATGCTAGGACGATAGGAATGAGATTTCAAAGTGACTTGTACTAGTTTATTTATTGAAACTGTATTACAAATATTAAATTGTATGAATGGATGATTTATTTATGGTGATTAAATAATTTGTAAGTGTTCTATCATTCATATAGTATTTAAATTTGTGTTTCATTTTTGCATGTTTAGAACAAATTCCAAAGTGATCTAAGAGATCATTTAAACGTCCACAGTCGATCGTTCTCATGGGAATGAGAAGTGAATTAAGATGTCATGGAGAGGTAGTAGACTGTTCATAGAGATTGAACATTGCATAGAGATTGCTGCTACTCTCATGAGCATTTAAATGGAGATTTTAAATGTTGGACCAACCCATGCTCAGAGTATTACCTCATGGACAAATTCAAAGGTAATAGTGAGACGGTAATATCATATAGGTCTTAAAACCTAGATACATTAGTCTCCTAGTGAGAGTTCGTGATGCATTGGTTTGCTCCAACGCTATTCGTAATTGGTAGCTATACAGAGTACTTCCATGTGTCATGTGACGATTATGGCAGAGACAATGTAAGTCGAAGTTTATTCACTCCTTCTTTCAAAAGTATGAAAGAAGAGATATCTTTGGGCCCCCTGTTGATTTGATGTGACAAATTAAAACCTGCGCAGGTCATGACTAAATTGAAAGTTCAATTAGTAGTCTTAATCAGTCATCATAAATCTCGATCAGGAAACATAGTCGTGACTAGAGATTGACAATTGTCCGTGTCTCTAGTTAACGGGATATCGCGAGGTGAAGGACATATGATCACTTATCTTAGGAACTGTATTCTGATAAGATTCAGAGTTCAGCAGTTGCATTATTTGCACACTTTAAAAGTATGCTTGACAAACATTTATAGTTGATGAGATGTCCAAGTGGGAGACTATTGGAAATGGTGTCCAACGTCATCAAATAAACGGTTTGACTTGGTCAACGTAAATTAAAGTCCTACTGGGGTTGCTCTTGGGGCGCAACCGAACACGAGAATAAACGAACCGGGCTTTGATTAATTGTATAACCAAATGTGTAACGGGCTAAATGGACTGAATAAGTTAATGGGTAATTAACTAGTTATTCAAGTGGGCTTTAGTTTAATTAATAGTTTAATTAAATGGAAACGGGCTTGGGCTATTTGAGTCCAACTCAAATAAGGAAACGTTTCCTTGGCGAAAACTATATATAGGGTGCATGGGGTATTGACCTAAACACACAATCTTCTTGGCTTGCACCCTATTCGGCCGCCCTCTCCATCTCTTCGGTCGACTACTGTCGACGAATAACCACTGCCGGCCGTCGTACCGCCGCCATAGTGCCGCCGCCGTACCGCCGCCGAAATAGTTTTCGGTGGTGTTTCGTTTGGGTTTTCTCAAGGGTACTTTACACTACATTGTGGTGTATTGTCTCGTTCGTTGTCAACCTCGAGTGTGATCAAGTAGAGGGGTTCTAATTTGAATCCTAGTTCTTGACGAAGTTCTGGCTCGAACAAGATCGCAAGGATTCGCATCACCAAGTGTTGCCAATGTAAGTGATTTATTTATTTTATTCATAGCTACCTTAGACTCGTAGATCTAAACGATCCTTTATCGTTTCGTCGTTTATCGTTATGATTTGTTCGTAAATTCCGCAACGAACAAAGTGTCGGTAAATTGGTACGAAACCCAACACCCGGCTCAATTCCAGATAGTTCTCGGCAATTGATTCGATCATAAATTGAATCCGACTAAAACGATTTTCAAAAGCAATTCCGAAGCAATTTCTGTTTGATTCGGTCAGCAATTTCAGTTTGATTCCAAAAGCAATTCCTATCGTACCTGCTTCCGAACTCGGAATATTGATCCCGTCAAAATCCATCTAAGCCCAAAACTGATTTTGGTGATACTAGCCCAATAACCAAAATCATCATACCAGCCCAAATTCAAATACAGATCACATATTGGCTTCTCAAAATCTCGATATAAACTTCAATCTCAGCCCAACAATTATTTTGACCCATACTTGTTTTTCAGCCCACAGATTTAATCTCATTTAATTCAAGAATATTGAATTCAACCCGTAAACATTTTTTTTAAAACCAAACCCGATAAGTTCTCAACATTTTAAATTTAAAAAAAAGCACTTTTAGTTTTAGTTTTCATTTTTTCTTTTAGGATCTTAAATGAAAATTTTCACTTTTTAAACACGAGAACTTTTACCCAAACCAGAAAATTCTTCGAATTTTTACATTTCTCGACTCAAAACTATTAAACTTTTTACACTTCGAGATCTTATACTTTCAAACCCGAGAACCTGATTAACACGAGATCTTCTACATTTCAACACGAGAACTCAATCAACACTACTAAATCGCAAAAATGGCAAGAGCTAATGCAGAGGGTTCTGAGAGATTCAATGAAGAAGCCAACAAGGAAATTGAGATAATCAGTTCTCTTTTACCAAATTATGATAATCCCACTGAACTGAGGGATGAGCTGGTTGTTCCACAAAATGATGAAAATAAGGTACACTCTTCTTCCTTTGATTCTTTTCTATCTGAGTCAGACACTGATGAATCAGAAAATTCCTTGTTTGATGAAAATCTTTTACTTAAAATTGATGAGAAACCTGAGTTGACAAAACAAATTACTGTTTTAGAATCTGAAAAAACACAACTTTTAAATGATTTAAGCTAATGTTATCTTCAATTAACACAAATGCAAACTTTTGAACAAATAAACAAGGAATTACAAAATCAGTTGTCTATGTCACAATCTGTTTTTCAATTTAAAATATCTGAATTACAAGAAAGTTTACAACAATAAGTAAGCACAAATAATACTTCAAATGCACAAATCACTAATTTAAAAGCAGAAAATATGACTTTTCGTCGTCAACTTGAAACACTTTTTCCTCAAGTCAATCAAAATAACACTTCAAATCACAAAACACAAGAGTTACAACAACAGTTTTCATCCTTTCATGTTGCTCACACCAGTGAGGTCAATCGACTAAATCAAATTATCAATGAAAAAAATCTTAAATTATCAAACCTTAAAAACATGAAAACGGTGTCAAGTGAGAACGACGACTCCAAGAAGCTGATCAATGACTTGGCGATTCAACTACATAGAGAGCAAACATAGATAAAGGCCGCAAACATCAAGATGAAAGACTACCAAGATCAGTTGAAGACGGCTGACATCGAAATTCAAAAATTAAATGAACAAATTAAAGTAGTTACCAAAACATTTAAAAAGGAAATCGATGACCAATCATCCATAATACACAGCCTCACACTCAAAAAGGAAAATGTCGAAGAACACATCAAAAAACTGGAGCAGATGATTGTGAAAGCCGGTCATACTGAACAAACAATCAATTTCAATGAACCAAAAGAGTTCAGATCCTACAAATCAAAAGCGGGTCTCAGAGCAGAGAATCCTCGTTATCTGGAAAAAGTTGTCGATGTTCTTCCTACATTGTACAACTACAACTACATGAACTTGGGAATCTGGCAAAGCTTCCTTCATATGCCAGATGAAGAAGTAGAAATTGAAAAGTTCAACAGAGAAAAGGAAAAATATGCTCAAATTAGCTTCAATTATGATACCTTAAACTCAACATATGACAAGAAGAAAGCTAAATTTGAACACAATGAATATTTCCCAATCATCACACCAGCAGAATTTTCCATTCCAGATAATGAAGTTTTAAAACAAATCATCGAACCCAAACTTTATGTTCCACCATTGATTTTAGAAAACAAAATTGTTCAACTTGAATATGAAATTGATGAAACCCACAAAGCTTTTGATAAGAAAAGGAAGATCTTCAAACTAAGATCCATAAATTAGAGGACACCATTTTAGAATTGAAACTGATCAAAACTGACAAAAATGTTTCTCAAAATTCTAAATCCTCTTTACTAGGACCGGCACTTGTTAATCATGTACCAATCATCTTGAGGAGAAACTCTAATGCACCTGTCTTAAATGCTTCCAATAGTAAATTAGAGTCTCAGAGTTAGAAGTTCAAGAAGCCCAATGGAGTCACAAGAGCCAAGAAGTCCGAGAAGTCTATTCAGACTGGACCTAGTATGCTTAAGAAGCCCAGCCTGCTTAAGAAGTCTAGTACTCGTACGTCTGTAGTTTCTTCTTTTTCTGTTCAAAATAAATGTAATAACTCTAATTGTGTGAAACTATCTTAACGGCTTTTAGAACTGATTATGATTCTACTGTTTATCGTCATGTCCGATACTCTCCTGATTTTGGTGATGTGTATGTTAAAACTGACAAATATAGAACAAAAAGTTTTTTTGATAAAATTACAAAGAAACAGATAACTCAAACTGATAAACGTTTTTTTGTACGACTTGATGCACCTTGCAGTATTCATAAGAACATAGTATATCATAAATCTTGTAAACTTATAAACACATGCAAAACGTGATATCCATATCAATGCAAATCATACGTCACTGAACAAGCAAAATCAAATCAAAAGATTTGATCATCTCCAATTTTCAAACAACCGAAATTTTTTTCCAAAAACCCACAACCTCTGATACCCACTCGTTCTCTCGTCACAAATCTTCTCGAGGAAATTCCGCACCTAAGCCAAAATCTTCAGGTTCCTCAAAATGCGACAACAAACTACCCACCAAATCTTCAACGTTTGTAAAATATAACTGGATCAAAAATTAAAACTCTCATTGGATTATTCAATCCTCTGAAAAATATTTAAAATGGGTCATTAAATCCACAACTTCTGAACTGCCTCCTTGCAGTTCTCCAAAGCTCTAATTTCATCATAAAATAATTCTACATAAAACATCAGTCCCTAATCGTTCAGGACCCATACATAATTGTGTACCAAACATGTTTTAATTGTTTTATGTAGTATTTGGGGTACCTTGACTTGGGTTGTTCAAGGCACATGACTAGAAACAAATCTCTTCTCTCCAACACTCTTGATAAATATTTGGGGATGGTTACCAGTCTCGACCAGGGATCTTTTTCTAATTCTTTATTTCACTTTAATTTTAATTTTATCTTATATACATATATATATATATATATATATATATATATATATATATATATATATATATATATATATATATATATATATATATATATATATATATATATATATATAAATTTAATTTGTTAAATTTTCTTTTATTATTAATAAATTAAAATTTTTAAATTCTACTTCTATATATATATATATATATATATATATATATATATATATATATATACATACATATATAGTGAAGGGCTAGTTACAGAACTCATTTTAGGCTACAGAACCCGCAGAACTCAATCTAAACCATTGAATTTCAAAATGAAATGATCATGGAAGATACATGAAGTGATTTAATGAGGGACCCCGATGCATGTATGTTATTCATGCACGAAAACATATATGTTTTTGTGCATGTATGTTTTCATGTATATATGCATAAGTGTTATTTTTGCATTATTTGAACATATATTTTTTTCAATATCTTTGATGTTTTTCTTAAAGTATATGTTTGATTTGGGTTAAATGTTATTGTTTTGCATACTTTTTTACTAAATTCTAATATTCTTATATGAGTTCTGCTTGGTTCTACGAAAAAAATGGGTTCTGTAAATAACTCGCCCCTATATATATATATATATATATATATATATATATATATATATATATATATATATATATATATATATATATATATATATATATATATATATATCTAAAATTTCTTCATCGGAATGACTTATACACACATCAGTGTATAACTCGCATTTCAACGTATTGCTCTTACACACTTTAGTGTCTGACCCGGTCGTCAATGGAAGATGGCTTCTAATCAACTCAGATTTAGAACCCGCTCATAACCAGAAAGCACATAACTGCAAAAACTGTTCTCCACCCCTCTACTACTGATAAAGGTACATCTCTGATCTACAAATGTTTCAATATCTTTGTTTTGTCGAGGGGGAGAAATAATAATTCTAGGGAGAGAATTAGTATTTCTAAGGGGAGAAAATTTCAAAAATAAAAACAAAATACCCAACTTAACAAACAATCGATAAATCTTTTAATATAATGTACCTTCCCATGGTTTACTAGAACCGGCCTTACCTTCCAAAGGAAATACTTTTCAGCCGATTGGTAAATGTGAGGGTATAAGTCTAGGGTATAGATTTAGGTGAGTGTAAGGTGATGTGAAAACATGATAATAACAAGAAAACACACCTTTGAGTGCATCCATAAAGCCAACAAACCGGGCAACCTCGTAAAAAGGTGATCATTCATTTGTTGAATGTTTCACTAGACTCTATTGGCCCAATAAAGCAAATGCAGTCCACCACCAGCTACTCAGATTCCTCTCAATAGGAATGTGTTTCAATTCATCAGGGGACGTAGCACATAATCTATCGACTGCTCATTCGAAGTATGTTGGTATTGAAATCATTAACCTCCTGCCCCGGGTTATGTCTCAATTGAATGCACAAAGTGTCTAAATCTCACCATCAAATATTTCCAATTTAGGACACATACACTGTTAAAATGGATCTGTGTGAATCCATCGGAACACTCGTAGTGACATCACAATCTGATGCTTCAAGAGCATTGAGTGAAAATCCTGCTAGAGCTAAAATCGCGCCACCTCTAAATGCAGGTCACACAATTGAATCGACTATTGTGCAAATGACTACTGATTCAAATGTTGTGTTAACGACTACTCTATGTGAGTCTGGTATTACACTCAAATAAAAGGTTGCTCTGCTTTATCTTACACAATCATCCAATCAGCAACAACATATACCGGAAACACATAAAATTCCGATGAAAAATCCATGTGAACCTCCTAAAATGCAACATCTAATTAAAAATCTGATTAAATTGCACATGAGCGTAATAGACCGCTCTCAAATTACTCCTATGATCTGCTATATCCAGCATGATCTTCCCCGGAGCCACCGATAATATAGGAACTAAAAAGTGAGGGTCCTTAGGTCTAGGTGAGCAGAATCAAGTATCGTGGGATCTTGATTGGGGTGCGCTGAGGTAAAAATTGAGAGGGGGTATGAAGTATGGGGTTCAATTCAGCTTATCACATGGTAACACAAAACAAGGGTGTGGTTGAAAATGAAAAACTGAGCTTGAGTGAGGAGTGTGTGTGAAAGGGTTAAAGAAAATGGAAAAGCCTCCCTAAACCGAACAAAATCTGGGTAAACACATCTCTATCAGACGGCATATGTTGCTTTCTGATAAAGTCGACATGGGCCCAATGATGCAATGCACAACCCCACCAACCACTCAAGTACAAAAAGTACTTGGTTCAAAAACACGGAGATAACCACGTACACAATCGACATCTTGATATGATTTAAAGCTATTAAACCATATAAGTTAAGTTTAACTTATTACTAGATTAGTTTAACTAACTAATTAATACAAATATTTGTACATTTACTGGTTGAGTAAATATACAATGTGTTAATTAAAGATTATCCATGATATGATTTAAAGCTATTAAACCATATAAGTAATTTGATAATATTGTTGTATAAATTATATAAAGGTTATTATATAATTAATTACTGAAAGTATAAATACAAGTATATATTTCGTGTATATGGGTACCAAAATATATTAGTGTATTAATACTAGACATTTAATAGTTAAGTGCAACAATAATAAACTAGTTAAACTATAAGGGATGAAAGTATTAAAAGGAAGTTTAATTAAAGATCTAATATTAATTAAACTAGAGGGTTCTAAGCACAACTTATTTGTATATAAATAAGAGGTTAGGGTAACCCTAAACCCCTTGATACACTTACACGAAATCCCTTGCCCCTCTCTTCCCTTCGATCGGCCGAAGCCCCAAACACAAAAACACAAGCTTGTGTTCTTCGTGTTCTTCGTTCGTTCTTCGTGTTCTTCGAGTTTCGAAGAACAAGTTCATTGCTTAGATCAACTAGAAGGTCGCTCGTCGTGTTCATCATCAGTGGACTAATCTTAAAAATTAACTAAGATATGTTTTCAGAAAACCTTTTCTCCCTCTCCTCTTGTTCGATCGAACGAGAACACCAAGAACCCTAGGATCGATCGAACTAGAAGGTCGCTCGTCGTGTTCAGCATTGCGTGTGTTCGAGGTTTTTGTACAAGGTTTCTTTCTTGTTAATCTAATCTTGATTTCCAACATCCCAATCCTTTAAGGTTTAAGGATTAGGTTTAATCCCACTTCCGCTTTTAGGGATTAAATCAGCTAGTTGGTTTTAACCGGTCAAGAACAAGTTCATGTTCTTGGCCAGCAAGGTTTCGAACCAACCATACTAGGAGGTTGACCTAAGTGGTCGATTAGTGTCAAGTGAAACCCTTCAGTGGTATCAGAGCGTTAGTTTAGAAATTTAAACTTGATTAACAAAGTTTGTTTGTTTATTTTAATTAAAGTTTTTTTTTTGTTCCAATTTCTTTTTCTCCTTCTTAAAATTTCGAATAGGGTAAGAACCCTAGGACCAAGAATATTAAACTAGCCTAGTTTAATTGGTCAAAGGGTTTCTAAGAACCCTAGAATTTTCAAAATCTAGGAAGAACCCTAGGATCAAGTATGTTAAACAAGATTTGTTTAATTGATCAAAAGGATTCTTTCCTTTTTTCCCTAGAAATTTCGTGTACTAGGAAGAACCCTAGGACCAAGTATGTTAAACAAGATTTGTTTAATTGGTCAAAAGGATTCTTTCCTAATCCCTTAGAGATTTTGAAATCTAGAGATTACTTGGACACCAAGTTTGTTAAACTAGCCTAGTTTAATTGGTAGAAAAGTTTCCTACGCTTAAGGATTTTCGAAACCCTAAAGAACCCTAGAACATTAAACTAGTTTGAGTTTAATTGTTTAAAATAATTAATTAGGATGATAATCTAAAACCTAGATAATTGAACAAGTTCATGTTTAATAGACTTAATTATTATTTTGATAGATTTATTAAGACTAGTTCTTTAAACCTAGAAATTTAGACAAAGTCTTATTGTCTATAAGGTTTAAATTAAAAAGTTTAAATAAATTTATTAAGGTTATAATCTATCCTATAATTTAAACAAAGTTTCTTGTTTAGATAGAATTGATTAGGATTAATCTTTTAACGAATAATGTTTTTGATCATGAAAGTCAAAACCCTAGTTTTGATTGATCAAGACCAAGATTAGGGTTTATCTAATTCATATAGGGAATCAATAAAGATTAAAAGAAATGTTAATTTTTAAGTTCTAAAATTAACAAGGTGTATTTATTTATTTAGATATATATATATATAATATTTTCAGAATTTTTAATGTTTAAAAGAAAACGAATTTTAAAAGATAAAATAAGTTTATACGTATTTTAATTAGATTAGTTAAAATACATACGTATAAATAAGATGTAATATTCTCCTTAAAATGTTACAAGTTTATTATAAATAATATATATATATATATATATATATACACGAATATATTAAATACAAGATAAAATGGAACAATTAAAAGGGTAATGTTATTTTGATCTTAAAGAATAATAGTATAACTAGTTATTGTATAAGTTATTATATAATTAAGACTAGAAAGTACAAAGTTATGATTTCATTATAACTAGAAATTGTACAAGTTAAGATTATATGATAAACTAGAAATATACAAAGTTATATATTATCATATTATAAAGTGTATAAAGTTATAAGTTATTATAACTAGATAACTATACAAGTATAATATAAGTATTTTACAAGTCATGTAATATACTAGATTAATGATCAAGAGATAAATAACAAGAAAACTTTATAACCTATATTTAACTAGTTCAAAGTTAAATGTGAGAAAGGTTTAAACAAACTAAGGATTATAATATATAGTCTTTATATAATAATTAGTTTCACCAAGTATAAACCGGTGATTGTGTTTGCTCAAGTTCCATCATGGTTGTTGGAGCTAGTGGAAGCTACACAAGAAAATCACAAAGTCTATAAATGTGTCGTTAAGACATAAGTTTTGGTCGAATCTAATAAGTCAAAATAAATGTTTAATTTTATTATTAGACATATGAAAAACTAGGTGTGTTAAACTAGTTTTATGTTTCAAGTTTATGAATCATAAAAGAATTAAAAGTTTAACATAAGTTTTAAAGTTTTTCAAGTAAGATAAAACAAGTAAGTTTTATTATAGTAAAGGTTTTTCACAAAACCTAGTAAAACGTTTTGTACACCTCGTTTTAGGTATACATATAAGTCGCGCAATTCTCGAAACTATAAGTTTTAAAGAGAAGTTCTTAAGTTTTGAATTCTTAAATTCACAAGTCACACATTTTAAACAAGGATTAAGATTGGAATAAAGGTTTAAGTTTAGTTTAAGACTTAAACAAACCCAAGAAAATCATAGATCGAAGTACTATCCACCTAATGGAACACCTCACTTGTTCAATGATATTCATATTGTAAGGATAAAGAACCTTAGATATGGATTCAAATCATTGCGAGTGTCAGGGTGCGTAAGGTTCTGTGATAATCGGGAGTCTAGGCGCAGAGCATCGCACTCTCTTAGATGGTCTGATCTATTTTGGTGATAATCGGGAGTCCCGGCCCAAAAAGTACTTGAGTAGAATAAACATACTAGACTTTATTACTAACTTAGAAATGTACAATTAGATTGTACAAAGTTGTAATAAGTTATAAGTCTAAAGATTCTACGACCCCTAGGAATCGTATCAATTCTTGGTACGATCGGTAAGGATGTTACCTACCAGAAACATCATGTCTCGTCGGGAAGTGCCCAAACCTTGTGGCGAGAATGTGATATATGGATCCTAGGCCTAAAATATAAATTATGGGTTTATAATATATTTTAGAGAATGTTTATTGATGATTACTAATTAAAGTGGGTTTGATTTGTAGATGGCAGCAACAAACACAACGATAACCTACAACAAACTCTCGCGACGTTTCTTTCTAGGAAAGAAAGAAAAGAATGGGTCAAATTTCCTCAATTGGAGGCGTGATTTTAAGATCATGCTCAGACAAGAGAGGGGTAGCATTGACCGAGAAAGAAACGCGTTGAAAACCCCCGCCAAGGATGAACAAAACGAACCAGGACAAGCATTTTATGCTTGTAAGGCGTTCGCTTCTTGCAAGATGGCCAAGGGAGCATCAGTAGGTGCACACGTCATGAAAATGAAAGTGCACGTTGATCACCTTACTAGACTTGGTCACCACATGCCATTGCAGTTAGCAATTGACGTTATACTCAACTCATTGTCCGATGACTACAAATTCTTTGTAGCCAGTTACAGCAAACGTGATATGGATAATTCCATTCCCGAGCTACAATCCATGCTCGAGGCTGTTGAGTTGAATATTGGGACCAATTCTAAAAGGGGTCGTACAACTGATGATAGCGATGAAGAAGGGCATGGTGGTAGAGGAAAGGGTAAAACCAATCCTAGCCAAGGAGTGCCAAATGGTAAAGGTTTCAAACAAAAGGTCAAGAAGTTAAAGCCTAACACAGCGAGGACCGAGAATCGGTGCTTCAAGTGTGGTGAGGCTGGGCAATGAAAAATAAATTGTCCAAAGGGTGCAAGTGGTGCTGGAGGAAATGCAACTTCCTCAAGTAACACAACCACACTTCTTAATCACTTTAAGATACTTGTAAAGTACATTACGAGTAATCTAACTTTTGAAATCGTTTATTGCAGGAGGAGATGGAAAGTGATGATGACCGGCATGAGATGGTGATGATCCCACGAGCACCAAGATTTTATAATTCAGTATTTTTATGCATTCAGTAAAAACAATTTTATATTTTTTGGATAATTTTATTTTATGTTAAAACAAAGTTTTTGGTTTTAATCAATTCAAATCCATGGTTGAATTATATTGTGTGCATGTGTGATAACACTAGTATAAAATCAGTCTATCGCCACTACAGAAAACTATGGCTATAGATCATTGGCCACAGTTTTATTTTACATCAAAAATGTAGTCTATTCTCTAGCGTTTTAAAGAATATATATGGCTACGCGAGCCATATTATAGGAAAAGTGTAGCCAAAACATATAATCGTGGAGATTTAGTACTATATAGCCACGTATAATTTAAGTGGCTGTAGTTGTAATCCTACTTTTAGAGACATTAATTTGTATACATCGTGGCTAATAGTCACCATATAGCCACACGCAGTTATGCTAGTGGTGACCATAAGCCCGATTGTAGACACATAATTATACATATAATCGTGGGGATTTAGTACTATATAGCCACGTATAATTTAAGTGGTTGTAGTTGTAATCCTACTTTTAGAGACATTATTTTTTATACACCGTGGCTAATACTCACCATATAGCCACATGCAGTTATGCTGGTGGTGACCATAAGCCCGATTGTAGACACATAATTATACATACAATCGTGACCATTTCGCAATATATAGCCACATATAATTAAAGTGGTAGTAGTTGTAATCCAACTTTTAGAGACACTATTTTTTATACATAGTGGCTAATGGTCGCCATATAGCCACATTTACTTATGTTGGTGGTGACAATAAGCCCGATTATAGACACGTAATTATACATACAATCGTGGCTATTTCGTAATATATAGCCACATATAATTAAAGTGGCAATAGTTGTAATCCTACTTTTCGAGACTACTTGTTTATATACCGTGGCTAATGGTCACCATATAGCCACATGCAGTTATGTTGGTGGTGACCATAAACCCGATTATAGACACGTAATTATATATAAAACGTGGCTATTGTATACCATATAGTCATACGTAGTTATATTTATTGTGGTCATAATGTAATTACAAGTTAAATGCCCATCAAAACTTTTAAATGTGATTGTATTGATTTATATGTTACAAAAGTTAAATCATACAACCATATATAACTAAAACGAACTCACACATCTTTAATCTTCTTTTAGTGGTACAAAATCATGATCCTGTAGAATCTTTCAGGCTACAATAACAATCAATGTGAACTGCAACCTGAAATTAGACACAAAAAAAAAAGTAGTTAGGTGTTTTAAAAATTAAAAATTGTTTCATCCAGACGGGTAAAGGTTAACACCTTGCAACTAGAACACACAATAATAGGGTTCAACAGTTTCATTGTGATTACTAACATTGTATGAATAAAATATTTTCTGAAAAGTGAAGACATCTCAAGTCAACTACAAGCCTACAAAGAAGAAATTTTGGTTATCATATCCATGTACAATGTAATGTATCTTCTCTAGAAATATCAATTATAAATGAAGTACTATGTGCATGCTAATCTAATGCATAACATAACAACTGCAAATAAAAATTGTATGTTTTAGTCATAATATAAATTTAATGATCCAGAAAGAACTAATCAACCTTAACTTTAATCATACCTATGAATGTCCTGAAGCTGCAATAATCAGTTTGAAAACACATAAATTCGAACAACCCCTAAACAAGCAATATCCAATAAGAGTTTACCAAAACTCTAGCACTCATTTAAGGCTATAACTTTATAACATGCTAAATATTTAACATTCCATATTAACTTAATGCAGAAATTCTAGTAGTTCGAAATTTTTAGAATTTACCTCCACGTTGCTAAACTTGAACAAGAGCAAAGACTTCACTTTTGATGACACACTTTAAAAAGATTACATCTTAACTAAATTCGTGCAGAAATTTCATAAAACAGCTAACTGCGATAAGCAATTAAATCAAATATATTAACAAAAGTTTAAGGCAAAAAAATTAAATAAATCAATTGCTTTACCTTTAACCGAGCAAAATCCAGTCCATATCTTTTCAACTTGACAAAAACAAAAGAGCATGATTTTGAAGCAAGCCCTAAATCAATATCATACGCGAATAGCAAAATTAATGTCCAAAAAATTGAAGACATTGAAGCTTTCATTATTCCATAACTTCCGGCGGCAGAAAGATTCAGACCGGAGAGGCGAATAACTGATATCAGATCGAAAAATAAAACAAAACAAACGTTGTATCAATGAAATACAAACCTGTACAAAAAACCCTAAGAACTGATAATGGAGGTGAGGAGCAAGATGGTAGATGAGAGGCATTGAATAGAGCAAGTGATACTGAAGCCCATAGTGGAATCGTTTGGAGACCTACCAGTGATAGATTTAGGAAGGCAGATAGTGGAGGTGATATGCTAGAAAACGAGGTGAGGGCTTCGGAGTGTCGTGAGTAGGGGTGTTCACTATTCGGATATAACCGGATTGTCCAATTGGACATTTTGGATCGGACTATTTGGATTGGTTATTTGGTTTTTTGGATCGGTTTGGACTTGAACCAAATTAATAGTTTGGATTTCGGATTGGATTTGGTTTCCATCGTGAAAACCGGATTGTCCAAAAAAACCGAATAGTAATATATAGTAAATTGATTTATATGTTAACACTTGTTGGTTTCCATAGTAAGCAATTATGGTACTCTTTTTCTTTACATTTCTTATAGTAAATGATTTATATACTAACACTTGTTCCATTTTATATTGTATCATTTGGCGATATATCAATCTTTTTGGAGTTTTTGATAAAGTTGATGTCAAGATTTTTACATATATCATTATAAATGTCACAAGCTATGAATTAGATTTGTTTTTATGTACAAAATAGTTTATCATTTTGGAATTTTACATATCGAACTTAATATTATTTATTTTATATACTTTTGTAGTATTTTTGGAAATTTTAAGGAAAAACCAAACGGATAAAACCAAACCAACCAAATTGTTATTTGGTTCGGATCGGTTTGGTTTTCGAATTAGTTTGGACGGTTTGGTTTGAACTTTTGAAAACCGGACTATATTTGGTTTCATCTATTTGGTTCGGATATATCCAAACCGTCCAAATGAACACCCCTAGTCGTGAGGGATAAAAAAGATTACTAGGGTTTGAAATTTTCATAATATTGGGGTTGGGATTTCAATGATCTCCATGACCTCACCAGAATGCTCCAAATTTTTAATATAGTAAATTCTTTAATCCTCACAAATCAAATTAAAAAAGAAAAATACATACATTAAAAAATACTCAGGCATAAAATGAGTGGCTATTGTTTGACGTATAGCCACATGACACACACAATAATGATCGTGGTTGTATACTAACTTTGAACACTAATGAATTCATGTGGCTAATAAACAACACTACCTTTGGGACACAAAGGCAATTAACTCATATGACTAAATAAGTATCTTTCGCCTCACCTAATAACCATCACAAAATATTGTCACACTTTAATATAATCATGGCGAAAAGTTTGACATTTGGCCACATAACTTGATCGTGGCTAGCAATGGACACTTTAATCGTGTTAAATTGTGGCTAACATGTTTGAATCTAGTTTGCAATTGTCACAATAATTTTAGTTTTCCCTTTACCATTGCTATTATTTAACTTATAACCACATGTTATTTTAGTTTTACCGTGATGTGTTTTTGGGTGTCGCAAATATCCATCATATAGCCACACAGACAAAAACAAATTGAGTGACTATTGTTTGTCGTATAGCCACATAACACACATAATGATGACCGTGGCCGTATACTTCTTTCAACAACAATGAATTCATGTGGAAAATGAATACCGGTTATTGGACACACAAGCATATGATTCATGTGACTAAATGTGTGTCTTTCGCCTCACATATTAATCGTCACAAAATAAAGCCACGTTTAAACATAAAAATCATGGAAAAAAGTGTGACATTTGGCCACGCTACATGACCGTGGCTAGCAATGGACACTTTTATCAGGTTAAATCGTGGCTAAAGTGTTCAAATCTAATTTGCAATTGTCACAGAGTTTTAGTATAAATGTGGCTAAAACAATATTAGAACATTATTTGTGACATTTAGCCACACAAACAAGTCAAAGTGTGGCTAGGCTGTTTAAAAAAAACCGTGGCTAAAGGCTATTTTTGTACTAGTGTAATTACACTAGTCAAGGTTTATGACTAGATTATAAGTCAAGTTTTTGATTTACTTATATTTCATGTTTTATACTTGTTTGATTGTTGTATGAATGAATAATGTGTTGATAGCTCAAGGTACTTAGATACTAGTAATTAGAAGTTTTCCTAATACAAGTATTCAAGAGTTTTATGGAAGTATAAGGTTCAAAAGTTATTGAACTTAGTTAAAACATCTTAAGTAATAGTCATTACTTATGATAGAACGTTTTAAAGTATTAGTATTAATATAGTATGATTATATTGGATATAATCAAGATAGACTTTAAGAGTATTATTACAAGTCTTTTATACTTGTGATAAAGGAATTTAATGAAGTCATAATTCCCTAATATGAATAATTGGATATTCGTAAAATCCAAGTGAAAAGACTTAGACATTAAATGAACTATTAAAAGGGACAAACTATATTAAAGTATTTAAGAATTAAAAGGTATTATTGCAAGTCTTTTATACTTGTAATAAATACAATATTTAATCAAGTCATAATTCTCTAAATAGGAATACAGGATATTTGAGAAATCCAAGAAATGACTTTGACATTAAATAAAGTTCTTAAAAAATATTAATATGTTTAAGAATTGGAAGTATCGTCTCAAGTGTTTTATACTTGTTAGATACAGTAATCAATAAAGGTCATGATTCCCTAAACAGGAAAAGTGGATATTCGCAAATCCAAAGGATGGTCTTAACTATTGATAGAATTCTTAAAAGATTAAACTACAAGTTATTGACTAGGTCAAAGTAGTAGTTTAAGTGATGCTTAAATTCCATAAAAGTTAGTGGGAGCTATGACTAACATAATTCATTAAAGACATTAATGGATTTAGTAAGTTAGTAAGACATCAACAAAAAGGTATTACCAAGTCGTTAGCCAAAGAGTTAATAGAAATAAATGATCATTGATTAGATTATTACAATCCTAATAGCGTGGTCACAAGTCTTGTGATTAATCATTGTGAATCTAATAGGATGTTCACACTCCAGTGAACAAGTTTATCATTTAAGGGAATTTCTTTAACTAGTAAGATATATCTACAAATCAAGTAACTAAAAGAGGCTATAGTTACAAGGAGAGTTTTATGAATTCAAGAAACTAAGGAGTTAATTTCCAATCCTCCCATGTTTACCGAATTGCATAAAAGGCAAGACTAGAATATGTTCTAAAGTTTCATGAACCACATCTAGCAAAGAAAAAAGTAATAGTATTCTAAAATACTCGTCTTATGTCTTTAGTTTAATAGAAATGACTGGTTTAGTGATAAAGTTACAATCAAGGTTGTAAAAGTCATTAAGTAATCAACACGAACAGAAGGAATAAGTAATGATCCAGTAATAATTCGGTATCTAAGTCCAGTGAGGAATAATACATGAGTTAGTATCATTGTTATTCAGACTTTGTATGTTTTACAATATCCATGAATAAAAGTCTCTTTATTCAAAAAGATACAAATTTGTGACTACTCGTCTTGGTGGGAACCTCGATGGGACGTTAACATCATCTCGGTATTTGGTGGTAGATTCGAAGTTCTTCGAAGATAGCTACACAAGTTTTGTGTAAACCAACTATCAGTGATATTCTGTTGGAGCTCTACGAATATTGGATTGACCACCGTGACAATACTTCGTGGTTGAAAAGTTCAAAAGTATTGTTCACTAGGATTGTCCTTAAGCCTAAGGTATTTGGTTTAAAATACAATGACTAATGTGCTTTGGTTCGTCTTAGACAAGTCTGAAATATGTTTGTCATACGAGGCCTTACTGGGTATAAAGGAAGTTGTATTTTGAATCGAAATATAACAAGATGGTAATTGCACCTCCTTTTTAGGAGAGATATTTATGGGTCCTTTGACATGATGACATAATTGGAACGTGCATGACCATGCCCAAATGAACTGATTAGTTCTTTGTCGTTTATCACAACAGTTTGAATCAAGAAGTCATGAAATGATTTCGAATATAGGAGTTGATAATTTCTACCATGCTCGTATTCGTTATCACAAATATCGTGCTACAAGGGATGAACCTAACATAGTTGCCCAAGAAGTAGAGACAGAGTGTTCTTTACTAGGAGACGCTATTAAAGAGTTTTTCATAAACTATACCTGGGTTACATAAGTTGTTTTTATAGGGTTGGTTACCTACATGCCCATCTAGAAGGTCATTGTAGCTCATATCATTAAGACAAAGGTTACGAACTTGCACAAGTGGGAGTCTGAAGGATTTATGTGCACAGTTAGTCAACCTATGATGATACATCCATGCCTACGAAATACTTAAGGGTCACACCGGTGAGTGCATGTAATACGAGCAAGATATGCAATGATACTACGGAGAGGAATGATTCATAATAGTCATTATGAATCAGTTAAGTATTAAGTTAAGTTTAACTTATTACTAGATTAGTTTAACTAACTTATTAAATATTTGTATGTATACAATATGTTAACAAAAGATTATCCATGATATGATTTAAAGTTATTAAATCATATAAGTAATTGGATAATATTGTTGTATAAATTATATAAAGGTTATTATATAATTAATTATTGAAAGTATAAACACAAGTATATATTTCGTGTATATGGGTACCGAAATATATTAGTGTATTAATACTAGACATTTAATAATTAAGTGCAACAATAATAAACTTGTTAAACTATAAGGGATGAAAGTATTAAAAGGAAGTTTAATTAACGATTTAATATTAATTAAACTAGAGGGTTCTAAGCGCAACTTATCTGTATATAAATAAGAGGCTTAGGGTAACCCTAAACCCCTTGAAACACTTACACGAAATCCCTTGCCCCCTCTCTTCCCTTCGATCCGCCGATGCCCCAAACACAAGAACACATGCTTGTGTTCTTCGTGTTCTTCGTTCGTTCTTCGTGTTCTTCGAGTTTCGAAGAACAAGGACATTGCTTAGATTAACTAGAAGGTCGCTCGTCGTGTTCATCATCAGTGGACTAATCTTAAGCATTAACTAAGGTATGTTTTGAGAAAACCTTTTCTCCCTCTCCTCGTGTTCAATCGAACGAGAACACTAAGAACCCTAGGGTTCTTGGTGAGTGTTCGACGAACACACACTAGCATTGTGTGTGTTCGAGTTTTTCGTACAAGGTTTCTTTCTTGTTAATCTAATATAGAGTTCCAACATCACAATCCTTTAGGGTTTAAGGATTAGGTTTAATCCCACTTCCGCATTTAGGGATTAAATCAGTAGTTGGTTTTAACCGGTCAAGAACAAGTTCTTGTTCTTGGTCAGCAAGGTTTCGAACCAAGCATACTAGGAGGTTGACCCATGTGGTCGATCAGTGTCAAGTGAAACCTTCAGATATTGAAAAGGAGGACCCACCTCCAGTCCTCGCATTCGTTTGTCCACAAATAGAGTCTAGAACCGAATTAAATTTCTCTAGGACACATGCATTCCACCAAGCATATCCTTGTGATATTTCCTAAACATTCATAGTGATACCAAAAAATATTGGTATTCCTCGATGATTGAATGGAAATCCTACCAGTGCTAACATCAAAGCCAACACTGAACGTAGCTCACACAGTTTCTGTAACCGTCTTGCTAACAGGCAATCCATGTGATCCTGGGTTACCCTGACACTTTCTTGTGCGAAGATCTGACGACTGTACTCCATTCTTACCAACAACAGTCACTATGTCAGATAGAGGATCTGATGACTGTACTCCATTCTTATCAACAATAGTCAATGCATCAGATAAGGGATTCTATGACCGTACTCCAATGTTATCAACAACGGTCAGAAAATCCAAAATTGGTCATAATACCGCACGTCAACGACATCAACAATTATCAGGAACCAAGGACCAGCAACAAATCGACAATGCCACAACTTCAAGAAAAGACTTCCGCTGCTAACCGCTCTATCTATGGGTCTACATTTCGTGGATTTGCTTGAAATCTTCTGGAATACTTTCTATTGGTTGAAAAGCCAATTAAAAGTATGGTTATCACCGATCATCAAAAGCTGAAGCTGATTCTTCAACATAAATGCACAATGGTTTATCACTCAGTTCCAGCTTTACAAACAAAGAAGACTTCAAAGATATGCTACCAAGACTATTGATACAAAGGGGGAGATTGTTAGGACTTATTTGTATTGTATTCAATAGTCTAGAGGCTAGTTATGTCACATTGTATAAGTGTTAACTAGCCATTAGTGTTAAGCTAGACAATTAGTGTTAGAGTATAAATAGTTCAATCTTATCCACTAATTGTAACTTTGCCACATTAATCAAACCTACTTGCATTGTTCATCCTCTCCCTTCTCTCTAGTTTCTCACTCTAAAAACCCTCATTCTTCACCCTCAAGTTACTCACAAAATCATGATCAAAGGCTAAACTATGGATTGAAAGCTTAAACTATAACCTACAACTATTATGTGTTGGTCATTGGAGGGAAGTTAGACACTAGTGGTCCCTCACTAAACCTAAACATTTCCTTTTTTGACCTTCTAAAGGTGTAAGGAAAAGATAGGAGTGCAAGAGGGTGTAAGGAGGGATGTCGGGAAAGTCTAAGTTGTATTTAATAGATTGAGAATAATTTGGTGCCTCTTCTCATTGATTTAGTTCCCTATTTATACAATAAATACATTGATCATATTTCCTAATTATATGGAAAGATATGCACAAATAATATAAAGATATATACAATATCTTGTTCGCTAATATACCCCCGCGGTCTTAAGGAGGGTGTAAGGAGGGGAACGAATGTTGAGACTGGATCTGAAGTCCTCGAAGAGAAGTGTGGGGAGTCCTTGGTAAAAATGTCGGCAATCTGGTACCGTGACGGAACGTGGAGGACTCGAACTTGACCTTTTTGAACCTTTTCGCGAACAAAGTGTATATCTAATTCGATGTGTTTTGTACGTTGATGTTGGATGGGACGGATAAGTATCCTGCACTTACATTGTCGCAGTAGACCATGGTGGCGACATGGATGGGCTGATGAAGTTCAAGAAGCAGATTATGCAGCCAGCATGTTTCGGAAATGACGTTTGCAACGCCTCGATCATCAGCTTTAGCACTGGAACGCGACAAAGTAGTTTGGCGTTTCGCGGACCAAGATATGAGATTATCGCCAAGGTAAACGCAATAGCCAGAGGTGGAGCGTCTGGTATCGGGACAACCGGCCCAGTCTGCATCGGTGTAGGAGATAAGGGATTTAACCGGTGTTTTGTAGAGGTATAAGCCAAAAGTAAGTGTGACTTTTACGTATCGTAGAACACGTTTCAATGCATCCCAATGAGAGGAACGGGGTGCATGCATGTGAAGACACAACTGTTGTACGGCATACGAAATATCCGGCCGTGTAAAAGTGAGGTATTGGAGAGCCCCGGCAAGACTTCGGTAATCTATGGGATTGTCAATTGGAGTGCCTGACATAGCACTGAGCTTCGAGTTGGTATCAACCGGAGTAGCAATAGGGTTGCACGATGACATACCGGCTCGTTTAAGAATTTCCATCGCATATTTGCCTTGAGAAGGAAGATGTAATCGGTATTACGATGAACCGAGATGCCAAGGAAATAGTTCAGTGGCCCGAGATCTTTCATAGAAAATTCATTGGCTAGTAAGGTCATAAATTGTTGTCGGAGCTTGTCAGAGGATGTGGTGAGAATGATATCGTCAACGTAAAACAGAATATAGGCCATTTCTGTTCCATTGTTGTAAATGAACAGAGAGTGATCGCACTTGCTATGGGAGAAACCGATGGTAGAAAGTTAATCTGTGAACCGTTGATACCAGGCCCGTGGTGCCTGTTTTAAACCATAAAGTCACTTTTTAAGTCGACAGACATGGTCCGGAGCGCGTGAATCACGAAATCCCATGGGTTGGTTCATGTAAACCGTTTCATCCAGATTCCCATGTAAGAAGGCGTTTTTGACATCCAGTTGGTGTATGGGCCATGATTTTGACAATGCGATGGTTAAAACTGCACGAATAGTTGATGGTTTTACCACTGGACTAAATGTTTCACGACAGTCGACTCCAACCTGTTGAGACATGCCATCACAAACTAAACGTGCCTTATACCGCTCAAAAGAACCGTCAGATTTCTTTTTATGTTTATAAATCCACATGAAACGTATAATATTCATATTAGGTTGACGAGGGACTAGCTCCCACGTCTTATTAGAAATAAGGGCCTTAAACTCGTCAGTCATGGAATGGCTCCAATTTGGGTCAGATAGGGCGGTGGTGGGGTTTTCAGGTATGGGTGAGATGTCGTTGGTGGTGTTTAAGTTGAATTGAGTTTTGGGTTTGGAGGTACCGACCATGCTGCGGGTAGTCATGGTGCGAGTGAGTGGGGCTGACGGGTTTGGAGCGGGGAATGTGCCCGGTGTATGTTGAGGATGAGAGTGATGTGGTGTAGGGTGAGGGGGTGGAGTGTGAGCCGTAGCTAGGGGGTCAGGGGAAGGAGCCGAGGCTGGGGGAGTAGGGTGAGGACCCGGAGGTGGGTGTTGGGCTGCAGTGGGGTCAGTTTGTGAAGGAGAAACCAGAGGTGGGGGTGTTTTCCGCAGTGGCAGGTTGGGGTGGAGAAACCGAAGCAGTGGGTGGGGGTGTGTATGAGAGAGTCATGTAGGAAGGAAGGATGTATCCCATGATGTAAGAATTCATAGGAAGGTTTTGGTGTATTGGGTGTGGCAAAAGGAAAGACAGATTCATCGAAGAGAACATGACGGGAGAGTATGATTTGTTTGGTTTCAAGGTTGTAGCATTTGTACCCCGGTGGTTGGGAGGGTAGCCGAGAAAGACACAAGGGGAAGAATGTTTTCAAGTTTGTTGATAGTGGTGGAGGGTATGAGAGGGTAGCATAGTCATCCGAAGACACGAAGGTGTGAGTATAAGGGATTGCGGTTGTAGAGAATGGATGTAGGGGTGGCGGAATTTAGGGATTTATTAGGGAGAATGTTAATAAGGTATGTGGCCATTTGTAAGGCATGATGCCAGAAGTGAGGAGGTACGTTAGCATGAGCTAGAAGAGTATGAACAATGTTGTTTATGGAACGAATGGTACGCTCGGCATTGCCGTTTTGAGAGGATGTGTAGGGGCAAGAAAAACGAAAAAGCATGCCATGTTTGTTTCAAAATTGTTGGAATTGCGTGTTGGAATATTCTTTCCCGTTATCACATTGAAAGGTTTTTATATCGCGTTGAAATTGTGTTTTAATGAGGGTTGAGAAGTTTAGATAGAGAGAATAGACTTGAGATTTGAGACCTAGAGGGTATGTCCATAAGTAATTTGTAAAATCGTCTAAAAATAAAATGTAATAACGGTGGCCCCCCGAACTTGGAGTTGGGGAGGTCCATAAGTCGCTATGAATAATATCAAATGGTAAGTAAGTACGAGACAATGAATCATGAAAAGGTAATTTAATATGTTTGCCAAAAACGCAAGATTGACAAAGTTTATTATAGCTAAGTTTCTCACAACTAATAGAGAAATTATTTTTAAGAAAGCGTAATTTGGATAGACCGGGATGACCAAGACGGTGATGCCAAAGATCTTGAGACAAAGCGGCAAAAGCGGACGGTGAGGTGCGGCAAGTGGTGGATGCGGATGTGGTGAGTGGGTAAAGATCGCATGTGCTATTACATCGGAGGATAGGAATTCGCATCTGGTAATCCTTCACATTGAAACCAAATTTGTCAAATTCAAGAGTAATATCATTATGTTAGTTAAACGTCGTACAAAAAGTAAGTTTTTGATAATATTAGGGACATGGAGAATATTTTTAAGTCTAATGGGAGGGTAAGGTGGCTTGAGTGTATGGTGGCTGGTACCTAGGATGGGTGTAACATCCTAAAACTGGCCTAGTTGTTTTAGGTATATAATGGTATTTGATAAATATATACTTGACCATATGTGGAATAAATTGACTAAGTGTTAAATGAATTGTTTGACTTTTGTCCTTTTGTGATATTTTAATCAAGGGATTAAAATATTTGTTTTCTGAAATGTTTAAATGAAAATGTGATTTTTATATCTTTGGATTCCTTGTCAGATTTCGTCTCCAGAAATACTTTCGTTTTTAAAATTGGAGTCCGTTTGCTATTTTAAATAAATTAATTACGAAAGGGACTTTTAGATTGTATTTTTAAAAAATGGAAAAAAAACATCAAGTGGGCCCCACCCCCCCCCCCCCTTTTGGACGGCATTATTGATGGGGAAAGCCCCATCCTCTTCATTCTATCTCTATCTCTCTCTCTCTCTCCCTCACGTCTCTCTCTCCCTCTCTCTCTAAATCTCCATCTTCTTCTTCTTCAAGTTCTTGAGTTATCTTGAAGATCCATAGCTTGTTTCTTGGCCAATCTTTAATCCGAACACGTTTTTGAGTAGCTCTTGAGGTAAGCTTCAACCTATATGTGTTCGTTTTCGATTTCATGATAGTTGATAAATTAGGGTTTATGTACGTGTTCTTGAGATTTGGTTGGTGATTATGGTGTTAAATGTTATGTTAAGTGTTTATACAAAGTTTGACATGTTTAGTTGTATGGGTACAAGTATTTTAGCACAAGGTACAACCCTTTTTAGCAAAATGTACACATGGGTGTGTGTGTGTGTGTGTGTGTGTTCGTGTGTGTGTGTGTGTATCAATTGTGTGGTTTTGGTTTATGCTTCTAACTTGACTTAATATGGGTTTTAATGTTATTGTGGGTTGAATTAATATGTAGGAAGTGATAATATGTCAAATATGTTAGTTATGGATTATGTCAAGTTTTGGTGAGATTTGATAGCTAGTGTTTGGATGATTTGGGTCAAAAGTTATAACTTATGATTTTGAAGTAAAATAGTTGGGTTGTGATAGTTATGAACTTGTTAGATTGATTAATTAGTTATGATTTGCTAAATGGTAGATTATAGCATTTGTAGTTGTGTTTGGATGTTTTTAGTTTAAAATGGTTAACTAGTAAATTGGAAGTAAAATGCATGGATTGTTGGTGACTTGAACTTGATGAATTGTTACATGATTATGACTTGCAAAGTATAGGGTTTTTGTGCTAATTGATGGAAATTGGAAGTGTTATAGTCATATTCGGGCTTTTGACCCGTTCGGGCCATTTAGTGGTAAAATGATTTAAAATAACTTGGATTGTGAAAGTGTAAGTATTTTGTTAGGATTATGTGATTAGTAATGTTATTGGTAACATTTGGTGAATTGCAAGTTGATGTTATGTTTACAATTGTAGGACGTATTATTGTTTAATAACCCGGTTTGACCCGATTGAATGTAAGACTTGCAAATGACTAGTTGACTTGCTATGTAAGTGTAGATGGTCATGACATGTTCATATGATGGTTTAAGTGTTTGGCTATTTAGTTAGTGTAAGTGTTAGTGTTAAATGTATATTTAACATTGTTTATAATTTGGTGGAATTATAAACTAATTCGGTATTCCTTTGGTGTACAGGAATCGGGATCGTGACTCAGAAACATTAGACCTCTGAGTTCGACAAGTGGAAGTAACGGTGAGTGGATTTAACCTCCAACTTGTGTTTGGTTACAATTGGTTCGGTATATGCATACTTGGTAAAAATGCAGGAATTACCAGACGTGGGGAGTTCGCGTCGCGAACTCCCGTTCCCGATCGCGAAGTCACTCCAGCAAAGTTGGTCGATGGTCGCGAAGTAGTTCACGTTGGAGTTCCCGACGCGAACTCTAGTTCACGATCGTGAACTTGAGTTCGCGATTGGGAACTCTGCCGTGACGTTTTTCGCGGTGTTTTTCGTAGCTAGTCTACTTGTTATGTATGCCTAGTGTTAGGGAATACCATACATGACCACGTGCACATAGGTGAAGAGACTTGGCTTGATTGCAAGCAACAACTCGGTTTGATTGGTAACCGAGGGCTCGGTTTGATTGGTAACCGAGGTTTGATAAGTCACTGCGCTGGGCATCGGGTATCGACTAATCGGGTATCCGACCTTACCTGTATTTGTTGCATGGTTAAGGGGAGGGAGTTGCCCGGGTGTTGGATACGAAATGCTATCGGTTACCGTGGTTTGGCCGACCATGGTTTAAGGCTCCGGCAGGACCCCGATCTTCTCGAACAAACAGTGTTTTCCCCAACCGGAGATGTTCTAGAACTTCCGTGTTTTAGTGAACAGTGATACGTAGTTACGTGGCCTTTAGATCGTAGAGATGTCTATGCTAGCTTGTTGTGCTTTACAGAATTTGTAGATTATATTCATTCACTTAGCTTTGTGCTAATCCCTCCCTCGTTGAATCTTTTCAGGTGATCGGTGCTTTGGACGGGATGATTGACCAAGCTCAGTTTGATATGTTTTAAAAATGAGCCATGTCGTTTGAGTGACACCATTAATGTATTGTTTAAGAAATGCGTATTTGGAAGCTTATTGTGGGACCTTGTTTGTAAACTAAACTAAACTAAACTAACCTAGAGGATAACCTAATCGCCTTCGGGCATTTAAAAAAAAACGCTTCCTAAATTTTGCGGTGTTACAATGGGTAATTGAGAGCCATTCCCGACAATGACGTTAGTATTAAAACCGTTATTAAAATAAGACGAGAAGCTACCTGTCGAGTGAGCCATGTGAGATGTTGCCCCGGTATCCATGTACCAGTTTTGATTGGGAGCGTGCAGTGTCATGGTGTGTAGGGCCTGTTCGATATCGGTTGGGGTGGGGCCGCCGTTTTGAGCTGCATAGGAGGATTGAGGACGTGGTCCGAGTATGCCTTGGGCATTTGACATTGGTGGTATTTGTTGTTGTTTCGACCAAGAGGAGGTCGGATAGGGGCAATGGGGAATTGCCATGGGAAGTATGGCCACTGTTGCATGAGCGGGTATGGGGAATAGGTTTGTTGCGGGTTGTTGTTGTATTTTGAACTTCGTCTGCGTCCCCTGCCTCGGCCACGACCCCTGCCTCGGCCTCGCTAGTCCGAACCGCGACCTCGCGCTGAATTGTAGGATGAGGGTTTCGGTTCATCAGTGGTGGCGGTGTGGAGGGCAGCGCCAGCGGCTGTTGTGGCGGCATGTAAGGCAGCCCTGCTGCAGCGGCGGAAGTAGCAACATTGGTTTTCCGGGTTTCCTCCAAACAAAGCTTTGAGCGTGCTTCGTAAAAATCCGGAAGAGGTTTTGTTTGTTGAATCATCATAGCAACACCATCATATTGGTCATTCAAACCGGCGATCATCTGAAGAACAAGACGATGATCGGGAACCGGTGAGCCGACATTAGCAAGTTGATCTGCAATCATCTTGATCTCTTGACAATATGAGGAAATATTAGAGAAATTATCAAGTCTAATATTAGAAAATTTGATTTCAAGATATACCGCCCTTGTGTATTTGTTGTCTTGGAAGATGTTGGAGAGAGCGGTCCAAGATATCCGGTTTGAGAATGGTGTGAAGAAGGTCATTTGATATGGTTCCATATATCCACTGAAGGACAATTGCATCCAGTCGAGACCATAATTCATCGTGGGAATCAGAGGAGGAGGAGGTGGCGGCTTCGGTTGGTTTAATGTGGTCTAGAACTTGGAAAGCTCTACAATGGATCTTAAGCAAGTCTGCCCAAGAGGTGTATTGACCTTTTTCGGTCTCAAGTGTGATAGGGATGAAGTTTTTGATGTTTGTGACTGTGATAGCCGGATGAGTTTTGGTGGTGGGGGTGATGTTTTTGTCGTTCGTCATCGGAAAAAGGGAGAAGGAGGCGGCGGCCGGAATTTAGAGAGAAGAGAAACTCAGGTTTAGAGGTTTAGAGCTCTGATACCATAATAGATTGAGAATATTTTAATGCCTCTTCTCATTTATTTAGATCCCTATTTATACAATAAATACATTGATAATATCTCCTAAGACTACTCCCATTGGTATTTTATGGGGTTGGGTCACCGAATAAAATATTAATAAAAAGATAGAGAGGGTCACCAAAAGAGGTGACCTAGGTTGGTGTAGGAGACCAAGGTCACATGAGGGTCACCAATTATTTTATTGTTATTTTTGTTTTTTATGTGAGGTGAAATTTTATGATTGGTTGCTTTGATTTTAATAAGTAATAAAAATTTAGGTTGAGTTGGGTTGTTAATGTGTGTAGAAAATAAGGTTGGGTTGGGTTGTGTAGGTGGAAGAGAGAGATATTATTTTTTAATGAAAAGGTTGGGTTGGGTTGGATTGGATTGGATTGCTAATGGAGATAGTCTAACTATATGAAAAGATATGCACAAATAACATAAAGATATATACAGTATCTTGTTCGCTAATAGTATTGGTTTCGAGGAAGACTTGGAGTAATACTCCTTTGATGTAATACTTGGGTGAATTGGAAAAAGCAAGTAGGTAGGGGATGCAGATAAGTTGGCGTGAAAAATGGTACAAGTAAAAGGGGATTTGACTACTCATGTAAAAAAAATGAAAACAAAATGACATGTAGTTTAAATATTTTGATTATTGAACATATGTGTATTTATTTTATCTAAAGCCATATTAATTTAACATAGGTTTGATTTGATAATTCACGATGGTTAATTATTAGTTGAGAAATATTAGTTGAGAAATATTATTTCGGGTAATTATCTTATTGTTTTAAACATTTGCGTTTTATAATGCGTATTAACTTTATAGAATCCTTGTTTTATTACGCACATAACGTTTCATTCATTAATTTCTGTATCGATTGCTTCGGTTGAGATACTTTTAATTATAAAAATATTTATTTATATTTTTGATTCGGTACTAGTTAATTTTGTGTTACGTCACCAACTCGTTAAATTTATGGTTACCAACCGGATAAGTACTGACAAACTGACGTATGTATAAATAGGTGTGTACTACCGACACATGATACTTGTTTTTGCTAGACTCAAAATGATAAATAATGCTTTCATTGATAGAAAAAAGGTTATGCAAACATGTTCGATTTACAATCGGTGCCGGTCAACTACCCATTTCCGAGGATTGTCACAATTGTTATTATCATTTTCTTATTATTCTACTTTTTGTAGTGATATCAACGGTTTAGTGTTAACACGTTTAAGTGAAACCGGTGTACGTAGTGGACTAGAAACGTGGGTGGTGGTCGTTATCACCGTAACGGGAGCGTACACAGCAAACTTCCCTCTTCTCCTTCCCCTGGAAGCTTTCCAATCCCCTACAAATAACCCCCTCACCCACATTCGCTTCTTCATTTCCACTCACTCTCACTATCAAACAGAAAAGGTCTTTCAATTCTTCCAATTATTCTTTAATCTAATTAACATTAACATATGTATGCTTCTTTAAATTAGTCGTTCATTTGCGATCATTTTATACTATGTTTATAATGTTTGTGCTCTGTTATTTTGTCTGGCAGAAAACCAACAATGACGAAACGATCAAAAGGCTCCGGTTCAAAAACGGTGGCAAAAATCGGTTACATCTCTTCGGTTCCGGTGAAAACAACGGTAACCTACAAAGGAGCAAAAGGCGGTGGCGGGGGAGAAGGTAGTTACCAGACCAAATCTCGTGTCAGTTACGCCAACAAGCAGAGTGGGTCCTACGCACGCGCCGCCACCAAAGAGAAAGCGTCCGCCGGAGACTTCCAGTGGAAGAACGGGACCACCGGAACAAAGAGTGAGTTCAAGAAAAGTTCAACGGTTAGAATCGGCGACACGAGTGGTTACACGGAGGTTTATAGTGAGCAAAAGGTTCGCAATGTGAAGTACAACAAGAGCAGTGGCAGTTCCAACAACTATCTGACCTACGACAATCTTAAATGTGGCGTGTGTGATTATGGTTCTGATTAGTGATTACTAGTGGTTAAGGTTAATTGGGTAGTTATGGTTGTTAAGCGATAAATAAATACCGATGTTCTAGTTTTTGGGTACGATTTAGTTTTACCACTGTTTTTGGAATCAAAGATCGAGCAAATTAGTTGTTTGTGACTAGCAATATGATCTGTTTGTCGATTAGAAGTTGGATGTCACTATGTCAGTACCCTTTTTGTTATTTCATTTGTCTTCACATTCATAAGAAGAAAAATTGAGAAAGACAAAATTATAACTTGAATTTTTAATTCAAATTTATAATTAATATTTAACAAGAAAAGATTTTTTTTTTTTTTTGAATGACAAATCTAATCTACTCCTAAATAACCACCGTCCACTATGAGACTTGAACCCTCAACCAGTAGGTTTGTAGAGAAACACCTTATCGCTAGGCCATTGACCATTTGGTCATCAATTATTTTATGTGTATAAGAATGAATTAAGAAGATTTAATAACAATCAATATACTTTTTATAAAATTAATAAATCAATATGTTCTAACAAAAATATTTATTTTCAGAGAATTAATTTAAGAATTGAAAAAGAGATAGCAATGATTTAGAGCATCTCCAACCAACCTCTATTATCCACTCTATCTCGATATTTGAAAAATTTTCCCCTCCAATCCACATCTATCTCTAACTCTAAATATAAAGTGAGAGAAAAACTCACTCTATATTTGAAGTGAGAGAATGCTCACTCTATCAATGAACCCCGCCACTTCTATTTAATTATTTGATATATATTTCTATTTAATTGATTTTGTTTTTGTTTGCTAGCCTACAATCCATCCAATTGAGTTCTTTTGTTATGGGTTCCACTAGTTTTAAAGGGATGGATAGAGTTTATGGTTGGAGTTAAAATTTTGTTTAAAGTTAATGGACCCACTAAATATAGAGATAGAGTGACTTGGATAGAGTTTATAACCATGAATTTTATAATAATCACTCTATTTCTATAAATGGTGAGTTCATAAACTCTAAACAATATCTTAACTATCTCCAACCATGAATTTTATAATAATCACTCCATCTCTATAAATGGTGAGTTCATAAACTCTAAACAATATCTTAACTCTAACCATAAACTCCAACCATAAACTCTAACCATAAACTCAAAAAAAAAAACTCTAACCATAAACTCTATTCATCACTTTAAAATCCAAAACTAGTGGGACTCACATTGCACTAACAGTTATACTCACAAAAAAATGTAGGGTCCATTGATAGAGTGAGTTTCTCCCGCTCTAAATATAGAGGGATTTTCAACCCACTCTATATTTAGAGTGAGTGATAGAGTTGCATTAGAGAAGCTAAAAACTCTAAATTATAGAGATAGAGATGGGTTGGAGGTGCTCTTAATCATAACTAATTTCTACTCCTTTATTAATCACTAATTCGCCTCTTTCACCCTTTCTTAAGTCAATTGTCTTCCTCTTCCCTGTCCAGATGCATTCCCAAATCGTTGCTTCCAACGACCCATCTCGAAAATTGCTCAAAAAACGTCTATGTTATTCTTATTTCTTTGGGAGACTTAACCCATCTCGAACTCAAGTTCTATCAGTATTCTAACACCATCTCCCCCTAATTTCCTTCAGTCGAAGAGGTTTACACCATTTCCTGTGACTCCAAACTGTCAATAGGTATTTGCGTATTATTCAATATTAAATTCAATCCTTCCTTAGAAGAAGAAGAGACTCCTCTCTTACTAGCTCCACCCACTCAATTTGTGTTTCATACCCATGCCAATGGGCGCAACCGTTTGATTTTCTATTTAATCCAAAAAACAGAAGAAGAAGAAGAAGAAAACCGCTGCATTCATTAAAGTTGGCATCCTATTGCACTTTGGTAAAATGGCGATTACCAAAAGACGTAATTCGGTAAAATTCTATAATTTGTTATTCTTTTCAATATTGCCACTAATTTGTATAATTATAACTAACTTATAACTCGTGATAAATCACGGATAGCTTATAGAAAAATTTCAAAACAAAACTTTTAATACATAAAGTACCTGTTAGTCCTGTAATAAGTGCAATTCAACACCTATACGTTTTCACTGACCAATTTAAAATTAATGGAGACACTCAACATTTTTTAAACTTTTCTTTATTAATCAATAATGATACGATAAAGATGCAAGCAATTTACGGAATAGCTAAGAACAAATCCTAAATTGCATGTGATAGACAACAACAGATATTATCTAAGACAAGTTTATGATCAACAAATGATCAAGCACAAGACTAGACACTTTCGTTATACAGATTCAATTCTCGAATCAGATACTAGAGTTAACTGGTGGTTTACACTCTGCTCGAAGGAATAAAGTTCTGGAGTAATTTCAGCAGCGTGTAACCTTGTTTGGTGCACACAGAAATCGATCGCTCAAGTCCTCAATTTATAGCATTGGGAAACGTAGAGCCAAAGGAATGATCGATCGATTCCACGTGTGAGAACTCCGTTGTTGCAGAGGATACTTCATGGGATGAGCACGACTAACGGAATTCTGACAGTACTTTCTGTCGTCTTGTGATCGCCGATATCTTCTAGAAGATTTGCAAGATATTACCATAATCAGCGATGTACAAACTTGTGCTTTACTTGTGTCTTTCTGTGACACTGGAACTTCCAGCCTATGTACACTTCTGGCAGTCATAAATCTTCAGATACTCATGCTTCTTCAGATGGCCTTCAGCTTCAGTCACCTTCACTAAGAGTTTTGCTTAGAGAAGTATTTGTTCAATGGTTCAGCGTTTTTGTCCAATGAGCGCTGAACCTGTTACACTATCTGATCTGTTAACCGATATCTGATTCCGCACGGGCAACTGATCGTTGTTTCAGATAATGTAACTGGGTAACTGAAATCCGAACTGATCAGATTCAGTTACCCACAATCTGAGGAACTAATCCTCATATTTTCTTCTAACTATTTATCTTTTTGTCTTCATTAAATCCCTTCAGTTGGGGATGCTTTTCAGCGACCCAACAGTACCCAAATCAGTTACCCGTAAATTATGGGAGGAATGAGATCGAAACGGGTCGTTGATGCATTGACAATTGGATCAAATCGATACCGTAGTGAAAAAACATTAAATAAAGTTGCATATGACTTAAAGAAGTACATATTTATAATGAGTTTGGCTAACTCATGCCCTAAAGGCATGAAGTAAAATGTATTAAATGAACAAAATCTTTTTCTAACATGTTGAAAAAATCATTAAATGAATTCAAATTTTAACAATTATTAAATAATTATAACTTCATTTATATTTTACAACATGAAGGATAATTGTAACTTCATTTAGTACCCTTACATTAGGCATTAGTTAGAAAAACCATATGATATAATTTAGGGTAAATGTCAGAAATTGTCCCTGTGGTCTTGGGTTTTCTGGCTTTTTGTCCCTAAACTTTTTTTTTCAAAATTTTTGTCCCTGAACTCTTTAAAAATCTGGTTTATCGTCCTTCCGTCCAAATTTGGCTGTTAACTGACGATACTTGTCATTTTTCCCAAATTACCCCTACCTCTCCCTCCTTCTTCATGTTCTTCATCTTGATTCTTCCCCCTTCAATTTTATTAGAAGATTGAAAATCATCAACACCATCTCTATTCTTCATCATCTTGATTCTTCATCTTTAAAATCATCACTGTCCTTCTATTTGTCGTCAACACCATCTCTATTCTTCATCGTCACCATCAGATTTCTTCCTACCCTCGAAATTAGGGTTCTTCAAGTTAGGGTTCCGCCTCTGACTTCACCCCCACCGGCGTCGACAACGCCGAAGAACCTTCCCCTTCGCCGTTCACAATTACGGCGTCCCAAAACGAATTCGAATCAGCATAATTAGGTTGAAGACAAGCTCTGGTTAACGGACCATTGTGGATCGGATGGAAGAACACTGGAGAGGGTTTCTCTCGAGTTTGACGCTTCGAAGACGACGAAGATAGTGGCGGAGTCGATGTGTTGCTATTGCTTAGATTGGAGGCTTTTCTCTAATTCAACGCTCCGCCTCTTCTCCGTGAATACGGTAGCTCGGCCGACGATGGTGGTGGTGGTTCGGTGGCGGTCGCCGATTAATTGTGCTTTTCTTCCATATTTAGGGCTTGTTTGGTAACTCACTCTGAACACTCACACGACCGTCTTCCCAGATCTATACACCAACTTTGTTATTTGACGTATTATTCTGTATATCGCACCTCATTATTGTTAAGGTGTTCTACATAAGTCGTTACCTTTAATTGCGAAACATAAATCTCATTAGTAGATCGTAATTTAGGATTAAGGTTCATGAGATTATGGTTTGTTGATGAAGAACACTTGAAGATATGAAGAAGACAAATGTGAATGTTGGGGAAAGGCAAACGGACGAAAATACCCTCACTATTTTGACATATTCCGTTAGTTAACAGCTAAATTTGGACAGAAGGACGATAAACCAGATTTTTAAAGAGTACGCGGACAAAGATTTTTAAAAAAAAAATTTAGGCACAAAAAGCCAGAAAACCCAAGACCACAAGGACAATTTCTGACATTTACCCTATAATTTAAATTACAAGGAATTGATCGATAATAAAATAATTAATTGATGATAAGTATATCAAAAGCATATGAATTAATTGAGCTAAGTATAATTTAAATGCGATAATTTCTAAAACTAAATCTTGAAAACTGACTTAATATTATTATTTGATATCCACAAATTATATTTTGAAAAAAAAATTATACTTCGTATATTTAATTCAAAATCAAAAGAAATTAACCTATGTGAGATCATAATCAGGGATCGACGAACATTATCATATCAAGATCCTGTTATAGATGGATATATTATATTTAAAGGGCATAATACATTTTAGGGTTTTGCTAATGACAGGGCTGTCACTAACATGCATAAAAAGCTTGTACGTTGATTAAAAAAGTAATATTTCTAAAATTCAGGGGAGTTATCTTTTATGTATTTTGCCTTCTTAATGACAGCCCTAAGGGCTGTCATTAGCATTTTCCTACATTTTAATATCCTAAATTTAAATTTAAATGACTAAGTCTTTATTACATTGAACTATTAAAAGTGCAATATGGTACTCTGATTTTGTCAAAATTATTAATTTAGTACGCTAACTCATTAATTTGATCACGTTTTCTTGTATTATTTACTTCATATACTTCATCCGTATCAAAATAAGTGACACAAATTGGCTTACACGGTTTTTGAGGTAAAAGATTAAAATAGAGGTTAAAATAGATTAAAGTACATTTTTAGTGCATAATGGGTCCCATTTTTCTTTAATAAAGTGATATTAATAAGTTTTAAAAGTAAAAGTAAGGGTATAAGGGTAATTTTACTTTATTAAAGTGGATAGCTAGTGGGTATGGGTCCCACTATTTTTACCATATAAAGAAAGTTTTCAAAGTGTGTCACTTATTATGATACACCCCAAAATGGAAAGTGTGTCACTTATTTTGATACAGAGGAAGTATAACTTTTGACGGACTAAAATATATATGTTAATATCAATATATTTATATTAGAAGAAACCTATATGAGAAAATTAAAACAAGACTAAATTAGTGAGTCGGATTACTAAATTAACAATTTTGTTAAGTTTATAATAAAATACAGCATATTTAATAGTTTAAGGTAATAGATAATTTAATCAGTCAAGTTCAGGGTTATTAAGATACATTTTGACATATTTTAAATTTAAGAAAGATATATGTAGGGCTGTCGAAAATAACCAAAACTCACTTTACCCGCCCGACCCGTTTGGAATTTGGGTAGATCGAGTTGGGTAGTTCGGGTAATGGGTAGAAACATTTGGGTATCGGGTAACCCAAATATAATACGGATAGGTATAAGGTAATATTTTAAATTGGTGGGTATACCCGAAATAACCGAATTTTATTATAAGGAAATTTTAAAGGTAATATCTTACAGTTTTTTAAATAAAATATGATCGTCATGTTTGTAGTTCATGAATTTCATCTAAAAGTCAATAATAGAGTCTTATGTTGGTTGGAGTTTGGTAAAATTACGGACAAATATTGTATATTAAGATCAAAATATAAACATTGTGTAACCGACAATACAAGGGTGCAAATTCTCGGGTATGAGTGGATATACCCGTACCCGACTCATTACCCAAACTACCCATATCCAAATACCCGAATTTAATTTAATTTGGTTTGGATATTGGATATTTTTTATATTTGAAAAAATCCGACCTAACTGATCCGAACTACCTGAAACCCGAAAGTTATACCCGATCAACACCCCTAGATTTATGTACGTATTGATCATAAAATTAAACAGAACAATAAATATGATAGTAACAGATTATTATGGATATATATCTAATTTTAGTTTTAATTATGACTAAATCAATTATTTGTATCGTTATAGTAAGGATGATGATATATTAGGTAGTTAAGTTGGATAAACATGAGAAGCATAATACGCATACAACTCATGCACGTGCATGCCTACTATAAATTAACCCCTTCATCAACTCCCCATTCTCATATCCTCCACCGTACGTGTTTTCTGCCGGAGACACCGCCGCCGCCCATCTCTCTTTCTAGCTCTCTCTAAAAACCCAAAAACAAAACAATGAAGAACTCTTTATCTTCATCTCAATCGATTTTGTATCTCTTAATAATATCGTCTTTCATCATCACCATTACCGCCTCCACCACAGCCGCAGGAGAAACCTCCGTCGTCAACGATCAGCCTCGCCGCCACCAAGTCAATGATCTCAATCCATGCACCATCATCTTCGGTCGCAAATACCCATCTCGTTTATGTGATAATTCCCATCAACCACCTCAAGCTGTTCTCCCGCCACCACAACACCGCCGTCCATCTCCGCCAGTTGATGAAATCGATCCGATATATGGTGTTTACAAACGTTTAGTCCCTTCTGGACCCAACCCACTTCATAACTGATTTCAAGGTTAAATTCTAAATTTCTTTTAATTAATTCTTTATATTTTCTTTTCTCGCCACCCATTAAATTAAAACTTTTACTGTTCCAGAATTTTATTTTTATAATTATCTTTTTGTTTTTTTATGCAGTCAATTGTTGAGGGAGATATGGTCTGAAAGAAGCAAAATCAAGCATGGCAACAGTGATGGTTTTAGTCGTAGTTTTGTTTTACTTTTTTTTTTCATGGTAGTACTCATATTTTTATTACGAAGTATTAGCTATATAATAGTGGATGATATTTTATTTAAATTCTCTTTTTCGCCCTTTGAAATATATCTTAGTTTCTTGCATGCTAATTAATGTATGGCCGTATTTGTTACGAATTCATTGAGAAGTCATGAAATCCATTATCTTTTCATATCATGGTTGTAATAGTAGTACGATCTAATTGCATATTTACATGCAATCATATGAAATCGAGATATCATGTTCATGTCGTGGTTCTGTTATATGAAACCGAGAAATTGGATGGCTCTCGATCAGTTACAAGAGTTTTAGTTCAATTTTATATCAGTAATCCTTTATGTTTTGTATGGTTTCTAGGCTTAATATTTGGATAATATTTGTTCTAGTTTGGATACGACTTTTGTTTAGGGTTTGTAGGCTTAAAATTTAAGCAACCAATCCAATTTTTCTCCATTAAACTCAAATCAATTACTGAAAATACTTTATATGTCAACGAATTATTTTTTTAACGAAAATCTTAATCTACTCAATGTTACCATTTGTCTACAAGTGGGAACCTTAAGGATGTGGGCAAACACTATACCAATAAGTATCTCAACAAAAGAAAAAAAGTTAAATGACAAAAGATAACCATAATTTTTTGAAAACATAAAAATGCAATCAACTCTTTTGAAGTGTAAATAAAAACAATAATCGATCAATTTAAACATTAAGGCCCTGTTTGATTTGGGCTCCAACTCGGACACGGTCTTCAATTTCGTTGGGCCGCTTGATAACATCATATTTGGTTGGACTCGGTCTAATTTCTGGATTCGGTCTATAAACGTTACCTGATCCGGTCCGATTGAAAAACACCTTGGTTATCGACGGTCCTTCCTCCTTCCTCCGTCGAGGCCACACCACGCCGCCCTTCTTCGTTTTCCTCAGGTAACACTTCCGGTGACGCAAGTTGCTGTGTGATTAATTTTGTTTTAGGGTTAATGTCTGGTTATGGGTTCTTCGAAGTTCTTCCGGTTTCTTCAAGTTTCATCATCAAATGAGGTCTGATATAAGTTCTAATTGCTAGTTTGGGTCTTTAGTGTAATCTGTATGCGTCACCTGTACTGTAATTAGAAGTGGGTATGAATTCTAATTGCTACGTTGCTGTTGTTATATCAAGTGTAGGGAATTCTTTGTTCAAATGTTGAGTCTTCATTGTTGATAGTTTATTATGTTTTCTAATCTGCATTTTATAAAATTAGAAGTATCGAATTGACTTTTACAACCAATATATAGTTGTGTATGACAATTTGTATTTGAATTTTAAATTATTTATGTTTAATTTAGATTTTACATGACTATTTTTGTTTATTTATTTTTAATGGGTTCGGATCCGGTGAGGACTCAAAAACTGGTGAGTAATGCGAGGACCTCAAAAAAAACTCTGAAAATGACTCAAAACAAACTTTTTATAAAAATATTTATTTTTTAAACATAAAAATCGCAGCCTATAAGATCCAAAAAAATTTCAAAAATTTCAAAAATGATCCAAAAAATAAATATGGATCATAATTTTGATCCAAAAAAAAAATATGGATCATTATCATGATCCACAAAAAAAAAAGTGGATCATAATATTTTTTCAATTTTTTTTGTCAAATGTGATAATAAGCATGGGGAATTATATATATTTTTTTCAGAATTTTTTGAAATTGTTTTAAGGTGTCTATGCGATTCTCACCGTTGTTTTAGTCCTAACAGGATCTCACTTGTATTTTTAATTATGTAGCAATTTAATCAACTACATATATTTTATCTAGTACAAAATAAGAGTAATATGGCCATTTTTTTATCAATCGACACATTCAATTAGCTATCTAATCAAGCTCATGGATTCAGTCGGAAGTTCTGATTGAGTTAGCTTCTGATTTAGTTAGCAACTATCAAACGACCCCTAAAAAGATTTTCCATCTTACATAATGTTGTTGGTATAAGTGGATTTGAATGAAACTCCATATTTAAATAGTATATAGATTAGCTTCAAGTTTGAACGATTTTAATTTAAAAAATGTCGTTTCATATATATAATTCCTTTGTTTCATATAACAACGTTTATTAGATTAAAGAAAAAAGTTAGTAGACATGATTGCTCAACCGCTTCAAAATTAAGTGAATTTTAGGAACATATATGATATAGTAACCTTATAATTAAACTGTTTAATTTTTTTAGTTTATGTAGCCAATGTGTTCGCTGAAATGCTTATTTGGTTTAGTGCACTTTTGTATTGTTGGAATTTCTCATTTTCTGCTAATAACCGTGCAATTCTCTTCCCTTCATTCAAATATATGCATGCTGTAACAACACCTGTTAGAATTTTTTGAAATAAAGTTTTTTGATGCTCAGATTTCATGACCATGATTTGTGCTTATAATTTTAACCCTTTTACTAAAAAAATATGTTTTGTTATTGTAAAACAAATTACAATTCATTGATCAATTATATCTTGAATTCTTGATCATGAGTTCTTTTTCAGTTTCTAGGATTTCTAGGATTTGGTGTTAAAAAACTACGGATTAGGAATGAATTTGTATCTTCTTCATGGTTTTCTTTATTCAAGTAAACAAGATAGTGCTGTATAAGTTGATGTTTTTGTTTCAATTTCCAGGGAACGCTCAAAAAGATTTGATCCTGAAGACACGGCAAGACAAATAGATGGAAAGATCAGAGTTGCACACACAATTTGTCCAAAAATTGTATGGAAGTTGTAAATGCTGTGTATATATATCTGTTTATGATTTTATTAAGTACTCTAAATCTTTTCTTATAATATTCATAATTTTCATTAATCGTCATTTCTTTCACTCGCCACTTGCGCATTGTTGCGGGCAAACGACTAATAGGTAATGAATAACATTTTATAGTAATATTATATACTAGACTTCAAGCCATATGTGTGTAAAAATATTTAGTTAAACGTGGTACTTATGTATTAGGGCTTTCCATATACACAAATATTTAGTTCAGACCACGCCTATATCAGTCACATCTTAAAACATTTAGAGAATATTTTTTGAGCCTAGAAAGTAATTACTAATTAGTGAAAGAGAAATGATATTAATATTTAAAATTTATGTCTAATTCTTGTGTCTACTTAGCATAAGATGACATGTGTAATCAATTAATTCTTTTTCTTTATATTGTTCGTTAATTTTGACATGTGACATGATTAAGTGAGTAATCACATAAATAAACATAAATAATAATTAATATTATTTCTCTTATCAATATTGTGACATTTTCCAAATTTAGTGGAGTAAATGAGAGGTAATAATAAAAAAGATACATGTAATCATATTATTATGTTATAAAATTAATTTTGAAGCATAGATAGCACTTCTCCAATTTTTATATATATTTTAAAGGAAATGTTAATGATAATTGTTTAAGAAAAAAAATATATATTTATAAATATTGTACAATAACAACAAAAAAAATCACCCCTTAAAAGTCACTGCCAATGATGGTTAGGAAATCCCATATTTGAATGCTTCAAAGATTTCAAAAGGCCCGAAGTTCTTCTGGGCTGGATTCAGTGGGCCTAGACTGGATTTTCTTTTACTTTAAAAATATTATCCGACATTTAACTAAAACAATGACATTGTTGCTACAAAACTAGGTACATGTTCATAAACTAGCCGATCATTGTTGCTTAATGGATTCAAACACAAGACCTTTTGTGAGTACTGACTGTGTGTTAACCAACTGATCTAAATGACACTCTATTTACCACAAAATAAACAGACAACATAACACTGCAAAACGTCAAAATTGTCCCCAGTTTTATTTCGGATACAATTTAATATGTATTCTAGAAGGTCTTACCACCCATTTTATTCAACACTTATTGAAAGCAACGTCTTGACTATTGCCAAAAAAAAAACTCTATAATTTAGTTACGGGTACCCGTCGCCGCATTGCGCAGGTACCCTACTAGTATTATATTATTTATGTTTATTATATACCTGTGAATTATATTATTGTACTTGTTTATGTTTTTTATTATATGTTTGTTCGAATTATACGTAGATTTAAAATAATTAAAATGAAGAGAATGATCATATAGATTTTTTTACGAAAACGTAGTGTCCAAAGGAAGAAGAAATGATCTATTTCAATCAAGTGTTTTCATCAAAAAATTAAGGTTATCTTATTATATTATTTTATCTTAATATTAATGTCTATTTCAATTATAACCAATCATTTCCTTTCTAAATAAGTAAATATAAGATTTTATAACATTTTATGTCTTTTGTCGATACTTATTTTAGAACGAAGGAAGCTGTAACACGTTACCTTGTGGGTAATTTTTAATATAATGTTAAAAAAAATAAATGTAATGCCTAATTTAGACGTCGCAAGTCATGTAATTAATTAAGAACACATATAGCATGCATATCATCACGATTAAACTTGAAGGTTGAATTACAGGAAGCATTGCCACTTTATCATACACGACACATATTATTTCACTATTTCAGACATTGAAGCATAAAAATGACGACAACAATAACGTTATTCAATAATTACATGGCTTCATAGATCAGTGAATTTCTTTTACAAATCTTGAATCTTCTTTCTATCAATACCATTGAGTTTTATGGTGGACAAAGTTATAAATTGATAGAATCATGATGACATGAAGTTATGTCGATCACATAATGATATACCTTGAATATTCTTTTTATCGATCAGCACTTAAATAGCAAAGAGTTTTCAGCACTAGGATTCCTATTGCAACGTACCAATAATTATTGAGGCATCAAAGTATCATGTGACATGACTTCATGTCATAAATTCTATCAATTTATAAATTTATCCAGCATATACGTCTATACCATTATATAAAAAATTATGTTAAAGTAACTTAATTAACTTCAAAAAGAAGCTTCTTATAATTAGATGTATACATATACGGAAAACATAAGAATATATGACGCACCATTATTACACAAATGTACACATTAACTAACTACTTACTATTTTTTCTCCATCTAGCTAGGCTTATATATACCAAGTTTATGACAATTAAATTTGAATAAAACTTCACCAATTAAGCACAATATATATATAGGTCGATCGTGCACTATTTTCTCATCGTTCTTCCACTATTTCTAGGTACTTCATTGTCTGTGTTAGGTACTAGAAAGTTGTAATAGATAGTCTAGGGGGTAAAGTGTAACATTGTATATATGTTAAGTTTTATTTAGGAAATGGTCCTAACTAACAAGGAATTAAGCCATGGTATAAATACCAAAGTGTAAGGCTTAATTCCTTAACTTTTGCCATTAATCACATTTCAATTTCCAGCAAAAGCTCTCTCCTCCATCTCTCTTCTTTCTCTCTCTAAAACCCTTTCTTCTCTACCAAGTTTCATCCTAAAATCATCATCTAACATCAAGTATGGATTAAATCAGTGTTATTATAATTTACAATTGGTATCAGAGCATAATTTCATCTTGAAAACGATCCAAATCCATCAATTGGTGTTAAAATCAGAAGAATCAGTTGGTTTTTCAAGGTTTTTGAAGAAAAAGGGGTTTAAGATCAAAAATCAGATTTAAGGTACTATTTCTTGTTATTATGGATTGAATAGCTTCCTTTTATTGATATATTAAGCTTAGAATCAAGCTAGGATCGAATCTAATCCATACTGATGAAGAATTAAGATTTTTAAGAAAAACCATTAAAGTTTCAAAAACCCTCTAAACTCAAATTTTCAGATAGATCTAGGTTGTTTTTGAGTAATATAGTAGTAATGGATTGAAGGAAATAGTATTTGGGTCAGTTTGTGATTTAAATCAAAGAATTTGGGTTAGAAACGAGCATTTTAGGATCAAATTAGTGGGTTTTTAAGGCTGTTCGTAGCTGTTCTGCGCAAGAAACTGTTCGGCCCGAGAACAGTAACAAGTTCGGCCAGAACTTCAACCCAAAGTTCGGCCCGAACTTCAACCCAAAGTTCGGCCCGAACTTCACCCCGAACTTCGGCCCGAACTTCACCCCGAACTTCGGCCCGAACTTCACCCCGAACTTCGGCCCGAACTTCTACACAACTTCGGCCCGAACTTCTACACAACTTCGGCCCGAACTTCTACACAACTTCGGCCCGAACTTCTACACAACTTCGGCCCGAACTTCTACACAACTTCGGCCCGAACTTCTACACAACTTCGGCCCGAACTCTTTCTACACTCGCGTGACAAAAGGGGCTGTACTGTAACGGTCATAACTTTCAGCTCGGGTGTCCGTTTCGAACCCACGAGTAACCAAATCGAAGCTAAAGACGAAGGCTACGACGTGATAAACAACTGTAGGCGGTTTACCCAACTTTCCGGCCCAAAAACGCTTGTTTTGATCGCTTAATTTGCGTTTTTGTTATTTTTCGGTCAATTTCCAAACTTCGTTTAGCCCCAGTTTCTAACCCGATCGTCGTTTTTCCCTAATTCGAAAATCTTAGGCACATTTAAAGTGTACTTTATCATCTGGAATAACCAGTTTAAGATTTCGGTAATTTTGAATTTTTGAAGACCAATCCACGGTCAACATCACATATTCTATTCCAGAACCTTCTCATTCTTAAAATTTTCTTTACCCCGTTTCAATCAAAATTCCCGTGAATTGTTCTTAACATGACTACCAAAGAAACATTGTCTGCCGGGTCGAATGCCCAGGAGGATAAACAGTGCATTGCCAACCTGGCATTCATGGCAATACCAACTGAGGCTACAGCTGTGTTAGGCATTCCAAAAGATGATGAAAATGAGGTACTCTCTTTCTCCTTTGACTCTTTATTATCTGATTCAAACACTGATGAATCAGAGAATTCCTTGTTTAATGAAAAGCTTTTTACTAAAATTGATGAGAAATCACATTTGACAAAACAAATAACTGATTTGGAATCTGAAAAAGGTCAACTCTTAAATGATTTGAGTGAATTAAGTCAAGTTTCTCTTCAAATAACTCAAGTAAACAAGGAATTATAAAATCAGTTGTCTACATCAAAATCAGTTTTTCAATTTCAAATTACTGAGTTACAAAATGATCTACAAACACAAATAAATACAACGAATGCATCAAATACACAAATCCTAAAATTAAAAGATGAAAATTTAACCTTTCGTCGCCAACTTGAAACTCTTGTTCCTCAAGTAAATTAAATTAATAATTCAAATCAAAAAACACAAGAGTTACAACAACAGCTGTCAACATTTCATGCTGCTCACACCAGTAAAGTAAATCGTCTAAATCACATAATTAATACAAAAAATCTTGAAATATCAAACCTAAAAACGATGAAGACGGTATCAAATGACAAAGACGACTCCAAGCAGCTGATAAATGACTTAGCTATCCAACTCAGTCGACAGCAAACATGGATGAAGTCCTCAGACATCAAGATAAAAGACTACCAAGAACAGTTGAAGACGGCTGACATCGAAATTCAAAAATTGAATGAACAAATCAAAAACATAACAAACGATTTTAAAAAGGAAATCGATGAACAATCAGCAACTATCCACAGTCTTACTGTCAGAAAAGAAAATGATGAAGAACACATCTCAAAACTGGAGCAGACGATTGTGAAAGCTGGTCATACTGAACAAACGATAAAATTAAACCAGCCTAAAGAGTTCGGATCTTTCAAGTCAAAAGTCGGTCTTGGAGCAGAAAACATCCGCCCTCTGGAAAAAGCTGCAGATGTTCTTCCAACGTTATATAACTACGATTACATGAACTTGGGAATCTGGCAAAGCTTCCTTCATATGCCAGATGAAGAAGCAGAAATCGAGAAGTTCAACAGAGAAAAGAAGGAACACGTTCAAATTAGCTTTAACTATTCTGAATTGAACTATACATATGAAAAGAATAAAGCAAAATTTGAAAACAATGAGTACTTCCCGATTGTCACTCCAGAAGAATTTTCCATCTCTGACAATGAAGTTTTAAAACCAACAATTGAACCGAAGCTTTATGTTCCTCCATTAATTTTAGAAAAGAAAATTGTATAATTAGAATCTGAAATTGATGAAATACAAAAAGCCTTTCATAAAGAAAAAGAAAACCTTCAAAATAAGATACATAATTTAGAGGACACCATTTTAAAATTAAAAGCTAAAACGAACAATACTGTTTCTCAAAATTCTAAAGCCTCTTTATTAGGACCAGCACCAACAAACCCAGTTCCAATCATCTTGAGGAGAAACTCTAATTCACCTGTCCTAAATGCTTCCATTAGTACTTTAGAGCCTCGGAGCAAGGAGCCCAAGCCCAATGGAGTCAAAGGAGATGTGCAGTCTAAGAAGCCGAGTTCGTCTAAGTCTAGCACGCCTAAGAAGCCTTGCGAGCTTAAGAAGTCTAGACCATATACGTCTTCAGTTTCTTCTTCCACTGTTAAAATTAACAATAACAACTCCAAAAAATTTAAATCTCCGGCACTTGCATTTGGAACTGTGTATGATGCTTCTGTTTATCGTCCTGTAAATTACTCACCTGATTTTGGTAATGTGTGTGTCAAATCTGAAAAACTTGGTAAAAAGATATTGAGAGATAAATCTAAAAATAAACAAATTTCTCAGAATGATGATCGATTTTTTGTTAAGCTAAATGCTCCATGTGGTTTAAAAATCAATGTTTTCCATAAATCTGGTAAAATTATAAAATCATGCAAAACATGTTTTCCACAACCATGCAAGAAATCTGTCTCTCATCCACACAAACCAAATAAAAAAGGTTCATCTTCACATGCTTCCAAAAAGGCGAAGAGTTCTTCCAAAACCACACCAATCTCTGATAAACACTCGTCTTCTCGTCGCAAAGTTTCTCGAGGATCTTCCGCACCTAAGCCAAAGTCTTCAGGTTCCTCAAACAGCGACAACAAAACAACGACCAAATCTTCAACGTTTGTGAAATACACATGGATCAAAAATGAAAAATCTCATTGGATTATCCAATCCTCTGAAAAATCTTTAAAATGGGTAGTTAAATCCACAACCTCTGAACTGCCTCCTTGCAGTTCTCCAAAGCTCTAAATTAATCTTAAAACAATTTTACATAAAACATCTGTCACTAATCGTATAGGACCCATACATAATTGGGTACCAAACATGTTTTAATTGTTTTATGTAGAATTACCAGAAAGGTGTTTGGAGTTTGGAGGATGACTTATACACACTTCAGTGTATAACTCGAACCTCAACAGTATGGCTTATGCACACTTCAATGTATGACCCGAGCTTCAAAGAAATGGCTTTCAAGTACATCAGCTTGAAACCCGGTCCTCAACGGAAGATGGCTTCTAATAAAAACAGATTCAGAACCCGCTCTTAAAAGATACCACAAATCTCAATCAAGCTTAACCGCAAAACCTCTCCTTCAACCCTCCAACGATGTATAAGGTACGTCCTTCGATCTCAAAACTTGTCAATTACTTTTGTTTTGTCGAGGGGGAGAAATATTAATTATAGGGGGAGAATTATTATTTCTAGGGGGAGAAAATTCAGAAAAACAAAAACAAAATACCCAAATAAAAAGTTTTATGTTTGTAACGTTAATCATAAGTTGTTGTAATATCCGTAAACGATCTCTTTACTAGTTCTCTAGTAAAGATTGCATCTGTTTATTACAAATTCTTTTAATTCTCGTTACTTACTACTTCAAAAGACATACCTTCCCATGGTTTGGCAGATCCGGCCACACCTTCCCAGGGAAATATTTCAGCCAACTGGTAAATGTGAGGGTTTAGGTATAGGGTATAGTAATACGTGAGTGCAAGGGGATGTGAAAACATGATAAATCAAAGAAAACACACCTTATGAGTGCATCCAAACCGAAAACAAACCGGGCAACCAATTAAATAGGCGATCATTCATTCGTTGAATGTTTCACTAGACTTTACTGGCCCAGTAAAGCAAATGCACGCCACCACCAACTACTCAAATTCCTCTCAACAGGGAGTTGTTTCATTTCATCAGGGGACGTAGCACAAAAGCTACTGACTACTCATTCGGAGTATGTCGGTATTGAATAATAATAACCTCCTGCCCCGGGTTAAGTCTCTTTGTATGCACAGTGTGTCTAGTTCTCACCCCCAAGAATATTTCCAATATAGGACACCTGCACTACAAACATGGATCTCCGTGAATCCATCGGAACACTCGTAGTGGCATCACAATCTGATGTTTCACGAGGATCGAGTGGAAATCCTGCTAGAGCTAAAATCACGCCAACTCTAAACGCAGGTCACACATTTGAACCAACGGTTGTGCAAACGACTACCGATTCATACCGTGTGCTAACGGATACTCTAAGTGAGTCCGGTGTTACCTAAAATCCATGTAAAACTCCTAAAACGAAACATCTTCAAAAAGCTGATTAAAATGCACATGAGCGTAATAGTCCACTCTCAAATTACTCCTATGATCTGCTAAACCCAGCATGATCTTCCCCGGAGCCACCGACAATATATGAACTAAAAAGTGAGGGTCCCTAGGTCTAGGTGAGCAGAATCAATTATCATGGGATCTTGATTGGGGTGCGCTGAGGTAAAAATTGAGAGGGGGTATGAAGTATGGGGTGCAAATCAGCTTATCACATGGTAAAAACAAAAACGAGGGTGTGGTTGAAAATTGAAAAAGTGAGTTGAGTGAGGAGCGTGTGTGAAAGGGTTAAAAGAAAACGGAAAACCCTCCCTAAACCGAACAAATGACCGGGTAACCTCATCTATATCGGATTGTATATGTTGCTTTCTGATTAAGACATCATGGACCCAGTGATGCAATGCACAACCCCCACTGACCACTCAAGTACAAAAAGTACTTGTTTCAAAATCACGGAGATAACCACATCCACTATCAACATCTCATTTGGAGATTGTTGATATTGAAAAAGAGGACCCACCTCCAGTCCTCGCCTTCGTTTGTCCACATATAGAGTCTAGAACCGAATTAAATTTCTCTAGGACACAGGCACTCTACCAAGCATATCTTTGAGATATTGCCGGAACATTCATAGTGATACCAAAATTATTGGTATTCCACGATGATTGAATGGAAATCCTACCAGTGCTAACATCAATGCCAACACTGAATGTAGGTCACACAGTTTCTGTAACTGCTGTGCTAACAGGCAATCTATGTGATCCTGGGTTACCCTGATACATTCTTGTGCGAAGATCAGACGACCGTACTCCATTCTTATCAACAACGGTCACTATGTCTGATAGAAAATCTGATGACTGTACTTCAATCTTATCAACAACAGTCAATAAATCAGATAAGAGATTCTAGGACCGTACTCCAACATTATCAACAACGGTCAGAAAACCCACAACATATCAACATTCCGCACTGCTTCAACTTCAACAAACATCAGGAACCAAGGATCTGCAGCAAATCGACAAACGCCACAACTTCAAGAAAGGACTTCCGCTGCTAACCGATCTATCTATGGGTCTACATTCAGTCGATTTGCATGAAGTCTTCTGGAATACTTTATATTGGTTGAAAAGCCGATTAAAAGTATGTCTATCACTGATGATTAAAGGCTGATGCTGTTTTATCAACATAACTGCTCAACAGTTCAATTCTCAGCTCCAGCCTTACAAACACAGAAGTCTTCAAGGATATGCAACCTAGTCTACTATTACAAAGGGGGAGATTGTTAGGTACTAGAAAGTTGTAATAGATAGTCTAGGGGGGTAAAGTGTAACATTGTATATATGTTAAGTTTTATTTAGGAAATGGTCCTAACTAACAAGGAATTAAGCCATGGTATAAATACCAAAGTGTAAGGCTTAATTCCTTAACTTTTGCCATTAATCACATTTCAATTTCCAGCAAAAGCTCTCTCCTCCATCTCTCTTCTTTCTCTCTCTAAAACCCTTTCTTCTCTACCAAGTTTCATCCTAAAATCATCATCTAACATCAAGTATGGATTAAATCAGTGTTATTATAATTTACAGTCTGCTTGTGATCAAGAACACCAGTTGAATCCCAAGAGTTTGAAGAGGTTGAATTCGCATCAAATTCGTTAGACCACCAAGTCATGCTGTCTTTCGCATCATGCATGTCCTTAAAAGAATCAAATTCATCCATTTGTGGCCCTTCTATAGGTTTTGTTCCTTTGTTGCTCAAAAGATCTTCGATTTCAGCTTGAAATGCCCAATATTTCTGTAATTCCATGCTTGGAGGTTGTTTTACACCATCGGATTCCAGGACAAGAGATGATGACTCGGGAATGTTGATTCCCATGGAATTCTCCATTCGATTTATCATATTACTCATTGGGAAATACTCATTAGATTGAACACAGTATTGATCAACTCTTTGAGGAGTAGAGGATTCATTCAAAAGTTGAAGACTTTGCATCATTTGTTCTTGAATAGGGTGCAACTTGCAAGGCCACATGGGAGGACTTTTATTGTGAGAGAAATTAGGGTTTTCAAGGCTTTGGAGTTGCATGTGAAGTTGTAGCCTTTCAATGGCCGAGTTGCTTAGGGTTCCTATTCCGTTGTCGTCTTTCGGATCCTGGATCGAACCGGAGAGTCTATTCGCGTGAGATTGTCTACGCCTTCCAAGTAATTTCTTTTTCAGCCTGGTATTCCAGTAGTTCTTGATGTCGTTATCTGTTCTTCCAGGTAGTTGAGCCGCTATAATGGACCACCTATATGATTTGTATCAATCGTACACAGCATTAGATCATATATACACACATTATAAGTAAAAACAAGGAAACAAAGTTCTAGGGCTTAGGGGCCATAAATGACAATAAAAGTAACAATAAATTTAAATCTAAGATGGGATGTATATATTCTTAAAACAAAAGCTTGATGTACAAATGTAAAGGACAAGTAGATTTGTGACACCCCGAAAATTCGGGTATTTATTGTAACCCTAATAGTGCCCAAGAACCCTAAATAATTTATAAAAACATTTACTCGCATTTATATCTAGCGATAAACCCTAATAGCATATATGATAACAATTAGGGTGCATTTAAGTTTAGTGAAACCCTAGAAATCAAGTCTCATCAGTACACGTCATCATTTGATGCATTAATCATTTTGTTGCGCTAACTCATTAGTTAGCGAGTTGGTGACACAATATAATTATGAATTGAACCAAAGACATAACCTTTTTAGTTCATAATGAATCTTTAGCTCAACCAAGTTAATTGGTACAAAATCCGGATACCACCAATTTAAATTTAAATTTAAGTTAACTAATGATTAAAACCCCCACATAAATTAAGTCGTGTGAAGATAGATAAACCCCCTTCCACTCTTTTGGCAACTTCCCATTTATTTTTATTTTTTTTTATATATTTAGAAGTTAATTTATTGGTCTAAATTAACAACCAATGAGAAATTTGCATTTCAAGAATAATTCTTTAAAACCCATTTATTTACCATTTTCGTGTAACAGTCGACCCACCCCAGATTTGTCAACCTTCCATCATAATTCCTTTCATTTTAATTTTTAGTATTATTATATATCAAAATTTGGACCAATTAATTCACCTTCCTAAACTTCTAATACATTCCCCATATCACTTGACGCCTCCTCCCATGCCTCTCCTCCTTAAAACAGTCAACCCCTCTCTTTGTCTTCCTCATTGTATTGAACCAGAAAAGAACCCCCATAACTCTCCATCTCAGTTCGTCACTCCCTCTCCCTCACTTGAGTTTTTCCAGCAGCCCCATCTCCGAGAGCTAGAGGACCACCTCCGACGCAGCAGTGCTCCGACGAGAAGTAGAAAACTCCGGCGACCACAACAACAAAGCATCTCCGTCAAGTCCGTATCTTGGTCTCTCTCTCTCTCTCTCTAAAACACTACTAAAGGTATAAACCCTTCCCTTTAAACCCTCTTTTTGAGTTTTCCGTTGCCGCCTTCGACCGAGGTCTAAACCGAACCTACATAACAACTGAGCCAAGTCTGTTTGTTCGTTCAGCCAGTTTCGATAGCAGCCAAGAAACGTTTTCTCTTTGCTGTTGTGTTGGCCCAATGTTAATAACCCAATTCTATTTAATTGATTTGAAAATCAGATTTGCTATCTAATATTTTCTGGATTTAAAGTTTATTAATTTATAATTATTTATTTGATATTTAATAATTAATAATTGTTAATTTAGCTACCTATTTGTTTACGTATCAAATAATTCATCGGTTAAGCAATTTCAATTTTTATTTAATTAATTATTTATTTAGATTATTGCTCATTTCACAAAGATCTACCAATCGGTAAATAAATTCTTAAACTTGTTATAAATTCAAAACAAACATAACTTAAAATACAATGTCAAATCATCAAGAGTCATCAACATATCGCTCATTTATTATCTTTCTATGCATATAGGAAGCTATCATTGTTTGGTTGGAATCATCATATCATTATTTGAATCTTTTGGAAGCATTGCATCAGGTGAATCTACAGCCCCTCTTTTTATTACATTTTAAATTGTTTTGGGGTGAAAAACATATCAAATGCTTTTATAAATGTTTACATTATTTGTCATATCGTATTTAACAAAACATATTGTGACTGTGAGTCCACAACCCATTTTTACTCTATTTTTACTACTTTACAAATTGGGGTGAAAAACATATCAAATGCTTTTATAAATATATACATTGTTTATGACATCTTATTTAACAAATCATATTTTGACTGTGAGTCCACAGCCCCACTTTTTATCGCATTTTTATATACTATTTTACAACAGGGGTGAAAAACATACAAAATCACTTTTACTATTCATATTTTATTGTGATGATACATTACTCAGAACATGACATTCAGTCCTTTATGCTCGAACTAAGACAAGATGTAGTGACATTGGTAGATGCCTACATACTGTAACCATTAGCTAGTTGCGACTAGACCCTGGATATGCAGATAGTACTATCGACTGAGACTCACCCTCCCACATTTGTTTGATCAGTTTTAACGGTCTACCGAACCGTCATGGGAGTGCATATCTTAGATTCAGTAACATCATTTTGGAGTTGTAGTTTGGTTATGGGCTTAGGGTCGGCATTTTAACTCATGGGCCTTGCAAACCTTTGGGGGATATCAGTTCATGTTAATTTTTAATATCCTTTCTAGGATATCAGATTACTATATTTTTAATATCCTTTTTATTAGGATATCAATTTACACATATTTTAATATCTTTTTGAGGATATCAATTTATACAATTTTATTAAATTATTTTACATGTCTCTACATGCCAAACATCATTTCAATATTGCCTTTGGGCAAATCATTTTCAAACATCATATCATCACAACATTTTTAGCCTTGATGGCTCACAAACATTTTAGATAACTCAAAACACTCTTTAAACCTGTGGATTCACTCAACAATTTTTGTTGATCATTTTACTTATGTTTTTCAGGTAATTCATTGAAGCATGAGTCTTAGTAGCATTGGGTCATGAGCATGCATATTGTCAAGATGCCACGAACGTCTTTTCACTTTCCAAACATTAACTTTTACCTTTAATCGTTTTCAATTACATTAAATTTTGAGATGTACTTTAATTGAAATATTAATTGAAGTTTTTAAACATTTATTGTTTACGATAATCATAGTTGTATTACTCATTAATGTTACATCCCGTTCTTCCGCAAATCATTTAATACTATAAAATCATTTTTGGCGGGGTGTGACAGAATGGTATCAGAGCAATAGTTATAGTGAATTAGCGAGTCTAATCTATAACTACAAAAAGATTTTGGGTCAAAACGTTTTCGTGGTATCAAAAGTCTCATTCATATAAAGTTGCATTTCATTTAGAGTTTCATTTTATATATGCTTGCATTTCATATTGAGTTACATTGCCTACACAATTGCATCATATTTTATTCACTTGGCATATACCTTAGAATTAGGTCGCTTGGCTTACACTTACATTAGATAGATGCACTTGATTTATAACTTACGCAAAATCACGCACTCAAGAATTTCTACGAAACGTATATGTAACATCCCAAAAATCAGGGGAAATTTAAAATTTTTAAATAATCAAAATAATCATTTTCCCCAAGAGTACAAGTAAACAATTGGTCCCTTCTCTAAAACCGAACTTGGGCTCATGAATTTAAATATGATTCGGTCTTGGCCCTCCGGCCGGCCTCCCGAACTTGTCAAAACACTTGCTCAACTAAAACTCAGAAATCTAACTTCGCGATAACTAATACTCGTAACTAATAAATCTCAAACATCACACATTTAATTAGTTCGATTAAGCTCACAATAAATGCACATAACAAATCATCACAATTAATATCACAATTAATTATACCAAAGTTAAATAACCCTCTAGTTATTTTCTCGTTCGCCATAAAAATTTCCTCACTACTTTATATTTTTAACGTTTCCTCAGTTTTGCAACTCATAACATTTTAATAACATTTTATTTCTTAATTCACTTAATATTTTTTTTTTCTCCTTTGCTCATTTCAGTAACCATTCTCGATTCAATAATTATCCCATTATGCGTGATAATTGATGACATTCATCTTAGTAATTTATCTCGATAATCCCCTTAATTAAATTTTAATATCTGCTCATAAATAATTTTTTTTTTTCCTCATTTGATTCATTTTAATAATTTATTCGCTTAGCTTGATTTACTAGTTCTCCATTAGTTTAAATCTTGATCTTTTACCCTTATTATAATGATTTACACATGTAACTCATAATTAAATTTTCATTTCTCTAATTTCATAATTTTCTTATTATTTATATATTTATAGTACCTGCTACTTCTCATTTGCACAATTACTCTTGCTTTATGAATTTCTGATAACTTGATAATTATACCACCACATAAACTCATTATTCTCAATTATCCTTATAAATTTCTCCAATTATATGCATATATATCTCGCTCAGAAATACAATTTTATTGGTCAATCCACTTACTATTTATCTCTTTTACTTATTTCAGTAGTTACTCTGGATTTAATACTTACTCAAGAATATATAATACTCAACACAATAATTTGGTCCAATGACTTTCTCGACTGAATTTAATAATTTCTCATAATTACGTTTTCTCATTTAACTTGACTTGAAGAACAATTCATAATAAACTCTCATAAATTAGTAATCTATTTTTATCTCATTATATTCTCACATGAATAATTTTTCGATTAATCAGTCACTCTTATCACTTTCTAGCCAGTTATATGAACATATATGCTCATAACAATTATAATTAACACATAACAAAAATTTTCTCTTGGTAATTATCTTAATTTACTCCAACTCGTATAAGAGCAATAAATATTTTGGATAATCTACTATAAAAGAAAAGGTATAATGACACAACATTAGGCGTCTTCATACAAGAAATCACTATTACACATGCACTACATACATTTCTCTTTATATACTTATCATTCAATTGATATTGTTCAAAAAAAAAAAAATAATAAATAAATAAAAATAAATAAAATCATTATATATAGTGAAATAGTATCCAAAAATTTAAATACCCAATTGGCTATACTAAGTTGTAATGCTTTCTTTTGACCACCGTTCAAATTAAGTTACCATCAAAATTGTTTATATTTTTTTTTTACATTTTTTTGTTTGCGTTTTCACCTCTCCTCTCGAGACAATTAAGTTATCTTTTTAATTCTAAATTTTATTTAACATAAAACTAGAATATATTTATTCTATAAATCCATTTTTTTTAGTAATTTACAAAACTACAATTGTTTTGTCACATAAGTTAGTTCACATATTTTCTGTTACTTATTCAATGAATTTATAGTCATTTTTGAGCAATTTATTAAATTGAGTTTTTAATAAAATGATTTAAGTATGTTGCATTGCATTCATCTTATGGCGAATAAGAGCTTTAAAGAAATAAATGGCAAAAGTATTTGATTGATTTGTTTTGGATGATAAATTTGCTTTTGTATAATGTCTTGTGAAGAATATACAAGTTTTTGAAATTTAATATTATAACATAACATTAGATAAAATTTCGAGTATTTAAATCCCGCTGCATCGCGCGGACCCAACAATCGTCGTTATATATCATTTACTAAAAAAAAAAACTACTAAAATTAAATAATTTGTTTTAACGTAGCAGTACGTCCATGATTTTAGATACAATATTAACATATTAACCATGCAAAATATCATTCTCAAAAAGTGATAAACAAAAGTTGCTAAGAGTCGTTTCACATTAAAATAAGAGTTGGGTCACTTCATCATCTCTTTCAAACAAATATCTAAAATGGTGGAGTAGGGCTATCAGATTTGATCAAAATATATTTTTTTTCTCTCTCATCAATTCCAAATTAATATTCGTATATAATAATTATCTTACAATAAATCATCACTGCTTCCCTTTGTTGACCATATTATTGTTTACACATTTAGCTTTTCGATTCAATTTCCGTAACAGCGTGTCAATACTAAATACATCTTTTTGTTAATCACATTATATATTTCTTTCACACACTATCTCTCACGCTAGTATCGCTAACTCATGAATAAAGTTATGAAGTAACAATGATGAAGAAACATTGTATGATGGTATTATAAAAACGGGTGGCCAACGTGTTTATAATTACATACTACGATGTGGAATTATCAGGGTCATGGATTAATAAAAGTTACCAATGAATATGAATCATTAAGCGACGTCGTCAATAAGAAACCTAATGAAACGAAAAATAACCACACCTTGTTCTCGACATTTAACCTATTATTATATTTTTCTTAAATTTCGGGACGAAATTTTTTTTCACAGTGATCGTATGTGACACCCCGAAAATTCGGGTATTTATTGTAACCCTAATAGTGCCCAAGAACCCTAAATAATTTATAAAAACATTTACTCGCATTTATATCTAGCGATAAACCCTAATAGCATATATGATAACAATTAGGGTGCATTTAAGTTTAGTGAAACCCTAGAAATCAAGTCTCATCAGTACACGTCATCATTTGATGCATTAATCATTTTGTTGCGCTAACTCATTAGTTAGCGAGTTGGTGACACAATATAATTATGAATTGAACCAAAGACATAACCTTTTTAGTTCATAATGAATCTTTAGCTCAACCAAGTTAATTGGTACAAAATCCGGATACCACCAATTTAAATTTAAATTTAAGTTAACTAATGATTAAAACCCCCACATAAATTAAGTCGTGTGAAGATAGATAAACCCCCTTCCACTCTTTTGGCAACTTCCCATTTATTTTTATTTTTTTTTATATATTTAGAAGTTAATTTATTGGTCTAAATTAACAACCAATGAGAAATTTGCATTTCAAGAATAATTCTTTAAAACCCATTTATTTACCATTTTCGTGTAACAGTCGACCCACCCCAGATTTGTCAACCTTCCATCATAATTCCTTTCATTTTAATTTTTAGTATTATTATATATCAAAATTTGGACCAATTAATTCACCTTCCTAAACTTCTAATACATTCCCCATATCACTTGACGCCTCCTCCCATGCCTCTCCTCCTTAAAACAGTCAACCCCTCTCTTTGTCTTCCTCATTGTATTGAACCAGAAAAGAACCCCCATAACTCTCCATCTCAGTTCGTCACTCCCTCTCCCTCACTTGAGTTTTTCCAGCAGCCCCATCTCCGAGAGCTAGAGGACCACCTCCGACGCAGCAGTGCTCCGACGAGAAGTAGAAAACTCCGGCGACCACAACAACAAAGCATCTCCGTCAAGTCCGTATCTTGGTCTCTCTCTCTCTCTCTCTAAAACACTACTAAAGGTATAAACCCTTCCCTTTAAACCCTCTTTTTGAGTTTTCCGTTGCCGCCTTCGACCGAGGTCTAAACCGAACCTACATAACAACTGAGCCAAGTCTGTTTGTTCGTTCAGCCAGTTTCGATAGCAGCCAAGAAACGTTTTCTCTTTGCTGTTGTGTTGGCCCAATGTTAATAACCCAATTCTATTTAATTGATTTGAAAATCAGATTTGCTATCTAATATTTTCTGGATTTAAAGTTTATTAATTTATAATTATTTATTTGATATTTAATAATTAATAATTGTTAATTTAGCTACCTATTTGTTTACGTATCAAATAATTCATCGGTTAAGCAATTTCAATTTTTATTTAATTAATTATTTATTTAGATTATTGCTCATTTCACAAAGATCTACCAATCGGTAAATAAATTCTTAAACTTGTTATAAATTCAAAACAAACATAACTTAAAATACAATGTCAAATCATCAAGAGTCATCAACATATCGCTCATTTATTATCTTTCTATGCATATAGGAAGCTATCATTGTTTGGTTGGAATCATCATATCATTATTTGAATCTTTTGGAAGCATTGCATCAGGTGAATCTACAGCCCCTCTTTTTATTACATTTTAAATTGTTTTGGGGTGAAAAACATATCAAATGCTTTTATAAATGTTTACATTATTTGTCATATCGTATTTAACAAAACATATTGTGACTGTGAGTCCACAACCCATTTTTACTCTATTTTTACTACTTTACAAATTGGGGTGAAAAACATATCAAATGCTTTTATAAATATATACATTGTTTATGACATCTTATTTAACAAATCATATTTTGACTGTGAGTCCACAGCCCCACTTTTTATCGCATTTTTATATACTATTTTACAACAGGGGTGAAAAACATACAAAATCACTTTTACTATTCATATTTTATTGTGATGATACATTACTCAGAACATGACATTCAGTCCTTTATGCTCGAACTAAGACAAGATGTAGTGACATTGGTAGATGCCTACATACTGTAACCATTAGCTAGTTGCGACTAGACCCTGGATATGCAGATAGTACTATCGACTGAGACTCACCCTCCCACATTTGTTTGATCAGTTTTAACGGTCTACCGAACCGTCATGGGAGTGCATATCTTAGATTCAGTAACATCATTTTGGAGTTGTAGTTTGGTTATGGGCTTAGGGTCGGCATTTTAACTCATGGGCCTTGCAAACCTTTGGGGGATATCAGTTCATGTTAATTTTTAATATCCTTTCTAGGATATCAGATTACTATATTTTTAATATCCTTTTTATTAGGATATCAATTTACACATATTTTAATATCTTTTTGAGGATATCAATTTATACAATTTTATTAAATTATTTTACATGTCTCTACATGCCAAACATCATTTCAATATTGCCTTTGGGCAAATCATTTTCAAACATCATATCATCACAACATTTTTAGCCTTGATGGCTCACAAACATTTTAGATAACTCAAAACACTCTTTAAACCTGTGGATTCACTCAACAATTTTTGTTGATCATTTTACTTATGTTTTTCAGGTAATTCATTGAAGCATGAGTCTTAGTAGCATTGGGTCATGAGCATGCATATTGTCAAGATGCCACGAACGTCTTTTCACTTTCCAAACATTAACTTTTACCTTTAATCGTTTTCAATTACATTAAATTTTGAGATGTACTTTAATTGAAATATTAATTGAAGTTTTTAAACATTTATTGTTTACGATAATCATAGTTGTATTACTCATTAATGTTACATCCCGTTCTTCCGCAAATCATTTAATACTATAAAATCATTTTTGGCGGGGTGTGACAAGATTTGGTTAATATACTTGTAAACCAATATGGCCATAAGTAACTTGTATGTGCACATGAAGAGAGAGTAAAAACCTGCTGCCTATACTAATATAGAGGCTGCAGATGATGTTGTCTTCTTCTTCAGAGAATCCTCCATGCTTGATATTAGGCCTGAGATAATTCAACCATCGAAGTCTACAGCTTTTTCCGCACCTTTTGAGCCCTACAAATCATTTGTTAAGTTAAAACCTTTAAAGAGTTTCATAAGATACAAAAATCTTGAAGAATAAATAGATCTCAATACAAAAATCATTTGTTAAGTTAAAACCTTTAAAGAGTTACCACCGGTACCATACTTTTCGATGTAATCTTTAAGCTTAGCATCTTCTTCAGAAGACCATGGTCCTTTTTTCACATTTGTTTTGTCACAACATGGTGCTCTTCCCATTTTTCTTGAATTATGATCTCTTGGTCTTCTTGTATATATCTTATATTTCTCCCTTTGCTCTCTTGATCGATCTCTAGACAATCAGAAGTATGTGCCAGTGGTTAATTGGTTGAGATTGTACGAGGGACGACCCAGGATTTATAGTAGGTAGAAATTTGGGTCTTGATGTGATACTTAATAAACAAACCAAAAAGAAACAAAGGAAAAAAGAAAGTCGTACACTCTTCCAGGGTTTGGGACACACATTTGGATCACTTCGTTCTTACTTTTTGAAACTTAATACTTCCTCCTATTCAAAAATAAGTTACAAACTTTAAATTTCACGATTTTTTATGCCAAAGATTATAATTATAATTAAATTAGATTAATTGGATGATTAGTGGGGAGTGGGGTCCCACACCTTTTGAATAAAATGTGGTTAATGATGTTTTAAAAGTAAGGGTAAAGGAGTAATTATTTCACTTTGTTAAAGTCGATAGTTAATGGGTGTGAGTCCCAGAATTTTTTGTCAAATAAGGTAATTTTTCAAAGTATGTCACTTATTTTGAATCACCCAAAAAGGAAAGTGTCTTATATTTTGAATCAGAGGAAGTATTATGATATTACCATAGTCTAAAACTATACATTTCAAATACATTAAGCATGTTACTACCTTTGTTGGATTTCAATAGATATATTTCTGGTAATTTTCGTCTCGTCTAATCACGCGGCGACCACACATCTTGCATGTATCATGGAGTCGGCACAAGGTTTTCTTTTTTTAAATCTAAGGATTGAACCTAAGACTTTTGTCCAATTTCAAATAGATACTTAGATAATTTGACATTATATGTTACCGTAACAAACAACCTGATGTAGACTAAGTAACGATAGTGTAGATTTAAACCCCTTGATTCAAAGAATACTGGGATAATAAAATATACCGTGGGATTTGGCCTTCATAACTCGTTCACATGAAGAACATAATTTTGGAGAGAAAACTCAAATTTTGCAAAAATACCAACTGATTATTCCATTGGACAAAATACACTTTAAATATGGCCCAGATTTTTTAATGGGCCTAAAATATCAAACGAACCAAAAATTAGGCTAAAACAAAGTTCACAAAATTAAAGAGAAAACACGAAAAAATAAATAAAGTGTCCAAAGCAAGGCTTTTTGGGCCGAAAGTTGGGTAAAAGTGGTTTATCATGTTGTATCCTTCGTCTCAAGCTTCAATTTGGCGGGTCATAGGCCTGAAACGGAGACCAGAGCCAAAAGTTATGGTATTTTCAATTAAGACCCTTTTCTACCACGATCTTAGGCTTCCATGAACACAAGGGCCCTCTATTTTATAGTTAGGTCTGCATCACAACCACTATATCCTTACCACGCGAAAAGAGGTTGTCGCGGCCAACTTTCTCGCTATAGCCTATCCCGACGACATGTAGTCGGTAAGTTGTCGTCGCTAAAGATTCATCGATATAGGGTAAAATCTTCGCCGGCGTAAATGTCGTCGCCATTGATCGACCAACATCGACGACAACTAGTCACTATAAATTTTTCTATTTAAAATAAATGTTTTAATATAATCTACACAGACAACATGTAGTCCCAATAAAGTCGTCGGATTTTTTTCCGGCAACGCCTGTACCGACGACAAATGGTCGGTACAATAGAAATAATACATTTTCCGGCTATCCTTGTACCAACGACATGTGGTCGGTACAGACGATATGTGGTGATTTTGGCGCCGAAGCTATCCCGACAACATTTGGTCGCTACAAGTGGAAAGTCAACTTAGCAACGTCAGCTATATAGTGACGACATTTGGTCGGGATAGGCCTAAAGTCAAAGGTAAACGTCAACCCTGGCCGACTACTTGTTGTCAGTAAAGATATAGGTCAAAGTCAATAATTCATTTTCTACCTAGCCCGGCTACTTGTCGTCGTTATACAGAAAGTCAAGAGTAAGTTATGGTCAACATTGTTATCACTCTATCCCGACCACTTGTCGTCGGGATAGCCTAAGTTTTAGCGACGACGGCTTTCTTCAATATAGGTTTCCTCGGGACTGCTGGTATTTCTTGTAGTGTAGCTACCTTACGTGGATATTAATTAATCATATATATTGCAAATTGTATTAAATCTTTATCTAAATTCTTCATAATAAAAGTTATCTTTAATAGAGTATATTTGTAATCCTTATGTGGCTTTATTAGACAAAATTAGGATTACATTAGCTTGGTTAGCTGTCCACTAATTAAGGGAAAAGCTTCAAGCTTATTTAATTCGTTGCAGTTAAAGCATCGCAGGCGTCTTCTGCTTGGCAGCTCCCTCTTTCCCGATTATTCTTGTTAATTTATTTTAGAGCAGATTATCGCATGTAGATGTGGGAGATGATCAAGAAGATTATTTTAGAGACATTTAAGATCATAGCTTTTGATTATAATTAAAGAAGAGTAAATTACATAATTAATTTTGTTTCTCAACTTCTTTTTTCGTGATTTACATAATCATGTAGTTTTTGATTTATCGGATTTATATCCTTCGGGCTAAATTAATCCGTTAAATCACCATATTTTTAGTTTACTTAAAAGGAAATTGGGTGGATATATATATTTTTAGAAATAAAACGAAGGCTTCTTCTTGTCTTTTGTTTCTACAAATGATTCTTTTTCCATTGACAATGCATAACAAGACTTGAAAATGGGAGAGATGGTGAATGTGCTCTTTTTCCATAATAAGAAGATGAGTGTGGGACTATAAGACAATTAATTCACCACAATAACACTCTTTCATTGGTTGCCATTGCATTATTGACTTCTTTGTCCATTAATTAAGCCAAGATTTGTCTCCATAATTTTGTTTAGTATTTTTGGATAAAAAGAAAAATGTGTTGACATTGACAAGAATCAAGATCATTCACATGGAGATAAATGAACCTTGCTAAATATCTTTTGTCTATAACCTTTTATCCATGCATAGATGCCATATGTCCCATCTTTATTCTATTCTTACTTATTATCCTTTTGTAGTCATGAATTACACTTGAGTAAATGACTTGCACTTAATTGCAGGATAATTGTTAGGAGTGGCATTTTTTAAATTGACCTGAAACCGACATGAAAATAAATAGGTTTAAGTTGAGGTAAAAAGATTTTGGGCTAGTCTCTGGTCGACTCAACTGACCCGTTTATTAAACCGGTTAGGTTTGGGTCAGTCTCGGGCCAACCCGTCTAATTATTAAAATATATTAAAAAATATATATTTATACATAGTTTATATTTTACTAGTTTAAATGTAATAATAGTTAGATAAAAACTAAAAAGGCTACTTTATTAATTTGGTGTTTTAGTATATTAGTATGAACTTGTGAAATAATAATAACATTTTGACCTGTTTGACCTGCTAATATTTTTAACCCGTTTAATTGAACTGGTTATATGGTCAGGTTTAGGTTGAAGGTAAACAAATTAATGTTAGAATATTTGTGTATAATTGAATTGCTTTTCCGAGGCAAGCTCGATGATTCTTGAATCGGGGCTGTCGGGTGTTGATATTGACACTTGGGGTTGCGGTGTCGGGATTGTTATATTGGTTTACTGTTTATTTGTGGAGCTGTTTTTTTGGGCAGATTCGAACCGTTGTGTTCGGGTGGCATGTCGACTATCTTCGAGACTGATTCCGGGCTCGGTGTCCTCTAGAAATTCGTAGTTTGTTGAGTTAGGAAACCGCGGCCGCCGAGCGCTCGTTAGTCCGAATTATCATCAGTGGGTTATGGTCATTTCGGTAAGATGTCGACGTTGTGCTGTTTTGTTACTGTTGTTTTGTCTGCTGATCTGGTTGAGGGCCACTTTCGGGCGAGATTTTTGGCAAACAATCTACTAGAAAAAGTTAACCCTCTGAGTTAGCTATCCTCTGCCGCTGACCGCGTGACAATCCGGATTGCGGTTAATGATATATGGCCGTTTCCATAAATTGTCGCAGTACTGAAACATTGCACGGTTGTTTTCGTGTTATGGGCTATTTTTGGGACCCTTTTGGTCAGAATTTGGTTTTATGATAAACATGAATTTTGTAGTTTTTAGAGTCGTTTATAACATACGAGAATTTGGAGTCCAAACGATATACAGTTTAAAAATGAATGTTGTGGGACTGTTTCGGGACCCTCCGGCTCTAATTCTGTTTGATAGTTCTTCTGATGAATTGTATTTCTAGGTGTCTTTTATCCACTGTAAGTTCACCGGATTAATGGTTTGAAAGTTATGGCTGTTTCTGTAAAACCGACGTGTGCCGTCAAATTCAAAGGGAATTCTAAGTGTTTAGTACTTGGTGGTCGTTTGGTGTATTATAGGACCTTCTAGATCGTGATTGTGTTTTGTGGATTGCTAGTTGGAAGCTAGCAAAGTTAAACTGAGTTTCCTCACCATATATATGAGTAGTGATATATGTGTCATGTTAATATGTTATAATTGTTTGACATGACTGAGTATAATGAATTAAGAGTATGTGATAATCATATATTGCAATGTGATATTGTCATGATCGATTAACTATAGAGAAGTTAATAAACACCTTAGATCTAATTGACTATAGAAGTTGCAGCGGATCAACACTATATCAATGTAATTAAGAACAATGAACTGTAAATAATAAACGAAAGTATTAATAACACAGTTTCACAAAAAGCTTCAATATATATTATTAAGTTAACAATACACACGTACGTTTACAATTCGTAAGGAACTATTTATAATAGTCCTTGAAGCTAAACTATTTACCCTAGTTATTCTAGGACTTTGATTTACATCGAATTATAAAGATATACATTGATTTACATTCTATAACTATCTCTACGAAGATCTCGGACTTGATATACTTCCAAAACGCGTATCAGTAGTAAACTGCAATCACCAGTAGTAAATAAGTAACGTCAGTAGTAAACTTGGTGATCAGTAGTAAGTCCATTATCATCGTCAGTAGTAACTACTATTGATCAGTAGTATCTTCAATAAGCTTGATCAGTAGTAACTTTAGTTATAGTCTTCATCAGTATCAACTTCATCAGTAATAACATGTTCTGCCCCATCAGTACTAAGTATGATCAGTACTAACTGCAGCATCAGTAATAAGTTGATCTGTGTTTTGCTCCAACAATCTCCCACTAAACTTATTGATTATCTTTTAATCAATCGTTTCTTTTGTTCTTCTTGTTCCCTTCTTCTTTTCTCAAGGGTTCTTTGATTCTGTTGAAGTCTTTGTTCAATAATATATTTGCTTTTCCTCTTTGTAAAGTAATTTAATTTGTTTTGAAACATAACAGCATCATAAGGTTTCATCAAAGTATTTATGAATATCTGATACATAGTCTTCTCAGAATGTGGATATTCTTTTTCATATAAGTACAGCTCACATACTTTGCCTGATTTCTCAAAGAAATACATATTGGCAGTAGGAATGACATTCCAAGCATACACATTTCCTGGATCTGTAAATTGTTCTGGATAATTGTCTGGATAAAATGCAGCATCTATCATTTTTGTTAAGTATCCAGCACCAGACTCTTTCCATGATTTCTTTGTCATTCTAGGTTTTCCAATAATCAGAAGCTTGATTACATCACTTCTAGAGCATGATCTGATCAATGGTAACCATCCAGTAAATCTCTGCACAACTTTGTCTTCCCTTATGACCTCTATAACATTGTTCTGCATAACCCTCCAGTTAATAATTGGATTGTTCTGCAATGGAGCAACAGGCATTTCAAGAACAGGTACAATTTGTGTTTTTGATTTCTTTTTAGAGCTTTGTTCTTGATCAACAATTTTTCTTTTCTTTGATTGGGGAGTTGAGGTATTACCAGTAGTTGATACACTACCAGCTTTGATTAATGTTGGACTGATTGGAATTAGGGCTTTGGCTTTAGATTTCTTTGCTTCTTCTTCTTGTTCAGCCAAATCCTTCTTCTTGGCAGCACAGAATTTTTCAATTATAGTCATCATCTTCATTCTGCCAAAGGATTTTGCACTATGCCCTTTTGTCTTCAAGTAATCAATCATGTTTGTCTTCTGTTCAAATACATCATCAGTTAGCTCACTTTTGGTTCTTTTGCATTCAGACACTAATTCTTCAAGGCATTGTATATGTTCTTCTTCAACTTTTCTTAACCTCTTGAATTCTGCTTCTTGAGCTTCTATCTGAGTGTCTTTAATTTGATCAGGTATTTGAACAGGAATTGTACTTTGAACTTTCCCTTTATTTTCCTCTAGTGCTTGATACATTTCCACTTTCTCCAAAAATTTTCTATGTTTTATTCTCCATCTGGATTGCTTTTCTTCTCTGACATGATTAATCTTGTTTACCATGTGATGACCTAATGCTCTATTTGGATAATCATCATCATATACTTCTTTTCCTTTTCCAATGTGAGCAGATGGTGGAGGTGGAATGTATTTCATATCAGGGATACCCATCATCAGAAGTTTTGGATAAAACAGATGTAGTTGACCTTCTGGTAAGATTTTAGGGTGTGGAGGAAGTGTACATTCATCTACCTCAAACCAATTCACATTATCATCAATGTTAGGTATGATAAGTGGTTGATCAGGTGTCGGTGGTTTGGAGATAATGACATGTCTTTCTCTTTCAATTAGCTCTGGGAATTGTAGTTCTTCCTCTTCAGTAGTAACCAGAGTAGTTACTACTGGTGTGATTTCAGGAGTTACTACTGATAGGACATCAGTAGTATTTGGTGCCTTCAATTCCTCTTCTTGACTTACTACTACTACTATGATATCAGTAGTAGGAGTTACTACTGATATTTCTTTTTCAACTTGTTCTTCCATTGTAGCAGTAGTAATAGGTTCATCTTCTGTAACCATCATTTCTGGGCCTTCATCAACAGTTGTTTCTTTTAAATTTAAGAGAGAGGATGCTGCTGCAATTGATTCATCAATCATGGTTTGAATGTCATCCTTCTCCCCCTTAGTGAGCTCTACTGGTGGAGCCTCACTATCACCAATCTTCTTCTTCAATTTTCTGATGATTTTCGTTTGTTGATAAAGCCTGTGCTCATAGAATCTCATCCTCTTGTTAATGGTGTTCATATGTCTTTTCATTGCAGCCATTGTTTTCCCTTGGTTTGTAAGATACTTGAGACAGTCTTGTACAGTGGATTCAAGAGAATCCACTTTATCCGTCAATTGTTTTGTTTTAATACTGCCCTCACTCCATCTAGCAAGATCATCGGGCTCACTAACAGGTACATTGGCTTTGAGGTTTTCCATCCTTTCCATCAATTCAACAGATCTGCCCTCATCACTTCTTGGTGATTCATTGGGTCTTTTAGACATCCTCTTCTTCCTAGAAGAAGCAGAGATGCCCCCCCTTGTGGTTTCTTGGCACCGGGGTCCTTTGAGTAACTCCTCAAATGAGTCATCACTCAAAGTTGCCGAGGTCTGGGTCCTAATGATGTTTTCACTGTCCTGTGCACCCACCTTTGGGGCATCAGTAGTGAAAGCCCTCGCCTCATGTCCTCTCTCCTCCTTGGAGGACAACTCTTGGAGCCTGGGGTTTGACTCAATTTGTCCCCTGGTGTCCTTTAAAGAAATTTTCTTTCTTTGATAAATTGTGGAAATATTTTTGGTTTTATCTGGTAGGTCTTCCACAGAGTGAAGAGTAGCACTCTACAGATTTATGTCAAGTTCCTGGGACACATTCAGGACTTCTGTTTGGGCTGGTGATTGAGTGACTAGTTGGGGTGGTGTTTGGGCTGTATTTGGGGGTGATGGAGTGGGTTGAGGTTCAACTTGGGTTGTATCTATGATTGAACCCTCTCCAATTTGTGTTTGATCTTTGATCATATTTGGAAACAATGGGGTTTCCTTGCCCGAAAATTTAAATTGTTTTCTCATGTTTGAGAAAACTTTCTTGTTCAACTCAGGTAGTATGAAAATGTTTTTAGGAGTTGACAAGTATTGTAATTCACAGTTTATGATATGTTGTAGAAATCTGGGATACATTAAAAATTTAGAAGAATTTAGATTTCCCAACATACCATCAAAAATCATTTGAGAAAAATTAAATACTTGGTCTGTGCATAAGCAGACAACAGCAGAGGCTATTGCCTTATTAAACTCATTCCAAGTACTTCGTTTAGGAGAAATACAATGATGAATAGTGTGTATTAAAAATTTCCATTGTGGGGAGAGAAGACCCTTTTGAAAGGTTACTATATTCAGTCTTCCCTCATAACCCATTTTTTGTAAACTTTCAGCAATGTATTCCTTAGGAAGAGTAAACATACCTGAATCATCATGTAGTTGTAGATGGTGTCTGATTGATTGTTCTGTTACTGTTATATGCTTTCCATCTACTTTTGATTTGATCATAGATATGGTTGTTCCTTCTGTTTGTTCAGCATTGGTCCAGAAATCCACCAAGTGCTGTTGATATGATTTTGGTTTTACAGTTAAAGCAAACTGTATATAAGAATTTCTCAAGAATTTGACGATCGGACGAAAATCTTTTGTTCCGTCGGGATTCTTTAGGAAAGCACACATATTGTGAAATTCTGAATATTTAAGATCGGGTTGCACATCCAGAGATTGTAGAGTTGCCATTTGTTGTTGATTTTGAGAGAAAGATGTACGTATGTTGTTACTGACTTAGGGTTTTTGATCGTAAGCTAGGGTTTATCGAGAGGATTTAGAGAATCGAAGTGAAGATAATGCTAAACTAATCGACTGCCGCCTTTTATATCTTTCGATTTAACCTGCAAAACGACTAAAATGCCCTTCGAATCATAACATAACGGTTATTTTCATGGGGGTTAGTTTGGTAATTGTGATTCTGAAAGACCAGTAGTAACTAAGATATCAGTAGTAAAACGTCAGTAGTATCTATTAACATCAGTAGTGACTAAGGATTTTGACATCAGTAGTAACTATAGACATCAGTAGTAACCACCAACACACAAGACCAGTAGTATATGTGAATACCAGTAGAACTGACTTACCGGTAGTATTTATGTATACCTAATACACACCAGTAGGAATAAACTACCAGTAGTATTTTGTGCACATGCCTACAATCAGTGATACAGATCTACCAGTAGTAAAACACTTTAAATAAATAACTTTTTACAACAAACTTTACACATGATTTTAAGTGAGATTTTAATTTATCAAAATCATTCCAATACTGCTAACCAAGAAGTTGAATCTTCCTACATCAAATACTTTTGTAAAAAGATCTGCTAATTGATCATCAGTATGAATTTTAACAACTTTGATTAATTTCTTTTCATTACAGTCTCTTATAAAATGAAATCTTATTTCAATGTGTTTGGTTTTAGAGTGTTTTACTGGATTGTTCACAATACTAATAGCACTTTGATTATCAATAAAAATAGGAGTTTTAAGGATAGAGATACCAAAGTCTAGAAGCTGGTTTTGAATCCAGAGTACTTGAGCACAACAAGCAGATGCAGCTACATATTCTGCTTCAGCTGTTGATGTTGATACATTTGTTTGCTTCTTACATTGCCATGACACCAGTCTTGATCCAAAGAATTGACATCCACCAGTAGTGGACTTTCTATCTTGACATTCACCTCCATAGTCACTATCTGTGTAGGCTATGAGTTCAAAGGGTGAATCATGTGGATACCATAGACCTAGTGATGGTTTGCCTTTCAAGTATCTGAATATTCTTTTAACAGCTTGCAAGTGTAATTCTTTTGGTCTTGCTTGATATCTTGCACACACACACACTATACATAATGTCAGGTCTTGATGCAGTTAAGTACATCAAAGAGCCTATCATTGATCTATATAAGTGTTCATCTACATCCTCCCCCTCAACATCAGGATGTAGGTGTTTGTGTGTTTCCATTGGTGTACTTGTACTCTTACTGTCTTTCAAATCAAATTTCTCCAAGATGTCTTTGACATATTTTGATTGATTTATCAAAATACCATCTGTTCTTTGATTGACTTGGAGTCCAAGGAAGAAGTTCATTGGAACCATAGAGCTCATCTTGAATTTAATCTGCATCAGTTCTTCAAATTCTTTGCATAATAAATCATTGGTTGAGCCAAAGATGATATCATCTACATAGATTTGTACCAGTAGTATATCATCTTTGACTTTCTTTGTAAACAAAGTTTTGTCAATGGATCCTCTTTTAAAGTTGTTCTTCAATAGGTATGATGATAGTGTGTCATACCATGCTCTTGGTGCCTGATGTAGGCCATACAGAGCTTTATCTAGTTTGAACACATAATCACCATGTTTTGGATCTTCAAAACCTGGAGGTTGACATACATAGACCTCTTCTTCAATCTTCCCATATAGGAATGCACTCTTCACATCCATTTGATAGACTTTGAACTTCTTGAATGAAGCATATGCTAGAAATATTCTTATGGCTTCAATTCTAGCAACAGGAGCATATACTTCATCATAGTCTATTCCTTCTTCTTGAGTGTATCCTTGGGCTACAAGTCTGGCTTTGTTCTTGATCACTATACCTCTTTCATCTTTCTTGTTTCTAAAGATCCATCTTGTTCCAATGGCTCTTTTTCCTTTGGGTAGAGGTACAAGTGTCCAAACAGCTTGTAACTTGAATTGAAGGAGTTCTTCTTGCATTGCCTCAATCCAGTTTGAGTCCTTCATTGCTTGTTGGATCTTCTTTGGTTCATCCTGAGACAGAAAGCATTTAAACATACATTCATTAGCAATTAAACTTATGTTACACATGTTTGCAGTTAAGCTTTTATTTAATTTGCTTCTTGTTTGAAGTGGTGAGTTAACATCACTTAGAACAAGGTCTAATGGATGGTTCTTCTGAGTCCTTGTAGTTGTAGCTTTATCAACAACTAGTTGATTTTCGAGATTGGACTCATTTGTCTCAGGTAGTTGTTGCTCTAGTGATCCTTCATTGTCATTGATGTTTGGTTCATCATCATCTTGGTCAGAGTTACTACTGCTATTGTCTTCATTGAGATCAGTAGTATTGTTGTTGTTACTGGTATCAGTAGTATCTTGAGAATCTAGGTTATTGTTAGGACCAGTAGTATTTTGAGTACTATTACTGGAATCAGTAGTATTTGAATTACTACTGTCCTTATTCTCAGAGTTACTACAGGTTCCAGAACTTGAGTTATTACTGACATCAGTATTAACTATTGGAGCAGTATTAACTACAATGCATCTCATCTCCTCTTGACCAGTATTGACAGATGATGTTCCTTCCTTTTGAGAGTGACAATTTGAATTGCCTGCATTGAAATCCATGTTATAATTAAAGGATTTGGTTAGATTGTCTATGTTAAATAGCCAATCTGGACCATTTCCTTGTTCATTAGAAACATTTTCATTAAAGGATACATTGATGCTTTCTTCAATTATCCTTAATCTCTTGTTGAATACTCTATATGATTTGCTTTGAGTAGAGTATCCTACAAAGATTCCATCATCAGCTTTGCAGTCAAATTTACCAATTTGTTCTCTTGTAATCAGAATAGTACAAGGACAACCAAATGATTTTAAAAAGCTTATAGAAGGTTTTCTTTTATTAAAAAGTTCATAAGATGTTTTAAAATGTGGCTTTACTATTAATACTCTGTTCTGAACATAACAGGCAGTATTAACAGCTTCAGCCCAAAAAGTAATTGGTAATTTTGAGTCTGCTAGCATTGATCTTGCTGCTTCTATGATAGTTCTATTTCTTCTTTCAGCTACACCATTTTGTTGTGGAGTTCTAGGTGAGCTGTATTGCCTGTCAATACCTTTTAAATCACAAAAGTTAATTAAGTTAGCATTTTTAAATTCTGTGCCATTATCACATCTTATGGCTTTAACTTTTTGATCAGATGTGTTTTCCAGTTTGACAATTAAGTTCTTTATGAGTTCACTTGTTTCATCCTTTGTCCTGAGAAAGAAAACCCATGTATATCTGGAAAAGTCATCAGTAATAACAAGACAATATTGTTTCTTTCCAATACTCATTACATTTGTAGGTCCAAAAAGGTCCATATGTAAGAGCTGTAAAGGAACAGAAATAGAGTTAACAGTTTTGGACTTATGAGAAGTCTTGTGTTGTTTACCTTTTAGGCATGCAACACAGTGATGATCACACATGAATTGTTTTTGAGGTAGTCCAATGACCAGATTTATTTTTACTAAATTGTTCATGTTTTTAAAATTAGTGTGACACATCCTTCTATGCCATAGTTCTGATTCAGTGGTGTTTGCCTTGGATATAAAACACTTGACCTCATTTGAAGAAATGAGTTCTCCCCCTATATCCAGGCAATACACATTGTTTCTCCTTGGAGTTCTTAAAACAACATATTTTTCATCTAAAATAAAATCAGGAGAAAGAATGATGCACTCAATGTCTGTGAAAAGAATTTTGTTCTTTTTATCACAAACTTGAGACACACTGACTAGATTGTATTTTGGTTCAGCTACATAAAATACATCATCAAAGGTAATTTTGCCATTAGTAACAGTACCTTTACCTGTAATCTTACCTCCCTTTGGGTTCTCACCAAATGCCACATAACCTCCATCAAATAACTTGAAATCTTTAAGAATTTGTAGATTTCCAGTCATGTGCCTTGAGCATCCGCTATCAATATGCCATGTTCTTCCTTCTTCTGGGATCTGAATGCTCTGCACAAGAGAGTAAAGGATTAGTTAAGTTTGGGAACCCAAGCTTGATATGTCTTGGGTTCATCCTTTGAGAAATAAGCTTTTGGGGATTTAACTTTAAAGATTTTTGGTACCCATACTTGTTTATTACTGTTGTTTTGTTTTACTACTGCCCTTTTGAAAGTATTACTGGTGTAAGACATTTCTACTGATCTTGGTTTATACCTGTGATTTTTAGCTTTTGAATGTTTTACTACTGATGGATCAGTAGTATTTGGGTACTTACCATGTTTAGAATGACCAGTAGTGTTTTGAGGGTTGACACCAGTAGTATTTTTGAAAGTTGTTTTGGGAGCAGTAGTATTTTTGTAATTAGGGTTTTTACCAGTAGTGTTCTTGTACTGGTACCATACAACATTATAATTAGGGTTAACACCAGTAGTAAAGTTGTTAAAGTTTTTACTGGTGTTGGAAAACTTAAAATATTGTTTATATTGATTGGGTTTTCCATTGTTTTTGAAGTAATTGCTGTTCTTTGGGCTTCCAACTCTTCTGTTTTGCACAAATCTTGGTGCATTTCTTCCAAATCTTGGAGTTTCAGCAATTTGAGTATTATTTTTATTTACTACTGAAGGACCAGTAGTATCTTTTAACTTTTGAGTTTTTGCATTTTCTTTAAAAATTTTAAATTCCTTTAACTCTTTGCAGTTTATTGGATTGAAGTGACAATCCTTTGCTAAGTGGTTCATTTTGTTGCATATAACACATCTTAATTTCTTATTTTTAGCACCTTCAGGTATTCTTTGATCTAAGAGTTGTTTTTTATTTCTTTCATTGCCCCTTGTTAAAATTTTTGGTACATTTTCTGCATCTTATTTGGGAGATTCATTTGGACTTTGTGCTGTGTGAAAACTTGTATCAATTGATTTTGTTGATTCAGTTTGAGAAATTGTAAATTCAATTGATTGATCATCATCAGAAGAATCATTTGATTCAGATGTTTCATTATGTGATTCAGTTTGATTTTCAGTTTTTAATTCATTAATGATTCTTTCTGAACTGTTTCTAAGTGGTGGAATGATTTTATATGGAGGTGGAACAGCATGATATCCCACCCCATGAACAACTTTTTCTGTAGTTTGATTATTAGTTAGTTCATCAAGAATTTTAGTACTTCTTTCAAATTTTTTAATTGTTAATTTATTTTGTTCAATTTCAAGTTGACATTCTTCTAATTTACTTGTTAATTCTTTATTTTTTAGTTCATAAAATTCTTTCTCATCCACAGCCTGAAGCAGTTCTTCCTTTATCCTTTGATCAATCATCTGGTACACCTTTATTTGATGTTCTTAGTCAGTAATCACACCTTCAAATTCATGATTTCTTCTTACTGCTTTTGCTAAATCTTCATTTAATTTATTGTTTTCTTTTTCTAAGTTTTTAACAATTTTAGCACATTCAGAAGTACAAGGTTTAGGTTTTACCTCAGTTTTGTTGTCAGTAAAGGCCATGAGAGCTTGATTTTGAGCATGCTCTTCTGCTTGAAAGCTCCAGTCATAGCCTTGTCCTTGTTGTGATACAAGGGCAGTTGATTTTGATCTTTTGTCTGGCTGAGGACATTCTTTTGCAAAGTGACCAAGGTTGTTACAGTTGTAACATTTGACTTTAGTTTTGTCAAATCCAGCTTTATCACCTTTGTTGAAGTTGAGGCTTGTCCTACCAGTTCTCTTTAAGAATCTTTTTGTCCTTAGGCTCAGCATAGCCATCTCCCATTTAAGATCCATCTCCTCAAGATCATCTGGATTCAATTGTTCCAAGTCATCACTAATCAGTGCAGTATGCACATGAGTAGTGAAGAAGGATTCTTTTGCAGTATCCTCAGAATCTGCAGCCTTTCCTGTGAAGGTTTCCTGACCTTGACCTGTACTAGAGACAAATGCAGCATTATTAGAAGAAATAGAAGGGTTTTTTTTGATTTACCTCAGTTTCAAATACTCTGAGATCATTATAGAGTTCATCCAACTCCTTTTCTTCTAGTGCATCTCTTTTTCTATATACCACTGTATACATGGCCCATTCTTCACTAAGAGACCTTAGGAACTTCATGTTGACATCTTCTTGATCCATCTTGACTCCAACCTGGTTAAGTTCACCAATGAGCTTGTTGAATCTGTCAAACACTTGAGTGAGTGTTTCATTGGGCTTTCCTTTGAAATTTTCAAAGTCTTGTTTGAGAACAGACTTCATATTCCTTTTGGTGCTCTTTGTCCCAACAAATCTCTTCTCCAGTGCTTCCCAAAGTACCTTTGCATCATCACACTCAACGAAGAGATGTTGATAGTCGTTAGGAATGGCCAATAGGAGAGTGCTTAGAGTTTTAAGTTCGATTCCCTTGTCTTTCTTCTCCTTCTCACATTTAAGTTTGTCTGCCTCAGTTGCAGAGCTGCTTGCTTGACCAGGACCAGTTTTGTTTCCTTCAAGGACAACTTCCCACATAGAATAATCTGTAATAAGCATGTATTGCTTAATACGATTCTTCCATATCCCAAAGTTGTTGGGAGTGAGTATAGGAATTTTGTTGGCCTGAGTGCTTTCATTATTATCAGTCATAATTAATAGTCTGTAATAGTGTGTGTTTTAAGGATTAAAATTTTTTGTTGTTCTTAACAAATCGTAGATCTAGAACCAATAAGCTCTGATACCACTTGTCAGGATCGATTAACTATAGAGAAGTTAATAAACACCTTAGATCTAATTGACTATAGAAGTTGCAGCGGATCAACACTATATCAATGTAATTAAGAACAATGAATTGTAAATAATAAACGAAAGTATTAATAACACAGTTTCACAAAAAGCTTCAATGTATATTATTAAGTTAACAATACACACGTACGTTTACAATTCGTAAGGAACTATTTATAATAGTCCTTGAAGCTAAACTATTTACCTAGTTATTCTAGGACTTTGATTTACATCGAATTATAAAGATATACATTGATTTACATTCTATAACTATCTCTACGAAGATCTCGGACTTGATATGCTTCCAAAACGCGTATCAGTAGTAAACTGCAATCACCAGTAGTAAATAAGTAACGTCAGTAGTAAACTTGGTGATCAGTAGTAAGTCCATTATCATCGTCAGTAGTAACTACTATTGATCAGTAGTATCTTCAATAAGCTTGATCAGTAGTAACTTTAGTTATAGTCTTCATCAGTATCAACTTCATCAGTAATAACATGTTCTGCCCCATCAGTACTAAGTATGATCAGTACTAACTGCAGCATCAGTAATAAGTTGATCTGTGTTTTGCTCCAACAGATATGAGATATACGTATTCGAGTATCTGAGCTCAATACGTACTTCTCATTGTTTGATATAATTGAGCATGATATTTTATGAGTATACTAACAACTAATGATGACATGAGATATGAGATATGTGTATATGAGTATTTGAGCTATATCCTTTGAATTATTATGTTATGCATGTTGTATTAAACTGCCATGAGTTATGAGTATGTGATCTGAGCTATGTGTTAAGCATTCGAGTTTTGAGATATGCAATTTGAGATGAATTTCCAGAGATAAATTATGTGGTTTTATGAGTATATTTCGTCAAGTCGACACTTAAAATCTATTAATGAATATTTGTGTATTGTTGCAGAGGAGATTCTTTGAGCTGGCTCTTCCCTGTGCGATAGTCAAGACTGTAAATCGTGTCTCTTGGGACACCTAAAGAACGGCTGTAGGAATTGGGTGTTGAGGAGAGGCACATTGACGTTGGCATTGCGTTTGGACTGGTTGGCTAAAGCATATGCATGTTTCAGGTGTTACTCGTGTTTGTTTCAGGTGTTACTCGTGTTCTAATCTTGCATCAAGCCTTTTTGTCTTACTTTTTTTTAACATAGTTTGGTTATTTTTGGTGGTGTGAAATTTTGTGATAGACTTATGAAATAATAAAACATTTTATTTTTATTTTGTATCAACTATTGGTATTTAATTACGTAATTGTCATTTTTTTTAATAACGTAATTGTCATTTTTTTTATTAAATTATTTTGAAAATGGTACAGTCAAGTTTGCTAGGACACGAATTATACACATCCGCACATCATGATTTTATTAAAATAGCTGATACATAAGATTTTCTAGATAAAAACAAATAAAATAACTCAACAGAGACTGGCTGCAATGTGCGGGTACAAAACTTCTAGTTTACATACACATCCAATAGACATATTCAATTTATAACATATCATTTTCTCAATGGATCGTGTTGAGTCTTAAATTCGGGATGGTTGGACCGAAGCGTCCTGGATGTCAGCTTCATGAAAACAAGAACAACTCTAAGTCAAAGGTTCTCCGGAAGGTGCTTCCGGGAGAACTATCCGATGCTTAAGTCAGTGATTTTGTATCGACGTAAGGTCTTGAGAGTAATAAATGCGAGTAATAAATGTAAGATGAATTGAATGTCTTCTTCCCTGTGCTCAATCCTTTATTTATGGACTTAGATTGAGCGGGAGAATGACCATACCTTTTCAGCGGGAGAATGAGAACCCCGACTATGGTCCGCCTTGCCCATAATCCTCCGGTTATTAGTTTGAAGTGAAACCCTTTATCCTGTGGATAAAGGTGAAGATCGGTTTCGAGCCTCGCTCGCATTAAGTGCACTTTCTTTCTCGAGGTTGCTTTTCCTTAAAGTTCGGCTTTGGTCCAAAGAAGGCTTTGAACCTTATAGGTAAATACCCGTAATCGTTTTGCAGACGATATTCCATTCGTTCCGTCCATGCGTCCATCCATCCATCCTGATGTCCGGGTACGAATGGGTTCACACCATACCTCATTAAGTCCCTCAGATTAGAAGCCAGTTGAAGACGCAAATTCGGCTGGTTCTAATTTAAATTCTCTTCGTTCTGCTTTTTACTACTCTCGCTTAACGGGAATTTCAATCGTTCTGAAAAAAGTTACCGTTGCTTGTGTTCCGTTAAAATCCGACCGTTATACGTCACTTCGAATTTTTCGTCCCTTAAACTTCTTCCTACCTATTTATGCGCCCTAATAGTTCATTTGCTTACTTCCTCCACGTTCGATTTTCTCTAAACCATCCTCTTTACTTACATTCTTCCCCCTTTGTCTTTGTTCTTACTCAATCTTAGTCATGAAGAAAGACAGACAGACTCGTGAAAAAGCTGATAAACCCGCCAAAGAGAAGAGAACTGCTTCTAACACCCATTGCACTCTTACAAACGCTGATCTTCCTCAAATTGTGAGAGAGTACCGCATTGATCCCTGCTTCGACCTTCGAATTCCCGACGAAGGTGAAAGTTTGAGATCCGCTCCGGACGGGTATGAACCGATCTATCTTCAATATCTGCAAGGGGGCCTCCGATTCCCTATTGACACCGCCATTCTGGAATTGCTTCTAGATCTAGGTATTCACGTTGCTCAACTTGCACCCAATTCTTTCCGGAAGATTGTGGGTTTCATTATGCTCTGCAGAGGCTTAGATATCCTTCCTTCCCCAAAACTCTTTCGTTACTTCTATTTGGTAACCGACCGAGCCGATTGGGCCGTACTTGCTCTTCGTCCTGGGCAAAACGAGCGTATTTCTGGCTTAAGGGATTCCATTCACGATTGGAAGTTCCAATTTCTGTACGTGAAGCGTTCCACTTTTCACGATGTTATTTTACCCTGCGGAAGGGTACTTGGACGTCCGTCTGATCCACTTCCTGATTTGTCCGACGAAGAGTCAGAGCATGTCACCCGTTTGTCTGCTGCTCAGGTAGAATGGGAAGATCCTGATGAGGTTCTTCTGGGAATGGCCGGTCTTAGTCCTTTTTATGCTGCCAGATGGATTCGCCCAGTATGGAAGCTCAACGGGGAAGCGATACCGCTGTTGCATCAACTGAGGATGCCCAAAGGCTCATACCTTGAAAGTGTTGTTTCTGTGGACGACGGAGGCTTGATCTCCGTAAACGTTCTAGAAGGAGAACCTTTGAGCTCTGAGGGGACCCCACTTCGTGACCTTACCGAAGGGGAAAGTATCGCTCCTTCTCCTACTGTTTCTGTTGGTTTTGTAGCCGGAACGTCCCCTGAGTTTACTGAAGAAGACACCATGATACACGATTCACAGGCGGATCCCGCTAATCCCCCCAAGCTTCGTTCCGTTAGTACCTTGACATCGTCTGCTGGGGGTCTTCGCCAGAGACGGAGGCGAGAGGACGCTCCGTCTCCTTTTCGTAAGTGATCAAAGGTTTCGTCTGAAGGTAAAAAAGGTTCCCCGCCTTCATCGTGTTGAACTATTTCATTAGCTGTAATTGTTGAATTATATTCTTGGTGCAGGTTTGGCGAGTCAACCTTTAGTACTCTTGTCGCCACAGGACAGACTTCTCTGCTACCGCCGCCCGTGTATTTCAAACCCTCTTCACTGGTTATCCCTTCGACCACTGTTTTAAATGTTCCTGTATCTTCATCTGGCGAACCTATCATATTGCGTCGGATGCCACCTGCTCGTCCGAGCTCCTCGGCCGTTGCCAGGTTTAGTAGTCGTTTATTTAGTTCTACTCCCCGATCCGTATCTGCAGATCAGGGTTCGTTGTCCCCTCATTCGGCAAAGAGTCAATCAAATGTTCCTGATCCCACCCTTTCAGGTACTATTTATCTTTATTACTTTTTTGTTTTTAATTCTGATACTCGCATATGTGCACGCTTTGCAGCAGGGTTTGCTCGATTTGCATGTTCTCAGTCTATCGTTGTGACTACATTGCCTATCGAAGTATCGAAAGAAATTCCTGAAGTTCCACAAACGACTCAGATTCCTGCTCCTTTTGGTTTTACTACCTCTCCTGCCCCGAAACAGGTTGTTGTTTCCAAAGCACGTTTCACAGAAGAGATCATGAAGCTTACCCCCGACGACGCTATTCTGAGAGCCAAAGCCGGCTTGTTGAGCACCATCGATCTCCTAACCGACCTTCAGGCTCAAAGAAACCATCGAGAGCAGATCTCACAGAATCAGCATGCGGAGTTTACCCAACTTTCGAAGTTAATGAAAACTGCCAAGGATCTCTGTGAAAGAGAAAAATTTGAGAAGAATCAACTTGTGGGATCTGTGAAACAATTGACTGAAGAGCGTGAGAATCTGAATCGCTCTTTAAAGACCAAAGATGTGCAGCTTTTAGAGCTTGAAGACCAAAACAAGTCTTCTGCCGCTCGAATCGCAGAACTAGAGGCTTCCCTAGTTGAGAAAGATTCTCAGTTAATCGTCGTATGGTCGAGGTGGAGGCGGGTAATGAACTTCTAAAAAGGGAGTTGATCGAGGAGCATGAGAATGTCTGGTGGATGCTTCAGAAAGGTGTGCCAGGTGCTTTAGAGACATTTCTTTCGTTTGATGAATTTGTTAATAGGAACAATGCTCTTCAAGAAGAGACCTTGAAGTTCGGAAGCTACCAGGGGTGCGTGGATACCCGTGAAGCATATCCGGACCTTCCAAGTCATGCGAGACTTGTGCACGACCATTCCGGAGCTCAAGAAACGATAATGAATATGTTCGAAGTGCTGGTGTCGCCTGATTATGACCTAATTCGTTCTTTTGAAAATGGCGTTACTGGTTTGGAAGACTTGAAAGGTCTTGTCGCAAAGCTCTCCGCCGAGATAGTAGGTGTGGAAGAAAGTTCCAACCGTCCGGCCTAATGCTTGTAGCTTTGTTTGACTACGGTTGTATTTGGTTGTGTTTGATTCTGAACTTTTGCGTTTCGCTTTGTGCATGACAGTTGTTGTAATCTTTGATATTAATGAAATCTCGTACTATTTCCTTTCTACAATATGTTTCATAAGTTTCTTCGTCTGGGCTATTTGCGAGTTCTATTTGTTACTAATTTTAAAGAGGTGTCCCAAATTAAAAAAAAAGTTACAAGTGTTCGAACCTTTCGTCGCTTCGTTATGGTTCCGGTTTTTCGTCCGGACATAGGTTTGTGACTACCCTCCGGTAACCAACGCAAACCTTTCATAGCTATGAACGTTTGCACGTATGTTTGTTATACGTTTAGTTATTATTCTTTTATTCGTTTGTCTATTCAGGTATTCGTTCGAGGAATAATTCGTGACAAAATATTCTGCTTTTGGCAGATTCATTCGATTAGTTCATTACAAAACAAGCCCCTCGAAATCCTATAAAGATAGGTGGGGTCCTTAATATTCGATTAATACATTCGATTACTTATTTAGAAGTAGAACTTCCGTAGGTTCTTCATGTTCCACGTTCAAGGAATCAGCGTTTCGTCCATCGAATCTAACACGTACGAACCGTTCCGTCTTGCTTCGTTGATACGATATGGACCCTCCCAATTTGGGCACAACTTGCCTGGTTTCACCTGTAAGCTTGCCTCGTTCTTCCAAAGCACCAAATCTCCTACCTTACACGCCAACCCTCAGACCTTCTTATTGTAGTGGCTTTCTCCTACCTTACAACTACATTTTCTCGACGCTCATCTACTAGGTCCAAATTGTGTCTAAGAGCTTCCTCATTGCCCTCTAGCCGAAAACTGTCTACCCTCGGGGAGGCCAGCATTGTTTCCAGAGGGATCATAGCCTCAGATTCGTATACTAAACTGTATGAGGTCTCTCTTATGGCGCTCCTGATCGTCGTTCGATATGCCCACAAAACACTTTGCAACTCATCCGCCCATCCCCCCTTCGTCCGGTTCAAACGTTTCTTGATTCCCTTTACTATTGTCTTGTTCGTGACTTCCGTTTGTCCGTTGGCCCGAGGGTGTGCTACGGACGTAAAGTTCTGACGAATGGAGAGTTTCGCACACCATTCCCGGGTTGCTGGCAAACTGTTTCCCATTGTCACTAACGATTGTGTGGGGAAGGCCGAACCTGCATACAATCTGTTGCCATACAAATTTCACAATATTGGAGCCTGATATACATGCCAGGGCCTTTGCTTCTACCCACTTGGTGAAGTAATCGACTGCAATGACCAGAAACTGAACCCCTCCGGCTGCCTTTGGGAAAGGACCCACAATATCTATCCCCCATTGATAAAATGGCCATGTGCTTGTGATACTTGTTAGGTTCACCGCAGCCATTTTGGGGACATCTGAATATACCTGACATTGTTTGCATTTCTTAATGTATTCTTTCGTATCTCGGACATGTTTGGCCAGAAATATCCGGCCCGGAACAGCTTCTGCGTAAGCACCCTCGAACCGGCATGTGAGCCACATAGGCCTCGTGAATATCTCCTACGACCTGAATGTAGGAAAACCTTGTATGATTCACATGGCGGAACTTGAATCTTACATACTGGATCTCTACTAAACAATGGGATCACAAGAAGATGAAGATGAAGAACATTACCTTTAGATTGCTAAAGAATGATCCACCTCTACTGCACCACCTGGACACGCTGCAATACTGCGTTCTTCCAACAAAGTATCACACAAGAACTTGTGTGTGTGTGTGTGTTCTTCGTCGGACACCAAACCGAAAACCCTTTGGGGTTTGGTTTCGGTCGATCGGCCGAGAGAGAGGAGAGGGAGAGGTTTAGGGTTTTGTGGTGTTGTAATGTGTTACCCTTAACCTTAAGTCCTTGGACATTGGATTTATAAGGACTTATGTTACAGTTAAGTCCTTGGAGTTTAATTATGATTAATCTTATAATTAAACTTCCTATTAACACTTTAAACCCTTGGACATTTATTAGTTAATTAATAAGCTATTAATTAACTGTCCGTTAAATATATAACTTAATATTTATCCATCCTCTTAAATAATAATTAACTATTATTATTTATTCTCTACTTTATAATTAACTTAACTAGTTAATTATTCCACACAACTTACTTTATTCGGTTGTCCATAATTGGGTGTGTAGTGGTGTGACCCTTTAGTGCCTTATAACATTGGAAACGATGACACGTGTACTAATTTGTGAGCATAAATCCAACACTGAAGTCATCGCGTCTCAAACCAAATGTCTCAGGTCAAAGGACATCTACTCGAAATTACTTATGCTTGGGCTCCATGAAGTAATCTCGATCTTTTGGGCACGTCTAATGTTTAGCAAACTCTGTAAACATCTATGAATATTTATTTTAACGACACTTGTATCTCTATTCAATAACTATGAAATAGATAAATATTCATAATGGTATTAACTCTTGAATCTAGCTCCCACTAAATTCAAGCAACCACAGACATTTTAGATACTCAAAACTTTGTGTATCAAGGATAGGTTTAAAACATGTTAAGAATAGACAATGTGAAAATATTACGTAAAACTTTCTATTTCAATCCCACGAAATGTTATTACATAATGTATCAATTTCAAACATGTCTATGGATCATAATCAAAATTACTAGCTACCAATATCTAGGTACTGCATGCCTATAGCGTGTGCATGTTTCTCATGCTTTGGTCCAGCTAGTGGTTTTGTCAACGGGTCAGCAACGTTGTCATCCGTTGGTATTTTCTTAATAACAATATCACCTTCTCTAAAATACTCATGTATGAGGTGATATTTTCTGCGCACGTGCCTGGTCTTTTGATGCTCTCTTGGCTCAACTGCTTGTGCTATTGCTCCAATGTTATCACAGAATATTTCGATGGGTCTAGAGATGCTGGCAATAACTCTAGGATCCTCGATAAAATTCTTAAGCCACATGGCTTCCTTTCCAGCATCATTTGCCGCAATGTATTCAACCTCTGTAGTCGAATCTGCTATCGTATATTGTTTCTGACTCTTCCAAGATATAGCTCCTTCATTTAGTGTGAATACAAATCCCGATTGAGATTTGTAATCGTCTCTATCGGTTTGGAAGCTTGCATTTGTGTAACTAGTTACACGCAATTCTTCCATCGAACCTCTAAAGACCAAGAACATTTCTTTCGTCTTTCTCAAATACTTGAGAATGTTCTTGACAGCCACCCAATGGGGTTCACCAGGATTCTTTTGATATCTGCTTGTAAGACTTATGGAGTAAGCAATATTGGACCTAGTACATAACATGGCATACATGATTGATCCAATTGCCGAAGCATATGGTACCAAACTCATCCTAGCTTGTTCTTTGCTAGATGTAGGACTCTGAGCTTTGCTCAGTGTAATGTCATGTGTCATTGGAATGAAACCTCTCTTGGAATCACTCATATTGAATCTGTTCAGTACTTTGTCAATGTATGTTCTTTGACTAAGTCCAATAAGCCGCCTAGATCTATCCTTATAGATATTTATACCCAGTATAAATGCGGCTTCTCCCAAGTCCTTCATCTGGAAACATTTACCTAACCAGGATTTTACTCCTTGTAATGCTGGTATATCGTTTCCTATGAGGAGTATGTCGTCGACATACAAGGCCAAGAAGATTACTATGCTCCCACTGAATTTTGTGTAGACACACGCCTCGAACTCACTCTTGACAAAACTAAATTCTTTGATTCTTTTGTCTAAGTGTAAGTTCCAACTTCTAGATGCTTGCTTTAATCCATAAATGGATTTTAGCAATTTGCATACTTTATCAGGATTCTTTGGATCAGTAAAACCATTCGGTTGTATCATGAATACGTCCTCATTCAACTCCTCGTTAAGGAATGCGGTTTTAACATCCATTTGCCATATCTCATAGTCGTAATATGCTGATATGGCCATAAGAATTCTAATAGACTTAAGCATAGCGACCAGTGAGTAGGTTTCAGAATTATCCACACCATGTGTTTGCGTGAAACCCTTCGCGACAAGTCTTGCTTTGTAAGTATGCACTTTCCCATCCATGTCAGTTTTCTTCTTGAAAACCCACTTGCATCCAACAACTCGTGACTGTGGTGGCAAGTCTGATAACACCCAGACTTGGTTGTCATACATGGATTGCATCTCTGCTTGCATAGCCTCGAGCCATCTTTCAGACTCTATGCCGTCAGCAGCTTCGCTGTAAGTTAATGGTTCTAGTAGACTTCCATCATCTTCATCGAGCATGAATCCAAGATACCTATGTGGTTCTTGGCGTGGTCTACTGGACCTACGCGGATTGTGTATTTCTTCTTCCTCAACCGGTGGGTCTGGTTGGGAATCAACAATTCTCTGTTGAACCACTGGTTCGAATGAAGTCGTAGGTGGATCTTCATGTAGGGTTTCATAACACTGATCGACCACTTGGGTCAACCTCCTAGTATGCTTGGTTCGACCATACTGACCAAGAACATGAACTTGTTCTTGACCGGTTAAAACCAACTAGCTGATTTAATCCCTAAAAGTGGAACTGGGATTAAACCTAATCCTTAAATCCTAAAGGATTGGGATGTTGGAGTTCTACATTAGGTTAACAAGAAAGAAACCTTGTACGAAAAACTCGAACACACACAATGAAGGTGTGTTCGTCGAACACTCACCAAGAACCCTAGGGTTCTTGGTGTTCTCGTCCGTCGCACAAGAGGAGAAGGAGGAAGGGTGTTCCATGAATCATACCTTAGGTTAATGCTTAAGATAAGTCCACTGATGATGAACACAACGAACGATCCTCTAGATGATCACTTGCAACGATCTTGGATCTTCGAAACTCGAAGAACACGAAGAACGAACGAAGAACACGAAGAACACCAAGCTTGGTGTTCTTGGTGTGTTCGACCGAAACCCAAGAAGGAGGGGAATAATGATCACGGGAATAAGGGAACCCCATGCATTCTATTTATAATAGAAAGACTTACACTTAGGGCCCTTCTAGTTTAATTAAGATTAATCTCTTAATTAAACTTATCCTTTACACTTTAAACCCATATAGTTTTACTAGTTTATTATTGTTGCACTTAACTATTAAATGTCTAGTATTAACACACTAATAATTCGGTACACATATACACGAATTATATATACTTGTATTTATACTTTTAATAGTTAATTATATAATAACCTTTATATAATTTACACAATAATATTATCCAATTACTATATGATTTAATAGCTTTAAATCATATCATGAATAACCTTTAATTAACACATTGTATATTTACTCAACTAGTAAATGTACAACTACTTGTATTAATTAGTTAGTTAAACTAATCTAGTAATAAGTTAAACTTAACTTAATACTTAACTGATTCATAATGACTATTATGAATCATTCCTCTTCGTAGTATCGTTGCATAACTTGCTCGTATTACATGCACTCACCGGTGTGACCCTTAAGTGTTTCGTAGGCATGGATGTATCATCATAGGTTGACTAACTGTGCACATAATTCCTTCATACTCCCACTTGTGCAAGTTTGTAACCTTTGTCTTAATGATATGAGCTACAGTGGCCTTTCTAGATGGGCATGTAGGTAACCAACCCCATAAAAACAGCTTATGTAACCCTTGGTATAGTTTCATGAAAAACTCTTAATATCGTCTCCTAGTAAAGAACATTCTGTCTTTACTTCTTGTGTAACGTTGTTAGGCTTATCCCTTGCAGCATGATATTTGTGATAACGAATATGAGCATGGTAGAAATTATCAACTCCAGTATTCGAAATCATTTTATGACTTTCTTGATTCAAACTGATGTGATAAACGACAAAGAACTGATCAGTTCGTTTGGGCACGGCCGTGCACTTGCCAGTTTCTTATCAAGTCAAAGGACCTATAAATATCTCTCCTAAAAAGGAGGTGCAATTACCATCTTGTTATATTTCCATTTAAAATACAACTTCCTTTGTACCTAGTATCGCCTCGTATGACAAACGTATTTCAGAATTGTCTGAGTTGAACCAAAGCACATTAGTCATCGTATCCTAAACCAAATACCTCAAGCTTAAGGACAATCCTAGTGAACAATACTTTTGAACTTTTCAACCACGAAGTATTGTCACGGTGGTCAATCCAATATTCGTTGAGCCTCCAACAGAATATCACGGATATTTGGTTTACACAAAACTTGTGTAGCTATCTTCGAAGAACTTCGAATCTACCACCAAATGCCGCGATGACGTTAACGTCCCATCAAGGTTCCCACCTAGACGAGTAGTCACGGATTTTGTATCTTTTTGAATAAATAGACTTGTATTCATGGATGATGTAAAACATACAAAGTCTGAATAAAAATGGTACTAACTCATGTATTATTCCTCACTGGACATAGATACTGAATTATTACTGGATCATTACTTATTCCTTTCGTTCGTGTTGATTACTTAATGATTCTTACAAACTTAATTGTAACTTTATCACTAAACCAATCATTTCTATTAAACTAAAGTCATAAGACGAGTAATTAGGAATACTATTACTTTTGTCTTTGCTAGATATTGTTCTTGCAACAATATAGAACATATTCTAGTCTTGTCTTTTATGTAATTCGGTAAACATAGGAGGATTAGAAATTAACTCCTTAGTTTCTTGAATTCATAAAATTCTCCTTGTAACTAAAGCTTCTTTTAGTTACTTGATTTGTAGATATTCTTACTAGTTAAAGAAATTTCCTTAAATGACTATGTTATCCACTGAAGGGTTAACAACCTATTAGATATGCAATAATTAATCACAAGACTTGTGATCACGCTACCAGGTTTGCAATAATCTAATTAACGATCATTTATTATTTCTCTTAACTCTTTGGCTAACGACTTGGTAAAACATTGTTGTTAATATCTTACTAACTTACTGAATTCATCAACATCTTTAATGAATTACGTTAGTCTTAGCTCCCACTTACTTTTATGGAACTTAAGCATCTCTTAAACTACTTTGACCTAGTCAATAACTTGTAGTTTAATCCTTTTAAGAATTCTATCAATAATTAAGATCATCCTTTGGATTTGCGAATATCCAACATTCCTATTTAGGGAATTATGATCTTTATTGATTATCGTGTCCAACAAGTATAAAACACTTGAAACGATACTTCCAATTCTTAAATACATTAGTATTCTTTAAGAACTTTATTTAATGCCAAAGTCACTACTTGGATTTGTCAAATATCCATTATTCCTATTAGGGAATTATGACTTGATTAAATATTGTATTTATTACAAGTATAAAAGACTTGCAATAATCCCTTTTAATTCTTAAATGTTTTAATATAGTTTGTCCCTTTTTAAGAGTCATTTAATGTCTAAGTCATTTTACTTGAATTATACGAATATCAAATTATTCCTATTAGGGAATTATGACTTCATTAAATCCTTTACTACAAGTATAAAAGACTTGTAATAATACTCTTAAAGTCTATCTTGATTATATTCAATATAATCATACTATACTAATACTTTAAAACTTTCTATCATAAGTAATGACTATTACTTAAGATGTTTTTAGCTAAGTTCAATAACTCTTGAACCTTATGCTTGCATAAAACTTTTAAATACTTTCATTAGAAAAACTTTCTAATTACTAGCATCTAAATACCTTGAGCTATCAAGACATTATTTATTCAACAATCAAATAAATATATAAAACATGAAATATAAGTAAATCAAAACTTGACTTACAATCTAGTCATAAACCTTGACTAGTGTAATTATCACACATGCACACAATATAATTCAACCATGGATTCGAAATTTAATTAAAACCAAAAAATAAAACTTGTTTTAACAAAATAAAATTATCCAAACAATAAAGTAAAATTGTTTAAAACGAATCCACAAAAATACTGAATTATAAAAACTTGGTGCTCGTGGGATCATCACCATCTCATGCCGGTCACTATCACTTTCCATCTCCTCCTGCAATAAACGATTGCAAAAGTTAGATTACTCGTAACGTACTTTACAAGTATCTTAAAGTGATTAAGAAGTGTGGTTGTGTTACCTGAGGAACTTGCGTTTCCTCCACTACCACTTGCACCCTTTGGACAATTCCTTTTCCAATGCCCATCCTCACCACACTTGAAGCACCGATTATCGGTCCTCGCAGTGTTAGGCTTAACCTTCTTGACATTTTGTTTGACACTTTTACCATTTGGCACTCCTTGGTTAGGATAGGTTTTACCCTTTCCTTTACCACCATGCCCTTTTCTCTTCTTCCCACCGCCACCGCCGTTACCAATCATGAGAACGTCCTTAGATTTGGTCCCCAAACTCAACTCAGCTGTCTTGAGCATGGAATGTAGCTCAGCAATGGATTTCTCCATATTATGCATGTTGTAGTTGACCACAAAAGACTTGCAGTCATCAGACAACGAGTTGAGTATAGTATCTGTTGCCATTTGCAACAGTATGGGGTGACCAAGTCTAGTGAGGTGATCCATGTGTCCTTTCATTTTCATGACGTGGGCACTCACCGGCGTTCCTTTGACCATCTTGCAAGAGTTGAAGGCTCAATTGATGTCAAACCTCTCAGTGCGAGCTTGCTCTTGAAATGAATCCCTAAGTTGCTGGATCAACTCAAATGCAGGCACATCCATAAGTCCCGCTTGTAACTCAGGACTCATGGTGGCGAGCATCAGACAGCTCACATCGAGTGCATCACTGACATACTTATCATAAGCTTGCCTCGTTTCAGCTCTGACATTAACAGCATAGGTGTTTGGTACTGCTCTCTCCAAGACATACCACTTTCTCTCATGCCTGAGCACAATACGAAGATTGCAGTTGAGAAAGTTTGACCCAGTCAACTTGTCTTTTTCGAGGATTGAGCGAAGTGAGAGATTGTTGGTACTTGTTGTCGTGATTGCGTTTGTTGCTGTCATCTATAAATCAAACCTAGTTTAATTAGTAATCATCAATAAACATTCTCTAAAATATATTATAAACCCATAATTAATATTTTAGGCCTAGGATCCATATATCACATTCTCGCCGCAAGGTTTGGGCACTTCCCGACGAGACATGCTATTTCTGGTAGGTAACTTCCTTACCGATCGTATCAAGACTTGACACGATTCCTAGGGGTCGTAGAATCTTTAGACTTATAACTTATTACAACCTTGTACAATCTAATTGTACATTTCTAAGTTAGTAATAAAGTCTAGCATGTTTATTCTACTCAAGTACTTTTTGGGCCGGGACTCCCGATTATCACCAAAGTAGATCAGACCATCTAAAAAAGTGTGATGCTCTGCGTCGGGACTCCCGATTCACAGAACCTTACGCACCCTAACACTTGCAATGATTTGAATCCATATCTAAGGTTCTTCATCCTTACAATATGAATATCGTTTAACAAGTGAGGTGTTCCATTAGGTGGATAGTACTTAGATCTAAGATTTTCTTGGGTTTGTTTAAGTCTTAAACTAAACTTAAACCTTTATTCCAATCTTAATCCTTGTTTAAAATGTGTGACTTGTGAATTGAAAGATTCTACAAGACACCTTTTTAAAACTTAAGAACTATTCTTTAAAACTTATTATTTCAAGAATTTACACGATTTTACATGTATACCTAAAACGAGGTGTACAAAACGTTTTACTAGATTTTGTGAAAAACCTTATCTAGAATAAATCTTACTTGTTTTATCTTACTTGAAAAACTTATAAACTTATGTTAACCTTTTAAATCTTTTATGATTCATGAACTTGAAACATAAACCTAGTTTAACATACCTAGTTCTTCATATGTCTAATAATGAAATTAAACATTTGTTTTGACTTATTAGATTCGACCAAAACTTATGTCTTAATGACACACTTATAAACTTTGTGATTTTCTTGTGTAGCTCCCACTAGCTTCAACAACCATGATGAAACTTAAGCTATCACAATCACCGGTTTATACTTGGTGAAACTAATATACTTATTATATAAAGACTATATATAATAATTCTTAGTTTATTTAAACCTTTCTTATATTTAACTTGAAATAGTTAAATATAGGTTCTTGTTATTTTTACTTGATCATTAATCTAGTATATTATATGACTTGTAAAATACTTATATTATACTTGTATAATTACCTAGTTATAATAATTTATAACTTTATACATCTTAATATATATAACTTTGTATATTTCTAGTTAATCATATAATTTTAACTTGTATAATTTCTAGTTATAATGAAATCATAACTTTGTACTTTCTAGTTTTAATTATATTATAACTTATACAATAACTAATTATAATATTATCTTTAAAGATCAAAATAACATTACCCCTTTTAATTGTTCTATTTTATTTTGTATTTTAATGTATTCATATATATGTATATTTTATAATAAACTTGTAACATTCTAATAAGAATATTACATCTAGTTTATACATGTGTATTTTAACTTAATCTAATTAAAATACGTATAAACTTATTATATCTTTTAAAATTCAATTTTACCTAATAAATAAAAATTCCGAAAATTTTAATACATATATATAAATAATTAAATACACCTTGTTAATTTTAGAACTTAAAAATTAACATCCTCTTTATCAATTCCCTAAATTAATTAGATGAACCCTAATTTTGTTTTTGACCAATCAAAACTAGGGTTTTGACTTTCTTGATCAAAGACATTATTTTAGTTAAAAGATTAATTTTTTTAATCAATCCTATTAAACAATAAACTTTGTTTAAATTCTAAGATAGATTATAACCTTTAATAAATTTATTTAAACTTTTTAATTTAAACCTTATAGACAATAAAACTTTGTCTAAATTACTAGGTTTAAAGAACTAGCTTTAATAAATCTATCAAAATAATAATTAAACCTATTAAACATAAACTTGTTTAATTAACTAGGTTTTAGATTATTATCCTAATTAATACTTTTAAACTATTAAACTTAAACTAGTTTAATGTTCTAGGGTTCTTTAGGGTTTCGAAATTCTTAAGCCTAGGAAACTTTTCCACCAATTAAACTAGGCTAGTTTAATAAACTTGGTGTCCAAGTAACCTCTAGATTTTCGAAATCTCTAAGGGATTAGGAAAGAATCATTTTGATCAATTAAACAAATCTTGTTTAACATACTTGATCCTAGGGTTTTCCTAAGTCACGAAAATTCAAGGGATTATGGAAAGAATCCTTTTGATCAATTAAACATATCTTGTTTAACATACTTGATCCTAGGGTTCTTTCTAGGGTTTTCGAAAATTGCTAGTGTTTTTTAGAAACCTTCTTGACCAATTAAAATTAGACTAGTTTAATATTCCTGGTCCTAGGGTTCTTCCCTTTTTCGAAAATTATGAAGAAGAAGAAGAAAACTTGAAACAAAAAAAACTTAAATTAAAGTAAACAAACAATCTTTGTTAATCTAGTCTAGATCTCTAAACCAACGCTCTGATACCACTGCAGGGTTTCATAACACTGATCGACCACTTGGGTCAACCTCCTAGTATGCTTGGTTCGACCATACTGACCAAGAACATGAACTTGTTCTTGACCGATTAAAACCAACTAGCTGATTTAATCCCTAAAAGCGGAACTGGGATTAAACCTAATCCTTAAACCCTAAAGGATTGGGATGTTGGAGTTCTAGATTAGGTTAATGAGAAAGAAACCTTGTACGAAAAATTCGAACACACACAATGTAGGTGTTTCGTCGAACACTCACCAAGAACCCTAGGGGTTCTCGTCCGTCGCACAAGAGGAGAAGGAGGAAGGGTGTTCCATGAATCATACCTTAGGATAATGCTTAAGATAAGTCCACTGATGATGAACACAATGAACCATCTTCTAGATGATCACTTGCAACGATCTTGGATCTTCGAAACTCGAAGAACACGAAGAACGAACGAAGAACACGAAGAACACCAAGCTTGGTGTTCTTGGTGTGTTCGGCCGAAACCCAAGAAGGAGGGGACTAGGGTTTCGAATATAATGATCAAGGGAATAAGGGAACCCATGCATTCTATTTATAATAGAAAGACTTACACTTAGGGCCCTTCTAGTTTAATTAAGATTAATCTCTTGATTAAAATTATCCTTTACACTTTAAACCCTTATAGTTTTACTAGTTTATTATTATTGCACTTAACTATTAAATGTCTAGTATTAACACACTAATAATTCGGTACCCATATACACGAATTATATATACTTGTATTTATACTTTTAATAGTTAATTATATAATAACCTTTATATAATTTACACAATAATATTATCCAATTACTATATGATTTAATAGCTTTAAATCATATCATGGATAACCTTTAATTAACACATTGTATATTTACTCAACTAGTAAATGTACAACTACTTGTATTAATTAGTTAGTTAAACTAATCTAGTAATAAGTTAAACTTAACTTAATACTTAACTGATTCATAATGACTATTATGAATCATTCCTCTTCGTAGTATCGTTGCATAACTTGCTCGTATTACATGCACTCACCGGTGTGACCCTTAAGTGTTTCGTAGGCATGGATGTATCATCATAGGTTTATCTACGAAGTTACGTCTAACGTACGCTTCACAACACCAAATCTTGAGAAAAAATAGTTTTGGCTTTTTGCCCGTCCAATGCTCGTCCAAATCTTCAGTGTGAATGTTGCAGTCTCGAGTGCATGTCCCCAACATTATAGTGGTAGTGGGGCGTGACGCATCATTGAACGTACCAAGTCTAACAAGGTGTGATTCCTCCTTTCTGATACACCATTCATCCGAGGTGTATACGGAGGTGTGAGTTGTGAAACAATCTCACATTCCTTCAAATGATCGTCGAACTCTTGGCTCAAAATATTCGCCTCCCCGGTCCGACCGAAGTGACTTTATTTTCTTGCATAGTTGGTTCTCTAATTCCCTATGATATTCTTTGAACTTGTCAAAGCTTTCAGACTTTAGTCTCATTCGAAAAACATAACCATACCTACTGAAGTCGTCAGTAAAGGTAATGAAGTAGCGGTATCCACCTCTGGCTTCTGGAGTAAAGGGTCCACACACATCTGTGTGTACAATCCCTAACAAATCGCCTGCCCTTTCATTGTAATGATTGAAAGGGTCTTTTGTCATTTTTCCAGTTGAACAAGCTTCGCATATCGCATATGATTCTAAATCAAATGGCTCTAAAATTCCATCATCGTGGAGCTTCTTTATGCAAGTCTCGTTTATATGACCTAAACGACAATGCCAAAGATAAGTTTGATTCAAGTTAATCTTGGATCTTTTACTTATATGATAAATGTCTCGTTCTATGTTATTTAGATTTAACGTGTATAGACCATTATGAGAATTTGCTTTAAAATATAAAATATCATCTTTTAAACACAAAATTGTTTTACCATAAAACTCATAATAAAAACCACTGTCTATAAGTAAATCAAATGAAATAACATTTTTAATAAGACAAGGAACATACTCAGATCAAAATTCCATTGGACAACACAAATCAGCAAAGTCTCTCAACCATACATCGAACTCATCCATTGGAACCTCGGGGAGAGATTCTGCCTCTAGCCTTTGAACATCGCGTATACACAAGAGCTTCTCGTGTAGACCTGCGACACTCAGATCAAAATTCCCGACTAAACGTACTACCTTGTCCTGATAGTACTGAGTGAGAGATCTAAACAAGAACAAGACTTGTTCATGCTGGTTTGATGCGCCAGTAACTAGGGTGAGACAATCTAGTAACCTTCTTATGTTAATAAGATGGTCACTCAATGGTTGATCATCTTTCATCTTTGACGAAAAGATTTCTTGCAAAACGAACTGCTTACTTTCTTCAGTACTATCTTTAAATGTCTCCTCAAGATACTGCACAAACTCATAGCATGGTTTATAGATTATCAGTAAGCTCTGATAATGAAGTAAGAATAATAATCGACATAACTTGTGATTCATCAGCCAGATACTGATAATAAGCGGCAAGCTCATCATCCTGGGCATCTTGCCCTGGTTGTCCCTTGGGCACCTCGTCTATCACGTACAGTAGATTTTGTGCTTTTAGGTAACTCCTAAAATACACTTTCCAAACTGTGTAGTTCGGACCAGTAAGCTTCCATTTTCCAGTTATGAACCTTCGTGATTCGTTTCGTGAGTAAAACAAAATTTTTGACGGTACAGACATCCATAAGAAAAAACAACAAACGGTTAGTATGATTAGATAAATAAATAACTTCTAACATTATTACCTTGTAAGAATAATAGTTAGACTAGGATCCATACTTCACGCCCTCTAATGCAAGGTTTGGGCACTTCCCATTAGAGCCACAATATTTCTGGTAGGTATAGCCATACCGATCGCCTCTAGACTACAAAACGATTCCCAGATGTTCGGGATATCAAGTTGAACAACAAACATGTACATGTTTTAATCCCTCTGGTGCATTTTGAGTCGGGACTCCCGATTATCACCAAAATAGATCGTACCACCTAAGACAGTGCGATGCCTTGCGCCGGGACTCCCGATTATCACAAGACCCTAACCACCCTAACACTCGCAATGATTTGAATCCACATCTAAGGTTCTTTCTCCTTACAATGTGAATATCGTTGAACAAGTGAGGTGTTCCATTAAGTGGGTTGCACTCTGATCTAAGATTTTCTAAAAAGGATTTTTCTTTGTTCGAAAAACGTTAGCCAGTTTTTAATCTTTTAAAATTACTTGGTTTTATAAACTAACTGTTTATAAATTCCACTTTTAGTTTTGTGCTTTTAAAACTTGGTTTATAAACAAACTGTTTACTTTGCCATTATTAATTTAAAACTTGGTTTTCTAAACAAAATGTTTATAATTACCATTATTATTTATTAAAACTTGGTTTTCTAAACAAACTGTTTATAATCACCATCTTTTTATTTCAAATAAAATAAATTAAAGAAATAAAAAAGGAATGAAATTTCGAAAATTGTTATGCCATAACCCCAAAGACTTGGTTTTGTGTTTTGTATATTTAAAAATAAAAGATTTATTAATTTTCGAAAAATATATAAAAATTTCGAAAAATTTAAATAATTTCAAAAAAAAAATTTAAATAAACATAATGCCACTTCTTTTGGGTTATGTCATGCTAATTAATTAAATTTAAACTGATAATAATTAAATTACCCATAAACTGATTTCAATTTCCCCCTTAATTTCATAATTATCTTGACTTTAATAGACTATTAAAATCATTAGGTTTAATTTAAATGTTTAAACTTATTATTATTATTTAGACGAAAAATTAAATAATCTAGTCAACTAAAATACTTATAGATTGACTTATAATAATAAAATCTTACATAATAACTTGTAGATTCTATTTCTTGATTTAGACCATATCTTGGACTAAAATCAAAAGAGTATCTTGGTCTCCAAGAAACACCACCCAACCGAAACTCGGTGGGTTCGGTTTTGGTCGACCACTCGGTCGTCGATCCGAGTCCTAACCGAGTCTCGGTTGGTTCGGTTTCGACTACCGATATATATATATATATATATATATATATATATATATATATATATATATATATATATATATATATATATATATATATAATCGTATAATAATAATAACAATAAACAATAAAATGTTAAACTTTTAAACGAAAAATTTAACATAACCTTTTCTTAATTTTGTCTTAAAACCTATTTATTCCAATTATTCAAGAACTTTGAATAATATACTTGGATTAAACATACTAGGTTTTATTTTACTAAACAAAAAGAAAGAAACCTAGTTCCTTTTATCTTGAACCCTATTCAATCCAATGTTCATTCAAAACTTGAAGAACACATGCTTGGTTCGAAAATTACTAGGGTTCTTTTCTAGATAAAAAAAACTTAATATATATGTATATATGTACACGAATTCGGAAAAAAAAAAACAAGGGAGGAAAAAGAAACCTAATTTTTTTTTTCTAGAACCCTATTCAATCCAATGTTCATTCAAAACTTGAAGAACACATACTTGGTTCGAAATTTCTTGGGTTCTTTTCTAGACGAAAAGAAACACAACTGAATCCCATTGAGACTGGTAGGAAGCTCAGATACCACTGTAGGAAAACCTTGTATGATTCACATGGCAGAACTTGAATCTTACATACTGGATCTCTACTAAACAATGGGATCACAAGAAGAAGAAGATGAAGAACATTACCTTTAGATTGCTAAAGAATGATCCACCTATACTGCACCAACTGGACACGCTACAAGACCGCGTTGTACCAACAAAGTATCACACAAGAACTTGTGTATGTGTGTGTTCTTCGTCGAACACCAAACCGAAAACCCTTTGGGGTTTGGTTTCGGTCGATCGGCCGAGAGAGAGGAGAGGGAGAGGTTTAGGGTTTTGTGGTGTTGTAATGTGTTACCCTTAACCTTAAGTCCTTGGACATTGGCTTTATAAGGACTTATGTTACAGTTAAGTCCTTGAAGTTTAATTATGATTAATCTTATAATTAAACTTCCTATTAACACTTTAAACCCTTGGACTTTATTAGTTAATTAATAAACTATTAATTAATTGTCCGTTAAATATTTAACTTAATATTTATCCATCCTCTTAAATAATAATTAACTATTATTATTTATTCTCTACTTTATAAATAACTTAACTAGTTAATTATTCCACACAACTTACTTTATTCGGTTGTCCATTATTGTGTGTGTAGTGGTGTGACCTTTTAGTGCCTTATAACATTAGAAATGATGACACGTGTACTAATCTGTGCACATAAATCCAACACTGAACTCCCTCTACTTTGCTCAAACATCTAAACCAAGATGTCGAGTATCCCTTTTCGGTATAGGATTCCTTCTTTAATCATGTATCTTCATGCATTAACCAGAATGCTCCGGGCCTCTTTTTTGTTTTCAGGAAGGGTTCCTTCCTGCAAATACTTCCGTATATAGAAAGTCCAACAACTTTCTTCCGGACTTAAGTGCATGACCTCATCATGTGTTTTCTCAATACTTCTTTCTGCGAGGACCTCCACCAACACTTTTTTTTGTTAGGTGACAAAATAGCATGGATGCTAGCTTGCTTAAGGCATATGCCTCTTTATTTCTCATTCTGGGAACTTGAGTTATCTTAAACTCTTCAAAACCCTTGATTGACTCTTTTGTCTTTGCAAGATACTTCTTCATGTGGGCTTTCCGGTCGCAACAGGATGGTCTTCACAGGCTGGTTGGTCAACACAGTTACTGGGTGGGCTTGGAAGTACCTCTTTAACCACCTTGTGGTATATACTAGCGCTAGTATCAACTTCTCAATCATTGCGTAGTTCAATTCTGCATTCTGCAGAGTTCTATTGACGAAATAGACGGGCACTTGTTTCTTGTCTCGTGCCGCTATGAGTACGGAGCTGACTGCCTCTAAGTTTGTTGATAAATAAACGATTAAAGGCTCTTCGTTTAACGGGCTAGCCATGGAAGGGATGGTTCTGAGATGTTGCTTTAGATTGATGAAAGCTTTTTCAGCCTCATATGTCCATTCCACCATTCCTTTCTTTGTACACCCGTGCAAGGCTCTAAAGAATGGAACGGATTTTTCCGCAGACTTAGCCAGTTATCGTCCCAACACTGCCAGCTTCCCATTAAGGCTTTGTACATCTTTCACCGTTCGTGGGGTTTTCATTTTCAACAAACTCACTACCTTCTCCAGATTGGCTCGGATCCCAGACGTTGTCACAATATAGCCCAGAAACTTTCCTTCATCCACACCCCGAAGGAGCACTTCTTGGGATTCAGCTTCATATTAATTTGTTGCAGCTGCAGCAACGTTTCCTCTACATCCCCTATCATGTCGTCGCCCGTTCTGCATTTGATGACCATGTCATCCACATATACTTCCAAGTTTCTGCCAATTTGATTCTGAAAAGCTCTATCTACTAATCGCTGAGAGGTGGCTCCGGCATTGCGCACACCGAATGACATTTTTACATAACAAAAGGTCCCCTTCTACGTATGGAAAGAGGTCTTCTCTTCGTCTTCTCTAGCCATCTGAACCTGATGATACCCTTTATAAGCATCTAAAAATGACTTCCACTGGTATCCTCCCAAAGATTCCACCTTCTGCTCGATTTCTGAGAGAGGATAACTATCTTTCGGACATGCTTTGTTAAGGTCTTTAAAATCCACACACATGCGCATCGATCTGTCACCCTTCTTGACTAGGACCGGATTTGCTATCCACTCAGGATACTAAGTACTTCGCAGGACTCCGGCAGCCACCAAGTCAACCACCTCCTTGTTAACCACGTCATTCCTATGCTTATGCATGATTCGTTTCGACTGTTTGACCGGAGGAAAAGCTGGGTTTAAGCCCAGCTTATGCTCCGTTACTTCTCTCGAAACACCGGTCATATCTTTCGGCTCCCATGAAACACATGTTTGTACCTTCTTAAAAGATCTCCTAACTCTTTTTGTAAAACCGGAGGTAGCTTCCCCCCCAATTCGGACTTTGGTGTCCGGATGTTTCGGATTGACAACTATCTGAATTTCGTTTTGCTCCGTCCAACTATCTTGGTGTGTGATGCTATTACACTCCAAAGGAGGCATAGGCATGCTATGAACAGTGATTACACCATGTTCCGAAGGGAACTTGAGCAGGCCATGTATAGTGGATGGAACGGCCTGGAACTGCCACAAGCCGGTTCTTCGCAGAATGGCGTTGTACCTCGAAGGTGCTTCAATAATAACAAACTCTGCCAGGACCGTCTTGATGTCACGCCGCTCCCAATCGGACAATACGAGGGGGAGATATATTTTCCCCCGGGCCATACCGACTGTCCGGCAAACCCTACGACCGTTCTCATTGCGGGCTTTAACAGGGACTTGACATCAGGAGAGAATTTATCGAAGCAAAGGCCGTACATAATGTTAGCCGAGCTTTCCGAATCAACGTGTATCTGACGAACCATGATCTTAGCTATTACCCCGAATATGACCAGTGGTTTCGTCCCCACATACCCCTCCGGGACGGGCTCTCATCTTCCGAACTCCACCACTCCCTTATATCTTTTCGCCAAGGAAGGAGTCGACGATTCTCCTTCCAGTGCTAAGATTTCTGTGTTGTATGTTGCCGCCTCTTTCTTTGCCGAAGGTTCAACCGCAGGGACCTCTATTTCCCCCCTCCCCCCCTGCGCTTCTTTCTCCCTTTTGCAGCTTTCACATGAGGCCATGGTGTGCCCCATGATCTTATGGAATTCACAATAGGCGTTTGGGTCCTTGGGGTACCGTTTTCTAGCCTCTTTTCCTTCATATCTACAGGTTTCATAAGCAGAATAGGCCTCCTACCTAGAGGGAACGTACCGATCATGCGGAGGTCTTCCCTCTGACAGCCGTCCCCGGTACAGGAGTTTCCCCCCGTTCCCAGATCTAAACGACACCTTCGTCTTTCCTTCACCCTTATATAAACTAGAACCTGCCATAGCTTTCTTCTCCTGAGCCTCAAAACGTAGCTTTTCCGCACTTTCCTTTTCCTGTTTAAGTACTTTATTCACCACACTGATCATGTCGTCCGCCTTGTCGAAATCTCTCTTAGATAACTCCCTGAACAGATCTCCTTCTCTTAATCTGTATGTGAAAGCAGCTATGATAAGTGAGTCTTCTCGTACTGCATCTTCCGGCTTTGTTCGTTAAACCTTTTGAAGTAAGATTTATTGGACTCCCCTTCGCGTTGTCTACAAGCCATGATGGACTGAGATCATTGTTGATAATTTTTTTGTTGTATGAAATTGTGGCTGAACTGTGCCACTAGCTCTTCGAAGCTAGCTATGCTCCTCTGGGGGAGGGTAGATAACCAGTATCGTGTTGAACCTTCCAACGTGCCAGCGAAATACAGGCACCAAAGCTTGGGATCCATGGGGATCATTCTGACGGCCCAACGGAAACTGGCCACATGGTCATCGGGATCTCCAGTCCCGTCGTAAGATTTGACTCGTGGTCCCTTAAGACCTGGTGGAATCGGTATTTCGTTAATATCGTCAGTTAACGGGGACTGGAAGTTTCGGGAAACGGAAGAATGGCGTTGTGGTGTTTCGCTCCTTCTCCGGGCATGACGTGCTCTCGTCTCTGCTTCTCTTCGTGGTCTTCTTCTAACGTTCGGTAGGAAGAAGTTTCTTCCCCCGAAGCGTTCTCCGTAGAAGGATTTGCGGACTCCTCCTCGCTAGAGTATGTCAGTGTCCTTCCCACTCCATTCCCCCTTCCACCGTTCCTCTTCGATTCTTTTCTAGATCTCTTAGTTTCCTGAATTTACAGAAAATGTTGAATTCTTCTATATCTTCCTTCGTTGGCTCGCTTTCGCCGTCCTCGGGGGAGGAGGGCACGTGGTGGTGTCAACTAGGGTTGAGGCGTAGGGAGGAGTTTGCTCGATTCTAGTTAAGATTGGAGAGCGATTCCCCCCTTTCGACGTCGATTCTAAGACCATTTTGTTCGTGGTCCCACAGATGGCGCCAAATGTTGAGTCTTGAATTCGGGATGGTTGGACCAAAGCGTCCTGGATGTCATCTTCCTGAAAACAAGAACAACTCTAAGTCAGAGGTTCTCTGGAAGGTGCTTCCGGGAGAACTCTCTGATGCTTAAGTCAGTGATTTTGTATCGACGTAAGGTCTTCAGAGTAATAAATGCGAGTAATAAATGTAAGATGAATTGAATGTCTTCTTCCCTATGCTCAATTCTGTATTTATGGACTTAGATTGAGCGGGAGAATGACCATACCTTTTGAGCGGGAGAATGAGAGCCCCGGCTATGGTCCGCCTTGCCCATAATCCCCCGGTTATTAGTTTGAAGCGAAACCCTTTATCCTGTGGATAAAGGTGAAGATCGGTTTCGAGCCTCGCTCGCATTAAATGCACTTTTTCGAGGTTGCTTTTCCTTAAAGTTCAGCTTTGGTACAAAGAAGGCTTTGGACCTTATAGGTAAATACCCGTAATCGTTTCGCAGATGATATTCCTTTTGTTCCGTCCGTCCGTCCGTCCATCTGTTCATCCGTCCATCCTGATATCGTGGTACGAATGGCTTCACACCGTACCACATTAGATCGAAACAAATTGTGAAGGTATTAATAATGTATTATTATTTTCTGTGTATAAAATATTCCTATTTTGAATATTTAAATTCAAGTCAGCGTTATTAAATAATTCATTTGTTGCAATTATCGTGTCCATTTCTTTATGGACATAGAAGAAAAGAGGTCTATCTCTCGTCACTAGCGTTGACGAATAAGTATAATACTGTCTTTTTCTTGTATTAAATTAAGGAAATTTATTTTCGTACCACAACTCTCACTTCTTATACTACGTGATATAAATTTTACAGCTAACTTGTATCAAGCAGTAATTGTGGTAGATGACATAAAGTTGTTGTGTGAAAATCAATCCCCTTAAATTATTTATGTGTTAATTATCTGGATCTTAGTATAGGAATCATTAATATAATTCTTAAGTAGAAATATTATTAAATTTTAAAGAGTGGCAGGTACAGAGGTACTGTTTTACCATAGTTAATTATTTAAAAGTTATCTTTGTGTCACTAATTTTGGAGCTAGAGTAATACAGAAAATAAGTTATATGATATGATTTTAGATAGAGAGGCATTATGAGAAAGTAATTTACAAATCGTTAATATAGCCAATTTTATCTAAATACAAAATATTTACCATCTTGATATGAAATGATGAACAATTAACCTTTCTTCCCCCTTTTTCTTTAGTTTTTAGATATATTATATTGATTAAATTATTATATTATTCATTGATTTACATAAAAGATACCAAAGAAGTCCTGAATTTATACAAAACAAGGAAAATATCTCCCCGCGCGTTGCTACAGTTTTTAAAAGTTTACCTTTTCTATAAAAACAACCCATATTTAGGCGTATTTTATTACTTTTTTTAATTTGCAAATCTCATTTACTTTTTTGTTATGGCTAATATCAATATCAAATATTAGTAATAAAAAAAAAGCAGTAAAAATGAGAATTTGTTCCTTGGCAGAACCGACCCTTAGCCTTTTGGTTATAAGTGAGTTGACTTCCCTATTAATATTGTTTCCTATTTACGTAAAGAATTGTATACAAAATGGTTAGTAGGTAAAAAGGAAATATTGCAAATCTTAAGGGAATAAAATGTAACATTTTATGAACAGTAGAAATGGAATGATAATTATATATATAGAAGAATATCCAAAATGTCAAAATGAAAAACTTTATGAGTAGTTTGGAGTTGGTTTAAATCTCTCTTAAGGGCTTTTTATTTTCATAAGAATTATATTTAAACATATGTTTTTTAATATAAAGCTAATATATTTATGTGAGATGAAATCAGAAATATCTTGAAATATATATTTTTGTTTTGTTAATATAAAATTATCTTTTGGGTGTTGTATTAAAATCAGTTTACAGTCTTTTGGCTATCTTATGACAATCTCATGTGTTTGATATCATTCGGGTAAAAATCTACTAGTTTTACTTAAAAAGAAGAAGATGTGACTACTTTTTTCATAAAAAATGTCACTAAAAAGTGTCACTAAGATAAAATAAAGTGTCACAAAAAAAAGTAAAAAATCAATCACAAAACTAACCAGTTAGAAAGAAAAAAATATATCTTCAATAAAAAGAACCTAAGGAGCAAAGATGATACTCTTCTTCAATTTAAGTTTTACTCGCATCTCCAAATTGTTTTACCTATACATGAAAGAATTTGATTAAAGAAATCATCGTTTAAGAGATATAGTGACACAATTAATTGTGGAATAATTTCATTACCTTTTGTTACACATTTTTTTAATTATAAAGTAACACTAAATATAACTGTTTACGTACAATTTTTAAAAAGTGTCACTAAAACATAGATATCATGATACTTTTGTTGTGCCTAGGGGTGTTAACGATTCGAGTCGAGTCGAATATCAGGAAATTTGGGCTCGGCTCGTTTAGTAATTACTCGGCTCGAGCTCGACTCGAGCTCGAATAAGCTTTTAAAATTGGGCTCGAGCTCGAGCTCGAATATTTATATAGTGTTCGAGCTCGAGCTCGATACTCGCTTATAATTCCATATTTTTTAAAATAACTAATTTACAAACTCGAAAAGCTCGTTAATTACTCGACTCGTTAACACCCCTATTAATAATATGTATATTCTTGTACTTATTGTATCAACACTTGTACTTATTGTTTAAAACACTTGTTCGGCTCGTTAGGATCGACTCGTGAAGATCGTCTGGCTCGTTTGGCTCGAGATTAAACGAGCTATCGAACGAGCCGAGTATTAAATTATTAGGCTCGACTCCTGAAATTAATCGAGTCTTGTTTTATGTTCGAGCTCGACTCGAGATCGAATTAGTATAGGCTCGAGCTCGATATAAACGAGCTCGAGCTCGAGTAGCTCGTTAAAAGCTCGACTCGTTAACACCCCTAGTTGTGCCAATAGAGAAAATTTTCTTGCAGTGTATGTATTATTTAAGCGATAAATTCAAACCATAAAAGCATGAAAAAGGTTTATTCTAGCTATTAAAACTCAATAGGCTCAAACTATAAAAGAAGTGGTGGTGATGATTATCAATAGAATAATATGAGTTTATAAATTAATAAAGATATTACGGTGAATAAAAAATTACAATCAAATAATCAATTTATGTCATAGTAGCCTAGTTCTTTTTTTTTTAGAAACGGCTATGAATTAAACTTAAAAATTAGCGAGAGGCTAGCAAAAAAAAAAACAATTCAAACGGTACAAGGTAAAATAAGTCATTCGAGCCAGCTAACTCTATACTTAGGCTTACGACTACATATCCAGTTATACTTAACATGACGGTCATAGGTTCGAGTAATGTGTTGTCAATTTTTTCTAAATACAAATATATATCACACTAATAAACTTATTAGCTGAAAATTAAGCTTTACTAATATATATCTACTCACTTCTAAGTTTGACATATGTATTCACTAATTTTATTTCTTCCTATCACCCTTTAATTTTAAATTTTCAATACTTATTATGATCAAATTAATAGATATATGAATAGAAAGAAAAAAAAAATATCATCACTCTAGAATATAATAAAGACTAGGTTATAACCCGTGAAGAATCACGGGCTGTCAAACTTTTTACTGATCGTTAAGAATATATAATAAATTTTTTTACCAGGTATAGTTTCACCTGTATTAGATTTGTAAACGAATAAATAAAAAATTAATATATATTCATAAGAGGACCATTTGGGTTGCAAAACACGTACATCATTTCAATAACAAAATATCAAAAACTGATTAAAAGGAAGTCCAACATTCAATGGAAAATTATGAAAAATGTTTAAAACAAAAAATTCAAGATAAATTTCTAAAAACTTCGTTAAATACGACGTTTGAAGTTTTATTCGTCACACCGCCATCTTTATCTTCTATTAAAATCTTCAGTCCTTTTCTGCTTTTTACTCTAGATAAAGCCACATACAATTGACCGTGTGAAAAAACTGGCTCTCTCAAATACAGACCCACATTTGACAATGATTGACCTTGACTCTTATTAATTGTCATAGCAAAGCAAATAGAGAGTGGAAATTGCCTTCTTTTAAATTTAAAGGGGATTTTAGCGTCAGATCAGATGGTGTCAAAGATAATCTTGATATAAAAGTACGATATCCAACATTGTTCCCAGATATAACAACTGCTTCTATAACACGGACACCCAAAGCCACAATCTAAAGTCTTGTACCGTTGCATAAACCATTTTTCTAGTCAATATTCCTTAATAACATAACGGGGACACCGACTTTTAAAACTAACTGATGATTTGGCAATCCACCTATTTTAATACCATTAAGCACGTCCGGTGAGTACAAACTATCATCAAACCCTTCATTCAAAAACTCTTCAGGACAAATGCTATCAGAACTTAAATATTCCTTGGCTTCTCCCGGGAAAATAGCTAAAAAACGATCATTAATATCCCTAACAACTTCGTTTTTAGGGGTAAGTATTGCTCTTTCTTGAAAATAGCCAGGAGTATTTATGTTTTCTAGCAAAGAAGGATAAACAAAATCAATCAACGCACTTAACGGGTCTGCAGATGTTGAAATTATAAGATCTGGGTCAATATCAATAATTGCGTTACCATCGTTTGCACCACCAATTTTGCCTTCGCCAATATGTAGAAGCCAATTTGCAAATGACATGGTTTCTTCAATATCAGCTATATCACTTCCTACTGTCAACCTCATATTTTTTTGTTAATGTTTTAACTTTGCAGCTTTGCCATATATAAGAAGAACTCAACGATGCATTTACTATATCTTGTCTGCTCCCGTTTGGCACAACCGGTAGAATCTGTCTGAAATCTCCACAAAAAACAACAACTTTTCCTCCAAATGGTAGATCACTGTTCACATTATTACCAGCTCTTAAAATATCTCGAAGTGTTCTATCCAACGCTTCAAAAGCATACTTATGAACCATTGGGGCCTCATCCCATATTATAAGTGATTTTTTTTAATTAGCATCGCCACATCGTTGTTTGGCGTTATAGAACACATTGAATCTTCATTAAGATAAAAAGGAATGTGAAACCGAGAGTGAGCAGTCCTACCTCCAGATAGTAATAAAGAAGCAATACCGCTCGAAGCAACATTTAACACAATTTCCCCTTTAGACCTTATGGCGGATGAAAGAGTTCTCCATAAGAATGTTTTACCAGTTCCGCCATAACCATAAACAAAGAACACACCCCCGTTATCAGAATCAACAGATGTCATAATATCATCAAAAACACCTCGTTGTTCATCTGTTAATGACTGTAAATTTTGATGAAATTCGTTCTGCAAGGCTGTCTTATCATAAGATAGCTCGTCTGCAATCATACGATTGTCTGAAGATTCTAAAGAATTGTCATCAGGATATGGCATATGAGGAAAATTTTTCAAGCTAGAATTGTTAAGGTTTAAAAGAGATTCTATCTCGCACAACGCAATATTTTTGATTTGATCATCCGTAAGAGATAAATCTGAAATGCAAAAAAAAAATATGTTAGCAAAAAAAAATAATAAAATAGGTTAAATAAAATTTTATTAAAAGTGAGGAAAAAATTCCATGTGTTACCTGGATTACTGAACCTTCGTTGTTGACGATACAAAATAACATCTGACAAATACTTCCATGTGGTTTCCCATACTACTTCTGGTCTAGACAAACTACTTGTAGTTAACATTATTGCAAATAAAGAATGTAAATAATAACCTGTGCCAGAGAAGCTTGCTTCTTTAATAGCATCTATGTATTCTCTATCATCATCTAATAAACCCCTTTCAAAACACGCATCTCTAAATGTTGGACATAAACGTTTGTTCACAGTACGAAGATCTTCAAAAGATTTTGGGCATACGACTTTGTTTAATAAAATTCTTAAAAAATATGCTTCACCGATGTTAGGAGGAACGGAGTGAATTCTACCGATTGAAAAACCTTGCTTACGTGGCTCCCAACAACGTTTATCACTTTTCCATACAAATTTTGTAGCGAACTGAATGTAGGTAAGGTGTTCAGCTAGTTTATAAATGCGGTTACACTCCATCCAAGATAAGAACATCGAAGAAGCAACTGACGGTTTATTTAAAACATTGTCCATATGATCAGTTTGACCGTAAACAACACTCTGTTTACCAGGAAGATGGAAAGGAAGCCTGACAACAGAAGGAGTCCTGTAATGGACGTCATACCCAAAGATTCTCCATCTAGCTTCACAAGCAGATAAATACCTACAATCGTAAAATTCTTTAATGTCATCAACCGGTTCTTTATTTACGCCTTCATTGTTTGTTTGTACAACTTCAAGAGTAGCTCTATCAGGACCTTTGTTAATATATTTAAACAAATATTTAATTGACCCGGATTGATTACACCACTCAACATTAATGTGTGCTTGGTATCTTTTCAGAAGATAGGGGTTGTAAGCAACTACACTTCTGTTATCCAATTTCACCCCAGATTTCTCCACAAAAGCTCCATTATCTCGCCTTCTATACACAGGGTAACCGTTGCCATCAGCGGATGTTTGATTGTTGAATTTTTTTGGAAAATTCTTTGAACATTTATTGTTTACCATACACGGGCAACGTATGTTTTCACCACCACACGGGCCGTGAATCATAAACTCGGTTACAAGAGAATACAAATCCGGATCATCATGAAGATTAGGAATCTCTGCCGAAATGAAAGGATCAATATTTTCAACTGTATGAAGCTTTGCATCAGAATGTAAAAAAACACATATATGACTATGAGGCAATCCACGTTTTTGAAACTCGATTGTATACACAACTGCATTATAAACATAATACCATTATTACAAAAATTATAAGGTGAATTACAAAAGTCTTAAATATTAAAAAATAAAGATAATTAAACAATAGCGTACCAGCTTGAGTCTTTCCAAAACATTCCTTCTCTTTTATATCTTTAATTAAGGCATCAAGCTTGATTTTAAATAATCTACATAGTATATCAGGCCTGTCTTCTGGACGTAGTGTTGTGCCCTTAAGAAATCTCTTAACTTCTGGCCACTTAGGGTTGCATGTTACCATTATGAAAAAATCAGGATACCCATACCAGCTACAGATGGCCATGGCATCTAAATAATTTTGCCTCATATAACGTGCACCACCAGTAAAAGAAGAAGGCAATATAACACGTTTATCGATGCTATCCATATATTTATTACCTTGGTTGTTTTCATTTAATATATTTTCGAAAGTATCACACCTAAGATCAGCTTGTTTACCCCGTATGTAATTTAATCTATCCGTTTCGATCATAGAAAGGCCATCAACCAAAAATTGTTGTAACAACTTTTTTGAATTAAGAATTAATGAAAAAATGTGATCTCGGTCTTGAATTCTATACGCGAACCATTCACGCATTGTACATTTAGCCCATGTTAATTTTGTCGTATCGATAACATGTCTATGAGGAATGTCTATTTTGTATCCATCTTCACCAAACGGAAGTATTAATGGATATTGAAGTGCAATATAAGAAGCATGTGTCTCGTTGACACGTTGAAGAGAACTATCTTTTTCCTGAACAATAATGTCCAAACTTTTGTTAGCATCACCAATGTCACCTACAATTAAGGCGGCCACTTCGGAAGCGGTCGGTAAATTGGACGTTCTTCCATCTTGTACTCTGTTACCGATAATTCGTAATTTGAGATTTAAGTCAGGGTAACATTTAAATGTCTCTCTTACCATCCTATAAACCTTAACTAAAATATTCTTTTCATCTAACATCTGTTTAACTTCTTGAATTATAGATAGCTCCATTGCTGAATCCTTTGCTGAATAACTGTTTTTATATCAAGTACAAATGAACTCAAGTCAATAATGATCATATAAATATGTAAAAACAAATCAGTTTAATTTAAGAAGAATTAAATATTTTATATACCTGAAACATGACCACCTGTTTGAATTCTCATTATCTGTATCATATATGTATAGCTGTGAGAATTTGGGTCTGACTCCATCTGTTGGTAGAAGACTTCCGATATTATGATCATTTTTGCCCTTCATTCTGAATGAGTATGGAGCATTGCCTTTATTGATCGAGTTATCAATTTGTCCAGTCATTGAGGTAAATGCAAACATTGAGTTAAATTTCCGTATGTTCTTAAGGAAATATTTGCTCTTTTGATCCATTGCACGAAACAAATTTTGGTAGCTTGGTGGTGGAACTTTTAAATCAGGTAATTCAACTTTACCATAATTACAGCAGATTGAAAAACTTTTTTTTTTCTTATGTTTGCATCTATCGGCTTCAGCCTTCCAGAATTTTGCATGGCACATTCCACACACAAATTTTTGATCACCATGATCCAGATAATCTGTTAAAAGAAATTATTTATAACGTAAATTTGTACGTTCAAAATATAATTTTTTAATTATTAAAAAAAATCATTATTTGAAATAATCTATTATAAATGGATACCTTTTGAAAAGCCCACATGATCACTTGGAATTACATCTTGAATAATATCATCTTCATATACTTCCAAATCAAATACAGGAATATCTGATATGTTATGACCAACTTTTCTTTTTATAATTCTACCGTTGCTAAATGAGGTAGTAACTGCAAAATTTGAAATTATATGTTATAATATGTAGGGAATCAAAAAAATTAATAGATTATAGTTATGTCTATTTTCATATATTTTAAATAATCGAATAATGTGTTTAATAAACATTACCATTTGAAATGTTAGATAATGGAGCTCTACCAATTCCTGATGAAGATGATGGTGTTAATATTTTGTTATAACACGGTGTATTACTTGAATTTATTGCAAAACACAAATTTCAAAAATTAGGTCTATTAAAAAAATAATGATGAATTAAATTGTATTTAATTAAAAAGACTAACCATTTGTTATGTTAGAAAATGGTGTCCTAACCCTTTTTGATGAAGATGAAGATGGTATATCTGTAATCACATAACACGAGTTTTTATGAAGATTGTTACTTTTATTTCCAAAAATAATATTATTTTCGTTATTTAATGGTGTGAAACCAGGAGGATGACTTGACCTAACTGCAAAAACATATATAATAAAAGATATAAGTATTTACAAAATTCATATTATAAACAATGATACAAAGAAGAATAAACCAAATACCATTTTGGTAGGTTTGATTAAAAATTGGAGTTGATGGACTTAGGATGGTTGACATTGTAGATAAATTTTTCGCCTTCTTACTATCCAAATAAAGTTTTCGAATTTTCCTACGCTCTTTTGCGTTGTGTAGTTCACTATCCTTACCGACATATGCATTAGATTGTAAGGTGTCTGATGTAGATGAAAGATTTTTTGATTTTTTAGCATCTAAATATACTTTTCTAGCTTTTTTTCTCTCTTGACTTCCTTGTACATCCATACTGTGAATAGGCAATGATATTAATATATTAAAAGTAAAAATGGGATTTAAACATGAAATTTCTTATTAGTATGCATTAATAAAAAAATGATTACACAGTCATATTTAAATACTATTATATTAATATACGTAGAAAAATTATCAACCCGTATAATTGGGCTTTAAACTAATTTTTGCAAAATCAATTTGATTCAATTTGTAGATAAACGGGCCAAAAAAAAAAATTGGGCTTTAATTACATTTTAATAATTTACGTCACAAATACCCCCTTTCGGCCCAAATGGTAGACAAAACCCTAAATTGAAGTCACAACTGCGAAAAATATTCCCAAGATTACGAAATGTAGAACAGCTCTACTTGAAATTATATGACGAATACAAACAAATCCGAATTGAATACAACAGATGTATACGTTGTACCGTAATGATATATGGGTTTATCAAATGGGGAGCTGCTCCTTCTAAATCCGAGATCAACTGTAAAATATGTAAGTTCAATAAGTTTCTGATTCGTAGTACGAAAATATAAAAAAAAATTTACATACTCCAATTCAAATATAAGTACTCTGAAATTGATTTTTGTTGATTATTTGTAATTATTACATCGAGAAATTACAGGGTTAACTTAGGTGATCAATCATTTACTTTGTAAATACCTGAAATTTGTGTCAATATATCGAAACCCTAATTGGACTTTTATAAGTAGTCATGTAAATTACTGAATTCTGTTTAGTATACAATCAATTGATATGTGCATGACTTGTTAATATAAAAGTATGTTATGCTTTACTGTTAATATTTATTATGAATTATAAAAGTATCGAAACCCTAAATCCGTCTATAGATATTGCATATTGCATAAATCTGTATATATATACAAACCTGCTGTTATTATTTCATTATCTTAATATTTTGTACGTTTATGCAATATGAACCCTAATTTGATGTGACCCTGTTCATGTAAGATTTTGAAATTGACTATACATTAAATGTTTGCTATTTTATGTTATTGAAACAAAAATAATTACTGTTTACATTAATTTACTCTTTTTTTGAATTCTACATGACTTTTTAATAAAAATCAAGATATTGTACGTAAAATTGACTGTATTGTTCTCTAAAAATCAAGATATTCTACATGAATTCTACATGACTGTACGTAAAATTGACTGTATTGTTTAATAAAAATCAAGATATTCTACATGAATTCTACATGAGTTTTTAATAAAAATCAACATATTATTCATAATTACTCTTTTAAGTCAATTATTTGTAGTTACAGTTATTGTACTCAAAATTGACTTATTTTTTTATTCTTATAGTAATCTTTTTTTTTTGTTTACATTAGTTGATAACCATTTGACTTTAGAAGTAGTCAAAATATAAACTATAGATCTGTTTTTTGTTCCCGTTTAAAATCAAGTTTTCATTTTAAATTTGGTATAAGAATGAGTTTTTGAAAAGTGTTCACTGTAAATACAATAATTCGAATAATGTATTTACCATTTTTTTTATTTTTGCAATATAGGTACATTACTTGTTAAAAGTAAATAGAAACAGCAACTTAACATACACTTTTGTTCAATCATTTTGATTAGCTGGTTTATGTATAATTATGCATGTATAATTTTATTCAATCTGTTGTATAAAATTTTATCATCGAAAACGGTTTATATAAAAATGTTGTTAAAAAGATATATCTGTATCATACGGTTTAATTGTAACTTATTTTGAAATTTTTGTTTTCCAGTTATGAAATTTCGATTGGAGCAAATTCAACAAATGGTTAATGATAATCATACCTGTTATATTGGTCAAAATCAGTGTAGATCCTTCAATGATGTCTTCACTCTTCACACCTGAAAGAGTATGTACCTTTGCCTCGTTAAGTAGCAGTTGATTATCAATTTTGCATTACATAAAAAGTTAAAGTTAGTATTTTGTTGTTTATATATTCTATAAAATGGTCTACATGTTTTAATTGAAAATATAAATCTTCTTCAATCAAATGTAATAAATTTAATTAAACCATAGAATAACATAGTAGTTCAAAATCAAAAGAACAAAAAAACTGGTTTCTAAAGACCTAAAAGTACCTATTCGAAATTTCTCGAAATTTCACGAAATTATGAGATAGCTGTTAATTGAAGAATGATAAATCATTGTGAATGTTTATACCATTGTGTTCGCCGGATCTATAAAGTTTGTTAACATTTTTCGAATTACAAAAATATACAGTGATTTTAGTTGTTATCTATGCAAACATTCAAATCTTTAACTAATTTTAATTATCCATATTATAGAATATATCACTAATTCCATATATGATAGGAACGAAATTTCTGATAGGATTTTCAAATTACGTTTGAGTAATTTTCGGGTTGATTGTTACTGATTTGGTTTTCTGCCCGTGATTTAGTTACCAATTTTTCAGACTTTATATATATACGAATATTAATGAGTTCCGAATTATAGGGATTTCAAAACAGAAAATTTAAATAAAAATCTCTTATTTATAGCAATAGAAAAGTCAATTAAGAAAATATATCTTATCAAACAAAGAATCTCAAACCTAAATATCAAAAATTCGGATGTTTAAATTTAAATTTAATCATTTTTTTTAATAGAATTAATTTAAGACCACATGGATCATTAACAAAAGTGCAATACAACATCTATATATAATATGTTGACTTCTTTAATTTTGACTTTTGATTATGTGAAAATCAATGACCTTAGATAAAAAAAATATGCTATGGGTATTTATTTTTCGCTTGGTATAGTATGATTGAGTATACCAATTCCAGTATGTATTATAAATTTTATGATAGGTTATGACCAATTCCAATTGATTCGTGTATTGATGCTATAACAATTCCAGTATGTATTATTAATTTTTAATGCCATAATCCGAAAAAGTCAAGGGATTAACATCATCGCTTGGAATTTTAAGGTTGTGTATTCAAAATGATGACAATAATATAACACATATAAGGTTAGTTTTTTATAAACTTATAAAATAAAATAAAAAATCATAATCGATTTATGTATTTTTATCACTTGTTGAACATCTAATTTTTTTCCAACTCAGATATAATTTCTACATCTTCAGTTAGTTGGGAGATGGAATACAAATTATTTCCTGTGTCAACGTTGAATTTCCCGATAGAAACTTTGAAAGCAATTTTTCGATCTTTGATCACATTCAACTCCTCCGGAAAGACTTCTAGACCAACACCCATCTGAATCATGTAAAAGTTATTAGTGAGTTACTGGATTAATATATAAAAAATAAATAATAAGATAAAATTAACATGGTAATCATCACCTTAGTACTTCTATCAACAAAGTATTTTGCTGTTTTTCCCACAAAGTTGTATGTATGGCCATCAAACAATGTGATGGTGATAGATCCAGTACTATCCCTTACACGCGGAGGGATCCTATACCTGTAAAAAAAATATTGCAAAAGTAATATGTGTGCATATATATAGTATTTTAAAAATAAAACTGCGTATTTAATAAAGAGCTCTTCTTTACCTTGGGCCAACAGATTTTTTCTTACTTTTGCAATTCTCATTCTTGTATTCATACATCTCGGTTGAGTCAACAGCATCATTCCCATCATTATTATCACTTATTAAATTTATCTTGACACAACCCTTACGGCAATGCCCACATGCATTGTAGAAAAACTTTGTTTGTTTATCAGCTTTGAAAAATCCAATTACAGTAGCAACAATGATAACTTGCTTAGCCTGTTAATATGGTATAATTTGTTAGCATTTTGGTCTGCGATTAACAAAATTAATTACACAATTTATTTATATTTATATTTATTTACTTTATGTACACTAAAGTGCTAAGTGTATGATTTTACACGTACAATATAAATTGAATATAAGTTTATTGAAAAACGTTTATAAAACATTCATGTATAATTACATTTTTATTAAGTATTATAAAACAGTTTAGTAGAGTATTAAATTAATACCAAACTGTTTATGTATATTTACATTTGTATTAAGTATTATAAATTCATTATTTTAAAACAGTTGAAAATATAAATTTTAAAACAGTTTACACATGTTATTTAAAACAGTTTCCAATTTAGAAACAGGTGACAATATTATTTAAACAGTTTACACTACGAATTATATTTATTTGACATTTTAAAACAGTTTGCTAATACTAAGATTACGGTTTAAATAATTGTTATGAAAATTGTGTAAAAAAACAGTAATATTTATTTTCTAACGTATAGTACAATAGATGGATGATAAAAGTCGTTTAGGATTAAAATTACCTCACATGCTAAGTGTATGATTTTACACGTACAATATAAAATGAATATAAGTTTATTGAAAACAGTTTATAAAACATTCATGTATATTTACATTTTTATTAAGTATTATAAAACAGTTTAGTACAGTATTAAATTATTACCAAACTGTTTATGTATATTTACATTTTTATTTAGTATTATAAATCCATAATTTTAAAAAAGTTGAAAATATAAACCCTGTGATCTAGCCTGCATAGTGCAGTCATTTATTGCTTCATATAATACAATACAATTATTTCTGGAGATTTCGAATCAAATTTTAAGGAGCTGCATACGTTATTGAAAAAATATTTTAATAATTATTGAAAAAATATTGAAATAATATAACCTGCATACGTTTAATATTTTTTTTCGCAGAAGTTAATAATTTATTTCTGAAGATTCCGAATCAAATTTTAAGGAGCTGCAGATATGGAAAGGTGGTTATATGAAGATGTCATTTACTTGAATTAATATTTAATTTCCGGTTCCTAAAAAAAATTGAAAAGTCTAACGTAATGACACGTGTCTATCTTGGTTTTTAGGAGTGCCACATGGCCACTCATTAACCTTGTTTTATTATTATACTAGCCTATAACCCGTGATAAATCACGGGCGGGCTTAAAACTTTTACTTTTTTTTATTATCTTTTTAATAAATCACGGGTTTTATTTATTAAATTTAATTTCATAATCTTTTCCACAAGGTTTATAGAATTGCAGGGTAGGTTAGAGGTTGTAAAATGTTTAACTATTAATGAAATGCCTAAAATACTATGCTCCATATTTGACAAATAAATGATCTACAACTTCTTACCAACATTCCAAGAAACATGTTATAATCATCTTTCTAAGAGAGTCCATAAAGCAAGCTTAGTATAGATAACAAACTGTTACCATCTTGTATGCACTTTAAGTTGTTTAATTTGTAGGGACGCAACAACCGGACGCTGTTGTTTGTTGACCTATGAACCCAATTTTTCTCTCAATCTATTTATTTATTTACATACATAATTTGAGTTTTTAGTTTCATCCGTATATTATACAAAGTTACTATAAAGAAATGTTCAAATAGTTTTTAGATTTCGTGTAATTTTATGGGATAAATCTTAACCATTAATCAATAAGATCCAATGGTTAAGATTAATCACATATTTATATATGATTAAGTATTTTGGTCATTTGACACTTACAAAAAAAATTCAATTTATTTTCTATTTTTTATTTTAAAATTAATTTTATTATTTTTAATTCTTTATTATTATTCTTTACTTTTTTTTCCATTAAAAACAACATTATATGATAATTACGTGTGATACTTAATCACATATGATTGTATATTTAATCACTTGTGATTCACTATACAATCACATGTAGTTATCAAATTATGTGTTATTAACGAAAATAAGTAATTATTTAAAAAAAGTAATAATAAATAATATTAAAATAAATAATAATTCTAAAATAAATAATAAATAATATATATTATGTTTTTATAAAAATGACCAAAATACCCCTCATGTATAACATTTATGATTAATCTTGATCATTACTTAAAATTAACCAATAGTTAAAATTTATCAATTAAGAATACAAAGAAATTAAAGACTACCTTAATACAACTCTACTTCGAACTTTGCCTAAGATATTTTAATATATGCACAAAAAAAAAAAGGTCAACGCTATCCTTTTAACAAATCCATTTGCTTGTAGCATCCAAGAAAACAAACTCTTTGCCTTTATCTTTGAATTTTATGTTTATTTGTTTTTAAGTCAAATAAGTCGTATATGGATGGATGAAAAACCTTTTTTTTCTTCCTTTTTTTAAAGCAGTTTCTAGCGTCTTTTACACAGCTGCAAACACGGGCTTTAGCAACAGACAAACCGGTATGAAACCCATTAAAAACAGCTCCTACCGACGGATTTCCGACGGATATCAAAATGGTTCATGTGAAATACTATTTCTGTCCCACAAAAAAGTTTACATTTCTCTTGGACATAAGTATTTAGATGATAGTTAATGGTAGGGTCTTTTGTAATATTTTTTATTAAAATATAAGATTATTTTAATGGTAAAGTACATGAAAATAATAGTATTTTAATTAAGTGACCCCTCATATTTGAGAAATGTAAACTTTTTTGTATGACAAAATTTATAGGGGAAATGTAAATTTTTTTGTAGGACGGGGGAAATATATGTTATGTTAACTAGACAAATGATAGCTAGGAAACATCTAAAACACCCGGTAAAAATCAACCTCTCAATACCCTACTAGAAACCATATTCCACAATACGAAATTCTAAATCGCGTTTTAGATAATTATTTAATTTTACAAGTTTATTTTAGTAATTTGGGTTTGACCTGTTTTGTAAGCTGATTAATATGAGGACGAATACCTGTTTTGCGGGTAGCCAGAGTCGGCCTTGATGAACCTACATTGCCACAAATGGGTATTTTTCTTTACTTCTAGAGATTGAACTTGTGACTGTTTGGAAATTTTATCTTTATGGAGATCAAATCTAACCAATAAGGCCCCATTTGTTTTGACGTAATCCTCCGTAATTGTAATTCAATTACAATACGGAGGGACGTTTGGATGGACTTTTTTTCATAAATCAATTACGATGTAATTTCGAATTATGATATTCGTTGTAATTGAAATCCACCCCGTCACCCTATGAATTCAATTACGGTTATTTAGTTAACTAACAAATTTGAATATTTTGTATGCTTCAGATTTTAAAATCGTTAAAAAAAATTTAAAATTTAAAAAAAAAATTAAAATTAAAAAAAATTTAAAATTTTAAAAATGTATAAAAAAATTTAAAAATTTAAAATTTTAAAAATAAAAAAAAATTAAAAAAATTAATTTTTTTTAGAAAGAATCGAAAAAGGTTTAAAAAATGCATAAGTATTGATTTGAATTCCAACTCAAAATTTTTGTAGCCAAACACAAAACCATATTCAATTACAACTGAATTCAATTCCAACCGAATTCAATTCCCACTGAATTCAATTAAATTACATGGGACTACGTTCAGTGGCAGTACCAGACAAATTTTTAAAGGTGGGCAAATTTTTGGAGTGCAAGTCAGGTTCTTTGAGTTATGTTTTATTTAAAGTCAAATCGTAAACCAAATCAAATCAGTTTTAGTTTGAAAAAGTCTAAACCTAAACTAAATTAGTCAAAATCAAAATTCACGTGTTAGTTAATTCGAGCATTATATTTTTAAACTAATAAACCCAGGTGGAAATGAATCAAAAAAGAAAAGAAAATTTTAATAGGAAATAGAGTAAAATAAACCATAAAACAGGAAAGAAAAAAAAAGATTTAAAAAAAAATATATGCATATGTAAGGGATTTAAACTAAACGTTATATGTTTTAAGATACATGAGTTAGTTAATGAGCTAATATATGACATGTATTAGTTATCGCTCATATATTATGTATATTTGGATGAACGAAGCTAAAAAATGAACCGACCCCTAAAAAATTTATACTAATCGGAAAAAATTTGGGGTGGGCAGATGCTCACCCTACCCACCCCTTAGTACCGCCCCTGACTACGTTGACCCAGACGCCCCTAAGTCACCACCTTTGTTAAACATAAGGGCCTAGAAGTTTACTGTTTCTTTTTCACCTGATTTCACATGATGATACGTGTAAGGAAGTTAAACGTTTGACTTGTAAATTAAATTCAAACCGCGTGTAGCAGGTATGAAGGTTTAGAGCAGTTTGTGAGGTCAGGGAATTTGACTCTTTTGGAGTTTTCATCCAAGTCAATGACCATCCAAACAAACATAATGTACAATTCTCAAAATGTTTAATTTATAATCTAGATAGTATTGTTTTCTATAAAATGTTCTTACTTATTTTTCTAATTATTTGATTAATATAAGTGTTCAAATCAAATGAAGATATTGAAAAAATGAATTATTGAATTCCACATATCAATATTTATGGATATAAGGATGAATTTAAAAGATTTAATATTAAACAATACAATTTTTCTATTATATATCTAAACCATTAAAATATAAATATCGAGGGGCAAAAACACAAACTCTAGGTTAGGTCATCAATCAATGGCATTTCTTAGAAGTCAATGAAGTCAACCACAAGAGACTTGAAAAATAATCAATCTTACATCATTTTTGCTATGTCCAAATGTTTTATTATCCCCTATTGATTGAGGCACAGATCAAGAAATTAATAGAGGCCATTTTTATACTCCCTCCGTCCCATAAAAAAGTTCCCATTTCATCTTGACACAGGTTTTTAGGTGGTAGTTAGTGGTGGGGTCATTGGTATTAATTTTGATTAAAATATAAGGTTTGATTGGAGAGAGAATGATAGTTAGTGGATATTAGTAGTGGGGTCTATAAGAATAATAATATTTTATTATGTGGAGCCCATCAAATGTGAGAAATGGGAACTTTTTTGTTAGACAAAAGTTTTGTTAGAAATGGGAACTTTTTTGTGGGACGGAGGGAGTATCATTTAACACTTTACAAACATTATATAGTATTATTATAATGTTATTGTATCGTATGTCAGTATTATTTATATGATATACAAATCATTTTCGATAAAAATGCGTTTAACAAGACACTACTATAAATCTTATTTAGGTGTTAAATTGTTGTAATTACATTCTTTCAAAACACAAAAAGCAATATTTATTTCAATTTTTCTTTTAATTTCTTCTAACTATTGAGAAAAATTTAGAAGTAAGTTTCATTATTTAAATTTAAAGTAATCAATTATTTTGACCGATTGTTTGTGGTAAATTATATTCTTAGTACTTATTTATCTATTTATTTTAGTTCATGCAAATATATTGATATATGATTATTTTCTAAACAAATAAGTAGTATACCCTATAAATCGAAGTTTTTAAGATAAATTGTTTTTATCTCTACAAGATCAAAATTATAAGATATGTTCATGATTGTAAAATCATACTTAAAAGCTTTAACACATTTTATATGTCATACTTCATATGAATAACTAGTTATATAGGCGAATAGTAACGGGGTGAGTTAGGGGCGACAATGTAATCCAGTCCTCGGACCCAATAAGAAAAACCTGCACTTTCCATGCTCGGTTTTTGATTGGGGTGTCTATTGGGGCTATGGCTTGCCTCGATCCCGCCTCGTTGCCCGTCTTTACACTGAAATCTTTGTCATATTTTTACAAAAATACAATATATATGTTAAATTTATGTATTGATCTACAACAGCAAAAATGAAATGCTTCATCAACTACACCAACTTGTAATATTAAGATACCAATACATTGGTAGTATAACATCTATGAACTTGATTTGACAGGATGAATAATAATTTTTTTTAATTTCTCCCTTAGTTTAATGAAAATTACTCTTTTTAATATAACACTAGCATATAATCCGTGATAAATCACGAGTGACTTATAAATTTTTTTATAATCTTATTCTTATTTAAGAGTATTTTATTTATTGAAAATTACCAATTTGCACAATTATAATCATTGTAATAAAGCTTACATGGTTTTTAATTTTAAAAAAGTCAAGGTGACCCTAACTAAAAAGTATTTACAATTACTATCAACACGTTTTACATATTTAAAAACATCGTTTGTGTGAATTTTATCAAGAAACTTTGGAATTATCTACTAACTGGAAATAACATGATAATTAACATAAATATTAATATTAATAATAAATAAGTACAGATTATTTACCTCCATAACGAACAACCCTTAGCTTACATTAACAACCAGTAATAAGTAATAACTGTAACACCGCAAAAATCGAACCATTTTTTTTTAAAAGAATGCGGAAGCGATTAAAATATTACTTACTAATTACAAGTAATTTCAAAAGGCATATATAGAAGGTTATTACACACTTTAACTTAAATTTATCTACAAACGGTGTTACTTTCAAAACCTTGGCTCGACCCGTTTACAAAATCACCACAGGGTCAAACTTCCCAAAAGCAAAGCTACTACTTCCAAGCCTAACCACCTGAAATAGTCAACAAATGAGGATTAGCATAAAGCTAAGTGAGATAGATCAACATGTAATAAACTACATGACGCACCAAATGGTAACCACTACTTCCACAATCTAGATCAAATAACCTAAAAGACCGGCGGTTCTGCCGAACCATAACCCTTTTATTTACCACAAGGTTTTCCGGAAGCCCTAAGCTACTTGACATAGTATTAAGTCTTCTTATACAACGAATGCAAAAGAAGTCTTAATACTATGCCAATAACTAACGATGCCCAGCCCCTATCCAGCAGGCCGTCCTCTAATCTGAATGTATGTGCACATAACCACTTACTCCTAATACCACTAGGCATCAAAGAAGTAAACCAAGAAATCACAACAAAATTTTGCACCAGGCAAAGTTCGCGTCGCGAACTAAAGATCGCGTCGCGAACTAAAGATCGCGTCGCGAACTCCCGACGCTATCTTTTCCTCGAATGCTATTTCGGTTTTCTGTTCGAGCCAGGAAACCAACTTCGCGTCGCGAACCCGAGGTTCGCGTCGCGATCTCCTACAGAAAGCCAAAATCCTGCATTTTTCCATTTCAAGTGCAACACCAACTATACCAACACACTAAATACAAGTTGTAGGCCAGATCTACTCACCTTGCACCGCAACTTGACCAAAACTCAGTGATCTTATGTTACTGAGTTTGCTTTCCCTTTCCTGTATAAAGTGAATACCGAATTAGTCACCAAATTTTACCGAAACAACAACAATATAGTTTATAACCAAAGTGCAATTTGCACATCTCAAACCAAATACTTGCAATTCTAGTTACACCAAATAATGTAAGACTTCTCTATTCCAAAGTTTGTAACATCATTTATACTAACTAGCACAACAATAAGATTTGACTATTTAGGCCAAACGGGTCAAAACCGAATAACTTCAACAAAGCACTTCCATTTTACCACTACGCATAATAATAATATCTATAATTCATATAATATACTTATTAGCATTCAAACCACATCAATTTCTCATATTTGTATAAGAATCATAACATCATGAATTTCTAGTTTTTGCACCAAAAATCCATACAAAGCCAAACACCATCAATTCTCATAACAAGCTCTCATTAACCCTAACTTTAATTCTTACATTGCCATATAACACAACACAAACATAAATTTGGTTTAAAACAATACTTTTTTTAAGAATTTGGTACAATCCATCTTCTTCTTCTTCAAGAAGGCAACAATGGTGAATCTCTAAAAATCATCCCTAAATCGATTCCAAGAGTCAAGTTCTTCCTAACAATCACTTATAAGCCTAAATAACACATCAATTTAACATTTCAAGCAAAAATCTCATAAAACTCATCAAGCACAAGAACCCTAGTTTTCTAACTTACAAGAACATGAACCCTAGCAATACAGAGGCATTTTCTTACCTTAATCTTGCTTTAAATGCGAAATCACAGAGAAGGTTGAGAAGATCCAAGCAATTAATCACTCCAAAAGCATAAGAAAACCCAAACCCTTTTAGTGTGTGTGTGTGTGTGTGTGTGTGCCGAAGTGTGCAGACAACAAGAAAGAGAAAGAGAGTTTAGACACCTCTCAAGACACGTGCCAACTCCCAAACACAGCTCTTAATTCAATTAAAACAGTGTAACACTGAAAGTCTAGGTCGCGTTTGATTTATTTAAAAATACTTATCCTACTCAGATTTTAATAACGAATATATTTTCGGAACTGTAATTCAAAGTTTAATAAGGAAATAATTTATCATTTTCATACTCAATTATAATAGTTAATACTAATTTTAACCCCTTGGTTAAAATATGCTAAAATCTAAATAAATCACATAAATCATATAAAATGATAAACAATAGAATTACTTACCGAAAATAATTTAAAATTCTAAGCCGGGTCTCGGGATGTTACAATTCCCCCCCCCCCCCTTAAAAAGATTCCGTCCCCGGAATCTCACCTTGAACAAATAATTTCGGATATCGGTTTCTGTTAGTGATTTACGGGTTTAATCAAAGAAAACGAAGCGGAAATAATTTATCAAATCACTAATAACGGATCTACATATTGACGAAGTAATTAAGCATAAATAATCAAAGAGTTAGGATGAAGATCATACCCTTGAAGCCTTTGATTACACCAATAAATGTGGAAGAAGAACTCCAAGAATTCAATGTAGAATTCCTCTAATGGTAGTCCACACTACACGTCGTTGATTACCACGGGATGCTAGTTCTCTTAGTAACAATCTCCAATTATGTATTGACAAAAAACAACCAGACTGCACAATGCTTGACTTAGGCGCATACAACAACACACCACAAATGGGTATTTGGTTTTGTTACTGTCGCATGAAGAAAACACAAAGAAAAGAGGATCCTTTTCTTTTGTTAGTCATTTGCGTCAACAAGAAGGATCACATCATTCTATCGTTTTGTTGCAGGCGTTCTTTTTTTTTCATAGAGAGAGGCAGGCGCAAGACTTAGTTAGTATTAGGGTACTATTAGGTTTAGTAATATCTCATATTAGTAAGCCTAATGTCCCTTGGGCTTTTTCATTAAGTCTTTTCTCTTGCCCTTTAATTAAATCAAGCTTAACTATTAAGCCCATTTAATTATATCATGTTACCTAGGATATATAAATAATGTAAATACGATAGTCACATTATATATATTAAATGGTATCTCAGTGTATAAGTGTGTGACCCTATAGGCTCACGTACGTCTAGCCATATTACTATATGTCATGAGCCTGAAGCATATTCCAACAGCTCCCACTTGCGCACTTCATAACATCAGGTAGTTATACAAGCAAAGGTTAGAGTCTAGCAACCCGCCAATGCCCCTAGAAGTACATGAGTGAGTTTCAGAAAAGTCCAGGTTCAAAGATTTTAAATCAGTTATCCTTTTGTTACTGATACCATGTTGAATTTTAGACAAGGATTAATGTCAATCTAAAATTTCAACGATTCTGTTTCTCGATCTTTACATTGAAGTAGATTACCAAACCAACCAAGATTCATCTTGATTACCTTTGGGTACGGCCGTACAAGCATCTATTCAAATCATCGAGGGGCCCAGTAGTATCTAATCCAAACATGTGGAGGAACAAATTCTTTATTGACTACACGTGTTTGATATATGCTTAATATCAAACTTGAAAATGGTTGTTATAGCAGCCTTATTCAGGTCAACGTTTAACCACATCAAAGTTTGACACTCCACACACACAAACCAACTTGCATCTCAAGTCAGAGGATAAGTGACAAAGCCTTTGTGAGATTCACTTGTGACATAAATCCAAGAAGTGATTTCTCATAGGTTGGGTCAGTCCAATTGTGCATCACAATGAACAACATGTGAGTTTGATTTCATAATCCTTAGTCATACTAAGATCATGTCATCAATGCCCTCAGATTTGTCTTAATAATATTCTCATATTATTAATATGACAATGGACAATTTAGAATATAAAACACAGTAAATATTCAAGGATATAAACATGCAAATATAGAACATAGTAGATATTCATATAAAAATGATCATATCAAATATACCAATTATTCCAATAAAAACTGCTCAATGTTCCATTATTCAAATACTAAAACAGATTTACATGAAACTACTAGCTTGTCGAAGTCCAATGTTCCATTAATATTCAATATGTTTGGTACAAGACATTTAGTTCGATAAAGTGTCAGCTAGTTAGTTATCTGCTTGAACTTTAAGATTACGAATTTCACATATCTCGACAAATCATTCGAATGTAGTGAACCTTCGTAAATAGGATCTAGTGTCATCACGACCTATTTCAAAACCAGCATAAGTATAGCAAGTATACTTAGTTTCAGTTTGGTATCTCCACCATAACCAAGGAACATATATCCAGTATTTCAAAAATACTTCAATCTGTTCTTAACAGCGATCCAGTGACTCTCTCGTGGATTATGTTGGTATTTTCTAGTAAGGTCCCCAAAGGATGTTACATTCGGCCTAGTGCTTCTTATAGCGTACATGATGAATGGAATAGCCGATTCATAGGGGATTACATTCATTCGCTTCACCACATCAGGTGTGGAAGGTTCTTGAGTCTCACTCAAGTTTACATTGTGTTGTATACGAGGACTTCCTCGTTTGGGAGCATACATTCTAAACCATTTTAGAATTTTGTCAATGTAAGCACTTTGACTTAAACCAATTAACCGCTTTAATCTATCATTATAGATCCTTACTCCAAGTATGTATGTCGTATTCCTACAATCCATCATGTCAAAACATTTTCCAAGCCAAGATTTTCATCTTGTAGTATTGGTGTATAGTTTCACATGAGTGACATGTTATCAACATGTACGACTTGAGAAATGACAATGCTCCCACTAGCTTTCATATATACACATGCTCAGTTTGGGTTTTAGGTGAAACAAACGTTTTGATTTCATCATTAACTACATCTCATAGTCATAGTACACTACTTTGGCTATAAGAATCGTAATGTCTTTAGTAACATGCGAGAAGGTTTCATCATTGTCAATCCATTAGGATTGAGTGTAACCTTTTGTTACTAGAAGATCATTGTAGGTGTGTATATTATCATCCATGTCAACAGTCTTACTGTTTTGAGAAAGACCAACTAAGTTCAAAACTTGTTTGTCTCCCATGGATTTCATTTTCGCATTCATAGTTTGAAGTCATTTTTCGAATTCAAAATTCGATAATGCAACTTGACAGTTAGGGGGTTCATTATGATCCTCGAAACTTTGCTCCTCAGCATCGAAATAACTCTATATCATTCAGGTGCATGAGGTGTCCTTGCGGACCTACGAATGGGAACAACATCATTCTGTGGTCAAACATCTATATGTCCAGCCTCAAAATGATATTCGCTAGTGTTACCAGAAGGTTGTGCATCTTCGCTTTGAATCTTGTCAAAGTCTATAGTGCTCCCACTTGCTTTGTGAATTGAGATTGTTCTCAAGAAACTTAGCATACCGAGCAACAACAATTTGTTATCAGGTGGGTAGTAAAATAGTAATGAAGATACAGTTGATAGATATGGCCTCAAGTTTGTTCGGCATGTCTCGTTCCACGAGATCCTCACAACCCCAAATCTTCAAGTAAGACAAATTAGGGACTTTCCCATGCCATATTACATATGGTGTCTTTTTAACCTTTTGGTCGGAACCATATTAAGTATTCGAGCAGCACACTTCAGTGCATGCCCCTCAAAAGGATAGAGGAAGAGTAGTAGGACTCATCATAGATTGAACCATGTCAAGCAGTGTCTGATATCTCCTTTCAGACACACCATGATCTTGTGGAGTGTATGGAGGAGAGAATTGTGAGACAATCTCACGTTGGGTTGGATGATCATGAAACTCTTGGCTTATGTACTTTCCTCCTCGATTAGGACGGAAATCGTTTGTTGTCTTTCCAAGTTGATTTTCTACATCACTTTAGAAAGCTTTGAACGTTTCAAAGATTTTATGTTTATGTTTAATCAAGTAAACATAACCATAACTACTGAAATCATCAGTGGAAGTGATAAAGTAGGTAACACCTTCCCTAGTCTTAGTTCTAAAAGGGCCACATACATCAGTATGTATGAGTCCAAGTAGATTTTTAGCTCTTTCGCCAACATGGGAGAAAAGATTTCTTGTTATCTTTCCATGATATACAAGAGAGGCATTTAAATTATTCATAATCATTTGTTAAGAAGCCCGTCGTGTTATAGTATCAAAATGCGTTTCTTGTTTACGTGGAAAAGATGACAATGCTCTAGGTAGATGGAATCCAAACCGTTTTGGATTCTTGAGTGCTACATTTGTATATAGAACTATCGTTTGAATCTGGATCATGCATATCAATTTCAAGTATACTATTACAAGGAATAGTTATAAAATATGTTATTTTTCATAAAACAAAATATCATGATCCATAATAGTTTGAATAAATCATTATTCAACAAACGATTAAGCTAAACAATGCATAATTGACAATTGTTCAAAACAATAATTAACGCATTAGGAAGGATTAGATCATAGCTTCTATTATTTTAGCTTTATACTTTACTTTTAATCTTGCACATTTGTGTAAATGTGAGTTCCACAACTAGTGTCAGACACTCAAGATTTATTAGTAAAAGTACAGAGTTCTATAATGAAGATACCTAATGTGCTAGCCCGAACACATTTGTCCTTCACCAACTCTGCCAAGTAGGCAGGACAGTTCCTCCTTCAATGGCCGGTTTCATCACAATGATGGCAAGAGATATCCTTTGTAGGGTGCTCCTTTTTAGCATGTGGGGGAATCGTAGGTTTGGAAAAGTAAACTAGCTTACCCTTACCTAGACTCTTGCCTTGTGCTTGCGGTTTACCTTCCCTGATTGCTAGAGAAGAATTGGGTAACCTTTGCTCAACCAGTTTTACCATAGCATGTAATACACCAATTGTCTTCCCCATGCTATGTATTTTTAAAACTCTTTTCAAACTGGTCATAGTCCTTGGATAGTGAGGTACGAATCAAGCACATTCCAAGAACTTGTGGCAATGGGTAACCAAGACGTTCCATTTGATCAATATAGCAGTTCATATTCAAGATATAAGTGTTATTTGATTGGCCTAGCCTGCTTGTAAGCGTGGAATGCTTTAACTCTTTTGAACAGTTCATGTTTTGCTTGTTGAAATATCATTTTCAACTCACTTATCGTGTCATATGCTGTGAGTTCCTCAAAGTTCTTTCGGATCTCGGGGTTCATGCTCACAAGCATAGGAGTATTGACTTCTTGGTGTTCGTTAAAACGTTTCGGTAAAGGCTTGACGAACAGCAGCAGAATCATTTGCAGGAGGTGCCTCAGGTAAGGCCTCTTATAGGTGTATCAACTTGTTCTCATTTCTAAGGACAATCCTTAAAGTTCGATATCAGTCGATAAAGTTGATATTAATCCGTTTCAGTTTTCAAGAACTGATTGTAGAGTGGAGATACTTAGGTTTTGATTTGTTGTTGTTATTTGTATAACACACAAAGTTCAAAAAATAGTATTTTCAATAATAATTTCATTTAATCAATTAACTACCCAATTAATTTTAATTAAAAGCTAAGATCCCATTGAGCTTCTATCACCGCATCAGTTGATCTGCTAGAGATGATAGATCCAATAGGTAGGTGACGATCAACAATTGCATTACTAGTGCAACTCTTAGAGGTATGGGACTTCATGGCACCTAGTGAACAAGCATCTAGGGTCAAGTGGCATGTTTGTCGCATCTTCGCCTCGAGTCAAGGTCTCACCGTTAACTCGATTAAGTCATCCAATGTGAAATCATGTCAAAATAGATCTAGGTCTCACGCGTAGAGAATAATGACCTCGGATCTAAAATCAAACCACGTCTCACGTGAATTCAAAAATAGAAGCAAGTGATTTCAACCGATTGGACGGCGTGACTTAAATTTTAGGTATGATAAATTTTAATTATAAAATTTTATTAAGATATGAATGAATCATGTACTTCATTCATACCACTTCATAAGTCGTTTAATAAACGGTAAAAACATGTAACGATTTTTAAGGGTTAAGTTCAAATAGTATTTAAACTTTGTTTAATCTCAAATACAAGCTTAGATTAAAGATGAATCATTAATGATAAACAAGTAATCATAGATGATAAAAAGTTTGGATGTTGTAATGTTTGTGTCTAAAATCGTATTTTTAATTGTTTTAAATTTGTATCTAATAGAAAAGAAAACAACCACAAACATAAATAAAACATGCAATAAATTTTGTGCAAACCTCGACCGATGAAATCCTAGGTTCGGTCACGTGAGTCATCACGACGGACCGAATGGTCAAACTAGGGGACGGGCGAACATGAACCCAAACGGGCCTACATAAACCCAATGGGCTCCCACTTGCCCCAAGACAATCTTGGGCAAGTAGAAACCAACATTTGTGAAAAAATGTAATCTGCCAGAACATTCAGTCTGACTTGAAGGCCCGAAAAGTCACTGAAGGAGTCTTCGTTGGTCTTCCCCGCCTTCTGTAAAGTTGTAGGTCACTGAGTTGCGGAAATTTTGGCGGTGGTTTCATGTCCAACGGAATAGCCAATCTCCGGGAAAGTCTGTTTTCGTGCAGGAGGTGCCGAAAATTGTTGTTTTGTCCTCATCTTTTCTTCACCTTTGGTCAACAAATTACAAAATAAAAATAAATAAAATACAACTATTCTAATTACTTTTACAATTGAAATTTGCCCCAAAAATGACACCAAAAATAAAAGAAAAAATTAAACAAATTACAACAATTTAAGCCAAAAGCTTTTCCCAAAACAACCAAACACAATCACATTCAATCACAAACGGTCTAGGTTTTCATCGGTTTGCACAAACAAGCAACAATTGACAAAGCTTTGGCTTGGGATATGGCAAAAATACATGTTTTGCCATATCAAAAACAAAATTAAATAAGAAAATCCAAGCCAAATAATCAAAAAATTCAATAAGCTAGATTAATTTTTTGATGTTGTTTTTGTAACAAGTAGCAATTAGGTTTCCAAAAAAACATATTTTTAACCCAAATTGATAAACAAAAATGCTACTTTTTACAAAAAACTTGCTAATTAAATCATCAATATGATGACTCGTGATACCACTGTTAGTGATTTACGGTTTTAATCAAAGAAAACGCAGCGGAAATAATTTATCAAATCACTAATAACGGATCTATATATTGACGAAGTAATTAAGCATAAATAATCAAAGAGTTAGGATGAAGATCATACCCTTGAAGCCTTTGATTACACCAATAAATGTGGAAGAAGAACTCCAAGAATTCAATGTAGAATTCATCTAATGGTAGTCCACACTACACGTCGTTTATTACCACGGGATGCTAGTCCTCTTAGTAACAATCTCCAATTATGTATTGACAAAAAAAAACCAGACTGCACAATGCTTGACTTAGGCGCATACAACAACACACCACAAAGGGGTATTTGGTTTTGTTACTGTCGCATGAAGAAAACACAAAGAAAAGAGGATCCTTTTCTTTTGTTAGTCATTTGCGTCAACAAGAAGGATCACATCATTCTATCGTTTTGTTGCAGGCGTTCTTTTTTTTTTCATAGAGAGAGGCGCAAGACTTAGTTAGTATTAGGGTACTATTAGGTTTAGTAATATCTCATATTAGTAAGCCTAATGTCCCTTGGGCTTTTTCATTAAGCCTTTTCTCTTGTCCTTTAATTAAATCAAGCTTAACTATTAAGCCCATTTAATTATATCATGTTACTTAGGATATATAAATAATGTAAATACGATAGTCACATTATATATATTAAATGGTATCTCAGTGTATAAGTGTGTGACCCTATAGGCTCACGTACATCTAGCCATATAACTATATGTCATGAGCCTGAAGCATATTCCAACAGCTTCTCATATCCAATTCGGTTTCCCACGTCATGTCGGCACCCAAACTATGTTTCCACTTAACCAAGACCATCGGTATTTGCTTTTTCCTCAATCTGGTTACCTTTCGATCTAAAATTTCTACCGGTTCTTCAATTAACCTATTTCTCGAATCTACCTTTAAATCTTTGATCGGTAACACCTGAACTTCCTCTTCTACTTTACATTTTCTCAAATAACACACGTTGAACGTGTCATGAATACCCGACAATTCCGGAGGAAGATCGAGTGCAACGGTTTGGTCATTCATCACTTTACGAATAGAAAACGGCCCAATAAATCTAGGTGCTAACTTTCCCCGTTTCCCGAAACGTATCACACCCTTCCATGGAGATTCTTTCAAATAAACCCGTTCACTTTCAACAAACGTTACGGGTCGACGCCGTGGATCTGCGTACATTTTCTGTCTATCCCGAGCGGCTTTCAACTTTTCATGTGCAATTGCCACTTTGTCAGCTGTCAACTGAACGATTTCGGGACCCGCAAACTGTTTTTCCCCAGCTTCTAGCCAGCATGTGGGGGTTCTACACCGTCTACCATACAACATTTCATATGGTGGCATTGTAATACTCGAATGGTACGAGTTGTTATAAGCAACCTCGACCAAAGGTAGATGTGTATCCCACGATCCACCATATTCTAATACACAAGCCCGTAACATATCTTCTAAAGTTTGAATGGTTCTTTCGGTTTGACCGTCTGTTTGTGGATGGTATGCGGTGCTCAAATTTACCCGAGTACCCAATTCTCTATGCAAACTTTTCCAAAAGTTAGAAACGAATCGAGGATCCCGGTCGGATACAATAGACAACGGAATACCATGTCGAGAAACTATCTCATCAATATACAATTTAGCCAATTTATCAAGCGGTGCGGTTTCGTTCGTGGCCAAAAAGAGAGCACTTTTAGTCAACCGATCGACTATCACCCATATCATGTCATGGTTTTTCGAGGTGCGAGGGAGTTTTGTGACAAAATCCATGGTAATGTTTTCCCACTTCCACTCCGGGATTTCTAACTGTTTTAGTGACCCGTACGGTTTCTGATGTTCGGCTTTGACTTGAGCACAAATGTGACATTTTTCTACAAATTGAGCAATATCGGACTTCATAGTAGGCCACCAATACAACATCTTCAAATCGTTATACATTTTTGTACTACCCGGATGAATGGATAACCGCGAATTATGTGATTCTAATAATATTACTTCCCGTAAACCCCCAATTAAAGGTACCCAAATTCGAGACTGAAATGTCTTCAATCTTCGAGTATCATCCACCAACTCATCTTTTCGTTTACTCATAATTTCCGATTTTAAGTTTTCTTCTTTCAAGGCTTCTAATTGACATATCATCAATCTATCAACCAGATCCGAAACAATTTCTACACGCATAAACTGAACAACTTTTGACGATTCCTTACGACTTAAGGCATCGGCGACTACATTGGCTTTTCCCGGGTGATATCGAATTTCACAATCATAGTCTTTAATGAGTTCTAACCATCTTCGTTGCCTCATATTCAAGTCTTTTTGCGTAAAGACATATTCGAGACTTTTGTGATCGGTACAGATAACACATTTGGTTCCATATAGGTAATGTCTCCACAATTTTAATGCAAAAATTACCGCCGCGAGTTCTAAATCGTGGGTCGGGTAGTTCTTTTCATGAGTTTTTAATTGACGAGAGGCATAAGCAATTACTCGATCCCTTTGCATTAAAACACACCCCAAACCCGCGAAAGACGCGTCACAATAAACTATAAAATCGTCCGAACCTTCGGGTAATGCCAATATTGGAGCTTGGCACAACAATTATTTTAGAGTTTGAAACACCTTTTCTTGACCATCACCCCACCTATATTGAACATCTTTACGTGTTAACTTCGTCAATGGACTAGCAATCTTTGAGAAATCTTTAATAAACCTTCTATAATAACCGGCTAACCCCAGAAAACTTTTAATTTCAGATGGAGTTTTCGGGGCGCTCCAATTCATTACCGCAGTTATCTTTGATGGATCAACTTTCACTCCGGCTTCACAAATCACATGCCCCAAAAATTGAACTTCTCTAAGCCAAAACTCACACTTAGAAAACTTGGCATATAATTGTTCCTGTTTCAAGGTGTCTAGAACTTGCCTCAAATGATTTTCATGATCGATTTCGGTTTTGGAATAAATTTATATATCATCGATAAAAACAATTACAAATTTATCAAGGAACGGTCGACATACCCGGTTCATTAGATCCATTAATATTGCGGGGGCATTCGTCAAACCGAATGGCATGACTAAGAACTCATAATGGCCATATCTTGTTCGAAACGTGGTCTTTGGAATATCTTTTTCATGAACTCAGACTTGATGGTACCCTGACCTTAAATCAATCTTTGAAAAGTATGATGCCCCTTGTAATTGATCAAATAGGTCATCAATACGCGGTAACGGGTATTTATTCTTAACTGTTCGTTTATTCAAATCACGGTAATCAATGCACATTCTCATCGTGCCATCTTTCTTTTTAACAAACAAAACCGGTGCACCCCAAGGTGATGAACTCGATCTGATAAAACCCTTATCCAATAATTCTTGTATCTGAGTCATCATTTCCCGAATCTCGGATGGTGCCAATCTGTATGGAGCCTTGGCTACGGGACTGGCTCCCGGAACCAAATCAATTTTAAATTCTACCTCTCGAATAGGAGGTAACCCAGGTAACTCATCGGGAAAGACCTCCGGGTATTCCGATACCACCCGGATGTCTCGAACAACCTGCTTTTCTTTTCTAACATCAACAGCATAAGCGAGGAACGATTCACATCCTTTGATTAAAGATTTTCGAGCCTTCATAAGTGAAATAATGGGGAGAGTCGCTTTAACCCGATCTCCGCGGGCCACTACGTGTGTCCCGTCGGGTAAAGGAAGGGTAATTAACTTCTTATCACATTTAATTAATGCTTTATTTAAACAGAGCCAATCCATTCCAAGGACCACATCAAAACCAGATATTGGCATTAGGAGTAAAAACATATTAAAGCAAGCCCCATCTATAACAATTTTAGCCCCAGTCACATATGTTGTGACTGGTTCTACAATTCCATTAGCCACTTCCACTTCCAATGGAGTAGATATCACACAAGTAGGTAAATTTAATTTAACACAGAGCCATATTATTATTTATCGAGAACATACCAGTAATAACATCATCTGTGGTGATGGCATCCTCCACTGTCATTCGGAATGCTCTTCCCTCAGGCGGAGGGTGATTCTTTCTCTTTTGAACCATCTGTGGGGACGTTCCACTCCCGCACCCGAACCCGAATCATGACCCGAACCCATCTTCCTTGATGAAGGACAGTCGCCAATGCGATGACCTTCCTTTTAACAGTTCCAACATACTGACCGGGGAAATTTACAATCTTTCATCTCATGCCCGTTAACACCACAACGTATGCATCCCTTAGTTTGGGAACAACAATTTCCCAAATGCGAGGATTTACATCGATTACACCACACCGGCCTCTGATTAGTATTTGAATTATTCTGTCTCTTTCCCGAGTTTCCTTGTTTTTGGTTGTTTTGCCACTTTTTGTTCTGGTAGGTGTTTGATTGGTCATTTCGGATTCTTAGTAGTGTGGATTTTTCGCGATTCATCATCTCGCGGACCTTATAATCTCCTTCTGCGGTCTTAATGCATCCACAAAATGTTGTAGTTGTGATTGTTCATCTGGTACCCATTGTGTTACAAACCGCAATTTCTCATTAAACTGCTTTATTAATTCTTCTACAGTCATTCGATCAGTCATCTTCAACTCCATAAATTCTCGTTTGATCCGGTTTATTTCAAACGGGCTACAATATTTTTCACATATTTTTTCTTGAAATTGCTCCCAGGTAATCATATCTAACTGAGGTGGAGGTATATGCAGAGTTAAAGTATCCCACCACACCATTTCTTCTTCTTGTAACATTCGGGTTGCATATTTGACCCGCAATTCTTTCTCGCAATTACAAGCATCAAGAACTCTAGACATTTCTCTTAACCAATTTAGTGTTATGTTGGGATCCGAACTACCTTTGTAAGTTGGAGGTTTGCACTCAAGGAAATGTTTATAGGTACAATAAGGTTTCATTCCGGTTTGAAATGGAAAATTCATGTATGGGTATTGAGGCATACCTTGAAATGGGTTAGGGTAGAAATATTGTGGTTGAGATATCGAAGGAGCAGGCATTGAGGGGATTGACATTTTGAGAACTGTCGATGTGGGGGCTGACATCATAGGGTTTGAAATAATAGATGTTGGCATAGTAAAACTCGGATTTGTATTAGAGATAGGGATGGTATTTGTTTGGTTTTGTCAGAGTTCATCAATAGTATTTTCAAGATCTTGCATTCTACTCTCCATTCTTAAGATGTATTCATCCTAATTTGTATTTGTATACCCCGGAGGTCCTTCGGGTTCAAGTTCTCCAACTAACGGGTTCGAGGATTGATTACCTTGTTCAGCCATACCTGTAAACATTCACAACATCTCACCAATGTTTAGTTGAAAATCGTTAGTACCTATGCTAGTAACCACTAGACAATCCATACCCACACTTTTGGAATGTTTGACCGACTTGAGCCATGGTTTGGGAATGCTACACCTGTCTGTGCACGCATTGCCAAACCTAGGCTCTGATACCAAATTGTAACACCGCAAAAATTGAACCATTTTTTTTTTAAAGAATGCGGAAGCGATTAAAATATTGCTTACTAATTACAAGTAATTTAAAAAGGCATATATAGAAGGTTATTACACACTTTAACTAAAATTTATCTACAAACGGTGTTACTTTCAAAACCTTGGCTCGACCCGTTTACAAAATCACCACAGGGTCAAACTTCCCAAAAGCAAAGCTACTACTTCCAAGCCTAACCACCTGAAATAGTCAACAAATGAGGATTAGCATAAAGCTAAGTGAGATAGATCAACATGTAATAAACTACATGACGCACCAAATGGTAACCACTACTTCCACAATCTAGATCAAATAACCTAGAAGACCGGCGGTTCTGCCGAACCATAACCCTTTTATTTACCACAAGGTTTTCCGGAAGCCCTAAGCTACTTGACATAGTATTAAGTCTTCTTATACAACGAATGCAAAAGAAGTCTTAATACTATGCCAATAACTAACGATGCCCAGCCCCTATCCAGCAGGTCGTCCTCTAATCCGAATGTATGTGCACATAACCACTTACTCCTAATACCACTAGGCATCAAAGAAGTAAACCAAGAAATCACAACATAATTTTGCACCAGGAAAAGTTCGTGTCGCGAACTAAAGATCGCGTCGCGAACTCCCGACGCTATCTTTTCCTCGAATGCTATTTCGGTTTTCTATTCGAGCCAGAACCAACTTCGCGTCGCGAACCCGAGGTTCGCGTCACGATCTCCTACAGACAGCCAAAATCCTGCATTTTTCCATTTCAAGTGCAACACCAACTATACCAACATACTAAATACAAGTTGTAGGCCAGATCTACTCACCTTGCACCGCAACTTGACCAAAACTCAGTGATCTTATGTTACTGAGTTTGCTTTCCCTTTCCTGTATAAAGTGAATACTGAATTAGTCACCAAATTTTACCGAAACAACAACAATATAGTTTATAACCAAAGTGCAATTTGCACATCTCTTTAAACCAAATACTTGCAATTCTAGTTACACCAAATAATGTAAGACTTCTCTATTCCAAAGTTTGTAACATCATTTATACTAACTAGCACAACAATAAGATTTGACTATTTAGGCCAAACGGGTCAAAACCGAATAACTTCAACAAAGCACTTCCATTTTACCACTACGCATAATAATAATATCTATAATTCATATAATATACTTATTAGCATTCAAACCACATCAAGTTCTCATATTTGTATAAGAATCATAACATCATGAATTTCTAGTTTTTGCACCAAAAATCCATACAAAGCCAAACACCATCAATTCTCATAACAAGCTCTCATTAACCCTAACTTTAATTCTTACATTGCCATATAACACAACACAAACATAAATTTGGTTTAAAACAATACTTTTTTTAAGAATTTGGTACAATCCATCTTCTTCTTCTTCAAGAAGGAAACAATGGTGAATCTCTAAAAATCATCCCTAAATCAATTCCAAGAGTCAAGTTCTTCCTAACAATCACTTATAAGCCTAAATAACACATTAATTTAACATTTCAAGCAAAAATCTCATAAAACTCATCAAGCACAAGAACCCTAGTTTTCTAACTTACAAGAACATGAACCCTAGCAATACAGAGGCATTTTCTTACCTTAATCTTGCTTTAAATTCGAAATCACAGAGAAGGTTGAGAAGATCCAAGCAATTAATCACTCCAAAAGCATAAGAAACCCCAAACCCTTTTAGTGTGTGTGTGTGTGTGTCGAAGTGTGCAGGCAACAAGAAAGAGAAAGAGAGTTTAGACACCTCTCAAGACACGTGCCAACTCCCAAACACAGCTCTTAATTCAATTAAAACAGTGTAACACTGAAAGTCTATGTCGCGTTTGATTTATTTAAAAATACTTATCCTACTCAGATTTTAATAACGAAGATATTTTCGGAACTGTAATTCAAAGTTTAATAAAGAAATAATTTATCATTTTCATGCTCAATTATAATAGTTAATACTAATTTTAACCCCTTGGTTAAAATATGCTAAAATCTAAATAAATCACATAAAACATATAAAATGATAAACAATAGAATTACTTACCGAAAATAATTTAAAATTCTAAGCCGGGTCTCGGGATGTTACAATAACGGAACATCGTTTGTCATAATTTTGCAACAAAACCTATATCAATCACATATTTGATTAATTTTGAAAGAGAAATGATATTTAGTCCTACCATTTAAACCTACTCATAAATCTACCCACTTGAAAATCTAATTATGTCAATATAAACTCTGATAATTACATTGTACAAATAGCTTCAATTTCTAGTGCTTGTTATCTTTCTTTGCATTAAACTTTGCTAAATAGCCAATTAAGTTGGTTACTGTAATCATTGTACATAATTAAGGTCTTTATTTTCAGTATCCAAGTAGATATATCAGTGGGATGGTAACGAAGCTAGTAAATAATAATATACATGTTTCTGTATCTCAATTTTGTTTTTCAGCACCCTGCAAAAGAGACAATAAAGAAATGTGATTAGTGAATATAATTAAGCAGATCAAAGAAAAAACCTTAACCAAAAATAGAACGGGTCAAAAGCTGTTGCATATAGAGTTATTAAGAGAACAAATGATTTTCACCCTACAAAAAAGTATTTTCAGGTCAAACTGACCGGTTATGACCCTGCCCTAAAATATAATCTGCCCGGCCCGTCCATTTTACTGCCTATAGAGTATAGACTACGTCACAAAAGGCATTAAATACCTCATTGGGTAATTGCTTCGGTACTGGTGGGCCCAGACCCAAATACACGCAACAAATTGCTGAAATAATATTAATTATACACGTAAGTGTGTCGCTAAAAATTTAATTAATAATGTCAATAGATTCAATATAAACATTACCTGTAATGTCAACATATTCAATACAAATTACATACCTGGAGATTCATCGTTGCAAATCATCAATGATCAAAATCCATAAATAAATAAAAAAGGAATTAAAAATGGAAGCAAAATCTTTGGTGTTAGAACCTCCCAAACATTTTATTCAATAAATTATGTTATTACTGAAAATGTATATAAATTTTGTAAACAATTACACTAACTTATAAATATATCTAATTTTATTTGGTCAATTTGAGCCAACCCGACCCAGCCTGAAAACAAATAGGTAATCATTTTGACCTGTTCGCCAACCCATAAAATCCCAATGTTGTCATAAATCATAATATTAAGCAAACAACAAAATTGGATATGAAAAATTAAATTAACCTGTAGTGGAAGAAGGTTTAGTATTGATGCTTGGATTGGCGGAGAGGGTGGAATTGGCATATTCAGTAGCAGCAACATATATACAATTTCCCATTTTTGATGAAAACTAACCTAGTATCCATCAAATTACAATGTGGAATGAAAATCTAAAGATATGCACAACAATAACCTAATTTATTGACAAAATAAAACACAAATGGATACGAAAGCACAGATAATTGATTGAATATCGGACTGACCTCTTTCGATCAACGTGCGGAGGAGGAACCTCCCTGAGGGGAGTGCGCCGGCAATAACAGCTCCAGGAAGCAAAGTAAATTGATTTCGTAAATCAATTTAATATTAATTTAATTTAATTTAACATAGGCAATTCTTATGGGTACTACTTACCGCCGACAACATTCCAGCCGACGCCAGAAGCGGCCCAGTCAACCGCCCCTTGCCATCAATCCATTTGAAAATCCTGCACAAGCGATAACTTCTTCAATAATCTCTTTTCCCTTCTCATAGTCAATTTCCGTACAGTCACCTCCCGTAACCCTAATTTCAAGTCTCGTTAGCAAATACACTTCATCGTCCAAAATCCATTTTAAATCCCTGATTTTCAGACAAATACTCCCGATCAATTCGGACCACGAGCAAACGTTTTGAAAAAATCTCGAGTGTTTAACATCAATCAGCCCTGATTTCGTTAACCAAACAAAGTGTTGGACGAAATAATACAAACCCTCTCCGCCATTTGCAATGACGGCGAGTATAACACCGTGTTTGGAATCAAGTTTTGCTGAGCGGAATGAGAAAAGGAGGTCGGAAAATCAAGTGAACATGGGAGAAAAATAGTTTCTTGATGAAGCACATAAAACCAGGGAAGGAAAACTGTATGTGTACAGGTGGCATCAAATTGCACGGCTGGCATTACATGTTATCAATGAGGAGGCTTTATAATTTGAAAACCGTGGCCTTAAAATTCGAAATGAGCAGTTGCTTCAACTTATGTGGAAGCCAGCCTTATCAAACACGCTGACGTGGTATCGCAGTGGCGCCCAACAGATCCAAAATTGCATTGCTATCATTGTGATTCACCAACTGATGTGGCATTTTGATGTAAAAAGGATTCAAAATCCTTTCTTTTAAAATATAGACAGATGTATTAGCGAATTACTTACATAAAATCTAGCAAATAAATCTTATGTTTATAAAAAACATTCATAATGTCAAAAAAACTTTGCGGATATCCCGGAGTCGGCGTAGAAAAATCTCCGAACCCGAGGTTTTTTATTATCATATATTGCACACATTTTGTCTAAACTAAGTAACACCAATTTCTAATAAATGTTTACCAAATATTTGTAAAACAGTATTTGTCAATATTATATATGAAATATATTAAAAGTTTTGTATAATGTATAATCGGGGCACGATGGAGGATACTAATAACTGCCACGATCCCTGAAAAATCCCCATTAGACTATGCGTAAGGGGTGCGTCCCCCATTCGATCGCCACATTTGGACACGTCCCTCCCTTAACATAGCATGACCTGTGACGCGTCACCATTGCACATCGGTCGTCTAGGCGACCGTTGTTGGTTGCCATTTTCAAAGGGGGTGAGTTTGTTTTCAAAGGGAATAAGTTCGGCCACCCCCTACGTTGAATTGGTCCGGATTTTTCAAATATTTGATCAGAAGAGAAAAAACTGATATGCCGCTAATGTCTCAGGGGTGACCACTAGTGTTACAATGTCACCCCTTACACATAGTCTCAGTTCCCCATTTCCGGTCCGGGTCCGGTTAGCCCTTGCACTCCCCGTTTAGTTTGGGATTCCTCGTGGGGTTTGGGTCTTTTGGTCATTGTTGGTTATATTGAAGTTTATGAAACATTCACAGTTTAAACACGATATTCATTTTGCAATAAAACTTATAAGAAATTTAATTACTAAATTTTTTGCTGATTAGGATTTTTAAGATGTTAGAACTACTGAATATGAAACTTCATCAAATTTACTAGGTACAAGTCAGTTAGTTGGTTAATCGATAAAATTTGTTTAAATGAAATAGTTTATATTCTCAGTTTTAACATTTATAACCCAGGTCGATTTCAAATTTCAAACCAATAAAAAGTTAATTTTGATATACGATTATGAATTTATGATTATCTATTATCATTTAATATCCGATAAGAATGTCTAGCATATATAATTAATAAACATATGTATTTATACTCTTCAAAATGCAATAAGGTCGTGGTTACGTTAGGGGCACACAACGGGCCTGACCCCAAAGGCCCCGACGGTCTATGAGAAAACACTTGGCCTATTTGGTATAGAGCTGTCCATACCGGTTGGCTGCTTTTCGAATCCGATGTCACTCTATATTTCAATAAAAACATGACAAAAAAATAAACTTAGATATATTCTTTATAAACCTGTTATAAAAACATATACAAATACGCTGAACGGGTCGAATACATATCTATTAATACTAATAAAAGAAGCTTTAAGCTGCCACGTGGCTTCTGTTTAGACTACCAATTTGCCACGTGGCAGCCTACTATTGGACAAAGTCCTTCGTTTCCTGCCCAATGCATTGCTCGATTTTAATCCATCATCAATTAATATGCAATTATGTTTCCTATCAATGGCAATTAATTCTAAAATACAATTATGTTTTCTATTCATGACCAGCACCAATTACATTTCCTAATTATTTATGTTTCCATAATTCTGCTTTACATCGTTCTCAGAAATTAAAGAAACGGCACTAGAAGTTAGAGAAGATGGGAACGTTGGTTAAGAGCCGCTAGGTATTGCTCTAGAGTCAAGACGGAAATTAAGGGGGAGGATGACGAGCTATGGCGATGAAAAGGAAAAAAAACCGCCGCCATTAACATAGCATTTGATATAGACGGTGCCGCTGAAGATGATGATGCATCGCATCCGTAACGTCGCATCATTTTTTGTTGATTTATGATGATGATTGTGGTTTGAAGTCTTTTTTATTCTTTATTTATACTTTTAATTACTGATATGGAAATTCAATTTTGATTATTAGGCATTTGATATGGAAATTTATGATAAGTTTTGAAGACGAAAAGTTGGTGGTTTTTTGTCAAATCTATGATGAACTGATTGATTGTTTTTAATTTATGTTGTAGTGATTTCGGGAAGCATAGTGTTAACTCTTAATCCTTTTGTGGGTATTTCTTTAACTTCATTATTGATTTCTTTCTTCTTCTTTTTTTGTTTCTTCTTAAGGCGGGAAAACTTATTTAAAAGACTTATGCTTATCAGCTTATAAACTTATTAGCTTATTTAAATTAATAATCTTTTGTTAAAAAAAGTGTTTGGAAGGACTTATATAAATTTATTATGAAATGACTAAAAATGACATTATATATAAGCTAATAAGCTTTAGTGTTAAGCTTATTGTGAAACAAGAGGGTAAAGATGTAAAAATTCTTAAATAAGCTTATAATCCCCTCCAAAATAACTTATTTAAAACCCACTAAATAAGCTTATAAGTATAAGCTTATAAGCTCTCCCAAACACTAAGAAAAGCTTATTAAGCTTAAATAAGCTTACAAGCTAATAAGCACTATTAATAAGCCCTCCCAAACACCCCTAATTGAGATTGATAAATCAAATTTGGTAGTTATCGTGATAAACTGCGTAATTTTGTTGCTCATAACTCAAATTAACCTCTATACAGTGGTTTGATATAAATTGGTTGGAATGATTTAGAATAAATGATTTATAAATCCGTTTATATAGCAACACTATAACAACCAGTTGTAAAACGATATGGACTTGCAGAAATTTTAAATGTTGATGATTGATTAAATCAAAATTTAAATTTGGCTTATCTTTAAAATTACTCAAAAGATCCAGAATTTCATTAGTAATTTAAGGAGTTACCTAAGCATATGCTGATTTTTAAGCAACTCATTTAAATAATTCCAGAATATCACGTTTATTTTAATTATATAGACTTGCCAAACATAAATTAAACGGATTCTATATAAACTTATGGGCATTAAATCATTTGAAATTCACTGCTAAATTGTTATAATATTTAAATGGATTTTTCTAACATGTGCCCCCAAGGCACATGTTAGGGTGCATTAATTGACTTATAAGTTTCCTAATAATGTGTAATTAAATACTAATGAAGTGCATAAGTTACATTTTAAAGAGATGTATTAAATGCATTTTAAAATTCTAATGGAAAGTTGATGGCATTTAATGCATCCTAACATGTGCCTTGGTGGCACATATTAGAAAAACCCTATTTAAATTGTTTCTCTATCATGATGATATATGTATTTATATATGTTTCTTTCTTGCTTTCTGCAATGACTTTTATTCACTTGATTTAATGTTGAATAACGAGAATAGTCGGGGTACGCGCTTCGCTGCGTCCTTATATTGCTAAAATTTATCGAAATGATTTTTTTTTTTTAGGATTTGATCCAGATTTTTAAAATCAAGATTAGAGTCGGCAAGGGGAATCAGAGAAAGGGCATGGGTTCGAATCCCATTTCCTCCAGAAACAATAGATACTAAATCCATCTAAAAATAGAAGGAAACTATGATAAAAATTATTTGCACGTGATATAGAAACAAATATGCATAAACTCTTGTCAAATATTAATTTAGGGGTATAACTGTAGTATCAAAATATTTAAGGGACTTAGGGGTAAAACTGTACTATCAAAATATTTAAGGGACTAAAACAGAAATACTTTATGAACAATATTTATGGTATGAAGAATGTATTATAAGGCTAATTATTGGCTGCATTTGCACGATTGGTTGAAACCAAATTTGGAGCTTACTTTTTATTATGTGAGTGGTAAGTTGAGAGATCGTCTTATTTACTTCCTTTTTCACTGTTACTGTATAATTATTTGTTTTTATAGGGGTTAATTGTAAAATTGTGACGCACGGCTTCCTCAGATCTCCTTTTTAACTTAAGATTAGATAATGGTTTTATGAATTGAACTGTGTGGCTCATTGGGCATTGCTTGGACTCTTGGATACGGAAGCTGTTGTGGGCATGGGTGTCATGACCCTTTGTTTGCCCTCGTTGAGGTTTGAGAATAGGTCGAGGGCGTTGCGCCCCCGATGCCTCTCAGATCTCCTTTTTAACTTAAGATTAGATAATGGTTTATGAATTGAACTGATTATGTATGCAATATGCAATTTGTTTTGTATGACTCTTTTATTGAAGGTTTAATCATTATTAATCTCCATAATAACAGGGCTTTAAGAAACAATGGTCAACTGTCACAGTTGCTTAACGGGTAACTGTCACAGTTGCTTATTGCTATTATTTCTCAAGTCAGATATGTCGAGATGTTGTGTTAGGTGATAATCCAAGGTAAACTGGAAAAGTAAGTTATATAAACACACTGATCTTCTGTTTTTGTTTTCTAAGACTTTAATGTGAACAAATATTTGATTGTATATTTTATCGTGTGTATATATATTTACTTAAAAACTATGGGAAAAATGATGGCCTGAAGCCCTTTATTGCTTTCATCATTGTTGTACCGTGGGTGATAGGGTGGGTATTAGAAATGGAATGTGCTTTATGAACTCATCTAATCCCAGTTTAAGTATTGAATTTTAAAACTAAAAAAATCCCAGATTTTTTTGAAACGTGTAAATCTGTTGTTCTATGCATTTTTTTGGTGTTTTTTTGGCATTCCCGGTACCAAATGCTGCGTTTAACATTTTTCTATATTCAGAAAAAATCGTCAATTGTTTCGGTTGTTAGACGTTGTTAACATTTGTTTTATGCAGTTTTTCTAGAGAATAACACAATATGATCAGTGAATTTCTCTTAATTTCTCTTGAGCTCCTAGGTACTGATATTCTTAACAATTTAACTCGATATGAAACATATAACCTTGCTTTTAGGTGTTGGATTTTTATTCTTATTTAATGCATATACATACTGCTATGTTGAATTGATTTTTTTGTCTTATTTAATGTAGTTATGAGCTTCCATCACTAACAAATTTACAAAAGACGGTACCTAAACTGATTAACACATCAGTTCATTACTACCAATCTTTGATGACACAACAAATATCCAGACCACAATATCAATAGAAATATGAATTTAACTGTACGATGTAACTATTATTACAAGCTTTTCATTTTAGGGTTTTGATAACGACAACTCTTAAGGCTGTTTGTAATGCATAAACAGTTGTACACTAATCTATGGAAATAAGTAATTCCTAAAAGAGAAATGATATTTAGTCCTATCATTTAGTCCTACTCATGGTCCTACCCACTTGATAGGACGACATGTGTAATCCACTAATTCTCTTTCCTAATATTATCTATTGATTTTGATACATGTCTACATCTAATGAGAAAGATTATGAGTAGGCCTACATGGTAGGACTAAGTATCATTACTCTTCCTAAAATTATAGAGTTTGTTATAGTTAGATGCATAAGTTTTTTAATGTGAGTCTTATGGCAGCCCTTAGAGCTATCATTATCAAAACCCTTCATTTTATAACCATCCTAATAAATTAAAATTTTATTAATTCGGATTGTTAGCTTTATAATTTTATAAGTTTTTCACTTTTATCATACACCATACGGAATTGCATCGTAATTTTCTACCAATTTCAACATATGCAATTTCAATTGTAAATTCTCCACCAATTTCGATTGTTAATTACTTTATAAAATCATTTTATAATTTATTATCATATATCTAATTATCATAAAATTAACAATTCATATTTTTATTTTTCTAAAAAATTATGTTTAACAAATTTATTGACCAGCCCGTAAATTTTCACGGGTTATAACCTAGTTCTTTATATATACAAACACATAAACATATCCAAATGAGTACAACATGTCAAAAACATAAGCCTAGATATATGAACCACATACACTGATACACGTAGACATATGGGTTGAAAGATAAAAAAACACAAACCTACACATATACAAACAAATAAACTGTTGGGTTTAATAGGGTCCTTTCTGTAATATGGATTTAACAAAGGAATCGTGAATATCATTTTCCGAATTAGATATTTCGACCATATGCCTGAGTATCACGAAATTCTAACTATTGGATAATTCCTAAGAATCAAATTAGAAATTAGGCACAATTTATAATTCACAGTAATTGATGATTTGAGAGAATTCATATTCAACAGTATGTCAAGAAAGAATATTCTTCTGCGTTGTATCTTATATTTCAATAATACGTATGTTGTATTATTTAAATCAAAGTTCAAAGTGGTTCCCAAAATTTAGAAACAGATCCATTTATTTAGGAGCGGTTATACACGGTTTTCTACAGTTAAGAAACTGCCCGTCGTAGCAGCTAGTCGCTACTTCAGATTGCTGGTCGCATCAGATTGCTGAACGCATCAGATTGCTGAACGCATCAGATTGCTGATCGCATCAGATTGCTGATCCCATCAGCTTGCTGATCGCAACATCTGATAATTTGAACTATAATCAAACCAGTGTCATCTTGGACTTATACAAGTGTGCACTCCGCACCTCCAGGCTTGTACTAGAACCAAAGTATGAAACCCATGACATACACATTATTTCCATTATATAAAATTGGAATAGGTAACACTAAAATTACCAACATAAACATGTACAAATGGGCCAAACAGTTCAAAACATGTACTTCAAAATTACAAGCACATAAACATGTACAAATGGGCCAAACAGTTCAAAACATGTACTGCAAAATTACAAGCACATAAACATGCTCAAATGGGTCAAATGTGTCAATCAACCATGGTAGAACAGAGGTTGCATTCGCGTAGAAATGGTTGTAAGTAGCTATTTGTATATACTTGGCTATTTCTGTTTATTTGGTCGATAAAGCTTGGTGTTTGAGAAGCAATGGGAATACCGCCTTTTTATTCGTTCCCATTATAAATAGTATCAGCGTCGTCTTAGACTTATATAAGTGCGCACTCCACACCTCCCAAATTGTATTAAACTCAATATATAAAATCTATGGCATAGATATTATTTTCATTATACTAAAATTGAATATATGACACTAAAAAGTCACCAACAATCGAGTCATTGGCCCGTATAAACAAAAATACATGTACATTCATATAACTTTGAGCTGCAACCAAACCAGCCAAACAACTTTTTTCCCTTTCACAAATTTGAACTCAATAAAAGAATAAAGAACAAACAAACAACCGAAGATCTCATCGCCAAAATAAAGACCTCCATAAACATGATCAAATCGTTGACTTTTTCTTCAAAACATGTTTCATCGATCCGATCCTCCTTAGCATTCCTCGATCGTCACCAAAATAATTGCTCGAGAATACGATTCTAACCCATTATTATTTACTTTAGAAAAATAAATGCAAAAGAGTTCTCATCATGATCATGAACATTATGATTATCATGGAGAAAAATCATTGGGTGATCCAAAGCTAGTATCCCTTCTGTACCTGAGCTGTAAAGAAACTTGTCTTTCCATCTTTAATTGTCGATAAAAATTGGATATAAACATCTCAGCTCTCTTATCAATATCTTGTTCGGGAAAACTTGTGGTTCTTTGCAACGGAAAACTCCTCGTCTTTTGTAACTCCGGTGATATCTCAGAAGATGGTGTCACATAAGGAGATGCCCAATTACCATCATCTGAATTAGATGGTGATGAAATGATTGATGTCAACCCAAGACGTTCATTGAAGCTCAGCCGCCTACTGCTCGAAGTCCGACCACCACCGCCGCCAATGATGGTGGAGACCAGCCGCCAACGGTTTATGTTGTACTTCATGAGAAATGTGACCTTCTTCACGGCGGTTCTCAACCTGCCTAACAAAGAGCGTTTCTTCTTGCTTTGATCAGCCGCCATTACACAGTAATTAATAAAGTTTGGATTAAAAGATCGAATGAAATTAATGGAAGTGATTTTGGTTGTGTGTATATAGATAAAACTTGAGAAAGGGACAACCGCGTTATCGGTGTAAATTTGTAATGGTTTAGATTCGGATAATACATATGTTGTACTAAACTTGAGCAGGTAAACTTTGAAACAGTCAAATGAATTTTTCTCGATCTTGAATTCTTAATTTGGATACCGTATTTTGTATTTCTTACTAAATACGTGTTTCGTATCACAATAAGTATGTTGACTAAACTTACTTAAAAGTTATTCGACTAGCAAAGGGTTTATAGCAAATGGTATTCTGGTATTAGTGTCCCATAAGTTTTTATAAGTTCAAGTTTTATTAATGAATAAAAATGATGTAGATAGACTAAAAAGGTTATTTGTGTTAGCCGATCCAAAAAAGGTATTCCACTTATAATTAAAGCGTATTCTGAATGTAAGAAAATGTAGTTTTTCTTTATGCTTATCAAGTTTTTATACTTGATTAGTGATAATTAATCACCCAAAAATCGCTACCTACTCAAATCGTTATACTTTAATTATAAAAGTCACCTTTGACGGATATTCTGTCATTTTCCTCTAAAAGTCTTTTATTAAAAGATTAGTCTAATCAGAATTAGTATTATAAAAGGAGTCTTAATTTAGATACTTCAGAATTACAAAACTATTAGCCTGACGCACCCATGGTCAATTCAAATTTCCAACCTATATATGTCTTATAGTAACTGGTAACGAATAAATATTTATATTTCAGGGAATCATTATATAAAGGAATTAAAACATTATATTCTTTTCATACTACTTAAACTAAAAATTATTTCTTCCCACGAAGATATAAATAAAGAAGAGAATGATGCGACTACGACTTTTTTTTATCTTTCTAATATATATATGGACACAGGTCGGGCCCTTGCATGAACTAGCAGAACAACTCAACTGCTTAAGGCCTACAAAATTTAAGACACATTTTTATAAAATTAGCCTAATATATATGTAAACTCACTTGAATCAAGGTAAGCTCAATAAAATATTTATAATTGATGGACTAAAGACCCAAAAAAACCGGACATATAACTTGGGTATTTAGACGACTTTTTAATTTGGCAAAATTTTTACTTATTTGAGAAAAAATTTAAAAGGCTCATTTTTATGATTTTGCCTAGATCCGAAATCTGATTTAACCGACTCTAAATGGACATGGACATGAACTACTTGTCACATAATACCGTTAATATATAAACCAAGGCTTGTAACATATTGATATTGATATTGATATAAGGTGGCCCAGGTCTAATGGTCATGGGTTCAATTCCATTGTTGCTATATTGGAGTAGGTTAGCGGCCGTTAATAAAACAAACTTCGTAATACTGTTAGTATGAATTAAAACCAGGTTTGGTCGAACCAAGTTTTGGGTCTTGTACAAAATTTAAAAAAGAAGTCCTTAAAGTAATTTTTTTTCTAAATAAATAATATCATTAAAAGTGTCACATGAATTCCCTAAGTTATGTATTCGGTTTTTTTTTTTCTTTCTTTTGGGCCCTTGATTCTCACACTTTTCAATGTTTCATTAAGCTTATATTGATTCAATTAGCGTTAAACATATATAACATAAACTAATTTTTTGAAAATGAACCTCTAAATTTTGAGTGGATGCCTTGGTCTCAGGACAACCCTGATGAAAACTTGACCAAGTTGTTATAAGATCTTGAGTTTTGAACAAAATTGCATATTTGTGAAAAGTGTGGGGGTTATCCTGTTTTAACTATTAATCTTCAGAGCCGACATTTGCGGTTGCTCTGTTGGACCTGGGTTGCATTGACCTGATCAATGTCAACATACTAAGCTGCAAGGAATCCTATTGCTTTTTTATACGTAGCCTCAAGGTACTTGGGAATGGGTCAATAGCAATCTAAAATTGCATAAGGATCTTCTTTTTACTTAGATGAAAAAGACAAATGAATAATAAGCAATATTTTTAGTCTTTTGTGAATTGCAAAATTAGTTCTTTTGAAAATAATATTTCTGAATCTAGGTGTCATAATATCATTATATATAAGACTTGAACTCTGTTAAGGAGCTCCACCGCCCCATATTCAAAGAAACCAAAGGTATCTGTTAGGACTATTTTTGTAATAGGTTTTGACCTTTAATCTCGTTAACTAACAATTCCCTTGTTAGGTGGTAGATGGTATAAATACTTGTAATATTGAGTTAGAATGTAAGCTTTCCAAAACTTTCACAGAATGATCAAATTGAAAGCTCTTCTTCCATCTCATTCTCTCTCAACTTCACACACCAAATACACCAAGAACACACACACTAATTCTTCAATTTCTCATCATTTCTTAATGGATTAGCTTGATTATAGTGTCATTAGTTACTACCATTGGTATCAGAGCAAAATCTCTATTAAGAGAAGATCCAAATCGAGCTACAATGATCAAGATCTGAGAAAATAGAAGAAAAAGTTTGTTCGTCAATGAGAAATTTAATGTTGTAAATTTTTCGTTGGAATTGAAGATTTTATTGAAGATTCATACTTCTCCATCGATTCTAATAACAATAGGATCAAGTTTCGTCCAATTCCATCAACATTTGATCCTCAATTTGATGATTTTAGAGAAAAAGTGAAAAACTCAAAAAGTGACTGTAATTTGCAAAATCTGAGCAAATGTGTTATGTTATGGATTATTTGATCGGATCAAACTGTTAGAAAGTTGATTTCGAGCAATTAGCAAGAAGAATTACTGAAATCGGTGAAGAAATGAGCAAAAATCGATCAAAACAGTGAAGAAAAGGTACGTACATAGTTCGTCGCACAGTAGTTCGGCTTGATGAACATGTTCGGATTCTATAGTTCGGCCCGAAGTTGTATGTTCGGCCCAATGAGAAGTTCGGCCCGAAGTTCATTTTATTAGTAGTTCGGCCCGAAGAATAAATCAAGTAGTTCGGCCCGAAGTGGCAAATCAACAAGTTCGGCCCACCTAAACTTTCACCTAGTTCGACACAAATATTTCACATAGTTCGGCTCTTTAATCTTCGATCAAACAAACTTTGGCTCTTCAACAAATTCGATCAACAAACTTCGGTTGTGTTCGATTAATCACAGAGTCAACAAGTACGAGTTTGATTTTGCAGAACTAAAAACAGATTACAAATTCGGTGATAAACCTAATTCGATCAGGGTTCAATTTCCTCTTCAACATCCAAAGAAAAATCAGACGTCGGCTTGAGATATCAATTTGATCGTTTGTTGATTAAAATCAGGTTACATAATTGATCGAATCACTGAATTAATCGATTTCGTCCTGCGTCATTGATTGGACTCGATTTGATCTCTGTTCAATTTGGTCGAATTTCTGGATGAATCTGCTTGTTCGGCTTAATAATCCTCAAAATCATACCTGAATCGTAAAAAGCTTGTTGATTTCACTGCATCGTAAACAAACATCGTAATTCCAGTTAGTAATTCCATCATCGTAAAGTCATAATCTTGTAACTTTGATATGATTCAGTTAGTATGATTCAGCCTCGATAACGCCAGAGCAGCGTGAGAAGCGAGGTCGAATTTGATATACGCATTGCAAAGTGATTTGTGAGAAATACGGTCTCTACAAATACGAACAGAATCGACTGATCCGGCCATGGAGAAAAGGATATAGAGATCGTTCTCGGTGGTGTCTGGATGAAGATCGCCAACGTAAAGTCATAATTTTGTGATTAATCGATCTACTACCCAAACCCAATAACCGATATTTGTTTGTGCCATTTTTCCAAAAGCCCAATAACTCCCATTTTAAATCTTAAAACGAAAATCACTATTTTACATAAGTCCACCGAAACTTTTTAAGTTTACTTAACCATTTTTAAAACTTCTAGTTCACTTTATAAATACATGAACGTATATCACAAGTCACAAAAATCAAGATCATGTGTACCACATTTTAAACAAAAGACACATTTTTAAAACTTTTTAAACAATTTTAACTTTCACATTTTTTTTGTTGTAAAAATCAAATCAAATACAACCTATCAAAACCCGAAAACGTTTAATTTTTTTTTAAAACATTTTAAACACTTTTAACATTTACATTTGTTTTAAAATGTTTTTACAAGAAAACTTTCACAAGATCTTTATCGTTTAAACACACAAGGACTTTTTACCCTTAATTGAAAAATATGGATCCAGACCTTGCAAAAGCCAGAAAAGCTGCCGAATATTATAAACAAATGGAAAAACCTACACCAGCTATCAATGATGATTTGGATAAAGAACGTCAAGACGTACTACGAGTTATGGCAAAAATTTCAGACTATGCGAAGAAATATAATTCAAAGCCTACAAACAATAATCTGAGATCTTCATTCGACATTAAGCCTGATATATCTGCTACAATCTCAACTAAAAAGCCAACCGTCACACCTTTGGATGCTACAAAGAAATTAATCGTTCGGGATTCCGAGTATTATAAACGTAAAATGTCGAGGGCTAAACAAATTGAGTATGAAAAAGTGTTCTTAGTTGAAGATAGTAAATGGATGGAAGATTCAGATCCTAAGGATGAAAAGCATATGGAGGTTACTGATCGATTTCATGAAGAGGCCAACAAAGAACTTGAGGTAATCAGTTCCCACTTTTCAAATTCTGATAATCTTATTGGTCCGGATACTTGTTTTGTTACAACTCAGATTTCTGAAATTGATTCTTTAAAACAAAACATTTTAGATGAAAAAGATTTAAATAATCAATTTCAAGAACGTTTAAATAATTTGCAAAATGAAAATGAACAACTTGTTCAACAGATTAAACAAATTCAAAAAGTCAAACTTGAGAATCTGGAGTTACAAAATCAAGTATCAGAATTGAATGTCAAATATGATAATGATGTTAAGAATTTGTCTCATACAATTTCTGAATATCAAATAACCAAAAATTGTTTGGAACGTAAACAACAAGAGTTTGATGAAAATGAACAACAGTTTAAATCATTAAATTCACAAATCAAAGAATTAACCGAAAATCTTCATGTACAAAACATTATTTCATCAAATGAAATGCTAAACAAACAAAATATCATAAACACACTCAAGCATGAAACAATTAAATTGAATTCACATATCAAACATCTTGAGGAATTGATTGTTAAACGAGGACACACTGATCAAACCATTCATCTTAACAAGCCTAAAGATTTCAAATATTTCAACTCTCGAGAAGGGCTAGGAGCTGACAATCCTGAATATCTTAAGACCGCGTGCAAAATGGCTCCTACATTATATGATTCAAGATATCTACTCAATGGAATCTCGCAGCGCTTCATTCGGATGTCTGACGAGGAAGAGGAAATAGAGAACTTCAACAGAGCTAAAAAGGAAAATGCTCAAATTAGTTTCAATTACACTGAATTAAATAAAACATATGAAACTAAAAGGGCTCAATTTGAAAATGATGGTTATTTTCCCATTATAAAACCAGAAGAATTTGAAATTAAGGGAAATGATGTTATTCAACAAAAGGTTACACCAAAGATTTATGTACCAAATCTAATTCTTGAAAAGAAAATTTGTCAATTGGAAACTGAAATAGATGAAACACATAAGGCGTTTGACAAAGAAAAATCCGTTCTACAAACAAAAATTCATGGATTAGAAAATAAAATTGATGAAACACATAAATCTTATGAGAAAGAGAAACTAAAGTTGCAAGCACAAATTCAAAATTTAGAATCTAAATCATCTAATCTTCAGAAACTTAAGAAGCCTAGTGCATCTATGAACTTAGATTCTCCTTTAACTGCAACGAATAAAAGTAAAAACTCAAGAATATTTTCTCCTGTCATGGCATGTCGCGATTTATATAAAATCAAGCAAACTGAGGTTCATAGAGTAAATTCTTCACCTAAACCGAAATCACAAGTCAGATCCTCTACCAAGCCTAAGCCTAGGAGATCCACGGTCCCGCCACACTCTGATAAGAAACTGAATGCTCTTAAACACGTTATTAGAGGAAATTCCGCACCTAAAACTCCAAATAAATTAGGTTCCTCTTATAGACTTAAGCATTCTCAAGTGGATAAACCTACACCATCAACCGTGTTGAAACATTCGAGTGCTTCAAAGAAAATCTTTTCCAAAACTAAATCGTTAAAATACTCAAGAAATGATTTACTTTCATTGGCACCTAATATGACTTTTACACAAGTGCCAAAAACATCTTCTGTTTATGTTTACAAAACATCCTCAATCTTAAAAGCAAAATGGGTTCCCAAAACTCCAACATCTCAAATAATTCCCCGGAAATTATTTGAAAGTGAAACATCAAGTTTCAGTTTTTCATGGAACTCTCAATCTTTAAATCAAATCGATACAGCTTATCGGTGGTTTCATTCCCACGCTAACATTGTCGGACCCAAACAAAACTGGGTACCAAAAGTTGTTTGATTTGTTTTGCAGGATAATGACTTATACACACCTCAGTGTATAACTCGCGTTTCAAAATATTGGCTTTCAAGTAAATTCACTTGAAACCCGTTCCTCAATAATTTCATTGGTTGAGGGGGAGCAAATAGCTATTAAGTTGGTTGAGGGGGAGAAAATCAATATTCACTTGTTAAGGGGGAGAAAATTGACATTCATTTGTCAAGGGGGAGCATTTTTATGAAACTTCATCGGTAAAGGGGGAGCATACTCTTTGTTAACCCTTTTTTCTTCATTATTCAAATTTTTCATAAACTCAATCTCTATATTTTCAAAATTTGTTCAATTGAGTTTCATTATATTAGTTCAAAAATGTTTTCCTCACTTATATGTTGTCTACGTAGGATACAAATTTTTGTCAAATTCGTCGATCTCTCTACTAGTTTCGGTTAGTATTGATTGCATCTGTATATGATATACTTTTGTCTCTTGCGTTGATGACATCATCTCCTCAGTTTTGTTTTCAAACTTAAACTCATTATCTTTCAAAATGAATTTGAGTTTCGTTGTTGTCATACCGATGGCACAACTTCACACTATATTCAAAATTTTGACTTAAACTCATATGTTACCAATGTAGGATACAAACTGTTGTCAAATTCGTCGATCTTTTTACTAATTTCGTTAGTAAAGATTGCATCTGTTTATGACACCTTTTTGTCTCTTGCATTGTTGACATCACATTCTCATTTTTCATATTCATGTGAAACTCAAATTTTTCTACAAAATTCAACATTTTGAGTTTCGTTGTTGCTACAACTTTAGCACAACTCAATCTTAACTGTTAAATTTTTTTTACTCGAAATCATGTGTTAGTTACGTAGGATATAAGTTTTTGACAAATTCGTCGATCTCTTTACTAATCTAATTAGTAAAGATTGCATCTGTTTATGTCAAATTCTTTTCTCTTGCGTTATTGACCTCACTTTCTCATACAGAGTTGACATTTTATGCTCAACATCTGTATATTCCTCAAAAAATTTTTACTCATACTTTGTGCTCACAATGATGTGTTCACAACATAGGATATAAATTTTGGTCAAATTCGTCGATCTCTTTACTAATCTCATTAGTAAAGATTGCATCTGTTTATGACCAACTTTTTTCTCTTGCGTTGCTGACTTAATTTTTCAAATCATTTTTCTGATTTTGCACAATTTTTAAATTTTCAAATATTTGTTTGTAACACTCACCACAAGCTGTTGTTAAATTCGTCGATCTCTTTACTAATTTCGATTAGTACTGATTGCATCTGTTTATAACAACTTCTTGAATTGATTGTTCTTACCATTTTTCAAACAATTTGTACAAACATATAGCAATGGAGAATGTATTTTACTTTTTCTCCAAATGGTTCAGATTAAATTCTGAATTATTCATATGATCTCACACACAAAATCGTCTTTGTGCACTGATCTTTGATCCACTTCAAATTGATTTCTTTTAATCCTCAAATCTTTGCTTAACAATGTCTTCAATCATCCTGTCTGTCAAATTCGTCGATCTCTTTACTGAAGTTCTTCAGTAAAGATTGCATCTGTTTATGACTTCAGGTGATTCTTGACACTGTTATTCTCTATTTTTCAAATATTTTTCTCAAAGATTCTGGAAAATCAATTCTCGCTGGATACTTCATGAGTACTACATGTTACTGGTTCTCGATTCCGAACTGCACCGTACAACTATCCTCTCTCCGTTTTCACAAAGCATTTATTCATCATTAACATGAGGCTCCTTTTTTATGATCCTCATGAGGGGGAGAAATGAGCAAGAAATAAATGAGCAAGAAATGTACAACTTTAAGAAGAACCACAAACATCTCATCAACGAAGAAAATTCATGTCTAATGTACTCAAATTATCGGCAAAATCAGATATAGTATATATCAAGAAATTCAGAGGAAGAGAAAGTGATAAATAATGTTTTAAAAAGAAAGACAAGTGAAGAAGAAGAAGAAATCGACATATCTACAGAATCTCTCTCAAAAATCTCAACCATTACATTAAAAAACTCAATCATTTCAACCAGAAACTTAATCGAATAAATCTTTCTATCCAAACCACAAATCCACATCCATTTCCATCCGAATCTTAACCGTTTAAATTTTTCTTTTCAAATTCCGTAACGATCACATACATTCAAAAGCTTAACCGTTTAAACCATTCTTTCCAAAATTCCATAACATTCATTATCCGTACAAAAGCTTAACTGTACAAACCTTTTGTTCCACATCAAATACAAATTATCCACATTCACCCAAATCCTAAATCTACATATCATTCTTACAAAAACAAACACACACATCCAAAACTTTAACTGACAAATCATTCAAAAACATCATCATTCTATACTCAATATAATCCTCTACCACAAAATTCCAAAGACAACCTCTCCATTATCTGAAAACCCAGTCAAATCCTTACTTAACTGATATTCCATTTCCCAAAGTTTTCAAATCGTTAGTAAATCAGTTATAGGATTTCCTCACTCAAATATTATCAACGAAAAACATATTCCCTTTGAGTACCTTAAACTTCCAGAATTCTGCAAATATTTTGTTCTTAAAATACAGAAAAACATTTTCTTGCCAAATATAGAAGATAACAAGAATCTGAAGTTTGAAGACTGGGATGACGTATTAAAGATCAAAAAGGGGGAGATTGTTAGGACTATTTTTGTAATAGGTTTTGACCTTTAATCTCGTTAACTAACAATTCCCTTGTTAGGTGGTAGATGGTATAAATACTTGTAATATTGAGTTAGAATGTAAGCTTTCCAAAACTTTCACAGAATGATCAAATTGAAAGCTCTTCTTCCATCTCATTCTCTCTCAACTTCACACACCAAATACACCAAGAACACACACACTAATTCTTCAATTTCTCATCATTTCTTAATGGATTAGCTTGATTATAGTGTCATTAGTTACTACCATTGGTATTAACTTCTCATCACAATCACTTCTCCACCTGTCACCACAACTCCACCAGTCACCACCATAACTCCACCAGTAACAACCACAACTCCACCAGTCGCCACCACAACCCCACCAGTAACAACCACAACCCCACCAGTAACAACCACAACACCGCCAGTCACAATCACAACACCTCCCATTGACACCTCACTTCCCCCGTTTACCATCATTACTGGTACTGCCTCGAGGGTCGTTACAACTTCATCTACAACGGTTGTTATGACCCTCCCTCAACAGACTACACCATCTGAGGCTACCACCACCACCACAACTGCAATGCCAAATCCTGAAATGCAGCTTATCCCTCATCTCACCTCAACAATCCAATCACTAAGTACGAGGTTGGAAAACATTGAGAGTAGGCTGACAACTGTTGCTCCTCTTCCACCGACTTCTGATCCACTAAACAGAGAAATTCTCCTGGAAGCATCCCGTTCTTTTACAATTGAACAAATTAAAGCAATGTTCAACTATCGCTTAGAAGAACTGGTCGAGCCATGCAGGCAAGGATCCCTTATATACAGAAGACCGGGAGACCCTGAGGATGATCCTCAGGGAGGAGGAGGACAGAGGAGAATTCTGGAACGTGGTGGATCCAGTTCTCAAACTCAAGGAGGTGCAAGTCATTCTCAACAACAACCCAGCTCCTCTCATCAAACACAGGGAGGAGGACAACAAGACTATGAATACTTTCATGACTGGGCGGTTGTTGAGTTTGATTACGATCAGGTGCTGAACGTTGAACCACTCAACCAGTGGCGAGTAGATGAAAGTGAAGACATCTTGCCCCAAAATAACCGTAAATCCAGTGAGATGACTGAAGCCGAAAAGCTTGAATCTATGTGTCATCTCCAATCTATAAATTTTGAGGTTGAGAACAATAAAAACGACAATGTTCAACAGGTTCTGAGAAAAGAGGCGGACACAGTGATTGATTTACCTAGTGACCCGGAAGAAGACAATATTGTGAGGGATGCTTTTAACGAATCAACTCAACCTGCCACCTCCCCTTCAAACGATGACTCCGACAGCGACAAAGCAGGGGAGGATGAACCATTTGACGTCAAAAGATATCCTTTCACCCGAGAAAATTATCACCGTTACTTCCGGAACTACGATCAACTGGTTGCCGCCAGAACTCCAGCACCGGAACCACCAACTGCCTCTCCTACACATGATGTGCCGGTATTATCATATAGCGAGAAGAGGGCGGCGGAAAAAGCTAACAAACGCCGCCTAAAGATCTCCAAAGCGTGCCTCTTTCAACAAGTCAAAATGCCATTTGTTGAAGATCGCTTCTCTGCTATTTTCCAGGAGACAGAGCTGCCTATAATTTATCAGGATTTGTACAAAGAAGTGGTACTGCCTTTCAGAGAAAAGAAAATGTATTACCTTACAATGCATTACCTTAGGGGCAAAACCGATCGCTACAGCAAATTCCCGATAACCCAACTCCTGGAGATAACGACCGACCACTTCTCAGGCTACTACTGGTACACAATCTTCCATATTCGCAGAGCAGATGATCAACTGTACACAATTACTGAAGGAGACTTCTATATTCTTGAACCTCGGGATATAGAATTTCTTTACAACACAGTACGCTTACTACCAGACACGCCTCATCCAGTTAAAAATCATGCGAGAAATTTCGCTCAGGCTGCTCTGAAGCGCTTCATGCTTGTTAAAACATTAGCTGCTCGAATGGAAGATGTGCAGATGGCTGTTGAGAGTGGTACAGCAAAGGTTCACTTAGCTGCTCCTTACAGATCACTTCCCTCCGAGATTAAAACTCGGAGAACAGTTGTGCTAGGTGAACCCAACTTGGGAATGACTTACACAAACTACTTCAAAGAACGAGTATTCTTCCGTGTGTCTGACATTGCCAAGTACTGTGACGGCACATTGAACATCCTTAAGAAGAAATTGGAGAAAAAGGGGAGGCACATGAACAGAGATCCCAGCAACCCAGAAAACACCTCTCTTCAAAGCAATATTGACACACTAATCACTGCCATTAAGGAAAGACTAAGCTGGCGAATAGTGATTAGGCATTTTGAGGTTCACCTGGGTGTACGACAAAGAAGAAACACGCCTACCTACACAACTGAAGTTCCTAACATGCCACTACCTTTCGGTCAATATCATGGGCTAAGATGGCAGGACGAATCAGTCAATCGCCAAAAACCGTATGAAAGACGTGGGCGGCATTAACATTCAAATGCTGGGATGCACTTCACCTGTTCCACAATGGCTTCTGATCAAAATGGATTCAGAACCCGCTCTCAAAAGAAAGCAACAAGCTCAATCAAGATTCACCGCAAATACTCTCCTTCAACCCTCCGACGATGTATAAGGTACGTCCTCAAAACTCAAAACTTTTTAATACTTTTGTTTTGTCGAGGGGGAGAAATACTAATTCTAGGGGGAGAATTATTATTTCTAGGGGGAGAAAATTAAGAAAATAAAAACAAATTACCCAAATCAAAAAGGTTTTATGTTTGTAACGTTAGTTATAAGTCGTTGTAATATCCGTAAACGATCTCTTTACTAGTTCCCTAGTAAAGATAGCATCTGTTTATTACAAATTCTTTTAATTCTCGTTACTTACTACTTCAAAAGACATACCTTCCCATGGTTTACCAGATCCGGCCTTACCTATCCCAGGGAAATATTTCAGCCAAGTGGTAAATGTGAGGGTATACGTCTAGGGTATAGAACTAGGTGAGTGCAAGGTGATGTGAAAAACATGATAAATCAAAGAAAACACACCTTATGAGTGCATCCAAACCGAAAACAAATCGGGCAACCAATTAAATAGGTGATCATTCATTCGTTGAATGTTTCACTAGACTTTACTGGCCCAGTAAAGCAAATGCACGCCACCACCAACTACTCAAATTCCTCTCAACAGGGATTTGTTTCATTTCATCAGGGGACGTAGCACAAAAGCTACTGACTACTCATTCGGAGTATGTCGGTATTGAATAATAATAACCTCCTGCCCCGGGTTAAGTCTTTTTGTATGCACAGTGTGTCTAGTTCTCACCCCCAAGAATATTTCCAATATAGGACACCTGCACTACAAACATGGATCTCCGTGAATCCATCGGAACACTCGTAGTGGCATCACAATCTGATGTTTCACGAGGATCGAGTGGAAATCCTGCTAGAGCTAAAATCACGCCAACTCTAAACGCAGGTCACACATTTGAATCAACGGTTGTGCAAACGACTACCGATTCATACCGTGTGCTAACGGATACTCTAAGTGAGTCCGGTGTTACCCAAAATCCATGTGAAACTCCTAAAATGAAACATCTTCAAAAAGCTGATTAAAATTGCACATGAGCGTAATAGTCCACTCTCAAATAACTCCTATGATCTGCTAAACCCAGCATGATCTTCCCCGGAGCCACCGACAATATAGGAACTAAAAGGTGAGGGTCCTAGGTCTAGGTGAGCAGAATCAAGTATCGTGGGATCTTGATTGGGGTGTGTTGAGGTAAAAATTGAGAGGGGGTATGAAGTATGGGGTGCAAATCAGCTTATCACATGGTAAAAACAAAAATGAGGGTGTGGTTGAAAAAGAAAAAGTGTGTTGAGTGAGGAGCGTGTGTGAAAGGGTTAAAGAAAACGGAAAACCCTCCCTAAACCGAACAAATGACCGGGTAGCCACATCTAAATCAGACTGCATGAGTTGCTTTCTGATTAAGACATCATGGACCCAGTGATGCAATGCACAACCCCCACTGACCACTCAAGTACAAAAAGTACTTGTTTCAAAATCACGGAGATTACCACATCCACTATCGACATCTCATTTGGAGATTGTTGATATTGAAAAAGAGGACCCACCTCCAGTCCTCGCCTTCGTTTGTCCACGTATAGAGTCTAGAACCGAATTAAATTTCTCTAGGACACAGGCACTCTACCAAGCATATCTTTGAGATATTGCCGGAACATTCATAGTGATACCAAAAATATTGGTATTCCACGATGATTGAATGGAAATCCTACCAGTGCTAACATCAATGCCAACACTGAACGTAGGTCACACAGTTTATGTAACTGTTGTGCAAACAGGCAATCTATGTGATCCTGGGTTACCCTGATACCTTCTCGTGCGAAGATCAGACGACCGTACTCCATTGTTATCAACAACGGTCACTATGTCTGATGGAAGATCTGATGACTGTATTTCAATCTTATCAACAACAGTCAACACATCAGATAAGGGATTTTATGACCGTACTCCAACATTATCAACAACGGTCAGAAAATCCTTAACATATCAACATTCCGCACTGCTTCAACTTCAACAAACATCAGGAACCAAGGATCTGCAGCAAATCGACAAACGCCACAACTTCAAGAAAGGACTTCCGCTGCTAACTGCTCTATCTATGGGTCTACATTCAGTCGATTTGCATGAAGTCTTCTGGAATACTTTATATTGGTTGAAAAGCCGATTAAAAGTATATCTGTCACTGATAATCAAAGGCTGATGCTGTTTTATCAACATAACTGCTCAACGGTTCAATTCTCAGCTCCAGCCTTACAATCACAGAAGTCTTCAAAGATATGCAACCTAGTCTACTATTACAAAGGGGGAGATTGTTAGGTATTAAATATGTTGTAATAGTTAGTCTAGGGGCTAAAGTGTAACATTGTATATAGGTTAGTTTTTATTACCAAAATGGTCCTAACTAACCAAGAATTGAGCCATGGTATAAATACCAAGATGTAAGGCTCAAGATGTATAAATATCAAACATGAATGGGAATGTTTTCTCGTGTTTTGTTACTTTGCACGAGACGACTTTCAAAGCAGTTTGTTCCAACATAACACCTCGACTACTCATACCCACGTGTAGGGGTGTGTATGAAAACCGGAAAACCAGAACCGAACCGGCACCGAACCGAACCGGAACCGGCTTAACCGGTCCGGTTTCCGGTTCTTAGATTTGATCAAAAATAACAAACTGGGTTTACCGGTTTCGGTCCGGTTTGGTTCCAGTCTTTTTTTATGAGTTTTCATGTATATATATCGTTTAGTAATTGTTCATTTGAATTTGAAAGACTAAATACACGAAATTTCAGTATGCATATGAATATCGTTTTTAATTGTATAAAGTAAATGTTACTACAATAGTTATCCTAAATCCTGATTTATTGGCTTGTTACTAGATGTCTCAAACAAATTATTTTATTGGATAGGATATAGTGAATTTTGTTATTATCCAAACAACCCGTAAATCGAATTACCTAAACCAATTAAACTGAATCTTATTTAGTTCGGTAGCATATTTTTTTTCAATTTATAAACTCGATTAATAGGTAAATCTCAGAATAAGAAAAAAAAATCAGATCAGAAAGCCACTAACTTGTAATTTCAGCAGGCCACACATGTTCATGCCTAATAATCACTTAAAGTGGTTGACCATTGTGACTTCACTTTACGCATTTTTCAAGCAAAATTGTTTAAATGTGATATTATGTACCAAAAATACCCTCAACCAAGTTTATCATAAGCTTGGTCAACTCAGGCTGCATCTCTACACCCCAAGGGTACAATTGTCTATTCATAACTCTGGTGTTGAAGTCAAGTTAGGCTCAAAACCAACAAATAGTGAACATGCACCCCCTTCTTTTTCCTTCCAATTTACCAAAAACAACCTCAGCCAAACTTATCATAAACTGGTCAACTCAGGCTGCATCTCTTTACGTCCCAAGGGCATAATCGTCAATACACACTCCCTAGTGTACATATAACCCAAAGCCAGTTTACTTTGAACAATATTCAAGCAAAACTTTCTATCATTAAATACCAATATCACCTAGTGTATAATTCAAGTTAGGCTCAAGATCACAACTCTTCCCTTTGTCGTTCCAATTTACCAAAAACACCCCGGGATTCTCGTCATCCCAACGGTCCCATGGGGGCAAACTCGTCTTTTTCCATCCAATTGACATCACATAGGCTTTATATCTAACAAAAACTAACAACGTCATATCTCATTTCCTAAATCAAACTTCTCAAAGATGAAGAATGTATCGAAACCGGAAAACCACAACAAACTTGTCATTGCATCTTTCATCGTCATATCGTTTTTTATCACTTTAGCAACCATTAATGAAATCCGATACAACAATCTATCAAATATAACCAAATGTGCTATCTCTCAAACTTCAAATTACACCTCTTCCCTACCCGCAAAATCATCACAAGAAGACGAAATAAGAATCCTCCTCGGGATTCCAACACTAGCGGACAACCACCAACGCCGCCACTTCCTCCGTCTCATCTATGGGACCCAGTCAGTCCCAGGAGCAAAAATCGATGTCAAATTTGTCTTTTGCAACCTAACAAAAGAGGACCAAAAGATTCTAATAGCACTCGAGATAATGCTACACAACGATATCATAATATTGAATTGTAAAGAGAACATGGATAAAGGTAAAACCTACACTTATTTCTCGAGCTTGCCCGATATGCTAAAAGACGAGTTTGACTCGGTCAACCCACCGTATCACTACGTGATAAAGGGTGATGATGATACTTATTTCCGGTTACCTAAATTAGTGGAAACATTGAGGCCATTACCAAGAGAAGATTTGTACTATGGGTATGTGATTCCATGTCCTAGTATGGATCCGTTTGTGCATTACATGTCGGGAATGGGATATTTGGTGTTGTGGGATATAGTCGAGTGGATAAAAGATTCGGATATCCCGAAAGGGCATTTGGTGGGACCCGAAGATAAGATTTTTGGTGATTGGCTTCGAGAGGGAAGACGTGGGAAAAATAGGTATAATGCTAAGTGGTCTATGTATAATTATCCCGAACCACCTACACGGTGTACACACGAGTTGTGGCCGGATACGGTAGCGGTTCATCTTTTGAAGACTCAAGAGAAGTGGATTCGTACGTTGGAGTATTTTAATGTTACGCGAGATTTGAAGCCTTCGAAATTGTATCATATACCTTAGTTGGCGGTGATTTACCACTTCCTAACAAATTTTTTTCTTCAACTTTTTCGGATGTAAGCAATAATGGTTCGATTTTTAATTTATAGCCTTGAGGTTCTTCTACAACTACTACAACCTAGAGTAGAACTTGAGCTCGAATAACCCGATAAAGGTGTGTACCCTATTTGTATGGATTTGTGATTTATCCATCGAGTATCTAATTTGTGAATTAGCGACCAGCTGATCAATAAAAGCTCGATTTAAACGTGCTTGAGCTTAACTTAAAACTCTTTTATTAAACGAATACAAGCACAAGCTTTATAATAAAAAGAACTCATTTAGGCTTGTGAGCGTAAATAACCTACTACAAATTAGTTATGTGTCTATATATGAATATATCGTACCTAAATATGTATGTATATAATATAGAAAAATAATTACATCATTTATTAAATAATATAGTTAAATAAAACACAAATATATTTCATATATATAAGGGCATAAATGAGTCTAAATGAGAGAACCCAAACCTGCAAAGATTGTAATGAGCCGAGCAAAAAGAAGAAATTGCAAAGAAACTTGATCAGGGATTATTAAGATGAAAAATATGATTCACAGGACTACAACGTATGCCCACATCACAATCTAACATACAATTTGCATGTATTCCCCTACACGAACATGAATTTTAACAAAACTGGGTCATTTTTCCCCAAATGAAATTCAACATCAATCAATATACCCTTTAAAAAATGTCAAAATGTTGGAAAACCAAAAAGATATTATGAAATGGAAAATATCGGCCACCAATCAAGGCTTGAGAGCCAATGCAAGACCCCACTTAGGCGCCAATTCAGTCTTCTTGGAATCATATTCTGCTGAAAAAGTAATCAATGATTTCGGTCTCCATTCCCGCTGACACAACACTCCCACTTTCCCATCATCTGAAACCCTAGTTTTGACCGTGTTGAAACGGTCAACCACATGAGCACTACCGAACGTGAAACTGTTTTCCAATGTGGCGATTCGGTGTGTCATTTCAGCAACAACTTGATTCTTATTTGAAGCATCTACAGAGTGATCAGGAACATCGAAGCTTAACACTGCTTTTGTGAATGGCATAGCTTCATGAACAGTTACTTTTGTTGAGACCTATAAAATGAGTAATTAATTGACTAGAAAATAAGTTATTATTTTATTTGGTTCTTACATTGGAATATGTATCGACTTTAACATCTACAACAGTCTTGCCACTTTTGTACTGAGCACTGATATCCCCTAGAAAAATTTGACCTTTTTTGGAGCCAGTAGCAGTTAGTCCCTGTACAGGTTACAAATAAAATAAATGTGAATTTTATTAAATTATAAGATGTAGAAAAGGGTGGGAATTACCATGGGAGTTGATCCAGGAACTGATAATACAAACTTGTGATCATAATTGTAATCTTTAGTCAACAGATCTACAATACGAAACAATACTTGTTACATTCATTATGTATATAAATCAGACACCATTTTCTGTATATAAAAATAGTTGATAATTGGATTAATAAAATATAGAATGGAGTCCTGCCTTTTGCTCGTTTGCCAATTTCTGAAAAGGGTGCTGGACCATTTCCCAATGTTTTAAAACCCGGGTTATTGCTCGGCCCGGTGTGATGACCGGGTCACGGTTCAACCGGTTCAACCGGTTTAACCGGCGGTTCAACCGGAAAACCGAAAAACATAGGGAAAAAATATTACACAAAATTATTTCATACATCATATATCCTTAAAAGTCTAAACAACATTTAATCCAAAAAAAAGTGCATTCTTAACCATCAAATTACATAAATTAATCTGAGCAAAGTAGCAAACATATCCAATTAAAGGGAAAACAAATATGATTTAATTAAACTGAGCAAACAAATCCAACCAAAGAGAAAACAAATCAGATTTAATTAATATGAGCAAACTCGACCAGCAGAAAAATCGAGCAAATCGAGCAGCAGAAAAATCTCGAGTAGCAGAAAAATCGAATGCTGAGCAAAGAGATTACCTTGTGTAGAAAACGAGCGAGTGAAAACTCGAATGCTTAGCAAATCGAATGCAGCAGCAGTAAATTCGATGGCAGAAGCGAGCACGATGACTGAGTTGGGAGAAAGAAGCAGAAACGAGCGAGTGAAAACACGATGTCTGATTTGGGATATTTGGGTTTTTTAAAATTTCCGGGTTTTTAACGGGTACCGGGTCAACGGGTCGGCGGTTCAACCGGAAACCCGGCCGGGTCTCACCGGGCAGAAAACAAGCATTAAACCGGACCGAGTTGACCCGCCTTATGGACCGGGTCCCGGTTCGACCGGTTCGACCGGCCGGGTCAACCCGGGTTTTAAAACATTGCCATTTCCCATTACTACTCCCAGCTTCCAATCTCAGCCTGAGATTCATGTCAAATGTCGATATAGTATCATGTTAATATATGACAAAACAATACAACTAAAAACTGTCAACAAGTTTGCTAAGTTCTGAACAACTCTTCATAAATGTCGATCTTTAGGCTCAAGAATAGTTAGTTCTTGATCTGGAATAAGCATATACAAATCATAAAATTGCGGAATTAGAGAAACATATTTGTATAGCTAAACAAGGTTTCATCATCATCTTTATATACAATGATTACTAAAAGCCCCAATTCTACATATAAATATGTAGAACGGTTTTGGTTAACAGGATCAAACGACCTTGAGGCTTAGAGTATACACACATACACGTTAAAACGTGGGTTACAAGAACGACTAATTCTATACCTCTAGGTTTCTTTATATACTAGAAAACCTAGAGATTTACAAGGAAAAGATAATACTAAATCTTTTTAAATCAATAAAGATATACTATATCTTTTACATTTATGATTATCTCCTAAATCTTTATTTGAATTTGAACTTCCATATCTTCAATTTAGGTCCTTGTGCTTTATAAGTTTTGACACATCAAATCTTTAATTGAATATTATATATTCCTAACAATCTTCCCCTATTTGATTTGACAAAACTTATAACTTGTAGAATTAGCTAGGAATCTTCAAGTCTCTTCCCCTTTTTGACATAATCAAATAAATCCGAGAAACTTGAACTTCCCCTTGAATGATCAACACTTTTTCTTCCCCTAAAAGTGTGCTATCATTCTTGTGTTCTTCAAGACTATATTGATTACATTGAAAACCAACTATCTTCTATTTGAAGTTGAAGTAGAAACTCAAACTAAGCATCACATTCCATCTAAATATAGTAATCAGCAACGTCATAATCTTGTATGAGGGACTTTCTTATCTTAGCCTTCAACAGATCTTTTCGTTAAGAGTGTTGAATTGCAGTTACAACAATACATAACATCTTATGTAGTAAGACTCTCAACTTCTTCTTCAAATAAAATATAATCAATTATCTTCTCTAATCAACTGATAAAGATTAAATATGTAACAAACAAACCATCTTCCTTTATCTTCATCAAGCCTTCAACATGTGTGTGTGAATAATCTGATTCGTTTCACATTAATATCAGATACGATCAATAAACCGTGGTATGGAATAAGCACGGTGTGTGTCATGCTTTCCAAAGTATGATGTATCATTCAAATAAAAAATCAGAAAAAAATTTCTTCAGAACTGTGTAATACTGATCAGTCAACGCAGCAGTAGTAATATGTATACTACTGATCCTTGGTAAAAATTTCGGTTTGTTACTGATCAGTAGTATTTTTCTTCATTTACTACTGATCAGTAGTATTTAATATGGATCAGTAGTAAACAGCGAAGATCAGTAGTAACCTGTCGGACCAGTAGTACTGTTTGAGCATTGGATCAGTAGTAATCGGGACATACTACTGATCAGTAGTAAAGCTTGTAGAGGAGATCAGTAGTAAATTGAACATGAGATGATATACTACTGCCATTGATAGAGCAGTAGTAAAAATTGAAATATCATAGGATCAGTAGTAAAAATCGTTTGAATAAGGATCGTTTGAATCAGTAGTAACTTTTGAAACAAACATAATACGATCCTCCTTTTGTGGCCAACATCCCCATTGCCATTGGCTGCATCACCGATTCCTTCATCAATTCAGTCTCGAACTTGCTCCTCTTTAACCTTATCTTTCTCGCCGTCGTTATGATCCTCTTGAAACGGACTCATACCGAATTTCCACATATACTCCCTGTACCGAACCCTAACTTTCTCCATTAATCGCCAATAATGATCACGGTAACACTTTGAAAGTTGCTGTAGGCGGTGTAATCGTCGCCGGAAAACTTGTTGATGAGATAAGTGAGTAGAATTCGAGAGATACGCCTCCTCCGGCTATGGTTTGATTTGGTGGTGGTGTGCGGATGTAGGATCCATTGTAGAGTGATACGGCGATTTCTTCAGCCGATGAAGAATGTGTGCGATTGATCGATTAGTGGAATTAGATGCTTTGCGTTGATCTCTGAACAAATACATGTAAACCAGTAGTATTTGGACCAAGACATATAATTATCTTTTGCGTTGATCTTTGCGATTTCTAACTGATGACCAGTACCAAGATATATAATTATCGACACATTCTTGTTTAATTCCAGATCTGAGCCACCTGCTCTGATACCAATTGCTAAGTTCTGAACAACTCTTCATAAATGTCGATCTTTAGGCTCAAGAATAGTTAGTTCTTGATCTGGAATAAGCATATACAAATCATAAAATTGCGGAATTAGAGAAACATATTTGTATAGCTAAACAAGGTTTCATCATCATCTTTATATACAATGATTACTAAAAGCCCCAATTCTACATATAAATATGTAGAACGGTTTTGGTTAACAGGATCAAACGACCTTGAGGCTTAGATTATACACACATACACGTTAAAATGTGGGTTACAAGAACGACTAATTCTATACCTCTAGGTTTCTTTATATACTAGAAAACCTAGAGATTTATAAGGAAAAGATAATACTAAATCTTTTTAAATCAATAAAGATATACTATATCTTTTACATTTATGATTATCTCCTAAATCTTTATTTGAATTTGAACTTCCATATCTTCAATTTAGGTCCTTGTGCTTTATAAGTTTTGACACATCAAATCTTTAATTGAATATTATATAAATATTCCTAACAAAGTTGTTAGTATCACTATGCATGATTAATAATACTACTTAGAAAGAAAGCATAATCATTAATCAAGTATGTCAATCTTGGCAGACAAAACAAAAGAAACAAGATTGCAAAAATTGATAAGAAAATTAAGAGAAACGGAATGAATATAGAAGAGATTATACACCTGATTCAACCGAGTCATAATTTTGATATAAAGGCATGCAACAAACATGTATATATAACTATAGCAGACTTGTATCATATGACATATTTATGGTTTTTTAAGCAGTGTAATAGTTCTTAGTTCTTATATCTATTGGGTTATATGTACAAAAGATGCTATTACAATCCTCTTCCTTCCAAAATCAATAACTATGATTACAGCCTAAGAAGAGAAACTCAACAGGTGCTTATGGTCACTCTCAATCTCCTATTCCGTCTCTGGTTTCTTATTTTCCTATGTCTCTATAGTCATAACTCGTTTGACTCAAATATCAATGGTTCGTAAGACGATAAAGCACTGAAGAAGCATATTATCATCTCATCACAGTAATAAATTACAATATGCAGATTACTTCAAATCAATCAACGACGTAGACCAAATTAGAAGCAGCAAATCAATAAGAGCATCGAACTACTGATGAACGGCAGGATATTTTGTATGAAATTGCAAATATTTTGGCTAGATCTTCCATCTCCATCACCGGAACACACACACAGAAGCTAGAAGTTAGCAGTGAGTTTTTACCTCGAGAATGGAGACAGGCGACCGGCGAGATCGTCGAAGCTTGAAAAAGATCCAATTACATCTTACATCATCAATTCTACAATACCAATTCGTGACGTAACTGACGATAATATTTTAAATAAGGGTTTTGCTAATGTCACTAATATGCATAAAAAGCTTGTACATTGATTAAAAAAGTAATATTTCTAAAATTTAGGGAGTTGTTTTTGTGTATTTTGCCTTTTTAATGACGATCCTAAGAGCTGTCATTAGTATTTTCCTTTAAATAATTAAGGTTGATGTAAATTTAGTGTGAGTTGTGACATGTAACCCACTAATGTATTGTGTATTTTCTAATGCATTTCTTGATTTCATAATTTCTTGCCTATATGTATGTGTGTTGCAATTTCTCATTCCACTATCGTTGTGGTACATTCGCCTGACTTTTCATATAGGACTCCTTAAATGAACATATATTGTGTATGTTGTCCTCAACTATCATGTTGTGTAAAATCACATAATAATACATAATTTTTATTTACGATATATGGTTTTACCTATTTTTAGATGATTTGTAAACGCCATTGCAGAACACAGAATGCTCGCTCAACATCTTTTCTTACGGATTCTTAATATCTCTTGTTCTATTTCTTGTTTCGATATCAAATACTTAAATGTCTTACAATAGTTGACGCTATTTCGGGATTTTGCGTTTTGAAAAATTGACAACCTTAGGACTCCAATCAACGATATTAATGTTATTAGCAAGGGACTCCAATCAAATGAGCTACTATGAGAAATGTGACTGCAATAACTTATGTACCTTATTATCTTTAGTGATTCATAAACAAATATTATTTTATTGACCACCACCACCTACCACTACCATCACTACTTACCACCGCTGACACCCACCACCATCGCCCACCGCTGTCACCCACCATCACTACGCACCAACATTAATATCGCTATCGCAAAATATAGTTACTTATAGGATATCCAGCGTCGTATTACACATCTACATGCTAGTATTGTTAAAGCAACCAGACACCTTTAATCACATCCTTCTTTAATTATAATATTCTTGTTTCAATGATATAAGTAAATCGAAGCCCCTTCAGTTCTAAACTTAAGACATCCATTGGAACATATCCGGTTGTTACTCCACCTCTAGCTCCATGCACTAACCTTTTTTAAGGTCAAATGGATCTTATTCGATAAACGTAATTTTCAATAGTTTACGCATAACACATCCTTTTCCAGGAATAGGATACCTAATTTTATATATTATCAATTGCTATCAATGATTAAACTGTTATCAACTTATCATGATTAGTGCACCTAATTTTGCCACTCAAAAAAGCCATCAATTTAATATGGAAGTTGTAATATTCATTTATTTATTAACTAGCAGAGTGCTCATGTAATGCGGTGACGTGTATCATGTTACTATAATTTATGGCGGCGACAATGATGGTGGGTCATGGTGCGTAGCAATGGTGGATGGCGACGATAGTGATTGTGGTGAGTGGCGGTGATGAGTAGTGATGGTGGTGGTGTGGTGGGTTGTTGCGAATACAATAACATGAGTTTAAAAAATAATAAAGATCGATAATATAATAAATAAGTAATTGTAATTAAGTAACTAATATATGAGTAGATTAGTTAGTCCCCTCTTGCTAATAAAGTGAATGTTGCAAGTTCAAGTATCAGGGCTGTAAATATTTTCAAAGTGCATATTTTTTGAAGTAGCAAGTATGTATCTCGGTGAAAAATTGATTATAATTTGAGAATGGAAAGGAAAATTCATAAGTTAATATACTTTTTATGAAAACTTATAAAATATTAGTTCCTTCAAATTAAAATTTAATTAGTACTTAATATACATGTTTATTCCGTTACTTAACCATGGTATATACATGTCGTATGAGTATGAAGCAAAACTTAATATATCACCTAGTGTTTTTCATTTTAATTTACTGAAACAAAAAACTTAAATGTCAATGACATGGTTTAAAAGAATATTTATAACGTCCATGTTTTAAAGAGTTAAGTGCCTATATTATACTTTTCTTGATCCAAAGACTATGCGTAATGGGTGATCAAACCCAGTTTGGTCACCCCTGCCACCTCTGCGCCACATCAGCTTTCTCTCTCCTGATCAAACACATGACCAGACAGCGACCAAATGCCTGTAATGGGTGACCGTTCGGAATTTTTTTTTTTTTTAAATTTCATTAATAATTAAAAACATTACATTAAAAATAATTTAAAACATTACATTAAACATAATTAAAAAAATATTAAAAAAAACTACTGGTGGGTTTGTCGATTCCAAATGTGTTCCACCAAATCAGATCTAAGATTAAGATGAGTTTGTTGATTATTGATCTCCCTGATAAGTTGTAATACTTCTTCATGTGATTGTACGGGGTCGGCTTCACTATGTCGCTCTTCCGGATGAAAGTCGGGACATATGGCCCTGCCTTTGTCTTTGATAATCATATTATGTAATATGATACAAGTGTACATTATATCCCTTATTTTGTTAACATTTGGGGACCTTGCAGCCGTTTTTATTATACCCCAATTTTTCTTTAGAACGCCAAATGCTCGTTCTACGTCTTTCCTTACAGCTTCGTGTGCTTTCTTGTACTTCACCCGCTTAACATCATTCGCATTTGGGTGTGAAATGGACTTAACAAGAACAGGCCATTCCGGATATATCCCGTCAATAAGATAATATCCCCATTTGTAAGACACCACGTTTGCCAAAAAGGGTACCTCGGGTGCTTTCCCGTCTTTGAGATCATTGAAAATATGGGATGCTCGTAACACGTTGATGTCGTTGTTCGACCCGGCGACACCAAAGAACGCGTGCCAAATCCACAAATCTTGTGAGGCAACCGCTTCAAGTAAGATGAATGGTTCGTTCCCGTGATCCCCTCTAACATATTGCCCACGGTAAGCATTTGGACATTGAGCCCAAGGCCAATCAGTACAATCAATGCTTCCTAGCATACCGGGAAACCCATGTTTCTCCTCATGAAAAGCGTATAGCTTCGCCACATCAGTATGAGTAGGCTTTCGCAGAAACTCATCTCCATACAAGTGCATAACCCCTTTACAGAACTCTGCGAGACTATCACGGCTAGTTTTCTCACCAATTTGTAAGTATTCGTCTAGAGCATCCGGTACGGTCACGTATGCTAACTGACGAATTGCAGACGTGCACCTCATTAGCGGAGACGTACCTGGGTTCCTAAGTGCATCATATCGTTGCGCAAATAATGGGACGGTATTAGTGAGATCGCGAACAATGCGTGTGAAAAGATCACGACTCATCCTGAAACGTTTGCGAAAATCATGCTCGTTATACATCGGATTTTCAGCGAAGTAAGCTGCCACGAGACGGTCATTCGCACCGCCATGGTCCCTATGCACGTATCTTCTAGGAGTTCTAGGGATAGTAGAACTAGAACCTTCAAGAAACGCGACCGCCGTTTGTAAAAAACCAAGATGTATAACCCTGTCTTCTTCCTCGTCGCCAAAAATGAAATTAGTGATATTCATTTTATCGTCGGAACTCATTTTTAAGATAGTGTGTGTGATGTGAGTGAGTATGAAAAAAAAAAAATGATAAGTGTGAAATTTTTTAGAAAAAGATTGGGTATTTATAAGGTAAAAAAAGGGGTAAAAATTAAGTTTGAAATGAGGTTTTTGGAGCCGTTGGAGACGAGTTTGAACGGTCGAATAGTCGACCGTTGGGCACGGTCGACGCGTCGAGCATGGTCCGGCGTAACGGGTGGGACGCGTCGGGGAGGGCCGATGTGACGGTCGTGACCGATCGTTTGGTCGAGCGTTACAGTTTTTTCTTCTTCTCAAAAACTTCAAAATTAATTTCCATTTCTAGTAATTATCATTACCATCCAACAAAAAAGAAGATAAAAGAAAACAAAACAATCCTTTTTTGTTGCGGAAATATAAATTAAAAAAGAAACCATTTTATACCTCGCTCTATCTCTCCCCCTTTGCTTTCTCTCTCTTCTTTCTTTTCTTCTCCGCTTAAAAGAAGCGAAGAAGAAGAGAGGGGAGCAGGCAAAACAAGATTTCAGAAACCCTTTTTCAACAAACCTCCAAATTTTCACGAATCATTCACCTACAAGACCAAAACTTCTGATTTTTGAGGTTTATACGAAACTATGTTAGTAGCGAACACGTTTGATCTATGGCAAAAAGACATCTTCTTTTCAGCTGCAGAGGAGGTTCAAGCATCTGCAGATATGTAATTTTCATTCAATTATTTTTAATTTTCTTGTTAATTTCCTTGATTTCTTATCTCGGTATCGTTTTACTCGACTAAATTCTTAGTTTTTATCGTTAATTTAGGATTAGGGTTATGTGAATTTCTTGGTTTGACCATGCACTTGTTTACTATATAGGGATATGTTTGTCTTCTATATGTCATTATTTTTAAATTTTTGTTCTGGGTTTTCATTATTATATCAATTTAACACAAAAAGTATTGATTTTTATTAAATCAATTTATTTTTATTGTTTAAAATCTTTAGAATGGAGTCAGCTTACAGAACGTGGGTTAGACAGAAGAGAGAAGGGCTTCTTAAATCCACTGATTTGGATGAACTTTGTAGGGAGTTACAAACTGCTTTAGGCACAGCAAAATGGCAGGTTAAATTCCTAATTAAAAAAATCATAATCCAGTATTTTAATCCAAATAATTTCATAAAGCAACGATCTTTATCAACTTTAATTATTAAATTCAGCTGGATGAATTTCAAAGAGCTGTTAGCTACAAAAGCACTGCAAATGATGTTAGAACAACAAGACATGAACAATTCGTATCTGCAATATCATCCCAAATTTCTAGAGTTGAATCATCATTAAAAGAATATTTTAATGATGAAATTAGAGAACCTCTTCGATGGATAAATTTGGATGAAGAAGAACGTGATGATTTAGCTATGTTTTTATCCGGGAGTGCAGAAAGCTCAAAAAGCACAAAAGATTCTGATTATGAAATTAAAGATTTTTTACAAAAATCAAATTATATTTTAGAAACAGTGGGAACTAGTGATGGTTCTTCATGTCAAAATCGAAACTATGGTAACAATTTTGGAACCCTAAAGATTACAATCGACCATGATCATGATGATGATGAACATAAAAAATCATTGACTGTGAATGTTGAGTCAACACCGAAAGATAAAGGTTATGTTTGGAGATCAAGATTTGGGAGCTATTGGATGACTCAGGTTAGTATTATGTCAACTAATTGGACCTTTTTTTTATTGAACTTAAATAAAATTGTAGTATTTGAAAGTCAAATGTACTTTTATACAGATATTTAAAAGGGGTGGTGGAAGTCAAAGGCAACTACAGACCTCAATACACTTGCAGAGAAGAAGTTCGTTTCGGTTTATGCTTGTTTTGATGCTAACTATCTTTTTGCTTGGTAAGTTTTTCATCCATTTTTTGTTTTTTTAATTCTTTATAACCACATTAACTTTTTTTGTCTGTGTTTACAGTGCCGTTTGTTATGTATTCCTACTGAGCATGAAATACCCTCAGCAAGATAAAAAGGTAAATATTAATAATAATAATAATCTTAATGAGCAAAAATGAGATAATAAATAATGTCTAAAGCTAATTCTCTCTTTGCAGGTAATAAATACTAGCAAAGAGTTTTGAGCTAATGTTCAAATGTAACTATGAAAAGTTTGAATTATATAATAGCTTCTAGAACAACATGTAGGAACATGTAACAGATGACAATGTATGTGATAAATGCAGTTTGCTAAACAATATTCTCAGAATGGCAATTAGACTCGATTCTGTATATAATGAATTTCTGTGTGGCAACACGTGTTCCAAATGTACAAAAACACACCCAATTCCCAACACAGACACCACTAGCACCTTCGTTGTCACTCACTGAATCAACTACCTCGTTTGTAATTACAACTGCAAGCCCAAAATGCTTAGCATGCGACTTAAAAATCAAAGAAATCTTGAAAAACAAGGAAGACCTGTGCTTAAGATCACTAGGGTGGTTCTCGAATTCACTAATCAATAACAATCATTTTGTTGTTTGGTTTGCTGAAATGTTTCTGATGGAATTGGAATCTAGAAAGGAATTGGAATAGTGTAGAATTGGATTCCAATTCTATATATTCGGTTTGGTTGGCAACAAACAGAATTGGAATTCAATTCAATAGTCTGTTTGGTTGGCAAAGAATGTAATTGGAATGTTGTAAAATGACAAATTTGCCCTTATTGATTTTTTTTTCTTAAATTTACTTTTTCTTTCTTTTTTTATATGTTATATGTAAACATACATTATATAAATTATAAAATTAGTAAAATGTAATTTTAATGATTGACCATGCTAATAAACATCATAACTTTAAACCACTGTTCTAATATGCATATAAATAGCATTATTAAAAAGCATAACAATCTTTCAATACATCCTGATCGAAGTTAGCAAATACTTCTAGAATTTTGAAACATCCAAAAGATCAACCAAAAAACATACCAATCTTTCGATACACCCCGATCGAAGTTAGCAAAAACTTTTAGAATTTTAAAACATCCAAAATATCAACCAACATCCTAAAACATCCGAATTTTAGATACCATCCTTCCATAATGAATTTGACCCAAGCCTCTCTATCGCCTTCTTCAAAGATACAAGTGAGTGTAGGTTTTTAAGGTTAAAAGATACAAGGGTATAAAGGTAAACAAGGCTTTTCCTTGAACATTAGATTTTAAATTCTATCCATATTAGAATGGAATTGTCTTTCCTTCAAATGGTGGAATGATTTTTTCATTTAAGATACCAATTCCTTACATTTGTGTGAACCAAACAATGGAATGTACTGAAGTTAGCATTTTCCTCTTTTTTTTTTCATTTCTAATCTTTATTACATATAATATAATGTATAATATATTTTAGATTTTTCCAAATATAGACTTTAATTTTCAGCAAACCAAATTTCCCAAATAAGAAGTCTGAATCTTCAGCACACCCTCCACTTAGTCGGGAAACAGGTGGAATAAACGGACTCGTAGGAGTTCGGGAGTCAAATTCTGACAAGCATTTGGTCCAACAATTTGCACTCCAAAGGAAAACTCAAGGAAGGAACTTGACCACCTTTTCATTTAATTGGTTATAAACCTCACTTTGGTTTCTTCATCTATTAACGTGAGATAATTTCTCATCCATTTAATTTGTTTGATTTTTTGTTAACACCTCACTTTGAGAGAAATTATATCTATTAGAATATACACTTATAAGTATTAAATATATTGTCATTATAGTGTCATAATTAGAATATATGGTCAATATTGTATAAATGGTAGGTGATTAGTGTTAGGCAATAATCATGGTAATCTTTGTATATTTATAGTGATAGAGTGTAAATGAGAAAGGCACCAAATCAATTTCTTTCATGGTATCAAGAGAAAAGGCATCCTTTCCTTGAAACACCACCTATCTTCCGCAATTTCACTCTGTCGAAATTTATTCTCCATCTTTTTCTTGCTTTCTTCTCCATTGTTCACTGCCAACGATTCTTCATGGCAAACAACACCAGATTTCACCCCGCTTTAGCCGTTTCGAACATACGCAATCACATTCCTATTGTCCTTGAACTCACTAACGTCTAATGGTCTACATGGGCGGAATTGTTCAAAATATGTGCTCGGTCTATGAAGGTTCTCCATCATATCATACCATCGGATACTAATGGTCCGGATATGGAAGCCGACCCTGAGCTTTGGTCCACCCTTGATGCCACGGTTTTGGGGTGGATATACTCCACCATCTCTCATGATCTCATAACTACTATCATGATCCCCAGATCTTCGGCCATGGATACGTGGAAACGCTTACGGGATGTATTTGAAGATAATAAACACGCTCGTGTTGTCACTCTCGAGCAAGATTTCTCCCACACCATGTTGACCGACTTTGAGAATATCTCAACCTATTGCCAGCGTCTTAAAGAGCTGCCGGATCAATTAATAAACGTGGGTGCTGGGGTTTCTAATGATCGATTGGTTCTTCAGATGGTGTCGGGCTTAAGGATGCATACAATGGCGTCGGTACTCTTCTCCGGCAGAGCAACCCGCTACCATCGTTTCAACATGCTCGGTCGATGCTCACGTTGGAGGAAGCCGGATTGGCAAAGAAACTAGCTACGTCTTCCAACACGGCCTTGTTTACACCCACTGCCGACTCCGTCAACCGGGGAAATTCTTCAAATCAACGAAATCGGGAGTCCGCCGAAAAACCGACGCAACAGCGCCGGAAAAATTCTGGCAGGAATAACAGCGGTGGTCGGAGGAGTGGTGGTTCAGGCGGCCAGCGTCGGGGAGGCAACAATGGCATGAACTTCTCTCCTTGGGCCCCATGGTATATGAACTTCTCTCCTTGGGCTCAATGGACTATTCCTCTTTGTCCCTATCCTTCAAACCCATGGCCCAAACCACCAACAGGCCCAAACTCGCAGTATAGTAGACACAAAGGCATCTTGGGCCGTGATCCAGTTTCTGACCAGCAGGCGTACGCAACCACTTCGGGACAGGGCAATCAGTTTTCTCCAACCGACATAGATGCATGCATGTATGCTATGAGTTTTAATCCACCGGCTAATCCGTGGGTTATGTACACCGGGGCATCATCCCACGTCACCTCCGACAAGGGTTCTATCTCTTCTCTTTTTAATTTGAGCAAACTAAACGGTATTTTGGTCGGAAATGGTCAATCCATTCTTATTTTGGGGTATGGTAATACTGTAACGCCCTGAAATTTTAATAATTAAATAATATTAATTTAATTGACATTTTTAATTTTAAATGGATTAATTAGTAAATTAATTATAATGAAGTTACATGGTTCATATCAGTAGACGTTAATAGTCAGTCGTCTTAAAATATTTAGTCGACCTGTAGTTAGACGGTTCGTTATTATTAGACGTTATAATTAAATTATTGTATGTCTCACAAGTTTTAGACGTTAATTAGTTAGCACGTAAGTTATTGTGTCTTGGGTTTTAAGTTAGTCAATAATTATTAGTCGGGCCGGCCGCAGGCCAAGGCCTTCTCCACTCTTACCGTCCGGTTGTGTGAGCCCGAATGTGGTGTTTTGTTTTAGCCCGATTATCGGCTTAAAAGTCTAGAGCCCATAGAGTTTAATACTTAAACTAATTATACCCTAATTCTCCCAAAAGTCAATTCCAGCCGTGAACCACCTCAATTGTTTTCCGGTTGTTTCCCCCGATCATCTCTAAGCCGCCATTAAATTGTTTTCTTTTTTTTTTTATTTCCGGTAAATCTCCCAAGAATCCACCGCCATTCATTTGTTTTCTTTAATTTCCGGTAAAGACCCAAGCCGTGAACCACCGTCATTTATTTATTTCCCATGTTTCCTTTTTATTATTCCGGCAAAAACAACCAAGCACCACCGCCTCTTCTTTTATTTATTCATCTGATTTTCGTCAAAAGGGAAGCACACAAGCAGGTGAAACAGGCAAGCTTCTCGCTTAGTTGTCACGCCTGGATCGTTTGGAGAGTAGCAGGCACACACGAGGAAATTAATGAAGGTATCATGTATACACGAGATTAGAAAGATTGGACGGCAAGCACGTCTAATTAATTTAAGATGCTTGCTTGCTTGCTTTGTCCAAATTGAAGAAATAAGCAGAGGTTATGCGTCTAATGGTGTTCGGAGGGGTTGGTTCGTACGACGGTTCGTGTGGTGGTTCGAGTAGGAAACCCGGCATATTATAAATTGTTCGTAGGGTATAATTTCTATTCATTTTCTTGTATTGTTTATTTTATTGTGAATATTTTCCCGAGCCAAGTCTCGAAGAATCTCAGACCCGGGGCTGTCGGCTGTCCTTGAGTTACACGGGTTGATATCGGGTTTTAAAACAGGTTTTAAACGACTTGCTGAGTTTTGGATAGAAACTGTAATCTGACTTTGAGTCCGTTTTAAACACACTTAAAATATGTTTTTAGATTTTTGGCCCGTGCTGGGACCTTGGTTTTTGAGTCAGCTTTCCAACGCCGCAACCCTCTCGTCAATCCGAATTACGGTTTAAAAGTTATAACCATTTTAATATGCTGCTGTTAGGAAGCATGGCTGTACGACATGTCTGTCGTGCGATACTGTTTTGAGACCCTTAGATCCTGTTTTGGCCAGTGACCGTCTCACAGAGATATGTAGTTCTGGTTGTCTACCTTCCATGGTAAAAATATGGGATAAATCTAATGAGCCGTTTAGGAGTTATGGCAGTTTCCGTGAGACTGACGGATGCTGCCAGCTTTCTGAAATAAGCCCTCGGGTAGAATTTTAATTCAGGGTTTCGTTTTTGGTTTTAGGACCGCCTAGGAGACAACGTGGTGTACCTTTGACTGTCGGGAATCCTTTGGAGCTTACGTTTCTCGAGGTGAGTATTCTCACCGTGTATTCAGTTTTAACGTTATACATGCATGACTTACGTGTTACATTTCTTGCACCATAATTGTTATCTGAGTTTGATCTGTTATCTGAGTTTGATCTGTTATCTGAGTATCTGAGCAGCTGTTTACTTATTCATGATCTGAGATTGTGCCTGGGTAACTGAGCTCGGCACAGAGTCATTCTGTGCTATTACATGCTAGGGCAATCTGAGATAATTATGTTAAAGAAATAATAAAACATAATAACACACATCTGAGTTTTGGGATCACCTCCCGTCTGAGTTTTTGGAATTATTCCCGTCTGAGTTTTTGGGATTATTCCCGTCTGAGTTTTTGGGATTATTCCAGTCTGAGTTTTGGGATCACTCCCGTCTGAGTTTTGGCTTACGCCTATCTGAGGTGTGAGGAGGGGCGAGGTTGATCTCTCGTCCCAAATCACACAAGCGCGCTATATAAATTAAAATCTGAGTAATAAAATCCGAGAAATAAATCTGAGTAAATAATCGAGTAGATTCTGAGTAGGAGTACACCGATGTGCCCTCATGTGTTGTATGTTACGATTGTTTGCATTTTGAGATATTCACTCAGCTTCTCCAGCTGACCCCTATTTCCCCCCACATTGTTTCAGGTACCAGCAGAGGAAAGGAGAAGGTGGACGGTTGACCGCTGTATCTTTCATTACCGATGTGGACGGCATTTAATATTTTAAAAACACTTAATTTTAACTAATTCCGCATTAAATATATTTTTAAATGAAAATACTATTATTGGGATTTAATGATTCGAGTTATTGGGACCTTTTGATTATAATTTTGTATTTAAAAATTTTAAAAATCTTGTAAATTTTAGGGTGTTACAAGTTGGTATCAAAGCTCTGACTTGAGGGATTTGGGTTCGCAAGGGGCGAATTCAAACTCAAGTTTGAGTATCGAGTTTTTCAAACGAGAAAAGAGTCAAATATTTTTCCGAGAAAAGTTTCCACATCGAACATACAGCATGTCACGTCGACCTCTCGCTTCCTACTGCCGGTAATATTTAAAGAGTATTATTTAATTGAGATTTTGCTACATTTTGAGTATAGACGAGTAGCATATTCTGAGGATTTTCGGTTTATATCCTGAGAGAATTACTTGTGATTGTATGGCTAAACATATATGTATATAAATATACTATTATGAGATTCCATAATTTTGTGAATAATTTAGAGTTTAATTTGAGCATAATTTCGATTTTAATTCTTAGAGTTCTATATTTATGTATATGAAAAATATATACTGGAGGAAAGTGAAATTATAAATACTAATGAGAAAATAATAAAAGTTTCAATTTAGAGAAACACCTAATAAAGTTGAGGTGAAGTTTTATAAATTATGAGAAATTCGAACCAAAAGGGTAATAATGGAATATTAAATTATTATATAAGATCCACAAGCTGTGTAATGAGAAACACGATTTGAGTAAATGAGAAATGAGGAAATTAGTAACATTCGAGAGGAGTACTTAATATTCGTATTGGGAGAATATTAAATATTAAAATCTTTCATATGGGAGAAAACACTTAATAGACTGAGTAAATTAAAACGAGTAAATCAGAGATTAGTAAATCAACTTGATTAAGAATATTTTCAGAGGATTTACCGAGTTGAGTAAAAGAAAGAATTATTAAGTCAATAAAATGGGAAATAATTACATTTTGCTAAACGAGAATTATTAGCAGGATCTAAAAGAGAATTATTGATCAGGGTTAAAAGAGAAGTTATCTAGATGAGAAATTAAAATTTTCGTGAATACAACGAATCACGAGATATCATAGTTAAGCAGATTCCATATTAAGGTCAACAAGTTAGTATTTAATTAAGAATCATTAAATGGAGATAAAATGGGAAAAACATTTCGAGTAAGTAGGTTAAATTGCTGAGTGCAAAGCTAAATGTGGATGACAAGTTAAGTGACAGATTAATGAGTTCACATTGATAGCTTAAAATAAACTATGTAAGTTTAATAGATTAATTAATTGAGAAATTGCTGAGTCAAAATTAATCAGATATTATTGAAGCTCATCTTAAAGAGTAATTATATAAGAGGATTAAGAGGAAGCTAACGTCATCAATTTGATGATGATTTATTTAAAAACGAGTTAAAAGAGCGATAACTTGAATCAAATTAAACGAGGAACGCAATAACTGAGAACTCTGATCAAAAAGATAGTAATCGACATGCTCACAAATTACAATAAATTTAATATAACTGTGAAGAGGATATAAGTTATATTTATGAGGAATGATAAATGGCATATCCAAATAAAAAGTTTAAATGGAGATTTGTATTGTGAAAATAACTAAGTGGAAATATTTCTATGATCTGAGTTATCCGAGTATCGCGTACGAGACTAAATGTACGCATGATTTTCTGAGTAATGGTTATGAGATTTTGAGTATGCACTGTTGAGTGCATATCTGTATTTATCAGATATTGAAAATAAACTTCCTTTCTCCTGAGTGTGATTAAAATTCCTTTCTTCTGAGTGTGATTTGTTGGTGGGTTTATATGTGGGAAGTTGTAAACTTTGGGATTTACTCGTGACCAAACAGAAGTAGGTGTCGAAAGTAATAGAGGGCCCCTATTACCGTACACACCGAACTTTTGGTTGGTTAGGGGGAAATTTCGAAGGGAACGATGGACCAATGCTTGTTATTGTGAATTTAGTATGTGTATCCTAATTGTTTGTGTGGCTACATACTTGCTTGTTTATTTTGGTAGACAATACTAGTTCCAAACTCGAGGACGAGTTTTTCTCCAAGTGGAGTTGAGTAGGGGTAAAAAGGAAAATTGTCAAGAAATAATTATCATTAATTATCATTTATAAATATTATGAGCATGATGCTTATGCAGGGAGATTTTTTTGGTATGAATTTAAAGTGCGAAATCTAGATGCATATAACTGATCAAATAAATTATAAGAGTAATTATCAAATCAATCAGTTAAGAATAACTAAATTTATTCTATGGGTAATTATAGAGTTTACAACAAAATGATAGATCGGGTTTACTGGAGAAATTAACAAATCAAGTTAATTGGGTTGAATAAATATCGTGCAAAAGGGAAGTAGTAATACTACAATTATATACAAAATAAGACAGTATACTTATTCTTGGGTGGTTATAAATGTGATAATGAGAAACCATTAAATTAAAGTGATGAGAATTTATTAATGAGTCGAATATGAGAAAACTGCTACAATGAAATGTTGAGGAAAATGAGTTATTATTAAAACGAGCTAAATGATAAAATTTTATTTTGATTAATTATGGAGTAATTTTGAGTTATAAGAAATTTACAAATCGAGTTACATAAGCAAATTAATAAAATGAGTCAAAAGAGAAAGGTATTAAATTAACGGGAAGTTTTATTCAAAGTTTTGAAGTATTATAAAGTGTTATGAGTTTTGAGGTATTATAAAATTATATGAGAAAACTCTATTTATGAATAATTATTAAACTTGAGATGAGAGAAACTATTCAATAAATTATATTGAACTTAGGAGAAATTTCGAAAAGACGAGAATGTACTGAATTGATGAACCAAGAGTAAACCGTAAGATTTCGAATAATGTGTAACTGCGAATTGAGTAAATGAGAACTAAGGAATTAATTCGTAATTTGAGTAACGAGAAATCATTATAAATAAGAATATGAAATTTAATTGGAATTTTAGTGGGTAACATGAAATTAATGAGTAGATATGGTCAAAATAATTAAGAGACATTTTAAATTGTGTAAAATCAGTGAAACGGTCTATTAAAGGATCGTTAAACTAGATGAATGAGAAAACATCTATTAAAATATTATCGAGAAACCACTAAATGTAATAGAATGAGAACCTGTTAAAGGGAATTAAATGACAAGATCGTTAATTTGAGCTATTAAAGGGTTATCAACGTCGGTATTATGCAAACCTAATAGAGTAAGGTAACAATATAATGTTAAATAAGAGTTATTTTGAGAACCAATAACACGGTTGAGAGAGAGTATATCATTCCAAGTATTATAAGCTGGTAAATTGGAACACGCGAGTAGTAATAAGAATGACTAAACATGTGATTTATACCTAATGTTATTACTTATAAATATTATTACCTTATGAGTTGTTACTGAGTTAGAGTTTTGGTTTTGCTTCTGAGTTAAGATTTATAAGTTGCTCCTGAGTTATACATTTTTGAGTTATACTCCTGAGATAGGTTTTGAGTTTAATTCTGAATGGGACTTCTGAGTTATATTTCCAGATTATATTTTGGAGTTATATACCTGAGTGTATGAGAATTCTGTGTGATATATATATTCATTGTGATTTATTTGCATGGTTTTTATATTAATTGATAACGGTGTAAACCGATAAATTATTTATTATGTTGTTAACAAACTGTTGACCCATAGAGTAGAGGACCTTCCGAGTCATTTTGGTGGAAAATTGTCGATAATAAAATTTTTACCTGTTGCTAAAATGCGTAAGTGGTCATTTGGTGGAGTTGTGCGGGAAGAAAATTTTCCATAAAAACTTGTTATCGTCATGAGAGATCCGAGTGTGATTGTGTAAATGGTTTGAATGATCTGGTACTACGCTGAGCATCTGGTATCGTCAACAAATCAATAGTAAATTTCCAAGTGGAGTTGAATCGGTGATTCAACGTGACGTTAATCGCTTAGTGCAACAACTGTATCCGAATGCGAGAGCAAGAAGACGTTTTCAGTAGAGTATCGTGGTGTATTTTATGCACATTATCAACATTTTCTTTGCATACTGAGATCCGTAGTGAGCATCCTGACCTTATTTCTGCTAGCCTATCGTTTTGCGCCACTAGAGGCGGTAATTGTATGAGCACGTACGTGATCTGGAGTTCATTCCCTATTAAGTAAATTCACCATGAAGAGCTTCTTTCTATTCATAACTTTATCGTGTTTATTCTTCTTTTCCATTTGAGTATGCATGTCGTAGGTCACCCTGATGAATTTCCTTTTCATTCTTAACCATATCATTTTTCGTGTCTCCCCATTTGCGGATGTGTGTTATTGACGAGCCTGACACTGAAATGCGGGATTGCTACCCTGAGCTTCTTCCGAGCGATGACTTCGGGGACGAAGTCTATTTCAAGTGGAGTTGAGTTGTAACGCCCTGAAATTTTAATAATTAAATAATATTAATTTAATTGACATTTTTAATTTTAAATGGATTAATTAGTAAATTAATTATAATGAAGTTACATGGTTCATATCAGTAGACGTTAATAGTCAGTCGTCTTAAAATATTTAGTCGACCTGTAGTTAGACGGTTCGTTATTATTAGACGTTATAATTAAATTAATGTATGTCTCACAAGTTTTAGACGTTAATTAGTTAGCACGTAAGTTATTGTGTCTTGGGTTTTAAGTTAGTCAATAATTATTAGTCGGGCCGGCCGCAGGCCAAGGCCTTCTCCACTCTTACCGTCCGGTTGTGTGAGCCCGAATGTGGTGTTTTGTTTTAGCCCGATTATCGGCTTAAAAGTCTAGAGCCCATAGAGTTTAATACTTAAACTAATTATACCCTAATTCTCCCAAAAGTCAATTCCAGCCGTGAACCACCTCAATTGTTTTCCGGTTGTTTCCCCCGATCATCTCTAAGCCGCCATTCAATTGTTTTCTTTTTTTTTTTATTTCCGGTAAATCTCCCAAGAATCCACCGCCATTCATTTGTTTTCTTTAATTTCCGGTAAAGACCCAAGCCGTGAACCACCGTCATTTATTTATTTCCCATGTTTCCTTTTTATTATTCCGGCAAAAACAACCAAGCACCACCGCCTCTTCTTTTATTTATTCATCTGATTTTCGTCAAAAGGGAAGCACACAAGCAGGTGAAACAGGCAAGCTTCTCACTTAGTTGTCACGCCTGGATCGTTTGGAGAGTAGCAGGCACACACGAGGAAATTAATGAAGGTATCATGTATACACGAGATTAGAAAGATTGGACGGCAAGCACGTCTAATTAATTTAAGATGCTTGCTTGCTTGCTTTGTCCAAATTGAAGAAAGAAGCAGAGGTTATGTGTCTAATGGTGTTCGGAGGGGTTGGTTCGTACGACGGTTCGTGTGGTGGTTCGAGTAGGAAACCCGGCATATTATAAATTGTTCGTAGGGTATAATTTCTATTCATTTTCTTGTATTGTTTATTTTATTGTGAATATTTTCCCGAGCCAAGTCTCGAAGAATCTCAGACCCGGGGCTGTCGGCTGTCCTTGAGTTACACGGGTTGATATCGGGTTTTAAAACAAGTTTTAAACGACTTGCTGAGTTTTGGATAGAAACTGTAATCTGACTTTGAGTCCGTTTTAAACACACTTAAAATATGTTTTTAGATTTTTGGCCCGTGCTGGGACCTTGGTTTTTGAGTCAGCTTTCCAACGCCGCAACCCTCTCGTCAATCCGAATTACGGTTTAAAAGTTATAACCATTTTAATATGCTGCTGTTAGGAAGCATGGCTGTACGACATGTCTGTCGTGCGATACTGTTTTGAGACCCTTAGATCCTGTTTTGGCCAGTGACCGTCTCACAGAGATATGTAGTTCTGGTTGTCTACCTTTCATGGTAAAAATATGGGATAAATCTAATGAGCCGTTTAGGAGTTATGGCAGTTTCCGTGAGACTGACGGATGCTGCCAGCTTTCTGAAATAAGCCCTCGGGTAGAATTTTAATTCAGGGTTTCGTTTTTGGTTTTAGGACCGCCTAGGAGACAACGTGGTGTACCTTTGACTGTCGGGAATCCTTTGGAGCTTACGTTTCTCGAGGTGAGTATTCTCACCGTGTATTCAGTTTTAACGTTATACATGCATGACTTACGTGTTACATTTCTTGCACCATAATTGTTATCTGAGTTTGATCTGTTATCTGAGTTTGGTCTGTTATCTGAGTATCTGAGCAGCTGTTTACTTATTCATGATCTGAGACATTGTGCCTGGGTAACTGAGCTCGGCACAGAGTCATTCTGTGCTATTACATGCTAGGGCAATCTGAGATAATTATGTTAAAGAAATAATAAAACATAATAACACACATCTGAGTTTTGGGATCACCTCCCGTCTGAGTTTTTGGAATTATTCCCGTCTGAGTTTTTGGGATTATTCCCGTCTGAGTTTTTGGGATTATTCCAGTCTGAGTTTTGGGATCACTCCCGTCTGAGTTTTGGCTTACGCCTATCTGAGGTGTGAGGAGGGGCGAGGTTGATCTCTCGTCCCAAATCACACAAGCGCGCTATATAAATTAAAATCTGAGTAATAAAATCCGAGAAATAAATCTGAGTAAATAATCGAGTAGATTCTGAGTAGGAGTACACCGATGTGCCCTCATGTGTTGTATGTTACGATTGTTTGCATTTTGAGATATTCACTCAGCTTCTCCAGCTGACCCCTATTTTCCCCCACATTGTTTCAGGTACCAGCAGAGGAAAGGAGAAGGTGGACGGTTGACCGCTGTATCTTTCATTACCGATGTGGACGGCATTTAATATTTTAAAAACACTTAATTTTAACTAATTCCGCATTAAATATATTTTTAAATGAAAATACTATTATTGGGATTTAATGATTCGAGTTATTGGGACCTTTTGATTATAATTTTGTATTTAAAAATTTTAAAAATCTTGTAAATTTTAGGGTGTTACAAATACCACTTTACCTAAACCACACCCACCATTAACCTTGAAAAATGTGTTGTACGCACCACATATCATCAAAAAATTAGTTTCTGTTCGTAAATTCACTACTGACAATTTTGTTTCTGTTGTATTTGACCCTTTTAGATTCTATGTGAAGGATTTTCAGACGAGGAGACGTATCATGAGATGTGATAGCCATGGTGATCTTTATCCGGTTACCTCTAAAGCTTCGGTTCAACATTCCATTTTTGCTATTTTAAACTCTACTTATGGCATGACCGTTTAGGTCACCCGGGCTTACCAGTGTTTGAGTCTTTAAGACGAAATAAACTTATTGATTGTGCTGCAAATAAACATTTTATATGTCGTTCGTGTGTTTTAGGTAAACATGTCAAATTACCATTTCATTCATCCCCGAACACTACTACTTTTCCATTTGATATTATCCATTGTGATCTCTGGACATCCCCTATTTTAAGTACTTCGGGTTTTTGATATTATGTTGTGTTTTTGGATGACTTTACCAATTTTGTGTGGACTTACCCATTCGCTAGAAAATCGGATTTTTGCACCATTTTTTGAAAAATTTCATACTTTTCTTCACACTCAATTTGAACGTAAAATTAAAAATTTACAATGTGATAATGGCAAAGGGTTTGATAATCATAATGTTCGTACCTTTTGTCACAAAAACGACATCGGTTTACGATTTTCTTGTCCCTATACTTCTTCTCAAAATGGTAAGGCCGAACGGTAAATTCGAACTTTAAACAATGCCATTCGTACACTTCTTTCTCATGCCTCTATTCCTTCTTCATTTTGGCCATATGCTTTTAATATGGCCACCTATTTTACCTAGCAAAATTCTTCATTTTAAATCCCCTCTTTCTATTTTATATAAAAAACAACCACATCTCTCTCATCTAAGAGTGTTTGGCTCATTATGTTATCCTTTCTTACCCTCTACAAAACATCACAAGCTTCAAGCCCGCTCCAAACCATGTGTGTTCTTGGGTTTTACAGATAACCACCGAGGTTATACATGCTATGATATGCTCATAAAGAAAATCATTACATGTCGCCACGTAATTTTTTATGACACTAAATTTCCATTTACATCTATTACCCCGCCACCTACATATCATTTTTTAGACATTGATGGCACTAGTTCATACACTAGACATCAATTACAAAATGACATCCCAAACACCACTGACCCATCGCATCATTCACCATCCAATAGTGGTCAGGCCCAACAACATCAGGCCCAAACTCCTACTCTGAGTCCAGCCCAACCTACTCACCCTTCTGCGCAAACAGCCGACCCCACCCCCTCCTCAATTCACTCCGCTGTCCCTCTTGCGCCCACACCTCCTCGAGCCCAACAACAACCTATGGTTCCGCCAACCCTTCCTTCCAAACCCATCACACGAAGCCAACGAGGTATCTATAAACCCAAAACTCCTTTTAATCTTCACACACAGGTTAATCCATCTCCCATTCCAAAAAAATCCCGTTGATGCTCTCCGGGACCCCCATTGGAAAATGGCCATGACCGACGAATACCAAGCTCTTATTAAATATGAGACATGGGTATTGGTACCTCGACCACAAAATGTTAATATTATGCGTTGTATGTGGATTTTAACTCATAAATTTAATGCTAATGGTTCTTTTGAGAGGCATAAAGCTCGTCTTGTGTTGGAATTATGTGCACAGTTAGTCAACCTATGATGATACATCCATGCCTACGAAACACTTAAGGGTCACACCGGTGAGTGCATGTAATACAAGCAAGATATGTAATGATACTAGAAAGAGGAATGATTCATAATAGTCATTATAAATCAGTTAAGTATTAAGTTAAGTTTAACTTATTACTAGATTAGTTTAACTAACTAATTAATACAAGTATTTGTATATTCATTAGTTGAGTAAATATACAATGTGTTAATTGAAGATTATCCATGATATGATTTAAAGCTATTAAATCATACAGTGATTGGATAATATTATTGTGTAATTAATTGTTAAAGTTATAAAACACAAGTATATATATTTCGTGTATATGGGTACCGAAATATATAATGTATAATACTAAGACATTTGATAATTAAGTGTGACAATAATAAGTAGTAAAACTATAAGGGATGGAAGTGTAAAAGGAAAGTTTAATTAAAGATCTAATCTTAATTAAACTAAAAGGGTTCTAAGCGTAACTTATTTATGTATAAATAAGAGGCTTAGGGTAACCCTAAAACCCCTTGAACATCACACGCATACTTCCTCCCTCCCTCCTCTTCGATCGGCCGAACTCACACACAAGAACACAAGCTTGTGTTCTTCGCGTTCTTCGTTCGTTCTTCGTGTTCTTCGAGTTTCGAAGAACAAGTTCATTGCTTAGATCAACTAGAAGATCGCTCGATTTGTTCATCATCAGTGGACTATCTTAAGCAAGCAATAAGGTATGTTTTGGGAAAACCTTTTCTCCCTTCTCCCCTCTTGGACGAATTTGACCAAAGAACCGGGTTCTTTGGTTGATGGTCGAACGAACCACACTAGCATTGTGTGCGTTCGAGTTCTTCGTAAAAGGTTTCTTTCTTGTTAATCTAATCTAGATTTCAAACATCCCAATCCTTTAGGGTTTAAGGATTAGGTTTAATCCCAGTTCCGCTTTTAGGGATGAAATCAGCTAGTTGGTTTTAACCGGTCAAGAACACCTTCATGTTCTTACCAGTATGGTCGAACCAAGCATACTAGGAAGTTGACCCAAGTGGTCGATCAATGTTATGAAACCCTTCAGTGGTATCAGAGCGTTGGTTTAGAAATCTAAACTAGATTAACAAAGTTTGTTTGTTTAATTTCAAAGTTTCTTTTCTTTATTTTGTTCCTTCTTCTTTTTCCTTCCTTCTGTTTTTCGAAAAAGGGCAAAAACCCTAGACCAAGAACATTAAACTAGTTTAGTTCAATTGGTCATAAGGATTCAACCCTAGTAATTTTGGAAAACCATAAAGAACCCTAGGACCAAGCACATTAAACTAGTTTAGTTTAACTGGTCAAAATGCTTCTTTCCCTAACCCTAGAAATTTCGAAATTGAGAAGAACCCTAGGATCAAGAATGTCGAAATTTTTGGTCAAAAGGATTCTTTCCTTATTCTTTGATCTTCAAAATCTAGGACCAAGTATGTTAAAGCAAGTTTTGGTTTAATTGGTCAAAAGGGATTCTTTCTTTTTCAGCCATAGATTTCGAGATCTAGGAGGATACTTGGACACCAAGTTTGATTAAACTGGCTTAGTTTAATTGGTGGAAAAGTTTCTTAGGCTTTAAGGAATTTTCGAAATCCCTAGAAGTTACCTAGGACCAAGAACATTAAACTAGTTTAGTTTAATTGGTTAAGAGGATTAATTAGGATAATAATCTAAAACCTAGATAATTAAGCAAGTTCATGTTTAATAGGTTTAATTATTATTTTAGTAGATTTATTGAAACTAGTTCTTTAAACCTAGAAGTTTAGACAAAGTTTTATTGTCTATAAGGTTTGAATTAAAAAGTTTAAATAAATTTATTAAGGTTATAATCTATCCTAGAATTTAAACAAAGTTTATTGTTTAGATAGGATTGATTAGGATTAATCTTTTATTAAATAATGTCTTTGATCAAGAAAGTCAAAACCCTAGTTTTGATTGATCAAGAACAAGATTAGAGTTTGATTAATTAATAAAAGGGAATTAATAAGGATTAAAAGAAGTGTTAATTTTTAAGTTCTAAAATTAACAAGATGTATTTACATATATATATATATATATATATATATATATATATATATATATATATATATATATATATATATATATATATATATATATATATATAAAATTTCAGAATTTTTTAATATTTAAAAGAAAAATGAATTTTAAAAGATAAAGTAGTTTATACGTATTTTAATTAGATCAAGTTAAAATACATATGTATAAATTAGATGTAATATTCTTATTAGAATGTTATAAGTTTATTTTAAAGTAATGAAATATATATATATATATATATATATATATATATATATATATATATATATATATATATATATATATATATATATATATATATATATATATATATATATATATATATATATATATATATATATATATAATACAAGATTAAATGGAACATTAAAAGATAATGTTATTTTTTATCTTAAAGGATAATAGTGTAACTAGTTGTTGTATAAGTTATTATATAACTGAGACTAGAAGTACAAAGTTATGATATCATTATAACTAGAAATTGTACAAGTTAAAATTATATGATAAACTAGAAAAATACAAAGTTACGTATTATTATCATTATAAGGTATATAAAGTTGTAAGTTATTATAACTAGATAATTATACAAGTATAATATAAGTATTTTACAAGTCATGTAAGATACTAGATTAATGATCAAGAGATATATAACAAGAGAACTTTATAACCTATATTTAACTAGTCCAAGTTAAATGTAAGAAAGGTTTAAACAAACTAAGAATTATTATTATATATAGTCCTTATATAATAAATTTATTAGTTTCACCAAATATAGACCGGTGATTGTGTTTGCTTAAGTTTCCATCATGGTTGTTGGAGCTAGTGGGAGCTACACAAGAAAGAAAAATCACAAAGTTTATAAATGTGTCGCTAAGACATAAGTTTTGGTCGAATCTAATAAGTCTAAACAAATGTTTAATTCTATTATTAAACAAGTGAAAAACAAGGTGTGTTAAACTAGATTTATGATTCAAGTTTATGAACCATAAAAGAATTAAAAGTTTAACATAAGTTTTAAAAGTTTTTCCAAGTAAGATAAAACAAGTAAGTTTTACTATAGATAAGGTTTTTCACAAAACCTAGTAAAACGTTTTGTACACCTCGTTTTAGGAATACATATAATTCGCGCAACTTTTGAAACTATAAGTTTTAAAGGAAAAGTCTTTAAGATTTAAAAAGGTGTCTTGTAGAATTCTTAAACTCACAAGTCACACATTTTAAACAAGGATTAAGATTGGAATAAAGGTTTAAGTTTAGTTTAAGACTTAAACAAACCCAAGAAAATCTTAGATCTAAGTACTATCCACCTAATGGAACACCTCACTTGTTAAACGATATTCATATTGTAAGGATAAAGAACCTTAGATATGAATTCAAATCATTGCGAGTGTTAGGGTGCGTAAGGTTCTGTGATAATCGGGAGTCCTGGCGCAGAACATCACACTGTCTTAGATGGTCTGATCTACTTTGGTGATAATCGGGAGTCCTGGCCCAAAAAGTACTTGAGTAGAATAAACATACTAGACTTTATTACTAACTTAGAAATGTACAATTAGATTGTACAAGGTTGTAGTAAGTTATAAGTCTAAAGATTCTACGACCCCTAGGAATCGTGTCAAGTCTTGATACGATCGGTAAGGATGTTACCTACCAGAAACAACATGTCTCGTCGGGAAGTGCCCAAACCTTGCGCCGAGAATGTGTTATATGGATCCTAGGCCTAAAATATTAATTATGGGTTTATAATATAATTTAGAGAATGTTTATTGATGATTATTAATTTAACTGGGTTTGATTTGTAGAAGGTAGCAACAACCACGACGACAAGTACCAACAATCTCTCACTTCGCTCGATCCTCGAAAAAGACAAGTTGACCGGGTCAAACTTTTTCAATTGGGAGCGCAATCTTCGCATTGTGCTCAGGCATGAGAGAAAGCGGTATGTCTTGGAAAGAGCAGTACCAAATGTCCCTACCGCAAATGCTAGAGCTGGAACGAGGCAAGCTTATGATAAGCATGTCAGTGATGCACTCGATGTGAGCTGTCTGATGCTCGCCACTATGAGTCCCGAGTTACAAGCGGGACTTATGGATGTGCCTGCGTTTGAAATGATCTAACAACTAAGAGATTCATTTCAAGAGCAAGCTCGCACTGAGAGGTTTGACATCAATCAAGCCTTCAACTCTTGCAAGATGGTCAAAAGAACACCGGTGAGTGCCCACGTCATGAAAATGAAAGGGCACATGGATCACCTCGCTAGAATTGGTCACCCCATTCCGTTGCAGATGACAACAGACACTATACTCAATTCGTTGTTTGATGACTACAAGCCTTTTGTGGTCAACTACAACATGCATAATATGGAGAAATCCATTGCTGAGCTACATTCTATGCTCAAGACAGCTGAGTTGAGTTTGGGGACCAAATCTAAGGATGTTCTAATGATCGGTAATGGCAGTGGCGGTGGGAAGAAGAGAAAAAGGCATGGTAGTAAAGGAAAGGGTAAAACCAATCCTAACCAAGGAGTGCCAAATGGTAAAGGTGTCAAACAAAAGGTCAAGAAGGTAAAGCCTAACACAGCGAGGACCGAGAATCGGTGCTTCAAGTGTGGCGAGGCTGGGCACTGGAAAAGAAATTGTCCAAAGGGTGCAAGTGGTGGGGGAATTGCAAGTTCCTCAGGTAACACAACCACACTTCTTAATCACTTTTAGATACTTGTAAAGTTCATTACGAGTAATCTAACTTTTGCAATCTGTTAGGTCACAACACCCTGGTTTTATAAGTTAATTGATTAGATTAATATACTTAGGACAATTAAAGTGTATAACACAGTATTAGAGTCAATGTATAAATCCACTAAGTGTGGCTTGTTGCGGAATAACAGGACCACTAATCAATTACAAAGATATGAAAGTGAATACGTAAATTGGTAAGTTCTCCTTTGCAAGATGATCTCTATTTATAATGATATAGAGATCTTACATAATGGGCAAAGGAGTAACCGAAGGACTAAACTAGGGAAATGACTAAGATCAAGGGATTTGATCTTAGTCCGTTATAAAACTGACTGTAACTCAGTCCTTCTACTCAGTATTGGATTTCCAATACTGAGTGGCCAATACTGGGCAAACTCAGTATCACTCTGAAACTTAGCATATTAATTCTACTATTTATTCTAAGCTAGTCTAGGTTGTTTTGTTATCTTAAGATTCCAAAGGGGCAAGGCTTTTTGCCTTAACAATCTCCCCATATCTAAAGATAACAAAACAATTACAAAGAGAATATTACATAAACAAAAATTCAGGCATCAGAGTCTTCTTCTTCACTGTTTGTTGATTGATTCAAACTCATAGAAGACTTCTTTCTTTATATGGATGAACTCTTCTCATTTCTTCAGTTCATCCTGCCTGTTGTTGAGCACAGCAACTATCTTCTTTCTGAACCAAGAGTCCTCCATCTTGGTTATCATCCATTTCAAGCCCACCAGATGACTAATAGGGGTGTTTGGCAAATCTGCTTCAGTAATGAAGCACTCCCTATCTTCTGAGTCAGTATACATATATCCAGAGGTTGGATATATGGTGCTCTTTTGATCCTGATAGATTAAATTTGGAGGAACAAAGTATGAGTTAAAGATCCTGAAAGTGTTAAGGCACTCATGCTTGTTGTTCTTTACAGCCTTAGTCATTACAATGAGTGCCCTATAGTCTGCTTGGTACAAAATGCCTTGTTCAAAGCATACAGCAGAAACAACCCAGCTTCCATCCATCATTACTTGGGCTTCAGAGGATCTTGATGGTAACTCCTTAATTAGTCTGGCAATCTTCACCCAATCTTGGAGCCCCATGTTCTGAATGTCATGAAGAAAAATCTTCATAGGAGGACTGACTGGTCCAGTGCAGACTGCAACTATGGACTTGTCAACGGTTTTGACTTTTATTTTGTTGACATACATGTTCAGCCAGCATATCTCCTTCACATTTAGGAATAATCTATTCCTCAGCATACTCATCTCGTTCTCCCTATATCTTGTTCTTTGAGCAACAATGTTCCAGTATTGTTGAAGAACTTCATCTCCTGTTCTTCTTATAGTGTGAGGTTTTCATGGAACATTTGCATCAGAATCAGTGTCAGTATCAGGATCTTCTTCCTTAACAGGAAAAAATCTTTGAGCCTCAATCTCATCCTCAGCATCACTCTTTTCCTTAGTATCATGCACAGATCTTCTTGGTCTAGAAATCAGAGGAGCTGGATCTGGTTCCTCACTGGATTATGAGGACATAACCACTTTTGACATTCTTCCGGTTATTGGTCTTCTAGGAACTCTAGAAGGTCCTTCATCTTGAGGAGAGACTGGTTTTCTTGAAGGCTCTTCATCATCTGAGGATGATGATGAAGAGCTTTCTTTATTTGCCACATCCAGTGCAAAGTTTAAGAAATTTTGAGAAGGCACTGGATGTTCTTCATCATCATCAGTAATAGGCCAGACAAAAGGCCTATAGACTATAATCTGCAAGTTATTTTGCTCTTGAGCAGAAGGCTCAGTATCAACTTGCTGTGGTTGGTCAGTTGTAGTCTCCCCCTGAGCAGTTGGCTCAGATAACTCTTTAAGTTGTTCCAGAACTGACCTTCCTCTTTGTCTTCTTCTCTCATACTGAAACCTAAGTGGTTGATCAGTATGAGAAGTTTGCTGATGTTGTTGTTGTTGCTGTGGAGGTTGATCTTCATTCAATTTCCTTCTTTTCTCCCCCTGAGCAGATGGCTCAGGTTGATCAACCTCTTCTTCTCTTTGTCTCTTCTCCCCCTTATTTTTATCATTTGATGGGGAGGGAAGAGGTTCAGTATCACCACCTATGTCCCCTTGTTGATCTTCATGAATTGGGGAGGGCATAGGTTCAGTAGCAGCATCATGATCACCCTCAGTATTGGCATTTAAGGGTGATCTTCTAGGCTCAGTATCAGGGCATTCTTCATCATTATGTCCACCAAGTGGAGACTGTGGAGGTGGTGGAGGCTGTTGTTGTTGCTGAAGTAGTGCCACCGAATGCTTTAATGAGTCAATTTCATTACTCATTTCATTGATCCTGGCCAGAATAGTATTCTGAGTGTTCTGCATGGCCAGGAATTGATTAAGAATCATTTGTAGAGCCCCTTGCACTTCCTGAGACTGAGTGGCTTGTGCTCTATGACCCTGCACAGATGGTGCTAAAGAAAAAAAATTGTAAACTGGTTAGAATGAAAGGTTTATCACATAGAATTGTGGTGTTGTTAAATTATATAATCATGTAAACAGAATTTAGAAGTCTGTATTTCATCTGGTTCATGATGAAATATTGTGAACTTGTGCATAGCATGTGTAAGAAATGTTTAGTAAAAGTGAGTGTGAATTTTTGAGTGGCTCAGTATAGGATATGTCACATTTACTAAAAGGTTTTGGTTTGGGAAAGCGAAGCCTGGGATGTGCTTCTTGTTATTTTCAATGTTTATCACTCGGTATCAGAGTGATAACAGAAATGTGGCTTATACCCATGGAAAATTTTGGCTAATGTGGCTTAAAAGGTTTGTGATCATTTCTTGAATTATGTGACCCTACTCAAAAATAAGTTGGACATCATTCAAGCAGCACCAGTGGGTGTCAGTATGACATCAACCACCATTGTCTCTTTAAATGTTGAGACAACTATAGACTGACAATGATCATATGAGTGCTCAGTGTATGAATTTTGCATAGCAGCAGTGGGCTAACTATGTTGGCCATAATTGTTGAGACTTTGGTCAGTATTGAGTTGGTACTGGCCAATACTTAGTCTCTATTTGGGAAAGATATATATATATATATATATATATATATATATATATATATATATATATATATATATATATATATATATGTATATCTTGGTCAGCATTGAAGAGATGCAACTAGACTCTGTGCTTGAAGAGATGCAGTCAAAGATGGAACATTAGTGGGTTGCACCTCTTCTGATGATAAAGCACCCATTATCACTGGAGATAAGTTTCTTCTTCGTCTTCTTAGGACAAGTGGTTGCTCTTCTGTGGACTCAGTATCAAAATCTGATGCAGTATGAGGAGCATCAGGATCCTATTCAGGTGGAGGTATATGTGGTTGTGCTTGTTCTTGTTCTGGTTGAGCATCCACTATTTCAACATCTTGGTCAGCATTACCTCCATCACCACTATCATCATCATCATCATCATCATCATCATCATTTTCTGATCCAGTATCAGAATTATCATCATTTTCTTCATCATTAATGTGTGCCTGCACAATAGCCCACATAGAGTGACTCAGTACAGACTCTCCTTCTCTTGGCCTGTAAAAATATATCTTCTCATGTAAGGGAGGAAGATCTGCTCTTGGACTATTAAATTCATCATAAACATGAGCAGGCATGGCACTCTGGAAGATGAGAGAAAGAAATCTGCAGAAAGGAACATTGATTTCTCTGGTTTGAGCCCGAACCAGAGAAGCTAATTCATTAAAGATCAGTCTAGCATAATCAATATCCCGACCATGGTACATGGCATGGACAATCTGCATCCCAAAATCATTGATTTGGTCCAAAGCTCCTGTCTTGTGGGTCATATACCAAATTAGTGTGGAAATTAAAACACCCCACATTGGACCAAATTCATTCCTTTTAATTATTCCCGTGGTTACTCTGCGTCCAATAAAAGGTAACACCGAGCGAGCCTCTGTTCGATCAATAAAAGGCTCATACTGAGCTTGAGCTGGAAGTCTCAGTGTTTCCATAATAATAGCTTTTGAAACAAAAGCCCTTCTTTGATCTCGGATAACCCAACCGGTAATCATGTCCGGAGAGTCAAGTTTTGCAGAGTACCAGAATTCACAGAGCATCTCTGGATATATTGCGAGGAGATAGAATCAATGCTTGATTAATCGGACAATGCCTCAGGTATGTAACCATGTGAGTGAATTCTGGGCACGCCCAAGCCTGAGGAATGTTGAAATTTGCGGTTATGTTGTTCCTCGTAAATTTGGGCACTTCGTCGTTTCGAAAATGGGTCGCCGGTGCAACCTCTGGTGCGAAGAATCTGTAGTTAGCCGTCTGCGATTTTTGATTAAGTAATTGCTTGCAAAGAGAGAGTAGAATCGTTAATCACAGAGAGAATTGAAAGAGAAAGTATGAAATAACTGTTAGAAAATTTTTAAAGAAAGAAAAGAAACGGTTATATATACTTAATTAGAGATAATTACGGTATTGGGAAGTAAAAATGGCTGATTTGACAGCCTTATCCTGTTCCAACGGTAACTTTCTTATTAAGAAAGGTTATCGTTGGGAGTATGAGGATTAAAATCAGTTTTACCACTCCAGGAGTCCAATACCGAGTTAAAAAAAATTAAATTAAAAAAAATAAAAAAATTATAAACACATTTAATTTAATCTTAAAATTAATGAAAAATAAAAATTATTTAATTTTGATAAATCAGACGAGTGATACTGAGTGAGTCAGTATTGGCACCAAGACTGAGCGGTCAGTATCAGAAAAATTTAAGAAAAAATAAGGGTTCAACATACCCAATTGCCCTAGTAAGTACATAAACCTTTCTTCAGAAAGAGGTTTTGTAAACACATCGGCCAATTGGTCATCGGTTGGCACATAATCTACGTCAACCTTACCCTTTTCCACATTATCTCGAATAAAGTGATGTGTGATATCAATGTGCTTTGTTCTTGAGTGATGGACTGGATTCTCAGTGATAGCAATAGCACTCTTGTTATCACAATGAATAGGTGTCTTCTGAAAATTGAACCCATAATCCAATAGTTGATACTGCATCCATAAGAGTTGAGCACAACAACTTCCTGCAGCAACATATTCCGCTTCTGCTGTGGAAGTTGCTACTGAGTTTTGCTTCTTGTATGACCAACCAACTAGTTTACCACCAAGGAATTGACATCCTCCACTTGTACTTTTTCTATCCAACCTACAACCTGCAAAATCTGCATCTGTATACCCTTCAAGGTCAAAGTTTGAGTCTTTGGGATACCAAAGACCAATTCTAGGAGTACCTGAAAGATATCTAAAAATGCGCTTAATAGCTTTTATATGTGATTCTTTAGGATCAGCCTGATACCGAGCACACAAGCAGGTTGCAAACATGATATCAGGCCTGCTAGCTGTTAAGTAAAGTAAAGAACCAATCATACCTCGGTATGTGGATTGACATACTGGTTTACCAGTTTCATCTTTACTTATTTTATCCTGAGTACCCATAGGAGTGTGCATGGAAGATAAATTCCTAAATTTGTATTTCTTTAGCATGTCATGCACATACTTACTTTGATTTATAAAAGTGCCATCAGGCTTTTGATCAACTTGTAAACCAAGAAAGTAAGTAAGGTCACCCATCATACTCATCTGATACTGAGATGACATTATCTTAGCAAACCAGTCACACATTGACTTGTCAGTGGAGCCAAAGATAATATCATCTACATATATCTGAATAAGTAAGATGTCAGAACCTTTCCTTTTTGAAAATAATGTTTTGTCAATTTTACCTCTTATAAATTTATTTTCAATTAAGTACTCAGACAGGGCATCATACCAGGCTCTTGGAGCTTGTTTGAGCCCATATAGAGCTTTATCAAGCTTGAAAACATAATTAGGAAATTTAGGATCAACAAAACCTGGTGGTTGTTTGACATAAACTTCCTCTTGTAGTTTTCCATTGAGAAAAGCACTCTTGACATCCATCTGATAAGCTTTGAAGTTCTTGAAAGCTGCATATGCAAGATACAGCCTAATAGCTTCAATTCTTGCAACTGGTGCAAAAGTTTCATCATAATCAATGCCTTCTTTTTGCCTGTAACCCTGAGCAACCAGTCTTGCTTTATTTCTAATGACAACACCATCCTTGTCCATCTTGTTTCTGAACACCCACTTAGTACCAATAATAGTTTTACCAGCAGGAGGTGGTACTAAGTTCCAAACTTTGTTCCTTTCAAACTCTGTCAGTTCTTCTTGCATAGCTTCTACCCAGTCTTCATCTAATAAAGCTTCACCAGCTTTCTTTGGTTCCATGGTAGATAGGAAGCTTGAAAAGAAGCAAAAATTTGCAGTTGCTTGGGGTTCAAAATCTAACTTTCTTCTTGTTTGGACACCTTGTTCAATAGGACCAATAATATTAGAATGCGGATGATCTCTGTGTTCCCTTAGATTGTTTCTTAAGGGAGCATTTGAAACAAGGTCAACAATATCTTTTTGTACTGATGTGTTGTCTGCCTGATACTGAGCTGAATTCTGATCAGTATTAGACAGTTCAGGTTGCTGTTCTTCTTGATTTGGCAGATCTGAGGTGGATTCTTGAAAAGTACGGAAAGATTCACCTTCTTTATAGGTGGAGTTGTTCAGATCAATGATGGGGAACTCAGTATTGGGGTTCTCAGATATGGGAACCTCAGAATTTGATGCATTCAAGTTATGCTGAGTTCTTTCTTGATCAGTATCACTCATACCATGAGCAACATAGTATGGGTGAGACTTGGTCTGTTCAGCAATTGAGTTTTCTGGATTACATAGAATGTCTATGCCACTAATGTCTTCCATTGCTGAGGTAGAATGCTCATTCTGATCTTCATCAAAAGTGACATGAATTGATTCTACAATCATCTTAGTTGAGATGACATACACTCTGAAAGCTTTAGAGTGTGGAGAGTAGCCCATGAACACACCTTCATTTGCTTTGGGAGCAAATTTGTTGAGATTTTGTTTAGTACTGAGTACAAAACATTTACTCCCAAAGATGTGGAAATATTCCACATTAGGAACCTTGCCATTATATAACTCATAAGGAGTCTTTTGATGTCTCTGGACTATTGTAGCTCTGTTCTGAGTGAAATTTGCACAATTTACAGCTTCTGCCCAAAAGCTCAGTGCCAGTGCAGCATGGCATAACAAAGTTCTTGCAGCTTCAATTAATGTTCTATTCTTTCTTTCTACAACACCATTTTGTTGTGGTATGTAGGCTACAGAGAAGTTTTGGATGATTCCTTTTTCTTCACAGAAATCTGCTAATACTGAGTTCTTAAACTCAGTACCATGGTCACTTCTTAGTTGCTTGACCTTGTTGCCTTTCTGAAGTTCTTCTCTTTTGATAAAGGCAATGATTTCTGTGGTTGCATCTAATTTGGTCTTGAGAAAGATGACCCAAGTATATCTTGAGTATTCATCAACCAAGACTAACGTATAAATCTTTTTGGCCAATGATGGTGTGCTGATGGAGCCAAAAAGATCCATATGTATCATTGTAAGAGGTTCATTAATAGAATGATTGACCTTTGACTTGAATGAACTCTTCTTCTGCTTGGCCATTTCACATGCTGAGCGTAACTTATCTTTAGAATAAGTAATAGTGGGCAACCCTCTCACCAATTTCTTCATACTGAGCTCATTGATATTTCTGAAATTTATGTGAGAAAGTTTCTTGTGCCACAACCAGTTCAGTTCTGGCTTGAATTTAGAAAGCAGGCAAACTCGAATAGTAGGGTCTATTTCAGACAGGTTGACCACATAGACATCTTTTTCTCTTCTAGAAATGAGTACAGGTTGCCCTTTATCATTGTAGATGATTCCTGCAGTCTTCCTGAAGCGAGCTTCATTGTCATCATCACACATCTGGCTGATACTGAGCAGATTGTGTTTAAGACCCTCTACATAGGCAACTCTTTTAAAAGTTATGTTGCCTACCTTGATTACTCCATACCCTCTAGTTTTTCCAATCGAATCATCTCCAAACTTGACAGAAGGACCCTTCTCTGGTGTATAGTTTAGAAGGTACTCCATACTGCCAGTCATGTGTCTTGAGCAGCCACTATCTAAGTACCATTTTCTGTCACCCTGCACAAGACACAAAATAATGATTAGTTCTTTTTAGGAAGCCATTTTTGAATGGGACCTTTGGTAGGTGTATCACGTTAGGGGAAACCTTGGAGGTTTTCTTTGGTGATACTGACTTAGTTTCTCTCTTTTTCTTTGGTAATGAGTACCTAGGACTTGAGAGATCAGTCCAGCATTCATATCCTTTATGTCCAGTATGATGACATCTATAGCATTTTCTAGGTCTATTTCTGAACATATTTTCATAAGGAATTTTTGAAAATTGTTTGACTTTTGGTAGATCAGTATGAGTAAGTTTTGCAAACTTTTGACTTAAAACTTTGATCTGATCACCAATAGATTTTAAAATGTTATTTTTGTCATTTTTTACTGGTGTTTTAATGTTGTTTTTGACTGGTTTAGAAGGAGATGGATCTGGTGTCTTCTTTTTATTTGGTAGAGAAGTCTTTTTAATATTAGACTTCTTGTTTTTGCCACTTGAAGATCCTGTTGAAGTTGATTTCTGGTTATCATGTATTAGAATGACAACTTTAACAGGTTCTTTAGATTCTTGAGTAGTTGACTTTTCTGTTCCTGCAACCTCAGTATTAGATAGAACATTTTGGGTAGAAGTAGAAGTGGTTTTATTTTCATTATATATCTCAAAAGTGGTTGTATTAAATAATAATTCAGATGGAGGAACAACAGATGTATCATACTGCACAACTTCGAGGTCAGTATCAGGAATTTCCTTTTCAGGAAATTCAATACTGAGTTCTTGTAGTTCAGTATAACACTATGAACAGATGGAAGGACCAATTGGTTTTTCAAAAATAATTTTATCCTCATCATCAGACTCATTTTGACATCCAACTTCACAAAAAGTTTTTTCTTTAACAAACTGAATAGGGTTCATATCAGAAAATTCTTCAAATAAATCAGCAAAATTGTTTCTATTTTTTAACTGAGGATCAACACCAAGTGCACCCCTCACATTTTCTGGAAATTGTTGATTTAGACATTTATTTAATTTAATAGATGCATTTCCCCAAGATTTACACTGGTTTTCAAATTTTTCTTTTTCTAATTTGTGTAAGTGAGCTTTGTCAGCTAATCTTTGGTTAATGTCTTGTAAGTTTAAAAAATTTAATTCTAAATCTTGAAATTTTGCTAATTTATCTAAATGTTCATTATTTACCCTTTCAAGTTCAAGAATAGTTAATTTTAAAGCTTTTTCTCTTTGTACTAAAGTTTTAAGATCAACAATCATATACTCAAAAATCTTTTCCTTTTCATTCACTGTATAAGTTTGAAAGGAACTCACCTTGTACAACTGAGTGGAATCCCAATCAGTATGAACACTCATTCTCTCAACTTCTTTGATGTCCTTTTCAAAGGAGCTCTTCAAATCATCTTCAGTGAAAGCCATAAAGGCTTTGCTTTCAACTTCTTCCTCATCATCACCAAGCTCTTCATCCATCCAAGCTTCGGAGTAAAGTGCTTGATGAGGTGCTCCATTCCCTGCTGCATTCTTGCCCTTGCTCCAGTTCTTTAGCTTGACATACTTGTCTTCATATCGTTTAGCTCGGTATGCAATCTTGTCATTCTGATCAGTTTCAGTTGACTTAGTATGACAATTAGCAGCAATGTGTCCAGGCTTTCCACACCTATAGCAAAGACCTGATCTTGGGTCAGTATTGGAAGAGCTAACACCAAGCCTCTTCTTTTTCAACCGATCCAGCTTCATAGACATAAGAGCCATTTGAGTTTCAAGCTCTTCTGCCTTAGCATCAGCAAGAAAAACTTCTGGCTCTTCAGGCTCAATCACAGTATATGCCTGTTGCAAAACTAGAGCCATGCCAGTGGAAGATTTGTCAGTTTTCTTCCAGTTGATCAGTCTTGCAGCATTATTCTCCTCATGATTCAACATTAGACCATACAAAGTTTGAAGAGTGTATGACTCAATGTTGTTAGCAACATTGACAGAATTTTTCATATCAAGAAACTGTTGAGGAAGACTATCCAGGAACGTTTGAACAAGTTCTCCTTCATCCTTCACAATGCCTACACTGATTAGATCATGGGTAACAGTATCAAACCTGTTATAGAGAGTGGTGATGTCTTCATTAGGACTTGAGAAGAAGTTTTCATACTTTCTCTCATGTTGCTTTTTCTTTGCAACTTCACCTTAGGTGTGCCTTCATAGGTGACTGATAGGCTATCCCACATAGCCTTTGCTATTGGCAATTTCATAATTGCATTCAATATTTCTTTGGTAACAACATTACCAATCACCCCTTTTTCTCTTGAGTCTAAACTGTACAACTGACGGTCAGTATCAGTCCATGTGTGCTTCAGTTTAGGAACACATTGGTTCTTGTGCTCTCAGGAGCATCATCAGTAGCAGCAATGGGTTCCACAGTTTGTGGAATGATGGGACCATCATTCAGCACAGTGAGCATCTCATGATGAATAGATTCAAGATACCACTGAGCTTTTAGCTTCCATTGATGGAAGTCTTTGCCATCAAAGATGGGTACTCCCTTTCCAGACATAACTGGTGCAACAATTGTAGACATTTTGGATTTTTGAGTTTGGGAGGGATAGATATAGGGAATGGCTGCCAGGGTAATAGATCGACTAAATAAGAATTTATTTAGCCTGCTCTGATACCAGTTGTTAGGTCACAACACCCTGGTTTTATAAGTTAATTGATTAGATTAATATACTTAGGACAATTAAAGTGTATAACACAGTATTAGAGTCAATGTATAAATCCACTAAGTGTGGCTTGTTGCGGAATAACAAGACCACTGATCAATTATAAAGCTATCAAAGTGAATACGTAAATTGGTAAGTTCTCCTTTGCAAGATGATCTCTATTTATAATGATATAGAGATCTTACATAATGGGCAAAGGAGTAACCGAAGGACTAAACTAGGGAAATGACTAAGATCAAGGGATTTGATCTTAGTCCATTACAAAACTGACTGTAACTCAGTCCTTCTACTCAGTATTGGATTTCCAATACTGAGTGTTGATACTGAGTGGCCAATACTAGCCAAACTCAGTATAACTCCTAAACTTAACATATTAATTCTACTATTTATTCTATGCTAGTCTAGGTTGTTTTGTTATCTTAAGATTCCAAAGGGGTAAGGCATTTTGCCTTAACACAATCGTTTATTGCAGGAGGAGATGGAAAGTGATGATGACCGGCATGAGATGGTGATGATCCCACGAGCACCAAGTTTTTATAATTCAGTATTTTTTGGATTCGGTAAAAACAATTTTTATTTTGTTTTTTGAATAATCATTTTTATTTTATGTTAAAACAAAGTTTTTGGTTTTAACCAATTTGAATCCATGGTAGAATTATATTGTGTTATATGTGCATGTGTGACAATTACACTAGTCAAAGTTTATGACTAGATTGTAAGTCAAGTTTTTGATTTACTTAATATTTCATGTTTTATACTTGTTTGATTGTTGTATGAATAAATAATGTCTTAAAAGCTCAAGGTACTTAGATACTAGAAAATAGAAGTTCTTCTAATACAAGTATTTAAGAGTTTTATGGAAGCATAAGGTTCAAAAGTTATTGAACTTAGTTAAAACATCTTAAGTAATAGTCATTACTTATGATAGTACGTTTTAAAGTATTAACATTAATATTGCATGATTATATTGGATATATTCAAGATGAACTTTAAGAGTATTATTACAAGTGTCTCATACTATAATAAATGATTTAATCAAGTCATACTTCCCTAACAAGGAAAGTTGGATATTCGTAAAATCCAAGTAATGACTTAGAGATTAAATAAACTCTCAAAAAGGTCAAGCTATATTAAAACATTTAAGAACTAAATGTATTAAACGCAAGTGTTTCATACTTGTAATTAATACATTATTTAATCAAATCATAATTCCCTAATAGGAATAATGGATATTCAAGAAATCCAAAAAATGGTTTTGGCATTAAATGAAGTTCTTAAAAGAATACCAAAGTGTTTAAGAATTGAACGTATCATCTCAAGTGTTTTATACTTGTTAGATACAATAATCAATAAAAGTCATAATTCCCTAAATAGGAATATTGGATATTCGCAAATCCAAAGGATGATCTTAATTATTGATGGAATTCTTAAAAGATTAAACTACAAGTTATTAACTTGGTCAAAGTAGTAGTTTAAATTCATGCTTAAATTCCAAAAAAGGTAGTGGGAGCTATGACTAACCTAATTCATTAAAGACATTAATGAATTTAGTAAGTTAGTAAGACATTAACAACAAGGAATTTACCAAGTCGTTAGCCAAAGAGTTAAGAGAAATAAATGATCATTGATTAGATTATTGCAAGCCTAATAGCGTGGTCACGAGTCTTGTGATTAATCATGGCAAATCTAATAGGATGTTCACATTCCAGTGAACAAGTTAATCATTTAAGGGAATTTCTTTAACTAGTAAAAGTATCTACAAATCAAGTCGCTAAAAGAGATTTAGTTACAAGGGAAGTTTTATATATTCAAGAAACTAAAGGAGTAATTTTCCAATCCTCCTATGTTTACAGAATCACGTAAAAAGGGCAAGACTAGAATATGTTCTAATGTTGCATGAACAATATCTAGCAAAGAAAAAAGTAACAGTATTCTTAAAATACTCGTCTTATGTCTTTAGTTTAATAGAAATGACTAAATTGTAACTAGTGATAAAAGTTACAATTAAGAGTCATTGAGCAATCAACACAAACACAAAGAATAAGTAATGATCCAGTAATAATTCGGTATCTTTGTCCAGTGAGGAATAATACATGAGTTAGTATCATTGTTATTCAGACTTTGTATGTTTTACAATATCCATGAATAAAAGTCTCTTTATTCAAAAAGATATAAATCCGTGACTACTCGTCTTGGTGGGAACCTTGATGGGAAGATAATGTCATCGCGGTATTTGGTGGTAGATTCGAAGTTCTTCGAAGATAGCTACACGAGTTTTGTGTAAACCAAATATCGGTGATATTATGTTGGAGATCGACGAATATTGGATTGACCACCGTGATAATACTTCGTGGTTGAAAAGTTCAAAAGTATTATTCATTAGGATTGTCCTTAAGCCTGAGGTATTTGGTTTGGGATACAATGACTAATGTACTTTGGTTCGTCTTAGACAAGCCTAAAATATGGTTGTCATACGAGGCCTTACTGGGTACAGAGGAAGTTGTATTTTAAATTGAAATATAACAAGATGGTAATTGCACCTCCTTTTTAGGAGAGATATTTATGGGTCCGTTGACATGATAAAATACTGACAAGTGCATGGCCATGCCCAAACGAACTGATTTGTTCTTTGTCGTTTATCACAACAGTTTAAATCAAGAAGTCAAGAAATGATTTCGAATACAGGAGTTGATAATTTCTACCATGCTCGTATTCGTTATCACAAATATCGTGCTGCAAGGGATGAAACTAACAACGTTACCCAAGAAGTGAAGACAGAGTGTTCTTTACTAGGAGACGCTATTAAAGAATTTTTCGATACTATACCAGGGTTACATAAGCTGTTTTTATGGGGTTGGTTACCTACATGCCCATCTAGAAGGCCACTGTAGCTCGTGTCATTAAGATAAAGGTTACGAACTTGCACAAATGCGAGTCTGTTGGAATTATGTGCACAGTTAGTCAACCTATGATGATACATCCATGCCTACGAAACGCTTAAGGGTCACACCGATTAGTGCATGTAATACGAGCAAGATATGCAATGATACTACGAAGAGGAATGATTCATAATAGTCATTATGAATCAGTTAAGTATTAAGTTAAGTTTAACTTATTACTAGATTAGTTTAACTAACTAACTAATACAAGTATGTGTATATACATTAGTTGAGTAAATATACAACGTGTTAATTGAAGATTATCCATGATATGATTTAAAGCTATTAAATCATATAGTGATTGGATAATATTATTGTCTAATTAATTGTTAAAGGTATAAAACACAAGTATATATATTTCGTGTATATGGGTACCGAAATATATAAGTGTATAATACTAAGACATTTGATAATTAAGTGTGACAATAATAACTAGTAAAACTATAAGGGATGGAAGTGTAAAAGGAAAGTTTAATTAAAGATCTAATCTTAATTAAACTAAAAGGGTTCTAAGCGTAACTTATTTATGTATAAATAAGAGGCTTAGGGTAACCCTAAAACCCCTTGAACATCACACGCATACTTCTTCCCTCCACCCCCTTCGATTGGGCGAACTCACACACAAGAACACAAGCTTCTATTCTTCGTGTTCTTCGTTCGTTCTTCATGTTCTTCGCGTTTCGAAGAACAAGTTCATTGCTTAGATCAACTAGAAGGTCGCTCGATTTGTTCATCATCAGTGGACTATCTTAAGCAAGCAATAAGGTATGTTTTGGGAAAACCTTTTCTCCCTTCTCCCCTCTTGGACAAATTCGACCAAAGAACCCTAGGGTTCTTTGGTTGATGGTCGAACGAACCACACAAGCATTGTGTGTGTTCGAGTTCTTCGTACAAGGTTTCTTTCTTGTTAATCTAATCTAGATTTCCAACATCCCAATCCTTTAGGGTTTAAGGATTAGGTTTAATCCCAGTTCCGCTTTTAGGGATTAAATCAGCTAGTTGGTTTTAACCGTCAAGAACACCTTCATGTTCTTACCAGTATGGTCGAACCAAGAATACTAGGAGGTTGACCCAAGTGGTCGATCAGTGTTATGAAACCCTTCATCTTGTAGGTGACGGTAAAACACAACGAGTAGGCATTGATAGTGGTGATACATTTAGTCCGGTTGTCAAACCGGCCACCATTCTGACCGTCCTCAGCCTTGCATTATCTAAAGGATGGCCTATCAGACAACTCGATGTTAAAAATGCATTTCTTCATGGGAAATTAAATGAAACCGTATACATGCACCAACCGATTGGTTTTCGTGATCCCGCTCATCCGGATTATGCTTGTTTACTCAAGAAATCACTATATGGGTTAAAACAAGCTCCTCGAGCATGGTACAACCGATTTGCTACTTATGCATCCACTTTTGGATTTAATCATAGCATCTTGGATAATTTCTTGTTTATTTTCTAAACAAGGACAACACATGGTATATTTTCTTTTGTATGTTGATGACATTCTGACAGCATCATCGGATCAACTTCTCAACAAAAGTATCACCTCTCTTGGGTCGGAATTTGCTATGACCGACTTAGGCAAATTGACCTCATTTCTTAGGATTTCGGTCACACATCACCCGTGCTCTTTATTATTGTCCCAATCCACTTATACGTCAGATATTATTGCCCAAGCCGGTATGACAGCATGTCGACCTTCAGCCACTCTGGTTGATACGAAACCGAAACTCAGTGCCTCTACAAATCACTTTTCTCGGATCCCACAATATATCGAAGTCTAGCCGGTGCCCTCCAATACCTCACGTTTACCCGGCCCGATATATCATATGCGGTCTAACAAGTGTGCTTATTCATGCACTATCCGAGAGACATTCAGATGGCAACCCTTAAACGCATCATACGGTATATACATGGGACTTTACACTATGGTTTACATTTATGTAAGTCCCCTACTACCACTCTCCGGGCATATACAGATGCGGATTGGGGAGGTTTTCCCGATACTAGGCGCTCCACCTCGGGCAATTACGTGTACCTTGGGGAAAACTTAATATCCTGGTCCGCTAAACGTCAGCCAACCCTCTCTAGCTCAAGTGCCGAGGCCGAATACCGCGGTGTCTCAAATGTTGTAGACGATTCTTGTTGGCTTCAGAACTTATTACTTGAGCTTCATTGTCCTATTCAAAAGGCAACCATCGTATACTGTGACAAAGTTAGTGCTATTTATTTATCAGGGAATCCGGTACAACATCAATGCACTAAACATATCGAGATGGATATTCATTTTGTTCGTAAAAAAGTCGCCCGCGGTCTTGTTCGTGTTTTACATGTTCCATCCCGCTATCAAATTGCCGACATCTTCACCAAAAGCCTACCCCTCGTTCTTTTTGAAGATTTTCGTAACAGTCGTAATGTTCAACTTCATCCCGCTTCGACTGTGGGGGAGTATTAGAATATATGGTTATGAGTATTAAATATATTGTCATTATTATATCAGAATTAGAATATATGGTCAATATTGTATAAATGGTAGGTGATTAGTGTTAGGCAATAATCATGGTAATCTTTGTATATTTATAGTAATAGAGTGTAAATGAGAAAGGCACCCAAATCAATTTCTTTCAATATCATTCACCACAACTTTATTTTGAACGTTATTTAACTCGTTGCTTAGCTCTCACAAATGTAAATCATAAATATCAACCACTAATTATATATAAGAAATATACGTATAATTACATGAAATAATTTTTCCAACAAAAGTGATATATAATTCAACTATAAAGTCGTTTTTATCAAACGATTCGTCGTTGTCACTTATCTAATTATATTGTAGTCAAAAGAGTTAATTTTGTCAATTATTCTATTTACTTTTTGTTGAGTGCAAGTATGTATTTTGAATGTCAAAATAGTTAACCATATTTTTTTTTCCGTTTACAGTCAATTAAATGTCAAATCTTAAACAACTACTCCATCCGTCCCAATTTTATTGTCCACATTTCCTTTTTGGGTTGACCCAAAATTATTGTCAACTTGAAATTTCACCAATCAAATAATAATTAAGTGATAAAGGTGGAATTTTATTGGTTAGACAATGTAATAAATACATTTTTCTTAAACTGTGTGATTTTTGTCTGTGGACAATATTTTTGGGACGGAGAGAGGATTTATTTTTAAATTCCATTCAGTCATATTACCACTAACCTCGTTACCGCCCGCCACCAGCATCTTCTTCATTTATCTATTTACTGATACATAGCATGGTTACCCTATTATTGTTAGAAAAAATGTGTAACCGAACAACTTTTGCTCACCGTAATATGTAATTATATATGATATCCGCCACCGCTTTACGCGGGTAACCTTTTAGTCATACCAAAAAGTGGACCGTGTAAGCATCTATCAACTAATTTTGGTGACGAAAACATTGAAAATATAAATCGGTTGATATTCACTAAGTTGCAATCAAGTTCATCCACAGTGACATACCACACATCTCTACTCAAAACCTAACCGGAATAATAATGTAAACAACGCCAACAAACAACCGCAAAATAACCCTAGGTAACCTTAACCGCCAAAACCGTGCTTCGAGTTACAGAGTTGACCATATTTGCTTCAAGTTACAAGAGGAGAAACACAAAACTGAAGATGATTTGATTGAAGATGATAATGTTGAGACTGAACTACCACAAGTTACAGAGTTGACCAAATTAGAAGGTGTTGGCATGCCTTCTGATGATCATAGAAATAGCAATCAATCCATTTTATGCTTGATAGATGAAGATTTTAAGTAGAAACTTGGTGAAGAAACAAGGGCTTTTAGATAGAGAAACAAGAGAGAAGGAGGAGAGAACTTTCAATGTATGTTTTGATTAATTGTGTGAAAGTTACAATTAGTGAATAAGATTGAACTATTTATACTATAACACTTATTGTCTAGCTTAACACTAATGGCTAGTTAACACTTATACAATGTGACATAACTAGCCCCTAGACTATTGAATACAATACAAATAAGTCCTAACAATCTCCCCATTTGTATCAATAGTCTTGGTAGCATATCTTTGAACTCTTCTTCGTTTGTAAAGCTGGAACTCAGTGATAAACCGTTGTGCAATTATGTTGAAGAATCAGCTTCAGCTTTTGTTGATTGGTGATAACCATACTTTTAGTTGGCTTTTCAACCAATAGAAAGTATTCCAGAAGACTTCAAGCAAATCGACGAAATGTAGACCCATAGATTGAGCAGTTAGCAGCGGAAGTCTTTTCTTGAAGTTGTGGCTTTGTCAATTTGTTGATGATCCTTGGTTCATAATATTTGTTGAAGTCATAGAAGTGCGGTATTTTGATTGTTTTGGATTTTCTGACCGTTGTTGATAATGTTGGAGTACGGTCTTAAAATCCGTTATCTGATGTATTGACTGTTGTTGATAAGAATGGAGTACAGTCATTAGATCCTCTATCTGACATAATGACTGTTGTTGATAAGAATGGAGTACAGTCGTCAGATCTTCGCACAAGAAAGTATCAGGGTAACCCAGGATCACATAGATTGCCTGTTAGCTTGACAGTTACAGAAACTGTGTGACCTACGTTCAGTGTTGGCTTTGATGTTAGCACTGGTAGGATTTCCATTCAATCATCGTGGAATACCAATATATTTTGGTATCACTATGAATGTTCCGGCAATATCACAAGGATATGCTTGGTGGAAAGCCTATGTCCTAGAGAAATTTAATTCGGTTCTAGACTCTATTTGTGGACAAACAAAGGCGAGGACTGGAGGTGGGTCCTCTTTTTCAATATCAACAATCTCCAAATGAGATGTCGATAGTGTACATGGTTATCTCCGTGATTTTGAAACAAGTACTTTTTGTACTTGAGTGGTCGGTGGGGTTGTGCATTGCATCACTGGGTCCATGACGACTTTATCAGAAAGCAATATATGCAGTCTGATAGAGATGTGTCTACCTGGATTTTGATCGGTTTAGGGAGGGTTTTTCGTTTTCTTTAACCCTTTCACACACACTCCTCACTCAAACTCTCTTTTTCATTTTCAACCACACCCTCGTTTTATTTTTACCATGTGATAAGCTGATTTGCACCCCATACTTCATACCCCCTCTTAATGTTTACATCAGCGCACCCCAATCAAAATCCCACGATACTTGATTCTGCTCACCTAGACCTAGCGACCCTTACTTTTTAGTTCCTATATTGTAGGTGGCTCCGGGGAAGATCATGCTGGATATAGCAGATCATAGGAGTAATTTGAGAGGGGTCTATTACGCTCATGTGCATTTTAATCAGCTTTTTAAAAATGTTGCATTATAGGAGGTTCACATGGATTTTTCATCGGAATTTTATGTGTTTCCGGTATAAGTTGTTGCCTGAATGATTGTTGATTTTAAGGCACAACAACTTGTTCTTTTTGGGTAACACCGGACTCACATAGAGTATCCGTTAGCACACGGTATGAATCCGTAGTCGTTTGCACAACCATTGATTCCAATGTGTGACCTGTGTTTAGAGTTGGCGTGATTTTAGCTCTAGCAGGATTTCCACTCGATCCTCGTGAAACATCAGATTGTGATGCCACTACGAGTGTTCCGATGGATTCACGGAGATCCATTTTTGTAGTGCAAGTGTCCTATATTGGAAGATCTTGAGGGTGAGAACTAGACACACTGTGCATACAAAGAGACTTAACCCGGGGCATGAGGTTATTATGTTTCAATACCGACAAACTCCGAATGAGTAGTCAGTAGATTTTGTCCTACGTCCCCTAACGAATTGAAACAAATTCCCGTTGAGAGGAATTTGAGTGGTTGGTGGTGGCGTGCAATTGCTTTACTGGGCCAGTAAAGTCTAGTGAAACATTTAACGTATGGATGATCACCTATATCTATGGCTGCCCAGTTTGTTGACGGTTTGGATGCACTCAAAGGTGTGTTTTCTTAGAATTATCATGTTTTCACATCACCTTGTACTCACCTATTGATATACCCTAGACTTATACCCTCACATTTACCAGTTGGCAGAAATATTTCCCTGGGAAGGTAAGGCCGAATCTGGCAAAGATTTTTCGTTTGTTTATTCATATTGGGTATTTTTGTTTTGATTTATCTGAATTTTCTCCCCCTAGAAATAATAATTCTCCCCTAGTATTAATATTTCTCCCCCTCGACAAACAAAGGTATGAAAAAGTTGAGAGATTTGAGGACATACCTTGAACATCGTAAGAGGGTTGAAGGAGAGTGTTTGCGGTGAAGATTGATTGAGCATTATGCTTTATTATGATGATTGGGTTCTGAATCTGTTTTGATCAGAAGCCATCTTCCATTGAGAACCGGGTTTCAAGCTAAGGTACTTGAAAGTCATTCTGATGAAGCTCGAGTTATACACTAACTTGTGTATAAGTCATTTAATGTTAATGAAATTTTAGATATATATATATATATATATATATATATATATATATATATATAAGATAAAATTAAAATTAAAGTGAAATAAAGAATTAGAGAAAGATCCCTGGTCGAGAACAATGAAGAACTCGAGTCGGAAAGAAAATCGGGCATGGTAACTGTTCCCAAATATTCATCATGAAAGTTGGATAGATGAGATATGTTTCCAGTGATGTGCCTTGAGCAGCCCAAGTCAAGGTACCTCAGATTCTACATAAAACAATTAAAACATGTTTGGTACCCAATACTGTAAGGGTCCTGAACGATTAGTGACAAATGTTTTATGTAGAATTATTTTATGATGAAATTACAGCTTTGGAGAACTGCAGGGAGGCAGTTCAGAGGTTGTGGATTTGATGACCCATTTTGATGATCTTTCAGAGGATTGAACAATCCAATGAGATTTTTCATTTTTAATCCAATTGTTCTTCACAAATGTTGACAATTTTGTAGATGTTTCGTTGTCGCATTTTGAGGAACCTGAAGATTTAGGCTTAGGTGCGGAATTTCCTCGAAAAGATTTGCGACGAGAGGACGAGTGGGTATCAGAGGTTGGTGGGTTTTTGGAAAAATATTTCGGTTGTTTGGAAACCAGAGATGATGAAATCTTTTGATTTGATTTTGCTGGTTTAGTGACGTATGATTTGCATTGATATGGATAACACGTTTTGCATGTGTTTATAATTTTACCAGATTTATGAAATACTTTGTTCTTATATCTACTGAAGGTGCATCTAGTCTAACAAAAAATCGTTTATCATTTTGAGTAATCAGTTTTAACATACACATCACCAAAATCAGGAGAGTATCTGATAGGACGATAAACTATAGAATCATAATCAGTCCTAAAAGCCGTTGCAAGAGTTTTCACATGATTAGAGTTATTACATTTATTTTGAACAGAAAAAGAAGAAACTACAGACGTAAGAGGACTAGACTTCTTAAGCAGGTTAGGCTTCTTAAGCATACTAGGTACAGTCTGAATAGACTTCTTGGACTGCTTGGCTCTTGTGACTCCATTGGGCTTCTTGAACAGCTCACTCTGAGACTCTAATTTACTATTGGGAGCATTTAAGACAGGTGAAATTGAGTTTCTCCTCAAGATGATTGGTACTAGATTAACAGGTGCCGGTCCTATTAATGAAGGTTTATAATTTTGAAAAACATTTTTATCAGTTCTAGGTTTCAATTCTAAAATCATGTCCTCTAATTTGTGTATCTATGTTTGAAGATCTTCCTTTTCTTTATTAAAAGCTTTGTGGGTTTCATCAATTTCAGATTCAAGTTGGACAATTTTCTTTTCTAAAATCAATAGTGGGACATAAAGTTTGGGTTTGATGGTTTGTTTTAAAACTTCATTATCTGGAATGGAAAATTCTGCTGGTGTGATGATTGGGAAATATTCCTTTTCTCTGTTGAACTTTTCAGTTTCTGCTTCTTCATCTGGCATATGAAGGAAACTTTGCCAGATTCCCAAGTTCATGTAGTCGTAGTTGTACAATGTAGGAAGAACATCAGCAGCTTTTTCCAGATAACGAGGATTCTCTGCTCCGAGACCTGCTTTTGATTTGTAGGATCTGAACTCTTTTGGTTCATTGAACTTGATTGTTTGTTCTGTATGACCGACTTTTACAATCGTCAGCTCTAGTTTTTTGATGTGTTCTTCGACATTTTCCTTTTTGAGTGTGAGGCTGTGTATATGGATGATTGGTCATCGATTTCCTTTTTAAATGTTTTGGTAACTTATTTAATTTGTTCATTTAATTTTTGAATTTCGATGTCAGCCGTCTTCAACTGATCTTGGTAGTCTTTCATCTTGATGTATGCGGCCTTTATCCATGTTTGCTCTCTATGTAATTGAATCGCCAAGTCATTGAGTAGCTTCTAGGAGTCGTCGTTCTCACTTGACACCATTTTCATGTTCTTAAGGTTTGATATTTCAAAAAAAAATTCATTGATTATTTTATTTAATCGATTAACCTCACTGGTGTGAGCAACATGAAATGATGACAACTGTTGTTGTAACTCTTGTGTTTTTTGATGAGAAGTGTTATTTTGATTGACTTGAGGAACAAGTGTTTCAAGTTGACCGACTTTTACAATCGTCAGCTCTAGTTTTTTGATGTGTTCTTCGACATTTTCCTTTTTGAGTGTGAGGCTGTGTATATGGATGATTGGTCATCGATTTCCTTTTTAAATGTTTTGGTAACTTATTTAATTTGTTCATTTAATTTTTGAATTTCGATGTCAGCCGTCTTCAACTGATCTTGGTAGTCTTTCATCTTGATGTATGCGGCCTTTATCCATGTTTGCTCTCTATGTAATTGAATCGCCAAGTCATTGAGTAGCTTCTAGGAGTCGTCGTTCTCACTTGACACCATTTTCATGTTCTTAAGGTTTGATATTTCAAAAAAAAATTCATTGATTATTTTATTTAATCGATTAACCTCACTGGTGTGAGCAACATGAAATGATGACAACTGTTGTTGTAACTCTTGTGTTTTTTGATGAGAAGTGTTATTTTGATTGACTTGAGGAACAAGTGTTTCAAGTTGACGACGAAACGTCGCATTTTCTGCTTTTAAGTTAATGATTTGAGCATCGGAAGTATTATTTGTGTTTACTTGTTGTTGTAAACTTTCTTGTAATGCAAATATTTTAACTTGAAAAAAAGATTGTGACGTAGACAGCTGATTTTGTAATTCCTTATTTATTTGTTCAAAAGTTTGCATTTGTGTTAATTGAAGAGAAGACTTAAATCATTTAAAAGTTATGCTTTTTCAGATTCTAAAACAGTAATTTGTTTTGTCAACTCAGATTTCTCATCAATTTTAAGTAAAAGATTTTCATTAAACAAGGAATTTTCTGATTCATCAGTGTCTGAGTCAGATAGAAAAGAATCAAAGGAAGAAGAGTGTACCTCATTTTCATCATTTTGTGGAACAGCCAGCTCATCCCTCAGTTCAGTGAGATTATCAGAATTTGATAAAAAAATATTGATTATCTCAATTTCCTTGTTGTCTTCTTCATTGAATCTGTCAGAATCCTCTGCATTTGCTCTTGCCATTTTTGCGATTAGTAGGTTGATTGAGTTTTCGGGTTGATAAGTAGAAAATCTCGTGATAACCAGGTTCTCGGGTTTGAGTTGAAGTTCTCGGGTTTGGATTTAAACTTCCCGGGTTTCAAACTGTGAAATTTTCAAATATGGTTGGTTTTTAAAATTTTTTGAGGAGAAATGTGTTGAATTTTGTCACCCTTTAAACAAATTAATTTGAGTTTGAAAAATAATTTTTGACTTTTAATAATAACGCTCAATAAATTCGTTGTAGCAAAAAAAATATATTCAAAATAATGCGTTTCATGACACTTTTGTCAACCACAAATTTAAATTTCAATTCGAGTTGGGCTTACAAATCTAAATTTCAAGCTAAGAAATAAGTCAACATATTTGAGCTTAATAAATTTCAAGCTAATAAATTTCAATTCGAGTTGCGTTTCTTACACTTTTGAGTGACACTTTTTAAATGTTAGGTTATTTGAGCTTAATAAAATTTGGTTTTTAAATGAACGGCAAGTTTTAATAAAATTTGGTTTTGAAATTTCAATTCAAGCGAAATGGGCTGAGATAGTATATGGGCTGAAATAAATATTGGGCCGAGATCGAGATAGAGACTTAATTGAGTTTGGGCTGACAAAATGGGTATTGGACAAGAGCCGAGAACAACAATTTCTCACAAAAATTGAATTTGGGCTGACCAAAACTTAAAAGTCGAGAAGCTGATTTTAATCTGGATTGATATTGATTTGAATTGGGTCGAAATTAGGTTTGGCCTTGAAAAAAAACTGATTTGGGCCAAAACTCTTTGGGCTGGTATTGTATTTGACGAGAACTACAGAGCGAAGGCGAGACCAAGATCAAGTTGAGAGTTGCAGGCCGAGAACTGCGAGGTCGAGTTTGGAATTGAATTGATGACTGAAATTGATGTTGAATCAAGAGCAATCAGAAAACAAAATCAATTGTAGGTTGAGATTGAGTCAAAGTTTGAAGTTTCATTTAAGATCTCGAGTCGAAGATCTTCAATTTTTGTTCGAGTCCGAGTGGAAGCCGAAGCCGGGATGCTTGAATTTGAGCCGAAGTCGGGAACAGCCGAAGTCGGGAAGAATCAAAGTTCTCGTGTCGAATTGTTTGAGCCGAGATATTTGACGGAATCAATTGGAGCCGAGAACTGCCATCGAGCCGAGATCGTTCATCATCTTCGTAACGAACGTAAGCTTCAAAAACACCAAATTTTGATCATAGATTCTTCAATTCTAAACCAAAATCAATGATTTAAATCCCAAAACGTTAGAAATCACTTTTCTAACAGTTTGATGCAATAATATTCCTCAAAACGTTACAAATCCGACTTCGATTTTGATTTTATAGTCAAATTTTTGAGTTTTTAAGTTTTTCACAAAAATCATCAAATTGAGATCAATACTTGATGGATTGCAACGAAATTTGATTCCAAAGTGCTTAGAATCAAAGATGGAATGCAATTATCCAATAAAATCATTGATTTCTAACAAAAATTTTGACATAAAAAATTCACATCCCTTTTTCTAAAATTTCAAAAATCTTCAAATATGGATCAATTGAGCACGAATTTGGATCTATTCCAAGTAAATTGTGCTCTGATACCGATTGATGATCATAGAAATAACAATCAATCCATTTTATGCTTGATAGATGGAGATTTTAGGTAGAAACTTGGTGAAGAAGCAAGGGCTTTTATAAAGAGAGAAACAAGAGAGAAGGATGAGAGAACTTTCAATGTATGTTTTGATTAATTGTGTGAAAGTTACAATCAGTGAATAAGATTAAACTATTAATACTCTAACACTAATTGTCTAGCTAGTTAACACTTATACAATGTGACATAACTAGCTCCCTAGACTATTGAATACAATACAAATAAGTTCTAACACCTTCAAAAGATATTGGACATTCTTTGAAATAATTAGAATTCTATGAAATATTTGGATGTAAATTTATCATAATAATAAATTTTTAAAATGGTTCAGAAAAGTTGTAGTCATAGAGTTTCAAGCTCTAAACGCCCTTTTAAATATATATCAAATGGTTTAAAAAAAATGCATCTACTATTAATCCTTCAAACACTGATACTGTGGAGATAAATGGGCATGTTTTAGTAAAGATAAATCACGACCCCAATTAAGCATGCATATTTAAGGCATAAATAAATAAATAATTATAAAAAATGAAGGCAGTATGTTGTGCCACAAGAAAAACTACACCACACTGTGAAAAACAAACCTCTAAATTTTCTTATTATCCAGATAATAAAGTTTCTAAACAGATGAAATGCAAGCAAAGGGTTAAACACTATGAATTCAGTTTATATTAATAATTGTATTTTCATATAGTTACCTACTTTATAAGCATGTATATTGTAAAAGAAATATTCATTTTATGAGTAAAGAATAACGTAAGAATATTTAATAGGAAACAATATAAATTTTCATATTTTTTTTGAGCTACCACAAAATTTGAGGTTATTTTATTTCTAGAATGAGATGATTTTCAATTATTAAATGTAATCATTTACAAAGTTACTTAAAATGTGTGCATAAAACAGGTGAATATTAAACCATCAATTGGAATGAAGAAAATGTTTTATACGAAGTATATTTAAATTATTATAGATTTTGATAAAGAACAACTTTATAGCAATTTTTAAGGGTGATTTTGGGTACGTTAAAAATACAGTACATCAACCTCAAATTTTTTAATAAACAACACATGTAACCATAAAATACCATCATATTATGCACGTTCTTACCTTTTAACGAAAACTTTAAAAGTTTTCATTATCAAACTCTATTAACTATTACAATTTTATTAAAGAGAGGAGCCATTATATCATTTTACATTATTCCTTACGAGTTTTAACAGGAACAGTGTATCATCTTTATAATTGAATTAATTTAATATATGATGTTAAACACTTAGAGAGCATTTCAACATGCTTTATTTTATATAAAAATGAAGAGGTAATAGTCTAACATTTTTGCGAAGAGAATATAATATTGCTTTTTATTAAATATTTTACTCATTTGATCAATATAAGTGTTCAAATTAAAAGATGATATTATAAAAGAAAATTAGTACATTTTACATATTAATAACTTTTATAATTATGGATGATTAGTTAATACTGCAAGATTTAGTAAAAAGCAATACAAATTCTCTTGCTTGAAAATGTGATCACGATTAAATATTCTTATTCGTTTAATCAGGTTTTTCGGTTGCAGGTGCTAGGAAGATTATAGACAATCGGGTTTTTCGGTTGCAGGTGCTAGGTGTAGGAGCTAATACCAATTTTCATTAATAAAATACAATTACAATAAGGGAAATTGACGAATACGTTTACAAAAGATTGAAACAAACTAAATAAAACAAATAAGTACAAGGTTTTGGTTGAGTCTCGTGAAATTCACGATCCCCTTAAAATAGATTCGTTGTCTATTTCCCAGGGTAAAACAACCGAGTAGTTTTACACTACCGGATATAATCCAAGCCAGAACACTAACCAAGTTTAGAGTGTTTTCTTTAAAAGAAAGCTGTGAAAGAAGAAGTAGGTGTAGAAGGTGTGTTTACAAATGAGACCCAAGGTCTCCTTTTATAGTGTATAATGAAGACTAATGTTAACTCAAAACATTAAATGCATTCATTATCATTAAACAAGAAATCAAAATAGTAATCTGCACTAATTGCAGAATTTTCGTAACTGTTCTGCTCAGTCCTTCTGGTCAGTCCAGGAACTCAGTCCGAGAACTCAGTCCGAGAACTCAGTATCAGAAGTCAGTATACGAACTCAGTATTGGAAGTCAGTGCAGCAGCTCAGTATCAGACTGATGCTGCGCAGGTCAGTATCAGACTGCTGCTGCGCAGGTCAGTATCAGACTGCTGCTGCGCAGGTCAGTATTGGAAGTCAGTATCAGACATCTGCTGCGCAGATCAGTACTGCAGGTCAGTATGAGACTGCCTGCTGCGCAGGTCAGTATCAGACTGATACTGCGTAGGTCAGTATCAGACTGCAGCTCAGTACGCGTCGAACACTCAGTGCGAGGAGGTCGGTATTGATCGGTTCAGTACTGAGGTGGTCAGTATGAAAAAATCAGTACTGAGGAGGTCAGTACGAGACAACTGCAGTGTCGATGAGGTGCAAAAATTGACCCGCACGAGCCCGGAATTTCGGAGCTGCATTCGTGCCCGCAGGTCGCTCGGGCGTACACGAGTTCAAGCCATTTCGGGCAACTCAGTCCAAATTATTTGCACCCCCCCCCCCCCGCGCGTAGGCGTGCGGGTAAAACCCATGTATAAGGATTTAATCTTCCATACAACTTCCAACCTGATAAACCAACAAATGGTTTCATCTTTTTCCTATGTGGGATACTCTCCCACATCCCCCACTTCCAAGACTTCTTGTATCAAACACCCTACTTTGAGAGTCGATATCTCATTCACCACAACTCGACTTTGGACACGCTATATACCGTTGCGTAGCTCTCATATAGGAGAACACATAGCTACCAACCAATAACTATATATAACACATATATATATAATTATATAGGTCCAAAGTTGGTGAAAAATCATTTTATCACAACTTTTTCCAACAATCCCCCACATGAATAGAGATCGATTGAAAACACCACAAACCATCGATAAATGTTTAACAGTCAAGTCTTGCAAAGGATGGGTAGGTGTTAGCCTTTGAACCCTCCCTTGAGAAGCACACTTAGTCTCCTAGCAGTCAGTAGACGCGATGTCCTTGAACTGAGTCCGCCTTTTGTGTAGACGACGGTATACATTCTCACAAGACCCTCCCTAACTTGTTCATATCCTCTTATCGTGCCCGTCTTGGTCATGGACACTGCCTGGTTCTGCGAGAGCTACTAAGAATTGTGCCCAACAATTCCATTCGAAGCGACCCCACTTCTCCCTCACATAGGTGATTCTCTACAAGGAATCATTAAAAGCCATAGTGCTTATCCTCATTGTCACTGAACTAGGAATGGACTAGGAAGTAGTACAATGTACTCCCTTTAAGAATGTATGGAGGAATTCCGTTACCCCCACAGTGACATCCCTTCGTTTATACAATTAGGTTGTCCTATTGAACCTAGATCTTGGGATCTCCAGTCAACTAGGTTAGGTTTCCTTCGCATAAACTTTTATTCCAAGGGCTTTAGTCCCATTCCATTTGACGACTTATTAACTAACTCTTTGCTTAAGCCTTTCGTAAGCGGATCCGCGATGTTATCTTTTGACTTTACATAGTCAATCGTGATAACTCCAGTTAAGAGTAGTTGTCGTATCGAGTTATGTCTACGTCGAATATGCCTTGACTTACCATTATACATTGCACTCTTGGCTCTACCAATAGCCGATTGGCTATCACAATGTATACAAATGGAAGACAAAGGCAATGACCAATTTGGAATACATTCCACAAATTGGCGTAGCCATTCCCCCTCTTCACCACTTTTATCCAAGGCGATAAACTCAGATTCCATTGTGGATCTAGCTATAATCGTTTGCTTGGACGATTTCCAAGATATAGCCGCACCTCCAAGGGTAAACACATAACCACTTGTAGATTTGGAATCCTTTATATCCGATATCCAATTCGCATCACTGTATCCTTCTATCACAGCGGGATATCTAGTATAATGTAGTCCATAATTTCTAGTGTACCTCAAGTACCGAAGTACTCTAGTAATACTTTTCCAATGTTCGACACTTGGATTACTAGTGTACCGACTTAGCCTACTCACCGCATAAGCTAAATCCGGTCTTGTACAACTCATTAGGTACATTAGACTACCAATAATCCTTGAGTATTCTAATTGATTCACACTTTCACCTCTATTTTTATATAGATGGTGAGAGGTGTCAATTGGAGTACTAACTTTATTAGTGTCTCCCCCACTAAAATTCTCAAGAATTTTATCAACATAGTGTTTTTGAGTTAACACAAGTCCATCATGGGTGCGTACAATCTTGATTCCAAGAATGACATCCGCCAAGCCCATGTCTTTCATGTCAAACCTTGACTTCAACATATCTTTTGTAGATTGAGTCATCTTATCATTGCTTCCAATGATAAGCATATCATCTACATAAAGACATAAGATGACATATCCATGACTTGTGTTTTTCACATAAACACATTTGTCACACTCGTTAATTTTAAAGCCACTTTCTAGCATGACATTGTCAAACTTTTGGTGCCATTGTTTAGGAGCTTGTTTCAATCCATACAATGATTTAACGAGTTTACATACTTTTGCCTCTTGACCGGGAGCAATAAAGCCTTCCGGTTGTTCCATATAAATCTCCTCTTCTAAATCACCATTTAGAAAGGCGGTTTTCACATCCATTTGATGAACCTCTAGATTTCTTATGGAAGCAATCGCAAGTATCATCCGAATTGATGTTATTCGCGTAACCGGTGAGTAGGTATCAAAGTAATCTAGACCTTCTCGTTGTCTATATCCTTTGATCACCAACCTCGCTTTGTATTTATCAATGGAACCATCTGCTTTCATCTTTTTCTTAAAAATCCATCGGTAGCCTAAAGTTTTACAACCCGGAGGAAGATCAACTAGCTCCCACGTATGGTTTTGTAAGATAGAATCTATCTCGCTTTTAATGGCTTCTTTCCATTGAGGTCCTTCCGAAGAAGTTACCGCTTCATGGTAGGTCCTTGGTTCACTTTCTACCATATAGGTGACAAAGTCCGAACCAAAGGATTTTTCAATCCTTGCCCTTTTACTTCTTCTAGGCTCAACCTCTTCTAATTGAGGTTGTTGTTGTCTCTCATCATGGACAACTTCGTCAACACGTGTAGACGAACTTCCTTGTTCTTTGTCTAAACAAGGAAACACATTTTCAAAGAATGACACATTCCTTGATTCCATAATCGTATTTTTGTGTATATCGGGAATCTTAGATTCATGCACAAGAAAACGATAGGCACTACTATGATGTGCATAACCAATAAATATGCAATCAACCGTTTTAGACCCAATCTTTTGAGTCTTAGGAAGAGGAATGGCTACCTTAGCAAGGCACCCCCACACTCGTAAGTACTTATACGAAGGTTTTCTTCCAAACCAAAGTTCATACGGTGTTGCATCCTTTTCCTTACGTGGTATCTTATTTAAAAGATAATTAGCCGACAAAATGGCTTCCCCCCACATTTCGTGGTTTAACCCCGAACTTATAAGCATGGCATTAACCATCTCTTTCAAGGTACGATTCTTTCGCTCGGCAATACCGTTTTGCTGTGGCGAATAAGGAGCAGTGAATTCATGTCTTATTCCATTTTGAGAGCATAATGTCGCAAAAGGATAAACATATTCACCTCCTCGATCACTTCGTACAACCTTGATTTTCTTATTAAGTTGGTTTTCAACCTCATTTTTATACAAAATGAATTTCTCAATTGCTTCATCCTTACTCTTAAGTAAGTATACATAGCAATATTTAGTACAATCATCAATGAACGTAATGAAGTACTTGTTACCACCCATGGTAGGAATTGATTTCAAATCACACACATCCGTATGAATCATATCAAGTGGTTCGGTATTTCTTTCAACCGATCGAAATGATGTTCTCGTAAGTTTGGCTTCAACACACGTGTTGCATTTGTGATTCGAATCAATATGGAATGTTGGTATGCTATTTAATTTAATTAAACGACGAATTGAATTAAAATTTACATGGCCCAAACGACCATGCCAAACATTTGACGTTTCAAGTAAATGAACGACATTAGTAACATTTTTATTAAAATTTCGTTTAAAATTTCTCAAATTTAATTTGAACATACCATTAAGGGCATAACCCCTACCAACATCCATTCCACATTTTGATAACACAATTTTATCGGATTCGACCACAACTCGAAATCCAAACTTAGTAAGCAACCATCCGGACACAAGATTCTTACGAATCGCCGGAACATACAACACATTGCTTAATGTGACATCATTTCCGGAAATCAACCTTAAGATGACATTTCGTTCACCTTTGATATCCGCGGTAGCCGAGTTTCCCATAAAAAGTTTTTGTCCATTTTCAACATCTTTGAAAGTGGTAAACAAACTTTTATTGAAACACACGTGACGGGTTGCACCCGTATCGACATACCATCCACTTGAATCGTTTCCCACCAAATTAACTTCCGACAACTCGGAAATCATAGCCACAATATGCACATCTTCCTTCATATGCATTTCCATATTAGGCATTGTCACAACATTTGTCATTTTTATCAAATAAAAAATGCAAATATTTGACCAATAAGCCTCAATAATTATACTTATTTCGATTAGAAGTAAGATATTTTTCAAGTGTTAACTCAAGAAGTCTATGACTATCTTGTATCTTACAACCAATGTCAACAAATATAAATTTTTAAATCCAAAATTGTTTTAAACAATATATCAAGTTATTTAAAATCAAACTTTAAAAACTTGATATAATGTACTTTAAATCCAAAAATTTGATTTAACAAATTTAAACAAAACAAAATTGGAAATTTTTTTTGAAAAACTCAATTGAACCTTTTTGTTCTATAAAACGTTTCAATCACCACTTTTCCGAATCTATGCTATTAACGAGCAAAATCCGGAAAAAAAAATGTATTTTCCAACCGGTATTAGCTAGAGAGGAAAATCTATTTTAAGTTTGTAGGAGCTAATACCAATTTTCATTAATAAAATACAATTACAATAAGGGAAATTGACGAATACGTTTACAAAAGATTGAAACAAACTAAATAGAACAAATAAGTACAAGGTTTTGGTTGAGTCTCGTGAAATTCATGATCCCCTTAAAATAGATTCGTTGTCTATTTCCCAGGGTAAAACAACCGAGTAGTTTTACACTACCGGATATAATCCAAGCCAGAACACTAACCAAGTTTAGAGTGTTTTCTTTAAGAGAGAAAGCTGTGAAAGAAGAAGTAGGTGTAGAAGGTGTGTTTACAAATGAGACCCAAGGTCTCCTTTTATAGTGTAGAATGAAGACTAATGTTAACTCAAAACATTAAATGCATTCATTATCATTAAACAAGAAATCAAAACAGTAATCTGCACTAATTGCAGAATTTTCGTAACTGTTCTGCTCAGTCCTTCTGGTCAGTCCAGGAACTCAGTCCGAGAACTCAGTATCAGAAGTCAGTATACGAACTCAGTATTGGAAGTCAGTGCAGCAGCTCAGTATCAGACTGATGCTGCGCATGTCAGTATCAGACTGCTGCTGCGCAGGTCAGTATCAGACTGCTGCTGCGCAGGCCAGTATTGGAAGTCAGTATCAGACATCTGCTGCGCAGATCAGTACTGCAGGTCAGTATGAGACTGCCTGCTGCGCAGGTCAGTATCAGACTGATACTGCGTAGGTCAGTATCAGACTGCAGCTCAGTACGCGTCGAACACTCAGTGCGAGGAGGTCGGTATTGATCGGTTCAGTACTGAGGTGGTCAGTATGAAAAAATCAGTACTGAGGAGGTCAGTACGAGACAACTGCAGTGTCGATGAGGTGCAAAAATTGACCCGCACGAGCCCGGAATTTCGGAGCTGCATTCGTGCCCGCAGGTCGCTCGGGCGTACACGAGTTCAAGCCATTTCGGGCAACTCAGTCCAAATTATTTGCACCCCCCCCCCCGCGCGTAGGCGTGCGGGTAAAACCCATGTATAAGGATTTAATCTTCCATACAACTTCCAACCTTATAAACCAACAAATGGTTTCATCTTTTTCCTATGTGGGATACTCTCCCACATCCCCCACTTCCAAGATTTCTTGTATCAAACACACTACTTTGAGAGTCGATATCTCATTCACCACAACTCGACTTTGGACACGCTATATACCGTTGCGTAGCTCTCATATAGGAGAACACATAGCTACCAACCAATAACTATATATAACACATATATATATAATTATATAGGTCCAAAGTTGGTGAAAAATCATTTTATCACAACTTTTTCCAACACTAGGAAGATTATAGACAAATATCTTCATCCGGGCACAAATAATAGCACGATTTCGTGTAGTTTTGTTCCGATAAAAATCAACATTTTTGTGTGGCGTTTGAGGTTGGATCGGTTGCCAACTAGGCAAAACCTTTCGAGAAGAGGTATGGAAATTCAGTCAATTGTGTGCCCAGTCTGTCAAACAGGTATGGAAACGGTGGAACATCTTTTTTTCGGTTGTGATATATCGGTACAGATATGGTGTTCCATTACGAAATGGTGTGATATTCGTCGATTTGAGGGCCGATCCATAGATGATTGGTGGGTTTATATTGCTGGCCTGTCTAAGTCTAAATTTGCTTTGATGAAGATGAAGATGATAGGGATGGCAACGTGTTGGATGCTTTGGAGGTTTAGGAATTCATTATTATTTGATACTGGTAGCATTAGAAAAGGAGATATTGTTGATCTTATTGTTTTATATTCGTTTAATTGGTTAACTCATAGTGGGTTGACTGGATTAAGAACCCATTGTTATGATTCGTTTAGTGATTTGCTAAACTTTTTTATTGGAGTGGGTGGCCTTTAAAGGGGGGGGGGGGTGGTGATGGCAACGCCGTAGCTCTCACTGTGGTCTCCTTTTTTGCTGTGCAAAAAAAAAAAAAAGACAAAATTAAGAAAAAGAATATGTGAATTCCACATATTAATTATTGTACGAGTAGCAAATGATGTCTAGCCCAGTTGGATTGATGCATGTGTTTAATCCTATATGAGGCGTGAGGTCGTGAGTTCGATTCTTTTAAACATCTCTTGTGGTGCCAAGTATGGGGGATTTTTTTCCAGGAAATCTCTATGGGGGCTGGGTTTGCCCTGTAAGAAGCTCGAACCTGGGGGTGCTCGTTGAAATATTGTGAGCAGGCTTCTGTTGAAATTATTTTCTCCGTGAAGTTCGGGCGACAAAAAAAAACCCTAAAGGCGGCGTTCGATTCCGGCGACTTTTGGGAGGTGTTAAAAGTTGATTTATTGGAGTCGGTGAAGGAATTTCTCGATATTGGTCGGTTACCTAAAGGGTCTAATGCGTCTTTTATAACGTTAATTCCAAAGGTTAGCAACCCTACGTTGGTTAAAGATTACCGTCCGATCTCGTTGATTGGTCTTCAATATAAAATCATTGCAAAGTTATTGGCGTCTCGGTTAGCAAAAGTTGTTGATTGTGTGGTGAGAAATGAGCAGACTGAAGGGTTTCATTGTACCTGATCGACCACTTGGGTCAACCACCTAGTATGCTTGGTTCGACCATACTGACCAAGAACATGAACTTGTGCTTAACCGGTTAAAACCAACTAGCTGATTTAATCCCTAAAAGCAGAAGTGGGATTAAACGTAATCCTTAAACCCTAAAGGATTGGGATGTTGGAAATCTAGATTAGATTAACAAGAAAGAAACCTTGTATGAAAAACTCGAACACACACATGCTTGTGGTGTTCGACGAACTAACCAAGAACTTAGGGTTCTTGGTTCGGTTTCGTCCAAGAGGGAGAAGAGGAAAGAGTGTTCCATGAATCATACCTTAGTTAATGCTTAAGATTGGTCCACTGATGATGAACACGACGAGCGATCCTCTAGATGATCACTTGCAACGATCCTTGATCTTCGAAACTCGAAGAACACGAAGAACGAACGAAGAACGAACAACACAAAGAGTTGTGTTCTTGATCTCGGCCGATCGAAGGGAAGGAGGGGGAAGGGAAGTATGCGTGAGGTGATCTAGGTATTTTAGGGTTACCCTAAGCCTTTTATTTATATACAAATAAGTTACGCTTAGAACCCTTAAGTTTAATTAAGATTAGATCTTTAATTAAACTTTCCTTTTAACACTTCCATCCCTTATAGTTTAACTAGTTTATTATTGTTGCACTTAACTATTAAATGTCTAGTATTAATACACTAATATATTCCGGTACCCATATACGCAGAATATATACTTGTATTTATACTTTTAATAATTAATTATATAATAATCTTTATATAATCTATACAACAATATTATCCAATTACTATATGATTTAATGGCTTTAAATCATATCATGGATAATCATTAATTAACACATTGTATATTTACTCAACTAGTAAATGTACAAATACTTGTATTAATTAGTTAGTTAAACTAATCTAGTAATAAGTTAAACTTAACTTAATACTTAACTGATTCATAATGACTATTATGAATCATTCCTCTTTGTAGTATTATTGCATATCTTGCTCGCATTACATCCACTCAGTGGTGTGACCCTTAAGTATTTCGTAGGCATGGATATATCATCATAGGTTGACTAACTGTGCACATAAATCCTTCAGACTCCCACTTGTGCAAGTTCGTAACCTTTTTCTTAATGATACGAGCTACAGTGGCCTTCTAGATGGGCATGTAGGTAACCAACCCCATAAAAACAGCTTATGTAACCCAGGTATAGTTTTTGAAAAACTCTTTAATAGCGTCTCCTAGTAAAGAACACTCTGTCTCTACTTCTTGGGCAACTATGTTAGGTTTATCCCTTGCAGCACGATATTTGTGATAACGAATACGAGCATGGTAGAAATTATCAACTCCTGTATTCAAAAATTATTTCATGACTTCTTGATTCAAACTGTTGTGATAAACGAAAAAGAACAAATCAGTTCGTTTGGGCATGGCCATGCACTTTCTAGTTATCTCATCATGTCAAAGGACCCATAAATATCTCTCCTAAAAAGGAGGTGCAATTACCATCTTGTTATATTTCGATTCAAAATACAACTTCCTCTGTACCCTATAAGGCCTTGTATCACAACCATATTTCAGACTTGTCTAAGACGAACCAAAGTATATTAGTCATTGTATCCTAAACCAAATACCTCAGGCTTAAGGACAATCCTAGTGAACAATACTTTTGAACTTTTCAACCACGAAGTATTGTCACGGTGGTCAATCCAATATTCGTTGAGCTCCAACAGAATATCACCGATATTTGTTTACACAAAACTTGTGTAGCTATCTTCGAAGAACTTCGAATCTACCACCAAATACCGCGATGACGTTAACGTCCCATCAAGGTTCCCACCAAGATGAGTAGTCACGGATTTATACCTTTTGAATAAAAATACTTTTATTCATGGATATTGTAAAACATACAAAGTCTGAATAAAAATGATTCTAACTCAAGTATTATTCCTCACTGGACATAGATACCGAATTATTACTGGATCATTACTTATTCCTTGCGTTTGTGTTGATTGCTCAATGACTCTTTAATTAAAACTTTTATCAGTAATTACAATTAGTCATTTCTATTAAACCAAAGACATAAGACGAGTATTTTAAGAATACTATTACTTTTGTCTTTGCTAGATGTTGTTCATGCAACTTTAGAACATATTCTAGTCTTGTCCTTTTTACATGATTCGGTAAACATAAGAGGATTGGAAATTTACTCCTTTAGTTTCTTGAATCTATAAAACTTACCTTGCAACTAAATCTCTTTTATCTACTTAATTTGTAGATATCTTTTACTAGTTAAAAGAAATTCTCTTAAAGGATTAATTTGTTCACTGAGTGTGAACATCTTATTAGATTTGCAATAATTAATCAGAATACTTGTGACCACACTATTAGACTTGCAATAAAAAATCAATGATCATTTATTTCTCTTAACTCTTTGGCTAACGACTTGGTAATACCTTGTTGTTAATGTCTTACTAACTTACTAAATCCATTAATGTCTTTAATGAATTATGTTAGTCATAGCTCCCAATATCTTTTATGGAACTTAAGCATCTCTTTAAACTACTACTTTGACCAAGTCAACAACTTGTAGTTTAATCTTTTAAGAATTCTATCAATAATTAAGATCATCCTTTGGATTTGCGAATATCCACTATTCCTGTTTAGGGAATCATGACCTTTATTGATTACTGTATCTAACAAGTATAGGACACTTGAAACGATACTTCCAATTCTTAAACATATTAGTATTCTTTTAAGAACTTTACTTAATGCCAAAGTCATTTCTTGGATTTCTCAAATATCCATTATTCCTATAAGGGAATTATGACTTGATTAAATATCGTATTTATTACAAGTATAAAAAACTTGCAATAATACCTTTTAGTTCTTAAATGCTTTAATATAGTTTGTCCCTTTTAAGAGTACATTTAATGTCTAAGTCATTTCACTTGGATTTTACGAGTATCCAATTATTCCTATTAGGGAATTATGACTTCATCAAATCCTTTATTACAAGTATGAAAGACTTGTAATAATACTCTTTAAAGTCTATCTTGATAATATCCAATATAATCATACTATATTAATACTAATACTTTAAAACTTACTATCATAAGTAATGACTATTACTTAAGATGTTTAAACTAAGTTCAATATACTTTGAACCTTATGGTTCCATAAAAACTCTTAAATACTTGTATTAGAAAAACTTCTAATTACTAGTATCTAAGTACCTTGAGCCATCAAGACATTAATCATTCATACAACAATCAAACAAGTATAAAACACGAAATATTAAGTAAATCAAAAACTTGACTTACAATCTAGTCATAAACCTTGACTAGTGTAATTATCACACATGCACACAATATAATTCAATCATGGATTCGAATTTATTAAAACCAAAAACTTTGTTTTAACATAAAATAAAAATTATCCAAACAATAAAATAAAAATGTTTTTACTGAATCCATAAAATACTGAATTATAAAATCTTGGTGCTCGTGGGATCATCACCATCTCATGCCGGTCATTATCACTTTCCATCTCCTCCTGCAATAAACGATTGAAAAAGTTAGATTACTCGTAGTGTACTTTACAAGTATCTTAAAGTGATTAAGAAGTGTGGTTGTGTTACTTGAGGAACTTGCGTTTCCTCCACCACCACTTGCACCCTTTGGACAATTTCTTTTCTAGTGCCCAACCTCGCCACACTTGAAGCACCGATTCTCGGTCCTTTCTGTGTTAGGCTTTACCTTCTTGACCTTTTGTTTGACACCTTTACCATTTGGCACTCCTTGGCTAGGATAGGTTTTACCCTTTCCTTTACCACCATGCCCTTTTCTCTTATTCCCACCGCCACTGCCATTACCGATCATTAGAACATCCTAAGATTTGGTCCCCGAACTCAAATCAGCTGTCTTGAGCATAGAATGTAGCTCAGCAATGGATTTCTCCATATTATGCATGTTGTAGTTGACCACAAAAGACTTGTAGTCATCAGACAACGAATTGAGTATAGTATCTGTTGCCATCTGCAACGGAATGGGGTGACCAAGTCTAGCGAGGTGATCCATGTGCCCTTTCATTTTCATGACGTGGGCACTTACCGGTGTTCCTTTGACCATCTTGCAAGAGTTGAAGGCTCGATTGATGTCAAACCTCTCAGTGCGAGCTTGCTCTTGAAATGAACCCCTAAGTTGCTAGATCATCTCAAATGCAGGCACATCCATAAGTCCCGCTTGTAACTCAGGACTCATAGTGGCGAGCATTAGACAACTCACATCGAGTGCATCACCGACATGCTTATCATAAGCTTGCCTCGTTTCAGCTCTAGCATTAGCGGTAGGGACATTTGGTACTGCTCTTTCCAAGACATACCACTTTCTCTCATGCCTGAGCACAATGCGAAGATTGCGCTCCCAATTGAGAAAGTTTGACCCAGTCAACTTGTCTTTTTCGAGGATTGAGCGAACTGAGAGATTGTTGGTACTTGTCTTTGTGGTTGTTGCTGCCATCTACAAATCAAACCCAGTTTAATTAGAAATCATCAATAAACATTCTCTAAAATATATTATAAACCCATAATTTATATTTTAGGCCTAGGATCCATATATCACATTCTCACCGCAAGGTTTGGGCACTTCCCGACGAGACATGCTGTTTCTGGTAGGTAATATCCTGACCGATCGTATCAACACTTGACACGATTCCTAGGGATCGTAGAATCTTTAGACTTATAATTTATTACAACCTTGTACATTCTAATTGTACATTTCTAAGTTAGTAATAAAGTATAGTATGTTTATTCTACTCAAGTACTTTTTGGGCCGGGACTCCCGATTATCACCAAAGTAGATCAGACCATCTAAGACAGTGCAATGCTCTGCGCCGGGACTCCCGATTATCACAGAATCTTACGCACCCTGACACTCGCAATGATTTGAATCCATATCTAAGGTTATTTATCCTTACAATATGAATATCGTTGAACAAGTAAGGTGTTCCATTAAGTGGATAGTACTTCGATCTAAGATTTTCTTGGGTTTGTTTAAGTCTCAAACTAAACTTAAACCTTTATTCCAATCTTAATCCTTATTTAAAAAGTGTGACTTGTGAATTTAAGAATTCTACAAGACACATTTTTTAAAACTTAAGAACTTCTCTTTAAAACTTATAGTTTCGTGAATTGCGCGATTTATATGTATACCTAAAACAAGGTGTACCAAACGTTTTACTAGGTTTTGTGAAAAACTTTATTTATAATAAAACTTACTTGTTTTATCTTACTTTAAAACTTATGTTAAACTTTTTAATTCTTTTATGATTCATAAACTTGAATCATAAACCTAGTTTAACACACCTTGTTTTTCACTTGTTTAATAATGAAATTAAACATTTGTTTTGACTTACTAGATTCGACCAAAACTTATGTCTTAGCGACACATTTATAAACTTTGTGATTTTCTTGTGTAGCTCCCACTAGCTCCAACAACCATGATGGAACTTAAACAAACACAATCACCGGTCTATATTTGGTGAAACTGATAAACTTATTATATAAGGACTATATATAATAATTCTTAGTTTGTTTAAACCTTTCTTACATTTAACTTGAACTAGTTAAACGTATGTTATAAAGTTTTCTTGTTATTTATCCCTTGATCATTAATCTAGTATCTTACATGACTTGTAAAATACTTATATTATACTTGTATATTTATCTAGTTATTATAACTTATAACTTTATACACTTTATAATAATGATAATATATAACTTTGCATATTTCTAGTTTATCATATAATCTTAACTTGTACAATTTCTAGTTATAATGAAATCATAACTTTGTACTTTCTATTCTTAATTATATAATAACTCATACAATAACTAGTTACACTATTATCTTTTAAGATCAAAATAACATTGTCTTTTTTTTTAATGTTCCATTTAATCTTGTATTTAATACACACACACACACACACACACACACACACACACACACACACACACACACACACACACACACACACACACACATATATATATATATATATATATATATATATATATATATATATATATATATATATATATATATCATTTTATAAACTTGTAACATTCTAATAAGAATATTACATCTAATTTATACGTATGTATTTTAACTTAATCTAATTAAAATACGTATAAACTTATATATCTTTTAAAATTCATTTTCCTTTAAATATTTAAATTTCCGAAGATTATATGTATATATATATATATATATATATATATATATATATATATATATATATATATATATATATATATATATATATATATATATATATATATATATAAATACACCTTGTTAATTTTAGAACTTAAAAATTAACACTTCTTTTAATCTTATTAATTAGTTAAACCCTAATCTTGTTCTTGATCAATCAAAACCAGGGTTTTGACTTTCTTGATCAAAAACATTATTTAGTAAAAGATTAATCTTAATGAATCCTATCTAAACAATAAACTTTGTTTAAATTCTAAGATAGATTATAACCTTAATAAATTTATTTAAACATTTTAATTTAAACCTTATAGACAATAAAACTTTGTCTAAGTTTCTAGGTTTAAAGAACTAGTTTTAATAAATCTACTAAAACAATAATTACACCTATTAAACATGAACTTGTTTAATTATCTAGGTTTTAGATTATTATCTTAATTAATTCTTTTAACTAATTAAACTATACTAGTTTAATTTTCTTGATCCTAGGTTACTTCTAGGGTTCGAAATTCCTTAAGCCTAGGAAGCTTTTCCACAAATTAAACTAAGCTAGTTTAACAAACTTGGTGTCCAAGTAACCTCCTTGATTTCGAAATCTTTGAGAAAAGGAAAGAATCCTTTTTGACCAATTAAACCAAAACTTGGTTTAACACACTTGGTCCTAGATTTTGAAGATCAAATAATAAGGAAAGAATCCTCTTGATCAAGAACTTTGATATTCTTGATCCTAGGGTTCTTCCTAATTTCGAACTACTAGGGTTAGGAAAGAAGCCTTTTGACCAATTAACTAAACTACTTTAATGTTCTTGGTCCTATGGTTCTTTCTTGCTTTTTCGAAAATTCTAGGGTTCTTAAAAACCTCTTGACCAATTAAACTAGACTAGTTTAATATTTTGGTCCTAGGGTTCTTACCCTTTTCGAAAATTAAGAAGAAGAAGAAAGAAATTGGAACAAAAAGAAAGACTTTAATTAAAATAAACAAACAAACTTTGTTAATCTAGTTTAGATTTCTAAACCCACGCTCTGATACCACTGAAGGGTTTCATTGTACCTGATCGACCACTTGGGTCAACCACCTAGTATGCTTGGTTCGACCATACTGACCAAGAACAAGAACTTGTTCTTGACCGGTTAAAACCAACTAGCTGATTTAATCCCTAAAAGCGGAAGTGAGATTAAACCTAATCCTTAAACCCTAAAGGATTGGCATGTTGGAAATCTAGATTAGATTAACAAGAAAGAAACCTTGTATGAAAAACTCGAACACACACACACATGCTTGTGGTGTTCGACGAACTAACCAAGAACCCTAGGGTTCTTGGTTCGATTTCGTCCAAGAGGGAGAAGAGGAAAGAGTGTTCCATGAATCATACCTTAGTTAATGCTTATGATTAGTCCACTGATGATGAACATGACGAGCGATCCTCTAGATGATCACTTGCAACGATCCTTGATCTTCGAAACTCGAAGAACATGAAGAACGAATGAAGAACGGAGAACACAAAGAGTTGTGTTCTTGATCTCATCCGATCGAAGGGTAGGAGGGGGAAGGGAAGTTTGTGTGAGGTGATCTAGGTGTTTTAGGGTTACCCTAAGCCTCTTATTTATATACAAATAAGTTACGCTTGGAACCCTTAAGTTTAATTAAGATTAGATCTTTAATTAAACTTTCCTTTTAACACTTCCATCCCTTATAGTATAACTAGTTTATTATTTTTGCACTTAACTATTAAATGTCTAGTATTAATACACTAATATATTTCGGTACCCATATACACGAAATACATACTTGTACTTATACTTTTAATAATTAATTATATAATAACCTTTATATAATTTATACAATAATATTATCCAATTACTATATGATTTAATGACTTTAAATCATATCATGGATAATCATTAATTAACACACTACACTGTATATTTACTCAACTATTAAATGTACAAATACTTGTATTAATTAGTTAGTTAAACTAATCTAGTAATAAGTTAAATTTAACTTAATACTTAACTGATTCATAATGACTATTATGAATCATTCTTCTTCGTAGTATCATTGCATATCTTGCTCGTATTACATGCACTCACCGGTGCAACCCTTTAGTGTTTTGTAGGCATGGATGTATCATCATAGGTTGACTAAATGTGCACATAAATCCTTCACAGATGGCATTTATTAAAGGGAGGAAAATTTTAGATGGTCCTTTAATGGTAAACGAGATTATAGAATGGTACAAAAAAAAGAGGAAAAAATTGCTTTTGTTTAAAGTTGACTTCGAGAAAGCTTATGATTCGTTGAGTTGGGTTTATCTAGATTTTTTAATGTCTCAAATGGGGTTCGGTAGTAAGTGGAGGAATTGGGTGAGGTCGTGTATTTCGTCAGCTACTCTCTCGGTGTTGGTAAATGGTAGCCCGATAGAGGAATTTGTGATGAAAAGGGGCTTACGGCAGGGAGACCCGTTATCCCCGTTTTTGTTTATTCTTGCAATGGAAGGTTTGCATCTTTCTATTGATAAAGCAGTGGAAGAAAGTCAGATACAAGGGGCTTCGATTGGAGCGAATAATTTAAAAATTTCTCATTTTCTTTATGCGTATGACGTGATCGTGGTGACGGAATGGAGCGGAGATGATATGGATGGTATTATTCAGACTTTTAATAATTTTTATTATGAGTCGGGTTTGAAGATTAATGTTCAAAAGTCAAATTTGTATGGGGTGGGGGTTAGCGGCGCTGAAGTTGTCGCCATGGCTAGTCGAACAGGTTGTGCTGCATCGGATCTTCCTTTTATGTATCTTGGTGTTTTGACAGGTGGGAATTTGGCTCGCCAAAATAATTGGGATAAGGTTATTGTTGCCTTTCGGAATAAGTTATCTAATTGGAAAGCAAACATGCTTTCTATTGGTGGTCGCCTCACTTTGATTAAATCAGTTCTTGGAAGTGTTGGAATTTACTGGATGTCGTTATTTCGGATCCCTAAAGTAGTTCTTAAAAAATTGGAACGAATTAGAGCTCGGTTTTTATGGGGGTATGAAGAGGAAGAAAAAAAAGTTAGTTGGGTTGCGTGGAATAATGTTATTGCAGCTAAAGATCATGGAGGTCTCGAGGTAGTAAGTCTTAAAGCGTTAAACCTTGCTTTGTTACTTAAGTGGAATTGGCGTTTTCTTAAAGATTCGAATGCTTTATGGTGTAGAGTCATTAAAGCAGTGTATAGAGACGATGGCGGTCTCTCGAATTCTAGCTCGAGTCGGTTGTTTAGTGGACCATGGTCTCGTATTGTTGGAGCTATTAACTACCTGCATGAAAATGGTATTATAGACTCTAATGCCATTCGATATTCTCTTGTTAGTGGAGATAAGATTAAATTTTGGACCGATGTTTGGGTTAATAATCTGCCTTTGAGGGATAAATTTAATCGTTTATTCCGTCTTGATATGGATAATGGTTGTTTGGTACAAGATAAATGGAGGGAAGGGAGGTGGTTTTGGAATTGGAGAAGGAAATTACGAGGAGGAATTGAGTCGGAGCAGTATGATAGTTTAAAGTTATGCATTGATCATATTAATATTGGAGTCGGGAATGATAAACTGTGTTGGTCTGTTGAGCAACAATTGGATTTTTCATTAGCAGGGGCAAGAAAGATAATTGATAAAGCCCTTCATCCGGGGATTGGAACTAGTACTATATGGTGTAATTTTGTCCCCATAAAAGTCAATGTCTTTGTGTGGCGGTTGAGACTAGATCGGCTCCCAGCTAGACTTAATTTGTCACGAAGAGGTATGGAGATCGAGACGATATCGTGCCCCGTTTGTCAAGGCAGCGTAGAATCTGCGACACACTTATTTTTTGGTTGTGAGGTGGTGAGCCAGATTTGGGATGCAATCTGTAAATGGTGTGGTGTGAGGAGATTTTCAGGTAGGTCCATGGATGATTGGTGGACGTTTATCTCCGGCTCGAGAGTTTCAAAGGCTGATGTGGTAAAGTTAAAGGCGATTGGGATGACTACTTGTTGGATGATTTGGCGGTTTAGAAACTCTATTTTATTTGATATTGGTAGCTATTAAATTATAATTATGGTAGGACGTTTATATTGATAGGAATTAATGTAATTATTGTAAATTAGTATTTCCTTTATCACTAGCCTAATTATAGGAGTGAATTATGTAATATCTTTTATATATATCAAGTCCTACCCACTAAATTGAGTATGGGTCTCGACCATAATCAATATATGGTATCAGAGCAAAATAAACCTCCCCTTTCCAATTCTTTCTTTCTCTCTCGTCATTCCCATTCCACAGACGAATTTCTTCCAATTTCCCCAAAATGGCCGGTGATTCATCAAGCTCCACCACCACTGATTCACTTTTTTCAATGAATACCTTGTTACATATGATGACCATCAAGCTTTCCTCTTCCAATTATCTCTTATGGAAGAATAATATGCTTCCTATCTTCACCTATCAAAAGCTTTTGGGTCACATTGACGGTACTCTCGTCGCCCCGTCACCCACAATTGAAGTCGAGTTCAATTCTGTTCCGAATCCGAAATTCTCGATTTGGTCAGCCACGGATCAAAGGGCTGTCATATTATTACAGTCTTCATTAACAGAGGAGTCCGCCTCAGAGGTTCTCGGTCTTCAATCGGCTCGTCAAATATGGACAGCCCTAGAATCTGCGTACAGTAATGCTTCTGTCGAGCGGATTCACTCGCTCCGTGACTCTCTCCGTCATCTCTCAAAAGGTAATTCAACGGTTTCAGATTTTTGTCGCAGGTTCAAAGCAATTTGTGATCAATTGTCCGCCATAGGTCATCCCGTGGTGGAGATAGACAAACTTCATTGGTTTTTATGTGGCTTAGGTCCATCCTATGAAACATTTTCCACCGCAATTCGAGCAACGAAACCGGCCCCTCTATTTCGTGATCTTGTTTCTCAAGCCGAGAGCCATGAGCTCTTTTTGCTCTCACTTCATGGCTCCTCAACGCCACCGGTTGCGTTTCAAGCACAACAAACCTCAAATTCATCTAATCGGGGCCGGTCTAATTATTTTCGTGGTAATAATACAAGAGGCAGGGGACATAACAACACCCGTAGATCTCCCCATTGTCAACTTTGTCGCACCAATGGACATTATGCATCCAATTGTCCAAACCTTGGCAACTATGCTAACCGGGTTTCTTCGACCGATGCATCTTTAGCTCAAGCCTTTCATGCTCAATGCCACGTTAATAACAACACCCCCGATTGGCATGTTGATTCCGGGGCCACGGACCATATGACCGCATCTTGCGACAATCTTCATCAAACGGCTCCATACAAAGGTAGTTCTCAAGTACTTTTTGGAAACGGTAATTATTTACCTATTACACATACGGGACTTTCTCATATTAATAAGGATATTTCTTTACGTAATGTTCTTGTTATTCCAAATCTCACAAAGAAATTGCTTTCCGTTAGTAAGCTAACCACTGATCATCCTGTTGATGTTTTATTTTCACAACCATTTTTTAATATTCAGGATCGGAAAACTCAAAAGGTTCTTGCTACTGGTACATGTGAGAATGGACTTTATGTACTTAAAGATGAACACCAAGCCTTTGTTGCAACAAGAAATGCAAAAAAGGAGTCTTACGAATTATGGCATACCCGTTTGGGTCATGTCTCGTTTGATGTTATTTCAACTTTGAATAAATTAGGTTTTTTAAATGTTTCTTCATTGTTACCTAAACCTAACATTTGCACTCCGTGCCAACTTGCTAAGAGTAAAAGATTACCTTTTACTAACAATTTATCTAGATCATCTCATCCTTTAGATTTAATTCATTGTGATTTATGGGGACCATCTCCAATTTGTTCAAAGGATGGTTATCGTTATTATGTTATATTTATTGATAATCATTCAAGGTTTACATGGTTTTATCCGCTCAAAACAAAAAATGGTATTTATTCAATTTTATCTACATTTATTAACCTTGTTCAAACCATGTGTTCTCGCAAGATTGAAACTTTTCAAAGTGATGGTGGTACGGAATATATCAATCATACCGTTCGTAAATTTTTTGAAGATAACGGTACATTACATCGATTTTCTTGTCCTTACACTCCACAACAAAATGGACGAGTCGAACGAAAACATCGTCATATCGTGGAAACCGGTTTAGCCATGCCTTTTAATGCAAGTGTTCCGGCCTCATATTGGGTAGACGCCTTTTCATCCGCTACATTTATTATAAACCGTGTTCCTACACCTATATTGAATCAAAAGTCTCCATTTCAACTTCTTTTTAATCAAGTACCAAATTATGGAAATTTAAGAGCTTATGGATGTCAAGTATTCTCGTATTTATGAGACTACTCTCCTCATAAACTTGCTCCACGAAGCATTCCTTGTATCTTCATCGGTTATAGCACACAACATAAAGGACATGGATGTCTTGATCCTAGCACTTCTCGAATATTTATTACAAGACATGCTTGTTTCAATGAAAATATTTTTCCTTTCAATGGAGATTCACAAACTACAAATATCCGCAATTTGGAACTTAGCACTTTTTTACATGATATACCATCCACTATAATCACAAATATCATCCCCACAGAATCAGTTCCTACAAGTCCAACAAATACAAACCCCCAAATCTTATCCCAAGAATGCACCCTTTGTAGATCCCACACAGATTCTACAAATCACACCCATCCCACCGATCCACCACAAACGGACCAACCCATCTCCACCTCTTTACCAGTTTCTATTCCTTTGGCCTAATCAACTCCAACCAATCCAATATTAAGCCCAAACCAAATACCACCCACAACCCAAAATACTCCTTCGGCCCAACAAATCCAAACCGATCACCAAATATCACCCATAACACAAAATATTCCACCTCCTGCCCACTTATCACCCGAACCCAATTCACCCTCTCCCATATCAACAGAACCCACACCTCTTATACAACCCGAACCCTCTAATAATCAATTCCAAACCGAGCAAAATACGTCTACTCACACAATGCAAACACGATCAAAATCGGGTATTTATAAACCAAAACACGTTGCAAATTTTGCTTCTCTCTCCACTAATCCTCTCCACATTGCCCTATCCGCCGAAACCGAACCTAAAACCTTTAAAAGTGCATCAAAAAATTCAAAGTGGGTCGATGCTATGCTTGAAGAACTAAAAGCTCTTCGGGATAATCGAACTTGGATTTTGGTCCCACGACCTTCCTCAACAAACGTTGTTGGATCCAAATGGGTATATCGTGTTAAGTACAAATCGGATGGTAGTATAGAACGGTTTAAAGCACGCCTTGTTGCTCAAGGTTACACCCAAATTTTGGGACTAGATTTTTCACATACATTTAGTCCCGTTGTCAAAGCAACCACGGTACGAATTGTCTTATCTTTAGCCGTTCTACACAAATGGAAGTTGCATCAACTTGATGTTAAAAATGCATTTCTAAACGGTAACTTAAATGAAACCGTTTTTATGGAGCAACCACCGGGATTTGTTGATCCCCAACATCCTACACATGTGTGCAAACTCTCAAAAGCTCTTTATGGTTTAAAACAGGCACCACGTGCTTGGTTTCATCGTCTAAGCACGTTTCTTATATCATATGGTTTTACATGTAGCCGGGCCGACACCTCATTATTTATCTATTCCGGCGCCTCATGTATTATGTATTTATTGGTTTATGTTGACGATCTCATCTTAACCGGAAATGATGAAACCACAATCAACTCTTTTGTCTCGGCACTTAATAATGAATTTGCTATCAAAGATCTTGGTGACTTAAATTATTTTTTGGGACTTGAAGTTGGACACAATCAAGATGGTATTTTCTTAACTCAATCCAAATACGCTACAGACATACTTCAACGGGCTCAACTTTATGATGTTAAACCGGCACATACACCACTATCTCCACACATCTCGTTCACTAAGGATGGTGTTCCTTTTTCCGATCCCACTTATTACCGCTCTCTTGTTGGTGCTCTACAATACTTAACCATTACTAGACCGGTTTTGAGCTATGCGGTTAATCAAGTTTCTCAGTTTTTGCAAGCCCCGACTATTGATCATTTTCAATCGGTAAAGCGTATTCTTCGGTATGTTAAAGGCACCATCTCCTTTGGTCTTACTTACACGAGTCCCACAAATTATAATATTCTTGGTTACTCTGATGCTGATTGGGCTCGTTGCTTAGACACACGTCGATCAACCTATGGTGATTCTATTTACTTAGGTGGAAATCTCATCTCTTGGAGTGCTAAGAAACAACCCACTATTTCTCGCTCTAGCTGTGAATCTGAAAATCGAGCGATGGCAAACAACGCCGCGGAGATTGTGTGGATTACTCACTTACTTCGCGAACTTCATGCTCTTCCACCGGATCGACCAACACTTCTATGTGATAACAAAAGTGCCTTATTTATGACTCAAAATCCCGTTTCACATAAACGAGCCAAGCACATTGACTTGGATTATCATTTTATTCGGGAATTAGTCAATTCAAATAAACTAGTCACAAAATTTGTTTCAACCAATCTTCAAGTGGCTGACATCATCACCAAAAGTCTCCCACGTGCCCAGTTTGAGACGTTTCGCTCTATGCTTCGTTTAGGTCCGCCACCATTTCGATTGAAGGGGGGTATTAAATGAAAATTATGGTAGGACGTTTATATTGATAGGAATTAATGTAATTATTGTAAATTATTATTTCCTTTATCACTAGCCTAATTATAGGAGTGAATTATGTAATATCTTTTATATATATCAAGTCCTACCCACTCAATTGAGTATGGGTCTTGACCATAATCAATATAGTAGCATTAGAAAAGGAGATATTGTAAACTTTATTGTTTTATTTGCGTTTAATTGGTTAACCCATCGAATTCAAGCTTGTAAGATTTCGTGGGTTGACTGGTTAAGAAACCCTGTGTATGTTTTGGTTTAGTTTTCCGCTAAACTAGTTTATTGGAGTTTTTGGAGGTCATCAGGAGGGTGATGACAATGCCGAAGCTCTCTCCGATGGCTTTCTTATTTGCTGTTAAAAAAAAAAGGAAAATTTGATAATACAATTTTTCTTCCGCAAATCACAAAAATTGCAATATTTCGAAATCCAAAAAAATACTTTGAATGTTTGATATGGTAATTAATATGTAATTATAACAATCCCGTATAACAAGGTCAAGTATCTTGAATTATCAAAAGGAAACTACTTCAATTTTGACGCGAAAATTAAGACGTAATTATGACAATCCATTAATAAGGTCAAGTGTCTTATATATCAAAAGGAAACTACTTCAAGCCGTTATAGCGATCTATTCTTGGAAAACATATCAATTACTCATAAATTAACACCAAATTCAGTATTATAAATACACGCTAATTCCTTGCTCATTGTAGCCAAAGTCACAAAACACATTATAATTGTAACAATGACTCCTTTCTCATTCACAAAAATCCTATTCGTTTTCTCGGTTTTTTCGGTTATCTCGATATCAAATGCCGATGATCCATACGCTTTGGTTAACCAAGTTTGTAGCAAACAAGGCGACGCCAATTTCTGCTTGACGGTTTTGAAAGCTGATAACAGGAGTGAGTTTGCAAAAGACGTAAAGTTCCTTGCAACGGTTGCCGTCGATGCCGCAACCAAAAACTCGACCGCTACTCAAGATTTCTTCCGGGGGATGAAATCGGGCCCGCCTGGTGTTTTGAAGTCTCTCCAAGACTGCATTGCGGCTTATGAAACTGCCATAACTGATTTCAAGGTTTGCATGAAAGAAGAAGATTGTGATTTGACCAGTTACGACATTCATGATGCGGGAGATTCGGTAAAACGTTGTCAAAGTATTGTGGATGGGAATGGGGCCCATGATTCGGTTATTACGACTAGTAACAACGTGACGCTAGAGTTTTGTGCACTTGCGGAGTCGTTAGCGAACCAAATGTGTGGCAAATGATTGAAATCTAAGATGGTAAAATTAATAGCCGGTTAAACTGTTTTGCAATTTTATGTAGATGGTTTCTGGCTTTAGGTTTTCCTTTTATTGTTTCTGAACTGTTATTGGGATCGTTTGTTTCAAAGCTGAAAGTCTATGCTTTTTGATTAAAAAGAAGATTATATATAAAAGGAATGGTTTCTTAAATATATAAATGACTTCATTCCAAATTTATTTACATATTCGAATATTAATAAACATTTATTTATAACCCTGTTATAATATATAATATTCGGATTCTATTTATTCTATTTATTTTAGTTCCGTTATATTGTTCAAGTCAAATATTTTTGATTGGTTTCCAGAACATCAACTAAAAATGTTGTTTGTTGATGGGACCGGGAAACATAATGCAAGTCTGTCCAAATGAACCAGGTTAAAAGACTGATTTCAAACCGCTCTGAACCAGTTGGTTAAATTACGTACCGGAAGTTATTTTTCTTATCTTGAAAATTAATTTATCAACCTTAATATTAATTAAACGGCAGTTTATGTGCATGCTCAAAACCGATCAAACAATCACGGTCTACAAAAGAAGTTGGTCAATTAAACAGTAACTAACACCAACTACCAAAATCATTTGATTGCAGTCTCTTGCTTCATTATTCGAACCAGATCGAGGTTGTGAAACTGTCACAGATTTTTGCAGTACATTTTAAGTGTATTGAAACATTCACAGTCTCCAATTCTCTATATATTGCAGAATATAGTTACTCAAATGATTCAAAATATTTGAGTTTGACTATTTACTCTTTAGTGATTTTATGTTGTCCACTGATCTTGTGGTTCGTTGCTTGCATCAATATGATTCACAACTAACCAGGGGTGGATGTAATTCATAGCACACAGTGGCACGTGCCACTACTCGAAAAAATTTCGGTATGGTAAATATTCGAGACTTTTTTATTGTTATATAGTATTTTGAATACATTAATATATATCCGAAAATGCGAAATAAAACATATCCATCATCTAGCATAGCTGGCTAGCACTCTCTTGCATGTATATAAGGAGGTTAGCAATTCGAATCTTGTTGTTACTATTTTTTTTAAATCAATTGTGTTTCCTTTCTAAATCTCTATATTACAAGAGATTTATTTTTCTAAGCCCATATATTTCAACTTTTTTTCTTTTTTTACCCTATATATTTAAAAAAAAAATTCTTTAATCCAAACATTTCAAATCATTTTCCTTTATTTTCCTTTTCAATAATTTAAATTGATTTTTATTTTTTTATAAATCAAATGGGGTATTTTATAAAATGTAATATAATTTTATAAACCCAAATTTTTATGGATTAAAAACATATTCAACATCCCAAATCAATCTTAAAAAACCCTCTAACTATTAGTTAATAGGCCATACCCAAAGACAACCTTAACATTTGAACCAAATTAAAAAACATAAAGTGTCTATTGTAGATTTTGTAATATGTTTATAAAATTAGTAATTCTTATGTAGGTTTATGAAATTTATTCTTGATCTGTAATATAAATTTTTTTGTGTTAAATTTGTTTTTGTTTTGGGATGTTGCCACTAAGATCCCACTAAAGGTCGCAATCCCCTTAACCCCGTTTTTTTTTGCACCACAAGGTTGCTACCGCCGGTGAAAGTTTCTAATTCCGCCCCTGCAACTAACTGAATAATTAATTTATGTTAGTCATATAAATGCTACTGTTTATATAAATTTGTTAGTATATACATTGACTGGATTTAATTTTATCCTTAATATAATGTAATGGATTGATTGTAATGGAATGAGCAATGTAATGGAATGAGCCAAGTAATAGAATAATTAATTACGATTACATTGCCATGTATGGTTTTTATGTTGGAATGTAATGATTGATTAATACATTTTGTTTGATATGTATAAATCTTACTCCTTAATAATACATTTAGGACTACTAGATATATCAACTCCTTAAACTTAAAATTAAGGAAATTTCAACTGAACAAAAATAAAAAAGTGTTGCTTACAGGATTCGAATACAAGACCTCTTGTAAGTACTCACTGTATGTTAACTAATTGCTCTAAATGACACTTTGTTTTATCCCAAAAACACAAAGTACATATCTTACTCCTTTATAATGTGTTTAGGACTACTAAATTTAGAAACTCCTTAAACTTAAACTTAAGCTTTTTTCTACTTTTAGTAACATCTTAAACACCACAAAAATAAAAAAATATTGCTTATAGGATTCGAACCCAATACCTTTTGCGAGTAAGGTATGTGTGTTAACCAAAAGGCTCATTGTAACGACCCGAATTTTGTAAATAAATAAATTTTGTAAAAATATGATAAATATAGATAATTCATTTAGAACACGTGGAAATTGGTTTCGTGTCATTTGGACACCGTTTGATATGGTTAAGGTCGAAACCGGGCTGAACCGGAGAACAAAAAGATGCAGCCTAGCTGCCTGGGCAAGTTCGCGACGCGAACTAAGGTTCGCGATCGCGAAGAGGAGACAGAGATTTTGGGATTTGTTCGTGTGGAAGTTAGCGAACGCGAGGACAGACGCGAACAAGAGTTCGCGACACGAGCTAGTCGCGAAGTTGGTCGCGAGGTTTGGTTTAAACAGTTCGATGACGTCACTCCCGCGTAAGTTCACGATCGATCGCGAAGAGTAGTTCGCGACGCGAACTCTGGTCTGGCAGTATAAATCAGGTTTTCAGGCTAGGGCTTAGGCACCTACACCCCTAAAACCCTACCAGACGTTATTTTGAAGGAAGTGAACGATTGTTGGTGTTCTTGAGCTCAAATCTTCATATTTCTTGGAGATTATTGATCTAAGGTAAGAATCCTTGTTAGTTTATGCATCTCTTTGGTGTATTGAGCTCAATTTGGGTATCAATGGTGGTTTGGACAACCTACCATGTCATCTTTGGGGAAGATGACTAAACATGAGTGTAGAACACTCCTTGTGGACTCGTAATCAATGTGTACAAGTTAGTTTTGGGTTTATGGGTATAAATCTTGAACTAGGGTTTGATATTTCTACCAAGTTGTATGAACTTGGTGGTTGCAGATATTCATATGGATTATTAGTGATTAGTTATGGTTTATAACTAGTTATTGTAATGATATTGATATTAGTTCAAGAAGACCTTGTGATTGGTGAAGGGTTTCATAACACTGATCAACCCATTGGGTCAACCACCTAGTGTACTTGGTCGAACCATACTGGTAAGAACATGATGGTGTTCTTGACCGGTTAAAACCAACTAGCTGATTTAATCCCTAAAAGCGGAACTGAGATTAAACCTAATCCTTAAACCCTAAAGGATTATAGGAACTTGGAAATCAAACTTGATTAACAAGAAAGAAACCTTATTCGAAGAACTCGAACACACACAATGCTTGTGTGGTTCGTCGACCATCAACCAAAGAACCCTAGGGTTCTTTGGTCGAATTCGAAAAAGAGGGGAGAGGGAGAAAAGGGTTTCCCAAAACATACCTTATTGCTTGCTTAAGATAGTCCACCGATGATGAACAAATCGAGCGACCTTCTAGTTGATCTTAGCAATGAACTTGTTCTTCGAAACTCGAAGAACACGAAGAACGAACGAAGAATGAAGAACACCAAACTTGGTGTTCTTGGCTCTATTCGGCCGATCGATGGGGAGAGGGGAGGGAGAGATTTCGTGAGGTGCTACAAGGGGTTTTAGGGTTACCCTAAGCCTCTTATTTGTAATTAAATAAGTTGCGCTTAGAACCCTCTAGTTTAATTAAGATTAGATCTTTAATTAAACTTTCCTTTTACACTTCTATCCCTTATAGTTTTACTAGTTTATTATTGTCACACTTAATTATCAAATGCCTTAGTATTATACACTTATATATTTCGGTATAGACATACACGAAATATATATTCTTGTGTTATATACCTTTAACAATTAATTAGACAATAATATTATCCGGTCACTATATGATTTAATAGCTTTAAATCATAAGATGGATAATCTTTAATTAACACATTGTATATTTACTCAACTAGTAAATGTACAAATACTTGTATAAATTATTCAGTTAAACTAATCCAGTAATAAGTTAAACTTAACTTAATACTTAACTGATTCATAATGACTATTATGAATCATTCCTCTTCGTAGTATCATTGCATATCTTGCTCGTATTACATGCACTCACCGGTGTGACCCTTAAGTGTTTCGTAGGCATGGATGTATCATCATAGGTTGACTAACTGTGCACATAATTCCAACAGACTCCCATTTGTGCAAGTTCGTGAAGGATTTATGTGCACAGTTAGTCAACCTATGATGATACATCCATGCCTACGATAATGGTGATTTTCGGTTTAAACAAGAAACAAACGCAGCGGAAATAAATAAATCACCATAAACGGATCTTGATATTAATTATACAATCAAACTATAATCAAAATCAAAGAGCTAGGAAGAACATTTCATACCCTTGAAGCCTTTGATCTTGATGATTCGGATGGAAGAAGATGGACGTATTGAAACCAAGGATACCAATGGGGAATCCCTCCAAAGCTAGTCCACACAACACCTTGTCTAGAATACCAATTGGGATGCTAGTCCCTTGGACAAAGAATCAAAAGATTATTTGATATTAAGAACCAAAAAATAAAAGGGAATCCTTTTTCTCTTTTTGACTTCGTGCGTACAAGCAGAAGACACAAAACCACAATCACCTACAATTGTGTTATGCGGCCGAAGAGAGTAAATCAAGAGGGGATTAGGGTTTTTAATTAACTTGACTAATTCTCTCTTGTTTCCTAATTGTACTTTACACTTAGGTCTCTTGCTTCTTTGTCCTTCTTTTTGGCACACCAACTAAGTTTCATACTTAACAATTTAACACAAAACTTTAATTGGATAATTTATATAAATAATATAATTACACTAATTATATTACATATATTTAATGGTGTTTGGTGTATAAGTGTGTGACCCTTTAGGCTCACAAACAACTAGCCATATAACTATATGTTAAACGCGTGAAGCATATTCCAACAGCTCCCACTTGCGCACGTGATAACATCAAGTAGTCATACAAGCAAATGTTAGAGTCTAGCAACCCGCCAATGCCCCTAGAAGTACATGAGGAGTTTCATAAAATCTTTGTTTAAAGTTTTTCAAGCAATTATCCTTTTGTTACTGATACTATGTTGAATTTTAGACAAGGATAAATGTCAATCTAAAATTTCAGCGATTCTGTTTCTTGATATATATAAAGAAGTAGATTACCAAAACCAATCAAGATTCATCTTGATTACCTTTTGGGTGTGGCCACACATACATCTATTCAAAATCATCGAGGGGCCCAGTAGTATCTAATCCACATGTGTGGAGGAACAAATTTTTTATTGACTGCACGTGTCTGTCATATGCTTAATGACAAACCCGATAATGGTTGTTATAGCAGCCTTATTCAGGTCAGCGTTTAACCATATCAAAGTTTGCCCCTCTACATACACAAACCAACTTGCTGAAGGAATTATGTGCACAGTTGGTCAACCTATGATGATACATCCATGCCTACGGAACACTTAAGGGTCACACCGGTGAGTACATGTAATACGAACAAGTTATGCAACGATACTACGAAGAGGAATGATTCATAATAGTCATTATGAATCAGTTAAGTATTAAGTTAAGTTTAACTTATTACTAGATTAGTTTAACTAACTAATTAATACAAGTAGTTGTACATTTACTAGTTGAGTAAATATACAATGTGTTAATTAAAGGTTATCCATGATATGATTTAAAGCTATTAAATCATATAGTAATTGGATAATATTATTGTATAAATTATATAAAGGTTATTATATAATTAACTATTAAAAATAGAAATACAAGTATATAATTTCGTGTATATGGGTACCGAAATTATAGTGTGTTAATACTAGACATTTAATAGTTAAGTGCAATGATAGTAAACTAGTTAAAACTATAAGGGTTTAAAGTGTAAGAGATAAGTTTAATTAAGAGATTAATCTTAATTAAACTAGAAGGGCCCTAAGCGTAAGTCTATCTAGTATAAATAGAATGCATGGGGTTCCTTATTCCTTGATCATAATCTCGAAACCCTAGCCTCCTCCTCCTTTGGGTTTCGGCCGAACACAACCCCAAGAACACAACACTTTGTGTTCTTCGTGTTCTTCATTCGTTCTTCGTCTTCTTCAAGTCTTGAAGATCCAAGATCGTTGCAAGTGATCAACTAGAAGATCGTTCGTCGTGTTCATCATCAGTGGACTTATCTTAAGCATTAACCTAAGGTATGTTTCATGGAACACATCTTCTTCTTCTCCTCTTGTTCGAAGTCGAACCAAGAACCCTAGGGTTCTTGGTAGTAGTCGACGAACACACACAAGTATGTGTGTGTGTTCGAGTTCTTCGTACAAGGTTTCTTTCTTGTTAACCTAATCTAGTTTTCCAACATCCCAATTCTTTAGGATTTAAGGATTAGGTTTAATCCCAGTTCCGCATTTAGGGATTAAATCAGCTAGTAAGTTTTAACCGGTCAAGAACAAGTTCATGTTCTTGGTCAGCAAGGTTCGAACTCGTGTACTAGGTGGTCGACCCAAGTGGTTGATCAGTCGGATGGTGCGTAGTAAATCCCTACAGTGTTATCAGAGCGTTGGTTTAGAAATCTAGACTAGATTAACAAAGGTTGTTTGTTTACTTTAATTTACAAGTTTTTTTTTTTGTTTCAAGTTTTTCTTCTTTCTTCTTCATATTTTTCGAAAAAGGGGAAGAAACCCTAGGACCAAGAACATTAAACTAGTCTAAGTTTAATTGGTCAAGAAGGTTTCTAGAAAACTCTAGCAATTTTCGAAACCCTAGAAAGAACCCTAGGATCAAGTATATTAAACAAGATATGTTTAATTGATCAAAAGGATTCTTTCCATAATCCCTTAGAAATTTCGTGACCTGGAAAAAACCCTAGGATCAAGTATATTAAACAAGATATGTTTAATTGATCAAAAGGATTCTTTCCTAAAGCCTTAGGATTTTCGTAAATCTAGAGGAATACTTGGACACCAAGTTTATTAAACTAGCCTAGTTTAATTGGTGGAAAAGTTTCCTAGCCTTAAGTTTTCGAAAACCCTAAAGAACCCTAGAGAATTAAACTAGTTTAAGTTTAATAGTTTAAAAGTATTAATTAGGATACTAATCTAAAACCTAGTTAATTAGACAAGTTTATGTCTAAAAGGTTTAAATTATTATTTTGATAGATTTATTAAAACTAGTTCTTTAAACCTAGTAATTTAGACAAAGTTTATTGTCTATAAGGTTTAAATTAAAGAGTTTAAATAAATTTATTAAAAGTTATAATCTATCTTGGAATTTAAACAAAGTTTATTGTTTAAAAGGATTGATTAAAATTAGTCTTTCAATTAAAATAATGTCTTTGATCAAGAAAGTCAAAACCCTAGTTTTGATTGATCAAAAGCAAGATTAGGGTTCATCTAATTAATTTAGGGAATTGATAAAGAAGATGTTAATTTTTAAGTTCTAAAATTAACAAGATGTATTTAATTGTATGTATTTAAAATTTTCGGAAATTTTTAGAATAATTAAATAAAATTGAATTTTAAAAGAAGTAATAAGTTTATACACATTTTAATTAGTTCAAGTTAAAATGTACATGTATAAGCTAGATGTAATATTCTTAATAGAATGTTACAAGTTTGTTATTATAAATATACATATATACACGAACATATACATTAAATACAAGTTAAAATGGAACAATTAAAAAGGGTAACGTTATTTTGATCTTTGAAGATAATATTATAATTAGTTATTGTATAAGTTATAATATAATTAAAACTAGAAAGTACAAAGTTATGATTTCATTATAACTAGAAATTGTACAAGTTGAAATTATATGATTAACTAGAAATATACAAAGTTATATATATATATATATATATATATATATATATATATATATATATATATATATATATATATATATATATATATATATTAAGATGTATAAAAGTTATAAGTTATTATTACTAGATAATTATACAAGTATAACATAAGTGTTTTACAAGTTATGTAATATACTAGATTAATGATCAAGTATAAATAACAAGAACCTATATTTAACTAGTTCAAGTTAAATATAAGAAAGGTTTAAACAAACTAAAGAATTATTATATATAGTTTTTATATAATAGGTTTATTAGTTTCACCAAGTATAAACCGGTGATTGTGTTAGCTTAAGTTTCATCATGGTTGTTGAAGCTAGTGGGAGCTACACAAGAAAATCACAAAGTTTGTAAGTGTGTCATTAAGGCATAAGTTATGGTCGAATTTAATAAGTAAGAAATAAATGTTTAATTTCATTATTAGACATATGAAAAACTAGGTGTGTTAAACTAAGTTTATGTTTCAAGTTCATGAAATCGTAAAAGTTTTAAAAGTTTAACATAAGTTTATAAGTTTTTCAAGTAATATAAAACAAGTAAGTTTTATTAGAAATAAGGTTTCTCACAAAACATAGTAAAACATTTTGTACACCTCGTTTTAGGTATACATGTAAAATCGTGTGAATTCTTGAAACTATAAGTTTTAAAGAATAGTTCTTATGTTTAAAGAAGGTGTCTTGGAGAACCATTCAATTCACAAGTCACACTTTTTTTTAAACAAGGATTAAGATTGGAATAAAAGTTTAAGTTTAGTTTTAAGACTTAAACAAACCCAAGAAAATCTAAGATCGAAGTACTATCCACCTAATGGAACACCTCATTGTTAAACGATATTCATATTGTAAGGATAAAGAACCATAGATATGGATTCAAATCATTGCGAGTGTTAGGGTGCGTAGGGTTCTGTGATAATCGGGAGTCCCGACGCAGAGCATCGCACAGTCTTAGATGGTCTGATCTACTTTGGTGATAATCGGGAGTCCCGGCCCAAAAAGTACTTGAGTAGAATAAACATACTAGACTTTATTACTAACTTAGAAATGTACAATTAGAGTGTACAAAGTTGTAATAAGTTAAAAGTCTAAAGATTCTACGACCCCTAGGAATCGTGTCAAGTCTTGATACGATCGGTAAGGAAGTTACCTACCAGAAATAGCATGTCTCGTTGGGAAGTGCCCAAACATTGCGGCGAGAATGTGATATATGGATCCTAGGCCTAAAATATTAATCATGGGTTTATAATATATTTTAGAGAATGTTTGTTGATGATTACTAATTAAACTGGGTTTGATTTGTAGATGGCAGCAACAACCATCACGACACATACCAACAATCTCTCACAACGCTTGTTCTAGAAAAGGACGAATTGACTGGGTCAATGTTTCTCTATTGGAAACGTGATCTTCGGATTATGCTTACGCATGAGAGAAAAGGAAATGTCCTAGAAAAAGCAATACTAAATGCTCTTACCGCGAATGCTAGAAATGAACCAGGATAAGCATATTACGCTTGTAGGGTGTTCAAATCTCGCAAGGTGGTTAAAGGATCATCGGTGAGTGCTCACGTCATGGAAATGAAAGAGCACATGGATCATCTTGAATGAATAGGATACCCAGAACCGTTGCAGTTAGCAACAGTAATGATACTCAACTCGTTGTTAGATGACTATAAGTCTTATGTAGTCAACTACAACATGCATAACATGGAGCAATCCATTGTTGAGCTACATTCCGTGCTCAAGACTACTGAGTTGATTTGGGGACCAAGTTTAAGAATGATCTCGTAGTAACCGATGATGGTAGTGATAAGAGAAAGAGGCACAGTGGAAAGGGAAAGGATAAAACCGATCCTAGCCACGACGTGCCTAAAGGGTAATGGAGTCAAACAAAAAGGTCAAGAAGGTAAAGCCAAACAAGGACCGAGACACGGTGTCTTGGTTATGGCAAGGGTCAAAGGGTAGTAGGCAATGCTTACTCCTTAGTTGAGTTGACCAACTTCTAGATACCCGCTTCCTACTTGTAAAAGTTTATTACAAGTAACTCAACTTTAGCAATCGTTTATTGCATAAAATGATAAGCGAGATGACCGGCATGAGATGGTGATGATCCCACGAGCACCAAGTTTTATAATTCAGTTTTTTTTTGTGGATTCGTTTTAAACAATTTTAGTTTATTGTTTTTGGATAATTTTATTTTATGTTAAAACAAGTTTTATTTTGGTTTTAAATAAATTTCGAATCAATGGTTGAATTATATTATGCGCATGTGTGATAATTACACTAGTCAAGGTTTATGACTAGATTGTAAGTAAAATTTTTATTTACTTATATTTCATGTTTTATATATATATTTGTTTGATTGTTGTATAAATAATGTCTTGATAGCTCAAGGTATTTAGATGCTAGTAATTAGAAAGTTTTTCTAATGAAAGTATTTAAAAGTCTTATGGAAGCATAAGGTTCAATAGTTATTGAACTTAGTTAAAACATCTTAAGTAATAGTCATTACTTATGATAGAAAGTTTTAAAGTATTAGTATTAATATAGTATGATTGTATTGGATATAATCAAGATAGACTCTAAAGAGTATTATTACAAGTCTTTCATACTTGTTGTAAAAGATTTAATGAAGTCATAATTCCCTAATAGGAATAATTGGATATTCGCATAGTCCAAGTAAAATGACTTAGACATTAAATGACTCTTAAAAGGGGACATAACTATATTAAAGTATTTAAGAATTAAAAGGTATTATTGCAAGTCTTTTATACTTGTAATAAATACAATATTTAATCAAGTCATAATTCCCTAATAGGAATAATGGATATTTGAGAAATCCAAGAAATGACTTTGGCATTAAATAAAGTTCTTAAAAGAATACTAATATGTTTAAGAATTGATAGTATCATTCCAAGTGTTTTATACTTATTAGATACAGTAATCAATAAAGATCATGATTCCCTAGAAAGGAATGTTGGATATTCACAAATCCAAAGGATGATCTTAATTATTGGTAGAATTCTTAAAAGATTAAACTGCAAGTTATTGACTAGGTCAAAGTAGTAGTTTAAGGGATGCTTAAGTTCCATAAAAGTAAGTGGGAGCTAAGGCTAACGTAATTCATTAAAGATGTTAGTGAATTCAGTAAGTTAGTAAAAACATTAACAACAAGGTTTTACCAAGTCGTTAGCCAAAGAGTTAAGAGAAATAATAAATGATCGATTAGATTATTGCAAACCAAATAGCGTGATCACAAGTCTTGTGATTGATTATTGCATATCTAATAGGTTGTTAAACACTTCTGTGAATAACACAAATCAAGTAACTAAGAGTAGCTTTAGTTACAAGGATAAATTTATGAGTTCAAGAAACTAAGGAGTTAATTTCCAATCCTCCTATATTTACCGAATTACATAAAAGGCAAGACTAGAATATGTTCTAGATTGTTGCAAGAACAATATCTAGCAAAGGCAAAAGTAATAGTATTTCTAAATACTCGTCTTATGTCTTTAGTTTAATAGAAATGATTGTTTTAGTGATAAAGTTACAATTAAGGTTGTAAAATCATTAAGTAATCAACACAAACGAAAGGAATAAGTAATGATCCAGTAATAATTCAGTATCTATGTCCAGTGAGGAATAGTACATGAGTTAGTATCATTTTTATTCAGACTTTGTATGTTTTACAACATCCATGAATAAAAGTCTATTTTATTCAAAAGATATAAAATCCGTGACAACTCGTCTAGGTGGGAACCTCGATGGGACGTTAACATCATCGCGGTATTTGGTGGTAGATTCGAAGTCATTCGAAGATAGCTACACAAGTCTTGTGTAAACCAAATGTCGGTGATATTCTGTTGGAGGCTCAACGAATATTGGATTGACCACCGTGACAATACTTCGTGGTTGAAAAGTTCAAAAGTATTGATCACTAGGATTGTCCTTAAGCCCGAGGTATTTGGTTTAGGATACAATGACTAATGTGCTTTGGTTCAACTCAGACAATTCTGAAATACGTTTGTCATACGAGGAAGATACTGGGTACAAAGGAAGTTGTATTTTAAATCGAAATATACAAGATGGTAATTGCACCTCCTTTTTAGGAGAGATATTTATAGGTCCTTTGACGTGATGAGATAACTGGAAAGTGCATGGCCATGCCCAAACGAACTGATTTGTTCTTTGTCGTTTATCACAACAGTTTGAATCAAGAAGTCATGAAATGATTTCGAATACAGGAGTTGATATTTTCTACCATGCTCGTATTCGTTATCACAAATATCGTGCTGCAAGGTATAAGCCTAACAACGTTACCCAAGAAGTAAAGACAGAGTGTTCTTTACTAGGAGACGCTATTAAGAGTTTTTCATAAAACTACACCAAGGGTTACATAAGCTGTTTTTATGGGGTTGGTTACCTACATGCCCATCTAGAAGGCCACTGTAGCTCGTATCATTAAGACAAAGGTTACAAACTTGCACAAGTGGGAGTCTGAAGGAATTATGTGCACAGTTGGTCAACCTATGATGATACATCCATGCCTACGGAACACTTAAGGGTCACACCGGTGAGTACATGTAATACGAACAAGTTATGCAACGATACTACGAAGAGGAATGATTCATACTAGTCATTATGAATCAGTTAAGTATTAAGTTAAGTTTAACTTATTACTAGATTAGTTTAACTAACTAATTAATACAAGTAGTTGTACATTTACTAGTTGAGTAAATATACAATGTGTTAATTAAAGGTTATCCATGATATGATTTAAAGCTATTAAATCATATAGTAATTGGATAATATTGTTGTATAAATTATATAAAGGTTATTATATAATTAACTATTAAAAGTATAAATACAAGTATATAATTTCGTGTATATGGGTACCGAAATTATAGTGTGTTAATACTAGACATTTAATAGTTAAGTGCAATGATAATAAACTAGTTAAACTATAAGGGTTTAAAGTGTAAGAGATAAGTTTAATTAAGAGATTAATCTTAATTAAACTAGAAGGGCCCTAAGCGTAAGTCTTTCTAGTATAAATAGAATGCATGGGGTTCCTTATTCCTTGATCATAATCTCGAAACCCTAGCCTCCTCCTCCTTTGGGTTTCGGCCGAACACAACCCCAAGAACACAACACTTTGTGTTCTTCGTGTTCTTCATTCGTACTTCGTGTTCTTCAAGTCTTGAAGATCCAAGATCGTTGCAAGTGATCAACTAGAAGATCGTTCGTCGTGTTCATCATCAGTGGACTTATCTTAAGCATTAACCTAAGGTATGTTTCATGGAACACATCTTCTTCTTCTCCGCTTGTTCGAAGTCGAACCAAGAACCCTAGGGTTCTTGGTAGTAGTCGACGAACACACACAAGTATGTGTGTACGTTCGAGTTCTTCGTACAAGGTTTCTCTCTTGTTAACCTAATCTAGTTTCCCAACATCCCAATCCTTTAGGATTTATGGATTAGGTTTAATCCCAGTTCCGAATTTAGGGATTAAATCAGCTAGTAAGTTTTAACCGGTCAAGAACAAGTTCATGTTCTTCGTCAGCAAGGTTCGAACTCGTGTACTAGGTGGTCGACCCAAGTGGTTGATCAGTCGCATGGTGCGTAGTAAATCCCTACACTTGCATCTCAACTCAGAGGATAAGTGACAAAGCCTTTGTGAGATTCACTTGTGACATAAATCCATGAAGTGATTTCTCATAGGTTGGGTCAGTCCAATTGTGCATCATTATGAACAACATGTGAGTTTGATTTCATCATCCTTAGTCATACTAAGATAATGTCATCAATGCCCTCAGATTTGTCTTAATAATATTCCCATATTATTAATTATGACAATGGACAATTTAGAATATAAAACGCAGTAAATATTCATGGATATAAACATGCAAATATAGAACACAGTAGATATTCATATAAAAATGATCATATCAAATATATCAATTTATTCCAATAAATACTGCTCAATGTTCCATTATCCAAATACTAAAACAGATTACATGAAACTACTAGCTGGTCGAAGCCCAATGTTTCTAGCATGCTCAATATGTTTGGTACATGGCATTGGCTTCGTGAGGGGGTCAGCTAAGTTGTCATCTGTATGAACTTTGAGCAAGCGTACATCTCCCATTAGGATCGCATCTCTAATGTAGTGAAGCTTCCGCTGATAATGTCTGGCGCCTTTCTGAACACAGGGTTCGTTGGCAATGATGATAGCACCTGTGTTATCACAGTACATATCCATAGGTCTCTCATTACTGGGGACAACTCCAAGCCCAGAAATGAATTTCCTCATCCAAACAACTTCCATTGCAGCTTCAGTAGTTGCAATGTATTCAGCTTCTGTAGAAGACATGGCGATAGTGCTCTGCTTCGCACTTTTCCAATCAACAGCGCCTCCGTTCAAAACGAAAACATACCTCGTTTGAGATTTGGAATCATCTCCATCAGTCTCAAAACTAGCATCAGAATAACAAGTAACGCTTAGCTCATTTTGAGGCTCACCACCATAGACAAGAAGCGTATCTTTAGTATTCCTAAGATACTTCAGTATGTTCTTAACAGCAGTCCAGTGACTCTCACCTGGATTCTGTTGATATCGGCTTGTAAGGTTCTGTGAGAAGGCTACATCAGGTCTTGTGCACCGCACAGCATACATGATAGATCCTACTGCCGAGGCATAGGGGACATCACGCATACGTTTCATCTCATCAGGTGAGGACGGTCCTTGAGTCTTACTCAAGTGTACATTGTGTTGCATAGGGAGACTTCCACATTTGGAAGCATCCATTCTAAACCGTTTTAGAATCTTATCAATGTACGCACTTTGACTTAGCCCGATTAACCGCTTTGATCGATCTCGATAGATCTTTATACCAAGTATATATGCCGCTTCCCCAAGATCCTTCATAGCGAAGCACTTCCCAAGCCAGGATTTTACATCTTGTAGCATTGGAATGTTATTTCCTATGAGTAGTATGTCATCGACATATAGGATTAGAAAGATGACAATGCTCCCACTAGCTCTTACATATACACATGGCTCGTCGGGATTCTGAGTAAATCCAAACGTTTTGACTTCCTCGTCGAATCTTTTGTTCCAACTTCTGGATGCTTGCTTTAGTCCATAAATGGACCTTTGAAGCCCCACATACTTTCTTTGGGTGTTTTGTATTAACAAAACCCTCAGGCTGAACCATATAGACATCTTCATCAAGCTGTCCATTTAAGAAAGCAGTTTTAACATCCATTTGCCAAATCTCATAGTCATAGTACGCTGATATGGCTATGACAATCCTGATAGCTCTAACATCGGCAATAGGCGAGAAGGATTCATCATAGTCAATCCCGTAGGTTTGAGTGTAACCTTTTGCTACCAGTCGAGCTTTATAGGTGTGTACGTTGCCATCCATGTCGGTCTTCTTCTTGAAGAGCCACTTGCTACCAACAGTCTTACTGTTAGGAGGAAGATCAACCAAAGTCCATACTTGATTATCTTTCATGGATTGCATTTTCGCGTTCATAGCATCAAGCCATTTGTCAGATTCAGAATCTGATAATGCAGCTTGATAGTTAGGGGGTTCATTATGATCCCCTAAACTTAGCTCCTCAGCATCGACATGGAAACCATATCGTTCAGGTGCATGAGCTGTCCTTGCGGACCTTCAAACGGGGACTACATCATTTTGAGGTGCAATAGGAATAGTTTCATGTTCAGCCTCATCTTGATGTTCGCTAGTCTCTACAATAGGTTGTGCATCTTCATCGCCTGGAATCTCGTCGAAGTCGATGGTACTCCTACTTGCTTCTTGTGAAATGAGATTGCTCTCAAGAAACTCAGAATAACGAGCAATAATTACTTTTTGCTCAGGTGCGTAGTAGAAATAGTAACCCATCGTTTCCTCAGGGTATCCTATAAAGATGCACTTGACAGCTCTGGGTTCAAGTTTGTTTGGCGTGTCTTGTTTCACGAGAGCCTCACAACCCCAGACCTTCAAGTAAGACAAGTTAGGGACTTTCCCATGCCATATCTCATATGGTGTCTTTTCAACCTTCTTCGTGGGAACCATATTCAGTATACGAGCAGCCGATTTGCGTGCATAACCCCAAAAGGATAGAGGCAGAGTTGTAGGACTCATCATCGATCGGACCATGTCAAGCAAGGTGCGATTTCTCCTCTCCGATACAGCATTATGCTGTGGTGTATAAGGGGGAGTGAATTGTGAGACAATCCCACAATTCTTAAGATGGTCTTGAAACTCATGGCTCATGTACTCTCCTCCTCGATCAGAACGGAGAACTTTTATCTTCTTGTCAAGTTTATTTTCTACTTCATTTTGGAAAACTTTGAATGTTTCAAAGGTTTCATGTTTATGTTTAATCAAGTAAACATAACCATAACGACTAAAGTCGTCAGTGAAAGTAATGAAGTAGGTAGCACCTTCCCTAGTTCAAGTTCTAAAGGGGCCACATACATCGGTATGTATGAGTCCAAGTAGATCATTGGCCCTTTCGCCTACATGGGAGAAAGGCTTGCGCGCCATTTTACCAGATATACAAGAAACACATTTATCAAATGATTCAGAATCATCTGATTTTATAAGTCCATCCTTTTGTAATTTCAACACGCGTTTCTTGTTAACATGGCAAAGGCGACAATGCCATTGGAAAGTAGAATCCAAGTTCTTCTTGTATTTCTTGTTGCTACATGTATGTAATACGAGCAAGATATGCAATGATAATACGAAGAGGAATGATTCATAATAGTCATTATAAATCAGTTAAGTATTAAATTATGTTTAACTTATTACTAGATTAGTTTAACTAACTAATTAATACAAGTACTTGTACATTTACTAGTTGAGTAAATATACAATGTGTTAATTATAGATTAATCATGATACGATTTAAAGTTTTTAAATCATATAGTAATTGGATAATAAAGTTGTATAAGTTATATAAAGGTTATTATATAATTAATTATTAAAAGTATAAATACAAGTATATAATTCGTGTATATGGGTACCGAATTATTAGTGTATTAATACTAGACATTTAATAGTTAAGTGCAACAATAATAAACTAGTTAAAACTATAAGGGATGGAAGTGTAAAAATGAAGTTTAATTAAGAAGTTAATCTTAATTAAACTAGAAGGGTTTTAAGTGTAAGATCTTCTATTATAAATAGGAGGCTTATGACTTAAACCTAGATGTTGATTCCTTGCCTCTTTACACGAAATTCACTCCTCTCCCTCCTCTCATTCGGCCGAAGCCTCAAACACAAGAACACAAGTTTGTGTTCTTCTTGTTCTTCGTTCGTTCTTCGTGTTCTTCAAGTATTGAAGAACAAGACCGTTGCAAGTGATCAACTAGAAGATCGCTCGTCGTGTTCATCATCAGTGGATCTATCTTAAGCATTAACTAAGGTATGTTTTATGGAACACACTTTCTTCCTCTCCTCTTGTTCGGTCGAATGAGAACACCAAGAAACCTAGGGTTCTTGGTGAGTGTTCGATGAACACACACAAGCATTGTGTGTGTTTGAGTTTTTCGTACAAGGTTTCTTTCTTGTTAATCTAATATAGATTTCCAACATCCCAATCCGTTAGGGTTTAAGGATTAGGTTTAATCCCACTTCCGCTTTTAGGGATTAAATCAACTAGTTGGTTTTAACCGGTCAAGAACAAGTTCATGTTCTTGGTCAGTATGGTCGAACCAAGCATGCTAGGAGGTTGATCTATGTGGTCGATCAGGTTATGTGAAACCCTTCAGTGGTATCAGAGCGTTGGTTCAGAGATCTAAACTAGATTAACAAAGTTTGTTTGTTTAAATTTTAAATTAAAGTCTTTTTTGTTCCAATTCTTTTTCTTCTTCTTCTTAATTTTCGAAAAAGGGTAAGAACCCTAGGACCAAGAATATTAAACTAGTCTAGTTTAATTGGTCAAGAGGTTTCTAAGAGCCCTAGAATTTTCGAAAAGCAAGAAAGAACCATAGGACCAAGAACATTAAACTAGTTTAGTTTAATTGGTCAAAAGGCATCTTTTCCTAACCCTAGAAATTTCGAAAAGAGGAAGAACCCTAGGATCAAGAATATCAAAGTTCTTGATGAAGATGATTCTTTCCTTATTATTTGATCTTCAAAATCTAGGACCAAATGTGTTAAACCAAGTTTTGGTTTAATTGGTCAAAAAAGATTCTTTCCTTTTTCCTCAAAGATTTTGAAATCAAAGGAGGTTACTTGGACACCAAGTTTGATTAAACTAGCGTAGTTTAATTGGTGGAAAAGTTTCCTAGGCTTTAGAAATTTCGAACCCTAGAAGTAATCTAGGATCAAGAAAATTAAACTAGTTTAGTTTAATTAGTTTAAAAGAATTAATTAGGATAATAATCTAAAAACTAGATAATTAAACAAGTTCATGTTTAATAGGTTTAATTATTATTTTGATAGATTTATTAAGACTAGTTCTTTAAATCTAGAAACTTAGACAAAGTTTTAATTATTGTCTATAAGGTTTAAATTAAAATGTTTAAATAAATTTATTAAGGTTATAATCTATCTTAGAATTTAAACAAAGTTTATTGTTTAAATAGGATTGATTAGAATTAATCTTTTAATAAATAATGCTTTTTTGATCAAGTAAATCAAAACCCAAGTTTTGATTGATCAAAAACAAGATTAGGGTTTAACTAATTAATAAGAAGTGTTAATTTTTAAGTTCTAAAATTAACAAGATGTATTTATTTGTTTATATATATTATTTCAGAATTTTTTAAATATTTAAAGGAAAAATAATTTTTAAAAGATATAATAAGTTTATACGTATTTTAATTAGATTAAGTTAAAATACATACGTATAAATTAGATGTAATATTCTTATTATAATGTTACAAGTTTATTATAAATAATATATATATATATACGAACATATTAAATACAAGATAAAATTGAACAATTAAAAAGATAATGTTATTTTGATCTTAAAGAGTAATAGTGTAGTTATTGTATAAGTTAATATATAATTATGACTAGAAAGTACAAAGTTATGATTTCATTATAACTAGAAATTATACACGTTGAAATTATATGATTAACTAGAAATATACAAAGTTATATATTAGAGGTGTATAAAGTTATAAGTTATTATAACTAGATAATTATACAAGTATAATATAAGTATTTTACAAGTCATGTAATATACTAGATTAATGATCAAGGGATAAATAACAAGAAAACTTAATAATCTATGTTTAACTAGTTCAAGTTAAATTTAAGAAAGATTTAAACAAACTAAGAATTAGTATATATAGTCTTTATACAATAAGTTTATTAGTTTCACCAAGTATATACTGGTGATTGCGTTTGCTTAAGTTCCATCATGATTGTTAGAGCTAGTGGGAGCTACACAAGAAAATCACAAAGTTTATAAGTGTCTCGTTAAGACATAAGTTTTGGTCGAATCTAATAAGACAAAACAAATGTTTAATTCTATTATTAAACATGTGAAAAACAAGGTGTGTTAAACTAGATTTATGTTTCAAGTTTATGAATCATAAAAGAATTAAAAGTTTAACATAAGTTTTTCAAGTAAGATAAAGCAAGTAAGTTTTATTATAGACAAGGTTTTTCACAAAAACTAGTAAAACGTTTTGTACACCTCGTTTTAGGTATACATATAAATCGCGCAATTCTCAAAACTATACGTTTTAAAGAGAAGTTCTTAAGTTTTAAAAAGGTGTCTTGTAGAATTCTTAAATTCACAAGTCACACATTTTAAACAAGGATTAAGATTGGAATAAAGGTTTAAGTTTAGTTTAAGACTTATACAAACCCAAGAAAGTCTTAGATCGAAGTACTATCCACCTAATGGAACACCTCACTTGTTCAACGATATTCATATTGTAAGGATAAAGAACCTTAGATATGGATTCAAATCATTGCGAGTGTCAGGGTGCGTAAGGTTCTGTGATAATCGGGAGTCCCGGCGCAGAGCATCGCACTGTCTTAGATGGTCTGATCTATTTTGGTGATAATCGGGAGTCCCGGCCCAAAAAGTACTTGAGTAGAATAAACTTACTAGACTTTATTACTAACTTAGAAATGCACAATTAGATTGTACAAAGTTGTAATAAGTTATAAGTCTAAAGATTCTACGACCCCTAGGAATCGTGTCAACTCTTGATACGATCGGTAAGGATGTTACCTACCAGAAACAACATGTCTCGTTGGGAAGTGCCCAAACATTGCGGCGAGAATGTGATATATGGATCCTAGGCCTAAAATATAAATTATGGGTTTATAATATATTTTAGAGAATGTTTATTGACGATTACTAATCAAACTGGGTTTGATTTGTAGATGGCAGCAACAACCATAATGACACGTACCAACAATCTCTCACTACGCTTGTTTCTAGAAAAGGACGAATTGACTGGGTCAATGTTTCTCAATTGGAAGTGTGATCTTCGGATTATGCTTTGGCATGAGAGAAAAGGAAATGTCCTAGAAAAAGCAATACTAAATGGTCCAACCGCGAATGCTAGAAATGAACCAGGACAAGCATACTACGCTTGTAGGGTGTTCAAATCTCGCAAGGTGGTTAAAGGATCATCGGTGAGTGCTCACGTCATGGAAACGAAAGAGCACATGGATCATCTTGAATGAATAGGATACCCAGTACCGTTGCAGTTAGCAACATTAATGATATTAAACTCGTTGTCAGAGGACTATAAGCATTATATAGTCAACATGGAGCAATCCATTGATGAGATACATTCCATGCTCATGACTACTGAGTTGATTTGGGGACCAAGTTTAAGAATGATCTCGTAGTAACCGATGATGGTAGTGATCAGAGAAAGAGGCGCAGTGGAAAAGGAAAGGATAAAACCGACCCCAGCGACGGCGTGCCTAAAGGGTAATGGAGTCAAACAAAAAGGTCAAGAAGGTAAAATCCAAACAAGGACTGAGAAACGGTGTCTTGGTTGTGGCAAGGGTCAAAGGGTAGGAGGCAATGCTTGCTCCTTAGTTGACTTGACCAACTTCTAGATACTCGCTTCCTACTTGTAAAAGTTTATAACAAGTAACTCAACTTTAGCAATCGTTTATTGCATAAGATGATAAGTGATGATGACCGGCATGAGACGGTGATGATCCCACGAGCACTAAGTTTTTTTTTATAAATCAGTATTTTATGGATTCAGTAAAAACCATTTTATTTTATTTTTTGGATAATTTTTATTTTATGTTAAAACAAAGTTTTTGGTTTTAACAAATTCGAATCCATGGTTGAATTATATTTTGTGCATGTGTGATAATTACACTAGTCAAGGTTTATGACTAGATGGTAAGTCAAGTTTTTGATTTACTTAATATTTCATGTTTTATACTTGTTTGATTGTTGTATGAATGAATAATGTCTTGATAGCTTGAGGTACTTAGATGCTAGTAATTCGAAGTTTTTCTAATGAAAGTATTTAAGAGTTTTATGGAAGCATAAGGTTCAAAAGTTATTGAACTTAGTTAAAATATCTTAAGTAATAGTCATTACCTATGATAGTAAGTTTCACAGTATTAGTATTAATATAGTATGATTATATTGGATATAAAAAAGATAGACTTTAAGAGTATTATTACAAGTCTTTTATACTTGTAATAAAGAATTTGATGAAGTCATAATTCCCTAATAGGAATAATTGGATATTCGTAAAATCCAAGTGAAATGACTTAGACATTAAATGAACTCTTAAAAAGGGACAAACTATACTAAAGTATTTAAGAATTAAAAGGTATTATTGCAAGTCTTTTATACTTGTAATAAATACATTATTTAATCAAGTCATAATTCCCTTATAGGAATAATGGATATTTGAGAAATCCAAGAAATGACTTTCGCATTAAATAAAGTTCTTAAAGAATACTAATATGTTTAAGAATTGGAAGTATCGTCTCAAGTGTTTTATACTTGTTAGATACAGTAATCGATAAAGGTCATGATTCCCTAAACAGGAATAGTGGATATTCGCAAATCCAAAGAATGATCTTAGCTATTGATAGAATTCTTAAAAGGTTAAACTACAAGTTATTGGCTAAGTCAAAGTAGTAGTTTAAGTGATGCTTAAATTCCATAAAAGATAGTGGGAGCTATTATTAACATAATTCATTAAAGATATTAATGAATTTACTAAGACATTAACAACAAGGTTTTACCAAGTCGTTAGCCAAAAGAGTTAAGAGAAATAAATGATCGTTAATTAGACTATTGCAAAACCTAATAGCGTGATCACGAGTCTTGTGATTAATTATTGCATATCTAATAGGTTGTTCACACTCCAGTGGATAACATAATCATTTAAGGAAATTTCTTTAACTAGTAATGATATATATCTACAAATCAAGTAACTAAAAGAGGCTTTAGTTACAAGGATAACTTTATGAATTCAAGAAACTAAGGAGTTAATTTCCAATCCTCCTATGTTTACCGAATTGCATAAAAGGCAAGACTGGAATATGTTCCAGACTGTTGCAAGAACAAAATCTAGCAAAGGCAAAAGAAATAGTATTTTTCAAATACTTGTCTTATGTCTTTAGTTTAATAGAAAAATGACTGGTTTAGTGATAAAGTTACAATTAAGGTTGTGAAAGTCATTAAGTAATCAACACGAACAAAAGGAATAAGTAATGATCCAGTAATAATTCGGTATCTATGTCCAGTGAGGAATAATACTTGAGTTAGTATCATTTTTATTCAGACTTTGTATGTTTTACAACATCCATGAATAAAATTCTTTTTATTCAAAAGATATAAATCCGTGACTACTCGTCTTGGTGGGAACCTTGACGGGACGTTAACACCATCACAATATTTGGTGGTAGATTCGAAGTTCTTCGAAGATAGCTACACATGTTTTGTGTAAACCAAATATCAGTGATATTCTGTTGGAGCTCAACGAATATTTGATTGATCACCGTGACAATACTTCGTGGTTGAAAATTTCAAAAGTATTGTTCACTAGGATTGTCCTTAAGCCTGAGGTATTTGGTTTGGGATACAATGACTAATGTACTTTGGTTCGTCTTAGACAAGCCTGAAATATGGTTGTCATACGAGGCTTTATTGGGTACAAAGGAAGTTGTATTTTGAATCGAAATATAACAAGATGGCAATTGCACCTCCTCTTTAGGAGAGATATTTGTGGGTCCTTTGACATGATGAGAAACTGACACGTGCACGGCCGTGCCCAAACGAACAGATTTGTTCTTTGTCGTTTATCACAACAGTTTGAATCAAGAAGTCATGAAATGATTTCGAATACAGGAGTTGATAATTTCTACCATGCTCGTATTCGTTATCACAAATATCGTGCTGCAAGTGATAAGCCTAACATAGTTCCCAAGAAGTAGAGACAGATTGTTCTTTACTAGGAGACGCTATTAAAGAGTTTTTCAAAAACCATACCTGGGTTACATAACCTGTTTTTATGGGGTTGGTTACTTACATGCCCATCTAGAAGGCCACTGTAGCTCGTATCATTAACACAAAGGTTACGAACTTGCACCAGTGGGAGTCTGAAGGATTTATGTGCACAGTTAGTCCTCCTCTCATTCGGCCGAAGCCTCAAACACAAGAACACAAGTTTGTGTTCTTCGTGTTCTTTGTTCGTGCTTCGTGTTCTTCAAGTGTTGAAGAACAAGATCGTTGTAAGTGATCAACTATAAGATCGCTCGTCGTATTCGTCATCAGTGGATCTATCTTAAGCATTAACTAAGGTATGTGTCATGGAACACACTTTCTTCCTCTCCTCTTGTTTGATCGAACGAGAACCCCAAGAACCCTAGGGTTCTTGGTGACTGTTCGACGAACACACACAAGCATTGTGTTTTTCGTACAAGGTTTCTTTCTTGTTAATCTAATCTAGATTTCCAACATCCCAATCCTTTTGGGTTTAAGGATTAGGTTTAATCCCACTAACTCTTTTAGGGATTAAATCAGCTAGTTGGTTTTAACCGGTCAAGAACAAGTTCATGTTCTTGGTCAGTATGGTCGAACCAAGCATGCTAGGAGGTTGACCCATGTGGTCGATCAGGTTATGTGAAACCCTTCAGTTCGTAACCTTTATCTTAATGACACGAGCTACAGTGGCCTTCTAGATGGGCATGTAGGTAACCATCCCCATGAAAACAACTTATATAACCAAGGTATAGTTTCGAGAAACTCTTTAATAGCGTTTCCTAGTAAAGAACACCCTGTGTCTACTTCTTGGGCAACGTTGTTAGGTTCATCCCTTGCAGCACGATATTTGTGATAACGAATACGATCATGGAAGAAAATATCAACTCCTGTATTCGAAATCAGTTCATGACTTCTTGATTCAAACTGTTGTGATAAACGACAAAGAACAAATCAGTTCGTTTGGGCTTGGCCATGCACTTACCAGTTTTCTCATCATGTCAAAGGACCCATAAATATCTCTCCTAAAAAGGAGGTGCAATTCCCATCTTGTTATATTTTGATTCAAAATACAACTTCCTCTGTACCCAGTAAGGCCTCGTATGAAAACCATATTTCAGGCTTGTCTAAGAAGAACCAAAGTACATTAGTGATTGTATCCCAAACCAAATACCTCAGGCTTAAGGACAATCCTAGTGAACAATACTTTTGAACTTTTCAACCACGAAGTATTGTCATGGTGGTCAATCCAATATTCGTCGAGCCTCCAACAGAATATCACTGATATTTGGTCCACAACAAAACTTGTTGTAGCTATCTTCGAGAAAACTCGAATCTCCACGAAATACTGCGATGACGTTAACGTCCCATCAAGGTTCCCACCAAGACGAGTAGTACGGATTATGTCTTTTGAATAAATAGACTCTTATTCATGGATATTGTAAAACATACAAAGTCTTGAATAACAATGATACTAACTCATGTACTATTCCTCACTGGACATAGATACAGAATTATTACTGCATCATTACTTATTCCTTTCGCTCATGTTGATTACTTAATGAATTTTACAATTTTACTTGTAACTTTATCACTGATCTAGTCATTCCAATTAAACTAAATACATAAGACAAGTGTTGGAAAAACACTATTACTTTTGTCTTTGCTAGATTTTGTTCTTGCAACATTTTAGAACATATTTTTCGTCTTTCCTTTTATGTAATTCGGTAAACATAGAAGTATTGGAAATAATTCCTTAGTTTCTTGAATTCATAGAATTCACCTTGTAACTAAAACCTATTTTAGTTACTTGATTTGTAGATATCTTGTTACTAGTTAAAGAAATTTCCTTAAATGATTATGTTATCCACTGGAGTGTGAATAACCTATTAGATATGCAATAATTAATCACAAGACTTGTGATCACGCTATTATGTTTGCAATAATCTAATTAACGATCATTTATTATTTCTCTTGACTCTTTGGCTAACGATTTGGTAAAACCTTGTTTTAATATCCTATTAACTTACTATATTCATTAATACCTCTAATGAATACGTTAGTCATAGCTCCCACTAAATTTATGGAATTTAAGCATCACTTAAACTATTATTTTGACCTAGTCAAAATCTTATAGTTTAACCTTTTAAGAATTTATCAATTATTAAAGTCATCCTTTGGATTTTGCGAACATCCAACATTCCTGTTTAGGGAATTATGACTTTCATTGTTCAACGTATCTACCAAGTATAAGCCACTTGAAACGATACTTCCAATTCTTAAATGTATTAGTGTCTTTTAAGAACCTCATTTAATGCTAAAGTCATTTCTTGGATTTCTCAAATATCCATTATTCCTATTAGGGAATTATGACTTGATCAAATATTGTATTTATTACAAGTGTAAAAGACTTGCAATTATACCTTTTAATTCTTAAATACCTTAATATAGTTTTACCTTTTAAGAGTTTATTTAATGTCTAAGTCATCTCACTTGGATTATACGAATATCCAATCATTCCTATTAGAGAATTATGACCTCATTAATTTCCTTTATCACAAGTATGAAAGACTTGTAATAATACTCTTTAAAGTCTACCTTGATTATATCCAATATAATCACACTATATTAATACTAATACTTTAAAACTTACTATCACAAGTAACCATTACTTAAGATGTTTTAAAATGAGTTCAATGTACCTTGAACTTTATGCTTTCCATAAAAACTCTTAAATATTTTCATTAGAAAATCTTTCTAGTTACTAGTATCTAAGTCATTTGAGCTTCTAAGATATCACAACAATCAAACAAATATAAACAATGAGACTATTATTAAGTCAATACATGACTTTATGATCAAGTCATAAAACTTGACTAGTATAATCAACACACATGCACACACAATATAACTCAACCATGGATTCAATGATGATAAACTTAAAACCAAAAATTTATCATAGAATATAAAAATTGTAATTTTGTTCAAAACAACTAAAAACCGAAAATTGTTTTACCGAAAATTGTTTTACTGAATCCAAACAAAAATTCCATCACTTTTCACTTCCTCCTGCAATAAACAATTACAAATGTTAGATTACTCGTAACATACCTTACAAGTAACTTAAAGTGATTTAGATGTTTGGTGGTGTTACCTGAAGAACTAGCAAGTCCTCCACCACCGGCAATCTTTGGACAATCCAATTTCCAATGCCCGACCACTCCACACTTGAAGCACCGATTCTCGGCCTTCGCTATGTTGGGTCTCACCTTCTTTCCTTTATGTTTGACACTTTTACCACTCGGCATTCCTTGGCTAGGATTGGTTTTACCCTTTCCTTTACCATTTTGCCCTTCTCTATCGCCATCATCAGTTACTGTGCGATCCCTTTTTGAATTGGTCCCAATATTCAACCCAACAGCCTCGAGCATGGATTGTAGCTTAGAAATGGATTAATCCATCTTGTGTTTGCTGTAGTTGGCTACAAAGAACTTGTAGTCATCGGATAATGAGGTGAATATAATGTTAATTGCTAACTGCAATGGCATGTCGTGACCAAGTCTAGCAAGGTTATCAACGTGCACTTTCATTTTCATGACGTGTGCACTCACTGATGTTCCCTTAGCCATCTTGCAAGAAGTGAACGCCTTACAAGCGTAAAATGCTTATCCTGGTTCATTCTTTGCATCCTTGGCAGGGGGATTCAATACATTTCTTTCTAGGTCAATCCTATCCCTCTCTTGTCTGATCATGATCTTAAAATCACGTCTCCAATTGAGGAAATTTGACCCAGTCAATTCTTTCTTCCCTAGAAAGAAACGTCGTGAGAGTTTGTTGTAGCTTATCATTGTGTTTGTTGCTGCCATCTACAAATCAAACCTAGTTTAATTAGTAACCAACCATCAATAAACATTTTCTAAAATATATTATAAACCCATAATTAATATTTTAGGCATAGGATCCATATATCACATTCTCGACGCAAGGTTTGGGAACTTCCCGACGAGACATGCTGTTTCTTGTAGGTAACATCCTTATCGATCGTATCAAGACTTGACACGATTCCTATGGGGCGTAGAATATTTAGACTTATAACTTATTACAACCTTGTACAATTTTAATCGTACATTTCTAAGTTGCAATAAAGTCTAGTATGTTTATTCTACTCAAGTACTTTTTGGGCTGGGACTCTCGATTATCACCAAAGTAGATCAGACCATCTAAGACAATGTGATGCTCTGCGCCGGGACTCCCAATTATCACAGAACCTTACGCACCCTAACACTCGCAATGATTTGAATCCATATCTAAGGTTCTTTATCCTTACAATATGAATATCGTTTAACAAGTGAGGTGTTCCATTAGATGGATAATACTTCGATCTAAGATTTTCTTGGGTTTGTTTAAGTCTAAACTAAACTTAAACCTTATTCCAATTTTAATCATTAATTTTAAAAACTTGCGATTCATGTACTTAATTCCACAAGACGCCTTTCTAAAATTACTTTTAAAACTCTAAGGTTTAAATTCGTTCGATTTTACTTTGTATACCTTAAAACGAGGTGTACAAGAAGACATTACTAAGTTTTGTTAAAAACCTTATCTTAATAAAACGTACTTGTTTTATTTACTTTGAAAAACTTTAAACCCTATGTTAAACTTTAAAATAGAGATTTTAATTCTTTATGACTTACGAACACAAGTCATAACTCTAATTTAACATAACTAGTTTTTCTATGTTTAATAATAAAATTAAACATTTACTTATTGGATTCTCCAAAATATGTCCTAGGGACACATTTACAAACTATGCGATTTTCTTGTGTAGCTCCCACTACTTCCAACAACCATGATGGAATTGAGCATGAACACATTCACTAGTTTGAACTTGGCGAACACTAATAATCTTATTATATAAAAACTATATATAATAATCTTAGTTTGTTTGAACCATTCTTATAGGTTCTTAAATTTCCTATGTTATTGAACCCTTGATCATTAATATAGTACTTTACATAACTCGTAATATACTTGTATAAATAACTAGTTATAATTACTTATAACTTTATACAATCTAATATTTATAACTTTCGTATTATTATCTAATTATAATAAAACATTACTTTGTACAATTTCTAGTTGTTTACAACTTTGCACATTTCTAGTTTAATTATAACTTAATACAAATTTATAGTTATTTAATATTACACCTTAAATGATCGAAAACAACATATATATTTATTGTTCCATTTGATCTCGTTTTTAATATATATACAAATATAATTTATAACTTTAAAACCTTATAACATTCTTTAATAAGAATATTACACCTAACTTGTACATATGTATTTTAACTTAGACTAATTAAAATACGTACAAACTATTTTATCTTTTAAAATTCATTTTATAAAAAAAACGAAAATTACATATATATTAATATAAATACATCTTGTTAATTTTAAGACTTTAAAATTAACACTTCTCTTTTATCCTTAATTAAATTTAATTAATTAAACCCTTATCTTGTTTTTGATCAATTAAAACTAGGTTTCAATATTCTTGATCAATAACACCTCTTAGTTAAAGATTAATCCTAATTTATCCTATTCAAACAATTGTTTAAATTCTAGGATAGATTATTACTTTAATAATTTTATTTAAACTTATTCATTTAAATCTTCTAAACAAAACTTTGTCTAGATTTCTAGATTCAAAGAACTAGTTTTAATAAACTCATTAAAACAATAATCAAACCTCATTAAACATAATTTTTTTTAATTTTCTAGGTTCTAGCTTATGTTCTTGATTAATCCTATGAACCAATTAAACTAGACTAGTTTAATGTTCTTGGTCCTAGGTTACTGTTAGGGATTTTCGAAAATTTCCTTAAGCCTAGGAAACTTTTCCACCAATTAAACTAAAACTAGTTTAATCAAACTTGGTGTCCAAGTCTCCTCCTAGATTTCGAAATCTAGAGAAAAGGAAAGAATCCTTTTTGACCAATTAAACTAAACTTAGTTTAACATACTTGGTCCTAGATTTGAAGATCAAAGAATAAGGAAAGAATCCTTTTGACTAAAAAATTTGACATTCTTGATCCGAGGGTTCTTCAAATTTGAAAAAAATACTAGGGTTAGGGAAAGAAGCCTTTTGACCAATTAAACTAAAACTAGATTAATGTTCTTGGTCCTAGGGTTCTTTCTTGATTTCAAAATTACTAGGGGTTTGTTAGGGCACAACAACCCTGGTTGATATGTTAATTGATAGATTAATATACTTAATGAGATATTAAAGTGATAAACACAAGAATATAGTCAATGTATAAATCCACTAAGTGTGGTATGCTACGGAATAGCAATACCACTGATCAATTACAAATGATTGGAACTGTAAAGTAAATTGGTGACTACTCCTTTGCCAAGTGATCTCTATTTATAACGTTATAGAGATCTTACAAAATGGGCAAAGGAGTAGTGGAAGGACTGAATTCAAGAAAGTGACCGAGATCAAGGGATTTGAACTGGTCAGTTACATTTGAGAATGTAACTCAGTCCTTCCACTCAGTATTGGATTTCCAATACTGAGTTCTGATACTGAGTGGCCAATACTGCCTACTCAGTATCACACCAAGACTTAGCTAATAAATTCTACATACTAATCTAAGCTAGTCTAGGTTGTCTTGTTATCCTAAGATCCTAATGGGGTAAGGCTTTTTGCGTTAACAATCTCCCCCTATCTAATGATAACAAGACAATATTACAAAAGAGAAGGAATGAAGCAAAACAAGACAAAAATACACAAGAAGACCGCATAGTCTTCTTCTTCATCTAAACAGCTGAATCTTCTTCTTCATCTGCTGTTGATGGATTCCTGCTCATAGAAGACCTCTTGCTTGATGTGGACGAACTCCTCTCTTTTCTTCAGTTCATTCTTTCTATTGTTGAGCACGGTAATGATCTTCTTTCTAAACCAAGAGTATTCCTTCTTGGTTATCATCCATTTCAGTCCCACTAGATGACTGATATGGGCCCTTGGCAGATCTGCTTCAGAGATGAAGCACTCCCTATCCTCTAAGTCAGTATACATATATCCAGAGGTTGGATATATGACACTCTTTTGATCCTGAAATACAAGGTTATGAGGAAGAGGGAACTTCTGGAAAAATTTGTATGTATGAAGGCACTCTAGTCTGTTGTTTGAATATGCCTCAGTCATCACACTGAGTGCCCTATACCCCACTTCATGGAGTAGCCCCTTCTCATAGCGTTCAACAGATACGGCACAGATTTCATCCAAGACTATCTGAGTAATTGTTGATCTTGTTGGCAGCTCCTTGACCAGTCTTGTGATCTTCACCCAATCTTGAAGACCAATTTTCTGAATATCATGAAGGAAGATCTTCATGGGAGAAGTGCTTAAACCAGTGCAGGTGATAACAATTCTTCCTTCTTTGGACTACACTTTCACTTTATTGACATCAAGGTTTAACCAGTGTATTCCTCTCACATTGGGAAATGCCTTGGTCTTCAAGAACTCCTTCATGTTCTCCTTATACTGAGTCCGTGCAGCAACCATATTCCAGTAGTGTTGGATATGGTCTGGACCCTTTCTTTTAACTCTGTGAGATGGGCCAGGAGTATCAGTATCTGGGTTAGTATCTGTTAAGGCAAAAAGCCTTACCCCTTTGGATCTTAAGATAACAAAACAACCTAGACTAGCTTTGACTTATATGTAGAATAATATAGCTAAGTTTAGGTCTGATACTGAGTGATCAGTATTGGAACTCAGTATCAGTACTCAGTATCAGATAGTGATACTGAGTAGAAGGACTGAGTGATACTCAGTATAGTAACGGACTAAGATCAAATCCCTTGATCTTAGTCATTTTCCTTGCTTAGTCCTTCGGTTACTCCTTTGCTCATTATGTAAGATCTCTATAACATTATAAATAGAGATCATCTTGCAAAGGAGTACTCACCAATTTACTTTACACATTCACATCTTTTGTAATTGATCAGTGGTCTTGTTATTCCGCAACAAGCCACACTTAGTGGATTTATACATTGACCATATTCTTGTGTTATCACTTTAATATTTCTCTAAGTATAATATTCTATCAATTAACATTATAAACCAGGGTTGTTGTGACCTAACAACTGGTATCAGAGCAGGCTAAATAATCTCTTATTTAGTCGATCTATAACCCTGGCAGCCATTTCCTACATCTATCCCTCCAACAATCAAAAATCCAAAATGTCTACAATTATTGCACCAGTTATGTCTGGAAAGGGAGTACCCATCTTTGATGGAAAAGATTTCCATCAATGGAAGCTCAAAGCTCAGTGGTATCTTGAATCTATTCATCATGAGATGCTCACTGTGCTAAATGATGGTCCCATCATTCCACAAACTGTGGAACCGGTTGCTGCTACTGATGATGCTCCTGAGGGCATAAGATCTGTACCTAAACTAAAGCACAACTGGACTGACACTGACCGTCAGTTGTATGCTTTAGACTCCAGAGCTAAAGGAGTGATTGGTAATGCTGTTACAAAAGAGATACTTAATGCAATTATGAAATTGCCAACAGCAAAGGCTATGTGGGATAGTCTATCAGTCACTTATGAAGGTACAGCAAAGGTGAAGTTGCAAAGAAAAAGCAACATGAGAAGGAAATATGAAAATTTCTTTTCAACTCCAAATGAAGACATCACCACTCTCTATAACAGGTTCAATACTGTTATCCATGATTTAATCAGTGTAGGCATTGTGAAAGAGGAAGGAGAGCTTGTTCAAAAGTTTCTGGATAGCCTTCCTCAACAATTTCTTGACATGACAAATTTCTTCAATGCTGCTAACAACATTGAGTCATACACTCTTCAAACTTTGTATGGTTTAATGCTGAATCATGAGGAGAATAATGCTGCAAGACTGATCAACTGGAAGAAAACTGACAAGTCTTCCACTGATATGGCTCTAGTTGTGCAACAGGCTTATACTGTGACTGAGCCAGAAGAACCAGAAGTTGATCTTGCTGATGCTGAGGCAGAAGAGCTTGAAACTCAAATGGCTCTCATGTCTATGAAGCTGGATCAGTTGAAGAAGAAGAGGCTTGGTGTTAGCTCTTCTAATACTGACCCTAGATCAGGTCTGTGCTATAGGTGTGGAAAGCCTGGACATATTGCTGCAAATTGTCATACTAAGTCTTCTGAGACTGACCAAAATGACAAGATTGCATACCGAGCAAAAAGATATAGAGACAAATATGTCAAGCTGAAGAATTGGAGCAAGGGAAAGAGGGCAGAAGGAAATGGCGCACATCATCAAGCACTCTACTCAGAAGCATGGATGGATGAAGAATTAAGTGATGATGAAGAAGAGATTGAAAATAAAGCCTTTATGGCTTTCACTGAAGATGATTTGAAGAGTTCCTTTGAAAAGGATATCAAAGAGGCTGAGAGGATGAGTGTTCATACTGATTGGGATTCCACTCAGTTGTACAAGGTAAGTTCCTTTCAAACTTATTCAGTGAATGAAAAAACCAAGATTTTTGAGTATATGCTTGTTGATCTTAAAACTTCTGTACAAAAAGAAAAAGCTTTAAAATTAACAATTAAAGAACTTGAAAGGGTACATAATGAAAACTTGGATAAACTAGCAAAATATAAAGATTTAGAACTAAATTTTTCAGATTTAAAAGACATTAACCAAAGATTAGCTGATAAAGCTCATTTACACAAACTTGAAAAAGAGAAATTTGAAAAACAGTGTAAATCTTGGGGAAATGCTTCAATAAAGTTAAATAAATGTTTAAATGAACAATTTCCAGAAAATGTGAGGGCTGCACTTGGTGTTGATCCTCAATTTAAAAGCAGGAACAATTTTGCTGATTTATTTGAAGAGTTTTCTACTATGAACCCTATTAATTTTGTAAAAGCTAAAACTTTATGTGAAGTTGGATGTCAAACTGAGTCAGATGATGAAGAAAATGAAATTTTAGAAAAACCTATTGGTCCTTCCATCTGCTCAAAGTGCTATACTGAGCTACAAGAACTCAGTATTGAATTTCAAATAACAGAAATTTCTGATACCGAGCTACCAATAGTTCAGTATGACACTTCTGCTGTTCCACCTTTTGAATTATTATTTAATACAACAACTTTTGAATTATATAATGATAATAAAACAACTTCTATCTCACATGTTTCATCAAATACAGAAGTTGCAGGAACAGAAACATCAAATACTGAGACATCTAAAGTACCTATTAAAGTTGTTCCTTCAAAACATGATAAACAAAAGACAACTTCAACTAGGTCTTTGGTTGGCAAAGACAAGAAGTCTACCACTAATAAAATTAGAAAGACTTCCCTGCCAAATAAAAATAAACAACCAGATCATTCATCTCCTAAACCAGTTAAAAACAATATTAATACATCCATTAGAAATAACAAAATTAATGTTTTAAAAACACTTGGTGATCAGGTCAAATCTTTAAGTAAACAATTTGCAAAACTCGTTCATACTGACCTACCAAAAGTGAAACATTTTTCTAAAATACCATATGAAAATATGTTTAGAAATAGACCTAGGAAATGTTATAGATGTCATCATACTGGTCATAAGGGAGATGAATGCTGGACTGATCTCTCAAGTCCTAGGTACTCAGTACCAAAGAAAAGGAGAGAAACTAAGTCAGTATCACCAAAGAAAACTTCTAAAGTTACCCCTGAAGTGATACCGACCTCTTCACATAAAGAGATCAAGTCAAATTGTGTTTATCCCACCAAAGGTCCCATTCAAAAATGGGTTCCTAAAAGGAACTAATTCTTATTTTGTGTCTTGTGCAGGGTGACAGAAAGTGGTACTTAGATAGTGGCTGCTCAAGACACATGACAGGCAGTATGGAATACCTTCTTAATTATACTCCAGAGAAGGGTCCTTCTGTCAAGTTTGGAGATGACTCGGTGGGAAAGACAAGAGGTTATGGTGTGATCAAGGCAGGCAACATAACTTTTAAAAGAGTTGCCTATGTAGAGGGTCTTAAACACAATCTGCTCAGTATTAGCCAGATGTGTGATGATGACAATGAAGCTCGATTCAGAAAGGTTGCAGGAATCATCTACAATGATAAAGGGCAGCCTGTACTCATTGCTAGAAGAGAAAAAGACGTATATGTGGTCAACCTGTCTGAAATAGACCCAACTATTCGAGTATGCCTGCTTTCTAAAGTCAAGCCAGAATTACATTGGCTATGGCACAAGAAACTCTCTCACATAAATTTTAGAAATATCAACGAGCTCAGTATGAAGAAACTGGTGAGAGGTTTGCCCACAATTACTTATTCAAAAGATAAGTTATGCTCAGCATGTGAAATGGGCAAGCAGAAGAAGAGTTCATTCAAGTCAAAAGTCAATCATTCCATCAATGAACCTCTTACTATGATACATATGGATCTTTTTGGCCCCATCAGCACACCATCTTTGGCCAAAAAGATCTATACTCTAGTCTTGGTTGATGAATTCTCAAGATATACTTGGGTCATCTTTCTCAAGACTAAGTCAGATGCAACAACAGAAATCATTGCCTTTATAAAAAGAGAGGAACTTCAAAAAGGCAACAAGGTCAAGCAACTTAGAAGTGACCATGGTACTGAGTTTAAGAACTCAGTATTAGCAGATTTCTGTGAAGAAAAAGGAATCATTCAAAACTTCTCTGCAGCTTACACACCCCAACAAAATGGTGTTGTAGAAAGAAAGAACAGAACACTGATTGAAGCTGCAAGAACTTTATTATGACATGCTGGGCTGGCACTGAGTTTCTGGGCTGAAGCTGTAAACTGTGCAAACTTCACTCAGAATAGAGCCACTATAGTCCAAAGACATCTGAAGACTCCATATGAGTTATACAATGGCAAGATTCCTAATGTGGAATACTTCCACATCTTTGGGAGTAAATGTTTTGTACTCAGTACAAAACAAAATCTCAATAAATTTGCTCCCAAAGCAAATGAAGGTGTGTTCATGGGCTACTCTCCACACTCCAAAGCTTTCAGAGTGTATATCATCTCAACCAAGATGATTGTAGAATCCATTCATGTCACATTCGATGAAGATCAGAATTATCATTCTACCTCAGCAAGTGAAGACATAAGTGGCATAGATATTCTATGCAATCCAGAACACTCCATTGCTGAACAGCCTAAGTTTCATCCACACTTTATTCCTAATAAGTTTAATGAAACTGATCAAGTTCAAACTCAGTATCACTCAAATGAGACTAATACTGAGGTTCCCATATCAGAGAACCTCCATACTGAGTTTCCAACTAATGATCTGAACCACTCTACTTATGAAGAAGGTGAAACATCCAACACTTCACAAGAATCCACATCAACTCTGCAAAATGAAGATGAACAGCAACCTGAACTGTCTAATACTGATCAGAATTCCACTCAGTATCAGACAGACAACACACCAAATCAACAAGATATTGTTGATCCTATTTCAAATGCTTCCTTAGGAAACAATTTAAGGGAACACAGAGACCATCCACACTCAAACATTATTGGTCCTATTGAAGAAGGTGTCCAAACAAGAAGAAAATTAGAATTTCCAACCCAAGCAACTGCAAACTTTTGTTTTTTCTCAAGTTTTCTATCTACCATTGAACCAAAGAAAGCTGATGAAGCTCTATTAGATGAAGATTGGGTAGAGGCTATGCAAGAAGAGCTCACAGAGTTTGAAAGAAACAAAGTTTGGAACTTAGTACCACCTCCTTCTGGCAAAACTATTATTGGTACTAAGTGGGTGTTTAGAAACAAGATGGACAAGGATGGTGTTGTCATCAGAAACAAAGCAAGGTTAGTTGCTCAAGGTTACAGGCAAGAAGAAGGCATTGACTATGATGAAACTTTTGCACCAGTTGCAAGAATTGAAGCTATTAGGTTGTATTTTGCATATGCAGCCTTTAAGAATTTCAAAGTTTATCAGATGGATGTCAAAAGTGCTTTTCTAAATGGAAAACTACAAGAAGAAGTTTATGTTAAACAACCTCCAGGTTTTGTTGATTCCAAATTTCCTCATTATGTTTTCAAGCTTGATAAAGCTCTATATGGGCTCAAACAAGCTCCAAGAGCCTGGTATGATACCCTGTCTGAGTATCTTATTGAAAATAAGTTTACAAGAGGTAAAATTGATAAAACTTTATTTTCAAAAAGGAAAGGTTCTGACATCTTACTCATTCAGATATATGTAGATGACATTATCTTTGGTTCCACTGACAAGTCAATGTGTGACTGGTTTGCTAAGATAATGTCAACTCAGTATCAGATGAGTATGATGGGAGAACTTACTTACTTTCTTGGTTTACAAGTTGAACAAAAGCCTGATGGCACTTTTATAAATCAAAGTAAGTATGTGCATGACATGTTAAAGAAATACAACTTTGAAAATTTATCTTCCATGCACACTCCTATGGGTACTCAGGATAAGATAAGTAAGGATGAAACTGGTAAACCAGTATGTCAATCCACATACCGAGGTATGATTGGTTCCTTACTTTACTTAACTGCTAGTAGGCCTGATATCATGTTTGCCACATGTTTGTGTGCTCGGTATCAGGCTGATCCTAAAGAATCACACATGAAAGCAGTTAAGCGCATCTTTAGATATCTTACAGGTACTCCTAACCTGGGTCTTTGGTATCCCAAAGACTCAAACTTTGACCTTGAAGGGTACACAGATGCAGATTTTGCAGGTTGTAGATTGGACAGAAAGAGCACAAGTGGAGGATGTCAATTCCTAGGTGGAAGATTAGTTGGCTGGTCATCCAAGAAACAAAATTCAGTAGCAACTTCCACAGCAGAAGCAGAATATGTTGCTGCAGGAAGTTGTTGTGCTCAATTATTATGGATGCAGTATCAACTCTTAGACTATGGGTTCAACTTTCATAAGACTCCTATTCATTGTGATAACAAGAGTGCTATTGCTATCACAGAGAACCCAGTCTATCACTCCAAAACCAAGCACATTGATATCAGACACCACTTTATTCGAGATAATGTGGAAAAAGGTAAGGTTGAAGTTGATTATGTACCAACAAATGAACAATTGGCTGATGTATTTACTAAACCTCTTCCTGAGGAAAGGTTTATGTATTTACTAGGACAATTAGGTATGTTGAATCCTTAATCTTTATTAAAATTTCTTTAAAACTGAGCACTCAGTATCACTCCTGTTGATACTGACCACTCAGTATCACTTGTCTGTTATCATTAAAATTTAAAATTTTTATTTTTTTTATTAATTTCAAGAGTAAATTAATTGTTTTTATATTTTTAAAATTTTTTTTAAATTAATTTTTTTTTACTCGGTATTGGGGTATGACGGCTCTTACACCGAGCTTAATCCTCATACTGCTCAAACGGTAACCTTTCTTAATAAGAAAGTTACCGTTGGCAGAGGACAAGGCAGTCAAATCAGCCGTTTTTACTTCCCAATACCTTAATTATCTTTCAAATCTCCTATAAATAACCGTTTATTTTTACTTCAATTTTTTTTTTTAACTGTTATTCCTTTCTTTCATCTTCAATTCTCTCTGCGATTAACGATTTCACTTTCTCTTAGCAAGCAAATTCTTTCAAATCAAAATCACAGATGGCGAATTACACTTTTGTTGCTCCAGACGTTCAATCGGAAATCCAATTCCGAAATAATGAAGTACCCAGGTTTGCGAGGAACAACATCACAGCAAATTTCAATATTCCTCAAGCCTGGGCATGCCAAGAGTTCACAAACATTGTGACTTTTCTGAAAAATTGCCCAATTGCTCGTGCACTGACCTTGTCTCCTCGAGCAATTTACCCAGAGATGCTATGCGAGTTTTGGTACTCTGCTACACTCGATTCTCCAGATATGATTGCTGGGTGGGTAATTAGAGATCAAAGAAGGGCATTTGTTTCTACTGCAATCATTCGTGAAGCACTGAGACTTCCCGCCCAAGCTCAGTATGACCCATTTGTTGATAGATTAGAGGCACGCTCTGTACTGCCTTTTCTGGGTCGAAGAGGAACAACGGGCACAATAAAAAGAAATGAATTTGGTCCTATGTGGGGTATTCTTATCACCACAATCATTCGATGTATGACCCACAAGACGGGAGCTTTGGACCAAATAAACGAATTTGGGATGCAAATAGTACATGCTCTGTACTATGGAAGAAATATCGATTATGCTCGCCTAATTTTCAATGAATTAGCTACACTGGTTCGAGCAAATACAAGGGAATGCAATGTCCCTTTCTGCAGATTTCTATCACTCATCTTTCAACACTCAATGCCCACACAGATTTATGATGATTTTCACAGTCCAAGAGTTGATCTTCCTCCACTCAGTGAGAAGATTTTCTTTTACAGACCAAGAGAAGGAGAACCTCTTCTAAGTCCTCCTATGTGGGCCATTGTTCAAGAACATATAAATGATGAAGAAGATCTGTCTGATACTGAGTCAGACAATGATGATGATGATGATGATGATAGTGGAAATGGAGCACAGGCAGGTCAAGATATTGAGATGCAGGATGTCCCACAAGTTCAAGAACCAACTATCTCTCCACCTGCACAAGATCTTGCTGCTCCTCATATTGAAAACATTCTTGAAACTGAGTCCTCAGAAGACACACCACTGGTCCTTCGAAGAAGAAGAAGGAATGTTTCTCCTATCATTATGGGCAACTTATCATCTGAGGAGGTGCAGCCTGCAAATGTTCCATCATTAACTGCATCTATTCAAGCCCAAAGCTTTATTGCAGCCACCGCTGACCTTCCAGGTCCAGAACAAGCTCCACCTGCTCAACAAATTGAGGAACCTCATGTTCCTCTTGATGTGGAGATTCAATATGCACAAACTGCACTGGAAGGTGCTCAGCATGACAGAGAGGTCGGTATTGAAGATGTTGGTGCTGCACATCAACAAACACATGATCCTGCACCGACCTCTGCAGATGCTCGAAGGGAATCTGACAGAGTCTCAGGTATGAATTTCTAAAAAGCCCTTAAACTTATATATATATATTTCATTCCCAAATAGAGACTAAGTATTGGCCAGTACCAACTCAATACTGACCAAAGTCTCAAACGATCTTTCATATATATATCCTCTTATGGCCAACATAGCTAGCCCACTGCTGCTATGCAAAATTCATATACTGAGCACACTAAATTGATCATTGTCAGTCTACAGTTGTCTCAACATTTAAAGAGACAATGGTGGTTGATGTCATACTAACACCCACTGGTGCTGCTTGAATGATGTCCAACTTATTTTTGAGTTGGGTAGCATCATTCAAGAAATGATCCCAAACCCTTAAGCCACAAAATCCAAAAATATCCAATGGGGTTTAGCCACATTTCTGTTATCACTCTAATACCGAGTGATAAACATTGAAAATAACAAGAAGCACATCCCAGGCTTCGAATTCCCACACCCAAACCTTTTAGTAAATGTGACTTATCCTATACTGAGCTACTTAAATTTTCACACTCACCTTTACTAAAATCTTCTTACACATGCTATGCACAAGTCCACAATATTTCATCCAATACCAGATGAAATACAGACTTCACAAACTCTGTTTAAATGATTATAGAATTAAACAACACCACAATTCTATTTGATAAACCTTTCATTCTAACCAGTTTTATCTTTTTGTTTCTTTAGCACCATCTGTGCAGGGTATTCAGGCATCTCAAGCTGCAGCAGATCAAGTGACTCTGCAAGCAATCATGCAGCACATTCTGGCCATCCAACAAACTCAAAATGTAATACTAGCCAGAATGGACAAGATGAGTGGTGATATTGACTTAATAAAACAGTCAGTATCACTCCTTCAACAACCACAGCAGCCTCCACAAACTCCACCAGGTTCACATGGTGATCACAATGAAGAAGGAGAAGGAGAAGGAGGTGCTGGTGATACTGATGCTGCAACTGAGCCCATGCCCTCCCCTACTCTTGAACAACCTGAAGGGGACATGGGTGGTGATACTGATCCTCTTCCCTCCTCATCAAATGATAACAAAAAGGGGGAGAAGAGACAAAGAGATACTGAGGTTGATCAAACTGAGCCATCTGCTCAGGGGGAGAAAAGAAGAAGATTGAATGAAGATCAACCTCCACAACAAGAACAACAACATCAGCAAAGCCCTCATACTGAGCCATTTCGCATTCAGTATGAGAGAAGAAGACAAAGAACAAGGTCAGAATTACAAGTTCAAGACCCTCTTGAGCCATCTGCTCAGGGGGAGACTCATACTGACCAACCACAGCAAGTTTATACTGAGCCACCTGCTCTAGAAGAAAATAACTTACAAATTGTGGTCTATAGACCTTTTGTGTGGCCCATTGCTGATGATGAAGATGAAGAACATCCAGTGGAATCAGAAGATTTTTTAAACTTTGCATTGGATGAAGCAAATAAAGAAACCTCTTCATCATCATTCTCAGATGATGAAGAGCATACAAGAAAATCTATCTCATCTCAGGCTGAAGGACCTTCTAGAATTCCTAGAAGACCAATAACCAGAAGAATGACAAATGTGGTTATGTCCTCAGAATCTAGTGAAGAACAAGATCCAGCTCCTCTAATCTCAAGACCTAGAAGATCTGCTCAGTTTACTGAGGGAAAGAGTGAAGCTGAGGATGAGATTGAAGCCCAAAGGTTCTTCCCTGTTAAGGAAGAACCTGAATCTGAGTCTGAAGATGTTCCAAGAAGATCTCATACTGTAAGAAGAACTGGAGATGAATTACTTGAACAGTATTGGAACATTGTGGCACAAAGAACAAGATATAGGGAAACAAGGATGAGTATGCTGAGGAAGAAAGCATTTCCAACTGTAAGAGACATATACTGGCTAAATGAGTTTGTCAACAAAATAAAGGTCAAAACTGTTGATAGATCAATTGTTGCAACTTGTACTGGGCCAGTCAGTCCTCCAATGAAGTTTCTTCTCCATGACATTCAAAATATGGGACTTCATGATTGGATAAAAATTGCTAGACTGATCAAGGAAATGCCTTCAAGATCTTCTGAAGCCCAAGTGATGATGGATGAAATCTGGGCTGTATCTGCTATATGCTATGAAAAAGGCATTCTTTATGCAGCAGAATACAGGGCACTCAGTGTGATGACTGAAGCTATGAGGAACAACAAACCTGAGTGTCTTAATACTTTCAGAATAATTCCCACATATACTGTTCCCCCTAATCTCTTTTTTCAGGATCAAAAGAGTACCATATATCCAACATCTGGATACATGTATACTGACTCAGATGACAGGGAATGCTTCATTACTGAAGCAGATTTGGCAAAAGCTCCTATCAGCCATTTGGTGGGCCTTTAATGGATGATAACCAAGAAAGAAGATGCTTGGTTTAGAAAAAAGATAGTTGCTGTACTAAACAACAGGCAAGATGAACTGAAGAAAAGAGAAGAGTTCATCCATGTGAAGAAAGAAGTCTTCTACGAGTTTGAATCGATCAACAAAGACTAAAGAAGAAGACTTTGCAGCCTGTAGCTTATTTTGTTTAGTTTTCTCTTTGTAACTGTTTTGTTATCATTAGATAGGGGGAGATTGTTAAGGCAAAAAGCCTTACCCCTTTGGATCTTAAGATAACAAAACAACCTAGACTAGCTTTGACTTATATGTAGAATAATATAGCTAAGTTTAGGTCTGATACTGAGTGATCAGTATTGGAACTCAGTATCAGTACTCAGTATCAGATAGTGATACTGAGTAGAAGGACTGAGTGATACTCAGTATAGTAACGGACTAAGATCAAATCCCTTGATCTTAGTCATTTTCCTTGCTTAGTCCTTCAGGAACTCCTTTGCTCATTATGTAAGATCTCTATAACATTATAAATAGAGATCATCTTGCAAAGGAGTACTCACCAATTTACTTTACACATTCACATCTTTTGTAATTGATCAGTGGTCTTGTTATTCCGCAACAAGCCACACTTAGTGGATTTATACATTGACCATATTCTTGTGTTATCACTTTAATATTTCTCTAAGTATAATATTCTATCAATTAACATTATAAACCAGGGTTGTTGTGACCTAACAGTATCTAGTTCTTCTTTAACCCCCAACTCTTGTTCATATAAAAATCTTTCTTGTTCTTCAACAAGTTGTTGGCGAGTCAATCTTGGAACCTGCTCAGTATCACTGCCCACAGTATGCACATGACTTCTTGGTCTTGTAATTAAAGGAGCAGGTTCCTCACTTGATTCAAAAGAAGTGAGGACCACATTTATAAGTCTTCTTGTGGGTGGTCTTCTTCTTCTGGTAACCAGATAGTCTTGAAGCTCTTCTAGCTCTTCATCATCGGAGGATGATGATGAAGAGCTTTCTTGTTCTGCCGTATCCAGTGCATAGTTGACAAAGTTTTGATTTGGAACTGGATTTGGCTCTTCATCTTCATCACCTGCTATGGGCCAGATGAATGGCATGTAGACAACTATCTGCAAGTTGTTTTCATCATGAGCAGGTGGCTCAGTATCAACTTGATGAGGTTGGTCAGTGTTAGTCTCCCCCTGAGAGATGGCTTAGAGAGTTCTTCAAGTTATTGCAGTACTGACCTTCATCTTTGTCTTCTTCTTTCATACCTAAACCGAAGTGGTTCAGTATGAATGAGTTGCTGAGATGGTTGTTGTTGTTGCTGTGGAGGTTGATCTTCATTTAGTTTCCTTCTTTTCTCCCCCTGAGCAGATGGCTCAGGTTGATCAATCTCACATTCTCTTTGTCTCTTCTCCCCCTTATTGTTATCATTGGATGGGGAAGGAAGAGGTTCGGTATCAGCACCTATGTCCCCTTCTGGATCATCATGAGTATGGGATGGCATAGGTTCGGTGGCAGTATTAGTATCACCCTCAGGATCAACATTGGAGGGTGTTTTCCTTGGCTCAGTATCAGCTCCACCTTCATCTTCATTGTCTCCACCGTGTTGAGATTGTGGAGTCGGTGGAGGTTGATGTTGTTATTGGAGTAGTTCCACTGACTATTTTAGTGAGTCAATTTCACTACTCATAGTATCCATCCTGGCCAGAATTGTGTTCTGAGTATTTTGCATAGCCAGGATCTGCTGCATGATTGTTTGCAGAGATACTTGTTCCTCTGGAGCCTGTACTGCCTAAGTACCCTGCACAGATGGTGCCAAAGATACAAAAATAGAAAACTGGTTAGTAATGAAAGGTTTATCAAATAGAATTGTGTTGTTGTTTAACTCTATAATCATTTAAACATAATTTTGAAGTCTGTATTTCATCTGGTTTATGATGAAATATTGTGGACTTGTGCAAAGAATGTGTAAGAAATTTTCAGTAAAAAGTGAGTGTGAAAACTTTTGTAGCTCAGTATAGGATAAGTCACATTTTCTGAAAAGGTTTGGGTTTGGGAGATCAAGGCTGGGATGTGCTTCTTTTTATTTTCAATGTTTATCACTCGGTATTAGATCAAGGGTTTGTGATCACTTCTTAAAGCATGTGATCCAACTCAAAAATAAGTTAGGCATGATTCAAGAAGCACCAATGGGTGTCAGTGTGACATCAACCACCATTGTCTCTTAAAATATTGAGACATCTGTAGACTGACAGTGGTCATTTAAGTGTTCAGTGTATGACATTTGCATAGTAGTAGTGGGCTAACTATGTTGGCCATAAAAGAGTATATATTTGAAAGTTCGTGTGAGACTTTGGTCAGTATTTAGTTGGTACTGGCCAATACTTAGTCTCTATGGGGGAAAAATGTGTATATATATATATATATATATATATATATATATATATATATATATATATATATATATATATATATATATATATATATATATATATATATATATATATATATATATATACATAAGTTTAAGGTTCTATAGAGATTCATACCTGAGACTTTGTCGGATTCCCTTCTACCATCTGCAGAGGTCGGTGCTGAATCATCTGTGTGTTGATTTGAACCTCCAGCACCCTCAGGACCAACTTGTTCTCTATCAGGCGCATACTTACTTTGGTTTATAAAAGTGCCATCAGGCTTTTGATCAACTTGTAAACCAAGAAAATAAGTAAGTTTTCCCATCATACTCATTTGATATTGAGATGACATTATCTTAGCAAACCAATCACACATGGATTTGTCAGTGGAACCAAAGATAATATCATCAACATATATCTGAATGAGTAAGTTGTCAGACCCTTTCTTTTTTGAAAATAAAGTTTTATCAATTTTACCTCGTGTAAATTTATTTTCAAGTAGGTACTCAGATAGGGTATCATACCAGGCTCTTGGAGCTTGTTTGAGCCCATACAAAGCTTTATCAAGCTTGAAAACATAATTAGGAAATTTAAGATCAACAAAACCTTGGGGTTGTTTAACATAAACTTCCTCTTGCAGTTTTCCATTGAGGAAGGCACTCTTGACGTCCATCTGATAAACCTTGAAGTTCTTGAATAGCCGAATAGCTTCAATTCTTGCAACTAGTGCAAAAGTTTCATCATAGTCAATGCCTTCTTCTTGCCTGTAACCCTGAGCAACCAGTCTTTCCTTGTTTCTGATTACGACACCATCTTTGTCCATCTTGTTTCTGAACACCCACTTAGTACCAATAATAGTTTTGCCAGAAAGGGGTGGTGCTAAGTTCCATACCTTGTTTGTTTCAAATTCTGTAACCTCTTCTTACATAGCTTCTACCTAGTCTTCATCTAATAAAGCTTCATCAGCTCTCTTTGGTTCCATGGTAGACAGAAAACTTGAGAAGAAACAGAAATTAGCAGTGGCTTGGGGTTCAAAAGCTTACTTTCTTCTTGTTTGGACACCTTGTTCAATTGGACCAATGATATTTGAGTGTGGATGGTCTCTGTGTTCCCTTAGATTTTTTCCTAAGGGAGCATTTGAAGCAAGGTCAACAATATCTTGTTGAACTGGGGTGTTGTCTGTCTGATACTGATATGAATTATGTTCAGTATTAGACAGTTCAGGTTGTTGTTCTTCTTCATTTTGCAGATTCGAGGTGGACTCTTGTGATGTGTTGGATGTTTCACCTTCTTCATACGTGGAGTTGTTCAGATCAACATTTGGGAACTCAGTGTTGGGGTTCTCAGAAATGGGAACCTCAGTATTTGTTGCAGTTTGATTATTCTTTGTTCTAGCTTGATCAGTATCACTCATACCATGTTCAACATAGTATGGGTGAGACTTGGGCTGGTCAGCATTGGAGTTTTCTGGATTACATAAGGTTTCTATACCTCTTATGTCCTCCTTTGCTGAAGCAGAATGCCCATCTGGATTTTCATCAAAAGTAACATGGATGGATTCTTCAATCACCTTTGTTGATATAATAAACACTCTAATGTCCTTGGAGTGTGGTGAGTAGTCCATGAACACACCTTCGTTTGCTTTGGGAGAAAATTTGTTCAGATTTGGTTTAGAACTGAGTACAAAACATTTACTCCCAAAGATGTGAAATGTAACGCCCTGAAATTTCAGTGAATTAAATAATAAATTAAATTAATTAAAATTACGTTTTAATTATCAGATTTTATTTGTAATAACTATTTTGTGATATTATGTGGAATGAATGTGTTCATGATTTATTATGATGTGTTAACTAATAAATATGTGTAGCGATTCGTCTACACAAGTTAAATAACTATGACGTTGTATTTTGAGACGTTAATATCACGACGTTTAAATCCCGAGCCATATAGTACCTGTTAGTCCGTTTAAAGAGTGGCATGTAAAGATTTAGTTGTTAATTCCGTTTTCTCCTTTGTTCAGCAAAGAGGCCAAATGACCGAGTTTTATTCTTGCTTTTCCTTTGTTCGGCCCACATGATGAGAGGAGGGCCTGCGTTGTTTTCTTTTAGCAGCCCAACTGCAGCCTAGCCTTAAACTGCACCATCGAAGTACTTGACCAAAATTAACCCTAAAACATCTCTAATCTTCATTCCAGCCGTGATCTAGATCATCTCCAATCCATCGGCTGCCTTTTTCTTTCACCTCATCGTTCGGACTGAAGAAGAAATCGCAAGTGATAAATGGTGTCAGAGTTCGTGGTGTTACGGGAGATTGATCAATCAGAAGACGACGAGCAGGACATCGCCATCTTCCCGTCGCCAAGCAGAAATCGGCTACCACCGTTCGTAATCCCGACGTTGAGGTCGAGTAATCAGGTTCAAGTTTTATTCGGTAGAACCTTCCTCTCGTTTCTCTTTCTATTGTTATGCTAATTCCCGATATTTTGTTTTGGAATGGTGTTGGACTATTAAGGACACGAGCAGGAAAAGAGGCTGCCAAGGTGTGGAATAGCGGGTTGTTTCCAAGCCTGCGTCGAGACCGATCAAGAACGAGAACCAAGCTGGATTGTGTGTTCTCGGGAGGTTGTTGTTTATGGGGCGGGTTGTGGCCTGAATTCAAGTGGCAAGCAGAAAGGTTGGAAGAGCAACGAGTTTCCCGAGCCAAGGTGATCACATCTCTGAATTCCGGAGGTCATCCCGAACCAGTGGTCAAGCCGGCGAATGGACGTGAGCTGATTGGTGAAAACCAGGATCAAGCTTTGGTGTACATATTCGGTAGAACCCTATTCCTTGTTTAGAACATTCTTCCATTCGGTTATTGTTTTGGTTTTTGCCTAACCCCATCCCGTGCAGAGCTGCGTTTTGGACAGCTTGTTTTCTCGATGTTCAAGTCTGTTTTTGACCCCTTTCGAATCTGAATCTGGGCTCCGGGTCTTGTAGAGTTCCGTAGCCCGTCTTTGTACCTTTCGCCCATTTTTTTTAAATAATTTAGTGGAGTTACGGTTCTCTAGTTATGGGCATTTTAATACGGGTCTGCAGTGCTGAAATTCAGTATTGAACAACTCTGTTTCAGATCTGTTTCGGGACCCTTCGGGGCAGAACCGAGTCGAACTTTGGGAAGACAAATTGTAGCGTTAGGTTTCGTTTAATTTATGTTAAAATTTGGGGTTTTTCCGACTTATGGTTTGGGAGTTATTGCAGTTCCCGCGGGAGTGTCGGGTTCTGGCAGATTACTATGAGTTGAGTTTTGAGCTGAGTTTTAATCCTTGCCTTATTATGTGATGTAGGACCTCTTAGGACTTGATTAGAAACGCTCTTCTGCACCGAGGATAATTAGGAGCTTACGATCATTCGAGGTGAGTATTCTCACCGTGTATTCAGTTTTAACGTTATACATGCATGACTTACATGTTACATTATTTGCATCATATTTGCTATCTGAGTTATATGTGATCTAGCATCTTCTGTTCTGAGTTTATGAGTTCTGAGTTTCTGAGTTTTGAGTTAAAAATTACACATAATATATCTGACTTGACACCGAAGAGCACTGGTGTCAGACGTTTTGACTTGGCACCGAAGAGTACTGGTGCCAGGCCTTTTTGACTCAACACCGAAGAGTACAGGTGTTGAGGTGGTGTGAGGCGGGTCGAGGTTGATCTCTCGGCCCAAGTCAAACTAGCGCGCTATATAAATTAAAATGTGAGTAATAAAATCCGAAATCTGAGTAATTAATTGAGTAGATTCTGAGTAGGAGTACACCGATGTGCCCTCATGTGTTGTATGTTATGATTGTTTACATTTTGAGATTATTCACTCAGCTTCCCAGCTGACCCAAATCTCCCCCGATTGTTTCAGGTACCAGCAAAGGAAAGGAGAAGGTGGACGGTTGACCGCTGTATATAACAGAGCTGATGTGGACAACACTTAACATTTTAGAATACTTTATTTTATTTAAAATATTTCCGCATTAAATACATTTTAAAATGAAAATATTATTATTGGGTTTTAATTATTTAAGTTATTGGGAACTTTTTATTTAAAATCTTGTACTCAAAATTTTTTTAAATTTTTGTGAATTTTTGGGTGTTACATGAAAATATTCCACATTAGGAACCCTGCCATGATATAACTCATAAGGAGTCTTGTGATGTCTCTGGACTATGGTAGCTCTGTTCTGTGTAAAGTTTGCACAGTTACAGCTTCAGCCCAGAAGCTCAGTGCAAGTCCAGCATGGCATAACAAAGTTCTTGCAGCTTCAATCAACGTTCTCTTTTTCCTTTCTACAACACCATTTTGTTGTGGTGTGTAGGCTGCAGAGAAGTTTTGTACGATTCCCTTGTCTTCACATAAATCTGCTAATACTGAGTTCTTAAACTCAGTACCATGGTCACTTCTTAGTTGTTTGACCTTGTTGCCTTTTTGAAATTCTTCTCTTTTGATGAAGGCAATGATTTCTGTGGTAGCATCTGATTTAGTCTTAAGGAAGATGACCGAAGTGTATCTTGAGTATTCATCAACCAGGACCAATGTATAGATCTTTTTGCCCAGAGATGGTGTACTGATGGGGCCAAAAAGATCCATATGTATCATAGTAATAGGTTCATTAATAGAGTGGTTGACTTTAGATTTAAATGAACTCTTCTGCTTGCCCATTTCACATGCTGTATACAACTTATCTTTAGAATAAGTAATTGTGGTCAACCCTCTCACCGACTTCTTCATACTGAGCTCGTTGATGTTTCTGAAGTTGATGTGAGAGAGTTTCTTGTGCCACATCCAGTTCAGTTCCGAATTGACTTTAGAAAGCTGGCATACTCTTATAGCAGGGTCTAGTTCAGATAAGTTGACCACATAGACATCCTTCTCTTGTCGAGTAATGAGTACAAGTTGCCCTTTATCATTGTAGATGATTCCTGCAGTCTTTCTGAAACGAGCTTCATTTTCATCATCACACATCTGACTGATACTGAGCAGATTGTGTTTTAGACCCTCTACATAGGCAACTCTTTTGAAAGTTATGTTGCCTGCCTTGATTAGTCCATATCCTCTTGTCTTTCCTACTGAATCATCCCCAAAATTGACAAAAGGACCCTTCTCTGGTGTATAATTTAGAAGGTACTCCATACTGCCAGTCATGTGTCTTGAGCAGCCACTATCAAGGTACCATTTTCTATCACCCTGCACAAGACACAAAATAAGGATTAGTTCTTTTTAGGAACCCAATTTTGAATGGGACCTTTGGTAGGAGAAACAGGTTTAGACTTGATCTCTTTAGATGGAGAGGTCGATATCACTTCAGGAGAAACCTTGGAGATTTTCTTTGGTGATACTGACTTATTTTCTCACTTCTTCTTTGGTACTGAGTACCTAGGATTTGAGAGATAAGTCCAGCATTCATCTCCCTTATGACGAGTCTGATGACATTTGTAACATTTTCTAGGTCTATTTATGAACAAATTCTCATAAGGAATCTTAGAAAATTGTTTTTCTTTTGGTTAATCAGTGTGAGTTAATTTTGCAAACTTTTGGCTTAAAAATTTAATCTGATCACCAATGGATTTTAAAATGCTATTTTTGTCATTTTTAATAAGTGGTCTAGGATTATTTTTAACAGGTTTTGAAGGAGATGAGTCTGGTTTCTTCTTTTTATTTGGCAAAGAAGTCTTATTTGGCTTAGACTTCTTGTTGTTGCCACTTGAAGATCCCGTTGAAGTTGATTTTTGTTTATCATGTTTTAAAAAGACAACTTTAACAGGCTCTTTTGTTTCTTCAGTAATGAGTCATTTGTTCCTGCAACCTCAGTATCAGTTATAATACTAGATGTGGAAGTTGTTTCATTTTCATTATATTTTTCAAATGTAGTGGTATTAAATAATAATTCAAATGGTGGAACAGCAGAAGTGTCATACTGCACTACATCGGATTCAGTATCAGAAATTTATTTTTCAAAAAATTCAATACTGAGCTCTTGTTGTTCAGTATAGCACTTTGAACAGATAGAGGGACCAATGGGTTTTTCAAAAAATGATTTTGTCCTCATCATCTGACTCAGCTTGACATCCAACTTCACAAAATGTTTTAGACTTGACAAACTGAATTGGATTCATATCTGAAAATTCTTCAAATAAATCAGCAAAATTGTTTCTACTTTTTAATTGAGGATCAACACCAAGTGCAGCCCTCACATTTTACGGAAATTTTTGATTTAGACATTTATTTAATTTAATAGAAGCATTCCCCCAATATTTACACTGTTTTTCAAATTTTTCTTTTTCCAGTTTGTGTAAATGAGCTTTATCAGCTAATCTTTGGTTCATGTCTTGTAAGTTCAAAAAGTTTAATTTTAAATCTTTAAATTTTGCTAATTTATCTAAATTTTCATAATTAACCCTTTCAAGTTCAAGAATAGTTAATTTTAGAGGTTTTTCTTTCTATACTAAAGTTTTAAGATCAACAATCATGTACTCAAACATCTTTTCTTTTTCATTCACTGAATAAGTTTGAAAGAAACTCACCTTGTACAATTGAGTGGAATCCCAATCAGTGTGAACACTCATCCTCTCAACTCCTTTGATATCCTTCTCAAAGGAGCTCTTCAAATCCTCTTCAGTGAAAGCCATAAAGGCTTTGTTTTCAATTTCTTCCTCATCATCACTGAGCTCTTCATCCATCCAAGCTTTAGAGAATAGTGCATGATGAGGTGTCCATTCCCAGCTGCACCCTTGCCCTTGCTCGAGTTCTTCAACTTGACATACTTGTCCCTATACCGTTTAGCTCGGTATGCAATCTTATCATTCTGATCAGTTTCAGATGACTTTGTATGACAATTGCTAGCACAGTGTCGAGGCTTTCCACACCTGTAGCATAGACCTGATTTTGGGTCAGTATTAGAAGAGCTAACACCCAGCCTCTTCTTCTTCAACTGAACCAGCTTCATAAACATGAGAGCCATTTAAGATTCAAGCTCTTCTGTCTCAGCATTATCAAGATCAACTTCTGGCTCTTCAGGCTCTGTGACAGTATAGGCATGTTGCACAACTAAAGCCATGCCAGTGGAAGTCTTTTCAGTCTTCTTCCAGTTGATCAGTCTAGCAACATTGTTCTCTTCATGATTCAACATTAAACCATACAACGTTTGAAGAGTGTATGTTTCAATATTGTTAGCAGCATTGACAGAATTTGTCATGTCAAGGAATTGTCGAGGAAGACTATCCAGAAATATTTGACAGAGTTCTCCTTCTTCCTTTACAATCCCAACACTGATAAGATCATGAATAACAGTATTGAACCTATTGTAGAGAGAGGTGACGTCTTCATTAGGATTTGAGAAGAAGTTTTCATATTTTCTTCTCATGTTGATTTTTCTTTGCAACTTCACCTTTGTTGTGCCTTCATAGGTGATGGATAAACTATCCCACATAGCTTTTGCAGTTGGTAACTTCATGATTGCGTTCAATATTTCTTTGGTAACTGCATTACCAATCACCCCTTTGGCTCTAGAGTCAAGACTGTACAACTGATGATCAGTATCAGTCCATGTATGCTTCAGTTTTGGTATGGTTCTTGTGCCTGCAGGAGCATCATCAGTGGCTGCAACGGGGTCCACATGTTAGGTCACAACACCATGGTTTTATATGTTAATTGATAGATTATTATACTTCATGAAATATTAAAGTGATAACACAAGAATATAGTCAATGTATAAATCCACTAATTGTGGCTTGTTGCGGAATAACAAGACCACTGATCAATTACAAATGTATGGAAGTGAATACGTGAATTGGTGAATTCTCCTTTGCAAGATGATTTCTGTTTATAATGATATAGAGATCTTACATAATGTGCAAAGGAGTAACCGATGGACTTAACAAGGAAAATGACTAAGATCAAGGGATTTGATCTTAGTCAGTTACATAACAAAATGTAACTCAGTCCTTCTACTCAGTATTGGATTTCCAATACTGAGTACTGATACTGAGTGGCCAATACTGGCCAACTCAGTATCACTCCTAAACATAGCATAATTATTCTACGAACTATTCTAAGCTAGTCTAGGTTGTTTTGTTATCTTAAGATCCTAAAGGGGTAAGGCTTTTTGCCTTAACAATCTCCCCCTATATAATGATAACAAAACAATTACGAAGAGAATTACAAAATAAACAAAAACATAGGCTGTAGAGTCTTCTTCTTCACCTTCTGTTGATATATTCAAACTCATAGAAGACCTCTTACTTGATGTGGATGAACTCTTCTCTTTTCTTCAGTTCATCCTGCCTATTGTTGAGCACAACAACAATTTTCTTCCTGAACCAAGAATCCTCCTTCTTGGTTATCATCCACTTCAGACCCACAAGATGACTGATACGGGCATTTGGAAAATCTGCTTCAGTGATGAAGCATTCCCTATCTTCTGGGTCAGTATACATATATCCAGAGGTTGGATATATGGTGCTCTTTTGATCCTGAAAAATAAGATTTGGGGGAACCGAGTATGAGTTAAAGATCCTAAAAGTGTTAAAGCACTCAGGCTTGTTTTTCTTGACAGCCTCAGTCATTACACTGAGTGCCCTATAATCTGCTTGGTACATAATGCCCTTTTCAAAGCGTACAGCAGCAACAGCCCAGATTTCATCCATCATAACTTGGGCTTCAGAGGATCTTGATGGTTGACATATTGGTTTAGCCAGCATATCTCCTTCACATTGAGAAATGATATATTTCTCAGCATACCCATCATGTTCTCCCTATATCTTGTTCTTTGGGCAACAATGTTCCAGTATTGTTGAAGAATGTCATCTCCTTTTCTTCTTACAGTGTGAGGCTTCCATGGAACATCTGCATCAGTATCAGTATCAGAATCTTCTTCCTTGATAGGGAAGACCTTTTGAGCCTCATTCTCATCCTCAGTATTTGTAGTTTCCTCCTCAGTATCATGTACAGATCTCCTTGGTCTTGTAATTAAAGGAGCTGGATCTTCATCTTCACTTGATTTTGAGGACATAACCACTCTTGCCATTCTTCTAGTGATTGGCCTTCTAAGAATTCTAGAAGGCCCTTCAGCTTGTGGAGAGATTCATTGTCTTGGAGGCTCTTCATCATCAGAGGATGATGATGAAGAGCTTTCTTTGTTTGCTACATCCAGTGCAAAGTTGAGGAAGTTCTGAGATGGCACTGGATATTCTTCATCTTCATCATCAGCTATAGGCCAGACAAATGGCCTATATACCACAATCTGCAGGTTGTTCACTTCCTGAGCAGGTGGCTCAATGTCAACCTGTTGAGGTTGGTCAGTATGAGGAGTTTGCTGATGTTGTTGTTGCTGTGGAGGTTGATCTTCATTTAGTTTCCTTCTTTTCTCCCCTGAGCAGATGGCTCAGGTTGATCAACCTCGTCTTCTCTTTGTCTCTTCTCCCCCTTATTGTTGTCATTGGATGGGGAAGGAAGAGGTTCAGTATCACCACCTATGTCCCCTTGTTGATCATCATGTGTGGGGGAGGGCTTAGGCTCGGTAGCAGCATCATGTTCACCCTCAGTGTTAGCATTTGAGGGTGATCTCCTAGGCACAGTATCATCACCTCCTTCATCTTCTTCATTTTCTCCACCAAGTGGAGATTGTGGAGGTGGTGGAGGTTGTTGTTGTTGCTGAAGTAGTGCCACTGACTCCTTTAACGAGTCAATGTCATTACTCATTTCATTCATCCTGGCCAGAATAGTGTTCTGAATATTCTGCATTGCCAGGATTTGATTCAAATTTGTTTGTAGAGCCCCGTGCACTTCTTGAGACTGAGTTGGTTGTGCTTAAATGCCCTGAACAGATGGTGCTAAAGAAACAAAAGAAGTAAAACTGGTTAGAATGAAAGGTTTATCAAATAGAATTGTGTTGTTGTTTAATTCTATAATCATGTAAACAGAATTTTGAAGTCTGTATTTCATCTGGTTCTTGATGAAATATTGTGAACTTGTGCATAGCATGTGTAAGAAATGATTAGTAAAAGGTGAGTGTGAATATTTGAGTAGCTCAGTATAGGATAGGTCACATTTATTAAAAGGTTTTAGTTTGGGAAATCGAAGCCTGGGATGTGCTTCTTTTTATGTTCAGTGTTTATCACTCGATATCAGAGTGATAACAGAAATGTGGCTAAAACCCATGGAAAATATTTGGCTATTGTGGCTTAAAAGGTTTGTGATCACTTATTGAATTATGTGACCCAACTCAAGAATAAGTTGGACATGATCCAAGCAGCACCAGTGGGTGTCAGTGTGACATCAACCGCCATTGTCTCTTTAAATGTTGAGACAACTGTAGACTGAATGATCATTTAAGTGCTCAGTATATGAATGTTGTATAGCAGCAGTGAGCTAACTATGTTGGCCATAATAGGATATATATATTTGAAAGTTCGTTTGAGACTTTAGTCAGTATTGAGTTGGTACTGGCCAATACTTAGTATCTATGTGGATATATATATATATATATATATATATATATATATATATATATATATATATATATATATATATATATATATATATATATATATATATATATATATATATATATATATATATATATATATATATATATATATATATATATATATATATATAAGAGTTTTAGGGTATTATGGAAATTCATACCTGAGACATTGTCAGACTCCCTTCGAACATTTGCAGAGGTCGGTGCTGGATCATTTGTATGTTGATTTGAGGCACCAGCACCTTCAGGACCTGTTTCTCTGCTTGCCTGAGCACCTTCCATTGTATGTTGCTCATACTGGATCTCCACATCAAGAGGAACATGAGGTTCCTCAATTTGTTCTGGTTCTGGACTTGGAAGGTCAGTAGTGGCAGCAACTATGTTTTGCTCTTCAAGAGATGCTGTTAGTGATGGAACATGAGTGTGATGCACCTCTTCAGACGATAAAGTACCCATTATCACTGGAGATAAGTTTCTTCTTCTTCTTCTTATGATAGGGGGTTGCACTTCTGATGACTCAGTATCAGATGCTGATGCAGTATCAGGAGCATCAGGATCCTGTTCAAGTTGAGGTATATGTTGTGCTTCTTGTTCTTGATTTGGTTGAGCATCCACCATCTCAACATCTTGAGCAGCATTACCTCCATCACCACTATCATCATCATTATCATCATCATTATCATTTTCTGATCCAGTATCAGAATCATCATCATTTTCTTCTTCATCATTTATATGAGCCTGCACAATAGCCCACATTGAGTGAATCAGTACAGGTTCTCCTTCCCTTGGTCTGTAAAAATAAATCTTCTCATTAAGGGGAGGAAGATCAGCTCTTGGACTGTTGAAGTCATCATAAATATGTGCAGGCATTGAACTTTGAAAGATGAGGGATAGGAAACTGCAGAAAGGGACATTGAATTCTCTGATTTGAGCCCTCACCAAAGTAGCTAGTTCATTGAATATCAATCTTGCATAATCAATGTCTCGACCATAGTACATAGCATGTACTATCTGCATCCCAAATTCATTGATTTGGTCCAAAGCTCCAGTCTTATGGGTCATGCACCTAATAAGTGTTGAAATTAAAATACCCCACATTGGACCAAATTCATTTCTCTTGATTATGCCCGTTGTACCTCGGCGACCAATAAAAGGCAAGACAGATCTGGCCTCTGTTCGATCAACAAGCGGCTCATACTGTGCGTGTGCTGGAAGTCTCAATGTTTCCCTAATAATAGCCGTTGAGACAAAGGCCCTTCTTTGATCACGAACAACCCAACCAGTGATCATGTCTGGAGAGTCAACTCTTGCAGAGTACCAGAATTCACACATTATTTCTGGATATATAGCTCAAGGAGAGAGTCAGAGCTTGAGTTATCGGACAATTCTTCAAGTATGTGACAATATGTGTGAATTCAGGGCACGCCCAAGCTGGAGGAATATTGAAATTTGCCGTGATGTTGTTCCTCGCGAACTTGGGCACTTCGTCTTTTCTAAACTGAGTAGCCGGTCCAACCTCTGGGGCGACGAATCGATAATTTTCCAACTGTGATTAAGATTGAAAATTTCTTGCAAAGAAAGTGTAAAATTGTTAATCGCAGAGAGTAATCGAAGAAGAAAGAATGAAATAACTGTTAGAAAGTTTTAAATATAAAAAAACGGGTATTTATACTTAATTAGATGATAATTTTGGTATTGGGAAGCAAAGACGGCTGAAATGACAGCCTTATTCTGTTCCAACGGTAACTTTCTTATTAAGAAAGGTTACCGTTGGGGAGTATGAGGGTTAGAATCAGTTTTAACACTCCAGGACGTCCAATACCGAGTTAAAAAAAATAAAATTATAAAAAAAAATTATAAAAACATTTAATTTAATCTGTAAATTAATGAAAAATAAAAAATATTTAAATTTTATAAATCAGACGAGTGATACTGAGCTGGTCACTATTAGCACCAACACTAAGCAGTCAGTACCAGAAAATTTTAAGGAATATTAAGGATTCAGCATACCCAGTTGCCCAAGTAAGTACATAAACCTTTCCTAAGAGAGAGGTTTAGTAAACACATCGGCTAATTGGTCATCTGTTGGGACAAAATCTACCTCAATCTTACCCTTTTCCACATTATCTCGAATAAAATGGTGTCTGATATCAATGTGCTTTGTTCTTGAGTGATGGACTGGGTTCTCAGTGATAGCAATAGCACTCTTGTTATCACAATGAATGGGTGTCTTCTGAAAATTGAACCCACAGTCCATGAGTTGATACTGCATCCATAAGAGTTGAGTACAACAACTTCCTGCAGCAATATATTCTGCTTCTGCTGTGGAAGTTTCTACTGAGTTTTGCTTCTTGGATGACCAACCAACTAGTCTACCACCAAGAAATTGACATCCTCCACTTGTGCTTTTTCTATCCAACCTGCAACCTGCAAAATCTGCATCTGTATAAATCCACTAAGTGTGGCTTGTTGCGGAATAACAAGACCACTGATCAATTACAAATGTATGGAAGTGAATACGTGAATTGGTGAATTCTCCTTTGCAAGATGATCTCTATTAATAATGATATATAGATCTTACATAATGTGCAAAGGAGTAACTGAAGGACTTAACAAGGAAAATGACTAAGATCAAGGGATTTGATCTTAGTCAGTTACATAACAAAATGTAACTCAATCCTTCTACTCACTATTGGATTTCCAATACTGAGTACTGATACCGAGTGGCCAATACTGGCCAACTCAGTATCACTCCTAAACTTAGCATAATTATTCTACAAACTATTCTTAGCTATTCTAGGTTGTTTTGTTATCTTAAGATCCTAAAGGGGTAAGGCTTTTTGCCTTAACACCACAGTTTGTGGAATGATGGGACCATCAGTTAACACCGTGAGCATTTCATGGTGAATGGATTCAAGATACGATTGTGCCTTCAACTTCCACTGATGAAAGTCTTTGCCATCAAAGATTGGCACTCCCTTTCCGGACATAACTAGTGCAACAATGGAAGACATTTTGGATTTTGTAGGTTGGGGAGGGTATGTATATGGAATGGCTGCCAGGGTAATAGATCGACTAAATAAGATTTTATTTAGCCTGCTCTGATACCAGTTGTTAGGTCACAACAACCCTGGTTTATATGTTAATTGATAGATTAATATACTTAATGAGATATTAAAGTGATAAACACAAGAATATAGTCAATGTATAAATCCACTAAGTGTGGTATGCTGCGGAATAGCAATACCACTGATCAATTACAGATGATAGGAAGTGTAAAGTAAATTGGTGTCTACTCCTTTCCCAAGTGATCTCTATTTATAATGTTATAGAGGTCTTACAAGATGGGCAAAGGAGTAGTGGAAGGACTGAATTAAAGAAAGTGACCGAGATCAAGGGATTGGATCTGGTCAGTTACATCTGAGAATGTAACTCAGTCCTTCCACTCAGTATTTGATTTCCAATACTAAGTTCTGATACTGAGTGGCCAATACTGCCTACTCAGTATCACACCAAGACTTAGCTAATAAATTCTACATACTAATCTAAGCTAGTCTAGGTTGTCTTGTTATCCTTAGATCCTAATGGGGTAAGGCTTTTTGCCTTAACAGGTTTAAAATCCTTATGACCAATTAAACTAAACTGTTTAACATTCTTGGTCTAGGGTTCTTTTACCCTTATTCAAAATCTTTGAGGAAGAAAAAGAAGAAGGAACAAAAATAAAGAAAAACCTGGAAATTAAATAAACAAAAACTGTTAATCTTGTTTAGATTTCTAAACCTCCGCTCTGATACCACTGAAGGGTTTCATAACACTGATCAACCAATTGGGTCAACCACCTAGTGTACTTGGTCGAACCATACTGGTAAGAACATGATGGTGTTCTTGCCCGTTAAAACCAACCAGCTGATTTAATCCCTAAAAGCGGAACTGGGATTAAACCTAATCCTTAAACCCTAAAGGATTATAGGAACTTGGAAATAAAACTTGATTAACAAGAAAGAAACCTTATTCGAAGACTCGAACACACACAATGCTTGTGTGGTTCGTCGACCATCAACCAAAGAACCCTAGGGTTCTTTGGTCGAATTCGAACAAGAGGGGTGAGGGAGAAAAGGGTTTCCCAAAACATACGTTATTGCTTGCTTAAGATAGTTGTTAAGGGAAAAAGCCTTACCCCTTTAGGATCTTAAGATAACAAAACAACCTAGACTAGCTTAGATTAGATTGTAGAAAATTAGCTAAGTCTCTGTGTGATACTGAGTGGCCAGTATTGGCCACTCAGTATCAAAACTCAGTATTGGAAATCCAATACTGAGTGGAAGGACTGAGTTACATCTTCGATATATAACTAACCAGATCAAATACCTTGATCTTGGTCACTTTCCTTACTCTAGTCCTTCCACTAGTCATTTGCCTATTTTGTAAGTTCTCTATAACACTATAAATAGAGATCACTTTGCGAAGGAGTACTCACCAATTTAGACATTCATTGTCATATTCTTTGTAATTGTTAAGTGGTCTTGTATGTCTGCTACAAGCCACACTTTGTGGAATAATATATGTTTGACTAAATTACTGTGTTCATCACCTTAATTGTCTCAAACAAGTTATAATTTATGAATTAGCAAACAAACCAGGGTTGTTGTGATCTAACAACTGGTATCAGAGCTAAGTAAATAAACTCTTATTTAGTCGATCTATTACCCTGGCAGCCATTCCATATACATACCCTTCCTAATCATCAAAATCCAAAATGTCTACTATAGTTGCACCAGTCATGTCTGGTAAGGGAGTGCCTATCTTTGATGGCAAAGATTTTAATCAATGGAAGCTAAAAGCTCAATGGTATCTCAAATCTATTCATCATGAGATGATCACTGTGCTAAATGATGGTCCCATCATTCCACAAACTGGGGAACCCGTTGCAGCTACTGATGATGCTCCTGAGAGCACAAGAACAGTTCCTAAACTGAAGCATACATGGACTGATACTGACCGTCAGTTGTACAATTTAGACTCCAGAGCAAAGGGGGTGATTGGTAATGCTGTTACCAAAGAAATACTAAATGCAATTATGAAATTTCCTACAACAAAGGCTATGTGGGATTGCCTATCAGTCACCTATGAAGGCACAACTAAGGTGAAGTTGCAGAGAAAGAGCAACATGAGAAGAAAGTATGAAAACTTCTTCTCAAGTCCTAATGAAGACATCACCACTCTCTATAACAGGTTCAATACTTTTATCCATGATCTCATCAGTGTAGGGATTGTGAAGGAAGAAGGAGAACTCGTTCAAAAATTTCTGGACAACCTTCCTCAAAAATTCCTTGACATGACAAACTCTGTCAATGCTGCTAACAACATTGAAACATACACTCTTCAAACATTGTATGGTTTAATGTTGAATCATGAGGAGAACAATGCTGCAAGACTGATCAACTGGAAGAAAACTGACAAGACATCCACTGGCATGGCCTTAGTTGTTCAACAGGCCTATACTGTCACTGAGACTGAAGAGCCAGAGGTTAATCTTGCTGATGTTGAGGCAGAGGAGCTTGAAACTCAAATGGCTCTCATGTATATGAAGCTGGATCAGTTAAAGAAGAAGTTGCTGGGTGTTAGTTCTTCTAGTACTAACCCAAGATCAGGTCTATGCTATAGGTGTAGAAAGCCTGGACAAATTGCTACCAACTGTCATACAAAGTCATCTGAAACTGATAAGAATGATAAAATTGCATACCGAGCTAAACGGTGTAGGGCAAGTATGTCAAGTTGAAGAACTGGAGCAAGGTCAAGGGTGCAGCAGGGAATGGAGCACCTCATCAGGGACTTTACTCTGAAGCTTGGATGGATGAAGAGCTCAGTGATGTTGAGGAAGAAGTTGAAAACAAAGCCTTTATGGCTTTTAAAGAAGATTTGACGAGCACCTTTGAGAAGGACATCAAAGAAGCTGAGAGGATGAGTGTTCATACTGATTGGGATTCCACTCAGTTGTACAAGCTGAGTTCCTTTCAAACTTATTCAGTAAATGAAAAAGAAAAGATTTTTGAGTACATGATTGTTGATCTTAAAACTTTAGTACAGAAAAAAAAAGCTTTAAAATTAACTATTCTTGAACTTGAAAGGGTAAATAACGAACATTTGGATAAATTAGCAAAATTTAAAGATTTAGAATTAAACGTTTTGAACTTACAAGACATGAACCAAAGATTAGCTGATAAAGCTCATTTACACAAACTGGAAAAAGAAAAATTTGAAAAACAGTGTAAATCTTGGGGAAATGCTTCTATTAAATTAAATAAATGTCTAAAACAACAATTTCCAGAAAATGTGAGGGATGCACTTGGTGTTGATCCTCAACTAAAAAGTAGAAACAATTTTGCTGATTTATTTGAAGAATTTTCTGATATGAACCCTATTCAGTTTGTCAAATCGAAAACATTTTGTGAAGTCGGATGTCAAACTGAGTCAGATGATGAGGACAGAATCATTTTTGATAAACTCATTGGTCCATTTATCTGTTCAAAGTGCTATACTGAACTACAAGAGCTCAGTATTGAATTTCCTGAAAAAGAAATTTCTGATACTGAACCAATGTAGTGCAGTATGACACATCTGCTGTTCCACCATTTGAATTATTATTTAATACAAATACATTTGAAAAATATAATGAAAATGGAACAAGTTCTACATCTAGTGTTATAACTGATACTGAAGTTGCAGGAACAGATAATTCATGTACTAAAGAACCTAAAGAGCATGTTAAAGTTGTCATTTTTAAACATGATAATCAAAAACCAACTTCAACAGGATCTTCAAGTGGCAAAAGCAATAATTCTAAACTTAATAAGACTTCTTTGCCAAATAAAAAGAAGAAACCAGATCCATATCCTCCAAAACCGATTAAAAATAATATTAGACCACCTATTAAAAATGACAAAGATAGCATTTTAAAATATATTGGTGACCAGATTAAATTTTTAAGTCAAAAGTTGGCAAAACTTGCTCATACTGATCAGTCAAAAGAGAAACAATTTTCTAAAATTTCTTATGAAAACATGTTTAGGAATAGGCCTAGAAAATGTTATAGATGTCATCATACTGGTCATAAGGGAGATGAATGCTTGACTGATCTCTCAAATCCTAGGTACTCAGTACCAAAGAAGAAGAGATAAAATCAGTCACTATCACCAAAGAAAATCTCCAAGGTTACCCCTGAAGTGATACTGACATCTCCATTTAAAGCGATCAAGTCTAAACCTGTTTCTCCTACCAAAGGTCCCATTAAAAAATGGTTTCCTAAAAAGAACTAATCATAATTTTGTGTCTTGTGCAGGGTGACTGAAACTGGTACCTAGATAGTGGATGCTCAAGACACATGACTGGCAGTATGGAGTACCTTCTAAACAATACACCAGAGAAGGGTCCTTCTGTCAAGTTTGGGGATGACTCAGTAGGAAAGACAAGAGGATATGGAGTGATCAAGGCAGGAAACATAACTTTCAAAAGAGTTGCCTATGTAGAGGGTCTGAAACACAATCTGCTCAGGATCAGCCAGATGTGTGATGATGACAATGAAGCTCGCTTCAGGAAGACTGCAGGAATCATCTACAATGACAAGGGGCAACCTGTACTCATTGCTCGAAGAGAGAAAGATGTCTATGTGGTCAACTTGTCTGAACTAGACCCTACTATTCGAGTTTGCCTGCTTTCTAAAGTCAATACAGAACTGAACTGGATGTGGCACAAGAAACTCTCTCACATCAACTTCAGAATCATCAACGAGCTTAGCATGAAAAAGTTGGTTAGAGGGTTTCCCATAATTACTTATTCTAAAGATAAGTTGTGTACAACATGTGAAATGGGCAAGCAGAAGAAGAGTTCATTTAAATCAAAAGTCAACCATTCAATCAATGAACCTCTTACTATGATACATATGGATCTTTTTGGCCCCATCAGTACACCGTCTCTGGGAAAAAAGATCTGTACATTGGTCCTGGTTGATGAATACTCAAGATACACTTGGGCCATCTTCCTTAAGACCAAATCTAATGCTACCACAGAAATCATTTCCTTCATCAAAAGAGAAGAACTTCAGAAAGGCAACAAGGTCAAACAACTAAGAAGTGACCATGGTACTGAGTTTAAGAACTCAGTATTAGCAGATTTCTGTGAAGACAAGGGAATCGTACAAAACTTCTCTGCAGCCTACACACCACAACAAAATGGTGTTGTAGAATGGAAAAATAGAACATTAATTGAAGCTGCAAGAACTTTTTTATGCCATGTTGGACTGGCACTGAGCTTCTGGGCTGAAGCTGTAAACTGTGCAAACTTTACACAGAACAGAGCTACCATAGTCCAGAGACACCACAAGACTCCTTATGAGTTATATCATGGCAGGGTTCCTAATGTAGAATATTTCCACATCTTTGGGAGTAAATGTTTTGTACTCATTACTAAACAAAATCTTAACAAATTTGCTCCCAAAGCAAATGAAGGTGTGTTCATGGGCTATTCACCACACTCTAAAGACTTCAGAGTGTTTGTTGTATCAATAAAGGTGATTGAAGAATCCATCCATGTCACTTTTGATGAAAATCCAGATGTGCATTCTGATTCAGAACAGGAGGACATAAGTGGTATAGAAACCTTATCCAATCCAGAAAACTCCAATGCTGACCAGCCTAAGTTTCATCCATACTATGTTGATCATGGTATGAGTGATACTGATCGAGCCATAACTCAAAATAATACAACTGCAATAAATACTGAGGTTCCCATTTCTGAGAACCCCAATACTGAGTTCCCAAATATTGATCTGAACAACTCCACGTATGAAGAAGGTGAAACATTAAATACTTCCCAAGAATCCACCTCAGATCTGCAAAATGAAGAAGAACAGCAACCTGATCTGTCTCTTGCTGAACAGAATTCAGATTAGTATGAGACAGACAACACCCCAGTTCAACAAGATATTGTTGACCTTGCTTCAAATGCTCCCATAGGAAACAATCTAAGGGAACACAAAGACCACCCACACTCGAATATCATTGGTCCAATTGAACAAGGTGTCCAAACAAGAAGAAAGTTAGCCTTTGAACCCCAAGCCACTACCAATTTCTGTTTCTTCTCAAGCTTTCTCTCTACCATGGAACCGAAGAAAGCTGATGAAGCCTTATTAGATGAAGACTAGGTAGAAGCTATGAAAGAAGAGCTTATAGAATTTGAAAGAAATAAGGGATGGAACTTAGTACCACCCCCTGCTGGCAAAACTATTATTGGTACTAAATGGGTGTTCAGAAACAAGATGGACAAGGATGGTGTTGTAATCAGAAACAAGGAAAGACTGGTTGCTCAGGGTTACAGGCAAGAAGAAGGCATTGACTCTGATGAAACTTTTGCACCAGTTGCAAGAATTGAAGCTATTAGGCTGTATCTTGCATATGCAGCTTTCCAGAATTTCAAGGTTTATCAGATGGATGTCAAGAGTGCATTCCTTAATGGAAAAATGCAAGAGGAAGTTTATGTTAAACAACCCAGGTTTTGTTGATCCTAAATTTCCTAATTAAGTTTTCAAGCTTGATAAAGCTTTGTATGGGCTCAAACAAGCTCCAAGAACCTGGTATGATACCCTGTCTGACACTCTCTCCTCAAGCAATAAATCCAGAGATGCTATGCGAATTCTAGTACTATGCAAAACTCGACTCTCCAGACATGATTACTGGATGGGTTGTTCGTGATCAAAGACGGGCTTTTGTCTCAACTGCCATTATACAGGAAACACTGCGACTTCCCGCTCACACTCAGTATGAGCCTTTTATTGATCGAACAGAGGCCAGATCAGTATTGCCCTTTATTGGTCGCAGAGGCACCACGGGCACTATAAAAAGAAATGAATTTGGTCCAATGTGGGGCGTTCTTATTTCTACAATCATTCGATGTATGACCCACAAAACTGGAGCTTTGGACCAAATCAATGATTTTGGGATGCAGATAGTACATGCCATGTATCATGGCAGAGACATTGACTATGCAAGACTGATCTTCAGTGAGCTAGCTGCTCTGCTTAGGGCTCAAACCAGAGAAATCAATGTACCTTTCTGCAGGTTTTTGTCTCTCATCTTCCAGAACTCTATGAGTTCCCACATTTATGATGAATTCAACAGTCCAAGAGCTGATCTTCTTCCCCTTAATGAGAAGATATTCTTTAACAGACCAAGGGAAGGAGAACCTGTGCTGAGTCACTCCATGTGGGAAATTGTACAAGCCAATATAAATGATGAAGAAGATGAAGATGAAGATGATTCTAATATTGAATCAAATGATGATAATGATGATGATAATGATGATGATAATGGTGGTGGTGGAAATGTTTATCAAGACGTTGAGATGGTGGATGCTCAACTAGAACAAGAACCAGTGCAGCCAAACATTTCACAACCTCCACAGTATCCTGATGCTCCTCATACTGCATTAGATTCTGATAATGAGTCACTTCCACAACCTTTCTTTGCTGGAAGAAGAAAAAGAAGCTTGACTACAGTAATAATGGGGGCCCTATCATCAGAAGATGTGCAGCACACACAAGTTCCTTCATTGACTGCATCTCTTGAAGAGCAGAACTTAGTTGCTGCAACTGCAGCCCTTCCAGGTCCTGAACCAGAACCTATTGCCTAACAAATTGAGGAACCTCATGTTCCTCTTGATGTGGAGATCCAATACGAGCAACAAACACTGGAAGGTGCTAAACCAAGAAGCCAATTAGGTCCTGAGGGTGGGTGCTGGAGGCTCAAATCAACACACAAATGATCCAGCACCTACCTCTGAAGATGGGAGAACGGAATCTGACAATGTCTCAGGTATGAATTTATATAGAACCTTAAACTTCTATATATATAAAAATTTTCCCCCATAGAGACTAACTATTGGCCAGTACCAACTTAATACTAACCAAAGTCTCAAACGATCTTTCAATTATAAGTCCTATTATGGCCAACATAGTTAGCCCACTGCTACTATGCAACATTCATACACTGAGCACTCAATTATCACTATCAACAGTTGTCTCATTATTTAAAGAGACAATGGTGGTCGATGTCACACTGACACCCACTTGTGCTGCTTGAATCATGTCCAACTTATTTTTGAGTTGGACATGATTTAAGAAGTGATCACAAACCCTTAAGCCACAATAGCCAAATATTTTCCACGGGGTTTAGCCACATTTCTGTTATCACTCTAACACCGAGTGATAAACATTGAAAATAATAAGAAGCACATCCCAGGCTTCGATTTCCCAAACCCAAAGCCTTTTCAGAAATTGTGACTTATCCTACACTGATCCACTAAATTCACACTCACTTTTTACTGAAAATTTCTTACACATGCTTTCCACAAGTCCACAATATTTCATCATGAACCAGATGAAATACAGACTTCGCAATTCTGTTTAAATGATTATAGAGTTAAACAACAACACAATTCTATTTGATAAACCTTTCTTACTAACCAGTTTTCTATTTTTGTTTCTTTAGCACTATCTGTGCAGGGTATTCAAGCATCTCAGGCTCAAGAAGAATAGGTGACTCTGCAAACAATCATGCAGCAGATTCTGGCCATGTAGAACACTCAGAAAAATATTCTGGCCAGGATGAACACCATGAGTAGTGAAATTGACTCACTAAAAAAGTCAGTGGCACTACTCCAACAACAACATCAACCACCACCGACTCCACAATCTCAACACGGTGGAAACAATGAAGATGAAGGTGGGGATGATACTTGTAGGGATTTACTACGCACCATGCGACTGATCAACCACTTGGGTCGACCACCCAGTTCACGAGTTCGAACCTTGCTGACCAAGAACATGAACTTGTCCTTGACCGGTTTAAACTAACTAGCTGATTTAATCCCTAAATGCGGAACTAGGATTAAACCTAATCCTTAAATCCTAAAGGATTGGGATGTTGGAAAACTAGATTAGGTTAACAAGAAAGAAACCTTGTTCGAAGAACTCGAACACACACATACTTGTGTGTGTTCGTCGACTACTACCAAGAACCGTAGGGTTCTTGGTTCGACTTCGAACAAGAGGAGAAGAAGAAGATGTGTTCCATGGAACATACCTTAGGTTAATGCTTAAGATAAGTCCACTGAAATATTTGGCATTTATGAGGGACAAGACATCCCTGACACCGAAACAGCTCCCCTATCCTTCCCTGTCACATCATACCGATTTTCTCCACAATCTCGAACAAATCCACAGTTGGATTCCAACTATCCATTTTTGAAAACCGGTTGGAATTCAAATCTTTACCCTAAATGCTCTCTCCTTCCCTGTAAATACCCCACAGCCTCTCATCTTCTTCCTCGCCACCTTCAAACCTTTGTCTCTCTTTCACCACTCCCAAATGTCTAAGAAAACCCCAAAAGTCTCTCTCACCAAAGCAACCATTGAGTTCTCTCAAAACTTGAACTTAGTTGCTAACACCTCTCCACCGGAAAACCTCAAACAAATTTATCGTCCGGTCGGAAAATTTCTGCGTCACTGTCTTGTCAGTGGTGCATTCACTCATTTCACCAAGAGTTTTTACGAACTCTTACGTGATTTTTGGTTCTCCGCTTCTATCTCTGGAGGCAACATTGTTGCGCAAGTTGGAAATCATCAAATCTCTATTTATGTTGATGTTTTCCGCACAGCTTGCGGGTTCGACTATCTGCTCCCTGATGAACTCCCTCAGAAGATGAAGTCTTCTGAGGAGGCAAAGGCTAATCTGATCAATATCATTGGATATCGATTAGAAAAAGAAGACGACAGGGTTCCGATCTTTAAAAAGTCTCAGTTGTCGAGACCATGGGCTTACTTATTCACGCACATCGTTCAGTGCATCGGAGGTAACAATGGGTCTCAAAACCAGTGCAACTGAAAGCCTCAGATATTCGCTGAAGCCCTAATCACCGGTCAGCGGATTGATTATGGAAAACTGGTTTTCGAGGATGTCAAAACGAAGATCAAAGCGAAGGGAACTCGCATTCCCTATATAAGATTCTTCACTCTTTGCATCGCTCATGTGATGTATCATGATCTGAAGATTGATTACGATGACCTCGAGGGGGATTGGTTTCATGTTCGTCCTCTATCTGATAGCATCTTCTCCTCTAAAAAGGAAGATGTAAAAGATATTCCCCTTTCCTCATACATGCTGAATATCATTAAAGATCATATTAGATCCAGAAGGGATCACTCACAGGGCACCACAATAGAGAAATCTGCCCTACAAGAAGGTATGTCCTTTTCTCATAAGGAGGGTCTTTCAGCAGCTAGTCATCAGATATCTGCTGATGAAAAAGAACCCACTTCAACAGGGACCTCTGTCCCTAATGATGTGGAAGAAGAGGTTGAGGATGTTGCTCCTCTCGCAGGGAAGAAACGAGTGAAAAGATCAGCTCGTCATCCTTCCATGCCCACTCCCTTCTCTCTGCCCCCCATTACCCGGTCCTCAGGTTCTTTCTTCATCTCTTCACTCTGGAGAAGAAGAGGCCATGACTGGTAGTGATGTGGCACTTGATGATGCTGATCTGGCGACAGTAGCATCATCACCGTTCAGCCAGGATATACTAGGCTCTCACTTGAGTCCTAAAATGAGAGGATTACCGTCAGAAGCATTGCCAGCATCTGGGGTTGATCCTTCTCATTTTCAGTTTTGCAGTGTTTTTCTAAGAACTCCACCAACAATCGGAGTTTCTAGTCAATCATCCCTGGCTGATCACTTTTCTCTTTCTCTTTCTCTACCACCTGATGATTTCTCAACAAGTCAGCAGCCTTCAAAACGGCAATTTCGTTCTTCAGGAGTTAGTGCCGGCTCCACCTTTCTGCCTAGCTCCTCGACTAATTCGTTATTAGTCGTTGTAACAAGGGGACAAACTCCACAAGCAACCTTAGTCTCTCGACAGACTGCTGGTGAAATTTTTGGCTCATCCCAAGCCACCCGTGAGTCAGCTGCACACACACCTCCACCAACCTCTTCATCACTTCTGAGTCATCCGTTGACGATAGATTGACTGGAAACCAAGTTTTTCTTGAAACTGTTCTTTTTTGTTTCCCACAACGTCACCACCTTACACCCGCTCGAGATCGAGGAAACCACCACCGCCAATGATGAGACAAATGTAGACCCAGTTGTTACTGAGGCAACCACCCAAGCTGCCAGTGATCGCGAAAGTATTCGCCAACTGAGGTTTGAGGCACCTGATACACTACCCAGAGGAACTCTTCCTCAAGTCTCTATACCAGATATGCTGACCGGTGAGACTGAAGTACAAGGTACTCAAACATCGTTTTCCATGATGTTTGATTCTGCTGATAGCCCATCATGCCCTATTACTCGTCTTCTGACGAGACAACATATGAACCTTGGCTTTAATTTGATTTGACAGCTGATGTCGGCCCTTCTGACAGAAACCCAGAAGTTTCAGCTAGATCCATTTTACCCCTCAAAGTGTCTGAGCATCCCATAGGAGCCTTTCCTCCTAACCCAGGAACTCCCACTCCCACAGCTGAGGTCACCCCTCAAGCTGGAGACATACCGGACCCCTCTCCCCCAAATAGTCCATGTGTCCCATGCTGAATCCCGCAAAGCTGGATGAAGCATTCCCATCAAAGTCGCTGCTCGTCTAGAGTTGTCTCATCCCAGATTCGACCTGGGATGGCCATGCTGAGTAAGTAGATGAACACCCTTTTTGAAGGATTTATGTGCACAGTTAGTCAACCTATGATGATACATCCATGCCTACGAAACATTTAAGGGTCACACCGGTGAGTGCATGTAATACGAGCAAGTTATGCAATGATACTACGAAGAGGAATGATTTATAATAGTCATTATGAATCAGTTAAGTATTAAGTTAAGTTTAACTTATTACTAGATTAGTTTAACTAACTAATTAATACAAGTACTTGTACATTTACTAGTTGAGTAAATATACAATGTGTTAATTATAAATGATCCATTATATGATTTAAAGCTATTAAATCATATAGTAATTGGATAATATTGTTGTATAAATTATATAAAGCTTATTATATAATTAACTATTAAAAGTATAAATACAAGTATGTATAGTTCGTGTATATGGGTACCAAATTATTAGTGTATTAATACTAGACATTTAGTAGTTAAGTGCAACAATAATAAACTAGTTAAAACTATAAGGGATGGAAGTGTAAAATGGAAGTTTAATTAAGAAGATAATCTTAATTAAACTAGAAGGGTTTTAAGTGTAAGATCTTCTATTATAAATATGAGGCTTACGACTAAACCCTAGATGTTGATTCCTTGCCTCACAATCACGAAATCCCTTGCCCCCTTTCCTCCAAATCGGCCGAAGCCCCAAACACAAGAACACAAGCTTGTGTTCTTCGTGTTCTTCATTCGTTCTTTGTGTTCTTCGAGTTTCGAAGAACAAGATCGTTGCAAGTGATCAACTAGAAGATCGCTCGTCGTGTTCATCATAAGTGGATCTATCTTAAGCATTAACCTAAGGTATGTTTCATGGAACACACTTTCTTCCTCTCCTCTTGTTCGATCGAACGAGAACACCAAGAACCCTAGGGTTCTTGGTGAGTTTTCGACGAACACACACAAGCATGTGTGTGAGTTCGAGTTTTTCGTACAAGGTTTCTTTCTTGTTAATCTAATCTAGATTTCCAACATCCCAATCCTTTAGGGTTTAAGGATTAGGTTTAATCCCACTTCCGCTTTTAGGGATTAAATCAGCTAGTTGGTTTTAACCGGTCAAGAATAAGTTCATATGCTTGGTCAGTATGGTCGAACCAAGTGTACTAGGAGGTTGACCCAAATGGTTGATCAGTGTTATGAAACCCATCAGTGGTATCAGAGCGTTGTTTTGTTCCAATTTTTTCTTATTTTTCTTCTTCTTAAGTTTTCGAAAAAGGGTAAGAACCCTAGGACCAAGAATATTAAACTAGTTTAGTTTAATTGGTCAAAAGGTTTTTTTAAGAACCCTAGTAATTTTTGAAAATTAGTAAGGAACCCTAGGACCAAGAATATTAAACTAGTTTAGTTTAATTGGTCAAAAAGGTTTCTAAAAACCCTAGAAATTGCGTGGTTAAGGAAGAACCTTAGTGATCAAGTATGTTAAACAAGATTTGTTTAATTGATCAAAAGGATTCTTTCTTTTTTCCCCATGGAATTCAAAATCTAGGAAGAACCCTAGGATCAAGTATGTTAAACAAGATTTGTTTAATTGATCAAAAGGATTCTTTCCTAATCCTTCAGATTTTTGAAATCTAGAAGGAAACTTGGACACCAAGTATATTAAACTAGCTTAGTTTAATTGGTGGAAAAGTTTCTTAGTATTAAGAATTCGAAACCCTAAAGAACCCTAGAACATTAAACTAGTTTAAGTTTAATAGTTTAAAAGAATTAATTAAGATAATAATCTAAAACCTAGATAATTAAACAAGTTTATGTTTAATAGGTTTAATTATTATTTTGATAGATTTATTAAGACTAGTTCTTTAAACCTAGAATTTTAGACAAAGTTTTATTGTCTATAAGGTTTAAATTAAAAAGTTTAAATAAATTTATTAAGGTTATAATCTATCTTAGAATTTAAAAAAAGTTTATTGTTTAGGTAGGATCGATTAAAATTAATTTTTTAATAAAATAATGTCTTTGATCAAGAAAGTCAAAACCCTAGTTTTAATTGATCAAAAACAAGATTAGGGTTTATCTAATTAATTTAGGGAATTAATGAAGATTAAAAGAGGTGTTAATTTTTTAATATCTAAACTTAACAAGATGTATTTATTTATTTATATATATTTCGGAATTTTAATTTTTTTAGAGAAAATGAATTTTAATAGATATAATAAGTTTATACGTATTTTAACTAATAAGTTAAAATACATACGTATAAATTAGATGTAATATTCTTATTAGAATGTTACAAGTTTATTATAAATAACATATATATCAATGTTGTAAAAATCGCTCGGCGGTACCTCGGCGGTCGACCACCTTCAAGCGATTAATCGGTCTCGGCGGCGATTATCGGTTTCTAGGCGGGTACTATTAAATACAAAGAAAATTAATTTTTTTAGAAAAATATATATAATATCTTAACAAAATAATTAAATTAGTCAATAACAATATATAAAATACGAACATAAGTTTGAATACTGGATTTTGGAAACTTAAGTTGGATCAGGGTGTTTTGAAATATAACAAAAAGAAGCCCAATAATGAGCCCAACCAATCTATCATTCTAAAACAGGCCCACTCCAACTTTTTTATCAATTAATATTCCAATGAAAACCTAATTTCTTCATCGCCGTCTTTTTTCCTCTGCAACATAACGACTGAAACAAAAAAACAGGCCCACTCCAATCTTCTTCATCACCATTTTTTTGACCGCCAAGGGCCGCCAAGGACCGCCAAGGGCCGCCTAGGACCGAGTTTGACCAAAACCTTCAAACTCCAACGATTAGGCAATTTTTCACTCGGCAGCCGACCGCCAAGCGCCTAGGCGCCGCCTAGGCGGCTGCCAAGACCGTTTTTTACAACACTGATATATATATGTATACGAATATATCAAATACAACATTAAATGGAACAATTAAAAAGGGTAATGTTATTTTGATCTTAAAGTATAATATTATAACTAGTTATTGTATTAAGCTATTATATAATTAAAACTAGAAAGTAAAAAGTTATAATTTTATTATAACTAGAAATTGTACAAGTTGAAATTATATGATTAACTTGAAATATACAAAGTTGTATATTAAGGTGTATAAAGTTATAAGTTATTATAACTAGATAATTATACAAGTATAATATAAGTATTTTACAAGTTATGTAATATACCAGATTAATGATCAAGTAATAAATAACAAGAAAAACTTTATAACCTATATTTAACTAGTTCAAGTTAAATGTAAGAAAAGTTTAAACAAACTAAATATTATTATATATAGTCTTTATATAATAAGTTTATTAGTTTCACCAAGTATAGACCGGTGATTGTGTTTGCTTAAGTTCCATCATGGTTGTTGGAACTAGTGGGAGCTACACAAGAAAATCACAAAGTTTGTAAGTGTGTCGTTAAGACATAAGTTTTGGTCGAATCTAGTAAGTCAAAACAAATGTTTAATTTCATTATTAAACATGTGAAAAACAAGGTGTGTTAAACTAGATTTATGTTTCAAGTTTATGAATCATAAAAGAATTAAAAGTTTAATATAAGCTTTAAACGTTTTTCAAGTAAAGATAAAACAAGTACGTTTTATAATAAGATAAGGTTTTTCACAAAACCTAGTAAACGTTTTGTACACCTCGTTTTTGGTATACATATAAATCGCGCAATTCTTGAAACTATAAGTTTTAAAGAATAGTTCTTAAGTTTTAAAAAAAGTGTCTTGTAGAATTTTTAAATTCACAAGTCACACATTTTAAACAAGGATTAAGATTGGAATAAAGGTTTAAGTTTAATTTAAGACTTAAACAAACCCAAGAAAATCTTAGATCTAAGTACTATCCACCTAATGGAACACCTCACTTGTTCAACGATATTCATATTGTAAGGATAAAGAACCTTAGATATGGATTCAAATCATTGCGAGTGTTAGGGTGCGTAAGGTTCTGTGATAATCGGGAGTCCCGGCGCAGAGTATCGCACTGTCTTAGATGGTCTGATCTACTTTGGTAATAATCGGGAGTCCCGGCCCAAAAAGTACTTGAGTAGAATAAACATACTAGACTTTATTAATAACTTAGAAATGTACAATTAGATTGTACAAGGTTGTAATAAATTATAAGTCTATAGATTCTACGACCCCTAAGAATCGTGTCAAGTCTTGATACGATGGGTAAGGATGTTACCTACCAGAAACAGCATGTCTCGTCGGGAAGTGCCCAAACCTTGCGACGAGAATGTGATATATGGATAATAGGCCTAAAATATTAATTATGGGTTTATAATATATTTTAGAGAATGTTTATTGATGATTACTAATTAAACTGGGTTTGATTTGTAGATGGCAGCAACAACCATAACGACACGTACCAACAATCTCTCACTATGCTTGTTTCTAGGAAAGGACAAATTGACTGGGTCAATGTTTCTCAATTGGAAGTGTGATCTTCGGATTATGCTTTGGCATGAGAGAAAAGGAAATGTCCTGAAAAAGCAATACTAAATGCTCTTACCGCGAATGCTAGAAATGACCCAGGACAAGCATATTACGCTTGTAGGGTGTTCAAATCTCGCAAGGTGGTTAAAGGATCATCGGTGAGTGCTCATGTCATGGAAATGAAAGAGCACATGGATCATCTTGAATGAATAGGATACCCAGTACCGTTGCAGTTAGCAATAGTAATGATATTAAACTCGTTGTCAGATGACTATAAGCATTATATAGTCAACATGGAGCAATCCATTGATGAGCTACATTCCATGCTCATGACTACTAAGTTGATTTGGGGACCAAGTTTAAGAATGATCTCATAGTAACCGATGATGGTAGTGATTAGAGAAAGGATAAAACTGATCCCAGCCACGGTGTGCCTAAAGGGTAATGGAGTCAAACAAAAAGGTCAAGAAGGTAAAGCCAAAAGAGGACCGAGAAATGGTGTCTTGGTTGTGGCAAGGGTCAAAGGGTAGGAGGCATTGCTTGCTCCTTAGTTGACTTGACCAACTTCTAGATTCCCGCTTCCTACTTGTAAAAGTTTATTACAAGTAACTCAACTTTAGCAATCGTTTATTACATAAGATGATAAGTGAGATGACCGACATGAGATGGTGATGATCCCACGAGCACCAAGTTTTTATAATTCAGTATTTTGTGGATTCAGTTAAAACAATTTTACTTTATTGTTTGGATAATATTGTGTGCATGTGTGATAATTACACTAGTCAAGGTTTATGACTAGATTGTAAGTCAAAGTTTTGATTTACTTATATTTCATGTTATATACTTGTTTGATTGTTGTATGAATGAATAATGTCTTGATAGCTCAAGGTACTTAGATACTAGTAATTAGAAAGTTTTTCTAAATGGAAGTATTTAAGAGTTTTATGGAAGCATAAGGTTCAAAAGTTATTGAACTTAGTTAAAACATCTTAAGTAATAGTCATTACTTACGATAGTATTAGTATTAATATAGTAGGATTATATTAGATATAATCAAGATAGACTTTAAGAGTATTATTACAAGTCTTTTATACTTGTAATAAAGGATTTGATGAAGTCATAATTCTCTAATAGAAATAATTGGATATTCGTAAAATCCAAGTAAAATGACTTAGACATTAAATGAACTCTTAAAAAGGAAAAACTATATTAAAATATTTAAGAATTGAAAGGTATTATTACAAGTGTTTTATACGTGTAATAAATACATTATTTAATCAAGTCATAATTCCCTAATAGAATTAATGGATATTTGAGAAATCCAAGGAAATGACTTTGGCATTAAATAAAGTTCTTAAAAGAATACTAATATATTTAAGAATTGGAAGTATCATTTCAAGTGTATTATACTTGTTAGATACAGTAATCAATAAAGGTCATTATTTCCTTAACAGGAATGTTGGATATTCGCAAATCCAAAGGATGGTCTTAACTATTGATAGAATTCTTAAAAGATTAAACTACAAGTTATTGACTAGCTCGAAAGTAGTCGTTTAAGTGATGCTTAAGTTCCATAAAAGATAGTGGGAGCTAAGACTAACGTAATTCATTAAAGACATTAATGGATTTAGTAAGTTAGTAAGACATTAACAAGAAGGTTTTACCAAGTCGTAAGCCAAAGAGTTAAGATAAATGATAAATGATCAATAATTAGATTATTGCAAACCTAATAGCGTGATCACAAGTCTTGTGATTAATTATTGCATATCTAATACGTTGTTAACACTTCAGTGGATAACATAATCATTTAAGGAAATTTCTTTAACTAGTAAGAATATCTACAAATCAAGTAAATAAAAGAGGCTTTAGTTACAAGGAGAATTTTATGAATTCAAGAAACTAAGGAGTTAATTTCCAATCCTCCTATGTTTGCCGAATTACATAAAAGGCAAGACTAGAAAATGTTCTAAATGTTGCATGAACAATATCTAGCAAAGACAAAAGAAACAGTATTGCTTAATACTCGTCTTATGTCTTTAGTTTAATAGAAATGATTGGTTTAGTGATAAAGTTACAATTAAGGTTGTAAGAATCATTAAGTAATCAACACAAACAAAAGGAATAAGTAATGATCCAGTTATAATTCAGTATTTATGTCCAGTAAGGAATAATACATGAGTTAGTATGATTTCTATTCAGACTTTGTATGTTTTACAATATCCATGAATAAAAGTTTCTTTATTCAAAAAGATACAAAATCCGTGACTACTCGTCTTGGTGGGAACCTCGATGGGACGTTAACGTCATCGCGATATTTGGTGGTAGATTCGAAGTTCTTCGAAGATAGCTACACAAGTTTTGTGTAAACCAAATATCGGTGATATTCTGTTGGAGGCTCAATGAATATTGGATTGACCACCGTGACAATACTTGGTGGTTGAAAAGTTCAAAAGTATTGTTCACTAGAATTGTCCTTAAGTCTGAGGTATTTGGTTTAGGATACAACGACTAATGTGCTTTGGTTCGTCTTAGACAATTCTGAAATATGGTTGTCATACGAGGCTTTACTGGGAACAAAGGAAGTTGTATTTTAAATCGAAATATAACCAGATGGTAATTGCACCTCCTTTTTAGGAGAGATATTTATGGGTCCTTTGACATGATGAGATAACTGGAAAGTGCATGGCCATGCCCAAAAGAACTGATTTGTTCTTTGTCGTTTATCACAACAGTTTGAATCAAGAAGTCATGAAATGATTTCGAATACAGGAGTTGATAATTTCTACCATGCTCGTATTCGTTATCACAAATATCGTGCTGCAAGCTATAAGCCTAACATAGTTACCCAAGAAGTAAAGACAGAGTGTTCTTTACTAGGAGACGCTATTAAGAGTTTTTTCAAAAAACTATACCAGGGTTACATAAACTATTTTTATGGGTTGGTTACCTACATGCCCATCAAGAAGGCCACTGTAGCTCGTATCATTAAGACAAAGGTTACGAACTTGCACAAGTGGGAGTCTGAAGGATTTATGTGCACAGTTAGTCAATCTATGATGATACATCCATGCCTACGAAACACTTAAGGGTCACACCATTGAGTGCATGTAATACGAGCAAGTTATGCAATTATACTACGAAGAGGAATGATTCATAATAGTCATTATGAATCAATTAAGTATTAAGTTAAGTTTAACTTATTACTAGATAAATTTAACTAACTAATTAATACAAGTACTTGTACATTTACTAGTTGAGTAAATATACAATGTGTTAATTATAAATTATCCATGATATGATCTAAAGCTATTAAATCGTATAGTAATTGGATAATATTGTTGATTAAATTATATAGAGCTTATTATATAATTAACTATTAAAAGTATAAATACAAGTATGTATAATTCGTGTATATGGGTACCGAATTATTAGTGTATTAATACTAGACATTTAGTAGTTAAGTGCAACAATAATAAACTAGTTAAAACTATAAGGGATGGAAGTGTAAAAAGGAAGTTTAATTAAGAAGTTAATCTTAATTAAACTAGAAGGGTTTTAAGTGTAAGGCTTATGACTAAACCCTAGATGTTGATTCCTTGCCTCACAATCACGAAATCCCTTGCCCCCTTTCCTCCAAATCGGCCGAAGCCCCAAACACAAGAACACAAGCTTGCGTTCTTCATGTTCTTCGTTCGTTCTTCGTGTTTTTCGAGTTTCGAAGAACACGATCGTTGCAAGTGATCAACTAGAAGATCGCTTGTCGTGTTCATCATCAGTGGATCTATCTAAAGCATTAACCTACGGTATGTTAGATGGAACACACTTTCTTCCTCTCCTCTTGTTCGATCGAACGAGAACACCAAGAACCCTAGGGTTCTTGGTGAGTGTTCGACGAACACACACAAGCATGTGTGTGAGTTCGAGTTTTTCATACAAGGTTTCTTTCTTGTTAATCTAATCTAGATTTCCAACATCCCAATCCTTTAGGGTTTAAGGATTAGGTTTAATCCCACTTCCGCTTTTAGGGATTAAATCAACTAGTTGGTTTTAACCGGCCAAGAACAAGTTCATGTTCTTGGTCAGTATGGTCGAACCAAGTGTACTAGGAGGTTGACCCAAGTGGTTGATCAGTGTTATGAAACCCATCACTTTGCAGGGATGTTCCAAAGAAGTTTGCTGATACTGCTGAGAATCTCTCTTCCAGCATTGCTTCTCTGCACACTGAGGTTCACACTCAGACTCCTCAGCTGGTTCTTCTTGCTGATCAGATTCGATGCAACATAAGTGAGTTCAACACCCTCAAAGAATGCATTCATAGAGTGCTGAACTCCATTCGAGAATCTGACAGAGACAAAAAAGATAAGCTTCTCTCCGAAGCTAGGGCCACTAAAGAAGAAGTAGAACAACAGCTGAACACCTTGCACTCCAAGGTATCTCCACTTTTCTCAGCTGTTGATCGTATTGGTCTTGCATAATCAACGCAAGAGTCTCTGCTGACCAATACTCATAGCCATCTCTCTAAGGCTATTGTAGACTCTACTTCTGATGTGTCCACAAGGATGGACAACTTGGAGACTGAGGTTAGTTCGTTGACCTCTCAAGTTATTGGTCTCCAAGGCACCCTTGACCTCATTCTTCAGAAATTAAATGAGGGTGCCGCTGCTGTTCATCCTACTGCTGCACCAGAGAGTTCCTTACTTCTTCAGGCACTCTCTGAGGGGGAGAAAGAGCAAGCTACATCAGCAGGTGAACAACCAGGTGAACACCTTGATTCACAACTTATAGTCACCTCTGCTATTGGAGCCAATGTAGAAGATATTTCAGCAGGTGAGACCCAAAAATCTCCACCACTCACCTCTGTCGGAATAGAAGAAGAAGAAGAAGTTTCAGTAGACGAGACTCCAATTCTAACAACACTCGTCCCTACTGAAACACATGAGGTAATCGCTTCAGCATGTGAGATAACAACGCACACAACACTCACCCCTGCTGAAGGTCTCAGGGTAGAAGAAACCTCAACTGATTTCGTTAACATTGTTGATTCATTTAAATCAGTTGAGGTCCCACAAGTCCAAGCCCCTGAGCCGGTTATACAGGAGATTCCTCAACCTGCTGAGGGGGAGTTAAATCTTGCCTCGGTTAAAGCTGCTCTCTTAGAAGAAGCTGGAACCGATGCTGATCTCGAAACAACTCTTGCTATTCAAAGAAGAACTCAAGAAGAGCTGTTCCAAAGAGCTGAAGCAGAAAGAGCTGAGAACTTTAGATTCTTAAATAAGGTTCTTTATGAACGAAGGCAAGATGCTAAAATCACCAGCGTGAGGAGCCCTAGATCCTCTTCCAGCTCTCCTCAAGAAATTGTTATCAATAGAGCTGGAGGGCTCTTCACTTCGGAAAAGGTGTCTCAGAACAAGATCATAACTCAATCCAACTATGATGAATGGAACGAGATGCTAAAAGTTGCCAGATCTGCAAAAGCATCGTCTAACATAACAGATCTGGAAAGTGAGGTAAGAGTCGCAATCTACTCCTTCAAGTCTCCATGCCAAAAAATCAAGAGATACTCTCCTGACTTGGCAAATCGCATACCTGCTGAATTGCGTGAACCTCAAGCTGATGCAATCAGAGAACCTACTGGTGAAAGCTCCACTGCGAGAAGAGAGAAACGTAAGTCCGTTCTCCCTGAGCCCTTCGCAGAACCCAAATTAGCTGAAGAAGAGTCTTCCATACTTAACGCAAAACGTCCAAGACTCAACTTCTCAATAACCATTCCCATAGGAGTTATCTTTGCTCCTGGGAAAATTGTCAAAGAACCAATATATGGTTTTTGCTATCTGAATGCCAAGAGGAGGCAATGTTTTCAAAGAGCTGATGAGTTTGGATATGTGCGATCTTGAACATCTTATGATCTATCACAAGCAGCTGAGTCCCTCTACTGAAGAAGGGAAAGAAATGAAGAAACTAATCAACTCAGCCATCAGCTCATTATATCAAAGAGTCCTAAAAGCACAAATAATTAGGACTTAATTTTTTATTTTTTTTGATTTTCTATACAACAGCTTCATATCAATAGAAAATCATTATTTGTAATATACTTGTAAAAATATTGTAAAAAGAAAAAGATCCCAATGGGTCAAAGCACATAACAGTTGAATCATTACAGGTTCATACTTATACAGCTATTGGATTGCATCAAATACGGGGATATCGTTAGTCCCCAGACTAAGTAACTAATATTTGATGATCAATAGCTAAAGAAGAATAAATCAGCTGAAGTATGTATCTCAGCGAAAGCACAAGTATATGCAAAAACCTTCAACTGAGTACGTACTTAGCTCAAGGAATCAAGTCAGATCAGCAGCTACATACAATGTGACCATTCGAGGTTTATGGCCGAAGGACAGAAACTCGAAGAAGACCATTCAGCTGATTATCAAGTCAGATCAGCAGCTACATACAGTGTGACCATTCGAGGTTTATGGCCGCAGGACAGAAACTCGAAGAAGACCACTCAGCTGATAGTGGAATCAGCTAATGGTATCTGCTGCAGATAAAGACTTGGTGGAAAATGCTCTTGACACTTTGAACATTTTCCTCTCCCGCTCAAAGAAGATGAAAACGATGAAGATCTTCTATTTTGGAATAGAAGATAACTTTTCAGTTTTTCATCATTTGTCCCTCCATACACAAAACGGAAAGTCAACTTCTTTTATACTTTCATAGTACACTTTTTCACTGTGCGTCAGAAAAGGTGATAAAAGAAGTTTACACAAAGTACAATTGGGACTATAACCTACGCAAATGCATTAAATGTTTCCGTGGATAAGTCTCCATCATCGGATAATAAGGTTTCACATGGATTATCATATGGACAAAGAAAAAGATCTTGGGCTATATATAGAGACGTAAATGCTTGCATTTACAACACACCTTTTAGCATTCGTAGCACAAGAACATTCTCTGAGAGTTAGTTACTGTCTGATATTAACTCCTTCATTGTTAATATTCAGACATTAAATATCAGCTGTTAGTTTCAGCTGTATATAACTCTCCTTTCATAGGATCTTAGTTGAGCGAGCAAAAGTGTCAATTCAAGTATAAAGTTTTAGTTAGTGTATACTATCTATATCCGCAAACTTTGTACCGCATTAAGTTGTTTTAATAAACTCTTAATCATTGAAAATATTGTGTGTTCCTTACGTTCCTTGTCTTTATTTAGCCGTAACGCAACACATTAGTGTTGTTGGATCCAACATGTATACATACAGATACATATATGTATATATACATATATATTCATACCAAAGATATACGTATGTTCATATTTATACCATGTATATGTACATATATACACATATATATACGGTATGCATATGCATTTTCGTAAATGAAAATGCAAGTTCTAGTTGAAAATGCAAGTTACGACTGAAAATGCAAGTTACGTAAAATGCATGTGTATATATATGTGTATATATACATATATATCGGGCATGAATATGCACATATATATAACTATGGTATGAATATATATGTATATATACATATACGTATGTATATATGTACATATATGTATATTTTACGAAAATGCATTGCTTCTTCAACTTCTTCAAATAAGGACCCTTTTCTATGGATCCATACCCATATATATGAGGGGCTAAAATGGAAATATTTATGAACATATATTGTGAATGAGTAATGTATATATAGAGTAATTTTATCCTTAACTATTTAATTTAATTTAATTTAGTCATACATATTGAGTGTGGTACATTGTTACTATTTTAATATCTTGAATTTACAATCAAGAATTTTCTTGTGGTCTAATGTTTTTACTTTTGGATGTAGAATGTGGATACCATAAACAAGAGTGAAGCAATTTATTTTTTCATTTAATTTTCTAAGTATTGAAGTTTTAAAATTTCTAGTAAATGTTAGTGTTTAGTAAGGAGTATCATTTTTTATATATATATGGAACTCAAAATTGTCAAATTTTATAAGAAAATAGATTTTCAAATTTAGTCGGTAAGTTTTGTAGGTTTATTTATTTATTTATTTTTTATATTTTTGTATCTTTCATATAATTAACTCATAATAAATACTATATGATATAATAATCGGGTTCAATCAGTGGGACCAATTCAAATGTACATTCGAGCAACGATCGTTTGAGTACAAAACCGGATTTTAAAATATTTTCTTTTATCAATTATATCTTTGAATGATATTATTGGTCTTTATCTCAAAATTTCTCAAAACCTTTTATTTTGATGTTTTGACCAAATCATTATATCATAAAATTATGTTTAAAGGTAAAAAAAATGCCTGCTTAAAATAACATGAGAAATTATCGAAATAGTTGAAGACTTGATATTAAAGGTAATAATAAAACAATTTACATAAAGTGAGGGTAACATTGTGTTTCTATGCATTTATTCTCTATAATTCTTCATATTTTAGAAAAATTCATGAATGCTGAGATCTAAAGATGAAACCAAGAGATTCACAATATGGATGTGCACAATAGTTAAAAATTCGAACTCCGATAGTCGTTGGACCCAGTTTTCGATCTAGCTCTCATTCACATTTTTCTTGTTTATTTCGGTTCTTGCGTTTGTCAGTTCGGTTTCGGCTCAATTATTTCAGTTGTAAAACTCGAATGTGAATAGCTCTATTCCGAACCACATTTATGTATTAATCACCGTGATTAGAAGATGGGTATAAATTGCTTCTTAATTTACATGCATGTTCACATATAATTTATGTAATTTGCAAATAATCATATAAGATTGTCACTTTGACTTTTATCTGAGGTATCAACTTTTTTATCCATTTAGCTCCAAGTAAATTACATTGTATTACGTTTTATCTCGTAATGCTGAGAGAGAAAAATAATAATTCGTTTTTGTTTGTATGTCTTTGATTGATTAACTATGCTGGTAATATTCGATCTAATAATTGGATCCTTTTGGGTTGCCCTCATAACACAAGTAGAAGATACTCGAGTGACCCGATTGTCATTAATTAAATAGTTATTTAATAGGTACAAAGTCCCGGGTTTTGTTAATCATTAATGAGAAAACATCATGTAACATCCCAGAACCCCGTAGCACAATATTGTCTGCTTTGCCCACCGGCGCATGGTTTTGTTCTTGGTATGGACCACATCCACCCAAAAGGCCTCATGCTAAGAGAGGTATCCACACCCTTATAAGGAGTGTTTTGTTCCCCTCTCCAACCAATGTGGGACGAATGTTACAATTCTTCCCTCTAGGGACACAACGGGGGCCCGTTGTGCACATCGGTCCGGGTCTGGCTCTGATACCACTTGTAACATCCCAAAACCCCGTAGCACAATATTGTCCGCTTTGCCCACCGGCGCACGGTTTTGTTCTTGGTATGGACCACTTCCACCCAAAAGGCCTCATGCTAAGAGAGGTATCCACACCCTTATAAGGAGTGTTTTGTGTCCCCTCTCCAACCAATGTGGGACGATTCTTACGCATCAATTGTGCCGTTATAACAATCTACTGTTAGAAAAAAAAATTATTCATAAATTTTCATCAATCTTAGGATTATAAATACATGCTGCCTTGTACCCAAGTCATACAACACATTGTAATTTGTAACAATGACTTCTTTCCCATTCACGAAAATCTTATTCATTTTCTCGGTTTTTTCGGTTCTCTCGATATCAAATGCCGATGATTCATACGCTTTGGTTAACCAAGTTTGTAGCAAACAAGGGAACGTCAAATTCTGCTTGGCGGTTTTGAAAGCTGATAGCAGGAGTGAGTTTGCAAAAGACGTAAAGACCCTTGCAACGGTTGCGGTTGATGCAGCCACCAAAAAGTCGACCGGTACTCAAGATATGTTCCGGGGGATGAAATCGGGCCCGCCCGGTGTTTTGAAGTCTCTCAAAGATTGCATTGCAACGTATGGTACTGCGATAACCGAGCTTAAGGTTTCTATGAAAGAAGAAGATTGTGGTTTGACCAGTTACGACATTCATGATGCAGGAGATTCGGTTAGACGGTGTCAGAGTATTGCGGATGGGAATGGGGCCCATGATTCGGTTATTACGACTAGCAACAACGTGACGCTGGAGTTTTTTGCACTCGCGACGTCGTTAGCGAATCAAATGTGTTACAAATAATTGAACTTGAAGATGTTTAATTAGATTCGTGAAATAAGCGTTCGTTATACTGTATCGTAATTTTAATCAAAAAGAGATTACATATAAATGGAATGGTTAATTAAATATTTAAATGACTTCAATCCAAATCTATTTAGGGTTTTAAATATTAATGAGCATTTATTTATAACCCTGTTACAGAATACGATATTAATTTTTTAATATTGCACAATTTTAAGACGAGTCAAATAATGATGTATAATAAGGTTTTGTTTTGCTGTAATACGTCGGTGTAAAATTCGTATCAGGTCAGATTTTATTTATTATATTTATTTTGTTTTGTTATATTGTTCAAGTCAAATATTTTGATTGGATATCCAGAACATCAACTAAATATGTTATATATTGACCAGACCAGGAAACATAATGCAAGTCTGTTCAAATGAACCGGGTTAAAAGACTGATTCAAACTACTCTGAACTTCTGTTAAATTACGAACTGGAAGTTTAATTTTTTTTATCTTGAAAATTAGTTTATCAGCCTTAATATTAAATGACGGTTTATGTGCTTGCTCAAATCTGATTAAACAATAACACGTCGACAGAAGAAGTTGATGAAATAGTAACACCATCTCCAAAATCATTTAATTTGTAGTCTCTTGATTCATCATTCGAACCAGATCCAGATATTAAAGCAGTCACAGATTTGCAGTTATTAAAATGATTTAAAATATGATTCAAAGTATTTGAGTTTGACAATTTATTTTTTAGTGATTTATATGGTATACTGATCTTGTGGTTCGTTGCTTGCATCAATATGATTCACAACTAACTGAATACTTAATTTGTGTTAGCCATATACATGCTACTGTTTATATAAATTTGTTAATATATATATTGACTGTATTTAACGAGGAATAGAGGTTCGCGCGTTGCTGCGAGTTTTCAGAACGGACAATTTTATATTCATTAGTATTTTTATATGTATAATCTCTTATACTCTATAATAAAAAAAAAATAGAGCTAGCGATTTACTACAAATTAAGAAAACAAATTGTATTAAAAAAAAAATCTAACAATTCTAGAAAGTTGGTAAAGTGGTAATACATCGAGCTACATAAATACTCCATACATTTTAAGTATCTAATAAAAAAAAGAAAAACCTCTTATCCCACTAAATTTGTTTAATATAAATTTAATTAATTATGTAGAAATTGTAAATAATAATATATTTGAGGGGCTAAAATGGAAATATTTATGAAGAGTAAATTGTGAATGTGTAATATATATATATATATATATATATATATATATATATATATATATATATATATATATATATATATATATATATATATATATATATATATATATATGGAACTCAAAATTGTCAAATTTTAATCGGTATGTTTTGTAGGGTTTTTTTTTTTTTTTGAAGTTTATGTATCTTTCACATAAATAACTCATAATAAATACTATCTATATATATATATCATAAAAAAAATGAGTTTCATTATGAAGTGGCATTAAATAGCCTTGCATTTATTAAAAAATTAAAAAAAGTTGAGTTCCTAAAATCACTTAATTACAATAATACTCCAAATATCTTTCAATAATGTTGCATTCAATAAAAAAAATTAAACCTACATAGGCCTAAGATGAAAAGCCACCATAAAAGCATTTAACTAATATTACTTAATTACATAGTTATTTAACTGTAATAAGCCATTCATTTTATTATAAAAAAATTCAATATAGAAATTCAGTAAAGACAAAAAAAAGTAACAAACATATATTCAGTGTACATTAAATAAATAAATTCAATACTATAATTACCAAACATTTAATTATTAACCTTTCATCGTCTCAAATACAAACGTTTCATCATCTCAAATTAAGTTGAAGACGTTTCGAAAACTACATTTTATGTCTAAACATTATAAATTTTGGAGAAATCATAAAATGGATTTACCAACAATGGACAAATGTCATAGGATTTGGTAGACAAAACATGTTCATGTCGACAAGCTTGCAAGTTGCAATAATACGGTCTATTAAGGTATCAAACGAACAATTTTAAGAATGTTAGATAATAATAGATTTTGAATTTGTGTTGGAGCTTTTACTAGAAACATATTATTTATTATCAATTTCTGATTATCTTCTTTTTATGTAGGTCTTGATATTGTGATTGCTACACCGGGAAAGAAAGCAAGAGAATACTAAATTATAATAGATTTTGGAGCTTTTGGAGGTAATCTACATATCATTATTACAAGTTTCATCATCTCAAGTACAAACATTTCATCATCTCAAATTAAATTAAAGACGTTTCAATACGACATTTTATGTTTAAACGTTTCATGAATTTTGAAGAAAGCATCAAATGGGTTTACAAGCAATGGACAAATGTCATAGACTTGGGTAGACAAAACATGTTCATATCTACAAGCTTCAAGTTGCAATAACACAATCTATTAAAGTATTAAACCAACAGTTTCATGTATCTATTTTAAGAATGCTAAAGTATAATAGATTTTGAATTTGTGTTGGAGCTTTTAGTCGAAACATATTGTTATGAATTTCTTATTGTCTTCTTTTTATGTAGGTGTTGATATTGTGATTTCTATATATATTTTTAGTCTATGTCTTTGAAAGAAAAAAAAGAAACATAAATAACGTATATAAATGGTTTGTTGTAAAGTATTTGTCTATTTATCTATATAATTTCACATATGTATGTATATTTATTCATTGACTCTTTACCTATATAAGAGGGGTGTAATATACAATTTTTAGTGAGTTGATTTCATTGTTGTAACACACATATATATGAATGAGAAATTTTGGATTGATTCTATAAGTTTGAGCTAATTAATTTCCTTTTGCTCTCGATCCATGTTCGTCACTTGGAAAGTAACAAAACCAAAAAGTTTTAGATCATTGTTACCACACATTACAATGTAAGTTTTTTATGAATTATTAGATATATTTTTAGTTTATGTGTTTGAAATAAAAACAAAAGGAAACATAAACAACATATTTAAATGGTTTCTTTGAATCAAATAGCATAAAGGAAGAGTGGAAAAAATAAATTTGTTAGATTTTATCATGTTGTTGTAACTCATATGTCTATATGATTGCCCATATTTATGTGTATTTATTCATTGACTCTTCACTTACAATCATTGTCTTACATAAGGGGGCTTAAATGGTTTGTTTGAATAAAATAGCATAAATGAATAGTGGAAAAAATAATTTTGTTAGATTTTAAATGGTTTGTTTGAATAAAATAGCATAAATGAATAGTGGAAAAAATAATTTTGTTAGATTTTATTTGATTCAAATAATTAATCAAAATGTAATTTGAATATTGAATTGAAAATACTATGAGTGTTTAATTCATTAAGAATTGTAAAATATTAAAAATAAGATATATGGGTGCTTAAATAGACAAAGAATAGAGATATTCGTAGAAGCACTTATGTTTCATTAATAACATGTTTTGTGTTATATATATAAGTACTCATGTTTTGTTAATTTACGTTTTCCTCCAACACACTTTGTTTTGTTCATGTTTTACAGGTGATACCAATATCTATTTATCATGAATAAAGCCTGTGCATCGCAAGGGCCATGCTTCCTTGTATAATATTATAATCGGGTTCAATCAGCGGGACCAATTCAAATGTACATTTGAGCACAGATCGTTTGAGTACAAACCGGATTTTAAAACATTTTCTTTTATCAGATATATCTTTGAAACATATTTATTGGTCTTTATCTCAAAATTTCTCAAAACCTTTTATTTTAATGTTTTGACCAAATCATTATATCATAAAATTATGTGAAAAGGTAAAAAAAAATGCCTGCTTAAAATAACATTAGAAATTATCGAAATAGTTGAAGACTTGATATTAAAGGTAATAATAAAACAATTTACATAAAGTGAGGGTAACATTGTGTTTCTATGCATTTATTCTCTATTATTCTTCACATTTTAGAAAAATTCATGAATGCTGAGATCTAAAGATGAAACCAAGAGATTCACAATATGGATGTGCACAATAGCTGAAAATTCAAACACCGATAGTCGTTGGACCCAGTTTTCGATCTAGCTCTCATTCACATTTTTTTTGTGTATTTCGGTTCTTGCGTTTGTCGGTTCGGTTTCGGCTCAATTATTTCAGTTGTAAAACTGGAATGTGAATAGCTCTATTCCGAACCATATTTATGTATTAATCACCGTGATTATAAGATGGGTATAAATTGATTCTGAATTTACATGCATGTTAACATATAATTTATGTAATTTGCAAATAATCATATAAGATTGTCACTTTGACTTTTATCTTAGGTATCAACTTTTTTATCCATTTAGCTCCAAATAAATTACATTGTATTACGTTTTATCTCTTAATGTTGAGAGAGAAAAATAATAATTCGTTTTTGTTTGTATGTCTTTAATTGATTAAATATGCTGGTAATATTCGATCTAATAATCAGATCCTTTTGGGTTGCCCTCATAACACAAGTAGAAGATACTTGAGAGACCCGATTGTCATTAATTAAATATTTATTTAATAGGTACAAAGTCCCGGGTTTTGTTAGTCATTAATGAAAAAACATCAATTGTGCCGTTATAACAATCTACTGTTAGAAAAAAAAATTATTAATAAATTTTCATCAATTTTTAGGATTACAAATACATGCTGCCTTGTAGCCAAGTCATACAACACATTGTAATTTGTAACAATGACTTCTTTCCCATTCACGAAAATCTTATTCATTTTCTCGGTTTTTTCGGTTCTCTCGATATCAAATGCCGATGATTCATACGCTTTGGTTAACCAAGTTTGTAGCAAACAAGGGAACGTCAAATTCTGCTTGGCGGTTTTGAAAGCTGATAGTAGGAGCGAGTTTGCAAAAGATGTAAAGACCCTTGCAAAGGTTGCGGTTGATGCAGCCACCAAAAAGTCAACCGGTACTCAAGATTTGTTCCGGGGGATGAAATCGGGCCCGCCCAGTGTTTTGAAGTCTCTCGAAGATTGCATTGCAGCGTATGGTACTGCGATAACCGAGCTTAAGGTTTCTATGAAAGAAGAAGATTGTGGTTTGACCAGTTACGACATTCATGATGCAGGAGATTCGGTTAGACGGTGTCAGAGTATTGCGGATGGGAATGGGGCCCATGATTCGGTTATTACGACTAGCAACAACGTGACGCTGGAGTTTTGTGCACTTGCGGAGTTGTTAGCGAATCAGATGTGTCACAAATAATTGAACTTGAAGATGTTTAATTAGATTCCTGAAATAGGCGTTCGTTATACTGTTTCACAATTTTATTGAAAAAGAGATTATATATAAATGGAATGGTTTATTAAATATTTAAATGACTTCAATCCAAATCTATTTAGGGTTTTGAATATTAATGAGCATTTATTTATAACCCTGTTACAGAATATGATATTGATTGTTTAATATTGCACAATTAATAATGATGTATAATGAGGTTTTGTTTTGCCGTAATACGTCGGTGTAAAATTCGTATCAGGTCAGATTTTATTTATTATATTTATTTTAGTTTTGTTATATTGTTCAAGTCAAATATTTTGATTGGATATCCAGAACATCAACAAAATATGTTATTTATTGATCGGACCAGGAAACATAATGCAAGTCGGTTCAAATGAACCGGGTTTAAAGACTGATTTCAAACTACTCTGAACTCCTGTTAAATTACGAACCGGAAGTTTAATTTTTTTTTATCTTGAAAATTAGTTTATCAACCTTAATATTAAATGACGGTTTATGTGCTTGCTCAAAATAACACGTCGACAGAAGAAGTTGATGAAATAGAAACACCATCTCCAAAATCATTTAATTAGTAGTCTCTTGATTCATTATTCGAACCAAATCTAGATATTGAAGCAGTCACAGATTGCAGTTATTAAAATGATTTAAAATATGATTCAAAATATTTGAGTTTGACAATTTATTTTTTAGTGATTTTATATGGTATACTGATCTTGTGGTTCGTTGCTTGCACGAATATGATTCACAACTAACTGAATACTTAATTTGTGTTAGCCATATACATGCTACTGTTTATATAAATTTGTTAGTATATACATTGACTGTATTTAACGAGGAATAGAGGTTCGCACATTGCTGCGAGTTTTCAGAACAGACAGTTTTATATTCATTAGTATTTTTATATGTATAATCTCTTATACTGTATAATAAAAAAATAGAGTTAACGATTTACTACAAATTAAGAAAACAAATTTTATTAAAAAAAATCTAACAATTCTAGAAAGTTGGTAAAGTGGTAATACATCGAGCTACATAAATACTCTATGCATTTTAAGTATCTAATAAAAAAAAGAAAAAACTCTATCCCACTAAATTTGTTTAATATAAATTTAATTAATTATGTAGAAATTGTAAATAGAAATATATTTGAGGGGCTAAAATGTAAATATTTATGAAGAGTAAATTGTGAATGTGTAATATATATAGAGTAATGTAAATAGTTATATATATGAGGGGCTAAAATTGAAATATTTATGAACATATATTGTGAATGAGTAATGTATATATAGAGTAATTTTATCCTTAACTATTTAATTTAATTTAATTTAGTCATACACATTGAGTGTGGTACATTGTTACTATTTTAATATCTTGAATTTACAATCAACAATTTTCTTGTGGTCAAATGTTTTTACTTTTGGATGTAGAATGTGGATACCTTAAACAAGAGTGAAGTAGTTTGTTTTTTCATTTAATTTTCTAAGTATTGAAGATTTAAAATTTCTAGTAAATGTTAGTGTTTAGTAAGGAGTATCATTTTTTATATATATATGGAACTCAAAATTGTCAAATTTGATTAGAAAATAGATTTTCAAAATTAGTCAGTAAGTTTTGTAGGTTTTTTTTTATGATATTTATGTATCTTTCACATAATTAACTCATAATAAATAATATATAATATAATAATCTGGTTCAATAAGTGGGACCAATTCAAATGTACATTCGAGCACTGATCGTTTGAGTACAAAACCGGATTTTAAACCATTTTCTTTTATCAGTTATATCTTTGAAACATATTTATTGGTCTTTATCTCAATTTCTCAAAACCTTTTATTTTGATGTTTTGACCAAATCATTATATCATAAAATTATGTGAAATGGTAAAAAAATGCCTGCTTAAAATAACATGAGAAATTATCGAAATAGTTGAAGACTTGATATTAAAGGTAATAATAAAACAATATACATAAAGTGAGGGTAACATTGAGTTTCTATGCATTTATTCTCTATTATTCTTCACATTTTAGAAAAATTCATGAATGCTGAGATCTAAAGATGAAACCAAGAGATTCACAATATGGATGTGCACAATTGCTGAAAATTCGAACAGCGATAGTCGTTGGACCCAGTTTTCGATCTAGCTCTCATTCACATTTTTTTGTTTATTTCGGTTCTTGCGTTTGTCGGTTCGGTTTCGGCTCAATTTATTCAGTTGTAAAACTGGAATGTGAATAGCTCTATTCCGAACCACATTTATGTATTAATCACCGTGATTAGAAGATGTGTATAAATTGATTCTGACTTTACATGCATGTTCACATATAATTTATGTAATTTGCAAATAATCATATAAGATTGTCACTTTGACTTTTATCTGAGGTATCAACTTTTTTATCCATCTAGCTCCAAGTAATTACATTGTATTACGTTTTATCTCTTAATGTTGAGAGAGAAAAATAATAATTCATTTTTGTGTGTATGTCTTTAATTGATTAAATATGCTGGTAATATTCGATCTAATAATCGGATCCTTTTGGGTTGCCCTCATAACACAAGTAGAAGATACTTGAGTGACCCGATTGTCATTAATTAAATAGTTATTTAATAGGTACAAAGTCCCGGGTTTTGTTAGTCATTAATGAAAAAACATCAATTGTGCCGTTATAACAATCTACTGTTAGAAAAAAAAATTATTCATAAATTTTCATCAATTTTTAGGATTATAAATACATGCTGCCTTGTAGCCAAGTCATACAACACATTGTAATTTGTAGCAATGACTTTTTTCCCATTCACGAAAATCTTATTCATTTTCTCGGTTTTTTCGGTTCTCTCGATATCAAATGCCGATGATTCATACGCTTTGGTTAACCAAGTTTGTAGCAAACAAGGGAACGTCAAATTCTGCTTGGCGGTTTTGAAAGCTGATAGCAGGAGCGAGTTTGCAAAAGACGTAAAGGCCCTTGCACCGGTTGCGGTTGATGCAGCCACCAAAAAGTCGACCGGTACTCAAGATTTGTTCCGGGGGATGAAATCGGGCCCGCCCGGTGTTTTGAAGTCTCTCAAAGATTGCATTGCCGCGTATGGTACTGCGATAACCGAGCTTAAGGTTTCTACGAAAGAAGAAGATTGTGGTTTGACCAGTTACGACATTCATGATGCAGGAGATTCGGTTAAACGGTGTCAGAGTATTGCGGATGGGAATGGGGCCCATGATTCGGTTATTACGACTAGCAACAACGTGACGCTGGAGTTTTGTGCACTTGCGGAGTTGTTAGCGAATCAAATGTGTCACAAATAATTGAACTTGAAGATGTTTAATTACATTCGTGAAATAGGCGTTCGTTATACTGTTTCGCAATTTTATTGAAAAAGAGATTATATATAAATTAAATGGTTTATAAAATATTTAAATGACTTCAATCCAAATCTATTTAGTGTTTTGAATATTAATGAGCATTTATTTATATCCCTGTTACAGAATATGATATTGATTGTTTAATATTGCACAATTTTAAGACGAGTCAAATAATGATGTATAATGAGGTTTTGCTTTGCCGTAATACGTCGGTGTAAAATTCGTATCAGGTCAGATTTTATTTATTATATTTATTTTAGTTTTGTTATATTGTTCAAGTCAAATATTTTGATTGGATATCCAGAACATCAACAAAATATGTTATTTATTGATCGGACCAGGAAACATAATGCAAGTCGGTTCAAATGAACCGGGTTTAAAGACTGATTTCAAACTACTCTGAACTCCTGTTAAATTACGAACCGGAAGTTTAATTTTTTTTTATCTTGAAAATTAGTTTATCAACCTTAATATTAAATGACGGTTTATGTGCTTGCTCAAAATAACACGTCGACAGAAGAAGTTGATGAAATAGAAACACCATCTCCAAAATCATTTAATTAGTAGTCTCTTGATTCATTATTCGAACCAAATCTAGATATTGAAGCAGTCACAGATTGCAGTTATTAAAATGATTTAAAATATGATTCAAAATATTTGAGTTTGACAATTTATTTTTTAGTGATTTTATATGGTATACTGATCTTGTGGTTCGTTGCTTGCACGAATATGATTCACAACTAACTGAATACTTAATTTGTGTTAGCCATATACATGCTACTGTTTATATAAATTTGTTAGTATATACATTGACTGTATTTAACGAGGAATAGAGGTTCGCACATTGCTGCGAGTTTTCAGAACAGACAGTTTTATATTCATTAGTATTTTTATATGTATAATCTCTTATACTGTATAATAAAAAAATAGAGTTAACGATTTACTACAAATTAAGAAAACAAATTTTATTAAAAAAATTCTAACAATTCTAGAAAGTTGGTAAAGTGGTAATACATCGAGCTACATAAATACTCTATGCCTTTTAAGTATCTAATAAAAAAAAGAAAAAACTCTATCCCACTAAATTTGTTTAATATAAATTTAATTAATTATGTAGAAATTGTAAATAGAAATATATTTGAGGGGCTAAAATGTAAATATTTATGAAGAGTAAATTGTGAATGTGTAATATATATAGAGTAATGTAAATAGTTATATATATGAGGGGCTAAAATTGAAATATTTATGAACATATATTGTGAATGAGTAATGTATATATAGAGTAATTTTATCCTTAACTATTTAATTTAATTTAATTTAGTCATACACATTGAGTGTGGTACATTGTTACTATTTTAATATCTTGAATTTACAATCAACAATTTTCTTGTGGTCAAATGTTTTTACTTTTGGATGTAGAATGTGGATACCTTAAACAAGAGTGAAGTAGTTTGTTTTTTCATTTAATTTTCTAAGTATTGAAGATTTAAAATTTCTAGTAAATGTTAGTGTTTAGTAAGGAGTATCATTTTTTATATATATATATGGAACTCAAAATTGTCAAATTTGATTAGAAAATAGATTTTCAAAATTAGTCAGTAAGTTTTGTAGGTTTTTTTTTATGATATTTATGTATCTTTCACATAATTAACTCATAATAAATAATATATAATATAATAATCGGGTTCAATAAGTGGGACCAATTCAAATGTACATTCGAGCACTGATCGTTTGAGTACAAAACCGGATTTTAAACCATTTTCTTTTATCAGTTATATCTTTGAAACATATTTATTGGTCTTTATCTCAAAATTTCTCAAAACCTTTTATTTTGATGTTTTGACCAAATCATTATATCATAAAATTATGTGAAATGGTAAAAAAATGCCTGCTTAAAATAACATGAGAAATTATCGAAATAGTTGAAGACTTGATATTAAAGGTAATAATAAAACAATATACATAAAGTGAGGGTAACATTGAGTTTCTATGCATTTATTCTCTATTATTTTTCACATTTTAGAAAAATTCATGAATGCTGAGATCTAAAGATGAAACCAAGAGATTCACAATATGGATGTGCACAATTGCTGAAAATTCGAACAGCGATAGTCGTTGGACCCAGTTTTCGATCTAGCTCTCATTCACATTTTTTTGTTTATTTCGGTTCTTGCGTTTGTCGGTTCGGTTTCGGCTCAATTTATTCAGTTGTAAAACTGGAATGTGAATAGCTCTATTCCGAATCACATTTATGTATTAATCAACGTGATTAGAAGATGGGTATAAATTGATTCTGACTTTACATGAATGTTCATATATAATTTATGTAATTTGCAAATAATCATATAAGATTGTCACTTTGACTTTTATCTGAGGTATCAACTTTTTTATCCATCTAGCTCCAAGTAATTACATTGTATTACGTTTTATCTCTTAATGTTGAGAGAGAAAAATAATAATTCATTTTTGTGTGTATGTCTTTAATTGATTAAATATGCTGGTAATATTCGATCTAATAATCGGATCCTTTTGGGTTGCCCTCATAACACAAGTAGAAGATACTTGAGTGACCCGATTGTCATTAATTAAATAGTTATTTAATAGGTACAAAGTCCCGGGTTTTGTTAGTCATTAATGAAAAAACATCAATTGTGCCGTTATAACAATCTACTGTTAGAAAAAAAAAATTATTCATAAATTTTCATCAATTTTTAGGATATAAATACATGCTGCCTTGTAGCCAAGTCATACAACACATTGTAATTTGTAGCAATGACTTCTTTCCCATTCACGAAAATCTTATTCATTTTCTCGGTTTTTTCGGTTCTCTCGATATCAAATGCCGATGATTCATACGCTTTGGTTAACCAAGTTTGTAGCAAACAAGGGAACGTCAAATTCTGCTTGGCGGTTTTGAAAGCTGATAGCAGGAGCGAGTTTGCAAAAGACGTAAAGACCCTTGCAACGGTTGCGGTTGATGCAGCCACCAAAAAGTCGACCGGTACTCAAGATTTGTTCCGGGGGATGAAATCGGGCCCGCCCGGTGTTTTGAAGTCTCTCAAAGATTGCATTGCCGCGTATGGTACTGCGATAACCGAGCTTAAGGTTTCTACGAAAGAAGAAGATTGTGGTTTGACCAGTTACGACATTCATGATGCAGGAGATTCGGTTAGACGGTGTCAGAGTATTGCGGATGGGAATGGGGCCCATGATTCGGTTATTACGACTAGCAACAACATGACGCTGGAGTTTTGTGCACTTGCGGAGTTGTTAGCGAATCAAATGTGTCACAAATAATTGAACTTGAAGATGTTTAATTACATTCGTGAAATAGGCGTTCGTTATACTGTTTCGCAATTTTATTGAAAAAGAGATTATATATAAATTAAATGGTTTATAAAATATTTAAATGACTTCAATCCAAATCTATTTAGTGTTTTGAATATTAATGAGCATTTATTTATAACCCTGTTACCGAATATGATATTGATTGTTTAATATTGCACAATTAATAATGATGTATAATGATGGTTTGTTTTGCTGTAATACGTCGGTGAAAAATTCGTATCAGGTCAGATTTTATTTATTATATTTATTTTGTTTTCTTATATTGTTCAAGTCAAATATTTTGATCGGATATCCAGAACATCAACTAAATATGTTATTTATTGATCGGACCAGGAAACATAATGCAAGTCGGTTCAAATGCACCGGGTTAAAAGAGTGATTCAAACTACTCTGAACTCCTGTTAAATTACGAACCAGAAGTTTAATTTTTTTTATCTTGAAAATTAGTTTATCTACCTTAATATTAAATGACGGTTTATGTGCTTGCTCAAAACTGATTAAACAATAACACGTCGACAGAAGAAGTTGATGAAATAGTAACACCATCTCCAAAATCATTTAATTTGTAGTCTCTTGATTCATCATTCGAACCAAATCTAGATTGAAGCACAGATTTGCAGTTATTAAAATGATTTAAAATATGATTCAAAGTATTTGAGTTTGACAATTTATTCTTTAGTGATTTTATATGGTATACTGATCTTGTGGTTCGTTGCTTGCACCAATATGATTCACAACTAACTGAATACTTGATTTATGTTAGTCATATACATGCTACTGTTTATATAAATTTGTTAGTATATACACTGACTGTATTTAAAGAGGAATAGAGGTTCGCATGTTGATGCGAGTTTTTAGAACGGACAGTTTTATATTCATAAGTATTTTTATATGTATTGCCTCATATAATCTATAATAAAAAAATAGAGTTAACGATTTACTACAAATTAAGAAAACAAATTTTATTAAAAAAAAATCTAACAATTCTAGAAAGTTGGTAAAGTGGTAATACATCGAGCTACATAAATACTCTATGCATTTTAAGTATCTAATAAAAAAAAGAAAAAACTCTATCCCACTAAATTTGTTTAATATAAATTTAATTAATTATGTAGAAATTGTAAATAGAAATATATTTGAGGGGCTAAAATGTAAATATTTATGAAGAGTAAATTGTGAATGTGTAATATATATAGAGTAATGTAAATAGTTATATATATGAGGGGCTAAAATTGAAATATTTATGAACATATATTGTGAATGAGTAATGTATATATAGAGTAATTTTATCCTTAACTATTTAATTTAATTTAATTTAGTCATACACATTGAGTGTGGTACATTGTTACTATTTTAATATCTTGAATTTACAATCAACAATTTTCTTGTGGTCAAATGTTTTTACTTTTGGATGTAGAATGTGGATACCTTAAACAAGAGTGAAGTAGTTTGTTTTTTCATTTAATTTTCTAAGTATTGAAGATTTAAAATTTCTAGTAAATGTTAGTGTTTAGTAAGGAGTATCATTTTTTATATATATATGGAACTCAAAATTGTCAAATTTGATTAGAAAATAGATTTTCAAAATTAGTCAGTAAGTTTTGTAGGTTTTTTTTATGATATTTATGTATCTTTCACATAATTAACTCATAATAAATAATATATAATATAATAATCGGGTTCAATAAGTGGGACCAATTCAAATGTACATTCGAGCACTGATCGTTTGAGTACAAAACCGGATTTTAAACCATTTTCTTTTATCAGTTATATCTTTGAAACATATTTATTGGTCTTTATCTCAAAATTTCTCAAAACCTTTTATTTTGATGTTTTGACCAAATCATTATATCATAAAATTATGTGAAATGGTAAAAAAATGCCTGCTTAAAATAACATGAGAAATTATCGAAATAGTTGAAGACTTGATATTAAAGGTAATAATAAAACAATATACATAAAGTGAGGGTAACATTGAGTTTCTATGCATTTATTCTCTATTATTCTTCACATTTTAGAAAAATTCATGAATGCTGAGATCTAAAGATGAAACCAAGAGATTCACAATATGGATGTGCACAATTGCTGAAAATTCGAACAGCGATAGTCGTTGGACCTAGTTTTCGATCTAGCTCTCATTCACATTTTTTTGTTTATTTCGGTTCTTGCGTTTGTCGGTTCGGTTTCGGCTCAATTTATTCAGTTGTAAAACTGGAATGTGAATAGCTCTATTCCGAACCACATTTATGTATTAATCACCGTGATTAGAAGATGGGTATAAATTGATTCTGACTTTACATGCATGTTCACATATAATTTATGTAATTTGCAAATAATCATATAAGATTGTCACTTTGACTTTTATCTGAGGTATCAACTTTTTTATCCATCTAGCTCCAAGTAATTACATTGTATTACGTTTTATCTCTTAATGTTGAGAGAGAAAAATAATAATTCATTTTTGTGTGTATGTCTTTAATTGATTAAATATGCTGGTAATATTCGATCTAATAATCGGATCCTTTTGGGTTGCCCTCATAACACAAGTAGAAGATACTTGAGTGACCCGATTGTCATTAATTAAATAGTTATTTAATAGGTACAAAGTCCCGGGTTTTGTTAGTCATTAATGAAAAAACATCAATTGTGCCGTTATAACAATCTACTGTTAGAAAAAAAAAATTATTCATAAATTTTCATCAATTTTTAGGATTATAAATACATGCTGCCTTGTAGCCAAGTCATACAACACATTGTAATTTGTAACAATGACTTCTTTCCCATTCACGAAAATCTTATTCATTTTCTCGGTTTTTTCGGTTCTCTCGATATCAAATGCCGATGATTCATACGCTTTGGTTAACCAAGTTTGTAGCAAACAAGGGAACGTCAAATTCTGCTTGGCGGTTTTGAAAGCTGATAGCAGGAGCGAGTTTGCAAAAGACGTAAAGGCCCTTGCAACGGTTGCGGTTGATGCAGCCACCAAAAAGTCGACCGGTACTCAAGATTTGTTCCGGGGGATGAAATCGGGCCCGCCCGGTGTTTTGAAGTCTCTCAAAGATTGCATTGCCGCGTATGGTACTGCGATAACCGAGCTTAAGGTTTCTACGAAAGAAGAAGATTGTGGTTTGACCAGTTACGACATTCATGATGCAGGAGATTCGGTTAGACGGTGTCAGAGTATTGCGGATGGGAATGGGGCCCATGATTCGGTTATTACGACTAGCAACAACGTGACGCTGGAGTTTTGTGCACTTGCGGAGTTGTTAGCGAATCAAATGTGTCACAAATAATTGAACTTGAAGATGTTTAATTACATTCGTGAAATAGGCGTTCGTTATACTGTTTCGCAATTTTATTGAAAAAGAGATTATATATAAATTAAATGGTTTATAAAATATTTAAATGACTTCAATCCAAATCTATTTAGTGTTTTGAATATTAATGAGCATTTATTTATATCCCTGTTACAGAATATGATATTGATTGTTTAATATTGCACAATTTTAAGACGAGTCAAATAATGATGTATAATGAGGTTTTGTTTTGCCGTAATACGTCGGTGTAAAATTCGTATCAGGTCAGATTTTATTTATTATATTTATTTTAGTTTTGTTATATTGTTCAAGTCAAATATTTTGATTGGATATCCAGAACATCAACAAAATATGTTATTTATTGATCGGACCAGGAAACATAATGCAAGTCGGTTCAAATGAACCGGGTTTAAAGACTGATTTCAAACTACTCTGAACTCCTGTTAAATTACGAACCGGAAGTTTAATTTTTTTTTATCTTGAAAATTAGTTTATCAACCTTAATATTAAATGACGGTTTATGTGCTTGCTCAAAATAACACGTCGACAGAAGAAGTTGATGAAATAGAAACACCATCTCCAAAATCATTTAATTAGTAGTCTCTTGATTCATTATTCGAACCAAATCTAGATATTGAAGCAGTCACAGATTGCAGTTATTAAAATGATTTAAAATATGATTCAAAATATTTGAGTTTGACAATTTATTTTTTAGTGATTTTATATGGTATACTGATCTTGTGGTTCGTTGCTTGCACGAATATGATTCACAACTAACTGAATACTTAATTTGTGTTAGCCATATACATGCTACTGTTTATATAAATTTGTTAGTATATACATTGACTGTATTTAACGAGGAATAGAGGTTCGCACATTGCTGCGAGTTTTCAGAACAGACAGTTTTATATTCATTAGTATTTTTATATGTATAATCTCTTATACTGTATAATAAAAAAATAGAGTTAACGATTTACTACAAATTAAGAAAACAAATTTTATTAAAAAAATTCTAACAATTCTAGAAAGTTGGTAAAGTGGTAATACATCGAGCTACATAAATACTCTATGCATTTTAAGTATCTAATAAAAAAAAGAAAAAACTCTATCCCACTAAATTTGTTTAATATAAATTTAATTAATTATGTAGAAATTGTAAATAGAAATATATTTGAGGGGCTAAAATGTAAATATTTATGAAGAGTAAATTGTGAATGTGTAATATATATAGAGTAATGTAAATAGTTATATATATGAGGGGCTAAAATTGAAATATTTATGAACATATATTGTGAATGAGTAATGTATATATAGAGTAATTTTATCCTTAACTATTTAATTTAATTTAATTTATTCATACACATTGAGTGTGGTACATTGTTACTATTTTAATATCTTGAATTTACAATCAACAATTTTCTTGTGGTCAAATGTTTTTACTTTTGGATGTAGAATGTGGATACCTTAAACAAGAGTGAAGTAGTTTGTTTTTTCATTTAATTTTCTAAGTATTGAAGATTTAAAATTTCTAGTAAATGTTAGTGTTTAGTAAGGAGTATCATTTTTTATATATATATGGAACTCAAAATTGTCAAATTTGATTAGAAAATAGATTTTCAAAATTAGTCAGTAAGTTTTGTAGGTTTTTTTTTATGATATTTATGTATCTTTCACATAATTAACTCATAATAAATAATATATAATATAATAATCGGGTTCAATAAGTGGGACCAATTCAAATGTACATTCGAGCACTGATCGTTTGAGTACAAAACCGGATTTTAAACCATTTTCTTTTATCAGTTATATCTTTGAAACATATTTATTGGTCTTTATCTCAAAATTTCTCAAAACCTTTTATTTTGATGTTTTGACCAAATCATTATATCATAAAATTATGTGAAATGGTAAAAAAATGCCTGCTTAAAATAACATGAGAAATTATCGAAATAGTTGAAGACTTGATATTAAAGGTAATAATAAAACAATATACATAAAGTGAGGGTAACATTGAGTTTCTATGCATTTATTCTCTATTATTTTTCACATTTTAGAAAAATTCATGAATGCTGAGATCTAAAGATGAAACCAAGAGATTCACAATATGGATGTGCACAATTGCTGAAAATTCGAACAGCGATAGTCGTTGGACCCAGTTTTCGATCTAGCTCTCATTCACATTTTTTTGTTTATTTCGGTTCTTGCGTTTGTCGGTTCGGTTTCGGCTCAATTTATTCAGTTGTAAAACTGGAATGTGAATAGCTCTATTCCGAATCACATTTATGTATTAATCAACGTGATTAGAAGATGGGTATAAATTGATTCTGACTTTACATGCATGTTCACATATAATTTATGTAATTTGCAAATAATCATATAAGATTGTCACTTTGACTTTTATCTGAGGTATCAACTTTTTTATCCATCTAGCTCCAAGTAATTACATTGTATTACGTTTTATCTCTTAATGTTGAGAGAGAAAAATAATAATTCATTTTTGTGTGTATGTCTTTAATTGATTAAATATGCTGGTAATATTCGATCTAATAATCGGATCCTTTTGGGTTGCCCTCATAACACAAGTAGAAGATACTTGAGTGACCCGATTGTCATTAATTAAATAGTTATTTAATAGGTACAAAGTCCCGGGTTTTGTTAGTCATTAATGAAAAAACATCAATTGTGCCGTTATAACAATCTACTGTTAGAAAAAAAAAATTATTCATAAATTTTCATCAATTTTTAGGATTATAAATACATGCTGCCTTGTAGCCAAGTCATACAACACATTGTAATTTGTAGCAATGACTTCTTTCCCATTCACGAAAATCTTATTCATTTTCTCGGTTTTTTCGGTTCTCTCGATATCAAATGCCGATGATTCATACGCTTTGGTTAACCAAGTTTGTAGCAAACAAGGGAACGTCAAATTCTGCTTGGCGGTTTTGAAAGCTGATAGCAGGAGCGAGTTTGCAAAAGACGTAAAGACCCTTGCAACGGTTGCGGTTGATGCAGCCACCAAAAAGTCGACCGGTACTCAAGATTTGTTCCGGGGGATGAAATCGGGCCCGCCCGGTGTTTTGAAGTCTCTCAAAGATTGCATTGCCGCGTATGGTACTGCGATAACCGAGCTTAAGGTTTCTACGAAAGAAGAAGATTGTGGTTTGACCAGTTACGACATTCATGATGCAGGAGATTCGGTTAGACGGTGTCAGAGTATTGCGGATGGGAATGGGGCCCATGATTCGGTTATTACGACTAGCAACAACATGACGCTGGAGTTTTGTGCACTTGCGGAGTTGTTAGCGAATCAAATGTGTCACAAATAATTGAACTTGAAGATGTTTAATTACATTCGTGAAATAGGCGTTCGTTATACTGTTTCGCAATTTTATTGAAAAAGAGATTATATATAAATTAAATGGTTTATAAAATATTTAAATGACTTCAATCCAAATCTATTTAGTGTTTTGAATATTAATGAGCATTTATTTATATCCCTGTTACAGAATATGATATTGATTGTTTAATATTGCACAATTTTAAGACGAGTCAAATAATGATGTATAATGAGGTTTTGTTTTGCCGTAATACGTCGGTGTAAAATTCGTATCAGGTCAGATTTTATTTATTATATTTATTTTAGTTTTGTTATATTGTTCAAGTCAAATATTTTGATTGGATATCCAGAACATCAACAAAATATGTTATTTATTGATCGCACCAGGAAACATAATGCAAGTCGGTTCAAATGAACCGGGTTTAAAGACTGATTTCAAACTACTCTGAACTCCTGTTAAATTACGAACCGGAAGTTTAATTTTTTTTTTATCTTGAAAATTAGTTTATCAACCTTAATATTAAATGACGGTTTATGTGCTTGCTCAAAATAACACGTCGACAGAAGAAGTTGATGAAATAGAAACACCATCTCCAAAATCATTTAATTAGTAGTCTCTTGATTCATTATTCGAACCAAATCTAGATATTGAAGCAGTCACAGATTGCAGTTATTAAAATGATTTAAAATATGATTCAAAATATTTGAGTTTGACAATTTATTTTTTAGTGATTTTATATGGTATACTGATCTTGTGGTTCGTTGCTTGCACGAATATGATTCACAACTAACTGAATACTTAATTTGTGTTAGCCATATACATGCTACTGTTTATATAAATTTGTTAGTATATACATTGACTGTATTTAACGAGGAATAGAGGTTCGCACGTTGCTGCGAGTTTTCAGAACACACAGTTTTATATTCATTAGTATTTTTATATGAATAATCTCTTATACTGTATAATAAAAAAATAGAGTTAACGATTTACTACAAATTAAGAAAACAAATTTTATTAAAAAAACTCTAACAATTCTAGAAAGTTGGTAAAGTGGTAATACATCGAGCTACATAAATACTCTATGCATTTTAAGTATCTAATAAAAAAAAGAAAAAACTCTATCCCACTAAATTTGTTTAATATAAATTTAATTAATTATGTAGAAATTGTAAATAGAAATATATTTGAGGGGCTAAAATGTAAATATTTATGAAGAGTAAATTGTGAATGTGTAATATATATATAGAGTAATGTAAATAGTTATATATATGAGGGGCTAAAATGGAAATATTTATGAACATATATTGTGAATGAGTAATGTATATATAGAGTAATTTTATCCTTAACTATTTAATTTAATTTAATTTAGTCATACACATTGAGTGTGGTACATTGTTACTATTTTAATATCTTGAATTTACAATCAACAATTTTCTTGTGGTCTAATGTTTTTACTTTTGGATGTAGAATGTGGATACCTTAAACAAGAGTGAAGTAGTTTGTTTTTTCATTTAATTTTCTAAGTATTGAAGATTTAAAATTTCTAGTAAATGTTAGTGTTTAGTAAGGAGTATCATTTTTTATATATATATGGAACTCAAAATTGTCAAATTTGATTAGAAAATAGATTTTCAAAATTAGTCAGTAAGTTTTGTAGGTTTTTTTTTTTTGATATTTATGTATCTTTCACATAATTAACTCATAATAAATAATATATAATATAATAATCGGGTTCAATAAGTGGGACCAATTCAAATGTACATTCGAGCACTGATCGTTTGAGTACAAAACCGGATTTTAAACCATTTTCTTTTATCAGTTATATCTTTGAAACATATTTATTGGTCTTTATCTCAAAATTTCTCAAAACCTTTTATTTTGATGTTTTGACCAAATCATTATATCATAAAATTATGTGAAATGGTAAAAAAATGCCTGCTTAAAATAACATGAGAAATTATCGAAATAGTTGAAGACTTGATATTAAAGGTAATAATAAAACAATATACATAAAGTGAGGGTAACATTGAGTTTCTATGCATTTATTCTCTATTATTCTTCACATTTTAGAAAAATTCATGAACGCTGAGATCTAAAGATGAAACCAAGAGATTCACAATATGGATGTGCACAATTGCTGAAAATTCGAACAGCGATAGTCGTTGGACCCAGTTTTCGATCTAGCGCTCATTCACATTTTTTTGTTTATTTCGGTTCTTGCGTTTGTCGGTTCGGTTTCGGCTCAATTTATTCAGTTGTAAAACTGGAATGTGAATAACTCTATTCCGAACCACATTTATGTATTAATCACAGTGATTAGAAGATGGGTATAAATTGATTCTGAATTTACATGCATGTTCACATATAATTTATGTAATTTGCAAATAATCATATAAGATTGTCACTTTGACTTTTATCTGAGGTATCAACTTTTTTATCCATCTAGCTCCAAGTAATTACATTGTATTACGTTTTATCTCTTAATGTTGAGAGAGAAAAACAATAATTCGTTTTTGTGTGTATGTCTTTAATTGATTAAATATGCTGGTAATATTCGATCTAATAATCGGATCCTTTTGGGTGCCCTCATAACACAAGTAGAAGATACTTGAGTGACCCGATTGTCATTAATTAAATAGTTATTTAATAGGTACAAAGTCCCGGGTTTTGTTAGTCATTAATGAAAAAACATCAATTGTGCCGTTATAACAATCTACTGTTAGAAAAAAAAATTACTCATTAATTTTCATCAATTTTTAGGATTATAAATACATGCTGCCTTGTAGCCAAGTCATACAACACATTGTAATTTGTAACAATGACTTCTTTCCCATTCACGAAAATCTTATTCATTTTCTCGGTTTTTTCGGTTCTCTCGATATCAAATGCCGATGATTCATACGCTTTGGTTAACCAAGTTTGTAGCAAACAAGGGAACATCAAATTCTGCTTGGCGGTTTTGAAAGCTGATAGCAGGAGCGAGTTTGCAAAAGACGTAAAGACCCTTGCAACGGTTGCGGTTGATGCAGCCACCAAAAAGTCGACCGGTACTCAAGATTTGTTCCGGGGGATGAAATCGGGCCCGCCCGGTGTTTTGAAGTCTCTCAAAGATTGCATTGCTGCGTATGGTACTGCGATAACCGAGCTTAAGGTTTCTATGAAAGAAGAAGATTGTGGTTTGACCAGTTACGACATTCATGATGCAGGAGATTCGGTTAGACGGTGTCAGAGTATTGCGGATGGGAATGGGGCCCATGATTCGGTTATTACGCATAGCAACAACGTGACGCTGGAGTTTTGTGCACTTGCGGAGTTGTTAGCGAATCAAATGTGTCACAAATAATTGAACTTGAAGATGTTTAATTACATTCTTGAAATAGGCGTTCGTTATACTGTTTCGCAAATTTTATTGAAAAAGAGATTATATATAAATTAAATGGTTTATAAAATATTTAAATGACTTCAATCCAAATCTATTTAGGGTTTTGAATATTAATGAGCATTTATTTATATCCCTATTACAGAATAATATATTGATTGTTTAATATTGCACAATTTTTAGACGAGTCAAATAATGATGTATAATGAGGTTTTGTTTTGCCGTAATACGTCGGTGTAAAATTCGTATCAGGTCAGATTTTATTTATTATATTTATTTTAGTTTTGTTATATTGTTCAAGTCAAATATTTTGATTGGATATCCAGAACATCAACTAAATATGTTAGTTATTGATCGGACCAGGAAACATAATGCAAGTCGGTTCAAATGAACCGGGTTTAAAGACTGATTTCAAACTACTCTGAACTCCTGTTAAATTACGAACCGGAAGTTTAATTTTTTTTTATCTTGAAAATTAGTTTATCAACCTTAATATTCAATGACGGTTTACGTGCTTGCTCAAAATAACACGTCGACAGAAGAAGTTGATGAAATAGAAACACCATCTCCAAAATCATTTAATTAGTAGTCTCTTGGTTCATTATTCGAACCAAATCTAGATATTGAAGCAGTCACAGATTGCAGTTATTAAAATGATTTAAAATATGATTCAAAATATTGGGGTTTGACAATTAATTTTTAGTGATTTTATATGGTATACTGATGTTGTGGTTCGTTGCTTGCACCAATATGATTCACAACTAACTGAATACTTAATTTGTGTTAGCCATATACATGCTACTGTTTATATAAATTTGTTAGTATATACATTGACTGTATTTAACGAGGAATAGAGGTTCGCACGTTGCTGCGAGTTTTCAGAACAAACAATTTTATATTCATTAGTATTTTTATATGTATAATCTCTTATACTGTATAATAAAAAAATAGAGTTAACGATTTACTACAAATTAAGAAAACAAATTTTATTAAAAAAAATCTAACAATTCTAGAAAGTTGGTAAGGTGGTAATACATCGAGCTACATAAATACTCTATGCATTTTAAGTATCTAATAAAAAAAAGAAAAACCTCTATCCCACTAAATTTGTTTAATATAAATTTAATTAATTATGTAGAAATTGTAAATAGAAATATATTTGAGGGGCTAAAATGTAAATATTTATGAAGAGTAAATTGTGAATGTGTAATATATATATAGAGTAATGTAAATAGTTATATATATGAGGGGCTAAAATGGAAATATTTATGAACATATATTGTGAATGAGTAATGTATATATAGAGTAATTTTATCCTTAACTATTTAATTTAATTTAATTTAGTCATACACATTGAGTGTGGTACATTGTAACTATTTTAATATCTTGAATTTACAATCAACAATTTTCTTGTGGTCTAATGTTTTTACTTTTGGATGTAGAATGTGGATACCTTAAACAAGAGTGAAGTAGTTTGTTTTTTCATTTAATTTTCTAAGTATTGATGTTTTAAAATTTCTAGTAAATGTTAGTGTTTAGTAAGGAGTATCATTTTTTATATATATATGGAACTCAAAATTGTCAAATTTGATTAGAAAATAGATTTTCAAAATTAGTCAGTAAGTTTTGTAGGGTTTTTTGTTTTTGATATTTATGTATCTTTCACATAATTAACTCATAATAAATAATATATAATATAATAATCGGGTTCAATAAGTGGGACCAATTCAAATGTACATTCGAGCACTGATCGTTTGAGTACAAAACCGGATTTTAAACCATTTTCTTTTATCAGTTATATCTTTGAAACATATTTATTGGTCTTTATCTCAAAATTTCTAAAAACCTTTTATTTTGATGTTTTGACCAAATCATTATATCATAAAATTATGTGAAATGGTAAAAAAATGCCTGCTTAAAATAACATGAGAAATTATCGAAATAGTTGAAGACTTGATATTAAAGGTAATAATTAAACAATATACATAAAGTGAGGGTAACATTGAGTTTCTATGCATTTATTCTCTATTATTCTTCACATTTTAGAAAAATTCATGAATGCTGAGATCTAAAGATGAAACCAAGAGATTCACAATATGGATGTGCACAATTGCTGAAAATTCGAACAGCGATAGTCGTTGGACCCAGTTTTCGATCTAGCTCTCATTCACATTTTTTTGTTTATTTCGGTTCTTGCGTTTGTCGGTTCGGTTTCGGCTCAATTATTTCAGTTGTAAAACTGGAATGTGAATAGCTCTATTCCGAACCACATTTATGTATTAATCACCGTGATTAGAAGATGGGTATAAATTGATTCTGAATTTACATGCATGTTCACATATAATTTATGTAATTTGCAAATAATCATATAAGATTGTCACTTTGACTTTTATCAGAGGTATCAACTTTTTGGTATCCATTTAGCTCCAAGTAAATTACATTGTATTACGTTTTATCTCTTAATGTTGAGAGAGAAAAATAATAATTCATTTTTGTGTGTATGTCTTTAATTGATTAAATATGCTGGTAATATTCGATCTAATAATCGGATCCTTTTGGGTTGCCCTCATAACACAAGTAGAAGATACTTGAGTGACCCGATTGTCATTAATTAAATAGTTATTTAATAGGTACAAAGTCCCGGGTTTTGTTAGTCATTAATGAAAAAACATCAATTGTGCCGTTATAACAATCTACTGTTAGAAAAAAAAATTATTCATAAATTTTCATCAATTTTTAGGATTATAAATACATGCTGCCTTGTAGCCAAGTCATACAACACATTGTAATTTGTAACAATGACTTCTTTCCCATTCACGAAAATCTTATTCATTTTCTCGGTTTTTTCGGTTCTCTCGATATCAAATGCCGATGATTCATACGCTTTGGTTAACCAAGTTTGTAGCAAACAAGGGAACGTCAAATTCTGCTTGGCGGTTTTGAAAGCTGATAGCAGGAGCGAGTTTGCAAAAGACGTAAAGACCCTTGCAACGGTTGCGGTTGATGCAGCCACCAAAAAGTCGACCGGTACTCAAGATTTGTTCCGGGGGATGAAATCGGGCCCGCCCGGTGTTTTGAAGTCTCTCAAAGATTGCATTGCCGCGTATGGTACTGCGATAACCGAGCTTAAGGTTTCTATGAAAGAAGAAGATTGTGGTTTGACCAGTTACGACATTCATGATGCAGGAGATTCGGTTAGACGGTGTCAGAGTATTGCGGATGGGAATGGGGCCCATGATTCGGTTATTACGACTAGCAACAACGTGACGCTGCAGTTTTGTGCACTTGCGAAGTTGTTAGCGAATCAAATGTGTAACAAATAATTGAACTTGAAGATGTTTAATTACATTCGTGAAATAGGCGTTCGTTATACTGTTTCGCAATTTTATTGAAAAAGAGATTATATATAAATTAAATGGTTTATAAAATATTTAAATGACTTCAATCCAAATCTATTTAGGGTTTTGAATATTAATGAGCATTTATTTATATCCCTGTTACAGAATATGATATTGATTGTTTAATATTGCACAATTTTAAGACGAGTCAAATAATGATGTATAATGAGGTTTTGTTTTGCCGTAATACGTCGGTGTAAAATTCGTATCAGGTCAGATTTTATTTATTATATTTATTTTAGTTTTGTTATATTGTTCAAGTCAAATATTTTGATTGGATATCCAGAACATCAACTAAATATGTTATTTATTGATCGGACCAGGAAACATAATGCAAGTCGGTTCAAATGAACCGGGTTTAAAGACTGATTTCAAACTACTCTGAACTCCTGTTAAATTACGAACCGGAAGTTTAATTTTTTTTTATCTTGAAAATTAGTTTATCAACCTTAATATTAAATGACGGTTTATGTGCTTGCTCAAAATAACACGTCGACAGAAGAAGTTGATGAAATAGAAACACCATCTCCAAAATCATTTAATTAGTAGTCTCTTGATTCATTATTCGAACCAAATATAGATATTGAAGCAGTCACAGATTGCTGTTATTAAAATGATTTAAAATATGATTCAAAATATTTGAGTTTGACAATTTATTTTTTAGTGATTTTATATGGTATACTGATCTTGTGGTTCGTTGCTTGCACCAATATGATTCACAACTAACTGAATACTTAATTTGTGTTAGCCATATACATGCTACTGTTTATATAAATTTGTTAGTATATACATTGACTGTATTTAACGAGGAATAGAGGTTCGCACGTTGCTGCGAGTTTTCAGAACAGACAGTTTTATATTCATTAGTATTTTTATATGTATAATCTCTTATACTGTATAATAAAAAAATAGAGTTAACGATTTACTACAAATTAAGAAAACAAATTTTATTAACAAAAATCTAACAATTCTAGAAAGTTGGTAAAGTGGTAGTACATCGAGCTACATAAATACTCTATGCATTTTAAGTATCTAATAAAAAAAAGAAAAACCTCTATCCCACTAAATTTGTTTAATATAAATTTAATTAATTATGTAGAAATTGTAAATAGAAATATATTTGAGGGGCTAAAATGTAAATATTTATGAAGAGTAAATTGTGAATGTGTAATATATATATATAGAGTAATGTAAATAGTTATATATATGAGGGGCTAAAATGGAAATATTTATGAACATATATTGTGAATGAGTAATGTATATATAGAGTAATTTTATCCTTAACTATTTAATTTAATTTAATTTAGTCACACACATTGAGTGTGGTACATTGTTACTATTTTCATATCTTGAATTTACAATCAACAATTTTCTTGTGGTCTTATGTTTTTACTTTTGGATGTAGAATGTGGATACCATAAACAAGAGTGAAGCAATTTGTTTTTTCATTTAATTTTCTAGGTATTGAAGTTTTGAAATTTCTAGTAAATGTTAGTGTTTAGTATGGAGTATCATTTTTTATATATATATGGAACTCAAAATTGTCAAATTTTATTAGAAAATAGATTTTCAAATTTAGTCGGTATGTTTTTTAGGTTTATTTATTTTATTTTTTTGAAATTTATGTATCTTTCACATAAATAACTCATAATAAATACTACCTATATATATAATAAAAAAATGAGTTTCATTATGAAGTGGCATTAAATAGCCTTGCATTTATTAAAAAATTAAAAAAAGTTGAGTTCCTAAAATCACTTAATTATAATAATACTCCAAATATCTTTCAATAATGTTGCATTCAATAAAAAAAAATTAAACATACATAGGCCTAAGATGAAAAACCACCATAAAAGCATTTAATTAATATTACTTAATTACATAGATATTTAAATGTAATAAGCCATGCGTTATATTAAAAAAAATTCAATATAGAAATTCAGTAAAGAAAAAAAAAAGTAACAAACATATATTCAGTGTACATTAAATAAAGAAATTCAATACTATAATTACCAAACATTTAATTATTAACCTTTCATCATCTCAAATACAAACGTTTCATCATCTCAAATTAAATTGAAGACGTTTCGAAAACTACATTTTATGTCTAAACATTATAAATTTTGGAGAAATCATAAAATGGATTTACCAGCAATGGACAAATGTCATAGGATTTGGTAGACAAAACATGTTCATGTCGACAAGCTTGCAAGTTGCAATAATACGGTCTATTAGGGTATCAAACGAACAATTTTAAGAATGTTAAATAATAATAGATTTTGAATTTGTGTTGGAGCTTTTACTAGAAACATATTATTTATTATCAATTTCTGATTATCTTCTTTTTATGTAGGTCTTGATATTGTGATTGCTACACGGGGAAAGAAAGCAAGAGAATACTAAATTATAATAGATTTTGGAGCTTTTGGAGGTAATTTACATATCATTATTACAAGTTTCATCATCTCAAGTACAAACATTTCATCATCTCAAATTAAATTAAAGACGTTTCAATACTACATTTTATGTTTAAACGTTTCATGAATTTTGAAGAAAGCATCAAATGGGTTTACAAGCAATGGACAAATGTCATAGAATTGGGTAGACAAAACATGTTCATGTCTACAAGCTTCAAGTCGCAATAACACAATCTATTAAAGTATTAAACCAACAGTTTCATGTAACTATTTTAAGAATGCTAAAGTATAATAGATTTTGAATTTGTGTTGGAGCTTTTAGTCGAAAGATATTGTTATGAATTTCTTATTGTCTTCTTTTTATGTAGGTGTTGATATTGTGATTTCTATATATATTTTTAGTCTATGTCTTTGAAAGGAAAAAAAAAAGAAACATAAACAACGTATATAAATGGTTTGTTGTAATTTATTTGTCTATTTATCTATATAATTGCACATATTTATGTATATTTATTCATTGACTCTTTACCTATATAAGAGGGGTATAATATACATCTCTTAGTGAGTTGATTTCATTGTTGTAACACACATATATATGAATGAGAAATTTTGGATTGATTCTATAAGTTTGAGCTAATTAATTTCCTTTTGCTCTCGATCCATGTTCGTCACTTGGAAAGTAACAAAACCAAAAAGTTTTAGATCATTCTTACCACACATTACAATGTAAGTTTTTCATGAATTATTATATATATTTTTAGTTTATGTGTTTGAAATAAAAACAAAAGGAAACATAAACAACATATTTAAATGGTTTGTTTGAATCAAATAGCATAAAGGAAGAGTGAAAAAAATAAATTTGTTAGATTTTATCATGTTGTTGTAACTCATATGTTTATATGATTGCCCATATTTATGTGTATTTATTCATTGACTCTTCACTTACAATCATTGTCTTACATAAGGGGGTTTAAATGGTTTGTTTAAATAAAATAGCATAAGTGAATAGTGGAAAAAATAATTTTGTTAGATTTTAAATGGTTTGTTTGAATAAAATAACATAAATGAATAGTGGAAAAAATAATTTTGTTAGATTTTATTTGATTCAAATAATTAATCAAAATGTAATTTGAATATTGAATTGGAAATACTATGAGTTTTTAATTCATTAAGAATTGTTGTGCTTAAAATAGACAAAGAATAGAGATATTGGTAGAAGCACTTATGTTTCATTAATAACATGTTTTGTGTTATACTTATATAAGTACTCATGTTTTGTTAATTTACGTTTTCCTCCAACACACTATGTTTTGTTCATGTTTTACACGTGATACCAATAACTATTTATCATGAATAAAGCCCGTGCATTGCACGGGCCATGCTGCCTCGTATAATATTATGATCGGGTTCAATCAGTGGGACCATTTCAAATGTACATTCGAGCACAGATCGTTTGAGTACAAACCAGATTTTAAAACATTTTCTTTTATCAGTTATATCTTTGAAATATATTTATTGGCCTTTATCTCAAAATTTCTCAAAACCTTTTATTTTAATGTTTTGACCAAATCATTATATCATAAAATTATGTGAAAAGGTAAAAAAAAATGCCTGCTTAAAATAACATGAGAAATTATCGAAATAGTTGAAGACTTGATATTAAAGGTAATAATAAAACAATTTACATAAAGTGAGGGTAACATTTGTGTTTCTATGCATTTATTCTCTATTATTCTTCACATTTCAGAAAAATTCATAAATGCTGAGATCTAAAGATGAAACCAAGAGATTCACAATATGGATGTGCACAATAGCTGAAAATTCGAACACCGATAGTCGTTGGACCCAGTTTTCGATCTAGCTCTCATTCGCATTTTTTTTGTTTATTTCGGTTCTTGCGTTTGTCGGTTCGCTTTCGACTCAATTATTTCAGTTGTAAAACTAAATGTGAATAGCTCTATTCCGAACCACATTTATGTATTAATCACCGTGATTAGAAGATGGGTATAAATTGATTCTGAATTTACATGCATGTTCAAATGAACCGGGTTAAAAGACTGATTTCAAACTACTCTGAACTCCAGTTAAATTACGAACCGGAAGTTTAATTTTTTTTTTATCTCGAAAATTAGTTTATCAACCTTAATATTAAATGACGGTTTATGTGCTTGCCCAAAACTGATTAAACAATAACACGTCGACAGAAGAAGTTGATGAAATAGTAACACCATCTCCAAAATCATTTAATTTGTAGTCTCTTGATTAATCATTCGAACCAAATCTAGATATTGAAGCAGTCACAGATTTGCAGTTATTAAAATGATTTAAAATAGGATTCACAGTATTTGAGTTTGACAATTTATTCTTTAGTGAGTTTATATGATATACTGATCTTGTGGTTCGTTGCTTGCACCAATATGATTCACAACTAACTGAATGCTTAATTTATGTTAGTCATATACATGCTACTAATTATCTAAATTTGTTAGTATATATACATTGACTGTATTTAACGAGGAATAGAGGTTCGCATGTTGCTGCGAGTTTTAAGAACGGACAGTTTGATATTCATTAGTATTTTTATATGTATAATTTCTTATAATCTATAATAAAAAATAAAGTGAACGATTTACTACAAATTAAGAAAACAAATTATATTAAAAAAATCTAACAATTTTAGAAAGTTGGTAAAGTGGTAATACATCGAGCTACATAAATACTCCATTCATTTTAACTATCTAATAAAAAAAGAAAAACCTCTTATCCCACTAAATTTGTTTAATTATAAATTTAATTAATTATGTAGAAATTGTAAATAGTAATATATTTGAGGGGCTAAAATGGAAATATTTATGAAGAGTAAATTGTGAATGTGTAATGTATATATAGAGTAATTTTAACCTTAAGTATTTAATTTATTTTAATTTAGTCATACACATTGAGTGTGGTACATTGTTACTATTTTAATATCTTGAATTTACAATCAAAAATTGTCTTGTGGTCTAATGTTTTTTACTTTTGGATGTAGAATGTGGATACCAGCAAAAAAAAAAATCATTTAATTTTCTACATATTGAAGTTTTAAAATTTCTAGTAAATGTTAGTGTTTAGTATGGACTATCATTTTTTTATATATATATGGAACTCAAAATTGTCAAATTTTATTAGAAAATAGATTTTCAAATTTAGTTGTTAAGTTTTGCAGGTTTATTTTTTTTATTTTTTTTATATTTATTATCTTTCACATAATTAACTCATAATAAATTATATATAATATTATACTCGGGTTCAATTAGTGGGACCAATTCGAATGTACATTCGAGCACCGATCGTTTGAGTACAAAACCGGATTTTAAAACATTTTCTTTTATCAGTTATATCTTTGAAACATATTTATTGGTCTTTATCTCAAAATTTCACAAAACCTTTTATTATGATATTTTGACCAAATCATTATAGCATAAAATTATGTGAAAAGGTAAAAAAAAATGTCCGCTTAAAATAACATGAGAAATTATCCAAATAGTTGAAGACTTGATATTAAAGGTAATAATAAAACAATTTACATAAAGTGAGGGTAACATTGTGTTTCTATGCACTTATTCTCTATTATTCTTCACATTTCAGAAAAATTCATGAATGCTGAGAACTAAAGATGAAACAAGAGATTCACAATATGGATGTGCACAATAGCTGAAAACTCGAACACCAATAGTCGTTGGACACAGTTTTCGATCTAGCTCTCAATTCACTTTTTTTTTGTTTATTTTGGTTCTTGCGTTTGTCGGTTCGGTTTCGGCTCAATTATTTCAGTTGTAAAACTAGAATGTGAATAGCACTATTCATAACCACATCTATGTACTAATCACCGTGATTAGAAGATGAGAATAAATTGATTCTGAATTTATATGCATGTTCACATATAATTTATGTAATTTGCAAATAATCATATAAGATTGTCACTTTGACTTTTATCAGAGGTATCAACTTTTTGGTATCCATTTAGCTCCAAGTAAATTACATTGTATTACGTTTTATCTCTTAATGTTGAGAGAGAAAAATAATAATTCGTTTTTGTTGGTATGTCTTTAATTGATTAAATATGCTGGTAATATTCGATCTAATAATCGGATCCTTTTGGGTTGCCCTCATAACACAATTAGAAGATACTCGAGTGACTTGATTGTCATTAATTAACTAGTTATTTAATAGGTACAAAGTCCCGGGTGTTGTTAGTCATTAATGAAAAAACATAAATTGTGCCGTTATAACAATATACTGTTAGAAAAAAAATTATTCATAAATGTTCATCAATTTTTAGGATTATAAATACTTACTTCCGTGTAGCCAAGTCATACAACACATTGTAATTTGTAACAATGACTTCTTTCCCATTCACAAAAATCTTATTCATTTTCTCGGTTTTTTCGGTTCTCTCGGTATCAAATGCCGATGATTCATACACTTTGGTTAACCAAGTTTGTAGCAAACAAGGGAACGTCAAATTCTGCTTGGCGGTTTTGAAAGGTGATAGCAGGAGCGAGTTTGCAAAAGACGTAAAGACTCTTGCAATGGTTGCGGTTGATGCAGCCACCAAAAAGTCGACCGGTACTCAAGATTTGTTCCGGGGGATGAAATCAGGCCCGCCCGGTGTTTTGAAGTCTCTCAAAGATTGCATTGTGGCGTATGGTACTGCAATTACTGAGCTTAAAGTTTCTATGAAAGAAGAAGATTGTGGTTTGACCAGTTACGACATTCATGATGCAGGAGATTCGGTTAGACGGTGTCAGAGTATTGCGGATGGGAATGGGGCCCATGATTCAGTTATTACGACTAGCAACAACGTGACGCTGGAGTTTTGTGCACTTGCGGAGTCGTTAGCGAATCAAATGTGTCACAAATAATTGAACTTTAAAATGTTTAATTACATTCGTGAAATAGGCGTTCGTGATATTGTTTCGCAATTTTATTGAAAACGAGATTATATATAAAAGGAATGGTTTATTAAATTTTTAAATGACTTCAATCCAAATCTATTTAGTGTTTTGAATATTTATGAGCATTTATTTATAACACTATTACATAATATGATATTGATGGGTTTAATATTGCACAATTTTAAGACGAGTCAAATAATGATGTATAATGAGGTTTTGCTTTGCGGTAATACGTTGGTGTAAAATTCGTATTAGGTTGGATTTTATTTATTCTATTTATTTTTGTGTTGTTATAAGTCAAATATTTTGATTGGACATCGAGAACATCAACAAAAAATGTTATTTATTGCTCGGACCAGGAAACATAATGCAACTCGGTTCAAATGAACGAGGTTAAAAGACTGATTTCAAACTACTTAACTCGCCGGTTAAATTACTAACCAGAAGTTAATTTATTTTTATCTTGAAAATTAGTTTATCAACTTTAATAATAAATGACGGTTTATATGCTTGCTCAAAACTGATTAAACAATAACACGTCGACAGAAGAAGTTGATGAAACAGTAACACCATCTCCAAAATCATTTAATTTTTAGTCTCTTGATTCATCATTCGAACCAAATCTAGATATTGAAGCAGTCATAGATTTGCAGTTATTAACAATAGTAAATCTACTATTGTTTTTCTAATTTATAGTATTATCTCTGTAGAAGAAACAGTGTAGAAGAAAAAATTCCCTCAACTTATAACATCATAATCATACTCCATATCTTCCTTTAAATCTACCTCATAATCTCTTTCATCATAAAACTTATTTTCTTCTATTAATTGACACTCATTTTCTTCTTTACAATCACACTCTTTTGAGTTTATTGAGCCCTTACCAACTCTCTCAATTAGAATAGGAAAAGGAGAAGTTGAAGTAGGGGCGATTAGAGAACCCCCTCCTATATTTGGTATCAGAGCATATCAACGAAAAACTGGAACCTAAAAGACTAGAATATTTAGGTATAGACATCTATATATACTTAAAAATTTTGTTTCAAATTTGAAGTTGTCTTTAATACTATGTAATAACTTTGCATTTAATACCATTTAAACTTAAATTGCAGAGCAGTTAGCCAAACAGTCCACAATTACACTTAATTTCCTTCCTTATATTAATTTCCATCTTTAATGTTTGCATTTAATTACCATGACTTGAGCAATTCTATCATTTCATTTCGCCTCCACCGTTTCGTATGTGGTGCTTTAAATTGTTCATGTTCTTCCAAATTAATCCTCGCCGGTGGTAGATTACGAAAGAGAAAACAAGTTTTCATTTGAACCCCCTCAGACTCGTATTAAATCAAGGTAATAACCCTAATAATATATTTTGGCATACCTGATTAAAGATTAACGGGGTGTTTCATATGAACAGTTCAGGCGTATGTTAATGCTTCTTCAAATCCATATGTTCATAACATTGAAGGTACACTTACGTATGAACACTTTCGTTTTGAGTTTAAATTTGGCATTTTAATAGTGTTTATCGATTTATTGATGCTTATGTTGGCATATTATTATAATAGCAATTTATGCAGTTTCCATTACCGTTTTCAATTTGAACAATTGATGTAGGAACCGGTGTCTACTTCTTCCCAAACAACTTCTTCCACCAAATTAACATCGGTTGCTCATCTATGAAACATGTCATCGGCTTCAACCATCAAATGGATCCCTTTTACTTTATATATATTGGTTGTATTTCATAGACGTTTTAAAATACAAGTCCATCACTTGATCCATATGTTTAATAGATCTACGATTCATAAACGTCAAATGAAAACGTTATTTTTTATGTAAATTTATGTACTTGATGGGTGATTTTTGCCTATGTTTTTGTAAAATTGTTTGGTTTCATTTTATGCTTATTTGGATCCCGTCATCACTGCTGATAACTCGAACTGGTAGAGCATGCAAAGCCATCTTCTAACCTACCAATTGAATCGGGCATGATTTTGGTGTTAAAAGGGAAATCAGGCATGTATCATTTTGGGGTTAAACGGAAAAACTTTCCTTTAAGGAAATATAACATAATAAACTAAATTTAACTTTTTTTAATAGCTTTTGTTCTAGAGACGTAAAATAATTTTAATTTGTCATTAAATATTAAATTATATATACTTACAAAGTGAGTTTCAAATTTGAAGTTGTCTTTAATACAATGTAATAACTTTGCATTTAATATCATTTACAGGTAGCCAAACAGTCCACAATTACACTTAATTTCCTTCCTTATATTAATTTCCATGTTTAATGTTTGCATTTAATAACCATGGCTTGAGCAATTCTATAGTTTCATTTCGCCTCCACCATTTCATATGTGGTGCTATAAATTGTTCACGTTCTTCCAATCTAATCCTCACCGGTGGTAGATTACGAAAGAGAAAACAAGTCTTCATTTGAACCCCTCAGACTCATATTAAATCAAGGTAATAACCCTAATAATATATTTTGGCATACCTGATTAAAGATTAACGGGGTGTTTCATATGAACAGTCCAGGCGTACGTTAATGCTTCTTCAAATCCATATGTTCATAACAATGAAGGTACACTTACGTATGAACACTTTTGTTTTGAGTTTAAATTTGGCATTTTAATAGTTTTTATCGATTTATTGATGCTTATGTTGGCGTATTATTATAATAGCAATTTATGTAGTTTCCATTACCGTTTTCAATTTAGACAATTGATGTAGGAACCAGTGTCTACTTCTTCCCAAACGACATCTTCCACCAAATTAACATCGGTTGCTCCTCTATGAAACATGTCATCGGCTTCAACCATCAAATGGATCCCTTTTACTTTATATATATTTTTTGTATTTCGTAGACGTTTTAAAATACAAGTCCATCACTTGATCAATATGTATATATAGATCTACGATTGATAAACGTCAAATGAAAACGTTTTTTATGCAAATTTATGTACTTGATGGGTGATTTTTGCCTATGTTTTTGTAAAATTGTTTGGTTTCATTTTATGCTTATTTGGATCCCTTCATCACTGTTGATAACTCGAATTGGTAGTGCATGCAAAGCCATCTTCTAACATACCAATTGAATCAGGCATGATTTTGGAGTTGAAAGGGAAATCGGGCATGCATCATTTTGGGGTTAAACGGGAAAACATTTTTCCTTTTTAGGAAATAAAACATAATAAACTAAATTTAACTTTTTTTAATAGCTTTTGTTCTAGAGACGTAAAATAATTTTAATTTGTCATTAAATATTAAATTAATGATGCAAACAAGTAGATTTGAGTTATCCCCTTTTTAATAAACTTTTACATGTTGTTTTTGAGGAACTACTAATTAATCGACATCGCTTGAAGACATATTGTTGTTCATTGTTATAATAGACAAAGCAGAAAGTTGTTCATAGTCTAACTTTTATGTTATGAATAACATTTTTTGTGTTACGCTCATAAAAATAATGATGCTTTGTTACTGTACTTTTTCTTCCGTCACACTTTGTTTATTTTTAGTACTCGCAATATTCAAAGCTAAACATGTTATAGATCATGCTTTAGGTACTTTATCCATTACACCATTGCAATGTACATGATTTACGTTCAAAATAATCGTTCATTAAGAACAAAGCCCGTGCATCACACGGGCCATGTTGCCTCGTATTATCAAACAATAAAAGAATCGTACAAATCCAAGATAAATATAAACTTAGGTGTAATTTTGATAAAGAGCACCACCATAGTTTAATATCATCAGACCCTTGCCTAATACAATAGTAGATTTACTTATAAATATATCAGATAACTTAGAAGTTAAATTAGAAAAACAACAATCTATTTTATTTTCTCTCCAAAAAGAAACTAGTACTTTTAATAGTAAATTAGATTATATAAAAGAACAAAGTAAAATCATATTAGAAAAAGGAGTAATGATATTTAGTCCTACAACTTGGTTCTACTCATAGTCCTACCCACTTGATAGGATGACATGTGTAATCCACTAATTCTCTCTCCTAATACTATCCCTTGATTTTGACACATGTCTTCATCTAATGAGTAGGCCTATGAGTAAGACCAAATGGTAGGACTAAATACCATTAGTATCCCCTATAAATAGAACCAAAAACAAAAATATTAAAGAACCCATAAGTAAGAACAATATTAAATTGTTAGCAGAACAAATAGAATCATTATCCTTAAATCCAACAGGTAGTGAAAAAGTAACTAGAAAAATTATAAAAACAGAAAAAACCAAACCTTTTAGTTTTAAAGATTACCAAACAAAAAATTAAGGGCAGACTCTTCCCGAAAGAGTTTTGGTTTATGTGTAGTTCCTAAAAATATTATACCCGATTCCAAACTCATGGTTTACAAATGTTAAAGCCAGAAATTTTATATAATAAAGGATTTTTTGAAAACAGTACTCAATTTTATAGAAATATTTTTGAATCTACAATACAGTGTATAAAAGATCAAACAAAAATTTTAAATATAATTTCTAAAGAAGGAGAACATAATCTTAGGCAAATACATTTAAAATTTATCCATTTAGGAATAATAGTAATAGGAATTAAAGGTCTAATGAGAAAAAATTTAGGTTGTAAGGTTTTAATTACATTATTTCATAATAGAATCAAAGATATAACTAAAAGCATGATTGCTAGCACAGAAGTAGATATGAACAGTAAAAAGGAATAATATATTGTAGTTCTAATTTTTTAATTACTATTAAAGATTTTTCTAAATATATAAAATTAGGAATCTAGACAAAAAGTTATGAAGAAGTAGAATGTGGAGATAATTTATTAATAACATTAGGAGTTTTAGGAAGATGTTCCACAACATCAACCACTAAATATAAAATATATACAGATAAAGTAGTAAACTTAATATGTAGCCAAGGTATTAAAATGGTAAAACCAAAAGAATTTTCTACAGAAACTTTAGCAGGATTAGAATGAGATATTAGTAAATTTGTCCAAAACAGTTCACCGGTCATAGTTCCAGATGAAGCTATAACACTTACAAATAGGCTAGGCAGAACAAGTTTAACTTTTTCCGATTATAATTTCATTCCTGATCAAGATAATGAAGAAACAGAAATTGAAAGTAATTTTGTAGATATAGAAACTAAAAGCGATAAAATACTATTTCCAAAAGAATTAAATATGATTTTAAATAAAGAGAACTGCTACAGTTAGAAGTATTAAATGTTTTTTAAACAAGCAAATTAAAGAAAATGAATGTTTAGCTTATGATAATAATGGAAATATAATTTTAACTGAATATAATATGACAGATGATGAATCAAACATTTCAGAAATAAGTTATGAAAAAGAATTAGTTGATATAGAAGAAGCTAGTTATTTTTCTTCAGGTAGCACTCCATTTAAACCCAAGGCTTGTAGCCTAGTGGTATTAGAGGAGAATTTAAGGTGTTGCCCATATTGGTCATGGGTTCAAGTCCCGTCGTGGACAAAAAAATGTGGAAGGTTCGAGTGAAGGCATATTGCCCCTTGTGGAGGTCACTGTCTAGGCTCGAACCACTAACTTACTAACTAGCCGTTCAAAAAAACAAAAAAAAAAAAAAAAAACAATTAAGCAAGAACAATGATGAATTGGAAGAACAATATTGAGAGAAGCTTTGCAAAATAACGTATATCGATTTCACTGTGTCGGCAAGCTTAACAATACTAGGTTACAACTAGGTATTTATACCTAGGCCTAGTATTGACTAATTACATAAAATAACCCTAGACTATTGATTACAATAAACTGTCACATTACACCCCTAGACTATTTTAATACTCTAGAATGTGACCCAACAATCTCCCCCTTTGTAACAATAGTCTGGGAAACATATCTTCGAAGTCTTCATCTTTAGCAAAAACCTAGCCTTGTAGATATTTCGTTGCATAATAATCAGAATTAGGCTTGAGCTTTATTGATTAGTGAAAAAAAAACGAATACTTCTTGTAGCTTTTCAACCACAAAAAGTATTTTGAAGACTTTACTTTGAAGATACATATTGATCGACCAAAACTGAGACCCATAATGATAGAGAGATTAACAGCGGATTGAAGTTTGTGGCTTTATGTCGATCAATGATATTTAATAATTGTTGTTCATGAAATTTGTTGATAAGGCTTATGCTCCCCCTCAAACAGACAATTATTTCTTCATGGAGTCTTCGGTTCCTTGTTTACTCCCCCTTCACTGATGCATATGTGTCCTTTTGATGTGGAGTAAGTTAGGCTAGTATATTCTCCCCCTCATGATGAGCAGGAATTGTCTGAAGCATCATGTAACAGGAAGAATCTCCGAAGCTTGGTGATGAAAATGTGTTGAATAATGATACATTCATTTTTTGAATGAATCAATATATAACACATTTTACAGCATAGTCGAATAGAATAAACCGGGATCACATATATTTCCCGTTAACACGACAGTTGAAAAACTGTGTGACCTACGTTCAGTGTTGGCTTTGATGGTAGCACTGGTAGGATTTCCATTCAATCATCGTGGAATACCAATAAGTTTGGTATCACTATGAATGTTCCGGCAATATCACTAGGATATGCTTGGTGGAATGCCTGTGTCCTAGAGAAATTTAATTCGGTTCTAGACTCTATATGTGGACAAACGAAGGCGAGGACTGGAGGTAGGTCCTCTTTTTCAATATCAACAATCTCCAAATGAGATGTCGATAGTAGATGTGGTAATATCAGTGATTTTGAAAACAAGTACTTTTTGTACTTGAGTGGTCAGTGGGGGTTGTGCATTGCATCACTGGGTCCATGATGTCTGAATCAGAAGGCATCTTATGCAGTCTGATAAAGATGTGGTGTAACACTGTAAAATTTGAGCTATATTTTTTTTTAAACATTACGGAAGCGTAAATTATAAACCAATACATTAAGTGTTTTACAACTATTATACTTTTACTATTATTCAAAAACATGTAAACCAAAAGGTGTTACTTTACTAAACGGCTCATTTCCAAAAATGTATCAGAGTTTGATCAATCAATTCTTAGTAAGCCACACACCACCAAAAGATAACTCAATTATCCTGCAAAACATTCAACGAAGTGGGGATTAGCACAAAGCTAAATGAATAGAATTAACAGTCATATTGTATGATAATATTAACCAAGGAACAACACATTTCATTTACACTTGTTCGACTTCCACAAGAACGAACAAGTTCTAGTTCAACTTCCACAAGAACGAACTAGTAAGTTCCAGTTCGACTTCCACAAGAACGAACTGGCAAAACAGAGGACCGGCAACCTAAATCATTGTCGGCCTAACAATGATAACCGATAGCTCGTTTACTAAACGGTATGATAGAACTTCCTTTAAAATAACGAATAAGTTGAAGGTCCAACTATCGTAACCGAAAGTAACCGTAGCTCAGCTGAATTCACCATAGCTGACCTCTCCTATGTGCACATACATCTATATAGCACCACTATTAGGCAACCAAACTATAAGTCATAGCTGTAATATTCCAACCTAAATGTCTTTTTCCAACCTAAATGTATTTTTCCAAAATTGATAGTACAATACAAGTAAGATGGTTAAAACCACTCACCTTAGCACTTTTTCACTTTCCACTCAGTAGTCTTATATCACTGAGTCACTTTTCATTTACCATTTACCTGTAATATCAATATAAACCCGATTAGTAACCTGTATGTTTACCAAATAACCGCAACACTTTGATAACTTGAGTTCAAAACAACATATGGCACTATAAAACACAAGATTTGACTTACATTTTAACATATATGTGATTATCAAACCTATCGAGACTTTTAAAATTAAAGTCTAAGTCAAAACTTACCAATTAACAACAATTGCTATTATAAAGTTAAAACCAACTTTAGACATCTAAACATCACCAATTACTTATATGTTGTCAAACTAACAATTACTACAAAACTAGAATTCTTATAAGTCAAACTTAATCAAATGGTCAAAACCAATTATATTAATTAACACATTTTATACAAACTGGTCAAAATCCAAATTCTAGTAAAACACTTTTAATGACTCAATAGCATCTACTAAACCAACTATTAATGTTTCGTAATACCTAGACTTTCTAAGGCAAAAGTCAAATTTCCAGATTTGACTAAAGTCAACTATTCAACAAGTTTATGACTAACTCCCTTTTAGCGAAACACTAATAGATAAAAACATATTTATGACCAAACTAACTAATAAATCACATAATTATATATTATCATCAACTATCATAATCATGTACACCTAATTTAACAAGAATTTCACATAAAACATCCATTTCAAGAATTTTAGGGTAAAAGCATTTTCTCCAACTTGACCAAAAATGACGATTTCTTGAAAACCTATCAATTCAGATTTTCCTATATCAAATATACAACTAATACAACTAATAAACCTAAAGTATTCATAACAACTCATGAATTCAACAATTTAACATAAACCCAAAAAAACTTAAAAGGACCATAGTTCTTAATTAACCAAGGCTTCAAGAAACTAACATAAAATAAAGATTACTTACTTTTTGTCTCGTCTAAAATTCATAATCACCAGAGATTGAGAAATAGTTCTTATTTGATTTCATATGAAAGAACAAAGTTTGTCAAAATGAGGATGTCTGGGTGTGGGTGACGACCAAGGCAGGCAAAAGAGAAAAAACATGACTCAACCTTTAAACCTTCTATCATCTTACACGTGCACAAACATTAGAGGCTTAATTTCATTTAATAACAGTATAATACCGAACATCTGGTTCACGATTATTTCATTTAAAATACCTAACCAACTCTGATTTTAGCAACAAAGATATTTTTAGAACTTTGGTCCAAAAGTTAACTAAATATATAAAAATCATTTTAATATTTGTATATCTTAGTTTTTGCTAATTTTTAACCTCGTGGTTAAAAATACAATTATTTCAAATAAATCGAATAAAATTATATAAAATAGTAAATAATAAAATATTACTTACCGAAAGTTATGAAATACTAGGTCGGGTCTCAGGGTGTTACGTGTGGTTACCCGGTCTTTTGATCGGTTTAGGGAGGGTTTTTCGTTTTCTTTAACCCTTTCTCACACACTCCTCACTCAACTCACTGTTTCATTTTCAACCACACCCTCATTTTTGTGTTACCATGTGATAAGCTGATTTACACCCCATACTTCATACCCCCTCTCAATTTTTACCTCAGCGCACCCCAATCAAGGTCCCATGATACTTGATTCTGCTCACCTAGACCTATAAACCCTTACATTGTGTCCTATATTGTAGGTGGCTCCTAGGAAGATCATGCCGGTTATAGCAGATCATAGGAGTAATTTGAGAGTGAACTAAAACGCTCATGTGCAATGGATCAGCATATATGATGTTACGTTTTATGAATAACATGGAGTTTTCATCGGAAAATGTATGTGTTTCTGGCATAAGTTGTTGCCTTTAAGATATCAAATTTAGACACAGCAACTTGAACAAGTAAGGTAATACCGGACTCACATAGAGTATCCATTTGCACACTGTATGAATCTGTTGTGGTTTGCACAACCGTAGATTCAGATGTGTGACCTGCGTTTAGAGTTGGCGTGATTGTAGCTCTAGCAGGATTTCCACTCGATCCTCGTGAAACATCAGATCGTGATGCCACTACGAGTGTTCCGATGGATTTAAAGAAATCCATGTTTGTAGTGCAAGTGACCTATATTAGAAGATTCTTGAGGGTGAGAACTAGACACAATGTGCACACAAAGAGACTTAACCCAGGGCAGGAGGTTATTGTGTTTCAATACCGACAAACTCCGAATGAGTAGTCAGTAGCTTTTGTGCTACGTCCCCTAATGAATTGAAACAAATTCCTGTTGAGAGGAATTTGAGTGGTTGGTGGTGGCGTGCATTTGCGATACTGGGCCAGTAGAGTTTGGTGAAACATTTAACGCAAAAATGAGCACCCGTTTGTATGGTTGCCCGATTTATTTGCGGTGTGGATGCACTCAAGGGTGTGTTTTCTTAAAGTTATCATGTTTTTCACATCACCTTGCACTCACCTATTGCTATACCCTAGACTTATACCCTCACCTTTACCAAATGGCTAAAAAAGAATTCCCTTGGAAGGTAAGGCCGTTTCTGGCAAACCATGGGAAGGTATTGTCGTTTGAAAAAAAAAATTGATCGAATAAAAAAAATTCAAACGGGTATAAAAGTATTGATATAAGAAAGTTTCTCCCCCTGTAAATACTAATTCTCCCCCTAGAATTAATATTACTCCCCCTCGACAAAATAAAGATATATAAAAGTTTGTAGATCAGAAATGTACCTGTTAAAAGCAACAGAGGGGTGGAGAAGAGTTTTTTACAGTTCTGTGTTTTCTGATTAAGAACGGGTTTCAAGTTGATGTACTTGAAAGCCATTAAAAGGTTAGGATCGGGTTATTCACTGATGTGTGCATAAGCCAAACTGATGAGACTCGAGTTATACACTGAATTGTGTATAAGTCATATTGCTAAAGATTTAAACAATGAAAAGCTTTTTGCAGACACAAAATTGAAATGCAAAGAGTAGAAACGATTTATGTTTTGAGATTTAACATACCAAGCTTAGACACAAGAAAGTTAAATCGTTTTTCATCTAAAGCCTTGGTAAATAAATCAGCTAACTAAAAATCAGTAGATACGAAGTACATTTCCACAGTTCCTTGTTCAACGTGATCTTTGATAAAATGATATCGAAGATCAATATGTTTAGTTTTATAATGTTGAACAGGATTGCATGAAATTGCAATTGCACTTCGGGAGTCACAATATAAAGGAATACAACTGTATGAAAAGCCATAGTCTTTTAATTGTGACTGCATCCAAATTACCTGGGACAGGCAGTTTGCAGCAGCAACATACTCCGCTTCGGCAGTTGAAAGAGATACACAATTTTGTTTCCTTGATGACCAGCTCACCAATTTATCACCGAGAAATTGAGCACCTCCAGAAGTGCTTTTACGATCCAACATACAGCCAGCATGATCAGCATCAGAGAATGCAGACAGGTCAAACGAAGTTTCTTTGGGATACCAAAGACCAAGATCTCGAGTACCCTTTAAGTAACGAAATATGCGTTTGACTGCTTGAAGGTGAGACTCTTTGGGAGCAGCCTGATACCGAGCACAAACGCACGTAGAGAACATTATATCAGGGCGACTGGCAGTTAGATATAATAAGGACCTATCATGCCTCGATAGTTGGTGATATCAACTAGCTTTCCGTCAGGATCAGTATGCAATTTTGAACCGGGTGACATTGGTGTAGAAATGGTTTTACAGTCATCCATCAGATACTTCTTCAACAAATCAGTGATATACTTGGATTGATTTATGAAGATCCCGGTAGGTAACTGACGAACCTGTAGACCGAGAAAGAAATTCATCTCCCTCATCATACTCATTTCAAATCTTTTGATCATAAGATCTGAAAACCGTTTACAATATTTTGGATTTGTGGAACCGAAAATAATATCATCTACATAAATCTGAATGAGAATGATATCTTCCCCTTGTCGTTTGATGAATAGAGTTTTGTCCACTTTGCCTTTTGAAAAACCAGAGTCGACTAAGAATTTGCATAAAACATCATACCACGCACGAGGAGCTTGCTTCAAACCATATAACGCTTTATCAAGGATGTAGACATGGTTAGGCAAGTGTGGATCGACAAATCCTTCTGGTTGATGAACAAAAACTTCTTCACTGAGAATACCATTAAGAAATGCAGTTTTTACATCCATTTGATAGATTGTAAAATTCTTGTGAGCTGCATATGCCAGAAAGATTCGGATGGCTTCTATTCTTGCAACCGGGGCAAAAGTTTCTTCATAATCGATGCCCTCTTGTTGAGAATACCCTTTAGCAACCAGTCGTGCTTTATTTCGAATGACAATCCCATTTTCATCCTTTTTGTTCTTAAAGATCCATTTCGTACCAACAACAGACTTGCCAGGTGGTTTTGGAACTAGACGCCAAACTTTCAATCGTTCAAATTGATTGATTTCATCTTGCATTGCACGAATCCAGTCTGGGTCTGATAAAGCTTCGCTGACTTTCTTAGGTTCATTGGAGCTTAAGAAAGATGAGTATTGACATTCATCAGCAGTTGCTCTACGAGTTTGAACTGAGGATTCAGGATTTCCAATTACTTGATGTAAAGGATGCTCTTTGGTCCATTTCAGAGTATGAGGAAGTGGAACTTGACCTGGAGTTATATTGGAGGTATCAGTAAATACAGGATGCGGGATTATAGTTGTTTGGGTATTGGATGAAGAAGGTGGGGGGTCGACTTGTTGAACATTGAATTTGGAGAAATCAATCACCAACGTTGGAGGTTGAGCTGGTGCAATGATTAAATCAGAAACACCTGCAACTGGAGAAGGCGGTGAAGAAATATCTGGTGATGATTGAGTTTCCATTGATGATGAAGTAGAATCTGAGTTTGTTACTGACTCAGTGTTCTCAGGAGCAGCAGACGTTGGAGATGGAGAATCAGAGGAACTTGGACTGTATGTCTCAGGGACACTGATAGACTGAACATCTACAGCTGCAGGGAATGGAACGCCAGCCTCCTGAAGTAAGGTATGTCTGATGTTATGATATTCATCATAAAAATGTTCAAACAATACATCGAAATCATTTTCAGAGGTGGAAGGTGCGGAAGGAGGTGCAGGAGGTTTAATATCTGAAGTAAGTGACTCAAGAGGAAATGTCTCATCAAAGTTCACATTTACACTTTCTCTGATTTTCCGATTTGATCGATTATAAACCCTGAAGGATGCAGATTCACGTGAATAACCAACAAAGACCCCTTCGTCCGCTTTAGCTTAAAATTTGTTCAATTTGTCTTTGTCATTCAAGATGAAGCAACGACTCCCAAAAACATGGAAAAATTTAACATTCAGAATTCGGTTATTTATAAATTCATACGGTGTTTTGTTGTAGGTTTTGTTGATGATAGAACGATTTTGAGTGAAACATGCCGTGTTGATGGCTTCAGCCCACAGAGATAAAGGTAGTTTCAAAAATGAAAGCATTGTGCGGGCTGCTTCAACTAAGGTACGATTTCTTCGTTCTACTACTCCATTCTGTTGTGGAGTTCTAGCAGCGGAAAATTGATGGGTTATACCAACAGATTCAAGAAATGAATCTAGGGTTCGATTCTTAAACTCAGTTCCATTATCAGTCCGAATGGTGTTGACTTTTAATTCCAGATTTGTCTGAGTTTTCTTGATAAAGGCGATAATAGTATCTGGAGCTTCATCTTTGGTACGTAAGAAGTGAACCCAGGTATACCGTGAGTAGCCATCAACAATCACTAACACATACCATTTACCAGCAATTGATTGTACACTCATTGGTCCACATAGATCCATGTGAAGCAATTCAAGAGGTTTGGATGTACTTGGAACAGGTTTTGATTTATGTGACGTTTTCTTCATCTTTCCCATTTCGCACGACGAACACAGATGATCTTTTGCAAATTTAACGTCTGGAAGACCAGATACATGGCCACCTTTTACCAATTTGTTGATGGTTTTGAAGTTAAGATGAGAGAGGCGATGGTGCCATAACCATGATTCATCTGATGACGCTGTTGACAGTAAGCATACTTCTTCCATTGGGGTCACGTTATTTAGATTGATAGTAAACAGATTTGTATCCCGTGATCCGGTAAGAAGTTCTTTTCCATTATAAGTACGAACAGCACACTTCTTTGTTCGAAAATTAACTTCTAACTCTTTATCACAAAATTGACCGATGCTGAACAAGTTGTGAGCAAGATCTTCAACATAAGTGACGTTTCGAATGATTAAATTGTCACGAATGATATCGCCAATTCCCATGATAGCAGCCAAATGATCTTTTCCAAAACGAACAGTACCCAAATATTTATCTCTGAAATTTGTTAAGAGGTTCTTGTTTCCCGTCATATGCCGTGAGCATCAAGAATCAAGATACCATATATTCTAGATAAAACAATTAAAACAATTTAGGTACCCAATCAATTATGGGTCCTATACGATTAGTGAAGGATGTTTTATGCAGATTTTACAGAAGGATTAATTTAGAGATTTTGGGGAACTGCAAGGAGGCAGTTCTGAGTGGATTGATTTGATAGACCATTTAAGCTTTTTCTCTGGAGAATGTAAAATCCAGTTTGACTGTTCATTCTTGATCCAAGTGTAATGAACAAACGTGGATTTTGTGTTATGCATCTTTGAGTTGGTTGTCGAAGAATTGTAAGAAGTGCTTGATTGTGATGATTTAGGTGTTGTGGTTACTCGAGTTGTTTGACGTTGAGAGGACATCAATTTATTAGAGATGGGTGAGGTAGTGGGACGAACATTAGTCGGTTTGAAGGCTTGTGTAGAAGAATGTTTTCGTTTATATTGCAAAGGACGAGAAACGGGTGTTTTGCATGAGTACGGAAAACAAGTTTTGCAGGACTTCATTATTTTACCAGACTTATGTAAAACAGAGTTTCTAGGACCACATGGAGCATCCAACCTAATGAGATATCGTTCATCATACTGAGAAATTTGTTTATTTGTTTGCTTGTCACAATAAATCTTTTTACCGGTTTTATCATATTTAACAACCAAATTATCACCATTATCAGTATAATTCACAGGATGATAAATAGCAGAATCATAAACAGTACCAAAAGCCAATTTAGGAGCAATAAAATCCATGGAGTTATTACATTTATTATAAACAGAAAAAGAAGAAACTAAAAAGGATGATGAACTAGACTTCTTAAGTTCCTTTGACTTAAGCATACTAGAGCCGGACGACTTAGACTTCTTTATCTGAGTTGCTCCTCTGTCTCCGATTGGCATGGGCTTCTCAAGCTTTGAATTTAAGGTTTTATCTGAAACATTTAAAACAGTTGAGTCAGTGCTTCTTTTTAAAATAGCAGAGATTTTAATTGTAGAAGTCTTTTCAAGAGTTTTAGTTTGAGCAGAAGAATTAATTTGAAAATCATTTTGAACAGAAGAAGAATTGGTTTTAACAAGTTTATCTTCTAAGTCATGAATTTTGGTTTGTAAAGCTAATTTTTCTTTATCAAATGCTTTATGTGTTTCATCAATTTCTGTTTCTAATTGGCAGATATTCTTTTCGAGAATTAATGAGGGAATATAAAGCTTTCGTGTCACTTTTTGTTGAACGACAGCATCCCCTTTAATTTCAAATTCTTCTGGGGTTATTATAGGAAAATATTCATCATTTTCAAATTTAGCCTTTTTAATTTCATAAGTTTTGTTCAATTCTGCATAGTTGAAACTGAGTTGTGCATTCTCATGCTTTGCTCTGTCGAATGCTTCGATTTCTTTTTCTTCATCTGTCACCCGCATGAAGCTCTGCCAGATATCTCTTTGCATGTAGCGAGAGTCATATAGTGTTGGAAGAACCCTGCACGCCTTGCTCAGATATCCTTGATTGTCTGCCCCGAGACCTTCTTTGGAGTTGAAGTATTTGAACTCTTTAGGCTTGTTCAAATGGATGGTTTGATCAGCATGTCCTCGTTTGGCGATTAACTCTTCAAGGTGTTTAATGTGAGATACTAACTGATCTTTGTCGTAGGTGAGACGATGTATGATAACCTGTTGACTATTTCTATCTTGTGATGATTGATTAGTTTGATCGGTTAATTTTTCTTTTAATTCTTTTATTTCAGAATTTAAAGATTTAAATTGGTTTTCATTATCATCAAATTCTTGTTGTTTACGTTCCATCCAGTTTTTTGTGAATTGACATTCTTGGAACGTTTCAATATACAATTTGTAATATTTGTCATTTCGTTCCTTTGAAATAGGATTTTGTGCATGTTTAAGATTTGTAATTTCAGCTTCTTTCTCGGAAATTGTATGTGACAAATGTTGAATATCAGATTCATATTGGACCTTTATTTCTGATGCTTGTATTTTTAAATCCTGAATTTCCAGTGTAAAAATTTTATTTTGTTTAATGTGATTAACAAGTTGCTCACCTAGATGAGCAGTTTGTTTGCATTGATTTTATAAAATGTTTACACGCTCTAAAAGTTGTGTATTCATATCCTTTTCGAGTAAAATTGTTTGATTTAAGGTATCAATTTCAGAAATCAGATTTTTATCAAGACAAGTATCAGAATCAGTGGAATGATCAGAAGTAGATAAAGAACTGGTTACCTCAATTTCCTTGTTGGCCTCCTCATTGGAACGTTCGTGGAGCTCAGCATTTTCTCTTGCCATGAAACATAAGTTTGCAGCATGTTCTTCATCTTCTTGATCAGAATCTACCATCCACTGAAGATCTTCAGCTAACAGCACTTTCCCATATTCAATTTGTTTTGCCATCAACATCTTCTTTTTGAAATATTCAGAATCACGAACTTTAGGTTTCGTGCAATCACGGGAGAAGTTACCAGCAACACCACAATTATAACATTTCTTTGTGGGATCCAAAGGTGTCATGGGTGGCTTATCAGTTGAAGCAGAAGCAGATTGAGCAGATTTAAAGTTTGATGAAAATCGCAGATTTTTGTTTGTGGTTTTCGGGTAATATTTCTTCTCATATTTAGAGATGAGTGACATGGCTTGCAGCACTTCTTGAAGTTCTTTATCCAAATCATCGATTTTTGGAGGAGTGGGTTCTGTTGCTTTTTCTTTAGACTTAGCAGTCTCATTTAACAGATGTTGTTGTTTGGTAAGAAGTGCAAGAGTATCTTGTGTCTCTTGTTTTGTTTCGGCTATGTTGTTCACTATTGGAGCATTTTGGTACAAATATTCGTACAGCTCATGGATATCTATCAGACTTAGATCTTTATTCTGCATAGCATTGTTACCAAACATTTCCCACTCAGGAAGAAGACTGTTGATAAATTTGATGTTGATCTCTAGGTTTCCCTTTGATAGACTGTTTTTGCGGAGATCATTTAACAGATTACAGTATCTATGGTAAGTGCTTTGCAAGTCTTCCCCGACTGAGGCTTTAAAATTTTCATATGAGTTTAACGTAGTAACCATCTTAGCCTTATTCCCAAGAACCGTGCCCTCCATTTGTTTTCTTATTTCATCCCAGAGTTCTTTAGCACTCTTAAGACTATCTAAACTATTGTAGATTTCATTCGGTAGTCCTTGAAGCATGAAGGAATATGCTTGACGATCAGCTTTAGCACGTTGCTTTTGAATAGCATTATATCTGAAGGAGGGATGAGAACTCGACCGCCAATAACCGGAGGATCTGCATCAGGTAACGCAACAACATCTTCATAGAATTTTGCGTTTCCATTCTCAAGGGACTCAAGAATTTCAGTAGCTAATTCTTGGCTTCTGATGAAGTGGAGAAACCTTTTCTTCCACTGGGCATACTCTCCTCTGAATAAGACTGGAGGTTTTAGATCAGACCCAATCGATAGTGCTTCTCTTGAAGTCATTGTTTGTATGGTTACGACCGAGGGAAAAAAAATTTAAATTTGAAAAGTTTTCAAAAGATCTCATATGATAAAAGACACTTTAAATATGTCCTCGATTTTCGGATTGGCCAAAAATGACAATCGGGTTAGAAACTAAGCTAAACGAAGTTTGGAAATTGACCGAAAAATCACAAAAATGCATATAAAGTGATTGAAACGGGTCTTTTTGGGCCGGGAGGTTGGGTAAACCGCCTACGGAGTTTATCATGTTGTAGCCTTCGTCTCGAGCTTCGATTTGGTTACTCGTGGGCTGCAAACGGACACCCGAGGTGAAAGTTATGATCGTTTTAGTATAGACCCTTTTGTCACACGTTCTTGAGTTGTTCGGGCCGAACTGTGGAAATGTTCGGGCCGAGATCTCAGTTCGGGCCGAAGTTGAGAAGTTCGGACCGAAGTTGATTGAGACGTTCGGGCCGAGGTTGAAGTTCGGGCCGAGGTTGAAGTTCGGGCCGAGGTTGAAGTTCGGGCCGAAGTCTGTTAAGAAGTTCGGGCCGAGGTTGAAGTTCGGGCCGAAATTAGAGTTCGGGCCGAAGACTGTTGTTCGGGCCGAAGTTTGTTGAGAAGTTCGGGCCGAACTTGTTATTGTTCTCGGGCCGAAAACTTTCTTGACATTGACGAACGAACACAGCTATATTTTTCACTAAATCGATCCTATCTGGCTCAATTCTTAACCAAATTGAGTGATTCAAATCCCAATATGCTCGAAAATGATTTTCGCACGAAATGAGTCAATACTCTCGATCAAAACACAACAAATCAGATGGTAATTTCGATTTAACAGAGGAAAAAATGTGTTTTAATGGTTTTCTTTAAAATCAACGAATTGGGATCAATTCTGGATGGATTTAATCGAAACTTGATTCTAGAATGCTTAGAATTACAAGAGGAATGTAATGAACAAAGAATATAAACGATTTAATACCTCAAATTCCGATTTTGATTCTTGAGTTCTTCACCAAAAACTTCAAAATCTTGCTTAATCTTCACTGAAATGGATCGAATCAAAGAAGATTTGCGCTCTGATACCAATTGTGAATCCGTATCAATCAATGAAACAAACAATTAAGCAAGAACAATGATGAATTGGAAGAACAAGATTGAGAGAAGCTTTGCAAAATAACGTATATCGATTTCACTGTGTCGGCAAGCTTAACAATACTAGGTTACAACTAGGTATTTATACCTAGGCCTAGTATTGACTAATTACATAAAATAACCCTAGACTATTGATTACAATAAACTGTCACATTACACCCCTAGACTATTTTAATACTCTAGAATGTGACCCAACACTAAATATGATAATACTTTTGAGACTAGTAACTATACATCTAGAGGAGCAGAAAGACCTCTAGAACAACCCATAAGATTCCAGACAGACCATAAAGGTTATATTTTAAATCTTACGGCGCATGATCCATAAAACTGGACAAATGTGATAGATGTTTGGAAAAGTACTCTGATAGGAAATTATTATAGACATTTTCAAGATCTAGAAACAGAAAAGATGCACAAATATTTAGAAACATTCTTAAGAGAAAGCACAAAAGCAATGTGGGAAGCATATAAAATTGAACAACAAGAAGAGTACAATAACCTAAGTGTAACACCCTGAAACCCGGTCTAGTGTTTTATCACTTTCGGTAAGTGATAAATATTATTTATTAAATTATTTGAGTTGTATATAATTGAATTGAATTAATTGATATTTTAACTAATGGGTTAGAATAGTTGAAATTAAAATATATAGGTATTTAACGATTTTTATATCATTAGATTCACTTTCGAACCAAAGTTTGAAATATATCTTCATTATTGAAAATGAAATTAGATAGATATTTTAAACAAATTAACTTTGAATCAAACGTACAATATAATATTATGTTTAATGAAATTTTGGTCCACTACGATTTTTGCAATTGTTATGTACGTGTAAGTTTAAAAGGAAAAGAAGAAAAAGTTGATTTTGTTTCTTGTCTTATTTCTTCCTCGCGTTTCAAACATAACGCGTATATTTTTATGAAATTTTCTTCAAAAATCAAAGATCCAAGTTCCTAAATTCTCGGTGGTTTCAGCTATAATTTCGTTTTGGTATAAGAATCAAGTAAGTAACTTAGTTTTGTTTATTAAACTTGAGATTCTTAGTTTTTTATGAACTAGGGTTCTAAATTCTAGAGATTTCTTATAGTTATGTGAAATTAATTGATTATATATATAAGATTAAGGTAGATGACTTGTGTGATCTTGAGATAAACCAGGGAATTGAAAAAATCACCATTGAAGGTGATTTGGGGAAGACAAAGAACTCTAATTTCTTAGTTTAGGGATTCTAAAATAAGTATGGTTATTTTAGATTAAGTGGTTAGGATTAGGGTTATAATTATTATTGGTAACTAGTTATAACGTAATCTTAATTGAATTGTTGAGAATTGGGTTATATGAGAAAATAAGAACAACTTTTGAATAAATAGGAAATTAAAGTTTTGTAAGTATGAACTTGATTATGGGTATTTGATAACTTCATGTTTATAAATTGTTACTTGGTTTTGGTTTTGGGACGTGTGCTATAAAAGAAAACGGACTTTGTCAAAATTTTATTACATCCCCACCGTCGAATTTGTTCTAATTCACATAAAATAAAACACTAGACCGGGTTTCAGGGTGTTACATTAAGAAGCTTAGGTAGTAATCCTTATATGTAAAAAGATTTTTAAACCCTTACGTATATCTAACTACCATAGGATGCAATACTTTTAATAAAGAAATAGGAGAGAAACTTTTCCATAAATTACCAGGCCCGTTAGGTTTAGAAATTCACACAAAATGGAATGAACTTCCAGAAATAAAAAATAATCCAAATGCATTATGGACAACTAGGTTAAAACCCGCGCGATGCGGCGGGCTGCGAACTACATATTTCTGGCGATTAAAAGTCCATTGGTTACATATTTTTATAACGAATACAGTACATAAGCATGAAAATTGTGTATAAAATAGAGGAAAAAGTCAATAATTAGCATTGGCGTTGAAATGTTGTTTGATTACATGTTTTGATATATAGTAGGGTACTCGCGCAATGAGGCGGCAGGTACACTGATACATCTTTTCCGCGACGATGTTGATGGTGTTCGTTTACATGTTATTTTATAATGATTATTATACAAATGACTGATAGGTTGGAATGAAATATGTATAAAAGCTACATTGAAAACTTATCGGCGTTTAAAATTTGTTAAATTACATGTTTTGAAAAAAAAAGTTCAGACATGGCGATGAATTAACGTATATTATTCATCATGTAAGACCAATCGATACACCACATTTGCTGTGTAAACGTCGTCAACATTAAATTGTTTTGCTGGAGTTACCAATACTTTTGTCGTCTGCCGTGAAATTTCTCTTGACAGGGCAACGTAAAGTTGCCCATGCGAGAACACTGATTCCGGAAGATAAACGCAGACGTTTGGAATTGTTTGTCCTTGGACTTTTTTGATTGTCCAATTGCAAATTTTTTTTAACGACAAATCTTAATCTACTCCTAAACATGAAAACTGTTTATAAAATACCAAAGGGCCTTTGGCCTAGCGATAATGTGTTTACCCGTCATCCTTGGGGTCGGGTGTTCAAATCTCATTCTGAACATAGGTGGAAATCAGGAGTAGATTAAGATTTGTCGTTAAATTTTTTTTATGCAATTGGAGTTTCTATAAAGTCCGCTAAAATGGAAACGGGTCAAATTAATCAAAAGTCACTCATCGTGTTTCTAATTAATAAAACCTCCTAGATGGAAACGGGTCAAATAGTCAAATGGAAACGGGGTATGAGTAATAATGTTATGACTCCAAGATCCACTAATATCTATAAATATATAAAAAAAATTGAGTTCCAAGTTTAAAGTAGCATTTATTACATTGATATTAAATGTAGTGCTAAATTGTTTGGTAAATTCTATGTTAAATAATAATAGTAAATTAAATTAAATAATAACATCTATAATAGTAGTACATTCAATTAAATAATATAGTAAACTTAATTAAATAATATAACTAATAGTAAATTTAATTAAATAGTAACATCTATAATAGTAGTACATTCAATTAAATAATATAGTAAATTTAATTAAATAATAACATAAATAATAGTAGTAAAGTCAGTTAAAAAAATTAAAAAATAATATAAGAAATAAATAACCTAATATAAAATATAGTAAAAAATTAAAATTGAGTTCCAAGTTTGTAAATTCTAGGTTAAATAATAAAAGTAAATTTAGTTAATTAATAACCTAAATAATAGTAATAAATTCAATTAAAAAATTAAAAAATAATATTAGTAATAACATAATAAAAAATTTTAAAAAAAGTCTTGAAATATTATAAGTAAAAAATATAGTAAAATTGAGTTTCATGGTTAATGTAGCATTTAGTTACAATCATTAAATATAAATAATACATAATGTAATAAAGAAATATATTAAGAACTAATAACTCCATCTAATTGGCATATCAAAAGTCTTGAAATAATATAAGAAATAATGTAATAATAAATATAATAAAAACTAATAACTCCATCAAACTGTCATATCAAGAGTCTTGAAATTATATAAGAAATAATTTAATAAAAAAGTATGGTAAAAAGTAATAACTCCATCAAATTGTCAAATCAAAAGTCTTGAAATAATATAAGAAATAAGGTGATAAAAAAATATAATAAAAAACTAATAACTCCATCAAATTGTCATATAAAAAATTATTCAAATAATATAACAAATAATGCAATAAAAATATAGTAAACATGAGCTTCATGGTTGATGTAGCATTTATTACAATTATTAAATGTGTATAATAAATAATGTAATAAACATATGTCATATCAAATGTATTAAAATAATATAAGAAATAATGTAATAAAAAAATATAATAAAAAACGGGCATACCAATATGACATAAGATAACATGACATAAAGTTCTAATTAAGTATAATATTTAAAATAAATAAATGAAAGAAGTTAAAACAATTTTATGTTACTTTCTTCTTCCCATATAAACATATGTATCCAAAATGAAAGTGACAATTTCCATAACAATTTACTTAGTGTTTTCTCTTCAATATAAACAACAAATAGCTTTCTAACAACATGGATCGAGCTTTGTGTTTAGTGTGATATAATTCGATATTCAACTTATAATTCTAATGTATAACTAGAACAACCATTCTTTTTATTTTGTATATCAAAGCAAGAATATCAAGACCTTCCCATCTCTCTCTAATATGCTACCCAACTCGATTATTGAGTTTGTGCATTTACCATTAAAAAAAGGTAAAAAAAAAACTTATTTCTTTTTGTATTTTGTTTGTGTATTTTCATGGATGAAAAACATCAATTTTTTTATAGCGGATAACTATAATTCTTTCTAAGTTTGGCTTAAAAAAGTACAATTATCAAGTCTCTTTATACAATAATCTATTATGTTAATTATCACATATTTTGATTCATTTTGATAATTTTAATTAGATATGTTTCTTTTGTTTATACTACTATATAGTTAAGCGTACAAAAATTAAATACACATTTTAATTGTTAAAATATGTAAAGCTTATTAAAAAGTCATAAATACTATAATGAAAAAAATTATAAAAATATATAGTAGTAAATTTAATTAAATAATAACATACATAATAATAGTAATATAATTAAATATAAGTCTTTTCATTTAACTAGGCGTTACATATTATAAACTATAAATAGCACACTATCATGATGCAAATGACGTTGTGCTTTAAATGTTTTATATTATTACCCCAACATAACATCCACATAAAAAACGATTGTGATGATAGCGCCCAGATTGGAGGAAATTATTGTTAATCCTTGATTTTATAACACACGAGAGAGTTCTTGTTGTTTTTGTTTTAGATAAATATTTTTTTAGTAATTTTATTAGAGACACGCGTGTTTTTGTATGTATATCTATTTTTTCTTATGTACTTTTGGAGAGAAAAAAATGTACAGTTAAAAATCTTACATCATGTTTGCATTAACCACATTAGTTGACGATATATCGTCGTTGATTTATAATTTCGCTTATAAAGACAAACCATGGAATTATTCATAGTATCACTTATATGTTATGAATAACATGTTTTGTGTTGCGCTAATAAAAACGATAATAATTTAGTTACTTTGCATTTTCCTACAACACACTTTGCTTATTGAGTAGAGTGTTTGCAATCAACGCTAAACATGTTATAGCGATCTTGCTTATAGTACTTTTTGAATTCTATGTTAACAAAACTTAACATAATCAATTTACCATTTCAATTCAATATTAGACATTTTCATCCGGTTTTAGGGGTTCAGAGGTTGAATGGTGATAAATAGGAAGAATTACAAATAAATATAAATATTTAAACCCAATCTACAATAAATATCCGAATTAAAGGAAGAATTATTGTAGTATCGTTTCACTTCATATACAACTTAATATATGTGTTTCACTTCATATATAATAAATAAATATCACAATCTACAATAAACATGTACCTTTTGTTGTATTGGAAGAAGTAGATGTAGCATTTAATTAAAAACAAGTTCGAAATGAAAATTGAGTTTTTGTCTATGATCACGAATAAATGTAATAACCATACATAAAAATTAATCAAACCTGAATTAAATAAGACAAAGAGTTTAACATAAATAATAGTAGCAAATTCAATTAAATAATAGTTTTTTTTCATGTAACTAGAAGTTACATATTATAAACTGTAAATAGCACACTATCAAGATGCAAATAACGTTGAGTTTTCAAATGATTTTAGCTTATTACCCCAACATAACATCCACATAAAAAAGAGTGCGATGATAACGATTTTGTTAGTATTTTTATTAGAGAGATACATGTTTTTGTGTATTTTTACGGATTTCAATTTTTTATTACGTACTTTTAACGAGAAAATGTACAATTAGAAGTCTGGCATAATGTTTACATTAACCAACATTAGTTGAAAATATATTGTTGTTGATTCCTAGCTTTGCTTATAAAAAACAAAACATGAAGTTTTTTCATAGTATCACTTATATGTTATGAATAATATGTTTTGTGTTGCGCTATTTAAAAAATGATAATGGTTTTGTTCTTTGCATTTTCCTCCAACAAACTTTCCTTATTTAGAAGAGCACTCGCAATCAACCTGTACATGTTAGCGGTCTTACTTTTAGTACTTTGCCCGTTACACCAGTACAATGCATATGATTTACCTTCAAATAACGTTTTACCATGAACAAAGCCCGTGCATCGCACGGGTCATGCTGTCTTGTTGTTTTCAAAAGAATAAGTTTTGCACACCCCTATTTAAGGAGCAAGTATACTAAAATCTTTACTAAACATAGAGAATTATTTTGGAGATAAAGTTAAACCAAAGTGAAAATGGTTTAAATTTGCAACTGCAAATGATTTCCAAATAGTTTAACTTGAGCAGTCTGAATTTGAATAAATGCGTTAAAATATGGTGTGAGTTGAAATACACAAATGAGATACTGCCATAAATGAGTTCATATTACTCATTGAACTGTAATTTATAAAATGAATATATTATATTTATATTTAATAATACCACGTATCCAAATAGTACATCTTCATAGGTTTCGTACGGGCCAATAGTAACGTCCTGCAGGAACAAATATAGTTTGTTATGTTTGTGGTCAAGCCAAACATATTCAACGCAAACAAATTTGCATTTATACCACAAATGTGGATTCCCGAATCGGGCCAAATGGTATGAACCTGTCATGTAATGGAATGTCATAATTATACAAGGAATTTAGTTTATAGAAACTTGAATATGGTGCTAAATCCAAAGAACTTTTCTTAAAGTGTATTTGGTTAAAATTTAGCATAAATAATTCATAAACAAAACTAATAACTTTTATTATTATAAAATACCAAAATCCAACAAAATCAATCACAACATCCATAACAAAAATTATGCATAACATCATCATCATAAACTAACTTACTTTCTTTGCTCTCTCAAACTTTAGGGTAAGACTCTCGTTGCTAGACTGACGCAACTCCGGTCTGAAACAAGATTAACAGGAAATGAAATGTCAACAATTGCTCTCAACTCTGCACAAACTTTAACGGGTTCATCAACTGGGGTCTTCAAAAAAGTTACTAATCATATCCTGGTTAAGTGGTCCCTGTTATCCAAAACAACTAAGGCTTGTTGGGTCAGAATATAATAGAACGCGGGGCCAACTTTATTGATCACAATCTTGAAGTTGTCGAACAGTTGTCAACCATAAACGACAAGCCAACATTTATACATAACGGGTTCAACGAGTCAACAGATTCAATTAAACTTTCGTTTATGATTTCTGAATAAGAATGTCCTTTCTTCGTCAACACTCGAGTTTAAATTTAGAGAAAAGAGAAAAGACCTAAAATAAATAAATGTTTAAGAAAAGAAACGAAATTAAAAATTTTCTTTTGCCAAAATTATATATAGCTAAAACAAAAAATTGTAATCACCCAATAAATGAAAATAGTATTAAATAATACTAATTTTTCCTTATAATTCAAAGAAACTGCCAATTATAAAACTCTTCTTTTGCACCAAAATAAAAAGTAATAAAGGAAACTTGTGATGGCTAAATAATGAAGTGCAATAATATAATGAAGTTCAATCATCAAAGTAGATTGTATCAAAAATGATCACGACGGATTATGTCAAATACGAAAGATGAAATTATGTACAATTAAATTATTCATTTGACCCTCATTTAAATTTTATCATTTACACGAATTCAATCAATAACATCTTAAATGATCCCTTGTGAAAAAAAGGATGTCTTATACATGTTTAGTTAATCTCTCAGAAGGATCATACCTTAAAAGCCTTGTAACAGGTGTATTAAAACCACCTGCAGAATGGTCCACATCCTGCATGATCAAGTTCTGCATTAACAAAACAAAAAAAATCAGCAAAAAAAAGTTCAAAAAATATAAAATTAAATTAAAGGAATTTGTTTTTATCAAGGTGGACCTGAAGCCGATGTAGTTTCATAATTGCGTTAATATTTTCTCTCGAGGTAGCACCCTCAGGGTAGTCAATGTCATCTACATTACAATACTGCAAAATCTAAGCCCGTGAATGACTCTGTGAAGAAGAAACCAAGGATTTTGGGATCAGACGCGGGGTACTTAAACACAATTGATGAATTTAAGAAGGTTTCAGTCGAAACGTAAGGTTGCCACTTCAAAACTCCTAGCTTTACCCAAATTTGAAGGCTGATTTGAGGGAGTTGATGTTGTAATTGGCGAGGTGCATTCTAAACGTTCGCTGCTAATTACCTTAGGAGACATTGACGCGTACAGGTCAAAAGTTAAGGTTGGGCCGTTCATATTGCACATACTATGAATGATGGGCCGTTTCTATTTACATCCAAAAGTATTGAGCCGGTTACAAGTATAATTAAATTCAGGGTAAGTGTTGTGTACATGTTTTGAAACGGAAGACTTGATTGGAAATTTAAAGCATTGGATTAACCGTTTTTTTCTAAATTGCATGACATTTGAAATCAATTTTAAGTGGCAGGATAAGGTGGAGAAATTTAAAAAAAGTAACTGCCGAGAGTATAAAATGTGGTCCTGACTCGGAATAATATATCAAGCTAACATTTTCTTTACACTCAAACTGAAATGCAACAAAATATAAAAGCAGGTACAATGTTAGTACAGTTTTTGGCAACAATAAATACCAAATTTGATTTTTGTTCCATTAAATATAGACTTTAACTTGATTCATTTTGTAGTAAAGGAATTCCGCATAGCACATGAAATTACGACATACCGATTTGTTGCTTCATAAACCGGACCATCACCCAAAAGTTTTCCTTGTTGCCATTGAAATATATATCAATTGTTTGCTTGCATACGTTACTAAGAATTATTGTGGATTTAAGTTGAGGCTGATCTTTGGGGATGTGTTGAATAAAACCGCCATCATATTGAAGGTTTCTTAAGAAATCCGTATTGATACAAAGCGAGAGCCGTGGCCGAATTGGGGGGATTTGGGTGGAGCACTAATGTAGCCCGGCTTACGGACCATTAAAGAAGATATGTATGTCTATAGTTAGGTTACGAATCTGTCACCAAAGTAGCTACTTGTTCAGTGGTAAGTTATCTCTTTGGGAACCAAGCCCACCCCGGTTCGAATCTCGGTAGCAACCATTTTTCAGTTACGCGGGTTTGGACATTTCCAAAAACGGAAGGGTTGAATTCAGACTTCCGCAATTAGAAATGTCTAATCTGCATTATAAATTAGTATAGATATTCCGAATTCATTTAGTGTAAAGGAAAGAGGAAAAAATGAAACGCTCTAACATTAAATGGGTTATTTAATGCAGCGAATATTAAAACGAACGATAATGGTATAAGGTCGTTACGCATCAAAAGGATAACAAAAACCCAAATGGCCGAGTGGTAAGATAGTTGCTTGAACTCCATCACGTCTTGGGTTCGAAACTCGGCTGAAGCAGTTTTAAAATTTTGATTTTAAAGGGTGTTTGGACATTGCTAAAAATGAAAGTCTTGAAAATTCAGACATCCAGTTTTAGAAATGTCAAGCACTCATTTATAAGTAGTATAGATGTTTGGACATTGCTAAAAATGGATGTGTTGAAAATTCAGACATCCAATTTTAGAAATGTCAAGCACTCATTTATAAGTAGTATAGATAACACATAGAGCTCAATTTATAACCAAAATGCTTGAAGAAAAATGTGTAAATTTACAAATACAAAAACAATTAAAGCAAATCGATTATAAATTTTGTAGTGAGATATACACTCCACATACTTATGGAGCAGAAAAACCACCAAGAAAAAATTATAAAAAATATAATAAAACAAACCAAAAGAAATATTATCTTAATCCAGCAAGAGGAAGCCTTATTTAGATGAAAAGAGGCATGTTAGAAAATTTAAGCCAGAAAGAAATTACAAAAACAAACTTAGTTGTTTTGTATGTAATAGTTATGAACACTTAGCTAGAACATGTACTAAAACACAAAATAGTTATGAGAATAATAATATTCTAATTGAATGTGTAAATGAAGATTTGATACCAGTAGACGAATGTATTAGTGATAATGAGTCAATTTATGGTATTATCTCTGTAGAAGAAACGGTTGTTGAAAATGAATTTTCAAAAAAAAAAAAAAAGAATGCATTAGTGATGAAGAATATGAATTGATAAATACAGAAGATATTGAATGTTCTCATAATTGGGATAAAAAATCAGGATCTAATAATATTCCATGCTTTATTTGCAATATTTTTCCTCAAAGACAATTGCGTTCTAAGTTTAAAATATGTTTTAAGGAGGCATGCATAAAATGCTTAGAATCAAAAAATCTTATACAAAAAGGAGATGTTAAAGAACAACCTCTTTTTGTTAACCTAGAAAAACATGAATTAAAAATATTAAGAAAAAGAATAAAAGTTATAGTAGACACTCTAAAATTATTTCACAAAAAGTTTGGTGAATTTGAAATGAGAGACAAAGGAAAAAATATAATTCAAGAACATAATTTAATGAATAACTTTGAATTTGAATTAGTAGATGAACTATGTAAAGTCATATGTAACCCAGAACATATTAGATCTTTAAAAGTTCAGTGCAAAATTAGACTTGGTACTTATGTGATAAAATTTTTAGCTTTAGTGGATATTCAAATTGTATTATTGATGAAAAACTACTACCTAAAGAGTATATAACCCAGACTACTGGAGCAAAACAGATGGATGGTGGTATACATACTTATACAAATATATTGAATTTGGCTGCTAAGATAAGTTTTGCCACAAATTGTGGGTATAGTAAAAAATACACCTTACCCCATAAAACATGGGTGAGACCATTAGAATTAAGAAGCATTGATTTTATCTTTGGTTTAAGTTTTTTGCTGAAAGATAGCGGAGTTTCTTTAATTTCTAAAGATTATCTTATGTTTTCAAAACCTAACCTAATAGCCCCTGCTTCAACTTCTCCTTTTCCTACTCTAATTGAGAGAGTTGGTAAGAGCTCAATAAACTCAAAAAAATGTGATTGTAAAGAAGAAAATGAGTGTCAATTAATAGAAGAAAATAACTTTTATGATGAAAGAGATTATGAGGTAGATTTAAAGGAAGATATGGAGTATGATTATGATTTTGTGAATATGGAGAAAGTTTATATTAACTTAATAACAGAACATGATATTAAAAACCTAATTTCAAAATTAGAAAAAATGGAAATAATAGGGGAAAACGTTTTAAAATATTGGGAAATGATAAAGTAATATGTGAACTTGAAATAAAAAACCCAGAGTACATAATTAGGACCAAAAATATAGAACCAACAAATGAGGATATTAATGACTTTAAAACTCATATCTCATAATTATTAAAATTAGGAGTAATTAGAAAATCAGATAGTCTTCATAGATCACCAGCATTCATAGTAAGAAAAGATTCAGAAATAGTTAGAGGAAAGAGCAGAATGGTAATTAATTACAAAAGATTAAATGAAAAAACTACTGATGATTCCTATAATATACCTAATAAAAATGTATTAATTAATAGGATCCAAAATTGCAAAATATTTAGAAAATTTGACCTTAAATAAGGGTTTTGGCAAATTAAAATGCACCCTGATAGTATAGAATGGACTGCTTTCACAAGTCCAGAAGGGCATTTTGAATGGTTGGTGATGCCTTTTGGATTAAAAAATGCTCCTAGTATATTTCAAAGAAAGATGGAGGATATAGTTTATAAACATAAAAATTTTGTAACACTATATATTAGTTTTTAGCAAAAATAGACAAGAACATAGACATATTATATTTTCAGAATTTATTAGACATGGTTTAATAATAAGTAAAAATAAAATGAATCTTTTTAAAACATATATTGATTTTCTAGGGGTTAACATAGGGGAAGGAAAAATAAAACTTCAACCTCATATAGCTCAAAAAGCATTATATTTTCCTGACAAATTAGAAGATCTAAACTCACTACAAACATTTTTAGGATTAATAAACTATGCAGGTCCTCTATATTCGGAGACATCTGCCACACGGCAGAAATACTTTAATCAAGAAGACATAAAACTAGTCCATACATTAAAAGTTAAAGATCTTCCATAATTAGCTCTTCCTCTGGATACATATTATTTAAATTATAGAAACAGATGGATGTAGCCAGGGATGGGGAGAAATACTTTGTTGCAAACCAAATAAATTCAGTGATAAGAGTTCAGAAATAATTTGTAGGTGTAATAGTGGAAAATATAAAGAAAAGGACAATATTAGTAGTATTGATGCAGAATTGCTTCCAATAAGTTATGTTTTAGATAGTTTTGAATTATTTATTTTTTCAAAGGAAGAAATAACTCTTAGAACAGATTGCGAAGCTATTGTTTTATTTTATAATAAGATGACTTGAGATAGCAAGAGGAGTAGTAGAAGAAGATGGTTAAAATTTTTAAATAGGATATATAACACAGGTTTAATAGTCAATATAGAACATATTACAGGAAGAGATAATAAAGTAGCAGATATTTTAAGTAGATTATTAGAAAATAAAAATGTTTAATATAATGACTCTACTTTTAAAGAAACAAATAAACACCGACGTGGAAGATATAAATGAAGAAGTATATATCGCAGAAAGAGATTTAGCTCATATAAAAGAAAGAATAAAAAATAGTCAACATGAACATAAGCCAACTATGACTAGAGTAAAAATGTTTTTTTTAGAAAATAGGCTTGAAAAAAGAATGATAGAAAAAAGAATTATCGAAGAAAAAGTAATAATATTAACATTATAAGAGTATAATTTATCTTTCATTATGTCGCACACATCTACACAAAAAGAGATAGAAGAAGATATTACTATCATTCATGATAAAGAAAATAAAAATGTCTAATCATGTTTTTTCCACAGATGTCTAGACCAAACCCAAGAGGTCCTTCTCCAAGGAGTATGAGGCCAGAAAGAATTCCACCAGGAAAATCTTTTGTTGCAAGGCCTATCCAGAATTCACCCAGATATTATCAAAAAAATATTAGATTTGGTAATCAGAATTTACAAGTTTTTCCAAATAGTAACATTTCATTTAAAGCTTTACCCCATATTTCACTTAATAAAGAAGAAAAATGTATTTTAGATAATTTATGGATTTCCTATGGCCGAGAGCCTAAAGATAGAAAATATTTTATTGCATGTCAAAATGCTTTATCAGAAAATTTTAACCAGAATCGTAATCTTTTTAAATTTTATGTTGTTTTAAGAGGTAAAAAGACAGGTTTTTTCCATACTTGGATAGAAGTAATAGAAGTTATTCAAGGTTATCCAGATCCTTTATATAAAGGTTTTAACGACTACCAACAAGCTTTAACTATAGCAAGAATGCGTTTAGGAATGAACTTTTATATCTCAGAATCCCTTAAGCATTACACAGAGCCTCCACCTACTTATTCAGTTAATAAAGATACAAATCAAATTCTTTTTTGTGACCATTGTGAAAGTATGAAAAATAATTATAGATGTATTAATGAAGAAATTTATAAACTAAGGGAAGAAAACAAAAATTTAGTTAATAAGATCAACAGTTTACAAAAGAATAGATCAGAATTTGTAAATCTTTCAAGCGGTTCCCTCTTCTGACCCTATACAGAAGAGTAGGAAGGGTACTCACTCCCCAATGAGTGGGCAAGAAGGTACTAGTAAACATTATAATTTGCTAGCTAGTGTAGTGTTTCCAGCCACTGGTAAAGACTTTTCAAGTCCGCATATAGCTATGGGATTGCTAAAATCCCACGAGACACAGAGGACTCTTGATTCCTCTACTAAAAAGAATAAAAACATATAAATTTGGGATACTTTGGGAGAACTAGGAGAGCATAAGGATTTCTTAGTAAAATACAGTCCTACTCCAAGTTCAGAATATCCCTCCTTTAATTTACTCCCTGATAGCCCAAATGTTCAAGATGCACAAGAACTAGAAAACACTGAACAACTTTTAGATCCGATTCTAGAAAATTCACAAGAATTAAAAAATTATTATGAAGCTTCTTCCTCAAAAAAGAGATCAAAAAAGAAAAAATATAGTGAAAGAATCCTTCATGAAACGGTAAATAAGACGGTTAAATAGATTCTCAATACCATGCTACCAGAATTAATGGAAATTTCTCAAAAACCTACTATTGAAGATAAATTAATTACTAACAACGAAAACCCTCTTAATTTGTCTGATAATGAGACTAATGATCCTATGTCCAATGAAGAAAATACAAGCGATTATAAAGAGGATTTTGATCTGAATGAAGAGAACTACGCAGATAACGATGATACTTACTCATTTGATACCATAGCCAGACATAATTTGGACACCTAGTGAGTCTAAGCAAAAGATGCCAATACAGTTAGTGTGATTAGACAAGAGATGCTCATACAGTGCTTCCACTACAAATACATTATGGCTCTAGACAAGATTTAACTACACTATGTTGAAGATAAAGATTCTCCTCCACATCAAATCCAATAATTCAGAAAAAATAGAAGAATAAAGACAACAGTGCTCCACTGTTACAACTCGACATTTTGGGTATGTTACTATTTTTCATTTCTTACTTTCTACATTTAGAAAGTTTCTATTGTTAGAAACTTTCTCGTTTCGTAACATTTTTAATTTTAGAAAGTTTCTATTTTTAGAAACTTTCTTCGTTTCCTATTATTTCTAATTATAGAAAGTTTCTATTTTTAGAAACTTTCCTCATTTCATATCCTTTCTATATTTAGGAAGTTTCTATGTTTAGAAACTTTCCTCATTTAGTTTCATTTCTACTTTTGACATCCAAACACATGACTAATTCACCGAACATTTAACATTTTCACCATACATTAGTGTTTGACTATTTTAGTCAACACAATATCTTATATTACTTGTGGTGACATTTTTACTCCAAAACATTTCTAATAATGATATTTAAGTAATATTTAATCAATAAATCAAAATAATTAACGAAATGTGACTCGTAACGAATTTTATTCCAAACCGACACATCAATTGTTGTCCCGACCACTATCTGGCCGAACCTAGTCCTCCTCCGCCTCTAAATTTCGTCCAAACCACACCAAGGTGGTGTGGTTATCATCTCATTTGAATCTTGAAGTGTTATCTCTATCCCTCTTTCAATTTTGTCTATATCTTAATTCAAAAGAAACCTATTCCTTCTATAACTCTACCATCTAAACCCTAAATCCCTCCTTATAAATACCACACTTAAACTCTTCTTTTCCTTCTTGTTGAATTCGTCCCAAACAACCCCACAAGTCCTGAATTGATTCAGCCCCAAACCGATCCCGAACCCTAGTTCGTCCGAGCATAAGCAAATCCGCAACCTCCTTCGATTTTTGCTCGTTTTCTTCTTGATCTCGATCCCAAGGTATGATACCAAACTCTTGTACTTGTTTTCCAAATTGTTTCAGTCCCTAGTTTGAACCCGATACCTAGGCCAAAGGCCAAGAGGTATCGGCACTTGCTTGATCTTTATGCCCGACGTGCATGCAAGCATGCATGTCAACGGGTTTTGTTTGATTTGTTCGTTTGATTCGTCTATTGCATCAATTGTTTGTTTGTTGTGTTAGTCTTCCTTAAACCCTAGACTTTTGACCTCCAAAACCCTAGATCTAGAAGTATTACTTATGCCTAACCTTAGATCTAGACTTGTATGACCAAAACACCGAAATCTAGCTAAATCTAGCCATTAGACTCGAACCTAGGCCAGATTTAGCACCAAACCCGAATGGTTTTGGCCTTCAGACAACCCTAGCCGAAACCTAACCCTAAAAACCGAAACCCTAGATCTAGTTGACTTTTGTTGACTTTCGTTGACTATTTTGACCATTGTTGGCCTCTAGATTGACTAATTTTGACCCACAAGTCAAACTGGGTCAAGGGCGGATCTTGACCCAAAAACGTGACCCAAACCCGAATGTTTAATCGGGCCAAGGCCCGTACTTGGCCCATTCGATCTATCCAAACCCATCGGGCCCAAGCTTTAGGTGGCCCATTAGTATGCAAGCGCATTTGAACCAAAGCCCAAACCTTTGGCCCATTACTTACCCAAACCGAACCCAATTGGGCCCAAGCCCAATCCATGGCCCAACCTAATTGGACCTAAGCCCAATATGAGGCCCAAGTGGCCCACCTAGTGGCCCATTAAGCCCATCTAGGCCCATCAAGCCCATTAGGCCCAATAAGCCCATTTAGGCCCATTAAGCCTAACTCAAGCCCATTTCATTTCATTTCATTTCATTTCGAAGTCTATTTCATTTCATTTCGACCTATTAAGGTCCAATAACCCAAATTCATTCGAGGTCACAAAGCATAAAATATAACATTTATTTCATATCATATATCATATATCATTATTATTAGAGCGCCTGTGTTAGCTTAGTCTAATTAGAAACGTTATTGTATTAAGCGCTAGGAGTCTTTGAAGAGATTCTTTGAGGTTTATCGAGAGCTAAGCTTTGCCCAGGTGAATCCACAGACCTCTTTACTACTTTTACTGTTTTATAAACTTTGGGGTGGAAAACATAAACACAAATGCTACTGTTTTATTATGACTGTACAACATCTATACATTTTCATTATCGCGTTGGCATGACAAACAATTATTATAACGGACTAAGGTTGCCAGCAATCATTAACTAGTGGATCTAGACCATGGATATGCAGATAGTACTATTGGCTGACACTCATCCTCCCAACATTATTTGATCACTACTTGGTATATCTAAGACATCTTTCGGGAGTGTATATCCATAAAAGAACGATAACATACTGGAGTTGAGGTGTTGATTGTGGACTTAGGGGTTGGTATATTAGCCCAAAAGCCTTGCAAACTGTTGGGGATAACAGTCATGCGATGTAAAACATAACAACTTGTTCAACACATTTTCATAAACAAAACAAGTAATTGTAGATCTTCTACAATTACACTTTACCTTTACATCTATTTCTCATATCATATGAGTGTTGAACCTTATGTATTTTCAGTCATAAACTTATTTTTATAACAAACATCTTGGGTAGCAAACACTTTACTTTTACATCTATTTCTCATATCGTATGAGTGTTGAACCTTATATATTTTCAGTCATAAACTTATTTTCATAACAAACATCCTGGGTAGCAAACACTTTACTTTTACAATAAACATTAACCTTGTGGATTCACTCAACATTATTTGTTGACCCTTTTATATTTATGTTTTCTAGGTAATTAGATGCACAGTGAGACTGGAGGATATGAGCAGTGGATTTGTCGTGAGCCATGAATGAACATTTAAGCTTACGAATAACCACTTCATTTTTAAAACTTAACATTTTTAGTAACTACTATTTTTGGAGACTTTCCATTTTTAGAAGGTAAATCATTTTCATTATGTTATTTACGTGGTTGTTTGTTTACTTAATATTTGCTATGTAAGCATGAACGTTACACCTCCGTTCTTCTGCAAAACATTTTAAATGAAGTAAAATTCATTTTTGGCGTGGTGTGACATAATGGTATCAGAGCTTAAGTTACAGTGAATTAGCAAGCCTAGTCTATAATTGCAATAGATTTTTGGGAAAAACAAAAACTTTTACAAAACAAAAATATTCATGGCACGCTAAGTCTCATATCCCGAAGTTTCATCGTTCTTAGATTAGAACATTGCCTTAGTTAGTATTGCCTTAGAGTAATATTTAGCATATCGTCTGAGTGCCCAATTTTATGTTCTATCAGTAATGCGACTTATTTATCAGAATGTAATTATCGAGTGTTATCGATATTTTCGTCCGACTCCAAATATGACAGTGATCAGAATACTGGTACGCCTAGAAGTATTCCTCCATCTCCATTTGTTCCATGGCTTTGACGACCAAGAAGACGTCATATCCCCATTATCCCAAATGGTCCTCTGACGCCAGCTATTGGCCAACGTCCAATTTTGTTTTGTATGTTTGAGGGCGGTATTTTATTTGTGTCTACGCATGTGAAGCCGCGTCGTAATTTAGTTCCAAGAACCTATCGACGACAAGAACCAGAACCAGAACCAGTATCAGAATCATAACTAGAAGAAGATTCAGAGCCTGAAGAAGACTCTGAAGTAGAAGATGAAGTAGTAGAAGACGACGAGTCGTCGCCGCGCGTCTAATTCGACTTTTCATTATACAAATATTTCATGTTCTTAACTATTTTAAAAAATAGTTTTAATTAGTTTTTTTTTTTTTTTGATTGGCTGGATGTGTCATTCTTTTCAAAACTTAACCACTAGGAAACATTTTTAATGAAAGTCTTATTTTAGTATTTAAAATAATAAGTAATTTCCTTATTTAGCGACTACTACTACTACTCCTCCTACTACTGCTGCTACTACTGCTGCTGCTGCTGCTGCTGCTTCTCCTGCTCCTGCTCCTGCTCCTGCTACTACTACTACTACTACTACTACTACTACTACTACTACCACTACCACTACCACTACCACTACCACTACCACTACCACTACCACTACCACTACGACTACGACTACGACTATCACTACTCCTACTACTGCTACTCCTGCTCCTGCTACTGCTACTGCTACTGCTACTGCTACTGCTACTGCTACTGCTACTGCTACTGCTACTGCTACTGCTACTGCTACTGCTACTGCTACTGCTACTGCTACTGCTACTGCTACTGCTACTGCTACTGCTACTGCTACTGCTACTGCTACTGCTACTGCTACTGCTACTGCTACTGCTACTGCTACTGCTACTGCTACTGCTACTGCTACTGCTACTGCTACTGCTACTGCTACTGCTGCTACTGCTGCTGCTGCTACTGCTACTGCTACTACTGCTACTACTGCTACTACTGCTACTACTGCTACTACTGCTACTGCTACTGCTACTACTGCTGCTGCTGCTGCTGCTGCTGCTGCTGCTGCTGCTGCTGCTGCTGCTGCTGCTGCTGCTGCTCCGCTCCCACCGCTACCACCGCTGCTCCGCTCCCACCGCTACCACCGCTACCACCGCTGCTCCGCTCCCACCGCTACCACCGCTACCACCGCGGCCGCCGCGGCCGCCGCCGCCGCCGCCGCCGCGGCCGCCGCCGCCGCCGCCGTCGCCGCCGCCCCCGCCACCGCCCCCGCCATCGCCCCCGCCGCCGCCGCCACGGCCCCCGCCGCCGCCGCCGCCGCCACGGCCACCACCACCACCACCACCACCACCACCACCACCACCACCACCACTACCACCACTACTACCACTACTACTACTACTACTACTACGACTACGACCACTACTACCACTACTACTACCACTACTACCACTACTACCACTACTACCACTACTACCACTACCACGACTACCACTACCACTACCACTACCACTACCACGACCACCACCACCACCACCACCACCTACTACTACACACGTCACTGCCACTCATCCTACGACTTTTGAAGATGATGTGAATCTAGCAAGAAGACTGATAGATGATGGTTTTGGAAGTGGATCATTTAAAGATCAATTGGTTGTGTCTAGCAAATCATCTGAACCCTCTAGCAACGACAATGGGAAGCGTTACTACAACAATCAGCAAACTACAAAGGGAACAAGTATCAGAAAATCCAGAGCTATGGTGCATCCAACCAGAAGAACAACGATCAGTCGAACCCCTGATGAAAAACCGTGTGCTAGAAGTAATCCCAAGTGTAACAAGTGCAATTGTCATCATGATGGTCGACGTAAGAAGTGCTATAGATGTGACTATTGGGGACACAATTTCTGAAAGTGTACGTCTAATACTCCTCCCAAAATTCGACTGATCGTTGTTGTTGTGGTGACTCAAAACACTATCGTAACCGTTTCCCGAAGCTCAAGAACAACAACAACAACGATAATCGTAACAATAACTGCAATGCCAACAACAACAATGATCGTCAGAATATTCATGGTCGAGCGTTTGTCATTGGTGCTTGAGAAGCTCGCGAAGATCCCAATACTGTTACCGGTACGTTTATTATCAACAATTACTTTGCTTCTATTTTATTCGATTCGAGAGCCGATTTGAGTTTTGTATCGACCAACTTTAAAAGATTCTTAGATATCGAATCATCGCCTATAGCGGCCAGTAATGAGATTGAATTAGCAGATGGCAAGTCATTATGTCTAGTGAGATTTTCTTAAGAGTTGTAAGCTTAATCTAGACAATCATATATTCGAGATTGACCTTGTGCCAGTAGAGCTAGGTAGTTTTGATATCGTCATAGGGATTACTTGGTTATCTAAAAACCATACTGATATATTATGCCACAACAAACAAATTCGAATCCCTTTAACAAAAACATAAACATTAATAATTCAAGGTGAACGAAGAAACAAAAATATCTTCGTAAAGGATGCCAAGCCTTTCTTGCTCATGTCGTTGACAAAGCAGTCCAATGATCGTAAGATTGAGGACATTCCTATCGTTCGTGACTTTCCTATTGTTTTCCCTGGCGAATTGCCTAGACTACCACTTCAGAGACAAGTTGAATTTCATATCGTTTTGATTCCAAAAATTCACTCCTATCGCACGTTCTCCTTATCATCTGGCACCGTCTGAAATGCAAGAACTTTCTTCTCTGTTACAAGAACTTCTTGATCTTGGTTTCATTCGACCGAGTTTCTCATCCTGGGAACTCCGGTCCCTTTTCGTTAAAAAGAAAGATGGTTCAATGAGGATGTGCATTGACTATCGAGAATTGAATAAAGTAACCATTAAAAATCGTTATCCTTTTCCCCGTATTGATGATCTATTCGACCTACTCCAAGGATGGAGTTTCTACTTCAAGATCGATCTCCGTTCAGGCTATCACCAATTGAAGGTTCGTGATGCAGATATACCCAAGACAACATTCAGAACTCGCTATGGTCATTACGAATTCTTGGTAATGCCATTTGGTTTAACCAATGCGCCTGCTGTATTTATGGATCTCTAGAATAGAGTGTGTAAGCAATATCTTGACAAATTCGTCATCGTCTTCATAGATGATATTCTCATCTATTAGCGAACAAGAGAAGAACATGAAGAGCACTTAAGAATCATTCTTGAGTTGTTGGAGAAAGAGAAGCCATATGCCAAGTTGTCCAGGTCTGAAATTCTAGTTGCGTGAAGTACAATTTCTAGGGCATGTCATCAACGAGGTAGGAATCCACGTTGATCCTGCAAAGATCGAGGCAATTAAAAATTGGGAAGCTCCAAAGACCCCAACAGAAATTAGACAATTTCTTGGTCTTGCTGGCTATTATAGAAGATTCATCGAGAATTTCGCAAAGATAGCTACAAATTTAACGGTGTTGACACAAAAAGATGAGAAGTTGTCTGGGGCGAAAAACAAGAATCGGCCTTCCAAACCCTACAATCCATAATATTTTCCGGGCAAATTCTATCTCTTCCCGAAGGAATCGACAATTTCGTAGTTGCTGTGATGCTTCGCACCAAGGGCTAGGCTGTGTATTGATGACAAGGTGATCGCCTACGCTCCTCTACAACTGAAGATTCACGAGAAGAACTACACCACGCATGATCTTGAGTTAGTTGCCGTGGTGTTCGCTTTGAAGATTTAGAGACATTACCTCTACGGTACCAAGTGCATGATATTCACCGACCACAAGACTCTGCAACACATATTCAATCAGAAAGAGCTCAACATGAGACAGCGCAGATGGGTAGAGTTGATGAATGATTACGACTGCGAGATAAAATATCATTCTGGTAAAGCTAACGTCTTAGCTGATGCCTTAAGTCGGAAAGAGCAACCCAAACCTCTTCGTGTTCGAGCCCTGCCAATTTCCATTCTTTCTAATCTATCCTCCCAAATTCATAAATTCCAAACTGAAGCCTTGAAGATTGAAAACAGGAAGAGGAAAGTCGTACGTGTTTTGGAGAAGCAACTAGAAGCAAAGGTGGATGGAACCCTATACTTTATGAATCGTATATGGGTCCCTAATCATGGAAGTGTTCGCGACGTCATCCTAAATAAAGCTCACAAGTCCAACTATTCGATTTCATCCCGGTGCTGACAAGATGTGCAAAGATGTAAAAGAACTTTATTTGTGGCCTAATATGAAGAAAGAGATTGTAGTGTACGTCAGTAAATGTCTAACGTGTTCGAAGATGAAAGATGAAAATCAGAAAACCGTCTAGTCTTCTACAACAACTAGAGATCCCTGAATGGAAATAGGAACAAATCTCAATGGATCTCATAACCAAGTTACCTCAAACATCTGGTGGTCATGTTACAATTCGCGTAATTTTGGATCGTCTAACCAAATCAGCTCACATTATTGCGATCAAGGAAAATGATCAAATGGAGAATCCGACAAGAATATACCTGAAGGAAGTCGTCTCTCGGCATGGAGTGCCAATATGGATCATATCTAATTGCGTCATTCATTTCACTTCTTGTTTTTGTCAATCGTTGCAAAACTCTCTTTGTAACCATCTCGATATGAGTACTGCCTATCATCCACATCTATTTCTCGTTGTCTCTCCTGTTCGTTCTTTGTCTTAAATTTTGGGACGAAATTTCTTCAACCAGGGGAGAATGTGACAACTCGACATTTTGGGTATGTTACTATTTTTCATTTCTTACTTTCTATATTTTGAAAGTTTCTATTTTTAGAAACTTTCTCATTCCGTAACATTTCTAATTTTAGAAAGTTTCTATTTTTCGAAACTTTCCTCATTTCCTATTATTTCTAATTATAGAAAGTTTCTATTTTTAGAAACTTTTCTCATTTCATATCATTTCTATATTTAGGAAGTTTCTATGTTTAGAAACTTTCCTCATTTAGTTTCATTTTTACTTTTGGCATCCGAACACATGACTAGTTCACCGAACATTTAACATTTTCACCATACATCAGTGTTTGACTATTTTAGTCAACACAACATCTTATATTTCTTGTGGTGACATTTTTAATCCAAAACATTTCTAATAATGATATTTAAGTAATATTAATCAATAAATCAAAATAATTAACGAAATGTGACTCGTAACGAGTTTTATTCCAAACCGACACATCAATTGTTGTCCCGACCACTATGTGGCCGAACCTAGTCCCCCTCCTCCTCTAAATTTCGTCCAAACCACACCAAGGTGGTGTGGTTATCATCTCATTTGAATCTTGAAGTGTTATCTCTATCCCTCTTTCAATTTTATCTATATCTTGATTCAAAAGAAACCTAGTCCTTCTATAAATACCACACTTAAACTCTTCTTTTCCTTTTTGTTGAATTCATCCCAAACAACTCCACAGGTCCTGAATTGATTCAGCCCCAAACCGATCACGAACCCTAGTTCGTCCGAGCATAAGCAAATCCGCAACCTCCTTTGATTTTTGCTCGTTTTCTTCTTGATCTCGATCCCAAGGTATGATACCAAACTCTTATACTTGTTTTCCAAATTGTTTCAGTCCCTAGTTCGAAGCCGAGACCTAGGCCAAAGTCCAAAAGGTCTCGGCACTTGCTTGATCTTTATGCCCGACGTGCATGCAAGCATGCATGTCAACGGGTTTTGTTTGATTTGTTCGTTTGATTCGTCTATTGTATCAATTGTTTGTTCGTTGTGTTAATCTTTCTTAAACCCTAGACTTTTGACCTCCAAAACCCTAGATCTAGAAGTATTACTTATGCCTAACCTTAGATCAAGACTTGTATTACCAAAACACCGAAATCTAGCTAAATCTAGCCATTAGACTCGAACCTAGGCCAAATCTAGCACCAAACCCAAATGGTTTTGGCCTTCGGCCAACCTTAGATCGAAACCTAACCCTAAAAACCGAAACCCTAGATCTAGTTGACTTTTGTTGTCTTTCGTTGACTATTTTGACCATTGTTGGCATCTAGATTGACTAATTTTGACCCACAAGTCAAACCGGGTCAAGGTCGGATCTTGACCCAAAACCGTGACCCAAACCCGGATGTTTAATCGGACCAAGGCTCGTACTTGGCCCATTCGATCTATCCAAACCCATCGGGCCCAAACTTTAGGTGGCCCATTAGTATGCAAGCCCATTTGAACCAAAGCCCAAACCTTTGGCCCATTACTTACCTAAACCGAACCCACTTGGGCCCAAGCCCAATCCATGGCCCAACCTAATTAGACCTAAGCCCAATATAAGGCCCAAGTGGCCCACCTAGTGGCCCATTAAGCCCATCTAGTCCCATTTGTAGGGTTTCATTTTACTCGATCGACCCATAGGACCGACCGCCTAGCATGCTTGGTTCGAACCTTGCTGACCAAGAACATGAACTTGTTCTTGAGCGGTTAAACCAACTAGCTGATTTAATCCCTAAATGCGGAACTGGGATTAAACCCTAACGGATTGGGATGTTGGAAATCTAGATTAGATTAACAAGAAAGAAACCTTGTACAAAGAACTCGAACACACACATTGCTTGTGTTGTTCGTTCGACCATCAACCAAAGAACCCTAGTTCTTTGGCCGAATTCGTCCAAGAGGGGAGAGGGAAGAAAGATGTTTCCCAAAACATACCTTGTTGTATGCTTAAGATTAGTCCACTGATGATGAACAAATCGAGTGATCTTCTAGTTGATCCAAGCAATGAATTTGTTCTTCAAAACTTGAAGAACACGAAGAACACGAAGAACACCAAGACTTGGTGTCTTGTGTGTGTTCGGCCGAAATTGAGAGAGAGGGGGCAAGGAATTTCGTGAGGTGGTGCAAGGGAATGATTAGGTTTAAATGAAACCTTAAGCCTTATATTTATAATAGAATAAGTTTCATTTAAGTCCTTCTAGATTAATTAAGATTAGATCTTCAATTAAACTTTCCTTTTACACTTTCATCCCTTATAGTTTAACTAGTTTATTATTGTTGCAATTAACTATAAAATGTCTAGTATTAATACACTAATAATTTGGTACCCATATACACGGATTATATACTTGTATTTATACTTTTAATAATTAATTATATAATAACCTTTATATAATTTATACAACAATATTAACCAATTACTATATGATTTAATAGCTTTAAATCATATCATGGATAATCTACAATTAACGCATTGTATATTTACTCAACTAGTAAATGTACAAACACTTGTATTAATTAGTTAGTTAAACTAATCTAGTAATAAGTTAAACTTAACTTAATACTTTAACTGATTCATAATGACTATTATGAATCATTCCTCTTCGTAGTATCATTGCTTATCTTGCTCGTATTACATGCACTCACCGGTGTGACCCTTGAAGGATTTATATGCACAGATAAGTACACGTGTCACCGTGTCCAATGTTATAAGACACTAAAGGGTCACACCACTACACACCCAATAATGGACAACCAAATAAAGTAAGTTGTGTGGAATAATTAACTAGTTAAGTTAATTATTAAGAAGAGAATAAATAATAATAAGTTAATTATTATTGAGGATGGTTAAATATTAGGTTAAGTATTTAACGGACAGTTAATTAATAGTTAATTAATTAACTAGTAAAAGTCCAAGGGTTTAAAGTGTTAATAGGAAGTTTAATTATGAGATTAATCATACTTCAACTCCAAGGACTTAACTGTAACTTAAGTCATTATAAATAGAGGCTTAAGGTTAAGGTTTTAGGTTACACATTCACATTACACAAAAACCCTAATACTCCCTCTCTCCCTTCGGCCGATCGAACGAAAGAACCCCTTGGGGTTTCGGCTTTGGTGTTCGACCGAACACACACACACACAAGTCTTTGTGTGTTGCTTTGTTGGTAAAACGCGGTCTTGCAGCGTGTCCAGGTGGTGCAGTAGAGGTGGATCACTTCTTTAGCTATCTAAAGGTAATGTTCATCTTCTTCTCTTTTTCGTGATCTCATTGATTAGTAAAAAAAAAAATGGTAAAGGAGTGTACCATTGACACTGGCCGCATATTGTGACCGGACACCCGACCCAGCAACAGGTGCATTCCCCGGTAAATCACCTAACAATGATATCCACACCTCTGCTTGGGCTCGATATACGAGACCCAGCATTTTCAGCACAGAGGGGGACCCACGTTTCAACGGAGGCTGGTGGCCACAAGGGGGGTTTCATGGGGTTCGAACCCGGGACCTCCCACATAGGAGGCCCAAGTCTTACCAACCGCGCCCACCCTTGTGGTATTCAAGTTCCGCCATGTGAATACTACAAGGTTTTCCTTTAGTGGTATCAGAGCGATCTACTAATCTCAATGAGATTCGATAGTGTTTCTTTTCATCTAGAAAAGAACCCTAGAATTTTCGGCCAAGAACATTGTTCAAGTTTATGAACAATTGGTTTGAATAGGGTTCTAGATAAAAAGAAATTAGGCTTCTTTTTCCTTCTTGTTATTTCCGATTTTCGAAAAATATATGTATATTATATTTAAGTTTTTTTTATCTTAGAGAGAACCCTAGTAAATTTAATCCAAGAACATTGTTCAAGTTTATGAACAATTGGATTGAATAGGTTTCAAGATAAAAAGAATTAGTTTTCTTTTTTGTTTAGTAAAATAAAACCTAGTTTTTTTTAATCCAAGTATATTATTCAAAGATCTTGAATAATTGGAATAAAAAGGTTTTAAGACAAAATTAAGAAAAGGTTACGTTAGATTTTACGTTTATAAAATTTAACACTTTATTTGTTTATTATTGTAATTATTACCGAAATATATATATATATATATATATATATACTACGATAGTCGAACCCGCCTCAACCGAGTTTCGGTCGAAGCAAGGCTCGACCATCGAGTGGCCGTCAAATACTATCCCACCGAGTTTCGGTTAGGGGTAACTTCTTGGTCAAGAAACTTTTATTTTTGGTCCAAGATTTCCCAACGTTTTTGGGAAGTATGTGATCCTAAATAAGGGATAAAATCTACAAGTTTCTAATGTAAGATTTTATCATTAATAGTCAAATCTTTTAAATAATTTTTGACTAGTTTATTATTTTTGCTAATTAATTACAATAAAGTTTAATAAACAATTAAAAATAAACCTATTGATTTTAAACAGTTAGTTTAAAATCAAGATAATTATGAAATTAAGGAGGAAATAAAAAACCAGTTTATGGGTAATTTAATAATTATCTGTTTGGTTATTATTAATTATCAGTTTATTTATTTAATTAGAATGACATAACCCGAAAGGATTGATATTGTGTTTATCTTAATAATTTTCGGAATTTTATATTTTTCCGGAAATTTATATAAAGTTTTTTTTATGAAATATACAAAACACAAAACCAAGTCTTTGGGGTTATGACATAGCAATTTTTTGAAATTGCAAGTATTATTTTATTTTTCGCTTAATTATTATAACATAAAATAATAAGGTGGTGATTATAAACAGTTTGTTTAGAAAACCAAGATTTAATTATAAGATGGTAATTATAAACAGTTTGTTTAGAAAACCAAGGTATAGATTAATAAGGTGGTGATTATAAATAGTTTGTTTAGAAAACCAATTTTAAAATTAATAATGGTAAAGTAAACAGTTTGTTTATAAACCATGTTTTGTGAAACAAATTAAAAGGTGGAATTTATAAACAGTTAGTTTATAAAAACCAAGTAATCAAAAAAAACTGGCTAACTTTTCGAACAAAGGAAAATCTTTTTTAGAAAATCTTAGATCAGAGTGCAACCCATCTAATGGAACACCTCACTCGTTCAACGATATTCAAATTGTAAGGAGAAAGAACCTTAGATGTGGATTCAAATCATTGCGAGTGTTAGGGTGCGTAGGGTCTTGTGATAATCGGGAGTCCCGGCGCAAGGCATCGCACTGTCTTAGATGGTATGATTTATTTTGGTGATAATTGGGAGTCCCGGCCCAAAATGCACTAGAGGGATTAAAACATGTACAAGTTTGTTGTTCAACTTGATATCCCGAGGATCTAGGAATCGTTTCTAGTCTAGAGGCGATCGGTATGGCTATACCTACCAGAAATAGCGTGGCTCTAATGGGAAGTGCCCAAACCTTGCATTAGAGGGCGTGAAATATGGGTCCTAGTCTAACTATTGTTATTAAAAGGTAAAAATGTTAGAAGTCATTTATTTTAATTAATCTTAATAACCGTTTGTTTGTTTTTCTTATAGATGTCTGTACTGTCAGAAATTCCATTTTATTCACCGATCGAATCGCGAAAGTTCATCACTGGAAAATGGAAGCTTACTGGTCCAAACTACAAAGTTTGGAGGGTGCATTTTAGGAGTTACCTAAAAGCACATAATCTATTGTACGTGATAGACGAGGTGCCCAAGGGACAACCAGGGCAAGATGAATCACAAGTTATGTCGATTCTTATTCTTACTTCATTATCAGAGCTTACTGATAATCTACGTAAGAAACCATGCTATGAGTTTGTCCAGCATCTTGAGGAGACGTTTAAAGATAGTACTGAAGATAGCAAGCAGTTCATTTTGCAAGAAATCATTTCGTCAAAAATGACAGATGACCAACCACTGAGTGACCACCTTATAACAATAAGGAGGTTACTAGATTGTCTCACCCTAGTTACTGGCACATCAAACGAGCATGAACAAGTCTTGTTCTTGTTTGGATCTCTCACTCAGTACTATCAGGACAAGGTAGTACGTATGATCGGGAAATTTGATTTGAGTGTCGCAGGTCTACACGAGAATCTCTTGTGTATACGCGATGTTCAAAGGCTGGAGGAAGAATCTCTCCCCGAGATTCAGTAGGATGAGTTCTATGATTGGTTGAATGACTTTGCTGATTTGTGTTGCCCAACTTGTGGCAGCAAGGATATTTGATACCGGATGTGTTCAAAGGCGAGCACACGTCGGACGTGGGGCTGTTGGACGCTGACTTTGTCAGCGATTCAGGTATCTTTATGATTGATTGTCTCGTTACTTCTAGTGAATCATGGGTATTGGATACCGGATGTGGTCATCACATTTGCAATCATTTGCAGGGATTTAAGAAGAACAGGAGGCTGGGACGAGGGGATGTTGAACTACGAGTAGGCGAAGGTTCCAAGGTTGGAGCTGAAGCCGTAGGGACATATCTTCTCAAGTTTCCTTAAGGAAGAGTTTTGGAACTTAAAGATTGTTATTATGTTCCTAGACTTATTAAACTTATAGACAGTGGTTTTTATTATGAGTTTTATGGAAAAACAATTTCGTGTTTAAAAGATGACATTTTATATTTTAATGCAAATTCTCATAATGGTCTATACACGTTAAATCTAAATAACATTGAACGAGACGTTTATCATATAAGTAAAAGATCCAAGAGTAACTGGAATCAAACTTATCTTTGGCATTGTCGTTTAGGTCATATAAACGAGACTCGCATTAAGAAACTCCACGATGATGGAATTCTAGAGCCATTTGATTTGGAATCATATGCAATATGCGAAGCTTGTTTATCTGGCAAGATGACAAAAGACCCTTTCAATCATTACAATGAAAGGGCATGCGAGTTGTTAGGGATAATACACACAGATGTGTGTGGACCCTTTACTCCAGAAGGTAGAGGAGGATACCGCTACTTCATTACCTTTACTGACGACTTCAGTAGGTATGGTTATGTCTTTCTTATGAGACTAAAGTCTGAAAGCTTTGACAAGTTCAAAGAATATCAGAGGGAAGTAGAGAACCAACTAGGCAAGAAAATTAAGTCACTTCGGTCTGACCGAGGAGGCGAATATTTGAGCCAAGAGTTCGACGATCATTTGAAGGAATGTGGGATTGTTTCACAACTCACACCTCCGTATCAGAAAGGAGGAATCGCACCTTGTTAGACATGGTACGTTCAATGATGTGTCGCGCCCCACTACTATTATCATTTTGGGGACATGCACTCGAGACTGCAGCATTCACACTGAATAGGGTTCCGACCAATTCAGTAGAAAAGACTCCGTTCGAACACTGGGCGGGGAGAAAACCTAAGTTATCTTTTCTCAAGATTTGGGGTTGTGAAGCATACGTTAGACGTAACTTCACAGACAAACTAAACCCCAAGTCAGACAAGTGTATATTCGTTGGATATCCAAGGGAAACCTTAGGATACTATTTCTATCATCAAGAAGACAACAAAGTCTTTGTTGCTCGGAAAGGTGTCTTCTTGGAGGAGAAGTTTCTAGGAACTGAAACTCCAAGAAAAGAAATAGAGATTCAAGAAATTGAAGATAACGAAGATCCACCGACGACTTCAGTCGAACCAGTAGTTCAACAAAGAATTGTTGATTCCCAACCAGACCCACCGGCTGAGGAAGAAGAGACACGCAATCCGCGTAGGTCCAGTAGACCACGCCAAGAACCAGATAGGTATCTTGGATTCATGATCGATGAAGATGATGGAAGTCTACTAGAACCATTAACCTACAGCGAAGCTGCTGACGGCATAGAGTCTGAAAGATGGCTCGAGGCTATGCAAGCAGAGATGAAATCCATGTATGACAACCAAGTTTGGGTGTTATCAGACTTGCCACCACAGTCTCGTGTTGTTGGATGCAAGTGGGTTTTCAAGAAGAAAACCGACATGGATGGAAAGGTGCATACTTACAAAGCACGACTCGTCGCGAAGGGTTTCACGCAAACACATGGTGTTGATTATTCTGAAACCTACTCGCCAGTCGCCATGCTTAAGTCTATTAGAATTCTTATGGCCATATCAGCATATTACGACTATGAGATATGGCAGATGGATGTTAAAACCGCCTTCCTTAATGGGGAGTTGAATGAGGACGTATTCATGATACAACCGGATGGTTTTATTGATCCAAAGAATCCTAATAAAGTATGTAAATTGCTAAAATCCATTTATGGATAGAAGCAAGCATCTAGAAGTTGGAACTTACACTTTGACAAAAGAATCAAAGAATTTGGTTTTGTAAAGAGTGAGTTCGAGGCGTGTGTCTATACAAAATTCAGTGGGAGCGTAGTAATCTTCCTAGTCTTGTATGTTGATGACATACTACTCATAGGAAACGATATACCAGCATTACAAGGAGTAAAATCATGGTTAGGTAAATGTTTCCAGATGAAAGACTTGGGAGAAGCCGCATTTATACTAGGTATAAAGATCTATAGGGATAGATCTAGGCGGCTTATTGGACTTAGTCAAAATACATACATTGACAAAGTACTGAAGAGATTCAGTATGAGTGATTCCAAGAGAGGAATCATTCTGATGTCACATGGCATTACACTGAGCAAAGCTCAGAGTCCCACATCTAGCAAGGAAATAGCTAGGATGAGTTTGGTACCATATGCTTCGGCAATTGGATCAATCATGTATGCCATGTTATGTACTAGGCCCGATATTGCTTACTCCATAAGTCTCACGAGCAGATATCAAAAGAATCCTGGTGAACCCTATTGGATGGCTGTCAAGAACATTCTCAAATATTTGAGAAGGACGAAAGAAATGTTCTTGGTCTTTGGAGGTTCGATGGAAGAATTGCGTGTAACTGGTTACACAGATGCAAGCTTCCAAACCGACAGAGACGATTACAAATCCCAATCGGGATTTGTCTTCACACTAAACGGAGGAGCTATATCTTGGAAGAGTCAGAAACAAGATACGATAGCAGATTCGACTACAGAAGCTGAGTACATTGCCGCAAATGATGCTGGGAACGAATTCATGTGGCTTAAGAATTTTATCGAGGATCTTAGAGTTATTGCCAGTATCTCTAGACCCATCCAAATATTCTGTGATAACAGTGGGGCAATAGCGCAAGCTGTTGAACCAAGAGAGCATCAAAAGACCAGGCATGTACGCAGGAAATATCACCTCATACGCGAGTATGTTAGAGAGGGTGATATTATAATTAAGAAAATACCAACGGATGACAACTTCGCTGACCCGTTGACAAAACCACTAGTTGGACCAAAGCATGAGAAACATGTGCACGCTATAGGCATGCAGTACCTAAATATTGGTAGCTAGTATTTTTTATTAGATTCATAGACATGTTTGAAATCGATACATTATGTAATAACATTTCGTGGGATTGAAATAGAAAGTTTTACGTAATATTTTCACACTGTCTATTCTTAACATGTTTTAAACCTATCCTTGATACACAAAGTTTTGAGTATCTAAATTGTTTGTGGTTGCTTGAATTTAGTGGGAGCTAGATTCAAGAGTTAATACCATTATGAATATTTATCTATTTCATAGTTATTGAATAGAGAAACAAGGGTTGTTAAAATAAATATTCATAGATGTTTACAGAGTTTGCTAAACATTAGACGTGACCAAAAGATCGATACTACTTCATGGAGCCCAAGCATGAGTAATTTCGAGTAGATGTCCTCTGACCTGAGACATTTCGGTTTGAGACACGATGACTTCCGATCTTTAGCATTTATCTACCGTCACACCGTAAAAGGATGATCATAAGGAACTTGACTAAGACAGCGGAAGTCGTGGGCAAGATAACGCAAATGTCAAGATGGAATTTGCACCTTCTTTAACTAGAAGAGATATTTCATGGCCGCTCGACGATTAAGACTACTGAAATGCGTGGCCGCGCTCGGAGAATGATTAGATCATTTGGTAATCCGTTACTGCAGAAAGTCGAAATCAGAGTCGAGAAAATTCGAGTATATAGAACAAGATCCCTGCTCCATGTCTATTACTCAAATTAATAAATATCGTGATGCGAAAGGAAAATCTGTTAGTGTTATTCATTTTATGAATATTATCTCTGGATGTAAGAGTTCTTATGACCTGGTTATCCTAAATGTCTGGCTAGGGACCGCTTTAGGCCAACGATTATCAGAAAGTGTTTCTTAACTTGCACAAAAGGATCACACCACTACACACCCAATAATGGACAACCGAATAAAGTAAGTTGTGTGGAATAATTAACTAGTTAAGTTAATTATTAAAAAGAGAATAAATAATAATAAGTTAATTATTATTGAGGATGGTTAAATATTAGGTTAAGTATTTAACGGACAGTTAATTAATAGTTAATTAATTAACTAGTAAAAGTCCAAGGGTTTAAAGTGTTAAATAGGAAGTTTAATTATGAGATTAATCATAATTAAACTCCAAGGACTTAACTGTAACTTAAGTCATTATAAATAGAGGCTTAAGGTTAAGGTTTTAGGTTACACATTCACATTACACAAAAACCCTAATACTCCCTCTCTCCCTTCGGCCGATCGAACGAAAGAACCCCTTGGGGTTTCGGCTTTGGTGTTCGACCGAACACACACACACACACAAGTCTTTGTGTGTTACTTTGTTGGTACAACGCGGTCTTGCAGCGTGTCCAAGTGGTGCAGTAGAGGTGGATCACTTCATTAGCTATCTAAAGGTAATGTTCATCTTCTTCTCTTTTTCGTGATCTCATTGATTACTAGAGATCCAGTAATGTGGTATTCAAGTTCGGCCATGTGAATACTACAAGGTTTTCCTACAACCCTTAAGTGTTACGTAGGCATTGATGTATCATCATAGGTTGACTAACTGTGCACATAAATCCTTCAGACTCCCACTTGTGCAAGTTCGTAACCTTTGTCTTCATGATACGAGCTATAGTGGCCTTCTAGATGGGCATGTAGGTAACCAACCCCATAATAACAGCTTACGTAACCCAGGTATAGTTTATGAAAAACTCTTTAATAGCGTCTCCTAGTAAAGAACACTTTGTCTCTACTTCTTGGGCAAATATGTTAGGCTTATCCCTTGCAGCACGATATTTGTGACAACGAATATGAGCATGGTAGAAAATATCAACTCCTGTATTGGAAATCATTTTATGACTTCTTGATTTAAACTGCTGTGATAAATGACAAAGAATAAATCAGTTCGTTTGGGCACGGTCGTTCACTTGTCAGTTTCTCATCATCTCAAAGGACCTATAAATATCTCTCCTTAAAAGGAGGTGCAATTACCATCTTGTTATATTTTGATTTAAAGTACAACATCCTTTGTACCCAGTATCGCCTCGTATGACAAACATTTTTAAGAATTGTCTAAGACGAACCAAAGCACATTAGTCATTGTATCCTAAACCAAGTACCTCAGGCTTAAGGACAATCCTAGTGAACAATACTTTTGAACTTTTCAACCACGAAGTATTGTCACGGTGGTCGATCCAATATTCGTTGAGCCTCCAACAGAATATCACCGATATTTGGTTTACACAGAACTTGTGTAGCTATCTTCAAAGAACTTTCGAATCTACCACCAAATATCACGATGACGTTAAAGTCCCATCGAGGTTCCCACCAAGACGATTAGTCACGGATTTATACCTTTTTGAATAAATAGACCTTTATTCATGGATATTGTAAAACATACAAAGTCTGAATAACAATGATACTAACTCATGTATTATTCCTCACTGGACATAGATACTGAATTATTAATGGATCATTACTTATTCCTTTTGTTCGTGTTGATTACTTAATGATTCTTACAATTTTAATTGTAACTTTATCACTAAACCAATCATTTCTATTAAACTAAAGAAACAAGACGAGTATTTAGGAATAGTGTTTCTTTTGTGTTTGCTAGATATTGTTCATGCAACATTTAGAATATATTCTAGTCTTGCCTTTTATGTAATTCGGCAAACATAGGAGGATTGGAAATTAACTCCTTAGTTTCCCGAATTCATAAAATTATCCATGTAAGTAAAGCCTCTTTTAGTTACTTGATTTGTAAATATTCTTACTAGTTAAAGAAATTTCCTTAAATGATTACGTTATCCACTGAAGGGTTAACAACCTATTAGATATGCAATAATTAATCACAAGACTTGTGATCACGCTATAAGGTTTGCAATAATCTAATCAATGATCATTTATTTCTCTTAACTCTTTGGCTAACGGCTTGGTAAAACCTTGTTGTTAATGTCTTACTAATTTACTGAATTCATTAACATCTTTAATGAATTACGTTAGTCTAAGCTCTCACTTACTTTTATGGAATTTAAGCATCTCTTAAACTACTTTGACCTAGTCAATTAACTTGTAGTTTAATCTTTTAAGAATTCTATCAATAATTAAGATCATCTTTTGGATTTGCGAATATCCAACATTCCTGTTTAGGGAATTATGATATTTATTGAAGACTGTATCTATAAGACACTTGAAACGATACTTCCAATTCTTAAATTCATTAGTATTCTTTTAAGAGCTTTATTTAATGCCAAAGTCATTTCCTTGTATTTCTTAAATATCTATTATTCCTATAAGGGAATTATGACTTGATTAAATACTATATTTATTACAGGTATAAAAGACTTGCAATAATACTCCCTCCGTCCCACAAAAAACTTCCCATTTCACCCAAAAATTTTGTCCCACAAAAAACTTCCCATTTGATAATTGGAGGGACCCACTTGATGAATTAATATTATCTCATTAACTTTATGACATTTTCTATCATTTTTTAAAGTGTCTCTCACTAACTTTATGTCAATCTCTAAACCAATCCTATATTTTAATCAAATTTATTACCAAATACCTCACCACCATCTATCTCCTAAAAATATGTGCCCAAGTCAAATGGGAAGTTTTTTGTGGGACGGAGGGAGTACCTTTTAATTCTTAAACACCTTAATATAGTTTGTCTCTTTTAAGAGTTTATTTAATGTCTATGTCATTTTACTTGGATTATACGAATATCCAATTATTATTGTTAGGGAATTATGACTTCTTTAAATCCTTTACTACAAGTATAAAAAACTTGTAATAACACTCTTAAAGTCTATCTTGATTATATCCAGTATAATCATACTATATTAATACTAATACTTTAAAACTTACTATCATAAGTGATGACTATTACTTAAGATGTTTTAACTAAGTTTAATAATCTTTGAACCTTATGCTTCCATAAAACTCTTAAATATTTTCATTAGAAAAACTTTCTAATTACTAGTATCTAAATACCTTGAGATATCAAGACATTATTCATACAACAATCAAACAATATAAAACATGAAATATAAGTAAATCAAAAACTTGACTTACAATCTAGTCATAAACCTTGACTAGTGTAATTATCACACATGCACACAATATAATTCAATCATGGATTCGAAATTTATTAAAACCAAAGAAAGACTTGTTTTAAAATAAAATAAAATATATTCAAACAATAAAGTAAAATTGTTTTAACTGAATCCACAAAATATTGAATTATAAAAACTTGGTGCTCGTGGGATCATCACCATCTCATGCCGGTCATCTCACTTATCATCTTATGCAATAAACGATTGCTAAAGTTGAGTTACTTGTAATAAACTTTTACAAGTAGGAAGCGAGTATCTAGAAGTTGGTCAAGTCAACTAAGGAGCAAGCATTGCCTCCTACCCTTTGACCCTTGCCACAACCAAGACACCGTTTCTCGGTCCTTGTTTGGCTTTACCTTCTTGACCTTTTTGTTTGACTCCATTACCCTTTAGGCATGTCGTTGTTGGGATCGGTTTTATCCTTTCCCTTTCCACTGCGCCTCTTTCTCTGATCACTACCATCATCGGTTACTACGAGATCATTCTTAAACTTGGTCCCCAAATCAACCAGTAGTCACGAGCCTGGAATGTAGCTCATCAATGGATTGCTCCATGTTGACTATATAATGCTTATAGTCATCTGACAACGAGTTTAATATCATTACTGTTGCTAACTGCAACGGTACTCGGTATCCTATTCATTCAAGATGATCCATGTGCTATTTCATTTCCATGACATGAGCACTCACTGATGGTCCTTTAACCACCTTGCGAGATTTGAACACCCTACAAGCGTAATATGCTTGTCCTGGCTCATTTCTAGCATTCGCGATAGGAGCATTTAGTATTGCTTTTTCTAGGACATTTCCTTTTCTCTCATGCGTAAGCATAATCCAAAGATCACGCTTCCAATAGAGAAACATTGACGCAGCCAATTCTTCCTTTTCTGGAATCAAGCGTAGTGAGAGATTGTAGGTATGTGTCGTTATGGTTGTTGGTGCCATCTACAAATCAAACCCAGTTTAATTAGTAATCATCAACAAACATTCTCTAAAATATATTATAAACCCATAATTAATATTTTAGGCCTAGGATCCATATATCACATTCTCGCCGCAAGGTTTGGGCACTTCCCGACGAGACATGCTATTTCTGGTAGGTAACATCCTTACCAATCGTATCAAGACTTGACACGATTCCTAGGGGTCGTAGAATCTTTAGACTCATAATTTATTAAAACCTTGTACAATCTAATTGTACATTTCTAAGTTAGTAATAAAGTCTAGTATATTTATTCTACTCAAAGTACTTTTTGGGCCGGGACTCCCGATTATCACCAAAGTATATCAGACCATCTAAGACAGTGCGATGCTCTGCGCCGGGACTCCCGATTATCACAGAACCTTACGCACCCTGACACTCGCAATGATTTGAATCCATATCTAAGGTTCTTAATCTTTACAATATGAATATCGTTGAACAAGTGAGGTGTTCCATTAGGTGGATAGTACTTCGATCTAAGATTTTCTTGGGTTTGTTTAAGTCTTAAACTAAACTTAAACCTTTATTCCAATCTTAATACTTTTAAAATGTGTGCCTTGTGAATTGAAGGATTCAACAAGACACCTTTTTAAAACTTAAGAACTATTCTTTAAAACTCATAGTTTCAAGAATTTGTGCGACTTATATGTATACCTAAAACGAGGTGTTCAAAACGTTTTACTAGGTTTTGTGAAAAACCTTATCTATGATAAAACTTACTTGTTTTATCTTACTTTGAAAAACGTAAAACTTATGTCAAACTTTTTAATTCTATTATAATTCATAAATTTGAATCATAAATCTAGTTTAACACACCTAGTTTTTCATATGTCTAATAATGAAATTAAACATTTGTTTTGTCTTACTAGATTCGACCAAAACTTATGTCTTAAGGACACACTTATAAACTTTGTGATTTTCTTGTGTAGCTCCCACTAGCTCCAACAACCATGATGGAACTTAAGCTAACAAAATCACCGGTTTATACTTGGTGAAACTAATAAACTTATTATATAAAGACTATATATAATAATTCTTAGTTTGTTTAAACCTTTCTTACATTTAACTTGAACTAGTTAAATATATGTTCTTTGTTATTTTTACTTGATCATTAATCTAGTATATTACATGACTTGTAAAATACTTATATTACTTGTATAATTATCTAGTTATAATAAATTATAACTTTATACACCTTATAATAATATATAATATATAACTTTGTATATTTCTAGTTTATCATATAATTTCAACTTGTACAATTTCTAGTCAAAATATAACTTTGTACTTTCTAGTTTTAATTATATAATAACTTTATACAATAACTAGTTATACTTTTATCTTTTAAGATCAAAATAACATTATCTTTTAATTGTTCCATTTTATCTTGTACTTAATATATATTCGTATATATGTATATTTTTATAACAAACTTGTAACATTCTAATAAGAATACTACATCTAATTTATATTCATGTATTTTAACTTGATCTAATTAAAATACGTATAAACTTATTATATCTTTTAAAATTCAATTTTCTTAATAATTAAAATTCTGAAAATTTAATACATATATATAAATAAATAAATACACCTTGTTAATTTTAGAGCATAAAAATTAACACTTCTTTTAATCTTATTAATTCCCTATTATTAATTACTTAAACCCTAATCTTGTTCTTGATCAATCAAAACTAGGGTTTTGACTTTCTTGATCAAAGACATTATTTTATTAAAAGATTAATTTTAATCAATCCTATTTAAACAACAAACTTTGTTTAAATTCTAAGATAGGTTATAACCTTTAATAAATTTATTTAAAGTTTTTAATTTAAACCTTATAAACAATAAACTTTGTTTAAATTACTAGGTTTAAAGAACTAGTCTTAATAAATCTATTAAAATAATAATTAAACCTATTAAACATAAACTTGTTTAATTATCTAGGTTTTAGATTATTATTATTCTAATTAATTATTTTAATTAAACTAAACTAGTTTAATCCTAGATTATATCTAGGGTTTCGAAAATTTCCTTAAAGCCTAGGAAAATTACTAGGGTATTTGAAACCTTTTGACCAATTAAACTAAACTAGTTTAATATTCTTGGTCCTAGGGTTCTTACCATTTTTCTAAATTTAAGAAGAAGAAGGAAAGACATGGAACAAAAAAAACTTGTAATTAAAATAAACAAACAAAAGAAACTGTTAATCTAGTTTAGATTTTTAAACCAACGCTCTGATACCACTGTAGGGTTTCATTGTACTCGATCGACCCATAGGACCGACCGCCTAGCATGCTTGGTTCGAACCTTGCTGACCAAGAACATGAACTTGTTCTTGACCGGTTAAACCAACTAGCTGATTTAATCCCTAAATGTGGAACTGGGATTAAACCTAATCCTTAAACTCTAAAGGATTAGGATGTTGGAAATCTAGATTAGATTAACAAGAAAGAAACCTTGTACGAAGAACTCGAACACACACATTGCTTGTGTGGTTCGTTTGACCATAAACCAAATAACCCTAGGGTTCTTTGGCCGAATTCGTCCAAGAGGGGAGAGGGAAGAAAGATGTTCCCAAAACATACCTTGTTGTTTGCTTAAGATAAGTCCACTGATGATGAACAAATCGAGCGATCTTCTAGTTGATCTAAGCAATGAACTTGTTCTTCAAAACTTGAAGAACACGAAGAACACCAAGACTTGGTGTCTTGTGTGTGTTCGGCCGAAATTGAGAGAGAGGGGGCAAGGAATTTCGTAAGGTGGTGTAAGGGAATGATTAGATTTAAATGAAACCTTAAGCCTTCTATTTATAATAGAATAAGTTTCATTTAAGTACTTCTAGTTTAATTAAGATTAGATCTTTAATTAAACTTTCCTTTTACACTTTCATCCCTTATAGTTTAACTAGTTTATTATTGTTGCACTTAACTATTAAATGTCTAGTATTAATACACTAATAATTCGGTACCCATATACACGAATTATATACTTGTATTTATACTTTTAATAATTAATTATATAATAACCTTTATATAATTTATACAACAATATTATCCAATTACTATATGATTTAATAGCTTTAAATCATATCATGGATAATCTATAATTAACACATTGTATATTTACTCAACTAGTAAATGTACAAACACTTGTATTAATTAGTTAGTTAAACTAATCTAGTAATAAGTTAAACTTAACTTAATACTTTAACTGATTCATAATGACTATTATGAATCATTCCTCTTCGTAGTATCATTGCTTATCTTGCTCGTATTACATGCACTCACCGGTGTGACCCTTAAGTGTTTCGTAGGCATGGATGTATCATCATAGGTTGACTAACTGTGCACATAAATCCTTCACCATTAAGCCCATTCGGCCCAATAAGCCCATTTAGGCCCATTAAGCCTAACCCAAGCCCATTTCATTTCATTTCATTTCGAAGTCCATTGCATTTCATTTCATTTCATTTCATTTCGACCTATTAAGGGCCAATAAACCAAATTCATTCGAGGTCCCAAAGCATAAAATATAACATTAATTTCATATCATATATCATATATCATTATTATTAGATCGCATGTGTTAGCTTAGTCTAATTAGAAACGCTATTGCATTATGAGCTAGGAGTCTTTGAAGAGATTCTTTGAGGTTTATCGAGAGCTAAGTTTTACCCAGGTGAATCCACAGACCCCTTTACTACTTTTTCTGTTTTATAAACTTTGGGGTGGAAAACATAAACACAAATGCTACTGTTTTATTATGACTGTACAACATCTATACATTTTCATTATCGGCGTTGGCATGACAAACAATTATTATACCGGACTAAGGTTGCCAGCAATCATTAACTAGTGAATCTAGACTATGGATATGCAGATAATACTATTGGCTGACACTCATCCTCCCAACATTATTTAATCACTACTTGGTATATCCAAGATATCTTTCGGGAGTGTATATCCATAAAAGAACGATAACATACTGGAGTTGAAGTGTTGATTGTGGACATAGGGGTTGGTATATTAGCCCAAGAGTCTTGCAAACTGTTGGGGATAACAGTCATGCGATGTCAAACTTAACAACTTGTTCAACACATTTTCATAAACAAAACAAGTAATTGTAGATCTTCTACAATTACACTTTACTTTTACATCTATTTCTCATATCATATGAGTGTTGAACCTTATATATTTTCAGTCATAAACTTATTTTCATAACAAACATCTTGGGTAGCAAACACTTTACTTTTACATCAATTTCTCATATCATATGAGTGTTGAACCTTATATATTTTTAGTCATAAACTTATTTTCATAACAAACATCTTGAGTAGCAAACACTTTACTTTTACCATAAATATTAACCCTGTGGATTCACTCAACATTATTTGTTGACCCTTTTATATTTATGTTTTTCCAGGTGATTAGGTGCACAGTGAGACTGGATGATATGAGCAGTGGATTTGTCGTGAGCCATGAATGAACATTTAAGCTTACGAATAACCACTTCATTTTTAAAACTTACTATTTTTAGTAACTACTATTTTTGGAAACTTTCCATTTTTAGAAGGTAAACCATTTTCATTATGTTATTTACGTGGTTGTTTGTTTACTTAATTTTATCTATGTAATCATGAACGTTACACCTCCGTTCTTCCGCAAAACATTTTAAATGAAGTAAAACTCATTTTTCGCGGGGTGTGACATCCACCTTCAACAGTGTCAACATTAAGGGCTCCTCTGAATTTCGTCTATTTAAAGGGTCTTTAGCAAAGAGAAAAGACACAACAACACCCCAGAAAGAAGAAGACTCCCAAAAACCCTGTGTTAGAAAAAAGTCTCAATCCTCTACAGTCGAAATAGCTTGTAATAAACTTGTATGATATTCAGTGTGTAACTTGTATGATATTCTCCAGTTTATGTAAGTTTCTTTCTTTTTCCATTTTGTTTCTGTAAGGGATCTCCCGAAAGGGAAAACCTTAAGTCCTTAAATGTCATGAAATTTGATTCCCAGTTTGTAATAAAAATTTAACTTTTAAGTAAATATTGCACAATTTTAAGACGAGTCATATAATGATGTATAATGAGGTTTTGTTTTGCTGTAATACGTCGGTGTAAAATTCGTATTAGGTCAAATTTTATTTATTCTATTTATTTTTTTTTTGTTATATTGTTCAAGTCAAATATTTTGATTGGATATCCAGAACATCAACTAAAAATGTTATTTATTGATCGGACCAGGAAACATAATGCAAGTCGGTTCAAATGAACCGGGTTAAAAGACTGATTTCCAACTACTCTGAACTCGCCGGTTAAATTACGAACCGGAAGTTTAATTATTTTTTTATCTTAAAAATTAGTTTATCAACCTTAATATTAAATGACGGTTTATGTGCTTGCTCAAAAGTGATTAAACAATAACACATAGACAGAAGAAGTTGATGAAACTGTAACACCATCTCCAAAATCATTTAATTTGTAGTCTCTTGATTCATCATTCGAACCAAATCTAGATATTGAAGCAAAGTCACAGATTTGCAGTTCTTCAAATGATTTACAATATGATTCAAAGTATTTGAGTTCAACAATTTATTCTTTAGTGCTTTTATGTGATTTACTGATCTTGTGGTTCGTTGCTTGCACCGATATGATTCACAACTAATATGATTCACAACTGAGTGAATACTTAATTTATGTTAGTCATATACATGCTACTGTTTATATAAATTTGTTAGTATATACATTGACTGTATTTAACGACGGATAGAGGTTCGCACGTTGCTGCGAGTTTTTAGAACGGACAATTTTATATTCATTAGTATTTTTATATGTATAATCTCTTATAATCTATAATAAAAATAGAGTTAACGATTTACTACAAATTAAGAAATAAATTTTATTAAAACGAAATCTAACAATTCTAGAAACTTGGTAAAGTGGTAATACATCGAGATACATAAATACTCCATACATTTTAAGTATCTAAAAGAAAAAGAAAAACCTCTTATCCCACTAAATTTGTTTAATTATAAATTATATTAATTATTTAGAAGTTGTAAATAGTAATATATTTGAGGGGCTAAAATGCAAATATTTATGAAGAGTAAATTGTGAATGTGTAATGTATATATACAGTGGGCTAAAACGGAAATATTTATGAACTGGTAAATTGTGAATGAGTAATGTATATATAGAGTAATTTTATCGTTAAGTATCTAATTTAACTTAATTTAGTAATACACATTGAGTGTGGTACCTTGTTACTATTTTAATATCTCAAATTTACAATCAACAATTGTCTCGTGGTCTAATGTTTATACTTTTGGATGTAGAATGTGGATGGACCATCAGCAAGAGTGAAGCAATTTCTTTTTACATTTAATTTTCCAAGTATTGAAATTTTAAAATTACTAGTTAAATGTTAGTGTTTAGTATGGAGTATCATTTTATATATATATATATATATATATATATATATATATATATATATATATATATGGAACTCAAAATTGTCAAATTTTATTAGAAAATAGATTTTCAAATTTATTTGGTAAGTTTTGTAGGTTTATTTATTTATTTTTTTGATATTTATGTATCTTTCACATAATTAACTCATAATAAATACTATATAATATTATAACCGGGTTCAATCAGTGGGACCAATTCGAATGTACATTCGAGCACCGATCGTTTGAGTACAAAATTTCTCAAAACCTTTTATTATGATATTTTGACCAAATCATTATATCATAAAATTATGTGAAAAGGTACAAAAACCCCACCTTAAAATAACATGAGAAATTATCCAAATAGTTGAAGACTTGATATTAAAGGTAATAATAAAACAATTTACATAAAGTGAGGGTAACATTGTGTTTCTATGCACTTATTCTCTATTATTCTTCACATTTTAGAAACATTCATGAATGCTGAGAACTAAATATGAAACCAAGAGATTCACAATATGGATTTGCACAATAACTGAAAACTCGAACATCGATAGTCGTTGGACCCAGTTTTCGATCTAGCTCTCAATTCACATTTTTTTGTTTATTTCGGTTCTTGCGTTTGTCGGTTTGGTTTTGACTCAATTATTCCAGTTGTAAAACTGGAATGTGAATAGCTCTATTCCTAACCACATTTATGTATTAATCACCGTGATTAGAAGATGAGAATAAATTGATTATGAATTTATTTGGATGTTCACATATAATTTATGTAATTTGCAAATAATCATATAAGATTGTCACTTTGACTTTTATCTGAGGTATAAACTTTTTTTATCCATTTAGCTCCAAGTAAATTCAGTTGTATTACGTTTTATCTCTTAATGCTGAGAGAAAAAATAATAATTCGTTCTTGTTTGTATGTCTTTAACCGATTAAATATGCTGGTAACATTCGATCTAATAATCGGATCCTTTTGGGTTGCCCTTCATAAGACAATTAGAAGATACTCGTGTGACTTGATTGTCATAAATTAAGTAGTTATTTAATAGGTACAAAGTCCTGGATTTTGTTAGTCATTAATGAAAAAACATCAATTGTGCCATTATAACAATATACTGTTAGAAAAAAAATTATTCATAAATGTTCATCAATTTTTAGGATTATAAATACATGCTTCCGTGTAGCCAAGTCATACAACACATTGTAATTTGGAACCATGACTTCTTTCCCATTCACAAAAATCTTATTCATTTTCTCGGTTTTTTCGGTTCTCTCGATATCAAATGCCGATGATTCATACGCTTTGGTTAACCAAGTTTGTAGCAAACAAGGCAACGTCAAATTCTGCTTGGCGGTTTTGAAAGCTGATAGCAGGAGCAAGTTTGCAAAAGACGTAAAGACCCTTGCAACGGTTGCGGTTGATGCAGCCACCAAAAAGTCGACCGGTACTCAAGATTTGTTGCGGGGGATGAATTTGAAGTCTCTCAAAGACTGCATTGCGGCGTATGGTACTGCGATAACTGATCTTAAGGTTTCTATGAAAAAAGAAGATTGTGGTTTGACCAGTTACAACATTCATGATGCCGGAGATTCGGTTAAACGGTGTCAGAGTATTGCGGATGGGAATGGGGCCCATGATTCGGTTATTACGACTAGCAACAACGTGACGCTTGAGTATTGTGCACTTGCGGAGTCGTTAGCGAACCAAATGTGTCACAAATAATTGACCTTTAAGATGTTTAATTACAATCGTGAAATAGGCGTCCGTTATACTGATGGTTTAATATTGCACAATTTTAAGACGAGTGAAGTAAAGATGTATGAGGAGGTTCTATTCTGCCTGTAATTCGTCGGGGTAAAATTCGTACTGGTCGGATTTTATTTGCTCTTTATTTTAGTTTTGTTATTTTGTTCAAACTTTATTCAAGTCAAATATTTTGATTGGGCATCCTGAACATCAACGAAAAGTGTTGTTTGTTGGGTCGGTCAGTTGAACCGATAGGACTGGAAACAGAATGGAAGTCGGGCCAACTAAACCGGATTAAAAGACTGATTTCAAACCGCATTGAACTAGCCAGTTTAATTACAAACCGGGTTATATGAACTAGAATTTTAGTTTTTATATATTATCTCGAAAATTAATTATCAGCCTTAATATTATACGACGGTTTATGTGCATGCTCAAAAGTGAACAATCACGCGCCAAAAGAAAAAATCGATCAAACAATAACACTATCTACCAAAATCATTTGATTGCAGTCTCTTGGTTCATCATTCTAACCAAATCGGGGTATTGAAATAGTCACAGATTTGCAGTATATATTAAATAACGCTCACAATCTCTAATTCTCTATATATTGCAAAATATAGTTATTCAAATGATTCAAAGTATTTGAGTTTGACTATTTATTCTATAGTGATTTATGTGGTTTATTCTTGTGGTTTGTTACTTGCACAAATATGAATATTTAATTTATGTTAGTCATATACATGCTACTCATATAAATTTGTTAGTATATACATTGAGTGTATTTAATTTTATATTAAGTATTTAGTGGTTTGTTCAAGGTAGTCCAAGGATTTTATCAAGTCCCAAAGGATAATTAATAGCTCTTGGATCAAGAAAAAGTCAAAGGTTAAGATCAAGATTCAAACCACCACCACCACTACAAACACATGTGATTCAATACCCCACCCACCTCCGGCGGCCGGAGACGGCGGCCGACGGCGGCGGACGACGGCGATCGGCTGCCGGCGATCGGCGGCCTGCGACGGCAGACGACGGCCGGAGGTGGCGGTCGGCGGTGGTCAGTGGTGGTGACCGGCGGTGGTGGTCGTGACTTGAAACACATGTGTCTGAAACACGTGTTTGAAACACATGTGTTTCACCTTTTAAAACACATGTGCTTTGTAATTCGTATGCTCCCATCTGTTTTAGAAACTCATATTTTTAGTGAAACACATGTGTTTCGTGACTTGAAACACATGTGTTTCACCTTTTGAAACACATGTGCTTCGTAGTTCGTATGCTCCCTTGTTTTTAGAAACTCATGTTTTTAGTGAAACACATGTGTTTCGTGACTTGAAACACATGTGCTTCGAAGTAATATGCTCGTTTGTATTTTGAAACACCTGCGTTTTAGTTGATCACATGTGTTTCAATACATCAATACCACCACCACCCCCATTACCACCACCACCTTCACTGGCAGCCACCGCCGCCGCCGCCGCCGGCCACCGGCGGACGGCAACGCTCAATGGCATCGGACGGCCCCGGAGGTGGTCGATGGTGGTGACCGGCGGTGGTGGTCGTGACTTGAAACACATGTGTTTGAAACACATGTGTTTGAAACACATGTGATTTGATCTTGATCATTTTGATTTAATGGTTAGGATTTGTTCCTTTGACTTTAAAATTTTGGTGGACCTCCTTGAAGACAACTCTAAGTATTTAATTTAATTTAATTCAGTCATACGCATTTAGAGCATTAGGTGTGGTAACTCAAGTCGGAACGCCACCGATGCGCCACATAGCTATTTCACATTTCACATTCAAAACCCCCAAATACCTCATCTACCATCACTTAAGTCTTTTGGGCCCCACCGCCTTTTTTCTTTATCTTTTTTCTTAGAAACGTAATACTTCATTAAAACAAACTTATTACAAACTACAAATAAAATAATGAAAAAATAAAAATAAAATACTGAAAAATGAAAAAAATACAGAAAAAAATGAAATTTTTTTTTACCGAAAATAAATAAAAAAAGAACTATTGATTGTCATCTTCAAGGTCAAGTTCATCTTCCTCTACGGGGTATTTTTCGCGGATTGCCTTTTTTTGCTTGATGATTCTCGTTTTATCCACGCGCTCCATCCCGTCGGTGCTAGTGTCGAGGAATCTCAATTCTCCCAACCTAATGAATAAATTGTCCCGCGTCTTTGACCTTTCGTATGCGGATTGAGCGGCTTCATTTTTCCGCTTAAACTCGCCCATCATGGTCTCGCCAAGGTCCGGTGGTGCCGGATGAACTTTCCGACCTACTTTTTTTTGCCTTACGAGACTTTCTCGCCGGACGTGGTCTCGTATCTTCCCCGAAAAGTTTTTCGTTATCTCAGAGCAAAATGGGATCGGGGGCGTCCCATTTCGGACATTTTCGCAAAACTTCCCATGCACCTTCGTTATTAAATTGTTTTTTGACGCCGACTCGTCACGGAACGCTTATCGGACACGGGCAAAAAAATCAACCTCATTTTCTCCGCTTCTAATTACACGTTGTAAACGTTTGTAGATACCGTTGAAACGTTGACAATTACTGTTTAAAGTCGTCCACTTCCCCGTCAACATGTCTTTGGTACGCGGCGTATCAATATCCTTGTTGAACTCAATAAGGATTTTGTTCCAAAAACAATCATCGGATTGGTCGGCGCACTTTTCGGCATCCTCGGAAACGCTAACCCAACACTCGGCCAATAACACTTCTTGTGATTGGTCCCACCGCATGACTATCCGACTTAGGTTGGTTGCAATTTTTTCCCCTTTTTTAGCCTTTTCAACGGCCGGCGCGTCTTCTGATGGTTGTGCTTGTGATGGTTGTGTTTGTGATAATTGTGGTTGTAACCATTGTGGTTGTGACCAAACTTGAGGGAGATTTTATTGAAGGTTTTGAAATTGTTGGTTCAACACAAATTGTTGAAATTGCTCTTGGGTATATGTTGGCATGACAAATTGGGTACCATATGGATTGGACGCCGGCATTTCCGTATTTTGGGTGGATGATACCGATTGTCGGGACGAAGGTTTTGACGGATTGGACGCGGATGAGCCGACACTTCCCTATCCGAACACATTGTTCATCCAATCGGGATGTTGTTGAGACATTTTTGTGGTTTTTGGAAGTGAAAGTGTATGAAATTGTAGAGAATGTGTAGAAGGTTGTGTGAAAAACGGTTATGTTTGAAAGGGGTATTTATAATAGATTTTATTTAAAAAAAAATAAATTAAATTTCTGGTCAAACTAGCTGTTTGCAACGGATAGTACACGTGTCCACCCCTCATTCGCTCACTGCCATCGTCGAACTTCTCACGCACCGGGTCGCTCACGTAACGAGTTGTGTGGTGGCGAGACCGGCGAGCGGACGTGGCTGCCGGCGAGCCCCACCCCTCGTTACCACACCCCTTACTCTTAGTGTAGTACATTGCTATTATTTTAATTTAATTTAATTTAGTCAAATCGCTGAGAGAGTCGGGTGGTGAGTGAGGGTTGTTGTTAGCGACATCGACGGTGGTTGTGATTTGTGAAGCTCTCAAAATCACATATCTCCGGCGAGCATCACAGTAAAATTTGCGGTGACGGGCCGGCGTTGTATTGAGTATCTTGGTGGCAGTGGAGGAACAAAGAAAGATCTGGAGAAATCAATAAAAGTAACCTGTATGATTTCTAATATCGCCGGAGACGTTTAAATATACACCCATTTACCGAATTATTTTGTGTATTTGTTTGAGTTGGTCGTTTTGTGATTTTAGGTTTCCAACTTATGTTTCAAATTTGCTGTTATGAAACGAAATTGGGTGGAGGGAGGCAATTGCATGGGTAGTATAGTAGTGGTGAATCGAAATTGGGGAAGAGGAGGGTTTGAGGCGGTGTCAGTGGCGAGGATGAAGGCGGGTGGTCCACCGGTGATGGTGATTGTCACATGTGAGTGGTGGTTAATGAAGGACAAACGGATTCTCTTGGTCGGGATCTTTTAAAGTAAAGGGTATTATAGTCATTCAAAAATATTTAACATCCAAATTTAACGTCTGTTAGTATTAGGGATCAAAAGTGTGACAAGATTTAAACCACAGGGACTATCTGTTGGAAAAAGTTGTGATAAATGATTTTTCACCAACTTTGGACCTATGTAATTATATATATAAGTGTTATATATAGTTATTGGTTGGTAGCTTTTTGTTCTCCTTTGTGAGAGCTACGCAACGGTATATAGCGTGTCCAAAGTCGAGTTGTGGTGAATGAGATTTCGACTCTCAAAGTAGGGTGTTTGAAACAAGAAATCTTGGAAGTGGGGATGTTGGGAGAGTATCCCACATTGAAAAAAGATCAAACCATTTGTTGGTTTATAAGGTTGGAAGTAGTATGGAAGATTAAATCCTTATACATGGGTTTTACCCACACGACAAGATGCAAATAATTTGGACTGAGTTGCCCGAAATGGCTTGAACTCGTGTACGCCCGAGCGACCTGCGGACACGAATGTAGCTCCGAAATCTCGGGCTCGTGCGGGTCAATTTTTTGCATCTTGTCGACACTGCAGTATGCTCATACTGTCAGTACCGATCAGTCTCATACTGACCTCCTCTGTACTGACTGGCCAATACCGACCACCTCGGTACTGAGTTTTTCGACATGTACTGCGCTGCAGTACTGACCTGCGCAGCAGGCTTCCTGTACTGACCTGCGCAGCAGGCTTCCAATACCGAGTTCCTGCACTGACCTGCAGTTCAGCGCTGACCTGCGGGCAGACCTCCAATACTGAGTTGCAGCGTTGAGTTCTCGGGCTGACTTCCAATACTGACCAGAAGGACTGACTTGAGCAATCAGTTACGAAAAATCTGCAGTAAATGCAGTTTGCAGTTTTGATTTCTTGTTTAATAGAATTGAATGCATTTAATGTTTTTGTTAAACATTACTTGACATTCTACACTATAAATAGAGACCTTGAGTCTCATTTGTAGACACACATTTCCACACTTCTCTTCTAAATCACAACTTTGTTTCTAAGAAAACGCTCTTTATATTGGTAAATATTCCGGCTTGGATTATATACGGTAGTGTAACTACTCGGTTGTTTTACCCTGTGAAATAGACAACGAATCTATTTTAAGGGGATCGTGAATTTCACGAGACTCAACCAAAACCTTATACTTGTTTGTTCTATTTACTTTGTTTCAATCTTTTGTAAACCTATTCATCAATTTCCCTTATTATATAATATGTAACTGGAAGTTGAATTATTTAATTAAATTAGGTGTTGTCTTTCTGGTAACAACTTCAATGTTAAGGTTTATTCATGCAATAGACATGGGTTCGATCCACAACAAATTCAATTATTTATTTAATTTTTTTAAATTAAAAAACTGTCCCTATCTTTAGTCATATAAAATGAGCAAAGTAACATTCTTTTGCCTTTATTTTAAGTTTCTTAAAATTACAAGATATGTTTTAGTTTTATAAAATTACTAAACAATATTTTGATTTATAGAAAACATATATTATTAGCAAAACCAGTATTATTGTAATTTACATATTACTTTTAATTTTATTAGCGTTAATTAAAGATTTTATAAATATTATTTAAAAAAACTAAAGAATATACATATTATATAGGCAACACAATGTAAATATGAGTAAAAAAAAATTTATTATCCTTAATTTTGCTCACTGGGATGTAGAACAACATTTTAATAAATTGAATTCAATGTTTTTTTAGCACAAATTTAGTTTTATCCGACCTCAGTTTCTGAAAATCTCTTTTTTATGGTTATGTTCTTGGAATTACACTCTTAAATTAATAGATATAATTAGACATTCTATTTCTACGTCAACAGATCTATAAGTTTATGGAAGTCAACTAACCACCACGACATTATTTGACACGACTACAAGCATTGTTCGAAACATGTCAGGTACAATTAACATAATAACACAAGTGTCACATTGGACATCGTATGAAAATCCCCGCGGCAACGCACGAGTATATTTTACTAGTTTTAAAACATTTTCCCTTATCACTTTATCTCTATTTGTTGGTCTTTACCTCAAAATTTCTGAAAACCTATTTTATGATATTTTGACCAAATCATTATCATGAAATTATGTGAAAAGGTGAAAAATGGCTGTTGAAGACTTGATATAAAAGCCTAAAAGGTAATATAATTCATTAATTTAGATAAATGGCTGAACCAGAACCACAGTTTTCGGTTTTTGTTCTAGTTGTCAATTCCTATTTTTTTGGGTCTATTTTGGTTTGTGGTTCTAACCATTTGGTTGAGAGAGAGGGTTTGCACTGGAATTGAATTTGTAATCTGTTTTATTATCAATTTCTATTACAAGTTTAGCATCAATCATAATCTGTGTTTACAATTGTTCTTGAGTTGTTTGCAATTTGTATCAAGTTGTTATAAAAAATTTAGTGACAACGGAACACGTCTATATAAATGATATGTTACGTCACTAAAATAAAAATAATTTTTCTTTCAAAAGGTTAAGGTTTCTCGTGTTTGACTTATAATCACATCTCAGGATACAATCTGTCATGTTTGTCAAAAATTTGAATTCTTCATAACCCATAAACTATGAATGAAAATTGGTTACACAAATATGCAAATGACATACACAGATTTAAGATCTTAAAACGTTGGCTAATAAAAGAGTCTACCATCTCCCTTTAACGTACCTGAAAGTCAGTTATCTGCAGAGATCAAATTTTAAACATTTGAAAATTATAAATTAAATTTAAGAGAAACAGAATTTATGTTTATTTACCTGGTGAAATTACTAATATGCCCCCCATGCTTTTTTGGTATCTACATTAAGGTTTGAGATGTGGTAACCTGGATACTGCCCATGCAGGTGCATCTCCTAACCATAGACCTTTACCAGAATCTTTCTTTTTAAAATCTGGTGCTTTTTGATTTCTCTATTTCAAGAATCATACATGTTATTATTCTTGTTTTTTCATATGTGAGAGAGAGAGAGTCATTGATACCTTATTTACTCTGTTGTCCCACCATTCATTAGGATTTTCAACCAAATGTTTCCAACTGTCTATATTACACCAAACAATACTTACAATTAAAACTCGAATTAGAATGCAAAACATCAATCTATTGTCATAAATTAACAGCCTGACTTGATTATATAGACATAAATTGTTTGATAAATTACAAACATATATATATATATATATATATATATATATATATATATATATATATATATATATATATATATATATATATATATATATATATATATATATATATAATCAATGTACCTCGATGGTTGTTTGACTGTTGGGATCTCGCATCAGCTGAAAATGGAACTATCAAAAAACACTAGTTAGTAATACTACAAGTTGCAATTTTTTAACACATTTACTTATGAATTGGCTGGTGTTTTATCTCAAAATTAGGTTAAAAAAAGTAGTAACCTTTTTGGGTATGAAGACCAGAAAAGTCTAAATGTGCAAGCCCTTGTAAAACCTCTTGTGGTGCTCTGTCCAGCCATAGAGCACCGCCACTGACTTTGTGTTTGAAATCTGGGTAATTGGATTTCACCTGGTGTATTTACCATCATAACCATAAATTTTTATGAACATATATATATATATATATATATATATATATATATATATATATATATATATATTGGTGTGTATGCATGTATGTATTTATATATATGTGTGTGTAGGAGTATAGATATAATCACCAGGCCTTTGCGCTTGCTGTCACGATTATCAATCCATTGTTGGGTATTAGTTAAAAGATCCCTCCACAAAGCTGCAAAAATGAAATAATATTGTAACATTTTATACTAGTGGTGGCCAAATAGGACTCCAAAATGGCAGGTCGATTTTATAAAAACATATTAATAGCATGTGTTAAATATTATTACAAAATACATACATTATCACTATTTAAGTAGGTTAAAAATTGACAGACTTTCACCCCGTTTCTTTTTTAGCTGTTTTGTTATTAACATGACCCAAGTTGACCCATTGACAAGTAAACGGGTAAAAATTTCCCTAAAGCATAAAAACATAAGGATAAAATGCATGACATACAAAGGGTGTTTGGTTTATCAGCTTTACGATCCAAAGATGTGTTTCGGCCCATTTCCTTTGGTTTATAAATTGGGGAAGATTCAACATCATCAAATAACTGAATATAACTCTCTTCTTTAAACCCTGTCCATTAAAAATAAATTTAATTATTATATTACTAAATAAAGAATGAAAATTATCCTCATTTTCTGGTGATATAAAAAGGGATTAATGTAAACAGTTTACGTGAATTCTTAGGGCTCCACTTATTCTCGGTTGGTGTAGATATTCTGTTTGATTGAGAATCTTTAACAAAATTTATGCTGTGTACTCAAACCAAAGTTTTGAAGTTAATATTAATTAATTATTACAATAATGATGTACTCAAGATTGGAAAATAGCACATGTTGCTCAGGTCTCTAGTGTTTTAACATGAATACAATTACTATATTATTTGAAATTATTATTATAAAGACGGTAATTAAAAGTTGTACCTGGACGTTTGGTTGAACTTCAGTTAATTTAAATGGTGGGACATCGACACTTAAATGACCAGCTACATGCACATAATCCTTTTCCTTCAGATGGCACATTGCAGTATATGCCAGATCACCTTCAAATATTACAGGAATCCTGCATTGTATTATTATTGTTATATACGAGTAGTTTTTAGATACTTGACAATGTTCAATCAAAAAGGTTTTATCAACTTCCAGCCATCAAACCTGGTTTTTTGTTGCAAACAAACTCATGTTTCAGCAGTAAAGCACTAGATGTATAAGGATGAGGGATTTTGGAAGAATATAGAGATTGAAATGCAGAGAGAACATAGTATTAGACACTTTTTGTCTAAAATGCCTAATTCTGAAGTGTTTTCTTTTTTTTTACATTTCCTCCAACAAAGCTGGAAATAAAAAGGTTCAAATTCAAAATCATCACACTTAAAATGCAATTATAATTCACACTAAGTTTCGCTCCATTCTAAGAAATGATGAGTATACTTTTATCTATAATATGAATGAAAATCATGACAAATTTCACAATAGCATGGACAGGCGAGCTTAAATTTTGAACACAATGTGCAGTTTAAAGGAATACGCAAACAAATATGAAAAGCAGTATTATTACCAGAAAGACGGCAGTGAACTGGAAGATTGAGAACCATCATCGTCTTGAGAAATGATAGTGCCGGCCCATCTTTTGCCATCAGAAGAAGCTTCAAATTGAACTGGAATCTTAACACGCCCTATCAAATTCACCGAATTAACTACCTTCGCCTGCCACGGAATCTCACTAGGTTTTCGCCAGGTCACTGGTTCCTTCAAAACGACGTCGTTTGTAGATGAGCTTGTCGTCGGATGTGATATTGATCTTACTTCCGGCACTTTAGTTTTCGGCGACTTGAAACTTCGTATGGTACTTCTAGTAGTAGTAGTAGTAGTGGAGGAGAACGAAGCGTGTTGTTCTTGTGCGATTGATATAGGATAGAGCTTCAGGATGCGTTTTCGTTCGGCGTTGATTGATCGACGGACGGAGTTCATGACGGCAGCGGCGACACCAGTCACGGCGGAGGAAGGGGGAGGAAATTAAAACCAAAGGCACATTTACGGGCCCCTCTTCTGTGTTTTTCACTTTTCTTTGCCAGTAAACCAAATGTATAATTGGTCCGAAGATGGAATAGGTCGGGTTGTTTGGGCTTCGCTTATATAGATCGTCACAATTAGGGATGGCGACTATCATCCGCTCCGATGATCATCCACCTGATCCGCTCCACCTGTGGTGGATATGGATGAAGTTAAGTGGGTGAATATCAGATGTGGAGTGGATATGGATATTTACTGGAGCGGATACGGATGATGATTTTCAATCCATGGATGAATCCATTTAACCCGAAATTCATTTTTTTATATTATAATTTCACATGATTAATAATATATATGTCTACACATTTTTATTCATTAAAATTTACACATAACATAACACTGAATATAATTAAATTTCTAAACATTACAAACCATACTCTAGGCTTCTATATATATTAAGTTATGTTTTCGTTTGTATCTATCAATATTTGGAGATTAGTTACAAACTATGTTATATGCCTCGATGCATTGAATATAGGTTCGTAATTATGTTTTTGTTTGTATATTCTTTTAGAAAAAACTATATACATGTTCAACAAAATTTGCAAATTTATGTATAAAACTATCGTATTTTCTTTAGAAAACAATTTTTTTCGACATCCAACGGATACCCATTTACCCGATATAATCCAATGGATATGGATGGATGAAATTATTTTAAATGGATATGGATGTGGATATGGATGATGTAAATCTAAATGAATATAGATGTGGGCATCGCATCATCCGATCCATTGCCATCCCTAGTCACAATCTCTATCCAACATAAAATTCGATCTGCAATTAACACGAAAATAATATGTTTGGTTGAAGTAAAAAGAAATTAAGTTAATCGTGATCGACTCAACTGACCCGTTTATTAAGCTGGTTAGATTGGGGTCCATGTTTCCATTATATTTTATAAGGGTCGACCCACCAACCCGTTTAATTATTAAAATAAATTTACAAATATATATATATATATATATATATATATATATATATATATATATATATATATATATATATATATATATATATATAGTGTAGAATTAAAATCAGAACCAATTAAGGCTATAGAACCAGCAGAACTCAATCTAAACCATTGAATTTTGAAATGAAATGATCATGGAAGACACGTTAATGTATTTGATGAGGGACCCCCAAATATTAGTTTGCATGGATGTCATTCATGCATGTATACATACATGTATAGATAACACTTATGTATACATACATGAAAACATAGACATATATGTATACATGCATGAATGACATCCATGCAAACCAATATTTGGGGTTCCCTCATCAAATACATTAATGTGTCTTCCATGATCATTTCATTGCAAAAATCAATGTTTTAGATTGAGTTATGCTGGTTCTGACGTTCTGTAGCCTTTACTTGATGTTGGTTTGTTCTAGCGTGTCTATGTGTTAGAACCCTTTAATTCACTATGTATCGATGACTTTTAGGTCTATGTTTGGTTAATTTTAGGATTAATTTCTCTTGTTTGAACAATTCTTGATTAGTAATTTAATCTTTTGATTTTAGCATTAGACCTTTGTTGTTTAATTTGTTTATTGATGATTAGTTTGATTATTGACAACACTTGAACTAATTATTGATATCCTCATCTTTTCATTCAAGTGACCTAGATGGCGATTCACTAGGAATAGGGATTGAAATTAGATTCCAATAAGTTAGGATAAATCGGAAGTCTAACCGTAGTAACGGAAGTTCTAGGTTAGAGGGTTTAGGTGATCCAAACCTATTAAGATCAACAACTCGAGCTGTGATTAGATTACAACTTTTGAGAGAAGGAATTCCTATTAGTTGTGTCTAGTTTATTAAACGGAATTGAGAGGAATCTAGTACCGTGACCTCCAGAACATTAGAATTAATCGGGGCTTAATAACCAGACATAGACCTAGATGAAGTCATGCATAGTGAATACCCTTTTAAATCTTAAAAGCAGTTCATAAAAATCATTTGACAACTCTACTTTTAAACTTAAATTAGTTAATTAAATCATTTTAATCAATTCAATGAAAATACATTTTAAATTATCTGTCCAAATTAATTTACTTAGTTCTAGTTTACGAGTCAGCTTAACCGTTCCCTGAGGATACGATACCTGGTTTACTTACCTTCACTATACTATCCGCGATTAGGTGATACTTGCCTAAAAGTGTGGTAGTCTAGATTAGGTGTAAATTAGTATTAAATTTTATAACTAGATTTAGCACATCAAGTTTTTGGCGCCGCTGCCGGGGAACGGTTGCTTGATTTAGTAGATTAGAACTTAGTTTATTAATCGATCCTCGTCTAAGAACTAGTTCTTGGACGAGTTATTTGCTTTATTCATTTTATTTTATTTTTATTTTATTTGTATATTTTTTACACCAGGTGCATTTTATAGTTTGTTTTGTTCCCTTGCAGTTTATTTTACTTTACAGTTTATTCAAATGGGGGATGAAGAACAACCAATGTGGACAACAAGACAAATAGCACCGAATGCTCCTGTTCCTGCTATTAGGAAACCAGATATCACGGGGGTAAATTTTGAGATCAAGGGCCACTTTCTGAGCATGGTCCGTGAGCTAATTTATGACGGTAAAATTTACAATGATCCCTACCAACACATAGAAGAATTCCTAGATATCTGTGAATTGTTTAAGCAACATGGTGTATCTACTGATGTGGTCAGATTGAGATTGTTTCCCTTCAGTCTGGTTGGAGAAGCAAGAGGCTGGTTAAAATCATTAGAGCCTGATTCCATCACCACATGGGAGGAACTCAGAAGCCGTTTATTATTCGTTATTTTCCACCGGCTAGAGTTGAAAAAATTAAAACTAACATTATGACTTTCCAACAGGATGTAGGTGAAACACTAACGGAAGCATGGGAGAGGTTCAAGAGGTTGGTAAGAACGTGCCCAAATCACGGTTTCCAGAAAGGTAACATTGTTCAGATATTGTACAAGGGATTAGATTACACCTCTCGCTCAACACTTGACTCATCTAGTGGAGGTGTATTCTTTTATAATACCCCGACTGCTGGTTACCAACTCTTGGAAGACATGGCGGTGCATAACCTGGAATGGATGTCAGACAACCAAACCATGCAAAACAAAGCTTCAATCAATGTCATCAACGATCATTCACGTGAAGAAGTGGCAATCTTGAAAAACAACCATAAGGTATTTGAACGACAAGTAGATAAACTAACCGCTTCTTTATATGCTTTTCAGGTTGGATGCGATAAACCAATGATGACCGAGGAGGAAGTGCACTATATGAATCAAGGATTCAAGGGAGGATTAAAATCCGATTCAAAATTGTCTTCATTAAAGAGTCTGATTAAAAAATTCATGGCCAGTCAAACCAGAGAAAAAGAGGAAAATCAACAAGCTGCAAATGAGATGCAACAAAATATAAGAAATCAACAAGCATCGATTCAAAATTTAGAACGAGTTGTAGGGATGATGACACAATTACTATCCGAACAACCACAAAGTGTTCTACCTCCCAACACTCAAGGGAATCAAAAGAGAAGTATTGATGCTTACGCTCAAGTGAACGTAATAACTACCCGAAGTGGTAAATAGGTTAGTTCACATCTTGTTAAAACTAATGATATATTTGATGTACAGGAAGAAGAGGTGGAGTTCGAGGAGATCAAAATTGAAGAAGAGCCAGAGGTTAAAGTTGTAACATGTGCACACACTGTTGATTCTTCTTGCTTTCATGATAAATCCTTTGATGATTGTCTCTCGACCGAATTAGATACACTATTAGTGACCGATGATCTCAATGAGAACTTATTTGGTGATGATGACATGAGCCCCGATGATGTAATAAGAGAGCTCGAAGAACTCCTATATGCTGACGCCTCAGGTTCCCAAAAGACCGGCGGAGTCTTCGAGCAAATCCCTCAAAAAGAGAATACTAAAAATGAACCATCTCTCAAATATCAACCGACTCTTGAGCCAAAACCATTTCCAATCCTTGAAAACGATCCTAGTCTTGAACGTAAACCGCCTCATATTCATTCCGAGCATGTTCTCTTGAAAAAACCAAATCTCGAAAACCCAACTCTTAAAGAACTCTACGAACACATCACCGATTACACATTTTCCGACGAGTTCTTAAATATGATCAAGTTGAAACCAAATTATGAACTTTGCTATGTATCTGGTACTAAAGCCAGGAAATTGGTGCTTAAATGTCACGCAGGACCGAATGGTAACCATTTTGGCCCTAGCGACATCGTTGCTGAGAATCGTCCGGTAATCTACCCCAAGTAATTTAACTTGGGGCGAGTCAAGCTCAGGACTCGAAAACAAACGAAGCGCTTCTCGGGAGGCAACCCGTGCTTTTACTAATTTAATTTAATTTTATTTTGTTTTGTGTGTGTTTTTTTTCTTTTTTTTATGTTAGGAACCTGGATTGAGCTGAATGAATGCTTTGACGATGATGCTTAGATGAGGGTGCTTAGATGATGATGCTTGCAGTGCAACACTACAAAACCCTAGGGAGTATTTTTCCATTGTACCCTCATTTTTACACTTATGGTTTGAAACTTTTAGATGCATTGAGGACAATGCAAATCTCTAAGTATGGGAATGGGGGTTACTATCTTTTTACTTCCCACTTTTATGTGCTCTAATTGTTGCATTGGGGATAATGCAAATTTCAAGTGTGGGGAGGGGTTTGAATTAAAAATTGCACCACTTAATTTTGTGAAATCTTCGAAATAATCATCTAAATGCACACAAATTATTTTAATTAACACTAGCCAAAAATAAAAAAATAAAAAAATTTAGACACTTCTCAATGCTTCGAGGAAAAACAAATTACGAAAATTATTTCGATTTAAACGATAAAATTTGTTTTAGTTTTTATGTTTCAAAATTTGTGGCTTTTCATTATTTTAAAAATCTTTTTAGTAGCTTATTCAATCCTTCGTGGCTTAAATAATACAAAAAGTCTTGCATAATTTAAAATTTTCACTTAAGTTAACTTCTAACCAAAAAGGTTAAGGTTGAATACCTAGTTTAAAAAAATCCCTTTGTGTACGAAATACGCCGGCGAAAGCCGAGAATTAAAGCAGTTGATGAGTCGGGATTTTGCATCAGTGATAGCCCCCTTCGGCCCAATATGATGTCCAATATACATTATAAATCTTTAGGGGTCTATTCGTAAGTCGAAGTAAGGGTTGGATCTGGTGTTAATTATCGAAAAATTCAAAAGTTGAATAAATGTAATGTACAATGTGCATAACAATCATAAATAGTCACATTGGCAAAAAAGTTTAAACCGTGTTCAATTCAAAAAATCTTAAAGTTGGAAGTTCTCGCAAAAGTAAAAATTCTAAATCATACAAGAATGAGTAGATCTTAGGCCAATAAAGATTTAATAAGTTGACTAAAAATGGATTAAAATAATGAAAAGTTGGGTAAAAGTGTACATAAATCTTGACATAAAAGCTTTAACAAATTTTATCCGCTAAAACTAATGATTGTCCGAAAGTTGTTTTGAAACGTGTATTGAAAGAAGTGTCAACTAATATGATCTTTATTTAGGGCTAGTGACCCGTTTTTAATTGATGATTTGCTTGAGGAAAAGCAAAGTTTAAGTGTGGGGATTTTGTTATTGACGGATTTAAACATGTTTTTATCCGTCATTAATCTACTATTTATGCATGTTTTGTAAAGAAAATATTTTTTTTTTGGTAAAGGGGTTACCCTGGCTAAATATATTAATCACAGAAAAAGAACTACATAGGAATGTGACAGAATGTCACATTGACCTCAAGCAGAAGCTTGACACAACAAGACAGGGTTTATGACATGCCATAAACACAACCGAGACCAAACTAGCACTAACAACTACCAACAAAAACGCAAAAACTAGTCCAAAACAAAAAGACTATAACATAATAATATAGCTAACCCACCGAATCTGGGATCTTCCATATATCTAGAAGCCGTTGCACATCAACCGTCTTTTTCTTAAACTTTAACGTCATTAGCTTTAACCGGACAGTGGCAATAATCTCATCAGACAACTTCATATGAGTCTTGGATTTCTTTCTGATATTTTGTTTATGCCTAAATGTGTATCGATTGTAAACTGCAGGTGATCACTCCAAAGTACACAAGAAATGGGCCAAAAAGATACAAAATGAAGAATGAATGAAAAATAGAAGATTATATCAATTTGGAGGTTGGATCAAGAAATAAAGTGGAAATTTATATGATAATATAAGTTTACGACACATCTTAGAGATATAATTACAATTTAATGAGTAGGTGAATTTAACTCATGGAAGACTTGGAAATTAAAGCAGCCAAGGAGGTTAAATTGTCAAAAGAAATAATTATCAAAAGAAGGTTGGGACTTAATTAACTATTGTGTTAGTCGTAGGGCCCATACACATGTATCTTGGAAATTAAGATGGGCTCACGTGCAACATTCACAAACAACTGCCCGTATGCAATTTAAAAGGGAGCTTTTTTATCACAATTTGGAGTCACGTTGGCATAGAGCAGTTTTGGGGGACGAACGGAGGGTTTGACGCATACGAGACAGATACGCAGCCATAAGGCTGCAAATTCAGAAACCCCAGTTTTGACACAAGGCTACGAACAGAAATTAAGAGGAGAAGATCAAAGGCAACATACATCAAGCATCATTTGATTTAATCCTTGTTTATTTTAAACAATGTTTTTAACATTTTATGTTTATTTGATGTTTGTTTGTTCTAGCATGTCTATGTGTTAGAACCCTTTAATTCACTATGTATCGATGACTTTTAGGTCTATGTTTGGTTAATTTTAGGATTAATTTCTCTTATTTGAACAATTGTTGATTAGTAATTTAATCTTTTGGTTTTAGTATTAGACCTTTGTTGTTTAATTTGTTTATTGATGATTAGTTTGATTATTGACAACACTTGAACTAGTTATTGATATCCTCATATTTTCATTCAAGTGACCTAGATAGCGATTCACTAGGAATAGGGATTGAAATTAGATTCCAATAAGTTAGGATAAATCGGAAGTCTAACCGTAGTAACGGAAGTTCTAGGTTAGAGGGTTTAGGTGATCCAAACCTATTAAGATCAACAACTCGAGGTGTGATTAGATTACAACTTTTGAGAGAAGGAATTCCTATTAGTTGTGTCTAGTTTATTAAACGGAATTGAGAGGAATCTAGTACTGTGACCTCCAGAACATTAGAATTAATCGGGGCTTAATAACCAGACATAGACCTAGATGAAGTCATGCATAGTGAATACCCTTTTAAATCTTAAAAGCAGTTCATAAAAATCATTTGTCAACTCTACTTTTAAAGCTAAATTAGTTAATTAAATCATTTTAATCAATTCAATGAAAACACATTTTAAATTATTTTTCCAAATTAATTTACTTAGTTCTACTTTACGAGTCAGCTTAACCGTTCCCTGAGGATACGATACCTGGTTTACTTACCTTCACTATACTATCCGCGATTAGGTCATACTCGCCTAAAAGTGTGGTAGTCTAGATTAGGTGTAAATTAGTATTAAATTTTATAACTAGATTTAGCACATCAACAGACATCACTTCAGGTGATGTTTCTGAGATATGCTCATATATATATATATATATATATATATATATATATATATATATATATATATATATATATATATATATATATATATATATATATATATATATATATATATATATATATATATAGGGTCCGGATCCGGTGATGACTCTTTTCCCGGTGAGGACCGCGAGGACAATTCTCGTCCACTCATCTTAAAAAGGGAACAAATGTCTTTTTGAATCCCCCACTTTCCTCCTTTGCCACTTGTCATTCTTTAATTGGATGTGGGTTTTTTCCACCCGATTTGTTTTTTGCTCATAACTTTTTATTTTATTTGTAAAATAAAAAGTCTAAAAATGCCAATAATTTTAAAATTAAATTTTCTACAAAATGAGTATAGTCATGAAAAATTGAAAAAAAATGATCCAAAATTGATAATGATCCATAATTAACAATAATGCAAATTGAGATAAAATGATCCAAAATGAACAAAATGATTCAAAATTATGTATATAGTTATTTGTTGGCTAATTATTTATACAAAATTATGCTTAGACAAAATTAACAATGATTCAAAAATAACAAAATGATCCAAAATTATGACAATGATTCAAAAATAACAAAACGATCCAAAATTATGACAATGATCCAAAATTAACAAAATGATCCAAAATTTTATGCGGGTTTTTTTTTTCAAATTTTCATGACTATACTCATTTTGTAGAAAATTTAATCATAATAACTTTGGTTTTTTTAGAATTTTTTTTTATCAAAAAAAAGAAAAAAGTTATGGCCAAATAACACAAGTGGTGGAAAAAAAAACTGTCTAGCCACTCAGGTGGTGACACATGTCGAGAGTGGGGAGAAGGAGATTTAAAGCGCGTGAGAGATGGCTGGCAATTGAGTTTTGATACGAACCGGTAATTAAAGACACTAATCGAATGCTTTATTGATAATCCTGGAATTGGAGATCCAGGTTTCTCCCTAATAACAATGAAAGACAAAACAATAAACGACTCAATTTCTCAATGACTAAATAATAATAATTAAATAATAATAATAATAATAATAATATCCTACTAATAGGATCGTATCATTACTCCGCCCCCAAAACACACCTTGTCCTCAAGGTGTGGCTTCAAGCGATTCCTGGATCCCATGTTTTGACTTGTAGGTCCATCTTTTGTGAGTCAAAGTGAAACCGCAAAACGCTTGCAAAAGAGTCTTGGCTTAATTGTTTTCTATTTGGCCCTTGTAGAGTTAAATTATCATGGCAAAGATTAACGCCTTTGTGATAAGATGCATCTCCAACTCGTTGACCAGTAGTTTGTGGCTTCGTATTTCTGGTTTGACTCGTTAAAGTAACAAACTTTTTCCAAAACTCTATCGCCTTAACTCGTCTTGTTTCTCTCGTTGATTGCGGCTCTCCTCTATCTTCAGCATCAGGGCAATCTTCATTAACCTCTTTTATCTTAGTCTTGCTCATCTCTTCTTTTTCATTATTGTTGCCATCAATCAACCCTGGTTCAATAACAACCGTTAGGTCTTCTTCCACGACTTTTTTCTCCATCTCTTTCAAGGATGTGGTTGATGGCATTGGCGAATCTGCCCTTCTTACTAGAGTTCCGTTTTCAATCAAACTTCGGAGCAGGTTCATAATTTCATTGTGTTGTTGTTGTTCCACTTCCTTGTGTCGTTCGACCTCTTCCCTCCATTGTCGGTCCTTTTCCTTCCAATCAATCATCCATTGTTCAAAATTACTAGATCTTTTACCAGTGGCGACTTTGGATTGAATTAGATCAGCTTCAACATCATACATCTTGAATAAACCGAATTTTTTTTCGTGAACAGTACCTCCGGATGAGCAGTAACCGATGAACAGTGTTCGCGATGAACAGTAATCGCGTGAACAGTGCCGCCGATGAACAGTGCTGCGATGAACAGTAAATCGTGAACAGTACTTTTTTTTTTTTTTTTTTTTTTGAACGATTGATCCAGAACCGAACAGCTCTGATACCAATTTGATACGAACCGGTAATTAAAGACACTAATCGAATGCTTTATTGATAATCCTGGAATTGGAGATCCAGGTTTCTCCCTAATAACAATGAAAGACAAAACAATAAACGACTCAATTTCTCAATGACTAAATAATAATAATTAAATAATAATAATAATAATAATAATACCCTACTAATAGGATCGTATCAAGTTTCCAAAATTCAAATGACAATAAAGTCCTTACAATATTTAACCTTTAGGGGAAAAGTATGAAAAATCAATATTAATTACAAAAATGTCATCACGAAATTTTCAAAAAAGTTAAGCAAATATGAGCCACACATCTTTGATATGAACTATTGAGATTTGTCCTCGCAGTCCTCACAGGATTTTGAGTCATCACTCGATCTCACTTCTATATATATATATATATATATATATATATATATATATATATATATATATATATATATATATATATATATATGAGCATATGTGCTTATAGCAGATCTCAGAAACATCACCTGAAGAGATGTCTGTCATGCTCAGCTGTTTGGAGTTATTAAGTGAACTTAGGCACCCATTGAGGAACGGATGCTGAAGAATTCTTGGTGTCTTCTACCTGAGTCTTTTCTTGCTTTGATGTATCTGGTGGATTTTCAGACTATGTACATGACGTTTTCTTGAGAGCTTGATTTGGGCAATCTTTGGCTTCATGACCTTTATCGTTACAATGATAACATTTCCTTTTGTGGACCAGAGATGGTGAGAGGGTGATTTTTGAATCCGGTTAAGTCTTTACATTTTGAACCTTTTGTTTTGAGGTATGAGTTAATGTTTTGATAGGTTTGATGACCTTGACTCCTTTGGTCTTTATTGTTGGCTCAGTTGTCTTTGTTGCTGAAGATTTTTCAGGTACTGAAATTTCAGGCTTAGCTTCAGTTTCTTCTCCTTTAGGGGTATCATGTTTTTGAGATCCTGATGAATTTGTTTCTTCTGGTTCTGAGCTTGGGATATTTTCAATCTTTTCTTTAAATTCAGTACTGTGGGTATATGGAATTAATTCAGACGTTTTGATGAAGAAATTTTCGTTGGTGTTTGAAGCATGTGATTTGGGAGTGTAATCTTTTGGTGGTCCGAACATGGGATTTTTGTGACTTGAGCTTGGTTTGAATACCTCGGGAAGAACTGCAGCATTTTTTTAATTCCCCCCAAGAATTTCTTGAACTTGAGCTGGAATTTGTTCTAAAATTTGTTTAGACAAGTTTGAGGATTTTGTCCATGAGTCACAAATTCTTTGGAGAGTTTCACTTTTCTTTATTAGCTCAACGTTATGTTTTCTCAATGTTTTGTTTATCGTCTGAAGTTCAGCGATTTTAAGCTTCGACTCTTTTAATTGAGAAGATTCTTGTTTGAGCTTTTCTACTTCATCGGTTAGTTTCTTCATAGTAATTTCAGATTCAACATATCGATTATGACCACATACCAGATTTCGAGTGAGCACTTGAAATAAAGATGTCTTTTCTTCATCAGAAGCTTTATGAAATTTTCTCACATTTTTTAACGTTTCTGCGTCCCATTTCTTAGAAGATAAAGTTTCTGCTATTTTAGATTCTTGGGAAACGTTTGATGACTACTGTATCTCTGATTCTTTGGTTATGGCCATTAGGCATTTTATGATTTTTTGATTCTCTGGCTTGGTTCCAGATTTTTCTTTTGATGAAGTTAGAACTACTTTATCGTTGAATGTATCTTTATCACTTGATTCTGAGTAGCTTGCCCAGGACTCAATAGTAGCTTTAAAAGCCTTTGTGTCTTTCTCAGTATCTTCATATCTTTCGTCATCAACATCGTTTGGATCGACAACGTTTTCCATCTTTGCTTTTAGTGCTCTGCGAGAGGACTTAGAAGAGCTTGCAATGAAAGCGGAGGAGGCAGGAGTTTCATTCAGATCATCGTACATCTTGTTTTCATTTTCAAAGTTCATCAGTGTACTATAAAGACTACTCATGTTCATATCCCTCATCTGACCAGAGGTTCTTAGCACCGTGGACATGACAGCCCAATCTTTTGGAAGAATTTCGAAAAATTTGTACATTAATTCTTGAACATCTTTGTGAATGCCAAATTCTCTTAGTTCATTTATGAGGATGGTGAACCTTCTGTAGGACATGTTGAGAGTTTCACCTTTGATGACTTTGAATGCTTCATACTTTCAATTCAACATTCCTGTTCTGCTGGCTTTAACTTCATCGGTTCCTTCATATGATGTTATCAAGATATCCCAAATATCTTTGGCAGTTCTACACTCTTTTTACAGTGATAAGAATGTGATTTGGGAGGGATGTTTGAAGGAGAAACCGGATTTCAGCATCTAAGCTTGCTAGCTTTTTATCTGCCTCTGACCATTGATCGTTTGGTTTGAGTTCTTCAACATCCAAAAGGTCTTCTTCTTCTTCTTCTTCATCGTCACCCTCCTCCTTCTTCTTCTTCTTCTTGCAGATGGTAGTGCTTGGAACGAACATTTTTGGAATGTATGGACCTTTGATAAGAATATCTGGTCCCATGTCATTGTGATGTTCGACAAATCCCAGAAAACGGATTTTTCACATACCAAAATTGTCATTAGTAAACACATGGGGCATTTATCTTCGAACCAAGATTCATTTGAGATAGCTTTTCACCCATTTTTGATCAGTAAGTAAGCAGATCAACAATTATGAATTAATTGTCCTACTCTGATACCAATTGGTAGTCCCGTAATGAGTGAAATATAACACTTATACGCTTTCACTGACCCATTTAAATTTATGGAGGCACTCAACACTTTTTAAAGTTTTCTTTATTAATCAATAATGATACAATAAAGATGCAAGCAGTTTGCGGAATAGCTAAGAACAAATCCTAACTAAATTGCTTGCATGTGATAGACAACAACATATATTATCTAAGACAAGTTTATGATCAACAAATGATCAAGCACAAGACCAGAAACTTTCGTTATACAGATTAAATTCTCGAATTAGACAACTACAGTTAACAGGTGGTTTACACTCTGCTGAAAGGAATAAAGTTCTGGAGTAAATTCAGCAGCGTGTAACCTTGTTGGGTGCACACCGGAATCGACCGTCTAAGTCCTCAATTTATACCATTGGGAAACATAGAGCCAAAGGAATGATCGATCGATTCCACGTGTGAGAATTCCGTTGGTGCAGATGATATTTCATGGGACGCGCACGACTAACGGAATTATGACAGTGCTTTCTGTCGTCTTGTGATCGCTGATATCTTCTAGAAGATTTGCAAGATATTCCCATAATCAGCGATGCACAAACTTGTGCTTTACTTGTGTCTTTCTGTGACACTGAAACTTCCAGCCTATGTGCACTTCTGGTGGCCATGAGTCTTCGGATACTCATGCTTCTTCAGATGGCCTTCAGCTTCAGTGACCTTCACTAAGAGTTTTGCTTAGAGAAGTATTTGTTCAATGGTTCAGCGTTTTGTCCATTTCGCTGAATCTGTTACACTATCTGATCTGTTAACCAGTATCTGATTCCGCGCGGGGAACTGATCGTTGTATCAGATAGTGATCAGATTGTAACATCCCAAAAATCAGGAAAAATTTAAAAAATTTTAATTAATAAAATATTACATTTTCCCCGAAGGTACAAGTAACTCAAAGGTCCCAACTCATAAATAAAATATAAAACCGTCTCGTGGTTTAAATGCGGAATAATTAAAGGTTTTAAAAACAAAACATGTTTGACTCGACATAGATGTTTTCAATCCAAATCCATAAATATAAAAATAGAAACGCAGCTCATCAACCATTGACCTTCTATTTGCCCTTGCTATTACCTGCAAAATGGCAGGGAGTGTTTGGGGTCAGCCACCGCTGAGTGAATAATCAACACAATAAACATACACATAGAAAACAATCCACACCACATAAGTGATCCCTAGAGACTCTACTCAATACTTATTTATTAGGCCTTTTATTAAATTTTAATTGTTCGCAAATGCTGTGACGAATCCACAACGCGTGCCCCTGCTCTCGCGCTCGTCACTAGCACCCCCTTCTAACACCCACCAGTGTCCCGCAGTACCACGCTAACAGTCGTGAATTGTACTTGGCCGCCAGGATGAGTTGGCTACCTCATCAATCTCAAATATAGTTAGTTTTATAACGTGTTGACCCATTACAACATGTACTCTTATAAAACTAACAGCTTAAGCTCAAGTATATCATCTCATAGATATATAACCACATATCGGGCAGATCACTAGGAAACTAAACACGAGCCCATTTTCAAACAACACTAACCGGCTCATAAGATATTAATATATTGATAGTAATAAAATCAACACGCAATGAATACAAACGTAATTCATATTTAATATGTAATTAAAAGGTCACACATATAAAACGTCGCCTAATTAAATAACTCGTATAGACGAAACGTCACATAATTTTTATATGGTCAACTCATAATCCAACAACATGTAATTTAAATTTAATTAAGTTATTATTTAATTATCATAAATTTCAGGACGTTACACAGATAGTGTAACTGGATAACTGAAATCCGATCAGATCAGATATAGTTACCCACAATCTGAGGAACTAATCCTCAGATTGTCTTCCAACTATTTGCCTTTTTGTCTTCATTAAATCTCTGGGATGCTTTTCAGCGACCCAACAGTATGTGATTAATGGCAAAAGTTACAATTAATGATTACAAGTAAGGCTTATATACTAATCACTAATTGTCTTGATTAGTCCTAATGACTAATCTTCTAACTATGCAATGTTGGCAACTCTAGTCCCTAGACTATTACTTACAACTAAAAATGTCCTAACAATCTCCCCCTTTGTAACAATAGTCTAGGTTGCATATCTTTGAAGTCTTCTTCTTTAGTAAAAGCTGGAACTGAGTGATAAATCTTTGAGCAGTTTCATTGAAGTATCAGCTACATGTTTTGATGATCGGTGATAACAATACTTTTAATTGGATTTTCAACCAATAGAAAGTATTTCAGAAGACTTCAAGTAAATCGACGAAATGTAGACCCATTGATAGAGCGGTTAACAGCGGAAGTCTTTTCTTGAAGTTGTGGCTTTGTCGATTTGTTGCTGATCCTTGGATTCTGATATTTGATGAAGTTGAGGACGTGCGGTATTTAGATCTATTGTGGATTTTCTGATCGTTGTTGATAATGTTGGAGTACGGTCATAGAATCCCTTATCTGATATATTGACTGTTGTTGATAAGAATGGAGTACAGTCATCAGATCTTCGCACATGAATGTATCAGGGTAACCCAGGATCACATAAATTGCCTGTTAGCACAACAGTTACAGAAAATGTGTAACCTACGTTCAATGTTGGCTTTGATGTTAGCACTGGTAGGATTTTCATTCAATCATCGTGGAATACCAATAATTTTAGCTATCACTATGAATGTTCCGGCAATATCACTAAGATATGCTTGGTAGAGTGCCTGTGTCCTAGAGAAATTTAATTCGGTTCTAGACTCTATTTGTGGACAAACGAAGGAGAGGACTGGAGGTGGGTCCTCTTTTTCAATATCAACAATCTCCAAGTGAGATGTCGATAGTGAATGTGGTAATCTCTGTGATTTAGAAACAAGTACTTTTTGTACTTGAGTGGTCAGTGGGGTTGTGCATTGCATCACTGGGCCCATGATGACTTTATCAGAATGCAACTTATGCAGTCTAATATAGATGTGTTTACCCGGATTTTGTTCGGTTTAGGGAGGGTTTTCCGTTTTCTTTAATCCTTTCTCAGACACTCCTCACTCAAGCTTACTTTTTCAATTTTCAACTACACCCTCATTTCATTTTACCATGTGTTTAGCTGATTTACACCACATAATTCATTCCCCCTCTCAAATTTTATCTCAGCGCACCCCAATCAAGATCCCGTGATACTTGATTATGCTCATCTAGACCTATGGACAGTGGCGAATCCAGGATCAAAGTTAACCGGGGCTTCCACAAAACTTTAAGCGGGGACCATGTACAAATTTTCCACTAATTTTCTTTTATTAAATTATTTTCCACACGGGAGTGGCCAACCAAGTGGGGGCCTTGGATCCCCCTAATTAGTAGTGGATCCGCCAGTGCCTATGGAGCATCACATTATTTCCTATATTGTAGGTGGATCCTGGGGAAGATCATGCCGGTTATAGCAGATCATAGGAGTTATTTGAGAGTGAACTATAACGCTCATGTACAATTGATCAGCATTTACTATGTTACGTTGTAAGAATGAGTCACATGGATTTTTCATCGGAATTATTTATGTGTTTCCGGCATAAGTTGTTGCCTTTTTGATTGAAAAAATTTAGGCACATCAACTTGAACAATTTAGGTAATACCGGGCTCACATAGAGTAACCGTTAACACACCGTATGAATCAGTAGTCGTTTGCACAACCGTTGATTCAAATGTGCGACCCGCATTTAGAGTTGGCATAAATTTTTAGCTCTAGCAGGACAAAGAGAGGGAGAGAGAGCTTTTGCTTTGGATAAGTATGTGATTAATGGCAAAAGTTACGATTAATGATTACAAGTAAGGCTTATATACTAATCACTAATAGTCTTGATTAGTCCTAATGACTAATCTTCTAACTATGCAATGTTGGCAACTCTAGTCCCTAGACTATTACTTACAACTAAAAGTGTCCTAACACCCATCCATCCAGGGATGGTACGAACAATATACCTGGAAATAATTTATTATGAATCTTCATTTTATAGGGACGTATTATAAAAACTAATTACCATATTTTGTTAAAACACAGTTACACAAATTCAATCTTCTTTTTAAAAGGGACGTATTTTATAGAAAGTTTACATGTTTTCTTCTACTATTTTTGTTGCTGTTATAGGAACGACCAAAGGGGTTCACATCATTATTTTGTCAGTCCCTTTCATCCCATTTGACCCGTTTCCCCTTGATAAGGAAGTATTGTTTTTATCTTATTTTACGTGTTTGCACCATTATAAATAATGATCTAATTGTTTCTATTAAATAGTAATTTGTTATCATTCTTCAAGATTAAGATCATAAACCTTGAGGTTCAATGGTTTTTGGCTAATAACCGAAGCAAATATAAAAAGTATGACTAAAAGAATTTGAGGTACAAATAATGGTAACAATTTCGACCCGTTTACTTATCCATTGGTTGGTTTAGGTTAAGAATTAACCCAAAAAAAAAACGGTCAACTGTTTCAGGCAGGTCGAGAGCTGGCCCAAAATTGTATTCTTCTCAATCCTCTTTTGTAATTGTATAACCCACAATTATTTTTTTCAATGAAAAAAGCTGGCCCAAAATTGTATTCTTCTCAATCCTCTTTTGTAATCGTATAACCCACAATTATTTTTTTCAATGAAAAAAGAAAATTTGGACAACAAATGTTTATGGGCAACCCAATCCGATCTAACCCGTTTTAACCACTTTATGTACCGGCCTGTTATACAAAATATATTACATTCAACCCATTTCATTAACGTAAAGATCAAAAGGTCACCTTTATATGCTCTATAAATACACATATACATTATTTCTGAATATACGTATACGTTATTTCTTAACTTCTATGTGTTAAATGTAAAAAACCCGACATATAAAGGATATTTACCAACTGTGGTTATAGGTATAAGGGTCTGAAGGGTTTCATAACACTGATCGACCATTTGGGTCAACCTCCTAGTATGCTTGGTTCGGCCATACTGGTAAGAACATGAAGGTGTTCTTGACCGGTTAAAACCAACTAGCTGATCTAATCCCTAAAAGCGGAACTGGGATTAAACCTAATACTTAAACCCTAAAGGATTAGGATGTTGGAAATCTAGATTAGATTAACAAGAAAGAAACCTTGTACGAAGAACTCGAACACAAACATTGCTTGTGTGGTTCGTTCGACCATCAACCAAAGAACCCTAGGGTTCTTTGGTCGAATTCGTCCAAGAAGGGAGAAAAAAGGTTTTCCCAAAACATAACTTATTGCTTGCTTAAGATAGTCCACTGATGATGAACAAATCGAGCGACCTTCTAGTTGATCTAAGCAATGAACTTGTTCTTCAATACTTGAAGAATACGAAGAACACGAAGAACGAAGAACACAAAGCTTGTGTCTTGGGGTGTGTTCGGCCGAAGCCAAGAGGGAGGAGGGGGAGGATTTTCGTGCGGTGCTACAAGGGGTTTTAGGGTTACCCTAAGCCTCTTATTTATACATAAATTAGTTACGCTTAGAACCCTTAAGTTTAATTAAGATTAGATCTTTAATTAAACTTTCCTTTTACGCTTCCATCCCCTATAGTTTTACTAGTTATTATTGTCACACTTAATTATCAAATGTCTTAGTGTTATACATTTATATATTTCGGTACCCATATACACGAAATATATATACTTGTGTTTTATACATTTAACAATTAATTAGACAATAATATTATCCAATCACTATATGATTTAATATCTTTAAATTATATCATGGATAATCTTTAATTAACACATTGTATATTTACTCAACTGATAAATGTACAAATACTTGTATTAATTAGTTAGTTAAACTAATCTTGTAATAAGTTAAACTTAACTTAATACTTAACTGATTCATAATGACTATTATGAATCATTCCTCTTCGTAGTATCATTGCATATCTTGCTCGTATTACATGCACTCACCGGTGTGACCCTTAAGTGTTTCGTAGGCATGGATGTATCATCATAGGTTGACTAACTGTGCACATAATTCCAACAGGGTCGACACAATAACTTAATTTTTTTTGTTACAATTTTTGGAATTTCGGTTTCTATTGTTTCTTATTACTTTTATTCATTTTGCAGGATGCTAATTACAAATGATAAGATGTTTGCAACACGCCCACACATAGACCATATGATTATGATTCTCAATTTATAATCATGTTTGTTGGAACCGTGGAAAGTAGTAATACACATTTTGATCATCTACGTTGTTACTAGAATTATACAGATGCTAAAAATGTTGAAAGTTTTCTGTGCTATTATGCAGCCCCTTACTAATGGTTATTTCTGTATGAGATGAAGTATAGATGCATATTGGGACAAAACTTGAACTTGAAAAAAACAAATTAATTTATTGATTAAACATCTGTGGACTCTTATGAATATTACAACCGTATAGATAATATGTTTGTTTAAACAACTTCATTCTTATTGGCTTGAGAAATTGCTGCTTCAATTAGATCCATAAATGATCGAGTCTTCTTCATCTTCAAACCCAACGGGCCAGGCTTATGAATATAAACATGAGACTGCAAATCAATATTATATATTATCAAAAGTTAATAACCATGATTTATGACTTAATTAGACTTATGTAAATCACAACTAAAACTTCAATCCTATTCAATCCTTTAAACTTTCTTTTCTGTATTTTTTTCAAACAATCCCAAATTATTGGATTAAAAAGTTTAATGGAAGTGGTGACGAAGATGATGCAATATAAATAAACATATTTATATTTGAATTAAAAATTGAAGCAAAATCAGTTTTAGTTTCAATAAAATAAACAATAATTCGAGTTTTAGTTGTTGCACGTACAAACTTATTAAACGCAAAATTAAATTAAAACCCCAAATGTTAAACTTCAAACACAATTTTAAAACAAAATCTTGCAAGTCCATGAACAAGAATACATAAAGTAAATCAAATCATTATTCATGATTCATAGAAATAAATAAAAAATTTATACCTCGTGAGCTTCTTGGGAAGACGACCCTCCACACGGTTTATTAACCGGTGACTCGTGTTCACTCTCTTCAGACTTTATCGGACGCTTTTTTGCCGGATACATTAGTCATTATTTTCTCCGGCAAGGTATTCTGGTGATTATTTTCAACCGACTCTGATAGAACAATGATTTAATTTTTCTTCAAAGCCTTGAATGAACGACAATGAAAAACAAAGAAACACAAAAAAAATACGATTTGAGCTCTGAGAAAACAGGGAACGAATTGAGGAAAAGTGTGAAAGAATTATGTGCACAGTTAGTCAACCTATGATGATACATCCATGCCTACGAAACACTTAAGGGTCACACCGGTGAGTGCATGTAATACGAGCAAGATATGCAATGATACTACGAAGAGGAATGCTTCATAATAGTCATTATGAATCAGTTAAGTATTAAGTTAAGTTTAACTTATTACTAGATTAGTTTAACTAACTAATTAATACAAGTATTTGTACATTTATCAGTTGAGTAAATATACATTGTGTTAATTAAAGATTATCCATGATATGATTTAAAGATATTAAATCATATAGTGATTGGATAATATTGTTGTATAAATTATATAAAGGTTATTGTATAATTAATTATTAAAAGTATAAATACAAATATATATTTCGTGTATATGGGTACCGAAATATATTAGTGTATTCATACTAGATATTTAATAGTTAAGTGCAACAATAATAAACTAGTTAAACCATAAGGGATGAAAGTGTTAAAAGGAAAGTTTAATTAAAGATCTAATCTTAATTAAAATTAAGGGTTCTAAGCGTAACTTATTTGTATATAAATAAGAGGCTTAGGGTAACCCTAAAACCCCTAGATCACCACACGATCCCTCCCCTCCCCTTTGATTTTCGGCCGAACCCCACAAGACACAAGCTTGTGTTCTTCGTGTTCTTCGTTCGTTCTTCGTGTTTTTCGAGTTTCGAAGATCAAGGATCGTTGCAAGTGATCATCTGGAGGATCGCTCGTCGTGTTCATCATCAGTGGACTATATTAAGCTAAACCTAAGGTATGATTCATGGAACACTCTTTCTTCCTCTAATCTTATTCGAATTCGACCAAGAACCCTAGGGTTCTTGGTTGATGGTCGACGAACACACACAAGCTGTGTGTGCAATCGAGTTCTTCGTACAAGGTTTCTTTCTTCTTAATCTAATCTAAATTTCCAACATCCCAATCCTTTAGGGTTTAAGGATTAGGTTTAATCCGACTTCCGCTTTTAGGGATTAAATCAGCTAGTTGGTTTTAACTGGTCAAGAACAAGTTCATGTTCTTGGTCAGTATGGTCGAACCAAGCATACTAGGAGGTTGACCCAAGTGGTCGATCAGGTTATGTGAAACCCTTCAGTGGTATCAGAGCGTTGGTTTAGAAATCTAAACTAGATTAACAAAGTTGTTTGTTTATTTTAATTAAAGTCTTTCTTTTTGTTCCAATTTTTTCTTCTTCTTCTTCTTAGTTTTCTGAAAAGGGTAATTACCCTAGACCAAGAACATTAAACTAGTTTAGTTTAATTGGTCATAAGGATCTAACCCTAGTAGTTTTCGAAAATTGTAAGGAACCCTAGGATCAAATATGTTAAACAAAATTTGTTTAATTGGTCAAAAGGCTTCTTTTCCCAACCCTAGAAATTTTGAAATTAGGAAGAACCCTAGGATCGAGAATATCAAAGTTCTTGATCAAGAGGATTCTTACCTTATTATTTGATCTTCAAAATCTAGGACCAAGTATGTTAAACCAAGTTTTGGTTTAATTGGTCAAAAAGGATTCTTTCCTTTTTTCAAAGATTTCGAAAATCATGAGGTTGCTTGGACACCAAGTTTGTTAAACTAGCCTAGTTTAATTGGTGGAAAAGTTTCCTAGGCTTTAAGAAATTTTCGAAATACCCTAGAAGTAACCTAGCTAGGACCAAAAACATTAAACAAGTGTAGTTTAATTAGTTAAAAGAATTAATTAAGATGATAATCTAAAACCTAGATAATTAAACAAGTTCATGTTTAATAGGTTTAATTATTGTTTTAGTAGATTTATTAAAATTAGTTCTTTAAACCTAGAAACTTAGACAAAGTTTTATTGTCTATAAGATTTGAATTAAAAAGTTTAAATAAATTTATTAAGGATATAATCTATCTTAGAATTTAAACAAAGTTTATTATTTAGATAGGATTGATTAAAATTAATCTTTTAATAAACAATGTTTTTGATCAAGAAAATCAAAATCCTAGTTTTTGATTGATCAAGAACAAGACTAGGGTTTGACTAATTAATAAGATTAAAAGAAGTGTTAATTTTTAAGTTCTAAAATTAATAAGGTGTGTATATATATATATATATATATATATATATATATATATATATATATATATATATATATATATATATATATATATATATATATATATATATATATATATATATATATATATATATATATATATATATATAAGATTTCAGAATTTTTAAAATATTTAAAGGAAAAATGAATTTTAATAGATAAAATAGTTTATACGTATTTTAACTAGATTAAGTTAAAATACATACGTATAAATTAGATGTAATATTCTTATTAGAATGTTACAAGTTTATTATAAAGTAATGAAATTTATATGTATATATATTAAATACAAGATTAAATGGAACATTAAAGGATGAAGTTATTTTGATCTTAAAGGATAATAGTATAACTAATTATTGTATAAGTTATTATATAATTAAGACTAGAAAGTACAAAGTTATGATTTCCTAATAACTAGAAATTGTACAAGTTAAGATTATATGATAAACTAGAAATATACAAAGTTATATATTATGATTATAAGGTGTATAAAGTTGTAAGTTATTATAACTAGATAATTATACAAGTATTTTACAAGTCATGTAAGATACTAGATTAATGATCAAGGATAAATAATAAGAGAACTATATAACCTATATTTAACTAGTTCAAGTTAAATGTAAGAAAAGTTTAAACAAACTAAGAATTATTATATATAGTCTTTATATAATAAGCTTATTAGTTTCACCAAATATAAACCGGTGATTGTGTTTGCTTAAGTTCCATCATGGTTGTTGGAGCTAGTGGGAGCTACACAAGAAAGTCACAAAGTTTATAAGTGTGTCGATAAGACATAAGTTTTGGTCGAATCTAATAAGTCAAAACAAATGTTTACTTTCATTATTAAACATGTGAAAAAGAAGGTGTCTTAAACTAGGTTTAAGATTCAAGTTTATGAATCATAATAAAATTAAAAGTTTAATATAAGTTTTAAAAGTTTTTCAAATGAAATAAAACAAGTAAGTTTTATTGGAGATAAGGTTTTTCACAAAACTTAGTAAAACGTTTTGTACACCTCGTTTTAGGTATACATATAAGTGGCGCAATTCTTGAAACTTTCTTAAGATTTTAATGAAGGGTTTCACTATGCACCATGCGACTGATCAACCACTTGGGTCGACCTCCTAGTGTATTTGGTTCGAACCATGACTGACCAAGAACATGAACTTGTTCTTGACCGGTTAAAACCAACTAGCTGATTTAATCCCTAAATGCGGAACTGGGATTAAACCTAATCCTTAAACCCTAAAGGATTTGGATGTTGGAACACTAGATTAGGTTAACAAGAAAGAAACCTTGTACGAAGAACTCGAACACACAGAAACTTGTGTGTTCGTCGACCATCAACCAAAGAACCCTAGGGTTCTTTTGCCGAATTCGGTCCAAGAGGGAGAAGGGAGAAAAGGGTTTCACAAAACATACCTTGTTGATTGCTTAAGATAGATCCACTGATGATGAACAAATCGAGCGATCTTCTAGTTGATATAAGCAATGAACTTGGATCTTCAAGACTTGAAGAACACGAAGAACACCAAACTTGGTGTTCTTGGTCTAGTTTCGGCCGAAGCCAAGGGAGAGGAGGAGAGGGATTTCGTGAGGTGGTGTAAGGGGTTTTAGGGTTACCCTAAGCCTCTTATTTATATACAAATAAGTTACGCTTAGAACCCTTCTAGTTTAATTAATATTAGAACTTTAATTAAACTTCCTTTTAACACTTCCATCCCTTATAGTTTAACTAGTTTATTATTGTTGCACTAAACTATTAAATGTCTACCATTAATACACTAATAATTCGGTACCCATATACACGAATTATATACTTGTATTTATACTTTCAATAGTTAATTATATAATAACCTTTATATAATTTATACAACAATATTATCCAATTACTATATGATTTAATAGCTTTAAATCATATCATGGATAATCTATAATTAACACATTGTATATTTACTCAACTAGTAAATGTACAACTACTTGTATTAATTAGTTAGTTAAACTAATCTAGTAATAAGTTAAACTTAACTTAATACTTAACTGATTCATAATGACTATTATGAATCATTCCTCTTCGTAGTATCATTGCTTATCTTGCTCGTATTACATGTACTCACCGGTGTGACCCTTAAGTGTTTCGTAGGCATGGATGTATCATCATAGGTTGACTGACTGTGCACATAATTCCTTCAGACTCCCACTTGTGCAAGTCTGTAACCTTTGTCTTAATGATACGAGCTACAGTGGCCTTCTAGATGGGCATGTAGGTAACCAACCCCATAAAAATAGCTTACGTAACCCAGGTATGGTTTATGAAAAACTCTTTAATAGCGTCTCCTAGTAAAGAACACTCTGTCTCTACTTCTTGGGCAAACTATGTTAGGCTTATCCCTTGCAGCACGATATTTGTGATAGCGAATACGAGGATGGTAGAAATTATCAACTCCTGTATTCGAAATCATTTTATGACTTCTTGATTCAAACTGATGTGATAAACGACAAAGAACAGATCAGTTCGTTTGGGCACGGTCGTGCACTTGCCAGTTTCTTATCAAGTCAAAGGACCTATAAATATCTCTCCTAAAGAGGAGGTGCAATTACCATCTTGTATATTTCGATTTAAAATACAACTTCCTTTGTACCCAGTATCGCCTCGTATGACAAACGTATTTCAGAATTGTCTGAGTTGAACCAAAGCACATTAGTCATTGTATCCTAAACCAAATACCTCAGGCTTAAGGACAATCCTAGTGAACAATACTTTTGAACTTTTCAGCCATGAAGTATTGTCACGGTGGTCAATCCAATATTCGTTGAGCTTCCAACAGAATATCACCGATATTTGGTTTACACAAAACTTGTGTAGCTATCTTCGAAGAACTTCGAATCTACCACCAAATACCGTGATGACGTTAACGTCCCATCGAGGTTCCCACCAAGACGAGTAGTCACGGATTTTGTGTCTTCTTGAATAAATAGACTTTTATTCATGGATCTTGTAAAACATACAAAGTTTGAGTAAAAATGATACTAACTCAAGTATTATTCCTCACTGGACATAGATACTGAATTATTACTGGATCATTACTTATTCCTTTCGTTCGTGTTGATTACTTAATGATTCTTACAAACTTAATTGTAACTTTATCACTAAACCAATCATTTCTATTAAACTAAAGACATAAGACGAGTATTTAGGAATACTATTACTTTTGTCTTTGCTAGATATTGTTCTTGCAACAATGTAGAACATACTCTAGTCTTGCCCTTTATGCAATTCGGTAAACATAGGAGGATTGGAAATTAACACCTTAGTTTCTTGAATTCATAAAACCATCCTTGTAACTAAAGCTTCTTTTAGTTACTTGATTTGTAGATATTCTTACTAGTTAAAGAAATTTCCTTAAATGACTATGTTATCCACTGAAGGGTTAACAACTATTAGATATGCAATAATTAATCACAAGACTTGTGATCACGCTATTAGGTTTGCAATAATCTAATCAACGATCATTTATTATTTCTCTTAACTCTTTGGCTAACGACTTGGTAAAACCTTGTTGTTAATGTCTTACTAACTTACTGAATTCATCAACATCTTTAATGAATTACGTTAGTCATAGCTCCCACTTACTTTTATGGATTTTAAGCATCTCTTAAACTACTTTGACCTAGTCAATTACTTGTAGTTTAATCTTTTAAGAATTCTATCAATAGTTAAGATCATCCTTTGGATTTGCGAATATCCAACATTCTTGTTTAGGGAATTATGATCTTTATTGATTACTGTATCTAACAAGTATAAAACACTTGAAATGATACTATCAATTCTTAAACATATTAGTATTCTTTAAGAACTTTATTTAATGCCAAAGTCATTCCTTGGATTTCTTAAATATCCATTATTCCTATTAAGGAATTATGACTTGATTAAATATTGTATTTATTACAAGTATAAAAGACTTGCAATAATACCTTTTAATTCTTAAATGCTTTAATATAGTTTTGTCCCTTTTAAGAGTCGTTTAATGTCTAAGTCATTTTACTTGGATTATGCGAATATCCAATTATTCCTATTAGGAAATTATGACTTCATTAAATCCTTTACTACAAGTATAAAAGACTTGTAATAATACTCTTTAAAGTCTGTCTTGATTATATCCAATATAATCATACTATATTAATACTAATACTTTAATACTTTCTATCATAAGTAATGACTATTACTTAAGATGTTTTAACTAAGTTCAATAACCTTTGAACCTTATGCTTCCATAAAACTCTTAAATACTTTCGTTAGAAAAACTTTCTAATTACTAGCATCTAAGTACCTTGAGCTATCAAGACATTATTCATACAACAATCAAACAAATATATATAAATATAAACATGAAACATAAGTAAATCAAAACTTGACTTACAATCTAGTCATAAACCTTGACTAGTGTAATTATCACACATGCACACAATATAATTCAACCATGGATTCCAAATTTATTTAAAACCAAAATAAAACTTGTTTTAACATAAAATAAAAATATCCAAAAACAAACTAAAATTATTTAAAACGAATCCACAAAATACTGAATTATAAAAAACTTAGTCACTATCACTTTCCATCTCCTCCTGCAATAAACGATTGCAAAAGTTAGATTACTCGTAATGTACTTTACAAGTATCTTAAAGTGATTAAGAAGTGTGGTTGTGTTACCTGAGGAACTTGCGTTTCCTCCACTACCACTTGCACCCTTTGGACAATTCCTTTTCCAATGCCCAGCCTCACCACACTTGAAGCACCGGTTCTCGGTCCTCGCAGTGTTAGGCTTAACCTTCTTCACCTTTTGTTTGACACCTTTACCATTTGGCACTCCTTGGTCAGGATAGGTTTTACCCTTTCCTTTACCACCATGCCCTTTTCTCTTCTTCCCACAGCCACCGCCATTACCGATCAAGAGAACGTTGTAACACCTCAAATTTTTAATACAAAATATTTCCGTAAAACCCTTTTAAATTTAAATCATTTAGAGTATTGTCCCAAAATATGGATTTACAAAAACCTTGGTATAAAATAAAAGTCACTACTGGTGTTACAAAATATATCATAACCAAATCCAAACGTAAATCCACCTTGCTATCTCTACTAAACCCGTGCGCCTTCACTAGGAAACGCACCTAATCCTTAGCTCCCGAACCTGAGTACATAGCATCACAAACAAACATAGTACGTAAGACAAAATTGTCTCGTGAGATACATGGGTTTGAGACCCGACATTAATATATAAATGATTCCACATACTAAATATATATAGACATATATATTTATATACTATATACTATAGTTACCTCCGCGGTAACCCTAACACATTCATATACATCGATCACCTCCTCGGTGATCCCATCACATTCATTCATAGCCTAATCGACCCGTCAAGTTGTTCGGAATGCCTCCAAACCAACGAGACCCCATTTTTGTCCTACTAACCAGAATGCCTCCAGCTCAATAGAACCCCCTTTGTCACCTTGTCCAAGCAAGGTGACCCATCTTATCTCACTAATCGGAATGCCTCCAATTCAGTAAGATCCAACATCGTGTTCGGTGATCGGAATGCCTCCAATCCATCAGTTTTAAGATACCATGATAATCCAGAATGCCTCCGAATCTATCATGTACCTGTCCTATTTCAATCTACCTGTCATAACTATTTCATGTGACTATATGTCACATCCATCATCAATGCCATAAGGCCATCATACAAACTATCCATATACTAGTCTCACTTAGTATTCACAAAATCAAGCAACTAGTTAATATAAAGAAATTTAATAACTAGTTTATCATTAATAGTCACATATTAAAAATATTTCTTTACCGCTATGTACCTAGTTTTAAAGTTCACATGTACTCACCTTAGCAATAAAATGCTCCAACCGTATTCCTTACGTCAATCTCCTTGCTTCACGATTCGGTCAACCTTCTAAGATCTCACCAAATGCCTAAAACAATAATCATAAGATTATCAACATCACATACTACTACTATTGTGTTCATCTATCTCTAGATAACACTTATTAACACATTTCCCCCAAATATGGTGATTTACCAAACCCTAGGTTTAACCAACCCTTAAGATTCTTACAAATCATAATCATACACTTGTTTCCTTTGATAATACACCATCTATTAAGTCTATCCATCATTTATATCACCATAATCCATAACCCCATGAACTAGGGTTTCAAACCCTTACATCCAAACACATAGATCTTAAGCTACAAAGATCAAAGAGTGAAGATATACCTTTAATCTTCAACTAGGAGTGAAATCTACCAAAGATTTGTGAAGGATTCGACCTCAATCAGCCTCCAAGCTCGGAAATCGCCAAAGAAGAAGCTAGGGTTTCGATATGGCATCAAATGAGCCAAAACCCGACTTAAAGCTGCTCGACCATAGTTCACGACGCGAACTAAGTTCGCGTCGCTAACTTTCCCTTGCACGCGAACTTCGCGATCGGTAACCAGTCGTGATCTCCAATCGCCATATACAACAATCCCTGGAGGGAGTTCACGATCGTGAACTATAGTTCACGCCGTGAACTTCCCTCATACAGCAGGGCTGCACTTTTCGGTCTAGGTCTCGACCCGGTTTCGACCATAACTTTCTCATACGGTCTCCAAACGACACGAAACCAATTCCTACGTTCTTTAAACGATTTATCCATAATTATCATATTTTTGCACAATTTATTTAATACCAAATTTCGGTTCGTTACAACTATCCACCCCTTAAAAGGATTCCGTCCCCGGAATCAACTCAAGGATTTCCAATCCTCATTTCACTTCCAAATTATGATCCAATAGTACTTATGCATTTAATTGCCCACTTGACCCGTTATACCCCAAACGGGTCAAAAATCCAATCTTGAGTTCCGAATACCCGAACGGGTCAAAATTTCATGATTCGACCTTAACACACCCAATCATTTAACCAAACTCTTTGTACCCATTGAGATGATATGACCCAATCATTACTAATGACCAATTGACCAAAATGATAGTCAACCCCTCGCTTTGACCAAATTGTCAAAATTGTTCCATTTTTGACTTAAGCACAAAGTCAACAATATTTTGAAGATTTCCTTACCCATTAGTGGTTCTACTAGTCATTAATTCCGTATCAATCGACTTTGCATTCATGGTCCAACCACAATCACACTCGATTCCTAAATTCCATTCGAAATACCCAACGGCCAAAGTCGCACCCCTTTGACTGCCATTATTTCCATTAATCCATTAACCACTAACTTACATATGTAGAGGGTACATTATGCCTTTATCCTTGACTAATCAATTTAAATGAAAGTCAAAACTCAATTTTGACTGAAGTCAACAATCCACTAGTTGACCAACCTTGACTTATGATTAAAGTCAAACTTACTTTGCAAAATTTCCATATTCTTTATTACTAAGACATCGCTTCCCAAGCTTTTCATTCCCGATTCGAATATCTAAATTTCCTTTCTCAATCGTTCCTCTTTTCTTCGATTTCAACTTCCACAATCGTTTAACAATTTTCATTTAAAGCAATACCAAATCTCTATTACCTTTTTAATTTTCATCCAATTACTTATACCATTTATAATCTCCTTCAAACATCCTTATACCATACTTGAAATTTCCGATTACCGGCTCTAGAGCCTCAATCATAACCAATTGTGGTCTAACCACCCATTATACATCTTTCATTACTCATTGGCTACTAACCAACTTTGCTTCCTAAAGCATTCCTTTTTCATGAACTATGAACTTGTAGGTATCTTCTACACATACTTCTACTTAAACACGAACCATATTTCCAACTCAGACCTCATTTACCATGAAATCATATCAACAACTAACCATACAATGCTACATATGTCAGCTACAGTCACCATATCCCGGATACAACAAATCATACTTTAACTATCTTATCGAAATGATCGGAAAGCCTCTAATCCATCCCGACTCCAAACTGTCACAATGATCGGAAAGCCTCCAATCCATAGTGACCCATCAAATCTCATTAATCGAAAAGCCTCCGACCTAACAAGATCCATGCAATACCATTCATCTTGCATACAATTCATGTATGCACCATTCAGTTTCCATTTTTCACATAATATTATCCTTCTAAAATCACGCGCCACCCATCGGCCATTACTCCCACTTATACACTATACCACATGGTGTTCACATAATCATTTCTAGTGCTTTCCCACAATCTACTCATTTATCAATCGTTCTTAGTCGATTCATTTCCTCATTACTAAATTTCCCAATCTTTCTTTTACCATTGAGATAACCACTAATACCTTCAATTTTCCGCCTTCTTACCAAATAATCCGGTCAACTCAAGTCACACAATTGACTCCGATCCAAAACCCATTATATGCTATCACACTTTTTCTATGCCATTTTTTTAATTTATTGTTACTCTTGGCTTAGCATACCATTTCGGTAACACCTTACACTCTATCAATCTTACCTTAAAATTTTTTTTTACCACTTTCATATTTCGTCCTTGATGCCCCATGGCACCAAAGTTTTCCTCTTTACCAATCATAACATATTGATCATTTATTTAGTCCCACTTTATACCTTCATGAAGGTTGCCCATCATCATTCTCGTCAATATACGTTAATTTCATCTTTCCCAATTCCAATCTTTAACTTAGAACGCTTAACCATATATATGTCGTCCATGTTAACTCTAATAACTACTTTCACATCAAAGACTTATATAGCAACTCCAATGGCCCATCCTTAAGAGCATTACCTCATGCGACTTATCGACAAGTAATTCTTGAATCGTATAACATAATATTTAGAAACATAGTACCTGAAGTGATATCGTGGCTCCCTCTAGCCTCGCCGTGAGCAGTTGATGTCAGCATACCGGTTCTTCTCTTCGGGCATGCACCACTAAAATGCCCCCTCTCGTGACACGTGTAGCACTCCACTTCTTTGATGTTATTCACCCCGCAGTCTTTTGCCCTGTGCCCAACTCTTCCGCATGTGAAGCATAAAGCTGTACCCGACTTGCATTCTCCCATGTGGCCCTTACCACAATTAGGACACTTTCCGCCACCAACTTTATTGGTCAAAGTCGGTGTGAACCTTCCCTTCTTTGATGACTCCGAACTATCTTCGATTCTCCTCTTTTCCCCACCTCTTGGTAGCCCTTGGACCACCCACTGATCCACTTTCTCGGTGTACACATCCACCGGTTCATCTCCTTTTCTTATAATCACAACCTCTTCTTGAACCTCCTCTAAGTTTCTCTTGGGGCAAAATTTCTCTTTCAAACGGCTCGTGAATTCATCCCATGACATCTTGTATATCGCCTTCTTGCCTAATATTTCGTACATCATAATCCACCACACGTGTGCTTCATCTTTCAACATTCTAGAAGCATATGTCACCATATCTTCCCTTTTACATTTGCTACTCTCCAAAGCTTGCTCAGTTTCTCGAATCCACCGGACGATGACTCTTGGCTCAAAACTTCCCGAATACGCCTTGGGCTCATATGCTATAAATGCCTCGAACGAACATCCATTTCTCTTATCAAGACTCATATCATTTTCCTTTTCAGTCAAGAATTCCTCCAAGTGGGCCTTGCTACCCGAACACTTACTCTTTATACCCGGTTTGGAATTACCTTCCCTTTCCTTGGTCATCCGGTCATCAATAATCTGGTTCACGTCCTCTTTTACTTCTTCCCTCATTCAGTCAAACATGTCACAAATCACTTCTAATGTTACCGGCGTGTAGTTAGCATAAACTTCCAGGTCCTCTTCCGAGACAAGTGGAGTTCGTCCACTTTCCACATTCACCATTTTGCTATAATAAGATGACAACTATACCTTCATCAATCATTCATTCAATAGTCCATTTCAACTCTCAATCTCGAAAATGACCACATAAGGCAATTCTCCCTAGGGTTCGACCCTAAGACAACTTAACCCTATAGCTCTCAAGGTCAACCCAGTTATCTAACGGAAATATATCATTCTACTTCTACAACTTAATCCTAGGGTGGTTAATCCAACCTAATTCGCTTAAGCTATAGCTCTGATACCAAGTTGTAACACCTCAAATTTTTAATACAAAATATTTCCGTAAAACCCTTTTAAATTTAAATCATTTAGAGTATTGTCCCAAAATATGGATTTACAAAAACCTTGGTATAAAATAAAAGTCACTAGTGGTGTTACAAAATATATCATAACCAAAGCCAAACGTAAATCCACCTTGCTATCTCTACTAAACCCGTGCGCCTTCACTAGGAAACACACCTAATCCTTAGCTCCCGAACCTGAGTACATAGCATCACAAACAAACATAGTACGTAAGCCAAAATTGTCTCGTGAGATACATGGGTTTGAGACCCGACATTAATATATAAATGATTCCACATACTAAATATATATAGACATATATATTTATATACTATATACTATAGTTACCTCCGCGGTAACCCTAACACATTCATATACATCGATCACCTCCTCGGTGATCCCATCACAATCATTCATAGCCTAATCGACCCGTCAAGTTGTTCGGAATGCCTCCAAACCAACGAGACCCCATTTTTGTCCTACTAACCAGAATGCCTCCAGTTCAATAGAACCCCCTTTGTCACCTTGTCCAAGCAAGGTGACCCATCTTATCTCACTAATCGGAATGCCTCCAATTCAGTAAGATCCAACATCGTGTTCGGTGATCGGAATGCCTCCAATCCATCAGTTTTAAGATACCATGATAATCCAGAATGCCTCCGAATCTATCACGTACCTGTCCTATTTCAATCTACCCGTCATAACTATTTCATGTGACTATATGTCACATCCATCATCAATGCCATAAGGCCATCATACAAACTATCCATATACTAGTCTCACTTAGTATTCACAAAATCAACCAACTAGTTAATATAAAGAAATTTAATAACTAGTTTATCATTAATAGTCACATATTAAAAATATTTCTTTACCGCTATGTACCCAGTTTTAAAGTTCACATGTACTCACCTTAGCAATAAAATGCTCCAACCGTATTCCTTACGTCAATCTCCTTGCTTCACGATTCGGTCAACCTTCTAAGATCTCACCAAATGCCTAAAACAATAATCATAAGATTATCAACATCACATACTACTACTATTGTGTTCATCTATCTCTAGATAACACTTATTAACACATTTCCCCCAAATATGGTGATTTACCAAACCCTAGGTTTAACCAACCCTTAAGATTCTTACAAATCATAATCATACACTTGTTTCCTTTGATAATACACCATCTATTAAGTGTATCCATCATTTATATCACCATAATCCATAACCCCATGAACTAGGGTTTCAAACCCTTACATCCAAACACATAGATCTTAAGCTACAAAGATCAAAGAGTGAAGATATACCTTTAATCTTCAACTAGGAGTGAAATCTACCAAAGATTTGTGAAGGATTCGACCTCAATCAGCCTCCAAGCTCGGAAATCGCCAAAGAAGAAGCTAGGGTTTCGATATGGCATCAAATGAGCCAAAACCCGACTTAAAGCTGCTCGACCATAGTTCACGACGCGAACTAAGTTCGCGTCGCTAACTTTCCTTTGCACGCGAACTTCACGATTGGTAACCAGTCGTGATCTCCAATCGCCAGATACAACAATCCCTGGAGGGAGTTCACGATCGTGAACTATAGTTCACGCCGTGAACTTCCCTCGTACACCAGGGCTGCACTTTTCGGTCTAGGTCTCGAGCCGGTTTCGCCCATAACTTTCTCATACGGTCTCCAAACGACACGAAACCAATTCCTACGTTCTTTAAACGATTTATCCATAATTATCATATTTTTGCACAATTTATTTAATACCAAATTTCGGGTCGTTACAACTATCCACCCCTTAAAAGGATTCCGTCCCCGGAATCAACTCAAGGATTTCCAAGTGCGAGCTTGCTCTTGAAATGAATCCCTAAGTTGCTGGATCATCTCAAATGCAGGCATATCCATAAGTCCCGCTTATAACTCAGGACTCATGGTGGCTAGCATCAGACAGCTCACATCGAGTGCATCACTGACATGCTTATCATAAGCTTGCCTCGTTTCAGCTCTGGCATTAACAGCAGGGGTGTTTGGTACTGCTCTCTCCAAGACATACAACTTTCTCTCATGCCTGAGCACAATACGAAGATTGCGCTCCCAGTTGAGAAAGTTTGACCCAGTCAACTTGTCTTTTTCGAGGATTGAGCGAAGTGAGAGATTGTTGGTACTTGTTGTCCCAATCACGTTTGTTGCTGCCATCTACAAATCAAACCCAATTTAATTAGTAATCATCAATAAACATTCTCTAAAATATATTATAAATCCATAATTAATATTTTAGGCCTAGGATCCATATATCACATTCTCGCTGCAAGGTTTGGGCACTTCCCGACGAGACATGCTATTTCTGGTAGGTAACTTCCTTACCGATCGTATCAAGACTTGACACGATTCCTAGGGGTCGTAGAATCTTTAGACTTATAACTTATTACAACTTTGTACAATCTAATCGTATATTTCTAAGTTAGTAATAAAGTCTAGTATGTTTATTCTACTCAAGTACTTTTTGGGCCGGGACTCCCGATTATCACAGAACCTTACGCACCCTAACACTCGCAATGATTTGAATCCATATCTAAGGTTCTTTATCCTTACAATATGAATATCGTTTAACGAGTGAGGTGTTCCATTAGGTGGATAGTACTTAGATCTAAGATTTTCTTGGGTTTGTTTAAGTCTTAAACTAAACTTAAACTTTTATTCCAATCTTAATCCTTGTTTAAAATGTGTGACTTGTGAATTGAAGAGTTCTACAAGACACCTTTTTTAAAACATAAGAACTATTCTTTAAAACTTATAGTTTCAAGAATTTACACGATTTTACATGTATACCTAAAACGAGGTGTACAAAACATTTTACTAGGTTTTGTGAGAAACCTTATTTCTAATAAAACTTACTTGTTTTATATTACTTGAAAAACTTATAAACATATGTTAAACTTTTAAAACTTTTATGATTCATGAACTTGATACATAAACCTAGTTTAACACATCTAGTTTTTCATATGTCTAATAATAAAATCAAACAATTCTTATCACTTATTAGATTCGACCAAAACTTATGTCTTAACGACACACTTACAAACTTTGTGATTTTCTTGTGTAGCTCCCACTAGCTTCAACAACCATGATGAAACTTAAGCTAACACAATCACCTTATACTTGGTGAAACTAATAAACTTATTATATAAAAACTATATGTAATAATTCTTAGTTTGTTTAAACCTTTCTTATATTCAACTTGAACTAGTAAAATATAGGTTCTTGTTATTTTCACTTGATCATTAATCTAGTATATTACATAACTTGTAAAATACTTATATTATACTTGTATAATTAACTAGTTATAATAACTTATAACTTTATACATCTTAATATATATATATATATAACTTTGTATATTTCTAGTTAATCATATAATTTCAACTTGTACAATTTCTAGTTATAATTAAATCATAACTTTGTACTTTCTAGTTTTAATTATATTATAACTTATACAATAACTAATTATAACATTATTTTAAAGATCAAAATAACATTACCCTTTTTAATTGTTCCAATTCATCTTGCATTTAATATATAAAATTCGTATATATGTATATTTTATAATAAACTTGTAACATTCTAATAAGAATATTACATCTAGCTTATACATGTGTATTTTAACTTAATCTAATTAAAATACGTATAAACTTATTATATCCTTTAAAATTCAATTTTACCTAATTATAAAAATTCCGAAAAATTAAATACATATATATATAAATACATAATTAAATACATCTTGTTAATTTTAGAACTTAAAAGTTAACATCTTCTTTATCAATTCCCTAAATTAATTACATGAACCCTTATCTTGTTTTTGACCAATCAAAACTAGGGTTTTGACTTTCTTGATCGAAGACATTATTTTTAATTAAAAGACTAATATTAATCAATCCTTTTAAACAATAAACTTTGTTTAAATTCTAAGATAGATTATAACTTTTAATAAATTTATTTAAACTCTTTAATTTAAACCTTTTAGACAATAAAACTTTGTCTAAATTACTAGGTTTAAAGAACTAGCTTTAATAAATCTATCAAAATAATAATTAAACCTTTTAGACATAAACTTGTCTAATTAACTAGGTTTTAGATTATTATCCTAATTAATACTTTTAAACTATTAAACTTAAACTAGTTTAATGTTCTAGGGTTCTTTAGAGTTTTCGAAAACTTAAGGCTAGGAAAAAAAATTTCACCAATTAAACTTAGGCTAGTTTAATAAACTTGGTGTCCAAGTATTCCTCTAGATTTCGAAATCTCTAATGGTTTAGGAAAGAATCCTTTTGATCAATTAAACAAATCTTGTTTAACATACTTGATCCTAGGGTTTTTCCTTGGTCACGAAAATTTAAGGGATTATGGAAAGAATCCTTTTGATCAATTAAACATATCTTGTTTAATATACATGATCCTAGGCTTTCTAGGGTTTTCGAAAATTGCTAGGGTTTTCTAGAAACCTTCTTGACCAATTAAACTTAGACTAGTTTAATGTTCTTGGTCCTAGGGTTTCTTCCCTTTTTCGAAACATATGAAGAAGAAGAAGAAAACTTGAAACAAAAAAAAAACTTAAATTAAAGTAAACAAACAATCTTTGTTAATCTAGTCTAGATCTCTAAACCAACTCTCTGATACCACTGAAGGGTTTCACTACGCACCATGCAACTGATCAACCACTTGGGTCGACCTCCTAGTGTACTTGGTTCGAACCATGACTGACCAAGAACATGAACTTGTTCTTGACCGGTTAAAACCAACTAGCTGATTTAATCCCTAAATGCGGAACTGGGATTAAACCTAATCCTTAAACCCTAAAGGATTGGCATGTTGGAAAACTAGATTAGGTTAACAAGAAAGAAACCTTGTACGAAGAACTCGAACACACACAAACTTATGTGTTCGTCGACCATCAACCAAAGAACCCTAGGGTTCTTTGGCCGAAATTCGCCCAAGAGGGAGAAGGGAGAAAAGAGTTTCCCAAAACATACCTTGTTGATTGCTTAAGATAGATCCACTGATGATGAACAAATCGAGCGATCTTCTAGTTGATCTAAGCAATGAACTTGGATCTTCAAGACATGAAGAACACGAAGAACGAAGAACACCAAACTTGGTGTTCTTGGTCTAGTTTCGGCCGAAGCCAAGGGAGAGGAGGAGAGGGATTTCGTGAGGTGGTGTAAGGGGTTTTAGGGTTACCCTAAGCCTCTTATTTATATACAAATAAGTTACGCTTAGAACCCTTCTAGTTTAATTAATATTAGAACTTTAATTAAACTTCCGTTTAACACTTCCATCCCTTATAGTTTAACTAGTTTATTATTGTTGCACTTAACTATTAAATGTCTAGTATTAATACACTAATAATTCGGTACCCATATACACGAATTATATACTTGTATTTATACTTTCAATAGTTAATTATATAATAACCTTTGTGTAATTTATACATCAATATTATCCAATTACTATATGATTTAATAGCTTTAAATCATATCATGAATAATCTATAATTAACACATTGTATATTTACTCAACTAGTAAATGTACAACTACTTGTATTAATTAGTTAGTTAAACTAATCTAGTAATAAGTTAAACTTAACTTAATACTTAACTGATTCATAATGACTATTATGAATCATTCCTCTTCGTAGTATCATTGCTTATCTTGCTCGTATTACATGTACTCACCGGTGTGACCCTTAAGTGTTTCGTAGGCATGGATGTATCACCATAGGTTGACTGACTGTGCACATAATTCCTTCATTTAAAAGGTGTCTTGTAGAATTCTTAAATTCACAAGTCACACATTTTAAACAAGGATTAAGATTGGAATAAAGGTTTAAGTTTAGTTTAAGACTTAAACAAACCCAAGAAAATCTTAGATCTAAGTACTATCCACCTAATGGAACACCTCACTTGTTCAACGATATTCATATTGTAAGGATAAAGAACCTTAGATCTGGATTCAAATCATTGCGAGTGTTAGGGTGCGTAAGGTTCTATGATAATCGGGAGCCCCGGCGCAGAGCATCGCACTATCTTAGATGGTCTGATCTACTTTGGTGATAATCGAGAGGCCCGGCCCAAAAAGTACTTGAGTAGAATAAACATACTAGACTTTATTACTAACTTAGAAATGTACAATCAGATTGTACAAGGTTGTAATAAATTATAAGTCTAAAGATTCTACGACCCCTAGAAATCATGTGAAGTCTTGATACGATCGTAAGGATATTACCTACCAGAAACAACATGTCTCGTCGGGAAGTGCCCAAACCTTGCGGCGAGAATGTGATATATGGATCCTAGGCCTAAAGTATTAATTATGGGTTTATAATATATTTTAGAGAATGTTTATTGATGATTACTAATTAAACTGTGTTTGATTTGTAGATAGCAGCAACAACCACGACGACAAGTACCAACAATCTCTCACTTCGCTCAATCCTCGAAAAAGATAAGTTGACTGGGTCAAACTTTCTCAACTGGGAGCGCAATCTTCGCATTGTGCTCAGGCATGAGAGAAAGTGGTATGTCTTGGAAAGAGCAGTACCAAATGTCCTTGCCGCTAATGCTAGAGCTGAAACGTGGCAAGCTTATGATAAGCATGTCAGTGATGCACTCGATGTGAGCTGTCTAATGCTCGCCACTAGGAGTCCCGAGTTACAAGCGAGACTTATGGATGTGCCTGCATTTGGGATGATCCAGCAACTTAGGGATTCATTTCAAGAGCAAGCTCGCACTGAGAGGTTTGACATCAATCGAGCCTTCAACTCTTGCAAGATGGTCAAAGGAACACCAGTGAGTGCTCATGTCATGAAAATGAAAGGGCACATGGATCACCTCGCTAGACTTGGTCACCCCATTCTGTTGCAGATGATAACAAACACTATACTCAATTCGTTGTCTGATGACTACAATCCTTTTGTAGTCAACTACAACATGCATAATATGGAGAAATCCATTGCTGAGCTACATTCTATGCTCAAGACAGCTGAGTTGAGTTTGGGGACCAAATCTAAGTATGTTATGATGATCGCTAATGGCAGTGGCGGTGGCAAGAAGAGAAAAGGGCATGGTGGTAAAGGAAAGGGTAAAACCAATCCTAGCCAAGGAGTGCCAAATGGTAAGAGTGTCAAACAAAAGGTCAATAAGGTAAACCCTAACACAGCGAGGACAGAGAATCGGTGCTTCAAGTGTGGCGAGGCTGGGCATTGGAAAAGAAATTGTCCAAAGGGTGCAAGTGGTGGTGGAGGAAACGCAAGTTCCTCAGGTAACACAGCCACACTTCTTAATCACTTTAAGATACTTGTAAAGTACATTACGAGTAATCTAACTTTTGCAATCGTTTATTGCAGGAGGAGATGGAAAGTGATGATGACCGGCATGAGATGGTGATGATCCCACGAGCACCAAGTTTTTTATAATTCAGTATTTTTTTATGGATTCAGTAAAAACAATTTTATTTTATTGTTTGAATAATTTTTTTTATGTTAAAACAAAGTTTTTGGTTTTAATAAATTCGAACCCATGGTTGAATTATATTGTGTGCATGTGTGACAATTAGACTAGTCAAGGTTTATGACTAGATTGTAAGTCAAGTTTTTGATTTACTTTATATTTCATGTTTTATACTTGTTTGATTGTTGTATAAATGAATAATGTCTTGATAGCTCAAGGTACTTGTTAGTGATTTACGGTTTAATCAAAGTAAAACACAGCGAAAAATTAATATAAATCACTAATAACGGATCTACATATTGACAAAGTAATTAAGCATAAATAATCAAAGAGATCAGTATAAAGATCATACCCTAGAAGTCTTTGATTACACCAATGAATAAGGATGAAGAACCCCAAGAATTCAATGTAGAATTCCTCTAAAGCTAGTCCATACTACACCTTATCTAGAACACCAATTGGGATGCTAGTCCCTTGAGCAAGAATCAAAACCAAAAGAAAACATCCTTAAATTTGTGCGCATGCAACAACAACATCACAAAACAAAAGGGTTGTTGCTTTCAATTGCAATATCGCATGAATCCAAAGAATAAAAGGAGCCATCCTTTTCTTTTGTCGGTCGTGTATTAGACAAACGAAGAATCACATTTTTCTCTCCACGTTCTTTTTAGCGGCCGTGAGGTATCAGAGGTTAAGATTAGGGTTAATGTTTTAAGTATATATATCCATAATACAAGTTATGAGATATGACACTTAACCCCTTGTCTTTTGATTCTTTATGATTACTCACTAATACGTTTTAACTTAACAATTAATTAAAACATAACTAGCCAAGTAATTATAGTTTATATAAATAATATAATTACCCTAATTATATTATATATATCAAATGGTGTTTGGTGTATAAGTGTGTGACTCTTTAGGCTCACATACGTCTAGCCATATAACTATATGTCATGAACGTGAAGCATATTCGAACAGTACTTAGATACTAGTAATTAGAAAGTTCTTCTAATACAAGTATTTAAGAGGTTTTATGGAAGCATAAGGTTCAAAAGTTATTGAGCTTAGTTAAAACATCTTAAGTAATAGTCATTACTTATGATAGTAACTTTTAAAATATTAGTATTAATATAGCATGATTATATTGGATATAATCAAGATAGACTTTAAAGAGTATTATTACAAGTCTTTCATACTTGTGATAAAGGATTTGATGAAGTCATAATTCCCTAATAGGAATAATTGGATATTCGCAAAATCCAAGTAAAATGACTTAGACATTAAATGAACTCTTAAAAGGGACAAACTATATTAAAGTATTTAAATATTAAAAGGTATTATTGCAAGTCTTTTATACTTGTAATAAATACAATGTTTAATCAAGTCATAATTTCTAATAGGAACAATGGATATTTGAGAAATCCAAGGAATGACTTTGGTATTAAATGAAGTTCTTAAAGAATACTAATATGTTTAAAAATTGAAAGTATCATTTCAAGTGTCTTATTCTTGTTAGATACAGTAATCCATAAAGGTCATGATTCCCAAAAAAGGAATAGTGGATATTCGCAAATCCAAATGATGATCTTAATTATTGATAGAATTCTTAAAAGAATTAAACTACAAGTTATTGACTTGGTCAAAATGGTAGTTTAAATTGATGCTTGAATTTCATAAAAGGTAGTGAGAGCTATGACTAACATAATTCATTAAAAGACATTCATGAATTTAGTAAGTTGGTGAGACATTAACAACAAGGAATTACCAAGTCGTTAGCCAAAGAGTTAAGAGAAATAAATGATCACTGATTAGACTATTGCAAACTTAATAGTGTGGTCACAAGCCTTGTGATTGATTATTGCATATCTAATAGGATGTTTACACTCCAGTGAACAAGATTAATCATTTAAGGGAATTTCTTTAACTAGTAAGAATATCTACAAATCAAGTAGCTAAAAGAGATTTAGTTACAAGGCAAGTTTTATAGATTCAAGAAACTGAACGAGTAATTTTCCAATCCTCCCATGTTTACTGAATCGTATAAAAAGGGCAAGATTAGAATATGTTCTAAAGTTGCATGAACAACATCTAGCAAAGACAAAAGTAACAGTATTCTTAAAATACCCGTCTTATGTCTTTAATTTAATAGAAGTGACTAAATTGTAATTAGTGAAAAAAGTTACAATTGAGGAGTCATTGAGCAATTAACACAAACGCAAAGAATAGGTAATGATCCAGTAATAATTCGGTATCTATGTCCAGTGAGGAATAATGCATGAGTTAGTATCATTTTTATTCAGACTTTGTATGTTTTACAATATCCATGAATAAAAGTTTCTTTAATCAAAAAGATATAAATCCGTGACTACTCGTCTTGGTGGAAACCTTGAACGGACGATAACTTCATCGCCATATTTGGTGGTAGATTTGAAGTTCTTCGAAGATAGCTACACAAGTTTTGTGTAAACCAAATATCAGTGATATTCTGTTGGAGATCGACGAATATTGGATTGACCACCGTGATAATACTTCGTGGTTGAAAATTTCAAAAGTATTATTCACTAGGATTGTCCTTAAGCCTGAGGTATTTAGTTTAGGATACAATGACTAATGTACTTTGGTTCGTCTTAGACAAGCCTGAAATATGGTTGTCATACGAGGCCTTACTGGGTACATCGGAAGTTGTATTTTTAATCGAAGTATAACAAGATGGTAATTGCACCTCCTTTTTAGGAGAGATATTTATGGGTCCCTTGACATAATGAAAAACTGACAAGTGCACGACCGTGCCCAAACGAACTGATTTGTTCTTTGTCGTTTATCACAACAGTTTAAGTCAAGAAGTCAAGAAGTCAAAAAATGATTTCAAATACTGGAGTTGATATTTTCTACTATGCTCGTATTCGTTATCACAAATATCGTGATGCAAGGGATGAGCCTAACATAGTTTCCCAAGAAGTAGAGACAGAGTGTTCTTTACTAGGAGACGCTATTAAAGAGTTTTTCAAAAACTATACCTTGGTTACATCAGCTATTTTTATGGGGTTGGTTACCTACATGCCCTTCTAGAAGCCCACTGTAGCTCGTATCATTAACATAAAGGTTACGAACTTGCACAAGTGGGAGTCTGAAGGAATTATGTGCCCAGTTAGTCAACCTATGATGATACATCCATGCCTACGAAACACTTAAGGGTCACACCGGTGAGTGCATGTAATACGAGCAAGATATGCAATGATACTACGAAGAGGAATGATTCATAATAGTCATTATGAATCAGTTAAGTATTAAGTTAAGTTTAACTTATTATTAGATTATTTTAACTAACTAATTAATACAAGTGTGTGTACATTTACTAGTTGAGTAATTATACAATGTGTTAATTAAAGATTATCCATGATATGATTTAAAGCAATTAAATCATGTAGTAATGGGATAATATTGTTGTATAAATTATATAAAGGTTATTGTATAATTAATTATTAGAAGTATAAATACAAATATATATTTCGTGTATATGGGTACCGAAATATATTAGTGTATTCATACTAGACATTTAATATTTAAGTGAAACAATAATAAACTAGTTAAACTATAAGGGACGAAAGTGTTAAAAGGAAAGTTTAATTAAAGATCTAATCTTAATTAAACTTAAGGGTTCTAAGCGTAACTTATTTGTATATAAATAAGAAGCTTAGGGTAACCCTAAAACCCCTAGATCACCACACGAAAATCATCCCTCCCCTCCCCTTCGATTTTCGGCCGAAGCCCACAAGACACAAGCTTGTGTTCTTCGTGTTCTTCGTTCGTTCTTTGTGTTCTTCGATTTTCGAATATCAAGGATCGTTGCAAGTGATCATCTAGAGGATCGCTCGTCGTGTTCATCATCAGTAGACTATCTTAAGCTAAACCTAAGGTATGATTCATGGAACACTCTAATCTAGATTTCCAACATCCCAATCCTTTAGGGTTTAAGGATTAAGTTTAATCCGACTTCCGCTTTTAGGGATTAAATCAGCTAGTTGGTTTTAACCGGTCAAGAACAAGTTCATGTTCTTGGTCAGTATGGTCGAACCAATCATACTAGGAGGTTGACCCAAGTGGTCGATCAGGTTATGTGAAACCCCTCAAAGTGGTGGGATGGACAAATCTATTTATACAGCTTGAAATTTTGAGAATGGTGTGAGATACGAGGAAATCTGCTAAAATACAAGCAAGATACGAGGTATCTTTTTCAATGGAAGACTTTTTGCCTTCAATCACTATATTTTAGGTAACGTGAATGATGCTAAATTTATAATTTTAAACGTGAATGATGGTAACTGCGCGCACTAATTCGGTATGAACAATTATACACCTACAATTATGCAACTTTCCAACAAGAATACAAAGTTTGAAAAACTCAAATTTATAAAAAGCAGCATCTATTAATCTATTAAATATAATAAAAGAAGCTTTAGGGTCCTACTTGGCATGTTTTTAGGACCGCACTTGCCAAGTGGCAGCTTCTTATTCGCCAGCTATTTTTGTTTCCCGCCCAAACCAACATGCTTTTGTAACAATCTTGCGTTAAATCTACCTTAAATACATAAACACATTTTTAGGGTTGATTTTTATTTCAAACATGTAAAATAGGAATGATTTTTTTATTGAAACAATTGTAGGCTGTCATGATTTTTTTCTGCATTAAATACGTAAATATATCTTTTTAGGAATGATTGTTAGGAATGATATGTATGCATTAAATACTATTGGCCCCCGATTATGAACGTACTATTTGGCAATCGGTTTACTAAAATACTAAAAAGTTTAAATTGTATTCTATCATTTTAGAAATTAAAATTGGTGCTCAAAATAAATAAAAATATGCATCACCAAAAGTTGGAAGTGATTATGTTATTTAAAATAATTTTAATTAAGAAATTAAAAGTTGTAATGGTATGTTTATGTAATGTTTCTTGCTTTATATAAGTTTCTATTTGCTTATATGAATTTGAATCTATCATATGACCCATATAATTTGTATGCGTTAAATTATTATTTTTTACTGTAGAAGCATTAAAGTTAATTTTTTACAAGTATGTTTATGTAATGTTTCATGCTTTCTATATATTGTTCTATGTTTAATATTAAATTTTTATATGACCAGTAGAGATTCATAATGTTTCTGTATATGAATCGTGATTATGCATCAGCCTCAAAGTTATTGTTTGACTTTTATTAAATAAACATTAACTTTTATAGTCAAAATAAATCGAGCATCTTCAATTTTAACCCTAACCATAAACCAGAAACCTTAAAAATTCATTTTTTCATCTTTTATTTTGTTCATAGGTTCTGTCAATTATAATAGTGTTTTTATAAAAAAAAATATAAAAAACACGATATTCAACTTACAGATGCTGTTAGGGGTAAGCATAATCCAGAAATCGAACCGAAACCGATAATACTGAATCTACATAACCGAAAACCGAACCGATTACTTAGTTCCGCTTTTTGTTTGATTCATGTTCGGTTCAGTTTTTAAGCCCAAATGCTCTCCTCTATCCGAAAACCGAACCGAAACTGAGAATCATATTTTAAAAAATAATAAATATAAACTAATTTATCAAAGTATTTTAATTTAACTAGATTTGTTAATTTTTATGATATTAAAAATATTTTTTTACATATTATATAACCCAATAAGCATTTAAATAGTATTTAGATCACTTTTACAATATTAATTTTAGGGTAATTTCTTTCATAGTTCAAGTATTGCATAAGTTTATTATTGTTATGTATTTAGTGTTATTAGCCATAAATTTATAAATATTTTTGCCGTATATGTAACGATCATATAATTAGACATTTATATTTTTGTACTATATAATACTTACATTCCGAAAACTGATGTAGGAACTGTGTTGTGAACTGCATATATGTAAATACAAGAAAGATGGCACGTTTAACTTTTTTAAAGTTAGAATAAAACTGATTATGAAACTTGGTACTTATTCAATTCTATTTTTTTTCCTGTTTATTGTTTTTGCTATGGTTTAAACTGGTTCGCGATTTTAATTCATGGTGTTATTGAAAGATTTGTGACTATTTTGAAGTTTAAATCAGCTATTTGACTTCACAAAGTCAAAGGGTACCAATGAGTTCAAAGAATTAGTTGAAGCTTCACACCATTCCGGAATTGATGTTTGACTTTTTGTTTAGTCAACTTTAATTATGTGTGGACAAGTAGGCTCATTAGTAAAAGCTACAACGGTAATTATTCTTTGTTTATTTTACATGTTATTTTTGATGTAGTTTACAAGCATACAAATGAAGCTGAGGATAAGTAGTTAAATCATTGATTTACTTATTTTTATAACCAAAATGTAGGAATATTAGAAAATAAATACAATAAAATGGATAAAATAGTTAATATTATGATGATCTAATTGGTAATTAGCAGCCATGTGTAATTTATGAACATGTTTATGGTTCTTGCATTAAGTGTCACAAATGTGCTACTTATTTTCGAACATATGCTTCAAAAGCTGGGTACTTTTTGGAGACATGTTTCTCATGATTTTTAATTATACAATATTTTTTTTTTGAACAACAAAAAAAAGGCAACGGGTAGAGATTCAGCATTGCCATCACCCTCCCGAAGACCTTCTACTATATTAAAAAACTCGAGTCTAACAAAATACTAGACTAAGTACAATTTTAATTATACAATATTAACTCATCTATTAATATTTTAATGAGAATAACTTAAGTTATTGATGATACAACCAAAATCTGCAAAAATTATTCCTTCATTTATCTTCCCTTACTTCCTACAAATATGTAGTTGGATTAGTTATATAATAATATTATATATAATATCAAATGGACTACATAATGTGTTATTCACAACTATTTATATTACTTTTTTGCGTTGTACGTAAAGAAAAATGTCCGCACAATGAAAATCTTAGTGATCTTCTAATGCATTCCATTGGCAATTTTTTTCTGCCATTTAAAACCAGCTTTAGAGTCATAAATTAACTTGATTATTAGGTTATTTATTTGAATAACAAGTTGTAGGATTCATTTATTTTTAATTAATCATTAATACATGAATGACTTGCAATGCTTAAAATCTGATAAATATAAAATGTTTACCAGATAGTAATTGCATATAATACTCTGTAAGCATTATATATTTTAAGCTGTTATTCCATAATTTGCATTGTAGAAGAATTATATATTTGTTTATCGTGTATTTAATAATCATGCAATTAATGGTTACTTTTTGTATTCTATAAAAATTATGTGCAATAAAATTAATGACAGCCCGCGATTTTTCACGGGTCATAACCTAGTATATACATAAAAAATAATCTTATACACTTTAAAAATACAATGAAACCTACAGTGCATCCAAAATTAATAATATTTTATGCTGGTACTTCCTTCATACACAGAATTAATTCAAAAACTTATGTATGATTTTTATAATTGAAACAACTTAATTTAATTCAGATTTTGAATTCTATGGGATTATGTCCTTTAATTCTCAAATGAATTCAAAAGATTATTATACATCGTACTTAAAATACATTATTCATTCCTAAGATATATTACACATTATACATTGTTGTTAGTCCCCAGACTAAGTAAATAAGATTTGATGATCGAAAGCTAAGAAGAATAATATCAGCTGAAGTATGTATCTCAGTTGAAGTACAAGTATATTCATAATCCTTCAGCAGAGTACGTACTTAGCCCTATGAAACAAGTCAAATCAACAGCTATAGAAGAATGTTCATTCGAAGTCTATGGCCAAAGGACAAAGACCAGAAGAAGACCATTCAGCTGATAGTGGAATCAGCTGATGGTACCTGCTGCAGATAGAGACTTAGCGGAAAATATTCTTGACACTTTGAACATTTTCCTTTCCCGCTCAAAGAAGAAGAAAATGATGAAGACCTTCTATTTTGGAATAGAATATAATATGTCAGTACATCATCGTTTGTCCCTCCAAGCATGTTAAGAGAAAGTCAGCTACTTTTGTAGTGTCATAGTACACCTTTTCACTGTGCGTCCGAAAAGGTAGCAAAAGGAGTTGACACAAAGTACAATTGGGACTATAACATATGCAAGTGCATTAAATGTTTCCGTGGACAAGTCTACATCAACGAATGATATGTTTACACGTCGATTAACTTGTGGACAAAGGAACATGGATCTTGGGCTATATATAGAGACGTAAATGCTTGCATTTACACACAGCTTTTAGCATTCATAGCATAAGAACATTCTCTGAGAGTTTGTTATTGTATGGTATTAACTCTCCCATAGTTATTACACAGGCATTCAATATCAGCTGTTAGTATCATCTGATATAACTCTCCTTGCATAAGTCTAGAAGTTTGAGCGAGCAAAAGTGTCACTTCAAGTATAAAGTTTTAGTTAGTGTGTACTATCTATATCCACAAACTTTGTACTGTATTAAGTTGTTTTAATAAACTCTTAATCATTAAAAACTTGTGTGTTCTTAATCTTATCGTCTTTACTTGTCATAACGCAACACATTTGTGTTGATGGGATCCAACAACTGGTATCAAAGCAAGTGTCAAAGTTGTTTTCCATCAACTTTGAGCATCTGTTATGGCTAAACCTACAACATCCGATCTTCCATCATCTGGAAAACCTCCCAAACTTACTCAAACCGACTACCCCATGTGGAAAACTCGTATGTTGTCCCACATGGTTACCTATCACCCAAAACTTCAATACAATATAACGATAGGAAAATACATTCCCAAAACCCTTATTCCTGGTACCCCTGAAGTACCAGAACACTATGTTGTGAAATCTGAAGCACAATGGACAAATGCTGAAAAACGTCTTGTTCATCTTGAAAATAAATGGAAGGGATATACTTTTTCAAGCAGTTGGTGATGAACTGTATCACAACATTCAATTTTGTGACTCAGTCAAAGAAATGTGGGAGAGGTTTGCTGAAGTGTATGAAGGCACATCCATTGTGCATGAACACAACAAACACATGCTCATTCATGACTACGAGCTGTTTAAAGCCAAGCCTAGTGAGACTATAGCTCAAACATTCAATCGTTATAACATTTTGTTAAACGAGCTGAAGTCACATGGGGTTGAAAAGGACGATATGTCCAAAATGTGTACGTTTATGGCAGCCTTACCCTCTAAATGGGCTACCATTATAACTTGCATGAGTACATCTCCTACTTTAAAATATTACACTCTTTCTTCTCTCTACGGCATGTTTCAAAGCCATGAGAGAACTGTACTCAATAAATTTTAACCTCCCAAGGACTCTAAAGTGAGCTCCTCAGGATCTTCAGCCGCTCTTGTTTCTTTAAACAAACCCAGCAGGATTGAATATCCTCCCTCAGATGATGAAGCTGACACAACTTTAGCTGTTGATCTGTTCAACATACCTGAGGTCAGCATCGAAGAGATCGATGAAGAAGAAGATAATGAGGCCCTTATAACTGAGCTTGCCCTACTTGTCAAAAATAGAAAAAAAATTCAAAGGCAAATCTGGCTCCTCAGCTAGAGGCTCAAGTAGCAGACCTATCTCAACAGTTGCACCTTCCAGACCTTCTGGAAGTAAACCTGATATCTCTGAGATAACTTGTTAAGGCAAAAAGCCTCACCCCTTTGTGAATCTTAGGATAACAAAACAATCCAGACTATCCTAGATTAAAATGTAGATTAAATTTGCTAAGTTAGGATTGATACTGAGTTTGGCCAATACTGGCCACTCAGTATCAGTACTCAATATTGGAAAAAACCAATACTGAGTAGAAGGACTGAGTCATACTCAGTATAGTAACGGACTAAGATCAAATCCCTTGATCTTAGTCATTTCCTTCAACTTAGTCCTTCTGTTACTCCTTTGCCCATTTATGTAAGATCTCTATAACACTATAAATAGAGATCATCTTGCAAAGGAGTACTTACCAATTTACACTTTCACGAATATCCTTTTGTAATTGTTCAAGTGGTCTTGTATTTCCGCTACAAGCCACACTTTGTGGAATAATATACGTTTGACTAAATTACTGTGTTAATCACCTTAATTGTCTTAAGTAAATTATTAATTTAAACAATTATCAAACAAACCAGGGTTGTTGTGACCTAACAACTGGTATCAGAGCAGGCTAAATTAATCTTTATTTAGTCGATCTATTACCCTGGCAGCCATTCCCTATATTTATTCCTCCAACACTCATAAATAAAAAATGTCTACTATCATAGCACCGGTTATGTCTGGTAAGGGAGTGCCCATCTTTGATGGAAAGGACTTTCATCAATGGAAGCTTAAAGCTCAGTGGTATCTTGAATATATTCACCATGAGATGCTCACTGTGCTGAATGATGGTCCCATCATTCCACAAACTGTGGAACCCGTTGCTGCTACTGATGATGCTCCTGAGAGCACAAGGACAGTTCCAAAACTGAAACACACCTGGACTGATACTGACCGTCAGTTATTCAGTCTAGACTCAAGAGCAAAGGGGGTGATTGGTAATGCTGTTACCAAAGAAATACTTAATGTAATTATGAAATTGCCGACAGTAAAGGCTATGTGGGACAGCCTATCAGTCACCTATGAAGGCACAGCAAAGGTGAAGTTGCAAAGAAAAAGCAACATGAGAAGAAAATATGAAAACTTCTTCTCAACTCCTAATGAAGACATCACCACTCTCTATAACAGGTTCAATACTGTTATCCATGATTTAATCAGTGTAGGCATTGTAAAGGAGGAAGGAGAGCTTGTTCAAAAGTTCTTGGATAGTCTTCCTCAACAATTTCTTGACATGACAAATTCTGTCAATGCTGCTAACAACATTGAGTCATACACTCTTCAAACTTTGTATGGTCTAATGTTGAATCATGAGGAGAATAATGCTGCAAGACTGATCAACTGGAAGAAAACTGACAAGTCTTCTACTGGCATGGCTTTAGTTGTGCAACATGCATATACTGTGACTGAGCCAGAAGAACCAGAAGTTGATCTTGATGATGCTGAGGCAGAAGACCTTGAAACTCAAATGGCTCTTATGTCTATGAAGTTGGATCAGTTGAAAAAGAAGAGGCTTGATGTTAGCTCTTCCAATACTGACCCAAGATCAGGTCTTTGCTATAGGTGTGGAAAGCCTGGGAACTTTGCTGCTAATTGTAATACTAAGTCATCTGAAACTGATCAGAATGACAAGATTGCATACCGAGCTAAACGGTATATAGACAAATATGTCAAGCTAAAGAATTGGAGCAAGGGCAAGAATGCGGCAGGGAATGGAGCACCTCATCAAGCACTTTATTCTGAAGCTTGGATGGATGAAGAGCTCAGTGATGATGAGGAAGAGGTTGAAAACAAAACCTTTATGGCTTTCACTGAAGATGATTTGAAGAGCTCATTTGAAAAGGATATCAAAGAAGCTGAGAGGATGAGTGTTCATACTGACTGGGATTCAACTCAGTTGTACAAGGTGAGTTCCTTTCAAACTTATTCAGTGAATGAAAAAGAAAAGATTTTTGAGTATATGATTGTTGATCTTAAAACTTTAGTACAGAGAGAAAAAGCTTTAAAATTAACAATTCTTGAACTTGAAAGGGTAAATAATGAACACTTGGATAAATTAGCAAAATTTAAAGATTTAGAACTAAATTTTTTAAACTTACAAGACATTAACCAAAGATTACCTGATAAAGCTCATTTACACAAATTAGAAAAAGAAAAATTTGAAAATCAGTGTAAATCTTGGGGAAATGCATCTATTAAATTAAATAAATGTCTAAATCAACAATTTCCAGAGAATGTAAGGGCCGCACTTGGTGTTGATCCTCAGTTAAAAAATAGAAATAATTTTTCTGGTTAATTTGAAGAATTTTCTGAAATGAACCCTATTCAGTTTGTAAAAGCAAAACCTTTTTGTGAAGTAGGATGTCAAACTGAGTCAGATGATGAGGATAAAATCATTTTTGAAAAATCTATCGGTCCTTCCATCTGTTCTAAGTGCTATACTGAACTACAAGAGCTCAGTATTGAATTTCCTGAAAAAGAAATTTTTGATACTGACCTTGAAAGTGTACAGTATGACACTTCCGCTGTTCCTCCATTTGAACTTTTATTTAACACAACTACTTTTGAGATATATAAAGAACCTGAGTCTACAGAAAAGAAAACCACTACTACTCAAAATTTTTATCTAATACTGAATCTACAGGAACAGCAAAGTCAACTACTCACGAATCTAAAGAACCTGTTCAAGTTGTCATTCTAAAACATGATAAAAAGAAAACTACTTCAACAGGATCTTCAAGTGGCAAAATCTAGAAGTCAAATGATAAAAAGACTTCCATGCCTAATAAAAATAAGACACCAGAATCATCTCCTTCAAAACCAGTCAAACATAATATTAAAACTTCTTTAAAAAATGACAAAAATAACATTTTAAAATCTATTGGTGATCAGATCAAAGTTTTAAGTAAAAAATTTGCAAAACTCACTCATATTGATCAACCTAAAATCAAACAGTTTTCTAAAATTCCTTATGAAAATATGTTCAGAAACAAACCTAAAAAATGTTATAGATGTCATCATACTGGACATAAAGGAGATGAATGCTGGACTGATCTCTCAAGTCCTAGGTACTCAGTACCAAAGAAAAGGAGAGAAACCAAGTCCGTATCACCAAAGAAAACCTCCAAAAAAAGAGATCAAGTCTATCCCTGTTTCTCCTACCAAAGGTCCCATTCAAAAATGGGTTCCTAAAAAGAACTAATCCTTATTTTGTGTCTTGTGCAGGGTGACAGGAAATGGTACTTAGATAGTGGCTGCTCAAGACACATGACTGGCAGTATGGAGTACCTTCTTAATTATACACCAGAGAAGGGTCCTTCTGTCAAATTTGGAGATAATTCAATTGGAAAAACAAGAGGTTATGGTGTAATCAAGGCAGGCAACATAACGTTTAAAAGAGTTGCCTATGTAGAGGGTCTTAAACACAATCTGCTCAGTATCAGTCAGATGTGTGATGATGACAATGAAGCTCGTTTCAGAAAGGTTGCAGGAATCATCTACAATGATAAAGGGCAACCTGTACTCATTGAAAAAGATGTCTATGTGGTCAACCTATCTGAAATAGATCCTACTATTCGAGTATGTCTGCTGTCTAAAGTCAAGCCAGAGTTGCACTGGTTATGGCACAAGAAACTTTCTCATATAAATTTCAGAAATATAAATGAGCTCAGTATGAAGAAACTGGTGAGAGGGTTGCCCACTATTAGTTATTCAAAAGATAAGTTATGCTCAGCATGTGAAATGGGCAAGCAGAAGAAGAGTTCATTCAAATCAAAGGTTAATCATTCCATTAATGAACCTCTTACAATGATACATATGGATCTTTTTGGCCCCATCAGCACACCATCTTTGGCCAAAAAGATCTATACATTAGTCCTGGTTGATGAATTCTCAAGATACACTTGGGTTATTTTTCTCAAGACTAAAGCAGATGCAACAACAGAAATCATTGCCTTCATTAAAAGAGAAGAACTTCAAAAAGGAAACCAGGTCAAGCAACTAAGAAGTGACCATGGTACTGAGTTTAAGAACTCAGTATTGGCTGATTTCTGTGAAGAAAAAGGAATCGTACAAAACTTCTCTGCAGCCTACACACCACAACAAAATGGTGTTGTAGAAAGAATGAATAGAACCTTGATTGAAGCTGCAAGAACTTTGTTATGCCATGCTGGCCTGGCACTGAGCTTCTGGGCAGAAGCTGTCAATTGTGCAAATTTTACCCAGAACAGAGCTACAATAGTCCAGAGACATCAAAAGACTCCTTATGAGTTATATAATGGCAAGGTTCCTAATGTGGAATACTTCCACATCTTTGGGAGTAAATGTTTTGTACTCTGTACTAAACAAAATCTCAACAAATTTGCTCCCAAAGCAAATGAAGGTGTGTTCATGGGCTACTCTCCACACTCTAAAGCCTTCAGAGTGTATATTATCTCAACTAAGATAATTGTAGAATCCATTCATTTGATGAAGATCAGAATGAGCACTCCACCTCAGCAACAGAAGACATCAGTGGCATCGAAATTCTATGCAATCCAGAAAACTCAATTGCTGAACAGCCCAAGTCTCACCCATGCTATGTTGATCATGGTATGCTTGATACTGATCAAGAAAGAACTCAATATAACTCAAATGTATCAAATTCTGAGGCAGACATTCCTGAGAACCTCAATACTGAGTTCCCAATACTTGATCTGAACAATTCCACCTATGAAGAAGGTGAATCTTCAAGTACATTTCAAGAATCCCCCACAGATCTGCAAAATCAAGAAGAACAGCAACCTGAAATGTCTAATACTGACTAGACTTCAGCTCAGTATCAGACAGACAACACATCACTGCAACAAGGTATTGTTGACCTTGTTTCAAATGCTCCCTTAGGAAACAATCTAAGGGAACACCGAGATCATCATCATTCTAATATTATTGGTCCAATTGAACAAGGTGTCCAAACAAGAAGAAAGTTAGACTTTGAACCCCAAGCAACTGCAAATTTTTGTTTCTTCTCAAGTTTTTTATCTACCATGGAACCAAAGAAAGCTAATGAAGCTTTATTAGATGAAGACTGGGTAGAAGCTATGCAAGAGGAACTGACAGAATTTGAAAGAAATAAAGTTTGGAACTTAGTACCACCTCCTGCTGGCAAAACTATTATTGGTACTAAGTGGGTGTTCAGAAACAAGATGGACAAGGATGGTGTTGTCATCGTTGTCATCAGAAATAAAGCAAGACTGGTTGCTCAGGGTTACAGGCAAGAAGAAGGCATTGACTATGATGAAACTTTTGCACCAGTGGCAAGAATTGAAGCTATTAGGCTGTATCTTGCATATGCAGCTTTCAAGAATTTCAAGGTTTATCAGATGGATGTCAAGAGTGTTTTTCTTAATGGAAAACTACAGGAGGAAGTTTATGTCAAACAACCACCAGGTTTTGTTGATCCTAAATTTCCTAATTTTGTTTTTAAGCATGATAAAGCTCTTTATGGGCTCAAACAAGCTCCCAGAGCCTGGTATGATACCCTGTCTGAGTACTTAATTGAAAATAAGTTTATAAGAGGTAAAATTGACAAAACATTATTTTCAAAAAGGAAAGGTTCTGACATTCTACTCATTCAGATATATGTAGATGATATTATTTTTGGCTCTACTGACAAGTCAATGTGTGACTGGTTTGCTAAGATAATGTCATCTCAGTATCAGATGAGTATGATGGGAGAACTTACTTACTTTCTTGGCTTACAAGTTGAACAAAAGCCTGATGGCACTTTCATAAATCAAAGTAAGTATGTGCATGACATGCTTAAGAAATATAAATTTGAAAATTTATCTTCCATGCACACTCCTATGGGTACTCAGGACAAAATAAGTAAAGATGAAACTGGTAAACCAGTATGTCAATCCACATAACGAGGTATGATTGGTTCTTTACTCTACTTAACAGCTAGTAGGCCTGATATCATGTTTGCAACTTGTTTGTGTGCTCGGTATCAGGCTGATCCTAAAGAATCACATATGAAAGCTGTTAAGCGCATTTTCAGATATCTTTCAGGTACTCCTAACATGGGTCTTTGGTATCTCAAAGACTCAAACTTTGATCTTGAAGGGTATACAGATGCAGATTTTGCAGGTTGTAGGTTAGATAGGAAGAGTACAAGTGGAGGTTGTCAATTCCTCGGTGGCAGATTAGTTGGTTGGTCATCCAAGAAACAAAATTCAGTAGCAACTTCTACTGCAGAAGCAGAATATGTTGCTGCAGGAAGTTGTTGTGCTCAACTCTTGTGGATGTAGTATCAATTAATGGACTATGGGTTCAATTTCCAGAAGACACCAATACATTGTGATAACAAGAGTGCTATTGCTATCACTGAAAACCCAGTCCATCACTCCAGAACAAAGCACATTGATATCAGACACCATTTTATTCGAGATAATGTGGAAAAGGGTAAGGTTGAGGTAGATGTGTTTACTACAGATGATCAATTGGCCGATGTGTTTACTAAACCTCTCTCTGAGGAAAGGTTTATGTACTTACTAGGACAATTGGCTATGCTGAATCCTTAACTTTCCTTAAAATTTTCTGATTTTGACTGATCAGTATTACATTCAATACTGACCATCTCAGTATCACTCGTCTGATTTATCAAATTTTATAAATTTTAATTTTTTTGTAGTTTAAAGTGTAATTTCAATGTTTTTATAATTTTTAATTCTTTTTTAATTTTTTTTAACTCGGTGTTGGAGTCCTGGAGTGATAAAACTGACTTTTAATCCTTATACTCCCCAACGGTAACCTTTCTTAATAAGAGAGTTACCGTTGATTCAGGATAAGGCTGTCAAATCAGCCAATTTAACTTCCCAATACCGTAATTATCACTAAATTCAGAATAAATAACCGTTTTTTTCTTTAAAATTCTTTTTAACAGTTATTTCTTACTTTCTATTTCGATTCTCTGTGCGATTAACGATTTCACTATCTCTTTGCAAGCAAATTTCTCAATATCAAAATCGCAGATGGCTAATTACAGATTCTTCGCACCGGAGGCTGCACCGGCAACTCAATTTAGGAACGACGAAGTGCCCAAATTTGCGAGGAACAACATTACAGCAAACTTTAACATTCCTCAGGCTTGGGCGTGCCCTGAATTCACTCACATGATCACATATCTGAAGCATTGTCCCATCAGTCAAGCACTGATTCTTTCTCCTCGTGCAATCTATCCGGAAATGCTATATGAATTCTGGTACTCTGCTATAATTGACTCTCCGGACATGATTACCGGTTGGGTCATTCGAGAACAGAGAAGGGCTTTTGTATCCACTGCTATAATTCGGGAAACACTAAGGCTTCCTGCTCACGCTCAGTATGAGCCATTTGTCGATCGCACAGAGGCTCGCTCAGTGTTACTTTTTATTGGACGCAGAGGCACCACTGGCATTATTAAACGAAATGAATTTGGTCCTATGTGGGGTTTGTTAATATCTACACTTATTCGGTGTATGACCCACAAAACAGGAGCTTTGGATCAAATAAATGAATTTGGGATGCAGATTGTTCATGCCATGTATCATGGTCGGGATATTGATTATGCTAGACTGATCTTCAATGAACTGGCCTCTCTGATCCGGGCTCAAACTAGAGAAATCAATGTTCCTTTTTGCAGATTTCTTTCCCTCATTTTTCAAAATGGGATGCCTGCTCATATCTATGATGAGTTCAATAGTCCAAAAGTGGACCTTCCTCCTCTTCATGAGAGGATTTATTTTTACAGGGCAAGAGAAGGAGAGCCTGTTCTGAGTCACTCCATGTGGGCTATTGTACAGGCACACATAAATGATGAACACCATTCTGATACTGAATCAGACAATGATGATAATGATGATGACAGTGGTGATGGTGGAAATGATGATCCAGATACTGAGACGGTGGAAGCTCAACCAGAACCAGTACAAGAACCACCACTTATTTCTTCACCTGCACAGGTCCTGATGTTCCTCATATTGCAACAACTTCTGATACTGAGTCCTCAGAAGACACACCAATGGTCCTCCGAAGAAGAAGAAGAAACATATCCCCAGTTCTTATGGGAAACCTATCATCAGAAGAGATGCAACCCGGAAATGTTCCTTCATTAACTGCATCTCTTCAAGCACAAAGTCTTGCTGCAGCCACCGCTGACCTTCCAGGTCCTGAACCAGAACCTATTGCTCAACATATTGAGGAACCCCATGCTCCTCTCGATGTAGAAATTCAATATGAGCAGCATACACTGGAAGGTGCAGATGTCCGAAGAGAAGAGGTTCCTGAAGGTGCTGGTGCCTCAAATCAACATACAGAAGATCTAGCACCGACCTCACATGATGCAAGAAGAGAATCCGACAAAGTCTCAGGTATGAATTTCTAAAAAGCCCTAATCTTTTATATATATATAAACTTTTCCCAACTAGAGACTATGTATTGGCCAGTACCAACTCAATACTGACCACAGTCTCAAACGAACTTTCAAATATATCCACTTATGGCCAACATAGTTAGCCCACTGCTGCTATGCAAAACTCATACACTCAGCACCTCAATGATCATTGTCAGTCTACAGTTATCTCAACATTTAAAGAGACAATGGTGGTTGATGTCAAACTGACACCCACTGGTGCTGCTTGAATTATGTCCAACTTATTTTTGAGTTGGGTCACATGATTCAAGAAATGATCACAAACCTTTTAAGCCACATTAGCCAAAATTTTCCATGGGTTTAGCCACATTTCTGTTATCACTCTGACACCGAGTGATATACATTGAAAATCATATGAAGCACATCCCAGGCTTCGATTTCCCAAACCAAAACCTTTTAGTAAATGTGACCTATCCTATACCGAGCTACTTAAAATTTCACACTCACCTTTACTAAAAATTTTCTTACACATGCTATGCACAAGTTCACAATATTTCATCATGAACCAGATGAAATACAGACTTCACAAATCTGGTTAAATGATTATAGAGTTAAACAACACCACAATTCTATTTGATAAACTTTTCTTACTAACCAGTTTTCTATTTTTGTTTCTTTAGCACCATCTGTGCAGGGTCAAAGGGCACAAGCCACTCAGTCTCAGGAAGTACATGGATCTTTACAAACTATTTTAAATCAAATCCTGGCCATGCAGACCACTCAGAATAATATTATGGCCCGTATGGATGAAATGAGTACTGAGATTGACACATTAAAGCAGTCAGTGGCACTCCTACAGCAACAACAACAACCTGCACCACCTCCACAAACTCCAACTGGAGGAAATAATGATGAAGCAGGCCCTGATACTGAGCCTCAACGATCACCATATCCTGCAAATTCTAAGGGAGCACAGGATGCTGCTACTGAACCTATGCTCTCCCCAACTCCTGAAGATCAACAGGAGGACATAGGTGGTGATACTGAACCAATTCCCTCCCCCTCCAATGATAACAATAAGGGGGAGAAGAGACAAAGAGACCAAGAGGTTGATCAACCTGAGCCATCTTCTCAGGGGGAGAAAAGAATGAAGTTAAATGAAGATCAACCTCCACAGCAACAACAACAACAACAACAACAACATCAGCAAACACCTCATACTGAACCACTTAGATTTAGGTATGAAAGAAGCAGACAAAGAGGACGGTCAGTTTTGGAACAACTTGAAGAAGAACCATCTGAGCCATCTGCTCAGGGGGAGATTGAAACTGACCAACCACATCAAGCTGTTACTGAGGAAAACAACTTGCAGATTATAGTGTATAGGCCTTTTGTGTGGCCTATTTCTGATGATGAAGATGAAGAACATCCAGTGCCATCAGAAAACTTTTTAAACCTTGAACTGGATGAAGCAAATAAAGAAAGCTCTTCATCATTATCCTCAGATGATGAAGAGCATCCAAGAAAACCAATCTCTCCTCAAGCTGAAGGACCTTCTAGAATCCCTAGAAGACCAATAACCATAAGAATGTCAAATGTGGTTATGTCCTCAGAATCAAGTGAAGAACAAGATCCAGCTCCTCTGATCTCAAGGCTCAGAAATTCTTCCCTGTTAAGGAAGAAGAACCTGAATCTAAGTCTGAAGATGTCCCAAGAAGATCTCATACTGTAAAAAGAACTGGAGATGAATTGCTTGAACAGTATTGGAACATTGTGGCACAAAGAACAAGGTATAGGGAAACAAGGTTGGGTATGCTGAGGAATAAAGCATTTCTGAATGTAAAGGACATATACTGGCTAAATGAATTTGTCAACAAAATAAAAGTCAAAACTGTTGATAGATCAATTGTTGCAACTTGCACTGGGCCAGTCAGTCCTCCAATGAAGATTTTTCTCCATGACATCCAAAATATGGGACTCCAAGACTGGATAAAAATTGCTAGACTGATAAAGGAGATGCCCTCAAGATCTTCTGAAGCCCAAGTGATGATGGATGAAATTTGGGTTGTATCTGCTATATGCTATGAAAAAGGCATCCTTTATGCAGCAGATTACAGGGCACTCAGTGTGATGACTGAAGCTATCAAGAACAACAAACCTGAGTGCCTTAATACTTTCAGAATATTTCCCAAATATACTGTTCCCCCTAATCTTATCTTTCAGGATCAAAAGAGTACCATATATCCTACATCTGGATATATGTATACTGACTCAGATGACAGGGAGTGCTTCATTACTGAAGCAGATTTACCAACAGCTCCTATCAGCCATTTGGTGGGTTTGAAATGGATGATCACCAAGAAGAAGATGCTTGGTTCAGAAAGAAGATAGTTGCTGTGCTTAACAACAGGCAAGATGAACTGAAGAAAAGAGAAGAGTTCATCCATGTGAAGAAGGAAGTCTTCTATGAGTTCGAATCAATCAACAGAAGATGAAGAAGAAGACTTTGCAGCCTGTAGTTATGTATTTTTGATTTCTCTTTGTAATTGTTTTGTTATCATTAGATAGGGGGAGATTGTAAAGGCAAAAAGCCTTACCCCTTTGTGAATCTTAGGATAACAAAACAATCCAGACTATCCTAGATTAAAATGTAGATTAAATTTGCTAAGTTAGGATTGATACTGAGTTTGGCCAATACTGGCCACTCAGTATCAGTACTCAGTATTGGAAAAAACCAATACTGAGTAGAAGGACTGAGTCATACTCAGTATAGTAACGGACTAAGATCAAATCCCTTGATCTTAGTCATTTCCTTTAACTTAGTCCTTCTGTTACTCCTTTGCCCATTTATGTGAGATCTCTATAACACTATAAATAGAGATCATCTTGCAAAGGAGTACTTACCAATTTACACTTTCACGAATATCCTTTTGTAATTGTTCAAGTGGTCTTGTATTTCCGCTACAAGCCACACTTTGTGGAATAATATACATTTGACTAAATTACTGTGTTAATCACCTTAATTGTCTTAAGTAAATTATTAATTTAAACAATTATCAAACAAACCAGGGTTGTTGTGACCTAACATAACTTGCTATAACTGCAACAAAAATGGAGACTATGCTAACGACTGCAAGCAAAAGAAAGCTAGTTCATCCTCTTCAAGTGGTGAGTCCATTGAAGAAAAATACAAAAAGCTACAAGCCTTCACCAAAAAGTTCCTAGAAGAAAAGAAGGCACTTGAAGGCAAAGTTGTTGACAAGGGTCTTGTAGCTGAAACTCACGATTGGGCTGGCTCAGGTGACAGCTCATCTGATGATGATCAACCAATGGCCACAAGTATTTTATGGCTCGTGCTGATGAAAGCATTACAGCTGATGATGCTAGTTCGTATCAATGGGTCAATATAGTCCACAAAAAGGTATCCTCTCTAATTTCTGACGAGGCCTCTAAAGCCAATGACATTGTTGATTCCATTATCTGTGACTTGCAATTCATTGATCAGCTGAAAGGTGAATGTTTGGATAAACACAGTGCTATTCTTCGTGAAAATGCTTTTCTAAAAGAAAGATTAATTGATCACAAAACTTTAAAAGAAAAACTTTCTGAAACAAAATTTATAAACTCAGTTCTTCAACACGATCTTAATGAGAAAGTTAAAGAACTTGAAGCAATTAAAAAGATTTGTGAATCATGGTCTCGTTCATCCAAACATGTGAGTGAGTGTGTCAACTCACAGATTCCTAGTCAAGTACAAGCTGTATTAGGAGGAGATTTCCTTGCTGCAGCCGCTGTATCTGACAGCAGCACGGATGATCCGTACTACTCGTCAGCTGATGCTTTTATGCCAGCTGAGGAGTTGGTGTTTGGTTGCTTTGTCAAGTCTACCAAAACATATGCTACTTAGATGTCCAAGGAAGAACGTTCTGAAACTACTGGTGAAGACTCAGCAGCTAACTCTTCAACCATAGTTAGGACACCCACAATAGTTATTGTTGAGCCAAGTAAGTCTATTCTGGGCTCAGCACCTGTTGTCTCTTCTACTAGACCTCAAAGGAAGACTAGCAAGACAACAGGAAAGAAAACTGTTCTTACACCCTTCAATGGTGAGGCAGCCGGAGTACGTACTCGATCTGCAAAGAACAAAGGTAAGAGTGTTCTAAAAAACACTCCAAGTCCTTCTTCAGCTGGTCCTGTCAAACAACTGAAAGGAATGGTCAGCAAGCTGACATCACTCGTTCAAACTCTGACTATCTCAGATAATCAGAAAGGGATTTTAGGTCCAGCACCCAGCCCTGCCACTTCGCCCTCCACTCCACTTCAAAAGAACAGAAAATGTTATATGTGTGGAGATCGTGGGCATATGGAAAGTGAGTGTGACAGCACAATCTTAAGAACCTCTCCAACTTCAGCGTGTGAGTCCATTAAGAACCTAACCCCTGTGAGTTCCAATAGGAAATCACAAGGACCCACAGAGGTGTGGGTTCCCAAAAAGAACTAACTCTTTTAAACTTATGTGTAGGGTGATCAAAGCAAACACGTCTGGTACCTAGACAGTGGTTGCTCAAGACATATAACTAGATACAAATCCCTGCTAGAAGAGTTCGAAGTTTGTGCTGGTCCTCCAGTAATTTTTGGTGATAATGGTAGAGGCTCAACTGAATGTTTTGGATCCGTCTCAAATGGATCTATAAAGATCACAAGAGTTGGTTATGTGAACGGGCTGAAACATAATTTAATCAGCATTAGCCATGTATGTGATGCAGAGTTCTCAGTGAACTTTAATAAGTACAGAGGAACGGTGACAAATAAAAGTGGAAAAGTCGTGCTTATCGCACCAAGAAACAACCATGTATATACACTTGACATGAATCCTCAAAATCAAGAAGTTTGTCTATTCTCTCACTCCACTGAAGAGCTGAATTGGTTGTGGCATAAAAGGTTATCTCACTTAAACTTTAAAAATATATCGAAGTTGTCCCGAGGACAGCTGGTGAATGGCTTGCCACAGATCAAATATGAAAAAGATAAACTTTAATCAGCTTGTAAACAAGGGAAACAACATAAAAGCTCCTCCAAATCATAGCAATGTTTATCCATCGACAACTGCCTGCACATGCTCCATATGGATCTCTTTGGTCCTATGAGTACTGAAAGTCTAGGTGGAAAGAAGTATACACTTGTTATCGTTGATGAATACTCACGATATACTTGGGTTATATTTCTTCGTAACAAAAGTGATGTAGCTGATGAAATTATCAAATTCATTAAGAAGATGGAACTTCTAAATGGGTCAAGAGTAAAGCAGCTGAGATCAGACAATGGTACTGAATTCAGAAATTGTACATTAGAAGACTTCTGCTCAGAAGTTGGGATCTCACAAAAATTTTCAGCTGCTAGAACACCTCAACAGAATGGTGTTGCAGAAAGAAGAAATAGAACCCTAATAGAAACTGCAAGAACAATGTTTGCTGAGTCAAACATGCCAAAACAATTTTGGGCAGAAGCTGTCAATATAGCTTGTTTTACTCAAAACAGGTCTCTCTACGTGAAGAGACAAAAGAAAACTTCTAATGAGATTCTTGGTTAAAGGAAACCATATATCGGTTTCTTTCATGTATTTGGTTGTGTGTGTTTTGTGTTAAACACACGAGATCAGCTGAGTAAGTTCGACTCTAAAGCTGATGAAGCAATTTTCTTGGGATATTCCACTATGCCTAAGGCATACAGAGTTTTCAAGAAAAGAAGACAAACATTGGAAGAATCTATAAATGTTACTTTCGAAGAACAATCTAAGGCCTTAAATCCCACCTCTGCTGAATCATCTGACGCATTTCAGAGATCAGCTGAACCATCAACTGATGATACAGCTGAAGCATTCTCTGATGCTTTGAATCTTTTTGAAGTTCCAATAAATGATTCAGATGATACATTTCAGGATGCTCCCACATATCTTTTAGATATTGCAGCCGTGCAATAAGAAATACCAATAGCAAAAGCATCATCAAAGGCTAACTCTAAGCCACCTCTTCATACTTCAAGAAGATTAGTTCAAAATGAAGTACTCAATCCTGTTGAGCATTCAGCCGCTCAACAAGGATCAAATTCTGCTGAATCCTCTTCCTCTTCAGCCGCTCCTCAATCCAAGTGCACCTCAGAACATCCAATTGAATTAATCATTGGAGATCCACAACAAGGAGTGGTCACAAGAAGTAAGGCATCATGTAATCTTTGCATATGGGCGTGTTTCTTAGCAGCTGAAGAACCGAAAAATATTAAAGCTGCCTTAGAAAACTCCAGATGGATTCAAGCGATGCTGGAAGAACTTAACCAATTTGAGGTCAATAAAGTGTGGCAGGTGGTGCCTCCACCAGCTGGTAAGAAAATAATTGGTACCAAGTGGGTGTTTAGAAATAAAATTGATGAAGAAGGTGTGGTTATTCACAACAAGGCTAGACTCGTTGCACAAGGATATAGACAGGAGGAAGGAATCGATTTCTGTTAGGTCACAACAACCCTAGTTTTATATGTTAATTGATAGATTATTATACTTGATGAAATATTAAAGTGATAACACAAGAATATAGTCAATGTATAAATCCACTAAGTGTGGCTTGTTGCGGAATAACAAGACCACTGATCAATTACAAATATATGAAAGTAAGTTCTTGAATTGGTAAGTTCTCCTTTGCAAGATGATCTCTATTTATAATGATATAGAGATCTTACATAATGGGCAAAGGAGTAACCGAAGGATTAAACTAGGAAAATAACTAAGATCAAGGGATTTGATCTTAGTCCGTTACATAACAAAATGTAACTCAGTCCTTCTACTCAGTATTGGATTTCCAATACTGAGTACAATACTGAGTACTGATACTGAGTGGCCAATACTGGCCAAACTCAGTATCACTCCTAAACTTAGCATATTTATTCTACCAATTATTCTAAGCTAGTCTAGGTTGTTTTGTTATCTTAAGATTCCAAAGGGGTAAGGCAAAAAGCCTTTTTCAAAGCATATAGCAGCAACAACCCAGATTTCATCCATCATAACTTGGGCTTCAGAAGATCTTGATGGCAACTCCTTTATCAGTCTAGCAATTTTCACCCAGTCTTGGAGTCCCATGTTCTGAATGTCATGAAGAAAGATCTTCATGGGAGGACTGACTGGTCCAGTGCAGACTGCAACTATGGACCTATCAACAGTCTTGACTTTGACTTTGTTGACATATTGGTTTAGCCAGCATATCTCCTTCACATTGAGAAATGATCTATTTCTCAGCATACCCATCCTGTTCTCCCTATATCTAGTTCATTGGGCAACAATGTTCCAGTATTGTTGGAGAACATCATCTCCTTTTCTTCTTACAGTGTGAGGTTTCCATGGAACATCTGCATTAGTGTCAGTATCAGGATCTTCTTCATTAACAGGAAATAATTTTTGAGCCTCAGTCTCATCCTCAATATCCTGAGTAATCATCTCCTCAATATCATGAACTGATCTTCTTGGTCTAGTGATTAGAGGAGCTGGATCCGATTCCTCACTTGATTCAGAAGACATAACCACTCTTGTCATTCTTCTGGTGATTGGCCTTCTAGGAACTCTAGAAGGTCCTTCATCTTGAGGAGAGATTGGTTTTCTTGGAGGCTCTTCATCATCTGAGGATGATGATGAAGAGCTTTCTTTATTTGCCACATCCAGTGCAAAGTTTAAGAAATTTTGAGATGGCACATGATGTTCTTCATCATCATCATCTGCTATAGGCCAGATAAATGGCCTGTATACTACAATTTGCAGATTGTTCACTTCCTGAGCAAGAGGCTCAGTATTATCTTGCTGAGGTTGGTCAGTGGTAGTCTCCCCCTGAGCAGTTGGCTCAAATGGTTCTTCAAGTTGTTGCAAGACTGACCTCCCTCTTTGTCTTCTTCTCTCATACTGAAAATGAAGTGGTTCAGTATGAGGAGTTTGCTGATGTTGTTGTTGCTGTGAAGGTTGATCTTCATTTAGTTTCCTTCTTTTCTCCCCTGAGCAGATGGCTCAGGTTGATCAACCACTTCTTTTCTTTGTCTCTTCTCCCCCTTATTGTTGTCATTTGATGGGTAAGGAAGAGGTTCAGTATCACCACCTATTTCCCCTTGTTGATCTTCAGGTGTTGGGGAGGGCATAGGCTCAGTAGCAGCATCATGTTCACCCTCAGTATTAGCATGAGAGGGTGATTTCCTGGGCTCAGTATCATCGCCCCCTTCATCTTCATCATTGTGTCCACCAATTGGAGTTGGTGGAGTTGGTGGAGGCTGTTGTTGTTGCTGAAGTAGTGCACTAACTGCTTTAAGGAGTCAATTTCACTACTCATTTCATCCATCCTGGCCAGTATAGTGTTCTGAGTGTTTTGCATGGCCAGGATTTGATTCAAAATTGTTTGTAGAGCCCCTTGCACTTCTTGAGACTGAGTGGCTTGTGCATGAATACCCTGCACAGATGGTGCTAAAGAAAAAAAATAAAAAACTGGTTAGAATGAAAGGTTTATCAAATAGAATTGTGTTGTTGTTTAATTCTATAATCATGTAAACAAAATTTTGAAGTCTGTATTTCATCTGGTTCATGATGAAATATTGTGGACTTGTGCATAGCATGTGTAAGAAGTTTTTAGTAAAAAGTGAGTGTGAATATTTGAGTAGCTCAGTATAGGATAGGTCACATTTACTAAAAGGTTTTGGTGTGGGAAATCGAAGCCTGGGATGGGCTTCTTTTTATGTTCAATGTTTATCACTCGGTATCAGAGTGATAACAGAAATGTGGCTAAAACCCATGGAAAATTTTGGCTATTGTGGCTTAAAAGGTGTGTGATCACTTCTTGAATTATGTGACCCAACTCAAAGATAAGTTGGACATAAGCCAAGCAGCACCAGTGGGTGTCAGTATGACATCAACCACCATTGTCTCTTTAGATGTTGAGACAACTGTAGACTAACAATGATCATTTAAGTGCTCAGTGTATGAATTTTTCATAGCAGCAGTGGGCTAACTATGTTGGCCATAATAGGATATATTTTTTGAAAGTTCGTTTGAGACTTTGGTCAGTATTGAGTTGGTACTGGCCAATACTTAGTCTCTATTTGGGAAAGATATATATATATATATATATATATATATATATATATATATATATATATATATATATATATATATATATATATATATATATATAAGTTTTAGAGCATTATAGAAATTCATACCTAAGACTTTGTCAGACTCTTTTCGAGCATCTGCAGAGGTCGGTGCTGGATCATTTGTATGTTGATTTGAGGCACCAGCACCTTCAGGAGCAATTTCTCTGCTTGCCTGAGCACCTTCCATTGTATGTTGCTCATACTAGATGTCCACATCAAGAGGAACATGAGGTTCCTCAACTTGTTGAGCAATGTGTTCGGCTTCTGGACCTGGAAGGTCAGCGGTGGCAGCAACAATGTTTTGTTCTTGAAGAGATGCAGTAAGTGATGGAACCTGATTGTGATGCACCTCTTCAGATGATAAAGTACCCATTATGACTGGAGATAAGTTTCTTATGCGTTGTCTTCTTATAATAACGGGTTGCACTTCAGTCGACTCAGTATCAGAATCTGATGCAGTATGAGGAGCATCAGGATCCTGTTCAAGTTGAGGTATATGTGGTTGTGCTTGTTCTTGATCTGGTTGAGCATCCACCATGTCAACATCTTGATCATCATTACCTCCATCACCACTATCATCATCATTATCATCATCATCATCATTTTCCGATCCAGTATCAGAATCATCATCAGTTTCTTCATCATTAATGTGTGCCTGCACAATGGCCCACATAGAGTGACTCAGTACAGGCTCTCCTTCCCTTGGTCTATAAAAATATATCTTCTCATTCAGGGGAGGAAGAACTGCTCTTGGACTGTTGAAATCATCATAATCATGTGCAGGCATTGCATTTTGGAAGATGAGAGATAGAAATCTGTAGAAAGGTACATTGACCTCCCTGATTTGATCCCGAACTAGAGAAGCTAGTTCATTGAATATTAGTCTGGCATAGTCAATGTCTCGACCATAGTACATGGCATGTACTATCTGCATCCCAAATTCATTTATCTGGTCCAAAGCTCCAGTCTTGTGGGTCATGCACCGAATGAGTGTTGATATTAGAATACCCCACATTGGACCAAATTCGTTTCTCTTGATTATGCACGTTGTACCTCTGTCTACAATGAAAGGCAGTACTGAGCGAGCCTCTGTTCGATCAAAAAAGGGCTCATACTGAGCGTGAGCGGGAAGTCTCAGTATTTCCCGGATTATAGCAGTTGAAACGAAAGCCCTTCTTTGATCTCGGACAACCCAACCGGTAATCATGTCCGGAGAGTCAAGTGTTGCAGAGTACCAGAATTCACATAGCATCTCCGAATATATTGCTCTAGGAGAAAGAGTCAGTGCACGATTGATTGGACAGCGCTTCAAATAAGTAACAATGTGAGTGAATTCAGGGCACGCCCAAGCCGGAGGAATATCGAAATTGGCAATAATATTGTTCCTCGCGAACTTAGGCAGTTCGACTTTCCGAAATTGAGTCGCCGGTCCAACCGCCGGTGCAACGAATTGATAATTTGCCCTCTGTGATTAGGATTAAAAAATTGCTTGCAAGGAAAATGTAAAATTGTTAATCGCAGAGAGTAATCGAAGAAGAAAGAGTGAAATAACTGTTAGAAAGTTTTAAATGAAAAGAAAAAACGGTTATTTATACTTAAATTATCGATAATTATGGTATTGGGAAGTAAAAACGGCTGAAATGACAGCCTTATCCTGTTCCAACGGTAACTTTCATATTACAAAAGGTTACCGTTGGGGAGTATGAGGATTAGAATCAGTTTACCACTCCAGGACTCCAATACCGAGTAAAAAAAATTAAATGAAAAAAATATTAAAAATTATAGAAACATTTAATTTAATCTGTAAATTAATGAAAAATAAAAATTATTTAATTTTGATAAATCAGACGAGTGATACAGAGTGGGTCAGTATTAGCACCAATACTGAGCGGACAGTATCAGAAAAATTTAAGGAAAATTAAGGATTCAACATACCCAATTGCCCTAATAGATACATAAACCTTTCCTCAGAGAGAGGTTTAGTAAATACATTGGCCAATTGGTCATCAGTTGGGACAAAATCTACCTCAACCTTACCCTTTTCCACATTATCTCGAATAAAGTGGTGTCTGATATCAATGTGCTTTGTTCTTGAGTGATGGACTGGGTTCTCAGTGATAGCAATAGCACTCTTGTTATCACAATGAATTGGTGTCTTCTGAAAATTGAACCCATAGTCCATGAGTTGATACTGCATCCATAAAAGTTGAGCACAACAAATTCCTGCAGCAACATATTCTACTTCTGCTGTAGAAGTTGCTACTGAGTTTTGCTTCTTGGATGACCAACCAACTAGTCTACCACCAAGGAATTGACATCCTCCACTTGTGCTTTTTCTATCCAACCTGCAACCTGCAAAATCTGCATCTGTATACCCTTCAAGGTCAAATTTTGAGTCTTTGGGATACCAAAGACCCATGGTAGGAGTACCTGAGAGATATCTAAAGATGCGCTTAACAGCTTTCATATGTGATTCTTTAGGATCAGCCTGATACCGAGCACACAAGCATGTTCCAAACATGATATCAGGCCTGCTAGCTGTTAAGTAAAGTAAAGAACCAATCATACCTCGGTATGTGGATTGACATACTGGTTTACCAGTCTCATCTTTACTTATGTTATCCTGAGTACCCATAGGAGTGTGCATGGAAGAAAAATTTTCAAACTTGTATTTCTTTAGCATGTCATGCACATACTTACTTTGATTTATAAAAGTGCCATCAGGCTTTTGATCAACTTGTAAACAAAGAAAGTAAGTAAGTTCACCCATCATACTCATCTGATAATGAGATGACATTATCTTAGCAAACCAGTCACACATTGACTTGTCAGTGGAGCCAAAGATAATATAATCTGCATATATCTGAATAAGTAGGATGTCAGAACCTTTCCTTTTTGAAAATAATGTTTTGTCAATTTTACCTCTTATAAATTTATTATCAATTAAGTACTCGGACAGGGTATCATACCAGGCTCTTGGAGCTTGTTTGAGCCCATATAAAGCTTTATCAAGCTTGAAAACATAGTTAGGAAATTTAGGATCAACAAAACCTGGTGGTTGTTAAACATAAACTTCCTCTTGTAGTTCTTGAAAGCTGCATATGCAAGATACAACCTAATAGCTTCAATTCTTGCAACTGGTGCAAAAGTTTCATCATAGTCAATACCTTCTTCTTGCTTGTAACCCTGAGCAACCAGTCTTGCTTTGTTTCTAATGACAACACCATCCTTGTCCATCTTGTTTCTAAACACCCACTTAGTACCAATAATAGTTTTGCCAGCAGGAGGTGGTACTAAGTTCCAAACCTTGTTCCTTTCGAACTCTGTAAGTTCTTCTTGCATAGCTTCTACCCAGTCTTCATCTAATAAAGGCTCATCAGCTTTCTTCGGTTCCATGGTAGATATAAAGCTTGAAAAGAAGCAAAAGTTTGCAGTTGCTTGAGGTTCAAAGTCTAGCTTTCTTCTTGTTTGAACCCCTTGTTCAATTCGACCAATAATATTAGAATGTGGATGGTCCCTGTGTTCCCTTAGATTGTTTCCTAAGGGAGCATTTGAAGCAAGGTCAACAATATCTTGTTGTACTGATGTGTTGTCTGCTTGATACTGAGATGAATTCTGGCCAGTATTAGAAAGTTCAGGTTACTGTTCTTCTTCATTTTGCAGATCTGAGGTGGATTCTTGAGAAGTATTGGAAGATTCACCTTCTTCATAGGTGGGGTTATTCAGATCAATTATTGGGAACTCAGTATTGGGGTTCTCAGATATAGGAACCTCAGTATTTGTTGCATTTGAGTTATGTTGAGTTCTAACATGATCAGTATCACTCATACCATGATCAACATAGTATGGGTGAGACTTGGGTTGTTCAGCAATGGAGTTTTCTGGATTACATAGAATGTCTATGCCACTAATGTCTTCCTTTGCTGATGTAGAATGAACATCCTGGTCTTCATCAAAAGTAACATGAATGGATTCTACAATCATCTTAGTTGAGATGACATACACTCTGAAGGCTTTGGAGTGTGGAGAATAGCCCATGAACACACCTTCATTTGCTTTGGGAGCAAATTTGTTGAGATTTTGTTTAGTGTTAAGTACAAAACATTTGCTCCCAAAGATGTGGAAGTATTCCACATTAGGAACCCTGCCATTGTATAACTCATAAGGAGTCTTTTGATGTCTCTGGACTATTGTAGCTCTGTTCTGAGTAAAATTTGCACAGTTTACAGCTTCTGCCCAGAAGCTCAGTGCCAGTCCAACATGGCATAACAAAGTTCTTGCAGTTTCAATTAGTGTTCTATTCTTCCTTTCTACAACACCATTTTGTTGTGGTGTGTAGGCTGCAGAGAGGTTTTGCACGATTCCTTTTTCTTCATAGAAATCTGCTGATACTGAGTTCTTAAACTCAGTAACATGGTCACTTCTTAGTTGCTTGACCTTGTTGCCTTTCTGAAGTTATTCTCTTTCGATAAAGAAAATGATTTCTGTGGTTGCATCTGATTTAGTCTTGAGAAAAATGACCCAAGTATATCTTGAGTATTCATCAACCAAGACTAAGGTATAGATCTTTTTGGCTAAAGATGGTGTACTGATGGGGCCAAAAAGATCCATATGTATCATGGTAAGAGGTTCATTAATGGAATGGTTGACTTTGGATTTGAAGGAACTCTTCTTCTGCTTGCCCATTTCACGTTTTGAGCATAACTTATCTTTAGAATAAGTAATAGTGGGCAATCCTCTCACCAACTTCTTCATACTGAGCTCAATAATGTTTCTAAAGTTGATGTGAGAAAGTTTCTTGTGCCACATCCATTTTAGTTCTGACTTGACTTTAGAAAGCAGGCAAACTCAAATAGTAGGATCTAGTTCAGACAGGTTGACCACATAGACATCCTTTTCTCTTCTAGCAATGAGTACATGTTGCCCTTTATCATTGCAGATGATTCCTGCAGTCTTCCTGAAGCGAGCTTCATTGTCATCATCACACATCTGGCCGATACTGAGCAGATTTTGTTTAAGACCCTCTACATAGGCAACTCGTTTAAAAGTTATGTTGCCTGCCTTGATTACTCCATACCCTCTTGTTTTTTCAACTGAATCATCTCCAAACTTGACAGAAGGATCATTCTCTGGTGTATAGTTTAGAACGTATTCCATACCGCCAGTCATGTGTCTTGAGCAGCCACTATCCAAGTACCATTTTCTGTCACCCTGCACAAGACACAAAATAATGATTAGTTCCTTTTAGGAACCCATTTTTGAATGGGACCTTTGGTAGGAGACACAGGTTTAGACTTGATCTCTTTTGTTTGAGAGGTCAGTATCACTTCAGGGGAAACCTTGGAGGTTTTCTTTGGTGATACTGACTTAGTTTCTCTCATTTTCTTTGGTACTGAGTACCTAGGACTTGAGAGATCAGTCCAGCATTCATCTCTTTTATGTCCAGTATGATGACATCTATAACATTTTCTAGGTCTATTTCTGAACATATTTTCATAAGGTATTTTTTAAAATTGTTTGACTTTTGGTTGATCAGTATGAGTAAGTTTTGCAAACTTTTGACTTAAAACTTTGATCTGATCACCAATAGATTTTAAAATGTTATTTTTTTCATTTTTTACTTGTGTTTTAATGTTGTTTTTGACTGGTTTAGAAGGAGATGGTTCTGGTTTCTTCTTTTTATTTGGCAAAGAAGTATTTTTGTTATTAGCCTTTTTGTTTTTGCCACTAGAAGATCCTGTTGAAATTGACTTTTGATTATCATGTTTTAAAATGACAACTTTAATAGGTTCTTTAGATTATTGAGTATTTGTCTTTTCTGCTCCAGCAACTTCAGTATTAGATAAAACACTAGGAGTAGAAGTAGATGTAGTTTAATTTTCATTATATATCTCAAAAGTAGTTGTATTAAATAATAATTCAAAAGGAGGAACAGCAGATGTATCCTACTACACAACTTCGAGGTCAGTATCAGAAATTTTCTTTTCAGGAAATTCAATACTGAGCTCTTGTAGTTCAGTATAACACTTTGAACAGATGGAAGGACCAATTGGTTTATCAAAAATAATTTTATCCTCATCATCTGGCTCAGTTTGACATCCAACTTCACAAAAAGTTTTTGCTTTTACAAACTGAATAGGGTTCATATCAGAAAATTCTTCAAATAAATCAGCAAAATTATTTCTGTTTTTTAACTGAGGATCAACACCAAGTGCAACCCTCACGTTTTCTGGAAATTATTGATTTAGACATTTATTTAATTTAATAGATGCATTTCCCCAAGATTTACACTGGTTTTCAAATTTTTCTTTTTCTAATTTGTGTAAATGAGCTTTATCAGCTAATCTTTGGTTAATGTCTTGTAAGTTTAAAAAATTTAATTCTAAATCTTTAAATTTTGCTAATTTATCTAAATGTTCATTATTTACCCTTTCAAGTTCAAGAATAGTTAATTTTAAAGCTTTTTCTTTATGTACTAAAGTTTTAAGATCAACAATCATATACTCAAAAATCTTTTCTTTTTCATTCACTGAATAAGTTTGAAAGGAACTCACCTTGTCCAACTGAGTGGAATCCCAATCAGAATGAACACCCATCCTCTCACCTTCTTTGATGTCCTTTTCAAAGGAGCTCTTCAAATCATCTTCAGTGAAAGCCATAAAGGCTTTGTTTTCAACTTCTTCCTCATCATCAATAAGCTCTTCATCCATCTAAGCTTCAGATTAAACTGCTTGATGAGGTGCTCCATTCCCTGTTGCACCATTGCCCTTGCTCCAGTTCTTCAACTTGACAAACTTGTCTCTATACCGTTTAGCTCGGTATGCAATCTTGTCATTCTGATCAGTTTCAGTTGACTTAGTATGACAGTTAGTAGCAATGTGTCCAGGCTTTTCACACCTATAGCAAAGACTTGATCTTGGGTCAGTATTGGAAGAGCTAACACCAAGCCTCTTCTTCTTCAACTGATCCAGCTTCATAGATATAAGAGCCATTTGAGTTTCAAGCTCCTCTGCCTCAGCATCAGCAAGATCAACCTCTGGCTCTTCAGGCTTAGTAACAGTATAGGCCTGTTGCACAACTAGAGCCATGCCAGTGGAAGTATTGTCAGTTTTCTTCCAGTTGATCAGTCTTGTAGCGTTGTTCTCCTCATGATTCAACATTAAACCATACAAGGTTTTAAGAGTGTATGATTCAATGTTATTAGCAGCATTGACACATTTTGTCATATCAAGAAATTGTTGAGGAAGACTGTCCAGAAATTTTTGAACAAGCTCTCCTTCTTCCTTCACAATGCCTACACTGATTAGATCATGGATAACAGTATTAAACTTGTTATAGAGAGTGGTGATGTCTTCATTAGGACTTGAGAAGAAGTTTTCATACTTTCTTCTCATGTTGCTTTTTCTTTGCAACTTCACCTTAGGTGTGCCTTCATAGGTGACTGATAGGCTATCCCACATAGCCTTTGCTGTTGGCAATTTCATAATTGCATTAGGTATTTCTTTGGTAACAGCATTACCAATCACCCCCTTTGCTCTAGAGTCTAAACTGTACAACTGACGGTCAGTTTCAGTCCATGTATGTTTCAGTTTAGGAACTGTTCTTGTGCTCTCAGGAGCATCATCAGTAGCTTCAACGGGTTCCACAGTTTGTGGAATGATGGGACCATCATTTAGCACAGTGAACATGTCATGATGAATAGATTCGAGATACCATTGAGCTTTTAGCTTCCATTGATGGAAATCTTTGCCATCAAATATAGGTACTCCCTTTCCAGACATGACTGGTGCACTTATGGTAGACATTTTGGATTTTTGAGTTTGGGAGGGATAAATATAGGGAATGGATGCCAGGGTAATAGATCGACTAAATAAGGATTTATTTAGACTGCTCTGATACCAGTTGTTAGGTCACAACAACCCTGGTTTTATATGTTAATTAATAGATTATTATACTTAATGAAATATTAAAGTGATAACACAAGAATATAGTCAATGTATAAATCCACTAAGTGTGGCTTGTTGCGGAATAACAAGACCACTGATGAATTACAAATATATGAAAGTAAGTTCTTGAATTGGTAAGTTCTCCTTTGCAAGATGATCTCTATTTATAGTGATATAGAGATCTTACATAATTGGCAAAGGAGTAACCGAAGGACTAAACTAGGAAAATGACTAAGATCAAGGGATTTGATCTTAGTCCGTTACATAACAAAATGTAAATCAGTCCTTCTACTCAGTATTGGATTTCCAATACTGAGTACTGATACTGAGTGGCCAATACTGGCCAAACTCAGTATCACTCCTAAACTTAGCATATATATTCTACCAATTATTCTAAGCTAGTCTATGTTGTTTTGTTATCTTAAGATTCCAAAGAGGTAAGGCTTTTTGCCTTAACAATTTCGATGAAACATTTGCTCCAGTAGCAAGGCTTGAGGCTTTAAGAATATTTTTAGCTTATGCTGGTTACAAAAACTTCACAGTTTTTCAGATGGATGTGAAGAGTGCATTCTTGAACGGTAAATTGCAAGAGAAAATTTACGTGAAGCAACCCACAGGTTTTGAAAATCCTAAGTACTTAGACTATGTGGTTAAGCTGGATAAGGCGCAGTATGGGTTGAAACAAGGTCCTCTTGCATGGTATGACACTCTCTCCACGTTCCTTCTAGCACATGACTTCACCAGGGGAAAGATTGATAAAACCTTATTCATTCGTAAAATCAAAGGTGATATCATTCTTGTTAAAATTTATGTGGATGACATAATATTTGGTGCTACTGATGAAAAACTTTGTAGACGTTTCTCAAAACGTATGTCTACAAAGTATGAGATGAGTATGATGGGTGAAATTTGATATGAATTCATCATCATTTATGAAAACTCCAATGGCTCATCCGAATAATCTAGATGCTGATACAACTGGGAAATCAGTTGATATCACATTCTACAGAAGAATCATTGGGTCTTTGCTCTATCTCACTGCCAGCAGACTAGATATTATGTTTGCTACTTGCATGTGTGCTAGGTACCAAGCTGATCTTAGAGAGTCTCATTTAATAGCTGCTAAGCGAATTTTGAGGTACTTTAAAGGTACTCCAAGACTAGGTCTGTGGTATGCCAAAGACTCCGGGTTTGATCTAATTGGCTATTCAGATTCAGACTTTGCAGGTTGCAAGATGGATAGAAAAAGCACTACTAGAGGATGTCAGCTGCTATATGGCAAGTTAGTCAGCTGGACAAGCAAGAAACAAAATACTGTTTCCACCTCTACTGTTGAAGCAGAATATGTTGCTGCTGGAAGCTGTTGTGCTCAAGTACTTTGGATGAAGAATCAGCTGATTGACTTCGATATGAACTTTTGCAAAGTTCCTATCTACTGTGATAACACAAGTGCTATCGCAATCAGCAACAATCATGTTCTTCATTCTAGAACCAAACATATCGACATCAAGTATCATTTCATTAGAGATCACATTTAACAAGGTGACTTTGAACTTCATTTCATTTCAACAGACCTTCAGCTGACTGATTTGTTCACTAAGCCTTTAGATGAAAAATGTTTCATTTTTTTAATCAGCGAGCTGGGTATGTTAAATGCTTTAATCATCTACTGAGTACTATCAGCAGCTAATAAGATCACCCTGTCACTTAGTACATTCAGCTGACTAAAAACGTTTTGAATTCATTCAGTCAGCTGAAACGTTTGGTTTGCAAGATAAAACGTCTGGTTTTCTAAGAAAAGGAATCTTTTATCCCTAGCCACACGATCTCAGTGGCCAATATTTTCACTCAGGTGAAAATATTTGGCATTTCTGAAGGACTAGACACCCTGACACCGACACGGCTCCACTAACCCTCACTGTCACATCCGTCCACCTTTTTCGCACGATAACCAACATTTCCATAGTTGGTTTCTAACTATCCATTATGGCCCGGTTTTAATTCAAATGTTTACCCAAACCGTCGTACAAACCCCTATAAATACCCATCCATCTCACCCCATTCACCTCACCACCCTCTACACTTCTTCCTAAAATTCTCTCAAAAACCCCATACTCTTTCAAGCTTTTGTCTCTCTTCTTCTCCCAAAATGTCTAAGAAATCATCAAAAGCTCCTCTCACTAGAGTTGCCATCGAGTTTTTACGAACTCCTGCGTGATTTCTGGATGTCTTTCTCCATTTCTGGAGATGACATTGTTGCACAAGTAGGAGGTCATCAAATCACCATCACTGTTGATGATTTCCTAACTGCTTGCGGGTTTGACTAGTTACTCCCTGTCGAACTCTTTTAGGAGATGAAATCTACTGATGAGGCTAAAGCAAGTCTAATCGATATCACCGGATATCGATTAGAAAAGGACGACGAAAGGGTGCAGATCTTTAAGAAGTCTCAGTTGTCGAGACCATGGGCCTACTTCTTCACGCACATCATTCAGTGCATAGGCGGCAACCTTGGGTCTCACAACTAGTTCAACTCCAGCCTTCAGGTCTTTGCTGAAGCCCTAATCACCGGTCAGCGGATTGATTATGGGAAACTAGTTTTTGAGGGGGTCAAGACCAAGCTCAAGGAAAAGGGAACTCACATTCCCTATATTCGATTCTTCACTCTTTGCATCGCTCATGTGATGCTTGAGACGCTGAAGATCGATTATGACGACCTTCAGGGGGAATGGCTTGAGGTTCGTACCTTATCTAACACCATCTTCAACTCCAAGAAGGAAGCTGGTAAGGATATTCCCATCTCCTCGTACATGCTAAAGATCATTAATGATCGGACCAGATCCAAAAGGGATCGATCACAGGGCACCACAACAAAGAAATCTGCCCTACAAGAAGGTAAGTCCTTTTCTCATCTGAATGGTTTTCCAGCAGCTAGTCGTCCGCTAACCGCTGATGGAAATACCACCACTTCAACCGGGACCTCAGTGCCCATTGATGTGGAAATGAGGAAGAGGACGATGCTCCTCTGGTGGTGAAGAAACGATTCAAAAGAGCCGCACATCGTTCTCCTTCTTCCTCTCCCTTCTCCCCACCATCTTCTCCCACTTCACGTGCTCCTTCTTCTCCACAGCTGAGGGTAAGAGGGTCTGCTACCCGTGGAGAAAGTGTGGCAGCTGATGATGCTGACCTGGCGACAACAGCATCATCAGGATTCAGCCAGGATCCTCTATGTACTCACTTGAGTCCTGGATTGGGAGGATTACGATCAGAAGCTATGCCAGCGTCTAAGAATAATCCTTCTCATTTTCACTCTTACAGTGTTTATCAAGGAACTCCACCAACAATCGGAGCTCCTAGTCAAACAACCCTTGCTGATCACTTTTCTCTTTCTCTTCCTCTTTCTCCTCCACCTGTTGATTTCTCAACAAGTCAGCAGACTTCAATACGGCAATTTCATTTTTAGGAGTTAGTGTCGGCTCCACCCCTCTGCGTAGCTCCTCGACTGATTCATTATCAGTCGTTGTAACAAGGGAACAAACTCCACAAGCAACCTCAGTCTCTCAACAAACTGCTGGTGAAGTTTTTGGCTCAACCCAAGCCACCCGTGAGTCAGCTATACACACACCACCACCAACTTCTTCATCACTTCCTGAGTCAGCAGTTGATGATAGATTAACTAGAAACCAAGTCATTCTTGAAACTGTTCTTTCTGTTTCCCACAACATCACCAGCTTACACCAGCTGGAGATCGAGGAAACCACCACCGCCGATGAAGAGACAACTGTAACACCCTGAGACCCAGCCTAGTATTTTATTACTTTCGGTAAGTAATATTTTTTTATTTAGTATTTTATATAATTTTATTTGAATTATTTGTGTTTTTAACCACGAGGTTAAAAATTAGTAGAAACTGAGATAGATAGATTTTAATATAATTTTTATATTTAGGTTCACTTTTGAACCAAAGTTTCAAAAAAATATTTGTTGTCAAAATCAGAATTGATTAGGTATTCTGATTAGGTATTTTAATTAAATAATTGCGAACAAAATAATTAGTTCGATATTGTGTTAAGTGAAGAAGCAGATTTTTATTTTATATGTACACGTGTATGTGTGAGGAATGGTTAAAAACTTGACTCATTTGTTTCTTGTTTTGCCTGCTCCCATCGTAACCCACACAAAACACACACAAACACATTTCCACACACACTTATGAGTTTTTGAAGATTTTAACGTTGAAGTTCTTAACTTCCTTCTGATTTCGGATCTCAACAAAGAAAAGGTAATAATTCTTTTTCTAAAGTTAAAGTTTCTAGTTTATAAGCAAAATATGAATTAGGGTTTTTAGTGTTGGTGGGTTATCTTGATTTATTGTCTAGAACTCGAAATTATTAGTTTGGTTGATGTTTAGTTGATGTTTAGCAAGTGTCATATATGCTGCTATTGTTATATCATGGAATTGTAAAGATTTCTTGAAAGTTCCATTCATGGTGTTATAGGAAGATAAATGTGAATTTTAGCTTTTTTTTTTTTTGTATAAATGGTATTTATGTTCAAATTGAATGTCTTAGATTATTTGTTGTGTAATAAAAGATCATTGAGATAAAATCTGAACTTTGACATAATTCTATGGAAGAATTTTAATGCTAAAATTTGTGTTTGACAATATAAAGAGTTTTTGTTATTTTGATATAGATTTGACTTTGGGAATTTAACAAAAGTCTTAAAGAGTTGGTAATTGCAAATTTATAGGATGCAAGTAATTAGTTATGTTATAATGAGTAACTCCAAAATCACTTTCGAGCACATGTACCTGACATTATCTTAATTACCATATTCTCATGTACTTGATTTATAAATTGGTATTTTGAAATGTCGTATTAACTAACTGTGTGTTTACATGTCTATGGATATCATGAATTTATTAATTGTATTATATTTGCAACTAGTAAGTACATATTTATAATGTCAATTTGTTATCAATTAATGATTTTGGGTTATTGATTTGGATTGTATTGTGTATTACAGGAAAAGGAAAGGAGACTCAGTAAAATAAGATCATTGAGTTTGAAGTGAAGGATTGCTAAGGTGAGTGGTTTTAACCATCTTACTTGTGTTGTAATATCAATTTTGGAAAAATGCATTTAGGTTGGAAAAAGGCATTTAGGTTGGAATATTACAGCTATGACGTATAGTTTGGTTGCCTAATAGCGGTGCTATATAGATGTATGTGCACATAGGAGAGGTCAGCTATGGTGAATTCAGCTGAGCTACGGTTACTTTCGGTTACGATAGTTGGACCTTCAACTTATTTGTTATTTTAAAGGAAGTTCTACCGTACCGTTTAGTAAACGAGCTATCGGTTATCATTGTTAGGCCGACAATGATTTAGGTTGCCGGTCCTCTGTTTTGCCAGTTCATTCTTGTGGAAGTCGAACTGGAACTTACTAGTTCGTTCTTGTGGAAGTCGAACTAGAACTTGTTCGTTCTTGTGGAAGTCGAACAAGTGTAAATGCAATGTGTTGTTCCTTGGTTAATATTATTATACAATTTGGTTGTTAATTCTATTCACTTAGCTTTGTGCTAATCCCCACCTCGTTGAATATTTTTCAGGTTGTTAGTGAAAGCTTTTGGTGGTGTTTGGCTTGTTGCGAATTGATTGATCAAACTCTGATATTTTTGGTTGTCGAGCCGTATAGAAGTTAACATCGTACTTTTAATTATTATAATCTTTTGAACCATTATGTAAATATAAAATATGTAAATCGTTTTATGTTTATAAATTAACGCTTCCGTATTGTTTAAAAAAAATGGCTCAAATTTTACGGTGTTACAGTTTGGTATCAGAGCATCGGTTTGGAAATGTGTGCACATTTAGGTGTACAATTCTCAAATCTTGGCTCGTGTGGATCAATCATTCTTGACAAGCTGGGATTAGCGTGAATATGAATTGTGGTTAGTAGGTAGAGTACTAACGAGTTAATACTAAATTATGTTGAGATGTTGTGATGTACATATATGGCAAATAATGAAGATGCAAATATTCCGATCCCTCCACCCGAGAACCCTGTTGTGGTGGGAACATCTAGAAATTTTAATAATGAAACAGATACTCAGGAACGTATCAGGTTACTGGAAAGTCAGTTACAGGAGATGCAGGATACTTTAAGGGGTTACCAACAAAATTCGACCACTCAAACTACACAAATACCGACCCCTCCAGTTACTCAAATTCCAATACCAAATCCTATTACTTCAACATCTGGTATGCCACAACCTACATTTTATTTTCAATATCCCTCACAAGAACCTCAACCGATACAATTTGGAGGATTTACTCCTCAAATAGGAACCAAACCACCATGTTCCTATAAACACTTTCTAGATTGTAAACCGATGGAGTATGAAGGTAGTAATGACCCGAGTGTGACTCTAAACTGGTTGAGGCATATGGAAAAAGTTTTAGATGCTTGCGGTTGTGATGACCATTTGAAAGTTAAGTATGCATCTCGTATGTTTCAAAAGGCTACTTTAGTATGGTGGGATTCAATAACACTTCATCTTAGTAGGGAACAACAGGATACTATAACTTGGAGTCAATTTTATGAAAAAGTATGTGCTCGATATTGTAGTTCATTTGAGATGGATCATATTAAACAAGAATTTTTGAATTTAAAGATGACAAATCAGATGACAGTTGATGAGTTAATAGAACAGTTTAATAATAAGTTAAGGTTTGTGAAACAATGGGTGCCGTATGAGCCTTCACAAATACACCATTTTGTCAGAGCCTTATTACATGCTTATCGATCAACTACAAGGTTTGCTAATAGCCTATCACAAGCTTTTACTTTGGCTAAATCAATTGAGGAAGATCTTCATGCTCACGATGTTGAAAATAAAGACAAGTCGATATGTCAAAGACCAAAACAAACACAAACACAATCTGGGTTTCAACAAAATAGGAGGTGGCAGGGAAACCAAAGGCAGGGAAGTTTTAATCGTCGACTGATAAGTAGCGGTTCAAGTCAACGATTGCCTTGGTTAGTAGTTGTAGATCACCACATCTGGGTCCATGTACAAAACAAACCACTCGTTGTGTTCGTTGCGGCCAGGTTGGGCATGATATCGGTAATTGTAGGTTCCCGAGGAGTGTGTGTTGGAATTTCCAGAAGGAGGGACACCGAGCGAGTGAATGTTTTTCATATAAGAAGACGGGTTCGGTTTCGGGTTCTGGGTCAGCTGGGGGATCGACGGCATCTACAGCACAAAAGAGAAAGAATCCCCCTCCACCTGAGGGTAGAGCATTCATAATGTTGGTGGAAGATGCTACTGCCACCGATGATGTCATTACCGGTATGTTTTTGGTTAATTCTGTTCCTGCACGTATATTATTTGATTCAGGGGCAAACCGTTCATTTATTTCTATGTGTTTTTGTGATAAATTAAAATTACCTAAATCTGCGGTGACTACTCCATTGGAAGTGGAGGTAGTCGATGGTCAAACAATTCCAGTCACAACATCTGTGTCTGGAGCTCAAGTTGATATTGATGGTACTTGTTTTCCCGCTTCTTTACTTTTAATGCCTATATCAGGCTTTGATGTGGTATTAGGGATGGATTGGTTAAGTCTAAACAAGGCTAGTATTAAATGTCATAAAAAGATTATTTCTTTTCCTTTAGCCGACGGGACACATGTAGTAGCCCGTGGTGAAAGACCCAGTTCTTCTTTTCCAATTATATCTTTTATGAAGGCCAGAAAATCTTTGGCCAAAGGGTGTGAGTCTTATATCGCCTATGCTATTGATGTTAAAAAGGAGAAACAGATAGTTCAAGATATCCGGGTGGTTTCGGAATACCCGGAAGTCTTTCCTGATGAGTTACCTGGGTTACCTCCTATTCGGGAGGTAGAATTCAAAATAGAATTGATACCGGGAGCTAACCCTGTAGCTCGAGCACCGTATCGGTTAGCACCATCAGAGATTCAGGAAATTATGACACAAACTCAAGAATTATTAGACAAAGGTTTTATCCGACCGACTTCCTCACCTTGGGGAGCTCCGGTTTTATTAGTTAAAAAGAAGGATGGTCCGATGCGGATGTGTATAGATTATCGGGAGCTGAATAAAAGAACCGTTAAAAACAAATATCCGTTACCGCGTATTGATGATTTATTCGATCAGTTACAAGGGGCTTCGTATTTTTCTAAAATTGACTTGAGATCCGGATACCATCAAGTTCGTGTTCATGATGATGATATTCAAAAAACCGCTTTTCGAACCAGGTACGGTCATTATGAATTTTTGGTTATGCCATTTGGGTTAACAAACGCTCCTGCTATATTTATGGATTTGATGAACCGGGTGTGTCGTCCTTTTCTTGATAAATTTGTTATTATGTTTATTGACGATATACTAATCTATTCTAAAACTGAATCGGATCATGAGACACATTTGAGACACGTCTTGGAAACACTTAACCGGGAACAATTATATGCCTAATTCTCAAAATGTGAATTTTGGCTTCGGGAGGTGCAGTTTTTGGGTCATGTTATCTGTTCCGAGGGGGTTAAAGTTGATCCGTCTAAAATAACAGCGGTTATGAATTGGTCTGCACCGAAGACTCCATCAGAGATCAAAAGTTTTCTCGGGTTAGCGGGTTACTACCGGAGGTTTATCAAAGATTTTTCCAAAATTGCGGGTCCGTTAACGAAATTGACACGTAAAGATGTACCATACATATGGAGTGATGAACAAGAGAAGGCTTTTCAGACTTTGAAACAATTATTATGTCAAGCTCTGATACTTGCGTTACCTGAAGGTTCCAAGGATTTCATTGTATATTGTGATGCTTCTTTTGCCGGTATGGGTTGTGTTTTGATGCAACGTGATCGAATCATTGCTTATGCTTCACGACAATTAAAACCACACGAAAAGAACTACCCGACACATGATTTAGAATTAGCGGCGGTTATATTTGCGTTAAAACATTGGAGACATTATCTATACGGGACAAAATGTGTTATTTGTACCGACCACAAAAGTCTACAATATGTATTTACACAGAAAGATTTGAATATGAAACAACGAAGATGGTTAGAACTTATTAAAGATTATGATTGTGAGATTAGATATCATCCTGGTAAAGCAAATGTAGTAGCCAATGCGTTGAGCCGAAAAGGTACTACAGAAACGGTTCGATTCATGAAAATTGAGATAGTTTCAGATTTGGTGGATAGACTTAAAATTTCTCAACTTGAGGCTTTGAAAGACGAGAACTTGAAAACCGAGATATTAGTTAAAAGAAAAGATGATTTAGTTGATGATTCTCGGGGATTAAAAACTTTTCAATCACGAGTTTGGGTACCGTTAGTTGGGGGATTACGAGAATTAATATTATCGGAAGCACATAAATCTCGATTATCTATTCATCCGGGTAGTACAAAGATGTATAATGATTTAAAGATGTTGTATTGGTGGCCGACTATGAAAACTGACGTTGCACGGTTCGTTGAGAAATGTCATATTTGTGCTCAGGTAAAAGCCGAACACCAGAAACCGTACGGATCGTTGAAACAGTTAGAGATTCCGGAATGGAAATGGGACAACATTACGATGGATTTTGTCACGAAATTACCTCGAACGCAAAAGAATCATGATATGATTTGGGTTATTGTTGATAGGTTAACTAAAAGTGCCCATTTTCTAGCTACAAATGAGACGGCTTCGCTTGGTAAGTTGGCACAACTATATATTGATGAAATTGTTTCTCGACATGGTGTACCGCTTTCAATTGTATCAGATCGGGATCCGAGATTTGTATCTAATTTTTGGAACAGTTTACAGCGAGAGTTGGGTACACGAGTTAATTTAAGTACCGCCTACCATCCTCAAACAGACGGTCAGACCGAGAGAACTATTCAGACACTCGAGGATATGTTACGGGCGTGTGTTTTGGAATATGGTGGTTCTTGGGATTCGCACCTACCGTTGATTGAATTTGCGTATAACAACTCTTATCATTCGAGTATCAAGATGCCACCGTATGAGATGTTATACGGTAGACGATGTCGAACACCCACTTGTTGGTTAGAAGCCGGAGAGAAACAGTTTGCGGGGCCCGAGATTGTTCAGATGACCGCAGATAAAGTAGCTATTGCTCGAGAAAAATTGAAAGCCGCTAGGGATAGACAGAAAATGTATGCGGATCCGAAACGTAGGCATGTGACTTTTAAAGTAGATGAGATGGTGTATCTGAAAGTTTCACCGTGGAAGGGTGTAATTCGATTCGGGAAACGGGGTAAACTAGCACCACGATATATTGGGCCGTTCCGTATTCGTCGTATAGTTAACGATCAGTTAGTTACCCTGGATTTGCCACCGGAGTTGTCGGGAATTCATGATACATTCAATGTATGTTATTTGCGAAAATGTAATCCCGAGAATTTAGATCAAGTGTTACCGGTTCGAGAATTGAAAGTTGATTCAAAGAAACGATTAATTGAAGAACCGATAAAATTTTAGATAGAAAAGTCACAAAGTTAAGAAAGAAGCAAATTCCTATGGTGTTAGTGAAATGGAAACATAGTTTGGGTGCTGACATGACCTGGGAGACGGAGACCGAAATGAGAGATCGCTACCCGGCTTTATTTGACCGAGAAGTGATTCCGGGGACGGAATCTTCCTAGAGGGGGAGATTTGTAACACCCTGAGACCCAGCCTAGTATTTTATTACTTTCGGTAAGTAATATTTTATTATTTAGTATTTTATATAATTTTATTTGAATTATTTGTGTTTTTAACCACGGGGTTAAAAATTAGTAGAAACTGAGATAGATAGATTTTAATATAATTTTTATATTTAGGTTCACTTTTGAACCAAAGTTTCAAAAAAATCTTTGTTGTCAAAATCAGAATTGATTAGGTATTCTGATTAGGTATTTTAATTAAATAATTGCGAACAAAATAATTAGTTCGATATTGTGTTAAGTGAAGAAGCAGATTTTTATTTTATATGTACACGTGTATGTGTGAGGAATGGTTAAAAACTTGACTCATTTGTTTCTTGTTTTGCCTGCTCCCATCGTAACCCACACAAAACACACACAAACACATTTCCACACACACTTATGAGTTTTTGAAGATTTTAACATTGAAGTTCTTAACTTCCTTCTGATTTCGGATCTCAACAAAGAAAAGGTAATAATTCTTTTTCTAAAGTTAAAGTTTCTAGTTTATAAGCAAAATATGAATTAGGGTTTTTAGTGTTGGTGGGTTATCTTGATTTATTGTCTAGAACTCGAAATTATTAGTTTGGTTGATGTTTAGTTGATGTTTAGCAAGTGTCATATATGCTGCTATTGTTATATCATGGAATTGTAAAGATTTCTTGAAAGTTCCATTCATGGTGTTATAGGAAGATAAATGTGAATTTTAGTTTTTTTTTTTTTTTTTTTGTATAAATGGGATTTATGTTCAAATTGACGGTCTTAGATTATTTGTTGTGTAATAAAAGATCATTGAGATTAAATCTGAACTTTGACATAATTCTATGGAAGAATTTTAATGCTAAAATTTGTGTTTGACAATATAAAGAGTTTTTGTTATTTTGATATAGATTTAACTTTGGGAATTTAACAAAAGTCTTAAAGAGTTGGTAATTGCAAATTCATAGGATGCAAGTAATTAGTTATGTTATAATGAGTAACTCCAAACTCACTTTCGAGCACATGTACCTGACATTATCTTAATTACCATATTCTCATGTACTTGATTTATAAATTGGTATTTTGAAATGTCATATTAACTAACTGTGTGTTTACATGTCTATGGATATCATGAATTTATTAATTGTATTATATTTGCAACTAGTAAGTACATATTTATAATGTCAATTTGTTATCAATTAATGATTTTGGGTTATTGATTTGGATTGTATTGTGTATTACAGGAAAAGGAAAGGAGACTCAGTAAAATAAGATCACTGAGTTTGAAGTGAAGGATTGCTAAGGTGAGTGGTTTTAACCATCTTACTTGTGTTGTAATATCAATTTTGGAAAAATGCATTTAGGTTGGAAAAAGGCATTTAGGTTGGAATATTACAGCTATGACGTATAGTTTGGTTGCCTAATAGCGGTGCTATATAGATGTATGTGCACATAGGAGAGGTCAGCTATGGTGAATTCAGCTGAGCTACGGTTACTTTCGGTTATGATAGTTGGACCTTCAACTTATTTGTTATTTTAAAGGAAGTTCTACCGTACCGTTTAGTAAACGAGCTATCGGTTATCATTGTTAGGCCGACAATGATTTAGGTTGCCGGTCCTCTGTTTTGCCAGTTCGTTCTTGTGGAAGTCGAACTGGAACTTACTAGTTCGTTCTTGTGGAAGTCGAACTAGAACTTGTTCGTTCTTGTGGAAGTCGAACAAGTGTAAATGCAATGTGTTGTTCCTTAGTTAATATTATTATACAATTTGGTTGTTAATTCTATTCACTTAGCTTTGTGCTAATCCCCACCTCGTTGAATATTTTTCAGGTTGTTAGTGAAAGCTTTTGGTGGTGTTTGGCTTGTTGCGAATTGATTGATCAAACTCTGATATTTTTGGTTGTCGAGCCGTATAGAAGTTAACATCGTACTTTTAATTATTATAATCTTTTGAACCATTATGTAAATATAAAATATGTAAATCGTTTTATGTTTATAAATTAACGCTTCCGTATTGTTTAAAAAAAAATGGCTCAAATTTTACGGTGTTACACAACTGTAGACCCAGTTGTTACTGAGGCATCCACCCAAGCTGCCAGTGATCGTGAACGTATTCGCCAACTGATCTGTGAGGCAGCGGACACACTACCCAGAGGAACTCTTCCTCCAGTCTCCATACCAGCTCAGCCGACTGGTGAGACTGAAGCTCAAGGTTATCAAACAACATACGTCGTGATGTTTGACTCTGCTAATGAACCCATTCAGCCCTACTATTCGTCTCCAGATGAAGAAGTAGATGAACCTTGGCTTCAAATTGATTCGACAGCTAATGTCGGCACTTCTGAGAGAAACCTAGAAGTTTCAGCTGGACCCAACTCACCCCCCATAGTTTCTGAGCATCCTATAGGAGCCATTCCACCTAACTCAGAAATACCTACTTCCCCCAAAGCGTCCAAGCGTCCCATGCTGAATCCAGCAAAGCTGGAGAAAGCATTCCCATCAGAGCCACTGCTGCTCTGATGTCTAGAGTTATGAAATCCCAGATTCGACCTGGGATGGCCACGCTGAGGAAGCAGATGAACACCCTTCACAGGGATGTTCCAAAGAAGTGTGCTGATGCTGATGAGAATCTATCCTCCAGCATCACTTCTCTGCATACTGAGGTTCATACTCAGACTCCTCTGCTGGCTCTTCTTTCTGTTCAGATTCGAAGCAACACCAGCGAGTTCAACACTCTCAAAGCTTACATTCATAGAGAGTTGAACTCCAATCCCGAATCTGACGGAATCGAAAAAGAAAAGCTTCTCTCCGAAGCCCGGGCAACAGAAGCAGAAGTTGAAAGACAGCTGAATACCTTGCACTCCAAGGTATCTCCTCTCTCATCCGATGTCGGTCGTATTGGTCTTGTACAATCCAAGAAAGAGTCGCTGCTGACCAACACTCATAGCCATCTCTCTAAGGCTATTGAGGAGTCTGCTTCCACTGTGTCCACCAGGATGGACAAACTGGAGACTGAGGTCAGTTCTTTGACCTCCCAAGTAGCTGGTCTTCAAGGCACCCTTAACCTCATTCTACAAAAGCTAAATGAGAGTGCCACTGCTGTTCATCCTACTGCTTCAGCACCAGAGAGTACCTTACTTCTTCAGGCACTCTCTAAGGGGGAGAAAGAGCAAGCTACTTCAGCAGGTGAACAATCAAGTGAACAAAATGCTTCACAAACTATAGTCACCTCTGCTGTTGGAGCCAATATAGAAGACATTCCAGTATGTGAGACCCCAAAATCACCACCTCCCACCTCTGCTGGAATAGAAGAAGAAGAAGAAGAAGACGTTTTAGTAGACGAGACACAACTTCCAACATCACTCGTCACTACTGAAACACTTGAGGTAACTGCTTCAGCAGGTGAGCCAACAATGCAATCAACACTCACCCCTGCTGAAGGTCTCAGGACAGAAGACCCCTCAACTAATTATGTTAAAATTTTTGATTCATTTCAATCAGTTGAGGGCCCACAAGTCCAAACCCCGTAAATCCAAAACCCTCGGCCCATTGTACAGGTGAATCCTCAACCTACTGAGGGGGAGCTAAATCTTGCCTCGTTTAAAGCTGGCCTCCTAGAGGAAGTCAAAACCACTGTTGAGCTCGAAACAGTTCTTGCTCTCCAAAGGAAAACTCAAGAAGAGCTGTTTCAAAAGGCTGAAGCAGAGAGAGCTGAGAACATTAGGTTGTTCAACAAGGTTCTCTATAAACGACGGCAAGAACAAAAAATCCCCAGCGTTAGAGGCCCCAAAACAACATCCAGCTCTCCACCTGAAGTCATCATTTATAGAGCTGGAGGGGTCTTCATTCCTGAAAGGGTTCCTATGAACAAGATCAGCACTCAATTCAACTATGATGAATGGAATGAGATGCTAGCAGCTGCCAGATCTGCAAGACCGTCGCTTACCATAACAGATCTGGAAAATGAGATAAAAGTCACAACCATCTCCTTCAAGACTCTATGCGATAAGATCAGGAGACAATCTCCTGACTTGGCAAATCGCATACCAGGTGAATTGCGTGAGTCTCTAGCTGTTACTATCAGAGAACCTGCTGGTGAAAGCTCCTCAGCAAGAGGGGAGAAACGTAAGTCCGTTCTCCCCGTGCCTTTCGCTGAACCCAGAACACTTGATATTGGGTCTTCAATAATTTTTTGCAAAACGACCAAGACTCAATATCACAAGAGCCATTCCCATGGGAGTAAATTTCATCCCTGGGCTGATTGTCAAGGAACCCATCTATGGCTTTTGCTATCTGGAAAACAAAAGGCCTTGCTTTTAACGAGCTGATGAATTAGACCTATGCGACGTTGAACAACTTATGGTCTATCACAATCTGTTGAGTTCCTCTACTGAAGAGGGAAAAGAAATGAAGAAATTAATCAACTCAGCCATCAGCTCAATATATCAAAGTGTCGTAAGGGAAGCAATGCCTACGACATTGTAATTTTTTTGTTTTGATTTTCCTTGTACTTAATCAGCTTCATATTAATAGAAAATCAAAATTGTGTAATATACTTGTAAAAATACTGTAAAAAGATATACATAGTCAAAAGAACCCAAAGGGTCAAAGCACATAAGCATTCAGCTGATCCAAACAGCTGAATCATTATAGGATCATACTTATACAGCTATTCGATTGCATCAAATAGGGGGAGACTGTTAGTCCCCAGACTAAGTAAGTAAGATTTGATGATCGAAAGCTAAGAAGAATAATATCAGCTGAAGTATGTATCTCAGCTGAAGTACAAGTATATTCATAATCCTTCAGCTGAGTACGTACTTAGCCCTAGGAAACAAGTCAAATCAGCAGAAGAATGCGCATTCGAAGTCTCTGGCCAAAGGACAAAGACTAGAAGAAGACCATTCAGCTGATAGTGGAATCAGCTGATGGTACCTGCTGCAGATAAAGACTTAGCGGAAAATATTCTTGACACTTTGAACATTTTCCTTTCCCGCTCAAAGAAGAAGAAAACGATGAAGATATTCTATTTTGGAATAGAAGATAATATGTCAGTACATCATCATTTGTCCCTCCAAGCATGTAAAGGGAAAGTCAACTACTTTTGTACTATCATAGTACACATTTTCACTGTGCGTCAGAAAAGGTAGCAAAAGGAGTTGACATTAAATGTTTCCGTGGACAATTGTCTACATCGAAGAATGATATGTTTACACGTCTATTAACTTGTGGACAAAGGAACATGAATCTTGAGCTATATACAGAGACGTAAATACTTGCATTTACACACCTTTTAGCATTCATAGCACAAGAACATTCTCTGAGAGTTTGTCCTTGTCTGGTATTAACTCTCCCATAGTTATTACACAAGCATTCAATATCAGCTGTTAGTATCAGCTGATATAACTCTCCTTGCATAAGTCTTCGAGTTTGAGCGAGCAAAAGTGTCACTTCAAGTATAAAATTTTAGTTAGTGTGTACTATCTATTTCCGCAATCTTTGTACTGTATTAAGTTGTTTTAATAAACTCTTAATCGTTGAAAACTTGTGTGTTCTTTATCTTATCGTCTTTACTTGTCATAACGTAACACATTTGTGTTGTTGGGATCCAACAATTATAAATTAAAATACATTATTCAATCCTAAGATACATTATACTGACGGGTACTAATTTTAGGTAACTAGATAAAGAATTCGGAATTAAATATTTTGGAATTTAATTGATAAATATTTCTTTAAATTCTTTGCACAAATTTGGGAATGAAGTATATATATATATATATATATATATATATATATGTCCTTTCATATGATTAGGATAAGGCTGTGAATGCAAAAATGCTTGCACCCAATTAACACTATCCGAACAGAAATTTGGCAAAGTGGAACTACAGTTGCATTTGCTGAAGATATTGGATTGCCTCATATTTCCAAACCTGCCTCAATCGACTTTTTACTAACGTGTTTGATGTGCCCATTTTGCTACCTCTATTGGTACCATTGAATCGATAATTAAGCAGTGCATGCATACTTTTTGAAATTAGAAATTTCTCGTTTTGCCCCTATACAAATTGGGTCAATAGAAGTTTGGGTCAAATAAGTTGATTTGGGTCTGCTTTACCTACAAACACCTTTTGTCCTCAGATTCACTAATAATCAATACGATAACTATAATTATAAATGCAATAATAATAAAATCCTAACCTAACATTGACCCATGTCTTAAATAATTTGGTTATTTGATGTGTAGTGGATGTCATTAGAGGAATCATACATTTGTGCAACAAGACAACAATATGATATTTTCAAGTCTATTGCCAAAATATGCATATCAATTAGCAAAGTGAGATGACAAGTATGATGGCGTTTCGGCTATAGGCGTATACCTACAATTACAAGTTTCGCTAAAAAGAAAAGTAACATTTACACTAGGGATTTTAACTCTAAAATTTAACATCTAACAATTCTCTGTTTTCTTACTAAATAATTAGCAGACGAAGGATTCAAAATATGGTGAGAGTATAGTAGTGAGAATGATGTAAATAGTTATGGAGATGAAATATTTAAAGTTTCCATAATAAGCTGGTATGAATGTGATATTGAGCCCCAAGATATACCATTAATTGTTTATTTATATTTTACTGCACATTTAGAATTAGCTTTTTTTTTCATGCTATTTTTTTAACTATTGTTACTTACCTTCTTTGGTTATACTGTTGTTAGTCTGTTACTTAGCTTGTATTTGCAAGCTGCATGCTTTAACTTAGATGCTTTTACTGCATAAACCTTGAAGCAATCAAAGTTTACTCTTACTCTTACATTTTATTTGATAATTCTTTTATACTATGCAGAAATGTTTTATTTACATGCATGATTTTTTGCAGCAGAGGGAGCCAAGACAATTGTGGATTGTTACACGAGACAATAACTATGATGTAGATTTGCGTTTGACTATTTGAATGTAACAATCTTGGGTCATGGTTATCAAAGTGAACGATGTTCATTGGCTTGATAATATGTTTTTCATTTTGTGTTATACGCAATTTCACAATCTTTAAATGTCATTTCAATTATACATAAGATTTATTATTTAGGGAATGCGTAATTTGTAATTAGTTATTTTTAAGTAAACATCTACAATAATTCAAATTATCATTCATTTGTTACGTTATTGTCAGAAAAATATGTAAGCGAACAACATTAGTTCACCACAAAATGTAGTTAACATGTATTTTCCAACCTCAAAATTTTATTAATTTATAATATAGAGTATATATTTATTTCTTTTGTTTGGGCTTCTACAATGAACACTTGCTTGCAAAATTCCAGCAGACCTTAGAGTGTTGTAAAATTCAGCTGAGTGTTTGGTGGTGTACCGAGTCGGGTTTATGCTAAACAGGGGACAAATATAACTTGACACCTATAACTTTAGCTACTCGGTTGTTACCAATAACATCTTGAAACCTATAAATTTAGCTGTCAAGGGATAAATATTGTTAGGTACCTGTCGCCGAATTGCGGATACCGTAGTTCTTCTAGAAACACCTAAATTAATTTTAATTTTTTTTCGATAGTCTTTCTTCTCTCCGAAGCTTGAACGTAACAAGGGAAAAGGGGGAAGAAATTGGCGGGAATAAAATTGTCTGGGGATTTATCTTCAAATCTCGAATTCGCTCTTTCACAGCAATCACTACTTTACACTTTTTCATCTTACAGTGAGATCAATTCCAAAAGATGTACAACGGAAGTGAGTTCGACGGTGCCGCTGCATTCTCCGGGGGTGGTTTCATGCCTTCTCAGGCAACTCAGAATACGGAGCCTGTGCCATCTTCATATAGTAAGGTATACATCTATCATTTCCCTAAACCTCCCATCTTCATGTTTTAGCAATTCGTTTTTAGCCGATTTAAGTGTTTTCTAGTTAGGCTTTTCAGCATCTGATTTTGTAACTCATGTGCAGAATCGTGAAACACAGACGCTGACTACATTGACCGTTAAGCAGATCAGCAAAGCGTTGTTATCAAACGACGAAAAAGTGAATTTTCTCATTGACGGCGTTGATGTAAACAATGTAGGGTTTGTTTTTCAATTTAATCTCTATTTGCCGTTAAAATTTTGTATACAAAACTGACTTCAAATTAATGATTTGAATTGTTAATAAGTTTCATCAATTGTCTATAACTCTATATGTCGAAGTATTGTTCTAAACCCTTAATCACCATTTAATTAGGTTAAGCTGGTGGGGATGGTATGCAATAAGGCTGAAAGGGTTACTGATGTTTCTTTTGTGCTTGATGATGGTACCGGTCGACTCGACTGCAACAGATGGTAAATGAGTTATCTTGTGCTATTTATTCTTTATTTATTTATGTTTGATTTCACTATAATTTTGTGTTTCTGTGACGTTTTAGGGTAAATGATCCAGTAGACACAAAGGAGATGGACGCGATTCTGTACATTAACTTCCTTTTTTTTATTTGCAAATTATACATGCAAGATATTTGGTATATTTATGCTTATTGTTTTTTATAAAAATATTAGGGAGGGAATGTATGTTCGAGTTCATGGTCAACTTAAAGGATTTCAAGGGAAAAAGCAGTTGATGGTCTTCGGTATCAAGTACGATCCCCGATTTCTCTGTTACTCAATTTATAGTCAAGTTTCAGTTACTTTTCTGATTATTATATTTGTTGAGTGTTAATCACTTAATCTCTATTTCAGTTCACATAATAATATTCAGAATTATTCTCATAGAATTCAAACTCTTCATTATGACATAAAAGAATAATTATTCTCGTAGAGTAATATTTATTTTAGTTATCTGCATTACTATCACCCTTACTGATTTATTACAACTTGCAGGCCTGTTACTGATTTTGATGAGATCACGCATCACTTTGTTGAATGTATGTATGTTCACTCTTACAACACAAAGTTAATGGTAATATTTCACAACTTCATTATGATATCTGATTTTCTTCTTATATATGTATATATGTATTTATATATTTATATATAACGATATGATGTTTGTTTGATAGAAACAACAAGCTAGTAGCAGTAATCAAACTCATATGCCAACTTCAGCTATCAACACACAAACATACCAAACTGTCCCATCAAATCAAGTAAGCCATTGTTTATAGTTTTAACAGCATTAAAATTTGTCATTTTAGCTTCTTTTTTTGGTTTCTACCCATTAGAAATGGAACATAGCCCGATTCAAGTATTTCAAAAGTAAATGGGCTGAAATTTCACTTCTGTTTTGTGATTCTTCGTTTGTTGGTCAAAGTGTTACTGATGGACTCCAGGGAATTGAGAAACAGATTTTGGATTATTTGCAGCAGCCAGCTAGTTTGTAAGTGAATTTGTAGTTTTAAATATATATATATATATATATATATATATATATATATATATATATATATATATATATTAATCAGATTTATAATAATTAATCTTTGAACATTTATTTCAGAGTAAGGGAACACGGGGTACACCAAGAAGAACTTGCTTCACAACTGCGTATACCATTGGACAAGATAATGTAAACTTTCTTTTCTCTTCTTAGTGTGTTGGGTCGGGTCGGGTCGGGTTGACCCAAATCTTAATCAGTTATTGACAAAGCTTGGTGTGTGTTTTTTTACAGTGGAGTACTTAAGTTTCTGATTGATGATGGGATGGTTTACAGTGCAATGGATGATCTTCACTTCAAGTCTGCTGTGAATGGCTAATTAATTTGTTTTTCACCATGCTAGCGTTAAACTTGTTGAATTACTGAATGGTTTGATAGTTTTTTTTTTGTTTTAAACCAAAATGCAAAGTTTTTGGATGTTTTCATTGTCAAGGAAATGTGGTCATATCTGAATTTTTGACCTGCATGATATGTTTGGTTGGCAAAGATAGATGGTATTACTTCCTATTAAATCTATTTACCCATCTTCATATTAATTTAATCAATATAAGTGTACAAATCAGAAGATGAAATTAGGAAACATGTCAAATTCTTTTATTCATGGATTAATGTTTGTCCAATAAATTCGAATTTCTAGTGTTTTAAGACAAATGATATTTCGTCAACATCAAAAATCAAAGTGGTGGGACATTCTTCGTCTCCAAAATCTATTTCTAAATTGATTACGCGTTTTAAGAAATAAATGAAAACAGACCATAAAGTCAACCAAACAGTTATTGAGAAGTCACCAATGTTTGCCATTGACTTTAAGTCAAGCATCCCCACCATCGTATGTTGTAAATTTGCATCGTTGAATCCTCTCCGTTCTGAGCATCCTAACATCATATCAAGCAACCGCAGTCCTTATGGTGGTACCAACGGTTTCGTAGCTACCGCCGTCGTTGTCTTTGTTGTTGTGTTTGTTGTTATTCTCGATCATTACTCACATCGGTAAGTTTTTCCACACTTATCTGCATAGGAAACCTCACATGGAAGCAGTCTCTCTACTTTACTTTTAGGCAGATGTATGACTGTCTACATCCTACCTCTGCATGTCCTTCCTTTAAAATGATTGAGTATTGTTATCGTTATTCCTAGGATATGTCACTAGTTAGGTTGCATTGCAAAACGAGTAGCATGTCCGGTTATGTTTTACTGAAACAACGTCATAACTTTCAGTCAGTTTGTTGATTCATGTATTGCCGTAAAGATAGGCTCATTGTTTTATCTAACGTGCAAAACAAGTCATCGAGTAACGACTCCCCCCTTTCCATGGTCAAATTCTTGGACAATATGGAGTCTATCCCTCAACAGCTAAGAATAGCAACAGAAAACTTCAGCATCTTATTAGGTTTGGGCGGATTTGGAGTGAAAGTGGTAAACGGGAGTTGGGACGAAAATAGAAGAGCAATACATGGCTGACGTAAGCACCATGTACACATCACTTAAATCTAGTTAGGCTTTACGGGTTTTGGTTTGAGTCAAGTTTAAGAGCTCTTGTCATGGTCAACGGTTCTTTGAACAACCATTTGTTTAAAGCAAAACAAGTAGATATTACACGAGATTGCATTGGGAACCGGGAGAGGCATCACACGAAGAATGTCCTCATAGGATCATATCAAACCGGGAAACATACTCTTGGATTCAACGTTTTATGCAAACTTTGCAATAGGGATAGCAGTCATGACATGAGCATGGGGGGACGGGGCCTATGGATGCAAGTACCCGTTACACACAATGCCATGTTTATAGTTTTTGGGATGCTACTTTTTGAGATGATCGGGAGGACGCGACACTTGGCGAAAGTCACGAGTGGTTCCCAATATGGGCGTGGCGTGGGAGAGATACGAAATAAAACGATTTGATGATAGTTTGCGTGGTCTCATCAGAAGTACCATCCTACATCTTTAATAATTTAGGATAATATTGTGATACTTAAAGAAACAATTGTCATATAATTTCCTTTTCATGTCAAAAAGCATACTGTTGGGATATATAAGAATTACAACTGATATATTACTTGTTACTGATGTTGTACTTGATACTGATCAAGGTCTTGGTGCTGCTACAAGACTTACTACTGACGATACAATTACTACTGATGAAGCAACTTCCTACTACTATACGAGTTACTAGTGATCGAGCTATTTACATAGTATATCAAGTCCGAGATCTTAGGAAGTTTGTTTAGAAGTTCGTATCTGTTTAAATTGTATTGTAATCTAGTTGTAGAATAACTAGGGTAAATTGTTAGGCTTCAAGGACTATTATGTATAGTTCCTTATGAATTGTAAACATACGTGTGTATTGATCGATCAAATTAATATACATTGAAGGTTTTTGTGAAAACTGTGTTCTTAATTATTTCATATATTTTACAGTTATTCATTGTTCTTAATCAATCACAAGAGTGTTAATCCTCTGTAACTTCTCATTGTGAGTAGATCTGTGATTCAATAACTTATTGAGTTTTTGATCGATTCAATAAACTTGTTGGTGAACTCAATCAACTTGGAGTTCAACCAGACAAAGATGATGTCCACAGGAAGTTTCTCAGATCTCTTGGTGAAGAATGGTCTATGTATACTGTGATATATAGACAAGGAGATGCATTGGAAGAAAAAGAGCTTGATGAACTTTACAATGATCTACGAGTTTTTGAATCTGAGGTACGTCAGAAAACTCCTAGTTTACCTTCAAACAATGTTGCATTTGTGTCTAGTGCAGGTACAAATCAGGATAGTGCATCTGGAAAGCCTAAGGAAACAGAGGATATGGCCAGAGAATCCTTCTTTAATAGTCATGTGCATACTGCACTGATTATTGAAGATCTGGAACAAATCAATCCTGATGATCTAGAAGAGATGGACATAAAGTGGCATATGGCTATGCTAAGTTTGAAGACCAAAAGATTTCTTTAAAGAACTGGAAGAAAGGATCTGAACTTCAACAAAGGTGAACGGACTGGATTTGACAAAACCAAAGTCAAATGCTACAATTGTAGTTGTAACATCCCAAAACCCGGTCAAGTAGTTTATTGACCTTAAGGTATTTAATTAAAAGATTATCTGATTAAATGTTATGTGAAATTTATTAGCTTTCTGTCTTTTGCGGTATTTTAACCAAGGGGTTAAAATACCCGACTTGTGATATATTTTATATGAAAATGGGATTTTTATATCTTTGGATTCTTTGTTAAATTTCGTTTTCCGGAAATGTCTTGGTTTTTAAAATTGGAGACCGTTTGCTATTTTAAATAAATTAACTACGAAAGGGACTTTTTAGACATATACTGAAAAACTGAATTTTTAATTGTGGGTGGGCCCCACCCACCCTCTTTGGACGGTTTTGGGATAAGGGAGGGTAAACCCTTATCCCTTTCTTCACTATTCCATTGCTAAGAACTCCCAAGTTTTCTCTCTAGCTTTCTTGCTTATCTTGAGCTTTTAGTTGGTGATTCTTTGTGCAAACTTGTTGTTCTTGTCTAAATTTTGTGTAGAAGCAAGCGTAGTGGTAAGTTCTTTTTTTCCTTGGCATTGTTCTTGTAGCTCTTGTTTTCTTGGTTGAACTAGGGTTTCTAAATCATAGAGTTTTATTGGTGAATCTTCCTATGGATGTTGTTTTATGTGTGTATACAAGCTTTGACATGTAATGTATGGTTGATTGTTGGAAGGAACCTTGGTTTGGTGAAAATCACCTCCAACCTCCATTAATAGTGGTTGTAGAAGGTGGGTTTTGACAAACCTTGGATTTCTACATATTTAGATGGTTGGAATTGTTTGTTAGGATAAGAAAACATGTTTGTTAAGTTATGGATGTTAGAAACCTAGTGTTGAGGGATATGTGATTTAAACTAACTAGTGTTTGGTTGTTTGGGTCAAAATGACGAGCTTGTGATTTTTAGAAGTAAAATGCTTGGATTGTTGGTAGTTATGAACTTGAGGAATTGTTAAATGATTATGACTTGTTGGTATAGGGAATATGTGCTAGTTAATAGAGACTTGGAAGTGTTATAGTCATGTTCGGGTTTTTTTGGCCCGTTTAGGTCAACTAGTCGTAAAATGGACTAAATGGTTATAAATGACTACTTGGTGAGTTGTGTTTGTTAGACTAGTTGGTAACGTCATAAAATGTGCATTTTATGAGCCTTGAGTTGTGATTTGTTAAATTGACGATTTTGACATTTCGGTGGATTGATCACTAACTCGGTATACTTGTTACAGGAACCGGGAAGGAGACTCAGTGTACCAGCTCACTGAGTTAAGGAAACCGAGGATTGAAAGGTGAGTGGATTTAACCTACATCTCGGGTTACGAGTTCTTCCATTTGGAATATGCATACTTGTGAAAATGCAGGAATCGCCAGAACTGGGGAGTTCGCAACAGGAACTATAGTTAGCGGTCGCGAACCATCGACATAGATTTTAGGGGTGTTTCGCGAACTACTTCGCGGAAGGGTTCCCGGACGCGAACCCGAGTTCACGTCGCGAACTCTGAGTTCGCGATTAGGACCTTTTCTGCGACGGGTTTTGATGCGATTCTTCGTAGCTAGCCTACTTGACATGTATGCCTAGTGTTAGAGGAATACCATACATGACTATGTGCACATTCGGGACGAGGTCAGTGTCAGATGGATAATGGCTGGCCATAGTGTATCGACTAACATGGTATTCAAACCTTACCTGTATATGTTGCATGGATAAGAGGGTTTACCGGGGTGTTGGATGCAGCGCTATCGGTTACCATGGTTTTGGCCGACCATGATTTAGGGCTTTGCAAGGCCACCGATCCTCTCAATTGTGGTTACCCCAATCGGAGACGTTTTTTGCTTATGTGCTTAGAGCTTGGCATAGTTGTAGTTATATCATTCACTTAGCTTTTGTGCTAATCCCTCCCTCATTGACACATTTCAGGTTGGAAGGCTTGAAACGGGTCGGGCTTGGACGGAGCGTTAGACCATGCCTTTAAAAGTGTTTTGTTTAAAGAGCCTAGTTTTTGTTATACCGTCTTTTAACTAACACTTTGGTTTGTAATATTTTGTGAGACCACGGTTCGTAAGCCTAACGTAATTAGGATCTAAACTAAATGCTTCCGTAACTTAGTAAGTAATATTAAATGGTTATTTAAAAAAAAATGGTTTAAAAAATGCGGTGTTACAACTTGGTATCAGAGCTTCGGTTTGGCAATGGTTACACGTGTAGGTGTTCCATTCCCAAATCGTGGCTCGTGTTTGGTCAAACCTCCCGGACAAGAGGGATTAGAGTAAGTGTGAGATGTTGTGTTGTGGCAGGAATGGCTACCGATGGAAACTTGCTAGAAGAAGCCCCGCCGAATACGAACCGTCGAGCCGCAACCCGTGGCCCGGCCTACCGTACCCCAACCCACCACTCAAACGAACCCACCCCCACAATTCACTCAAACTACCTACATTCCCTTCTTTCCCCGAAATGACTCTGTTAGTCTCTAGACTAAGTGAATAAGATTTGATGATCGATAGCTAAGAAGAATAAATATCAGTTGAAGTATGTATCTTAGCTGAAGTACAAGTATATGCAATAAACCTTCAGCTGAGTACGTACTTAGCTCTAGGACAACAAGTCAAATCAGCAGCTATAGAAGAGTGTTCTTTCAAAGTCTATGGCCAAAGGACAAAGACAAGAAGAAGACCATCCAGCTGCTTGTGGAATCAGCTGATGGTACCTGCTGCAGATACAGACATGGTGGAAATGTTCTTGACACTTTGAACATTTCCCTTTCCCGCTCAATGAAGAAGAAAACGATGAAGATCTTCTATTTTAGAATAAAAGATAATATGTCAGTACATCATCGTTTGTCCCTTCAAGCATGTAAACGGAAAGTCAACTACTTTTGTAATATAAAAGTACACCTTTTCACTGTGCGTCAGAAAAGGTAGCAAAAGGAGTTGACACAAAGTACACTTGGGACTACAACATATGCAAGAGCATTAAATGTTTCCGTGGACAAGTCCACATCGACGAATGATATGTTTACACGTCGATTACCTTGTGGACAAAGGAACACGGATCTTGGGCTATATATAGAGACGTAAATGCTTGCATTTAAATACACCTTTTAAAATTCATAGCACAAGAACATTCTCTGAGAGTTGTTATTGCTTGGTATTAACTTCTCCATAGTTATTACTTAGGCATTCAATATCAGTTGTCCGTATCAGCTGATATAAAACTCTCCTTGCATAGTCTTCTAGTTTGAGCAAACAAAAGTGTCATTTCAAGTAGAAAGTTTTAGTTAGTGTGTACTATCTATTTCCGCAAACTTTGTACTGTATTAAGTTGTTTTAATAAACTCTTAATCATTGAAATCTTGTGTCTTCTTATCTTATCTTCGTTACACGGTCATAACGCAACAGTTTGTGTTGTTGGGATCCAACAACTGGTATTAGAGCAAGTGTCAAAGTTGTTTTCCATCAACTTTGAGCATCTGTTATGGTTGAACCTACATCATCAGATCTTCCATCATCTGGAAAACCTCCCAAATTCACCCAAACCAACTATCCCATGTGGAAAACTCGCATGTTATCCCACATGGTTACCTATCACCCAAAACTTCAAGACAACATCACGATAGGAAAATACATCCCTAAAACCCTCATTCCTGGTACTCCTGAAATACCAGAACATTATGTTGTTAAATCTGAAGCTCAATGGACGGACGCTGAAAAACGTCTTGTTCATCTTGAGAATAAGGGAAGGGATATGCATTTTCAAGCAGTTGGTGATGAACTGTATCATAATATACAATTTTGTGACTCAGTCAAAGAGATGTGGGACATGCTAGCTGAAGTTTATGAAGGCACATCTGTAGTGCGTGAACACAACAAAAACATGCTCATCCATGAGTACGAGCTGTTTAAAGCCAAGCCTAGTGAGACTATAGCTCAAACTTTCAATCGTTATAACATTCTGTCAAACGAGTTGAAGTCTCATGGAGTTGATAAGGACGATAAGTCCAAAATGTGTAAGTTTATTGTAGCCTTACCCTCTAAATGGGCTACCATCATAACTTGCATGAGTACATCTCCTACCTTAAAAGATTACAATCTTTCTTCTCTCTATGGTATGTTTATAAGCCATGAGAGAACTGTACTCAACAAATTTCAACCTCCAAAGGACTCTAAAGTGAGTCCCTCTGGATCTTCAACTGCTCTTGTTTCTATAAACAAACCCAGCAGGAATGAATATCCCCCATCAAATGATGAAGTCAGCTGTTGGATTGTTCAACATGTCTGAAGTCAGCATCGAAGAGGTCGATGAAGACGAAGACAATGATGCCCTTATATTTAAGCTTTCCTTACTTGTCAAAAACAGAAAATTCTTTAAAAGCAAATCCGGCTCCTCAGCTAAAGGCTCTAGTAGCAGATCTATCTCGTCAGCTGTATCCTCCAGACCCTCTGGAAGTACACCTGATATCTCTGAGATAACATGCTACAACTGTAACAAGAAGGGACACTATGCTAACGACTGCAAGCAGAAGAAAGCAAGTTCATCATCTTCAACTGGTGAGTCCATTGAAGAAAAATATAAAAAGCTACAAGCCTTCACCAAAAAGATCCTAGAAGAAAAGAAGGCACTTGAAGGCAAATCTGCTGACAAGGGTCTTGTAGCTGAAACTCATGACTGGGCTGACTCAGGTGACAGCTCATCCGATGATGATGAACCAATGGCCACAATGTGTTTGATGGCTCGTGCTGATGACGATGAAAGTATTACAGCTGATGATGCTAGCTCTTATCAATAGGTCAACATAGTTCATAAAAAGGTAACCTCTCTAATCTCTACTGAGGCTACTAAAGCCAAAGACATTGTTGATTCTATTATTTGTGACATGCATTTCATTGATCAGCTGAAAGGTGAATGTTTGGATAAACATAGTGCTATTCTTCGTGAAAATGCATTTTTAAAAGATCGATTAATTGATCACAAAACTTTAAAAGAAGAACTTTCTGAAACAAAATTTATAAACTCAGTTCTTCAGCATGATCTAAATGAGAAAGTTAAAGAACTTGAAGCAATTAAAAAGATTTGTGAATCTTGGTCTCGTTCATCCAAACGTGTGAGTAAATGTGTTAACTCACAAATTCCTAGTCAAGTACAAGCTGTACTAGGAGGAGACTTCCTTGCTGCAGCCGCTATACCTGACAGCAGTACAGATGATCTGTACTACTCGGCGGCTGATGCTTCTGTGCCAGCTGAAGAGTTGGTTTTTGGTTCCTTTGTTAGGTCTACCAAAACCTTTGCTAGTGAGATGTCCTTAGAAGATCCTTCTGAAGCTACTGGTGAAGAGTCATCAGCTGACTCCTCTGCCATGGTAGTTAGGACACCCACTATAGTAATTGTTGAGCCAAGAAAATATATCTTGGCTTCAGCACCAGCTGTTTCCTCTGCTAGACCTCAGCAGAAGACTAGCAAAACAGCAGGAAAGAAAACTGTTCTTACACCCTCCATGGGTGAGCCAGTTGGAGTTCGTACTCGAGCTGCAAAGAACAAAGGTAAGAGTGTTTCTAAAAACACTCCAAGTCCTTCTTCAGCTGTGTCTGTCAGACGGCTGAAAGGGAAGGTCTACAAGCTGACATCACTTGTTCAAACTCTGACTATCTCTGAAAATCAGAAAATTAAAGGGATTTTGCGTCCAGTTCCCAATCCTAATGCCTCGCCCTCTACTCCACTTCTAAGAAATAGAAAATGTTACAAGTGTGGAGATCGTGGGCATATGGCAAGTGAATGTGACAACACATGCCTTAGACCTTCCCCAACCTCAGCATGTGAGCCCTCTGAAAAGCCAACCTCTGTGAGTTCCAGCGGGAAGTCACAAGGACCCACAGAAGTGTGGGTTCCCAAAAAGAACTAACTCTTTTAATTTATGTGCAGTGTGATGAAAGCAAACATGTCTGATACTTAGACAGTGGTTGCTCGAGACATATGACTGGATACAAATCCCTGCAGGAAGAGTTTGAGGTGTGTGCTGGTCCTTCAGTAATTTTCGGTGATAATGGTAGAGTGTCACACCCCGCCAAAAATGAGTTTTACTTCATTTAAAATGTTTTGCGGAAGAACGAGGGTGTAAGTTTCATGACAACATAACAAAAATTAAGTAAACAAACAACCACGCAATAACGAAAAATAATTGATGTTTCACTTTCCAAAAATAGAAAATTTCCAAAAATAGTAAGTTTCCTAAAATAGAAATTGTTTTGAAATGGAATGATTGTTCATAAACTTAATGTTTTAATCATGGCTCACGACAATCCCACTGCTCATATCCTCCAGTTCCACTGTACCTAATTACCTAGAAAAACATAAATATTAAAAGGGTCAACAATAATGTTGAGTGAATCCACATGGTTAAAGTAAAAGCTAAAGTAAAGTGTTTTGCTACCCAAAATGTTTGTTATGAAAATAAGTTTATGACTGAAAAGTATAAAGTTCAACACTCATATGATATGAGTAGTAAGTAAGAAATGTGTAGTGTAGTTGTAGAATATCTACAACTACTAGTTATGTTTATGAAAAAGTGTTGAACAATTTGTTATGTTTGACATCGCATGAACTGTTATCCCCAAAAGGTAGCTAGTCTATTGAGTTAATATACCAACCCCTAAGTCCATAATCAACACTTCAACTCCAGTTGTTATCGTTCTTTTATGGATATACACTCCCGAAAGATGTCTTGGTTATACCAAGTAGTGATCAAATAATGTTGGGAGGATGAGTGTCAGCCAATAGTACTATCTGCATATCCATGGTCTAGATCCACTAGTTAATGATTGCTGGCAAACCTTAGTCCGGTATAATAATTGTTTGTCATGCCAACGCGATGATGAAAATGCAAATGTTGTACAATCATAGTAAAATAGTAGCAGTTGTGTTTATGTTTTCCACCCCAAAGTTTATAAAACACTAAAAGAGTAAAAGGGGTCTGTGGACTCACCTGCAAAGCTTAGCGACAATAATAGGACAGAGGAATACTTTAGAGACTCCTAGCTTCCTAAACGATTTAAATACTAATTAGACTAAGCTAATACAGGCGATTCTATATACGAAATAAGTTAAATGATATGCAATTTGTGTTACGTTTTAGGTTTTGTGACATCGAATGAACTTGGATCATTGGGCCTTAATGGGCCGAAATGAAATGAAATGAAATGAAATGAAATGGGCTTGGGTTAGGCTTATTGGGCATATTGGGCTTAATGGGCCTAGATGGGCTTAATGGGCCACTAGGTTGGGCCACTTGGGCCTCTTATTCGGCTTAGGTCCAATTATATTGGGCCATGGATTGGGCTTGGTCCCAGTTGGGTTCGGTTTAGGTATAAATGGGCCAAAGGTTTGGGCTTTGGTCCAAATGGGCTTGAATACTAATGGGCCAACTAAACTTTGGGCCCGATAGACTAGGGTAGATCGATATGGGCCAAGTACGGGCCTCGGCCCGATTGGGTATTCGGGTTTGGGTTCACGGTTTGGATCAAGATCTGGCCTTGACCCGGTTTGACTTATGGGTCAACATTGGTCAATCCTAGAAGTCAACATAGGTCAAAATTAGTCAACAAAAGTCAACTAGGGTTTCTAGATTTCGGCTAGGGTTTAGTGTTCGGTTATGGGGTCCGGTTTAGCATAGGTCTTGGTCAACGAAAGTCAATTCTAGATGATGCAAGTCAACTAGGGTTAGGGTTTGGCTAGGGTTCGGTCTAGGGTTGGCCGAAGGCCAAAACCCTTCGGGTTTGAGGCTAGATCGGTTCTAGAGGTCGAGATTTGTAGCTAGTTTAGGCTAGATCTATCGTTTAACACACCAAGGTTTCTAGATCAAGGACTTACGGTCACACCTAGGATAGATCTAGGGTTCGAGCAATGGATCAAGCAAGGTTTAATCATACTTATACATACATGTATCCGATCGCATGCATACATGCACGTATACACGGTCTGTCATGGCTAACCGAGACCATATGGCCTAGGGCATGGTCTCGGGTTCAAAACAGGGTTCAAGCAAGGAGATATCGAGGAAAAACAAAGGTTATAACATCATACCTTGATCGAAGAACGAAGGGGACGAGTAAAGGGGGGTTGCGGGTTTCTTGATCGACGAGCGGACGAAGGGAGTATTTGGGGTCGTGATCTCGGCCGAATAGGGTAAACAAAAGAAGGTTAGGGTTGACAAATGAGGGTATTTATAGTGTATGGAGATTAGGGTTTATTGGAAGAGTCATGGTAGGATTCAACTAGGTTTAAAATGAGAAGAAGATAAGGATCAAAAGATAATATAACCTCACCCACAAAGGGGTTCGGCCGAATAGAGTAGGCCACAAGCAAGGGGAGGCCGGCCACATAGTGGTCGGTCAAAAGATCAAGGTTTCGGGTTTAGATGGTTCGCTCAATTCGAGTCACGTTTATATTAAGTTTATTTGTTTATTGTTTAACCGAGAAAGTTATTGTTTTAGAAATGATTTAAGCTCATATGTATCACCATAAGTAAATAAAAATGTTGTGTTGACCAAAATAGTCAAACACTAATGTATGGTGTAAAAATATGTAAGTTTGTTGTGTATCAGGATGCCATAAATGGAAATGTCTAAAAATAGAAACTTTCTAAATAAGGAAAGTTATAGAAATGAAATGAAGTTACATACCAGAAATATCGAGTTGTCACATAGAGGCTCAACTGAAGGTTATGGAACCATTTCAAATGGATCCGTAAAAATCACAAGAGTTGGTTATGTGAATGGGCCGAAACACAATCTAATAAGCATCAGCCAACTATGTGATGCAAAGTTCTCAGTGAACTTTAATGAATACAGAGGAACTGTGACGGATAAAAGTGGAAAAGTTGTACTAATTGCTCCAAGAACCAAGAATGTTTATACACTTGACATGAATCCTCAAAATCAAAAAGTTTGTCTATTTTCTCATTCTACTGAAGAGCTGAATTGGTTGTGGCATAAAAGGCTATCTCACTTGAATTTTAAAAACATATCCAAGCTGTCTCGAGGATAGCTAGTGAATGGTTTGCCACAGATCAAGTATGAAAAAGATAAGCTTTGTTCAGCTTGTGAACAAGGTAAACAACATAAAAGCTCTTTCAAATCAAAGCAATGTTTTTCCATCGACAAATGCCTTCACATGCTTCACATGGATCTCTTTGGTCCTATGAGCACAGAAAGTCTAGGTGGGAAGAAATATACACTTGTTATCGTTGATGAATACTTACGATACACTTGGGTTATATTTCTTCGTAACAAAAGTGATACAGCTGATGAAATCATCAAATTCATCAAGCAGATGGAACTTCTAAATGGGTCAAGAGTAAGGCAGCTGAGATCAGACAATGGTACTGAATTCAGAAATCGTACATTGGAAGACTTCTGTTCAGAAGTTGGGATCTCACAAAAATTTTCAGCCGCTAGAACACCTCAACAAAATGGTGTCGCTAAAAGAAGAAATAGAACCCTAATAGAAGTTGCAAGAACAATGCTTGCTGAGTCAAATATGCCAAAGCAATTTTGGGCAGAAGCTGTTAACACAACTTGTTTCACTCAAAACAGGTCTCTCTATGTGAAGAGACACAATAAAACTTCTTATGAGATTCTCCGTCTAAGGAAACCATACATTGGTTTCTTTCATGTGTTTGGTTGTGTGTGCTTTGTGTTAAACACACGAGATCAGCTGCGTAAGTTCGACTCAAAAGCTGATGAAGCAATTTTCTTGGGATACTCCACTGTATCTAAGGCATACAGAGTTTTCAACAAAAGACGACAAAAATTGGAAGAATCCATAAATGTTACATTTGTAGAACACTCTACAGCCTTAAATCCCACCTCTGCTGAATCATCTGACGCATTCCAGAGTTCAGTTGTACCACATCATAATGATACAGCTGAAGCATTTTCTGATGCTTTGAATCTTTTTGAAGTTCCAATAAATGATTCAGATGATACATTCCATGATGCTCCCACTTATCTTGTAGATATTGCAGCTGTCCAACAAGAGATTCCAAAGCTAGAGCATCATCCAAGGCTATCTCTAAGCCACCTCCTCATACTTCAAGAAGATCTGTTCAAAATGAAGTAAATCATCCTGCTGAGCAGTCAGCCACGCAACAAGGATCTAACTCTGCTGAATCTTCCTCTTCTACAACCGCTCCTCAATCTAAGTGGACCTTAGAACATCCAATTGATCTAATCATTGGAGATCCACAACAAGGAGTGGTCACAAGAAGTAAAGCATCATGCAATCTCTGCTTATGGTCATGCTTCTTAGCAGCTGAAGAACCGAAAAATATTAAAGCTGCCTTAGAAGATTCGAGCTGGATTCAAGTGATGCAGGAAGAACTTAACCAATTTGAGGTCAAAAAAGTATGGCAGTTGGTGCCCCCACCAGCTGGAAAGACTATAATTGGTACTAAATGGGTATTTAGGAACAAGATGGATGAAGAAGGTGTTGTTATTCGCAACAAGGCTAGACTTGTTGCTCAAGGATATAGACAAGAGGAAGGAATCAATTTCGATGAAACATTTGCTCCAGTAACTAGGCTTGAAGCTATTAGAATATTTCTAGCTTATGCTGTATACAAGAACTTCACAGTTTTTCAGATGGACGTGAAGAGTGCATTTCTAAATGGGAAGCTGCAAGAGGAAGTGTATGTTAAGCAACCACCAGGGTTTGAAAATCCTAAGTATTTAGACTTGTTAGGTCACAACAACCCTGGTTTGTAATGTTAATTGATAGGTTATTATACTTAATGAAATATTAAAGTGATAACACAAGAATATAGTCAATGTATAAATCCACTAAGTGTGGCTTGTTGCGGAATAAGAAGACCACTGATCAATTACAGAATGTATGGAAGTGAATACGTGAATTGGTTAATACTCCTTTGCAAGATGATCTCTATTTATAGTGGTATAGAGATCTTACATAATGGGCAAAGGAGTAACCAAAGGACTAAGCTAAGGAAATGACTAAGATCAAGGGATTTGATCTTAGTCCGTTACTATACTGACTGTAACTCAGTCCTTCTACTCAGTATTGGTTTTCCAATACTGAGTGCTGATACTGAGTGGCCAATACTGGCCAAACTCAGTATCACTCCTAACTTAGTGAATTTAATCTACTATTTAATCTAAGCTAGTCTAGGTTGTTTTGTTATCCTAAGATTCATAAAGGGGTAAGGCTTTTTTCCTTAACAATCTCCCCCTATCTAATCATAACAAAACAATTACAAAGAGAAATCAAAATTTAACAAATACAGGCTGCAAAGTCTTCTTCTTCATCCTTTGTTGATTGACTCAAACTCGTAGAAGACTTCTTTCTTCACATGGATGAACTCTTCTCTCTTCTTCAGTTCATCTTGCCTGTTGTTTAGCACAACAACTATCTTCTTTCTGAACCAAGAGTCTTCTTTCTTGGTTATCATCCATTTTAAGCCCACCAGATGGCTGATAGGAGCTGTTGGCAAATCTGCTTCAGTAATGAAGCACTCCCTATCATCTGAGTCAGTATACATATATCCAGATATTGGATCTATGGTACTCTTTTGATCCCGAAAGATAAGATTAGGAGGAACAGTACATTTGGGAAAAATTCTGAAAGTGTTAAGGCATTCAGGTTTGTTGTTCTTTACAGCCTCAGTCATCACACTGAGTACCCTGTAATCTGCGGCATAAAGGATGCCCTTTTCATAGCATATAGCAGATACCGCCCAGATTTCATCCATCATCACTTGGGCTTCAGAAGATCTAGATGGCATCTCCTTTATCAGTCTTGCAATTTTTATCTAGTCTTGAAATCCCATATTCTGAATATCATGAAGGAAAATCTTCATTGGAGGACTGACTGGCCCAGTGCATGTTGCAATAATAGATCTGTCAACAGTTTTGACTTTTATTTTGTTGACAAATTCATTTAGCCAGTATATGTTCTTCACATTCAGAAAAGCTTTATTTCTCAGCATACCCATCCTGTTCTCCCTATATCTGAATCTTTGAGCAACAATGTTCCAATATTGTTGGAGAACATCATCACCTTGTCTTCTGACAGTATGAGGTTTCCATGAATCATCTGCCTCAATATCAATTTCAGGATCTTCTTCCTTGACAGGAAAATATCTTTGAGCTTCAATCTCATCCTTAGTATATTGAACAGATCTTCTAGGTCTAGAAGTCAGTGGAGCTGGATCTGATTCTTCACTTGATTCTGAGGACATAACCACATTTGACATTCTTCCGGTTATTGGTCTTCTAGGGATTCTAGAAGGTCCTTCAGCTTGAGGAGAGATTGGTTTTCTTCGAGGCTCTTCATCATCTGAGGATGATGATGAAGAGCTTTCTTTATTTGCTTCATCCAGTGCAAAGTTTAGAAAATTTTCGGATGGCACTGGATGTTCTTCATCTTCATCATCAGCAATAGGCCAAACAAAAGGCCTATACACTATAATCTGCAAGTTATTTTCCTCAGTAACAGCTTACTGTGGTTGATTAGTTTCAGTCTCCCCTTGAGCAGATGGCTCAGATGGTTCTTCTTCAAGTTGTTCCAAAATTGACCTTGCCCTTTGTCTGCTTCTTTCATACCCAAACCTAAGTGGTTCAGTATGAGGTGTTTGCTGATGTTGTTGTTGTTGTTACTGTGGAGGTTGATCTTCATTTAACTTCCTTCTTTTCTCCCCCTGAGCAGATGGCTCAGGTTTATCAACCTCTTGGTCTCTTTGTCTTTTCTCCCCCTTATTGTTATCATTGGATGGGGAGGGAATAGGTTCAGTAGCAGCATCCTGTGCACACTCAGTATGTGCAGGAGAGGGTGATCTTCGAGGCTCAGTATCAGGGCCTTCCTCATCATTATTTCCTCCAGTTGGAGATTGTGGAGGTGGTGGAGGCTGTTATTGTTGTTGAAGGAGTGCCACTGACTGCTTTAAGGAGTCTATCTCAGTACTCATGGCATCCATCCTGGCCAGAATATTATTCTAAGTGGTCTGTATAGCCAGGATTTGATTCAGAATAGTCTGTAAAGCCCCATGTACTTCCTGAGACAGAGTGACTTGTGCCCTTTGGCCCTGCACAGATGGTGCTAAAGAAACAAAAATAGAAAACTGGTAAGTAAGAAAGGTTTATCAAATAGAATTGTGGTGTTGTTTAACTCTATAATCATATAAACAGATATCTGAAGTCTGTATTCCATCTGGTTCATGATGAAATATTGTGAACTTGTGCATAGCATGTGTAAGAAAGTTTTTAGTAAAAGTGAGTGTGAAAATTTAAGTAGCTCAGTATAGGATAGGTCACATTTACTAAAAGGTATTGGTTTGGGAAATCGAAGCCTGAGATGTGCTTCTTATTATTTTCAATGTTTATCAATCGGTATCAGAGTGATAACAGAAATCTGGCGAAACCCATGGATAATTTTGGCTAATGTGGCTTAAAAGGTTTGTGATCATTTCTTGAATCCTGTGACCCAACCCAAAAATAAGTTGGACATAATTCAAGCAGCACCAGTGGGTGTCAGAATGACATCAACCACCATTGTCTCTTTAAATGTTGAGACAACTGTAGACTGACGATGATCATTGAGGTGCTCAGTATATGAATTTTGCATAGCAGCAGTGGGCTAACTATGTTGGCCATAAGTGGATATATTTGAAAGTTCGTTTGAGACTGTGGTCAATATTGAGTTGGTACTGGCCAATACATAGTCTCTATTTGGGAAAATTTTATATACATATATAAAAGTTTAGGGCTTTTTAGAAATTCATACCTGAGACTTTGTCGGATTCTCTTCTTGCATCATTTGAGATCGGTGCTGGATCTTCTGTATGTAGATTTGAGGCACCAACACCTTCAAGAGCCTCTTCTCTTCTGACAGCTACACCTTCCAGTGTGTGCTGCTCATACTGAATTTCTACATCGAGAGGAGCATGGGGTTCCTCAATATGTTGAGCAGTTGGTTCTGGTTCAGGACCTGGAAGGTCAGCATTGGCTGCAACTAAGCTTTGTGCTTGAAGAGATGCAGTTAATGAAGGAACATTTCCGGGTTGCATTTCTTCTGATGATAAGTTTCCCATAAGAACTTGGGAAAGATTTCTTCTTCTTCTTTGGATGACCAGTGGTGTATCTTCTGATGGCTCAGTATCAGAAGCTGTTTCAATATGAGGAGCATCAAGATCCTGTGCAGGTGGAGAAATGTGTGTTGGTTCTTGTACTACTGTTGGTTGAGCTTCCACCATCTCAGTATCGTGATCATCATTCCCACCATTACCACTGTCATCATCAGTATCATCATTTTCTGATTCGGTATAAGAATTTTGTTCATCATTGATGTGTGCCTGGACTATAGCCCACATGGAGTGACTCAGTACAGGCTCTCCTTCTCTTGGTCTGTAAAAATAAATCTTCTCATGAAGTGGAGGAAGGTCCACCCTTGGACTATTGAACTCATCATAGACATGAGCAGGTATGCCACTTTGAAAAATGAGAGAAAGAAATCCGCAGAAAGGAACATTGAGTTCTCTGATTGGAGCCCGAATCAGAGAAGCTATTTCGTTAAAGATCAGTCTAGCATAATCAATATCTCGACCATGATACATGGCATGAACAATCTGCATCCCGAATTCATTGATTTGATCCAATGCCCCTGTCTTGTGGGTCATACACCTAATAAGTGTGGAAATTAAGAGACCCCACATTGGACCAAATTCATTTCGTTTAATTATGCCCGTGGTACCTCTGCGTCCAATGAATGGTAACACTGAGCGAGCCTCTGTTCGGTCAACAAAGGGCTCATACTGAGCGTGAGCAGGAAGCCTCAGTGTTTCCCGAATTATTGCTGTGGACACAAAAGCTCTTCTTTGTTCTCGAATAACCCAACCAGTAATATTGTCCGGAGAGTCAAGTTTAGTAGAGTACCAGAATTCACACTGTAAAGGCAAAAAGCCTTGCCCATTTGGATCTTAAGATAACAAAACAACCCAGACTAGCTTTTATTAATATGTAGAATAATATAGCTAAGTTTAGGTCTGATACTGAGTGATCAGTATTGGAACTCAGTATCAGTACTCAGTATCAGATAGTGATACTAAGTAGAAGGACTGAGTTACCATATGTAACGGACTAAGATCAAATCCCTTGATCTTAGTCATTTTCCTAGTTTAGTCCTTCGGTTACTCCTTTGCCCATTATGTAAGATCTCTATATCATTATAAATAGAGATCATCTTGCAAAGGAGTACTTACCAATTCACTTTACACTTTCATACCTTTTGTAATTGATCAGTGGTCTTGTTTTTCCGCAACAAGCCACACTTAGTGGAATTATACATTTGACTCATATCTTGTTCTTATACAATATTTGTCTTAGAGTTATAATTAACCAATCAATTAACCAACTAAACCAAGGTGTTGTGACCTAACAACTGGTATCAGAGAAGGCTAAATAAACTCTTATTTAGTCGATCTATAACCCTGGCAGCCATTCCTTATACTTATCCTTCACTTACACCAAAATAAAAAATGTCTACCATTGTTGCACCATCTATGTCTGGAAAGGGAGTACCCATCTTTGATGGTAAAGGCTTCCATCAATGGAAGCTAAAAGCTCAGTGGTATCTCGAATCCATTCATCATGAAATGCTCACTGTGCTAAATGATGGTCCTATCATCCCACAAACTGTGGAACCCGTTGCTGCTACTGATGATGCTCCTGAGAGCATAAGGACAGTTCCAAAACTGAAACACACCTGGACTGATACTGACCGTCAGTTATTTAGTCTAGACTCAAGAGCAAAGGGAGTGATTGGTAATGCTGTTACCAAAGAATTACTTAATGCAATTATGAAATTGCCAACAGCAAAGGCTATGTGGGATAGCCTATCAGTCACCTATGAAGGCACAGCAAAGGTGAAGTTGCAAAGAAAAAGCAACATGAGAAGGAAATATGAAAACTTCTTCTCAACTCCTAATGAAGACATCACCACTCTCTATAACAGGTTCAATACTGTTATCCATGATCTAATCAGTGTAGGCAGTGTGAAAGAGGAAGGAGAGCTTGTTCAAAAGTTCCTGGATAGTCTTCCTCAACAATTTCTTGACATGACAAACTCTGTCAATGCTGCTAACAATATTGAGTCATACACTCTTCAAACTTTGTATGGTCTAATGTTGAATCATGAGGAGAATAATGCTGCAAGACTGATCAACTGGAAGAAAACTGACAAGTCTTCCACTGGCATGGCTCTAGTTGTGCAACAGGCCTATACTGTGACTGAGCCAGATGAACCAGAAGTTGATCTAGCTGATGCTGAGACAGAAGAGCTTGAAACTCAAATGGCTCTTATGTCTATGAAGCTGGATCAGTTGAAGAAGAAGAGGCTTGGTGTTAGCTCTTCTAATACTGATCCAAGATCAGGTCTTTGCTATAGGTGTGGAAAGCCTGGACATATTGCTGCAAATTGTCATACCAAGTCTTCTGAGACTGACCAAAATGACAAGATTGCATACCGAGCAAAGAGGTATAGAGACAAATATGTCAAGCTGAAGAATTGGAGCAAGGGCAAGAGGGCAGAAGGGAATGGAGCACCTCATCAAGCACTTTACTCAGAGGCCTGGATGGATGAAGACTTAAGTGATGATGAGGAAGAGATTGAGAATAAAGCCTTTATGGCTTTCACTGAAGATGATTTGAAAAGCTCTTTTGAAAAGGATATCAAAGAGGCTGAGAGGATGAGTGTTCATACTGATTGGGATTCCACTCAGTTGTACAAGGTAAGTTCCTTTCAAACTTATTCGGTGAATGAAAAAACTAAGATTTTTGAGTATATGATTGTTGATCTTAAAACTTCTGTACAAAAAGAAAAAGCTTTAAAATTAACAATTCAAGAACTTGAAAGGGTAAATAATGAAAACTTAGATAAAGTAGCAAAATATAAAGATTTAGAATTAAATTTTTCAGATTTAAAAGACATTAACCAAAGATTAGCTGATAAAGCTCATTTACACAAACTTGAAAAAGAGAAATTTGAAAAACAGTGTAAATCTTGGGGAAATGCTTCAATAAAATTAAATAAATGTTTAAATCAACAATTCCCAGAAAATGTGAGGGCTGCACTTGGTGTTCATCCTCAATTTAAAAATAGGAACAATTTTGCTGATTTATTTGAAGAGTTTTCTACTATGAACCCTATTAATTTTGTAAAAGCTAAAACTTTATGTGAAGTTGGATGTCAAACTGAGTCAGATGATGAGGAAAATGAAATTTTAGAAAAACCTATTGGTCCCTCCATCTGCTCAAAGTGCTATACTGAGCTACAAGAACTCAGTATTGAATTTCATATAACGGAAATTTCTGATACCGAGCTCCCAATAGTTCAGTATGACACTTCTGCTGTTCCACCTTTTGAATTATTATTTAATACAACAACTTTTGAATTATATAATGATAATAAGACAACTTCTATCTCAAATGCTTCATCTAATACAGAAGTTGCAGGAACAGAAACATCATATACTGAGACATCTAAAGAACCTGTTAAAGTTGTTTCTTCAAAGCATGATAAACAAAAAACAACTTCAACTAGGTCCTTAGTTGGCAGAGACAAGAAGTCTACCACTAATAATATTAGAAAGACTTATCTGCCAAATAAAAAGATGTAACCAGATCCTTCATCTCTTAAACCAGTTAAAAACAATGTTAATACACCTATTAAAAATGACAAAATTAACATTTTAAAAACACTTGGTGATCAGGTCAAATCTTTAAGTAAACAATTTGCAAAACTTGTTCATACTGACCTACCAAAAGTGAAATGTTTTTCTAAAATACCTTATGAAAATATGTTTAGAAATAGACCTAGAAAATGTTATAGGTGTCATCATACCGGTCATAAGGGAGATGAATGCTGGACTGATCTCTCAAGTCCTAGGTACTCAGTACCAAAGAAAAGGAGAGAAACTAAGTCAGTATCACCAAATAAAACTTCTAAAGTTTCCCCCGAAGTGATACTGACCTCTCCACATAAAGAGATCAAGTCAAAATATGTTTATCTCACCAAAGGTCCCATTCAAAAATGGGTTCCTAAAAAGAACTAACTCTTATTTTGTGTCTTGTGCAGGGTGACAGAAAATGGTATTTTGATAGTGGCTGCTCAAGACACATGACAGGCAGTATGGAATACCTTCTCAATTATACTCCAGAGAAGGGTCCTTCTGTTAAATTTGGAGATGACTCGGTGGGAAAGACAAGAGGTTATGGTGTGATCAAGGCAGGCAACATAACTTTTAAAAGAGTTGCCTATGTAGAGGGTCTTAAACACAATCTGCTCAGTATCAGCCAGATGTGTGATGATGACAATGAAGCTCGATTCAGGAAGGTTGCAGGAATCATCTACAATGATAAAGGCCAGCCTGTACTCATTGCTAGAAGAGAAAAAGATGTATATGTGGTCAACCTATCTGAAATAGATCCAACTATTCGAGTATGCCTGCTTTCTAAAGTCAAGCCAGAATTGCATTGGCTATGGCACCAGAAACTCTCTCACATCAACTTTAGAAATATCAACGAGCTCAATATGAAGAAACTGGTGAGAGGGCTGCCCACTATTACTTATTCAAAAGATAAGTTATGCTCAGCATGTGAAATGGGCAAGCAGAAGAAGAGTTCATTCAAGTCCAAAGTCAATCATTCCATTAATTAACCTCTTACTATGATACATATGGATCTTTTTGGCCCCATCAGCACACCATCTTTGGCCAAAAAGATCTATACTCTAGTCTTGGTTGATGAATTCTCAAGATATACTTGGGTCATCTTCCTCAAGACTAAGTCAGATGCAACAACAGAAATCATTGCCTTTATAAAAAGAGAGGAACTTCAAAAAGGCAACAAGGTCAAGCAACTTAGAAGTGACCATGGTACTGAGTTTAAGAACTCAGTATTAGCCGATTTCTGTGAAGAAAAAGGAATCATTCAAAACTTCTCTGCAGCCTACACACCACAACAAAATGGTGTTGTAGAATGAAAGAATAGAACACTGATTGAAGCTGCAAGAACTTTATTATGCCATGCTGGACTGGCACTGAGTTTCTGGGCTGAAGCTGTAAACTGTGCAAACTTCACTCAGAATAGAGCCACTATCATCCAAAGACATCTGAAGACTCCATATGAGTTATACAATGGCAAGATTCCTAATGTGGAATACTTCCACATCTTTGGGAGTAAATGCTTTGTACTCAGTACAAAACAAAATCTCAACAAATTTGCTCCCAAAGCAAATGAAGGTGTGTTCATGGGCTACTCTCCACACTTTAAAGCTTTCAGAGTGTATATCATCTCAACCAAGATGATTGTAGAATCCATTCATGTCACATTCGATGAAGATCAGAATGAGCATTCTACCTCAGCAATTGAAGACATAAGTGGCATAGATATTCTATGCAATCCAGAACAATCCATTGCTGAACAGCCCAAGTTTCATCCACACTTTATTGCCAATAAGTTTAATGAAACTGATCAAGTTCAAACTCAGTATCACTCAACTGCGACTAATACTGAGGTTCCCATAACAGAGGACCTCCATACTGAGTTTCCAACTAATGATCTGAACCATTCTACCTATGAAGAAGGTGAAACATCCAACACTTCACAAGAATCCACATCAACTCTGCAAAATGAAGATGAACAGCAACCTGCGCTGTCTAATACTGACCAGAATTTCACTCAGTATCAGACACAAGACACACCAAATCAACAAGATATGGTTGATCCTATTTCAAATGCTCCCTTAGGAAACAATTTAAGGGAACACAGAGACCATCCAAACTCAAACATTATTGGTCCTATTGAAGAAGGTGTCCAAACAAGAAGAAAATTAGAATTTCCAACCCAAGCAACTGCAAATTTTTGTTTCTTCTCAAGTTTCCTATCTACCATTGAACCAAAGAAAGCTGATGAAGCTTTATTAGATGAATATTGGGTAGAGGCTATGCAAGAAGAGCTCACAGAGTTTGAGAGAAACAAAGTTTGGAACTTAGTACCACCTCCTACTGGCAAAACTATTATTGGTACTAAGTGGGTGTTCAGAAACAAGATGGACAAGGATGGTGTTGTCATCAGAAACAAAGCAAGGTTAGTTGCTCAAGGTTACAGGCAAGAAGAAGGCATTGACTATGATGAAACTTTTGCACCAGTTGCAAGAATCGAAGCTATTAGGTTGTATCTTGCATATGCAGCCTTTAAGAATTTCAAAATTTATCAGATGGATGTCAAAAGTGCTTTTCTAAATGGAAAACTACAAGAAGAAGTTTATGTTAAACAACCTCCAGGTTTTGTTGATCCTAAATTTCCTAATTATGTTTTCAAGCTTGATAAAGCTCTATATGGGCTCAAACAAGCTCCAAGAGCCTGGTATGACACCCTGTCTGAGTACCTTATTGAAAATAAATTTACAAGAGGTAAAATTGATAAAACATTATTTTCAAAACGGAAAGGTTCTGACATCTTACTCATTCAGATATATGTAGATGATATTATCTTTGGCTCCACTGACAAGTCAATGTGTGACTGGTTTGCTAAGATAATGTCAACTCAGTATCAGATGAGTATGATGGGAGAACTTACTTACTTTCTTGTTTTACAAGTTGAACAAAAGCCTGATGGCACTTTTATAAATCAAAGTAAGTATGTGCATGACATGTTAAAGAAATACAAATTTGAAAATTTATCTTCCATGCACACTCCTATGGGTACTCAGGATAAGATAAGTAAGGATGAAACTGGTAAACCAGTATGTCAATCCACATACCGAGGTATGATTGGTTCCTTACTTTACTTAACTACTAGCAGGCCTGATATCATGTTTGCCACATGTTTGTGTGCTCGGTATCAGGCTGATCCTAAAGAATCACACATGAAAGCAGTTAAGCGCATCTTTAGATATCTTATAGGTACTCCTAACCTGGGTCTTTGGTATCCCAAAGATTCAAACTTTCACCTTGAAGGGTACACAGATGCAGATTTTGCAGGTTGTAGATTGGACAGAAAGAGCACAAGTGGAGGATGTCAATTCCTAGGTGGAAGACTAGTTGGTTGGTCATCCAAGAAGCAAAAATCGGTAGCAACTTCCACAGCAGAAGCAGAATATGTTGCTGCAGGAAGTTGTTGTGCTCAATTATTATGGATGCAGTATCAACTCTTAGACTATGGGTTCAACTTTCATAAGACTCCCATTCATTGTGATAACAAGAGTGCTATTGCTATCACAGAGAACCCAGTCTATCACTCCAAAACCAAGCACATTGATATCAGACACCACTTTATTCGAGATAATGTGGAAAAAGGTAAGGTTGAGGTAGATTATGTACCAACAGATGAACAATTGGCCGATGTGTTTACTAAACCTCTCCCTGAGGAAAGGTTTATGTATTTACTAGGGCAATTAGGTATGTTGAATCCTTAATCTTTCTTAAATTTTCTTTAAAACTGAGCGCTCAGTATCACTCCTGTTGATACTGACCACTCAGTATCACTAGTCTGTTATCATCAAAATTTAAAATTTTTATTTTTTTTATTAATTTCAAGAGTAAATTAATTGTTTTTATATTTTTTTAAATTTTTAAAATAAATTTTTTAATAACTCAGTATTGGGGTATGACGGCTCTTACACCGAGCTTAATCCTCATACTGCTCAACGGTAACCTTTCTTAATAAGAAAGTTACCGTTGGCAGAGGATAAGGCAGTCAAATCAGCCGTTTTTACTTCCCAATACCTTAATTATCTTTCAAATCTCCTATAAATAACCGTTTATTTTTACTTCAAATATTTTTCAACAGTTATTTCATTATTCTTTTAAATTCTCTCTGCGATTAACGATTTCACTCTTTCTTGGCAACCAAAACTCTTAAATCAAAATCACAGATGGCAAATTACACTTTTGTCGCTCCAGAAGTTGAATCGGAAATCAAATTCAGAAACGATGAACTGCCCAGGTTTGCAAGGAACAACATAACAGCAAACTTCAATATTCCTCAAGCCTGGGTATGCCAAGAATTCACAAACATTGTGACTTTTATGAAGCATTGCCCAATTGCTCGTGCACTGACCTTGTCTCCTCGAGCAATTTACCCAGATATGGTATGCGAGTTTTGGTACTCTGCTACACTTGATTCTCCAGATATGATTGCTGGGTGGGTAATTAGAGATCAAAGAAGGGCATTTGTTTCTACTGCCATCATTCGTGAAGCACTGAGACTTCCCGCCCAAGCTCAGTATGATCCATTCGTTGATAGAACAGAGGCACGCTCCGTTTTACCATTTTTGGGTCGAAGAGGAACAACGGGCACAATCAAAAGAAACGAATTTGGTCCTATGTGGGGTATTCTCATTACAACAATAATTCGGTGTATGACCCACAAGACGGGTGATTTGGACCAAATAAATGAATTTGGGATGCAAATAGTACATGCCTTGTACTATGGAAGAAACATTGATTATGCACGGCTCATTTTCAATGAATTAGCTGCTCTGGTTCGGGCTAACACAAGGGAATGCAATGTCCCTTTCTACAAATTTTTATCACTCATCTTTCAACACTCAATGCCCACACATACTTATGATGAGTTTCACAGTCCAAGGGTTGATCTTCCTCCTCTTAGTGAGAAGATCTTCTTTTACAGGCCAAGACAAGGAGAGCCTCTTCTAAGTCCTTCTATGTGGGCCATTGTTCAAGAACATATAAATGATGCAGAGGACATGTCTGATACTGAGTCAGACAATGATGATGATGATGATAATGATGATAATAGTGGTAATGGAGCACAGGCCGGTCAAGATATTGAGATGCAGGATGTTCCACAAGTTCAAGAACCGACTCAACAACATATCTCTCCACCTGCACAGGATCCTGATGCTCCTCATACTGAAACAGTTTTTGATACTGAGTCCTCCGAAGACACACCACTGGTCCTTTAAAGAAGAAGAAGGAATCTTTCCCCTATCATTATGGGAAACTTATCATCTGAGGAGGTGCAGCCTGCAAATGTTCCATCATTAACTGCATCTCTTCAAGCCCAAAGCTTAGTTGCAGCCACCGCTGACCTTCCAGGTCCAGATCTAATTCCAACAGCTCAACCAATTGAGGAACCTCATGTTCCTCTTGATGTGGAGATTCAATATGAGCAAATTACACTGGAAGGTGCTCAGCAAAACAGAGAGGTCGGTATTGAAGATATTGGTGCTACAAATTCACAATCACATTATCCTGCACCGACCTCTGCAGATGCTAGAAGGGAATCTGACAGAGTCTCGGGTATGAATTTCTAAAAAGCACTTAAACTTATATATATATATATATTTCATTCCCAAATAGAGACTAAGTATTGGCCAGTACCAACTCAATACTGACCAAAGTCTCACACGATCTTTCAAATATATATCCTTTTATGGCCAACATAGATAGCCCACTGCTGCTATGCAAAATTCATATACTGAGCACACAATTGATCATTATCAGTCTACAGTTGTCTCAACATTTAAAGAGACAATGGTGGTTGATGTCACACTGACACCCACTAGTGCTGCTTGAATAATGTCCAACTTATTTTTGAGTTGGGTAGCATAATTCAAGAAATGATCACAAACCCTTAAGCCACAAAATCCAAAAATTTTCCATGGGGTTTAGCCACATTTCTGTTATCACTCTAATACCGAGTGATAAACATTGAAAATAACAAGAAGCACATCCCAGGCTTCGAATACCCAAACCCAAACCTTTTAGTAAATGTGACTTATCCTATACTGAGCTACTTAAATTTACACACTCACTTTTACTAAAATCTTCTTACACATGCTATGCACAAGTTCACAATATTTCATCATAAACCAGATGAAATACAGACTTCACAAACTCTGTTTATATGATTATAGAATTAAACAACACCACAATTCTATTTGATAAACCTTTCTTTCTAACCAGTTTTATATTTTTTGTTTCTTTAGCACCATCTGTGCAGGGCATTCAGGCATCACAGGCTGCAGGAGACCAAGTGACTCTGCAAGCAATCATGCAGCAAATTCTGGCCATCCAACATACTCAAAATATAATACTGGCCAGAATAGACACGATGAGTAGTGATATTGACTCAATAAAACAGTCAGTCTCACTACTTCAACAACCACATCAGCCTCCACAAACTCCACCATTTTCACATGGTGACCACAATGAAGAAGGAGAAGGAGAAGGAGGTGCTGGTGATACTGATGCTGCAACTGAGCCCATGCCCTCCCCTACTGTTCAAGAACCAAAAGGGGACATGGGTGGTGATACTGATCCTCTTCCCTCCCCATCCAATGATAACAATAAGGGGGAGAAGAGACAAAGAGATACTGAGGTTGATCAAACTGAGCCATCTGCTCAGGGGGAGAAAAGAAGAAGATTGAATGAAGATCAACCTCCACAACAAGAACAACAACATCAGGAAAGCCCTCATACTGAGCCACTTTGGATTCAGTATGAGAGAAGAAGACAAAGAACGAGGTCAGCATTACAAGTTCAAGACCCACTTGAGCCATCTGCTCAGGGGGAGACTCATACTGACCAACCACAACAGGCTTATACTGAGCCATCTGCTCAAGAAGAAAATAACTTGCAAATTGTGGTCTATAGGCCTTTCATCTGGCCTATTGCTGATGATGAAGATGAAGAACCAGATTTAGTAAACTATGCACTAAATCTGGTAGAACAATAAAGTTCTTCATCATCATCCTCGGATGATGATGAACCAGAAAATCTGGTGATTAGAAGAAGGAGTTCCTTATCAAGAAGACCTATCAATGCAGTTCTCACTTCTTCTGAATCAAGTGAGGAATCTGCTCCTTTGGTAACAAGACAAAGAAGACCTGTTCATACAATGGACAGTGAAACCGAGCAGGCTCCAAGACTGACTCCTCAACAACTCTGGCAGAACAAGAAAGATTTTTATATGAGCAAGAGTTGGGAGTCAAAACTGAACCAGAGTCTGACCCAGATACTGATACTCCTGGTCCTTCCCATAGAATCTCAAGAAAGGGTCCAGACCATATTCAACATTACTGGAATATGGTTGCTGCTAGGACTCAGTATAAGGAGGAAAGGAAGGAGTTCTTGAGGACCAAAACATTTCCAAATGTAAGGGGGATACATTGGTTAAATCTGGATGTCAATAAAGTAAAACTGAAGCTCAAAGAAGGAAGAATCACTATCACTTGTACTGGCTTAACCTGTCCTCCCATGAAGATATTTATTCATGATATTCAAAGAATTGGTCTTCAAGACTGGGTGAAGATCACAAGACTGATCAAAGAGCTTCCAAAGAAATCAACTTATGATCAAATAGTCTTGGATGAGATCTGTGTAGTAGCTGCAGTATGTTATGAGAAGGACTTACTTCATGAAATAGAGTATAGAACACTCAGTGTGATGACTGAGGCTTACTCAAACAACAGACCAGAATGTCTTCATACATACAAGTATCTTAAAAAGTACCCTCTTCCTCCTAACCTTGTTTTTCAGGATCAAAAGAGTGTCATATATCCAACTTCTGGATATATATATATACTGACTCAGAGGATAGAGAGTGCTTCATTTCTGAAGAAGATCTACCAAGAGCTCAAATCAGTCACCTTGTTGGACTGAAATGGATGATCACCAAGAAAGAAGACTCTTGGTTCAGAAAGAAGATTGTTGCAGTTCTGAATTGTAGAAGGGATGAACTCAAAAGCAGAGAAGAGTTTGTCCACATCAAACAAGAAGTCTTCTATGAGAATGAAGCCATCAACAGAAAATGAAGAAAAAGATGTTGCTACATATGCTGTTGTATTTTTTGTCTATCTCTTTGTAATTGTTTTGTTATCATTAGATAGGGGGAGATTGTTAAGGCAAAAAGCCTTGCCCCTTTGGATCTTAAGATAACAAAACAACCCAGACTAGCTTTGATTAATATGTAGAATATTATAGCTAAGTTTAGGTCTGATACTGAGTGATCAGTATTGGAACTCAGTATCAGTACTCAGTATCAGATAGTGATACTGAGTACAAGGACTGAGTAGAAGGACTGAGTTACCATATGTAACGGACTAAGATCAAATCCCTTGATCTTAGTCATTTTCCTAGTTTAGTCCTTCGGTTACTCCTTTGCCCATTATGTAAGATCTCTATATCATTATAAATAGAGATCATCTTGCAAAGGAGTACTTACCAATTCACTTTACACTTTCATACCTTTTGTAATTGATCAGTGGTCTTGTTTTTCCGCAACAATCCACACTTAGTGGAATTATACATTTGACTCATATCTTGTTCTTATACAATATTTGTCTTAGAGTTATAATTAACCAATCAATTAACCAACTAAACCAGGGTGTTGTGACCTAACACACACAGCATTTCCGGATAGATTGCACGAGGAGAAAGAATCAGTGCTTGAGTAATCGGACAATGCTTCAGATATGTGATCATGTGAGTGAATTCAGGGCACGCCCAAGCCTGAGGTATGTTAAAGTTTGCAGTGATGTTGTTCCTCGCAAATTTGGGCACTTCGTCGTTTCGAAACTGAGTTGCCGGTGCAGCCTCCGGTGCGACGAATCTGTAATTAGCCATCTGCGATTTTGATTTAAGACTTTTGCTTGCAAAGAGATAGTGAAATCGTTAATTGCAGAGAGAATCGAAAGAGAAAGTAAGAAATAACTGTTGAAAAATTTTTAAAGAAAGAGAAAACGGTTATTTATACTTAATTTAGTGATAATTACGGTATTGGGAAGTAAAACCGGCTGATTTGACAGCCTTATCCTGTGTCAACGGTAACTTTCTTATTAAGAAAGGTGACCGTTGGGGAGTATAAGGATTAAAAATCAATTTTATCACTCCAGGACTCCAATACCGAGTTAAAAAAAATTAAATTAAAAAAAAATTAAAAATTATGAAAACATTTAATTTAAACTATAAATTAATAAAAAATTAAAATTTATAAAATTTGATAAATGAGACGAGTGATAATGAGTTGGTCAGTATTGAAAGTAATACTGATCAGTCAGTATTAGAAAATTTTAAGAAAAATTAAGGATTCAGCATAACCAATTGTCCTAGTAAGTACATAAACCTTTCCCCAGAGAGAGTTTTAGTAAACACATCGGCCAATTGATCATCTGTAGGAACGAAATCTACCTCAACCTTTCCCTTTTCCACATTATCTCGAATAAAGTGGTGTCTGATATCAATGTGCTTTGTTCTGGAGTGATGGACTGGGTTTTCAGTGATAGCGATAGCACTCTTGTTATCACAATGGATTAGTGTTTTCTGAAAATTGAACCCATAGTCCATTAGTTGATACTGCATCCACAAGAGTTGAGCACAACAACTTCCTGCAGCAACATATTCTGCTTCTGCAGTAGAAGTTGCTACTGAGTTTTGTTTCTTGGATGACCAACCAACTAGTCTGCCACCGAGGAATTGACATCCTCCACTTGTACTCTTCATGTCCAACCTACAACCTGCAAAATCTGCATCTGTATACCCTTCAAGGTTAAAGTTTGAGTCTTTGGGATACCAAAGACCCATTTTAGGAGTACCTGAAAAATATCTAAAAATGCGCTTAACAGCTTTCATATGTGATTCTTTAGGATCAGCCTGATACCGAGCACACAAACAAGTTAAAAACATGATATCAGGCCTGCTAGCTGTTAAGTAGAGTAAAGAACCAATCATACCTCGGTATGTGGATTGACATACTGGTTTACCAGTTTCATCTTTACTTATTTTATCCTGAGTACCCATAGGAGTGTGCATGGAAGATAAATTTTCAAATTTATATTTCTTAAGCATGTCATGCACATACTTACTTTGATTTATGAAAGTGCCATCAGGCTTTTGTTCAACTTGTAAACCAAGAAAGTAAGTAAGTTCTCCCATCATACTCATCTGATACTGAGATGACATTATCTTAGCAAACCAGTCACGCATTGACTTGTCAGTGGAGCCGAAGATAATATCCTCTACATATACCTGAATGAGTAGAATGTCAGAACCTTTCCTTTTTGAAAATAATGTTTTGTCAATTTTACCTCTTATAAACTTATTTTCAATTAAGTACTCAGATAGGGTATCATACCAGGCTCTGGGAGCTTGTTTGAGCCCATATAGAGCTTTATCAAGCTTAAAAACATAATTAGGAAATTTAGGATCAACAAAACCTGGTGGTTGTTTAACATAAACTTCCTCCTGTAGTTTTCCATTAAGAAAAGCACTCTTGACATCCATTTGATAAACTTTGAAATTCTTGAAAGCTGCATATGCAAGATACAGCCTAATAGCTTCAATTCTTGCAACTGGTGCAAAAGTTTCATCATAGTCAATGCCTTCTTCTTACCTGTACCCCTGAGCAACCAGTCTTGCTTTATTTCTGATGACAACACCATCCTTGTCCATCTTGTTTCTGAACACCCACTTAGTACCAATAATAGTTTTGCCAGCAGGAGGTGGTACTAAGTTCCAAACTTTATTTCTTTCAAACTCTGTCAGCTCTTCTTGCATAGCTTCTACCCAGTCTTCATCTAATAAAGCTTCATCAGCTTTCTTTGGTTCCATGGTAGATAAGAAGCTTGAGAAGAAACAAAAGTTTGCAGTTGCTTGGGGTTCAAATTCTAACCTTCTTCTTGTTTGGAAACCTTGTTCAATTGGACCAATAATATTCGAATGAGGATGATCTCTGTGTTCCCTTAGATTATTTCCTAAGGGAGCATTTGAAACAAGGTCAACAATATCTTGTTGTGTTGATGTATTGTCTGCCTGATACTGAGTGGAATTCCGGTCAGTATCAGACAATACTGGTTGCTGTTCTTCTGAATTTTGCAAATTTGATGTGGATTCTTGAGCAGTACTGGAAGATTCACCTTCCTCATAGGTGGAGTTGTTCAGATAAAGAATTGGAAACTCAGTATTGGGGTTCTCAGTTATAGGAACCTCAAAATTTGATACATTGGAGTTAGACTGAGGTATTCCTTGATCAGTATCACTCATACCATGATCAACATAGTATGGGTGAGACTTGGGCTGTTCAGCAATTGAGTTTTCTGGATTGCATAGAATTTCTATGCCACTGATGTCTTCTGTTGCTGAGGTAGAATGCTCATTCTGATTTTCATCAAATGTAACATGAATAGATTCTACAATCATCTTAGTTGAGATAACATACACTCTGAAGGCTTTAGAGTGTGGAGAGTAGCCCGTGAACACACCTTCATTTGCTTTGGGAGCAAATTTGTTGAGATTTTGTTTAGTACTGAGTACAAAACATTTACTCCCAAAGATGTGGAAGTATTCCACATTAGGAACCTTGCCATTATATAACTCATAAGGAGTCTTTTGATGTCTTTGGACTATAGTAGCTCTGTTCTGAGTAAAATTTGCACAGTTGACAACTTCTGCCCAGAAGCTCAGTGCCAGTCCAGCATGGCATAACAAAGTTCTTGCAGCTTCAATCAAGGTTCTATTCTTTCATTCTACAACACCATTATGTTGTTGTGTGTAGGCTGCAGAGAAGTTTTGAACAATTCCTTTTTCTTCACAGAAATCAGCCAATACTGAGTTCTTAAACTCAGTACCATGGTCACTTCTTAATTGTTTGACCTTGTTGCCTTTTTGAAGTTCTTCTCTTTTAATGAAGGCAATGATTTCTGTTGTTGCATCGGCTTTAGTCTTGAGAAAACTGACCCAAGTGTATCTTGAGAATTCATCAACCAGGACTAAAGTATAGATCTTTTTGGCCAAAGATGGTGTGCTGATGGGGCCAAAAAGATCCATATGTATCATTGTAAGAGGTTCATTAATGGAATGATTAACCTTTGACTTGAATGAACTCTTCTTCTGCTTGCCCATTTCACATGCTGAGCATAACTTATCTTTTGAATAAGTAATAGTGGGCAGCCCTTTCACCAGTTTCTTAATACTGAGCTCATTTATATTTCTAAAATTTATGTGAGAGAGCTTCTTGTGCCATAACCAATGTAATTCTGGTTTGACTTTAGACAGCAGGCAAACTCGAATAGTGGGATCTATTTCAGACAAATTGACCACATAGACATCCTTTTCTCTTCTAGCAACGAGTACAGGTTGCCCTTTATCATTGTAGATGATTCCTGCAATCTTTCTGAAATGAGCTTCATTATCATCATCATACATCTGGCTGATACTGAGCAGATTGTGTTTAAGACCCTCTACATAGGCAACTCTTTTAAAAGTTATGTTACCTGCCTTGATTACTCCATACCCTCTTGTTTTCCCTATAGTATCATCTCCAAACTTGACAGAAGGACCCTTCTCTGGAGTATAGTTGAGGAGGTACTCCATACTGCCAGTCATGTGTCTTGAACAGCCACTATCTAAGTACCATTTTCTGTCACCCTGCACAAGACACAAATTAAGAGTTAGTTCTTTTTAGGAACCCATTTTTGAATGGGACCTTTGGTGGGAGAAACAGGGGTTGACTTGATCTCTTTTGTTGGAGAGGTCAGTATCACTTCAGATGAAACCTTTGAGGTTTTCTCTGGTGATACTGACTTGGTTTCTCTCCTTTTCTTTGGTACTGAGTACCTAGGACTTGAGAGATCAGTCCAGCATTCATCTCCTTTATGTCCAGTATGGTGACATCTATAACATCTTCTAGGTCTGTTTCGAAACATATTTTCAAAAGGAATTTTAGAAAATTGTTTGACTTTTGGTTGATCAGTATTAGTGAGTTTTGCAAACTTTTGACTTAAGACTTTTATCTGATCACCAATAGATTTTAAAATGTTATTTTTCTCATTTTTTATTGGAGTTTTAATGTTATGTTTGACTACTTTTGAAGGAGATGGTTCTGGTGTCTTAGTTTTATTAGGCAGAGAAGTCTTTTTATCATTTGACTTCTTGTTTTTGCCACTTGAAGATCCTGTTGAAGTTGTTTTCTTTTTATCATGTTTTAGAATGACAACTTGAACAGGTTCTTTAGATTCTTGAGTAGTTGACTTTGCTGTTCCTGTAGATTCAGTATTAGATAAAACATTTTGAGTAGTAGTGTTTTTCTTTCCTGTAGACTCAGGTTCTTTATATATCTCAAAAGTAGTTGTGTTAAATAAAACTTCAAATGGAGGAACAGCAGAAGTGTCATACTGCACAACTTCGAGGTCAGTATCAAAAATTTCTTTTTCAGGAAATTCAATACTGAACTCTTGTAGTTCAGTATAGCACTTAGAGCAGATGGAAGGACCAATTGGTTTTTCAAAAATAATTTTATCCTCATCATCTGACTCAGTTTGACATCCAACTTCACAAAAAGTTTTGGCTTTTACAAACTGAATAGGGTTCATATCAGAAAATTCTTCAAATAAATCAGTAAAATTATTTCTATTTTTTAATTGAGGATCAACACCAAGTGCAGCCCTTACATTTTCTGGAAATTGTTGATTTAGACATTTATTTAATTTAATAGATGCATTTCCCCAAGATTTACACTGGTTTATTTTTCTTTTTCTAATTTGTGTAAATGAGCTTTATCAGCTAATCTTTGGTTCATGTCTTGTAAGTTTAAAAAGGTTAGTTCTAAATCTTTAAATTTTGCTAATTTATCTAAATGTTCATTATTTACCCTTTCAAGTTCAAGAATTGTTAATTTTAAAGTTTTTTCTCTCTGTACTAAATTTTTAAGATCAACAATCATATACTCAAAAATCTTTTCTTTTTCATTCACTGAATAAGTTTGAAAGGAACTCACCCTGTACAACTGAGTGGAATCTCAATCAGTATGGACACTCATCCTCTCAGCTTCTTTGATATCTCTTTCAAAGGAGCTCTTCAAATCTTCTTCAGTAAAAGCCATGAAGGCTTTGTTCTCAATCTCTTCCTCATCATCACTTATCTCCTCATCCATCCAAGCCTCTGAGTAAAGTGCTTTATGAGGTGCTCCATTCCCTGGTGCATTCTTCCCCTTGCTTCAGTTCTTTAGCTTGACATACTTGTCTCTATACCTTTTAGCTCGGTATGCAATCTTGTCATTCTGATCAGTTTCAGTTGACTTGGTATGACAATTAGCAGCAATGTGCCCAGGCTTTCCACACCTATAGCAAAGACCTGATCTTGGGTCAGTATTGGAAGAGCTAAGTTTGAAAGGAACTCACCCTGTACAACTGAGTGGAATCTCAATCAGTATGGACACTCATCCTCTCAGCTTCTTTGATATCTCTTTCAAAGGAGCTCTTCAAATCTTCTTCAGTAAAAGCCATGAAGGCTTTGTTCTCAATCTCTTCCTCATCATCACTTATCTCCTCATCCATCCAAGCCTCTGAGTAAAGTGCTTTATGAGGTGCTCCATTCCCTGGTGCATTCTTCCCCTTGCTTCAGTTCTTCCAATACTGACCCAAGATCAGGTCTTTGCTATAGGTGTGGAAAGCCTGGGCACATTGCTGCTAATTGTCATACCAAGTCAACTGAAACTGAGCTTCATAGACATAAGATCCATTTGTGTTTCAAGCTCTTCTGCCTCAGCATCAGCAAGATCAACTTCTGGTTCTTCAGGCACAGTTACAGTATATGCCTGTTGCACAACTAGAGCCATGCCAGTGGAAGACTTGTCAGTTTTCTTCCAGTTGATCAGTCTTGCAGCATTATTCTCCTCATGATTCAACATTAAACCATACAGAGTTTGAAGAGTGTATGACTCAATGTTGTTGGCAGCATTGACAGAATTTGTCATGTCAAGAAACTGTTGAGGAAGACTATCCAAGAACTGTTGAACAAGCTCTCCTTCCTCCTTCACAATGCCTACATTGATTAAATCATGGACAACAGTATTGAACCTGTTATAGAGAGTAGTGATGTCTTCATTTGGACTAGAGAAGAAGTTTTCATACTTCCTTCTCATGTTGCTTTTCCTCTGCAACTTCACCTTTGGTGTGCCTTCATAAGTGATTGATAGACTGTCCCACATAGCCTTCGCTGTTGGCAATTTCATAATTACATTAAGTATTTCTTTGGTAACAACATTACCAATCACCCCCTTTGCTCTGGAGTATAGACTGAATAACTGACGATCAGTATCAGTCCAGGTGTGTTTCAGTTTAGGAACTGTTCTTGTACTCTCAGGAGCATCATCAGTAGCAGCAACGGGTTCCACTGTTTGTGGAATGATAGGACCATCATTAAGCACAGTGAGCATCTCATGATGAATAGATTCAAGATACCACTAAGCTTTAAGCTTCCATTGATGAAAATCTTTTCCATCAAAGATGGGCACTCCCTTACCAGACATAACAGGTGCAATGATTGTTGACATTTTGGATTTTTGAGTGTTTGAGGGATAAGTATATGGAATGGCTGCCAGGGTAATAGATCGACTAAATATTAACTAATTTAGCCTGCTCTGATACCAGTTGTTAGGTCACAACAACCCTGGTTTGTAATGTTAATTGATAGGTTATTATACTTAATGAAATATTAAAGTGATAACACAAGAATATAGTCAATGTAGAAATCCACTAAGTGTGGCTTGTTGCGGAATAACAAGACCACTGATCTATTACAGAATGTATGGAAGTGAATACGTGAATTGGTTAATACTCCTTTGCAAGATGATCTCTATTTATATTGGTATAGAGATCTTACATAATGGGCAAAGGAGTAACCGAATGACTAAGCTAAGGAAATGACTAAGATCAAGGGATTTGATCTTAGTCCGTTACTATACTGACTGTAACTCAGTCCTTCTACTCAGTATTGGTTTTCCAATACTGAGTGCTGATACTGAGTGGCCAATACTGGCCAAACTCAGTATCACTCCTAACTTAGTGAATTTAATCTACTATTTAATCTAAGCTAGTCTAGGTTGTTTTGTTATCCTAAGATTCATAAAGGGGTAAGGCTTTTTGCCTTAACAAAACTATGTGTTTAAATTGGATAAAGCGCTGTTTGGATTGAAACAAGCTCCTCGTGCATGGTATGAGACACTCTCCACGTTCCTCATAGCAAATGATTTTACTAGGGGAAAGATTGATAAAACCTTATTCATTCGCAAAATTAAAGGTGATATCATTCTTGTTCAAATTTATGTGGATGACATAATTTTTGGTGCAACTGACGAAAAACTTTTTAGACGGTTTTCAAAACTTATGTCTACAAAGTATGAGATGAGTATGATGGGTGAATTAACATATATTCTTGGCTTACAAGTTAAACTATCTAAAAATGGTATTTTTATAAATCAAGAAAAATATATCAAAGATCTTTTAAAGAAATTTGATATGAATTCATCTTCATCTATGAAAACTCCAATGGCTCCTCGAAACAATGTAGATGCTGACACAACTGGGAAATCAGATGATGTCACATTCTATAGAGGAATCAATGGATCTTTGCTCTATCTCACCGCCAGCAGACCAGACATTATGTAAGATACTTGCATGTGTGCTAGGTATCAAGCTGATCCTAGAGAATCTCATTTAATATCTGCTAAGCGAATTTTGAGGTACCTCAAAGGTATTCCAAGCCTAGGTCTTTGGTATGCCAAAGACTCTGGGTTTGATCTAATTGGCTATTCAGATTCAGACTTTGCAGGTTGCAAGATGGATAGAAAGAGCACCACCGGAGGATGTCAGCTGCTTGTCAGAAATATAGTCAGCTGGACAAGCAAGAAACAAAATACTATTTCTACCTCCACAACCGAAGCAGAATACGTTGCTGCTGGAAGCTGTTGTGCTCAAGTCCTTTGGATGAAGAATCAGCTAGTTGATTTTGATATGAACTTTTGCAAAGTTCCTATCTACTGCGATAACACAAGTGCTATTGCAATCAGCAACAATCCAGTTCTTCATTCTAGAACCAAACATATCGATATAAGGTATCATTTCATTAGAGATCACATCGAACAAGGTGACGTTGAACTTCATTTTATCTCTACAGACCTTCAGCTGGCTGATTTATTCACTAAACCTTTAGATGAAAAACGCTTCAATTTTTTAATCAGCGAGCTGGTTATGTTAAATGCCTGAATCAACTGCTGAAGTACTATCAGCAGCTGATAAGTTCACCTTGTCACTTAGTACATTCAGCTGACTAACAATGTTTTGAATTCATCAGTCAGCCGAATAAAACTTCTCAAAATGATAACTTATCAAGTTTTTATTAGTTAAAACGTATGGTTCTCCCACAAAAAGGCATATTTTATCCCTATCCATACGATCTCTGTGGCAAATATTTCCACTCGAGTGAAAATATTTGGCATTTATGAGGGACAAGACACCCTGACACACCAAACGGCTCCACTACCCCTCTCTGTCACATCCAACGAGTTTTTCGCGCGATAACCAACATTTCTTTAGTTGGTTTGTAACTATCCATTAATGGTCCGGTTTAATTTCAAATGTTTACCCAAACCGTCCCAAAAACCCCTATAAATACACATACTCACCGTCACTTCATCCTCACCACTCCCAAACTTCTCTCTCAAAAACCCTCTGTCTTCAAGCTTTTATCTTTCTTCCCTCTCCGAAAATGTCGAAGAAATCCACAAAAGCTGCTCTATCTAGGGCTGCCATCGAGTTCAATCAGAACTCGAATCTGGTAGGCAACACCTCTCCACCGGAAAAACTCGTCGAGGTTTATTGACCGGTTGGAAAATTCTTGCGCCATTGTCCGATCAAAGGTGCATTCTTTCGATTCACCAAGAGTTTTTACTAACACTTGCGTGATTTCTGGATGTCTGCCTCCATTTCTGGAGACGACATTGTTGCGCGGGTTGGAGGTCATCAAATCACCATTACTGTTGATGATTTCTGAACTGCTTGCGGGTTCGATTATCTGCTACCTGACGAAGACTATCAGCGGACGAAATCTGCTGATGAAGCTAAAGAGAATCTAATCCGTATCACTGGATACAGATTAGAAAATGAAGACGACAAGGTGCAGATCTTCAAGAAGTCTCAGCTGATGAGAACCTGGGCCTATTTCTTCACGCACATCATTCAGTGCATAGGCGGCAACTCCGGGTCTCTCAACCAGTGCAACTCCAGCTTGCATGTCTTTGCTGAAGCCCTAATCACCGGTCATCGGATTGATTACGGGAGACTGGTTTACGAGGAGCTCAAGGCCAAGCTGAAGGCAAAGGGAAATCACATCCCCTATCTTCGCTTCTTCACATTGTGCATTGCTCATGTGATGGTTGAGAAGCTGGAGATCGATTATGTCGACCTTCCAGGGGAATGGATTGAGGTACGTACCTTATCCAACACCATCTTCAATTCCAAGAAGGAAGCTGGTAAGGATTTTCCCCTCTCCTCGTACATGCTGAAGATCATTGATGATCGGACTAGATCCAAAAATGATCAAACAAAGGGCACCACATCAGAGGAATCTGCCCTACAAGAAGGTATGTCCTTTTCTCATCTGGAGTGTTTTCCATCAACTGGACGTCCACAAACTGTTGATGGAAATACCACCACTTCCACTGGATCTCCATGCCCATTGATGTGGAAAATGTGGAAACGGGTGATATTCCACTGGTGGTGAAGAAACGAGTTAAGCGATCTGCTCATCGCTCTCCTTCTTCCTCTTCATTATTTTTACCATCTTCTCCCACTTCACGTTCTCCTTCTTCTCCTCAGCTGAGGGTAAGAGGGACTGCTACCCGTGGAGAAAGTGTGGTGGCTGATGATGCTGAACTGGCGACAACAGCATCATCAGGATTCAGTCGGGATCCTCTGGGTACTCACTTGAGTCCCAGATTGGAGGGATTACGATCAGAAGCTATGCCAGCTGCTGAGAATAATCCTTCTTATTTTCACTCTTACAGTGTTTATCAAGGAACTCCACCAACAATCGGAGTTCCTAGTCAAACACTCCCGGCTGATTCTCTTTTTCTCTCTTTTTCTCTTCAACCTCCATCTGCTAATTTCTTAACAAGTCAGCAGACTTCAATACGGCAATTTCGTTCTTCAGGAGTTAGTGCCGGCTCAAACCTTCTGCGTAGCTCCTCGACTGATTCATTATCAGCCATTGTAACAAGGGGACAAACTCCACAAGCAACCTCAGTCTCTCGACAGACTGCTGGTGAAGTTTTCGGCTCAACCCAAGCCACCCGTGAGTCAGCTGCACACACACCACCACCAACTTCTTCATCACTTTCTGAGTCATTAGCTGATGATAGATTGATTGGAAACCAAGTCAATCTTGAAGCTGTTCCTTCTGTTTCACACAACGTGACCAGCTTAAACCAGCAGGTGATCGAGGAAACCACCACCGCCAATGAAGAGACAAATTTAGACCAAGTTGTTACTGAGGCAACCACCCAAGCTGCCAGTGATCGCGAACGTATTTGCCAACTGAGCTGTGAGGCAGCTGATATACCATCCAGAGGAACTCTTCCTCCAGTCTCTATACCAGTTTCGCCGGCTGGTGAGACCGAAGCTCAAGATGATCAAACAACATTTCATATGATGTTTGATTCGGCTGATGAACCTCTTCAGCCCTACTAATCGTCAGCTGACGAAGAAGTAGATGCACCTTGGCTTCAAATTGATTCGACAGCTGATGTCGGCCCTTCTGTTAGAATCCCAGAAGTCTCAGCTAGACCCAACTCACCCCCATAGTTTCTGAGCATCCCATAGGAGCAATTCCTCCTAACTCAGGAGCACCCACTCCCACAGCTGAGGTTACCCCTCCAGCTGGAGACATACCGGACCCACTCTCCCAAAGCGTCCAAGTGTCCCATGCTGAATCCAGCAAAGCTGGAGGAAACATTCCCATCAGAGCCGCTGCTACTCTGATGTCTAGAATTGTAACATCCCAGATTTGACCTGGGATGGCCAAGCTGAGTCAGCAGATGGACACCCTTCGCATGGATGTTCCAAAGAAGTTTGCTAAAACTGCTGAGAATCTCTCTTCCAGCATAACTTCTCTGCACACTGAGGTTTACACTCAGACTCCTCAGCTGGTTCTTCTTTCTGAGCAAATTCGCCTCAACACCAGCGAGTTCAACACTCTCAAAACGTACATTCATCGAGAGTTGAACTCCATTCGCGAATCTGACAGAGTCGAGAAAGACAAGCTTCTCTCCGAAGCTCGGGAAACAGAAGCGAAAGTTGAAAGACAGCTAAATACCTTGTCCTCCAAGGTATCTCCTCTCCAACCAGCTGTCGATCGTCTGGCTCTTGCACAGTCAAAGCAAGAGTCTCTGCTGACCAACACTCATAGCCACCTCTCTCAGGCTATTGAGGAGTCTGCTTCTACTGTGTCCACAAGAATGGACAAATTGGAGACTGAAGTCAGCTCGCTGACTTCCCAAGTCGCTGGTCTCCAAGGCACCTTCAACCTCATTCTTCAAAAGCTCAATGAGGGTGTCGCTGTTGTCCGTCCTGCTTCAGCACCAGAGAGTACCTTAATTCTTCAGGCACTCTCTGAGGGGGAGAAAGATCAAGCTACTTCAGCAGGTGAACAACAAGGTGAACAAATTGCTTCACAATCTATAATCACCTCTGCTGTTAGAGCCAATGTAGAAGACATCCAAGCAGGTGAGACCACAAGATCTCCACCTAACACCTCTGTTGGGATGCCAGAAGAAGAAGACGTTTCAGTAGACGAGACACAAATTCCAACATCACTCGTCACTACTGAAACACCTGAGGTAACTAGTTCAGCAGGTGAGACAACCATTCAATCAACACTCACCGCTGCTGAAGGCCTCAGAACAAGAGAACCCTCAACTGGAGTTAAAATCGTTGATTCCTTTGGACCAGTTGAGGGCCCACAAGTCCAAGCCCCGCAAATCCAAATCTCTCAGCCATTATATAGGTGAATCCTCAACCTGTTGAGGGGGAGCCTACTTCTGCCGCGGTTAAAGCTTTCCTTTTAAAAGAAGCTGGAACCACTGCTGATCTTGATGCAGTATTGCCCTTCAAAGAAAAACTCAAGAAGAGCTGTATCAAAAAGCTGAGGCACAAAGAGCTGAGAACATTAGGATGTTCAACAGGGTTCTTTATCAACGTAGGCAGGAGGCAAAAATCACCAGCGTAAGGACCCCCAAGTCTTCATCCAGCTCTCCACAAGAAGTAGTAATAACTAGAGTTGGATGACTTGTTGCTACTGAAAAGGTCTCTCTAATCAAAATCAGCACTCAACTCAACTATGCTGAGTGGAATGAGTTGCTAGCAGCTGCCAGATCTGCAAAACCGTCAGATACTATAACAGATGTGGAAAGTGAGATAAGAATCGCAATCTTCACCTTCCAGACTCTATGCGACAATATCAGGAGACACTCTCCTGAGTTGGCAAATCGCATACCTCCTGAATTGCGTGATTCTCACGAAGCTGATATCAGAGAACCTGCTGGTGAAGGCTCCTCAGCAAGAGGGGAGAAACGTAAGTCCGTTCTTCCTGACCCCTTTGCTGACTCCAGAACACTTGATATTGGGTCATCAATCATATTTGCAAAACGACCAAGACTCAATATCACAAAAGTTGTCCCCATGGGAGTAAACTTTGTCCCTGGGCTGATCGTGAAAGAACCAATCTACGGCTTTTGCTATCTGGAGAAGAAGGTGCCTTGCTTTCAACGGGCTGATGAGCTGTATATGTGTGATATTGATCAACTTTTGATCTATCACAAGTCGCTAAGTTCCTCCACTGAAGAAGGAAGAAAAATGAAGAAATTAATCGACTCAGCCATCAGCTCACTGTATCACAATGTCACTGGGGAAGCAATGCCCAAGACATTGTAATTTTATCTTTTTTATTTTCCTTATACTTTTCAGCTTCATTTAATAGAAAATCAAATTTTGTAATATACTTGTAAACACATTGTAAAAAGATACAAAAGAACCCAAAGGGTCAAAACACATAAACATTCAGCTGCTCCAAACAGCTGAATCATTACAGGTTCATACTTATACAGCTATTTGATTGCATCAAATAGGGGAGATTGTTAGTCCCTAGACTAAGTGAATAAGATTTGATGATCGATAGCTAAGAAGAATAAATATCAGCTGAAGTATGTATCTAAGCTGAAGTACAAGTATATGCAATAAACCTTCAGCTGAGTACGTACTTAGCTCTAGGAAAACAAGTCGAATCAGCAGCTATAGAAGAGTGTTCTTTCGAAGTCTATGGACAAAGGACAAAGACAAGAAGAAGACCATCCAGCTGATTGTGGAATCAGCTGATGGTACCTGCTGCAGATAAAGACTTGGTGGAAATGTTCTTGACACTTTGAACATTTCCCTTTCCCGCTCAAAGAAGAAGAAAAAGATGAAGATCTTCTATTTTAGAATAGAAGATAATATGTCAGTACATCATCGTTTGTCCCACCAAGCATGTAAACGGAAAGTCAACTACTTTTGTACTACACCTTTTCACTGTGCGTCAGAAAAGGTAGTAAAAGGAGTTGACACAAAGTACACTTGGGACTACAACATATGCAAGAGCATTAAATGTTTCCATGGACAAGTCCACATCGACGAATGATATGTTTACACGTCGATTACCTTGTGGACAAAAGAACACGGATCTTGGGCTATATATAGAGACGTAAATGCTTGCATTTAAATACACCTTTTAGAATTCATAGCACAAGAACATTCTTTGAGAGTTGTTATTTTCTGGTATTAACTTCTCCATAGTTATTACTTAGGCATTCAATATCAGCTGTCCGTATCAGCTGATATAAAACTCTCTTTGCATAGTCTTCTAGTTTGAGCAAACAAAAGTGTCATTTCAAGTAGAATGTTTTAGTTAGTGTGTACTATCTATTTACGCAAACTTTGTATTGTATTAAGTTGTTTTACTAAACTCTTAATCATTGAAATCTTGTGTGTTCTTATCTTATCTTCGTTACACGGTCATAACGCAACACGTTTGTGTTGTTGGGATCCAACAGACTTCTCATCCCCAAATGCAAGCATACCACAACTGAACCCCACCCACACCGTACCAATTGCTAATGCTTAACACCAAGAGTTCTTTTACCAACCCCTCACGGTCGAGAAGAAACCGTGCTCATACAAGAATTTTCTTGATTGTAAACCCATCGAGTACCGCGGGAGTACTGACCCGGTGGAGACGTTAACTTGGTTTAGGGAAACTGAGAAAGCCCTTAGTGCTTGCAGTTGTGAGGACAACTTGAAAGTCCAGTATGTGTCCCGAATGTTGGGGGGACCGGCGATGGATTGGTGGGATGGGTTGACCACAAATTTTAGTAATGATATGTTGGATGCGATCACGTGGAAGGAATTTAGGGGTCAATTGGAGGCTAGGTATTGTAGCCCGTATGAGTTGGATAAAATCCGGAATTAGTTCATGATGCTGAGGATGAATGATAGGATGACGGTATATGAGCTTATTCTTTATTTCAATGGTAAGCTCCGGTTTGTGACACAATGGGTACCCGATGAGCCCTCAAAAATCAAGCGTTTTATCGGGGCATTGTTGCCCGAGTACCGGAACGTGGCTAGACTTGCGGGAACTCTATTGAAAGCCTTTGATATTGCCAAAGCGGCCGAGGGTGATGTCTTGGCCCAAAAGGCCATGAGTCGGGAGAAGACCTCGTTCAACAAGGAGAAATATGAACAATCGGGCTCTCAAAATCACAAGAAGTCTCAAGGAAATCAAGGGTCGAGCAATGACCGCCGAAAGCAAATACTTCAAGGTTCCAATCAAAAGAACCCGTGGTGCCTACCGTGTAAGTCCTCTCATGCCGGTCTGTGTACGACACAAACTAAAAGGTGTATTAAGTGTGGGAAACATGGGCACGAGTCTTCGGAGTGTAAGTTGAAGAATAACGTTTGCTGGAATTGTCAGAAAGAGGTTCATAGGGTCGTGAACTGTCCAACGAGGAAAGGTTCAAGTTCGGGCGGGGGATCGGCGTCGTCGGGGGGTCATAAGAGGAAAGGTCATCCTCCACCTACGGGTCGAGCATTCAAAATGACGGTGGAGGATGCTACCACTACTGATGATGTCATCACGAGTATGTTTCTAATAAACTCCATACCCGCTCGTGTATTATTTGATTCGGGTGCAAATTGTTCGTTTTCTTCAAAGAGTTTTTGTGACAAATTGAAATTGCCTACTTCTTTGATCGCGACGCCTCTAGAGGTAGAGGTGACCGATGGTGAAATGGTTCCGGTCACGACATCCGTGTCCGGGGCTAGTATTGACATTGATGGTGTGAAATTTGAAATTCTTTTACTTGTTATGTCAATATCCGGCTTTGATTTGGTTTTAGGTATGGATTGGTTAAGTGTTAATAAGGCAAACATAAATTGTCACCAAAAGTTAATTACTTTTTCCTTTCCCGACGAGTCACATGTCGTGGCCCGGGGAGACTGTGCAACCCCTACCATATCAATTATCTCCATGATGAAAGCCCGTAAGTTCTTGACCAAGGGTTGTGAATCGTTTTTGGCATAGGCGATCGATGTGAAAAAGGAAATGAAAGTGGTTGAAGATCTCCGGGTGGTTTCGGAATACCCGGAGGTTTTCCCCGAAGATTTGCCAGGGTTACCTCCCGTTCGGGAGGTAGAATTCAAAATCGATTTGGTGCCGGGAGCCAATCCCGTGGCTAGAGCACCGTATCGGTTTGCACCATCCGAGATCCGGGAAATGATGACACAAATCCAAGAATTATTAGATAAGGGTTTTATATGGTCGAGTTCCTCGTCTTGGGGAGCACCGGTTTTGTTTGTGAAAATGAAAGATGGTGCGCATCGTATGTATATCGATTACCGGGAATTAAATAAGAGAACGGTAAGGAATCGGTATCCTTTGCCTTGAATTGACGATTTATTTGATCAACTCCAAGGGTCTTCCTCTCAAAGATCGATTTGAGATCGGGTTATCACCAAGTTCGGGTTCACAAAAACGATGTTCACAAGACGGCTTTTAGAACTCGCTACGGTCATTACGAGTTCTTGGTTATGCCGTTTGGGTTTAGGAATACTCCCGCGATATTTATGGATTTCATAAAACCGGGTTTGTCGGCCTTATCTCGGCAAATTCGTCATTGTGTTTATTGACGATATTTTAATTTATTCCAAGACCGAAGAAGAGCACGAGAGACACTTGAGGCAAGTGTTAGAGACGTTGAAGCGGGAACATTTGTATGCAAAGTTCTCGAAGTGCGTGTTTTGGCTTCGGGAAGCTCACTTTTTAGGTCATGTGATTCTCTCGAATGGGGTAAAGGTGGACCCGGGAAATATAGAGGCGGTTATGAATTGGATTGCTCCTAAGAATCCAACCGAAATAAAGAACTTTTTGGGTTTGGAGGATTATTACCGTCGGTTTATCAAAGATTTCTCGAAGATAGCGGGACCAATGATGAAATTCACCCGTAAGGATGTACCGTTTCGGTGGCGTGATGAACACGAGAAGTCCTTTCAAAATCTAAAGCAACTATTATGTCAAGCTCCGATCCTTGCTTTACCCGAAGGCCCGGAAGATTTTATTGTTTATTGTGATGCTTCACTTGCGGGTTTGGGTTGCGTGTTGATGCAACGAGATCGGGTTATTGCTTATGCCTCTAGGCAATTGAAAAATCACAAGAAGAATTATCCGACTCCCGATATGGAGTTGGCGGCGGTGCTTTTTGCACTAAAGTTGTGGAGGCATTATTTGTACGGTACTAGGTGCGTGATTTGTACGGATCATAAAAGTTTAAAATATGTATTCACGCAAAAGGAATTGAATATGCGGCAACAAAGATGGTTAGAATTGATTAAAGACTATGATTGTGAAATACGATACCATCCCGGGAAGGCGAATGTGGTGGCTGATGCCTTGAGTAGGAAAGGAGATTCGTGACGGGTACAGTTTATGCGGATGGAAATTGTGTCGGATTTGGTGTCCCGGTTGAAGATCTCTCAATTAGAAGCTTTGAATGTCGAGAATTTGAAGACCGGTTTTGATAAAAAGAAAGGATGATTTAGAAGAAGACTCACGTGGTTTGAAGACGTATCAATCTCGGGTTTGGGTACCGTTACTCAGGGGTTTGCGAGAATTAACTTTAGCCAAGGCCCACAATTCCCGGTTATCGGTTCACCCGGGTAGCACGAAGATGTAAAACGATCTAAAAGCACTATATTGGTGGCCGACGATGAAAACCGGCATTTCCCGTTATGTGGGTAAATGTCATATTTGTGCTCAAGTGAAGGCCGAACACCAAAAACCGTATGGAACTTTAACTCAATCACCGATTCCCGAGTGGAAGTGGGATCGGATTACCATGGATTTCGTGACGAAATTGCCGCGTACACAAAAGGGTCACGACATGATTTGGGTTATAGTTGATCGTTTGACGAAGAGTGCTCATTTTTTGGCTACTAGTGAGACCGCCTCACTTAGTAGGTTGGCGAAATTGTATATTGATGAAGTGTTAACCCAACACGGTACTCCGAATTCCGTCGTGTCCGATAGAGATCCTCGTTTTGCTTCAAACTTTTGGCATAGCTTACAATGGGAACTGGGGACGCGGGTGAACTTGAGTACCGCGTATCATCCTTAAACCAATGGGCAATCGGAGGGAACAATACAAACACTTGAAGACATTTTGCGGGCGTGTGTCCTAGAGTATGGTGGGTCATGGGATTCTCATTTTCCATTGATCGAATTCGCTTATAATAACTCGTATCACTCAAGTATTAAGATGCCACCGTACGAGATGTTGTATGGCCGTCGGTGTCAAAACCCGACGTGTTAGTTGGAAGCGGGTGAGAAACAATACGTGGGACCCAATATTGTGCAATTGACCGCAGATAAAGTCGCCATTTCACGAAAAAAGTTGAAGGCTGCCCGTGATCGACAAAAGATGTATGCGGATCTGAAACGTAGACCCGCTATGTTCTCGGAAAATGAGATGGTTTATTTGAAGGTATCACCTTGGAAGGGTGTTATTCATTTTGGTAAACGAGGAAAGTTGGCCCCGAGGTTTATGGGGCCGTTTCGAATTAGCAAGGTAGTGAATTCTCAATCGGTAACACTCGAGTTACCCACGGAGTTGTCGGCAATTCACAACACTTTCAACATTGCTACTTAAGAAAGTGTAACATCGAAGATCCGAGTCAAATTCTCCCGGTACAAGACTTGCGGGTAGATACGAGAAAAAGGTTGGTCGAGGAACCTATGGAGTTGTTGGATCGAAAAGTGACAAAGTTGAGGAAAAAGCAAATTCCTATGGTTTTGGTAAAGTGGAAGCACAGTTTGGGTGCGGATATGACTTGGGAGACCGAGGCCGATATGCGGGAGCGTTATCCCTCCTTATTTGAGCGAGATGGGATTCCGGGGACGGAATCTTCCTAAGTGGGGGAGAGTTGTAACATCCCAAAACCCGGCCTAATAGTTTATTGACCTTAACGTATTTAATTAAAAGATTATCTGATTAAATGCTATGTGAAATTTATTAGCTTTCTGTCTTTTGCGGTATTTTAACCCAACCGAGGGGTTAAAATACCCGACTTGTGATGTATTTTATATGAAAATGGGATTTTTATATCTTTGGATTCTTTGTTAAATTTCGTTTCCGGAAATGTCTTCATTTTTAAAATTGGAGACCGTTTGCTATTTTAAATAAATTAACTACCAAATGGACTTTTTAGACATATACTGAAAAACTGAATTTTGAATTGTGGGTGGGCCCCACCCACCCTCTTTGGACAGTTTTGGGATAAGGGAGGGTAAACCCTTATCCCTTTCTTCACTATTCCATTGCTAAGAACTCCCAAGTTTTCTCTCTAGCTTTCTTGCTTATCTTGAGCTTTTAGTTGGTGATTCTTTGTGCAAACTTGTTGTTCTTGTCTAAATTTCGTGTAGAAGCAAGCTTAGTGGTAAGTTCTTGTTTTCCTTGGCATTGTTCTTGTAGCTCTTGTTTTCTTGGTTGAACTAGGGTTTCTAAATCATAGAGTTTTATTGGTGAATCTTCCTATGGATGTTGTTTTATGTGTGTATACAAGCTTTGACATGTAATGTATGGTTGATTGTTGGAAGGAACCTTGGTTTCGTGAAAATCACCTCCAACCTCCATTAATAGTGGTTGTAGAAGGTGTGTTTTGACAAACCTTGGATTTCTTGATATTTGGATGGTTGGAATTGTTTGTTAGGATAAGAAAACATGTTTGTTAAGTTATGGATGTTAGAAACCTAGTGTAAGGGATTTGTGATTTAAACTAACTAGTGTTTGGTTGTTTGGGTCAAAATGACGAGCTTGTGATTTTTAGAGGTAAAATGCTTGGATTGTTGGTAGTTATGAACTTGAGGAATTGTTAAATGATTATGACACGTTGGTATAGGGAATATGTGCTAGTTGATAGAGACTTGGAAGTGTTATAGTCATGTTCGGGGTTTTTTGGCCTGTTTAGGTCAACTAGTCATAAAATGGACTAAATGGATATAAATGACTACTTGGTGAGTTGTGTTTGTTAGACTAGTTGGTAACGTCATAAAATGTGTATTTTATGAGCCTTGAGTTGTGATTTGTTAAGTTGACGATTTTGACATTTTGGTGGATTGATCACTAACTCGGTATAATTGTTACAGGAACCGGGAAGGAGACTCAGTGATACTAGCTCACTGAGTTAAGGAAACCGAGGATTGAAAGGTGAGTGGATTTAACTTACATCTCGGGTTACGGGTTCTTCCATTTGGAATATGCATACTTGTGAAAATGCAGGAATCGCCAGAACTGGGGAATTCACGGCGCGAACTATAGTTCGCGGTCGCGAACCATCGACAGAGATTTTAGGGGTGTTTCGCGAACTACTTCGTGAAAGGGTTCCTGGACGCGAACCCGAGTTCACGTCGCGAACTCTGAGTTCGCGATTAGGAACTTTTCTGCGACAGGTTTTGATGCGATTCTTCGTAGCTAGCCTACTTGACATGTATGCCTAGTGTTAGAGGAATACCATACATGACTATGTGCACATTCGAGACGAGGTCAGTGTGGGATGGATAACGGCTGAGCATAGTGTATCGACTAACATGGAATTTGAACCTTACCTGTATATGTTGCATGGATAAGGGGGTTTACCGGGGTGTTGGATACAGCGCTATCGGTTACCATGGTTTTGGCCGACCATGGTTTAGGGCTTTGCAAGGCCACCGATCCTCTCAATAGTGGTTACCCCAATCGGAGACGTTGTTTGCTTATGTGCTTAGAGCTTAGCATAGTTGTAGTTATTTCATTCACTTAGCTTTTGTGCTAATCCATTTCAAGTTGGAAGGCTTGAAACAGGTCGGGCTTGGACGGAGCGTTTGACCATGCGTTTAAAAGTATTTTGTTTAAAGAGCCTAGTTTTTGTAATACCGTCTTTTAACTAACACCTTGGTTTGTAATATTTTGTGGGACCACGGTTCATAAGCCTAACGTAATTAGGGTACTAAACTAAATGCTTCCGTAACATAGTAAGTAATATTAAATGGTTATTTTTTTCAAAAATGCGGTGTTACAGCAGTAATTTTGGTCACTTTGCTAGAGAATGTCCTAGCAAAGATCAAAGATCAAATTACAACAAAAACAGTTCATCAAATTCAACTGCTCTTGTATCTCACGAAGGACAAGGTTATGACTGGAGCTTTCAAGCAGAAGAACATGCTCAAAATCAAGCACTCATGGCCTTCTCTGATCTTAACAATGAGGTACATTCTAAATCTTGCACTCTTGAATAAGCATACAAAGATATTGAAAAAATATACAAAGAAATTTTAGATGATTTAATATTAAACAGAAATAGAAGAATTGAATTTAATGGATGCATAGCTGATTAAAAAATCAAATAAAAGTTTACAAAATAACTGATCAAAAATGAAAAGAAGAACTATTACAAGCAACCTATGATAAAGAACATGTTGAATTAAAAGCAAAGAAGTTGTAGCAAAGTTAGAGGAATGTCAATTAGAATTAGAACAAAATAAACTAACAATCAAGAAATTTAAAAGAAGTTCTAAAATAATTGATGAATTAACAAGTAATCAAACCACTGAAAAGGTTGTTCATGGAGTTGGATACCATGCAGTTCCTCCTCCAACAAATTTTATTCCTCCACTTAAATCTAGTTCAGAAAGAATATTAGATGAATTAAAATTAGAAAACCAACCTAAAATAAGTGAGGAATCATCTGATGAAGAAAACACCATTATTTCAACAGATAGAAGTTTTCACACCACACAAAGTCAAGAATCTCCTAAATATAATGCTGAAAATATACCAACTATATTAAGAAGGGGAAATCAAAGAAACTTGAATCAATTAAAAGAACAAAGAAAACCTGGGAGTGCAAAATCAACCAAACTAACATGTTTAATTTGCAACAAAGTTAATCACATAGCAAAGGATTGTTACTTCAATCCAATCAACTGCAAAAAAATTAAGGAATTTAAAGAAAATAAATTAAAATGAAAAGACCTTAAATTAAAAGAATCAAAATTAAATCAAACTGATAAAAATCCATATGTTGATATCCCTAAATTTGGAAGAACTGCTCAAAGGTTTGTGAAAAATATCAGACATGGTAACCCAAAAAGAAGCAATAATTTTGAAAATAACCGAAATCAAAATCAATTCTCAAAATATTCAAGGTTTTCAAACATCAGTAGAAACAATCAAAGATTTTCTACTAATCACAAACAAAGGTACAATGCAGTGAAATACAACTACTACTAATCATCCAAAGAAGACTTATAACCCACATACTACTGGTCCCTCAGTAGTAAAACATTCAAATCCCAAACCTTGGGTATATAAACCTAAATTAGTAGTAACACCAAGCATCAGTAGTAACCAGAACTCCAACATCAAACCTTCATCAAAAGTCAAACCTATTAGAAAATTCTATTCTTCAAAGGATGAACCCAAGACAAAACAAGCTTGGGTTCCCAAAATGAACTAACTTTCTTTATGTTTGTGCAGAGTATCCAAGTATCTAAAGAAGGAAACACATGGCATATTGATAGTGGATGCTCTAGGCACATGACTGGAAATCTTCAAATTCTCAGAGATTTCAGGTCTTTTGAAGGAGGATATGTTGCTTTTGGTGAAAATCCAAAAGGAGGAAGGATCACAGATAAAGGTACAGTATCAAATGGTAAGATTACATTTGATGATGTATTTTATGTTGCTGAGCTTAAATATAATCTGGTTAGTGTGTCACAAGTATGTGATAAAAAAGAATAAAATTCTTTTTACGGATATTGAGTGCATCATTCTTTCTCCTGATTTTATTTTAGATGAAAAATATGTTGTTTTAAGAACACCAAGGAAAAAAGAATGTGTATTGCCTGGATATAGGGGAGAACTCATTTCTCCAAATGAGATCAACTGTTTTATATCCAAGGCAAACATCAATGAATCAGAACTTTGGCATAGAAGGATGTGTCACACAAACTTTAAAAACATGAACAATTTAGTCAAAAAGAATTTAATAATTGGTTTACCACAAAAAGAATCTATGTGTGATCATCATTGTGTTGCATGCCTGAAAGGTAAACAACACAAGACTTCTCATAAGTCCAAAGCAATTAATTCTATTTTTAATCCTTTGCAACTCTTACATATGGACTTATTCGGTCCTACAAATGTAATGAGTATTGGAAAGAAATAATTCTGTTTAGTTATTACTGATGATTTTTCCAGATTTACTTGGGTATTTTTTCTCAGGACCAAAAATGCAACAAGTGAAATCATGAAGAACCTAATAATCAAACTAGAAAACTCAAGAGATCTCAAAGTGAAAGCCATCAGATGTGATAATGGCACAAAATTTAATATCCAATGTGATGTTAAAGGTATTGACACACAATACAGCTCTCCTAGAACTCCACAACAAAATGGTGTAGCTGAAAGAAGAAATAGAACAATAATTGAAGCACCCCGATCCATGCTTGCAGATTCAAAGTTACCAATAACTTTTTGGGCTGAAGCTGTTAATACTGCTTGTTATGTGCAAAACAGAGTATTAATAGTCAAGCCACATTTTAAAACACCATGTGAACTTTTTAATAAAAGAAAACCTTCAATAAGCTTTCTAAAATGATTTGGTTGTCCTTGTACTATTTTAATTACGAGAGAACAAATTGGTAAGTTTGACTGCAAATGAGATGATGGAATCTTTGTGGGATATTCTACTCAAAGCAAAGCATATAGAGTATTCAACAGAAGGCTGAGGATCATTGAAGAGAGTGTAGATGTATCCTTTAATGAAAATTTAATGAATGAAAAAGGAAGTGGTCCAGATTGGTTATTTAATATTGACTCACTAACCAAATCTCTTGATTTCAGCTATGATGTTAATACAGGTGGAACAAACAATCAACCACCACAAGGAGGATCATCATCATTAAATGGTAGTCAAGATCAAATGAAGTATATCCTTGTTAATACTGATCCCACGGTTAATACTGAGGACAGTAGTAACTTAGATAGCACAAGCAATACTGATGCCAGTAATAACTCAAATCCTCATGATTCTACTGACACCAATAGTAACTCAGAAACCCTAAACAATGATGATGAACCAAACAATACTGATGTCAGTACTAACTCAGAAAATCATGATTTCAATGAAAACCAAGTTAATACTGATGCCAGTATCAATGAAGAAAATCAAGAACATTCAGAAGATCAAGAAGATGACTTGACAGATGCACAAGTTCCTGAATCAAATGAGTCAAACCTTGATAGTCAAATCGTTGTTGATAAAGTTCCCTCCTCAAGAGCTCAAAAGAATCATCCTTTAGATTTAGTTCTAAGTGATGTTAACTCAAATATGCAGACAAGAAGTCAATTTAATTCAAATATATGCAATATCAGCTTAATATCTAATGAATGTCTATTTGCATGTTTTCTATCACAAGATGAACCAAAGAAGATACAACAAGCTATGAAAGATTCAAATTGGATTGAAGCAATGCAAGAAGAACTTCTTCAATTTAAATTACAAGCTGTCTGGACACTTGTACCTCTCCCAAAAGGAAAAAGACCTATTGGAACACGATGGATTTTCAGAAACAAGAAAGATGAAAGAGGCATAGTGATCAAGAATAAAGCCAGACTTGTAGCACAAGGTTACACTCAAGAAGAAGGAATAGACTAAATGAAGTATATGCTCTTGTTGCAAGAATTGAAGCAATAAGGATATTTTTAGCATATGCATGATTCAAGAAATTTAAAGACTATGGTGGTGAATGTCAAGATAGAAAGTCGGCTACTGGTGGTTGTCAATTCTTTGGATCAAGACTGGTGTCATGGCAATGCAAGAAACAAACAAATGTTTCAACATCAACTGTTGAAGCAGAGTATTTAGTTGCATCTGCATGTTGTGCTCAAGTACTATGGATTCAGAATCAGTTAATGGACTTTGGTATATCTATTCTCAAAACTCCTATTTTTATTGATAATAAAAGTGCAATTAGTATTGTGAATAATCCAGTAAAACATTCAAAAACTAAGCATATTGAAATCAGATTTCATTTTATAAGAGATTGCAATGAAAAGAAATTAATTAAAGTGGTTAAAATTCATATTGATAATCAACTAGCAGATCTTTTTACAAAAGCATTTGATGTAGGAAGATTTAGCTTCTTGGTTAGCAGTATTTGAATGATTTTAATAAATTAATTTCATAATAATTTCATATGTAAAGTTTTTGTATATTATTTTTAATTTTATTTTGTTTTTACTACTGATTATTCATTAATACTGATTGTGGGTTGTTTTCATAAGTTACTACTCATCTGTTATTACTGAGAATTAGGTTATGTGGAAAACAACGGTTACAACTGACGTTTTTACTACTGATTCTTAAGTTACTACTAATTGACCGTTTCTTATGAAATACGCTATTTTACCATACTGACCCCCATGAAAATAGTCGTTATGCTATGATTCGAAGGGTATTTATGACTTTTTGCAGGTTAATTCGAAAATTATAAATAGCAAAAATCGATTAATCATGCATTATCCAAACCTCGAAGTGCTAAACCCTACGATAAACCCTAAATCAGGATTCACGATCAAAACTACAAAATGTTCCATTCCAAAATTCAATCCAAAACTCTCATCTTCAATCTTAACGAATCAAAATGACCATGATCAAAGTGTTGTCTGTTACTAATGATCTCCTATACTCAGACTTTCACAATATGGTTGCATTCTTAAGAAATCCTGACGGAACCAGAGATTTCAGAGAAATTGTAATGTTCTTTAAGAACTCCAAAATTAGATATGCTTTAACTTTGGAACCTAAAATCTCTGAAAGACACTTGGTGAACTTCTGGGAAAGTGCAAAAAAGATTGAAGAAGGTGGTGTTACAAAGATCAAATCAACTGTAGATGGCAAAACTTTGATCATAACAGAACAATCTATCAGATCTCATCTACAACTCAATGATGAAATAGGTATATATCTACTCCCTAAGGAAGAGCTTGTTGAAACTTTAACAAAAATGGGGTAGAAGGAAGAAAAGATATTGTAACTTTTCAAAAAGGACTTCTTTCACCCTAATGGAAATTTTTAGTACATACTATTCAACACTGCATCTCTCCTAGAAAGAGTTCTTGGAATGAGTTCAACAAATCAATAGCTACTGCTGTTGTTTGTTTGGCCACAGATCAAGAATTCAATTTTTCTAAATAGATTTTTGAGGGCATACTTGGAAAATTGTCTTCTTCAAAATATTTAATGTTTCCAGGATTTATTGCTCATATTATAAACTGTGAAATAAAAGATTTATCAAAAACAAAAGGTATTTTTCTACCACCTTCCATAACCAAAAAGGTTTATTCAAATATGAGAAGGAAATTTAACTTTTCTGGAGTTGTGACTCCATTGTTTAAAAACATGATCTATGATCAACCCCTAACTGGAGAAGGTTCAAGTCACCCCATTGAAGCCCAACCCACTCCATCACCCAAACAGAATCCTTACCATCCACTCAATCAACCTCACCACAAGATATCCTGAATGTGTCCCAGGTACATGAAATAGAACCTCAGAGTGCTACTCTTCACTCTGAGGTAGACCAACCTATAAGCCAAAATATTACCAAAACTTATAAAAGGAAGAGAACTTCCAAAAAGGACACCAGGGGACCCACAGAGTTAATCCCCAGGCTCAAAGAGTTGTCCTCCAAGGAGGAGAGAGGACATGAGGAAATGGCTCTCACTACTGATGCATCAAAGGTTAGTGCACAGGCTAGTGAGAACATCATTAGGAACCAGACCTCGGCAACTTTGAGTGATGAATCATCATTTAAGTAAGCACTCAAACGACACCGGTGCCAAGAAACAACAAGGGGATGTATCTCTGCTTTTTCTAGGAAGAAGAGAGTATCTAAACAACCCATTTCATCAACAAGAAGTGATGATGGTTGAATGAAACAACCTGAATTGATGGAAAGGATGGAAAACCTTAAAGCCAATGTACTAAACCAGCCCGCTGATTTACCTAGAAGGGATGAGGGTAGAATGCAACCATACCAATTGACGGATAGGATGGAAAACCTTGAAACCACTGTACAAAACTGCCATATACTTATCAATAATCAAGGAAGAACCATGAGCTACATGAAGCACTATATCAATACAATGAACAAAAGAATGAAAAGGTTCGAATATAGGCTACAAAGACAGTCAAACATTATCAGAAAATTATAGAAGAAAGTTGATGATAGTGACGCTCCACAAGTTGAGATCACTAAGGGGGAGAAGGATCAAATACAGGGTATGATTGATACCTCCATAGCAGCAGCAGCAGCCTCCCTCTTGAATTTAAAAGAAGCTCATGGTGAAACAGGTTAAAGTGATGAAGACTTTGAAAGAGGAGTCAGAAGTATGGAGGAAGATGTATTTGTGTCTGCACAACAATCACCAACAGCAGAACAAGTACCTTCTCCAATTACTACGGAAGTCATGGGTACTACTGATCCCATGGACACTACTGAGATCATTGAACAAACCGAAGTGATTACTACTGATCCCATTGAAGAAGAAGTCCAAGAAGCAGCATCAGTATTAATTTCTTCAACAGCAGCAACAGACATACCAGTTACTACTGATGTCTCACCAGTAGTAACAACAGAAGAAACCTCAGTAGTAGACTCCTCAAACTTACAACTGGTACTGTACAGACCTTTCAACTTGCAGTCTTTAATACCAGTAGTAACTACATTGGTTACTACTGAGTCTGTACCAGTATCAACACAAGTACCAGTTGTTATTGGCTCAGCAGTAGTAACTACAACACTATTACCAGCTCTTATTGAACCAGCATTAGTAGTTACAACATCAGCAGAAACAACAACTCCAAAACAGAAAATCATTCTTCCTGATTTTGATGCTGATGTCAACTGATAAGAGGTAGATGAATGTGAGTTACCTCCTCACCCAAAGATCCTAACTGAAGACAGAATTCACAAATTTAATCCAGATATGGAGATTATTCTAGTTAGAGATATGAAGTATACTCCTGTTCCACAATGTGTCGGAAAAGGAAAAGAAGTTTTTGATGAAGATGTTTCTCACAGAGCACTTGGTCATCACATGCTAAATAAGATAAATTTGGTAAGACCTCTCAAACAAGATCACTGGAAGGTGAAAAGAATGAGGTACCACAGAAAATGTGCTAAAACTCTTGAATTAGAAAACAAAAAGAAGGCTGAACAAGAAAAGATTAGAAATGAAGCCATTCAAGAGATAGGTGAATTTCTGGAAGAAGGTCAACAAGAAGAATTAGACAAACAAAAAGAAAATAGAAGAAGAACACTTAAATTGCCTTGAAGACCTAGTTGCAGAGTGCAAACAAATTAATGCTGAACTACCAGATGAAGTTTTTGAACAAAAATCAAAAATGGTAGAATACTTGAAGCCAAAAGGTCACAGTGCAAAGTCATTTGGAAGAATGAAGATGGTGAACATAGTTGACAAGTATTGCACTGCAAGAAAGAAAGAATTGGCAGAACCAGAGGTCAAAGAGGTCAAACTGACAGATTTAAAATATATTGACCCTAAGCTGGTACTTACAAGAAAAACAATCATTGGTGAATCTTCAACTCTGACTGCTAAAAGGAGAAAAGCAATTGAAGCTGCAGAATTTGCAAGGAAGAAAGCAAAACAAGACTTCCTCATTCTAGAGGACCCTTAAGAACTTTAATAGAATAATCCAATAATCAACTGGAGGTTAATGAACAATATCATTGATGTCATTAGAAAAGACAAAACTGTTCAAAGATTCAAAGCTTGGAAACCTATGATAATGTCACTATCTAGAAGTGATATTATTACTATGCTAAAGATTGGAAGACCAAGAATGGCTAATGATCCATGGAAGAATTCAGGAGTTGGATACTTGACTGCATTTTATCCAGAAAGATATCCTGGACGTTTTAAAAATAAAGTAAATGTTTTTGCCTGGAATGTTCTACCTTCTGTGAACATGTACTTCTTTGAAAGATCAGACAAAACATGTGAGTTGTTATTAATGGGAAAAGACTACAATCATTCAGAACAAACAATGTATCAAGCTACATGTTGCTCATTCATCAGACCACATGATGGAGCTATGTTTTCAGAAAAATATAAGTGTTTCCTTGAAAAGAATAAAGATACATAGCTAAACAAAGAAGAATAAGAAATCAGAGAATAAAAGGAGATGAACGAAGGGCAAGAGAGTTAGAAGAAAAGAAAAAGAAAGAGAAAGAAGAGAAGAAAAGAAAAGAAACTTGATTAATTCAAAACGGAATTAATAAGTTTAGGAGGAGATTGTTGGGATATATCAGAATTACTACTGATATATCACTTGTTACTGATGCTGCAGTTGATACTAATCAAGGTCTTGGTGCTGCTACAAGACTTACTACTGACGATACAATTACTACTGATGAAGCAACTTCCTACTACTATACGAGTTACTACTGATCGAGCTATTTACAGAGTATATCAAGTCTGATATCTTAGGAAGTTTGTTTAGAAGTTCGTATCTGTTTAAATTGTATTGTAATCTAGTCCTAGAATAACTAGGGTAAATTGTTAGGCTTCAAGGACTATTATATATAGTTCTTTATGAATTGTAAACATACATGTGTATTGATCGATCAAATTAATATACATTGAAGCTTTTTGTGAAAACTGTGTTCTTAATTATATCATACAATTTACAGTTATTCATTGTTCTTAATCAATCACAAGAGTGTTAATCCGCTGTAACTTCTCATTGTGGGTAGATCTGTGATTCAATAACTTATTGAGTTATTCGATCCTGACACATACCCCAATTGATTCCTTAGAAAACCTATGGTTGTAGTCTGTAGACCAGAACCAAGCATTAAATAGAAGATGCATACTTTGATCAGGTCAGAAGAAAAAAAAAACAAAAAAAAAAAAAACTGCCTGATGAAATTGTGATGAATCTTATATTCTCATTAGATTATGTCTAAACTCTAAACCGAACATATGGAAATCATCCTCAAGCACAAAATGACAACATTCATCCTCAAAAATATACAACTCAAAACAGAAAAGGATTTTCGGATATATAGTTGTGAAAGTAACATATGACATAAAATATATTGGCCTCCTGTTCATCAATTATGTCTTTTATTTGTGTAATTACTACTACTACGAAAGAACAAACACACTCATATACCCTGCAAAACTTTTGTTATACAAACATGCCTTCACACTTGTCTGTTTTTAGCCACTCAATTCTGCAAATAAAAATACACAAAATAAAAATGATATTTATTCTCATATTAATAAATGTTTGAAATATATAGAGCAAAACTTACAATTATATAAATGAAATAAAATCGATAACCATTCTCTGCACCCAAAATTTGAAATTCCAAGCAATGTTGGACGTGTTAATCCTTTGACCTATGTTTTCGTTTCTTACTCCTGATTTCAATACACAGTTCAAAAGTTATTTAGAAAAAGGTCGAAGTCAAACACGACTGTGTGTCAAGTCAAATGTTGCAAAATTTAATGTAATAAACATTAGAATTAAAATTTAAATATAAGAATAAAAAGTTACTTTTCATGAGAGCCTGGGTCCCGGCAATATTTCAGCTTTCGATCAATGTGTTTCACATCAGCAGCAGAAGGTGTCACAACTCCAATTACCTATTTTATATAATAATTAATGTGTTATTTGTGATTATGAAAACAATATTATAGCAATGTTAATCTAAATTCTTAACAAAAACACAATTTAAGAGGTTGTATGCATTAGAATTTGGAATTAGACTTTGGGCTACTTTCAACACGTTTGACATTTTTAAAGTACTGCATCAATTTGTAATTTTTACGTATTAAACAATATTAAAATGTAAAATAAGTGTTTTTCTCATGTGAAATAAACCATGATAATATAAATATATATTTACCAGCTGATCAATAGCATTCAGATACATTGTGAGGTCAGGAACAAGTCTTGATGGATGCTGACGAAAAAGAATGTTGTCTAAATATCTGCATAAAAACACAATTATAACAAACCAAATATAATAACATTTATAAATAATAAATACTTTTAAAAAATATTAAACCTGTCAAAGTCAACAACTTGATGCTCGTCGTTTGACCTACGCAGAGCAGCTAATGCCAGCTACACCATATCACAAAAAAAAAAAATTGAGTAAGAAAAAAACAATACTAATCTTTTGCATCGAATATTATGCTATTTTTCATGCAACCTGTTATTTATTTAACTATTATTATATGATTAAAATTCATATTTATTCTTACCTGACCAGGAGAAAACAAAAGAGGTGCCTCTGTACGCATTGTTTTATCTGCTACCATTTTTGCTGTCTCGTGTAAATCCTATTATACAAACATCATAACTTATAATTAATATTTACATTCGCGAGTAGACAAAAATAAATAATATTTAGGCACATTGAAGTAATGAGAACCTTCAGAAGTTGAAGTTGACCATTATTTGAATAGATAAAATCCTACAACAAGTGAAACCAATAGCTGATAAATATTTAACTAATTAAGTAAAAAAATAAACAATATAAAAAAAAAAAAAAAAAAAAAAACTCCAACCTCCATATCGTTAATAAAACCATCAATTGAGCGGTACGGTGTATAAACAATAAGATCAAATCCAAGAGACTGCAACAGATATTCAATAATACTTAAATAAAAATAAAAAATGAAAAAAAATATAAAAATATATATAAAAAAATATAAAAAAAAATAATAATAATAAAAAAATTAGTGATACCTGAAGAACAAGCATTTCATTATTGAGAATGACATGGTGATCCTGATCAATCCCCTTACCAAGTTCTTCAGCTGATACATGATTTTCTTCTGCTTTACAGGCCGTATAAATGCAAGTTAACCTATTTAATAATATACGTCAATAAAAAATACACATTTTTTATTTTAATAAGGAAGTTGATTGCAAATTAAATTAAAAAAGTTTTACATAATGTCTTTTGGATGATGTTCCATCACCGACCATTGAAGATAGAATCTTTTGAAATATATAAGAGCTGTTGCCTGCAAACCATGAACTTAATAAATAAATTAATAATTGTCGCTGAAAATGTGATTGAAAATAAAATACCTGTATTTTTTGAGGAAATTTGAAGGCGTCACATACATCTTGAATTTTGTACTCGTAAAATGCACGCAGAAGTTGTTCCTCGTCTATCTTAAGTGGTTTCGAACGAGAATGTTTCTCGCCTAATTAAAGAATAATAAATCGGTTAATTATTTATGAAGGCAAAGTAATCTAAAAGATATATAATTAAATTATAATTAATACCATTTTCCTTTGCATCAGTTTGAAGCTCTGGATATGACAATGAGCCATCAAGATCAACATCCACTCGTGTTGCTCCATACTACACAAGAAAATTATTAAAAAAAAATTAGAATTATTAATTATATGTTTTTTTCTCAAAAAATAAAAAAGAAAAAAAAAAAGAAAATTGTATTGAAGTCAAAGTTGAAGCATACCTTTTCCAGCATTTGTTTTGCTCTATGATTAGCAGCCTTGTATTTCTCTTTCTATACAAAATAATTTATAGAAATTTATTTAAGTCTATGTTGAATAACGTGATTAATAAAATTTTGAAAAATGAGTACCAATTCTTGGGGAGTGAAGACCCATTTGGCTCGGTGAGTAGATGTTAAAAAGTCAGCCATATATTAGCTACAAAACATAAACCAATATCAAACTTATAATCTTTTTAAAATATGAATGTATAACAAAGTTATTAAATAGTTAAATCAGACAAAAATGTTTACAAGTTGTTTTATTTAATATCTTCTACAAATCGTTCATCGTCCACTTGGTCTTCATTTAAACATGAAATTCAGTTTATATAAAGTTAATTTGACAATCATGTGATTTGAGGAGTTTTTTAACTGATTATGGTAGTTTTGAAAAATATTTAACAGATAATGGTACTTTCAAAAGTATTTATAATATAATATTTATTTATTTTCTTTTTTGATAGAATTGTAAAAAAACAGGTGGCAGTCAAAACCCTTCATCTTCTCTCACTGTGCAGCCATGGAACTCTTCTCCGTTGCCTTTAATCGGCGTCGCCACTCCGTCGGGCCGGCGCCCATTCCGTCATCGTCGCCCATCCAATCTCTCTTATTTGTTGGTTTGATCTATTTGTTTTAATTGATCAATTTGGGTATAAATACATTATTGTTTTCTCATCCATCCATATTATCGTCTTAGGGGGTGTTTGGGAAAGCTTATCTAAGGGAGCTTATGGCTTATAAGCTTATATAAGCCTTAATAATCCATTTTCAAAGAGATTATTTAAACTTATATAAGCTTATAAGTCATAAACCCCTTTAAATAAGCTTTCCCAAACACCCCTTTACATTGAAAGCAAGTAACATCGACAATTTGCGTATTTACTACAGTAAATTTTTTCCGGTTCAATTCTCTCGAAACACAATGAATACAAAAATCAACACTCCAATTTTTATCTTTCTTTTCATCTCTCGTCTTGTTGCAAGCATCCATGCCGACAATGTTTGTTGTTCAGATATCTGTTCTAATCGATCATTCTCGAAAACTCTCACAAGTTTGCTAGGGTTTTCATATTAATCTGCTCGATTGATCAATTTATTACTTTGATTTAGCATTCTGAGTTCAGATTAACTTATAATACTGTAGTACATCATCTTGGTGTAGTCTTCTTTTTTATCTTAAGAATCATTCATATTGTTAATGTTCTGTGGTTTATAATTCTAATGATTCGTTGACTTAGATTGAGTTTATAAAAAACTTTCATACTGTTAATGTTCTTCATTATATGTGGTCTAGTGATTCGTTGATTTGGATTGAGTTTATAAAAAGCAATTGTGTAGTTGAACAAGAAGAAATCGATGACGGAGACTGACGGCAACAGAGAAGAGGTGTTGGTGATGGTTGCAACTTGCAAGAGAGAACATATTGCATAGAGGAGAAAGATAGATGTTTGTTAATATTTTGCTGTTTGTTATAAAAAAATATCAAAAAATAAATAATACGAGTAGTATATTATAAATACTTTTGAAAGTACCATTATCTCTTAAATATTTTTCAGAAGTACCACTATCAGTTAAAAAACTCTGATTTGAGAGAAACAATAGTTTAAAATTTCATTGCTCAATACAAATAGTGGAACAAGTACAGACATCTTTACACATATTAGGCCAAATTGATACATATAAAAACAAAAACATCAAAATAGGAAACCATTGCACTTCTGGAGAACCCTAATTTAAATTTGAACTGATATTAAATTACGGAGTAGCTAATTAATCAGGTACATTCGATATACTAACTCCGGTACACCAGTGAACAGATAACTCTTTATCTGTTAGTTCTCGTTTCACAATATGCAGGATTCATCAATTATAGAACACATTATTGATTTCATTAAACAATACATATTGCGTACACAATGTAACAGACAATATAAAAAACAAAACCTTTTAAAGAATGCGAGTACGAAAGAAAGCGAACCCTACTTTTGATCAGACGAAAGATTGAGAGCACGGTGGTCCAGTTCACCTTTTTCTTCGCTTTCGTTGGTGGGGTTTCTTTGTTTAGGATTTTGTACTTGGAATTTGTATTGTATCTAGTATTGGTTTAACGTATTAATATTTATACTATGTTTTTAGATTGGGTTTGGCTAATGAGATTAGGATATTTATTGAACCTAAATTTATCCGTTTTACTTTGTGATACATTTAAACCCTTTTAGATTTTATCCAAAACTTTAACCAACTCTGCGTTTAGTGTTTATCCTGGTTGGAGGTATTAGGCGCAATGTTTTAAAAACCGGATTTTGAATCGGACCGGTTGATGCTTTATAAACGGTCGGACCGGTCGGACCGGTTGGACCGGACGGTTGAACCGGATAACAATATCATTCTATATTTATGATAAGTTAACGATATAAAATTTACATATATGATAAAAAAAACCTAAAAATACAAAATAAACATTATAATATGGACATAAAATTCTAAAAACTATCTTATAAATAAAATTGGATAACTTTAAGGTCTATGTATATCAAAAATTTATAGCAAAACACTAATCCAGTAATCCTAAAGACCTAAACACTTTGCCTGCTCGATTTTTTTTTATATGTCTCTACTATCTATAATGCATTTAGGACCTTTCCCTAAATAGCCGGCTGAAAATTCAGCCAAACTTGCTATTTTCGGAATTAATACTTTTGTTTAAAAAAAATGCCTTAGCCAGGTTTCGAACCAGGTTCCTCTAGCTCAATAAGATAAACGTTAACCAACTAAGCTAAAGAGCTATATATTCTTTTTCAGATAATTAATTCTTATCAATAACCATCCGTCGCAAATGGCTAAAAGCCACCGCCTCATGGGCCAATGCATGCGCCTTCCTGGTACAAACTCCGAGTTTTTCTTGGACGACTCCTCGATAACCCTACCTGACGACTCCTCGATTCCATTTCATCGGTTCCTTCAACTTTAAGCATGTGTGCCTCAATAACCCCTCCATTCAATTCTCCTTAACCCTCGATTCTATCTCTGCAAGTCTGTAATTGCCTTGGTTCCTTCTAGCATGTGTTGCATCTTCGGTTCCTTCAAGCATGTGCAGTGAAAAATTCTGCATTTGGACCATATATATGGAAATAGGCGTAAGTAGTTATTAAAATGAAAGATTATGTTTTTCTTAATATGATTATTGTTAATACTGATTGTTTGTCTCAGATGAAAGAGCATTAGGATTGTCTATGCGTGTAGAAAGGACCTCTTGAGCATTGTGAAATTAGTTTTAGTTTTTGATTCTATACTCTTGTGGGCCGATTTGAAGAGCTACTTTTCTCCATCTCTAAATATGTCAGGTTTTTTTTGTTATGAGTGCAGACTTAGGTTCGCTGTGAGTTAATTGTTAGTGGGTGAATGTTAAAAGTTGGAATCTTTCAGAAATGGCTTGAAACAACAGGTTGTTAGGATTGCGTAAAATTTAAAGACGTGGTAATTTAAATTCTGACATTTAGTTATATATATATATATATATATATAGTTTTTAATTCATCTTTTTCCTATCTTTTTTTTGTTTTGGTTTGCTTTTCTTAATTTTTTTAAAATTAGAGTTCATATTAATAAGTTGTTTACGTCATTTGGTTAAGGTCTTTGTTTTGTTATAACCATTGTTTAAGAATCGGCTGATTGATGAACGATTCACCTAACTCTTTGATTTCAGTTTTCAGGGTTACTGATAAAATAATTGAAGAGGTTAGTTCACTTTAATGTATTAGTTCTAGGATTTTAATTTGTCTCTATCACATTTGCAGGTTGTTTCGTTTCATTAAAAATCATCTACAAACATGAAAGTGTGTGTCATTTAAGTAAAGGATTTGATTCACCAAATTTCCCCAATTTAGAAATATAAATAACTACATTGTATCCACCATTGTTCAGACTATGCAAGTGTTTCCGCCTCTTCATCAATGATGCTAAAAAGCATTCCAATGCTTGTATAGTAATAGTATTGTGGAATTGCAACTATACGCATTTGAACATTTAGAGCATCAAATATCACTTGCTCTCTGGTGTTATAAACTTCTAGGGTTACTAAAAATCAAAAATGACAACCTTAATATGTGTCTACAGCTTAGCTGATCTGCAATAGCTCTTTTGTAGTAGATCCTAACTGTAACTACAGTGCTTAGTTGGCTGAACATATTTTTTTCAATTACTTCTTTAAGCTACCATGTTAAGTGTTTTTATCACGAAATTATATTCTTTTTTTTATTACAGTTTACACTGATTGAAAGGTTTGTATATTGATTCTTCAACCACCCAGTGATGATCCTAATGCCTATGAGCTTGCACGTGAATGTTGGGCACATGTTCATATGGTATGAGATTCAATTTATTCTTTATTTTTTAAGTAAGTTGTTTTGCAAGATTTTGTTTTCATTGTTATGTTTTTGTTTGTTACTCAAAATCAGAAATTTATTTACTGGTTGGGAGCATATTTTTTAGTAATATATTAATGCTTTAAGCTCTAACGATTAATATATTGCAAATGCTGAAGGTGCTGAATTCCTCCTCTTGTTTGTTTGTTTCTTGATAATCTTGTTCACAATGTCTCTTATATATTTTTTTTTAAAGATAAATATAATCTGATGGTTAACATTTTTAAGTTGTATAATTAATTCGATTGGGATTTTGGTGTGATTGCAGAAAGAATGGAGAGAAAGAAGAGATGATATCATGAAGAAAGTGAGAAGATGCGTGAGAAAATTGCAAGAAACTGGCTCAATTTGTTGTCTTGTACGTCAGACATGTGGCCATAAGTTAATTTTATCAAGACCAAAACCTCTAAAAAGATAACCCCACAAAGAAGAGCTATATGTGTTCTTATATCATTCATTTTAGGTTTCATATACTTGGTTAAATGTTGTAATATTTTAGGCTTTTTATAATGTGTGGTATCTTAGTTGATCATTTGTTGATCAAAAAATAATACCATCTACATATATTTGGACCAGTGGTATATCATCTTTGACTTTTCTTGTGAACAGAGTTTTGTCAATTGCACCTCTTTTAAAATTGTTCTTCAGTAAGTACGATGATAATGTGTCATACCAAGCTCTTGGTGCCTGATGAAGGCCATATAGAGCTTTGTCTAGTTTGTACGCATAGTCATCATGTTCTGGATCTTCAAATCCTGGAGGTTGACACACATACACTTCTTCTTCAATTTTCCCATAAAGGAAAGTACTTTTCACATCCATTTGGTAGACTTTGATCTTCTTGTATGAAGCATATGCCAGAAATATTCTTATTGCTTCAATTCTAGCAACATGTGCATATACTTCATCATAGTCAATACCTTCTTCTTGAGTGTATCCTTGGGCTACAAGTCTTGCTTTATTTTTTATTACTATACCTCTTTAATCTTTCTTGTTTCTGAAGATCCATCTTGTTCCAATGGCTCTTTTTCCTTTTGGAAGAGGTACAAGAGTCCATACAGCTTGTAACTTGAATTGAAGAAGTTCTTCTTGCATTGCTATGATCCAGTTTGAGTCTTTCATTGCTTGTTGAATCTTCTTAGGTTCCTCCTGTGACAGAAAGCATTCATACATACATTCATTAGATATTAAACTTATATTACAAACATTTAAATTTAATGATGAATTGAATTTGCTTCTTGTCTGCATGTTTGAATTGACATCACTTAGGACTAGGTCCAAAGGATGATTCTTTTCAGTTCTGGTTCCTGGAACTTTGTCAACAATCATTTGACTATCAAGGTTTGACTCATTGGATTCAGGAATTTGAGCATCTGTCCATGTTTCTTCTTGATTGCATGTCTGGATTTTGTGGAGATTCTTCATTGCTACTGGTATCAGTATTACCATTTTCTTCATTAAGTTCAAGTGGTTCATTTTTGTTACTAACACCATTATGATTTGATTCATCATCAAAACTTTGAGGTTCCGGAATACTACTGGGATCAGTAGTATCTTGAGAATTTGAGTTGTTACTGGTATCAAGATTGCTAGGGTTATCTGAGTTACTACTGTCCTCAGTATCAACAGTGGGATCAGTATTAACCAGAATATACTTCATACTGTCTTGACTACCATTGAATGATGATGATCCTCCTTGTTGATTTTGATTGTTTGAATCTCCTGTATTAAAATCATAGTTTACATCAAAAGATTTGGTTAGATTATCAATGTTGAATAACCAATCTGGACCATTTCCCTGTTCATTCATCAGATTTTCATTAAAGGATACATTTACACTTTCTTCAATGATCCTTAGCCTTTTGTTGAATACTCTGTAAGATTTGCTTTGTGTTGAGTATCATACAAAGATTCCATCATCTGCTTTGCAGTCAAACTTACCAATTTGTTCTCTTGTAATTAAAATAGTACAAGGACAACCAAATGATTTTAGAAAGCTTATTGAGGGTTTTCTTTTATTAAAAAGTTCATAAGGTGTTTTAAAGTGAGGCTTAACTATTAATACTCTGTTTTGAACATAACAAGCAGTATTAACAGCTTCAGCCCAGAAAGTTATTGGTAATTTTGAATCTGCAAGCATGGATCTGGCTGCTTCAATGATAGTTCTATTTCTTCTTTCAGCTACACCATTTTTGTTGTGGAGTTCTTGGTGAGCTGTACTACCTGTCAATACCTTTAAAATCACAAAAATCAATTAGATTAGTATTCTTAAATTCTGTGCCATTATCACATCTGATGGCTTTCACTTTGAGATCTCTTGTATTTTCCAGCTTAACAACTAGATTCTTTATAATCTCACTTGTTTCATCTTTGGTCCTAAGAAAGAAAACCCAAGTATATCTGGAAAAGTCATCAGTAATAACAAGACAGTATTGTTTCTTTCCAATACTCATTACATTTGTAGGTCCAAAAAGGTCCACATGTAAGAGCTGCAAAGGATTAGAAATAGAATTGATAGCTTTGGTCTTATGAGAAGTCTTATGTGGTTTACCTTTTAGGCATGCAACACAGTGATGATCACACATAAATTCTTTTTGTGGTAATCCAACTACCAAATTCTTTTTGACTAAATTGTTCATATTTTTAAAATTTGTGTGACACATCCTTCTATGCCAGAATTCTGATTCATTTGTGTTTGCATTAGATATAAAACAGTTGATCTCATTTGAAGAAATGATTTCTCCCCCTATATCCAGGAAATATACATTGTTTCTCCTTGGTGTTCTTAAAACAACAAATTTTTTCATCTAAAATAAAGTCAGGAGAAAGAATGATGCACTCTACATCTGTAAAAAGAATTTTTTCTTCGTATCACAGACTTGTAAGACACTATCATTTGATATTGTACCTTTACCTGTAATCTTTCCACCTCTTGGATTTTCACCAAAAGCAACATATCCACCTTCAAAGGACTTGAAATCTCTGAGAATTTGAAGATTTCCAGTCATGTGTCTAGAGCATCCACTATCAATATGACATGTTCTTCCTTCTTCAGGGATCTGAATGCTCTGCACATAAAGTAAACGGATTAGTTAATTTTGGGAACCCAAGCTTGTTTTGTCTTGTGTTCATCCTTTGAAGATTAAGTTTTTTCTAAATTGATGAGCTTTGTATGCAGTTTTGGTCTTAGTTTGTTGGTTAGTATTGGTGTTCTGTTTTACTACTGACCTAGGTTTATACCCGTAATTTTTGGCTTTTGAGTATTTTTACTACTGATGGACCAGTAGTATTTGGGTAATGTAAATTTTTAGCATAGTCAGTAGTGTTTTTGTAATTGTACCAGACAGCATTATAATTAGGGTTTTTACCAGTAGTAAACCTGGAATAGTTCTTACTGATGTTTGAAAACTTTGAGTATTGTGGAAATTGATTTTGTTTTCCATTGTTTTTGAAATAATTACTTCTGTTTGGACTTTTATGCCTGATATTTTGCACGAATCTTTGTGCAGTTCTTCCAAATTTGGGAACTTCAACATGAGGATTTTTAATTTCTTTTGCTTCTTCAGTTTGTTTTAGTTTTAATGCTTTCTCTTTTTCTTTGTTTACTTTAAACTCTTTGAATTCTTTGCAGTTAATTTGATTAAAGTGACAATTCTTTGCTATGTGGTTAACTTTATTGCAAATTAAGCATGTTAATTTTGTTTATTTAGCACCTTCAGGCTTTCTTTGTTCTTTTAGCTGGTTCAAGTTTCTTTGATTTCCCCTTCTTAAAATTGTTGGTATATTTTCTGAGTTATATTTTGGGGATTCAGTTTGACTTTGTGTGGTATGAAAACTTGTATCAGTTGTTTGATCATCATCAGATGAATCATTATTGGTTTCAGTTTGATTTTCTATTTTTAATTCATTTAATGTTCTTTCTGTGCTTGATTTAAGAGGAGGGATAAAATTAGTTGGAGGTGGAACTGCATGATATCCCACTTCATGCACAACTTTTTCAGTAGTTTGATTACTGGTTAATTCATCAATAATTTTAGAACTTCTTTCAAATTTTTTAATAGTTAATTTATTTTGTTCTAATTCCATTTGACATTCTTCTAATTTAATTAAAGTTTCTTTTAATTTTAACTCAGCATATTCTTTATCATAAGTTGTTTGTAAGAGTTCATCTTTTATCTTTTGATCTGTTATTTTATAAATTTTAATTTGATTTTCAAGATCAGCTATACAACCATTATATTCAATTCTCCTATTTCTGTTTAGAATCATCTCTTCAAGTGTTTATTTGTTAAGTTTTTCTAATTCTTTATATGCTTTAATGCATTCAGGAGTGCAAGATTTAGAATGTACCTCAGTAGTAGAATCAGTGAAGGCCATGAGAGCTTGATTCCGAGCATGTTCCTCTGCTTGAAAGCTCCAGTCATAACCTTGTCCTTCTTGAGATACTAATGCAGTTGAATTTGAAGTGTTGTTCTTGTTGTAGTTTGATCTTTGATCTTTGCTTGGACATTCTCTGGCAAAGTGACCAAGATTATTACAATTGTAGCATTTGACTTTGGTCTTGTCAAATCCAGCACGATCACCTTTGTTGTAAGTCAGATTTTGCCTGCCAGTTCTTTTAAGAAACCTTTTTGTTCTTAAACTCAGCGTTGTCATCTGCCACTTGATGTCCATCTCTTCCAGCTCATCAGGATTAAGTTGTTCCAAATCTTCACTAATCAATGCAGTGTGCACATGACTAGTGAAAAAGGATTCTCTTGTTGCATCTTCAATTCCTGCATTCTTTGTAGCCTCTTAACCTGTTCATGTACTAGACACAAAAGCAGCATTGTTTGAAGGTAAATTACGAGTTTTATTACTTACCTCAGATTCAAACACTCTTAGTTCACTGTAGAGTTCATCCAGCTCTTTTTCTTCAAATGCATCTCCTTGTCTATATATAACAGTATACATAGACCATTCTTAACCAAGAGATCTAAGAAACTTTCTGTTGACATCATCATTGTCTGGTTTAACACCAACTTGATTTAGTTCACCAATGAGCTTGTTGAACCGATCAAAGACTTGTGACAATGATTCATTCTTCTGGCCTTTGAAGTTTTCAAAGTCTTGCTTCAGTACAGACTTCATGTTTCTTTTAGTACTTTTGGTGCCAACAAACCTCTTCTCCAGTACATGCCACAGCTTCTTTGCATCATCATATTCAACAAAGAGATGTTGATAATCATTGGTAATAGCAAGCAAAAGAGTGCTTAAGGCTTTGAGTTCAATTCCTCTGTCCTTCTTCTCTTTTTCACACTTGAGTTTGTCGACTTCAGTGGAAGAACTTGCTACTTGAGTCTGGATGGTTTTGTTGCCTTCAACAACAACTTCCCACATGGAATAATCAGTAATAAGCATGTATTGCTTGATTCTGTTTTTCCACATCCCAAAGTTGTTGGGAGTGAGAATTGGAATTTTGTTAGCATGTGTGCTTTCATTGTTATCAGACATGATTAACAATTTTGGATTCGAAAGTATGAAACTTTTTAGTGTTCTTAATTCGTAGATCTAGAACCGTAAAGCTCTGCTACCACTTGTCAGGATCGAATAACCCAAACAGATTATTTAATCACATATCTACTAACAACAGAAGTTACAGCGGATTAACACTCTTGTTATTTGATTAAGAACAATCGAAAACTGTAATTGAATACGAACAATATTAAGAACACAGTTATCACAAAAAGCTTCAATGTATATTGATTAACTTGAACAATACACACGTACGTTTACAATTCGTAAGGAACTATTTACAATAGTCCTTGAAGCCTAAAATATTAACCTAGTTATTCTAGGATTCGATTACAATCAATATACAAAAGATAAACATTCTATAACTAACTATACTAGAATCTCGGAAACGATCAGCACCATAAATAGACATCAGTAGTAAACTTGATCGTCAGTAGTAACTCCAAGATCAGTATCATCAGTAGTATCTTACTATTCTGCCCCATCAGTAGTAACTTCAATAATCGTTGATCAGTACTAACTGCAGCATCAGAATTAGAATGTTTATATCCCAACATGTTTTGTAATGGTGGGTCCCAAAATATTGAAGGGAAGATGTATTGTTGGCATGTGTACGTCAGTTTAATGTTAGTTAGCGTGTCTGATGACATGGCGCTGATTCAACAACAACTGACGGTATCAGTGATGACCACCGTTTTTGATTAATATCAGATATTGCATTCAGGATTCTTCAGGATGAAAGTGAAACCTTCTAGCCAATTATCCTAATCTTTTTAATAAGTTTTATCTACGCAATTCAAGTCATCAACTGACTAATACCTTAGTGACGAATCATCAGTTACTAATACAAAATTAAAATTTTCAACTTATCAAAATGTGTATGTTTCACTTCTTGTTGAATTTACATTCAGTAGAGAATCGGAATTTTTGGCCACAGCTTACAAGCCTAAATCGGTTAGCCAGCTCATAAGTTAACCTGTAACTGATGCAATGACATGCAGTTATCAATTATAATTTAATTTCTTTATCCCTCTCTTTATATTTTTATGTTCAACAGTTGGCATTTTGTTGCCTTCAAGACTACTTTGTTTCATTTTCATTATATTGAACTTTTAGCATCCCTTTGTGTAGATTAATGGTATGTGGTACTATTTTAGGCTTTTATGCATAAGATTTATCTATGATTTGTATATGTAATTAGGTATAACCGAACGAGTCTTTAGATACACAAGACTACAGAATGAAAAACAGCAAAATTCAGCCAAACAAAGTAGCAACAGATCACCGAAACATGCAGATAATCTACAAGTAGACATTGCTATCAGAAAATGCATATCTAATAATTATGTTCATATTTAACAATTATCTGCTTCCAATGTAGCAGGAGAAAACGGGAATTCATGTAAAATTTGGAAGCCACAAAACGACTGTTCATACTGCAACAAAATACTATTCAATTCAATTGAGGCTCAATTTCATATTACAACCACTGAATTTGAAGGTAAACAAACAAAAGCAGAAAAAGATATGCAATTTCAACAGAGAAAACGAAACCCTAACCTCCTCTATCAACGGTTCACTTCAGCCGGCAATGGGCGATTAAATCCACCACGGCGATTCATGTATTGACGCGGCTGTCTTTTAGTCACCGCTCTGATTCCGCTTACGTCATTCCCATCCACAGGTTTCCCTTTAGTTGAATCGAACCCTACCGGAATCCCCATCATCTTCATCATCTCAATTTCATTAGCATCCATCTCACCGCTCGCATCATCTTCAACCATTTCTGCATCCTTGGAGTTCTTATGTTGCTGTTTCTCCTTCACAATTCCATCCACAAACTCCGAAACTGCAGCTGCAGTACGGTGGTTATCTTCATCGCCGTGCTTACGACGCTTCCGAGACTGGTCCGGGGACGGGGTACGGTGGTGGCTTTTTCTACGGTGTCTGTCGGTGGAACGAGAACGCGATCGGTGGCGGTCAGGGGAGCGAGTTCGTGACCTAGTGTGGCGAGAAGGAGCTCGGTCCGGCGTGTATGACCTTTTACTCATGGCTTTACGCTCGCGGTCACGGTCTCTATCCCGTTCCCGGTCATTGTCGAGTTGGCGATGCCGGGGACGGTCACGGTCGTCTCTGTCTCGTTTCCGGTCGCGGTCTCTGTCACGGTCCCTCCGATCGCCCATTGTTGTGCTTCCGACGGCAAGTCACGTTCGTATAGAGCGGGTTTAGGGCTTCTATTGTGAAGGAATTTTTGGGGGTTTTAATCGTCTCAGGGGCACAAAGGTAAAATTGCATCAAATGGTTATTGGTGTTTGGAATCTAAATTTAGGCTACTCACAACGGGAACAATCAATGACTTCTCTTTTACCCCACCGGATGGCACCATAAGTCGGTTTGGGTGCACCGGTTAGATTCTGCGCTTCACTAAAGAGTGGAGATGAGTGTGGGGTAGGGTCCAAAATAATTTAATAAAATATTTTATATTTTGTGTATATTTTATAATGATGAAAACAAAAAAAAACAAATATAATATATATTAGTATCATGAGTATGTCAGTTGAATTGTAAGGTAACATAATGTCAATTTAGCAAAAATTAAAGTGTAAATTTATAAAGTATAAGAGATGAGGTGTATTCAAGAAATATCTACTAATTGTGATTTTAGATATGATATTAGTTAGGTCATGTAAATGTTTTGGAGTAGTTAAAATCCATAACTCCTTCATGCTCTCAACTTAAAAAAATACAAAAAAATAAATAATGGGAATTATACATATCTCTTTCACGCTCCATATGACGCATATAACATATTTCTCACACTCTCTTATGAACAATTAATATTGAATCACTAATGTATTATATAGATAATATATGCATTTTCTTTTCATACCGAGTCCTTTGGTTCGATGCATGATCGGTTTGGTTCTGATATATGGTTTTGGTTTCTCGTTCCGACTGTGTAGTCAGATAAAAACAAGATGAAAAGTCGATTTTAATTAGAAGAATAGAAAATAATCATAATTACATATTAAAGCAAGAAGTTAATGAGTACCTAAGATGGAAAGGATTATATGTAGCTAAGGCTGCCCGGTATGGGTACCACACCCACACCCATTTTTTCTGTCACATCATCTGCCACCTCAGCAACCACATCACACCCACACCACATCATCTCTAGGAAATACCCACCACACCACACCACACCCTTTTATTTCATTAAATTTTAAATAAAATATAAAAGAAAATACCCACCAACCAATCAAAAGCATCCACCTCACCCCATCTCACCCCCACGCCCCGTTTCCAGCCGTTGTCCGTGACCCTCTCCACCCACGCCGACCCCCCACGCCGTTGTGGGGGGCGGTGTTCGCCTTCTTCGCCACGCCGTGGCTGCCGAGTCACCCCCCACGCCCTTCTCGGCGTTGGACCATACCGTCCAGCCTAAAAGGAGACACAATAATTGGAAATCGCTAACCTACCCTTAAACAGTTGTCATGTAGTTTAACCCAGCTCACCCTCCCTTATCCTAATTTTATCCAACCTTTTACCAAATCAATCTAGTTTTATTAAAACTTTTTTTATGCAAATAATCAAAATTTATTTAGTAAATTTTACTAAGTAGTGTTTTATAGTTTGGGTCCGCTTGCTTAGGTGATAGTTTTACTGAAACTCCGGATCAAATATTGTTGGGATATAAACATTCTAATACCGATGCTGCAGTTAGTACTGATCAACGAATATGGAAGTTAGTACTGATGGGGCAGAAAAGCAAAATACTACTGATGATACTGATCTCAGAAGTTACTACTGATGATCATGTTTACTACTGATGTCTATTTATGATGATGATCGAGTCCGAGATTCTAGTATAGTTAGTTATAGAATGTTTATCTTTTGTATATTGATTGTAATCGAATCCTAGAATAACTAGGTTAATATTTTAGGCTTTAAGGACTGTTATAAATAGTTCCTTACGAATTGTAAACGTACGTGTGTATTGTTCGAATTATTCAATATACATTGAAGCTTTTTGTGATTACTGTGTTCTTATTATCATTCTTATTCAATTACAGTTTTCGTTTGTTCTTAATCAAATAACAAGAGTGTTAATCCGCTGTAACTTCTCTTGTTAGTAGATCTGTGATTAAATAATCTGTTTGGGTTATTCGATCCTGGCAAGTGGTATCAGAGCATTAAGGTTCTAGATCTACGAATTAAGAACAGCAAAAAGTTTCATACTTTCGAATCCAAAATTGTTAACCATGTCTGATAACAATGAAAGCACACAGGCTAATAAAATTCCAATTCTCACTCCCAACAACTTTGGGATGTGGAAAAACAGAATTAAGCAATATATGCTTATTACTGATTATTCCATGTGGGAATTTGTTGTTGAAGAAAACAAAACCATCCAGACTCAAGTAGCAAGTTCTTCAACTGAAGTTGACAAACTCAAGTGTGAAAAAGAGAATAAGGACAGAGGAATTGAACTCAAAGCCTTAAACACTCTTTTGCTTGTCATTCCCAATGACTATCAACATATCTTTGTTGAATATGATGATGCAAAGAAGCTGTGGCAGGCACTGGAGAAGAGGTTTGTTGGCACCAAAAGCACCAAAATAAACATGAAGTCTGTTCTGAAGCAAGACTTTGAAAACTTCAAAGGCTAGAAGAATGAATCATTATCACAAGTCTTTGATAGGTTCAACAAACTTATTGGTCAACTGAATCAAGTTGGTTATAAACCAGACAATGATGATGTAAATAGAAAGTTTATAGATCTCTTGGAGAAGAATGGTCTATGTACACATTTATATATAGACAAGGAGATGCTTTGGAAGAAAAAGAGCTGGATGAACTATATAATGTACTAAGGGTGTTTGACTCTGATGTAAGTACTAAAACTCCCAATTTACCTTCAAACAATGCTGCTTTTGTGTCTAGTACAAGAACAGGTCAAGAGGCCACAAAGATTGCAGGAATTGAAGATGTAGCAAGAGAATCCTTTTTCACTAGTCATGTGCACACTACATTGATTAGTGAAGATTTGGAACAACTCAATGCTGATGATCTGGAAGAGATGGACATCAAGTGGCAGATGGCAATGCTGAGTTTAAGAAAAAAAAGGTTCCTCAAAAGAACTGGCAGGCAAAATCTGACTTACAACAAAGGTGATCGTGCTGGATTTGACAAAACCAAAGTCAAATGCTACATCTGCAGTAATCTTGGTCACTTTGCAAGGGAATGTCCTAGCAAAGATCAAAGATCAAATTACAACAAAAACAGCACTTCAAATTCAATTGCATTAGTATCTCAAGAAGGACAAGGTTATGACTGGAGCTTTCAAGCAGAGGAACATGCTCAGAATCAAGCTCTTATGGCCTTCATTGATTCTACTACTGAGGTACATTCTAAATCTTGCACTCCTGAATGCATTAAAGCATATAAAAAATTAGAAAAACTTAACAAAAAAACACTTGAAGAGATGATTCTAAACAGAAATATGAGAATTGAATATAATGGTTGCATAGCTAATCTTGAAAATCAAATTAAAATTTATAAAATAACAGATTAAAAGATAAAAGATGAACTCTTACAAACAACTTATGATAAAGAATATGCTGAGTTAAAATTAAAAGAAACTTTAATTAAATTAGAAGAATATCAAATGGAATTAGAACAAAATAAACTAACCACTAAAAAGTTTGAAAGAAGTTCTAAAATAATCGATGAATTAACCAGTAATCAATCTACTGAAAAAGTTGTTCATGGGGTGGGGTATCATGCAGTTCCACCTCCAACTAATTTTATACCTCCTCTTAAATCAAGCACAGAAAGAATATTAAATGAATTAAAAATAGAAAATCAAACTGAAACCAATAATGATTCTTCTGATGATGATCAAACAACTGATACAAGTTTTCATACCACACAAAGTCAAACTGAATCCCCAAAATACAACTCAGAAAATATATCAAAAATTTTAAGAAGGGGAAATCAAAGAAACTTGAACCAGTTAAAAGAACAAAGAAAGCCTGAAGGTGCTAAATCAGCAAAATTAACATGCTTAATTTGCAACAAAGTGAACCACATAGCAAAGAATTGTCACTTCAATCCAATTAATTGCAAAGAATTCAAAGAGTTTAAAGTTAACAAAGAAAAAGAGAAAGCATTAAAACTAAAACAAACTGAAGAAGCAAAAGAAATTAAAATTCCACATGTTGAAGTTCCCAAATTTGGAAGAACTGCACAAAGATTCGTGCAAAATATCAGGCATAAAAGTCCTAACAGAAGTAATTATTTCAAAAACAATGGAAAACAAAATCAATTTCATCAATATTCAAAGTTTTCAAACATCAGTAGGAACTATTCCAGGTTTACTACTGGTCAAAACCCTAATTATAATGCTGTCTGGTACAATTACAAAAACACTACTGACTATGCTAAAAACTCACATTACCCAAATACTACTGGTCCATCAGTAGTAAAATACTCAAAAACCAAAATCTATGGGTATAAACCGAGGTCACTAGTAAAACAGAACACTAGTACTAACCAACAATTTAAGACCAAAACTACATACAAAGTTCTTTCGCTTAGAAAAACTTACTCTACAAAGGATGAACCCAAGACAAAACAAGCTTGGGTTCCCAAACTTAACTAATCCATTTACTTTATGTGCAGAGCATTCAGATCCCTGAAGAAGGAAGAACATGACATATTGATAGTGAATGCTCTAGGCACATGACTGTAAATCTTCAAATTCTCAGAGATTTCAAGTCTTTTGAAGGTGGATATGTTGCTTTTGGTGAAAATCCAAGAGGTGGTAAGATTAAAGGTAAATGTACAGTATCAAATGGTAAGATTACTTTTGATGATGTATTTTATGTTGCTGAGCTTAAATATAATCTGGTTAGTGTCTCACAAGTCTGTGATAAGAAGAACAAAATTCTTTTTACAGATGTAGAGTGCATCATTCTTTCTCCTGACTTTATTTTAGATGAAAAATTTGTTGTTCTAAGAACACCAAGGAGAAACAATGTGTATTGCTTGGATATAGGGGGAGAACTCATTTCTTCAAATGAGATCAGCTGTTCTATATTTAAGACAAACACAAATGAATCAAAACTTTGGCATAGAATGATGTGTCACACAAATTTTAAAAATATGAACAATTTAGTCAAAAAGAATTTGGTAGTTGGTTTACCACAAAAAGAATTTATGTGTGATCATCACTGAGTTGCATGCCTAAAAGGTAAGCAACACAAGACTTCTCATAAGACGAAAGCAATCAATTCTATTTTAATTCTTTGCAACTCTTACATATGGACCTTTTTGGACCAACAAATGTAATGAGTATTGGAAAGAAACAATACTGTCTTGTTATTACTGATGATTTTTCCAGATATACTTGGGTCTTCTTTCTTAGGACCAAAGATGAAACAAGTGAGATTATAAAGAATCTAATTGTAAAGGTGGAAAATACAAGAGATCTCAAAGTGAAAGCAATTAGATGTGATAATGGCACAGAATTTAAGAATACTAATTTAATTGATTTTTGTGATCTTAAGGGTATTGACAGGCAGTACAGCTCACCAAGAACTCCACAACAAAATGGTGTAGCTGAAAGAAGAAATAGAACAATCATTGAAGCAGCCAGATCCATGCTTGCAGATAGGGGTGCCCAAAGGGTCAACCCGACCCGACCCTAACCCGAACCCGAACCCGATAATGCTAGTCGGGTCGGGTGAATTCGGGTCTTGTGTTGTTATCGGGTTTTTTTGAACCCGACCCGACTAACCCGATTCCTTATCGGGTCGGGTTTCAGGTTAAGATTTCTTACTTTTTCGGGTTTCGGGTTGACCCGATTAGACCCGATTAAGGTTAAAGTTAAAATTTAAATTTTAAAATTTTAAACATCTTTACTATAAATATAAAGAGACAAAAGAAAACCAAAAGTAACATTTAATACCTACGGAAGTGTTTGGGAATTCGACGTTTGCTTTCTTTTTGAAGTTTAACATACAGAGATAGGTTTGCTAATATTCATAAAACACCGTTTGAGGTTAACTGTTTGAATGCTTGCATACCAAAATCATCATTTCATATTAGATGTTTGCCTACTTGGTTACAAAAAGCACCATCTGTTAATATACAAAGGTTTTTTTATTTTTGAAGTTTTTTTGTTTGTAACCCGACCAACCCGATCGGGTCAACCCGACTAACCCGAAATCCGACCAACCCGAACCCGCCTAACCCGAATACTTATCGGGTCGGGTTTCGGGTTAGATTTTTTTAACCTCAAACCCGATGAACCCGACTCGATAAGAGCCGGGTCGGTCGGGTTGACCCGTTGGGCACCCCTACTTGCAGATTCAAAATTACCAATAACTTTTTGAGCTGAAGCTGTTAATACTACTTGTTATGTTCAAAACAGAGTATTAATAGTTAAGCCTCACTTTAAAACACCTTATGAACTTTTCAGTAAAATAAAACCATCAATAAGTTTCCTAAAATCATTTGGTTGTTCTTGTACTATTTTAATTACAAGAGAACAAATTGGTAAGTTTGACTGCAAAGCAGATGATGAAATCTTTGTAGGATACTCAACTCAAAGCAAATCTTACAGAGTATTTAACAAAAGACTAAGGATCGATCATTGAAGAACGTGTAAATGTATCCTTTAATGAAAATCTGATGAATGAACAGGAAAACGATCCAGATTGGTTATTTAACATTGATAATCTAACCAAATCTTTTGATGTTAATTATGTGTATAATACAGGAGATTCAAATAATCAAAGCCAACAAGGAGGATCGTCATCAAATCGCAGTCAAGACATAATGAAATATATCTTAGTTAATACTGATCCCACAGTTGATACTGAGGACAGTAGTAACTCAGAAAACCCTAGCAATCTTGATACTAGTAACAACTCAAATTCTCAAGATACTACTGATTCCAGTAGTAACTCAGAAACTCAAGCAAATGATGATGAGCCAATAAATTTAGATGTCAGTACTAACAATGATCCACCAGAATCAAATGAAGATCATGTTATTACTGATACCAGTATCAATGAAGAATCTTCTCAAAATCCAGACAATCAAGAACAAACATGGACAGATGCACAGATCCCTGATTCCAATGAGTCAAACTTTGATAGTCAACTAGTTGTTGATAAAATTCATGGCACCAGAACTGAAAAGAATCATCATTTGGACCTAGTCCTAAGTGATGTCAATTCAAACATGCAGACAAGAAGCAAATTCAATTCATCATTAAATTCAAATGTTTGTAATATCAGTCTAATATCTAATGAATGTATGTATGAATGCTTTTTGTCACAGGAGGAACCTAAGAAGATTCAACAAGCAATGAAAGACTCAAACTGGATCATAGCAATTCAAGAAGAACTTCTTCAATTCAAATTACAAGCTGTATGGACTCTTGTACCTCTACCAAAAGGAAAGAGAGCCATTGTAACAAGATGGATCTTTAGAAACAAGAAAGATGAAAGAGGTATAGTGATCAAAAACAAAGCAAGACTTGTAGCCCAAGGATACACTCAAGAAGAAGGTATTGACTATGATGAAGTGTATGCACCTGTTGCTAGAATTGAAGCAATAAGAATATTTCTAGCATATGCTTCATATAAGAAGATCAAATTCTACCAAATGGATGTGAAAGGTGCTTTCCTTTATGGGAAAATTGAAAAAGAAGTATATGTGTGTCAACCTCCAGGATTTGAAGATCCAGAATATGATGACTATGTGTACAAACTATACAAAGCTCTTTATGGCCTTCATCAGGCACCAAGAGCTTGGTATGACACATTATCATCATACTTACTGAAGAACAATTTCAAAAGAGGTGCAATTGACAAAACTTTGTTCACAAGAAAGTTCAAAAATGATATACTATTGGTCCAATTATATGTAGATGACATCATCTTTGGATCAACAAATGATCAACTGTGCAAAGAGTTTGAAGAATTAATGAAGATCAAGTTCAAAATGAGTTCCTTGGACTCCAAATCAATCAAAGATCAGATGGTATCTTGATTAACCAATCAAAATATGTCAGAGACATTTTGGAGAAGTTTGCAATGAAAGACTGCAAAAGTGCAAGCACACCAATGGAAACTCACAAACACCTACATCCTGATGTTGAGGGGGAGGATGTAGATGAGCATCTTTACAGATCAATGATAGGTTCTTTAATGTATTTAACTGCATCAAGACCTGACATTATGTATAGTGTTTGTGTATGTGCCAGGTATCAAGCAAGACCTAAGGAACTACACTTGCAAGCTGTCAAAAGAATCTTTAGATACTTGAAGGGAAAACCTTCTCTTGGTCTTTGGTATCCTCATGCATCACCATTTGAACTCATAGCCTACACAGATAGTGACTATGGTGGTGAATGTCAAGATAGAAAATCTACTACTGGTGGATGTCAATTCTTTGGATCAAGATTGGTGTCATGGCAATGCAAGAAACAAACCAATGTTTCAACATCAACTGCTGAAGCAGAGTATGTAGCTGCATCTGCTTGCTGTGCTCAAGTTCTATGGATTCAAAATCAACTCCTAGACTTTGGTATCTCTATTCTTAAAACTCCTATTTTTATTGATAATCAAAGTGCTAACAGTATTGTGAATAATCCGGTAAAACATTCAAAAACAAAACACATTGAAATAAGATTTCATTTTATAAGGGATTGTAATGAAAAGAAAATAATCAAAGTAGAGAAAATTCATACTGATAATCAATTAGCCGATCTTTTTACAAAAACATTTGATGTAGGAAGATTTAGCTTCTTGGTTAGTAGTATTGGAATGATTTTAATAAATTAATTTCACAAAAGAAAATCATTTGTAAAGTTTTTGTATAATTTTTTTTAAATATGTTTTACTACTGGTTATTTATTACTACTGATCGAGTGTTACTCTTACAATTTAATACTGATAGGGTTTTTAGTAAAATTTAGGTTAAGTATAGAAACAACAGTTACTACTGACGTGTTTACTACTGATACTTATTTACTACTAATCGACCTTTATCTATAAAATACACCATACTGACCCCCATGAAAATAACCGTTGGGTTTTGATTCGAAGGGTATTTTAGTCATTTTTGTTAAGGCAAAAAGCCTTGCCCCTTTGGATCTTAAGATAACAAAACAACCCAGACTAGCTTTGATTAATATGTAGAATAATATAGCTAAGCTTAGGTCTGATACTGAGTGATCAGTATTGGAACTCAGTATCAGTACTCAGTATCAGATAGTGATACTGAGTACAAGGACTGAGTAGAAGGACTGAGTTACCATATGTAACGGACTAAGATCAAATCCCTTGATCTTAGTCATTTTCCTAGTTTAGTCCTTCGGTTACTCCTTTGCCCATTATGTAAGATCTCTATATCATTATAAATAGAGATCATCTTGCAAAGGAGTACTTACCAATTCACTCTACACTTTCATATCTTTGTAATTGATCAGTGGTCTTGTTATTCCGCAACAAGCCACACTTAATGGAATTATACATTTGACTCATATCTTGTTCTTATACAATATTTGTCTTAAGTTATAATTAACCAATCAATTAACCATCTAATCCAGGGTGTTGTGACCTAACAACTGGTATCAGAGCGATTCAAAGTTATCTACAACTTTGATGATCCTATAAACCTAATATTGTTGAAGATCAAGTCTTTTCATAAAGAAGAACAATGCAGAATTTTCGTCATATTCTGCGCACGGGTAGAAGAAATGCCGGATCTCCTTCGTTAATGGTCGAATCTGTGTGAAATTTGAACAGGAGGTTCTCAACACACAGAAAAACAGTCTGACCGTTCAGAATTGCAATTCGAGTTTCTGGTAGAGAGATATGTATGGCGCAAAAAGTCAGATTCTATGCTTTTTATTCCTTACTTTCTGGGCAGCCATGGTAGAAAAATCAAATCTCTTTCTTCAAACTTCTAATAAGCATGAAATTTGGACAGAAGGTTCACCATAATGTGTTTAACGTTTTCACCGTTCAGATCTTCAAAAGAAATCGGTTATTGAGAGATATATATTTTTGAAGATTATTGACGAATATTTATGGTATGTTTTTAATTCTGCGCAACTCTGGTAAAACGGCTATTGTATCTTTTGTAACCGTTGGATTTTCATAAATTTTGGATATTATATCCATAACACATACATGTACTCGGTATCAAAATTTCAGACTGATCAGAATCGTATACTGAGAGATACATATTTTCAAAGTTGATGATTTTCTGATACTGACTGTCTCATACCGAGTGGTCAGTATGAGACCGCAGTGATCGTTTCAACCGATGGATCACTATGATTTTTGGATATGATGTTAAAGACAGGTATATGTATATTGTGTTAAAAATTCATAATGATCAGAAGATTCTACATGGAGATATGATTTTTTGAAGTTGCTGAAAATTAGAGAAACGAAATTCTTAAAGTTGGATTTTACAAGTGAGTATATTTCACATGTTTTTCTATTTTTAATCATATAAAATCATCTTAAACTGAGGAAATTCATAAGTTGATTGATTCATTGGAGGGGTTTCAAGTCAAAAATAAAATATACCGAACAGTTTAAGGTGAAAGTATATGATTCAGGGGGAGAAAAACTCAATGCGATATATATTTTCTCTTAATATGAAGCTAAAGTTCTTGAAGCTAAAGTGTTGATGCTAAGTTATTCAAGGGGGGTACATGTCACATATTATTTTACAATCATTTGAATCGTTTCAAACTGAGGAAATCTACTAGTTGAATGATTCTTGGGATATGTTTCATTTCAACTCAAATATACCGGACAATTTGAGGAGGAGTCAATGATTGTGGGGGGGGGGGGGGGGGGAAGTTAATGTGATATATATTTTCTTGAAGTACTTAGTGAATAAAGAATATGAAAAGATATCAAAAAGAAGACCCTACAAGACAAGATCGTTATTATTTATTAGAATTAAACGTATTCATTTGTTATCATCAGATAGGGGGAGATTGTTAGGGTAGAAAACCCGGTCAAACCCATTACTTTGTGAATCTGATGAACAAATGAATATATAAGTTTAACTCTAATAAATAATCTTAGTAATACTGAGTTCAACTGAGTTGGTCGGTATGTGCTCATACCGAGTTGGTCGGTATGAGGTGATACTGAGTTCACGGACCGAGCTATTTCCCATGATTCACTTTATTAGTCAAATCCTTTAATCATGCTATGTATTTATTAGAATTGGGAAGTTACATTTGAATAGGGTTAATTGTAAAACCTCTATAACTTATAAATAGAGCTTTAGGCTATACTTGTTTAGTATCCTTTTGGATCCCGGTTGATCATTTGTGTGGATCACCGGTAACTCAATTCTAAATGTAACACTTTGTGGAGTGTTCTTGGTTATTCCGCAACCAAGAACACATTTTATACGTTTGTGCTTAATAAGAATAATCGTATGACGTATATGATCTTGTCTTTATCGATGTTATTAACAATATTGGGGTTCGTTGTGACCTAACAACTCTTATTTAGTCGATCTATAACCCTAGCAGCCATTCCTTATACTTATCCTTCACTTACTCCAAAATCAAAAATGTCTACCATTGTTGCACCAATTATGTCTGGAAAGGGAGTACCCATCTTTGATGGTAAAGACTTCCATCAATGGAAGCTAAAAGCTCAGTGGTATCTCGAATCCATTCATCATGAAATGCTCACTGTGCTAAATGATGGTCCTATCATCCCACAAACTGTGGAACCCGTTGCTGCTACTGATGATGCTCCTGAGAGCATAAGGACAGTTCCAAAACTGAAACACACCTGGACTGATACTGACCGTCAGTTATTCAGTCTAGACTCAAGAGCAAAGGGAGTGATTGGTAATGCTGTTACCAAAGAAATACTTAATGCAATTATGAAATTGCCAACAGCAAAGGCTATGTGGGATAGCCTATCAGTCACCTATGAAGGCACAGCAAAGGTGAAGTTGCAAAGAAAAAGCAACATGAGAAGGAAATATGAAAACTTCTTCTCAACTCCTAATGAAGACATCACCACTCTCTATAACAGGTTCAATACTGTTATCCATGATCTAATCAGTGTAGGCATTGTGAAAGAGGAAGGAGAGCTTGTTCAAAAGTTCCTGGATAGTCTTCCTCAACAATTTCTTGACATGACAAACTCTGTCAATGCTGCTAACAACATTGAGTCATACACTCTTCAAACTTTGTATGGTCTAATGTTGAATCATGAGGAGAATAATGCTGCAAGACTGATCAACTGGAAGAAAACTGACAAGTCTTCCACTGGCATGGCTCTAGTTGTGCAACAGGCTTATACTGTGACTGAGCCAGATGAACCAGAAGTTGATCTAGCTGATGCTGAGACAGAAGAGCTTGAAACTCAAATGGCTCTTATGTCTATAAAGCTGGATCAGTTGAAGAAGAAGAGGCTTGGTGTTAGCTCTTCTAATACTGATCCAAGATCAGGTCTTTGCTATAGGTGTGGAAAGCCTGGACATATTGCTGCAAATTGTCATACCAAGTCTTCTGAGACTGACCAAAATGACAAGATTGCATACCGAGCAAAGAGGTATAGAGACAAATATGTCAAGCTGAAGAATTGGAGCAAGGGCAAGAGGGCAGAAGGGAATGGAGCACCTCATCAAGCACTTTACTCAGAAGCCTGGATGGATGAAGACTTAAGTGATGATGAGGAAGAGATTGAGAATAAAGCCTTTATGGCTTTCACTGAAGATGATTTGAAAAGCTCTTTTGAAAAGGATATCAAAGAGGCTGAGAGGATGAGTGTTCATACTGATTGGGATTCCACTCAGTTGTACAAGGTAAGTTCCTTTCAAACTTATTCAGTGAATGAAAAAACTAAGATTTTTGAGTATATGATTGTTGATCTTAAAACTTCTGTACAAAAAGAAAAAGCTTTAAAATTAACAATTCAAGAACTTGAAAGGGTAAATAATGAAAACTTAGATAAACTAGCAAAGTATAAAGATTTAGAATTAAATTTTTCAGATTTAAAAGACATTAACCAAAGATTAGCTGATAAAGCTCATTTACACAAACTTGAAAAAGAGAAATTCGAAAAACAGTGTAAATCTTGGGGAAATGCTTCAATAAAATTAAATAAATGTTTAAATCAACAATTCCCAGAAAATGTGAGGGCTGCACTTGGTGTTGATCCTCAATTTAAAAATAGGAACAATTTTGCTGATTTATTTGAATAGTTTTCTACTATGAACCCTATTAATTTTGTAAAAGCTAAAACTTTATGTGAAGTTGGATGTCAAACTGAGTCAGATGATGAGGAAAATGAAATTTTAGAAAAACCTATTGGTCCCTCCATCTGCTCAAAGTGCTATACTGAGCTACAAGAACTCAGTATTGAATTTCATATAACGGAAATTTCTGATACCGAGCTCCCAATAGTTCAGTATGACACTTCTGCTGTTCCACCTTTTGAATTATTATTTAATACAACAACTTTTGAATTATATAATGATAATAAGACAACTTCTATCTCAAATGCTTCATCTAATACAGAAGTTGCAGGAACAGAAACATCATATACTGAGACATCTAAAGAACCTGTTAAAGTTGTTTCTTCAAAGCATGATAAACAAAAAACAACTTCAACTAGGTCCTTAGTTTGCAGAGACAAGAAGTCTACCACTAATAATATTAGAAAGACTTCTCTGCCAAATAAAAAGATGCAACCAGATCCTTCATCTCCTAAACCAGTTAAAAACAATGTTAATACACCTATTAAAAATGACAAAATTAACATTTTAAAAACATTTGGTGATCAGGTCAAATCTTTAAGTAAACAATTTGCAAAACTTGTTCATACTGACCTACCAAAAGTGAAATATTTTTCTAAAATACCTTATGAAAATATGTTTAGAAATAGACCTAGAAAATGTTATAGGTGTCATCATACTGGTCATAAGGGAGATGAATGCTGGACTGATCTCTCAAGTCCTAGGTACTCAGTACCAAAGAAAAGGACAGAAACTAAGTCAGTATCACCAAAGAAAACTTCTAAAGTTTCCCCCGAAGTGATACTGACCTCTCCACATAAAGAGATCAAGTCAAAATATGTTTATCTCACCAAAGGTCCCATTCAAAAATGGGTTCCTAAAAATAACTAACTCTTATTTTGTGTCTTGTGCAGGGTGACAGAAAATGGTATTTAGATAGTGGCTGCTCAAGACACATGACAGGCAGTATGGAATACCTTCTCAATTATACTCCAGAGAAGGGTCCTTCTGTTAAATTTGGAGATGACTCGGTAGGAAAGACAAGAGGTTATGGTGTGATCAAGGCAGGCAACATAACTTTTAAAAGAGTTGCCTATGTAGAGGGTCTTAAACACAATCTGCTCAGTATCAGCCAGATGTGTGATGATGACAATGAAGCTCGATTCAGGAAGGTTGCAGGAATCATCTACAATGATAAAGGCCAGCCTGTACTCATTGCTAGAAGAGAAAAAGATGTATATGTGGTCAACCTATCTGAAATAGACCCAACTATTCGAGTATGCCTGCTTTCTAAAGTCAAGCCATAATTGCATTGGCTATGGCACAAGAAACTCTCTCACATCAACTTTAGAAATATCAACGAGCTCAGTATGAAGAAACTGGTGAGAGGGTTGCCCACTATTACTTATTCAAAAGATAAGTTATGCTCAGCATGTGAAATGGGCAAGCAGAAGAAGAGTTCATTCAAGTCCAAAGTCAATCATTCCATTAATGAACCTCTTACTATGATACATATGGATCTTTTTGGCCCCATCAGCACACCATCTTTGGCCAAAAAGATCTATACTCTAGTCTTGGTTGATGAATTCTCAAGATATACTTGGGTCATCTTCCTCAAGACTAAGTCAGATGCAACAACAGAAATCATTGCCTTTATAAAAAGAGAGGAACTTCAAAAAGGCAACAAGGTCAAGAAACTTAGAAGTGACCATGGTACTGAGTTTAAGAACTCAGTATTAGCCGATTTCTGTGAAGAAAAAGGAATCATTCAAAACTTCTCTGCAGCCTACACACCACAACAAAATGGTGTTGTAGAAAGAAAGAATAGAACACTGATTGAAGCTGCAAGAACTTTATTATGCCATGCTGGACTGGCACTGAGTTTCTGGGCTGAAGCTGTAAACTGTGCAAACTTCACTCAGAATAGAGCCACTATCGTCCAAAGACATCTGAAGACTCCATATGAGTTATACAATGGCAAGATTCCTAATGTGGAATACTTCCACATCTTTGGGAGTAAATGCTTTGTACTCAGTACAAAACAAAATCTCAACAAATTTGCTCCCAAAGCAAATGAAGTTGTGTTCATGGGCTACTCTCCACACTCTAAAGCTTTCAGAGTGTATATCATCTCAACCAAGATCAGAATGAGCATTCTACCTCAGCAAGTGAAGACATAAGTGGCATAGATATTCTATGCAATCCAGAACAATCCATTGCTGAACAGCCCAAGTTTCATCCACACTTTATTCCCAATAAGTTTAATGAAACTGATCAAGTTCAAACTCAGTATCACTCAACTGCGACTAATACTGAGGTTCCCATAACAGAGGACCTCCATACTGAGTTTCCAACTAATGATCTGAACCATTCTACCTATGAAGAAGGTGAAACATCCAACACTTCACAAGAATCCACATCAACTCTGCAAAATGAAGATGAACAGCAACCTGCGCTGTCTAATACTGACCAGAATTTCACTCAGTATCAGACACAAGACACACCAAATCAACAAGATATTGTTGATCCTATTTCAAATGCTCCCTTAGGAAACAATTTAAGGGAACACAGAGACCATCCACACTCAAACATTATTGGTCCTATTGAAGAAGGTGTCCAAACAAGAAGAAAATTAGAATTTCCAACCCAAGCAACTGCAAATTTTTGTTTCTTCTCAAGTTTCCTATCTACCATTGAACCAAAGAAAGCTGATGAAGCTTTATTAGATGAAGATTGGGTAGAGGCTATGCAAGAAGAGCTCACAGAGTTTGAGAGAAACAAAGTTTGGAACTTAGTACCACCTCCTACTGGCAAAACTATTATTGGTACTAAGTGGGTGTTCAGAAACAAGATGGACAAGGATGGTGTTGTCATCAGAAACAAAGCAAGGTTAGTTGCTCAAGGTTACAGGCAAGAAGAAGGCATTGACTATGATGAAACTTTTACACCAGTTGCAAGAATCGAAGCTATTAGGTTGTATCTTGCATATGCAGCCTTTAAGAATTTCAAAGTTTATCAGATGGATGTCAAAAGTGCTTTTCTAAATGGAAAACTACAAGAAGAAGTTTATGTTAAACAACCTCCAGGTTTTGTTGATCCTAAATTTCCTAATTATGTTTTCAAGCTTGATAAAGCTCTATATGGGCTCAAACAAGCTCCAAGAGCCTGGTATGACACCCTGTCTGAGTACCTTATTGAAAATAAATTTACAAGAGGTAAAATTGATAAAACATTATTTTCAAAACGGAAAGGTTCTGACATCTTACTCATACAGATATATGTAGATGATATTATCTTTGGCTCCACTGACAAGTCAATGTGTGACTGGTTTGCTAAGATAATGTCAACTCAGTATCAGATGAGTATGATGGGAGAACTTACTTACTTTCTTGGTTTACAAGTTGAACAAAAGCCTGATGGCACTTTTATAAATCAAAGTAAGTATGTGCATGACATGTTAAAGAAATACAAATTTGAAAATTTATCTTCCATGCACACTCCTATGGGTACTCAGGATAAGATAAGTAAGGATGAAACTGGTAAACCAGTATGTCAATCCACATACCGAGGTATGATTGGTTCCTTACTTTACTTAACTGCTAGCAGGCCTGATATCATGTTTGGCACATGTTTGTGTGCTCGGTATCAGGCTGATCCTAAAGAATCACACATGAAAGCAGTTAAGCGCATCTTTAGATATCTTACAGGTACTCCTAACCTGGGTCTTTGGTATCCCAAAGATTCAAACTTTCACCTTGAAGGGTACACATATGCAGATTTTGCAGGTTGTAGATTGGACAGAAAGAGCACAAGTGGAGGATGTCAATTCCTAGGTGGAAGACTAGTTGGTTGGTCATCCAAGAAGCAAAATTCGGTAGGAACTTCCACAGCAGAAGCAGAATATGTTGCTGCAGGAAGTTGTTGTGCTCAATTATTATGGATGCAGTATCAACTCTTAGACTATGGGTTCAACTTTCATAAGACTCCCATTCATTGTGATAACAAGAGTGCTATTGCTATCACAGAGAACCCAGTCTATCACTCCAAAACCAAGCACATTGATATCAGACACCACTTTATTCGAGATAATGTGGAAAAAGGTAAGGTTGAGGTAGATTATGTACCAACAGATGAACAATTGGCCGATGTGTTTACTAAACCTCTCCCTGAGGAAAGGTTTATGTATTTACTAGGGCAATTAGGTATGTTGAATCCTTAATCTTTCTTAAATTTTCTTTAAAACTGAGCGCTCAGTATCACTCCTGTTGATACTGACCACTCAGTATCACTAGTCTGTTATCATCAAAATTTAAAATTTTTATTTTTTTATTAATTTCAAGAGTAAATTAATTGTTTTTATATTTTTTTTAAATTTTTAAAATTAATTTTTTAATAACTCAGTATTGGGGTATGACGGCTCTTACACCGAGCTTAATCCTCATACTGCTCAACGGTAACCTTTCTTAATAAGAAAGTTACCGTTGGCAGAGGATAAGGCAGTCAAATCAGCCGTTTTTACTTCCCAATACCTTAATTATCTTTCAAATCTCCTATAAATAAGCGTTTATTTTTACTTTAAATATTTTTCAACAGTTATTTCATTATTCTTTTAAATTCTCTCTGCGATTAACGATTTCACTCTTTCTTAGCAACCAAAACTCTTAAATCAAAATCACAGATGGCAAATTACACTTTCGTCGCTCCAGAAGTTGAATCGGAAATCAAATTCAGAAACGATGAACTGCCCAGGTTTGCAAGGAACAACATAACAGCAAACTTCAATATTCCTCAAGCCTGGGTATGCCAAGAATTCACAAACATTGTGACTTTTATGAAGCATTGCCCAATTGCTCGTGCACTGACCTTGTCTCCTCGAGCAATTTACCCAGAAATGCTATGCGAGTTTTGGTACTCTGCTACAATTGAGTCTCCAGATATGATTGCTGGGTGGGTAATTAGAGATCAAAGAAGGGCATTTGTTTCTACTGCCATCATTCGTGAAGCACTGAGACTTCCCGCCCAAGCTCAGTATGATCCATTCGTTGATAGAACAGAGGCACGCTCAGTTTTACCATTTTTGGGTCGAAGAGGAACAACGGGCACAATCAAAAGAAACGAATTTGGTCCTATGTGGGGTATTCTCATTACAACAATAATTCGGTGTATGACCCACAAGACGGGTGCTTTGGACCAAATAAATGAATTTGGGATGCAAATAGTACATGCCTTGTACTATGGAAGAAACATTGATTATGCACGGCTCATTTTCAATGAATTAGCTGCTCTGGTTCGGGCTAACACAAGGGAATGCAATGTCCCTTTCTGCAGATTTTTATCACTCATCTTTCAACACTCAATGCCCACACATACTTATGATGAGTTTCACAGTCCAAGGGTTGATCTTCCTCTTCTTAGTGAGAAGATCTTCTTTTACAGGCCAAGACAAGGAGAGCCTCTTCTAAGTCCTTCTATGTGGGCCATTGTTCAAGAACATATAAATGATGCAGAGGACATGTCTGATACTGAGTCAGACAATGATGATGATGATGATGATAATGATGATAATAGTGGTAATGGAGCACATGCCGGTCAAGATATTGAGATGCGGGATGTTCCACAAGTTCAAGAACCGACTCAACAACATATCTCTCCACCTGCACAGGATCCTGATGCTCCTCATATTGAAACAGTTTTTGATACTGAGTCCTCCGAAGACACACCACTGGTCCTTCAAAGAAGAAGAAGGAATCTTTCCCTATCATTATGGGAAACTTATCATCTGAGGAGGTGCAGCCTGCAAATGTTCCATCATTAACTGCATCTCTTCAAGCCCAAAGCTTAGTTGCAGCCACCGCTGACCTTCCAGGTCCAGATCTAATTCCAACAGCTCAACCAATTGAGGAACCTCATGTTCCTCTTGTTGTGGAGATTCAATATGAGCAAATTACACTGGAAGGTGCTCAGCAAAACAGAGAGGTCGGTATTGAAGATATTGGTGCTACAAATCCACAATCACATTATCCTGCACCGACCTCTGCAGATGCTAGAAGGGAATCTGACAGAGTCTCAGGTATGAATTTCTAAAAAGCCCTTAAACTTATATATATATATTTCATTCCCAAATAGAGACTAAGTATTGGCCAGTACCAACTCAATACTGACCAAAGTCTCACACGATCTTTCAAATATATATCCTTTTATGGCCAACATAGCTAGCCCACTGCTGCTATGCAAAATTCATATACTGAGCACACAATTGATCATTGTCAGTCTACAGTTGTCTCAACATTTAAAGAGACAATGGTGGTTGATGTCACACTGACACCCACTGGTGCTGCTTGAATAATGTCCAACTTATTTTTGAGTTGGGTAGCATAATTCAAGAAATGATCACAAACCCTTAAGCCACAAAATCCAAAAAAATTTCCATGGGGTTTAGCCACATTTCTGTTATCACTCTAATACCGAGTGATAAACATTGAAAATTACAAGAAGCACATCCCAGGCTTCGAATACCCAAACCCAAACCTTTTAGTAAATGTGACTTATCCTATACTGAGCTACTTAAATTTACACACTCACTTTTACTAAAATCTTCTTACACATGCTATGCACAAGTTCACAATATTTTATCATAAACCAGATGAAATACAGACTTCACAAACTCTGTTTATATGATTATAGAATTAAACAACACCACAATTCTATTTGATAAACCTTTCTTTCTAACCAGTTTTATATTTTTTGTTTCTTTAGCACCATCTGTGCAGGGCATTCAGGCATCACAGGCTGCAGGAGACCAAGTGACTCTGCAAGCAATCATGCAGCAAATTCTGGTCATCCAACATACTTAAAATATAATACTGGCCAGAATGGACACGATGAGTAGTGATATTGACTCAATAAAACAGTCAGTCTCACTACTTCAACAACCACATCAGCCTCCACAAACTCCACCATTTTCACATGGTGACCACAATGAAGAAGGAGAAGGAGAAGGAGGTGCTGGTGATACTGATGCTGCAACTGAGCCCATGCCCTCCCCTACTGTTCAAAAACCAGAAGGGGACATGGGTGGTGATACTGATCCTCTTCCCTCCCCATCCAATGATAACAATAAGGGGGAGAAGAGACAAAGAGATACTGAGGTTGATCAAACTGAGCCATCTACTCAGGGGGAGAAAAGAAGAAGATTGAATGAAGATCAACCTCCACAACAAGAACAACAACATCAGCAAAGCCCTCATACTGAGCCACTTCGGATTCAGTATGAGAGAAGAAGACAAAGAACTAGGTCAGCATTACAAGTTCAAGACCCACTTGAGCCATCTGCTCAGGGGGAGACTCATACTGACCAACCACAACAGGCTTATATGGAGCCATCTGCTGAAGAAGAAAATAACTTGCAAATTGTGGTCTATAGGCCTTTCATCTGGCCTATTGCTGATGATGAATATGAAGAACCAGATTTAGTAAACTATGCACTAAATCTGGTAGAATAAGAAAGTTCTTCATCATCATCCTCGGATGATGAAGAACCAGAAAATCTGGTGATTAGAAGAAGGAGTTCCTTATCAAGAAGACCTATCAATGCAGTTCTCACTTCTTCTGAATCAAGTGAGGAATCTGCTCCTTTGGTAACAAGACAAATAAGACCTGTTCATACAATGGACAGTGATACCAAGCAGGCTCCAAGACTGACTCCTCAACAACTCTGGGCAGAACAAGAAAGATTTTTATATGAGCAAGAGCTGGGAGTCAAAACTGAACCAGCGTCTGACCCAGATACTGATACTCCTGGTCCTTCCTATAGAATCTCAAGAAAGGGTCCAGACCATATTCAACATTACTGGAATATGGTTGCTGCTAGGACTCAGTATAAGGAGGAAAGGAAGGAGTTCTTGAGGACCAAAACATTTCCAAATGTAAGGGGGGTACATTGGTTAAATCTGGATGTCAATAAAGTAAAAGTGAAGCTCAAAGAAGGAAGAATCACTATCACTTGTACTGGCTTAACCAGTCCTCCCATGAAGATATTTATTCATGATATTCAAAGAATTGGTCTTCAAGACTGGGTGAAGATCACAAGACTGATCAAAGAGCTTCCAAAGAAATCAACTTATGATCAAATAGTCTTGGATGAGATCAGTGCAGTAGTTGCAGTATGTTATGAGAAGGACTTACTTCATGAAATAGAGTATAGAACACTCAGTGTGATGACTGAGGCTTACTCAAACAACAGACCAGAATGTCTTCATACATACAAGTATCTTAAAAAGTACCCTCTTCCTCCTAACCTTGTTTTTCAGGATCAAAAGAGTGTCATATATCCAACTTCTGGATATATGTATACTGACTCAGAGGATAGAGAGTGCTTCATTTCTGAAGAAGATCTACCAAGAGCTCAAATCAGTCACCTTGTTGGACTGAAATGGATGATCACCAAGAAAGAAGACTCTTGGTTTAGATAGAAGATTGTTGCAGTTCTGAGTTGTAGAAGGGATGAACTCAAAAGCAGAGAAGTGTTTGTCCACATCAAACAAGAAGTCTTCTATGAGAATGAAGCCATCAACAGCAAATGAAGAAAAAGATATTGCTACCTATGCTGTTGTATTTTTTTTGTCTATCTCTTTGTAATTGTTTTGTTATCATTAGATAGGGGGGGATTGTTAAGGCAAAAAGCCTTGCCCCTTTGGATCTTAAGATAACAAAACAACCCAGACTAGCTTTGATTAATATGTAGAATAATATAGCTAAGTTTAGGTCTGATACTGAGTGATCAGTATTGGAACTCAGTATCAGTACTCAGTATCAGATAGTGATACTGAGTACAAGGACTGAGTAGAAGGACTGAGTTACCATATGTAACGGACTAAGATCAAATCCCTTGATCTTAGTCATTTTCCTAGTTTAGTCCTTCGGTTACTCCTTTGCCCATTATGTAAGATCTCTATATCATTATAAATAGAGATCATCTTGCAAAGGAGTACTTACCAATTCACTCTACACTTTCATATCTTTGTAATTGATCAGTGGTCTTGTTATTCTGCAACAAGCCACACTTAGTGGAATTATACATTTGACTCATATCTTGTTCTTATACAATATTTTTCTTAAGTTATAATTAACCAATCAATTAACCATCTAATCCAGGGTGTTGTGACCTAACAATTTTTCAGGTCAATTCGAAAAATATAAATAGCTGATTTCGATTAGTTTAGCATTATCCTCTCCTCGATTCGATAAACCCTACGCTAAACCCTAATCTCTTCAAAATTCGATCAAAACCCTGCATCAGTAGCAACAAAATTCATTCCACTCATCACTCACACTTGCAAAACCAATTGAACTTTCTGTGAAATTATCAATTTAAAAGCTCTAAATCACACAAATGGCGACTCTAAAATCCCTCGATATTAAAACAGATCTCAAATTTTCTGAATTTCACAATATGTGTGCATTCTTGAGAAATCCAGATGGTACAAAGGATTTTCAACCCATAGTTATGTTCTTAAAGAACTCACACATCAAGTATGCACTCACCATCAACCCTAAAGTTTATCAACAACATCTTGTTGATTTCTGGGAAAATGCTGAAAGGATTGAAGAATCAAATACGTCAAAAATCAAATACGTTGTAGATGGCAAGCCAATCATCATCACTGAACAGTCCATCAGACATCATCTTCAACTGAATGATGAATCATGTATGTTTTCTTTACCTAAGGAAGATCTTGTTGATATTTTACAAAAAATGGGGTATTAAGGAAGACTAGATATAGTTACTTTTCGAAAAGGTCTTCTTTCACCTCAATGGAAATATCTTGTTCATACCATTCAACATTGTATCTCTCCTAAAAAGAGTACTTGGAATGAGTTCAACAAGTCAATAGCTTCTGCTGTTGTTTGTTTGTGCACAGGACAAGTATTCAACTTTTTAAACATGATTTTTGAAAGAATTCTTGCAAATCTGTCATCTTCTAAATTTTTAATGTACCCAAGATTCCTAACTCATATTTTAAACTGTGAAATTCCAAATCTCTCAACACCTAAAAACATTTTTGTTACACCAGAAGTAAATAAAAAGGTGTATTCTAATATGAGAAAACAATTTAAATTTTCTGGGAAGGTTACTCCATTGTTCCAAAATATGATCTATGATCAACCCCCAACAGGAGAAGGTTCAAGTCACCCCATTGAACCACAACCAACTCCACCACTAAATACAACCTAAACACAACCCATTCAGTCCACTCAATTAACTGAACAAACAGATGTCCTGAATGTGTCCCAGGTACATGAAATTACTCCACAGAGTGCTACTCTTCACTCTGAGGAAGACCAAACCATTGCCAAACAAATTTCCAAAACTTACAAAAGGAAGAAAACTTCCTTAAAGGACACCAGGGGACCAATTGAGTCAAACCCCAGACTCCAAGAGTTGTCCTCCAAGGAGGAGAGAGGGCATGAGGAAAGGGCTCTCACTATTGATGCCCCAAAGGTGGGTGCACAGGCTAGTGAGAACATCAATAGGACACAGACCTCGGCAACTCTAAGTGATGACTCATCTTTTGAGGCAGCACTAAGAGGACCCCGGTGCCAAGAAACCACAAGGGGGGATACTACTGCTTCTTCTAGGAAGAAGAGAGTGTCTAAACAACCCATTTTATCACCAATAAGTGATAAGGGTAGAAAGAAACAAACTGAATTGATGGATATGATGGAAAACCTAATAGCCAATGTACCAAATGAGCCCAATGATCCACCCAAAGGGGCTGAGGGCAGTATTAAACCCACTCAACTGACGGATATGAAGGAAAACCTTAAAACCACTGTACAAAATTGTCTGACTTTACTGAATAATCAAGGAAAAACCATGACTTACATGAAGCATTACATCAATACTCTGAACAGAAGACAGAAGAGGTTCGAGTACAAACTTCAAAGACAATCAAATTTGATCAGAAAGTTACAAAGAAAGATTGCTGATAGTGAGGCTCAACAGGTTGAGATCACTAAGGGGGAGAAAGATCAAATTCAAGGAATGATTGATCAATCAATAGCAGCAGAAGCCCTCCTTAATTTAAAAGAAGCTCATGGTGAAACAGGTCAGAGTTATGATGAAGACCAGAACAAAGGAATAAAAAGTATGGAAGAGGATGTATTTGTGTCTGCAAATCAATCTCAAACAGCAGAACAAGTAAACTCTCCAGTTACTACTGAAGTCATAAAGACTACTGATCCTATGGATACTACTGAAGTTAAGGATCAAGAGGTTGTTGCTACTGATCCCAATGAAGAAGAAGAAATACCAGTAGTAAATGCTCCAGAAGAAAATATCATTCCTACTACTGATGCCCTAGCAGTAGTAAATACTACAACAACCTCACCAGTAGTAAGTTCATCACAACAGTTGGTAGTTTTTGAACCAGAAATCACACCAGTAGTAACTAGCTTGGTTACTACTGAAGATGAAGAAGAACTTCTAGAAGTTCTTGAACCAGCTGTTATCATACCAAGACCTCCAACTCCAGAACTACAACCACCTATCATACCTGACATTGATGATAATGTGAATTGGTATGAAGTTGATGAATGTGCACTTCCTCCACACCCCAAGATACTACCAAAGGATAAATACATTTATTCTCTTCATCAATTGTATTTACTCATGTTCTTGATATGAAATACACTCCACCTCTACTTTCAGTCTGTGTTGGAAAAGGGAAAGAAAAATTTGATGATGACTATCCAAACAAAGCTCTAGGTCACTTCATGGTAAACAAGATCAACCATGTCAGACCTGCAAAACAAGACAAATGGAAGGTGAACAGAATAAGGTATCTGAGGAAAGTTGCAAAGACTCAAGCTCTTGAAGACAAGAAAAAGGCTAAAGAAGAAAATTTGAAAAATGCAGCAATTCAAGAAGTTGATACAACAATTCAAGAGGTTGAAGAATTCCTGGTAGAGGATCAAAATGCAGAATTTGATAAACAAAGAAAAATAGAAGAAGAACATCTGAATTGCCTTGAAGATCTAGTAGCAAAATGTAAAAGAGAAAAAGCTGATCTACCAGATGAAATTTTTGAACAAAAGAAGAAAATGATTGACTTCTTAAAGTCAAAAGGGCATAGTGCTAAGTCTTTTGGCAGAATGAAGATGATTACAATAGTTGATAAATATTGTACTGCCAAGAAAAGAGAATTAGCAGAATCTCAAGCAGAAGAAGACAAAGAAAAAGTCTTAGTAGAGATTGATCCCACAATCATACTCTCCAGAACACCAATATCTGGTGAACCTTCAATGCCTTCTAAAAAGAGGAAAGAAATTGAATCCGAAACTGAATCAAGGAAGAAAAGTAAACAAGATATACAAGTACTTGATTTTCCTGTTGCTCCTCTTGAAGATAATCCAATTATCAATTGGAGAGTTGTTGATAATGTTATTGAAATTATCAGAGAAGACAAAACAACTCAGAGATTTAAGTCATGGAAATCAATGGTTATGTCCCGTAGCAGAAGTGGTATTATCAAAGTCTTAATTATTGGAAAGCCAAGAATGACTAAGAAATCATAGAAAAACTCGTGGAGCTGGATACATAACTCAAATGATTGATGCTGCTTTTTATCCAGACAACTATCCTGAAATATTCACTAACACAGAAAATGTTTATGCTTGGAATGTGTTACCAACTGTGAATATGTACTTCTTTGAAAGAACCAGTAAGAAGTGTGAACTGTACTTATATGAAAGAGAATATCCACACTTTGAAGAAACAATGTACCAGATTATCACGTGTTCTTTCATGCATCCACATGATCTTGCTTTATTTCAAGAAAAATATAATTACTTTGTGAAGAGAAACAACAAATATATAATTGCACAAAGGAAAAAGCAAAATCAGAATACAATAGAAGGTGATAAAAGAAGAAAAGAATAGTGGGAAGAGATGAAAAAGAAGGAAGAAGAAGAAAAGAAACTTGGTTAATTACAAATGAATTAACAAGTTTAGGGGGAGATTGTTGGGATATAAACATTCTAATACTGATGCTGCAGTTAGTACTGATCAACGAATATGGAAGTTAGTACTGATGGGGCAGAAAAGCAAAATACTATTGATGATACTGATCTTGGAAGTTACTACTGATGATCAAATTTACTACTGGTGTCTATTTATGGTGCTGATCGAGTCCGAGATTTTAGTAAAGTTAGTTATAGAATGTTTATCTTTTGTATATTGATTGTAATCGAATCCTAGAATAACTAGGTTAATATTTTAGGCTTCAAGGACTATTATAAATAGTTCCTTACGAATTGTAAATGTACGTGTTATTGTTCGAATTATTCAATATACATTGAAGCTTTTTGTGATTACTGTGTTCTTATTATCATTCTTATTCGATTACAGTTTTCGTTTGTTATTAATCAAATAACAAGAGTGTTAATTCGCTGTAACTTTTCTTGTTAGTAGATCTGTGATTAAATAATCTTTTTGTGTTATTCGATCCTGACAAATATGCTCCTTGTTTTGCATCTCAAAAAATAATAAAGAACTAAATTGGTGACGAGATTTTTTTTTAGTTAAATACATAAGAATATACCTTTAATTGATAAATCCTTTATTTGTAAGGGATATAATTTTAGCACTACATAAATTATTTCAATTATTACAATATACTATTGTTATATTAAATTATACAATATATTAAAACAATTTCGGTGATATTTGAAGTGATTATGTTATTTAAAATCACATCTCTATTCATAATTTGTGAATCATGATTTTCAATTTTGATCAACTACGAATAACTACAAAAGAAACATACACGTGAACACATCAAATGGTTGATACAAATACAGGATACTTTACAAATCTATTTATTAAATGCGTGAAGCATTATTATCATAGTTATCTGTTAACACGTTTCATGTGTAGTTATGTTCGCTGGCCTTTGTTGTTTATAGGTGAGTTTTTCAGTTAAAGAATGTAAACGTGAATCGTGATCATCACTTTTTTAAATTAGATGTTTCAAACTTTATATTTGGGTATCACGAAATTTTAATGATTAGGATACTTGCTGAGAATCAAATTAGAAATTAGGTAATATTTCTAATTCACGTTTTGATAATTTTTTTAGAGAATTCATACTCAAATGTATGTCAAAGTCTGAATGTTTTTCTTTCATATCTTTCAACAAAAACATTTAGGATAAGTTTCACAAAATTTGGAGCAATTATAAATGGTTATCCGTTATTATCACTTAAAAAACTCCTTGTTGTAGTAGTTTGCAACAATTGATCGCTACATCAACTGTAGTTGGTCGCTACTGTACAAATTGCAGCTAACTGCTCTTTGTTGTACATTATGCAACTAGATGTTCACCCACCAACTGTGACAACCCTCGAAAACGGGTAGTTGACTCGGCACCGATTATAACCGAGCACTTTTGTAAAACATTTCGTCTATTAATGAGAGTATTTTGTTTATCATAGTGAGTCTAACAAGAACATGTATCTGGGTCGATAGTACACATCTTTATATGCAAACGTCAATTTGTCAGAATGTTAGCTGGATGAAACCGCAAATTTAGCGAGTTGATAACCTAACAAAAATTTTATAATAAATAATCAATGAAACTTTATCTCCTCTTCCTTGTGAATCGACTGCCATCAGAAAAAGTGAACATCACTTTGTACCTTGTTAACTTTTGAAAGTCAACTCTGTGGCCATGTCCATACTTGAATCTTACATATTACTAACTTGACATCAACTTTTCAACGTTGTCAGCTTTGGTAAGGAAGAACCATTGGATGCAAGGTTTTCACCTTGGATAAAATGTAAAACCCATACAAAATCTTCTTCTTACCCTTAAATCATGGATGCTCCAGCAACCATGTTGTCCTCATCTCCTTGTTGGCAACTCAATGAAAAGTAGCTTTCCTATCTCTATGTAAAGTCAACTATGTTCCACATGGCACTACCTACACATCGAATGGACTGTGAACAACATTATCAACCATCTCTTGAAAATACAAATTAATGATTTCATTCTTATATCCATCATATATTAATCGAGCAAACTAAATAAAAAGAAAAGAAACCACATCATACCCGGATATTTCTACATTTCATGTGAAGATCTTAACTGGCACAATATCTTAACATGCTTAATTTATACATCTCCATTCTATCAGTACATTCAAATCAAAGTGTAATGATTTTCAAACTTGTATAAATTAAGCAAACGCATTTAAATACGAGACTAATCCAATCAAGTCTATGTTCATGTGAGAGAATCATTTAGCATCTTGTAATTTAGGCGTGTCATTCAAACCGCCACTTATTATTTATTATTATGCGTTTAGGACTCTAAGATCTCTTACTTGGAATCCTCAATCTCAGTTGAACTAACTGGCTAGCTTCTCATCAGGTGAGTTTCACAGCCCCACGTTTTACCGCATTTTTAACTATTTTGGGGTGAGAAACATATAACTGTTTTATAAATGCACGCAAAACTCTCATCGCGTATCAAGTGTATTTTAATTATGATGAGTCGTGCATAAAAAGTATTTTGGTACAACTTGTCTTTTGAAAGACATTTATGAACAATACTTTGGTACAATCAATCTTTGTGAAAACTTGGATAAACTATCATTTTGAGATAACTGGTCATTGAAAAGACATACTCAAACAAGTATTTTTACGAAAAGTCTTAATTAAGACTTGTATGTAAAACTATATTTTGCGACACTAATCTTTCTATAACCGTGAGTTGATAGATGACGTACCCTATCGTCAGATCGTTTAGATCTAACATTACTGTAATCATCAACTATAGTTAGCCAACGAATATATGAGTAGTACTATTCGGGATTGATCCCCCGCTCATGGCTAGTCGCTCTAGCCGTATAACATATGAGATATATATTCTATTAAAACGTCATGGACTCGACATGCCTAGGTAAAGGCGGATTTAGGTTTGATTACAGGCTCATGAACTTATACTTTAACTTATATGCCTAGCTAGCTTATAAGGGATTACGCACTAAATTAAACAATTAGGTTTCATGGTTTTGAAACGGGTGAACTTGAAGTCTTGAACGTACATATATTTCTACTAAACGACTTACCTTTCTAAAATCATGTTGAATTGGTTTTACGCACCGATCATATGCAGATTATGTTTTATAGAGTTAAAACATATTACAAGAGAATTTTGAGTACTGAACATATGCAAATTTGGTTTCAGAGTTTTGAAATGCTTTTCATCGATTATTTTAGTACACGAGTTGTACTGACAAAAATTTTGAAATAAATCAACGATTTATAGTCATAAAACTTGTGAACTCACCAACCTTTGTGTTGACACTTTTTCTAATATGTTTTCTCAGGTACTTTAGTTGAAGTGTTTGCATGACATTTGCACAAATCGAATTACCACTTTTGGAAAGATATATATTTTGATCGAGACACGAAGTCTAGAATGTCAACTTGAAGTTTAAAAGACGGTTTATCTAAAACTATTGTCGCAAACAAGTTACGTTGGATTTGTAAACGTTTAACAATTGGTAATCCATTTTTAATGCTATGTTATACTATTGATCGATTGTTGTGATTTCCGTTGTAAGTCGCACGCCCGCTCTTCCGCAAAACCAGTTTTGGCGGGATGTGACACCAACTAGTCACCCACCTGCTGGTCACAACACGGAGGGTATGCTTCCTTGAACCTGATTTTTATCTGTTCGCCTTATAAATCACACCCATGTCCGCTACCAACGTTGTCTTTTACCACCGCTAAGGTAGCATAGTCATAGATACTTTAACTTCCTATCAAGAAGTTTTAGATTCAAATCCCACTTAGTATAAATCATGGGGATGAACCGAGAATACGTTAGAATCACTACTACAGATCGGGTTTGTTAGTGCGGACCAATAAATTTATTTATTGCGGTGGTACAATATAACCGCAACAACATATTCAGTTCGCACAGCAAAAGAAAGAACCGCAACAACAATTCAATTTGTTGTTGCGGCCATGATAAACCCGCATTAACAATTCCATTTGTTGTTGCGGCCATGCTAAACCCGCAATAACAATTCCATTTGTTGTTGCGGCCATACGTTACCCGCAACAACTACCAAATTTGTTGTTGCGGCCATGCTAAACCCGCAACAACAATCTAAATTTTCAGTTTAAATTAATTAATTAATTGGCAAACAAAAACAAATTTCAAAAAGATACAACGATAACATTACATATATGTAACATACTATTATAAGCCAAACCAAAACAAGGACAACCAAAATCTAAACACAAAGCTAACTAACATCATGTTGATTCACAGAAGAGTAACGTTGAAGATAACTCCAGCACCACGGTTTTTTGTTTCGAGATCAAGGGTGAACATCACATGTTGGTTCGTGCGGATGCCCATCTTCTGTTTGAAGTCGACCATATCACCATTGATAGTCATATGGTCTATAAAACGAACATTGGCCTCCTTCGATCACTGTGGCGTAGTAAATTGAAAACCATGTATGGGGGACTCATCTCAAGGTTTGACAAAGCACACAAATGATGCTCATTCCAAAGTTGGTGATCCCTAACAAATTTTGCTGGAATAGTCTGATGAAAGAAATGAAAATTAAATTTATACTGCAAATTAATTATAATAGCAAGAAATTAAAAAGAAAAATCATACAATTTTTCTTGTCATGGACGCACACCATTTTACGATGAAGAAATTATTAACGTGATCACCAATATGCAGACTGCTAGAACTCATATTAGAAACTTAAAAGATCGATTAATCTTACTTTGAAAAGTTTTTCTTTGAAACGTTCTTGTAGGTTTAAAAACGCGCGAAACGTTCTTTGATATAACAAATTAAAGGAATGAATGAAGTCTGCTTATATATATACTTAAGTTTTGGCGGGATTGGGGATTAGGGTTATGGCGCGCATCACAACTGTACAACCGCATCTCCAAACAAGTGAATAGTCATTTTGATTTCTGCTGCAGCATCATCAAGATTCGCGAGAGAACAAAATCTGCTGCAACATGTGAATCTTGATGATGCAGCACCAGTAAGCAATGACTTAATAAACCTTCATATATAGGAAAATTAAGTTTGATCCATCAAAATAATGGCACTTATGGTACAATATATAGAGCTGATATTAATTAGTTCTCTTTTAATTTCAAAGAAACTATCATCACGCATATTATTAGAATCTCAAGAAATATTTGATTCTCCTGCAACATTACCTTATGATGTGGTAAAAATCGAGGAAAAACATTTGTTGTTGCGGTTTCCAGATTTGTTATTGCGGTTAAGAGGATAAGTTTAAAAAAGTAGCTGCAACACTAGCTGTAACTTCCATCCAACTTGATGTGTATTTACTCGATGCATTAACTCAATTAAATCCCAAAATATTAATTCAAATTATTCTGAAATGCAGTTACCGCGGTTTCACTGTTGCATTTGTTAGTGCGGTTTTCCGTATTTGTTACCGCGGTTTCAGTGTTGCTACGCGCTTGAATTCTAGATGACGGTCAATTTTCCCTCTTTAATTTCGACGCCCTTGGTTATTATATATAGTTAAACAATATTGTTCTGAAATGCAGTTACAAGAAAACTATTAATCAAAAACCTTTTTTTGTTATTAACATCATGAGTTCCCAAAACAAAAATCTTCCACAAGAGATTATTCATATCGAGTCTTCTACCGACGACGATATCAACAACTACAGAAGTGAGGATCCTCTAGAGCACAGCCATTACTTTGCTGTGAAATTGACCTCGCAAGTTATACAACAGAGGGAAATTGTATGCAATCTATATTGTGGTTCTTTTTTCTTTCTGTTTACTGTTTATGATGATGAAATATTTTTTTGATTTCTTAATTTCAGACTATACCAGCAAAGCTGGTTCAGGATCTCAAGCTCTTCAACTATAACACATGTTGTGTCTTCGAGATGGGGGAAATGAGTCAGAGGTTCGTGTTGGTGGATACCTTTCGTAATCGAAAGAAACCAATGGAAGAAAGACCTTATGGCCCGATCACCATTCATGGTGATTTTGACGAGTTGAGAATGAAATGGGGCATCCATTGGAACCGATGGGTTGTTTTCACCATTGATCTTGAGAAAATGAAGCCCGGAGGCCAAGTTTACATGAAATTAACTTTGTATTGATTTTTTTTTGGTTGTAAATTTTGTGACTTTTTAATTTCCCTTGTAATTAATGCATCCCCTTTTTTTAATATTATCTTAAAGTTTTTTTTGTTAGCCATCTATATATCTTCAAAGTCTCCGATAAAATAATTAATTTATCTTCAAATTTATAATGTCAAATTTCAAAATAATTATTTAAAAATATAAATAGATTAATATAAATATTTTAATTTATTAATTTATAGTATTAGCAAATAATGAATGAAATATTTAAACCAGTTTTACTTGTTTCAAGTTATTTATTGTAACGGCTAGAATATATTTGTTATTGCGGGTTTTCTTCCTTTGTTGTTGCGATTTGCTGTTTTGTTATTGCGGTTTGACCGCAATAACAAAACAAATCTGATTGTCATCTAATATCCAACGGACATATTTTGAAATAGTTGTCTTTCTTCTTCGTTGAGATCCTGTTTTCGTTCTGCTACTGTTTTTAAGGTAATTTCGTTTTCTTTTTTTAATCTCATGCTTTGAAGTAGACTTAGAAATATAAGTATCTTCCAATTAGTTTCCAAAATAGACACATTACATTCAACAATATTCATACGAAAGTTATTGATGTCGAAGATTTGGACAAATGGGAGAAAGACGTTTATGTTATCCTTTGTGAACTAGAGATGCACTTTCCACCATCATTTTTTGATATAATGGTTCACCTAATATCTCATATCGTACAAGAGATTAAGGCATGTGGTCCTGTATTTCTACGTTACATGTACCCTTTTGAAAGATACATGGGAATATTGAAAGGTTATGTAAGAAACCGTAATCGACCAGAGGGAAGTATTACTGAAGGGTATACTTCTGAAGAGGTGATTGAGTTCTGCCAAGGTACGTATGTAATATATATGATCAACTATAGCAAAAATTAATTTATTATATATTTTGTTTTTCTTAGGATATATGGAAGGTGTCAAAAGTGTTGGCGTTCCTAAAAGTCGACATTCAGGTCGACTTGAAGGAAAGGGAGGAGTAGGTTTTAAGATAATAGTGCCAATGCACGGAGAACTACAAGTTGCTCATTTAGTAATCTTAAAGCACATGACATGCCTCACTCCATATGTTGATGAACATATGGATATGTTAAAGTCGACGAACCCGGGTAAACAACAAGTGTGGTACATAAACAACCAAAACAAGGATTTGGCAAGTTGGTTGAAAGAGAGGGTGACAACAAGTGACGACGTTGATGACACTGTCAAAAAATTGGGACAAGGTCCAGATGCTAGAGTAAGAACTTACCAAGTATATGATATTAATGGTTATACATTTTACACCAAATATCAAGATAGAAAAAGTACAGTGCAAAATAGTGGAGTTACAGTAATAGCATCAACAACCGAAATCGATAGGCGTGATCAAGATACATTGATAAGCATCGCAAAAGATTCTTATTACGGTGTGATAGAAGAAATTTGGGAATTGCAGTATTCTGATTTCATAATCCCAGTGTTCAAGTGTAAGTGGGTAAATAACCGTACGGGTGTTAAAGTTGACGAATATGGTTTTACACTTGTCGATCTTGAAACTAATGGCTACAAATCCGAGCCATTCGTTCTCACAACACATGTATCACAAATTTTTTTCGTCAAAGATCCTAGCAAAGCAAAATACCACATTGTGTTGCAAGGTAAAAGACGTATTCTTGGGGTTGATAATGTTGTGGATGAAGAAGAACACGACAACTTCGATGATTTACCACCATTTTCCGTCGGTATCGAACCCGGGAATTTTGAAAACATGAATAGAAGCTCATATGTACGAACTGACGGAGAAGGAACATATATTTAATAACTCGATCTATTATATACTAGAAAATTAATATTTGTATTATATATGTGTTTTAGTACTATGCAAATTTATAATTAACCTACTGTTTTATTCATGTGTAACATCTTTTAACAATTTGAATTTGTTACTATGCAACGTTCTTGTAACACACAAAAAAAATGAAACTCAAAACCGCAACAACAAATTAACAAAACCGCAACAACTAATTCACCCAACCGCAACAACAAAAAATGAAACTCAAAACCGCAACAACAAATTAACAAAATCGCAACAACTAATTCACCCAACCGCAACAACAAAAAAACCACAATAACTAATGGACATAAACCGCGGTAACAAATAGAATAAAATAACTCGCTAAAACGAAATAAAGACCCGCTAAAACGAAATTGTTTATTCCAAAATTTTCAAATCCCAAAACATAAGTTATCCAAATCCTTAATCACTTTTGCACAAAACCTTAATCGACCAAACCCTCCGTTTTCTTCACCAAAATCACTCTGCACTAGTTCACCGGAGTTTGGATTCACCGTCGTTTTCTTCACCTTGGATAGTAACCGACGTTGCTTTCACCACGTCGTATCCTTAATCACTTTTCCAAAAACCTTAATCACTCTCGTCGACCTAAACCCTAGTTTACCGTTACATCGCCGATATTCCTTCACCAAGCTAGGTATTAAAGTATTATGTTAATGATTTCTTGTGTTTGTTATGCATTCGTTCTTAATCATCTTTTTCTGTTAACGTATTATGTTCACGCATTTGTGTCGTAATTCTGCAGAAATGGCCGATAATCAAGAACGTAAGAGACGTAGTGGCGAATGTGGTCCTGCATCTTTTGGGAAGAAATATAGCAAAAATGTATATAAAACTGAATTTGATGAAAATCATATCCCTCTGAGTAAAGAACTGACGTCATGGTTTGGGATGACGGTTCAACATCGTTTCCCGCTAGCAACTGATATGGGCAAAATGGACAAAGACATATATGAACAACTATGGCTGGATACCAAGGTATATATTTATTAATTAGAAATATGAAATAGTTATTAAGTGATGATAGCATATAATTTATTTACTCTAAATTGTAGAATATGTGGAATATCGAGAACGATGATGCAAAAGAGTTAATGAGGAAGAAAGCTGTGAAAATTGGTACTAATTTTAAATCTAGGCTTGTTAAACATTTCGTCCTTACAGGTAAGGATGCTTGTGAGAAGTATAAGTTTCTTAAAAGGCATGATTGGGAAGCATTTAAGGCACAAAGAAGCACCCCAGAATTTATGGTATCTCTTAATTATATTATATGTTTAGTATTGTACAATATTTTATTATTAACAACTTGTTAATTTGTGTAGCTAAAAAGGGAGAAAGCACTGGCAAGCAATGCAAAGAGACAATTCAAGGTCCGCGTGGGCCGAAGCGGGTGGACCCGTTTTAAAAAACGTAAAAAGGATGCAGTTTGGTCTGAACTTCTACAAAAGCATAGTGTTCTTTCGGAGATTCAAAATGAACGGTCTAGGTTGTTTTTGATGGGTTGTGCAGTAAAGAATAGTGAAGGAAAGTTTGAACTTCCTAACGAAGCGTTGGACAATTTCCAAGTTTTGGTATACTAAGTTTTATTTAATTGAAGATTTTTATCTTTTTGGTAAACAAATACTTTTTGTAGCTCGCGGAAGAGAAAAAGATGATAGAGGATGGTACTTATGCATTAAATAAAGAGGATCCTTTAATTCGTCTTCTGGGACCCGAGCACGGGGGAAGATCTCGGACTGTATCCGAGGTAATTGGATACACAAAGGTTAAAGGTGGATTGATTAGAAATGTGATCCCGCAAAGTACCCCCACGGTCAACACAAGCCACCATGATTCATGTGGGTCCCGTGGAACGGTGGAACACTATCCACCTATTGAGGTAACAATTTAAAAGTTTTGCAGCCTATACTATCCAGCCTTATAATTGTATATGTTTTTACAGGTGTTGTCACCATGTGAGTTGCTAATTAGGGTGGCTGATGCCCATTTAGTCAAAGTTGGTTTTGGACAAGTATGGCCAACTGTTGGCTTCCAACTGTTACATAATAAACCGATTGCCGATGGTTGTGTAAAAGTCCAAGTTGATGCGATCGTGGCAGGAAAGGAGGATTTGCCTGTACATCCTCTCACAAAAACAGATGATGTTCAATTGGTTGAGAATTTGCCATATAATATAGTACAGTGGCCAAGATATGCAGTGAAGGTATATTTTAGTTTTTTTACATTGTTTGTGAACGCTTTTATCTAACTTTGTAGAAATGTTTTAGCTTATTGGCGATGGGCTTGTCAATTCCCCGGAAAGGGACTTGAGAGAATCCTCTCCATTTGATTTGTCAACAAACAATGTTTATATACCAGAAATGCCTGAAACTTCACCCTTCCCTTTAGACCAAGACTTTTATGGATATGCACAAATGGTTAGTCTTATCATTATCATTATTTTGATCATTATTTTTAAATACTAATATTTTTATCATTACTTATTGTAGTTGCAATCGGTCCCCGCAGCCCAAACCGTCCCCGCAGCCCAAACCGTCACCGCAGCCCAACCCATTAACCCAGCCCAAACAGTCCCCGTAGCCCAAACACTCACTAAAGCCCAACCCATTATCCCAGCCCAAACCATCCCCAAAGCCCAACCCGACAGCCCAGCCCGAACAGTCCCTAAACCCCAAACACCCACCGCAGCCCAAACCGTCACCACACCCCAAACCGTCCCTGCAGCCCAAACCGTCCCCGCAGCCCAAACCGTCCCCGCAGCCCAACCCATTAACCCAGCCTAAACAGTCCCCGTAGCCCAAACAATCACTAAAGCCCAACCCATTATCCCAGCCCAAACCGTCCCCGAAGCCCAACCCGACAGACCAGCCCGAACAGTCCCTAAACCCCGAACACCCACCGCAGCCCAAACCGTCACCACACCCCAACCCGAAACCGAACCCGATGATGTTCCTCTAGATCCTCAGTACGACCAGCATTATGCGATGGTAATGGCCGATGCTCCCCAATTCTCCCAATACTTGATGCATTCTTCAAATATAACAAATATGGTCTTAGTGTTCCTTCCCCTCCGGGTATGTATCATGAGACATACACAGAAGGCATCCCAGCCACCGAGGTTTTACAATTTGCTGGATTCCATTGGGTTGATATAAGCATGATACATTATTTGTCAATGTAAGCTTAATATTTTACTATTTGGGTATAATTGTATTTATTAACTTTATGTTGTATATTTAAGGTATTATTATGCAATGGCGGGCAGCAATTCACGATGTGCATTTTTCAATGCACACTATATTACCGATCCAGAATGTCGCACCAACAAGAACCATGTCATCCAACATATCAGGGATGTTTTAAATCATCATCCAAGCAAGTCATACATTCTTGCACCATACTATCAACAGTAAGATTTGATTTTCCATAATACACGCAACACTGGATGTTTTAAATCATCATACAAGCAAGTAACTTTGATTAATTGCTTGTGTTTACTTGCAGGCAACACTGGATGCTTTTTATCCTCTGTCCTAAAACGAATATCGCATATATTGTTGATTCTTTAAAGCGTGAATCTGGTCCCGATTACTACACTCTTGTAGGAGTAATCAATCATATGTTTCCCCGTAGATTTAAATGGATAAACACAACTGTATGTTTTCAATTTCCATTTTTTACCAATTTATTTAAGATGTATAAAATATTCAATATATTGAAATATTACAGTGCTGGAAACAAGACCAAAGCTGGGAATGTGGTTACATTGTTAGTCGACATATTGAAGAATTATTACAGACCATATAGTTTAACATCAACCAATCTGTAAGTTTATGTTATAGTTTTAAAATATTACTCATTTAGATGTAAAAATTATTGATATTAATTGTTTTTCATGAGCAGATGTGGAAGACTAATAAGAGTTTTGATGCTTCTATGATTCATGAATACATAGAAAGGTTGTTGCCACTGTATCTCGAATGGATGAAGAGGTGCAAGCAAAGTGATGCCACTTATTAAAGGTGAGCAATTAAGCAAGTGTAAATTTTTGAACATATAGTTGTAAATTTTTGAAACACGGTCCATTACAATGATCACAACCTGCAAGTGTACATTTTTTTGACATTAAGTTACTGTGCGATTGTACATTTTAAATATATAAGAGCTAGATTTATATATATATATATATATATATATATATATATATATATATATATATATATATATATATATATATATATATATATTGTGGAATGATTTTTTTTTTTGTTAAGGCAAAAAGCCTTGCCCCTTTGGATCTTAAGATAACAAAACAACCTAGACTAGCTTTGATTAATATGTAGAATAATATAGCTAAGTTTAGGTCTGATACTGAGTGATCAGTATTGGAACTCAGTATCAGTACTCAGTATCAGATAGTAATACTGAGTACAAGGACTGAGTAGAAGGACTGAGTGATACTCAGTATAGTAACGGGCTAAGATCAAATCCCTTGAACTTAGTCATTTCCCTTACTTAGTCCTTCGGTTACTCCTTTGCTCATTATGTAAGATCTCTATAACATTATAAATAGAGATCATCTTGCAAAGGAGTACTTACCAATTCACTTTACACTTTCATATCTTTGTAATTGATCAGTGGTCTTGTTATTCCGCAACAAGCCACTCTTAGTGGATTTATACATTGACTATATTCTTGTGTTATCACGCTAATATTTCTCTAAATATAATATTCTATCAATTAACATTATAAACCAGGGCTGTTGTGACCTAACAACTGGTATCAGAGCAGGCTAAATAAACTCTTATTTAGTCGATCTATAACCCTGGCAGCCATCCCTTATACTTATTCTTCCCATACTCCAAAATTAAAAATGTCCACCATTGTTGCACCAGTTATGTCTGGAAAGGGAGTACCCATCTTTGATGGAAAAGACTTCCATCAATGGAAGCTAAAAGCTCAGTGGTATCTTGAATCCGTTCATCATGAAATGCTCACTGTGCTATATGATGGTCCCATCATTCCACAAACTGTGGAACCTGTTGCTGCTACTGATGATGCTCCTGAGGGCATAAGAACTGTACCTAAACTAAAGCACAACTGGACTGATACTGACCGTCAGTTGTATGCTTTAGACTCCAGAGCTAAAGGGGTAATTGGTAATGCTGTTACCAAAGAGATACTTAATGCAATTATGAAATTGCCAACAGCAAAGGCTATGTGGGATAGCCTATCAGTCACCTATGAAGGCACAGCAAAGGTGAAGTTGCAAAGGAAAAGCAACATGAGAAGGAAATATGAAAACTTCTTCTCAACTCCAAATGAAGACATCACCACTCTCTATAACAGGTTCAATACTGTCATCCATGATTTTATCAGTGTAGGTATTGTGAAAGAGGAAGGAGAACTTGTTCAAAAGTTCCTGGATAGTCTTCCTCAACAATTTCTTGACATCACAAACTCTGTCAATGCTGCTAACAACATTGAGTCATACACACTTCAAACTTTGTATGGTCTAATGTTGAATCATGAGGAGAATAATGCTGCAAGACTGATCAACTGGAAGAAAACTGACAAAGCTTCCACTGGAATGGCTCTAGTTGTGCAACAGGCCTATACTGTGACTGAGCCAGATGAACCAGAAGTTGATCTAGCTGATGCTGAGGCAGAAGAGCTTGAAACTCAAATGGCTCTTATGTCTATGAAGCTGGATCAGTTGAAGAAGAGGCTTGGTGTTAGCTCTTCTAATACTGACCCAAGATCAGGTCTGTGCTATAGGTGTGGAAAGCCTGGACATATTGCTGCAAATTTTCATACCAAATCTTCTGAGACTGACCAAAATGACAAGATTGCATACCGAGCTAAAAGGTATAGAGACAAATATGTCAAGCTGAAGAATTGGAGCAAGGGCAAGAGGGCAGAAGGGAATGGAGCACCTCATCAAGCACTTTACTCAGAAGCCTGGATGGATGAAGACTTAAGTGATGATGAGGAAGAGATTGAGAATAAAGCCTTTATGGCTTTCACTGAAGATGATTTGAAGAGCTCTTTTGAAAAGGATATCAAAGAGGCTGAGAGGATGAGTGTTCATACTGATTGGGATTCCACTCAGTTGTACAAGGTAAGTTCCTTTCAAACTTATTCAGTGAATGAAAAGACTAAGATTTTTGAGTATATGATTATTGATCTTAAAACTTCTGTACAAAAAGAAAAAGCTTTAAAATTAACAATTCAAGAACTTGAAAGGGTAAATAATGAAAACTTAGATAAACTAGCAAAGTATAAAGATTTAGAATTAAATTTTTCAGATTTAAAAGACATTAACCAGAGATTAGCTGATAAAGCTCATTTACATAAACTTGAAAAAGAGAAATTTGAAAAACAGTGTAAATCTTGGGGAAATGCTTCAATAAAATTAAATAAATGCTTAAATCAACAATTTCCAGAAAATGTGAGGGCTGCACTTGGTGTTGATCCTCAATTTAAAAATAGGAACAATTTTGCTGATTTATTTGAAGAGTTTTCTACTATGAACCCTATTAATTTTGTAAAAGCTAAAACTTTATGTGAAGTCGGATGTCAAACTGAGTCAGTTAATGAGGAAAATGAAATTTTAGAAAAACCTATTGGTCCTTCCATCTGCTCAAAGTGCTACACTGAGCTACAAGAACCCAGTATTGAATTTTCTATAAAAGAAATTTCGGATACTGAGCTCCCAATAGTTCAGTATGACACCTCTGCTGTTCCACCTTTTGAATTATTATTTAATACAACAACTTTTGAATTATATAATGATAATAAAACAACTTTTATCTCCAATGTTTCATCTAATACAGAAGTTGCAGGAACAGAAACATCATATACTGAGAAACCTAAAGAACCTGTTAAAGTTGTTTCTTCGAAACATGATAAACAAAAACCAACTTTAACTAGGTCCTTAGTTGGCAGAGACCAGAAGTCTACCACTAATAATATTAGAAAGACTCCTCTGTCAAATAAAAAGAAGCAACCAGATCCACCACACTTTAAACCAGTAAAACAAAATGTTAAAACACCTATTAAAAATGACAAAATTAACATTTTAAAAACACTTGGTGATCAGGTCAAATCTTTAAGTAAACAATTTGCAAAACTTGTTCATACTGACCTACCAAAAGTGAAACATTTTTCTAAAATACCTTATGAAAATATGTTTAGAAATAGACCTAGAAAATGTTATAGGTGTCATCATACTGGTCACAAGGGAGATGAATGCTGGACTGATCTCTCTAGTCCTAGGTACTTAGTACCAAAGAAAAGGAGAGAAACTAAGTCGATATCACCAAAGAAAACTTCTAAAGTTTCCCCCGAAGTGATATCGACCTCTCCATATAAAGAGATCAAGTCAAAATATGTTTATCCCACCAAAGGTCTCATTCAAAAATGGGTTCTTAAAAGGAACTAACTATTATTTTGTGTCTTGTGCAGGGTGACAGAAAATGGTATTTAGATAGTGGCTGCTCAAGACACATGACAGGCAGTATGGAATACCTTCTCAATTATACTCCAGAGAAGGGTCCTTCTGTTAAATTTGGAGATGACTCGGTGGGAAAGACAAGAGGTTATGGTGTGATCAAGGCAGGCAACATAACTTTTAAAAGAGTTGCCTATGTAGAGGGTCTAAAACACAATCTGCTCAATATCAGCCAAATGTGTGATGATGACAATGAAGCTCGATTCAGGAAGGTTGCAGGAATCATCTACAATGATAAAGGCCAGCCTGTACTCATTGCTAGAAGAGAAAAAGACGTATATGTGGTCAACCTATCTGAAATAGACCCAACTATTCGAGTATGCCTGCTTTCTAAAGTCAAGCCAGAATTGCATTGGCTATGGCACAAGAAACTCTCTCACATCAACTTTAGAAATATCAACGAGCTCAGTATGAAGAAACTGGTGAGAGGGTTGCCCACTATTACTTATTCAAAAGATAAGTTATGCTCAGCATGTGAAATGGGCAAGCAGAAGAAGAGTTCATTCAAGTCCAAAGTCAATCATTCCATTAATGAACCTCTTACTATGATACATATGGATCTTTTTGGCCCCATCAGCACACCATCTTTGGCCAAAAAGATCTATACTCTAGTCTTGGTTGATGAATTTTCAAAATATACTTAGGTCATCTTCCTCAAGACTAAGTCAGATGCAACAACAGAAATCATTGCCTTTATAAAAAGAGAGGAACTTCAAAAAGGCAACAAGGTCAAGCAACTTAGAAGTGACCATGGTACTGAATTTAAGAACTCAGTATTAGCTGATTTCTGTGAAGAAAAAGGAATCATCCAAAACTTCTCTGCAGCTTACACACCACAACAAAATGGTGTTGTAGAAAGAAAAAAATAGAACACTGATTGAAGCTGCAAGAACTTTATTATGCCATGCTGGACTAGCACTGAGTTTCTGGGCTGAAGCTGTAAACTGTGCAAACTTCACTCAGAATAGAGCCACTATAGTCCAAAGACATCTGAAGACTCCATATGAGTTATACAATGGCAAGATTCCTAATGTGGAATATTTCCACATCTTTGGGAGTAAATGCTTTGTACTCAGTACAAAACAAAATCTCAACAAATTTGCTCCCAAAGCAAATGAAGGTGTGTTCATGAGCTACTCTCCACACTCTAAAGCTTTCAGAGTGTATATCATCTCAACCAAGATGATTGTAGAATCCATTCATGTCACATTCGATGAAGATCAGAATGAGCATTCTACCTCAGCAAGTGAAGACTTAAGTGGCATAGATATTCTATGCAATCCAGACCACTCCATTGCTGAACAGCCCAAGTTTCATCCACACTTTATTCCCAATAAGTTTAATGAAACTAATCAAGTTCGAACTCAGTATCACTCATCTACGACTAATACTGAGGCTCCCATAATAGAGGACCTCCATACTGAGTTTCCAACTAATGATCTGAACCACTCTATCTATGAAGAAGGTGAAACATCCAACACTTCACAAGAATCCACATCAACTCTGCAAAATGCAGATGAACAGCAACCTGCACTGTCTAATACTGATCAGAATTCCACTCAGTATCAGACAGACAACACACCAAATCAACAAGATATTGTTGATCCTATTTCAAATGCTCCCTTAGGAAACAATTTAAGGGAACACAGAGACCATCCACACTCAAACATTATTGGTCCTATTGAAGAAGGTGTCCAAACAAGAAGAAAACTAGAATTTTCAACCCAAGCAACTGCAAATTTTTGTTTCTTCTCAAGTTTCCTATCCACCATTGAACCACAGAAAGCTGATGAAGCTTTATTAGATGAAGATTGGGTAGAGGCTATGCAAGAAGAGCTCACAGAGTTTGAGAGAAACAAAGTTTGGAACTTACTACCACCTCCTACTGGCAAAACTATTATTGGTACTAAGTGGGTGTTCAGAAACAAGATGGACAAGGATGGTGTTGTCATCAGAAACAAAGCAAGGTTAGTTGCTCAAGGTTACAGGCAAGAAGAAGGCATTGACTATGATGAAACTGTTGCAAGAATTGAAGCTATTAGGTTGTATCTTGCATATGCAGCCTTTAAGAATTTCAAAGTTTATCAGATGGATGTCAAAAGTGCTTTTCTAAATGGTAAACTACAAGAAGAAGTTTATGTTAAACAACCTCCAGGTTTTGTTGATCCCAAATTTCCTAATTATGTTTTCAAGCTTGATAAAGCTCTATATGGGCTCAAACAAGCTCCAAGAGCCCGGTATGACACCCTGTCTGAGTACCTTATTGAAAATCAATTTACAAGAGGTAAAATTGATAAAACATTATTTTCAAAAAGGAAAGGTTCTGACATCTTACTCATTCAGATATATGTAGATGATATTATCTTTGGTTCCACTGACAAGTCAATGTGTGACTGGTTTGCTAAGATAATGTCAACTCAGTATCAGATGAGTATGATGGGAGAACTTACTTACTTTCTTGGTTTACAAGTTGAACAAAAGCCTGATGGCACTTTTATAAATCAAAGTAAGTATGTGCATGACATGTTAAAGAAATTCAAATTTGAAAATTTATCTTCCATGCACACTCCTATGGGTACTCAGGATAAGATAAGGTAGGATGAAACTGGTAAACCATTATGTCAATCCACATACCGAGGTATGATTAGTTCCTTACTTTACTTAACTGTTAGTAGGCCTGATATCATGTTTGCCACATGTTTGTGTGCTCGGTATCAGGCTGATCCTAAAGAATCACACATGAAAGCAGTTAAGCGCATCTTTAGATATCTTACAGGTACTCCTAACTTGGGTCTTTGGTATCCCAAAGACTCAAACTTTGACCTTGAAGGGTACACAGATGCAGATTTTGCAGGTTGTAGATTGGACAGAAAGAGCACAAGTGGAGGATGTCAATTCCTAGGTGGAAGACTAGTTGGTTGGTCATCCAAGAAGCAAAATTCGGTAGCAACTTCCACAGCAGAAGCAGAATATGTTGCTGCAGGAAGTTGTTGTGCTCAATTATTATGGATGCAGTATCAACTATTAGACTATGGGTTCAACTTTCATAAGACTCCCATTCATTGTGATAACAAGAGTGCTATTGCTATCACAGAGAACCCAGTCTATCACTCTAAAACCAAGCACATTGATATCAGACACCACTTTATTCGAGATAATGTGGAAAAAGGTAAGGTTGAGGTAGATTATGTACCAACTAATCAACAATTGGCCGATGTGTTTACTAAACCTCTCCCTGAGGAAAGGTTTATGTATTTACTAGGGCAATTAGGTATGTTAAATCCTTAATTTTCCTTAATTTTCGTTAAAACTGAACGCTCAGTATCACTCCTGTTGATACTGAACGCTCAGTATCACTAGTCTGATATCATCAAAATTTAAAATTTTTATTTTTTTTAATTTCAAGAGTAAATTAATTGTTTTTATATTTTTTTTAATATTTTTTTAGTTAATTTTTTTTTACTCAGTATTGGGTTATGACGGCTGTTACACCGAGCTTAATCCTCATACTGCTCAACGGTAACCTTTCTTAATAGGAAAGTTACCGTTGGCAGAGGATAAGGCAGTCAAATCAGCCGTTTTTACTTCCCAATACCTTAATTACCTTTAAATAACCGTTTTTTTTTTTTTACCTTCAAATATTTTTCAACGGTTATTTCATTCTTTCATCTAAAATTCTCTCTGCGATTAACGATTTCACTCTTTCTTAGCAAGCACAAACACTTAAATCAAAATCACAGATGGCAAATTACACTTTCGTCGCTCCAGAAGTTGAATCGGAAATGAAATTCCGAAACGATGATCTGCCCAGGTTTGCAAGGAACAACATAACAGCAAACTTCAATATTCCTCAAGCCTGGGCATGCCAAGAATTCACAAACATTGTCACGTTTCTGAAGAATTGCCCAATAGCTCGTGCACTGACCTTGTCTCCTCGAGCAATTTACCCAGAAATGCTATGCGAATTTTGGTACTCTGCTCAACTCGATTCTCCAGATATGATTGCTGGGTGGGTAATTAGAGATCAAAGAAGGGCATTTGTTTCTACTGCCATCATTCGTGAAGCACTCAGGCTTCCTGCCCAAGCTCAGTATGATCCATTCGTTGATAGATCCGAGGCACGCTCAGTCTTACCATTTTTGGGTCGAAGAGGAACAACGGGCACAATCAAAAGAAATGAATTTGGTCCTATGTGGGGTATTCTCATTACAACAATAATTCGGTGTATGACCCACAAGACGGGAGCTTTGGACCAAATAAATGAATTTGGGATGCAAATAGTACATGCCTTGTACTATGGAAGAAACATTGATTATGCACGGCTCATTTTCAATGAATTAGCTGCTCTGGTTCGGGCTAACACAAGGGAATGCAATGTCCCTTTCTGCAGATTTTTATCACTCATCTTTCAACACTCAATGCCCACACATATTTATGATGAGTTTCACAGTCCAAGGGTTGATCTTCCTCCTCTTAGTGAGAAAATTTTCTTTTACAGGCCAAGAGAAGGAGAACCTCTTCTAAGTCCTCCTATGTGGGCCATTGTTCAAGAACACATAAATGATGAAGAAGACATGTCTGATACTGAGTCAGCCAATGATGATGATGATGATAATGATGATAATAGTGGTACTGGAGCACAGGCCGGTCATGAAATTGAGATGCAGGATGTTCCACAAGTTCAAGAACCTAAACAACAACATATCTCTCCACCTGCACAGGATCTTGATGCTCCTCATATTGAAACAGTTTTTGATACTGAGTCCTCCGAAGACACACCACTGGTCCTTCAAAGAAGAAGAAGGAATCTGTCTCCTATCATTATGGGAAACTTATCATCTGAGGAGGTGCAGCCTGCAAATGTTCCATCATTAACTGCATCTCTTCAAGCCCAAAGCCTAGTTGCAGCCACCGCTGACCTTCCAGGTCCAGAACTAGTTTCAACTGCTCAACCAATTGAGGAACCTCATGTTCCTCTTGATGTGGAGATTCAATATGAGCAAACTACACTGGAAGGTGCTCAGCAAGAAAGACAAGTCGGTATTGAAGATGTTGGGGCTGCACATCATCAAACACATGTTCCTGCACCGACCTCTGCAGATGCTAGAAGGGAATCTGACAGAGTCTCAGGTATGAATTTCTAAAAAGCCCTTAAACTTATATATATATATATATATATATATATATATATATATATATATATATATATATATATATATATATATATATATATATATATATATATATATATATATATATATATATATATATATATATTCATTCCCAAATAGAGACTAAGTATTGGCCAGTACTAACTCAATACTGACCAAAGTCTCACACGATCTTTCAAATATATATCCTTTTATGGCCAACATAGCTAGCCCACTGCTGCTATGCAAAATTCATATACTGAGCACACAATTGATCATTGTCAGTCTACAGCTGTCTCAACATTTAAAGAGACAATGGTGGTTGATGTCACACTGACACCCACTGGTGCTGCTTGAATCATGTCCAACTTATTTTTGAGTTGGATAGCATGACTCAAGAAATGATCACAAACCCTTAAGCCACAACATCCAAAAACTTTTCCATGGGGTTTAGCCACATTTCTATTATCACTCTAATACCGAGTGATAAACATTGAAAATAACAAGAAGCACATCCCAGGCTTCGAATACCGAAACCCAAACCTTTTAGTAAATGTGACTTACCCTATACTGAGCTACTTAAATTTACACACTCACTTTTACTAAAATCTTCTTACACATGCTATGCACAAGTCCACAATATTTCATCATAAACCAGATGAAATACAGACTTCACAAACTCTGTTTATATGATTATAGAATTAAACAACACCACAATTCTATTTGATAAACCTTTTTTTCTAACCAGTTTTCTATTTTTGTTTCTTTAGCACCATCTGTGCAGGGCATTCAGGCAACTCAGGCTGCAGGAGACCAAGTGACTCTGCAAGCAATCATGCAGCACATTCTGGCCATCTAACAAACTCAAAATATAATACTAGCCAGAATGGACAAGATGAGTGGTGATATTGACTCAATAAAACAGTCAGTCTCACTACTTCAACAACCACATCAGCCTCCACCAACTCCACCATTCTCACATGGTGACCACAATGAAGAAGGAAAAGGAGAAGGAGGTGCTGGTGATACTGATGCTGCAACTGAGCCCATGCCCTCCTCTACTCTTGAACAACCTGAAGGGGACATGGGTGGTGATACTGATCCTCTTCCCTCCTCATCAAATGATAACAAAAAGGGGGAGAAGAGACAAAGAGATACTGAGGTTGATCAAACTGAGCCATCTGCTCAGGGGGAGAAAAGAAGAAGATTGAATGAAGATCAACCTCCACAACAAGAACAACAACATCAGCAAAGCCCTCATACTGAGCCACTTCGGATTCATTATGAGAGAAGAAGACAAAGAACTAGGTCAGCATTACAAGTTCAAGACCCACTTGAGCCATCTGCTCAGGGGGAGACTCACACTGACCAACCACAGCAAGCCTATACTGAGCCACCTGTTCTAGAAGAAAATAACTTGCAAATTGTGGTCTATAGGCCTTTTGTGTGGCCCATTGCTGATGATGAAGATGAAGAACATCCAATGGCATCAGAAGAATTTTTAAACTTTGCACTGGATGAAGCAAATAAAGAAACCTCTTCATCATCATTCTCAGATGATGAAGTGCATACAAGAAAACCTATCTCACCTCAAGCTGAAGGACCTTCTAGAATTCCTAGAAGACCAATAACCAGAAGAATGACAAATGTGGTTATGTCCTCAGAATCTAGTGAAGAACAAGATCCAGCTCCTCTGATCTCAAGACCTAGGAGATCTGCTCAGTTTACTGAGGAAAAGAGTGAAGCTGAGGATGAGATTGAGGCCCAAAAATTCTTCCCTGTTAAGGAAGAACCTGAATCTGAGTCTGAAGATGTTCCAAGAAGATCTCATACTGTAAGAAGAACTGGAGATGAATTACTTGAACAGTATTGGAACATTGTGGCACAAAGAACAAGATATAGGGAAACAAGGATGGGTATGCTGAGGAATAAAGCATTTCTAAGTGTAAGAGACATATACTGGCTAAATGAATTTGTCAACAAAATAAAAGTCAAAACTGTTGATAGATCAATTGTTGCAACTTGCACTGGGCCAGTCAGTCCTCCAATGAAGTTTTTCCTCCATGACATCCAAAATATGGGACTTCAAGATTGGATAAAGATTGCTAGACTGATAAAGGAGATGCCCTCAAGATCATCTGAAGCCCAAGTGATGATGGATGAAATCTGGGTTGTATCTGCCATATGCTATGAAAAAGGAATTCTTTATGCAGCGGAATACAGGGCACTCAGTGTGATGTCTGAAGCTATGAAAAATAACAAACCTGCGTGCCTTAATACTTTCAGAATAATTCCCACATATACTGTTCCCTCTAACCTTATCTTTCAGGATCAAAAGAGTACCATATATCCCACATCTGGATATATGTATACTGACTCAGATGACAGGGAGTGCTTCATTACTGAAGCAGATTTGGCAACAGCTCCTGTCAGCCATTTGGTGGGCCTTAAATGGATGATAACCAAGAAAGAAGATGCTTGGTTTAGAAAGAAGATAGTTGCTGTACTAAACAACAGGCAAGATGAACTGAAGAAAAGAGAAGAGTTCATCCATATGAAGAAAGAAGTCTTCTACGAGTTTGAGTCGATCAACAAAGACTAAAGAAGAAGACTTTGCAGCCTGTAGCTTGTTTTGTTTAGTTTCTCTTTGTAATTGTTTTGTTATCATTAGATAGGGGGAGATTGTTAAGGCAAAAAGCCTTGCCCCTTTGGATCTTAAGATAACAAAACAACCTAGACTAGCTTTGATTAATATGTAGAATAATATAGCTAAGTTTAGGTCTGATACTGAGTGATCAGTATTGGAACTCAGTATCAGTACTCAGTATCAGATAGTAATACTGAGTACAAGGACTGAGTAGAAGGACTGAGTGATACTCAGTATAGTAACGGACTAAGATCAAATCCCTTGATCTTAGTCAATTCCCTTACTTAGTCCTTCGGTTACTCCTTTGCTCATTATGTAAGATCTCTATAACATTATAAATAGAGATCATCTTGCAAAGGAGTACTTACCAATTCACTTTACACTTTCATATCTTTGTAATTGATCAGTGGTCTTGTTATTGCGCAACAAGCCACACTTAGTGGATTTATACATTGACTATATTCTTGTGTTATCACGCTAATATTTCTCTAAGTATAATATTCTATCAATTAACATTATAAACCAGGGCTGTTGTGACCTAACATTCTTGTTTATTTTGAATATCAAATATTGCGGTTACTTTATCATGTGTGCGAATAACTAATATTGCGGGTATAGCATCTAGTGTAGTGTGCGAAGAACTAATAGCGCATTTTATTATTTAATATTGCGGTTTCTTTCTTATTGCGGTCTCTGTGTTTGATATTGCGGTCTCTCTTTTGTTGCGGTGTTGGCTTTAATATTGCGGTTTCTTTCTTATTGCGGTCTCTGTGTTTGATATTGCGGTCTCTCTTTTGTTGCGGTGTTGGCTTTAATATTGCGGTTTCTTTCTTGTTGCGGTCAATGTGTTTGATACTGCGGTTTCTCTTTTGTTGCGGTTTGTTTGTTTGATAGTGCGTAGTTTGTTAGTGCGTTCCTTTCCCCGCAACAACAAATCGTTTTCCCCGCAACAACAAATCGTTTCTGTAGTAGTGAATACGGCCACAAAGATATTATACTTAGGGCACATATATTTGAGTAGATTCAAATAATGGAAAATCTAAATATTTTTTTTCCATAAAACTTGTATGGAAAAAAAGTTTTATGTACTTGCGCATTTATCTATGAAGTAAGAGTTAATTACACGAATGGTCCTTTAACTTTATACTAAATTTCATTAATGGTCCTTTAGTTTCAAAAAGTACACAGATGGTCCTTATTTTTGAAACTTATTTCACCGGTAGTCCTTTAGGCTTAACGGTGTTAAAATTTTATGTTAAGTCTCTCATGTGAGATGAACATGAGGGCATTATAGTCTTTTCCCATTTCACTTTTTGCAAAAAAAAATAAATTACAAGCTTATTTATAACTTTTAAGGCAAAAAGTACCACACCACTTGCACAAACCCACACTCATGTGCATCTCACATGGCATACTTAACAGAAATATTTAACACCGTTAAGCCTAAAGGACTATCGGTGAAATAAGTTTCAAAAATAAGGACCATCGGTGTAATTTTCAAAACTAAAGGACCATTGATGAAATTTGATACAAAGTTAAAGGACCATTCGTGTAATTAACTCATGAAGTAACGAAAACAAGATATTAATAAACAAAAATTCACATGGTTAATATAATATAATTAATTTGAACATCTGTGCTAATTATTAGATCATCAAATGGGTTTGTTTTCGCCATCATTTGTACTTGTAAAATCCACGTATTACAAACAACCACACCTTATGTTTTTTAATCAAAAAAGGAATAAGATGCAAATAACTGATGGGTCCATGACCCGACTGAATAATGATTTGGATTTGCCAACACTACGCTCTGAGTTCAATACTCATGGGTCCAAAAATTTGACCCATTGACCCGATAGTTTAGCCCATTTCAATGCATATACCACAATAGTTATTAATGTATCAACCTTGCTTTATTCCATTGTGATACAATAGTATATATAATACAAATACAAGAGCCTATCCTTCCTACATTTATGGAAGAGATTTACTAGAATAATGACAATATATATTTACAATCTTATTCCTAATATATATCAGCTAACAGTCCCCCTCAATTTGGAGCTGGAGGAGGACGAATGCTCAAACTGTCTCGAAAGTCAAGGAATAAGTGACGTGGAAGGCCCTTGGTGAAGATGTCTGCATACTGGAATGCAGATGGAACATGTAAGACTCGAATATGTCCCAAAGCAACTTTCTCACGAACAAAATGTAAATCAATTTCAATATGTTTCGTTCGTTGATGTTGCACAGGATTGCCGGAGAGGTCGACTGCGGACACATTGTCACAATACACACGGGTTGATCTCTTAATCGGTGTATGTAGTTCAAGAAGGAGATTCCGCAACCAACAAGTTTCGGCAACGGCATTAGCAACCCCATGATATTCAGCTTCGGCGCTAGACCGGGATAGTGTTGGTTGGCGTTTTGCGGACCAAGAAATCAGATTATCTCCTAAGAAAACACAGTACCCGGAAGTAGAACGACGGGTATCCGGGCACCCAGCCCAATCCGCATCAGTATATGCAATAAGTTGATGCGACGAGGTGGAGTTCAAATGCTGACCCAAGTGAAGCGTGCCCATGAGGTAACGAAGGATGCGCTTGAGAGCATTAAAGTGAGGTTCTCATGGGGCATGCATAAACAAGCAAATTTGTTGAACTGTGTATGCTATGTCAGGACGAGTAAATGTGAGGTACTGAAGTGCACCTGCTAAGCTTCTATAATGTGTGGGATCGTCCAGCAAGAGACCGTCAGTGGCACTTAATTTAGAGTTTTGTATCGGCCGGAGTGGTACGGATTTGCAATTCGCCATATTAGCTCGTTTGATGATAGACTCGGCATATTTTTGTTGAGATAAAAACATGTCGTTTGGTGAATGTGTAACTACAATGCCCAAAAAATATGATAATATACCCTGGTCTGTCATTTCAAAATCCTTCTTGAGATCCACAATAATCTGAGTCTGGAGCGAGGCGGATGAAGATGTAAGAACAATGTCATCTACATAAAGTAATAAGTAAGCCATATCACCGTTGTGGTGATAGACAAAGAGCGAATTATCACTCTTACTACATGTGAAACCCATGGTGACAAGATGCTTGGCAAACCGTTGATACCATGCCCGGGGAGCCTGCTTTAAACCGTATAAAGATTTACGTAACCTGCAAACATAGTTAGGTAAAGACTTATGAGTAAAACCGGGCGGTTGATACATATAAACGGTTTCATGAAGATCCCCATGCAAGAATGCATTTTTAACATCTAGTTGGTGAATAGGCCATTTTCGACCTAATGATAACGAGAGAACTGTCCGTATAGTGGCCGGTTTAACAACCGGGCTAAAAGTCTCGTCACAATCAACACCAACTTCCTGCGATCTGCCGTTTACGACAAGTCGCGCTTTGTATCGCTCCAACGAACCATCTGCATGAATTTTATAACAAAATATCCAATTGCATCTAATAATATTCGCGTCATGTGGTCGGGGAACTAGCTCCCACGTATTTTGTTTAAGTAATGCATTAAATTCAGTAGACATGGCAATATTCCAGTTTGGGTCTAGAAGAGCAAGTTTAGGGTTGGAGGGGATGGGAGAGATGGTTTGTGTGTGAAGAGATATAGGATTGTTAGGTTTAGAAATGTCATTTTTAGAGCGAGTTTTCATAGGATGACTTGGGGGCGGTGGTGCCTGGGTTGGCGGTGGTGGGGAGGCAGGGGGTGTTGGGTGGTGACGGGTCCACATGAGTTGTATGGTTTGGAGAAGGAGGCTCGGGAGGGATGTTAGGTTGTGTCGTCGTGGCGGAAGGCGCCGGAGCAGGAGTAGGCGCCGGGGAATCAGTGGTGGAATGGTATGTGAGTAAGGAGACGGGGGAGTGTCGGTTAGAAAATCATATGATGGTATAAAATTTTTCGAAGATGTGGAGAATGGGAACACGTCTTTAACGAAGGTGACGTGTCGAGATATGAAGATTTGTTTAGAGGAGATATCGTGACAGAGATAGCCGCGATGGTGAAGGGAATAACCGAGAAAAACGCATGGAGTAGATCTAGGAGTTAATTTATCATGGGTGGTGGCGGTGGTGTTTGGATAACAAAGGCATCCAAACGTGCGAAGATGGGTGTAGGACGGAAAACGTTTGTATAAGATGGCGGTGGGAATGTGATTCTTAATAGCGGAAGAAGGTAAAATGTTTAAAAGATAGGTAGCAAAATGAAGAGCGTATGACCAATAGGTGGGAGGGAGGGAAGCATGAATGAGGTTGGTACGAGTGATATTGTTGAGAGTGCGGATAAGGCGTTCGGCTTTTCCGTTTTGTGGGGAGGTGTAAGGACACGAGAAACGAATGTGCATGCCATTTGTGGCACAGAAGGTGTGGAATTGATTATTGTTAAATTCACGACCATTGTCACATTGTAAAGTCTTAATTTTCTTTTCGAATTGTGTATGAATATATGTGTAAAAATTAGAGAAGATGGAGTAGACTTGAGATTTATATTTAAGAGGAATTGTCCACGTGAAATGTGTGAGGTCATCGAGTAGCACAAGGTAATATTTATGGCCTAGAGTGGAAGGGACGAGAGATGTCCATAAGTCGGCATGCAACAAGTCAACTGGATTAAAAGTAAAAGAAGAAGATGATGTAAAATTTAAACGACAATGTTTGCCTAAAAAACAAGAATTACAAGTACCATGATCACGAAGTTTAAAAGGTAAACAATTATTATTCCTAAGCAAAGTAAAAGTAGATGCGCCCGGATGAACGAGACGATTGTGCCAAGTAGAGGAAGTGGTGGTGTGGAGAGCAATGGGGACGGACTGAGTGTTGATGTTTCCGGGGAAAGGGTATAAGTCACCAGTACTGTTGCATCTTGTGATGTGCTTCCCCGTTTTGAGATCCTTCAAAGAAAAACCGAAAGGGTCAAATTCAATAGAGACACGATTATCACGGGAGAATTTACGTACGTAAATTAGATTTTTGATTAATTGAGGGACATGGTAAATGTTGTTTAGAAAATACGACCGGGTAGGGTGGGGTTTGTTGGTGGAACCTAGACCTTTAACGGGGAAGACTATTGCCATTACCTACTAAAATATAATGCGGTTTACTTAAACTAAATAGGCGTGAGAAGTTACTGGTCGTGCTAGCAACGTGCGAGGTAAAGCCCGTATCCATGTACCAAGAGTTGTCCGACATGTTGAGGTGCATGGTGTTGAACGCAACATCTAATTCAGTCGGCGTCATCGGGGTACCTTGCATCGGGTATGGTGGTCCCATGTAGTGTACTTGTTGCTGTGGTGGTTTTTGTCCGGGTCCAAGAATACCGGATTGAGGATTTACCGGGGTAGTTGGGTAATGGCACCGGGGCGGAGACCAGCCACTTCCGGAATACAAGGATGATTGCAGCCAAGGATTCGGTGGTTGAGAGTATTGCTGCTGGTGGTAGTATTGCCGTCCCCCTCGACCACGACCTCGACCACGTCCGCGGCCGCGGCCGCGATAGCAGCCCCGTCCACCACGATCGCTGGAGTAGGAGGAGTCACGAGTATGACTATCGTCAGGAATCGGAGTACTAGGTGTTTCAGATTTCTGCGTTAATAAGGCTTGGGAAGTGTGTGACTCCTGTTTCGAGCGTCTTGTTTCTTCGAGGGTGAGTTGTGAGCAGGCTTTAATGAAGCTAGGCAACGGCTCGGTTAGTTGAATGAAAGTGGCAATAGTATCGTATTCTTTTGGCAGACCGGCGACCAATTGAAGGACCATCTTGGCGTCGGAAACCGGCTGTCCCACGTTGGCTAGTTGGTCCGACAAACTTATGATACGATTGCAATACAACGTGACACTTGAGAAGGCATCCATACGGGTGCTGTTAAGTTGCTCTTCAAGGTAAACCGTGCGAGTAGCCCGGTTATCTTGAAAGATTTCGGCTAGTCGGTTCCATAGTTCTTGAGCCGAAGTATATATAGGGCAGTCGGCTCTGATACCATATTAATGTATCAAACTTGCTTTATTCCATTGAGATACAATAGTATATATAATACAAATACAAGAGTCTATCCTTCCTACATTTATGGAAGAGATTTACTAGAATAATGACAATATATATTACAATCTTATTCCTAATATATATCGGCTAACAATAGTTGCTATAAATTAATTTGTACAACGTACATAACCAAACTCTAAAAGGAATTATACTGCTTCCGACTTCACCCTCTTATGCATAACTTGATTGACCTACATAATTCATTAATTATATATTCTAATTTCATCATTTGATTTGAACATTTTATATTGATCAAATGAATAAGAAAATAAATAGGAAGATTTACTAAGTAGTAATACCGTTTTCTGTATATATTACTTATTATAATATAGAAATTACCCCCTCATAAGTTAAAACAACTGCTACTAAATTACTACCTCACCCCAATTCCAATTCCACGAAGCATTTTAAAATTGGTGATTTCCTAATTTGGAGCAAATGAAATAAAATTTCTCCAAGTTTAGATTTGTATTTCAATTCTTCTCAAAATATATCGTGCGACTGTGTGTACGAACGTGCGAGCGTGCAACTCCACTAGAACGTCGCCGCGTGTCCGAGTTAGTGCTGCTCACCTTGTTAATACTGATCGTTAGTATTGCTCAACCTTGTTACTACTGCTCTAAACCTTGTTACTACTGCTCGTTAATATTGTTCAACCTTGCTACTACTGCTCGTTAGTACCGGTCAACACTTAGTGCTGCTCCGTTAGTGTTGCTCCCAGTAAGTGTTGCTCGTTAGTGCTGCTCTCAGTTAATACTGCTCAAGTCTCCCAAGTCGCACGGGGTATTTTAGGAAGATTGAAGTCTATCAGTATTCAGTGGGAGTCTCTCACTTTTTTTTTGTCTAAATTAGTAATTAATTCTTTTAAAACCCTCATCCACCCTACCTTCTTCTAAATAAACTTTTATTCCCATATCAATTTTTTGACAATTTCTGCACAATGTCTCCTTAATTCTTGTCCTAGAGAGACACATAGAGATTGCAGAAGAAAATGAGGTATATTAGAACAGGCAGTTTCAAGAGGCTATTCTCTATGAAGAGAAATAGCTTAGAAGATTTGCCAAAAGAACGCATTTTTATGAAACAAAGAATCATTCAACAACAGTGAAACAGAGTCTTTCAAGAAACCCACCTGGAAATGCTTCTATTTTGAAGAGATTTATGTTGCCACCAATGGGTTTTGTTCAGTTAATCTCTTAAAAATACAATCTTTTATAATTTTATACAGCTCAAACCAAGTGGGCGATGAATTAATGTTGTTAAATCGCCATTTTCTTTCATGGGTATCTATAAAAACTAAATATTATTAGTGGGGATTAATCTTTTTAAGTGTTTTTGGGTATTTCAGATAACATGGTTGGTAAAGGAGGGTATGCAGAGGTTTACAAAGGAATGTTAGAAGATGGACAAACAATTGCTGTCAAAAGATTAACAGAAATATCTTGTGATGAAAGAAAAGAGAGTTTTTGTCAGAGATTGGAACACTTGGTCATGTAAATCATCCAAATGTTTCATCACTCTTGGGTTGTTGTATTGACAATGGTCTTTATCTTATTTTCCAATTTTCTTCCAAAGGTTCTGTGGCTTCTCTTCTTCATGGTAATACTAACAATTAATGAAAAATTAAAAAAATAAAAATAAAAAAGTGTTAATAATTATAGGGATAATGTATGCAATTATAATATTTGTATTTATTTTTACTTCAAAGACTTTATCCCTACCTTTTTTTCATATATAATTTTCTAAAGATTATGAGAGCTCCTTCGGGGAAGTTGAACTTATGTTTGTATTGTACGCGACTTAAATGTTGTCGTGCTCGTTTTCGAACCTTCGCTGGTCATTTAATAAATGTCTACTTAAAGAGATAAATATTTACCCAAAGAGAGATTTTGTAATCTTTAGTAAAATCATTTTGGAAAATCTTACTACAAGACTACCATTAGATAGTTGGTGTGGATACATAGATTTTAAATGATTTTTGCTAAAAAACTGTGCTTAGTTAAAATATTCTTCTTGTCTTATTTGTTTTTGGGTAGATGAGAATTTACCGGTAATGGACTGGAACACGAGGTACAAGATTGCAATTGGGACCGCTCGAGGGGTTCATTACTTACACAAAGTATGTCCACGGAGAATAATACATCGCGACATTAAGGCTTCCAATGTTTTGGTCACTAAAGATTTCGAGCCACAAGTATGCAATCAATTTTCTTCCTACTTATTAACCACTAAAATAACCATCATAAAGTGTATTAAGTGTAGTAGTGTAAAAAGAGGTCATTTGTCTTACAAAATACCGTGTTCAAACCTCACTGGGTAACAATTTAAGATGACCAGAAAAAAAAAGTCTAGGAACGATCACAGGAATACCGGTTAGGCCGCGTACATCAGAGTTAAAGACTCGACTTACGTCGGGTAGGCTAAACAGGGATCTCTCTTTGTATACCCCATTTACCCGTTTTTATTGCTTAAAAAATAAACTAGTTCAAATATGTTGTTCATTTACGAAAAAACTAACATTGTGATTAATGTAAAATTAGTTAAATGTTACAAGATTAATGTGTAGAATCTTGTATCAATCATAGATATCCGATTTCGGGCTTGCAAAATGGCTTCCTTCGCAATGGACACATCATTCGATTGCTCCAATCGAAGGGACATTTGGGTAATTTCACTTAATTTTTTTGATGTATTTCATATTAAAATGCATGTATTAATAGGTAAATGTTCAAGGTAGTTCAAAGATTTTAGCTAGTCCCAAAGGACAATTAATAGCCGTTGAATCAAGAAAAAGTCAAAGGTTAATATCAAGATTCAAACCATACAAACACATGTGCTTAAATACATCAATACCCCACCATGTGTTTTGAAAACTCATGTTTTTAGTGACTTGAAACACATGTGTTTCGTGACTTGAAACACATGTGCTTCGAAGTATTATGCTCGTTTGTATTTTGGAACATCTGTGTTTTAGTTAAGCACATGTGTTTCAATACATCAATACCACCACCACCCCTATTACCACCATCACCTTCACTGTCAGCCACCACCACCGCCGCCGGCCGGCGGCGATCGGTGGTGGTCGGCGACGGCCGCCGACGGGGGGCGGTGGTCGGTGGCGGCAGCCGGCGGTGGTGACCGGTGGTGGTGGTCGTGACTGGAAGCACATATATCTGAAACACATGTACTTGAAACACTGTTATTTGATCTTGACCATTTATCCCTTAAATCATGCAAAATCCTTAAACTTTCAGACAACTCTCTATTAATATTATTTCTGTCGGCAAATATGTACAGGCATTTGGCTCCAGAGTATTTTATGCATGGTGTGGTCGATGAAAAAACTGATGTTTTTGCTTTTGGTGTTTTTTCACTTGAAATTTTATCCGGCAAGAAATCCGTGGATGGCTCCCATCAAAGCTTGCATGGCTGGGTAATGCAAACAATTAGTTAGAGGAATGATATTTATTTCTATATATTTTTTGCTACTCATTATTCTACCAACTTATAAACTTAATATGTTCAATCTACTAATTCTCTTTTATATATAAAATTTATATATATTCATAATTCTAATTTTATTAACTTTTTAGTTATTTTTAGGCAAAACCAATATTGAATCAAGGAGAGGTTGAAAAGATCGTGGACACAAGACTTGAAGGGGAATATATTTTTTCGCAACTTAGTAGACTTGCCTTCGCTGCATCTCTCTGTATCCGGGCATCCTCAGTAGCCGTGCACAAAATACCCGAAACCGAAACCGGTACCCAAACCAAAACCGAAACCGGTCAAAACCGGTTTTGACCGTAACCGGTTCGGTTACAGAATAACCGATCGGTTAGGAACCGATTAGTTTTTTTCGACCAAAAAACCGGCTGTAACCGGTTATTACGAACCGGAACCGATTAAAACCGTTGTAACCGGTTTACGCTGGAACTCGAGCAGACCGTTAAAAAACGGTCATATGACTGTTGGGAGCGTTTTTTTGACTGTTGGGAGTGTTTTTTTGTACCATTTTGCCCCCCTAAACTCCCCTATAAATACATATCTTGCATTTGGTTAAAATCACAACTTCAAAACACTTTCCACTCTCCAAAAACACTCTCCAAATACTTTCGATTAGCAAAAAACATCAAAATGTCACACCCACACCAAAGCCAAAGTAGTCAAGATTTCACCGGCGTTGGTTCTACAAATGAAGACACGACAAGTATTGTTAGAATTTTGCCAACTACACGAGTTCCCGAACTTTTTGGACCAAATGGGTCGTTCGACATCGTGGAGTTAAGCAATGGTCTCATAAAGGCACATTGTAGAAAATGTGGTCAATTCATGGGAGCTAGTTCCAACTCGACGATGAGGACACATATCGCAAAGCATTGTCAAACGGTAAGAAGGGGTTCACATCAAGAGGGTCAATCGACTATGGCACGAGACGATGGCATCTTTGCGTACCAAGCGGAACGTTGTCGAGAACATATGGCCAAATTCGTGATTCAACAAGGTTTGCCGTTCAACCACTTTGACAACCCAAGATTGACGCGCCTCATCCAACAAGAGCTTCAACCACGTTATAATCATGTAAGTCGTACTACTCTTAGACGAGATTGTTTAAAACTTTGGAAATTGGCTAAAACTTATCTAGTAAATGGTTTTGAAAATTTAAATACAAGTGTGAACCTAACAACAGACGTTTGGTCGGCTCCTCATGGTTCGCCCGGTTCGTACCTTTGTGTTACCGCACATTGGATCGATCCGAACACATGGCAAATGATGAAGCGTGTGATCGCGTTTGAAGATTTTCCACATCCCCATACGGGTCAAAATTTATTTTATATGTTAAGTCACGTAATAAATTACTTTAAGTTAAATGGAAAAGTTTTTTCAATCTCGTTTGACAACGCATCTAATAATACAAATGCGGTTGCAAAGCTAATATTAGCATTCAAACCTCCAGTGAATGGTCTTTTCTTCCATAGTCGGTGTATCACACACATTATAAATTTATTTGTGCGAGATGGGTTAAACTCACCGGAGGTTAGTGCTATAACACATGACTTTTATGTGATGCTAGTGGAAGTTTTTAAAAGGGGTCCAAAATGACATAAAAGATATATTCGTTTGTGTAAGCAAACGAATTCACTTTGTTTATCACCTAATTGGGACGTTACCACTCGTTGGAATTCAAGTTATGACATGTTTGTATGTGGTCTTCGTCAACGTCAAACTTTACAATATTTTCATGACAAACTTTTTACAAAAAAACGTATTTTAAACAAATTTAGTGACGAAAAATGGGAGGTTATTAGAAAGCTAACCGAATTGTTTAAACTTTTTAAAGACGTAACGGTTTTATTACCCGGTGTTTACTATCCAACAAGTCATTGTGTACTAAAACAACTATATTTGATGGCTCATAAAATTGATAGTTTTGATTCGGAAGGTGGTATTTATAAAACAATGGTCGCGCCAATGAAAACTAAACTAAGAAAATATTTTTGCAAAATACCATTGGCAATTACATGTTAGACCCTACTTTAAATAAAATCGGTGTCGCAACCACTATGAGTGCAATTTGTTATGATTTTGAATTGCATTTAGTAAGTCCTACATATATTAAAGATGCACAAGATAATTTTTGGGAACAATTTAAATCATTATTTACGGTTTATTTTCAAAAGTATGGTGAACCAAATGCTTCTTCAAGTTCGTTTGCCCCAATTTTTGGTAATGTTGATGTTCCCACCGACCCATTAGCCCATTTATTTAATACTATAAGAGAGGAAACAACTAAACGGAAAAGGGGTGAGAGTAGTGAAGAATCCGCTAATGGCGAATTGTCGAGATATATGAAAACAAACTTTTTAGGCAATATGACCACTCGAGAAATCGAACATTTTGATATATCGGCTTGGTGGAAAGAAAGGAAGCCTCAATTTCCCATTCAAAGCGCCATGACCAGAGATTTACTAAGTGTCCAAGCTTCTACGGTAGCTTCGGAATCGGCTTTTTCTCTTAGTGGCAGGATATTATCTATTCGGAGAACAAGAATCACGCCGGCGACTTTGGAGATGTGTATTTGCTTGAAGGATCACTTGGATGCAGCGGACCGGATTCAAGACAAACAAAAGCTAGAGAAGGAACTTGACGTTGAAGAAGAACTTTTCGACATGGAAGTTGCTCAAGGTCTTGCAACCTCACTTTCCGATGAAGATATAACTCAAGAAGGTGAATCGTCCCGAGCATCTAGCTCTGATGGTTATGAATATGAAGATAATGACGCACAAGAAGATAGCGACGAAGAGTGAAGACACACAACAATTGAATCAAAACCTACGAGAGTAGTAAATCTCGATTCTCGATGATTTGTAGTTTAATCGTATTGTTAGAGCTTTCGAACTTTCGTTTTTTTATGTTTAATTATGTGTCCTTGAATGTTTTTAACGTTTCTGTGCTTAATGAATGTTCGTGTTTTGATAAAACGTTTAACGATGTGTTTAATATCGAATTGTGGCAAAAAAAAAAGATGTCTTATAGTGTAACCGGTCCAAACCGGTTTTTTTACCGGGTAGTAACCGAACCGGTTACTAACCGAACCGGTAACCAGTTACACCGGTTGGGGTTTTCTGGCGTCGAAACCGGTTACTAACCGAACCGGTTATAGCTAAAACCGGTTATGACTTGCGTTGACCAAAACCGGTTTGGGTCAAACCCGAAACCGGTTTGGTCCACAACCGGTTTGTGTGCATCCCTAATCCTCGGTGTCGCGCCCTACGATGAGTGAGGTATGCATTATATTTTATTTATTTTTTTAAAAGGGTTAATGACATGTATTTTTTTGAACGTTTAGTTAGTAAGTTAGTGATTCGAGTCTAGGTAGTGACATCCACAAGGGGTAATATTCTTTCCCTCAAACTTTCCACTAACTTAGTCATGGGCAACACCTTAAACCTTCCTCCAATACCACTAGGCTACAAGCCTTCGGTAAAAACAAAGTGAGTTAATGACATATAACAATATATAAGTTGCTGTAACTTATTTTAAAACGGTTGTCACTTTCTATAGCTCATTCTTTGACGCTTAAAACCATGCGTAGGGGAGCCATGTCGGACCTCATAAAAACTATTTATTTACATATTTTAATATTTTATTGTGAAGTGTGAAGTATATGTTTGTCGAATTTAGAGAATTTGAATGATGAATTTTTCTTAAATTAATCATAGATAAACTGTAATCTAATTAACCTAAAGATTAAGGTGCTGTTTGTTTTTTGCTAAAAGGTTTTCCGGGGGTCTTTTGTATTCGCCGCGCAGATCACGCGCAGAAAAAAAAGCTCCTGAAGATGTTTGTTTTTCGGAAGCTCGCAAACCTTATTATGTCTTCCCAAGGTCTTCCCCAAGAAGCTTTGGACATTAGCTTCTTGGGTCTTCTCACATTAAAAAAATGTAAAAAAGAAGGCTGGCCTCCTTTCCCCTTCGATTCTCCTGCAACACCCATTTCAACCCATCCTTTCCGTCAAGCTATCTCCTCTCCCGCCGGCAACCTTCTTCTTTGCCTCCCTCCTCCACCGCCACCATCCGCCTCCCGCTGCCGCCGTCCTTCATCTTCTCCAGTGAAGAGGTACCAGATCTCGACTGTGATGTCGAAGCTCACGCATCCGCCCTCCTCCTCCGCTGTTCTTCATCTTCTCCGGCGAAGAGGAGCCAGATGACTCAGATCTCGACTTTGTTGTCGAAGCCGGCGAAGAACAGTGAAGTGCTCATCTTCTCTTGCGTCTCCTCCGCCTCCATCGAAGCCTCCTCCGTCGCCTTCATTTCCACCGGTTGTTTCCGGCGAAAACCCGACTGTTGAAGCTCCACCGACGTTTCTCCACTTCGATTTGTTGCCGGACAGAAAACCCTCTTTGTTGCCGGAGTTACTTTGTTACCGGAATTGCAGGTTTGGTTTTCGGACAGATTTGATTCACGTTTGGTTGCCGGACAGATTTGATTCAATCGCATGGTTTGGTTGCCGGCGTTGCAATTCCATTGTTCTATCTTTTTATTTTTTTATTCCATTATCTTGAATTGCTTAATCAGTTGTTTACACTTTTTGAATTGATATTTCATGTAAATTACCAATTGATTGTTGGTTTTGAATTGATAGTTCATGTAAATTACCAATTGATTGTTGGTTTTGAATTGATGTAAATTACCAATTGATTGTTGGTTTCAGTTTTGATGCTTAGAAATCACATTATGCATAAATTAGAATATGTTCAGCAGCTTGCAGATGTTAAAAAAACAAACAGCCTGCAGATGTTAAAAAAACAAACGACAGTTTTGTTACAGACCGCAGACCTTTAGTCCACCTCGGAAGCTACAACACATGATAGATGTGGTCCGCAAACTGCAGACTTTTTGCTCAGAATACGTTCTTGTCGTTCTTGTCTGTTCATGATTCCAATTAACACCCTAGCATCATTTTTACTTGTCTTTCCTACACATATTCTAGAAATCTATTAATATTAATATATCTTTAAATTTTGATATTAAATAACGTCGTTAACAAGAGCAAAACATAAAAACATATACTTCCTCCGATTTTATTTTACTGACACATTGTTTATTTGTGAATTTTAAGGTAAAAAATTATTATGAATGTTATGATAAAATATATAAAATATTAGTGGATGTGAAACCCATTACATTTTAATAAAACGTTGTTAATAATGTTTAAAAATAAAAGTAAAAGCAAAAAAATTATTTAACAATATTAAAGGAAATAATTAATGGATGTAATACCATTACCTTTTATCAAATGAAGTTAATTATCAAAGTGTACTATTTATTTTGAAATTGATAAAAATAGAAAGTATAGTTTTCAAAAAGAATCAGAGAAAGTATACAAAGTTAAACAATTTGGCAGTCTTTTTGTCTAGTAATTACAATAAGCATTATTAATACCATTTACCGTAAATAAAGTATACATTGTTAAAAAATCATGGTTCAATAAACTAACCTACAAACAAGTCTTCGAGTGGCTTCTAATTCATATAAAATGTTTGTGGCCTCGAGGACCCATGGCCCCATGAGAGGTTAAAACTTTGTTTCTAGCAACCAATTTTTCCAAATACGGGTTCTTTTAATACACGTGATGCATGTTATATAAAAAATAATAACTAATTGAGGTTTTTTCTAGTTGTCGTCTTCCCTATTGATCAAGTATCCATCGCCAGTGTGTTTGCGTTTGCGTTTGCGTTTGCGTTTGCGTTTGCGTTTGCGTTTGCGTTTGCGTTTGCGTTTGCGTGTACGCATATATGTTATCGACATCACGAGTCTAGACTTTAGCTTTCGTTTTCTAATGATCGACATAATCATGATTAACCAAAATAATAATAGGGACGTGTATATTAATTAATTTGCATATGGTTCTCTTTTTTATTTTCTTATGAATGTTCTATTTTACCTACCTCTTAATTGTCATTTGCATTCAACATTATTGAACAGTGGTAATCCATGTGAGGTAGGGGTGCCCAACTGGTCAATCTGACCCGACTCGACTCTTATTGGGTCAGGTCCAACGGGTTTGAGGTTAAAAAAATATAACCCGAAACCCGACCCGATAAGGATTCGGGTTTGTCGGGTTGGTCGGGTTTCGGGTTTTGTTGGGTTGACCCGATCGAGTTGGTCGGGTTACACTTGAGTTAAGAATTTTTGGTAAAAATTAAAAAAATTATTTAATATATTGAATTTTATGAGTTTTTATTTAACACTTGTAATTATTAATTGATTTTTATTGAAGACTTTATCATATAATTTGCTAATTAACTGATTCAATAGTAAAATTTCTTAATTTTTATAGGAAGTATAATAGTTAAACTTAAATCGGGTCTAATTGGTCAACCCGAACCCGCCAAAGTTAAAAAATTCTAACCCGACCCGATAATGAATCGGGTTGGTCGGGCCGGGTTTAAAAACCCGATAATAACATAGAACCCAAATAGACCCGACCCAATTAGCATAATCGTGTTCGAGTTTGAGTCGGGTCGGATCAACCCTTTGGGCACCCCTACATGTGACTCATAATTATCACACTACACAAACAATTGTTTCATTAATTTTATCAAATCTGACATCTCATAAAAAGAGGTAATTCATACAACATGAAAACTACTTTACATACCACAATCATTACTTTATAATGCTCGTATTATTTGCCTTACTGCAGGAGATTCGAAGGATCTGTGCGAATAGACGAAAATGGGTCCTCTAAATACAAAATGTGTAAATAATTGGATTTTCTAACTTTTTTTTCTATTAAATTATTAAGAGTAAATTACAGATTTTGTCCCCGTGGTTTTCCCGATTATACGTTTTTGTCCCTTTACTTTTTTTTTTCGTTTTTTTTTGTCCCTATGGTTTTCCAAATTCTGCGATTTTATCCTTCCGTCCAATTTCTACTGTTAACTAGCCCCACATGCCAAGCATGTGAGGATATTTTGGTCATTCTCTCTCTTTATTCTTCATCTTTATTCTTCATCTTCAAACCATAAACCCTAAATTGATAAACCCTAATTTTAAATTACAAATCTCTTACAAAAATCAAAATCAAATATGCATCAAAATCATTACACACATATACGATGGAAAATCCTTTGAAATCAAAATGGAAAAAAATATGTGAAGAATCGTGTGAAGCCCTTTGAAATCAAAATGGAAACAAGTATGTGAAGAATCGTGTGAAATCAAAATGGAAACAAAATCCTTTGAGATCAAAATGGAAACAAATATACACTAAAATCAAAATCACAAGCAAATCACAATAGAACTTGCACTCCAACCACAATTTTCAGATTTTTGATTCACAGATCTGCAACACAAATCTGTGAAACCCTCTCGTGTGATTGAGCAGTTCGTTTTTTTCGTGTGATTGAGCAAAATCGTGTGCTGATGAGCTTAAATCTGTGTTTGAGATGAAGAATAGTGTGGTGCTGAGCTTATATCTGTGTTTGAAATGAAGAATCGTGCAAGAAAATGAGAGTGAGAGAATCGTTCAGAGATGATGACGATGTTGATACACCTGAAAGTGATAGAAAGGAGAAGAGAGAAAGAAAATGGGTGTTTATGATTTGTTTGGATGTGCAAATGGGTGTTTATGATTTGTTTGGATGTGCATATGGGTGTTGCCATGGCTACCATAGCTGCCATTTGCTCTTGTACTCAATAAAGAAGATACAATAAAGTACAAGTGTGTAAGCACATGGTACTAGCCTGGTAAAACAAAGAAGAAGAAGAGAAATAATAAAAATAAAAATAAAATAGAAAATAGAAAATAGAAAAAGACCAAAATGCCCTCACATTTTCAGCACGTGAGGGCTTTAACGGCCAAAAAGAGACGGCAGGTGGACGGAAGGACAAAATCGCAGAATTTGGAAAACCACGGGGACAAAAAAAACAAAAAAAAAAGTAAAGGGAAAAAAACGCAGAATCAGGAAAACCACAGGGACAAAAACTGTAATTTACTTAATTATTAAGTAGACATATAATCAATCAGGTTTGGGTTGAGTGTAAATGAGTTCGGGTCAACAAAATGTCGACCTGACCAACCCGTTTATAAATCGGGCTGTGTTCGGATTGACTTGTGACCAACCCATTTAGTTTTATTATTATATTTTTATTTTTTTTAAAAAGGATGTAAATAGTAAAAACTAAAAGATCATTTTTAATTGATTTCATTGGGATTTTGTTACATTTTCTAAATGAATTTAAGATTTTGATTTTGATTTCATGGTGACTAAATAGTGACCAACTCAGGTTTTGAAGTCCAACTCATAGTAATAATATCTCCCGGAACAAACCAGCGTGCAGGACATGTCAAACAAAAACATATTACTATTTTTTTAACTAGGAAAAAAAAACATATTACTTCTACCCCGCTTAACAAAAACCGGTTTAATAATGAATCGCTTTCCCCCAAACTGGTTTTGACATTCGTTGATCAAAACCAAACCGACTTTTCTAAAAAAATGGAGTTTTAGTGAAAAAAATGGCATTTTGTCACCTCATTAGGCATAATAGTCTAATCTCATTATAATGGAGTTTATTGTTGGTAATTCAATTGTAATTATATATACACTTCTTACGAGGATCACTAAATTACATTTACTAAAGTTGTTCTAATAATGCATATCCAACTTTAGAGAATATAAATCATTGGCTCAATTCTGAAAAATTCCACAAAGATGTAACCGTGATTAGCGACCAAGTCAAAAAGTCTAGGCCAATTCAATTATTCAAAGACGAAATTCCATGGTCCACTTGCCGTGTTTAAAGAGGGAGGAGGTTCACAATAAATAAAGTTGTTCCAAGATGGCCTAACAAAAAGATATTGGAGCTTATATGGTGGTTGAAGTTGAGGCGATACACAAGCCATTAGGTAAAATTGATTAATCAATCATCAAAAATCAAAAAATCGTTGAAAAGCATTCGCAATCAACGCTTTGAGCCGGTACCATGCTGGTACGAAGTACGATTATTAAATGTTTCCGCTACATCAATATATATATCTATATATAATCAACAAGCAAAACGCATCAACCATGAAATTTCCAAGTCAAATTTGATCCTTCATTGACAATCTGAGTTTCCTATTTGACAGACCATTGCCAATGGAACGAAAGCGTCTGTTGTCTTTGGTTGGCCCTTCGGTTATTTTCTTTCGGCTAGCCGAAGTGTAAAGAGACGTATTTGTGGGTTAATTTTGTGGATATTGATGTTTTGTGTGTGTATTTTATTTATAAAATATTAAGTGAAGGGTATTGTTGGCACAAGGTTTAAATTGGAGTGTATGATGGCGTGACGTTGATCTGACAAAAGATGAAGTATTAGTCGGGTTGACACTTTGCAACTATGATTGAAAAAAAATGAAAAAGGTACGTAAATATTCTAAAGCATATATTACCTTGGACTAATTAATTAGCAATCTAGATATAAATTCAAGAGGAAAATGCAAGAAGCCAAAGGTGAAAGACTCCGAATACTTCAAGAGAAAAATGCTCATGGCTAAGCAAGTTGAAAATGGCAAGGTCCTACTGGCTGAGGACCAACAGTGGTTGGAAGACTCAGATGATCAAGATGAAGAGGAATGCACTGCCAGCCTGGCTCTTATGGCGAGATCAAACGAACTAAGAGCTGAGCTGGGCATACCTGAGAACGATGAAAATGAGGTACACTCTTCTTCTGTTGACTCTTTACTACCTGACTCAGACACTGATGAATCAGAGAATTCTCTGTTTAATGAAAAACTTTTTCTTAAAATTGATGAGAAATTACAACTGACAAAACAAATTACCTCTTTAGAATCCGAAAAGGAACAACTTTTAAATGATTTAAGTGATTTAAGTCAATGTTCTCTTCAAATAACTCAAGTAAACAAGGAATTACAAAATCAGTTGTCTACGTCAAAATCTGCTTATCAATTTCAAATTTCTGAATTACAATATAGTCTACAAAAACAAGTTAACACAACTAATGAATCTAATGAACAAATCTCAAACTTAAAGGCAGAAAATTTAACCTTTCGTCGTCAACTTGAAACTCTTGTTCCTCAAGTCAATAAAAATAATCTTTCAAATCAAAAAACACAAGAGTTACAACAACAGTTATCATCCTTTCATGCTGCTCACACCAGTGAGGTAAATAGACTAAATCAAATTATTAATGCAAAAAACCTTGAAATTTCGAACCTGAAAACCATGAAAACGGTGTCAAGTGATAATGACGACCCCAAGAAGCTGATAAATGACTTGGCGCTTCAATTCCATCGAGAACAAACATGGATGAAGTCTGCAGACGTCAAGATGAAAGAATACCAAGATCAGTTGAAGACGGCTGACATCGAAATTCTAAAATTAAATGAACAAATCAAAAACATAACAAACACTTTTAAAAAGGAAATCGATGAACAATCAGCAACTATACAAGTCTCACTGTCCGAAAAGAAAATGCTGAAGAACACATTTCTAAACCGGAACAAATGATTGTCAAAGCAGGTCACATAGCACAAACAATAAAATTCAATGAGCCAAAAGAGTTCAGATCGTACAAGTCAAAATGGGTCTTGGAGTAGAGAATACCCATCCTCTGGAAAAAGCTGCTGATGCTCTTCCTACACTATACAATTACGATTACATGAACTTGGGAATCTGGCAAAGCTTCCTTCGTATGCCAGATGAAGAAGCAGAAATTGAAAAGTTCAACAGGGAAAAGGAAGAAAATGCTCAAATTAGCTTCAATTATGATGCCTTAAACTCAACATACGAAAATAAGAAAGCAAAATTTGAACACAACGAATATTTTCCAATCATCACACCAGCTGAATTTTCCATTCCTGAAAATGAAGTGCTAAAACAAATCAAAGAACCAAAGCTTTATGTTCCTCCATTAATTTTAGAAAAGAAAAGTGTACAATTAGAATCTGAAATTGATGAAACACAAAAAGCCTTTGATAAAGAAAAAGAAAATCTTCAGAACAAAATACATAATTTAGAGGACATCGTTTTAGAATTAAAACCTAAAACGAACAAAACTGTTTCTCAAAATTCTAAATACTCTGTATTAGGACCGGCACCAGTTAATCCAGTTCCAACCATCCTGAAGAGAAACTCTAATCCACATGTTTTGAATCTTACAGATAGAAGATTAGAGTCTCAGAGGAAGAGGTCCATGGAGCAAGCTGAAGTCAAAAGAGCCACGCAGTCAAAGAAGCCTATTCAGACTGGAACCAGTATGCTTAAGAAGCCTAGTCTACTTAAGAAGTCTAGTCCACCTAAGTCTGTAGTTTCATCTTTTTCTGTTAAAAATAAATGTAATGACTCTAGACAGTTTATTTCTCCGAAAGAAGTTTATGGCATTGTTTATGATTCTGCAGTTTATCGTCATGTTAATTACACTGTTAATGGCGTAAAGGTAATTATTAAAACTGATAAAAATGGCAAACATGTTTATTTTGATAGAAAACTGATACACCAATTTCCCAATACGATGAACGATATTTGATCAAAATAGATGCTCCTTGTGGTAAAAGACACGATGTTCTTGGTAAACGTCGTGAAATCATTCAATCTTGCACAACTTGCTATCCAGATCCATGCAAATCATTAAACTCACGACCAGTAAAATCTACCGTTACACGTCCATTCAAACCAATCTCTGAAAAATCTTCATCTCATCGTCGTCTCGTGTATCGGGCCGTTTCTAAACAAACATCGTCAAACTCAGAGTCTCCATCAGAAGCTCAAAAGATAACTTCCAAACAATCGAAGAAATCTTCTCAAACTCCTCAAACTTCTGTCTCCCATCTGTCTTCTCTCCACACGTCTTCTCGAGGAAACTCTGCACAAAAGTCAAAACCGTCAGTTTCCTCAAAAGGCGACAAACCGTCCGCTAAACCGAATACTCATGTGAAACACACTTGGATTAAAAATGAAAAATCTCATTGGATTATTCAGTCCTCTGAAACATCATTCAAATGGGTCATCAAAACTGAACTGCCTCCTAGCGGTTCCCCAAAGCTCTATATTGATCATCTCATGATTGGGTACCTAAAATGTTTTTTTGTTTTATATTGAATATATGGTACCTCGACTCGGGCTGTTCAAGGCACATGACGGGGAACACAAATTTATTGACTAATTTTCGTCACAAATATCTGGGAACGGTTAAGTTTGGAAACCATTAAGCTGCTATTTTAGGACTTGGTGACATCATTCGTCCAAATCTTATTATCAGAATTGTTGCTTTTGTCGAAGATCTCTCACATAATCTCTTTAGCATTGGTAAATTCTGTGACAAAACTCTGGAAGTCAACTTTCGCACAAAAAAGTGTGCTATTCGTACATATGATGGAGAAGAACTTCTTACCGGAACCCGTGATACAAACCTTTTCACCATTAATCTTAATGATGTTGTTCCACTGGAAGAAGTATGTCTCGTATCAAAAGCTACTTCCAATGAGTCATGGTTATGGCATCGTCGTTTGTCTCATCTCAACTTCAAAACCATGAACAAACTCGTAAAAGGAGGACATGTGTCTGGATTACCGGATGTTGCGTTTGAAAAATATCATAAATGTTCATCATGTGAAATGGGAAAAATGACCAAAAAGTCTCACAAACCTAAACCGGCTCCAAGTACTTCCAAACCTCTTGAACTACTGCATATGGATTTATGTGGTCCAATGAGCGTTCAAAGTCTTGCTGGTAAACGATATGTTTTGGTTATTGTTGATGACTATTCAAGGTACACATGGGTTCATTTCCTTCGCTCAAAGGATGAAGCTACAGAGATCATCATCTCATTCATCAAGAAAACCCCAGTGAACCTGAAATTAAATGTTCAAACAATTCGTAGCGACAATGGTACTGAATTCAAGAATCGGGTCCTTGACTCTTATCTTGAATATGCTGGCATAACCCACCAATTTTCCGCTGCATGAACTCCTCAACCAAACGGTGTTGTTGAAAGACGAAACCGTACCTTAGTAGAAGCTGCTCGTACGATGCTTTCATTCTCAAAACTTCCTCTGTCTTTATGGGCAGAAGCCATCAGCACCGCCTGTTTTACTCAAAACCGCTCAATAATAAACAAAACATATAGCAAAACTCCATATGAGCTCATCAACAATCGAATACCAAATGTAAACTTCTTCCACATCTTTGGTAGTTGATGCTTCATCCTGAATGATAAAGATAAACTAAACAAGTTTGAAGAGAAAGCTAATGAAGGAGTCTTTATTGGATATTCAAAGGAATCAGCATCATTCAGAATTTACAACCGATCCACAAGAATGGTCAGAGAAAGTGTTAATGTATCATCCGATGAAACATTCCCGCTTGATTCTGGGTCAACTGGCATTGAAAGACCTCTACCCACAACCTCTTCTAACCATTCAACATCTCTGAATGATCTTGAAATCCTATTTGAACACTTCTATGATGAATATCACAACGTCATACATCCACCTCCACCCCCACCCCCACCTCCACCTCCGGCTGATGTTCAATCCATCACCGCTCCGGAAATCAACACTCCATCCCTAAATGAATCCCCATCACCTACCTCACCTGCTCCAACCTCACCAATACCCACAGCCAATGCTGGTCCTTCAACATCAACACAAGGAACTCAATCTCCACCAGTCGATCTTCCCCCTCCGTCAGATATTATAGCTCCACTGGTGATTGACTTCTCTAAATTCCATCTTCCACGTGTTGAATCACCACCTCAGATCAACCCCCCAAATCACGAAACTGCAATCATACCACATCCTGCTTTCACTGATAATTCCAACGTTATCCCTGGTCAACTCCCACATCCTCATTCTACATTTCTACTAAGTGGACAAAGGAACATCCTTTAGACCTAATCATCGGAAACCCATAGTCATCCGTCCAAACTAGAAGGGCTACAACGGATGAATGTCACCATGCCTCATTCTTAAGTTCCACTGAACATAAGAAAGTCAGTGAAGCGCTTTCCGATCCAGACTGGATAATTGCAATGCAAGAAGAAATTAATCAATTTGAAAGATTAAAAGTCTGGCGCTTAGTTTCTAAGACCCAGGATCATCCGTCATCGTACCTAAGTGGATTTTTAAGAACAAGAAAGACGAAAATGGAATCATCATTCGTAACGAAGCAAGGTTGGTTGCTAAGGGTTACACTCAACAAGAAGGCATTGATTACGAAGAAACATTTGCTCCTATTGCCCGTATTGAAGCCATTCACATTTTCTTAGCATATGCAGCTCACAAAAACTTTACTATCTATCAGAGGGATGTAAAGACTGCATTCTTAAATGGTATTCTAAAAGAGGAAGTGTTTGTTCATCAACCAGAAGGGTTTGTGAATCCCAAACATCCAGATTATGTATATGTTCTCGACAAAGCTCTATATGGTTTGAAACAGGCCCCTCAGGCATGGTATGATGTTCTTTCCCAGTTCTTAGTCGAATCTGGCTTTTCAAAGGGAAAAGTTGATACCACTTTGTTCATCAAACGTCAAGGGGAAGATATCATACTAATTCAGATCTATGGCGATGACATTATCTTTGGGTCTACAAATCCAAAATATTGCAAACATTTTTCCGATCTCATGGTAAAACGCTTTAAAATGAGCATGATGGGGGAGATGAACTTCTTCCTAGGTCTTCAAGTTCGTCAACTTCCAACTGGCATCTTCATCAATCAATCAAAGTATATCTCTGATCTACTGTCGAAGTATCTCATGGACGACTGTAAACCTATTGCAACACCGATGTCCACGACCACCAAACTAAATGCTTATCTGGATGGTGAACCAGTAGATGTAACAAACTATCGGGGTATTATTGGATCTCTACTTTACTTAACGCCCAGTCGTCCGGACATCTTGTTTTCCACATGCATTTGTGCTCGGTATCAGGCTGCTGCCAAAGAGTCTCACTTTCTGGCAGTTAAACGAATCTTCCGTTACCTCAAAGGCACCAGAGATCTTGGTCTTTAGTACCCCAAGGAGACCTCGTTTGATCTTTCTGCCTTCTCTGATGCTGATCATGCTGGGTGTATGCTAGACAGGAAGAGTACATCTGGGGGAATTGAACAATAGTGAAACTTCAATTACATTTGTTATATGCAATTACTCTGAGGCAATTGCGATCTCATGTCTCCTCATGATGGGTGTGTCATTTACTTGTGTAGATTTAGTAACCAACTCGGATGATGACCAATCAGAGCCACTAAATTTCCAACTCAAATTCGTTTATTTGATAACAATCTTAGGTTCCTATTTGTCCAAACTCACAAATAAAAAAAAAGTACATCAATATTCCTAAGCATTACATTGGCTTAATTTATTCTTAATCTATATATAAATTGGACACATAATTTATTATAATTAAGATAAGCACGTATTAGACAAGAGACATAAGTTTCAACAGAAGACAAGTTGAATGATAGCTAATTAAAACTTGGATTCCATTTGGTTATATACTATCACTCGGAGGCTATTGTGATCTCATATTTTCTCATGATAGTTGTCCCATTTACTACCGTAGATCTAGCAACCACTTCATCCGATGTATATGAATCTGAAGTACCATCAAAATTCCATGCCATTTCACCCGTTGCATTAACCCCTGAAACCAGATGTGCGAACGGGTTTATTACAGGTTCTGGAACCGCAATAGCACCTTCCAACATTTTAACAACAATGCTCATCACGGGCCTATTTTCGGGCCTATATTGAACGCAACAAAGAGCAACCTTAAGCACCCTCTCCACAGCTTCGTGATCCTTGTCCTCAAATGCACAAACCATCATCACATCATTCAATTGTTTCTTTTCATATTTGTCCCAAACCCAAATCGGAAACCACTGCTGACTGTCGCCACGTCTCACATCCATGTTCCTCCGCCTTCCGATGATCTCAAAAAGCAGCATCCCAAAACTATAAACATCACATTTGAGTGTAACCAGAAAAAGCATATTCCATAACTCGGGCGCGGCGTACCCTAGTGTACCCCTCCCTCCTGTGTTAGTTATATGAGTTTTATCCCTGTTGCAGAGTTTGGCTATGCCAAAATCCGCCACTTTTGCACAAAACTTTGAGTCCAAGAGAATGTTTGCGGGTTTGATATCATAGTGAACGATTCTCTGCGGGCATTCTTCGTGCAAATACGCGATACCCCTTGCGGTGCCCAATGCAATCTCGTGGTGTTAGGTCACAACAACCCTGGTTTATAATGTTAATTGATAGATTATTATACTTAGTGAAATATTAAAGTGATAACACAAGAATATAGTGAATGTATAAATCCACTAAGTGTGGCTTGTTGCGGAATAACAAGACCACTGATCAATTACAAAAGATATGAATGTAAGTTCGTAAATTGGTAAGTACTCCTTTGCAAGATGATCTCTATTTATAGTGGTATAGAGATCTTACATAATGGGCAAAGGAGTAACCGAAGGACTAAACTAAGGAAATGACTAAAATCAAGGGATTTGATCTTAGTCTGTTACAATACTGACTGTAACTCAGTCCTTCTACTCAGTATTGGATTTCCAATACTGAGTGCTGATACTGAGTGGCCAATACTGGCCAAACTCAGTATCACTCCTAAACTTAGCTAATTTAATCTACTATTTAATCTAAGCTAGTCTAGGTTGTTTTGTTATCCTAAGATTCACAAAGGGGTAAGGCTTTTTGCCTTAACAATCTCCCCCTATCTAATGATAACAAAACAATTACAAAGAGAAATCAAAAATACATAAATACAGGCTGCAAAGTCTTCTTCTTCATGTTCTGTTGATTGATTCGAACTCATAGAAGACTTCTTTCTTCACATGGATGAACTCTTCTCTTTTCTTCAGTTCATCTTGCCTGTTGTTCAGCACAACAACTATCTTATTTCTGAACCAAGAATCTTCTTTCTTGGTTATCATCCATTTCAAGCCCACCAGATGCCTAATAGGAGCTGTTGGCAAATCTGCTTCAGTTATGAAGCACTCCCTATCATCTGAGTCAGTATACATATATCAGATGTTGGATATATGGTACTCTTTTGATCCTGAAATGTAAGGTTAGGAGGAACACGATATTTGGGAAAGATTCTGAAAGTATTAAGGCACTCAAGTTTGTTGTTCTTAATAGCCTCAGTCATCACACTGAGTGCCCTGTAATCTGCTGCATAAAGGATGCCCTTTTCATAGCATATAACAGATACAACCCATATTTCATCCATCATCACTTGGGCTTCAGAAGATCTTGAGGGCATCTCCTTTATCAGTCTAGCAATTTTTATCCAGTCTTGGAGTCCCATATTTTGAATGTCATGGAGAAGAATCTTCATTGGAGGACTGACTGGCCCAGTGCAGGTTGCAACAATTGATCTGTCAACAGTTTTGACTTTTATTTTGTTGACAAATTCATTTAGCCAGTATATGTCCTTTACATTCAGAGATGCTTTATTCCTCAGCATACCCATTCTGGTTTCCCTATACCTTGTTCATTGAGCCACAATGTTCCAGTACTGTTCAAGCAATTCATCTCCTGTTCTTCTTACAATATGTGATTTTCTTAGAACATCTGCATCAGACTCAGTTTCAGGTTCTTCTTCCTTAACAGGGAAGAATTTCTGGGCCTCAATCTCATCCTCAGCATCACTCTTTTCCTCAGTATACTGAGTAGATCTTCTAGTTCTAGAGATCAGAGGAGCTGGATCTTGTTCTTCACTTAATTCTGAGGACATAACCACATTTGTCATTCTTCTGGTTATTGGTCTTCTAGGAATTCTAGAAGGTCCTTCAGTTGGAGGAGAGATTGGTCTTCTTGGGGGCTCTTCATCATCTGAGGATGGTGATGAAGGGCTTTCTTTATTTTCTTGGCACTGGATGTTCTTCATATTCATCATCAGCAATTGGCCATACAAATGGCCTGTACACAATAATCTGCAATTTATTTTCTTCAGTATCAACTTGCTGTGGTTGGTCAGTTTCAGTCTCCCCCTGAGCAGCTGGCTCAGATGGTTCTTCTTCAAGTTGTTCCAAAACTGACTTTCCCCTTTGTCTGCTTCTCTCATACCTAAACCTAAGAGGTTCAGTATGAGTAGTTTGCTGATGTTGTTGTTGTTGCTGTGGAGGTTGATCTTCAGTTAATCTTCTTCTTTTCTCCCCTGAGCAGATGGTTCAGGTTGATCAACCTCATCTTCTCTTTGTCTCTTCTCCCCTTTATTGTTATCATTGGATGGGGAGGGAAGAGGTTCAGTATCACCACTTATGTCCCCCTGTTGATCTTCAGGAGTTGGGGAGAGCATAGGTTCAGTAGCAGCATCCTGTTCACCCTCAGTATTGGCATGGGAGGGTGATCTTCTAGGTTCAGTATCAGGGCTTTCTTCATCATTATTTCCACCAATAGGAGACTGTGGAGGTGGTAGAGACTGTTGTTGTTGTTGCTGAAGATGTGCCACTGACTGCTTTAATGAGCCTATCTCATTACTCATGGCATCCATCCTGGCCAGAATATTATTCTGAGTGTTCTGCATGGCCAGGATCTGATTGAGAATAGTCTGTAAAGCACCCTGCACTTCCTGAGACTAAGTGGCTTGTGCTCTTTGGCCCTGCACAGATGGTGCTAAAGAAAAAAATATAAACTGGTTAGAATGAAAGGTTTATCATATAGAATTGTGGTGTTGTTAAATTCTATAATCATGTAAACAAAATTTAGAAGTCTGTATTTCATCTGGTACATGATGAAATATTTTGAACTTGTGCATAGCATGTGTAAGAGATTGTTTAGTAAAAGTGAGTGTGAATATTTTAGTAGCTCAGTATATGATAGGTCACAATTACTAAAAAGTTTGGGTTTGGGTAATCGAAGCCTGGGATGTGCTTCTGGTTATTTTCAATGTTTATCACTCGGTATTAGAGTGATAACAGAAATGTGGTTTATACCCATGGATAATTTTGGCTTATGTGGCTTAAAGGTTTGTGATCATTTCTTGAATTATGTGACATTACTCAAAATAAATAAGACATAATTCAAGCAGCACCAGTGAGTGTCAGTATGACATCACCACCATTGTCTCTTAAAATGTTGAGACAACTGTAGACTGACAATGATCATTGAGATGCTCAGTGTATGAATTTTGCATAGCAGCAGTGGGCTAACTATGTTGGCCATAAGTGGATATATTTGAGAGTTCGGTTGAGACTTTGGTCAGTATTGAGTTGGTACTGGCCAACATAGTCTCTATTTGGGAAAGATATATATATATATATATATATATATATATATATATATATATATATATATATATATATATATATATATATATTAAAGTTTGAGAGCTTTTTAGAAATTCATACCTGAGACCTTGTCGGATTCCCTTCTAGCATCAGCAGAGGTCGGTGCTGGATCATCCAGATTTTGATTTGAGGCCCCAGCACCTTCAGGAGCCTCTTCTCTTCGAGCATTTGCACCTTCCATAATGTTTTGCTAAAACTGAATCTCCACATCAAGAGGAACATGAGGTTCCTCAATTGGTTGAGCAATAGGTTATGGTTCAGGACCTGGAAGGTCAGCGGTGGCTGCAACCAAACTTTGTGCTTGAAGAGATGCAGTTAATGATGGAACATTTCCGGGTTGCATCTCTTCTGATGATAAGTTTCCCATTAAAACTGGGGATAGGTTTCTTCTTCTTCTTCTTCTTCGGATGGCAAGTGGTGTGTCTTCTGAGGACTCAGTATCAGAATCTGTTGCAATATGAGGAGCATCAGGATCCTGTGTAGGTGGAGGAATATGTGGTGGTTCTTGTGCCGGTTCTGGTTGAGCTTCCATCATCTCAATATCTTGACCACCATCTTCACTGTCATCATCATCATCATCAATTTCTGATTCAGTATCAGAATGAGGTTCATCATTAATGTGTGCCTGTACAATAGCCCATATGGAGTGACTCGGTACATGCTCTCCTTCCCTTGGCCTGTAGAAATAAATCTTCTCATGTAAAGGAGGAAGATCTGCTCTTGGACTGTTGAATTCATCAAAAATATGAGCAGGCATGCCATGTTATAAAATAAGAGAAAGAAATCTGCAGAAAGGAACATTAAGTTCTCTGATTTGAGCCCGAACCAGAGAGGCTAGTTCATTAAAGATCAGTCTAGCATAATCAATATCTCGGCCATGATACATGGCATGAACAATCTGCATCCCGAAATCATTTATTTGATCCAAAGCTCCTGTCTTGTGGGTCATACATTGAATAAGTGTGGATATTAACAGACCCCACATAGGACCAAATTCATTTCGTTTAATAATGCCGGTGGTTCCTCTGCGTCCAATAAATGGTAACACTGAGCGAGCCTCTGTTCGATCAACAAAAGGCTCATACTGAGCGTGAGCGGGAAGCCTCAGTGTTTCCCGAATTATAGCAGTGGAGACAAAAGCCCTCTTTGTTCTCGAATAACCCAATCGGTAATCATGTCCGGAGAGTCAAGCTTAGCAGAGTACCAGAATTCGCAGAGCATTTCCGGATAAATTGCTCGAGGGGAACGAATCAACGCTTGCGTGATCGGACAATGCTTCAGATACGTAATCATGTGAGTGAATTTAGGGCACGCCCAAGCCTGAGGAATATTGAAATTTGCGGCTATGTTGTTCCTCGCAAACTTGGGCACTTCGTCATTCCGAAACTGAGTTCAGGAGCAGCATCTGGTGCGAAAAATCTGTAATTCGCCATCTAAGATTGTGATTTAGAAATTTGCTTGCAATGAGAAAGTGAAATCGTTAATCGCAGAGAGAATTGAAAGAGAAAATATGAAATAACTGTTAGAAAGTTTGAAAGAAAAGAAATAAACTGTTATTTATATTTAATTAGAGATAATTACGGTATTGGGAAGTAAAACCGGCTGATTTGACAGCCTTATCCTGTTTCAACGATAACTTTCTTATTAAGAAAGGTTACCGTTGAGGAGTATGAAGATTAAAAGTCAGTTTTATCACTCCAGGACTCCAAGACCGAGTAAAAAAAATTAAATTAAAAAAAAATATTTAAAATCATAAAAACATTTAATTTAAACTATAAATTAATAAAAAATTAAAATTCATAATATTTGATAAATCAGACGAGTGATACTGAGCAGGTCAGTATTGAAACCAATACTGAGAGGTCAGTATCAGAAAATTTTAAGAAAAATTAAGGATTCAACATACCCAATTGTCCTAGTAAATACATAAACCTTTCCTCAGAGAGAGGTTTAGTGAATACATCAGCCAATTGATCATCTGTAGGAACGAAATCTACCTCAACCTTACCCTTTTCCACATTATCTTGAATAAAGTGGTGTCTGATATCAATGTGCTTTGTTCTTGAGTGATGGACTGGGTTTTCAGTGATAGCAATAGCAATCTTGTTATCACAATGAATTGGTGTCTTCTGGAAGTTGAAACCATAGTCCATTAGTTGGTACTGCATCCACAGGAGTTGAGCACAACAACTTCCTGCAGCAACATATTCTGCTTCTGCAGTAGAATTTGCAACTGAATTTTGTTTCTTGGATGACCAACCAACTAGTCTGCCACCGAGGAATTGACATCCTCCACTTGTACTCTTCCTGTCCAACCTACAACCTGCAAAATCTGCATATGTATACCCTTCAAGGTCAATGTTTGAATCTTTGGGATACCAAAGACCCATGTTAGGAGTACCTGAAAGATATCTAAAAATGAGCTTAACAGCTTTCATATGTGATTCTTTAGGATCAGCCTGATACCAAGCACACAAACAAGTTGCAAATATGATATCAGGCCTGCTAGCTGTTAAGTAAAGTAAAGAACCAATCATACCTCGGTATGTGGATTGACATACTGGTTTACCAGTTTCATCTTTACTTATTTTATCCTGAGTACCCATAGGAGTGTGCATGGAAGATAAATTTTCAAATTTGTATTTCTTTAGCATGTCATGCACATACTTACTTTGATTTATGAAAGTGCCATCAGGCTTCTGATCAACTTGTAAACCAAGAAAGTAAGTAAGTTCACCCATCATACTCATCTGATACTGAGACATAATCTTAGCAAACCAGTCACACATTGACTTGTCAGTGGAGCCAAAGATAATGTCATCTACATATATCTGAATAAGTAAAATGTCAGAACCTTTCCTTTTTGAAAATAAAGTTTTGTCAATTTTACCTCTTATAAATTTATTTTCAATTAAGTACTCAGACAGGGTATCATACCAGGCTCTTGGAGCTTGTTTGAGCCCATATAAAGCTTTATCAAGCTTGAAAACATAGTTAGGAAATTTAGGATCAACAAAATCTGGTGGTTGTTTAACATAAACTTCCTCTTGTAGTTTTCCATTAAGGAAGGCACTTTTGACATCCATCTGATACACATTGAAGTTCTTGAAAGCTGCATATGCAAGATACAACCTTATAGCTTCAATTCTTGCAACTAGTGCAAAAGTTTCATCATAGTCAATGCCTTCTTCTTGCCTGTAACCCAGAGCAACCAGTCTTGCTTTATTTCTGATGACAACACCATCCTTGTCCATCTTATTTCTGAAGACCCACTTAGTACCAATAATAGTTTTTCCAGCAGGAGGTGGTACTAAATTCCAGACTTTATTCCTTTCAAACTCTGTCAGTTCTTCTTGCATAGCTTCTACCCAATCTTCATCTAATAAAGCTTCATCAGCTTTCTTTGGTTCCATGGTAGATAGAAAGCTTAAAAAGAAACAGAAATTTGCAGTAGCTTGGGGTTCAAAATCTAGTTTTCTTCTTGTTTGGACACCTTGTTCAATAGGACCAATGATATTTGAATGAGGATGATCTCTGAGTTCCCTTAGATTGTTCCCTAAAGGAGCATTTGAAGCAAGGTCAACAATATCTTGTTGCACTGATGTGTTGTCTCCCTGATACTGAGCTGAATTCTGGTCAGTATTAGACAATTCAGGTTGCTGTTCTTCTTGATTTTGCAGATCTGAGGAGGATTCTTGAAAAGTACTGGAAGATTCACCTTCTTCATATGTGGAGTTGTTCAGATCAAGTATTGGGAACTCAGTATTGGGGTTCTCAGTAATGGGAACCTCAGAATTTGATGCATTCGAGTTAGACTGAGTTCCTTCTTGATCAATATCACTCATACCTGGATCAACATAGTATGGGTGAGACTTGGGCTGTTCAGCAACTGAGTTTTCTGGACTGCATAGAATATCTATGCCACTGATGTCTTCCTTTGCTGAGGTAGAATGCTCATTCTGATCTTCATCAAACGTGACATGAATGGATTCTACAATCATCTTGGTTGAGATGATATACGCTCTGAAAGCTTTAGAGTGTGGAGAGTAGCCCATGAACACACCTTCATTTGCTTTGGGAGCAAATTTGTTTAGATTTTGCTTAGTACTGAGTACAAAGCATTTACTCCCAAAGATGTGGAAGAACTCCACATTAGGAACCTTGCCATTTTATAACTCATAAGGAGTCTTTTGATGTCTCTGGACTACTGTAGCTCTGTTTTGAGTAAAATTTGCACAGTTGACAGCTTATGCCCAGAAGCCCAGTGCAAGTCCAGCATGACATAACAAAGTTCTTGCAGCTTCAATTAATGTTCTGTTCTTTCTTTCTACAACACCATTTTGTTGTGGTGTGTAGGCTGCAGAGAAATTTTGTACGATTCCTTTTTCTTCACAAAAATCTGCTAATACTGAGTTCTTAAACTCAGTATCATGGTCACTTCTTAGTTTCTTGACCTCGTTGCCTCTCTGTAATTCTTCTCTTTTGATGAAGGCAATGATTTCTGTTGTTGCATCTGATTTAGTCTTGAGAAAGATGACCCAAGTATATCTTGAGAATTCATCTACTAAGACTAAAGTATAAATCTTTTTGGCCAATGATGGTGTGCTGATGGGGCCAAAAAGATCCGTATGTATCATTGTAAGAGGTTCATTAATGGAATGATTGACCTTTGACTTGAATGAACTCTTCTTCTGCTTGCCCATTTCACATGCTGAGCATAACTTATCTTTTGAATAAGTAATTGTGGGCAACCCTCTCACCAGTTTCTTCATACTGAGCTCACTAATGTTTCTGAAGTTTATGTGAGAAAGTTTCTTGTGCCATAACCAATGAAGTTCTGGCTTGACTTTAGACAGCAGGCAAACTCGAAAAGTAGGGTCTATTTCAGTTAGATTGACCACATATACATCTTTTTCTCTTCTAGCAATGAGTACAGGTTGCCCTTTATCATTGTATATGATTCCTGCAACCTTTCTGAAACGAGCTTCATTGTCATCATCACACATCTAGCTGATACTGAGCAGATTGTGTTTAAGACCCTCTACATAGGCAACTCTTTTAAAAGTTATGTTGCCTGCCTTGATTACTCCATACCCCCTTGTTTTCCCAATAGAATCATCTCGAAACTTGACAGAGGGACCCTTCTCTGGTGTATAATTTAGAAGGTACTCCATACTGCCAGTCATGTGTCTTGAGCAGCCACTATCTAAGTACCATTTTCTGTCACCCTGCACAAGACACAAAATAAGAATTAGTTCTTTTTAGGAACCCATTTTTGAATGGGACCTTTGGTAGGAGAAACAGGGGTAGACTTGATCTCTTTTGAAGAGGTCAGTATCACTTCAGGAGAAACCTTGAAGGTTTTCGTGGGTGATACTGACTTTGTTTCTCTCCTTTTCTTTGGTACTGAGTACCTAGGATTTGAGAGATCAGTCCAGCATTCATCTCCTTTATGACCGGTGTGATGACATCTATAACATTTTCTAGGTCTGTTTCTGAACATGTTTTCATAAGGAATTTTAGAAAACTGTTTTACTTTTGGTTGATCAGTATAAGTAAGGAATTTAAGACTTTGATCTGATCACCAATAGATTTCAAAATTTTATTTTTGTCATTTTTTAATGGAGTTTTAATTTTATGTTTGACTGGTTTTGAAGGAGATGGTATTGGGGTCTTATTTTTATTTGATAAAGAAGTCTTATTAATATTCAACTTCTTAGTTTTGCCACTTGAAGATCATGTGGAAGTTGTTTTCTTGTTATCATGTTTTAGAATGACAACTTGAACAGGTTCTTTAGATTCTTGAGTAGTTGACTTGTCTGTTCCTTCAACCTCAGTATTAGATACAACCTTTTGAGTAGAGGAGGTTTTATTTTCATTATATATCTCAAAAGTAGTTGTGTTAAATAAAAGTTCAAATGGAGGAACAGCAGAAGTATCATACTGCACAACTTCGAGGTCAATATCAGAAATTTGTTTTTCAGGAAATTCAATACTGAGCTCTTGTAGTTCAGTATAACACTTAGAACAGATAGAAGGACCAATTGGTTTTTCAAAAATGATTTCATCCTCATCATCTGATTCAGTTTGACATCCAACTTCACAAAACGTTTTTGCTTTTACAAACTGAATAGGATTCATATAAGAAAATTCTTCAAATAAATCAGCAAAATTTCATCTATTTTTTAACTGAGGATCAACACCAAGTGCAGCCCTCACATTTTCTGGAAATTGTTGATTTAGACATTTGTTTAATTTAATAGATGCATTTCCCCAAGATTTACACTGGTTTTCAAATTTTTCTTTTTCTAATTTGTGTAAATGAGCTTTATCAGCTAATCTTTGGTTCATGGGTAAGTTTAAAAAATTTAGTTCTAAATCTTTAAATTTTGCTAATTTATCTAAATGTTCATTATTTACCCTTTCAAGTTCAAGAGTTGTTAATTTTAAAGCTTTTTCTCTCTGTACTAATGTTTTAAGATCAACAATCATATACTCAAAAATCTTTTCTTTTTCATTGACTGAATAAGTTTGAAAGGAACTCACCTTGTATAACTGAGTGGAATTGCAATCAGTATGAACACTCATCCTCTCAGCTTCTTTGATGTCCTTTTCAAAGGAACTTTTCAAATCATCTTCAGTGAAAGCCATAAAGGCTTTGTTTTCAACCTCTTCCTCATCATCACTGAGCTCTTCATCCATCCAAGCTTCAAAGTAAAGAGCTTGAAGAGGTGCTCCATTCCCTGCTGCATTCTTGCCTTTGCTCCAGTTCTTTAGCTTGACATACTTGTCTCTATACCATTTAGCTCGGTATGTAATCTTGTCATTCTGATCAGTTTCAGTTGACTTAGTATGACAATTAGCAGCAATGTGCCCAGGCTTTCCACACCTATAGCAAAGACCAGATCTTGGGTCAGTATTGGAAGAGCTAACACCAAGCCTCTTCTTTTTCAACTGATCCAGCTTCATAGACATGAGAGCCATTTGAGTTTCAAGTTCTTCTGCCTCAGTATCAGCAAGATCAACTTCTGGTTCTTCAGGCTCAGTTACAGTATATGCCTGTTGCACAACTAGAGCCATGCCAGTGGAAGACTTGTCAGTTTTCTTCCAGTTGATCAGTCTTGCAGCATTATTCTCCTCATGATTCAACATTAACCCATACAAAGTTTGAAGAGTGTATGACTCAATGTTGTTAGCAGCATTGACATAATTTGTCATGTCAAGAAATTGTTGAGGAAGACTATCCAAGAACTTTTGAACAAGCTCTCCTTCCTCCTTCACAATGCCTACACTGATTAAATCATGTATAACAGTATTGAACCTGTTATAGAGAGTAGTGATGTCTTCATTTGGACTTGAGAAGAAATTTTCATACTTCCTTCTCATGTTGCTATTCCTCTGCAACTTCACCTTTGGTGTGCCTTCATAAGTGACTGATAGACTATCCCACGTAGCCTTTGCTGTTGGAAATTTCATAATTGCATTTAGTATTTCTTTGGTAACAACATTACCAATCACCCCCTTTGCTCTGGAGTCTAGATTGAATAACTGACGGTCAGTATCAGCCCAGGTGTGTTTCAGTTTAGGAACTGTTCTTGTGCTCTCAGGAGCATCATCAGTAGCAGCAACGGGTTCCACTGTTTGTGGAATGATAGGGCCATCATTAAGCACAGTGAGCATCTCACTATGAATAGATTCAAGATACCACTGAGCTTTAAGCTTCCATTGATGAAATCTTTTCCATAAAAGATGGGCACTCCCTTACCAGACATAACAGGTGCAATGATTGTAGACATTTTGGATTTTTGAGTGTTTGAGGGATAAGTATATGGAATGGCTGCCAGGGTAATAGATCGACTAAATAAGGATTAATTTAGCCTGCTCTGATACCAGTTGTTAGGTCACAACAACCCTGGTTTATAATGTTAATTGATAGATTATTATACTTAGTGAAATATTAAAGTGATAACACAAGAATATAGTCAATGTATAAATCCACTAAGTGTGGCTTGTTGCGGAATAACAAGACCACTGATCAATTACAAAAGATGTGAATGTAAGTTCGTAAATTGGTAAGTACTCCTTTGCAAGATGATCTCTATTTAGAGTGGTATAGAGATCTTACATAATGGGTAAAGGAGTAACCGAAGGACTAAACTAAGGAAATGACTAAGATCAAGGGATTTGATCTTAGTCCGTTACAATACTGACTGTAACTCAGTCCTTCTACTCAGTATTGGATTTCCAATACTGAGTGCCGATACTGAGTGGCGAATACTGGCCAAACTCAGTATCACTCCTAAACTTAGCTAATTTAATCTACTATTTAATCTAAGCTAGTCTAGGTTGTTTTGTTATCCTAAGATTCACAAAGGGGTAAGGCTTTTTTCCTTAACACGTGGAGCTTCTCAAACCGTAATTTAATATCTACTTGTTTTGCTTTAAACAAATGGTTGTCCAAAGAACCGTTGACCATGAACTCGTATACAAGAGCTCTTAAACTTGGCTCAAAACAAAACCCGTAAAGCCTAACAACATTAAAGTGGTGAGTTCTTCCCATGGTGCTCATTAAAGTAGGAAGTCACGTTTAGTACTTTGACTGCTACAGGCATGTTGTTGCTCACGATTCCCTTGTAAACTTTCCCAAATGCCCCCGAACCCAACAGGATGGTGAAGTTATTGGTGGCTATTTTTAGCTACTGACAGTGTTGGGTTTTCTATGCATCTAGCCACAATTAGTTTAAGGCGGAAATCAAAAACAACTTGGTAGAACATTGACCCGATTAAAATCTTATTTGGACCGTTAGGTTTACAACTCTAATGCAACTAGATATTTAATAGAATGAAATAGAACAATTCGAATGACTTACTTGTTCTTCGTGATTTGGAGAACTATGTAAACCTTGTGATCTAGTACAAGCCAGATCAACCAATGGACTAGGATTCAAGGAAGAATCCCTCTATCGTATCACACCCAAGGTTGGTCACGAACGAGACGATGTACCACGAGGTAGTACAAAGCACCCTTGAGAAAACGAGTACCGAAGAACACGACCGAAAACAGTTACGGTCGACGGCGGCGGCGGCGCACGGCGGGGCAGCGACGGTCGGAGGTTCGGCGGTGGTGGTTTGGTCGAATGAGAGATTCGGCCAAATGGGGTATTCCACAAACAAGTATTAAGTGTGTTTAGGTTATACCCTTAACCCTCTATCTATAGTTTGTGTAGACCTAATTAGAGTGAAACTCTAATTAGTCTAAGCCCGCTCCACAAGCCCGATCCGATCCATACCCTATGGCCCGATATCTATAGCTAGTTAATTACCCATTAACTACACTAGTCTGTTTAGCCCGATAGTCATTTAATTAAAATATTAATTAAATACTTCGTTAATTCTCGTGTTCGTTGACACCTCGAGGGCAACCCGAATAGGACTCTAAAATACCCGAACCGGAATACCGGTTTATTTGACGTGTTAGACACTCTTTCCAACCGTCTCCCACTTGGACACCTCATCAACTATAAACGGTACGCGTTCGTGTAACCTTTAGAGTGTGCATGTCATGTGCAGCTGCTGAACTCTGAACTATCAGAAACAGTCCTATGATAAGTGATCATATGTCCTTCGTTGCGTGATATCATGTAACTAGTGACATGGACATGTCAATCACTCTAGTTATGATTATGTTTCCTGATTCGAGATTTATGATGACGATTTGACTACATAATTGAACTTTCAATTTAGTCATGACCTGCGCAGGTACTTCAGTGTCACATCAAATCAATAGGGGGCCCATGGATATCTCCTCTATCACTTTGATCAGAGGGAACGAATAAACCTTAACTACACCATCTCCTTTATAGTCATCACATGATACATGGAACTAATCTGTATAGCTACCAGTAACGAATAGCGTTGGAGTTAGACCAATGCATCATGAAATCGTACTTAGGAATGATGCATCTTGGTTTGAAGACTCATACGATATTATCGCCTCACTATTACCCATGATGAAGTCCATGGGGTAATACTCTGAGCGTGGGTTGGTCCAACAATTAAATACACCTTTTAAATACTCATGAGAGTAGCAACAATCTCTATGCAATGTTCATACCTTTGAACAATCCATTAACTCTCCCATGACATCTTAATTCAGTTCTTATTCCCATAAGAACGATCGACTGTGGACGTTTAAGTAATCTCTTAGGTTACTTTGGAATAGGTTCTAAACATGCAAAAAGGTTGAAATGGAATAATTAAATACTATATGAATGATAGAACACTTGCAAATTATTTAATCTCCATAAATAAATCATCAATTCATACAATTTAATATTCGCTACAATTTCAAATGAATGACAATTTTATGATAAGTCACTATGAAATCTAATTCCTATCGTCCTCGCATGAGCGTCATGCTTGGCACGACTTAGTGCTTTTGTGAAACGATCAGCCGGGTTGTTTTCCGACGATACTCTTGTCACTATCACGTCCCCTTCCTCAACTCGCTTTCTCACGTAGTGAAACTTTCTGAGTATATGCCTGGTTCGACTATGATCTTTGGATTCTTTAGTCAAAGAGATTGCACCTTCATTGTCGCAGAAGATTTTCATTGGTTCCTTGATGCTTGTTACGACACCAAGATCACGAATGAAATTCTTCAACCATGTGGCTTCTTTTGATGCCTCACAGGCGGCAATATACTCAGATTCGCAAGTTGAATCGGCAACTGTCTCCTGCTTGGAACTCTTCCAAGTGACAACTCCTCCGTTCAATAAGAACACCGACCCAGTTTGTGAGCACGAGTCATCTCTATCCATTTGGAAACTCGCGTCACAATAACCTTCCACAACAAGTTCATCTTTCCCACCATACACTAAGAACAAATCCTTTGTTCTCCTTAGGTACTTGAGAATCGTTTTTACCGCAGTCCAATGATCGTTGCCAGGGTTGCCCTGGAACCGGCTCACCATGCTCAACACATATGAGACATCCGGGCGAGTACATACCATGGCATACATGATCGATCCAATCGCCGAGGCATAAGGGACTCAACTCATTTTCTCCAGTTCTTGCTCAGTACCGGGACATTGACTCTTAGACAATGTTATGCCATGATTCATGGGTAGATACCCTTTCTTGGAATCAACCATACTAAAACGTTTTAGTATTTTATCCAAGTATGTACTCTGGCTTAATCCAATTAGACGTCTTTCTCTATCTCTGTATATCTTTATACCGAGTATGGACGCTGCGTCTCCTAGGTCCTTCATAGCGAAACATTTTCCCAACCAAGACTTCACATCTTGCAGTGTAAGAATATGATTTCCTATGAGGAGTATGTCATCCACATACAGTACTAGGAAGACTACAACGCTCCCACTAGCTTTGATGTAAGCGCAGGACTCATCTTCACTCCTAGAGAAACCAAACTCCTTGACTTTCTCATGGAAGCAAAGATTCCAACTACGAGAGGTTTGTTTCAATCCATAGATGGATTTCTCAAGCTTGCACACTCTATCAAGATATTTCTTATTGATAAAACCTTCTGGCTGTGCCATATAGACATCCTCAGTAAGTCTTCCGTTAAGGAAGGCGGTTTTAACATCCATCTGCCAAATTTCATAGTCATGAAACGCAGCTATGGCAAGCAATATTCTGATAGATTTTATCTTGGCTACTAGTGAAAAGGTTTCATCATAAGCAATCCCATGAGTTTGAGTATAACCTTTTGCAACCAACCTAGCCTTATAGGTGTGCACATTCCCATCCATGTCAATCTTCTTCTTGAAGATCCACTTGCATCCAACGGTCTTAATACCGGGAGAAGTCTCAATCAAGTTCCATACTTGATTGTCATACATGGACTGAATCTCACTCTCCATAGCCACTTTCCACTTTTCGGCCTCAGGGCCTTCCATAGCTTCCTTATAACTCGATGGCTCATCGTCATCAACTGGTAAACTATTACCAGTAGATGCATCGCCTTCAGCAATATGGAAATCATAATAATCACCAAAATGCTCAGGAGGGCGAATAGTTCTAGAGGATCTACGTGGAACGGTAGGAGTTACATCATTTTGTTCAACATGAGTCTCATCCTCTGGTTGAGTGCTAGTGTCAACTATAGGTTCCACTACATCTTCATTGCTTGACTCTTGACACTCTTCAAGATCAATTTTGCTCCCACTGTCTTCTTTGGATAATAGCTCTCTCTCGAGGAAGAATCCTCTTCGAGATACGAACACTTTGTTCTCTTTTGGATTATAAAACCGATATCTAAAAGACTGTCATGGGTAACCAATGAAGTAGCACTTCTCTGATTTGTTATCCAGCTTGTCGTGAGATTCATGTCTTACATAAACTTCACAACCCCATATTTTCAAATGTTTGAGGGAGGGAGGATTCCCTGTCCACATTTCAGAGGGAGTTTTGGCAACCTTTGTAACATACGTGTTCTAATTTTGAGTATTTTAATTGTTAAGTTAATTATAGGTGGTAAATGACAAGTTGTTAGGTTACGTTGGTTGAAAGTGTTGGTCAAAAATCTGTATTTTCGGTATTTGGATAAGTGGCATAAGTCAAAAAGGAAGAAAAATGTGAAATTGCAGCATTTCGGAAGATAGCGGCGCTATCTTAGAGATAACGGCGCTATCTTGTGTAAAAGGGGACAGCAACTCGAAATAGCTAAGGGGAAAACGCGAAAAATTTAGAGATAGCGGCGCTATCTCTGGAAATAGCGAAGCTATTTAGCGCGGGGTCGAGATAGCGGCGCTATCTTGGGCTGATAGCGGCGCTATCTTGTGTAGATTAGACATAAAATCGGGTTTTTGACCCATTTCAGCTGATTTTCTTCATAGAACGAGTTGGTGATTTCTCTGGGCGATTTTGGTGAATCAAGGACGAATATTGGTGCAAATCAAAGAGGTTTTCATCATAAGATCAAGTTATAAAGGTATGATGCTTAGTTTTTGTTCATGCAAGTGATTTAGGGTTAAAATTGGAGAAGAATCAAGAACCCTAGGTTAGGGTTTGGATCACAAATCTAAAATTGATGATTGTATGTTAACATATCAAGTATCTAGCTATGAGATTCGTAGTTATAATGTGATTATGCACAATTTTAGATAGATTGATGGTCTAGGGTTTGGTTCATCATCAATTTGGGGGAAATTGGTGATTAGGGTTTATTCTAGTTGTGATTATGGATTAGGATATTGAATGAGATGTGTATAATTATGATAGGTAATCAATTGGAAGATTGTGGTGATTGCATTGATCGGTGACATTGGAATTGTGGTTAAAGGAGTTCGTGGCTTGTGTTGGAAATTGCTTGATCCCAGGTGAGTTCATCTATGTACAACTGTATACTAGTAGTTATATATATTTAAATGCTACGTGTTTAATTGTTATTTGGTTTATTATTATCACATATGCGATGCCTAGAACATTGAATTGGTAATTCTAGTGATTTGACTGTAATATGATTAAATGAAGTTTGACTCAGTAATAGACTTTTGCTATGTGTATTGACTTGTAAGAAAATAGTGATTATTTGTAGTATGCCTTGTGTATAATCTTTTGATAGATGTCTTGATTGATGGAATATCCTTGAAGTGTCTCACTTGATATCGATTCATGTCGTATAAATTCCTTGTGTTACGTCTCGGTTGGATTGCTCTAGTATGAGATGCATTTTCATTGATTCGGGTTGTGATAATCCTATTGTTCCGGTCTCGTGGAGTCATCATTGTTATTGTTTCGTTTGATATCGAATATGAGTTACCCGTACGAATTCCTTGAGAGATAATTTCGTTTCGTGAGGACCCACGGCGGCTTGAGTATTACTTTGTGTAATATGTTGAGCGGTGGACGCGGGAGTACCTGGCGGAGGAGTGGTATGGACCGTGGTGGTGAAGCTGGATCATGGACTCGGTTAGGGGTGCCATGATCACCTTCATCGGCCTCATTCCCTAATGGCCTAAGGGGGAATGACGCACTTTGATTCGTTTGGACGGTATTGAGATCTCATTGGTTCATGATGCGGTATTGTCTATCGGTTCCGGTGGTTAAGTGATGATTCTCGTGGAGTGTTGATTCGGTGATTGGTTCTCAATTGTGTTTATTATCTTGCAAACTCTTGTTGATTCTTGCGATATAGTTGTATTCTCAATGTCAGTCATTCAGTGATTCTTGTTGATCCCGGATAAGTGTTGATACTCGGCTACGACGGATTCTCGGTAAATCTCATGTTAAGTTGTAAAGCTTCTCGGTCAGTTATGCATTGATGTGTACTTGCTATAATATGAATTACTTAAATAGTTTTATACTATTTTATATGTTATTATTTCTTTGTTTTGTATATAATGCTAGTATTATTTTGTACTTTATGAACTCACTAAGCTCGTTGTAGCTTACCCGTTTAGTGGACTAACTTTTTACAGGAAAAGATAAGAGTAAGCATATAGGATCTTGAAGTTAATCGGAGGCTTAGAAGTTATACTCCGGGCGTATATTTAGGTATGTGGGAGTTGGGTAGTTTTGTATTGATAATTTTTGTAGTTAGCTGGTTTGTATCCATAGTATTTATTGGTAGTGAGATCTTGGCTCGTTTGTTGTATTTTGTGTAGTTGTTTCTGTTTAGAATGGTTAAATTGTAATTAGATAGTTATTAGAAAGTTGTTCGTTTTGATTGGTGGGTTTTCTTGACCCGGTCGTTACAATATGGTATCAGAGCATTAGTTTGAGTGAACTAGGTATCATTGCGGTGCTTAGACTCAAACTTAGGTGTTGATGGTGTAAGTGTATGGATTATGGGTTTAGGATGGATACAAACCATAGGTTTAAGTCTAGAAAATGGGTAAAGGGTTAACAATAGGAAATGGTATGATTAATGATATAATTTTGTGGACCTAAATTTCGGTAAATCATGGATCAAAGATGTGGTAAATGTGATCATGGGGTTTGTGAATGAGGGGAAAATTTCATGCTTATCTTGAGGCATGAAACAACTTTGTTAAATGAAAGAGGAATAAGTGTTTGTTGTGAAGAGAGATTGATGAGTAGGATTGTTAATACGGTTCGTTCTATGTTTGAATAACTTAGAAAAGGAGAGAAAAGTAAGTCGAAGGCTAATGTGGTGATTGAATCCTTAAGTAAGAAATTTGGGGCAATATCCTTTAAAACCTTTCGTAGCAGTGAAGCTATCGAATTTGCGGGTGTGCCTGATCCTGTAGAGGCGTTGTTGAGTATTGAAAACTCAGACAAGGTATTCTATGTATCACATGTCTACGGGGAAGATCAAAATGTTATGTGACCGCTAGGCTTTCAGGAAAGGCGTTGATCTGATGAATAGTTTGTATAAAATATTAAGCGAGGAAAAAGAGGATCATATGATTTGGTAATCGTTTATAGTTCGTTTTCTTGATTAATATAGCTCTAGTGAGATGAGAACAAGGATTGGGAAAGAATTCTTGGAAATTAGATTAGGAACAATGTTGTTAGGCGAATATGAAACAGTGTTTAATCCAGGGGCACAATTTGCCACAAAATTCATTTCAAAATGGAGTAGAGAAAGTGTAAGTGCTTGTGGAAGGTTTAGATATGAAAATTAAGATTGTGCTAGCAAATATGATATTCCTTTGTCGCGAAAGTTGTTGAATATATTCGGAAGGGTGAGTATGATTTGAACCCAAGTAGAGTGTTGATTCCTGAACCAAAATGTTATAAAATGAAACAATTCAATTCCCCCCCGCAGTTCAGTGTCAGTTCTTTTCGAAACTGGTATAAGTAAGGTCTATGTGAAAGAATATATTATGTGTATAACTTTGATAATTTTGTAGTCGGGTGCAACCTGTAAACGTCGACATTGTAGTAGAAATCATAATGGACGATGTAAGAATTATCAAGAACCTTGAAGTATTAGGTTTGTGGTGAAAACGGACACAAAAAGGTCTAGCTGTCCGTACAAGGATGCAATTATTAGTCTTACGGAAAGTTGGGATACCGAAAGTGTCAATGCTCTACTCTTTCTAACAAGTCGCCGAAAATGAAACTTTGGTTCATCAGTCTTTTGTGACGGGTACTCTAAGCAAAAGGAGGAGGTTCCTAAGGCAAGAGGTTGTGTGTTCAAATACCTCTGAGGAAGCTTACGAGGATGCTAACGTCAAATTGGTACATTTCTTGTTAATACTCTAAATGTTCGTAGATTGTTTGATTATGAAGAATCTGATTTATTGTGTGTTACTGGATTCGTTTGATCTTTAATATGGTTTTCTTATCCGATAATGAATCTGTTATGTGCATGTTGATGTTGTGAAAAGTGAAACTTTAATGGTCACAAAGGATATGAGGATTTAAGTATTGGAAATTAATGACCACAAATTCTATATTGATTTAGGGGATCATAGAAGTTGTCAAGTTTAAACATTATTATTGGAACGGATTAGGTAATGAAGTATATAGACAACCTTTTGTGTTTTAGAAAAGATGGACCGAAATTTGGTTGAAAGGGAATAACCCGAGTAAGTGTAGGGTGAAAATAGAATGGTGAATTAATGAACAAATTGGTTCTTGTAAGTGGTAATTCTTTTCCTATAAATGCATTAGTGATGTAAAATGGGTATTGTATGCAGAGATGATATCGATATCCTCGACGAGTTAGATAGGCTATGAGCAAAACTTGAAACTTGAGAATAATAAAACTAAAAGAATACTGAAGTATGGAACTTGGATGAGCTAGGAACTATGGTAAGGTTAATCATAATATGAGTTTGGACTTTGATCATGTTAGTAGATGTTGATTAAGCTGGAACATAATTAGTATGAACTGCATATAATGTGGTTATTGAGGTGGTTATGATGCAATTAGTTTAACATAAATCTCAGTATCATGCATTTGGATTCAATTGCGGAATAATTAGTTAAAAAAAATAATAATAATAATAGAACTTGAATCAATATAAAGTATTGGTTATGTATATAGAACAAGTAATTGGTTATGGTACGAAGTTTTGACCATGTATATGAGATCCAACTTTGACTTTGGGAATAGTATGAACTGAGAATTTGTTAAATGACATAAAATTTGATCTGGTCTGAGGAATAGTTTGGGAACAAAATCGGTTATGGATATTTAAAATTGGTAATGTACTAGAAATAGCACAAGATTCAAGGTTAATGAATATGTTTATAAGTAAGAATTATGAAGGAACTGTATTTTGTATCTAAGCCTTGTAATGTAATTATCAATTCAGGCATGACGAATGGTTAACTACTAACCGAGTTGACTTTATAGATTGCGGTTTACTGTAATAATAATGGATAATTTATCAATGTTCAAAAGATTGAAATGAGTTTAATGCAGGGTAAGAGTCTGAAGCAAAGGATTATGTGATTAAATTTAGTTAAAGGAATGCCGACTAATCTCATGTAATGAATGAAAAGTATGGATATCGGTGGCGTAATTGGAATTAGTCCTAGGGAATTGTCATGGGAGATCGATTTATACCTAGAAAAGAATGGAAGGGAAGTTTGATTACACTCGATGAAATGGCTCCTTTGACTGATATTGACTGAAGTCAAAGTCAATATGATTAAGAATATGAAGAAATTGAAAAAGGTATGTAATTAATGAATACCATATTTGTTAAGTTAATTGTTAAATTTTTTTATTGATAATATTAGGAATTTGGCCTGTTTTAAGGAAGGAACGGTTAAACATGAATCTGTCATTATATGTGTATTGGTATGGCTAGAATGTAACTCGTTACATACTAAATTTTGAAATAGTATGGTTTTGACCCGTTTGAGTAATAATTTGGTTAAATGTGAATTGGTCAAAGAAGGTAGTCTTGGTTTTGCATATAAAATAAGTGTCTGATTTTGACCATTGTATGAATTAAAGAATTGCAATTCATATGAATTTTTGGCTTGTTTGAGTGATCGAGTAATATGGAAGCTATTTGTTGATTGAAGGTATTTCATATGTTTATTGTTAATAATGTAGATATATTTGGCAAAACGGATCTTTTGGACCTAGGTTAAATATGCTAAGAAATTGGAATATGTAGCTAGTGTTTGTCAAGAGGGAAACAAAAGAATGAAATGTTCATAGATGGAATGGTAATTGAGGAAAGAAAAGATGATAAAATCAAGGGATTCTATTTCATTCAAGTCAACCTAATTTCGGGACGAAATTCTCAAAAGGAGGAGGTAATTGTAACATACGTGTTCTGATTTTGAGTATTTTAATTGTTAAGTTAATTATAGGTGGTAAATGACAAGTTGTTAGGTTACGTTGGTTGAAAGTGTTAGTCAAAAATCTGTATTTTCGGTATTTGGATAAGTGGCATAAGTCAAAAAGGAAGAAAAATGTGAAATTGCAGCATTTCGGAAGATAGCGGCGCTATCTTAGAGATAGCGGCGCTATCTTGTGTAAAAGGGGACAGCAACTCGAAATAGCGAAGGGGAAAACGCGAAAAATTTAGAGATAGCGGCGCTATCTCTGGAAATAGCGGCGCTATTTAGCGCGGGCTCGAGATAGCGGCGCTATCTTGGGCAGATAGCGGCGCTATCTTGTGCAGATTAGACATAAAATCGGGTTTTTGACCCATTTCAGCTGATTTTCTTCATAGAACGAGTTGGTGATTTCTCTGGGCGATTTTGGTGAATCAAGGACGAATATTGGTGCAAATCAAAGAGGTTTTCATCATAAGATCAAGTTATAAAGGTATGATGCTTAGTTTTTGTTCATGCAAGTGATTTATGGTTAAAATTGGAGAAGAATCAAGAACCCTAGGTTAGGGTTTGGATCACAAATCTGAAATTGATGATTGTATGTTAACATATCAAGTATCTAGCTATGAGATTCGTAGTTATAATGTGATTATGCACAATTTTAGATCGATTGATGGTCTAGGGTTTGGTTCATCATCAATTTGGGGGAAATTGGTGATTAGGGTTTATTCTAGTTGTGATTATGGATTAGGATATTGAATGAGATGTGTATAATTATGATAGGTAATCAATTGGAAGATTGTGGTGATTGCATTGATCGGTGACATTGGAATTGTGGTTAAAGGAGTTCGTGGCTTGTGTTGGAAATTGCTTGATCCCAGGTGAGTTCATCTATGTACAACTGTATACTAGTAGTTATATATATTTAAATGCTACGTGTTTAATTGTTATTTGGTTTATTATTATCACATATGCGATGCCTAGAACATTGAATTGGTAATTCTAGTGATTTGACTGTAATATGATTAAATGAAGTTTGACTCAGTAATAGACTTTTGCTATGTGTATTGACTTGTAAGAAAATAGTGATTATTTGTAGTATGCCTTGTGTATAATCTTTTGATAGATGTCTTGATTGATGGAATATCCTTGAAGTGTCTCACTCGATATCGATTCATGTCGTATAAATTCCTTGTGTTACGTCTCGGTTGGATTGCTCTAGTATGAGATGCATTTTCATTGATTCGGGTTGTGATAATCCTATTGTTCCGGTCTCGTGGAGTCATCATTGTTATTGTTTCGTTTGATATCGAATATGAGTTACCCGTACGAATTCCTTGAGAGAGAATTTCGTTTCGTGAGGACCCACGGTGGCTTGAGTATTACTTTGTGTAATATGTTGAGCGGTGGACGCGGGAGTACCTGGCGGAGGAGTGGTATGGACCGTGGTGGTGAAGCTGGATCATGGACTCGGTTAGGGCTGCCATGATCACCTTCATCGTCCTCATTCCCTAATGGCCTAAGGGGGAATGACGCACTTTGATTCGTTTGGACGGTATTGAGATCTCATTGGTTCATGATGCGGTATTGTCTATCGGTTCCGGTGGTTAAGTGATGATTCTCGTGGAGTGTTGATTCGGTGATTGGTTCTCAATTGTGTTTATTATCTTGCAAACTCTTGTTGATTCTTGCGATATAGTTGTATTCTCAATGTCAGTCATTCAGTGATTCTTGTTGATCCCGGATAAGTGTTGATACTCGGCTACGACGGATTCTCGGTAAATCTCATGTTAAGTTGTAAAGCTTCTCGGTCAGTTATGCATTGATGTGTACTTGCTATAATATGAATTACTTAAATAGTTTTATACTATTTTATATGTTATTATTTCTTTGTTTTGTATATAATGCTAGTATTATTTTGTACTTTATGAACTCACTAAGCTCGTTGTAGCTTACCCGTTTAGTGGACTAACTTTTTACAGGAAAAGATAAGAGTAAGCATATAGGATCTTGAAGTTAATCGGAGGCTTAGAAGTTATACTCCGGGCGTATATTTAGGTATGTGGGAGTTGGGTAGTTTTGTATTGATAATTTTTGTAGTTAGCTGGTTTGTATCCATAGTATTTATTGGTAGTGAGATCTTGGCTCGTTTGTTGTATTTTGTGTAGTTGTTTCTGTTTAGAATGGTTAAATTGTAATTAGATAGTTATTAGAAAGTTGTTCGTTTTGATTGGTGGGTTTTCTTGACCCGGTCGTTACAACCTTCTTAGTTGGTACAAGGTTAACGATATGTGCTGCAGTTTCTAAGGCATATCCCCAGAAACTCACTGGAAGTGTTGATCGACTCATCATTGATCGTACCATGTCAAGCAAGGTTCGATTTCTCCATTCCGACACTCCATTAAGTTGTGGAGTTCGAGGAGGTGAGAGTTGGGATACTATTCCACAACTCTTTAGATAGTCGATAAACTCTTGACTAAGATACTCTCCGCCCCTGTCAGAACGGAGCATCTTAATCTTCTTGCCCAGTTGATTCTCTACTTCTTTCTGATATTCTTTGAACGTTTCAAAAGTATCAGACTTATGTTTAATCAAATAAACATATCCATATCTACTGAAATCATCAGTAAACATGACGAAGTATCGTTCACCATGTCTAGTGTTAGACTTGAACGGTCCACACACATCAGTATGTATGAGGTCCAACAGGTCTTTGCCTCTTTCACATGACCCTGTGAATGTCGCCTTTGTCATCTTGCCAAATAAACAAGACTCACACACATCATTCGATTTGAGGTCAAATGATTCTAACACTCCATCCTTTTGGAGTTTAGCTATGCGTTTCTTGTTTATATGTCCTAAGCGACAATGCCATAGACATGACTTATCCAATACACCTTTGGATGGATCAACATTCAATATTAGATTTCTATTGTTTACGCAACCATCAATTTCATATATACCAGCATAAGGATTAGCTTTAAAATAAAACACATCATTTTTATAAACCAAAATAGAACCATTCTCATTAAAAACGAAATTAAAACCATCCTTAAACAATGCATAAAATGAAATAATGTTGCGTGCCATAGAAGGCGAAAAATAAACATCTAATAAAAGTAAAGAACATCCATTCCCAAGCATGAGCTCGTAATCTCCTATCTTGGTGACAGCAGTCGAGACTCTGTTTCCCATGATCAGATTAAGCTCTCCATGCTTCAACTTCCTACAATTCTTAAGTCCCTGCATATCAGTGCAAATGTGAGTACCACACCCTGTATCTAGAACCCAAGAATTAGACATAGAAGTATTATGGAGTTCAATCATAAAAGTACCTGATGGTCCAGACTTTTGGACTTTCTGACTCTCAGATCATCCAAGTACTTTTGGCAGATTCTTTTCCAGTGACCCTTCTCTTCACAGTGAAAGCACTTAGAATCCTTAGGTGCTGATTTTGAATTCTTCTTTCTCTTTTGACTACCTTGGGTAAAACCCACTTTAGCCTTTCCTTTTGAAGTAGGGAGAGAATTTTCATTCAAAATCACATCAATAGGATCTTTGGAGGAGTTTGAGTTTCCGTCAGCTAACAATTTTGCATCAGCAACTTTTAGCATTTCGACCAACTCAGATCTGGATACGCTTCTCTTATTCTCTTCATAATCATCCGATATTAAAGAATAAGATGGAAGAAGTGTGTAGAGGATGAATTCAATCACAAACTTATCACTTTGCATATTTCCAGATTCTTCTACCTTGTCTATGTAGCCCAACATTCTCTTAACGTAGCTACATACAAGTTCACCCTCCTCTGGCATTCCTTTGCTAAAGAGTCGTAAGTTTTCAACAGCTATGAGTCTCTTCCTCATGTGATCTAGTCGTTCAATACTCAAAGGCTTTGGAGTAGGGAACAAATCTAGAATCGCTTGAGAGGCAGGGGGCGACAGATTTTGTGGTGAAGGAAATGGGATTGTGTTGTTATTGTTGTTGGAATTGGAAGCAATCTACAAAAGAAACCATTTCTTTGTTAGTGTATTCATTAATTAATCCTTATAATAATTTTCCCAATCTTTATTCATAAGGCTAGGATACGGCCACTAGTTATACGATGTGAAGAGGGATGCCGTATTTCACACCGAATAATTTCGTGTCGTAGGCAAACTATTGTCATTTTCAATCTTATGAAATCTCTAGTTCTTTGAGATTCATTCTCGAGGAGAACGACATGTTAATCTCGAATCAATGCTCATTCTAATCTATATGACATGGATACCATGGATCATATATTAGAAGGTGAAACAACCATGGAACGCCCACGTGGACTTCTCGGCTCAAGTTTGCTTGAGTATCGCGAGAATCGTTTCACTCATAAAATAATCTCACAATTAACGTACCGGTTAACCACACGAGTTCCGTTAATCAGACTATGATACGAGCGCGTGTCATTCTATGCAGAGCACACAATGTTCACATTTATATTAAACGGGAAGGATTTGTATAATTTTATGATTATACTTTTAATCTTGACATCATCCTATTATGCCCGTTCGGTAGCTCTATTCGAAGACAAGGGAAGCGACGGGGTAGGTCAGCGCAAGGCGTGTTAAAAACACAACCCCGTTTAGAGATCTATATCTCTTCCTTTTCATCCTTTAGATGCCTTAGACTATGGGTGAGCCTACTAATGAAATAAGCGACGATGTATTTAACTTTAGTTATAATATATATAAACTATTATATAATTATATCTATGTAAATTATAACCTTTTAATTACATTTACTAAAGTTCTATATAGTATAATTAATTTTATAAACGCGCGAGGACGCGACGTTTTAATTACTATTATAATTATATCTTATATAATATTTAATAAACTATTATTACATAATATTATATATATATAAGGGAGGAATATCAAATCATATTTGATATATAATGGAATTCCGAAAATTAATATATATATATATATATATATATATATTCTAAATTAAACTTTTAATTAATATATAATATATAATTAATTTACTTTTAATATTTATGCCATTATTTCTATTATAAACAATTATAAGTAAATAAGATAAATAATAAAATATTCGAAAATCCAAAACCCTTTTAAATATTTAAAATTTTCGAAATAAATTTTAATTTTAAATATATATATATATATATCTAAACCGAAAAATTAATTTTCGGATATATATATATCCATAATTTAAACCCCTTTAAATTATCTCCTTATTTAAACCCTTTTAAACAAGTAAACAAGATTTGTCCAAATCTTTTAATTATGTATATGTATTTTCGAAAAAATACACATACCATAAAAGATTTCTACTTCTAATTTAATTTAATACCTTTTTAAATAAAATATCCATATTAAATATATAATCGAAAATTATATATAAAATACATATTTTATATTAAAATTCATTAAATAATTATAAGATATTGACCAAATCTTATTTTCCTAAATTATACATAATTCCAAACAATTTGAAACTATCCTAATTTAATTTATTTAATAATAAAAACATTTTTAAATATTAAATAAATATTTCCGAATTTTCGGAAATACCCAAAAATATTTTTCGTAATTAAAAACCAATTTTTATAATTACCGAAAATTATTAAAACAATTTTTAATGGGTTTTTCTAATTTTCGGAATACCCGAAAACAATTTTCGGTATTACCGAAAATCATAAACAATTTATGGATTTCGAATTTCTCGTCTAGCAGTATTAGACTTGTAAACCAATGGCGCTCTGATACCACTGTTGGGTTTTCTATGCATCTAGCCACAATTTGTTTAAGACGGAAATAAAAAACAACTTGGTAGAACATTAACCCGATTAAAATCTTATTTGGACCGTTAGGTTTACAACTCTAATGCAACTAGATATTTAATAAAATTAAATAGAACAATTCGAATGACTTACTTGTTCTTCGCGATTTGGAGAACTATGTTAACCTTGTGATCTAGTACGAGCCAGATCAACCAATGCACTAGGATTCAAGGAAGAATCCCTCTATCGTATCACACCCAAGGTTGGTCACGAACAAGACGATGTACCACGAGGTAGTACAAAGCACCCTTGAGAAAACGAGTACCGAAGAACATGACCGAAAACACTTTCGGTCGACGGCGGCGGCCGCGCACGGCGGGGCAGCGGCGGTCGGAGGTTCAGTGGTGGTGGTTCGGTCGAATGAGAGATTCGGCCGAATGGGGTATTCCACAAACAAGTATTAAGTGTGTTTAGGTTATACCCTTAACCCTCTATTTATAGTTTGTGTAGACCTAATTAGAGTCGAACTCTAATTAGTCTAAGCCCGCTCCACAAGCCCGATCCGATCCATACCCTATGGCCCGATATCTATAGCTAGTTAATTACCCATTAACTACACTAGTCCGTTTGGCCCGATAGTCATTTAATTAAACTATTAATTAAATACTTCGTTAATTCTCTTGTTCGTTGACACTTCGAGGGCAACCCGAATAGGACTCTAAAATACCCGAACCGGAATACCGGTTTATTTGATGTGTTGGACACTCTTTCCAACAGACAGGTGAACCGAATGGGCTTTTCTCTTGCCATGTCGTCAAGGAACTTGACCATGGTTAACGGGATAAACCGAGGGTCATCTGCTAAAGTTTCTGTCTCCTTTTGCTTCTCTGGTGTTCCATTGCATAATAATCTACAGCAGACTACTATGCCAAGACTAACTACAAAATTGAAACTGTAAATTTGTGGGTTTCATCTTAAAATCAATTAGCTATAAGAAGAATAGTTCATGACTCTTACAAATATATTACAAAATCACCATTTTTCCAATTTGGAATATTACTAAACAGAAACCATTAACATGATCTAGAATCTGCAGGAATTTTAAAATATAATGGGCCTCAAGATTTGGTTACCTGCTACAAAAACTACAATCCCGATAATGGCGCCAGCATCACTAGACATAATATAAAGTTGGATGTATACAGCACAACTGACTAGCTTGTTTAATTATATTATGCGGAGCTTCCAAGTGCCAGGCCGGCGCTCATATATGCAATGCAAGCATGGTAGTATTTTGTGCTTAAGAACTTGTACGTTGCAGGGTCATTAAAATCTATTCGGTAAGTTCAATAACTAGAAACATGCCATAGGACCACGTATGGAAATGTACTTTGTGAGTTTGTGGTATGCTTTTTATGGAATTAATAAAACGCGTTTGACTCAATCAAATGTATGTAGACTGTATAGTAGGTATAGTCATTGGCGGATCTATAGCAAATTAAGGGGTACAAGGCCACCACTTAGTGGGTCACTCCTATGTGGAAAAAATTTTGATATACGAAAATTAGTGGAAAATTTGTATATGGTCCCCGCTCAAAGTTTAGTGAAAGCCTCGGTTAATTTTGGTCCTGGATTCGCCACTGGGTATAGTCTTTTTAACATAATTTTAATACCCACTCCAAGTTTACCGTCCTTCATTTTATGTTAAAGCGAAAGTCGATCCCGTATGAAGTATGATGAAGATCACCGACACTACAATTGTGGAAGGATTATGGCCACGACCACAACTGTGCAAAGTGCGGTTTTGAGAGAGATTTATAAATTTGGCGGGGGCCCTCCACATTTGGGTAGGTGTGGTGGTGATTATTTCCTTCAAAATAATGTAGTACTTCATCTGATTCAAAATAAGTGACACACTTTTTTTTTATTGGGAAAATTCAAAATAAGTGACACATTCTGAAAATTTACATAATTTGGCAAAAATTAATAGAACTCACACCCACTAACTATCTACTTTAACAAACTGAAATAACTCATTTACCCTTAATTTTTACTTATAAACATCATTAACCTTACTTTATTCAAAAGGTGTGGGACTTCCCCACTAAACTATTAGGGTTTGAATCTCACTGATTTGTGAGGGATTATTATTCACGTATATATAATTACAATGTGTAACAAACTACCAAAATTACAAGATATACATGATCTTAATTTATACGTGTCTATCTACTATATATTTAAATAATCCCATTACCCCGCTCCCCCACCCCCCGGGCGCGCTCAAGCGAAGAGGGGGAGGACCAACTGGAAGCTTGGATCGAAATTCTTCAAAGAGAGGACGCGAGAGACTCTTTGTAAAGATATATACCGAGTGTGAAGCTTTCCGGAGAGAACCAATTCGCGGACAAAGTGATAATCAATATCAATATGTTTGGCCCATTTGTGAGATATAGGATTTTGGCTAAAAAATAATGCACTACGGCTGTCACACAAAAGTGTGGGACGACCTGATGGTAGAACATAGAGTTCTCGTAGTATGTGAGTAACCCAAATAATTTCCGCCGCAGTGTTAAAAAGAGCCCGATATTCTGATTCACAACTTGATCGGGACACAGTTGGTTGTTTCTTCGCACTCCAAGAGACAAGATTTCCACCAAGGAAAATGGAATAACCATAAGTGGAGCGCCTTGTTTCAATACAACGAGCCCAATCAGCGTCAGAGTAACCAAGCACGGTTGGTGATGTAGAGTGAGAGAATGATAAACCATAAGATAATGTGCCTTTAACATAACGCATGATCCGTTTTATTGCTTGAAAATGATCTTGTGTCGGGGCATGAAGAAATTGACTCACTTGATTTACAACATATGAGAGGTCGGGTCTAGTGATGGTGAGATACTGAAGAGCCCCGACAAGTGAGAGGTATAAAGTAGGATCATGAAATGGAACACCTTGACTTGTAAAGTATGTTGAAACCGACATGTGAAACCGATGCTAATTAAGAAAAAACTTAACCGCTGAAACCATGCTCGTGGTGCTTGTTTAAGACCATAAAGTGCCTTCTTTAGTCGACACACGTGATTAGGGAAATGTGAATCAACAAAACCCGGGGGTTGCTCCGTGTGGACCACATCAGTTAAGTTGCCATTTAGAAAGGCATTTTTAACATCCAAGTGGTGTAAAGGACATTTATTTAAAACGACAATTGAAAGTATGATACGAACGGTGGATGCTTTAACAACCGGGCTAAAAGTTGCGGAATAATCAATGCCCGGTATTTGAGTGAAACCTTGAGCTACTAGGCGGGATTTATATTTATCAATTGTTCCATCAGCAAGGAACTTTGTACGAAAAACCCATTTGGACCCAACAATATTGCCTTTTACAGGTAGAGGTACTAGATCCCAAGTAGAATTAATTTCCAATTCCTTCATTTCATCACACATCGCTGAAAACCATTTAGGGTCCTTTGCTGCTGATTTGAAACCCTTTGGTTCTTTTGTAGTAAAGAGGGCGTGATGCAAAGGTAATGTGGAAACATGTGAGAGATCAGCAACATGACGTGGTTTAAAAATGCCATCCTTTGACCGAGTAACCATAGGATGTCCGGGAGCCAGAGGTTGCGGAGCAGGAGGCTGCGGAGGCTGTTGAGGCAGTGGTTCCGGGGGCTGTGGTGCTGGAGGTAGTGGTTGTTGGAATTATGTGCACAGTTAGTCAACCTATGGTGATACATCCAAACCTACGAAACACTTAAGGGTCACACCGGTGAGTTCATGTAATACGGGTAAGATATGTAATGATACTACGAAGAGGAATGATTCATAATAGTCATTATGAATCAGTTAAGTATTAAGTTAAGTTTAAATTATTACTAGATTAGTTTAACTAACTAATTAATACAAGTATTTGTACATTTACTAGTTAATTGAATATGCAATGTGTTAATTAAAGATTATCCATAATATGATTTAAAGCAATTAAATCATATAGTGTTTGGATAATATTATTGTGTAAATTATATAAAGGTTATTATATAATTAATTATTAAAAGTATAAAACACAAGTATATATTTCGTGTATGTATATACCGAAATATATAAGTGTATAATACTAGACATTTAATAGTTAAGTGCAATAATAAAAGACTAGTAAAACTATAAAGGATGGAAGTGTAAAAGAATAAGTTTAATTAAAAGATTAATCTTAATTAAACTAGAAGGGCCCTAAGTGAAAGTCCTTCTAATATAAATAGAAGGCTTGGGGTTCCCTTATTTGTTGCTTGAACCCTACACGAAATCATCCCTCCTCCCTCTCCTTGATTTCAGTCGAACCCACACAAGAACACAAGCTTGTGTTCTTCGTGTTCTTCGTTCGTTCTTCGTGTTCTTCGAGTCTTGAAGAACAAGTTCATTGCAAGAATCAACTAGAAGGTCGCTCGTTGTGTTCATCATCAGTGGAATTTCTTAAGCAAACATTAAGGTATGTTTTGGGAAACCTTTTCCCCCTCTCCCCCTTTGTTCGATCGGACGAACCAAGAACCCTAGGGCTCTTGGTCAGTGTTCGACGAACACACACAAGGATTGTGTGTGTTCGAGTTTTTCGTACAAGATTTCTTTCTTGTTAATCTAGTTTAGATTTCCACGTTCCTATAATCCTTTAGGGTTTAAGGATTAAGTTTAATCTCAGTTCTGCTTTTAGGGTTTAAACTAGCTAGTTGGTTCAACCGAAAAGAACACCATCATGTTCTTGTCAGTATGGTTCGAACCAAGTATACTAGGTGGTTGACCCAATGGGTCAATCAGTTTTATGAAACCCTTCAGTGGTATCAGAGCGGTGGTTTAGAAATCTAAACAAGAATAACTAAGTTTTTGTTTGTTTAATTTTCAAGTTTTATTTTTATTTTTTGTTCCTTCTTCTTTTTCTTCCTTGTAGATGTCGAAAAGGTTAAAGAACCCTAGACCAAGAATGTTAAACTAGTTTAGTTTAATTGATCAAAAGGATTCTAACCCTAGAAATTTTAAAAACCATAAAGAACCCTAGGCCCAAGAACATTAAACTAGTTTAGTTTAATTGGTCAAAAGGATTCTTTCCCTAACCCCAGAATTTTCGAAAATTTGAAGAACCCTAGGATCAAGAATGTCAAAGTTTTTGGTCAAAAGGATTCTTTCCTTTTTCCCTTGATCTTCAAAATCTAGGACCAAGTATATTAAACTTGCTAAGTTTAATTGGTCAAAATCTAGGACCAAGTAAAATCATGAGGAGACTTGGACACCAAGTATGTTAAACTAGTTTAGTTTAATTGGTGAAAAAGTTTCTTAGGCTTGAAGAATTTTCGAAACCCTAGAAGTAACCTAGGACCAAGGACATTAAACTAGTTTAGTTTAATTGGTTAATAAGATTAATCAAGAACATAATCTAAAACCTAGTATAATTAAACAAGTTTATGTGTAACAAGTTTAATTATTGTTTTTAAATGAGTTTATTAAAGCTAGTTCTTTAAACCTAGAAATGAATAAGTTTAAATAAATTTATTAAAAGTTATAATCTATCCTAGAATTTAAACAAAGTTTAATTATTGTTTGAATATGATTTATTAGGATTAATCTTTAACTCAAAGATGTATTTATATTTTAATTGATCAAAAACAAGATAAGGGTTTTAATTGATCAAAAACAAGATAAGGGTTTTATTAATTAAACAAAGTTTAAGAAGTATTAATTTTAAAGTCGTAAAATTAACAAGATGTATTTATATTAATATATATTTTTCGGAATTTTTAAATATTTAAAAGAAAATGAATTTTAAAAGATAAAATAGTTTGTAAGTATTTTAATTAGATTAAGCTGAAATACATATGTACAAATTAGGTGTAATATTCTTATTAGAATGTTATAATGTTTTAAAGATATAAATTATATATATATATTAAATATAAGATTAAATGTAACATTAAATATAAATGTTATTTTGATCATTTAGTTGTAATATTAAAGTAACTAGAAATTTGTATTAAGTTATATTTAAACTAGAAATGTACAAAGTTCTAACCTAGAAATTGTACAAAGTAAGGTTTTATTATAATTGGATAATAATACGAAAGTTATAAATATTAGATTGTATAAAGTTATAGGTAATTATAACTAGTTATTTATTCAAGTATATTACGAGTTACGTAAGATACTAAATTAATGATCTAGAGTAAGATAACATAGGAAATTTAAGAACCTATAGTTAACTAGTCTAAGTTAAATATAAGAATGGTTCAAGCAAACTAAGATTATTATATATAGTTTATATATATATATATATATATATATATATATATATATATATATATATATATATATATATATATATATATATATATATATATATATATATATATATATATATATATATATATATATATATATATATATATAATAGTTTATTAGTGTTCACCAAGTACAAACTAGTGATTGTGTTTGCTCAAGTTCCATCATGGCTGTTGGAATTAGTGGGAGCTCCACAAGAAAGTCACAAAGTTTATAGATGTGTCCCTAGGACATATTTTGGAGAATCTAATGAATAAATGTTTAATTTTGTTATTAGACATGGAAAAACTAGATATGTTAAATTAGAGTTATGACTTGTGTTCGTAAGTCATAAAAAATTAAAATCCATTTTTTAAAGTTTAACATAAGGTTTAAAAGTTTTTCAAGTAAATAAAACAAGCACGTTTTATTAAGATAAGGTTTTTCACAAAACTTAGTAATATCTTTTTTTTGTACACCTCATTTTAGGTATACAAATAAAATCGAATAAATTTAAAACATAGAGTTTTAAAAGTAATTTTAGAAAGGCGTCTTGTGGAATTAAGTACATGAATCGCACATTTTAAAATTAAGGATTAAAATTGGAGTAAGGTTTAAGTTTACTTTAAGATTTAAACAAACCCAAGAAAATCTTAGATCTAAGTACTATCCACCTAATGTAACACCTCACTTGTTCAACGATATTCATATTGTAAGAGTAAAGAACCTTAGATATGGATTCAAATCATTGCGAGTGTTAGGGTGCGTAGGGTTCTGTGATAATCGGGAGTCCGACGCAGAACATCGCACTGTCTTAGTTGGTCTGATCTACTTTGGTGATAATCGGGAATCTCGGCCCAAAAAGTCCCCGCCCAACTTAGAAATGTACGATTAAATTGTACAAAGTTGTAGTAAGTTATAAGTCTATAGATTCTATGTAACAACTCAATTTTCAAAACAATATTTAAATACATTTCATCCCAAAATATGCAATAATGTATCGGTGTTAAATACCGATTTTACAAAAACGAAAAGGTTTCTTGTTCGAGATTATCAGAGTATACAAAAACGGTGTTACAAATTATATCTTAGCCATAGGATAAGGACTCTAATCATCAACACCGAGCTAGTCTCAACAAGGCCTCTTCTAAACGGGCCTCCTACATCTTCGTGTAGTAATACCTTGTACGATTCACATGGCCGAACTTGAACCCCACATACCGGATCTCTACTATACAATGGGATCACAAGAAGGAGATGAATAAGAACATTACCTTTAGATTGCTAAAGAATGATCCACCTCTACTGCACCACCTGAACATGCTGCAAGACCGCATTTTACCAACAAAGTAATTCACAATAACTTGTGTGTGTGTGGCTTCGGTCGAACAAGCAATCCATAACCCTCTTGGGGTTTTCGGCCGTCGAACACAAGGAGAGAGGGAGGAGAGATTAGGGTTTGAGTAATGTAATTGTGTAACCCTTAAGCCTTAACCTTAAGTCCTTATTTATAAGGACTTAAGTTACAGTTAAGTCCTTGGAGTTTAATTATGATTAATCTCATAATTAAACTTCCTATTAACACTTTAAACCCTTAGACTATTACTAGTTAATTAATAGACTATTAATTAACTGTCCATTAAATATTTAACTTAATATTTAACCATTCTCACAAATAATAATTAGACTATTATTATTTATTTTCTTCTTTATAATTAACTTAACTAGTTAATTATTTCACACAACTTACTTTATTCGGTTGTCCTTTAGTGCCTTATAACATTGGACACAATGACACGTGTGCTTATCTGTGCACATAAATCCAAAAGACTCCCACTTGTGCAAGTTAAGCATCACTTACTGATCATCGTTAGCCTAAAGCGGTCCCTAGCCAGACTTTTAGGATAACCACGTTATAAGAACTCTTACATCCAGAGATAATATTCATAAAATGAATAACACTAACATATTTTCCTTTCGCATCACGATATTTCTGAATTAGAGAAATAGACATGGAGCAGGGATCTTGTTCTATATACTCAAACTTTCTTGACTCTGATTTCGACTTTTTGCAGTAACAGATTACCGAATGATCTAATCATTCTTCGTGCGCGGCCACGCATTTCAGTAGTCTTAATCGTCGAGCGGCCATGAAATATGTCTTCTAATTAAAGAAGGTGCAAATCCTATCTTGACTATCTTGCATTTTCGAACATGACTTCCGCAGTCTTAGTCAAGTTCCTTATGATCACCCTTTTACGGTGTGACGTTAGATAAGCGCTAAAGATCAGAAGTTGTCGAGTCTCAAACCAAACATCTCAGGTCAGTGGACATCTACACGAAATTACTCATGCTTGGGCTCCATGAAGTAATCTCGATCTTTTGGTCATGTGTAATGTTTTGCAAAATCTATAAACATCTACGAATATTTATTTTAACAACCCTTGTTTCTCTATTCAATAACTATTAATAGATAAATATTCATAATGGTATTAACTCCTGAATCTAGCTCCCACTAAATTCAAGAAACCACAGACATTTAGATACTCAAAACTTTGTGTATCAGGGATATGTTTAAAACATGTTAAGAATAGACAATGTGAAAATATTACGTAAAACATCCTATTTCAATCCCACGAAATGTTATTACATAATGTATCGATTTCAATAATGTCTATGGACCATAATCAAAATACTAGCTACCAATTTCTAGGTACTGCATGCCTATAGCGTTTACATGTTTCTCATGATTTGGTCCAGCTAGTGGTTTTGTCAACGGGTCAGCGACGTTGTCATCCGTTGGTATTTTCTTAATAACAATATCACCTTCTCTGACATACTCGCGTATTCGGTGATATTTCCTGCGTACGTGCCTGGTCTTTTGATGCTCTCTTGGTTCAACAGATTGCGCTATTGCACTAATGTTATCACAGAATATTACGATGGGTCTAGAGATACTGACAATAACTCTAAGATCCTCGATAAAATTCCTAAGCCAAATGGCTTCCTTTCCAGCATCATTTACGGCAATGTACTCAGCCTCTGTAGTCGAATCTGCTATCGTATCTTGTTTCTGACTCTTCCAAGATATAGCTCCTCCGTTTAGTGTGAACACAAATCCTGATTGCGATTTGTAATCGTCTCTGTCGGTTTGGAAGCTTGCATCTGTGTATCCAGTTACACACAATTCTTCCATCGAACCTCCAAAGACCAAGAACATTGCTTTCGTCCTTCTCGAATATTTGAGAATGTTCTGGACAGCCACCCAATGGGCCTCACCAGGATTCTTTTGATATCTGCTTGTAAAACTTATCGTGTAAGCAATATCGGGCCTAGTACATAACATGTCATACATTATTGATCCAATTGCCGAAGCATATGGAATCAAACTCATCCTAGCTATTTCCTTGCTAGATGTAGGACTCTGAGTTTTACTCAGTGTAATGCTATGTGTCATTGGAATGAATCCTCTCTTGGAATCATTCATACTGAACCTCTTCAGAACTTTGTCAATGTATGTACTTTGACTAAGTCCAATAAGCCGCCTAGATCTATCTCTTTAGATCTTTATACCCAGTATAAACGCGGCTTCTCCCAAGTCCTACATCTGTAAATATTTACCTAACCAGGATTTTACTCCATGTAGTGCTGGTATATCGTTTCCTATAAGCAGTATGTCGGTGACATACAAGACTAGGAAGATTACTATGCTCCCACTGAATTTTGAGTAGACACACGCCTCAAACTCACTATTGACAAAACCAAATTCTTTGATTCTATTTTCAAAGTGTAAGTTCAAACTTCTAGATGCTTGCTTCAATCCATAAATGGATTTTAGCAATTTGCATACTTTGTTAGGATTCTTTGGATCAATAAAACATTCCGGTTGTATCATGAATACGTCCTCTTTCTACTCCCCGTTAAGTAAGGCGGTTTTAACATCCATCTACCATATCTCATAGTCGTAATATGCTGATACGGCCATAAGAATTCTAATAGACTTAAGCATGGCGACTGGCGAGTAGGTTTCAGAATAATACACACCATGAGTTTGCGCGAAGCCCTTCGCGACTAGTCGTGCTTTGTAAGTATGCACTTTCTCATCCATGTCAGTTTTATTCTTGAAAACCCACTTGCATCCAACAACTCGTGACTGTGGTGGCAAGTCTCATAACACCCAGACTTGGTTGTCATACATGTATCGCATCTCTGCTTGCATAGCCTCGAGCCATCTTTCAGACTCTACACCGTCAGCAGCTTCGCTGTAGGTCAATGGTTCTAGTAGACTTCCATCATCTTCATACATCATAAATCCAAGATACCTATTTGGTTCTTGGCGTGGTCTACTGGACCTACGCAGATTGCGTATTTCTTCTTTCTCAACCGGTGGTTCTGGTTGGGGATCAACAATTCTTTGTTGAACCACTGGTTCGACTGAAGTCGTCGGTGGATCTTCATCCTCTTCAATTTCTTGAAGCTCTATCTCTTTTCTTGGATTTTCAATTTCGAGAAACTTCTCCTCCAAGAAGACACCTTTCTGAGCAACAAAAACTTTGTTGTCTTCTTGATCATAGAAATAATATCCTAAGGTTTCCCTTGGATATCCAACGAAGATACACTTATCTGACTTGGGGTTGAGTTTGTCTGTGAAGTTACGTCTAACATATGTGTGTATAATCCCTAACAACTCACCTGCCCTTTCATTGTAATGATTGAAAGGGTCTTTTGTCATCTTTCCAGATAAACAAGCTTCGCATATCGTATATGATTCTAAATTAAATGGTTCTAGAATTCCATCATCGTGGAGCTTCTTTATGCGAGTCTCGTTTATATGACCTAAACGACAATGCCAAAGATAATATTGATTCAAGTTACTCTTGGATATTTTACTTATATGATAAACGTCTCGTTCTATTTTAGATTTAACGTATATAGAGCATTATGAGAATTAGCTTTAAAATATAAAATATCATCTTTTAAACACGAAATTGTTTTTCCACAAAACTCATAATAATAACCACTGTGTATAAGTAAATCAAAAGAAATAACATTCTTAATAAGTCTAGGAACATAATAACAATCTTTAAGTCCCAAAACTCTTCCTGGAGGCAACTTGAGAAGGTATGTTCCTACGGCTTCAGCTCCAACCTTGGAACCTTCGCATACTCGTAGTTCAACATCTCCTTGACCCAGCCTCCTGTCCTTCTTAAATCCCTGCAAATGATTGCAAATGTGATGACCACATCCGGTATCCATGTTAGGTCACAACACCCTGGTTTAGTTGGTTAATTGATTGGTTTAATTATAGCACTAAGACAAATATTGTATAAGAACAAGATATGAGTCAAATGTATAATTCCACTAAGTGTGGTATGCTGCGGAAAAGCAATACCACTGATCAATTACAAATAAGTGAAAGTGTAAAGTAAATTGGTGAGTACTCCTTTGCAAGATGATCTCTATTTATAATGTTATAGAGATCTTACATAATGAGCAAAGGAGTAACCGAAGGACTAAGTAAGGAAAATGACTAAGATCAAGGGATTTGATCTTAGTCCGTTACTATACTGAGTATCACTCAGTCCTTCTACTCAGTCCTTGTACTCAGTATCATTATCTGATACTGAGTACTGATACTGAGTTCCAATACTGATCACTCAGTATCAGACCTAAACTTAGCTATATTATTCAACAGTTAAAATCAAAGCTAGTCTAGGTTGTTTTGTTATCCTAAGATCTAAAGGGGCAAGGTTTTTTGCCTTAACAATCTCCCCCTATCTAATGATAACAAAACAATTACAAAGAGATAAACAAAAATTACAACAGCATAGGTAACAATATCTTCTTCTTCATTTGCTGTTGATGGCTTCATTCTCATAGAAGACTTCTTGTTTGATGTGGACAAACTCTTCTCTGCTTTTGAGTTTATCCCTTCTGCTATTCAGTACTGCAACAATCTTCTTTCTGAACCAAGAGTCTTCTTTGTTGGTGATCATCCATTTCAGTCCAACAAGGTGACTGATTTGAGCTCTTGGAAGATCTTCTTCAGAAATGAAGCATTCTCTATCCTCTGAGTCAGTATACATATATCCAGAAGTTGGATATATGACACTCTTTTGATCCTGAAAGACAAGGTTAGGAGGAAGAGGATACTTTCTAAGATACTTGTATGTATGAAGGCATTCTGGTCTGTTGTTTGAGTAAGCCTCAGTCATAACACTGAGGGTTCTGTACTCTATTTCATGAAGTAAATCCTTCTCATAACATACTGCAGCTACTGCACAGATCTCATCCAAGACTATTTGATCATAAGTTGATTTCTTTGGAAGCTCTTTGATCAGTCTTGTGATCTTCACCCAGTCTTGAAGACCAATTCTTTGAATATCATGAATAAATATCTTCATGGGGGGACTGGTTAAGCCAGTACAAGTGATAGTAATTCTTCCTTCTTTGAGCTTCACTTTTACTTTATTGACATCCAGATTTAACCAATGTATCCCCCTTACATTTTGAAATGTTTTGGTCCTCAAGAACTCCTTTCTTTGTTCATTATACTAAGTCCTAGCAGCAACCATATTCCAATAATGTTGAATATGGTCTGGACCCTTTCTTGAGATTCTATGTGAAGGACCAGGAGTATCAGTATCTGGGTCAGATTCTGGTTCAGTTTTGACTCCCAACTCTTGCTCATATAAAAATCTTTCTTGTTCTGCCCAGAGTTGTTGAGGAGTCAGTCTTGGAGCCTGCTCGGTATCACTGTCCCTTGTAAGAACAGGTCTTCTTTGTCTTGTTACCAGAGGAGCAGATTCCTCACTTGATTCAGAAGAAGTGAGAACATCATTGATAGGTCTTCTTGATAAGGAACTCCTTCTTCTAATTACCAGATTTTCTGGTTCTTCATCATCCGAGGATGATGATGAAGAACTTTCTTGTTCTACCAGATTTAGTGCATAGTTTACTAAATCTGGTTCTTCATCTTCATCATCAGCAATAGGCCAGATGAAAGGCCTATAGACCACAATTTGTAAATTATTCTCTTCAAGAGCAGGTGGCTCAGAATAAGTTTGCTGTGGTTGGTCAGTATGAGTCTCCCCCTGAGCAGATGGCTCAAGTGGGTCTTGAACTTGTAATGCTGACCTTGTTCTTTGTCTTCTTCTCTCATACTGAATGCGAAATGGCTCAGTATGAGGGCTTTGCTGATGTTGTTGTTGTGGAGGTTGATCTTCATTCAATCTTCTTCTTTTCTCCCTCTGAGCAGAAGGCTCAGTTTGATCAACCTTAGTATCTCTTTGTCTCTTCTCCCCCCCCTTTTGTTATCATTTGATGAGGAGGGAAGAGGATCAGTATCACCACCCATGTCCCCTTCAGGTTGTTCAAGAGTAGGGGAGGGCATGGGCTCAGTTGCAGCATCAGTATCACCAGCACCTCATTCTCCTTCTCCTTCTTCATTGTGGTCACCATGTGAGAATGGTGGAGTTTGTGGAGGCTGCTGTGGTTGTTAAAGTAGTGAGACTGACTGTTTGATAGAGTCAATATCACCACTCATCTTGTCCATTCTGGCTAGTATAGTATTTTGAGTTTGTTGGATGGCCAGAATGTGCTGCATGATTGCTTGCAGAGTCAGTTGGTCTGCTGCAGCCTGAGATGCCTGAATGCCCTGCACAGATGGTGCTAAAGAAACAAAAAAATAAAACTGGTTAGAAAGAAAGGTTTATCAAATAGAATTGTGGTGTTGTTTAATTCTATAATCATATAAACAGAGTTTGTGAAGTCTGTATTTCATCTGGTATAGGATGAAATATTGTGGACTTGTGCATAGCATGTGTAAGAAGATTTTAGTAAAGGTGAGTGTGAAAATTTAGGTAGCTCAGTATAGGATAAGTCACATTTACTAAAAGGTTTGGGTTTGGGAATTCGAAGCCTGGGATGTGCTTCTTGTTATTTTCAATGTTTATCACTCGGTATTAGAGTGATAACAGAAATGTGGCTAAACCCCATGGGAAATTTTTGGATTTTGTGGCTTAAGGGTTTGGGATCATTTCTTGAATGATGCTACCCAACTCAAAAATAAGTTGGACATTATTCAAGCAGCACTAGTGGGTGTCAGTATGACATCAACCACCATTGTCTCTTTAAATGTTGAGACAACTGTAGACTGACAATGATCAATTTTGTGTGCTCAGTATATGAATTTTGCATAGCAGCAGTGGGCTAGCTATGTTGGCCATAAAAGAATATATATTTGAAAGATCGTTTGAGACTTTGGTCAGTATTGAGTTGGTACTGGCCAATACTTAGTCTCTATTTGGGAATGAAATATATATATATAAGTTTAAGGGCTTTCTCGAAATTCATACCTGAGACTCTGTCAGATTCCCTTCTAGCATCTGCAGAGGTCGGTGCAGGATCATGTGTTTGTTGATGTGCAGCACCAACATCTTCAATACCGACCTCTATGTCATGCTGAGCACCTTCCATTGTAGTTTGTGCATATTGAATCTCCACATCAAGAGGAACATGAGGTTCCTCAATTGGTTGAGCAGAGGGAGCTAGTTCTGGACCTGGAAGGTCAGCGGTGGCTGCCACTAGGCTTTGGGCTTGAAGAGATGCAGTTAATGATGGAACATTTGCAGGCTGCACCTCCTCAGATGATAAGTTTCCCATAAGGATAGGAGAGAGATTCCTTCTGCGTCTTTGAAGAACCAATGGTGTGTCTTCTGAGGACTCAGTTTCAAAAACGGTTTCAATATGAGGAGCAGCAGGATCTTGTGCAGGTGGAGAGATAGTTGGTTCTTGAACTTGTGGAACATCCTGCATCTCAATATCTTGACCAGCCTGGGCTCCATTGCCACTATTATCATCATTATCATCATCACCATCATTGTCTGACTCAGTGTCAGACATATCTTCTTCATCATTTATATGTTCTTGAACAATGGCCCACATAGGAGGACTTAGAAGAGGCTCTCCTTCTCTTGGCCTATAAAAGAAAATCTTCTCACTAAGCGGAGGAAGATCAACTCTTGGACTATGAAAATCATCATAAATGTGTGTGGGCATTGAGTGTTGAAAGATGAGTGATAGAAATCTGCAGAAAGGGACATTGCATTCCCTTGTGTTTGCTCGGACCAGAGTAGCTAATTCATTGAAAATTAGGCGAGCAAAATCAATATTTCTTCCATAGTACAGAGCATGTACTATTTGCATCCCAAATTCGTTTATTTGGTCCAAAGCTCCCATCTTGTGGGTCATACATCGAATTATTGTTGTGATGAGAATACCCCACATAGGACCAAATTCATTTCTTTTGATTGTGCCCGTTGTTCCTCTTCGACCCAGAAATGGCAGTACAGAGCGTGCCTCTGATCTATCAACAAATGGGTCATACTGAGCTTGGGCGGGAAGTCTCAGTGCTTCACGAATGATTGCAGTAGAAACAAAAGCTCTTCTTTGATCCATAATTACCCATCCAGCAATCATATCTGGAGAATCGAGTGTGGCAGAGTACCAAAACTCGCATAACATTTCTGGGTAAATTGCTCGAGGAGATAATGTCAGTGCACGAGCAATTGGGCAATGCTTCATAAAAGTCACGATGTTCGTGAATTCTTGGCATACCCAGGCTTGAGGAATATTGAAATTTGCTGTGATGTTGTTCCTCGCAAACCTGGGTACTTCATTATTTCGGAATTGGATTTCCGATTCAACGTTTGGAGCAACAAAAGTGTAATTCGCCATCTGTGATTATGATTTGAAAAAGAATTTGCTTGCTAAGAGAAAGTGAAATCGTTAATCGCAGAGAGAATTGAAAATGAAAGAAAGAAATAACAGTTAAAAAATTTGAAGTAAAAAAAAAACGGTTATATATAGGAGATTTGAAAGATAATTACGGTATTGGGAAGTAAAAACGGCTGATTTGACTGCCTTATCCTCTGCCAACGGTAACTTTCTTATTAAGAAAGGTTACCGTTTGAGCAGTATGAGGATTAAGCTCGGTGTAAGAGCCGTCATACCCCAATACCGAGTTAAAAAAAAATTAATTTTTAAAAAAATTTTAAAAAATATAAAAACAATTAATTTACTCTTGAAATTAATAAAAAAATAAAAATTTTAAATTTTGATGATAACAGACTAGTGATACTGAGTGATCAGTATCAACAGGAGTGATACTGAGCGCTCAGTTTTAAAGAAATTTAAGAAAGATTAAGGATTCAACATACCTAATTGCCCTAGTAAATACATAAACCTTTCCTCAGGAAGAGGTTTAGTAAACACATCAGCCAATTGTTCATTTGTTGGTACATAATCTACTTCAACCTTACCTTTTTCCACATTATCTCGAATAAAGTGGTGTCTGATATCAATGTGCTTGGTTTTGGAGTGATAGACTGGGTTCTATGTGATAGCAATAGCACTCATGTTATCACAATGAATAGGAGTCTTATGAAAGTTGAACCCATAGTCTAAGAGTTGATACTGCATCCATAATAATTGAGCACAACAACTTCCTGCAGCAACATATTCTGCTTCTGCTGTGGATGTTGCTACCGAATTTTGTTTCTTAGATGACCAGCCAACTAGTCTTCCACCTAGAAATTGACATCCTCCACTTGTGCTCTTTCTGTCCAATCTACAACCTGCAAAATATGCATCTGTGTACCCTTCAAGGTCAAAGTTTGAGTCTTTGGGATACCAAAGACCCAGGTTAGGAGTACCTGTAAGATATCTAAAGATGCGCTTAACTGCTTTCATGTGTGATTCTTTAGGATCAGCCTGATACCGAGCACACAAACATGTGGCAAACATGATATCAGGCCTACTAGCAGTTAAGTAAAGTAAGGAACCAATCATACCTCGGTATGTGGATTGACATACTGGTTTACCAGTTTCATCCTTACTTATCTTATCCTGAGTACCCATAGGAGTGTGCATGGAAGATAAATTTTCAAATTTGTATTTCTTTAACATGTCATGCACATACTTACTTTGATTTATAAAAGTGCCATCAGGAGTTTGTTCAACTTGTAAACCAAGAAAGTAAGTAAGTTCTCCCATCATACTCATCTGATACTGAGTTGACATTATCTTAGCAAACCAGTCACACATTGACTTGTCAGTGGAACCAAAGATAATATCATCTACATATATCTGAATGAGTAAGATGTCAGAACCTTTCCTTTTTGAAAATAATGTTTTTATCAATTTTACCTCTTGTAAACTTATTTTCAATAAGATACTCAGACAAGGTGTCATACCAGGCTCTTGGAGCTTGTTTGAGCCCATATAGAGCTTTATCAAGCTTGAAAACATAATGAGGAAATTTGGGATCAACAAAACCTGGAGGTTGTTTAACATAAACTTCTTCTTGTAGTTTTCCATTTAGAAAAGCACTTTTGACATCCATCTGATAAACTTTGAAATTCTTAAAGGCTGCATATGCAAGATACAACCTAATAGCTTCAATTCTTGCAACTGGTGCAAAAGTTTCATCATAGTCAATGCCTTCTTCTTGCCTGTAACCTTGAGCAACTAACCTTGCTTTGTTTCTGATGACAACACCATCCTTGTCCATCTTGTTTCTGAACACCCACTTAGTACCAATAATAGTTTTGCCAGAAGGAGGTGGTACTAAGTTCCAAACTTTGTTTCTTTCAAACTCTGTGAGCTCTTCTTGCATAGCCTCTACCCAATCTTCATCTAATAAAGCTTCATCAGCTTTCTTTGGTTCAATGGTAGATAGAAAACTTGAGAAGAAACAAAAGTTTGCAGTTGCTTGGGTTGGAAATTCTAATTTTCTTCTTTGTGCTCTGATACCAGTTGTTAGGTCACAACACCCTGGTTTAGTTGGTTAATTGATTGGTTTAATTATAGCACTAAGACAAATATTGTATAAGAACAAGATATGAGTCAAATGTATAATTCCACTAAGTGTGGTATGCTGCGGAAAAGCAATACCACTGATCAATTACAAATAAGTGAAAGTGTAAAGTAAATTGGTGAGTACTCCTTTGCAAGATGATCTCTATTTATAATGTTATAGAGATCTTACATAATGAGCAAAGGAGTAACCGAAGGACTAAGTAAGGAAAATGACTAAGATCAAGGGATTTGATCTTAGTCCGTTACTATACTGAGTATCACTCAGTCCTTCTACTCAGTCCTTGTACTCAGTATCACTATCACTATCTGATACTGAGTACTGATACTGAGTTCCAATACTGATCACTCAGTATCAGACCTAAACTTAGCTATATTATTCAACAGTTAAAATCAAAGCTAGTCTAGGTTGTTTTGTTATCCTAAGATCTAAAGGGGCAAGGTTTTTTGCCTTAACAATCCAATACTCAGGATTCACTAGAAGTAACGAGACAATCAATCATAAAGATAACTGAACCGATGACAAAGTCGGCGTCCAACAGTCCCACATCAGACGTGTGCTCGCAAATATCCTTGGTGCCACAAGTTGGGCAACACAAATCAGCAAAGTCTCTCAACCAATCATCAAACCCATCCAGCTGAACCTCAGGGAGAGATTCTTCCTCTAGCATTTGAACATCGCGTATACACAAGAGATTCTCGTGTAGACCTGCGACAGTCAAATCAAAATTCCCAACTAAACGTACTACCTTATCCTGATAGTATTAAATGATGGATCCAAACAAGAACAAGATTTGTTCATGCTGGTTTGATGTGCCAGTAACCAGGGTGAGACAATCTAGCAACCTTCTTATGTTAGTAAGATGGTCACTCAATGGTTGATCATCTTTCATCTTCGACGAGAAGATTTCTTGCAAAACGAACTGCTTACTTTCTTCTATACTATCTTTAAACGTCTCCTCAAGATACTGGACGATGAAGTGAGCTCTGACAATGAAGTAATAAAGAGAATCGACATAACTTGTGATTCATCAGCCAGATATACTGATAATAAGCATTAAGCTCATCATCCTGGGCATCTTGCCCTGGTTTTCCCTTGGGTACCTCGTCTATCACATACAAAAGATTATGTGCTTTTAGGTAACTCCTAAAATGCACTTTCCAAACATTGTAGTTCGGACCTTCCATTTTCCAGTGATGAACTTTCGCGATTCGTTTGGTGACTAGAACGGAATTTCTGACGCTACATACTCTATAAGAAAAACAACAAACGGTTACTATGATTAGATAAATAAATAACTTCTAATATTATTACATTTTAACAATAATAATTAGACTAAGATCCATATTTCACGCCCTCTAATGCAAGGTTTGGGCACTTCCCATTAGAGCCACGCTATTTCTGGTAGGTATAGACATACCGATCGCCTCTAAACTAGAAACGATTCCAAGATGTTTGGGATATCAAGTTGAACAAAAAACTTGTACATGCTTTAATCCCTCTAGTGCATTTTGGGCCGGGACTCCCGATTATCACCAAAGTAGATCGTACCACCTAAGACAGTGAGATGCCTTGCGCCGGGACTCCCGATTATCACAAGACCCTACGCACCCTAACACGCGCAATGATTTGAATCCACATCTAAGGTTCTTTCTCCTTTCAATGTGAATATCGTTGAACAAGTGATGTGTTCCATTAGGTGGGTTGCACCCTGATCTAAGATTTTCTAAAAAAGATTTCCTTTGTTCGAAAATTGCTATGCCATAACCCTAAAGACTTGGTTTTGTGTTTTGTATATTTAAAAAATAAAAATTTATTAATTTCGAAATATATATAAAAGTTTGAAATTTTTTTAAATAAACACAATGTCACGACTTTTGACTTATGTCATTCTAAATGAATTAATTAAACTGATAATAACTAAATTACCCATAAACTAATTTCTAATTTCCCCATTAATTTAATGATTGTCTTTGATTTTAATAGACTATTAAATCAGTTTTAATTTAAATGTTATTAACTTTATTATTATAATCGAAAATAACAAAACTCGTCAAAAGAATAAACTTTTGACGCCCTATTTGATCCCGTGTATGCATATGCCCAAAACTGAGTCTTGGGTAAACGAAACTAGAACAAATGTACAATGTGGGAAAAAAAACTGGATTGTTTAGACGAAGACCGAACCGTGGCTCGGTCCGGCTTGTCCGATCGGTCCGTTTGTCCGTACCCGAGTTCGACCGTGGCTCGGTCTTACTCGGTTCGGTCAAACCCCTTGTCCCTTATTTTTATTTAATTTACCGAAAATAATAACAAAAACAAATAAATATAATGTGTTATTCTAATACTAAGAATAACACAACTTTCCTTATTTTGTCTAAAACCTAATTTGTCCAATGATCTACCAAATCTTGGTTAATCAATTACTTGGACTAATTTTTCTAGGGTTTTTACTAGACAAAAAAGAAACCTAATTCTTTTTATCTTGAAACCTATTCAATCCAACTATTCAAAACTTGAACAATTTACTTGGATTAAATTTTCTAGGCTTCTTTTAAAGATAAAAAAAAAACTTAATAATATATGTGCATATATACGAATTTCGAAAAATACAATGAGGAAAAAAGAAACCTAATTTCTTTTTATCTAGAACCCTGTTCAATCCAATGCTCATTCAAAACTTGAAGAACATATGCTTGGTTCGAAATTTCTAGGGTTCTTTTCTAGACCAAAAGAAACTAAACTGAATCCCATTGATTTAGTAGGAAGCTCTGATACCACTGTAGTAATACCTTGTAGGATTCACATGGCGGACTTGAACCCCACATACCGGATCTCTACTATACAATGGGATCACAAGAATGAGATGAATAAGAACATTACATTTGGATTTCTAAAGAATGATCCACCTCTACTGCACCACCTGAACACGCTGCAAGACCGCGTTGTACCAACAATGTAATACATAGTAACTTGTGTGTTGTGTGGCTTCGGTCGAACAAGCAATCGGAAACACTCTTGGGGTTTTCGGTCGTCGAACACAATGAGAGAGAGAGGAGAGATTAGGGTTTGAGTAATGTAATTGTGTAACCCTTAAGCCTTAACCTTAAGTCCTTATTTATAAGGACTTAAGTTACAGTTAAGTCCTTGGAGTTTAATTATGATTAATCTCATAATTAAACTTCCTATTGACACTTTAAACCCTTGGACTATTACTAGTTAATTAATAGACTACTAATTAATTGTCTGTTAAATATTTAACTTAATATTTAACCATCCTCACAAATAATAATTAGACTATTATTATTTATCTCTTCTTTATAATTAACTTAACTAGTTAATTATTCCACACAACTTACTTTATTCGGTTATCCATTATTGGGTGTACTGTAGTGGTGTGACCCCTTTAGTGCCTTACAACATTGGACACAATGACACGTGTGCTTATCTGTGCACATAAATCCAACACTTCGATCCCACTACACAAACATAATACGTGAGACAAAATTGCCTCGTGAGATACATGGGTTTTAGACCCAATAAACAACTAGTCACATAATATCATTTATATTAAAATAATATTATTAAATTTACTCGGGTCACTTCTTTTCATTCGTCTTTGGCCAATGTCGAGATAATCAGAATGCCTCCAATCTATCAAGACCATCATTTCCACGATAACCGGAATGCCTCCAATCTAACGGGACTCATAGGTATTGGGTAATAGGAATGCCTCCAATCTAACGCTAACCTTAAGGTACCATAATAACCGGAATGCTTCCAATCTATCACGGCCCTAGGGACATCATCATCATTATCTGTCTATTAATATTATGAGCTTATAGCTCCATCATTTCTCAATCATTTAATCATTTCACCATCATATAAGAAATTTAGTAAAAAAAACATAAATAACTAAATTAATTATAGACTCGATAAAACATTTCAGTATAAAACATTTTTCTAGCTATGTACCCAGTTTTGAAAGTTCACATGTACTCACCTTTGACAAGCTTAACCAAAGTTGTGTCCCTTGAACACAATGAACACTTCTCAAGATGTGGAACCTCAAGTTCTTCCACCAAATGACCTAATACCAAAACCAATACAATGGTTTACATCAATCATCATTAATAATCACTTATTCCATAGCTAGTTAACTACTAGCATCATTTTCCCCCAAGTTACCAAACCCTAATTCCATAAATCTCCATCTTTTCATAAATCTATATTATGTATACATTTTCCTTGCTAAAATACCATAGATCTAAGTTATACAACTTCCATTTAACCATTAAAGCACAAACCCAAAACTAGGGTTTGAGATTCAAGCTTTCCCTACTTCAATCTAAGGCTTACAACACAAGAGGGAGGAAGATTACCTTCAATCTTCAACTAGGAGTAAGAATCTTCAAGATCTAGTGAAGATTAAGCTCCAATCCCCACTTTACACTCAAAAAATCGCCCAAACAAGCTGAGGGGAGAAAACTAGGGTTTTTGGGAGTAATAAATGAGATAAACCCGACTTTAATATTGGTGTCAGAATTCTTCGCGATCGTGAACTAGAGTCCGCGCCGCGAACTCCTTTTGACACGCATAAGGCGGGAACTCTTCACGATCGTGAACTGGCAAGGAACTCTTCACGATCGATCACCAAATTCTCTGCCTCGACTTCACGAACGCGAACAGAAGTTCGCGCCGCGAACTTGCTACGCAGCCTAGGCTGCACTTTTTCTTTTATGTCTCGACCCGGTTTCGTCCATAACTTTCTCGTACGGTGTCCAAATGACACGAAACCAGTTCCTACGGGTTTTATATGATTTATCCACAATTATCATATTTTTGTACAATTTATTTATTTACAAATTTCGGGTCGTTACAACTATCTACCCCTTAAGAAGATTCCGTCCTCGGAATGTCATCATAGTTTATGAAGTTCTGGTATCTTTTCCGAATCTCATCCTTGACTTCCCAAGTCAAGTTCGGTCCAAGTGAATGCTTCCACTTGACCAACACCAACTCAATCTCTTTATTCAGAAGTTTCTTGGTCTTTGACTCTAATATTGCTTCGGGTTCTTCAATCAACCCATTCGGGGCATCAACCCGCAATTCTTGCAATGGAATTATATTTTCAACTTCACCCACGAACTTCTTCAAATAACTTATATGGAACGTATCGTGAACACCTTGAAGTTCGGGTGGATGTTCTAACTTAAATGCTTGCAAACCGACCCATTTCAAAATGTTAAACGGGCCAACATACATTGGGCTCAATTTACCCTTCTTACCAAACCGCATTACGCCTTTCCAAGGCGACACTTTCAACATCACCATGTCACCAACATCTAAATCATACGGTCTTTTTTTCAAACCCGAGTAGCTTCGTTGTCGGTCTTGTGCGGTTTTCATATTGGCTTGAATTATCCCAATCTTTTTATTTTTCACTTTCACGATTTTGGGACCCGTGAGTTATGTTTAACCCGCCTCAAGCCAACATAATGGAGTTCTACATTTCCTTCCATACAACGCCTCATAAGGCGGCATCTTAATAGTCGAATGATAACTATTATTGTAGGAGAACTCGACCAATGGTAAATGTTCATCCCATTTACCTCCAAAATCCAATACACACGATCTTAGCATATCTTCAACCATTTGAATAGTTCTTTCACTTTGACCATCAGTTTGCGGGTGGTAAGCCGTACTCAACCACAATTTCGTTCCCAACTCTTCTTGTAACGATCTCCAAAATCTCGAGGTAAACTTCGCATCCCTATCGGACACAATCGATAACGGGACCCCATGAAGTCTCACCACTTCATCCACATACAACTTTACCAACTTTTCGAGTGGCATGGTTTCTCGAATTGCTAAGAATAACGCGCTTTTCATCAACCAGTCAACTATGACCCAAATAGCGTCGTGGTTCTTGCTCATCTTTGGCAATCCAACAATGAAATCCATTGTTATATCTTCCCACTTTCCGGCCGGTACTTGCAACGATTGAGCTACCTCATACGGTACTTGATGCTCGGATTTCACTTGTGCATACGTGGCACACTTAGAAATATACTTTTCCACTCGTGCTTTCATCCCGGGCCACCAATACATCTTCTTCATATCTTGATACGTTTTTGTACTCCCCGGATGGATCGAATACTTAGACTTATGAACATCATTTAACAACTCCTTTCGGGTACCCCCGAACATGGGAACCCAAATCCGACCACCAATGGTTTTTAACCCTTGCTTATTCTCTACAAAATGTTGATTGTTACCCAAAACCTTTTGGCTTAACTCTTCTTTTTCCATCACTTCCCGTTGTGTATTCTTGATTTGTTCTACTATACTCGCGACTACTTCAATACGTGTTAGTTTTCCTCTATTCGGTTTTTCATATACTTTTCGGCTTAAGGCGTCGGCTACCACGTTGGCCTTCCCCGCATGGTATACAATCTCACAATCATAATCATTTATTAATTCGATCCATCTTCTTTGCCTCATATTTAAGTCTTTTTGAGTGAAAAAATATTGAAGACTTTTGTGATCCGTGTATAACATACACCTTGTACCATATAAGTAGTGTCTCCACAACTTCAAAGCAAACACTATCGCCGCCAATTCTAAATCGTGAGTCGTGTACCTCTCTTCCACATTCTTTAATTGTCTCGAGGCATAGGCAATCACTTTTCCTCGTTGCATCAAAACACAACCAAAACCCTTGTTTGAAGCATCACTATAAACGACGAAATCTTCCATCCCTTAGGGTAGCGTGAGGACCGGGACGTTACACAACTTTTCCTTCAATATGGTGAATGCCTTTTCTTGTTTTTCTCCCCACACGAACTCGCTACTCTTTCGGGTCAACATCGTGAGTGGTGTCGCCACTCGAGAAAAGTCTTGAATAAATCGGCGGTAATAAGCGGCAGAGCCGAAAAAACTTCTCACTTCGGTTGGAGTTCGTGGCGGTTCCCACTTCATAACCGCTTCGATCTTTGACGGATCAACCTTGATTCCTTCTCGTGACACAACGTGACCAAGGAATTGGACTTCTCGAATCCAAAATTCACACTTAGAAAACTTTGCATACAATTTCTCTCATTGTAGCACTTCTAACGTTTGCCTTAGGTGACTTTCATGTTCTTCTTCAGTTTTTGAATAAATAAGACTATCATCAATAAATACGATGAGAAACTTGTCGAGGAATGGTTTGCAAACCTGATTCATAAGGTCCATAAAAATGGCCGGTGCATTAGTCAGCCCGAATGACATTACCAAAACTCGTAATGCCCATAACGAGTACGGAATGCCGTCTTCTCGGTGTCTCCTTCTTTCACTCGAACTTGATGGTAACCCGATCTCAAATCGATATTTGAGAAATAATCGGCTCCTTGAAGTTGATCAAACAAATCGTCGATTCTAGGCAACGGGTATCAGTTCTTAATAGTCATCTTATTCAACTCTCGGTAATCGCTGCACATTCTCATCGAACCGTCCTTCTTCTTGACGAACAATACGGGCACACCCCATGGAGACGAGCTAGGCTGAATAAATCCCTTGTCGAGCAACTCTTGTAATTGTGACATCAATTCCCGCATTTCGGTGGGAGCCAAACGGTATGGAGCACGAGCTATTGGCGTCGCTCCTGGAACTAAATCAATACGGAATTCTACTTGCCTCTCCGGTGGCAATCCCGGCAAATCGTCGAGAAATACTTCGGGAAAATCCCGAATCACCTTCACATTTTCCACCGTCTTCTTTTCCTTCCTTCCATCTAACATATATGCTAAAAAGGACGAACACCCTTTGGCTAAACGTTTCCTCGCTTTAACCGCGGTCATAAGGCTCGGTAAGTGGTGTCGTCTCTCGCCATACACATAAACTTTTTCATTGTCGGGAGTCTTGATCGAGACTATCTTTTTCCCACCTAAAATCTTTTCTTGATGCTCACCCAATCAATCCATGCCAATAACTGTAACTTTTTCCCGTCTATTTCTTGCTCACAATTTCGACACATATGTTGAACCATGGAGGTTTTACCATCCGCTATTTCAGTATCACAGATCTCATCAAGAAGTTCTAGGGGCACATTCAAACTCACAATAAAAGTATGCAACACAAACGAATAAGTAGCACCCGAGTCAAATAAGATCCGGGCGGGAATAGAATTTATGAGTAGGGTACCTGAAACGACAACGTGGTCCTCTATGGCTTCATCTCGAGTAAGTTGGAAGGCTCGCCATTTGAACTTTGTGGTTTCCACTTTCTTTAGAGCGGTCGACACCATTGTCTCGCTTCCCTTCTTCGGGAAAGTATTGCTATAGTGCCCTTTTTCATGGCACGAGTAGCACTCGATTTCCTCCAACGGTTTGGCCCGGCAATCCCTTGCCAGATGCCCCGGCCTTCCACACTTGAAACAAGCTTTTGAATCCGCCAAACATTCACCCTTGTGGTCCTTGCCACATTTCTTACACGTGCCCACACTTGATTGCTTAGAGAAGGTCGGGGTGAACTTTCCATTCTTCAGCGATCCCGAGCTTCCCTCAAACTTTCTCTTCTCAAACTTTGGCCTTTCATTGATCTTCCTTTGGCTAACTTCCTCAACATTTCTCACCGCACTAATAGCTTCATCTAGTGTGGTGGCCCTCTTCACTTCCAACTCATACTCCCACGGAAGTCCATTAGCATAACGAACAATCCGGGATCTCTCATCCGGATACAACTTGATCACAAACGGGATCAATCCCATGAACTTCTTTGTGTACTCATCTACACTCATACTCTCCTTCTTTAACTGAACAAACTCTTTTTGAAGTTTTTCCAAGTTTCTGTCGGGGCAAAACTTTGCCTTTAACCGTTTCACAAACTCATGCCAAGTCATCTTGTACACCGCCCTCTTTCCTAATGTTTCATACATGGTGTCCCACCACACCAGGGCTTCATCTTTCAACAAACAGGAAGCATAAATCATTATATCACCCTCCTTGCATTTACTAGCTTCAAGGACTTGTTCGGTTTCACGGATCCAACGGATCGTGACTTTGGTTCGGAGCTACCATAGTAGTTATCGGCCTTGAAAGCCACAAAGTTCTTGTACGTTCACCCCTTCCTTTCTCTCAGCTCAGGGTCACTTCCCTCTTCTTCCGTGGAAGATATTTCGGTAGTAGCAACAATACTTGACTTGCTTTTTGTGCCGGGTGGAGATTCCTCCCGCCTCTCACGCTCCCTATGTACCCGGAGGATTCGGTTCACTTCGTCATTCACAACATCCCTCATTTGGTTGAACATATTTTGGAGATGTTCCACAGTTATCGGAGTGGGGTGTTCCTTTCCACGCCCGAATTCTCCGCTTCATCTCGAGGTGGGGGACCAAACACCGGTTCGCCCACGAAATTTGAATCTTGCCCATTCATTTAGAAGTCAATTCATGAAAGTAACGGTAATATCGACCGTTCGAATACCAAACATGACCTATTCCTTCAAGGTCAACCTTATTGAACCTACACTTAAGGTCTCAATAGTCAATTCGTAATTATCCTATGGAACCTACGGTCCTACTAGCTCAGTTTAGGTCTAGGATGGTCAACTCAACCTAATTCACTTAACCTATAGCTCTGATACCAAGTTGCAACACCTCAATTTTCGAAACAATTTTTAAATACATTTCATCCCAAAATATGCAATAATGTATCGGTGTCAAATACCGGTTTACAAAAATGAAAAGGTTTCTTGTTCGAGATTATCAGAGTATACAAAAACGGTGTTACACATTATATCTTAGCCATAGGTAAAGGACTCTAATCATCAACACCGAGCTAATCTCAACAAGGCCTCTTCTGAACGGGCCTCCTATATCTTCGATCCCGAACCTGAGTACATAGCAAAAGCACAAACATAGTACGTGAGACAAAATTGTCCCGTGAGATACATGGGTTTTAGACCCTATAAACAACTAGTCACATAATATCATTTATATTAAAATAATATTATTAAATTTATTTGGGTCACTTCTTTTCATGCGTCTTTGGCCAATGTCGAGATAATCGGAATGCCTCCAATCTATCAAGACCGTCATTTCCACGGTAACCGGAATGCCTCCAATCTACCGGGACTCATACGTATTGGGTAATCGGAATGCCTTCAATCTACCGCTAACCTTAAGGTACCGTAATAACCGGAATGCCTCCAATCTATCACGGCCCTAGGGACATCGTCATCATTATCTATCTATTAATATTATGAGCTTATAGCTCCATCATTTCTCAATCATTTAATCATTTCACCATCATATAATAAATTCATTTAAAATAACATAAATTACTAAATTACTTATAGACTCGATAAACGATTTCAGTATAAAACATTTTTCTAGCTTTGTACCCAGTTTTGAAAGTTCACATGTACTCACCTTAGCCAAGTTTAACCAAAGTTGTGTCCCTTGAACACAATGAACACTTCTCAAGATGTGGAACCTCAAGTTCCTCCAACAAATGACTTAATACCAAAACCAATACAATGGTTTACATCAATCATCAATAATAATCACTTATTCCATAGCTAGTTAACTACTAGCATCATTTTCCCCCAAGTTACCAAACCCTAATTCCATAAATCTCCATCTTTTCATAAATCTATATTATGTATACATTTTCCTTGCTAAAATACCATAGATCTAAGTTATACAACTTCCATTTAACCATTAAAGCACATACCCAAAACTAGGGTTTGAGGTTCAAGCTTTCCCTACTTGAATCTAAGGCTTACAACACAAGAGGGAGGAAGATTTACCTTCAGTCTTCAACTAGGAGTAAGAATCTTCAAGATGTAGTGAAGATTAAGCTCCAATCGCCACTTTACACTCAAAAAATCGCCCAAACAAGCTGGTGTCGGAATTCTTCGCGATCGTGAACTGGAGTTCGCGGCGCGAACTCCTTTGGACACGCATAATTCGCGATCGGGAACAGGTCGGGAACTCTTCACAATCGATCATCAAATTCTCTGCCTCGACTTCATGAACGCGAACAGAAGTTCGCGCCAAGAGCTTGCTACGCATCCCATGCTGCACATTTTCATCTATGTCTAGACCCGGTTCGTCCAGAACTTTCTCGTACGGTGTCCAAATGACACGAAACCAGTTCCTACGGGTTTTATATGATTTATCCACAATTATAATTTTTTTGTACAATTTATTTATTTTCAAATTTCGGGTCGCTACATTCTACGACCCCTAGGAATCGTGTCAAGTCTTGATACGATCGGTAAGGATGTTACCTACCAGAAACAGCATGTCTCTTCGGGAAGTGCCTAAACCTTGCGACGAGAATGTGATATATGGATCCTAGGCCTAAAATATTAGTTATGGGTTTATAATATATTTTAGAGATGTTTATTGATGATTACTAATTAAACTGGGTTTGATTTGTAGATGGCAGCAACAACCATAACGACACGTACCAACAATCTCTCACTACGCTTTTTTCCAGAAAAGGACGAATTGGCTGGGTCAATGTTTCTCGATTGGAAGCGTGATCTTCGGATCATGCTTAGGCATGAGAGAAAAGGAAATGTCTTATAAAAAGCAATACTAAATGCTCCTGCCGCGAATGCTAGAAATGAACCAGGACAAGCATATTACGCTTGTAGAGTCTTCAAATCTTGCAAGGTGGTTAAGGGATCATTAGTGAGTGCTCACGTCATGAAAATGAAAGAGCACATTGATCATCTTTAATGACTAGGACACCTAGTATCATTGCAGTTAGCAACAGTAACAATACCAAACTCGTCGTGAGATGACTATAAGCCTTATATAGTCAACATGGAGCAATCCATTGATGAGCTACATTTCATGCTCATGACTACCGAGTAGATTTCTAGGACCAAGTTAAAGAATGATCTAGTAGTAACCGATGGTGGTAGTGAAAAGAGAAAGAGGCGCAATTGAAAGGGAAAGGGTAAAATTGATCCCAGCCAAGATGTGCCTAAAGGTCATGGAGTTAAACAAAAGTTCAAGAAGGTGAAGCCACACAAGGTAAGGACCGATAAAACGGTGTCTTGGTTGTGGCAAGGGTCAAAGGGTAGTTGGCCATGCTTGCTCCTCAGTTGACTTGACCAACTTCTAGATACTCGCTTCCTACTTGTAAACTTTATTACGGTTAGCTCAACTTTAGCAATCGTTTATTACATGAGATGATGGAAAGTGAGATGGACTAACATGGATAATGATCCCACGAGCACCACGTTTTAATTCAGTATTTTTCATTTGGATTCAGTAAAACAATTTTTGGTTTTAGTTGTTTTGAACAAATTACATTTTTCTATTTTATGATATTTTTTTGTTTTTTAAGTTTATCATTGTTGAATCCATGGTTGAATTATATTGTGTGTGCACGTGTGTTGATTATACTAGTCAAGTTTTATGACTAGATTATAAAGTCAAGTGTTGACTTAATAATAATCTCATTGTTTATATTTGTTTGATTGTTGTGATAATATCTTAGAAGCTCAAATTACTTAGATACTATTAATTAGAAAGTTTTTCTAAATATAAGTATTTAAGAGTTTTTATGGAAGCATAAAGTTCAAAAGTACATTGAACTTAATTAAAACATCTTAAGTAATGGTTACTTATGATAGTTTTAAAGTATTAGTATTAATATAGTATGATTATATTGGATATAATCAAGATAGACTTTAAAGAGCATTATTACAATTCTTTAACACTTGTGATGAAGAAATTTAATGAGGTCATGATTCCCTAATAGGAATAATTGGATATTCGTATAATCCAAGGAGAATGACTTAGACATTAAATGAACTCTTAAAAGATAAAACCGTATTAAAGTATTTGAGAATTAAAAGTATTAATGCAAGTCTTTTATACTTGTAATAAATACAATATTTGATGAAGACATAATTCCCTAATAGGAATGATGGATATTTAAGAAATCCAAGAAATGACTTTGGCATTAAATATAGTTTTTAGAAGTACTAGTGTATTTAAGAATTGGGGGTATCGTTACAAGTGTCTTATACTTGTTAGATACGTTGATCAATGAAAGTCATGATTCCCTTAAAAGGAATGTTGGATATTCGCAAATCCAGAGGATGACTTTAATAATTGATTAATTCTTAAAGAATTAAACTATAAGATTTTGGCTAGGTCAAAGTAATAGTTTAAGTAATGCTTATGTTCCATAAAAGATAGTGGGAGATATGACTAACATATTCATTAGAGGTATTAATGAATATAGTAAGTTAGTAGGATATTAACAACAAGATTTTACCAAGTCGTTTGCCAAAGAGTTAAGAGAAATAATAAATGATCATTAATTAGATTATTGCAAACCTGATAGCGTGGTCACAAGTCTTCTGATTAATTATTGCATATCTAATAGGTTATTCGCACTCCAGTTGATAACAAAATCATTTAAGAAAATTTCTTTAACTAGTAATAAGATATCTACAAATCAAGTAACTAAAAGAGGCTTTAGTTGCAAGGTGAATTTTATGAATTCGAGAAACTAAGGAGTTAATTTCCAATCCTCCTATGTTAACCGAATTGCATAAAAGGGCAAGACTAGAATATGTTCTAGAATGTTGCAAGAACAAAATCTAGCAAAGACAAAAGTAATAGTGTTTTTCAAATACTTGTCTTATGTCTTTAGTCTAATAGGAATGACTAGATCAGTGATAAAGTTACAAGTAAAATTGTAAAAGTCATTAAGTAATCAACACGAACAAAAGGAATAAGTAATGATGCAGTAATAATTATGTATATATGTCCAGCGTGGAATAATACATGAGTTAGTATTATTGTTATTCAGACTTTGTATGTTTTACAATATCCATGAATAAAAGTCTATTTATTCAAAAGATATAATCCGTGACTACTCGTCTTGGTGGGAACTTTGATGAGACGTTAACGTCATCGCGGTATTTGGTGGAGATTCGAGGTGTCTTGAAGATAGCTACACAAGTTTTGTTGTAGACCAAATATCAGTGATTTTCTGTTGGAGCTCGACGAATATTGGATTGACCACCGTGGCAATACCTTGTGGTTGAAAAGTTCAAAAGTATTGTTCAGTAGGATTGTCCTTAAGCCTGAGGTATTTGGTTTAGGATGCAATGACTAATGTACTTTGGTTTGTCTTAGACAAGTCCAAAATATGATTGTCATACGAGGCCTTACTAGGTACAGAGGAAGTTGTATTTTGAATCGAAATATGACAAGATGGTAATTGCGCCTCGTTTTTAAGAGAGATATTTATGGGTCCCTTGACATGATGGAAAACTGGTAAGTGCATGGCCATGCCCAAACGAACTGATTTGTTCTTTGTCGGTTATCACAATAGTTTGAATCAAGAAGTCAATAAATGATTTCGAATACAGGAGTTGATATCTTCTACCATGCTCGTATTCGTTATCATCAAATATCGTGCTACAAGGAATGAACCTAACAACATTGCCCAAGAAGTAGAGACATAGTGTTCTTTACTAGACGACGCTATTAAAGAGTTTTTCGAAACTATACCTGGGTTACATAAGTTGTTTTTATGGGGTTAGTTACCTACATGCCTATCTAGAGGGCCACTGCAGCTCGTGTCATCAAGCTAAGGTTACGAACTTACACAAGTGGGAGTCTGTTGGAATTATGTGCACAGTTAGTCACCCTATGGTGATACATCCAAACCTACGAAACACTTAAGGGTCACACCGGTGAGTGCATGTAATACGAGCAAGATATGTAATGATACTATGAAGTGGAATGATTCATAATAGTCATTATGAATAAGTTAAGTATTAAGTTAAGTTTAACTTATTACTAGATTAGTTTAATAACTAATTAATACAAGTATTTGTACATTTACTAGTTAAGTAAATATACAATGTGTTAACTAAAGATTATCCACAATATGATTTAAAGCCATTAAATCATATAGTGTTTGGATAATATTATTGTGTAAATTATATAAAGGTTATTATATAATTAATTAGTAAAAGTATAAAACACAAGTATATATTTCGTGTATGTATATACCGAAATATATAAGTGTATAATACTAGACATGTAATAGTTAAGTGCAATAATAAAAGACTAGTAAAACTATAGGGGATGGAAGTGTAAAAGGATAAGTTTAATTAAGAGATTAATTTAATTAAATTAGAAGGGCCCTAAGTGAAAGTCCTTCTAATATAAATAGAAGGCTTGGGGTTCCCTTATTTGTTTCTTTGAAATCATCTCTCCTCCCTCTCCTTGATTTCGGCCGAACCCACACAAGAACACAAGCTTGTGTTCTTCGTGTTCTTCGTTCGTTCTTCGTGTTCTTCGAGTCTTGAAGAACAAGTTCATTGAAAGGATCAACTAGAAGGTCGCTCGTTGTGTTCATCATCAGTGGACTTTCTTAAGCAAACATTAAGGTATGTTTTGGGAAACCTTTTTCCCCTCTCCCCCTTTGTTACACAGAAGCATTGTGTGTGTTCGAGTTTTTCGTACACAGTTTCTTTCTTGTTAATCTAGTTTAGATTTCCAAGTTCCTATAATCCTTTATGGTTTAAGGATTAAGTTTAATCTCAGTTCCGTTTTTAGGGTTTGTTAAGGCAAAAAGCCTTACCCCTTTGGATCTTAAGATAACAAAACAACCTAGACTAGCTTTGATTAATATGTAGAATAATATAGCTAAGTTTAGGTCTGATACTGAGTGATCAGTATTAGAACTCAGTATCAGTACTCAGTATCAAATAGTGATATTGAGTAGAAGGACTGAGTGATACTCAGTATAGTAACGGACTAAGATCAAATCCCTTGATCTTAGTCATTTTCCTTGCTTAGTCCTTCGGTTACTCCTTTGCTCATTTTGTAAGATCTCTATAACATTATAAATAGAGATCATCTTGCAAAGGAGTACTTACCAATTTACTTTACACATTCACATCTTTTGTAATTGATCAGTGGTCTTGTTATTCCGCAACAAGCCACACTTAGTGGATTTATACATTGACCATATTCTTGTGTTATCACTTTAATATTTCTCTAAGTATAATATTATATCAATTAACATTACAAACCAGGGTTGTTGTGACCTATCAAAACTCAAAAATCCAAAATGTCTACAATTATTGCACCAGTTATGTCTGGAAAGGGAGTACCCATCTTTGATGGAAAAGACTTCCATCAATGGAAGCTCAAAGCTCAGTGGTATCTTGAATCTATTCATCATGAGATGCTCACTGTGCTAAATGATGGTCCCATCATTCCACAAACTGTGGAACCGGTTGCTGCTACTGATGATACTCCTGAGGGCATAAGATTTGTACCTAAACTAAAGCACAACTGGACTGACACTGACCGTCAGTTGTATGCTTTAGACTCCAGAGCTAAAGGAGTGATTGGTAATGCTGTTACAAAAGAGATACTTAATGCAATTATGAAATTGCCAACAGCAAAGGCTATGTGGGATAGCCTATCAGTCACTTATGAAGGTACAGCAAAGGTGAAGTTGCAAAGAAAAAGCAACATGAGCAGGAAATATGAAAATTTCTTTTCAACTCCAAATGAAGACATCACCACTCTCTATAACAGGTTCAATACTGTTATCCATGATTTAATCAGTGTAGGCATTGTGAAAGAGGAAGGAGAGCTTGTTCAAAAGTTTCTGGATAGCCTTCCTCAACAATTTCTTGACATGACAAACTCTGTCAATGCTGCTAACAACATTGAGTCATACACTCTTCAAACTTTGTATGGTTTAATGCTGAATCATGAGGAGAATAATGCTGCAAGACTGATCAACTGGAAGAAAACTGACAAGTCTTCCACTTGTATGGCTCTAGTTGTGCAACAGGCTTATACTGTGACTGAGCCAGAAGAACCAGAAGTTGATCTTGCTGATGCTGAGGCAGAAGAACTTGAAACTCAAATGGCTCTCATGTCTATGAAGCTGGATCAGTTGAAGAAGAAGAGGCTTGGTGTTAGCTCTTCTAATACTGACCCTAGATCAGGTCTGTGCTATAGGTGTGGAAAGCCTGGACATATTGCTGCAAATTGTCATACTAAGTCTTCTGAGACTGACCAAAATGACAAGATTGCATACCGAGCAAAAAGATATAGAGACAAATATGTCAAGCTGAAGAATTGGAGCAAGGGAAAGAGGGCCGAAGGAAATGGAGCACCTCATCAAGCACTTTACTCAGAAGCCTGGATGGATGAAGAGTTAAGTGATGATGAAGAGGAGATTGAAAATAAAGCCTTTATGGCTTTCACTGAAGATGATTTGAAGATTTCCTTTGAAAAGGATATCAAAGAGGCTGAGAGGATGAGTGTTCATACTGATTGGGATTCCACTCAGTTGTACAAGGTAAGTTCCTTTCAAACTTATTCAGTAAATGAAAAAACCAAGATTTTTGAGTATATGCTTGTTGATCTTAAAACTTCTGTACAAAAAGAAAAAGCTTTAAAATTAACAATTAAAGAACTTGAAAGGGTAAATAATGAAAACTTGGATAAACTAGCAAAATATAAAGATTTAGAACTAAATTTTTCAGATTTAAAAGACATTAACCAAAGATTAGCTGATAAAGCTCATTTACACAAACTTGAAAAAGAGAAATTTGAAAAACAGTGTAAATCTTGGGGAAATGCTTCAATAAAATTAAATAAATGTTTAAATGAACAATTTCCAGAAAATGTGAGGGCTGCACTTGGTGTTGATCCTCAATTTAAAAGCAGGAACAATTTTGCTGATTTATTTGAAGAGTTTTCTACTATGAACCCTATTAATTTTGTAAAAGCTAAAACTTTAAGTGAAGTTGGATGTCAAACTGAGCCCATGCCCTCCCCTACTCTTGAACAACCTGAAGGGGACATGGGTGGTGATACTGATCCTCTTCCCTCCTCATCAAATGATAACAAAAAGGGGGAGAAGAGACAAAGAGATACTGAGGTTGATCAAACTAAGCCATCTGCTCAGGGGGAGAAAAGAAGAAGATTGAATGAAGATCAACCTCCACAACAAGAACAACATCAGCAAAGCCCTCATACTGAGCCATTTCGTATTCAGTATGAGAGAAGAAGACAAAGAACAAGGTCAGAATTACAACTTCAAGACCCACTTGAGCCATCTGCTCAGGGGGAGACTCATACTGACCAACCACAGCAAGCTTATACTGAGCCACCTGCTCTAGAAGAAAATAACTTACAAATTGTGGTCTATAGACCTTTTGTGTGGCCCATTGCTGATGATGAAGATGAAGAACATCCAGTGAAATCAGAAGATTTTTTAAACTTTGCATTGGATGAAGCAAATAAAGAAACCTCTTCATCATCATTCTCAGATGATGAAGAGCATACAAGAAAATCTATCACATCTCAGGCTGAAGGACCTTCTAGAATTCCTAGAAGACCAATAACCAGAAGAATGACAAATGTGGTTATGTCCTCAGAATCTAGTGAAGAACAAGATCCAGCTCCTCTGATCTCAAGACCTAGAAGATCTGCTCAGTTTACTGAGGGAAAGAGTGAAGCTGAGGATGATATTGAAGCCCAAAGGTTCTTCCCTGTTAAGGAAGAACCTGAATCTGAGTCTGAAGATGTTCCAAGAAGATCTCATACTGTAAGAAGAACTGGAGATGAATTACTTGAACAGTATTGGAACATTGTGGCACAAAGAACAAGATATAGGGAAACAAGGATGAGTATGCTGAGGAAGAAAGCATTTCCAACTGTAATAGACATATACTGGCTAAATGAGTTTGTCAACAAAATAAAGGTCAAAACTGTTGATAGATCAATTGTTGCAACTTGTACTGGGCCAGTCAGTCCTCCAATGAAGTTTCTCCTCCATGACATTCAAAATATGGGACTTCATGATTGGATAAAAATTGCTAGACTGATCAAGGAAATGCCTTCAAGATCTTCTGAAGCCCAAGTGATGATGGATGAAATCTGGGCTGTATCTGCTATATGCTATGAAAAAGGCATTCTTTATGCAGCAGAATACAGGGCACTCAGTGTGATGACTGAAGCTATGAGGAACAACAAACCTGAGTGTCTTAATACTTTCAGAATAATTCCCACATATACTGTTCCCCCTAATCTCATTTTTCAGGATCAAAAGAGTACCATATATCCAACATCTGGATACATGTATACTGACTCAGATGACAGGGAATGCTTCATTACTGAAGCAGATTTGGCAACAGCTCCTATCAGCCATTTGGTGGGTCTTAAATGGATGATAACCAAGAAAGAAGATGCTTGGTTTAGAAAAAAGATAGTTGCTGTACTAAACAACAGGCAAGATGAACTGAAGAAAAGAGAAGAGTTCATCCATGTGAAGAAAGAAGTCTTCTACGAGTTTGAATCGATCAACAAAGACTAAAGAAGAAGACTTTGCAGCCTATAGCTTATTTTGTTTAGTTTTTCTTTGTAATTGTTTTGTTATCATTAGATAGGGGGAGATTGTTAAGGCAAAAAGCCTTACCCCTTTGGATCTTAAGATAACAAAACAACCTAGACTAGCTTTGATTAATATGTAGAATAATATAGCTAAGTTTAGGTCTGATACTGAGTGATCAGTATTAGAACTCAGTATCAGTACTCAGTATCAAATAGTGATACTGAGTAGAAGGACTGAGTGATACTCAGTATAGTAACGGACTAAGATCAAATCCCTTGATCTTAGTCATTTTCCTTGCTTAGTCCTTCGGTTACTCCTTTGCTCATTATGTAAGATCTCTATAACATTATAAATAGAGATCATCTTGCAAAGGAGTACTTACCAATTTACTTTACACATTCACATCTTTTGTAATTGATCAGTGGTCTTGTTATTCCGCAACAAGCCACACTTAGTGGATTTATACATTGACCATATTCTTGTGTTATCACTTTAATATTTCTCTAAGTATAATATTCTATCAATTAACATTACAAACCAGGGTTGTTGTGACCTAACAGGGTTTAAACTAGCTAGTTGGTTCAACCGGCAAGAACACCCTCATGTTCTTGTCAGTATGGTTCGAACCAAGTATACTAGGTGGTTGACCCAATGGGTCGATCAGTGTTATGAAACCCTTCAGTGGTGCCGGAGGCTGTGGAGCAGGCTCAGTAGGCGGCTCAATTTGTAGCGGAGGAGCATCTGTACATGCGGCAGTTTGAGGTGATGATGGCTCTAGGCACAAAGCTCACAAGAAGGCATCGGGTTCTGAGCAGGTATCGAGCCAGGTGTAGGCTGCATGGGTGGTACCTGCGGTAAAGTAAATAAACTATCTTCACAAAAAGTGGTTAGTAATAAAGAACCCGGGGTTTGCAACTTCTGATCGTCTTTAAACGGAAAGTATTGTTCATGAAAATGAGCATGACGGGTTGTGTAAATGTGTTGTGTGGATGTATCAAGACATCGATATCCTTTATATTGCGTACTATACCCAAGAAAAACATAAGGAGTGCTTCTTGGTGCAAGTTTATTTGTTGAATAATTGCGAAGATAAGGATATACACAACACCCGAAGACCCAAAAATTCTCGTAATGTGGAGTGGATGAAAATAGAAGCTCGTAAGGGGATTTGTCACCAAGTAATTTAGTAGGGAGCATGTTGATGATATAAGTTGCAGACCCTAACACGTGAGACCAAAAAGTGGCGGGAACATGAGCGTTAAACATAATCGCCAAACTGGTTACAGTGATGTGATGGTGCTTGCGTTCCGCACGTTCATATTGTTGTGGAGTATATGGACATGAGAGATGATGGTGAGTACCATTTTGAGATAATAAAGTGCGTACTTGACTGTTTGTAAATTCAGTGCCACCATCAGATTGGAATACTTTCATTTTGCAATCAAACTACGTCTGGACCAGGGCAATAAAGGAAGTAAACACACCATAAAAATCAGATTTATTCCTTAATTGATAAAACCATGTGAACCTGGAATAGTCATCAAGAAAAATAGCATAGTATTTAAAACGTCAGTAGATGTAACCGGAGAGGGACCCCATAATTCACAGTGAATAAGATCTAAAACATGTGAGGATCATTTTAAGTTTAGATCGAAAGGCAAACGTTTACTTTTAGACATTTGACAAGACGAGCATATTTTTGGATTTGGCAAAACAAAAGTAATAGATAAATAACCCGATTTATTCAAATTTGAAATAACATCATTTGAAACATGTCCTAATCTATTGTGCCATAAATCAAAAGAAGCCTTAATGCGTTTTGAAGAAAGTTTAGCTAAAAACACATGTTTTCCATGCTCGAGAACATAAAGACCATGTCTACATCTTCCTTGTGCCAGTGGTTCCCTTGTATGACGATTCTGAGTAGTAAACAAAGGATCAGAAAACAAAACATCAACTTGGTTATCTTGCATTAGTTTACTGACTGAAAGAAGATTTTTTGTAATTTGAGGCACAACAAGAACATCAAGCAAAGATATATTTGGAGATAAAATTGTTTTGCCAATATGAGAAATAGATGCACCATTACCAATTGCGAAAATAACCGATTCATTACCGGAGTAAGGTGAAGTACTGTCAAGGTGTGAAGATGACGAGGTCATGTGAGCAGATCCCCCGGTATCGACATACCAATCCGGTGTGGTGTTGCATTAGGCATGAAAGACTTCGGCAAGGTTGGCATCAACCGTGGAGGTATTGCGAGCAAAGGTGAAATCCGAACATTGAGTTGCATAATGTCCGTCTTTACGACATAATTGACATTGTGGAGGACGTTTGTTCCCACGATCCTGTCCACCACGGTTTGCTCTGCCACGGTTTGAAAACCTGCCACGTCCACGGTAATAGTCAGAACCCCGTCCAGTGGTAGCGGTATTAAACGCAACAGGGGTTGCATTCGAATCATTCATGGAGAGGAGAAACATCTCATGACTTTCCGCTTGAGCAACAACATCAAGGAACTTTGGACGTGGCGTTAAGAGCCGGTGAGTAGTGGAAAATGTTTCAAAGGAAGAACCGAGTCCACAAAGAAACCAGTGTAACTTATCATCATCAGGGAGCGGGTGACCAATAGCTTGAAGCTGTTCACAGATGACCTTGAATTTTCGAGAGAACTCAGATACGGTGGTAGAACCCTTCTTTAAATGACGAAGAGAATCACGGAGCGTGTGAGTTCGCTCAAGAGAATCGTGCTGATGAGAGTTAGGAAGGGCTTGCCAAACAGAATGTGAAGTATCGTGGCCAATAGTCTCTGGCATGGCCTCTTCGGTCAAGGAGGCCAGAAGCAGAATAAGAGCTCTCTGATCTGCCATAACCCAAGCAGCGTATGCAGGGTTTGGGACTGAAACGGCGTCGACGGTGAGTGGAGGGGACGGCTGCACAAGAGTACCATCAACATACCCCGTAAGGTTTTGATAAGCTAAGAGTGGTAACATCTGTTTTTGCCAAAGGAGGTATTAGTGGATGAAAGTTTAATGGTAATCATGTGTAAGATTGTTGAAAGAGACAAGGGTTTGTCGGAATTAGCGGTGGAGCTTTCGCCGACCATTGTGAAGAAGAGGCAGCCATCGAATAGGTTTAGGGTTGAAAGAGAGAGGTGCCAGAAAATTAGGCTGATACCATATTAGGGTTTGAATCTCACTGATTTGTGAGGGATTATTATTCACGTATATATAATTACAATGTGTAACAAACTACCAAAATTACAAGATATACATGATCTTAATTTATACGTGTCTATCTACTATATATTTAAATAATCCCATTATAAACATTAAATTAATCTAATTTAATTATCATTATAATTTTTTGCCTTAAAAACCGTGAAACTCAAAGTGTGTCACTTATTTTGAATCGGGGGCAGTATAATTTCTTTGGTGGCATCTGACGTAAAAAAAAATTTGGTGTGCCAGATGGTATATATCCATATCAACCAGCATTAATAACTCTCATTTATGGTATATAAGGGTCAATCTGCCAACCCATTAAATTTATTATAATTTTTTTTATTTAAAAAAGGATATAAATAGTAAATACTAAAAGATCCTCATTTTATTGATATAATTGGGATTTTGTTACATTTTATAAATGAATTTGAGATTTTGATTTTAATTTCATGGTGACTACTTATTGACCAACTCAGATTTTGAAGTCCAACTCATAGTAATAATACCTCTGAGGACAACACCTCATAGTAATAATACCTCCAGGGACAACACCAGCGTACAAGACATGTCAAACAAAAACATATTACTTCTACCCCGTCTAACAAAAACCGATTTAAAAACAAACCAGTTTCCTCCAAACCGGTTTTCACATTCGTTAACTAAAACCAAACCAACTTTTCTAAAAAAACCAGTTTTTGCACATCTAGTAGAGGGGGACGGGGGATTTTGTCAACTCATTACGCATAATAGTCTAATCTAATTATAAGGGAGTTTATTGTTGGTAATTCAATTGTAATTATATATGCACTTCTTACGACAATTACAAAATTACACTTAATAAAATTACACTTATGTACCCAACTTAGAGAATATAAATCGTTGGGTCAATTCTGAAATATTCCACAAAGATGTAACCGTGATTACCGACCAAGTCAAAAAGTCTAGGCCAATTAATTATTCAAAGAATAAATTTCATGATCCACTTGCCGTGTTTAAAGAGGGTTGATGTTCACAAAGGTGCTGTTTCTGCGGTCTATGGATCATATCTGCAGGGAAGATGTGGACCAAAGGTCTGCGGTCTGTAAGAAAAGATTGTTTGTTTTTTAATATCTGCACACTAATAGAATAAACTGAAATTTAATTAAACAAATTTATTTTGGAAATTAAAAAACGTTTTCAACAATTAACTAAAATGCTCACTATCATATTTGTTTATCTCCCATTTGAAACTACAAAAAAAAAAAAAATTGCTAAACTATATATATATATATATATATATATATATATATATATATATATATATATATATATATATATATATATATATATATAGTATGTAATATGCATATTGTATATTGTCTAACAAAATTTTTAGGGAGAAAATAATCGATCGGAGTGAGCTTTGTGAGGGTTTGAGGAATATTAGATTGAGCTTGTTCAGAGTGTGCTGATGGTTTATTTTTTGAGAGAAAACAATTTTTAAGTTTTGAGAAAAAGATTGTTCGTCTTCTAAAATGTCATCCCGCTGCACACATAAGATCCCAAAAAGATTTTTTGTAAAAAAAACAAACGCCACCTAAGTTACAATTATAAAGTTGTACTAATATTACATATCAAAATTCGAGAATATAAATCCTTGTGTCAATTCTGACAAATTCCAAAGAGTAGTAACCGTGATTGTAACACATGTACTTTTTTTCTTTATTAAGAGGTTTATGTTATAATGTATTCTTTGACGGGAAATTATAACGGGTCAAACGGTATAAAACAAATGCGGAATTGAAACCTTCGTTTGACAATACTTTCCCAACCCGTTTGAACCTATTAGGATGCAAGCAATTAGGGCAAACCGAATACACTTGTTGCAGCCCCAAATCAGTAGAAAATCAGCCCTAAAATCAGTAGTATGGTAAATAACAAGCACACAATAAGAACACCAATTTTTAGCATGGAAAACCCCAAAATCGGGTAAAAACCACGGGACAACTAGTGCCACTTAAATCCACTAACCACAAAAGAGCAATACAAAGTCTTCTATAGATAAAACTAGAGGAATACAATAAACATCATAATTTTGGAATCAAACATCAAGATATATGGCAATAATCAAAGAACAAGAAAAGAAATACATCACCAAAACAGCAGGATCTGTTCAGGATCTGTTTCGGTATGAAAATAGAACTTCCGAACCTCAAAATGAAGATCCAAATGGCAGAATGTTCCTTTATATGCGAGGAAGCTTCTGTCCAAAAAATGGTGACGATCCGACGGTACAAACTCCAGAAATCGTCAAAACAGTGGGCTGCTCTGATGGAGGAATAAAGCTACAAATTTCTTCTTTCTTTTCTGATTTCTCTCTCTGTTTTCCCTCTTGTGTGCTACTGAATTTTACCCTAAACTTGAAATAAATATAAATACAATGGGCCAAAATAAGATGTTGGGCTAAACCTAAATAGGCTAAGAAAACCCAACAAATCGCCCCCATTTTCTGCCTATGAGGATGAGTTCGCCATCCCGGCGATCGAGCAACATACCTTCAACTTTTCTCTTGCTAGAGCCTTTGTTAACATATCAGAAACATTATCATTAGTATGAACTTTATCAAGTTCAAACATACCGTCTTCAATGTGATCCCTAATCCAATGAAAATGAACATTAATATGTTTTGTTCTTTTATGATACATTGAATTCTTAGCAAGGTGAATAGCACTTTGATTGTCACAAAAAAGCGCATAACGTTGTTGCTTGAAACCAATTTCTTGCAAAAAAGTTTTTAACCATAATAGTTCTTTGCACGCTTCTATTGCCGCCATATACTCAGCCTTTGTTGTAGTGTAACACCCAAAAATTTTCAGAATTAAAAAAAAAATTTGAATACAAGATTTTAAATAAAAAGGTCCCAATAACTTGAATAATTAAATCCCAATAATAATATTTTCATTTAAAATTGTATTTAATGCGGAAATAGTTTAAATAAAATAAAGTGTTTTAAAATATTAAATGTTGTCCACATCAGTACTGGAAAAGATACAGCGGTCAACCGTCCACCTTCTCCTTTCCTTTGCTGGTACCTGAAACAATTTGTGAAAAGTTTGGGTCAACTGGGAAGCTGAGTGAATAATCTCAAAATGTAAACAATTAAAACATACAACACATGAGGGCACATCGGTGGACTCCTAATCAGAATCTACTCAGTTAATTACTCAGAATTATTTTTCTCGGATTTTATTACTCAGATTTTAATTTATATAGCGCGCTTGTGTGATTCGGGTCGATCGCCCCTCCTCACACCTTAGATAGGCGTAAGCCAAAAACTCAGACGGGAGTGATCCCAAAAACTCAGATGGGAGGTGATCCCAAGATAGACATATAGCCAAAAACTCAGATGTGCGTTATTATGTTTTTATCTCTTTAACATAATTATCTCGCATGCCCTAGCAAATAGTAGCACAGAATGACTCTGTGCCGAGCTCAGCTACCCAGGCACAATGTCTCAGATCAAAATAAATAAACAGATGCTCAGATACTCAGATAACATATCAACTCAGATACCAAGTATGGTTCAACTAGTATAACACATAAGTCATGCATGTACAACGTTAAAACTGAATACACGGTGAGAATACTCACCTCGAGAAATGTAAGCTCCAACGGGGTCCCGGAAATCAAAGATACAGCAAGTTATCTCCTAGAAGGTCCTAAAACATAAAACGAAGCCTCGAATTAAAATCCAACACAAGGACTTATTTTAGAAAAGCTGGCAGCACCCGTCGGTCTCACGGAAACTGTCATAACTCCTAAACGGCTCATTAGATATTTCCCATCTTTTTACCATAAAAACTAGACAACCAGAACTACAAATCACTGTGAGACGGTCGCTGGCCAAAACAGATTCTAAGGGTCTCAAAATGGTTTACAAGACAGGCGTGCTGCACGGGTCAAATTGCTAACAGTGACATATTAAAATGGGTATAACTTTTAAACCGTAAATCAGATTAACAAGATTTTTGCGGCATTGGAAAGCTAACTCGGAAAACTAGGTCCCAGCACTGGCCAAAAATCCAAAAACGTAGTTTAGACCAGATAAAAACAGTCCCTAATGTCAGATCAGATTCTGTCAAAAATCTTATTATGTTTTAAAAAAAAAAAAAACTCGTTTAGCAAACCCGATTTTCATAAAACGATTTGGTTACAAACCCAACCCACCGAGTAGTCCATGTTGGATACCCGACAGATTAAAAATGTTAATTCTCAAGTTATGGATAATGCCAACCTGACAGATTAAAAATGTTGATTCGCAAGTTATGGATAATGTCTAACAAGTCACAGATTTTAGGAAAAATCAAGACCAAATAAGAAACAACAACCGAATGACCGATTAGCAAAACGAGGTAACGATAACGAATCAGCCCAACCAAACCCCGACTAGGTTCTGTCCCAATTCATGAACCATGCAGTCCCTACAACGAATTAGGAAGCAAAAACGGTGAAACTAGGAAAAATGGGACTACCGAGATAATGCTACGATCCGGTTCGATAACGATCAACACCCGACACCAAAGACATTTCTGCTCGACTCCCCCTGCTCAATTAGCAACATCGATTCCACCATATAGAGAACATAGAATAAGTTTCATGGGAATAAAAATAACCGATCAGAAAATAAAAAAATCCTACCGAATAGAACCCCGATGCTCCTGTCCTGGTTTGGTTATTCGATCAACTCCACTCGATCAATTCTACCAACTTGTTTCTTTCGATCTTCCTTAGTTGCTGCTAGATTTCCCGCAACCCAACACCAATACACTGAATCGATTAGAAAACCAAGGAAGAACGGGAAGAAGAATAACTTGGGTTAAAAGAAAACGAAGAAGGTATGGCTTACCACTTGGAAAATCTTTGCTTGCTTCTATTGCTGCCGACAGAAGGGAAAACGATGGGGTACTGCTTCGTATGGATTTAATTGGGAGAATTAGGGTAGGAGTTATTTAAATATCATGACCAATGGGAATTGACGTTCTAGAATTGATCGGGCCCACTATTTTGGGTCTTAATTGATGCTTTGGGCTGAACCACACAAGAAAGAAGAAAAATAAGATGGTGATCGGTCCACTCTAGCAACATGGAGCTCCCCTTTTTTTTTTGTATATAATGAGCACCACCATTTTATTAAAGTCCAGCCCCTAAACTATCTAACTGTACTCCGAGTTTCGAGGCGTTAGATGTCGGTCTCGGCCTTGGCCTCCGGCCGGCCTTGACCCTGCGTTTAGACTCTCGGGATTTAAACGCGCGAAATTAAATGCCACATAATTAAATAGGTCGTACTAATGAAACGTTGCACCTCAACAATAATTGACACACACACAATTGCATAAAGTGACATGTCCCATATTTATTTCACCAAATAAGTAATACAATAAAGATTAATAATAAATAAAACGTAATTAAATTTAATTAAAAAATTTGTCGCGTTACAACTCAATCCCACTTGGATCAGACTTCGTCCCCGAAGTCATCGCTCAGAAATAGCTCGGGGTAATTATCACGCATCTCAGACTCGGGTTCCCATGTCCATTCGGAACCTTTACGGTGCTGCCACTGCACCTTAAGTAGCACAATTTCTTTGTTGCGCAAAGTCTTGACCTTGCGGTCAAGAATCGCAATCGGTCGCTCAATATAGTTCAACTTTTAATCTATTTGGATATCTTCTAATGGCACAACCACGGACTCGTCGACAATACATTTTCTCAGTTGTGAAACGTGAAAAGTATTATGAATCAGGTGGAGTTCTTCTGGTAAATCTAGACGATAAGCAACTTTACCGACACTGGCGATCACTTGATAAGGACCAATGTAACGAAGCCCCAATTTCCCTCTTTTTCTGAATCTGATTACTCCTTTCCACGGGGAAACTTTTAGTAACACATAATCTCCGACTTGAAATTCAAGAACAGAACTTCTCTTGTCTGCATAACTTTTCTGGCGACTTTGTGCGGTAATCAATCTCTCGCGTACCATCTGAATCAACTCGGTAGTTTTCAACACAATATCAGTACTACCCAGCACCTTGTGCCCGACTTCGCTCCAGCAGATAGGCGTTCGGCACTTCCTACCGTATAGCATCTCGAATGGCGGCTTACCTAACCTAATGAAATTGTTAAAACATTCACACACAAATTAAAGGAAGGAAAGAAAATCAATAAACATACGAATGCTCGAGTGGTAGCTATTGTTGTAAGAAAATTCCGCCAACGGTAGATACTTATCCCAACTACCTCCAAAATCAAGTACACATGCCCTCAGCATATCCTCAAGCGTCTGAGTCGTCCGCTCACTCTGACCGTCTGTTTGTGGATGAAACGCGGTACTGAAATGAAGAACTCTTCTTGGAACTTCTCCCAAAATCTCGATGTAAAACGAGTGTCTCTGTCTGATACAATAGAAACCGGTATACCGTGTCTCGCCACAATCTCAAACAAAAATATATGCCATCTTCTCAGCTGAAGAACTCTCCCGAATCGGAAAAAAGTGGGCACTCTTGGTCAAACGGTCAACAACTACCCATATAGCATCATACCCTCCAGGCGTTTTCGGTAGCTTGGTGATTAAATCCATAGTAATCTGTTCCCACTTCCACACAGGGATCTCTAATGGCTGCAACATACCATGTGGTTTCTGGTGTTCGGCCTTGACTTTGCGACAAGTCAAGCATTTCTCAACATACTCGGCTACCTCTAACTTCATACCTGGCCACCAATAATTCTCACGAAGGTCTCGATACATCTTAGTCGCACCCGGATGAATAAAAAATTTGGACTTTTGACCCCCGTCTAATAATATATTACGATTACCACCATATGAAGGAACCCAAACTCTACCAAGATGTGTCAAAAGATCTCTACTATCTTTCACAAAACTGCCAATCACACCTACAACCTGTTCCTTCTTAGCCTGCTCAGCCTCTGAAGCCTCTATCTGTGCACTGCGAATAGATTCTAATAACGTTGCCACTGCTGTCAACCTTATACAAATACCCCAAATAGGATTCCTGCTCAACTCGTCAGCTATTACATTGGCTTTACCCGGATGGTAGAGGATCTCACAGTCATAATCCTTTAGCACATCAAGCCATCTCCTCTGTCTCATGTTCAAATTCTGCTGATCCATCAAATATTTCAAACTCTAATCATCAGTGTAGATGGTGATTCTCACGCCGTATAAATAATGTCTCCAGATTTTTTAGGCAAACACCACTGCACCTAGCTCAAGATCATGCGTAGGATAATTGCCTTCATGAGACTTCAACTGTCTAGAAGCATACGCGATCACTTTACCCCTCTGCATTAGAACAGCACCCAGACCCTGAATAGATGCGTCACAATAAATCATGAAGTCTTCTACACCCTCCGGCAGGGCTAAAATCGGCGCCTCACATAACCGTTTCCTCAATGCTTCAAAAGCCCCTTGTTGTTGATTACCCCAACTAAATGCAGCCGATTTCTTGGTCAACTTTGTCAATGGTGAAGCGATTTTGGAGAAATCTTGGATAAAACGACGGTAATACCGGCTAAACCCAGGAAACTACGAATCTATGATGGCATCTTTGGTACTTCCCACTTCATTACTGCTGAAATTTTTGCAGGGTCAACTTTTATACCTTCTTCATTCACAACATGCCCAAGAAACTGCACTTCACGTAACCAGAATTCACACTTAGAGAATTTCGCATAAAGACCCTCGCATCTCAACTTATCTAACACTTCGCGAAGGTGAACCTCGTGGTCTGCCTTGGTCTTTGAATAAACCAAAATTTCATCAATAAACACAATCACCGAACGATCTAACATACTAATACACACCCGATTCATAAGATCCATAAAAGCCGCTGGTGAATTAGTGAGTCCGAAGGGCATCACTACAAACTCATAGTGACCATAACGCGTCCAAAAGGCGGTCTTCTCAATATCCTCTTCTTTCACCTGCATCTGATGGTACCTGGAACGCAAGTCGATCTTTGAAAACCATGACGCACCCTGAAGCTGGTCGAACAAATTGTCAATTCTCGGCAGTGGATAACGGTTTTTCACAGTCAACTTATTCAATTCTCTGTAATCGATACACATTCTCTGCGAACCATCTTTCTTCTTTACGAACAATATCGGTGCGCCCCACGGTGAACTGCTCGGTCAAATAAATTCTTTCTCTTGCAACTCTTGTAATTGGTCGTACAATTCTTTCATCTCTGGCGGTGCAAGGCGATAAGGAGCCTTAGCAACCGGTGCAGCACCTGGCACTAAATCAATGCGAAATTCCACCTGTCTCTCTAGTGGTATTCCCGGCAAATCCTCAGGAAATACATCAGCATACTCACTCACAATAGGAACACTCTCTATCGATCTCGGTTTCACCTCAAGAATGGTGTCGATAACATACGCCAGATAACCCAAAGCACAGTGTTGAAGATATTTTCTTGCCCTTGCAGCCGAACACAGTGCCGGCACCAATCGATTTACGTCACCCTGAATTAACAGTTCAATCCCACTTGGAGGTTTGATAAGGATTTGTTTTTGGTGACAGAGAATCTCGGCGTGGTATTCAGTCATCCAATCCACACCCACGATCACACATAACTCTCTCATGGCGATAGGAATATTATGGGAAATTTCTCCCCACATAGCTCGATCAGACATCCACGGTAAACTTTTGTAACAGCTAGAGTTTTATCATTTGCGACCTCTATCATTAATGGCTTAGAAATGTCCTCTATTCTATGGGACATCAATTTACTGAAAGCATAAGAGACAAATGAGTGGGTCGCCCCACTATCAAATAACACAAAAGCAGGTACGTTGGTCACAGGAAATGTACATATTGCACAGAGATACAAAATGCACACAGAATTAAAATCACACAGTAGTACTCATGCAAATTATCCTCGGAATAAAACCTAGATAATAACTCAGATAATAAATCGAATAATAACTCAGAAAGTAAAAAAAACATTTGCCAGCAATAGCATTAGGAGCCTTCTTGGCCTCCTCACCAGTCATCTGATAGGCTCTCCCTCGAGCCCTAGTAGTAGCCCCCTCAGTAATCCTAAGAGTAGCCGGGGCCGGATTCATCACTTGCCCACCTCTAGCACCACCTAGATTATTATTTATATACATACACAGATACACATAGTTAAAACATAGAGTAAAATTTATGTAGAATAAAATGGTTAACAAAAATGAATTTTTAGCACCTCTCCCAGTATCTTTCTTCTTTGGACAGTCATCCTTCATGTGGCCCTCTTCCTTACAGTAGAAACACACCAGTCCCTTTACAGTGCAAGCATTCGCCATGTGCCCAGTCTGTCCACACTTATAACAAAGTTTCACTCTCCCTTCATCTCTACCAGGTGCATCACGAGGCGTGCTCCTCGTGTCATCACGGTGCGCATTACCATAACGCGTATTACTCCCAGTCTGACTGCTCCTACCCTAATTACCGCCCTTGTAAGATTTAAACTCGAATCGTCGCTTCTTTTCATTACCTTGGTTGTAGTTCCCCTGGGACGATGGTAGGGATCTTTTGTAATCTTTCTTCTGGAGGTCTAGCTCAATCTCGCGGCCACGTGCCGCCTCTATCATCTCAACCAAGGAATTACGGGGCATCATCCCCACGAACTCTCTAATATCACTATGCAGCATATCCAGATATCGAGCCATCTTCATCTCCTCAGTAGCAGCATAGTCGGGGCAGAAGGACGCTAGTTCTCGAAACTTGGTAGTAATAGCACTGACGGATTTGTTGGTTTGTTGAAGGCTCAGGAAGTCCCTGGTGATCCGTTCCACCTCCACGCATGGCACATATTGCATCTTAAACCTTTCCACGAATACCTCCCAAGTCAGTTGCTCCTGAGTCATGGATGCTGCTAGTGGTTTTCACCATTCTCTAGCTTCGACCTTCAATGAGTGTGATACGTAGGTCGTCTTCATGTCTGTAGGGCATCTGGAGATTCGAAAGACGCTCTCCATGTCAGCAAGCCAACGTATCGCCACTTTCGGGTCAGTTTCACCCTTAAAATCAGGGGTGAACACACAGAGAAATCTCGATAGGTGAAGGCTTTGGGCGCTGGCGGTTGCGGTATGACAGCATCTCTGGCAGCGAACTCGGTCTGCAGCATATCACTGACCTGATCAGTGATCTCATCAAACATGTCCTGAAACATACCATGTAACATCTGGCCCAATACTTCAGTCATCATGGCCCTTAACTCCTGTGCAGTAGGTCTGGCTGGCGGCATCTTGCTATGTATATATATATATAAAAAGGAATAATATATCAGAAAATTTTACTTATAATGATACGTAGACGTCAAGTTAATAACTCTCTCAATTTCTCCCGAAAACGTAGTCTTAGATCCGGTGCGTACAATAATAGGGGCCCTTCTATTATTTTTCGGCACCTACCCTTAACAGGTTTCCAACAAAAATTGAGATCATTACAACCCTTCGTTTCCATATCAACCACATATCACAGATAGTTTCAAAAAGTATATATATAATATATAATATATATAGTATTCTCGGTGTCGATGTCGCGAAATATCCTCCGACTTTCTCACGGATTTCTAGTTCAAAACTCTCGAAATATGCCTCTCGGCGAAACTCAGAATATAATATATAAAATATTAAACAAACTCTTAAATATTACCGGCAGCGGGAAAAAAGCGAGAGGTCGACGTGACATGCTGTATGTTTGATGTGGAAACTTTTCTCAGAAAAATATTTTACTCTTTTCTCGTTTTAAAACTCGATACTCAAACTTGAGTTTGAATTCACCCCTTGCGAACCCAAATCCCTCAAGTCAGAGCTCTGATACCAACTTGTAACACCCAAAATTTTTCAGAAATAAAAAAAAAAATTTTGAATACAAGATTTTCAATAAAAAGGTCCCAATAACTTGAATAATTAAATCCTAATAATAATATTTTCATTTAAAATTGTATTTAATGCGGAAATAGTTTAAATAAAATAAAGTGTTTTAAAATATTAAATGTTGTCCACATCAGTACTGGAAAAGATACAGCGGTCAACCGTGCACCTTCTCCTTTCCTTTGCTGGTACATGAAACAATGTGGGGGAAAGTTTGGGTCAATTGGGAAGCTGAGTGAATAATCTCAAAATGTAAACAATTAAAACATACAACACATGTGGGCACATCGGTGTACTCCTAATCAGAATCTACTCAGTTAATTACTCAGAATTATTTTTCTCGGATTTTATTACTCAGATTTTAATTTATATAGCGCGCTTGTGTGATTCGTGTTGATCGCCCCTCCTCACACCTCAGATAGGCGTAAGCCAAAAACTCAGACGGGAGTGATCCTAAAAACTCAGACGGGAGGTGATCCCAAGATAGGCATATAATTAAAAACTCAGATGTGTGTTATTATGTTTTTATCTCTTTAACGTAATTATCTCAGATGCCCTAGCAAATAGTAGCACAGAATGACTCTGTGCCGAGCTCAGCTACCCAGGCACAATGTCTCAGATCAAAATAAATAAACAGATGCTCAGATACTCAGATAACATATCAACTCAGATAACAAGTATGGTTCAACTAGTATAACACATAAGTCGTGCATGTACAACGTCAAAACTGAATACACGGTGAGAATACTCACCTCGAGAAACGTAAGCTCCAACGGGGTCCTGGAAATCAAAGATACAGCAAGTTATCTCCTAGACGGTCCTAAAACATAAAACGAAGCCTCGAATTAAAATCCAACCCAAGGACTTATTTTAGAAAAGCTGGCAGCACCCGTCGGTCTCACGGACACTGCCATCACTCCTAAACGGCTCATTAGATAGTTCTCATCTTTTTACCGTAAAAACTAGACAACCAGAACTACAAATAATTGTGAGACGGTCACTAGCCAAAACAGATTTTAAGGGTCTCAAAATGGTGTTACAAGACAGGCGTGCTGCACGGGTCAAGTTCCTAACAGCGACATATTAAAACGGGTATAACTTTTAAACCGTAAATCAGATTAACAAGAGGTTTGCGGCATTGGAAAGCTAACTCAGAAAACTAGGTCCCTTCACGGGCCAAAAATCCAAAAACGTAGTTTAGACCAGATAAAAACAGTCCCGAATTTCAGGTCAGATTCTGCCAAAAATCTTATTATGTTTTAAAAAAAAACTCGTTTAGCAAACCCGATTTTCATAAAACGATTTGGTTACAAACCCAACCCCCCGAGTAATCCAGGTTGGATACCCGACAGATTAAAAATGTTGATTCTCAAGTTATGGATAATGCCAACCTGATAGATTAAAAATGTTGATTCTCAAGTTATGGATAATGTCTAACAAGTCACAGCTTTTAGGAAAAATCAAGACCAAATAAGAAACAACAACCGAATGACCGATTAGCAAAATGAGGTAACGATAACGAATCAGCCCAACCAAACCCCGACTAGGTTCTGTCCCAATTCATGAACCATGCAGTCCCTACAACAAATTAGGAAGCAAAAACAGTAAAACTAGGAAAAATGGGACTACCGAGATAATGCTACGATCCGGTTCGATAACGATCAACACCCGACACCAAAGACATTTCTGCTCGACTCCCTCTGCTCAATTACCAACATCGATTCCACCATACAGATAACATAGAATCAGTTTCATGGGAATAAAAATAACCGATCAGAAAATATAAAAATCCTACCGAATAGAACCCCGATACTCCTGTCCTGGTTTGGTTATTCGATCAACTCCACTCGATCAATTCTACCAACTTGTTTCTTTCGATCTTCCTTAGTTGCTGCTAGATTTCCCGCAACCCAACACCAATACACTGAATCGATTAGAAAACCAAGGAAGAACGGGAAGAAGAATAACTTGGGTTAAAAGAAAACGAAGAAGGTATGGCTTACCACTTTGAAAATCTTTGCTTGCTTCTATTGTTGCCGACAGAAGGGAAAACGATGGGTACTGCTTCGTATGGATTTAATTGGGAGAATTAGGGTAGGAGTTATTTAAATATCATAACCAATGGGAATTGACGTTCTAGAATTGATCGGGCCCACTATTTTGGGTCTTAATTGATGCTTTGGGCTGAACCACACAAGAAAGAAGAAAAATAAGATGGTGATCGGTCCACTCTAGCTACATGGAGCTCCCCCTTTTTTTTTGTATAAAATGAGCACCACCATTTGATTAAAGTCCAGCCCCTAAACTATCTAACTGTACTCCAAGTTTCGAGGCGTTAGATGTCGGTCTCGGCCTTGGCCTCCGGCCGGCCTTGATCATGACGTTTAGACTTTCGGGATTTAAACGCGCGAAATTAAATGCCACGTAATTAAATAGCTCGTACTAATGAAACGTTGCACCTCAACAATAATTGACACACACACAATTGCATAAAGTGACATGTCCCATATTTATTTCACCAAATAAGTAATACAATAAAGTTTAATAATAAATAAAACGTAATTAAATTTAATTATAAAATTTGGGGCGTTACATGTAGACAAGGCCACACACTTTTGCAATCTAGATTGCCAATAAACCGACTGACAACACCAACTGCATTTAGGGGTGTGTATAAAAACCGGAAAACCGGAACCGAAGCGGCACCGAACCGAACCGGAACCAGCTTAACTGGTCCGGCTCCCGGTTCTTAGATTTAATCAATAATAGCAAAGTTGGTTTACCGGTTCCGGTCCCGTTTCGGTTCCGGTCTTTTCGGGTTTGGAACTGGCATTTAAATAGGTATATAGGCTTACGGATTTTCATGTATATATGTCGAGTTTTCATGTATACCATAAACTAATATGATCCATCACCACATCCACACCTTAATTACACCCACACAGAAAGTACCAAACTATTGCACATTAAATGGCCCCTGGAGTAGCTTCGGTTAAACCTCTCTGACTTGACAAATGAAGGTTCAGGAGTTGGAAAATTGGTTATAGCCAATGAACATTTCTTCGTAAAACGTTTCTTTGCAAATGAAATTCTTATGCGATGACAACAAGCTTTTGGGATTTCTATGTTTTGGGAAGTTAACAAGTATTTATGTACACCAAAGAACTTCAAGAAAATATATTGTAATCTTGGGGGAGGTTATGGAATGGATTGTAATGAGACCAGCATCACTGAAAAATAGCATAAATAGCGCACAAAATCCATGCGGGTTTACCGGTTCTGGAACTGCCTGAAGCCCGAACCGACCCGGCACCGAACCGGAACCGATTTAACCAGTCCGGTTTTTGGTCTTAGAATTTTCAGTTTTTGGACAACCGGGTTTACCGGTTCCGGAACCGAACACACCCCTAACTGCATAAGCTAAATCTGGCCTTGTACACACCATAGCATACATCAAGCTACCAACCGCTGAGGAATATGGAACCCTATCCATCTCTTCAATATCATTCTTTGAAGTAGGGCAATCTCTATCAGTTAGCTTAAAGTTGGTAGTAAGAGGGGAACTAACCACTTTAGCTTTCTCTATGTTGAACCTGCTAAGCACCTTCTCAATGTATTGCTCTTATGATATATGCAGCTTCTTGGCACTTCTATCTCGAGTAATTCGTAGGCCAAGGATTTGTTTTGCTGCCCTAAGTCTTTCATAGCAAAAGACGTTCTCAAATCTTGCTCCAGTTTAGCAATTTTTTCAATATTCTTGCCAACAATCAGCATATCATCAACATATAGCAACAAAATGATGAAATCATCATCACCAAACCTATGAAAGAAAGCACAGTGATCTGAAGAGGTCTTCCGGTAGCCTTGCTTCCCTATGACCGACTCAAACTTCTTATACCACTATCTCGGTGCTTGCTTCAACCCATACAAACTTTTCTGAAGTCTACAAACGTAGTCTTCCTTCCCCTTAACCTGAAAACCTTCAGGTTGCTCCATGTAGATTTCTTTATCAAGTTCACCATGAAGGAAAGCTGTCTTAACATCCATTTTCTCAACCTCAAGATCAAGGCTAGCCGCTAAACCAAGAACAACTCGAATGGATCCTATCTGCACAACTAGAGAGAAAATCTCATCAAAATCAATACCCTTTTTCTGACTGAAGCCTTTAACCACTAATCTGGCCTTATATCTAGGTCTAGAAGTATGTTCTTCAGTCTTCAACTTGAAAACCCACTTGTTTTTCAAAGCTTTCTTGCCCTTAGGCAAGTTCACTAACTCAAAGGTATTGTTATCATGCAAGGAAGTCATCTCATCTTGCATAGCTTCAAACCATTCTTTCTTGTGTTCATCTTCCATAGCTTTTGCATAACACTCGGGTTCTCCCCCATTTGTGAGTAAAACATACTCATTTGCAGAATAACGTGTTAGGTATTAAATTATTGTAAAGAATAGTCTAGGGGGCAATGTGTAATATTGCATATTGTATTAGTTTAGCTTAGGATTAGTCTTAAACTAATTAGGGAATTAAGGCCATGGTATATAAACCATAGTGTAAGCCTTAATGCCCCAACTCTTGCAATTATCAAAGGATCATTTCTCTGCATTTGTTCTCTCTCTCTCTCTCTTATTTCTCTCACTAAAACCCAAACCATCTTCACTAGTTTTCCTACATCTTCATCATCAAACATCAAGTTATGGATATATTTTGGTGTATTAAGCTTTTCAATTGGTAACAGAGCACAATCCACTTGGAATAAATCCAAATTCGTGCTCAATTGATCCATATTTGAAGTTTTTGAATTTTTTTGGAAAAAGAGCTGTGAAATTAATCGTCAAAATTTTTGTTTGAAATCGATGTTTTGATTGGATATTCGTGTTTCTCCTTTGATTCTAAGCACTTTAGAATCTAATTTCGTTGCAATCCATCAAGTATTGATCTCAATTTGATGATTTTTGTGAAAAACTCAAGAACTCAAAAATTTGACTGTAAAATCAAAATCGAAGTCAGATTTGATATGTTTTGAGTTGTTTGATTGCATCAAACTGTTAGAAATTGAATTTCGAACTTTTTGGGATTGGAATCACTGGATTTGGTCAAGTATTAAGCAAGATTGAATCAGAATTGTAAAGTTTTGAACGTACATGTTCTTACGTCAAAGTGTTCGGCCTCAAGAACATCCTCGGATCAGACTTCGGCTCAACCATAGTTCGGCCCGGGGAGTTGTGTTCGACTCAACAATAGTTCGGCTCGGGCAATTGTGTTCGGCTTCGGCTCGAACTCAAAGAGTTCGGCTCCTCAAAGTTCGGTCAAAATTGTTCGGCAAATCCAGTCTTCGGCAAATCCAGAGTTCGGTCAGAAATTTGTTCGGCAAATCTAGAGTTCGGTCAAAATTGTTCGGCAAATCCAGTGATCGGCTACATCCAGACTTCGGCTCGGATTTCAGCACGGCTAATTGCAAAGTGTTCGGCATATTGATTATGTTCGACTGAAATTGTTCGGCTCAACAATCACGTTCAAATTCCACAATCAATCGTCAATCTGAAATCGTGATCAACTTCCACATACTCGTCATTCTAATTGAAATCATCAATTAAATAAAATCGTCATTCAATCCTTATATCACAATTCGAACGAACTTCTCGGCTTCGACAATTGATTTGAAGGTTCCCGTCTTCGATTCGTGTCTGCTAAGTACAAATTGATCTTGACTTCAACTGAATCAAACGATCTCAGCCTTCAAGATTTCGTCTAACAACGATCACTGATCTCAACATCGATCGACAATTGTTCCTGGTCTTGCTTCGACTCGAACTGTGAAGAATTCGGCGTGAACAATCGTTCAGCTTATTGATCCCGTCCAAGACTTGATTACAACCCAAAGCCCAACGGTATTTCTGGCCCAACACAGATATTCTCAGCCCAAATTAAAATATCACAAAACGCCCAAATACAATTCAGGCCCAAGCTCTCAATCACTTAAACCATTTAATTTTTGGCCCAAATCAGTTAAAACCCATTTAATCTCAATTCAATTAAACATTAAACCCAAAACTCAAACTTTTTAATCCATTTCGATCACCAAAACTTTTAAACGTTTATAAAACCCGAAAAAGTTTAAATTTTTGTTTAACCCAAACACAAAACGTTTAAACTTTTTTTAACCCAATATCAACAAACTTTAATCGTTTTATATATTTTTTTTGGGCTCAAATTTATTTTAAATCCAATTAAACACTGATGAATCAGAGAATTCCTGACTCAGACACTGATGAATCAGAGAATTCCTTGTTTAATGAAAAACATTTTCTTAAAATTGATGAGAAAACACAACTAACAAAACAAATTACTTCTTTAGAATCCGAAAAGTAACAACTTTTAAATGATTTAAGTGATTTAAATCAATGTTCTCTTCAAATAACTCAAGTAAACAAGGAATTACAAAATCAGTTATCTACGTCAAAATCTGCTTATAAATTTCAAATCTCTGAATTACAAAATAGTCTACAAACACAAGTTAATACAACCAATGAATCAAATGCTCAAATCTCAAAATTAAAGGCGGAAAATTTAACCTTTCGTTGTCAACTTGAAACTCTTGTTCCTCAAGTCAATCAAAATAACCTTTCAAATCAAAAAACAAAAGAGTTACAACAACAGTTGTCATCGTTGTGAGATTTCTAAGTCAAACCTGCAAGCCATCTTCTTTGACAATGGTGATTCATAAATGGCAACTTCAACATTTCACACTATGAAATCATTAAATGGTTACTGTAGATTTGGTGTCTAGCTTTTATTATAAATAGAGGGTGTAATCTCAGTTGTAATGCACCACCAAATAGAGAGTGTTTAGAGAGTAATACTTAGAGTGAGTATTAGCTAGTGGGTTTGTTTTTCTTTCTTGAGTGTTTAAGTGTTTTCCTTTGTAAAACTATCTCAATATCGAATAGAAGTGTTTTTCATTCCCAACAAGTGGTATCAGAGTTTGGTTTAAGCTCCCGGGCAGCCATTAAAAACACCCTCTGTTTTTTGGTCAAAATTTTTTGGCCTCGGATTTGAGTTCCGAGCATACCGTTGGAAAGGTCTCGTTCCAAGGATTCCGAAAATATATTTTTTGGATTTTTTCGACCACCGGAAGGCTTCGAAAAAGTCGGTCAACGTTTTCTCTCTCTTCGGTCAAATCGCCGGAATTTCCTGCCGGAAAAACCAGTTTGCCGGAGAAGAAGGCTGACGTCCTCAGTGACATCAGCAGTGACGTCATCTTTTACCAGAAGTTCTAAAAAATTGCAATTTTAGTCCCTCGAGTTCTGAAATTCGCAATTTAGCCCCTGAACTTCCAAAAATTACAATTTTACCCCAAAAATTATGAAAAATTCAGTTTTTACCCCTGAAGTTGCGAAAATTATATTTTTGCCACTTGAAGTTGCGAAAATTGTAATTTTAGCTCCTAAACTTCAAAAAGAGTGCATTTTGGCACTTATTTTTCAGAAAAAATTGTAATTTTTGTCCATATTCTTCCAAAGTATTTCAATTTTATTCGATATATTTAAAAAGGGTTACAAGCTAGTGTATGCCCAAGTATATTCCAAAAATGACCACACCGAGTACCCTTCAAGTTGTAGATGAAGTTGTTCAAAGAAAAACGAGAGGAACTCTTCGAACACCTCAAGAGGAAGAGGTGGATATGGAACCCGAGGCCGAGGAAGAGGCCGAGGACGTGGACGCGGCCAAGGTGGTGGTCGTGACACCAATACAAGTCGAAATGACCATAATCCTACCCGAAAGGATAGAGGTAAGATTAAATGTTTCAATTGTGAAAATTCTGGTCATTATACATCGGAGTGCCCGAACAAGAATCGAGGTGAGGAGGTGAACCTCACTCGAACCTATAACGGAGATCCCTTTTTGATGATGGCCATAACACAAGAAGACACACCTGGCAAGGTATCGCTACAGGAGAAGATTTGTGTTAGCCTTCTTGCATCAGGAGAAAATCGTGTAGATACTGGAGTTTGGTACCTCGATAATGGTGCAAGCAACCACATGACCGGAGATCGTTCAATGTTCTACAAGCTAGACGAAACCGTCTCAGGCCATGTAAAATTTGGAGATCATTCGACCGTTGGTATTTTGGGAAAAGGGTCAATTTAACTCGACTATAAAAATGGCGACCAACGAATCCTTGATGAGGTATATTTCATCCCGAAACTTAAAAGTAATCTTATTAGTCTTGGTCAATTGACTGCGGACGGTTATCGGGCTGAATTAAATGGGGATTTGTTAACAGTGTATGATCAAAGCAACACTCTACTTTTGAGGGTTAAAAGATCCCCAAACCGGTTGTATAAAACTCTCTTGAATATTGGTAGACCAACTTGTCTTTTAGCAGCAAAAGACGAACCAGCTAGGGTATGGCATTCTACACTCGGTCACGTTAACTTCTCCGCCTTAAAAAAGTTGATAGAGAAAAATATGGCAACCGGAGTCCCGAAGATTGAACACCCAAATCAAGTGTGTGAAGGGTGTGTACTTGCCAAACAAGCCAGAATTCCGTTCCCTGATCAAGCCAGTTTTCGAGCTCAAAAGCCTCTCCAACTTGTCCATGCGGACTTATGTGGTCCGATTACACCAACATCTATTGGAGGGAGTAAGTATATTCTCCTTTTAGTAGACGATTTCAGCCGGTGGATGTGGGTTTACATGCTACCTGTGAAGTCTGAAGCCTTAAGTGCTTTCAAAAGGTATAAGTTGTTGGTGGAGAAAAGCTCGGGCTATAAAATAAAGACACTACGCACAGATCGAGGGGGAGAGTTCACTTCAAAACAGTTCACCTTATCTGTGAAGAAAATGGCATCAAAAGGCACCTCACGATGCCACATTCGCCTCAACAAAATGGAGTTGTAGAAAGGCGAAATCGAACAGTAATGGAGATGACAAGGATTCTTTTGAAAGGAAGGAACGTCCCAAAATAACTTTGGCGAGAAGCTGTTAGACATGCGGTCTATCTTCTCAACCGTTTACCGACAAAGGCACTTCCCGATATCACCCCATATGAAGCATGGTTCGGCAAAAATCTAAACCTTGGGCATCTAAAAGTTTTTGGTTGTGTTGCTTTTTCTAAACTTGTAGGTGGTAACTTGAAGAAGCTGGAAGATAGAAGCAAGAAGATGGTGTATCTTGGTGAGGAAGATGGAACAAAAGGCTGTCGATTATTTGATCCACAAGACCGGAAGTTGCGGGTTAGTGGTGATGTTGTGTTTGAGGAGGAGAAAGCATGGAAATGGACTGATACAAACACAATTATTTCAGACCAAAACGTCTCTCCTACAACACATGTCTTCCCAAACCTAAACAACCCCGAAACAAGTCCATCATCACCCAAAAACGTTCCCCAAACACCTCTATCTTCAGCTTATCAAAACACAACAAACCCTTATGTTCAAAACAGCCCCGAAAATCCACTTTCAGTTTAGTCAGAGATTTCACCAAACCAAATAGAACCCAGGGGATATCGCTCGGTATCAAACCTCTACGATGATACCGAAGTTATGCCCGTTGAAAATGAAGAATTGATGATGATTGCAGCGGATCAACCTCTGAATTTTAAAGAAGCAGTGGCTTCTAAAGCATGGCAGGAGGCTATGCAAATAGAGTTGGATGCAATCGAGAAGAACAAGACATGGCAACTTACCGACTTGCCACCGGGTCATAAAGCGATAGGTTTGAAATGGGTCTACAAAGTGAAGAAAGACAGCTCAGGAAAAGCGGTGAAACATAAAGCTTGACTAGTAGCAAAAGGCTTTGTTCAAAAGCAAGGAGTCGACTTTGATGAAGTCTTTGCTCCAGTAGCAGGACTTGATAATGTAAGGCTCATTCTTGCCTTAGCAGCTCAACACGGGTGGGTTGTGCACCACCTTGATGTCAAGTCGGCTTTTCTCAATGGAGATCTCAAGGAGGAGGTCTACGTAACCCAGCCAGAAGGATATGTTGATCAAGCACAAAGCCACAAGGTATTCAAGGTCTCCAAAGCTCTGTATGGCCTACGACAGGCTCCTCGAGCTTGGAACATCCGGTTAGATAAAAGCTTGAAAGGACTTGGTTTTCAGAAAAGTTTACAAGACCCGGCGGTTTATACAAGGAATTTGAAGGACAAAATTCTTATTGTTGGTGTCTATGTTGATGACTTGATCATTACTGGGTCTAACACCGAAGACGTTGTCGAATTCAAGGAACAAATGAAGAAAGAATTTGAAATCAGCGACTTGGGATTGCTTTCTTACTACCTTGGAATCGAAGTATCGCAAACGAAGGCGGGAATATCTTTGCGACAAACGGCTTATGCGAAGAAGATTCCAGAGCAATTTGGGATGCTAGACTGCAACCCGACAACATCACTAATGGAGCCTAAGCTGAAGGTGCATAAGGATGAAGATGGTGAAAAAGTTGATCTAACTGAATATAGGCGATTAGTGGGATGTTTGAGGTACCTGACTCACACTCGACCAGACTTATCATTTTCGGTTGGAATTGCAAGCCGTTTCATGGAGAAACCAACCACAATGCATTTCCAAGTTGTTAAACACATCTTGCGGTATGTGAATGGAACCATAGATTATGGACTCAACTATGGAAAAGGTCGTGATATTGAAGACTTGGTTGGTTTTACCGATAGCGATCTGGGAGGTGATATTGTTGATAGGAAGAGCACGAGTGGGATGATCTTTTATCTCGGAAGGAATGCAATCACCTGGCAATCACAAAAGCATAAGACTGTTGCTTTGTCTTCATGTGAAGCTGAGTTCATGGCAGCAACGTCAGCAGCATGCCAAGCCATTTGGCTTGCGAATCTCGTGAAGGAGCTCACGGGACATCACATCATGCCTATCACATTGTATGTTGATAACAAGTCAGCAATCGCCTTGATGAAAATTCCAGTGTTTCATGGACGAAGCAAACACATTGGCATCCGTTTTCACTTCATACGAGAATGCGTTGAACGTGAACAAATTATAGTGGAATATGTCAATACAAAGGAATCCTTACAAGGCGTTAGCACGCGTGAAGCATGGTGAAATGCGAAACATGATTGGTGTGACGAATCTCGAGCCAGGTTCGACTTAAGGGGGAGAATGTGAGATTTTTAAGTCAAACCTGCAAGCCATCTTCTTTGACAATGGTGATTCATAAAGGGCAACTTCAACATTTCACACTATGAAATCATTAAATGGTTATTGTAGCTTTGGTGTCTAGCTTTTAGTATAAATAGAGGGTGTAATCTCAGTTGTAATGCGCCACCAAATAGAGAGTGTTTATAGAGTAATACTTAGAGTGAGTATTAGCTAGTGGGTTTGTTTTTCTTTCTTGAGTGTTTAAGTGTTTTCCTTTGTAAAACTATCTCAATATCGAATAGAAGTGTTTTTCATTCCCCACAATCGTTTCATGCTGCTCACACCAGTGAGGTCAATCGTCTAAATCACATTATTAATACAAAAAACCATGAAATTTCGCACCTGAAAACCATGAAAACGGTGTCAAGTGCTAAAGACGACTCCAAGCAACTGATAAATGACTTGGCGAATCAACTAAATCGACAGCAAACATGGATGAAATCAGAAGACATCAAGATGAAAGACTACCAAGAACAGTTGAAGAAGGCTGACATCGAAATTCAAAAATTGAATGAACAAATCAAAAACATAACAAACAATTTTAAAAAGGAAATCGATGAACAATCAGCAATCATTACAGTCTCACTGTCAGAAAAGAAAATGCTGAAGAACACATCTCAAAACTGGAGCAAACGATTGTGAAAGCTGGTCATACTGAACAAACGATAAAATTCAACGAGCCAAAAGAGTTCAGATCGTACAAGTCAAAAGTGGGCCTTGGAGCAGAAAACACTCGCCCTCTGGAAAAAGCTGCAGATGTTCTTCCAACGTTATATAACTACGATTACATGAACTTGGGAATCTGGCAAAGCTTCCTTCATATGCCAGATGAAGAAGCAGAAGTTGAAAAGTTCAACCGGGAAAAGGAATAATATGCTCAAATTAGCTTCAATTATGATGCCCTAAACTCAACATACGAAAAGAAGAAAGCGAAATTTGAACACAATGAATATTTTCCAATCATCACACCTGCTGAATTTTCCATTCCTGAAAACCAAATTTTAAAACAAATCAAAGAGCCAAAGCTATATGTTCCACCATTAGTTTTAAAGAAGAAAACTGTCCAATTAGAAACTGAAATTGATGAAACTCATAAGGCCTTTGATAAAGAAAAAGAAAAACTTCAAAACAAAATCCATAATTTAGAGGACACCATTTTAGAATTAAAAGCTAAAACGAACAATACTGTTTCTCAAAATTATAAAGCCTCTTTATTATGACCAGCTGTAGGACCCAACCACCCATATATTGTTAATAAAATCGGTAAAGACAAGATCATATACGTCATACGATTGTTCTTATTAAGCACAAACGTATAAAATGTGTTCTTGGTTGCGGAATAACCAAGAACACTCCACAAAGTGTTACATTTAGAATTGGGTTACCGGTGATCCACACAAGTGATCAACCGGGATCCAAAAGGATGCTTAACAACTAAAGACTAAACCTCTATTTATAATGTATAGAGGTTTTACAGTTAACCCTATTCTATATGTAACTCCCAATTCTAATAACTGCATCCCTTGATTAAAGGGATATTATTCATTACTCAAATAAGGAATGCACCATTCACGGACTGGTCGGTCCGTGTACTCAGTATGAGACTGAGCTATACCGACCAACTCGGTATGAGACTGAACTATACCGACCAACTCGCTATGTGGAGCTCGGTCCGTGAACTCGGTATCACCTCATACTGACCAACTCGGTATGACCAGATGCCGACCAACTCGGTATGAGACGAGTTTCACTAAGATTATTTATATAAGTTAAACTTATATATTCATTTGTTCATCAGATTCACAAAGTAATAGGTTTGACCAGGTTTTCTACCCTAACAATCTCCCCCTATCTGATGATAACAAATGAATATGTTTAACCTAATTAATAATAACGATCTTGTCTTGTATGGTCTTCTTTTTGAGATCTTTTCATATTCTTTATTCACTAAGTACTTCAAGAAAATATATGTCACATTAACTTTTCTCCCCCACAATCATTGACTCCTCCTTAAACTGTCCGGTATATTTGAGTTGAAATGAAACATATCCCAAGAATCATTCAACTAGTAGATTTCCTCAGTTTGGAATGATTCAAATGATTGTAAAATAATATGTGACATGTACCCCCTTGAATAACTTAGTATGAACACTTTAGCTTTAAGAACTTTAGCTTCATATTAAGAGAAAATATATATCGCATTGAGTTTTTCTCCCCCTGAATCATATACTTTCACATTAAACCGTTCGGTATATTTTATCTTTGACTTGAAACCCCACCAAAGAATCAATCAACTTATGGATTTCCTCAGTTTAAGATGATTTTATATGATTATAAAGAGAAAAACATGTGAAACATACTCACTTGTAAAATTCAGCTTTCAGAATTTCGTTTCTCTAATTTTGCAGCAACTTCAAAAAATCATATCTCCATGTAGAATCTTCTGATCATTATGAATTTTTTACACAACATACCTATACATGTCTTCAACATCATATCCAAAAATCATAAGGATCCAACGGTTGAAACGATCACAGTAGTCTCATACTGACCACTCAGTATGAGACACTCAGTATCAGAAAACCAGCAACTTTGAAAATATGTATCTCTCAATATATGTTCCTGATCATTCTGAAATTTTGATACCGAGTAAATGTATGTGTTATGGATATCGTATCCAAAATTCATGAAGATTCAACGGTTACAAAAGATATAATATCCGTTTTATCACAGTTGCGCAGAATTAAAAACATACCATAAATATTCGTCAATAATCTTCAAAAATATATATCTCTTAATTAACGATTCCTTTTGAAGATCTGAACGGTGAAAATATTAAACACATTATGGTGAACCTTCATTTACAATTTCACGCTCATTTGATGTTTGAAGAAGGAGATTTGATTTTTCTACCATGGCTGCCCAAAAAGTAAGGAATAAAAAGCATAGAATCTGACTTTTTGCGCCATACATATCTCACTACCAGAAACTCGAATTGCAATTCTGAACGGTCAGACTGTGTTTCTGGGTGCTGAGAACCTCCTGTTCAAATTTCACACAGATTCGACCATTAACGAAGGAGATCCGGCATTTCTTCTACCAGTGCGCAGAATATGACGAAAATTCTGCATTGTTCTTCTTTATGAAAAGACTTGATCTTCAACAATATATAGGGTTATATGATCATCAAAGTTGTAGATAACTTTGAACCGCTCTGATACCAATTGTAGGACCCAACCACCCATATATTGTTAATAAAATCGGTAAAGACAAGATCATATACGTCATACGATTGTTCTTATTAAGCACAAACGTATAAAATGTGTTCTTGGTTGCGGAATAACCAAGAACACTCCACAAAGTGTTACATTTAGAATTGGGTTACCGGTGATCCACACAAGTGATCAACCGGGATCCAAAAGGATGCTTAACAACTAAAGACTAAACCTCTATTTATAATGTATAGAGGTTTTACAGTTAACCCTATTCTATATGTAACTCCCAATTCTAATAACTGCATCCCTTGATTAAAGGGATATTATTCATTACTCAAATAAGGAATGCACCATTCACGGACTGGTCGGTCCGTGTACTCAGTATGAGACTGAGCTATACCGACCAACTCGGTATGAGACTGAACTATACCGACCAACTCGCTATGTGGAGCTCGGTCCGTGAACTCGGTATCACCTCATACTGACCAACTCGGTATGACCAGATACCGACCAACTCGGTATGAGACGAGTTTCACTAAGATTATTTATATAAGTTAAACTTATATATTCATTTGTTCATCAGATTCACAAAGTAATAGGTTTGACCAGGTTTTCTACCCTAACACCAGCACCAACAAACCCAGTACCAATCATCTTGAAAAGAAACTCTAATTCTCCGGTCGTAAATGCTTCCAATAGTAAATTAGAGTCTCAGAGTGAGAAAGTCAAGAAGCCCAATGGAGCCACAAGATCCAAGAAATCCGAGAAGTCTATTCAGACTGGACCTAGTATGCTTAAGAAGCCCAGCCTGCTTAAGAAGTCTTGTCCTCGTACGTCTGTAGTTTCTTCTGTTTCTGTTCAAAATAAATGTAATAACTCTAATTGTGTGAAAACTATCTTAACGACTTCTAGAACTGATTATGATTCTAATGTTTATCGTCCTGTCCGATACTCTCCTGATTTTGGTGATGTGTATGTTAAAACTGACAAATCTGGAACAAAAAGATTTTTTGAAAAATTACAAAGAAACAGATAAATCAGACTGATAAACGTTTTCTAGTAAGACTTGATGCACCTTGCAGTATTCATAAGAACATAGTATATCATAAATCTAGTAAACTTATAAACACATGCAAAACGTGCTATCCATATCAATGCAAATCATACGTCACTAAACCAGCAAAATCAAATCAAAAGATTTTATCATATCCAGTTTCCAAACAAACGAAATCTTTTCCCAAAAACCCACCAACCTTTGATACCCACTCGTTCTCTCGTCGCAAATCTTCTCGAGGAAATTCCGCACCTAAGCCAAAATCTTCAGGTTCCTCAAAATGAGACAACAAAACCCCACCAAATCTTCAACGTTTGTAAAATATAACTGGATCAAAAATGAAAACTCTCATTGGATTATTCAATCCTCTAAAAAATGTTTAAAATGGGTCGTTAAATCCACAACTTCTGAACTGCCTCCTTGCAGTTATCCAAATCTCTAATTTCATCATAAAATAATTCTACATAAAACATCAGTCACTAATCGTTCAGGACCCATAAATAAATGGGTACCAAACATGTTTTAAATTTTTTATGTAGAATCTGAGATACCTTGACTTGGGTTGTTCAAGGCACATGACTGGAAATAGAGCTCTCCTATTCAACACTCATGATAAATATTTGGGGATTGTTACCAGTCTCGACCAGGGATCTTTTTCTTTTAATTTATCTTATATACATATATATATATAAATTTAATTTGTTAAATTTTCTTTTATTATTAATAAAATTAAATTTTCAAATACTATTTATATATATATATATATATATATATATATATATATATATATATATATATATATATATATATATATATATATATATATATATATATATATATATATATATATATATATATATATATATATATATATATATATCTAAAATTTAATCAACAGTGTGACTTATACACAATTCGGTGTATAACTCGAGCTTCAACATAATGGCTTATGCACACTTCAGTGTATGACCCGAGCTTCAAAGAAATGGCTTTCAAGTACCTTTGCTTGAAACCCGGTTCTCAATGGAAGATGGCTTCTGATCACAACAGATTCAGAACCCGGTCATCAAAAGAAAAGCACGAAGCTCAATCAACCTTCAATGCAAAAACTCTCCTCCAACCCTCCGACGATGTTTAAGGTACGCCTACAAAACTCAAAACTTTTCCATACTTTTAATTTGTCGAGGGGGAGAAATACTAATTATAGGGGGAGAATTACTATTTCTAGGGGGAGAAAATTTAGAAAAATCAAAACAAAAATACCCAACATGAATAATCGAACGAAAAATCTTTTCATAAAGACAATACCTTCCCATAGTCTGCCAGATCCGGCCTAACCTATCCAGGGAAATTTTTCTGCCAACTGGTAAATGTGAGGGTATACGTCTAGGGTATATAACTAGGTGAGTGCAAGGTGATGTGAAAACATGATAACTTTAAGAAAACACACCTTTGAGTGCATCCAAAGCGTTAACAAACCGGGCAACCATACAAATAGGTGATCATTCATAAGTTGAATGTTTCACTAGACTATACTGGCCCAGTAAAGCAAATGCACGCCACCACCAACTACTCAAATTCCTCTCAACGGGAATTTGTTTCATTTCATTAGGGGACGTAGCACAAAAGCTACTGACTACTCATTCGGAGTATGTCGGTATTGAATCATAATAACCTCCTGCCCCGGGTTAAGTCTATTTGTATGCACAGTGTGTCTAGTTCTCACCCTCAAGAACCTTCCAATTAAGGATACTTGCACTACAAAAATGGATCTCCGTGAATCAATCGGAACACTCGTAGTGGCATCACAATCTGATGTTTCACGAGGATCGAGTGGAAATCCTGCTAGAGCTAAAATCACACCAACTCTAAACGCATGTCACATATTTGAGTCAACGGTTGTGCAAACGACTACCGATTCATACCGTGTGCTAATGGATACTCTATGTGAGTCTGGTGTTACCTTAAAAGAACAAGTTGTTGTGCCTTAAAATCCACAATCATTCAGGCAACAACTTTTACCGGAATTACATCAAAATCCGAAGAAAAATCCATGTGAATTTCTAAAATGCAACATCTTTTGAAAGCTGACTAAAATGCACATGAGCGTAATAGACCACTCTCAAATTACTTCTATGATCTGCTAAACCCAGCATGATCTTCCCCGGAGCCACCGACAATATAGGAACTAAAAAGTGAGGGTCCCTAGGTCTAGGAGAGCAGAATCAAGTATCATGGGATCTTGATTGGGGTGCGCTGAGGTAAAAATTGAGAGGGGGTATGAATTATGGGGTGCAAATCAGCTTATCACATGGTAAAAACATAATCGAGGGTGTGGTTGAAAATGAAAAAGTGAGTTGAGTGAGGAGCGTGTGTGAAAGGGTTAAAGAAAACGGAAAACCCTCCCTAAACCGAACAAATGACCGGGTAGCCACTTCTATATCAGACTGCATAAGTTGCCTTCTGATTAAGACATCATGGAACCAGTGATGCAATGCACAATCACTACTGACCACTCAAGTACAAAAAGTACTTATTTCAAAATCACGGAGATAACCACATCCACTATCGACATCTCATTTGGAGATTGTTGATATTGAAAAAGAGGACCCACCTCCAGTCCTCGCCTTCGTTTGTCCACATATAGAGTCTTGAACCGAATTAAATATCTCTAGAACACAGGCACTCTACCAAGCATATCTTTGGGATATTGCCGGAACATTCATAATGATACCAAAAATATTGGTATTCCACGATGATTGAATGGAAATCCTGCCTGTGCTAACATCAAATGCCAACACTGAACGTAGGTCACACAGTTTCTGTAACTGTTGTGCTTACAGGCAATCTATGTGATCCTGGGTTACCCTGATACCTTCTCGTGCGAAGATCAGACGACCGTACTCCATTGTTATCAACAACGGTCACTATGTCTGATAGAGGATCTGATGACTGTACTCCAATCTTATCAACAACAGTCAATACATCAGATAAGGGATTCTATGACCGTACTCCAACATTATCAACAACGGTCAGAAAATCCAAATCATATCAATATTCCGCACCGCTACGACTTTAACAAACATCAGGAACCGAGGATCCGCAGCAAATCGACAAACGCCACAACTTCAAGAAAGGACTTCCGCTGCTAACCGCTCTATCTATGGGTCTACATTCTGTCGATTTGCATGAAGTCTTCTGGAATACTTTATATTGGTTGAAAAGCCAATTAAAAGTATGTCTGTCACCGATGATCAAAAGCTGATGCTGATTTTTCAACAAAACTCCTCAACGGTTCAACACTCAGCTCCAGCTTTACAAACAAAGAAGACTTCAAAGATATGCAACCTAGACTATTGTTACAAAGGGGGAGATTGTTAGGTATTAAATTGTTGTAAAGAATAGTGTAGGGGCAATGTGTAACATTGCATATTGTATTAGTTTAGCTTAGGATTAGTCTTAAACTAATTAGGGAATTAAGGCCATGGTATATAAACCATAGTGTAAGTCTTAATTCCCCAACTCTTGCAATTATCAAAGGATCATTTCTCTGCATTTGTTCTCTCTCTCTCTCTCTCTCTCTCTCTTATTTCTCTCACTAAAACCCTAACCATCTTCACTGGTTTTCCTCCATATTCATCATCAAACATCAAGTTATGGATTGATTTTGGTGTATTAAGCTTTTCATAACGTATGGAAGGGTGATGATCTCTAGTAGACCGCCTAAGCGGAATAAATGGTGGTACATCTGGTACTGGTAACTCAGGATGAACATCTTCATCTAAATATGGTTGCTCTTGAGCATCAACTTCAACATTATCAGTACCATGTTCTTCATTCTGAACATTATCTCCTAACTATGAGTCAACATGTTTAGGAGTAATTGGATCCAAATCAGTAAGATCATCATTATGTTAAGGAATTGTTTCATTATCAGCCTTCTTAACATCTTTTAATGTTTGATCTTCCTCAAACACTACATCTCGGCTTCAACAAGTTTCTTTTGAACCGGGTTATACAATCTGTACCCAAATTCATTTTCACCATACCCGAGGAAAACACATGGCTTAGTCTTCACATCAAGCTTTGATCTTTCATCTTTGGGAATATGCACAAATGCCTTACATCTAAAGACTCGTAAGTGGCGGTATGAGATATCTTTGCCGCTCCAAACCCTGTCATGAACCGCCGTATTTAAAGCTTCACCCCAAAAGGAACCGGTTAAGCCTGCATGTGAAAGCAAGCATCTGACTCTCTCAACCAAAGTTCTGTTCATCCGCTCTGCTAAGCCATTCAACTGCGATGTCTTTGGTGGAGTATTTTGATGCTGAATTCCATGCTCTCTACAATATACATCAAACGGGCCAATGTATTCACCTCCATTATCAGTACGAATACATTTAAGTTTCTTCCCAGTCCGCCTTTCAACCAAAGCATGAAACTACTTAAACACATCTAACACTTGATCTTTAGTCTTCAAGGTATATACCCAAACCTTTCTTGAATGATCATCGATGAAAGTGACAAAATAAGAACACCAACCAAGTGTTCTAGTCTTCATGGGACCATAAACATCGGAATGTACAAGATCAAGTATGTTCTCCATTCTAAACGAAGAATGACTTTTAAAAGCAACTCTGGTTTGCTTTCCTGCCAAACAGTGAGAACATTTCTTCAAGTTAATATCATGCACACCAGATAACACATTCTTCTTTGAAAGAATAGACATCCCTTTTTCACTCATGTGACCAAGTCTCTTATGCCATAACTCAGCCATATCATCATTTTCTACAGCAATGACAATGCTCTTTGATATCTTTTGATGTGCCACAAATAAGGTTGATTCCCTTTTACCTCTTGCTACAATCAACGATCCAAGAGTCACTTTCCAGAAACCATTACCAGAACTTTTATAGTAACCGTCTTCATCAAGTAGACCTGTGTAGATAACATTAATTCTTATATCTGGGACATGTTTTACATTATGCAAAACCAATTTCATCCCATCGTCAAATTTCAAACAAATCTCTCCAATACCAACAATCCTTGATAACCCGATATTACCCATCCTAACAACCCCATAATCACCTGGAGTGTAAGATGAATAATAATCTTTTCGTGTTTTAACATGACATGAAGCTCCATTGTCAAAGATCCAACTCTAATCATCATGAGCAAGGTTAACCATATCATAATAACAACAAACAAAGAACTCATCTGTGGTGGCCTTTACTTCAACTTTATCATCACCATTATCATCTTTCTTGTGATTGTTCTTCTCGTTGTTGTAATTTTTCTTCTTGTTCTCCCTTTTCAACTGTCTGCAATATCGAACAGTGTGTCCTTTTCTACCACAGTTATAACATTCATAATCAGCAACTTTTCCTTTGTTGGAACTACTGCGGTGATTACCTCTATTACTTGGGCCTTTACTTTGACTTCTCCCCCGCCTTTCTGTGACCAAAACTTCTGACTGTGAAAAAGAAGGACCCTGTGTCTTTCTTCTCATTTCTTCATTTAGGATACTGCCTTTAGCCAATTCCATAGTAATAATACCATCTGGTGCGGAGTTGGACAAAGATGTCCTAAAAGTCTCCCAAGTATCTGGTAGTGTGCCAAGAAGCCATAAACCTTGTATTTTATCTTCAAACTTAATATCCATACATGCAAGCTGATTTATAATACCCTGAAAAGCATTTAAGTGATCAATAAGAGGAGATCCATCATTATATTTAATCTCATCATTTGCTTGATTAAGAACAACTTGTTATTTCCAATTTTTCGAGCATATAACTGTTCAAGTTTGTTCCAAAGAGTGCGTGCATGTGTCTCCTCACAAATATGGTTCAAAACATTATCATCAACCCATTGCCTAATATACCCGCAAACCTGTCTATGCAAAATAGTCCATTCTGCATCTGTTTTATTCTCAGGTTTGTCGCTAGAAAACACAGGCAAGTAGTAATCTTTAACATAAAGGAGATCTTCCATTTTTCCTTTCCAAATATGATAATTAGAACCATTCAAATTAATCATCCTACTTGTATTAGCTTCCATTGTTCAAATAGGTTAAATCCCAAATCAATAGCCTAAAGCTCTAATACCAATTCGACGGGAAATTATAACGGGTCAAACGGTATAAAACGAATGTGGATTTGAAACCTTCGTTTGACAATACTTTCCCAACCCGTTTGAACCTATTAGGATGTAAACAATTAGGGCAAACCGAATACACTTGTTGCAGCCCCAAATCAGTAGTAAATCAGCCCTAAAATCAGTAGTATGGTAAATAACAAGCACACAATAAGAACACCGATTTTTAGCGTGGAAAACCCCAAAATTGGTTAAAAACCACGGGACAACTAGTGCCGCTTAAATCCACTAACCACAAAAGAGCAATATAAAGTCTTCTCTAGATACAACTAGAAGAATACAATAAACATCATAATCTTGGAATCAAACATCAAAAAATGGTGACGATCCGAAGGTGCAAACCCGAGAAATCGTCAAAACAGTGGGCTACTCTGATGGAGGAATAAAGCTGCGAATTTCTTCTTTCTTTTCTGATTTCTCTCTCTGTTTTCTCTCTTGTGTGCTACTGAATTTTACCCTAAACTAGAAATAAATATAAATACAATGGCCAAGAAACATGGGCCAAAATAGGATGTCGGGATAAACCTAAATAGGCTATGAAAACCCAACATTCTTAAGGTCATTGAACTTTACTCGTGATGTATAATTGATACCATATAAAGTAAGATCACGTTTAAGATATAATTAGGGGTGGGCATTTGGACCGAAAAAACCGAACAGAACAAAAACCGATCGAAACCGAGCCAAAATCGATAACATGTTATCGGTTCGTTTTGAAAATTCATCGTTTTTGGTTTCGGTTCTATCGGTTTTGGTTCAGTTCGGTTTTGGGAAAAAGATGAACATTTGGCCTTAAAAAACCAAACCGAAACCAAACCGAACCAAAATTGATAACATGTTATCGGTTCGGTTTCGGTTTTGAAAATTCATCGTTATCGGTTTCGTTTCTATCGGTTTCGTTTTGGTTCGGTTCGGTTTTTGGACCGAGCTCACCCCTACATATAATTACTGCTGAAAATTTCATGTGAGTTTGAAATATGGAAATTGTTGAAGGTGGACTAACAAAAAGAATAAAAGATATTGGAAATGCTTATATGGCGGTTGAAGTTGATCGAGTTGATACACACAAGCCACAAGCTAAAATTGATTAATCAATCGTCAAAAATCGAAAAATCGTTGGAAACCATTCGTAATGATCGCTTTGAGCCGGTATCATGTTGGTACGATTATTAAATATTTCCGCTGCCAGAACAAATGGAAAATGCTATGTCGTTATGAACCATTTTTCACTCTCGGCATCCATACATCGATATATACCTATAATCAATAACCGAAATGCATCAATGTTAGGTCACAACTCCCTGGTCTAGATGGTTAATTGATTGGATAATTATAACTCAAGACAAATATTGTATAAGAACAAGATATGAGTCAAATGTATAATTCCACTAAGTGTGGCTTGTTGCGGAATAACAAGACCACTGATCAATTACAATAGATATGAAAGTGTAAAGTGAATTGGTGAATACTCCTTTGCCAAATGATCTCTATTTATAATGTTATAGAGATCTTACAAGGTAGGCAAGGAGTAATGCAAGGACTAGAATAAGGAAAGTGGCCGAGATCAAAGGGATTTGATCTGGCAAGGTAAACATGGAAATGTTTACTCGGTCCTTCTACTCAGTCCTTGTACTCAGTATCACTATCTGATACTGAGCTCTGATACTGAGTTCCAATACTGACCACTCAGTATCAGACCTAAACTTAGCTATTTTATTCTACATATTAATCAAAGCTAGTCTATGTTGTTTTGTTATCTTAAGATCCAAAGGGGTAAGACTTTTTGCCTTAACAATCTCCCCTATCTAATGATAACAAAACAATTACAAAGAGATAAAAAGAAATAACAAAATACAACAGCATAGGTAGCAAAATCTTCTTCTTCATCTGCTGTTGATGGCTTCATTCTCATAGAAGACTTCTTGTTTGATGTGGACAAACTCTTCTCTGCTCTTGAATTCATCCCTTCTACAATTAAGAACTGCAACAATCTTCTTTCTGAACCAAGAGTCTTCTTTCTTGGTGATCATCCATTTCAGTCCAACAAGGTGACTGATTTGAGCTCTTGGCAGATCTTCTTCAGAAATGAAGCACTCTCTATCCTCTGAGTCAGTATACATATATCCAGAAGTTGGATATATGACACTCTTTTGATCCTGAAAAACAAGGTTAGGAGGAAGAGGGTACTTATTAAGATACTTATATGTATGAAGGCATTCTGGTCTGTTGTTTGAGTAAGCTTCAGTCATCACACTGAGTATTCTATACTCTATCTCATGAAGCAAGCCCTTCTCATAGCATCCAGCAGCTACTGCACAGATCTCATCCAAGACTATTTGATCATAAGTTGATTTCTTTGGAAGCTCTTTGATCAGTCTTGTGATCTTCACCCAGTCTTGAAGACCAATTCTTTGAATATCATGAAGAAATATCTTCATGGGAGGACTGGTTAAGCCAGTACAAGTGATAGTGATTCTTCCTTCTTTGAGCTTCACTTTTACTTTATTGACATCCAGATTCAACCAATGTATCCCCCTTACATTTGGAAATGTTTTAGTCTTCAAGAACTCCTTCCTTCCCTCCTTATACTGAGTCCTAGCAGCAACCATATTCCAATAATGTTGAATATGGTCTGGACCCTTTCTTGAGATTCTATGTGAAGGACCAGGAGTATCAATATCTGGGTCAGATTCTGGTTCAGCTTTGATTCCCAACTCTTGCTCATATAAAAATCTCTCTTGTTCTGCACAGAGTTGCTGAGAAGTCAGTATTGGAGCCTGCTCGGTATCACTGTCCAATGTATGGACATGTCTTCTTTGTCTTGTTACCAAAGGAGCAGGTTCTTCACTTGATTCAGAACAAGTGAGAACTGCATTGATGGGTCTTCTTGATAAGGAACTCCTTCTTCTAATCACCAGATTTTCTGGTTCTTCATCATCCGAGGATGATGATGAAGAACTTTCTTGTTCTACCAGATTTAGTGCATAGTTCACTAAATCTGGTTCTTCATCTTCATCATCAGCAATAGGCCAGATGAAAGGCCTATAGACCACAATTTGCAAATCATTCTCCTCACGAGCAGGTGGCTCAGAATAAGTTTGTTGTGGTTGGTCAGTATGAGTCTCCCCCTGAGCAGATGGCTCAAGTGGGTCTTCAACTTGTAATGTTGACCTAGTTCTTTGTCTTCTTCTCTCATACTGAAACCGAGGTGGCTCGGTGTGAGGGCTTTGCTGATGTTGTTGTTCTTGTTGTGGAGGTTGATCTTCATTCAATCTTCTTCTTTTCTCCCCCTGAGCAGATGGCTCAGTTTGATCAACCTCAGTATCTCTTTGTCTCTTCTCCCCCTTATTGTTATCATTGGATGGGGAGGGAAGAGGATCAGTATCACCACCCATGTCCCCTTCAGGTTCTTCAAGAGTAGGGGAGGGCATGGGCTCAGTGGCAGCATCAGTATCACCCTCAGAATCTGCATTGGAGGGTGATTTCATTTGCTCAGGATCATCATCTCCTTCTCCTTCTTCATTGTGTCCACCATGTGAAGATGGTGGAGTTGGTGGAGGCTGATGTGGCTGTTGAAGTAGTGAGACGGACTGTTTTATTGAGTCAATATCACTACTCATAGTGTCCATTCTGGCCAGTATGATAGTCTGAGTATGTTGGATGGCCAGAATATGCTGCATGATTGCTTGCAGAGTCACTTGGTCTCCTGCAGCCTGTGATGCCTGAATGCCCTGCACAGATGGTGCTAAAGAAACAAAAAATATAAAACTGGTTAAAAAGAAAGGTTTATCAAATAGAATTGTGGTGTTGTTTAACTCTATAATCATATAAACAGAGTTTGTGAAGTCTGTATTTCATCTGGTTTATGATGAAATATTGTGGACTTGTGCATAGCATGTGTAACAAGGTTTTAGTAAAAGTGAGTGTGTAAATTTAAGTAGCTCAATATAGGATAAGTCACATTTACTAAAATGTTTGGGTTTGGGAATTCGAAGCCTGGGATGTGCTTCTTGTTATTTTCAATGTTTATCACTCGGTATTATAGTGATAATAGAAATGTGGCTAAACCCCATGGAAAGTTTTTGGATTTTGTGGCTTAAGGGTTTGTGATCATTTCTTGAATTACGCTACCCAACTCAAAAATAAGTTGGACATTATTCAAGCAGCACCAGTGGGTGTCAGTATGACATCAACCACCATTGTCTCTTTAAATGTTGAGACAACTGTAGACTGACAATGATCAATTGGGTGCTCAGTATATGAATTTTGCATAGCAGCAGTGGGCTAGCTATGTTGGCCATAAACGGATATATATTTAAAAGATCGTATGAGACTTTGGTCAGTATTGAGTTGGTACTGGCCAATACTTAGTCTCTATTTGGGAATGAAATATATATATATATATATATATATAAGTTTAAGGGCTTTTTAGAAATTCATACCTGAGACTCTGTCAGATTCCCTTCTAGCATCGGCAGAGGTCGGTGCAGGATCATGTGATTGTTGATTTGCAGCACCAACATCTTCAATACCGACCTGTCTGTCTTGCTGAGCACCTTCCAGTGTAGTTTGCTCATATTGAATCTCCACATCAAGAGGAACATGAGGTTCCTTAATTGGTTGAGCAGTTGGGACTAGTTCTGGACCTGGAAGGTCAGCGGTGGCTGCAACTAGGCTTTGGGCTTGAAGAGAGGCAGTTAATGATGGAACATTTGCAGGCTGCACCTCCTCAGATGATAACACGCCCATAAGGACTGGTGAGAGGTTTCTTCTTCTTCTTCTTAGGACAAGCGGTGTGGCTTTGGACGACTCAATATGAGAGATATGTTGTTGAGTCGGTTCTTGAACTTGTGGAACATCTTGCATCTCAACATCTTGACCAGCATGTCCTCCATTACCACTATTATCATCATTATCATCATCATCATCATTGTCTGATTCAGTATCAGACATGTCTTCTTCCTCATTTATGTGTTCTTGAACAATGGCCCACATATAAGGACTCAGTAGAGGCTCTCCTTCTCTTGGCCTGTAAAAGAAGATCTTCTCACTAAGAGGAGGAAGATCAACCCTTGGACTGTGAAACTCATCATAAGTATGTGTGGGCATTGAGTATTGAAAGATGAGTGATAAGAATCTACAGAAAGGGACATTACATTCCCTTGTGTTAGCCCAAACCAAAGCAGCTAATTCATTGAAAATGAGCCTTGCATAATCAATGTTTCTTCCATAGTACAAAGCATGTACTATTTGCATCCCAAATTCATTTATTTGGTCCAAAGCACCCGTCTTGTGGGTCATACACCGAATAATCATTGTAATGAGATTACCCCACATAGGACCAAATTCGTTCCTTTTGATTATGCCCGTTGTTCCTCTTCGACCCAAAAATGGCAATACTGAGCGTGCCTCTGTTCTATCAACGAATGGGTCATACTGAGCTTGGGCAGGAAGCCTCAGTGTTTCACGAATGATGGCAGTAGAACTAGAAACAAATGCCCTTCTTTGATCCCTAATTACCCACCCAGCAATCATATCTGGAGAATCGAGTGTGGCAGAGTACCAAAACTCGCATAGCATTTCTGGGTAAATTGCTCGAGGAGACAAAGTGTTAGGACCATTTATATTGTATTAAATAGTTTAGGGACTAGATATGACAAGTTGTAATAGTTTCAATCTAGTCATTAGCCTTAGTCAAATGGAGTCAAGCTTCATTAGTGTTAATTAAGCTTGTTTAGCTATGAGGTATAAATACCTTATGTTAAGGCTTAATTTGTAAGCTTTCCATTCATTAACTGAGATTACACTTTTGAAAGCTCCAACATTCCCTCCATCTCTCTCAACTACCTCACACACACTCAAACACCAAGAACACACACACTTAAGCAATTCTTCAATTTCTCATCTTGAATCAACATGAATTAGCTCAATCTTAGTTGATTACGATCTAACAAGTGGTATCAGAGCAAAATCTCTATTAAGAGAAGATCCAAATCGAGCTAAAATGATGAAGATCTGAGAAAAAGTGAAGAAAAGTTTGTTCGTTCATGAAAAATTTAATGTTGTAAATTTTTCGTTGGAATTGAAGATTTTATTGAAGATTCATACTTCTCCATCGATTCTAATAACAATAGGATCAAGTTTCGTCCAATTCCATCAACATTCGATCATCAATTTGATGATTTTAGAGAAAAAGTGAAAAAGTAGAAAAGTTACTGTAAATCGAAGATTTGAAGATTTTGTGTAATGGATTGAAGAAATTGATCGGATCAAAGTGTTAGCAATTTGATTTCTAACGTTTAGCAAGAAGAATCAATGAAATCGGTCAAGTTTTGAGCAAAATCAAATCAAAAAGGTGAAGAAAAGTTACGTACAAGTTCATCGACATGAAGAACAGCCGAACTAGAAGTTCGGCCCGAGCATGGTAAGTATTCGGCACTTAGTAGTTCAGCCCAATAGTTCGGCCCGGAGTCCTTGTAGTAGTTCGGCCCGAAGTCCTTGTAGAAGTTCGGCCCAGAAGTCCTTGAAGAAGTTCGGCCCAGTTGAGTTGTTCGGCCCAAACCCAAGTTCGGCATCCAAGTTCGGCAACAATTCTTCGGCAATTTCAAACTCAAGAACTTCGAGTCTATCAATTCGATCATACATCAATTCCGACTTCAATCTCAATTTCGTTCTAAATCTAATCCATAAACGTAAACTGCAATCATCAATTAGTATCATAAATCTTCGGCTCCAACCGATTCGGCAAATCAAAAAGTGTTCGGCTGTGAGTCTTCGGCATAGATCAAAAAGTGTTCGTCTTTGATTTCAATCAATCTCGATCATCACATTCGAATTCAATTCATTATCTGATTCATAATCTTCTATCGAGGTTGTAATCTGCTTTTAGTTCTTCGATCAGATTCAATTCCAATTTACTCGATTCCGGTTAAAAACGATCAATCGATTACCTGATTCTGCCAAATTCTATCCGATCTGCTTCGTCTCGAGATTGAACCGGTTTACGTCCTCAATCAATACTGTTCGATATGTGAATTTGCTCATAGTGTTCGATAGTTGAAGAGTTCGGCTCGTAAATCTGTATTCAATCCAAAATCAAAAGAGTTCGGCTTCTGTCCACTTTTCAATTGATCTCGGCATATTTTGAAATTTCAATTGTTCCTGTACTCGATTCCCACAGTTAACTAACCAACGATCTCGACTTCACCAAATTAACTAAAGATCCCGTCTAATTCTGATTCCGATCTTGATATTGTTCGTTCTCAACCAGTTCTTGAGATCTCTGGCGTCGCTTCCATTACGAGACCTCATCCCAATTTCAGTTTAGACCCAAAATCAAATCTTGGCCCATATACCAACAATTCAGGATCTGCTCGGCCCAACTTCAAATCGCAGGCCCAACTTCAATTTTTGCCCTTAACGGAGTTATTTTTTTATTTTTTTTTAGCTTAAATTTCGTAGGCTCAAGGTTTCTTAAATTTGCAATTAATGATCACTTCATTAATATTAATTGAATTTCTCAATTAAAGCTCACAAAGTGGTGGATACAAATTTTGAACCAGAGGTTGTCGTATAATCACACTAAAATTTTGGAAGTGATTCTAATACTACAATTAAGGTCACATATAATCACACAATTCAAGAACCAGAGGTTGTCGTATAATTTTGGAAGTGATAGTAACACTTTTGTTTTGTGACATCATTTCTTTGTTGTGTTTTAGTGACACTTTTAGTTGTTTCAGTTGTCACTAAATATCATTGTCACTAAAATGTATACTATTTTTACTAGATACTTTGTGGTTAAGATTTTATTTGGTAGGTTAATTGTTAAAAGTCCAATATTTTTCATAGTCCAAATTATTTCACCTTATTTCATTTGAAAATTGCACATTTTGAAATCAAAGGAGTTAATATGGATCCAAATTTAAAAACATATGAAAATGAAAAATCAATTTCAAATGAAAAGTCAACCATCACACCTTTGGATGCTACAAAGAAATCAATCGTTCGTGATTCAGAGTATTATGAACGTAAGATGCTGATGACTAAACATATTGAAAATGAACAAGTGTTATTAGCTGAAGATGAAGAAAATTCAGCAAATTTATGCTTCATGGCACGTGAAAATGCTGAAAATTCTGATCGTTTTAATGAAGAGGCTAACAAAGAAATAGAGGTAATCAATTCTTTCTTATCTCATTCTTCACATTTAATTGATTCTGAAAATTGTTTTGTAACAAACCAGAATTCTGAAATTGAGACTTTAAAACAAAACCTTTTGAATGAAAAAGAATTAAATGCTCTACTTCAACAAAGTTTAGCTGATTTAGAAAACGAAAATGAACAAATTGTTGATCATAATACACAACTTGTTCATCTTATTAAACAAAATAAAAATTTAGAGAAAAAGAATCTGACGTTACAAAATCGAATTTCAGAATTAACTGTTAAATATGAGACTGATATTCAACATTTGTCTCATACTATTTCTGAAAAAGAAATTGAAATCATTAATCTCAAAAGCACACAAAGTTCCACATCTAGTGCAGAAAATGATAAATATTACAAATTGTACATTGAAGCATGGCATGAATATCAAATAACTAAAAACTGGTTGGAACGCAAACAAAAAGAATTTGATGATAATGAAAATCAGTTTAAATCCTTAACTTCACAAATTAAAGAATTATCTGAAACTTTACATGAAAACGACATTCAAACATCACGAGAATTAAATAACAAACAAAATGTCATTCATCAACTTCAACATGATAAAATTCAACTTTCTTCTCATATCAAACATCTTGAGGAAATGAGTGCCAAAGCCAACCAAGAAGTTTATGAAAATAACGCATTACTTTTGAAGATTGAAAATCTAACAAAAGATTCTGAATCAAAGCAACTTCAGATTGTTGAATTAACAAAGAAACTTCATGACACAAATACTGTTAATATTTTGAACATCGAAAAACATTCTTCTGTTTGTGCTGAAAATTGTATTTTGACTGATAAAATCAAACTACTTGAATGTAATTTTGGATCTGATTTACAAAAACAAATCAATATTTTTAATATTGAGAAAACAAAATTGATAGCTAAAATTACATCTCTTGAAACAGATCTTTCTTTGTCTCAAAATAAAAACGAAAGTTTGTTGATTCACCTAGAAGAAAAATCTAAAATCTTTGACAACGATAAATCAGTTTTACAAACCAAAATTTTTGAATTAGAAAATAAAATTGACAAGTCACAAAAATCTTTTAGTGAAGATAAACTGAAGTTGCAAATACAAATTCAAAATTTAGAATCTAAATCAAAAGCCTCTCCTTTAACGGCAACGAATAAATGTAAAACCTCAAGAATGTTTTCTCATGTCATGGCATATCGTGATTTATATACGATCAAGCAAACTGAGGTTAATAGAGGAAATTCTAAACCTAAACCGAAATCACAAGTTACTTCCTCTACCAAATCTAAGACTAGGAGATCCACGGTTCCCCCAAACTCTGATCAGAAATTGAATGCTCTCAAACAAGTTAATAGAGGAAATTCCGCACCTAAAACTCCAAATAAATTAGGTTCCTCTTCTAGACTTCAGCATTCTCAAATGTATAAGACTACACCATCTACCGTGTTGAAACATTCTATTCCTTCAAAGAAAATCTTTTCTAAAACTAAATCGTTAAAATATTCAAGAAAAGATTTACTTTCCTTGGCACCTAAAATGACTTTTACACAAGTGCCAAAAACATCTCCTATTTATATTTACAAAACATCCTCGATCTTAAAAGCTAAATGGGTTCCCAAAACTCCAACATCTCCAATAATTCCCCGGAAATTATTTGAAAGTGAAACATCAAGTTTCAGTTTATCATGGAACTCTCAATCTTTAAATCAAATCGATACAACTTATCGGTGGTTTAATACCCATGCTAACATTGTCGGACCCAAACAAAAATGGGTACCAAAAGTTGTTTGATTTGTTTTGCAGGAAAAAGGACTTATACACATCAGTATATGACTCAAACTTCAAAGCATTGGCTTTCAAGTTCATAAGCTTGAAACCCGCTCAAAACCAGTTAATCACATAAACGTAAAATATCTTTCCCACCTCTCTAAAAACTGTAAACTTTTCATTATTTTGTCGAGGGGGAGAAATTCTAATTCTACGGGGAGAATTAATATTTCCAGGGGGAGAAACTTTCTTATATTAATACTTTTATACCCGTTTGGATTTTTTTTAATCGAACAATTTTTTTTATCAAACGACGATACCTTCCCATGGTTTGCCAGAACCGGCCTTACCTTCCAAGGGAATTATTTTTTAGCCAAAATTGGTAAATGTGAGGGTATATGTCTTAGGGTATAGATTTAGGTGAGTGCAAGGTGATGTGAAAACATGATAATTTTAAGAAAACACACCTTTGAGTGCATCCAAACCGAAAATAAACCGGGCAACCTTACTAAATTGTGATCATTCATGTGTTGAATGATTCACCAGACTTAACTGGCCCAGTCAAGCATTTGCACTCCACCACCAACCACTCAGATTCCTCTCAACAGGAATTTGTTTCAATTCATCAGGGGACGTAGCACATAATCTATCGACTACTCATTTGGAGTATGTTGGTATTGAAATAATTAACCTTCTGCCCCGGGTTACGTCTTCAATTGAATGTACAATGTGTCTAGATCTCATCGACAAATATTTCCAATTTAGGACACATACACTATTGAAAATGAATCTCCGTGTATTCATCGGAACACTCATAGTGGCATCACAATCTGGTGTTTCACGAGGATTGAGTGGAAATCCTGCTAGAGCTAAAATTGCGCCAACTCTAATCGCAGGTCACACATTTGAATCAATGGTTGTGCAAACGACTATCGATTCATACCGTGTGTTAACGGATACTCTATGTGAGCCCGGTTTTACCTAACTTGTTCAAGTTGCTGTGCCTAAACTTTTATATCATAAAGGCAACAACTTATGCCGGAAACACATACATTTTCCGATGAAAAATCCATGTTATTCTTACAAAGTAACATCATAAATGCTGATAATTTGCACATGAGCGTTATAGTTCACTCTCAAATTACTCCTATGATCTGCTATAACCGGAATGATCTTCCCCAGGAGCCACCTACAATATAGGACAATATGTAAGGGTACATAGGTCTAGGTGAGCAGAATCAAGTATCACGGGATCTTGATTGGGGTGCGCTAAGATAAAATTTGAGAGGGGGAATGTAGTTTGGGGTGCAATTCAGCTATACATGGTAAAATGAAATGAGGGAGTAGTTGAAAAATGAAAAAGTAAGCTTGAGTGAGGAGGGTGTGACAGGGTTAAAGAAAACGAAAAACCCTTACCAAACTGATAAAAAGCCGGGTAGCCACGTCTCTATCAGATTGCATGTGTTGCTCTCTGATATTGAACAAGACATCATGGAACCCAGTGATGCAATGCACAACCCCCCCCCAGCCACTCAAGTATTTCTTAAAAAGTACTTGTTTCATTTCCACGGAGATTAGCTCATATGCTATCGTCATCTCACTTGGAGATTGTTGATATTGAAACAGAGGACAAGTCTCTCCAGTCCTCGCCTTCGTTTGTCCACTCATTGAGTCTAGAACCGCAATACACTTTTAGGACACAAGGCATAATACCAAGCTTATCTTTGTGATAAAGCCGGAACATTCATAGTGATACCAACATTCTTGGTATTCCACGATGATTGAATGGAAATCCTACCAGTGCTATCATCTATTCCAACACTGAACGTAGGTCACACAGTTTGTGTAACTGTTTTGTCAACGGGTAATCTATGTGATCCCGATTTTCCCGACTTAATTCGATCATTGAGATTAAATGCCAAACTATTTGATCGGATATCTACGTTATCAACATCGGTTCGGTTTTCGATAATACAATATGATGTATATTGATTCATTAAAATTATGAATATATCATTATTCATCATATTTGTATTCATGGGCTTAGAAGATTTTCTTCATTTCATCTCGACGAACTTCACATTTTTCATGATGATTCCGATAAATTTTAATCATCATGAGGGGGAGAAAATTTACTAAGAAGTTCAGTTTATGAAGAAAATGCTTACAAGACTTAAGAAGATATTTTAGCCCAGTTTACTCCACTTCAAAAAGACATATGCACCAATTAAGGGGGAGTAAACAAGAAACCGAAGAAGATTTATTAAGAAATAATTGTTTGTTTGATGGGGAGCATAAACTTCATCAATGTTTTATCCTAAACAACAATTATCAATGTTCATAAATCGACAAAGCCACAACTTCATCAAAAGACTTCCGCTACAAACAACTCTATCTTTCTATGGGTCTATAATTAGTCGATTTACATGAAATAATTTGTGAAGAAAAAGAAACTGACTTATCTTCAGAAATTTCTCACAAATCCTCAACATTTCCATTACAAATCTTAAACCGTCAAATCATTCTATTCAAACCACAAATTCACATTCATATCCATACAAAAGCAAAACTGTACAAATCTTTTGTATCATACAAAATACATATCATCCACACACATTCAAAACTTTTAAATTTCAAATCATTCTTTTCACACTACAAACCCTCATTATCCTATCCTCACAAATCTCTATCCAAAATTAAATCTCCAGCATTTCTAAATCCCAGTTAAATCCTTACCAAACTGATGTTTCATTTCTCGAATCTTCAAATCTTGACAAATATCAGTTTGGCATTTTGTAGATCAACAACCTTAACGATAAAAATTTAGTTTCTACAAAGGAAGACAGGGATGAGATGCTAAAAGTTTGAAAAGAGCAAGATTGGATAATGATCAAGACAAATTAAGTCAAGACTCCATGAAATCTTCTGAGATAATTTATATTGGTTGAAAAGCCGATTAAAAGTGTTATGTTTATCTGATTATCAAAAGCTGAAACTAACACTACATCAAAAATACTTAAACGATTAATTCAGTTTCAGACTTTGCTAGAGAAGAAGATTTCAAGAACAGGCTAATTCAAACTATTGATACAAAGCGGGAGATTGTTAGGACCATTTATATTGTATTAAATAGTTTAGGGACTAGATATGACAAGTTGTAATAGTTTCAATCTAGTCATTAGCCTTAGTCAAATGGAGTCAAGCTTAATTAGTGTTAATTAAGCTTGTTTAGCTATGAGGTATAAATACCTTATGTTAAGGCTTAATTTGTAAGCTTTCCATTCATTAACTGAGATTACACTTTTGAAAGCTCCAACATTCCCTCCATCTCTCTCAACTACCTCACACACACTCAAACACCAAGAACACACACACTTAAGCAATTCTTCAATTTCTCATCTTGAATCAACATGAATTAGCTCAATCTTAGTTGATTACGATCTAACACAAAGTTAGTGCACGAGCAATTGGGCAATTTTTCAAAAAAGTCACAATGTTTGTGAATTCTTGGCATACCCAGGCTTGAGGAATAGTAAAATTGGCTGTGATGTTGTTCCTCGCAAACCTGGGCAGTTCATCATTTCGGAATTTGATTTCTGATTCAACCTCTGGAGCGACGAAAGTGTAGTTCGCCATCTGTGATTTTGATTTAAGAGCTTTTGCTTGCTAAGAGAGAGTGAAATCGTTAATCGCAGATAGATTTTAAAGAGAAAGAATGAAATAACTGTTAAAAAATATTTGAAGTAAAAAGAACGGTTATTTATAGGTGATTGAAAGATAATTAAGGTATTGGGAAGTAAAACTGGCTGATTTGACTGCCTTATCCTGTGCCAACGGTAACTTTCCTATTAGGAAAGGTTACCGTTAGGCAGTATGAGGATTAAGCTCGGTGTGAGCGCCGTCATACCCCAATACTGAGAAAAAAAATTAATTTAAAAAAAAATTGTAAAAATATAAAAACAATTAATTTACTCTTGAAATTAATAAAAAAAATAAAATATTTAAATTTTGATGATAACAGACTAGTGATACTGAGTGGTCAGTATCAACAGGAGTGATACTGAGCGCTCAGTTTTAAAGAAAATTAAGAAAGATCAAGGATTCAGCATACCTAATTGCCCTAGTAAATACATAAACCTTTCCTCAGGGAGAGATTTAGTAAACACATCTGCCAATTGTTCATCTGTTGGTGCATAATCTACCTCAACCTTACCTTTTTCCACATTATCTCGAATAAAGTGGTGTCTGATATCAATGTGCTTAGTTTTGGAGTGATAGACTGGGTTCTCTGTGATAGCAATAGCACTCTTGTTATCACAATGAATTGGATTCTTTTGAAAGTTGAACCCATAGTCCAATAGTTGATACTGCATCCATAATAATTGAGCTCAGCAACTTCCTGCAGCAACATACTCTGCTTCTGCTGTGGAAGTTGCTACCGAATTTTGCTTCTTGGATGACCAACTTACTAGTCTTCCACCTAGGAATTGACATCCTCCACTTGTGCTTTTTCTATCCAATTTACAACCTGCAAAATCTGCATCTGTGTACCCTTCAAGGTCAAAGTTTGAATCTTTGGGATACCAAAGACCCAGGTTAGGAGTACCTGTAAGATATCTAAAGATGCGCTTAACTGCTTTCATGTGTGATTCTTTAGGATCAGCCTGATACCGAGCACACAAACATGTTGCAAACATGATATCAGGCCTGCTAGCAGTTAAGTAAAGTAAGGAACCAATCATACCTCGGTATGTGGATTGACAAACTGGTTTACCAGTTTCATCCTTTCTTATCTTATCCTGAGTACCCATAGGAGTGTGCATGGAAGACAAATTTTCAAATTTGTATTTCTTTAACATGTCATGCACATACTTACTTTGATTTATAAAAGTGCCATCAGGCTTTTGTTCAACTTGTAAACCAAGAAAATAAGTAAGTTCTCCCATCATACTCATCTGATACTGAGTTGACATTATCTTAGCAAACCAGTCACACATTGACTTGTCAGTGGAGCCAAAGATAATATCATCTACATATATCTGAATGAGTAAGATGTCAGAACCTTTCCGTTTTGAAAATAATGTTTTATCAATTTTACCTCTTGTAAATTTATTTTCAATAAGGTACTCAGACAGGGTATCATACCAGGCTCTTGGAGCTTGTTTGAGCCCATATAGAGCTTTATCAAGCTTGAAAACATAATTAGGAAATTTAGGATCAACAAAACCTGGTGGTTGTTTAACATAAACTTCCTCTTGTAGTTTTCCATTTAGAAAAGCACTCTTGACATCCATCTGATAAACTTTGAAGTTCTTAAAAGCTGCATATGCAAGATACAACCTAATAGCTTCAATTCTTGCAACTGGTGCAAAAGTTTCATCATAGTCAATGCCTTCTTCTTGCCTGTAACCTTGAGCAACCAACCTTGCTTTATTTCTGATGACAACATCATCCTTGTCCATCTTGTTTCTGAATACCCACTTAGTACCAATAATAGTTTTGCCAGTAGGAGGTGGTACTAAGTTCCAAACTTTGTTTCTCTCAAACTCTGTGAGATCTTCTTGCATAGCCTCTACCCAATCTTCATCTAATAAAGCTTCATCAGCTTTCTTTGGTTCAATGGTAGATAGAAAGCTTGAGAAGAAACAAAAATTTGCAGTTGCTTGGGGTTGAAACTCTAATTTTCTTCTTGTTTGGACACCTTCTTCAATAGGACCAATAATGTTTGAGTGTGGATGGTCTCTGTGTTCCCTTAAATTGTTTCCTAAGGAAGCATTTGAAGTAGGATCAACACTATCTTGTTGATTAGGTGTGTTGTGTGTCTGATACTGAGTGGAATTCTGGTCAGTATTAGACAGCGGAGGTTGCTGTTCATCTTCATTTTGCAGAGTTGATGTGGATTCTTGTGAAGTGTTGGATGTTTCACCTTCTTCATAGGTAGAGTGGTGCAGATCATTAGTTGGAAACTCATTGTGAGGGTTCTCTGTTATGGGAGCCTCAGTATTAGTCGCAGTTGAGTTAGACTGAGTTCGAACTTGATCAGTTTCATTAAACTTATTAGGAATAAAGTGTGGATGAAACTTGGGCTCTTCAGCAATGGAGTTTTCTGGATTGCATAGAATATCTATGCCACTTATGTCTTCACTTGCTGAGGTAGAATGCTCATTCTGATCTTCATCAAAGGTAACATGAATGGATTCTACAATCATCTTGGTTGAGATGATATACACTCTGAAGGTTTTAGAGTGTGGAGAGTAGCCCATGAACACACCTTCATTTGCTTTGGAAGCAAATTTGTTGAGATTTTGTTTTGTACTGAGTACAAAGCATTTACTTCCAAAGATGTGGAAGTATTCCACATTAGGAATCTTGCCATTGTATAACTCATATGGAGTCTTCAGATGTCTCTGGACTATAGTGGCTCTATTCTGAGTGAAGTTTGCACAATTTACAGCTTCAGCCCAGAAACTCAGTGCCAGTCCAGCATGGCATAACAAAGTTCTTGCAGCTTCAATTAATGTTCTATTCTTTCTTTCTACAACACCATTTTGTTGTGGTGTGTAAGCTGCAGAGAAGTTTTGAATGATTCCTTTTTCTTCACAGAAATCGGCTAATACTGAGTTCTTAAACTCAGTACCATGGTCACTTCTAAGTTGCTTGACCTTGTTGCCTTTTTGAAGTTCCTCTCTTTTTATAAAGGCAATGATTTCTGTTGTAGCATCTGACTTAGTCTTGAGGAAGATGACCCAAGTATATCTTGAGAATTCATCAACCAAGACTAGGGTATAGATCTTTTTGGCCAAAGATGGTGTGCTGATGGGGCCAAAAAGATCCATATGTATCATAGTAAGATGTTCATTAATGGAATGATTGACCTTTGACTTGAATGAACTCTTCTTCTGCTTGCCCATTTCACATGCTGAGCATAACTTATCTTTTGAATAAGTAATAGTGGGTAACCCTCTCACCAGTTTCTTCATACTGAGCTTGTTGATATTTCTAAAGTTTCTGTGAGAGAGTTTCTTGTGCCATAGCCAATGCAATTCTGGCTTGACTTTAGAAAGCAGGCATACTCGAATAGTTGGGTCTATTTCAGATAGGTTGACCACATATACATCTTTTTCTCTTCTAGCAATGAGTACAGGCTGCCCTTTATCATTGTAGATTATTCCTGCAACCTTCCTGAATCGAGCTTCATTGTCATCATCACACATCTGGCTGATACTGAGCAGATTGTGTTTAAGACCCTCTACATAGGCAACTCTTTTAAAAGTTATGTTGCCTGCCTTGATCACACCATAACCTCTAGTCTTTCCCACCGAGTCGTCTCCAAACTTAACAGAAGGACCCTTCTCTGGAGTATAATTGAGAAGGTACTCCATACTGCCAGTCATGTGTCTTGAGGAGCCACTATCTAAGTACCATTTTCTGTCACCCTGCACAAGACACAAAAAAGATTTAGTTCCTTTTAGGAACCCATTTTTGAATGGGACCTTTGGTGGAATAAACAGATTTTGACCTGATCTCTTTATTTGCAGAGGTCAGTAACACTTCAGGGGAAACTTTAGAGGTTTTCTTTGGTGATACTGACTTAGATTCTGTCCTTTTCTTTGGTATTGAGTACCTAGGACTTGAGAGATCAGTCCAGCATTCATCTCCCTTATGACCAGTATGATGACACCTATAACATTTTCTAGGTCTATTTCTAAACATATTTTCATAAGGTATTTTAGAAAACTGTTGCACTTTTGGTAGATCAGTATGAGTAAGTTTTGCAAATTTTTTACTTAAAAATTTAACCTGGTCACCCAGTGTTTTTAAAATGTTATTTTTGTCATTTTTAATAGGTGTTTTAACATTTTTTTTTACTGGTTTAAAGGGTGGTGGATCTGGTTGCTTCTTTTTATTTGGCAGAGAAGTCTTTCTAATATTATTAGTGTAAGACTTCTTGTTTCTGCCAACTGTGGACCTAGTTGAAGTTGTTTTCTGTTTATCATGTTTTGAAGAAACAACTTTAACAGGTTCTTTAGATGTCTCAGTATATGATGTTCATGTTCCTGCAACTTCTGTATTAGATGAAACATTTGAGATAGAAGTCGTCTTATTATCATTATATAATTCAAAAGTTGTTGTATTAAATAATAATTCAAAAGGTGGAACAGAAGAAGTGTCATACTGAACTATTGGGAGCTCAGTATCAGAAATTTCTTTTACAGGAAATTCAGTACTGAGTTCTTGTAGCTCAGTATAGCACTTCGAGCAGATGGAGGGACCAATAGGTTTTTCTAAAATTTCATTTTCCTCATCATCTGACTCAGTTTGACATCCAACTTCACAAAAGGTTTTAGCTTTTATAAATTTAATAGGGTTCATATTTGAAAACTCTTCAAATAAATCAGCAAAATTATTTCTAATTTTAAATTGAGGATCAACACCAAGTGCAGCCCTCACATTTTCTGGGAATTGTTGATTTAAACATTTATTTAATTTTATTGAAGCATTTCCCCAAGATTTACACTGTTTTTCAAATTTTTCTTTTTCAAGTTTGTGTAAATGAGCTTTATCAGCTAATCTTTGGTTAATGTCCTTTAAATCTGAAAAGTTTAGTTCTAAATCTTTATACTTTTCTAATTTATCTAAGTTTTCATTATTTACCCTTTCAAGTTCTTGAATTGTTAATTTTAAAGCTTTTTCTTTTTGTACAGAAGTTTTAAGATCAATAATCATATACTCAAAAATCTTAGTTTTTTCATTCACTGAATAAGTTTGAAAGGAACTTACCTTGTACAACTGAGTGGAATCCCAATCAGTATGAACACTCATCCTCTCAGCCTCTTTGATATCCTTTTCAAAGGAGCTCTTCAAATCATCTTCAGTGAAAGCCATAAAGGCTTTATTCTCAACCTCTTCCTCATCATCACTTATGTCCTCATCCATCCAAGCTTCAGAGTACAGTGCTTGATGAGGTGGTCCATTCCCTTCTGCCCTCTGGCCCTTGCTCCAGTTCTTCAGTTTGACATACTTGTCTCTATACCTCTTTGCTCGGTATGCAATCTTGTCATTCTGATCAGTCTCAGAAGACTTGGTATGACAATTTGCAGCAATATGTCCAGGCTTTCCACACCTATAGCAAAGACCTGATCTTGGGTCAGTACTAGAAGAGCTAACACCAAGCCTCTTCTTTTTCAACTGATCCAGCTTCATCGACATAAGAGCCATTTGAGTCTCAAGCTCTTCTGCCTCAGCATCAGCAAGATCAATTACTGGTTCTTCAGGCTCAGTCACAGTATATGCTTGTTGCACAATGAGAGCCATTTCATTTGAAGATTGGTCAGTTTTCTTCCAGTTGACCATCGAAGAGGAACAACGGGTTCCACAGTTTGTGGGATGATAGGACCATCATTTAGCACAGTGAGCATTTCATGATGAATGGATTCAAGATACCACTGAGCTTTTAGCTTCCATTGATGGAAGTCTTTACCATCAAAGATGGGTACTCCCTTTCCAGACATAATTGGTGCAACAATGGTAGACATTTTTGATTTTGGAGTATGTGAAGGATAAGTATAAGGGATGGCTTCCAGGGTTATAGATCGACTAAATAAGAGTTTATTTAGCCTGCTCTGATATCAGTTGTTAGGTCACAACTCCCTGGTTTAGATGGTTAATTGATTGGATAATTATAACTCAAGACAAATATTGTATAAGAACAAGATATGAGTCAAATGTATAATTCCACTAAATGTGGCTTGTTGCAGAATAACAAGACCACTGATCAATTACAATAGATATGAAAGTGTAAAGTGAATTGGTGAATACTCCTTTGCCAAATGATCTCTATTTATAATGTTATAGAGATCTTACAAGTTAGGCAAGGAGTAATGCAAGGACTAGAATAAGGAAAGTGGCCGAGATCAAAGGGATTTGATCTGGCAAGGTAAACATGGAAATGTTTACTCAGTCCTTCTACTCAGTCCTTGTACTCAGTATCACTATCTGATACTGAGCTCTGATACTGAGTTCCAGTACTGACCACTCAGTATCAGACCTAAACTTAGCTATTTTATTCTACATATTAATCAAAGCTAGTCTAGGTTGTTTTGTTATCTTAAGATCCAAAGGGGTAAGTCTTTTTGCCTTAACAATCAACCATGAATTTTCCAAGCCAAATTGATCCTTCAATGATAATCTGAGTGTCCTATTTGTCAGAGTTTCCTATTTGTCAGACACTCAGACCACTGCCAACAGAAGCATCTATTGTCTTAGGTTGGCCCTTCGGTTGGGCCTTACATCTGTAGCCAAAGTGTAAGAGACGGATTTGGGGGTATTCGTATTTGATATGTGTATTTTATTTTTATAAAATATCAATTGAAGAGATATTGTTGACATAAGTGTGTCGGTTGGAGTACTATCAGCGGACGTGATGCTTATTTAAGAAAAACTGAAGTATCAGTTGGTGTGACGGTTGGAAACGGTGTCATACCACTCAAAAATAAAATTTGACACTTTGCAACTATGATTGAAAAAAAAATGATCGAAAAAGGTACATACATATTCTTAAGCATTATCTTGGACTAATTAATTAGCAATCTAGATATAAGCTTAACTCATATTACTCTGAGGCAAATGCAATTTCATGTCTCCTTGATCACGATGGGTGTGTTGTTTACTAGTGTGGATTTAGTAACCAACTCGGACGATGACCAATCAGAGCCACCAGTCGTCCATTCCATTTGACCCGAATTAGCCGAAAACATATTTGAAAAGGGGTTTAGAGGCTCTGGAACCTCTTAAGCTCCTTCCAACATTTTCACAACGGTGCTCATCCCTGGCCTAGTTTTTGGCATATATTGAACGCAACAAAATGCAACTTTAACCATCCTTTCCACACCTTCTTCATCCTTGTTCTCGATCCCACATACTCTCATCAAATCGTTCAAGTGTTTCTTTTCGTATTTGTCCCACGCCCATATTGGGAACCATTGTTGTATATCACCAAAAGCCGAATCCATGTTCCTCCTTCTTCTGATGATTTCAAAAAGTAGCATTCCAAAACTATAAACATCGCATTTGTGTGTGTTGAAACCACTTCTCCGGAGGTCCGGACGGAAGGTCGTTTACGCCTGGAACCTTGTAAGAAGACCTGAAATCAACCGCAAACCTTGGGTTAGATGCTCCCCGAGGGTGATCCTCGTGAGGGCACTCCAACGCTCAAGTCAGTATTTATTGACGTAAGGTCTATCGGATAATTAACGCTATACGTAAAGATCGTATTGAATGCAAGAGGTAAATAATAAATGTACCGAGTCTGTGTTTGTTCTTTGCTTGCGGATCAGAATTTATAGCCAATCCGGAAGACCTAAAGAGAGAAGGAGACCTTCTCTCGGACCGGTCTTACAGGATGTCCATCGGTTAAAAGGTATAGTCCGAAGTCTTTCTTCATTGTGTCGTAGCAGGATACCACGCCACCGCCGTCTTGGGGACTTGTTCGCATTAAATGCTCTTGGGACTCAAAACCGCTTTTCCGCGATCTCCGCTTCACCCCAGATTGTCATCGTGGGGATTCACGTCCTGCGTCCATCTTCCTTCTAGCGTTCGGGGGTCTTCGTAAATCAGGATGGTATTTAGTTTATACCTCATTAGTGTGTAACCGGAAGAAGCATATTCCATAACTCGGATGCTGCGTAGCCCAGAGTACCCCTTCCTCCCGTATTAGTTATATGAGTTTTATCCCTGTTGCATAGTTTGGCTATACCAAAATCCGCCACTTTTGCACAAAACTTTGAGTCCAAGAGAATGTTCGCTGGTTTGATATCGTAGTGAATTATTCTCTGAGGACATTCTTCGTGCAAATACGCAATACCTCTCGCGGTTCCCAACGCAATCTCGTGAAGCTTCTCAAACCCTAATTTAATATCTGCTTTATTTGCTTCATTTAAATGGTTGTCCAAAGAGCCGTTGACCATGAACTCGTATACAAGAGCTCGTAAAGTTGACTCAAAACAAAACCCGTAAAGCCTAACAACATTAAAGTGGTGGGTTCTTCCCATGGTGCTCATTTCCGCCATGAATTGTTCCTCGATGGTCTTGTCGGAAGTCCCGTTTAGTACTTTGACTGCTACAGGCCTGTTGTTGCTCACAATTCCCTTGTAAACGGTCCCGAACCCCCCGGAACCCAGTCGGATGGTGAAGTTATCGGTGGCTATTCTTAGCTGTTGAGAAGTGAACCGAATTGGCTTTTCCCTTTCCATGTCGTCAAGGAATTTGACCACGCCCAAACGAGAATCATTTTCTAATATTTTCTCTTCCTCCTTTGGCCTAACTGAAAATAGACCGCATAATACACACACGATAAATGTTGAAAAACATACTGCAAAAGAGAAACCATTGTTAACATCAACAATCTGCTGGAAATTAAATTCTAAATAATGGGTTGATTACTTCAGCTTAATTACCTGAAATAAATATTAAAATACCCACAATGGCAGCAGACATAACGTTAAGAAGCCTAAAAACAAGACCTTAACTGTCGGACAACAATTTATGGAGTATAAGACTTGTTACGTTTCATGTAGTGTCTGTATGCAAAGTAAGTATAGCAGTATTTGGTGTTTGAAAACTTGTACATTTTAGGGTCATTAAAATCTATCAGAGAAGTTCAATAATTAGAGAGATGCAATGTATGCCAAACCACGGAAATATACTTTGCGGTATCGTTTTTATTCAACTATTAAAACGCGTTTGACTCAATAATTTATTATGGCTTTATGCTGACAATTCCTGCCATTGAGTGAGAAAGGTTTGGATCTACAATCCGCGTCCAAAATCCACTTACCATTCCAATTTTTCATTATTTCTCCCATTCGAAATAAGTAATACACTTTTTATTTTTATTAGTTTCAAAACAAGTGATACATTTTGATAATTCTTTTATTTGGAAAAAGATAATGAGTTAATACCCAATATCTATTTTCTATAATAGAGTTAAATTACTCATATACAATTATTTTTATTTTTAAAAGTTATTACCTTCACTTTATTCAAAAAATGTGTGACTCGTCTTGCACTAATTATTTAATTTAATCTCATTTTAAACTTCATTATGATCTTTTGCCTGAAAAACTGTAAAGCCAACAATGTATCACTTAATTTGAATCGGAGGAAGTATAAAATATTCAAAACTTATTAAACTACATAAGGTTTACACTATGGATGAGATTTGTTTCAGAACTGACCCGGATGGACCTGAACTTGGGATACTTGAGACTCGATTTCTGAGAAATGGTAGACCCGAGAACTAAACCGTTTTACAGAATACGGTTCTGGTTCGGTTCGGGTAAATCAGGCATCCGTATAATATGTATTAGTTTATACATGATTTAAAAATAGCAATTGTGTAATAAAAATGAACCAAACACTAATAGTAGTATTATACCAAAAAAATTCCATGTACTAATTACCAAAGGGTCAACCCGACCCGAACTTAACCCGAACGCAAACCCGAATATGCTAGTCGGGTCGGGCGTTCTCGGGTCTTATGTTGATATCAAAGTTTTTTTAACCCGGCCCGCCAAATCCGACATTAGCATCGTGTACGTCATGTATCGAGTTAGAATTGCCTACCTTTATCGGGTTGACCCATGTAACACCTTAAATTTTAGAACAATTTTTTTTATTTATAATAATATGGAATAGTTACAATAAATCAATACATTTAAGTATTACATAAAACATTATCTATTACATATTATCCGAAATATTAAGAAATATTATAATAGTTCAGTGGTATTTAACAAAACAACTCGGCATAAGATATATATCAGAGTCCGGACAATCATTCTCAGATAAGTCCAACACCTAACAAGCTAACCTTAGCAACCCCAAAAATATTCAACGAGGTGGAGATTAACACTAAGCTAAGTGAATAGAAATAACAAACTGCATAACAACGATAATCAGAAAACACAACTTCACAGACAACATACGAGTTCACCTTCCACAAGCATGAACAAGTAAAGTTCTAGTTCACAATCTACAAGTATGAACTGGAAATAAGAGGATCGGCAGTTAAGTGCATAACCTAAAATGATTTTTGGTCCAACAATTATAAACCGATAGCCCATTTACTAACCGGTATAATGAAACCTCTTTTAATACAACAAATGCATTTAAAGTCCATATATTGTAAAACCTCTAGTAAACGAAGCCTAGCCATAACCACCTTAACTGACCTCTAACACCCTATTTGACCTCTAACACCCTATTTGTCATAATCACTAAAAAATATAAAAAAAGTTCATCAATATTCTTAAGCATTACATTGACTAAATTTATTAAATTCGTAATATAGATATGAAACTACACACATAAATATAGTTTATAATTAAGATAAACGCGTATTAGACAAGAGACAAGTTAAATGATATTACTATCACTCGGAGGTCATTGTGATCTCATATTTTCTCATGACGTACAGTTGTCCCGTTTATTACCGTAGATTTAGCAACCACTTCATCCGATGTATATGAATCTGAACCATCAAAATTCCATGCCATTTCACCCTCCGCATTAACCCCCGAAACCAGATGTGCGAACGGGTTTACGGGTTCTGGAATCGCTATAGCACCTTCCAACATTTTCACAACGATGCTCATCACAGGCCTACTTTCGGGCCTATATTGAACACAACAAAGAGCAACCTTAAGCACCCTCTCTACAGCTTCCTGGTCCTTGTCCTCAAATGCACACACCATCATCAAATCGTTCCAATTTTTCTTTTCGTATTTGTCCCACGCCCATATCCGGAACCATCGTTGAATATCACCAAGAGCCGAATCCAGGTTCCTCCTCCTTCTGATGATCTCAAAAAGCAGCATCCCAAAACTATAAACATCACATTTGTGTGTAACCGGAAAAACCATGTTCCATAACTCGGGTGCCGCATAGCCTAGGGTACCCCTTCCTCCCGTATTAGTTATATGAGTTTTATCCCTGTTGCATAGTTTGGCTATACCAAAATCCGCCACTTTTGCACAAAACTTCGAGTCCAAGAGAATGTTGGCTGGTTTGATATCATAGTGAACGATTCTCTGAGGACATTCTTCGTGCAAATACGCGATACCTCTCGCGGTTCCCAACGCAATCTCGTGGAGCTTCTCAAACCCTAATTTAATATCTACTTTATTTGCTTCAAACAAATGGTTGTCCAAAGAGCCGTTGACCATGAACTCGTATACAAGAGCTCGTAAAGTTGACTCGAAACAAAACCCGTAAAGCCTAACAACATTAAAGTGGTGGGTTCTTCCCATGGTGCTCATTTCAGCCATGAATTGTTGCTCGATGGTCTTGTCGGAAGTCCCGTTTAGTACTTTGACTGCTACAGGCCTGTTGTTGCTCATAATTCCCTTGTAAACTGTCCCGAACCCCCCGGAACCCAGTTGGATGGTGAAGTTATCTGTGGCTATTCTTAGCTGTCGAGAAGTGAACCGAATGGGCTTTTCTCGTTCCATGTCGTCAATGAACTTGTCCATGGTCAACGGGAGAAACTGAGGGTCATCTTTTAATGTTTCTGTCCCCTTCTGCATTTGAACTGGTATTACATCGCATAATAATATACAAACGACTAATATGACAAGACATATTCCTGCAAAAGTGAATCCATATATTAATTAACATCTAGAATATACATATCTGCAGGAATTTATATAATATAATGAGCACGGGTGAACTCAAGATCTGGTTACCTGTTACAAAAACTACAACCCAAATAATGGCACTAGACATAATGTTAATTAGAAGCGTAGAAACAAGACCTTAATTGGTTGAACAACGATCGATGGATACAGAATACAGCTGATCTAACTGACTGGCTTGTTTAATTATGCGGAGCTTTCAAATGCCTAATACGGAGCATCATTTAGTGTCTATATGCAATGTAAGCATGGTAGTAGTATTTGGGACTTAAGAACTTGTACGTTGAAGACTTGAAGGGTCATTAATTAGAGACATGATACGCCATAGGGACCACGGAAATATTTGTGGTATCGTTTTTATGAAATTATAAAACGCGTATTGACTCAATCCAATGTAGGTCAGCAATAGTAAGTAATTTTAGCTCTTTAATTAACATGATTTGAGTACCCACTCCTCCTTCAATTTATGTTAAAGCGAAAGAGTGTCCCGTATGGTACTAACTTATATATGTTACAGGGAATTAACATTGTAGCGATTACAAAAATTATAATGAATAACTGTTAATATGAATTGTAAAGAAAAAGAACGCAGTTACAAGAAAAGCTTTAATTTATATTGATAAGAGAGTTACAATACACACGTATTTTATAATTCATAAGAAACTATATATAATAATCTTTGAAGCCTAACGTTTAACCTAGTTATTCTAAGAATTGATTACAATATAATTTGAATAATATTTATCTTTCTAAACAATGAAGATCACCACACTAAAATTGTGTAAGTCACCACAGTTGTGCATAGGGGCGAAAACGAGTAGAGCCGTTCGTGAGTTACCCGGGATCGGCTCGTTAAAAGCTAGAAACAAGCCGGGCTTAAACGAGTATGAGCCGAATCTGAGCTTAACTAAGAGCTCGTTTATTAAATGAGCCCGAGCTTGATCCACTAAGATTGATTAGGCTCGCGAGCCTAAACGAGCAAATATATATTAATTATTACAAAAATATAATTATATATTATATATTTTTATACTTATGTGTGTATGTATATTATACATATGTTGGGTCGATGAAAAGCATCCCCCACTGAAGGAGATTTAATGAAGATATAAAGGCAAATAGTTAGAAGACAATCTGAGGATCAGTTCCTCAGATTGTGGGTAACTGAATCTGATAAGTTCGGATTTCAGTTACCCAGCTACACTATCTTATCACCATCCGAAACAACGATCAGTTCCCCGTGTGGAATTAGATACTGATCAACCGATCAAATAGTTAGCAGGTTCAGCGCACAGTTGACAATAACGTTGAGCCTTGAGGACAAATACTTCTCTAAGCAAAACTCTTAGTGAAGGTCACTGAAGCCGACTGTCATCTGAAGACGCATGAGTATACGAAGACTCATGGCGATGGAAGCGTACAAAGGCCTGAAGTTTCAGTGTCACAGAAAGACACAAGTAAAGCACAAGTTTGTGTGTCGCCGACAAAGGGAATCATATGCAAATCTTCTAGAAGATATCGGCGATCACAAGACGACAGAAAGTACTGTCAGAATTTCGTTAGTAGTGCTCGTCGCATTAAGTATTGTTGGGTCGCTGAAAAGCATCCCCCACTGAAGAGATTTAATGAAGACAAAAGGGCAAATAGTTAGAAGACAATCTTAGAATTAGTTCCTCAGATTGTGGGTAATTGAATCTGATCAGTTCGGATTTCAGATACCAGTTGCATTATCTGATCACTATCTGAAATAACGATCAGTTCCCCGTACGGAATCAGATACTGGTTAACAGATCAGATAGTGTAACAGGTTCAGCGCATTGGACAAAACGTTGAACCATTGAACAGATACTTCTCTAAGCAAAACTCTTAGTGAAGGTCACTAAAGCTGAAGGCCATCTGAAGAAGCATGAGTATCCGAAGACTCATGGCTGCCAAAAGTGTACATTGGCTGGAAGTTTCAGTGTCACAGAAAGACACAAGTAAACCACAAGTTTGTGCATCGCTGATTATGAGAATATCTTGCAAATCTTCTAGAAGATATCGGCGATCACAAGACGACAGAAATTACTGTCAGAATTCCGTTAGTCGTGCTCGTCCCATGAAATATCCTCTGCACCAATGGAATTCTTACACGTGGAATTGATCGAACATTCCTTTGGCTCTACGTTTCCCAATGCTATACATTGAAGACTTGAGCGATCGATTCATGTGTGCACCCAACAAGGTTACACGCTGCTGAAATTACTCCATAACTTTATTCCTTCGAGCAGAGTGTAAACCACCAGTTAACTCTAGTTATCTGATTCAAGAATTGAATCTGTATAATGAAAGTGTCTGGTCTTGTGTTTGATCATTTGTTGATCATAAACTTGTGTTAGATAATATATGTTGTTGTCTATCACATGCAAGCAGTTTAATTAGGATTTGTTCTTAGTTATTCCGCAAACTGCTTGCATCTTTATTGTATCATTATTGATTAATAAAGAAAAGTTTAAAAAGTGTTGAGTGTCTCCCTTAATTTTAAATTGGTCAGTGAAAGCGTATAGGTGTTGTATTTCACTTATTACGGGACTAACAATTGGTATCAGAGTAGGATAATTCATTCATAATTGTTGATCTGCTTACTTAATGATCAAAAATGGGTGAAAAGCTATCTCAACTGAATCTTGGTTCGAAGACAAATGCCCCTGTGTTTACTGACGATGATTTTGGTATGTGGAAAATCCGTTTACTGGGATTTGTCAAACATCAAAATGACATGGGACCAGTCCATTCTTATCAATGGTCCATACATTCCAAAAATGTTCGTTCCAAGCACAACTATTTCCAAGAAGAAGAAGAAGAAGGATGGTGGTGATAAAGACGAAGAAGAAGAAGACCTTTCTGATGTTGAAGAACCCAAACCAAAAGATCAATGGTCAGAGGCAGACAAAAAGCTAGCGGGTTTAGATGCTGAAATCCGGTTCCTCCTTCAAACATCCCTCCCAAATCACATTCTCATTACAGTAAAAGAATGTAGAACTGCCAAAGAGATATGGGATATCCTGATAACATCTTATGAAGGAACCGATGAAGTTAAGGCTAGAAGAAAAGCGATGTTAAATCAAAAATATGAAGCATTCAAGGTCGTCAAAGGTGAAACACTCAACATGTCCTACACAAGATTGACCATCCTCATAAATGAATTAAGGGAGTTCGGCATTCACAAAGATGTTCAAGAATTAATGTACAAGTTTTTGGAAATTCTTCCAAAAGATTGGGTTGTTATGTCCAATATTAAGAACCTCCGGTCAGATGAGAGACATGAATATGAGCAGTCTCTACAGTACACTGATGAACTTTGAAAATGAAAACAAGATGTACGATGATCTGAATGAAACTCCTACCTTCTCTGCCCTCATTGCAAACTCTTCCAAGTCATCCCGAAGAGAACTAAAAGCAAAAGTGGAAAACGTTGTCGATCCAAACGATGCTGATGACGAAAGATTTGAAGATGCTGAAGATGGTGATTTTGAAAAGCATGAATCCAATCTAGGAGAAGGTGACAATGATGATATAAAAGAACTCTCTGAAAGTATGCCTCTACTAGCCACAAGACACAAAAGATTCTTAAATTGAAACAGATCATGAGGTCAAAACGATAGAGGAGAGATGGTATGCTTTAAGTGTGGAAGAACGGGTCACATTAAAGCTGATTGCAGAGGTAAAGAGAACTTTGGATCAGAAAAATCAAGCTCAAGCTCTTCGTCAAACTACAAAAAGAAATATGAAGATACTGAGAAGAAGTACCAGGAGCAGAAAGCTCAGCTAGCCAAGGCTGAGAAAGATGCAAAAGCATTAGAGGCAACTGTTGAAGCTTGGTTAAGTGACTCAGAGACAAGTGAAGAAGAAGTAATTACTTGCAACAGAAAAGGTCTATTCGCAAAAATAGAAGAAGAATCTGAGCCAAACTCTGAAGATCTAAAAAATTGTATGTGTCTGATGGCAAGGTTTGAAGAAACTGAATATCATCAGGGAGAAAAAGGAACTCTGGAATCTGATACTCCAATGTCCCTTGTTTCAAGGGAATGGGAAGACGAACTTCCAAAGAAGGGAAAAGTGCCAAACGCAGTTTCTCCAGAAGATTATCTATCGTTAGTCAATTCACTTGTTAAAGATCTGACGCTCACTCACGATAGAAATGCTCAGTTAGAAACCGCTCTATCCACGGTGACTGAAAGATTAGAAACACTCACTCAAGAATCCTTAGAAGCTGAAAACTTAAAACTTGAGGCAGTCAGGCTTCAATTCTTCAACAATATCCTGAGAGAAGATAACATGTCATGAGCTCGGAAAAATGAAGCTCTTCAGAAATCGTGCAACTCATGGAGCAAATTATCTGATCTCATCAAACAAGTCCTAGAAGCGCAGAATTCCACTAAGACCTTTCTGAGAAGTATGAGCAATATCCAATATGCAAAACTCCTACATCTGGAATATTAAATGTTAAAAACCAAAAATCCAGATTGTCTAAATCCCAAGAAGTCCGCTCTGAAGGAGAAGTCTTTCAGACTGCAAACGGAAATCTGATCATCACCAGAGATTATTCATCAGAGGATTCCAAGATCCGGGGTAAAGAGATGTCAGAGGCTACTACTCCACATGAAAAAATAAAACCCACGTGTCATCAGAGAAAAGCACGAACCACTGAAGTTGATTGTTCTGATGACCAAACAATAGTAAACCTCACCGCTCATATCTGTTTGCTAACATCATCAGTAGCTGATACAAAAGCTGACCTTGCAAAATTCACATCTGAAATCAGGGCTGAGATGAATGAAGGGTTCACAAAAATTAACAATCAACTGCAAACATTTTTCAAACAACTAGAAAGCAGTGCCACTCCACCAGTCACTTCAAGAGATTTTGCAAACTATCCTTTTCAACCTCTCTCGTTTCATCCAAGGGAAATATCAGACGAATCAGTCACTGATGATTATCTGATGACATTCTTTGATCAGATGGATGACCTAAACCAATCCCAAAATATCTCAATAAAAAACTACATCTACCAAAATGTTATTTTTAAAGGACTTAATGAAATGGAGGTCGATGAAATTCAAGATGATCCAGATATTCAGAGTCTATCAAAGGAACAATATGTAAGGCTGAATATCATTTTGGAAGTAACTGAAGAGATGGAGATTGATGAAAGTCATTCAAATCAAAACAATAAACTCAAAAATGGCAAAAAGGGATGTAGCTTTCACAAAAACAAAGATTATTACAATCTCATCTATAAAGAAGATATTGCATCTAGCTCAACAAGGTCATCAGAAACTGAAAGGTTTGCTTCAAAAAGGTTGGCCGTTTTAAATGACAACCAGTATCCATTCTTCAGCGATGGGTACTCAAAAATCCAAGAATGAGCTGAAGGACGGTGCAGGGCAAACAACATGATGACATCTGATTTATGATCAGTTGTAAGCCCCTGCAAATTTACCATCGTTAATAAGGCATAGTGAAAGTTTTATGATCAGATCCCGCTCATCGCCAACCACCGTTGCAGCTATTTTTCCTCTTATGAAGCTGTTTCTTTTCTTCTCTTACCAAGTCTAAGGATAAATTTTGTTCTGGGTATGAGTTATTTTTTCCATTTTGTTTAACTATTTACTATCATACAAGATGTTGCTCTTAGATGGTTCGTTTAAAGCTCTTATATTACAATTATATTAATACGTTTTTATGAAATACAAACATATTAGCTGATTTATCAGCCATATCTTAGTACCTCATTAAATTCGGATATAAGACACTCTATCAGTTAAACAAAAAAAACATCAGATACCATACACTTCAGGCACCGCTTCGAAGCTCAGTGATTCAGATAGTTAAATGATTTCAGATAGTAATAATTCGTGCCTGACTATGTGACGGTAATGACCATCTGATAAAGGATCAGTTGCTAGACTTCATCAGATAATCATTAGGTGGAGCAATCTCATTGGACCTATCTTCATAACTGACACTCAAGTGCCATTGGACACGTCTATCTCGCTGACATTTAATGCGACTACACGATGTCGTTTCCCGCCACACTACCCTGTCATTTGATTGACTTCTTTCATCATTCCTAGACTACCTACAAATAACCTCCCATCTCCACCACACGGTCAATCTTAACGGTTCAAATTATAACCATTGATCAAAACCGTCTCCCACGATCTTCCCCAAATTACTCCATACTTCAACATTTCATCCATTTTTTTTCTAACACTTCTCTCTCTCTCAAAATCCAATACCCTTTCGCCCTCTTCAACAAAATCTCTATGTACTAAAATAGCGAACTCAAAAAGAACTTATCTTAGGGTCTCCTTTCCAGCATCCATTCGTCCATCTCCAAATGTCACTTACCCGTATAGAAACATATATTATATAAAGAACAACTCAAGAAGCTTCATCATTTATCGTCTCAAAAATTTGAGACCGGAGTTTAAGGAGCTGTTAAAATTCTTCGATCAACACCCAATCAGAGATACTTTAAACTTTGATATTCCCTTATCAAAACCGATGTTGCTCGAGTTCTGGTATACCTGCACCACTTCCAAAGAATCCGGAGAAGATGTTATAACCAGAACAATATTACAAGGTAAACACACCGTCTCTTTCAACCTTACCACATTCAGGGAAGCTGTTAAACTCGATTATGTGAGACCCCCACAAGTTCATGAACCAACCCCGTCGTTAGAAGAAGCAAAATCAGTTGTCCTGCCATACATTAAATATCAGGGAGACCACTCTAGAGGCATATCAAGGACGAAGATGGGTTCGTTATGGTCAGCATTATTTATGACCATCTCTCAATGCCTATCCTGTAAGACAGGAGGGTTCGATTCTGTATCCGGACACGAAATGATCATAGGAGCTGCACTGTTTTCTGATGTTAGGGCTGATTTTGGTTCACTAATTTTTGAACAATTAGTAAAGAATGTTGCCACTAAAAGAAAAGATAAGTTGATTCCTTTTCCTCGATTCCTTTGTATGATCTTTCTTCACTCCCTAGGGGAACATGTGTTTTATGATAATGTTGGTTCCTCATTCAAAGCAGGTATGGTGGGTAGCTCAAACTTCACAGGTCAAGAAGATAAATTTTCTCCTGAACTCCCTGAAGGTATGCTGACATTTACTAAATTTGCACAATCTGCCTCCTCTAAAGAGGATGATGATGAGTCTGATGATGATGACAACCAATCCTCTTCTGATCATTCACCACCACCACTACCTTCAAATCCATCAAACCAATCCCGCCGATATAGAACCAGGAGTTCCAATCCCAGAGTTGTGCCCAATCCAACTCCAATTGAGATAAGGGAAATTTCATCCTCCCCTTCACCAGTCCCTCTAAGGACAGAAAATGTTGATGCGGACCATTCTCCGGTCCATCAGGATTCCAGGTTAGATGCTGAACTTGATGATGTTAACAGACTCATTGATGAGTTTGTAGAAGAAGAAAATGCTTATGTAAATCAATCGGTGGAGCACACGAGTGTCCCCACTCAAATGAATCCTGATGTTGAACCTGAACAGGAGTACACGCTACCAGTCAGTTGGACTGATAGCTCCGATGAAGAACCCGTCCCCACATCCGAGCAAGTTCCACCTCCCAGGAGAGCTGCCACACCAGAGGGTCCAATGGACCGGGGTGTGCCAGCTGCGAGAAATCTCCCTGGCCAGGTGGAAAACTTCGACGAAACATTCAAACAACTTGCTCTGATTAGAAGTTTTTGTGGGGTTATAAATACCAACATTAGGAACATCTCCAATCACCAGACTATGTCACACAGCGTCCAAGATTTCCTGGCCAACAATTAGGAAAATCTCCAAATAAACATGAATGCACAAAACGGGCAGATTGATAATCTTATCTCTGCAATTCAAAATCTCACGTCTAGTAACGCTGATCTCTCATCTAAGTTCAATCATCTCGAAAGATCTATTGGTGAAAGGATTGATAATCTGTTATCTCGCATCTCTAAACTTGTTGAGCCACTGATAAATAGAGAAAATGCTCAAGGTGTCACTCCCAGCCCTCATTTTCAGGGGAGAAATCTATGTCTCATCAAGGCACAGCGGAGAGGGTCGCTAGTAGACCGGCCAGAATGGGATGTGAAGACCGGAGCAGTGGAAAGAGAGTTTCTGGAGATAGTAGAGTTTGTGATGTTGACAGGGGTTCGAACCGTGTAGCTGGAGAAAGTGTTCAGGGTGGGAAAATCAGTCAGATGACCTCAGAATGTTTTAGGAGGTCAGGTATCAGGTTCGAAGAAATTCCGGAAATCGCCATCACTCATCTTGGGGGTACAACCAGGATCCCTATAGTTCCATCCTAAGATCCCCTTGTCAGGGCTTCTGCACAAGCTCCCGTGGGCAAAATCCAAAACCTTCCCCTTGACAAGGGTAAAGGTTCTGCAGCTTCTCCCCCAAAGATGAAAAGGAGAAAAAGCCAAATGACTCCTGGAGAGGAGGAATTCAGAAGAACGGCCAGACGTCTGGGATGTCTGTAGAAGAGGTAGCTGAGGCCAAGGAGGAAGAGTGCAGGAGGAGGGGCCTAGGAAGCCACAAGGGAAGGAAGGAGTGATTGGCTGGAAAATGATGGGAGCTACCGGTGATGAAAGGCCGGTACTTGAAAAAATTAATTTATGTTTATGTTAAAAAAAAACAATGGTCTGTAATCCTAAAACAATTTACTTTTCTGCATGCACCACAAAACAATTTACATTTATGTCTTTATTTTGCTACTCTTTGATGAATGAACATCATCACTCAATGATGATGATTTTCACATACCTGAGTTTATTGGCTTGATAGATACTTAGAAAAACTCAAAAAGAAAATATGAGTTATGAGTTGTAGTGTGATCAGATTTTATCAGATCACCATATATTGTAATGTTTTCTAGGTATGTCGAAGACCCTCTGAATTGTGAAACATACTCAAGGTTAAATATAAAACCTTCACATATTCAGGGGGAGTTGCCTAACTATTTGTCTACATCAAATAGGGGGAGATTGTTGGATCGCTGAAAAGCATCCCCCACTGAAGAGATTTAATGAAGACAAAAAGGCAAATAGTTATAAGACAGTCTGAGGATTAGTTCCTCAGATTATGGGTAATTGAATCTGATCAGTTCGGATTTCAGTTACCCAGTTGTGCTATCTGATCACTATCTGAAACAACGATCAGTTCCCCGTGCGGAATCAGATACTGGTTAACATATCAGATAATGTAACAGGTTCAGTGCATTGGACAAAATGCTGAACCATTGAACAGATACTTCTCTAACCAAAACTCTTAGTGAAGGTCACTAAAGCTGAAGGCCATCTGAAGAAGCATGAGTATCCGATGACTCATGACTGCCAAAAGTGTACATTGGCTAGAAGTTTCAGTGTCACAGAAAGACACAAGTAAAGCACAAGTTTGTGCATCGCTGATTATGAGAATATCTTGCAAATATTCTAGAAGATATCGGCGATCACAAGACGACAGAAATTACTGTCAGAATTCCGTTAGTCGTGACCGTCCCATGAAATATCCTCTGCACCAACGGAATTCTTACACGTGGAATCGATCGATCATTCCTTTGGCTCTACGTTTCCCAATGCTATAAATTGAAGACTTGAGCGATCAATTCATGTGTGCACCCAACAAGGTTACACGCTGTTGAAATTACTCCAGAACTTTATTCCTTCGAGTAGAGTGTAAACCACCAGTTAACTCTAGTTATCTGATTCAAGAATTGAATCTGTATAATGAAAGTGTCTGGTCTTGTGCTTGATCATTTATTGATCATAAACTTGTCTTAGATAATATTTGTTGTTGTCTATCACATGCAAGCAGTTTAGTTAGGATTTGTTCTTAGCTATTCCGCAAAATGCTTGCATCTTTATAGTATCATTATTGATTAATAAAGAAAAGTTTAAAAAGTGTTGAGTCTCTCCATTAAATTTAAATTGGTCAGTGAAAGCGTATAGGTGTTGTATTTCACTTATTACGGGACTAACAAATATCCTCTGCACCAACGGAATTCTCACACGTTAATTCGATCGTTCATTCCTTTGGCACCACATTTCCCAATACTATAAATTGAGGACTTAGCGAACGAATTCCGTGTGCACCCAACAAGTTTACACGCTGCTAAAATTTCCTCAGACTTTATTTCTTAAGCAGAGTGTAAACAACCAGTGAAACCTTAGTTACTTGGTTTGAGAATTGAATCTCTGTAACGAAGGTGTCTGGTCTTGTGACTGATCATTATTTGATCAGAACTTGTCTTAGATAGTATTTGTTATTGTCTATCTCCTGCAAGTAGTTTAGTTATGATTTGTTCTTATCTAGTCCGCAAACTATTTGTAGCTTTGTTATATCATTATTGATTAATAAAGAAAAATTTAAAAAGTGTTGAGTGTTACCATTAATTTTTATTTGGTCAGTGTTATAACGAGATTTCCCGAGGAACGAACGGTCTGCGGACTTCGTCTGGTACCTGAAAAAACCAAGAAACCCTTAGTCAGATGCCCTCCAGGGTTATGACCCGTAAGGACACTCCGACGATCAAGTTAGAATTTATTGACGTGAGGTCGTATTAAGTACTTAGTAATAAATACGGATTTGTGTTGTGTACCTCTTGCGAACTGCCATGTGGGTTATTTATAGCCGGACGAATGGGTGGGAGAAAGTAAAAGAGAACGAGCGGGATAATGCGATGCAGGACTTTATCCGCGTTCCTGTTATGTCCTTTAGTTAATGGGTGTGGGCGGAAGCTATTATCCGGAAGGTAAAACGATAACTTGTCGCCGGATCGCTTCCTGCGCGCCGCTCGCATTAAATGCGCATGTGACTTCGCACCCTCTTTTCCTTACATCTCGACACACCATCAGTTCATGGGGAACTGGCTATCTGAAGCCTATTTCGTCGTTTTCCAATGTTTCAACGCCCTTCGTCCTTGTGACCTTCCGGTGTTTCTTTCTTTATTCGTTCATTCCGTAGTATACCTTATCAAGTCTCCTTAGTTAGAAGCGATTTCTTCTAGTAGATCGCTTCTATTTGTTGTCGGTTTCATTTTCCATCACTGAAATTGCGTTCGAGAAAGTTACCGTTAACGCCCAAAATATTACCGTTTTCCTTTTTTTTAAATATGACCGTTATACGTCATTCAAATGCTTGACCTTCGCGTCTTTTGATCTTCCTTTCTGCAATATATATATATATATATATATATATATATATATATATGTATATGTATTGTTGTAAGGCAAATTAGCTCAACTCAATTAGGATCATAACTAGTATTCTCATATTTATGTGTGATACATAGTACAAAAAGAGAAGAGATACAACAAGACAAGTACACAACCCCTATATATATAGGGTAGAATTTCATAACCTATGGTTGTACACTTTATGTACATAAAGCGTACTTATGGTAGGCTTAAATAATAATCAACCATCATCAAATATGAGTTACAACACTCCTCCTTGGTTGTTTAGATTTACGCTGAATCATAGTTGTACTTCTTCGTCTTGTATCTTCAAAAAATTCATCAGACATTCGCCTCGTTAAAAACCTTGTCAGAGAAAAACCATTTGGGACAAAAACTTTGATCGAAGGACAAAAGAGTGCAATCTGGATGTCTTGTGCGAGGTAAGGAACCATATACAGTGTGCCTCATTAAAACCTTGTTTAGAGAAAACCCAGTGGGACAAAAACTCTAACGAAGGAAAAAGAGTGCACGATGGTTAATAAGTATTGTATCTTCAGACAATCCATAAAGCCTTCGCCTCGTTAAAAACCTTGTCGGAGAAAATCCTTTGGGACAAAAAAAACTCCAACTGAAGGACAAAAGAGTACGATCAGGATGTCTTGAGCCATTGAAGGAACCATATATGGTGTGCCTCATTAAAACCGTGTTTAGAGAAAACCCAGTAGGACAAAAACTCTAACGAAGGACAAAAGAGTGCACAATGGTTAATAAGTATACAATTGGATACTCCCCCTGACTTCAACAGTTCTTAGTGAGAATAGGGTACTGTTAGTGTCTCATTAAAAACTTTTTCAAGGTAAACCCAATGGGACAAAACCCTTGAACTAAAGGAAAAAGAGTACACAAGCATTCGCCGGGATGCTCCCCTTGACATGTGTCACACCCCGCCAAAAATGAGTTTTTACTTCATTTAAAATGTTTTGCGAAAGAACGGAGGTGTAACGTTCATGACAACATAGCAAAAATTAAGTAAACAAACAACCACGCAATAACGAAAAATAAAGGTTTGTTTCACTTTCCAAAAGTAGAAAGTTTCCAAAAATAGCAAGTTTCCTAAAATAGAAATTGTTTGAAATGAAATGATTGTTCGTAAACTTAATGTTTTAATCATGGCTCACGACAATCCCAATGCTCATATCCTCCAACTCCACTGCACCTAATTACCTGGAAAAACATAAATAGTAAAAGGGTCAACAATAATGTTGAGTGAATCCACAGGGTTAATGTTTATGATGAAAGTAAAGTGATTTGCTACCCAAAATGTTTGTTAAGAAAATGGTTTATGACTAAAAATGTATAAGGTTCAACACTCATATGATACGAGTAGTAAGTATGAAAATGTTTAGTATAGTTGTAGAATGTATACACTACTAGTTATGTTTATGAAAAAGTGTTGAACAAAATGTTGTGTTTGACATCGCATGAACTGTTATCCCCAACAGGTAGCTAGTCTATTGAGTTAATATACCAACCCCTAAGTCCACAATCAACACTTCAACTCCAGTATGTTATGTTATTTTATGGATATACACTCCCGGAGATGTCTTGGATAAACCAAGTAATGATCAAACGTTCGTTGGGAGGATGAGTGTCAGCCAATAGTACTATCTGCATATCCATGGTCTAGATCCACTAGTTAATGATTTCTGGTAACCTTAGTCCGGTATAATAATTGTTTGTCATGCCAACGCGATAATGAAAATGTATAGATGTTGTTGTACAGTCATAGTGAAACAGTAGCAATTTATGTTTATGTTTTCCACCCCAAAGTTTATAAAACAGTTAAAAGAGTAAAAGGGGTCTGTGGACTCACCTGGCAAAGCTTAGCGACAAGAAATTAAGACAGAGGAATCCTCGGGAGACTCCTAGCTTCCTAAATGATTTAACTACTGATTAGACTAAGCTAACACAGGCGATACTATATACGATATAAGATATATGATATACGTTAAATGTTATGTTATATGTTTTGTGACATCGAATGAACTTGGATTAATAAAATGAAATGAAATGAAATGCATTGGGTTTTATAAAATGAAATGAAATAGGCTCCAAAATGAAATGACATGAAATGAAATGATTCTCGAAATGAAATGATATGAAATGAAATGGGCTTCGAAATGAAATGAAATGAAATGGGCTTGGGTTAGGCTTATTGGGCCTAGATTGGGCCTAATGGGCTTAATGGGATTAATGGGTTGGGCCACTTGGGCCTCTTATTGGGCTTAGGTCCACTTAGGTTGGGCCTTGAATTGGGCTTGGCCCAATTGGGTTCGGCTTGGTTGGGTATGGGCCAAAGGTTTGGGCTTTGGTACAAATGGGCTTGGATACTAATGGGCCAACTAATGTTTGGGCCCGATGGACTAAAGTAGATCGATATGGGCCAAGTACAGGCCTTGGCCCGATTGGGTATTCGGGTTTGGGTCAACGGTTTGGGTCAAGATCCGGCCTTGACCCGGTTTGACTTATTGGTCAATATTGGTCAAAATTGGTCAACAAAAGTCAATCAAAAGTCAGCAAAAGTCAACACTTGATCAATTAGGGTTTCTAGGTTTCGGTTAGGGTTAGGGTTTACTAAAATTTGGTCAACCAAAGTCAACTATAGTCAATCTAGCTATCAAATGGTCAAATAGTCAAACATGCATTCAATTAGGGTTAGGGTTCGGCTAGGGTTTAACCTAGGGTTGGCCGAAGGCCAAAACCCTACGGGTTCATGTTCTAGATCGGGTCTAAGGTTCGAGTTCGGTGGCTAGTTTGGCTAGATCTTATGTTATACACAAAAGGGGTTAGGGTTTCAGTGATGGGGTTTATATAGGGGGAGAGATTAGGGTTTAGATGGGGGTGTTTGAGTCTAATAAGGACTCTATCAAGTATGGATGGATAAGCATTCAAATCCTTGGATAAGCACAATGAATTTTGGCACATGGCCAACACCACAAGGGTGTTTCGGCCGTGTAGAGGGTCACGAGCATGTGCATGGCCGGCCACTTAGGTGGTCGGTCATGGTTTGATGTCATTCGAGTCACGTTCATTTAAATCGTTACGTTTATTGTTTAACCGGTAAACTTGTCGTTTTAGAAATGATTTAACTCAAAGTATGTCACCATAAGTAAATAAAATGTTGTGTTGACTAAAATAATCAAACACTAATGTATGGTGTAAAATATGTATGTTTGTTGTGTATAAGGAATGCCAAAATAGAAATGTCTATAAGTAGAAACTTTCTAAATAAGGAAAGTTCTAGAAATGAAATGAGGTTACATACCAGAAATATTGAGTTGTCACATTCTCCCCTGGTTGAAGAAATTTCGTCCCGAAATTTAAGACGAAGCACGAACAGGAGAGACAACGAGAAAAAGATGAGGATATTTCTTTCGCATCTGGTCCTCACGTTCCCACGTGAATTCAGGACCTCTTTTGGTGTTCCATCTGACTTTAACAACTTTGATCTTGCTTCTTCGCAACTTTTGCTCTTTCCAGTCAGATATTTCAATTGGTTCCTCAGTGAAATGAAGTTTGTCGTCGATGATGATTTCTTCAGTAGGGACGATAAGCGAAGGATCATGAATAAACTTCTTAAGATTAGAAACATGAAATGTGTTGTGAACATTGCTGAGCTCATTAGGAAGACGAAGGCGATAAGCAACAGTACCGATTCTTTCAAGAATCTCAAATGGTCCAACATAACGAGGACTGAGCTTTCCTTTCTTACCAAAACGTACAACACCTTTCCAAGGTGCTACTTTTAGCAAAACGTGGTCGCCAACAGCGAACTCTAAAGGCTTTCGACGATTATCAGCATAACTCTTTTGTCGATCTCTGGCAGCCTTGATACGATCTTTGATTTTAAAAATCTTGTCAGTCGTTTCTTGTAGAATCTCAGGACCAGTAATCTGACGATCACCAATTTCAATCCAACAAAGTGGCGAACGACACTTTCTTCCATACAGGGCTTCGAACGGTGCGGCCTTAATAGTTGTATGATAACTATTATTATACGAGAACTCAGCTAAAGGGAGATGAGAATCCCAACTTCCACCAAAATCAATAACACATGCTGTAAGCATGTCTTCTAAAGTTTGAATTGTTCTTTCAGTCTGCCCATCTGTTTGGGGATGATAGGCAGTACTCATATCGAGGCGAGTACCGAGAGATTTTTGTAACGATTGCCAAAAACGAGACGTGAAGCGACTATCACGATCCGAGATGATCGCGACTGGCACACCATGCCGAGATACAACTTCCTTTAAATAAATTCTTGTTAACTTCTCCATTTGATCGGTTTCCTTAATAGGAATGAAGTGAGCTGATTTGGTCAATCGATCGACAATTACCCAAATTGTATCATGACCATTAGATGTTCGAGGCAATTTAGTTATAAAATCCATAGAGATTTCTTCCCATTTCCATTCAGGGATCTCTGGTTGTTGTAGAAGACCGGAAGGCTTCTGATTCTCTGCTTTCACTCTAGCACAAGTTAAACATTTGCTGACATAAACCGCGATCTCTTTCTTCATGTTTGGCCACCAATATAACTCTTTGACATCTTTATACATCTTGTCGGCACCAGGATGAATAGAATATTTGGATCGGTGAGCTTCATTCAAGATAACATTGCGAACACTTCCAAAGTTTGGAACCCATAAACGATCCATGAAATAAAGAGTTCCATCCACCTTTGCTTCCAAATGCTTCTCCATACCACGCAAAGCTTCACTTTTGATGTTCTCTACCTTCAAGGCTTCAATTTGGAATTCATGAACTTGGGAAGATAGATTAGAACGAACGGAGATTGGAAGGGCTCGAACACGACGAGGTTTAGGTTGCTCTTTCCGACTTAAGGCATCAGCTACCACATTAGCCTTACCAGGATGATACTTAATTTCACATTCATAGTCATTCATCAATTCTATCCATCTACGCTGTCTCATATTGAGATCTTTCTGATTGAAGATATGTTGCAAACTCTTGTGATCGGTAAATATTGTGCACTTGGTACCGTAGAGGTAATGTCTCCAAATTTTCAGTGCAAATATAACGGCACCCAACTCAAGATCACGGGTTGTATAATTCTTCTCGTGGTTCTTCAGTTGTCGAGAGGCATAGGCGATCACTTTGTCATGTTGCATCAATACACAACCTAGCCCTTGGTGCGAAGCATCACAGTACACCATGAAATTATCGGTTCCTTCAGGGAGAGATAGAATAGGAGCAGAACATAATTTAGATTTTAGAGATTGGAAGGCTGATTCTTGCTTTTCACCCCAGACAAATTTCTCATCCTTATGTGTTAACACCGTTAAATCCTTTGCAATCTTCGAGAAATTTTCTATAAATCTTCTATAGTAACCAGCAAGACCAAGGAATTGTCTTACCTCAGTTGGGGTCTTCGGAGCTTTCCAATTCTTTATTGCTTCTATCTTTGCAGGATCAACGTGAATACCTTCTTCGTTGATAATATGACCCAGAAATTGGACTTCACGCAACTAAAATTCACACTTGGACAACTTGGCGTACAACTTCTCCTTCTCCAACAACTCAAGAATGATTCTTAAGTGCTCTTCATGCTCTTTTCTAGAATGCGAATAGATGAGAATATCATCTATGAAGACGATAACGAATTTATCGAGATACTGTTTGCACACTCTGTTCATGAGATCCATAAACACAGCAGGTGCATTGGTCAAACCAAATGGCATTACCAAAAATTCATAATGACCATAGCGAGTTCTAAAAGCAGTTTTGGGCACATCTTCATCACGAACTTTTAACTGATGGTAACCAGAACGAAGATCGATTTTGGAATAGAAACTCGATCCTTGGAGTTGATCGAATAGATCATCAATACGGGGAAGAGGATATCGATTCTTAATTGTTACTTTGTTCAACTCACGATAATCAATGCACATTCTCATTGAACCATCTTTCTTTTTAACAAAAAGGACCGGAGCTCCCCAAGGCGAGAAACTCAGTCGAATGAAACCAAGATCAAGAAGTTCTTGTAATTGCGATGAAAGTTCTTGCATTTCAGACGGTGCAAGACGATAAGGAGAACGTGCGATAGGTGCGGCTCCTGGAATCAGATCAATACGAAATTCAACTTGCCTCTGAGGCGGCAGTCCAGGCAATTCACTAGGAAATACACCAGGAAATTCACGAACAATAGGAATGTCCTCAATCTTACGATCTTTGGACTTTGTGTCAACGACATGAGCAAGAAGGGCTTGGCATCCTTTACGAAGATATTTTTGAGCTTTCATAGAAGTTATGATTTTTATGTTTTTGTTTCTTTGTTCACCTTGAATTATTAATGTTTCTGTTTTGGATAAGGGAATTCGGATTTGTTTGGTGTAACATATAATTTCAGCACGGTTTTTAGACAACCAATCCATCCCTATGACGATATCAAAACTACCTAGTTCTACAGGCACAAGGTCTATATCAAAAATGTGGTCATCTAGGTCAAGCTTACAACCTTTAAACACTTCACTAGACCTAACAACCTTGCCATTTGCTAACTCGATTTCATAATTCACTTTCAAACGATCAGGATCTAGATTTAAGAAACTTTTAAAGTCGGTCGATACGAAACTCAAGTTGGCTCCCGAGTCAAATAAAATAGAAGCAAAATGATTGTTGACGATAAACGTACCAGTGACGGTATCAGGGTTCTCACGAGCTTCTTGAGCATTCAAAACAAATGCACGACCACGACCATTTTGACGATCATTGTTGTTGTTGGCATTGCGATTGTTGTTACGATTGTTATTACGATTGCCATTGTTGTTGTTGCCATTCTCGTTATTGTTGTTCTGAAGTCTAGGGCAACGATTACGATAATGGTTAGAATCACCACACTCGTAGCAGACAGGATTCTTAGGAGGATTGTTGGACGAACACTTTCTGAAATTATGACCCCAGCGGTCACACTTGAAGCATTTTTCACACTGGCCATCATGATGCCAGTTACATCTGTTACACAAGGGCTTGCTTCCAGCATAAGACTAAGATTCTGAATTAGACCGATTGTTGTTCTGAGTAGAGGCAGCATAATTCTTAGTCTTTCGGTATTTGTTCCCTTTGTGATCACGTTTGTTGTCGTAGGAACGCTTTCCATTTTCATTGCTCACATTATCAGTAGATTTGCTAGACACCACTAGCTTGTCTTTGAACGATCCACTTCTCATTGCATCATCAGTCAACCTTGTTGCACGATTCACGGCATCTTCAAATGTTGTCGGTTCAGAAGCAATAACATGAGTACGAATAAGATCATGAAGACCTTGAAGATACTTTTCAATACGCTTGAATTCAGGAGTAACCAAATGAGGTACGAGACGAGCGAGTTCTTGAAACTTAGTTGTGTAGGTAACAATATCAGATCCAACCATGGACAGATTCCATAGTTCCACCTCAACTTTTTGTAGCTCTCTCCTTGGACAAAACTTTTGAGTTAACTGATCCTTGAACGTATCCCAAGTCATAGCATCAACAGTTGCACGACCTAAGACTTGCACTTGAGAATTCCACTAGGACAACGCTTCCTTGGACAACGTACTAGCAGCAAACTTCGTCATATTCTCAGGGGCACATTGTATAACACTGAAAATGGATTCCACCTTCTCAATCCAGTGGATGATAGCAATAGCACCTTCAGATCCAGAGTAGGTCGGAGGATGACAGGACGTAAAGGTCTTATAGGATTGACCTTGACGATGGGGATCTGAAGTTTAAATAAATAAGGAAAGAAAATGAGTAATAGGTAAAATAAGATAGAAATAATGAATCTTCTTTCATGGAGTCGTATAATATACCGTTGTTTCCCACATTAGATGCACCAGCGGCATTTCCTCTTGCAGCGTTCATTTGAGCCATTGCTTCAGCGATACGGCGTTCCACCATTTGTTAGACAGTCTCAGCGTTTCCTCCTCGAGCCATTGATAAATTGCTGATACAAATGATAAGAAATTAAGAGATGAATAATATAGGAGGACTATAAGGAAAATATGTACTTATAATAGGGGTCAAAGAGTAGATATACAATAGACGTAATAGTAGTAGTAGACGTAGATATAAATAGTCGTAATTATAGTTGTAGTAGAAGAGACGTATAGAAAATACAATTATAAGAACAATAGAAATTACGAAAATATCACTTCTATTAAACATATTCCTAATACATAATAGTTTTATAAGTAGGGCATATTTGCCAATACTAAAGAACAAAAATACTGAAATAGCTAAACATAAAATCTAATAATAGAAAAACAAATATAGACGATAGGTAGATGACTAATCATCTTCTTCTGGCTGCTGGTCGTTTTCTTGTCGTCATGTAGAGTTCACCATCCTTCACCAGTCGATAGAGATAAGGACGCTCTCCAGGCTTGAGGTTAGGGGGTCCATTGGGATCCACCGGGATAGGAGGCTGAGTAGGATGAAACCAGCTGACGATATTGGGAAAGGCGTCGGTGTAAACACTGGTTTGGGAGACGGAGGAGGCGTAGCACGTCTTCTAGACGTGGCGGTACTCTGATCACTGTCGTACTCTGATTCTGACGAGATATTAATAACACTTGCTGACGACATTCTACTAAACACAGCGCATAAAAGTCTATTAGATTATGAAGTTGTAAGGCTTGCTGACATATGCTAGCTATAACACTAGGGCAATACTAACTAAGGCAAATGTTCTAAACTAAGAACAATGGAACTTCAGGATATGAGACTGAGCATGCCATGATTATTTTGATTTTTATAAAAGTGTTTGTTTTTCCCAAAAATCTTTTGTAGTTATAGACTAGGCTTGCTAATTCACTATAACTTAAGCTCTGATACCACTCTGTCACACCCCGCCAAAAATGAGTTTTTACTTCATTTAAAATGTTTTGCGGAAGAACGGAGGTGTAACGTTCATGACAACATAGCAAAAATTAAGTAAACAAACAACCACGCAATAACGAAAAATAAAGGTTTGTTTCACTTTCCAAAACTAGAAAGTTTCCAAAAATAGCAAGTTTCCTAAAATAGAAATTGTTTGAAATGAAATGATTGTTCGTAAACTTAATGTTTTAATCATGGCTCGCGACAATCCCAATGCTCATATCCTCCAACTCCACTGCACCTAATTACCTGGAAAAACATAAATAGTAAAAGGGTCAACAATAATGTTGAGTGAATCCACAGGGTTAATGTTTATGATGAAAGTAAAGTGATTTGCTACCCAAAATGTTTGTTAAGAAAATGGTTTATGACTGAAAATGTATAAGGTTCAACACTCATATGATACGAGTAGTAAGTATGAAAATGTTTAGTATAGTTGTAGAATGTATACAACTACTAGTTATGTTTCTGAAAAAGTGTTGAACAAAATGTTGTGTTTGACATCGCATGAACTGTTATCCCCTTCAGGTAGCTAGTCTATTGAGTTAATATACCAACCCCTAAGTCCACAATCAACACTTCAACTCCAGTATGTTATGTTATTTTATGGATATACACTCCCGGAGATGTCTTGGATAAACCAAGTAATGATCAAACGTTCGTTGGGAGGATGAGTGTCAGCCAATAGTACTATCTGCATATCCATGGTCTAGATCCACTAGTTAATGATTGCTGGTAACCTTAGTCCGGTGTAATAATTGTTTGTCATGCCAACGCGATAATGAAAATGTATAGATGTTGTTGTACAATCATAGTGAAACAGTAGCAATTTATGTTTATGTTTTCCACCCCAAAGTTTATAAAACAGTTAAAAGAGTAAAAGGGGTCTGTGGACTCACCTGGCAAAGCTTAGCGACAAGAAATTAAGACAGAGGAATCCTCGGGAGACTCCTAGCTTCGTAAATGATTTAACTACTGATTAGACTAAGCTAACACAGGCGATACTATATACGATATAAGATATATGATATACGTTAAATGTTATGTTATATGTTTTGTGACATCGAATGAACTTGGATTAATAAAATGAAATGAAATGAAATGCATTGGGTTTTATAAAATGAAATGAAATAGGCTCCAAAATGAAATGACATGAAATGAAATGATTCTCGAAATGAAATGATATGAAATGAAATGGGCTTCGAAATGAAATGAAATGAAATGGGCTTGGGTTAGGCTTATTGTGCCTAGATTGGGCCTATTGGGCCTAATGGGCTTAATGGGATTAATGGGTTGGGCCACTTGGGCCTCTTATTGGGCTTAGGTCCACTTAGGTTGGGCCTTGAATTGGGCTTGGCCCAATTGGGTTCGGCTTGGTTGGGTATGGGCCAAAGGTTTGGGCTTTGGTCCAAATGGGCTTGGATACTAATGGGCCAACTAATGTTTGGGCCCGATGGACTAAAGTAGATCGATATGGGCCAAGTACAGGCCTTGGCCCGATTGGGTATTCGGGTTTGGGTCAACGGTTTGGGTCAAGATCCGGCCTTGACCCGGTTTGACTTATTGGTCAATATTGGTCAAAATTGGTCAACAAAAGTCAATCAAAAGTCAGCAAAAGTCAACACTTGATCAATTAGGGTTTCTAGGTTTCGGTTAGGGTTAGGGTTTACTAAACTTTGGTCAACCAAAGTCAACTATAGTCAATCTAGCTATCAAATGGTCAAATAGTCAAACATGCATTCAATTAGGGTTAGGGTTCGGCTAGGGTTTAACCTAGGGTTGGCCGAAGGCCAAAACCCTACGGGTTCATGTTCTAGATCGGGTCTAAGGTTCGAGTTCGGTGGCTAGTTTGGCTAGATCTTATGTTATACACCTCAAGGATTCTAGATCTACGGCATTCGGTCAAATCTAGGATAGATCTAGGGTTCGGGTATCAAGACAAGGGTTTTAAGCAACAATCTAACGAATTATGAGCAACTCTAGCGAACACACACACACATACGGATATATGCATGTATGTCACGTCTTTGGAGGCTAACCGAGACCATATGGCCTAGGGCCATGGTCTCGGGTTCGAAACAGCGAACAAATAAGGATTAAGCTAGTAGAAATCACGAGTTTAGGGTTCATACCTTGGGTCGAATGGAAAGAAACCGAAGGGAGATGCTTGGGGTTGCTTGCGATCGGAAGTAAACGAACAAAAGGGTGTTGGGGTTTGCTCGGCCGAATGAATGAAACAAAAGGGGTTAGGGTTTCGATGATGGGGTTTATATAGGGGGAGAGATTAGGGTTTAGATGGGGGTGTTTGAGTCTAATAAGGACTCTATCAAGTATGGATGGATAAGCAATCAAATCCTTGGATAAGCACAATGAATTTTGGCACATGGCCAACACCACAAGGGTGTTTCGGCCGTGTAGAGGGTCACGAGCATGTGCATGGCCGGCCACTTAGGTGGTCGGTCATGGTTTGATGTCATTCGAGTCACGTTCATTTAAATCGTTACGTTTATTGTTTAACCGGTAAACTTGTCGTTTTAGAAGTGATTTAACTCAAAGTATGTCACCATAAGTAAATAAAATGTTGTGTTGACTAAAATAATCAAACACTAATGTATGGTGTAAAATATGTATGTTTGTTGTGTATAAGGAATGCCAAAATAGAAATGTCTATAAGTAGAAACTTTCTAAATAAGGAAAGTTCTAGAAATGAAATGAGGTTACATACCAGAAATATCGAGTTGTCACAACATGCACTCAACAGGGTGCAAAGCATACGTCAGGATGCAATTATTATTCTCACTCAATATGGTGCAAAGCATACGTCAGGATGCAATCATTATCCACACTCAACATGGTGCAAAGCATACATCAGGATGCAATCATTATATGCACTCAACAGGGTGCAAGGCATACATCATGATGCAGTCATTATTCGTACACAACTAGGTGCATGATATATGTCATTTATGTAGCCCAGAGACTTTCTAAGTCAAATAGTTTTGACATGTTTTGGAAAGAATACTTCGACAGTGACTTGGTGAACAAGTATGCATGATTCTTAATTGATCCAATATGTTGCACTTCAATCTTTTGAAATGCTTGTTGTTCATGTGTAAAGAACAATTTCGGCGATATGTGTTTAGTGTTATCCCCTTTTGATGTAACCATTTTTCGCTCAATCGATAACAACGGTGTTATCTTCATATATGACAACTGGTTAATTGGGATCATAAGCTAAACCACATTTACTTCGAATATGGTCTCTAACATCTCAAAGCCATACACACTCTCTAGTCGCCTCAACAAGCGCGAGTAGTTCTGAGTGATTCGTCGAAGTACCAACTAGAGTCCATATACAAGACCTCTAGGATATCGCCGCATTCCCTGTGGTAAAGACATAACCAGATTGGGAACGTCCCTTGTGCAGGTCTGATAAGTAAAGTGAATTGGCATCGCCGATAAGGGTCGCGTTATCTCGAGTATCAGTCACACTTGATCCACTCGATTACGCTTAGGGATAGATTAAGCCCATATCCTTACTACCTTTAAAGTAATGGAAGATGTCTTTAGTACCATTTAAATCGTGGCGTGTTGGCGCATTGCTATGCCTAGTCTTGCATATCACAATAAATAAAATGTCCGGTCTAGTACATTGGACCAAGTACAATATTGCGCTTATTGCACTCAGAGATGAACACACATGGATCAATATCTCATCATCATCATCCTCATTTGGATGGAATTGGTCCCTTTCAATGTCTAGATAATGAATGACCATGGGAGTAGATGGAGGTTTTGTGTCATGGTAACTAAATCGTCTTAACACCTTTACGGTGTAATTCTCTTGATGGAGGAAAACCCCATCTTTACGGTCCTCGATCTACAGGCCGAGGCAATGCCGTATTTTCCCATGATCTTTCATCTTAACTTCCTTCTTCAAGATTTCAGCAGTTTCAAACAACTCGTTCGAGGATCATATGAGATTCAAATGATCTACATAGACTGCGATAATAAACATGCATGGGCATATCTCAATATTCAAATATCCCAGTCTGAACAAGTACTCACTTAGACGGTTATACCACATCCGTCTGAATTGTTTTAATCCATAAAGTGATCGTCTCAGTCATATCGAGAATATGTTCCATGGTCTAGAACTACTTGATTCAGGAAACTAGAGTCCATCAGGGACTTTCATATGTATCTCTTTGTCAAGATCCCAACAGGGATAGGCTGTGACCACATTCATAAGCTGCACATTCAGTTTTCCGGAAACTACTAAACTGATTAAGTAGTGGAACGTTATAACGCCCATTACGGGAGAATACATCTACTCGTAATCAATACCAGGGCGTTTGAGAGAAGCCTAACGCCACGAGGCGAGCTGTGTATCATACAATCTCATTATTCTCATTACGCTTCCTTACGGATACCGATTTATAATCAGTTGGTTTAACATTAGGTGGTGTTGGAACAACAGGTCCAAACACTCATCATTTCAGTAAGGACTCCAATTTTACCTGGATTGTATGTTTCCATAGACTAGTCCATTGTACTCAACAATAGTACATGGTTCCATGTCATCATTGATCATAATGTCAGTGGCCACTGCGTATATGAGCAAATCATCGATGACAGTCTCGTTTTGCTTCAAAATATTGACTAAGCTAGCATACTCGAAAGATATTTTGAGATTAACGGGATGATGATAAATTGGTGTTTCATCAGGAACACGCTTCTCCAATACACTCCCGTGATCCTTAATGATCTGGTGTGGTAAAACGTATACAACATACTTTCTCCTCCTTTGAGGCAGAACATCCTTGGAACCGAACCGGTCTTCCTCTTTTATTGGGAAGAGCGGCGGACTGGACAGCCAATGGTAGGGTCCTTTGCACGGTGGGTTCGACCGATACAACATGTTCAAACGGAACATGGCGTCTCACAGGGACGTCTATCCTTGCAGGCACATATGCAGCGGGTATATTTGATCTCGTGACATTTGTTTAGTCATTAAATGCGTCTGGTAGCAGATTAGCAACATTTTGTAGACTTAGAACTTTTTGCACACCCTTATCACTATGTGCAATCGGGGGATCCATATGAGACAAGTTGGGTAAATGCCACGTTCTTTCACGTCGTTCCTTATCAACGTTAACATGCATATCTCCCCTTAACGACGGGAAGATCGTCTCATCAATATCACAATTCGCATGTATAGCGTTAAAGAGATCGCCTGTCAAGGGCTCTAAATAGAGTATAGTGGATGGAGATTAATAATCAACATATATTCTCCGTCGTTTCTGAGGTCCAAAATTCGAACACTTTGGAAGTTCAATTAGAACATTGACCAAGCACACAAACACGCATAAATATGAAACGTCAGGCTCATATCCAGTTACCAGCTGGTACGCAGGAAGTTATTGGGTACCCCTGGGCCTCAGACGGACCAATTCATCTGTGTGCAATATCGCATAACCATATATAAAAATGGGGCGTTTTGGTGCGCATAACCAAAGTTCTTGCAATTATTTGTATTCGTTTGATAAACGCTTCCGCAAGATTAATTTGAGAATGAACGTACACGACAGGGTGTTCAATATCAAGGCCCAATGTTATGCAATAATCATCGAACATTTTCGATGTAAACTCACCGACATTATCAAGTCTAATTGACTTTATTGGATAGTTCGGATGATTAGCCCTCAACTTAATGATATGGGCTAGGAGTTTAGGAAATGTTGTATTCATTGTGGACAACAAAGTTACGTGTGACCATCATGTTGATTCATCAACCAATATCATGAAAATTTTAGATGGTCCGCGTGTTGGTTGGACAGGTCCACAAATATCCCCATGAATTCTCTCAAGAAAAAACGGGATATCACTTTTGTAGATTATACATAAATTGTTTGAGATGTGTCTTTACAATCGAGCATGTTTGGCATAGGCTTTTCGAATTAATCATGAAATTAATTCCTTCAAGAGGATGCCCATGAGATGCATTCATAGTTCGAAGCATCGTATTTTGACCCGGGTGTCCCAGCCGGTCATGCCATAACATAAAAGTTCCATCATCAACAGGTGTTCGACGAATGATTGGATTGCTTTCAATGGTTTAGATCGTAGTAAAGTACAAACCGTTTGCCAAACATCTCAACTTCTCCCATATACGCTTTTGGTCGTATGTATCGGAGGTAATGTAAAGGTATTCGGTACCATTTTCTCGAGCAGTTTCGAGATGAAAACATGTTTTCTCGAATATCCTTAAAACTCAACAAGTTACGACTGGAACTTGGATAATATAAGGCTTCATTTATGGTTAAAATCGTACCATTTGACAACATATATTGGGCTATACCAAAGCCAAGGGTCGACGGGCCCGAGATGCTTGTCAATAAAGTTACTTTGAGGCTTAAAGTTGATCAAATAATCTATATGTTTTATGGAAATGTGGGTTATACCACAATCAACCAGACAATCAACTCACCCAATATTGATGCCTCAAAGTAATAATAATTTAAAGTTGGTCACATGTATTGTTTAATTTCATAAGAAGAAAACAACTTTAAATTATCTCGAAAAACATAATCAATGTAAACAAACCATAGTCCAAAAGATAACCATTATTCAAATGGGAAAACATAATCAAGGAGCTAAACAATAGCTCTAATATTCCATTTGAGCCAAAACATCGGTGGTCTCAAAGAATTCATGTTTATTTGATATTTTCCTACAACGGGAGGAGAAATATTGGACATAATTATCATATAAAATGATAGTTTATATGCTTATGGTTTGTATGAGCATAAATTGTGTGTCGAATCAGCAGGTTCGAAAAACACAAGTGCGAATGAGTTCTCATTTATCGAGCGACGGGTCGATTGATAGACACCAATTCGTCATAAGTATATAAACACATACATGGAAAAAGATTATTAGTCAACCCTTTTCGGTAGCTCTATTCGAATACAACCAGGAAAGACGGTAAGGGTAGACAGCGCTTGTGCGTATCGGAACCACCCTTATTAGGAGTCAGAAAAACCTCCTATCTTTCCTAGACATTGTAATAAGAATAGGTGAGCCTATGTGGGGAAGATTCATAATTTTTCCACTTTATGTAGGTTTAATACAATGCTCATTGAATGCTTGTAATTCCAAAAGAACCATAACATTTAAACATGAATAAGAATAATCATCATAAAATGATATTATTAATTTGTATGTTCATGATTTTTTTTTCAAAAAATACAATTTTCAAATATATATTTTTTTTTAAATACAACCCTTTTCGTGCTGATAACGTATTGTAAGGCAAATTAGCTCAACTCAATTAGGATCATAACTAGTATTCTCATTAGAGATGTTTATGTGTGATACATAGTACAAAAAGAGAAGAGATACAACAAGACAAGTACACAACCCCTATATTTATAGGGTAGAATTTCATAACATATGGTTGTACACTTTATGTACATAAAGTGTACTTATGGTAGGCCTAAATAATAATCAACCATCATCAAATATGAGTTACAACATATATATATATATATATATATATATATATATATATATATATATATAGGGTGCGATTCAGCGCAGAACCGATTTAAGCTACAGAAGTACAGAACCATCTTCTAGCAAATCATATTGATGCATTTAATGTTTTTTTTGTTTTTATTTTTATTATACGAAAAGGGTATATGAGTCAAAATACATAAATCGGTTATATATGGAAATACATTAAGTGTGCGCTGGATTCCTTAAAACATGGTAAGTCTGTTTTTTCTCATTATCACGGATGTAACATATGGAAATACATTAAATGTAACATATGAAGTTTATGGTAATACATTAAATGTTTAAGATAAACTCAAATACATAAAATGTTTACACTTTCAATACATACATGTATAACCCAAATACAGACAATGTTTACACTTTTAATACATGTATAACCCAAATACATACAATGTTTACACTTTCAATACATTTATAACCCCAAATACATACAATATTTACACTTTCAATACATGTATAACCGAAATACATACAATGTTTACACTTTGAATACATACATATATAACCAAAATACATACAATGTTTACACTTTCAATACATACATATATAACCGAAACATACAATATTTACACTCTCAATCCCTATAACAGATTGTGTTGCTGAGTATAAACTTCACAATCAGCCGCATCAATTGTTTCAATCGGTTTAGCCCTCCCACTTTCATTATAGTTAACCAATGTTGCCTTCTTCCTACCGCTTCTCCTTACACTTGGATTCATAAGATAACACAATATCACATATTTTAAACTCAAAGTCACAGGTAAGTTAAACTTCCAAAAGATAAACACCCAATGTCACAAAAACAAAAACTACCCAAATTGATAAAGGAAAATTCATTCAAAATGTATTTGAAACACCGAAACAAAAATCAAATAATTACTACATTTTTATTATATTGGACAAGACATTGATGGTGCGTAAAAATCAGTATGCCGATAAAAACCCTATTTTGGCGATGATAATCGAACTGATGTATAAAATCAACGTGATTTCGTGTTTTATTATATGAAAAATCGAACAATATCAAAGATTTCAGATATTCAGTTGACGATTTTAAAAACGAACTCAAACAAACTGAAACATTGGTGTGAAATAAGAACGAACATGAGGGTTTCGTAATATAACACTAACTATATGACAAATTTCGTTAAAAAGGAAGAACGATTACGAATAAATTACTCACCTGACAAAGTTATTGAAGCTTCGATTTCAATTTCTTCACCTCATTTGTGCAAAAAAAACCCTAGTTCTTTTTCAGAGATCCGATCGTATCTATATAATCAAGGGGAATGGGCATTTGATTTTATGTAAAATCAAAATATGTATAAAATCTCGGAGATTTAGTTGTCAATTTTAAGATTTGTGTTCTTCTGGTATAGAGATTGCAGGGGGAGTTCCAAAACGAGATTTCCGGAAAGAATGCACACGAATGGAATGTATATATCCCCCTCAAAAATAACCTCTGTATGTTAAATTCCGATTGTACCCTTAAACGGACAAAAATCCAGATTTATTTAATAATTAAATATAAATAAAATACATGCTACATATCAGCCATAGATTGAAATATAGACGATCCAGATCAATTCTTAAAATGGTTCTGTAGTTCTGTAGCTTAAATTGGTTCTGCGCTGAATCGGACACTATATATATATATATATATATATATATATATATATATATATATATATATATATATATATATATATATATATATATATATATATATATATATATATATATATATATATATATATATATATATATATATATATATATATATATATATATATATATATATATATATATATATATATAGGGTCCGATTCAGCGCAGAACCGTTTAAAGGTGCAGAACCGCAGAACCATCCTAACATCCAATGTTTTTATGTTATACCTAAGGTGTATATTTTCATACACGCTGTAACACATTTATACATTCAATGTTTCCAATTTTTTATACACATAATATATAAATATATTTATATATTATCTGTATAAAAAATTGGAAATATTGGATGTTAGGATGTTTACAACGTGTTTGAAAATTTAAAGCTTATGTATCACATAGAAAACATTGGATGTTAGAATGGTTCTGCGATTCTGCACCTTTAAACGGTTTTGCGCTGAATCGGGCACTATATATATATATATATATATATATATATATATATATATATATATAGGTGAAGGTTCATGCAAGAAGGGTTTTTTTGCGAGAAATGCGAGAAGTAATTTGGTCCATTAGATTAAGGAATCAAGGGTTAAGATGTAGGTTGGCATTGGCGTAAATAAACGAAAAAAGAAGGATTAAAGATTATGGGCGTCAAGGGTATTGTGGTAAAATAATCCCTAATTTAGTAATGGAATATCACGGATTCCTTAATAACCAAGAATTCCTCATTTGAACACACACTTGTGTGTCTGAGATTGCCGTTTCTCTCCCACAAAACGGTTCCGTCAAACCATCTTCCCCCATCTACGCCTCCACACAATGGCTTCTACTGTTCTACACCGCCGCCCTCTGTCTGGAAATAGTAAGGATAAGAGATCGCCACCATCAGCCTGACACCGTAAAGGAAGAAGAACCGCCGACTTTTTTGTTTTCCAGCGATGTAAGTGACTCGATTTCGGTTCTTCGTTCGTAACCATCATCATTGGCGTTTTTTGTGCAGATTGTTCTCCTTCGTTCGATCAGCTTCCTAATTTAGACTTCCGGTTTTGAGCAGAATGAGAATGGTGGTGATTTGAGCATAATGAGAATAGTGAAATAGAAGATGATAGTGGCCGGATCTAGACTCACGTTTCCATTTTCCGGCGAGGGCGCCGCCGACGGATCTAGGGTTCCGGCCCCTGGTTCGTTCAATCAACCCAAATCATTTTTTCAGTGTTTCCGGTGAGCATCTCCCCGCACATCCTCCGCCACAACACGTCCGCACCACCGCAACCACAACAGTCCCTCGCCATCATTGCCACACCACATCCGTACCAGCGCACCACCGCCCTCTATCAGACACCGGCAAGGAAGAAGAAACCATCGCCATTCTATTTTGGGGGAATATGAAGAAGAAACGAGTCAATCTCTGCCGGAACCTCGTATTCATCATCGGAACAGATCTTCGCGTATATTATTGAATCACCGCGTATATTCAGTAGTGAAATTCATGTATGACTTTTTGTGATTCATTATTGAATCACCTCGTATATTAGTGAAACATATGGTATTTTTTGTTGTTCATAAATGAATCAGAGTTTTTTTGGCGAAAATAGTGATGAACTTGTATGGTTCATCTTACAATATTTGTTTATTCGATTTCACAATATAGGTTGTTCAGTGGTGAACTTGTATGGTTTCCGGCGACAATGACAGTTCTAAACAGCAGTTTCCGGTGAAGTTAGGCAACCGGTTGATTGGATAAAAAACTTCCTATTAATTATAATGGAAACTATTAACTATATTTAATTAACTGAAAAAATTAAAAAACATGTTAAAAAGACAATCATACCCTTACATATTAAAAACATGATTAAAATAAATGAGTGGTCAAGATTAATTCTCGCATTTCTCGCAAAAAAAAGGCTTCTCGCATGAACTCTCCCATATATATATATATATATATATATATATATATATATATATATATATATATATATATATATATATATATATATATATATATATATATATATATATATATATACATCCATCTACGCGTACAACCATCCAATCTCCTTTTCCTTTCCCTTCTCTCCTTCTTCCTTTGTCTTTTTTCTTGATAATCGTCTCATCATGAGGAAAGACAAACAAGTTAAGGAAAAATCCGACAAACCCGCTCGCATAATTAGAACGGCGGTGAACACGCATACGAAACTTACTGCCACCGACCTTCATCGTTTTACCACAGAATATTATATTGATAGTCGTTATAATGTTCGATTGCCAGGGGAAAACGACACCATACTCTCTGCTCCTGATGGTTACGAACCCGTATACTTCCACTTCCTTCTTGGGGGGTTACAATTTCCAGTAGATGCTTTCATTCTCACCGTTCTTCAAGATCTTGGCTTGCACATCGCCCAACTTATTCCTAACTCTCTGCGTAAAATAATTGGCTTCATCATGCTATGTCGCTCCCTTGAGATTCCTCTTTCCGTCAAGTTGTTTCGTTACTTCTATATAGTGACCGGTCGCGGAGATTGGGCTATTTTTGCTCACCGCCAAGGGCAACACGACTGCGTTACAGATCTAAGAGATTCCATACACGATTGGAAGTATGGTTTCTTTTACGTTGACCGCCTGGCCTTCAACAACGTTGTGCTGAGTTGGGGAAGGGTGTCCGGAAGAGCGTCTGATCCGATTCCTGACATTTCTCCGGAAGAAAAAATATATGTTTCCAAGCTATCTACCATGAGTGTCGAGTGGGATGACCCCACGAGGTTTTTCTAGGGATGGCTGGCCTCAGCCCGTATTACCATTATCGTGGCATTAGGCCAAATGGAAAATTAACGACCAGGCCATTTCGCTTATGAGATGTCTTCGAATGCGAAAGGGAGGACAGCCAGAGGGGGAAATTACTGTGGAAGAAGGTGACCTGGGACTCTACCACTCTCCCGAGGAGAGTGAGAGTTCCGAAGCCACGATAGACTTATCCAAGTCTGAGACCGAAGCCATGACCCAGACAAGGAACGTCCAGAGACTGGAACCGGAGCCCGTCTCTGCAATCCTTTCGTTTCGTACCGAAGATATGATGATTCCTTATTCCCATGTAGACCTTACGGGACCTCGCAAGACACGGTCCGTTCGCAACCTTACCTCTTCTTCTCAGGTGAGAACCAAACCTGCCCGCAAGATTCGTGAAGATGTTCCTGAGACCACTCCTTCGAAGCGGACCCGGACGGAATCTGAAGGTAAGCCACAATATCTCATCATTCCCTTATACCGATTACTACGCCCCTTTTTATGCATTTCTTTTTTACTTATGCATGCCTACCTCTTCATGCAGGCTTAGCAGATTGCTTGATAGTATCTAGTGTTTCCACTACTGTAGCACCAACCCCCAGTCTGCCAGTAACCGTTTCTTTTAGACCACCTTCATTTACCCTTCCACCCCCTGTAGCAACCCATACGGCCATTCCTGTACGTCGCATTGTTTCCTCACCTTCATGGAGGCTTCCTCTGAGTTCGTCAAGTACTGCCGCCGTAGCATTGTTCAGCACCCAACTCTTTAGCTCCGGAGCAGGAGCGTCTTCATTGGCAAGGAGCTCTCGGTCTCCTCATTCTACTCGTAGTCACTCTTCCCTCTCGAACTTCCCGTCCACAAGTTCGAATCCACTATCCACTAGCTTATTAATGACAGTTCCTTTAACGCTTTTCTTTTGCAGGAGAAGACATAAGCACCACGGATCCGCAACCTGTTGCTGCCACCTCTCCTTTTGTTGTTTCCGGAAGGGTTCCTGCAACTACTTCACCGGTTGTTCCGGAGATCATTCTGCCACACACACCAGCCACTCTGACCGTGGCGAGGGGAGGAGGGGTGGTTAAATAAATTAAAAATTAAATGAAAAATATAAGTTAAAGGGTATTTTAGTCATTTCAAAGTATTTAACAGTCTAATATAATGTCTGTTAGGATTTGGGACCAAAAGCAATACAAAGTACAAACCACAATGACCATGAGTGTAAAGTCTGAAAGTTAGGGACCAAATCCAAAATTATTAGTAAACCACAGGGACCATTCGTGTAATTTACTCTTTTATAAACCAAAATTTTTATAGATTAAAAACTTATTCAATATCTCAAATCATTCTTAACAAAACCTCTAACTATTAGTTAATAGTTCACACCCAAAGACAATCCTAATATTTGAACCAAATAAAAAAAGCATAAAGTGTGTATTTTAGATTTTGTAATATGTTTATAAAATTAATAATTCTTTTGTATGTTAATGAAATATATTCTTGAAGATTTGTTGGTGTATGTAACTAAAAAGGGTGATATGTAATATAACTTTTTTTGTGTTAAATTTGTTTTTGTTTCGGGCGTTGTCGCTGAGATCCCACTAGAGATCGCAGTCCCCTTAACCTCGCTTTATTAATACCACAAGAGTACTACCGTTGGTGAAAGTTTATAATTCCGGCCCTGGTTATAACTATGTGATGTTTTGACTCATAGATGCACGTAGTGAACAACGCCCCTGAAGGGTTACCCTTGCTCAAAATCTATAAAAGCAAAAAAAGAAAAAATGAAAAATTAACAAAAATATAAATAAATTACAGGCAACCTTAGGCTACTAGATGCATAATCACAAGAAATTTCATCCATTTAATGCGTTCAGTTTCCCTCTAAGAGCAACGGGTGTGGTGGCTTAAGCCACTTCGCCACCTCTGCGCCACCTATGCGCCACATCACCATTTCACATTTCACATTTCACATTCAAAACCCCCAAATACCCCCTCTACCATCACTTAAGCCATTTGGGCCCCACCACCATTTTTTTCTTTTTTCTTTTTTTAAAAACATAATACTTTATTAAAATAAATATTACACAATACAAATTAAAAATACCTAAAAATAAAAAAAATTACCGAAAATAAAAAAAAAATACCGAAAATTTAAAAAAAAAATACCGAAAATTAGGAAAAAAATACTGAAAATTAAACAAAAAAAAAAAACTACTCGTCGTCCACGTCAAGGTCATCTTCGTCGACGGGGTATTTTTCGCGGATTGCCTTTTTTTCTTTGACGATTCTCGCCTTATCTTTGCGCCCCAAACCGTGGGTGTTAGTGCTTAGGAATCGCAATTCTTCCAACCGCACGAACCGGTCATCCCGCGCCTTTGCCCTTTCGTAAGCCGATTGAGCGGCTTCACTTTTCCGCCTAAACTCGGCCATCATAGCCTCGCCAAGGTCCGGCGGTGCGGCACTTCCGGCGGTGTTAGCGCCTGATGAACTTTCCGACCTACTTTTCTTTGCCTTACGAGACTTTCCCGCTGGACGTGGTCTCGTATCTTCCCCGAAAAGTTCTTCGTTATCGGAGAGCGAAATGGGTGCGGGGGCGTCCCGTTTCGGGCAATGGCGCAAAACTTCCCACGCACCTTCGTTGGTAAATTGTTTTTTTGACGACGACTCGTCACGGTACGCTTGTCGGACACGGGCCATAAAGTCGACCTCATTTTCACCGCTTCGGCTTGTACGTTGTAGACGTTTGTAGATACCGTTGAATTTTTGACAATTACCATTTAAGGTCGTCCACTTCCCCGTCAACATGTCTTTGGTACGCGGCGTACCAACATCCTTGTTGAACTCAACAAGGATTTTGTTCCAAAAACATTCATCGGATTGGTCGGCGCCCTTTTCGCGGTCTTCGGAAACGCTAACCCAACACTCCGCCAATAAAACTTCTTCGGCGGCGTCCCAACGCATGACCTTCCGACTTAAGTTGACGGCAACTTTTTTCCCCTTTCTTCTCGCCTTTTCAACGGCGTCGGTGTCTTGAGGGGGTTGGTTTTGTTGAGATTGTTGTGGTTGAAAAGATTGTGGTTGTGACCATTGGTGTTGTGACCACATTTGAGGAGGGGGTTGAAATTGTTGTGGTTGTTGTTGAAGGTTTTGAAATTGTTGTTGAAGCATAAAGTGGTTGTATTGCTCTTGGGAAAATGTCGGCATCACGGTGTTTTGGGTGGACGATACCGATTGTTGGGACGAAGGTGTTGACGGGTTGGACGGCGATGAGCCGGAACCTCCCCATCCGAAAATACCGTTCATCCAATCGGGGTGTGGTGGTTGAGACATTTTGGAGAGTTTTTGAGAGTGAAGGGGTAAGAAAATGTAAAGAGTTTTAGAGAGTGAAAGTGTAAGAAATGGTGTGAAAAAATGTAATGGTTAAATGGGTTATTTATAATAGGGTTTATTTAAAAAAAAAAAAAAAAAAAAAAATTCTGGAAACTAGCCGTTGCCAACGGCTAGTCCACGTGTCGCAATCCCATTCGCCCGTTGAATCCGCCGAGCATCCCACGAAGACCACCGCTCACGTAACGAGCGGTGTGGTGGCGCGTCCGGCGCGCCGACGTGGCGTCCGGCGCGCCGACGTGGCGTCCGGCGCCCACCACCCTTCGCCACCGTACCCGTTATTCTAAATCTGATAAAGTACAAATCGAAATAATTAAAAAGATACCGTTCTGAAGTGTGGCAATGGCGTCCCAAAAGAAACCGAACTTTGAGCCGTACGACGAAGCGGTTTTGTCGTAGTGAACCGGCGGCTGAACCAGAGAAATATTCTTCTTCTGCGAATAGGAAACCGGCGCCGGAGATGGTTCCGGTGAGGATTTAGGTGGAGGGGTAATAAATACAGTGTAGTAACCAATTTTTCCGATCACCGGTGGAGGTTTTGGGTGTTCTTTTTGGATCGGCATTTTGTTTAACTTCGAAAAAAAAGATAGTGTTTTAAGGTAAAGTTTAATTGGACTTTCGAGATAAAAGAGTGGGAATTAAAAGAATTGAGTTGTTGGATTTGATTTGATTCGTTTAGATGGAGAATGTTTTATTTGAAAGCAATGGGAGCTCAGAAGATTTTGTATTCTTGGTGTGCTGCAACAACTTCACACATATGCTTGGTTTATTTATTTATTTGTATTACCAATAAAATTACTTTTTAACCTCTGTATATAAACATTCGTCAACATTTCAGAAAAAGGGAGAAATGATTCGTTAATAATGTCAAGGGACAAGGGTAGTCGAGTGTATGATCTCGAACCACCACTATCCACTTTCTAATTTCTCCTTTAAAAAATCTATAAATTTACTTTTATTCAAAAAATTTAAAGTTATTGCTTAAAAATATTAGTTGATAGACAATGCTAATTAAGAGTAAATTACACGGAAGGTGCGTATGGTTTACTACTTATTACACTCACAGTCCCTTAACTTCGTTTATTACACTAGACGTCCCTGGTGTATACAGTTTGTTACACCCATGATCTATGTTGGCCTAAACTTTTTCTAAATGACGAAAATAACCTTTTGGTCTTTTGTAATAAAGTGAAGATAAGGGACCGTGAATGTAATAAGTGATAAACCACAGGGACCATATGTGAAATTACTCTATTAATTGATTTTTTTTCTTTGCTCTCTATAATTCATGTTCTTATGCCACATTCAGACTCACTACCCACCTCTATCTCTTTGAATTCAAACCTCAATTAATAGCCATTATTGTCGCGTAATCAACCCATGCCTCTGGTTTCCTTCTCCAGTTGTTCCGCCATCGATGACGTTCTATCAACCTGAGTGTGCAAAACACCAACTCCTCTGCCGACGTGTTTCAATTGTCTGAATCACCGCGTGTGTAAACCACCAAATTGTCTGGTGACGTGCATCAATTGTCAAAATGAATTCTCGTTGATAGAGCGTCATCGGCTCAGAACAACTGGAGAATGAAACCAGAGGCAGGGGTTGGTGATGGATCGATTTTTCAGGGGGTTTGGTGGCGCGACGATAATGGTTATTGATTGAAGTTTGAATTCAAAGAGATAGAGGTGGTGGAGAGTCTGAATGTAGCAGAAGAATATGAATTAAAGAAAGAGAAGAAAAAAATCAATTAATAGAGTAAATTTCACGGATGGTCCATGTGGTTTATCACTTATTACATTCACAGTCCCTTATTTTCGCTTTATTACAAAAGGCCAAAAGGGTATTTTCGTCATTTAGAAAAAGTTAAGGGCAGTAGGAACTATCGGTGTAACAAATTGTATACACCCGGGATCTTCAGTGTAATAAACGAAATTCAAAGACTATGAATGTTATAAGTGGCAAACTATAGAAACCTTCCGTGTAATTTACTCTAATGTCAGGGGTAGTCGAGTGTATGATCTCGAACCACCACTATCCAGTTTCTAATTTATCCTTTAAAAAATATATAAATTTACTTTTATACAAAAAATTTGAAGTTGTTGCTTAAAAATATTATTCTTGATAGACAATGCTAACAATATTGGAATAATTTTTACTTTTGTCGTATAGAATGATAAGGTTTATACAATATGATCTACCACTTACGAATTTGTTTAAAAGAAAATATTAGTTTGATATGCTAAACGGTGTATTTGAATCTTAAACCATAAACCAAACCTTATGTTACAATCTGAAAAAGAGAGAGAAAAACAAAAACTGCTTAACCATATTATTGAGGGCCAACCCGACCAAATTGCGTCAGTTTAAATGGTTTATTCGGTTACTGCAAACCATACGAATCCCTATTAGTGTTCATATATTACTGGGTAATAATAGCTTTCCATCTTGCCAATCTGGGTTAAACGAAAATGATTAAAGAAACCGGACAGCCCAAATTAAAAATACTGTCCTAAACGAGCTTAATGGTGTTTGGTGATGAGCCAACCTAAAAATACAGAAATTGGCCCAGGTCGGATACACAAAGCTTAGTCACATAATAGCCAGATCCAACAATCCAAATGTTTGGTTTAAAACAGAAAGTTTGGTTACGGGCTTACGGCTATTCCAATTAAGGGCCAAGCCCATCCAAAAAACCAATTGTTTTAAACTCACACGAATGGAACTAGTACGTATTCATAACTTTAATAGAATAACCAAACAAAGACGAAATTTTAAGTAAACTTTAATAGAACAACCGAACAAAGACGAAACTTATGAAAACGAATTTTAAAAAATAATTATTTGTGTATATGACTGTTTATGTTTATTCGTCTAAGTATAACAATTTATTAGAAATAACTAATATTCATAGTTATCAAACATATATAAATGAACATACACTAACAAATATTAACAAATGATTTATTGAGCGTTTACGGACGTAAACAAACGAACGATACTTATGTTCCTGATTGTTCATTTACTAACTTAGCATAAAAATTTATTCAAGTACATTTGTTTAAAAATAAACGAACTTCTCACTAAAAGATTTTCTTTTATTAGCTGTTCGAGCAACGATTGTCAAACACAAAGACCAGGTGATGTCAACCTTGGATCTCCTGTGATGATCACAGTGCAGACCCAACAAGTTCTTGGCGAACCTAGGGTGATCGAGGTTGAGTGCGAAGGTGAAAGTGAGAGTATGTTAACTCTGTGTTTTAGGCTTCTTTAATCTGTCTCAGTGTGTTTTCGACAATGAGTTAGGCCATTTATTTATATGGTCGGTCTCAGGTATATGGAACGTTGGCTCATTATGACTGCAATAAAGCAGTCATGAAGCGTCATTATGACAGCGTCAATGATCGTGTAACGCCTTACTATTATGACTGCAATAAAGCGGTCATGAAACGCCATTATGACGGCGTCGTGTCTCGCTTCCAATGACAGGCGCTGATAATCCTGACAGGCGGTCGTTGATAACTTGACAGGCGGTCATGCGGATCCAAGACGTGGGCCATCATTGGTAGCGGATCCAAATTGTGACCGCTCGTGAACATAAAAGCATGGGGTGTGAACATTGACGGATCGAATTGTGACGTGGGCTTGTGAGCATAAAAGTCCATCCTCATTTAGGTTTTGGGAAATTACCTATATATACAGGGTAATCCCTACTAACCTCATCATTAGCATTTTCAGCTAAGGCTACACATAGTATTTTCATTGACAATATCGTCTGGCAATTATGGTTTCACAACTTAGTAATTATTATTCGATCATAATTATCTTGTACATGTAAGATTCTCTATTACGACTATTACGACAACTCTATCAAAACTACATGTTATACGTGTCTAATAAATATGACTACATATATATTTGTTAATTCAATGCTTGAAACACATATTGTACATTTCTCTTTAGCTAACTTTTGATTTACCATGAGTCTCAATCATAATTATCTAAAATGCTAATGAATGAAGCTTTTAAGAGGCTGGTCCTATCCCCATCGACTCAGAATATCAGTCAACGGCTAGAAGATCGAAAAATTAATGTTTTCTTCATTAAAACACATGAAAGGTGCTATACAAAGATCACGAATTCACAGCTTAAGTGTAAAAACAAATGTTCGTTCAAGCTTTCAAATAACTTATAGGAAAAATTATACTATATTTTAAGGAGCTTGACCAAAATTAAACAAATGTTAATCATATATTTGAACCGCTTTTTAACCGAATATGAACGGTTTATCAATTATATAGCCAACCTAATTGACCAAAATTGACCCGTATAATTACTTTTGTACCCTAAATTTCTTAAAGGAAAATAATACCTACAATTTTGTCTTGGATTTACCATTGAAAAGCACTATAGTATAGGGGTGAGCATTTGGACCGAAAAAATCGAACCGAACCGAAAACCGACCGAAACCGAACCGAACCAAAACCGATAACATATTATCGGTTCGGTTTCGGTTTTGAAAATATATCGTTATCGATCGGTTATCGGTTCGATCGGTTCGGTTCGGTTTTCGGAAAATGATGAACATTTGGCCTATAATAACCGAACCGAACCGAAAACCGACCGAAACCGAACCGAACCAAAACCGATAACATGTTATCGGTTCGGTTTCGAAAATTCATCGTTATCGGTTATTGGTTCTATCGGTTCGGTTCGGTTTTGGCCCGATAATCACCCCTACTATAGTATGTTATTGGTAACTTTTCAAACATTTCAAATTGTTTGAAGTTTTGGACATCTCATTTACACACGGAATAAGGTTACTATAAGTAAGGAAAATGTTACTAAACAAGGATAATTAATAGCCACGCGTTGCTGCGAGATTTAGGAATGCATTTTTTATTTAAGATTAAGATTAAGACACAGTTTAATTACTTTTAAATTATTTATCTTGTGTATGAATGAAAGAAAAGATATATGTTCATATATAAGGATTTAGGAATGCATTTTTTATTTAAGATTAAGATTAAGACTCGGTTTAATTACTTTTAAATTATTTATCTTGTGTATGAATGAAAGAAAAGATATATGTTCATATATAATTATATACCCTCTCTATAACAACCAATGTTTTAAATAATGTGAATTGTGACGTAGCGAAAAGGTTAAGCCTCAATCCTTAGGAGCCATGTCAAGACCATGTTGTCTCCTACAGTGTGATATAAGACGTTAATTTTGTACATAAATTATAATTATAATTATATTATATATAATGAATATGGATCACGAAAGAAGGAGGCTTATTTAGAGAAGTAAAAGAAGCAATTAAGAGCCTTGATTTAATTAAAACATTCAAAAGGGCTTAAGGGCATGATTGTCATTTTACCCCCTCCTCCAACATATAAACATCTCTTTTTTGATTTTCCCTCATTCGTGATTTTCATCTGTCCTCATCTTTTCTCTTCCACAACTCCATCAATTGCTTCTCCTCAATAAAAACCCTAATAATTTCATGATTTCAGATCCAAATATATGGAACAATAAGAACGTATTTGCCTGAATTGGCTTCCGTACGTGATACGTGATTTCAGATCTTCAATTTCGTGATATGAAGGTCATGTTACTACCAATTTCGTGATATGAATGATCTTCAAATTACGTCAATCAGCTTAAATAAGTGATTTCAGAACTTCAATTTCGTGATTCAGGTATTAATTCCTTTGTTTTCTTCAACAATTTCGTGATTCAATCAACTCCACTAAGCTCCAATCGTTTACACAGGTATGTCCTTAACCATTAAGTGATTTCTCCTCCTCCTATATGAATGATTAAGGTATTTCTCCTCTAATAACCTCTAGGTCACGTGATTTCTAGTCCTCAATCAGCTTCTGTTCACATGATTTCTCCTCCTCGATCAGCTCCAGGTTGCGCTGCTCCTATGCGAGCCCTAAATCAGTCTCGAATGAGGGAATCTGATCCAGATGCAAATCATACTTTTGAATCAGATCCAGATCCAGGTAACTCGCAGCTCTTTGAACCTGTGTGAATTGGTGCTAATTATATCTGATATTTGCATTTGCATGTTCATATGAGATTTTAAACAACTGCCTGAAATTTGCATTTGCATTTTCGTCTAAAATTTTAAATAACTGTCTGCATTTGCTTTTGAATCTTCATCTGAAATATTAAACTGATTACTGGAATTTGCATTTTCATCTGAAATATAAAACAGCTGCCTATAATTTGCATTTGCATGTTAATCTGAAATATAAAATAACTGCCTATAATTTGCATCTGAAATATTAAACAGTGACTGCATTTGCATTTTCACTCTTTCAATTGCATTTTCATCTTATGCACTTAGTTTCTAAAGTTTAACTATGTTTTGTTTTGTTTTGTTTTTTTATAGATCTTGATCATGTTCCAACTTCTCTTCAAATTGGTTTTGAAAGAATATCAGCCCTTGGTGATAAGTATTGGGTTCCTAATGTTCCCATTCCTAAAAGACCCATTAATGGTATGCAATTTGATTCTTTGGGCGATGCTTGGAATTTCTATAAAGAGTATGCTATTTTAGGTGGCTTTGAGCCAATTAAATCTACCCAGAATGCTCTCTCAACAAGGAATGGTGGAGTTGTTATGCTTAAGATCTTTAGGTGTTCTAAGCATGGTAAGAATGTAAATAATCGTAAATCTGTGGACACTTTGAAAGTTGCAAATGACGTGCATTTATCTAATGAGGTTGATGTTGGAGTTAGTGGACCTGTTGATGACAATACAACCTTTGAAGTTCAGAAAAATAAAAAAAGAAAGTCATCTTCTAAGAAGACGCATTGCCATGCAGATTTGAGATTAAAACTTTTTGAAAACAAATACCATGTTTACCAATTCAGTGAAGAACACAACCACTTGTTGGTTCATCCCGACTATATCAAGCATTTTAATGTTTCTCGCAAGGTTACTTTTTCTAAAAAACATTTGCTACATAAGATGAATGAAGCAAGTGTTGGGCCTGCTTCTAGTCATCGTATTTTGTCAAAGGTTTGTGGAGCACAAGGAGTTGGTTTTACAAAGCTTGATGCTAAAAACTATAAGAGGGATGTGTTGGCATTCATTGGGAATAATGATTGCCAAATTGTTGTCGATTTGTTGAACAAGAGGAAGCAATCTATTAGTGATTTTTCATTTGATTACTTTCTTGATGCTGATAATAGGCTTGGTGGGTTTTTTTGGGCAGACGAGACATCAAAGAGAAATTATTGTGCATTTGGTGATGTTGTGTCTTTTGGTGCTACATATAGGACCAATAAGTAAGTTATGCATTTTCGTATTCTTGTGCATTTTCATATTCCTGTGCATTTGCATTTTCATATTACAGTGCATTTATTTTCTGATTTACTTTCTGTTTTTTTTAATAGATATAATATGGTTTTCATACCATTTACTGGTATAGACAACCATAAAAAGTGTGTCGTGTTTGGTGCTGCTATGTTGAGTCACGAGAATGTTGCATCCTACAAATGGTTATGCAATGCTTTTATTAAAGCTTATCCTACTCAGCCTAAGTTGGTATTAACTGATCAAGATCCGGCGATGAAAAATGCTATTGACTCTTGCTTTACCATGTCGAGGCATCGACTATGTATGTGGCATATAATGGAGAAACTCACTACCAAGGTATCCTCTATTATTACTTTTTATGCATTTTTAGATTTTTCATTTATTTTTTGTCGTATTAACTATTTCTTTTTTATATAGGTTTCCTATGTTGTATGTAATGCTGGTTTTAAACAGAAATTATGTAGAATTGTATGGACAGATAAGTTGGAACCTGAAGTTTTTGATCATCTTTGGCATGCCACCATTGTTGAGTTTAATCTTGAAGATAATAATTGGCTTTCGGACATGTTTGGGTTAAGAAAATTTTGGATTCCAGCATATTTTAGAGAGTTGGAGTTCTCTGGCTTGATGCGTACTTCGTCAAGATCCGAGTCGGAAAATCATATGTTTAACCAGTTGATGAATTCAAGTTCAACACTTGTTGAGTTTTTATCTCATTTTGACACTGCTATGTATGAGCAGAGGTTGACGCAATCAAAAAACGACCATGAAAGTTCATATACTTCTCCCATTATGACCCATGATTGGGTTATTGAGAATGAAGCTGCTAGATTTATCACACGATCAGTTTTTGATGACCTTAGTCGTGAAATTCGTTATTCAATAAACAAATGTATGTCCTTATCTTATGATGATGCTGATGGTTTAAAGAAGTTCAAAATCACCGACACTAGTGTTGATTCCATCCTACTTGATGATTCTATTGATAGAGTCAAGGAGGCAAGCCTCTTTGATGAATTTTTCCCTGATCATAGTGAGGTTGTTAAATTGTACAATTATTTTCCCCCATTACCTTTTGCATTTGTATTTTCATTTGAATCTGCATTTGCATTTTCATTTAAATTCGCATTTGCATTTTCATTTTTAAGACTTCTTTGACATTTTACCAATTTTTCTTGTAGGTTGTTTATAATGTTTCTTTGGACGAATTTACATGTACATGCAAACGATGTGAAAGATTTGGACTCTTATGTAGACATATATTCTATGTTCTCCGTGTGTGCAAGTTCACTAAATTCCCAAGGAAATATATATGTAAACGTTGGACAAAAAATGTTGTTCCCCCTAAAATTTGTTTGAACCCTGGTGTAAAGCCTACTATTTCACCCGAGGATTTGGGTTTGAGTGAGCTTATTAGCAAAGTTCACTTGAATGTGGAACTATCATTGGATAAACTTGTTGGAAATAGGGAAAAACTTATAAGGTTTTTAAAAGCACAAGAAAAGCTTCTAGAGGAATGCGAGAAAGACTTTGATGCTTCTGATGAGATCGGAACTAATGAGTTTATCAGTGAGATGGTAGGTTTTGAGCAACTAGAGATAGGTGATGTTAATGCCCCTCAACCTATTCGCAATAAAGGAATGTTGAAGAAAAGGATCACTAGTTCGCGTGAAGACGCTATTTCTAAATCACAAAAAATAGGGAGAATGTGTGGTCACTGTAAAGCCGTGATCCGCATAATATTCGCACGTGTCCAGAAAGAAAAAAAGCTGAAGAAAGAAAAAAACTTGAAGATGCACAGAAAAAAAACGCAACCATATGATGATGCATGATTTTCTTGAGTGACACATTATTTTTTTATTAGTTATTTTTATATTCTTACCAAATGTAGTTAAATATACTTTGGCTTTTACATTTTCATTTTATTCCCTGAATTCTGAAATACTGATTATGTTTTAAATAATCAGTTGCATTTGCATTTGCATTTTCATACTCAGTTGAATTCAAGCAATAGCTTTTTTATTTTACATTATGTTTCTGCTTTGAAAACTTAGTTGCATTTGCATTTTCATTTTCATGCCTGCAGTTTTATTTTTATTTTATGTAATTTGAATTTTAACTTGTGTTTTCGATTTAAATACTAGGTTGCATTTGCATTTTCATACATGCAGTTGCATTTTCACTTTCATACTTGGAATTACATATCGCCTCTCATTTTATACAGTTTTTTCGTGAACTTATAAATAATAATTCTATTTCAAACACTAGTTTTTGCATTTTGCCTTTTCAGTATTTCCATTGTTTTGGCGTTTTCATTAAACCTAGTTATTCCATAAAATTTTATCCGATTGCATTTGCATAGTTGCATTTGCATTTTCACTTACATTACATATATCTTTTTCACAGTTTCTATTTACTTTTACATTTTCATGTATCATCACCATGTGATCAATTATTGTGTACCTGCACTTGTTGTATTCAATATCATAACAAATACAAAGAAAAATAATCATAATCATAACAATATATACCACTTCTACAACCATCTATCATTCCATATGATCACAAACAAACCAACCATCAATTAAAAAAACAAACCAACCTCAAAAACACATCCAACAAACTAAATCCAGCAATCCATATTTATCAAAAGCCAACAAATTACCTAGTTTATACTTATACATATCAAACCGAACTTATATAACTATGTAACATGTTCATGATTCTTACTTGAGCATCTTCAGCATTTGTTATCCTTTCTTCCTTTGTTAGTTTTTGATAATTTTCGACATATTTAACCACCACAATTTTTTGCTCATTTATATCAGCAAGCAATATCTTTGTAGCATATTTTTCTCTTAGCTTTTCCAGCTGCCAATTCTGATCAGCTTTTTTTTGTGTTAAACCCTGTCTTCCATTCTTTTGTATTCCATGATGGTGACATCTCTCCAAAGTAAGTTTCCATGTGCCTCATTGCAAAAACTCCAGAATCTGTGTAATTTTCCTTTGTTTTGTAATCATTTTTCACAAGTCTTGGTTTCATTTTATCACATAAATCAACTTTTTTAACTTTTGCTTCCTTCAAACAAAACTTCATATCTTCTATCTGTTATAATGTGTATCAAAAGGAACTTTCAACAGTATATAAAAACAAATTTGACATTATAATTGCATTTTCATATTTTTGTGTAAATTCAACTATGTCTTACCAGTGGAGCTGTTATGTTACCGTAAACCGAATCAATGTTTTTCTTATCCCTTGATATGTTGTCAAGTATGTGCAAGCTCATATCCCTTAGATCAAATACACACACAAATACATGGCATCCATCGATTATGGGGAAGAATACCTGTCAAAAGATTTTGTTAGCTTTTTTCCATTTTTATTAAATTTTCTAATATTATTCTACAAATAATATACTTACCAAATGAACATTATCCAGGGTTAGATAAGGGTTTGTAGCTAAGCTGCTCTCGACTAATTTCTTAATTTGTAAGCATCTTTTTGTCTTAAACTGCTCAATCTCTGCCTTCGTTTCTACTCGGCTTTTCTTATTTTCCATATTTTTTGGATTTATGATATATTGATCCTGTCAATAGATTTGATTTATTAATTTATTTTCAATATATTTTGATTATTGCATATCCTTTTTATAGATGACTGATGTACCTTTTTTGTTGCGTAGCAGAATAATCTTCCTGGAACGAACTCCTCGGTGTACATTTCCTCTTTGTTAAGTACATTTACCCATGCATTAATAACTTGTGCATGTACATTTATACCTGATTTCAGAGTTTCTGCTTCAACCTTTGTCAGCGTGCATCCTTTTTTCCAATCGTAAACTACCAAACTGTAAACTCAATTTTGTTAGCTAACATTTAACGTCAATAATTATAATACTAAATACATATTCAACTTACTTTTCGTCCCCGATCCCTGAAAACAGCCACGACGCCACTGCTAGTTCAGATGTGCTTGATTTTGTGGATGTGTTTACAATATCATTTTTGTATGGCGATTTTAGGGCGGCTGATGGTTTCACTGTTCTTTTAGGTCTCTCAGAAATTTTCGGTTCAACTTCAACTTTCTTTAGATTTACATTTGAACTATCGCGTATCTTTTCCTTCCCTTTTTCAATCTTCTTCTTCATCTCTTCAATTGTTTCATCATCTATTTCTTCACTTGCATTTTCAAACATCTCGGTTGTCTCTTTCGCCCCCTCTTCTTTTTCACCTTTTTCTACTTCTGCATTTTCATTGTTTTCCCCACTTTTATTTTTATCCGCATTTGCATTCTCATCTTCTGTCTTTTTATTTTTTTCAGCACTTTCATTTTCTCCTGCATTTGCATTTTCAGCATCTGCCTTTGCATTTTCAGCATATGCCTTTTCAGCTTCTGCATTTGCATTTTCAGCATATGCATTTTCATTTTCATTTTCAACAAATTCTTTTTCACCTCCTGCATTTTCATCCCAAGTTGCATTTTCATTTTCCCAAAATGCATTTTCATCATATGTACCTTGTGTGTTATACTCTTGGGTTCTCTCCTTTGTTGTTTCAAAATCTTTGAGTTTTAAATCAGCCATCAAATTCTCTCTAAGTACAGTTAGAGTATTTATAACGTCTTCATCATATGGGTAATTAAATTCTGCTCCCCACATTAACTCGGTTAAATCACCTTTTATAGACATGAACTGTTTGTACTTTTCTTTAATTTCTGAGACATACGTCTGCATTTTTTCAATACTTATTTACATTACAAATTCGTATTCACAAAAATTACAATTTCAACCAAAAAAGAAAATTTTACTTACCTTAGCAGTGTATTCTTTATCTTGATCCTCCTCCATATTTTCACTTGAGCTACTCGAGTCACTTGCATCTTCATCTTGATCTTTTTCCTGTTTTCTTTTTCCTTCTTTTTTCCGTTCCTCTGTTTCGATAAAACATGTTATGTGTTTAATAAAATTCGATGTTAACACTTATTAAATATTTAATACATATTAATGTACGCTATTTTTATATTATATTACCTATCTCCTTTTCCACTTTCTTTGTTTTTCCTTTCTCACTTTCTTTCGCCTTTTTCTCCTTTTCAATTAGACCTCCCTCTCTTGATTCTTCTATTTTATACACTTTTTTTCCACATCCTTCAACATTTTGTTTGTCCAAAATGAAACTTTTGGGCGATCGGCTTCTTTCGGTTCATCGTCGAGACCAATCGTGGATGCATAACAAATCTGCATTATTTTGTTCATTATAGATTAAATTTGCATTTGCATTTTCATTTTATTCAAATATAGATTAGCATATACGTAAAAATTATAAAGCTAATTAAACTAGTACTTACCACTAATAGAAGCAATGGTCCGGTGAACCAGCTTTTTTGGTTATCTCACTCCCACTTGGTTTTACATTCTTTTAAACATTCGATGACATATCCACACCAATCTATATTCTTTATGTCATTTATTTCAGTAACCGACTTCAAAAACCTTTGATTAACTGCCCAATTTTTATCCCCTGCCCCCATCAAAGTCATTATCAACACAAGCATATTCAACTTGAAATTCTGCCCTACATCATCATTTCCTTGTATATGGTCAATCACATTTTTAACTGTTATAGATTGTGCCCCTCGTGATGTTGATGCATATTGTCTTCTCCATTCTAGAACTTTTGGGGTATCCTGATGGCCAGCCCTCTTTACTTCTTTTACCTTTTTTCCTCCCAATGGGAACCCTAGAATTTCATGTACCTTCTCTCTATCTATTTTCAATCTTTTTTTCCCCAATTTGCATTTCCATTTCTTCAGGGTTGAAATGGTCTACTGCCCAGTAGCTCAGTTTTCCAGGGATTGAATCTATTTTGCATTGTGTTATTCCATCAAATCCAATTTCCTTTATGATATTAACTTTTTCAATCGGTAAATTTTTTAGTAACTGAATGAGCTGGTTTGATGATTGTCTTGTTCTCAAGTAGTCTACAATTGCATTTTGATTTTCATTTCCTCCTTTTACTTGTTCTTTTTCCAAATTCACTTTCTCTTTTCTTTTGTCTCTGTTATTTTTCTCATTTTTCTTTAACATTGACTTTAATGTTACGAAGTCATCATCGGTATCTACTTCCGTTTCTTCAGTTTCTGTAATGCAGATATTTCATATGTTAGTTACATAATGTTTTTTTGCAAAAAGGGAATGAATCAACACACATACATAAACACTTACATTTTTAAAACATTTTTTTTATTATTCATACAAATTCTTCTCATAAATGAAAATGCATATATCTATAAGTCTTATGCACATTCACATTCTTTTTTTTTTCCATTTTTACTTACTTTCTACACAGAGAAATGCAAATGCATACACACATACCTATTCTATGTTATAATTCATACTTGTTACACGCAAAAATGCATAGAGACAGATTTATACCTTCTGGTTCTTTTTCCGGTTCCTTTTCCTTTTCTAGTTCTTTTTCCAGTTCCCTTTGCTTTAGTGATTCCTTTTGTACTAACATTTTTTTCTACTTTTAGGTTTTTTTGCATAAGTCGGTGCCACTACTTCAATTTCTGTAATGTAAATATTACATACATTACATAATGATTTTTGCAATAAGACAATACAAAAAGATTTGTACCTTCTTTCTCTTTTTCAGTTTCCTCCTTTTCGGTTTCCTTCTCCTTTTCTATCTCCTTCTCTGTTTCATTCTCCTTTTCTATTTCATTTTCTACTACCTTTCTTTTTCTTTTTTTAGGTAAATCTTCATAACACCAACTACCATATGAAGTTTCTTGAATTTCCTCTATTTCTGTAATGCACAATTGCACATGTTACATAAGTTACATAATTATTTTTTATTAATGCAATGGATATGCACACAAATCATCTCAAATTTAAAGAGCATTTTATTTCTTAAACACAAAAATGCAAATGCATAATAAAAATGCAAATTAGTGATTACCTTCAGAAACTACTATATTCTCTCTTCTTTCTGTTTCTACCCAAAAAACATCATCATCTATGTTATTATTCTTCTTTCTTTTACCTTTGTTAACCCTAGATTGCATTGATTTCCATCTTGTACTATCTCTCGTTTGTGATCTTCTCATCTTCTATCTGTTGATGAAAGTATTGAATGTATTTCTAATTCACAACCCTATTTTTACCTGCAATTTAGGCAACATATTAGCTTTTTTGTCAATAAACTTTACACGGATACACATACGAAAATGCAAATGCATTTTAGCAGTTTGCAATACCCTGGACCAAACAAACAATATGCATTTTCTTATTTAATAGGGTTGCTGCAACTGATGGATTCTCATATGAAAATACAAATGCATACACAAAATACCCAACACGAGCACACATTCGAAAATCACAGCTATGTAACACTAATCACAGTTTTGTAGCACATTATACGTATGTATTAATCAAACACAGGTTGTAATCAAGTCACACAAATGAAAATGCATAAACAAGTTCAACAATCTTATGTGACCGAGAGACATAGAACCGGTCAAATCACACAAATTAGAAGCTGAAACAAACCTTTTCCCTAAGTTCTAAAACCCTAGCCGAGAATTGTTTGTGATAGAAAGCTAATTTCACATTTACCTGATAAACCCTAGGCGAGAATCGCTCCAATCGTGTATAGGCTTCGACAATTGAGACTGAAATCGTGTCGATTGATACAAATCGCTTATAAACTTCGATGATTGAGACTAGAATAGTGGAAACCTCGATTGAGAATGGGCGTTGATTGAGAATCGTCGAAGCTGTTTGTGAGAGTGAATCGTCGACTGGAATGGTTTGTGTGAATGCCTCGTTTCCTGTTTAGATGAGAGAATGGGGTTTTTACAATTTTACCCTCCTAATCTTTATTTTCATCCGGATTGTTTCCCTAAATTTACAAATGCGTGATTTAAAATCCCAATCATCTCAACCATTCAGTGTTTAATCTAAGGGCTACGGTTGTTTCCTTGTATTCTTTATTTAGTAGTGCTTTTCTATGGATTCACACCCTATATATAATTATATAAACAAAGATGAAAAAACACATTAATGTAAATTTATAACATAGTTAATAAGTCTTTTTCTTCATCTTTGTCATATCCAATCATTCTTATAACTAAAATTATTGATATTTAGCTGATATAACTAATTTGTTGCAATACGCCTAAAAACAAAACTTATTACGTGTAAATGTAAGTCAAGTTGGACATCTACATACACAAGCCTTATGTCTAAGCTTTGAATCATAGTGTGAAAACATATTCGAGCCTTAAATCTTGGCATGCGGGAAGTCAATACGATTCTTTTATAACCTTGATAATAACAATAATATTACAATATTATAGAGGATTTTTTCTGAAATTTTGAAAAATTATATAAAATAAATGAAATTGCATAATATATATATATAAATAACACATCGATTATTTTAATTGAGAATGTAGCTCTAACTTCTAGTTACATTTGTCAAACACACCCTTAGTGTAAACATATTATGGATTAATAAAATAAACATAATTATCAGATCAGTAAAATTGCAAAATAATGTATAATCCATGTACATTTTTGTAAGTTTTTGTAAGTTGCTAAAATAGAAAACAAAAATCTAATTCATTCATGAGAAAAGCATCCCACATAAATTTACAATCCTAACCCTCTTTGAGGGGTGGTGTTTGGAAAATTTTATAATTCAATTTTTTTTTTTAATTACTTTTCTATGTTCATATGTTGTCAATTTCCTACGGGACCATTTCTTTTTTTTTTAACGACAAGTTAGTAAGTTAGTAATTCGAGCATAGACAGTGACATCCTCTATAATATTGTAATATGACAGGAAACGATGCACGTGGAATCTATTCAATATTTCAACATGTATTTAATTAACTAATTTTTCAGCTAACTTTTCTTTTTAATGGACTAATTTCTACCCAATCCGCTTCCAGTGAACAATACACATGAATCCATATTTGTATAATAGGAGGAATGTTAAAGAAAAAATGTGATGCCGTTCGTAATATCATTTTCTTAAGTTTAACAAAATTATAAGCGACAAAGATTTTGAACATTGTGATCGCTTACACGTAACAGAAAAATACTTTTTTTTTAAACATACGTGTTTGAAGAACGGCTAAAATAACTTTTGTATATCTATCTATCTATATATTAAAAGAAAGGATTTTGAATTCAATCTTTTCTATTAATGGCACATTAGATGTTGACATGTAATGACATGTCACTCTTTTCTGCCACCTGTTTGGTTTTGCTGCTCAAGCTACGCAATTTTTGATCTATTAGACGACACATGTGTATGTATCTGGCAGTTTTCTATTAATCAGCAATATATTTTCAGTTTTTTTTCACGCCACATGTCTATCACATCTTATTGGCAACCGTTTTGCATCCCACGTTGCTTCCTCCACGATTTCTTTGCCCTATTTTGACGTGCTGATCTTCCTTCCCATATACGAATTGAAATCCTAATCTGGTGATTTCAACCGCTTGTCATGGCCGTTTCTTTGCACCGGAGGATTGCGAGATTGGGGTTTCTCTAAGATTGCGAGATGGAGTTTATGCAGTTGTCGAGGTGATTGGAACTGGAAGTAGGAATGGAAAACGATTTAGGTTTCATTTGTGAAACAATTTTGATGAATCGTTTGATGAAGTAAGTTAATTCGAGAACCCTAAATCAAAGACTTTGTCACCATTTATTAGTGCTTGGACCTCAAACGCATCAACATCAATCTGGTAATTTCAATTTTTGCTTTTGATTTCTCTTAGCTTACCGAAAATCAATGAATGTTTTCGTTTGTTTTTTAACATCTGGATCTTCTACTTTGATAGTAAAGTTTCATTTCAAGTGCCTGATTTTCTATGTGTCCCTGCACTTTTTGCAGATTGATGCCTCTTTTACAGATCAAATGTAAAGATGTACATAAACGAAAATTAAAAATTTATATATTCTTTTGATTAATAATGAAATATGAGTTTTTTATTGTGAATTGTGAAAACAAAGTTTTATATGGAGGTATCTTCTTTAGTTGGAGTTTGATCATAAGGTCTGTATGTCTTTGATCAGATTTTCAAATTTTATGTACACCAACTGTTTGATAAAATGTGTTTGATAAAATGTGTGAAAAAAGTTTTGATAATAGTTTTCACAACACGGAATGTTGACTTGTGTTTCTGGTATATTGCTTGTGTGGAGCATTTTATATGGATGTCAAGAACGAGGAAGCAACACCCCTGATTACTTAAAGGAATGATTTGATTATTAGGTTTGTGAGAAGCAGTCCTACATCCAGTAGCAGGTACTATACTAGGTTTCCATAAATGATATACCTATATGCATAACAATAAATAAGTTCACATTAAGCATTAGACATTTGTAGAACAATTATTGATATCAAGATATCATTGATATATGGTTAGGCTTATAGTGGATGCAGATGTTGAATTCAAATTTTTTGTACTATAAAGGATCTGTGTAGGATTAAATGTATTTAGCTGTTATGAACTGTGATGAAGAAAGGTTAAAATTAGAAGTATAAGTTGAGCATTTGGCTGCACATGTACTTAAAAATTAACTATTTTGATATTAATGAAAAAACAACTGAAATTGAGTCAATGGTGATGGAAGCTTACCAGTGCTTCATACTTGCATTTAAAACCACGGGTCAAATACTTGCATTTTAAATCACTGGTCAAGTACTTGCACTCAACCTCATGAATTGGTTGAATGTGTTTTGCTTACTATATAATCTCACATACGAAATTAAAGAAAAGAAAAAAAAAATTGTTTCTAATTATTTGTAGGAAACAACGAAAAAAGGGAATCTCCAATTCATGTTAAGTACTTTTAAACTATACCTAATATGCTGCGTGTTTGATTGTGAGTAATCTAGAGAGGTAGAAAGCTAATGTCCTTGTAAGTGATCTAGAGTTCTCATTTTGAGCAATGAATAAAAGGGAACACTCCCAATACATTAGTGTCACATGGTTCAACCGTTTGAAAAGCACCTAATTACTGAAAACGACAGTGTGTGATTTTCGAAAAACTACACCAGAATGCATCAGTTATACTTTTTTTGTTTTTACTTATTTTTTTCAACTTTTATGTTCTTATTTTTATGTTCAAGCTAATTTCCAGCTTCAATATATTGTAATTTTTAACTTTATTTTTTTTAAAGTCATTTTACTTGATATTGTTTAATACATACTCCCTCCGTTCCACAAAAAAGTTCCCATTTCTTTTGGGCACAAAAATATAGGAGATGGTTAGTGGTGGGGTCCTTGGTGATATTTTTGATTAAAATATAAAGTTATTTGGAGAGAGAAAGTACTTTTAGGAGATAGTTAGTGTTGAAGTAGAAGATAATAATATTATTCTATTAAGTGGGCCCTCACATTTGAGAAATGGGAGTTTTTTTATGGGACGGAGGGAGTAGTATTTTTTAATATTTGGTTTAGGCTTGGCTAATGACTAAAGTGCAAAAGGTTGCTTTAATATAATTATTTGTTGCACAGCTACATCCAAAAGTACTAGAAGAGCTGTAAGCATTTTTCCATTATATTCCGTCCCCGGGGCTTGCAAAATTATGATTTAGTCAGGCAGCAAAATGCTTGCCTGATGTTGATCTATTGTTTAAAACCCAGTGAGTTTATTGTCGAAGATGTTAAACTTTGAAATTGAAATATATCCAACAGCTTCTTTGCTGAAAAGGATACAATGTTGGCACTCTACGTTCTTAATGAGCTTCTTGGATATAGTTTCTAACTTCTTACATCTCATCAGCGCTGGAAAAATGGGTGTGTTGAATAATGGGTAATGTTTGGTACAGTTTCAAATGGGTCGGGCTGACTCAAAAGTCAAAACACTTTTCTGTTTACAACTTTTTATACATAATTAGTGTCTCAAATATGATAAACAATACTATAGTTTACCATAATAATATTTTCTTTTAATGAATTTATGAATCAAAAAGACACTTTGGGAAAGCGTTAATATTTTACTCATTTGACCCGTTTAACATAAACAGAGTTGAACCATTTATAATTTAACGGGTTGAAGTTAGGTGCAATCACATGTTACAACACCTCTAGATGTAATCAAGACTATACTGAAGGTTCAAGTATAGTTACAGTCCAAGGCGCATAACAATCATTTTGCTAAGCAAAGGAAAAACTGGGTGCAAGATTGAGATATTGGAGTATATATTATAAATAACATAGACGTGATTTCATTTTCTTTTTCAATGTTCAAAATTTCTATGAATGAACTATTCTTAAAAGTAAAATATTATGAACATTTTATAAGTCACCCGTGATTCATCACGGGTTATAGGCTAGTATAAATATAAATAAAGGTTTTTGCTAATCATTGCCCTTAGGGTAACGGTTAATGTACAATAAAACAAACATGGGTGGTTAATAAAATTCATATAGTGATTTTTATTAGTTCTTTTACAAATTTTTAAAGCACAATATTTGTTCTTAAACATTGCTCTAAAGGCATTGTTTAGCATTTCCCATAAATAAAATAGCTTTCAAGAGTATGTATCAAATACAGTAGGGAAAAAATAGAATGGTCATACCTTTAATCTTATAATTGATAATATAGAATCTTTTACCTTATTATATATATATGTATTCCTAGGAATAAAGTGGCAAATTTTTCAGAAATCAAAGTACGAATAATAGAGGTGTCATTGGTTTGCTAACCCCCTTTTTAGGCCATGATTGATTATCACTTTTCAAAACTAATTTTTTTCCGACTCTCATGTCGTTATGGATGAACACAATCCATTGAAGACCCGTATTTATAACATGTTATGCAGATGTTACAACTGTCACGTAACATTTCATGATCTTATTATAGATATGACCAATTACTTACATGACATTCCACAATATCGATGACTTAACCTACATTTTCCTTTTTAAAAAGATAATAATTACAGGGAAGCTGGCATCACGCCTGTCATCCTCATCACGGTTCTCAGGCAGCAGGCCAATGCTTTCGAGCTCATTATGTCATCACCACGAGGGTGATGACGAGCACTATGAGACTCAGCTCTAATAAATTGTAACACAACTTTCATCTACAATGATGCAAATTCATGCATCGTGGATGGATGCCAAACACTAAATGTGGTATCCATTCTAATCACAAATTATCAACGAATAGTCTAATGGTTTGTGAGTTCTCTGACAATCAAATGATATTATTTAATCTAAAGAACTTTGAAGTATAATATATTAGTAAAGCCACTTATTCAACTATATATTATTTAATCTAAAGTTTATTTTATTTTATTTTTGCTCTATATTTTCTGATCATAAACTAAGATGGACAAGAAATGGCCAAACCCACTTGATGACATAGTGCTACCAAAAAGAGAAAAAGTGTTAAAAGTGCAAGTGAATAAACAGTTTATAAGTGGCCTTGTGTACTTCCCACAAACCCATAAATCACTAAATCAGTAACCCGTTTCCGGAAGTCCAAAAATAAATAAATATGACAGAATGCCTAATTTACAAGTCTTAAGCATGAAGTACAAGTTACTAAAGCAAGGTTATTCTGAATTCTATCAGTTTTGATCAAGATTTAAAGAATCATCGATAAAATTTCCAAAGGCTATAAGCCATACATTATTGTGCTCTTTCTAAGAGAATCCAATCCAACCAAGAGGGTCACTAGGAAAAGTCTTCTTCACACAATTACACTTCAAAAGAAAACACACATATACAATCTATAGAATCTACTCATATGGAGGTATAGTTGAAATTATCACCTAATATGACTGTATTTTTCAAAAATGGTTTAATTTGGTCATTATTGTTTTTGTTTATTAATGTCATACATTTTTCAATGGAGTATATTGACACTTTTGCCCTTATGTATATTGACATTTTTGTCCTTAGATATTTCCTTCTTTTCAAAATATCCCCTCCATTTTTTGAAAGTTTAAAACAACCCCTCCCTTTTTTGAAAGTTTTAAAACAACCCCTCCACTTTTTTGAAAGTTTTAAAACAACCCCTCTACTTTTAAACATTGCTAATTTTAAATAAATGTGATTATGTGAACATATATATTCATATTCAATTAAAGCCCTTTATTTATTTTTATTTTTTTCATTTAAGGGACTAGAGGTATTCCTACTCGTAATATTAACCAGTTATCAAATTGAATTTCTTTTGTCTTAGTAGAAGAGTATTCCCCTTATGATGGCTCCGGGGTGGCCGAACTTAATCTAATGATGTACGCGACCTAACTATTGTCGTGACCATTTTAGAATATTCATCTGGACATCTGATAAATGTTTACCTAGAGAGATCGAAACTGAAACCTCTAGGAAATAATTTGAAAGCCCTTACCTAATCAATCATCATTTCTTTTGTATACATATATTAAATATTAATTCAATTCAATGGAAATTCTCCACCACCCTTTACATTTTCATCCCACTTTTCCTACCTTTCGTTATCAATATATAAATATACCATTCTTTGATTACATTACTTTTTTCAAAATTCGGCTATGAGTCTGAAAAGATATATTCTTTCTTGTGATCTCCTACCCTGTATGATTGCGTCAATTGCTACTTGCCAATAATTCAAGAATATTATATTTTTTTGTTTGATTACTTTTTTGTGTTCAACGATGAGTTTGCGATGAAAATATAATCCAAACTTATCATATCGTACCCAATACCACTAAACGGCCTGCCGACCATCTCAGACACTTGATATAAAATGGATGAAATCTTGAACCGATCGAATTGGACCACCACTAAATTGTGTCATTTTCTTTTGTTTCCTTTTTCAGGATTCCTTGCAGTTGTTTGGGAAAAAGTCGAACTTGTCATGTTATATGCCACTGGCCGGACCACCAACAACTGCCCATCGGAATATGTTTGTCTTGATAACTTGGTTCAAGTATAATCCTAGCTTGCAAGGAGTAGGAGCAATCTTTTGTTGGGTTGGGACCAAATAATGTAATGTAATGTGGTAGTCGAATCATAAATAATAGATACAACTTTATTTCTTATATAAGCGGCTAAAGAAAAAAATTGGCCTCACGAAATGCACCAAGGGATATTAGAATCATGTGTTTGTCCGCCACCGAACCCATTTGAATCAACCTTCCACTGTGTGTGGACAATGAAGAATGAACCCTTCTTATTACCACTGTTCTTCTACGTGTGATAATAGTAAAAATACATAGTTTTCAGTATATATGTCGTTATCTTCATAATTAAATTATTAAGTTTTTTCTATTTTCATTTTACTCCCTCTCAGTTTCTATTCAGTTAAAGTTATAGGTTTAACCGCGAAACATACGTCCAACGTAGGGAAGCACTAGGTCTATCGTCCCACCAGTTCCTATATATGCTAGTTTTTGAATACTCTACCTACTATTATTTTAAGGATGCTTACCGTAGACTCTCCTTATAAGCCAGCCATGGCTCTTAGCCCCCTCTGACTCCTTCATGCATGCTCCACTTGGCTCGGGGGGATATAGCTCAGTTGGTAGAGCTCCGCTCTTGCAATTGGGTCGTTGCGATTACGGGTGGTCAAAGGGAGGAGCGTTAGCAAAGGTAGGAGGAAAGTGGAGGAGCTTTAGCGAAATTTCACATTTTCAACAATATTTTTGCATATTTTTCAATACTTATGAGCAACGTTCTAATAATGTGTCATGGCGGCACCAGGACGCAAGGCGCGACTTTAACATCACGAAATAGTCCATGATGACGGTTTAAGATGTGGCGTAAGATAAAACGTGATAAGCCGCACTTTGGCGCGAGTTTTTTTATGACGCGTTATAAAATTTGAAATTTTATTTTGAAAATAATGATAACATATGTAATTATAGTTAAATCACCCATTAACCTTTACTTTTAATTTTAAACATCATTAGTCTCACTTTATTGAAAAGGTGTAGGACCCAAATCCTACTAGCAATCTAATTTAACTCTTATTTTAAACACAAGGCTTCTAGCCTAATGGTATTTGTGAAAAAGATTAGGTGTTGCTCATGACATATTGGTCATGGGTTCAAGTCATGTCGTGAACAAATGATGGGGTTTATTCCCCATAGGTGGAGGGTTTGAGGGAAGGCATACGGCTCTTGTGGATGTCACTGTCTAGGCTCGAACTATTAATTTACTAACTAACCGTTAAAAAAAACTCATATTTTAAAATCGTTTACCACAAAAACCGTGAATAAAACAATATATCACCTATTTTGAATCGAAAAAAGTATATAACAGTACTCTTAGAGCATCTCCCGTGCATAAGTTTTGCAATAACTTATTAAAATTGATACATAAATTTGCCACTCAATATTGATAAAAAAAATAAATAAAAAAACTTCCAAAAAAGTTTTTACACCAAAATATGCATTCGAAAAAGACTTATGAAAAAAAAAGTTTTTGAAATTAAAACTTTTTACTTGATAGTCATATACATTCGAATAATATACACAAAATAGAAAACTTTATAAAAAGCTATGTTTTTAATTAGAGTAGCTTAGAACCCAAAGCAATTTCGGGTCCCTAATTTTGTTTAGAGTAGATTATGGAAAGTTAAAAAATTAAAAATTGTAGCATAATTTCATAAAAGTGGTCCTTATTAAATGATAAAATAGCTAGAGAAAAGAATATAACGTGGATGGTAACACAATGTTGTTTGGCCGTGGGAACTGGGCCAGATAGTTTGTCGGGGTCCATCGCCGTACATAACGTACGGAAGTCTTCACATGGAAAGATGCTTTGGAAGCTTCCCGCTAACGTCTTCTACCTTAACCAGCCAATCAATCCGGTGATCATGGATTACATATTGCCTAATACCTTCAAGTGTAAGTGTGTTAACGATTCGAGTTGAGTAGAATATCAAAAAATTTGGACTCGGCTTGGCTCGTTTAGTAATTACTCGGCTCGAACTCGACTCGAACTCGAATAAGCTTTTAAAATTTAGGCTCGAGCTCGAATATTTTTGTATAGTGTTCGAGCTCGAGCTCGATACTCGTTTATGATTCCATATTTTTTGAAAATAACTAATTTACAAAATCGAAAAGCTCGTTAATTACTCGACTCGTTAACACCCTTATTAATATATGTATATTCTTGTACTTATTGTATCAATGCTTGCACTTATTGTATAAAATACTTTTTCAACTCGTTAGGATCGACTCATGAAGATCGTCTGACTCGTTCGGCTCGAGATTAAACGAGCTATCGAACGAGCCGAGTCGAGTATGATTATTAGGCTCGGCTCGTAAAAATAATCGAGTCTTGTTTTATGTTCGAGCTCAACTCGAGATCGAATTAGTATAGGCTCGAGCTCGATATAAATGAACTCGAGCTCGAGTTGCTCGTTAAAAGCTCGACTCGTTAACACCCCTACCTTCAACTATGCATGGCTACTACATGTAACGAAATTTTACTTTTATATGATTAAAATTAATTATTTTAATAAATTTATAGAACTTAATATTTTAACACTTGAATGCACGGACCTCAAAACCAAGTTCTCTATAATTTGTTGTTGCAAAAATTTGTGTAAAATCAGTTTTCACCAATTTTGTACTTATATAAATTCGTTTTTGCGGTCTACGGACCTATGGACACGAATGCAGCTCTAAAATTTTCGGGCTCATGTGGTTCTACTTTTTGTACCCGATTTACCTACTCGACACTGCAACACCAGAATTTTGATAAGTATTTAGGCATTGGATTATATCCGGTAATTGAAAACTGTTTATTTGTTGTACCTTATGAAATAAACGACGAATCTATTTAAGATGGTTGTGTTAAATCACGAGACTCAAAAATTAAATTCAAATCGAAAAGAAGATGATGGAAATTTCAGCGTTAAACTCCCATGTATCATAAGTTGTATACACGAGCTCTAGCTCACTATAAACAAACATCTAAAATCAAATAAGTTTAGGATGAAGCTCGCTATAAACAACTTCGAATTCGAGTAGCTCGTTTAATTACTCGATTCATTAACAACCCTAATCACACCATAATTCGATTTGTTTCATAGGGCATACAATTTCCTACTGAAATTTCATTCCTACAATTCAAGCAAATATAGGCGGCCTTTGGGTTGTTTTCTTGGGTAATTAATTGACCTTTGGCTTTTAAGGCATCACACAAGTCACTAACAAAGCAATGTTAAAAGACTCACAATCACCATCCACAAAAAATAAACAACCTTTCAATACTTTGTTGGCCCTTCTTCTATTTTGTCTCTCTTTTTAGTGCTTTCTTACTCACACAACAAATAGTGTATGAATTGTTTTATACGCTTATTAAAAGGTTAACAAGTTACTTTACCTTTAAATGGGGGATTTTTTAAAATGTAAATATATATATATAGAAATAAACAATTTGGTTGAAACTCGAAACCGCTTTTGTTTCTTTCTTGCATTCTTGGAAAGTACCTTAAGTTTGATTACATTAATGAAATTTAACATTAGGCAAACTTGCAAAATGTTAAGTTTATAGGTAAATGTTAAAGGTAGTCCAAGAATTTTAGCTAGTCTTAAGGGATAATTAATAGTTATTGGATCAAGAAAAAGTCAAAGGTCAAGATCAAGATTCAAACCATACAAACACATGTGCTTCAATATATCAATACCCCACCCACCTCCGACGACGGCGATGGCCGGCGGCGGACGCCGGCGATGGGCGGAGGTCGGCGGCAGCGGACGGTGGCCGGAGGTGGCCGCCGGCGATGGTGGTCGTGACTGGAAGCACATGTGTTTGAAATACATGTGTTTCACCTTTTAAACACATGTGTTTTGAAAATAAAGGAGTGTATGTGTATAGCCAAGCACATGTGTTTCATAACTTGAAACACATGTGTTTCGTTACTAGAAACACATGTGTTTCACTAATAACATGTGTTTTGGAAATAACGGATTGTATATGTACAGCCAAGCACATGTGTTTCGTGACTTGAAACACATGTGCTTCGTATGCTTCCCTGTGTTTTAGAAACTCATGTTTTTAGTGACTTGAAACACATGTGTTTCGTGACTTGAAACACATGTGCTTCGAAGTAATATGCTTGTTTATATTTTGGAACACCTGTGTTTTAGTGAAGCACATGTGTTTCAATACATCAATACCACCACCAGCACCTTCACTATCAGCCACCACCAACGCCGCCGGCCACCGGCGGCGGACGACGGCGGACGGCGGCGATCGGCGGCGGGGGATGGCCGGCGGTGGTGACCGGTGGTGGTGGTCGTGACTGGAAGCACATGTGTTTGAAACACATGTGTTTGAAACACTATAATTTAATCTTGTCCATTTTGATCCAATGGCTAGGATTTGTCTCTTTGGACTATGTAAAATCATTGGACTTTTTTGAAGACAACTCTAAGTTTATATAATGTTTACTTATTTCAAATTTTATTTTATTGTATAGGAGTTCCGTTCAAGGAGGTCCATTATTTTTACGAAATCCCGAAGAACAAATCTCAACCATTAATCAATAAGATCTAACGGTCAAGATTAATCACAAATTTATATTGAGGGGTATTTTGGTCATTTTTAAAAATATAAAAATATTTTTTTATTATTTTTAATTTTTTATTTTAATTTTTTTTATTATTTTATTATGAAGGGGTATTTTTGTCATTTGGCACTTGAAAAAAATTTCAATTTTTTTAATTTTAATTTTTTTTAATTTTTAATTTTTTATTAATTTTTTTATTAAAAAATAATATTTATTTAATAATTACGTGTATGACTTAATCAAATGTGATTTTAGTGTAATCACATGTGATTCACTATGCAATCACATTATGCGTTATTATTGAAAAAATAATAATTTTTTTAAAATAATATTTTTTAAAAAAATAGTAATAAAAATATTAAAAAAATAATATTTTTTTTAAAATAAAAATTTTAAAATAAAAAATAAAAAGTAAAAATAAAAAATATTTTTTTTTAAAATGACCAAAATACCCCTCACTTAAAAACTAAAAGAATTTAAAAAAATCAAAAATCAAAAAAAAAAAAAAATTAAGTACCAAATGACCAAAATACCCATTTATGTATAAAATATGTGATTAATCTTAACCATTAGATCTTATTGATCAATGATTGATATTTATTGCTCCAAACTTGATAAAAATAATAGACTTTCTTAAACGTTTCTTTATCGTATAGTTTTGATCTTTGACTTTAAAACTATAGTTAGATTAACGATACTTACCTTGAAATGCATTTGCTCTGATCTTCAAAAACTCGACTAAACAAGTTCTTTTATTATAAAATATTTAAGTCGATTGCAAATTTCTTGTATCCTTTTTTATTTTAATGACTTTGCTCGTTTTCGTAGTAATCACAAGCCTAACTAACTCCATATTTTGTTTATTTAACGCAAGTATTAACACATTTTAGATGAAAATTCATTTTTACATCACAATTTTTACTTTTTATATCACAGAGTAAATGTTTTACAGCAAACTGTACAAGTACTTCAAGCATTAATTATGGTAGATAACCTAAAAGCAACGTTTTAAAACCCGGGTTATTACTCGGCTCGGTAAGATGGTCGGGTCACGGATCAACCGGCGGGTCAACTAACAACATATAAAAAAATATTATATAAAATACGTGTATATCATGCAGTAAAATTTGTATATTATTATACATTTGAAGTAAAACATTAAAAATCGGGTTAACTAACAACATACCAAAAAAATGTTATAAAAAAGATGTGTGTAATATGCATTAAAGTTTGTATATTTGAAGTACAAATATTAAAAATCTGTCAACCTGGGTCACCGGTTCGCGGGTTTTCACAAAACCCGGCCGGGTCGCACCGGGTCAATTCTAAGCAAAAACCCGGTCACGGTTGAAGCGCCTCTTACACCGGGTCGCGGTTGAACCGGTTCAACCGGACGAGTCTACCGTGTTTTAAAACACTGCCTAAAAGTTGTGGTGTAAACATCACTACTTTTTTAGATGTAGCACTTCGCCTATCGCAACCAATATATTCTCCGCTTTATCCGCAAGTGTACAACTTTATTGTTGACGACCGCAAGATGTAGAAGAGTCGTTCCAAGAAATTCCACCCTTTTGTTCTAGAGCTTCAAGATCCACTTGACAAATTAGCTAAATAGTAAATACATCTTACATTCATTCAAATTTAATGGCATTGAACTAAAATATCATTTTTTGTATAGAGAAAGAAGGCAAACAGCCAACAAGCTGCGTCACTATCCCCTTTTTAATTGCAAAATTATTTCTTTTAAAAACAACATTTGTGGATCTGGGTGTCATAACCAGGGGCGGAATTGGTATGTAGCACACGGTGTCACGTGCTACTACTCGAAAAAAAATCGGTACGGTAAATTTTCGGGACTTTTTTATTGTTATAGTATTTTAAATACATTAATATATATCCGAAAAGGCGAAATAAGACACATCCATCTACTAGTGCAGTTGGCTAGCACTCCTTGCATTTGTATAAGGAGGTCATGAGTTCGAATCTTGTTGTTGTTATTTTTTTAAATCAATTTTTTTCCCTTTCTAAGCTATATATTACAAGGGTTTTTCTTTCTCAGTCCATATATTTCAAAAAAAATTTCTTCTTTTTTTACCTTATATATTTCAAAAAAATTCTTTAGTCCAAACACTTCAAATTATTTTCCTTATTCAATAACTTAATTATAAAATATGATATAATTTTATAAATCAAAATTTTTATAGATTAAAAACCTATTCAATATCTCAAATCAATCTTAAAAAAAAATCTCTAACTATTTGTTAATAGTTCACACTCAAAGACAACCCTAACATTGAACCAAATAAAAAAAACATAAAGTGTGTATTTTAGATTTTGTAATATGTTTATAAAATTAATAATTCTTTTGTAGGTTAATGAAATATATTCTTGGAGATTTGTTGGTGTATGTAACTAAAAAGGGTGATATGTAAAAAAAACTTTTTTTGTGTTAAATTTGTTATTGTTTCGGGACGTTGACACTGGGATCCCACTAGAGGTCGCAGTCCCCTTAACCCCGCTTTTTTTTATCATCACAAGGGTGCTACCGCTGATAAAAGTTTCTAATTCCGCCCCTGGTCATAACATTGCTATGCAAAACACGTTGGACTCTGTTTAGAAGTTCCATCGCCTCAGGCGCAAGGAAGCCGAAACTATCAAATGCAAAAGGAATGAACACGTGTTGATTTTGAATGCATGTTTTCTTGTGCTTTGTCACTTTACGCGAGGCGGCTTTCAAAGCAGCTTGTCCCACCGTAACACCCCAACTACTCAAACACACGAGAGGAGAAACTCTGGTTAGATCCACATACGCGTGTTTCCCCCAACCCATCCAAACACTAAAATGTCAGCAGGTCTAAGTGTGGATCTTCTATGCAATGGGTCAGTAAAAAAGTTCACAGGAGCTTCTTTCTTGGCAGAGATCCCGGCACGCCTACATATGTCAAAAAGGACGTCTCTAATCATATTGTGTCGGTACTTGAATCTCGGGAGCTCTTTACAATGAACCACATGTTCCCCAAAGGAATCCAAACTTACCTTGTGACAAACAGGGCATAACGCATCAACTGAAAATAATGGAATCATGAGACGATACTTAAGGATGGCACGATATTCCACAAGTGACATATGTTGACCTAACCCGTCTTTGGGAACAACTAGAAGAAAATCTTGAGCATGAGGCGCCCATTAACAATCGAAAATGGCTTTTTGTCTCACATTCATGTCGAAGCAAACTTCCATATCCTTGACCATTTCACTAAAAAGGGCACTCGCCAATGTCTGTTGGCTTTAGAGGGGGCGGTTTCCTTATTTGTGAAGCCGCTAAAATGAAAGCTTGGAATCATATCACGAAGACAAGCCAAAACACAACCATAATCGTTATGAAAGGAAACCGCACTGTCACGTAAGATGTGATCCTGAAGCACTCAAGATTGGGCCCTTGAGGACACCAAAGCATAAAAGGAACCCATTTTTGCCGAGTACAAATCCAAACCACCGGATCGAATGTGTAAAGAAGCAAGTTCTCTAAAGAAAAGCCCTCCACATACCACAATAGATTGTTGATATAAAACAAATTATATATAATCTTATTTACTAAAATATACTCGTGTATTACACTGTAATCAAAGTAATGTTATTAATCATATATTATAAATTAATCGATGTAGCGTTATTGTTAATTTTATCGGGAAGTCTCAACTTATGCTCATGGTTTTGAAACGAGGATATATGTCGCCCGCGCGTTGCCGCGGATATTTATGTTTTATCTTTATATTATAATGATTATAAAAGAGAATTTTAACAAAATTTTAAAATATTTTGATTTACACTTAAATTGCTATTTATATATCTGTTAAATATATATGGTACTTTTCAATAAAAAGTAAGCATGTGACAAATACTTTGAGTATAAATATGATTAATATTAATATTATAGTTGTACTTTTTAGCCATTATAAAATAGTTGAAGGAGGTAAAAAAAATTTAAAAGCATTTACCAAATGAGAAAGGAAGAATGGGTGGGTTCCCATACAAAAATCATTTTAGAAGTCTTAGTATATTAACTTAAAATTTTTGTTTTCCCCTTTATTATAATAAGGATTTTGCTAATAAGTGCCCTTAGGGTAATGGTTAACAATAATTTGAATGCATAAATAAAGTGTACATTAATTACATAAAAAACTACACACTAAAATTTACTAACCACCCATGAGTGGTGATATTGGCAGATTTATACATATATTTATCTGCCAATATACCTATTTTTATATGTGTTTATCGAACAGAATATGATGTTATCACTCAAAATGTAGTTTCCATTGTGTTTTGCAGGCTATAGAAGAAAACGTAACAAAAACGGGTCAAAACAACACAAGAAACAAAGACTGCAGAATAGCCAAGAAATAGCGACGCGATCATAGATCGCGACGCGATCTCCTTCGCTATCTCCTAAACGTGATTTTTAATGCCTTAGCGATTTCGGCGTTCTGTTTGTTTACGAAATACCGGAAATCGCGACGCGATTGAAGATAGCGGCGCGATTTCTAGCGATCAGATAACTATTTAAATAAACTTGCAGATCTGAATTAAGGGACTTTTGACCTAATTCGAAGGGCAGCCGAAAAACACCATTGGAGCACTCAAGATCGAGATTTCAAGCATCAACCATTGGTTTTTTATCATCTTTGATTAATTCTAAGTTTATGAATTCGATTCTTTACATTTGTTTGATGATTTTTAGCATGTCTATATGCTAATCATCCTTTATTCACTATGATTAGATGAAGTTAGGGTTTTAGGTTTGGATATTCTTAGGATTTTGTGATGATTGTTTGAACGCTTGTATTGCTAATAAAGAACCTTTTAGTTAAACCTTTACATTTGCATTATTAAATCTGTTTATTGCTTGATTGATTAAAATATTGACAACATTGAATTGATCTAGTAATTCCCCTGACTTTTCATACCTTTTGACCTAGTCAGCGACTCACTAGAAATAGGGGTCCGAGATTTGATACCAATAACTTAGGTGAAACTTAGAGTCTGATCTTTAGAGAAGAAATTCCTAGGATTAGAAGGCCTCGGAAAGCCGGACCTAGTTATAAATAACAAGAAGGAGTGTGAATTTAAACAGATTTCTTGAGAAGAAATTCCTAGAAATCATATTAGACTCATTGTAAGGTTTTGAGAGAAATCTAGTTCCTTAAACTCCTAGAACATGAATTAAATCGGTACTTCAAAACAAAACCTAGACCTGGACTGATTCGACTCATAGTGAATATACTCCTTAATATTTAAACACTCCCTTGACGTTTTCAGTCGATTGTTCACTTTAAACAACCATTTTCAGTTTATTTATCTAGTTTGCAAATAAAAATGTTCCAAATGAAAACCCCTCTTTATTATTTGTTCAGTTTAATTAATTAGTTTTATATTACATAATCAGCTTATTTGTTCCCTGTGGAGACGAATATACCCGAATTTACTTACCTGAACTATATTGCTCACGATTAGGTCATACTTGCCTAAGAGTGTGGTGATCTAGAATAGGCGTATTTTAGGTGATTATTTTATAACTAGGTTTTACACATCAAGTTTATGCATATGTTAACCAATTTAATACCCTTAACCATTGGCATTGTTTAGCAAAACCCTTATAATAAAAAAAATCATTTTTTTCCTTTTCTAATAATGAAATTTGACCTTTTTGTTAATGTATTTTAAAAAATATATATATATAATTTATTTTATTAATATAATATACTTCCTCTGATTCAAAATAAGTGCTACACTTTTCATAAATGGGTGATTCAAAATAAGTGATACACTTTGAAAAATTACCTTATTTGACAAAAAATAGTAGGACCCACACCCACTAACTATCTACTTTAACTAATTTAAGCATCATTATAATCTTCTGGTTCAAAAAGCGTGCAACCTAAAGTGTAGCACTTATTTTGAATCGGAGGAAGTATATATATTTGTAATTATTGTTTTGATAAATTGTACGAAAATAAAATATTAACATGACACTAATGTAACAGTAAAAAGAAAGATATAAGAAGTGATGTTTTTATGGATATGTGAGTTAAAAAGGGATGACATGAAGTTAATACTTCCTCCGATTTAAAATAAGTGACACACTTTGAGTTTAATGGTTTTTGAGGCAAAAACTTATAATGATGATTAAATTAGATTAATTGGATAGTTAGTGGGGAATGAGTCCCACACACTTTGAATAAAGTGAGGCTAATGATGTTTAAAAATAAAAGTAAGGGTAAAGAAGTTATTTCACTTTGTTAAAGTATATAGTTAGTAAGTGTGAGTCCCATTTCTTTTGTCAAATAAGGCAATTTTTCATAGTGTGTCACTTATTTTAAATCATATAAAAAAGAAAAATATGTCACTCATTTTGAATCGGAGAAAGTATAACTAATCCGAAAGAAGAAGAAAAAACGTGAATTGTTGAGAAAGGGTTAAAATATGCATGTAATCATTAAAATGTGGATTCCATCATTTATTTAAAACATAACTTTTATGTTTTGTATATTTCAAAAGTAAATTTGAAATACCACCTTTTAACTTGGAGATTTCCATCCCGTTTGGGATATAAAAATGTCGTTATTTTTGTTGACCACGAGGACCGTAGTAAGTCGCGTGTTGCTGTGGGTTTGTAAAATGTACATTTTTAATTACTTTTAAAAAAAGGTATATGTTCATTTTGACTTTTTTATAATTTTAATATATAATATGACATAGATGGAATTGCATAGTTTATAAAACTTACAAAAATTAAGTGATACAATTGACAATTATGATTGAACATGAAACAAATAATTATTTATCATGTTTTGCGGGTACTCAGTTGGTAAATTTATAATATACGTTTCATAAATATTTAATATTTTTTCTAAGATACTTTAATATTCCAACATTTAAAAAATATTAGTTACTTTTTCATAGTGTTTTTTAGTAGACAAAATGAGTTACTAATTTGTATAAAAATATTTTATAAATAAATATTTAAAAAAGTAACGTATATTGAAAATGTTAAAAAAGAAACTGTAATAGCTATAAAGTTTAAGGGCTAAATTGAGAATTCTTAGTTTAGGGTTAGAAATAAAATATTCTGTAAATATTTACAATTCACACCCTATTTTAGGGGGGCTTTTTAAAAATTCAATTCTCTTTTACATGTCTTTTGTATTACAACATGCTGAAAACGTTGAATCCAGAAACCATCCAACCAATCAGCAACATCCTAAAACCGGCCTAGTAGTTTTATGTGCATATTAATATTTGATAAATATCTATTTGACCATATGTGGAATAAATTGATTAAATGTTAAATGAATTGTTTGACCTTTTGTCCTTTTGTGATATTTTAATCAAGGGATTAAAATATCCGGTTTCTGAAATGTTTAAACGATTTTGTGATTTTTATATCTTTAGATTCCTTGTCGGATTTCGTTTCCGAAAATGCTTCCGTTTTTAAAATTGGAGTCCGTTTGTTATTTTAAATAAATTAACTACGAAAGAGACTTTCATATTGTACTAGCCTAAAACCCGTGATGAATCACGGGAGGCGTATATAATTTTTATAATTGAATTGTAGGATAAAGTTATAATGTAGATGTATGTATACAGTTGATCGTATCACGAGTTTGGGAAAAGAGTACATTGTGTGAGAATGTATAAAGATAAAAGAAAAATTTACAACATTACTAACATTACATAAATGTAATACATTTATTCAAATTTTTTGTAAGACCTCATGGTAAACTACATTTAAAGTGGTATTAGTAGCTTTTCCGTCTTTGTCATATATCAAAATTTTCAATCCTTTGCGACTTTTAACTCTTGACACAGCTACGTAAAGCTGACCATGAGTGAAAACCGGTTTAGGTAAGAAAATCCCAACATTTGACAAAGATTGTCCCTGACTTTTATTGATTGTCATTGCAAAACAAACTGAAAGTGGGAATTGGCGTCTATTCATCTTCAATGGTAGTCTTTTGTCAGAAGGGCTTAGTTTCAAACGCGGTATTAAAGTAACATGACCAATATTCATCCCCGTTATTATTTCTGCTTTAATTACATGCTCACCGAGACTCAAGACTCTTAGTCTTGTTCCATTACATAACCCAGATGTTTGGTCTATGTTTCGTAGAAGCATAACAGGGGCCCCAACCTTTAGAGTTAAAACATGGTTGGGGATCCCTGAAAGTTTAAGACCGTTGAGTATTTCAGGTGAGTAGTAAGAATCAGTGTAATTAGTATCTAGGCATTCAAATTCACATATAGTATCTGAACTATAGTATACCTTTGCTTTTCCAGGGATCATAGACAACAAATGCTCATTAATTACTTCAACAACTTCGTGTGTTGGTGCCAGAATTGCCCTTTCTTGAAAGTAAGTTGGATCTTTTAAATTTGGAAGGAAAGAGGGATATACAAATTCCACAAGAGACTCAATAGGTTTATCAACATTAGTTATAAGCAAATCAGTAGGAATCTCGATTGTGGCTTCACCATCATTAGGGCCACCTAAAATTCCGTCACCTATTTTTAGGATCCAATCTGCAAATTCCTTAATGTCTACGATATTAGTCTTTGTAGAATTTTGTGTCAACCGCATGTTTGTCGTTAACTTAAGTACTGTACAATCATCCCATATATATATGAAGAATTTAGTGATGCATGTACAATCTCTTGTCTGCTTCCCGCTGGAATAACAGGAAGTATCTGCCTGAAATCACCTCCAAAAATAATAACTTTACCACCAAAAGGAATATTTTTTGCATTCGGAACCGTAGATCCAATTATATCTCTTAAAGTTCGATCTAAAGCTTCAAAACAATGTCTATGCATCATGGGTGCTTCGTCCCATATTATTAAAGTAGTTTTAATTAGTAATCCGGCAAGATCGGTACCTGATGTTAATGAACACAAAATTGTTGTTATAAAAAAATTAAGTAAAAATAAGGAAAATGAGAAGTATTGATTACCTGGTGTGACTGAACATAAAGAGTCTTCATTTACGTTAATTGGAATGCCGAATCTAGAATGCGCCGTTCTACCGCCGGTTAGTAGCAAAGAAGCAATACCAGAAGATGCTACATTCAAACATATATCTCGTTTGCATCTGACGGCTGCTGATAATGTTTTCCATATATATGTCTTACCAGTACCACCGTATCCATAAAGAAAGAAAACACCACCTTTTTTATTTTGAACTGCAGTCATGACCCTTTCATATACAATTTTTTGTTCTGAAGTTAGACTTGGAAATAATTTATCGTGTTCTGCTTTTAATAATTTTGTGTCATAGCATATTTCGTCGTGAATGAGCCTATTTGTGTGCATTTCCAAAAATTCCAAATCAGGTAAAGGCATTCCACTGATATAACTTAAGTTGCTACCGTTTGTGCGAAGGATATTGTCGATATGCTGCAAACATAGATTTTTTCTACGACGTTCTGTGATTTGTAAATCTGAAACATGAAAATATTGTGTACAATTTTATGTAATAAATTTTAGATAGTAACAATAGGGTAAAATAATGAAAATAAGTGATAATAAGGTTAAATGGATGAACATAATATAAAGATTACCTGAATTTTCAAAAAGCGTACGTTGGTTGTATTCAATGTCATCTGACATATATTCCCATGTTTCGTTCCAAACATGGTCTGGTCTTATAATACTATTGGAAAGCAGTAACATGACAAATAAACGTCGGACATAATTAGCAGTTGCTATACGATGACCTTCTTTAATAGCGTTAATGTATTCTTTATCATCGTCTAACAACCCGTATGCAAAACATGCATCTCTAAATGAATTGTAAATTATACCATCGATAGTTCGGATATCTTCCCAAGATGTTTTCCCTTTTACCTTATTCAAAAGCACTCTTAAGTAGTAAGCATCACCAACTGAAGGAGGTATATAATGAATCCTTCCAATTGCGAATCCTGTTTTACGCCTTTGCCATATTCTTTTATCAGCCTTCCAAACGAACTTTGTTGGAAATTCAGAATACGTTAATTTTTTAGCTTCTGAATCAATCTTATTACATTCCATCCAAGCTATAAATTTTGACGATGCAACAGAAGGTTTGTTTAGAACATCATCGATAACATCATTGTTGCCAAAAAAAGATTTGTTGATGTCCTGGTAAATGAAATGGCAACCTCTCAACAGGTGGAAAACGATAGTGTATTTCATAACTAAAAATTCTCCAAGTTGCCTCACATGCAGAAAGGTACCTACAATCATAAAATTCTTTAATCTCGTCAACTGCTTTCTTGTTAATTGTTTCTGTGTTTTCATTATCAGTTGAAGCGGATACATCTGCGGTCACTCGATCAGCACCTTTGTTTATATACTTAAATAGATATTTAATAGACCCAGCTTGATTACACCACTCAACGTTGATATGTGCTTGATAATATTTCAACAAAGTTTTATTATACCCTACAACGAAACCATTGTGTAGCTTCACCCCATTCTTAATATATATTCCATTATCGGGCCTTTTGTATATTGGGTAACCATCAGTGTCAGTCTTTGTTCTTTCATTAAATTTCTTTGGAAATTTTTTTGTGCATTTCCCTTTAACTGTGCAAGGGCATTTTGGATTATCAGGCCCACAAGGGCCGTGCATCATATGGTCATTGACAAGTCTATATAGCTCTGGATCAATATCTTTGTCTGGTATCCGTGCAGAAATATAATCATCTATCTTTTCATGATTAACCAATTTATCATCTTGGTGAAGAAAAATACATATGTGTGCGTGTGGTAGGCCTCTCTTTTGGAATTCAACGGTATATACAACTGCAAAAAATAAGACAATAGTTAAATATAGTTTATAAATTATGTAAGCTTTGATAAGAAAATATTTATAAGAAGCATACATATATAAAATATATGGAATACATTGTGAGATATTAAAAAAAACACAATTAAAATGTAATTTACCTGCATTAACACGACCAAACATACTTGAGTCTTTTAATTTATTAATAAGATTATCCAACTTCATCTTGAAAATTCTACATATTATATCCGGTCTATCTTCAGAACTAAGTCCAGTTTCATTTAAGAATCTGGTTATTTCTGGCCACTTAGGATTGCACGTGAATGTTATAAAGAAATCTGGGTGACCAAACCATTTACATAATGACATTGCATCCAAATAGTTTTGACGCATATACCTGGCACCGCCTGTAAAAGATGAAGGAAGGACTACACGTTTACCGGTTGTTGATGCATCCGTATTTCCCCTTTCTACATTTTCTGATAAGGTTTGATATGATTCAACACGTAGTACCTTCTGTTGACATTTAATATACAACAATCTTTCAGTTTCTATCATAGTATACGCATCAACCAAAAATTGTTGAAAACGTCTTCTGGAGTTATGATGAAGAGAATATTTAAATGATCTTTCTTGAATGATATAAGCAAAGTATTCCCTCATTGTTAACCTATGACGTTTGTTTGAGTCGGGATGAATAATATCTCTATGAAAAATATATGTTCTATATCCGTCTTCACCATGTGGAAATAGGAGTGGGTACTGAAGTGCCAAAAATTGCGGATGCATTACATTAATATGTTGTATTTCTCCGGTTTGTAGTTCAACAACTATATCTCTTTTATCAACTAAATCTTCAATATCTCCGACAATTAAGCCCGCAATTTCTGATGCGGTTGGGAGATTGTACGTCCTTCCGTCGGTTGTCCTTGTTCCAATTAGTCTCAACCTTACGTTTTGAAGCTCGCTATTTTCATGACGGTCTCTTACCATCCTATATGTTTTCACCAATTCATTATGTCTGTCCAAAATATGTTTTAGGCCCATTATGATATTTGGGTCAATTGAATCTGATTTTTGTGACGCATATTTACTACCAGACGAAGATGCTCCATTATCTGAACTCGACCTACATGGAAATATTTAACATTAATGTAAATGTAAATGGATAAAGATGTTACAATTGTCGACATAATATATGAACATATTGTTTTTGACTATATGTAGTTAACAGTGTATACCGTAAAGCGGAAATCCGGTTGTTAATTTCATTTTCCATGTCGTAGATGTATAGTTGTGAGAATTTTGCAGATGATCCTTGAACAGGTAAAAGACTGCCATGACTGTGATAGTTTTGACCATGTAACCTAAAACAATAAGGGCCCTTACCCTTGTTGACCAAATTATCGATTTTTCCGGCCATTGAGGTGAATGAAAACATCATGTTGTAAGTGCGTATGTTTTTTAGGAAATTTTTCGATGTGTAATCATTATCTCTAAAAAGGTCTAACAAAAATTTATCAGGTTCCTTGAAGTCGGGCACCTCTACTTTTCCATATAAGCAACAATTAGAGTAAATCCATTTATCACCAAATCTCCTCTTAAGCCTAACCTCGGAGTCCCACAATAAAGCATTGCATGGGTTGGATCCCCATGGTCGATATATTCTGTGGAAAAAAAGGTTATATGTACGATATGATGTGTTTATAAATGTACAAAATAGTATGGTGTAACTTTTTATCACCTGAGCAAACTCCATATAAGTTTAGTTGTTCGTTTGAATGGGTATTATCGTGATCCTCGCCAGCCTCAAGGTTTAGTCTAGGAATGGTGTCTTGTAATTTTCTCTGACGATTTGTTGGATGTTCACGAGAGGTCCCTTCAATGTTGCAATTTTGTTGTTTTAATGCTGAATGTACTGGTGGTCTACCACGACGTCGAGGACAGATATCTAAATAATTAGAAGTTAAACAACAAACTTGTGCATTAGTAAAATATGCACAATGGAATATGAATAAAAATTCGTTATAAATACGAATTGGGTAATATAATAAGTATATACCTTCAAGATCAAGTGTTTCAGTTGTTGAAGCAGATGGAGTAGTTAGTGTACTCTTAAATTTGTCTCCGCAATGTAAATGCGATTCAGTTGGTGGTCTACCTCGACGTCGAGGACGGATATCTATATAAATAAAAGTTAAACAACAAACACGTGGGATAGTAAAACATGCATAATGGAACATTAATCTAAAATCGATTTAAATACGAATTGGGTAATTTAATAAGTATATACCTTCATGATCAAATGTTTCAATTGTTGAAGCAGATGAAGTAGTTAGTGTAGTTTTATTTTTTTTTTCCGGGAGGCACATGCGACTCAGGTGGTGGTCCACCACGACGTCGAGGACGGATATCTACATAAATATAAACAAAAAACATGTGTGATAGTAAAACATGCAGAATGGAATATTAATAAAAAATTGCTTTAAATACGAGTTGAATAATTTAATAACATATACCTTCAGGATCAACTATTTCAGGCGTTGAAGCAGATGGAGTAGTCAGTGTAGTTTTAATTTTTTTTCCGGTAGGCACATACGACTCAGGTGCTGAAAAATACAGGAGTAATAATAGGAACACATTATATAGTGTTATTACGACGTGTATATATGTGAAAAAGTTTAAAGAAGATCAGTTTATTTATTAGATACCATAAACCGTGTGTGGATTACATTATTGATGTAATATATGATGCCATGTCTCTAAATTTGTATCACAAACTTTGTAGTTGGTAATATTATCGGGTAATATAATTTATAAGTATTATTAAATGTTATATTGATTTGACCAATCTATGTATAAAATTGGGTGAAACAGAAACAGATTTACTGACTTACATCTATCGGTATTGCGCACTGATGTTAAAGGTGGCCTTCCACGACGTCGAGGAAGTATATCTATATATAAATTTGTAACAGAATTGGGAAGTTATTGGCTAAAATATTGCCTTATCGAAATATATAAAGAATGAAATGTAACATGAGTATCGCTAACATACCTTCTGGTATAATTGTTGAATTCGTTGAAACACATCCAAGAGTATTGTTGTTTTCGTTTTTTTTGTTGTCCATAGTATGCGACATGTTTGTATTTTTTGCTGGAAGGTAATAGATATTTAATAATAATTCTAAAATACTATATTCTAAATGCGTATATGCAACATTTTGATAGGGAAAAGAGTTGTCATAATTTTGACCATAACTCACTGGAGTAATTAGTGGTGGTCTACCCGAGGGTGGTTTTTGGAAATGCACATCGGAAAACATAATTTTAAAAAAAATTACTCACATATGAAGTATAATTTTTGTGTAGATATACAACAAAATGTTGTAACATGCGGAGACATGATTTTATACGTATAGGTAATGTACCTATTTCAAACGCATTCGGTGGTTCGGTGACAGCTTGATGAGGTTTAATTGTGGGATTTGTCACAGTTGATGTTGTGTTACGGATTTTATAATTACGGTTTATACGGAATATAAATGATAAATTAACAGCTTTTATGTGGTAATGAGTTATCTTGCCTTAATTGTATCATAAGTTCAGATAACTCTAAATTGGCCACACTTTAAAAAATGTAAAATACAGTAACAGGAAATTTGTTAGTCACAGTTGGTAGGGAATCATGTATGGTGCGTACATGAATATAACTCATATAAAATGTTATAAAGAGTGGGTTAAGGGTACCAATTATGTGTTTATAAAAACTATGGTGAAACAAAAAATAGTGACAACATGAGTTTGAGTTTAAAATTAACAGTGGTGTGGGCAAAATATGTAAAAGACAGCATTAGAATATGTTACCGTTTATTGTCAATGTTACTGGTCTACCCATCCGTATGCGTGACAATGACGACTCTGGTGTGTTTAATGATATGCTTGATGGAACATCGGCGGGGGTATAAGGTAAGGAGGGTTTTTTAGTTGACATTTATCGAGTGGATCAACTTGTGTTAGTCTTGTTTACATAAAATACATAAAATGTAAATGGTACAATTATAAAACAGCAACTGACTTTTTATATGAAGAAATGAAAACTAAAAAGTGTGAATTGAATTGGAATTTAATATGATATTTATATATTTAAATATGGACCATTGAATTTGTTATTAATTAGTAGGTTGTGATTGAAACATAAGCACATTATTTCTCATTAAAGATGCAAATATGTAATTATGTGCTTATTCAAAAGGCATTTAATGAGCAGGCATTTAAATATAAGAATTCATTTTCATTTAAAATACACAAGGAAAACCGTTTAGTCTTGTTTACATAAAATACATAAAATGTAAATGGTACAATTATAAAACAGCAGCTGACTTTTTATAAATGAAAACTAAAAAGTGTGAATTGAATTGGAATTTAATATGATATTTATATATTTAAATGTGAACCATTGAATTTGTTATTAATTGGTACGTTGTGAGTGAAACATAAGCACATTATTTCTCATTAAAGATGCAAATATGTAATTATGTGCTTATTCAAAAGGCATTTAATGAGCAGTCATTTAAATATAAGAATTCATTTTCATTTAATAAACACAACGAAAACCGTTTAAACGCACAATGTAACCGTCCACACATATTTATCCATTTTAATGACAATATATGATTACCCAAATGTTTAAAAATAATGATTGCAGGGAAATGGATTCAACTGTATATTGAATTTACCTGTATTGGATCGTTTTAAGTAAATGGACACAAATGCTCAGGGTCTGCTAAAAAATGAGTATAGTTGGAACACAAGTACATCAATTCTCAATTATTGATGTTAAAGATAAGGTTTTTTTTTCAATTAGCTAATTTAATTAGGGTTATTGATTCAGTTTGTAAAGGTTGTTTTCATGATGTTGATGTGGTTCGATAGTTTAGGTGAATTTCGGTCGTTAGTTGGTATACAACGTTTAATTGAGTACTTACAGTCTATATTATTAAACAACTGTATATTATGGAGGACGTATTTGAATATTGAAATTATGTTGTTTAACATTTTAAGTTAACAGTCAGTTTTTATGGTCATTCACTATGGTTATAGCCTATTTCATTAAAAGATGCTGCAATATAGGTCACATTGCACTTAATGAGTATATTGAAATTTGTGTGGGTAAACCAATTAACAAATAATTAACAAAGTATGAAACAACGTTTTGTAGGGTAAGCCAATTAACAAACTATGTTATGTAGATTAAAGGTGTTATAATCGCCACACAAAAATTGTTCAAAATAGTACCATAAACCCCAAAACATATTAAAAAAAAAAGCCCAAACATCCAAAACATAACATTGGAAATAACATCAAAATACTAAACGTAAATTATAAATTAAAAAGTCTTCATTGGGTGGAAATTTCCACACGGTCTCTAAGAATCATCATTTTCTTTCTTAGGGGTCAGCAACTTCGTTGTGGACAAAGATAACAGTGGTTCGTTCTCCAAATCAATAACTGTTTTCAAATTTGAACTATACGGGGTAGTTGCAGCGACATTATCTTCTTCACGCGAGTCCATATTATCGCCTGTAAAAGATTTGATCTGCTATAAAAATAGAAAATGTGGTTACTAATTTATTTCGTAGCACGACCAAAAAAACTCATTAGTTTATCAAATGTTAACTCTGGTATATGGTATGCTTACTGTGGGGGTTTTGGATGCTGGTGACTCTGTTGAGTTGGCACTTTGACACATCTCAGCATTTTTTGAAGTGCCTGCTTTTGGTATCAATTTCTGGGAAAAAACAATATGATTATGATAAATATGTTTCTAATTTTTGTGATAACACAAGACATAAAGGAATCCTTACCAGCTCTTCATCATCTTTGTTGAACAGCATTCCGATTATTTCTGGGTCGTCTGTGTATTGGGAGATAACAAATGACTTTTTACTGTAACCTTTCTTCTTGGAGTCTGATATGTCAACTTTGAAAGCATATGTTTTGTCAATTAGTATTGAAAAGTTATCAGGGATAGCTTTCATATCTCCCCCCTATAATAAAGGCAGTATTGGAAACAAAGTGAATGTATGATATCATTGAGACTCAAGTCATTTTTTTTGCTAATTAATTGAACATCATATCATTAAACCACATACCTTTCTAATTTCCAACAGCAGTTCACCAGCAGTTTTGTTTATCATTTTTTGTGCGACCCTATCAAAGAGGGTTAGCGATACTGATCCAGTTGAGTCCAGCACTCGTAGCGGAATCTTAAATCTAGAAAATATTTATTGCGTTGATAATAGTGTATATGAGGCAACGACTATATAATAGACAGCAAATTAAATGCAATTCCGTTTTTCATTACACGTGCAAATTAATAAATAAATAAGCAAGTAACTGGGGAATATGTTCTGAAGTTGTTAGGTAGAAACTTACTTGTACTCTACGTCAGTGCCCTGATCGCAGTTTTCTGTAGTACAAATGTACGCCACCCTTTTTTTTACAATCACACCAAATTCATCCTTTTTCAGTTTCCAGATCTTCTTTAGTGGCCCGATTACATTTGACGCATCCATAATAAAACCAAGGAATATCACGTTCTATCTTCTTTATAGTAGCAATATCAACACAGGACATATTCTACAATCATTTAAAATACAGGAAAACACCATAAAATGATAAAACAGCTTGACAATATAAAAAAACTTACATGGCGATAGTGGATCGTTCACCTTTTTACATTTTTGAATCTCATCAGTAGTAAGTCTTTTCAACTTGTTCAAAAAATCATCTCTAAGTGAGTAAGTTGAAAAGGACCCCAAGTGACTAATTTGGTAATTACTGCCATCGTCAGGCCGAGCCTCAAGCAATCTGTTTTCCGTGCATGGTGTTATCATTAGTAAATAGGCTTTAGTAAATGGTTTGTATGGAAAAGTAAACTTACGTAAACAACGTGATTCATAACTTACTGTTTCTTATAGTTCTGTATATCTGGAATGTCGTCGTTGATAAACAATTTTGTAGCACCAAACATGTTGGACACAACAGGGGTAACTGATGGGGAAAAAATCAAGTGTCATTATACATTGATATTGTTATTAAATTTAATATACGTATAGATATGGTATGCATAGAAAAGGAAAATTTATCAAGTAACATCACTCACAATTATAGGTCGTGTGCTTCATGTACTGCATAATGATAACAACTTGTCCTAGATTCTGGCGGTCACCCAATGCCTTGTCCAACTGTGTTGCATAATCATCCCATAATGTGATGATGTCAAGTTTGTTTCCACTACAAATAACGAAATTAACAATGGCATCAGACAACAATATATAGGGAGTGAAGTGACAACAATGTATTTGAAGTATATGTCATGTACATACCTTAAATCCTCCAACTCCACACGAAGAGTGATGTGTTTTCTGCCTTTGATAAACGTCTCTTTGAGATCACCACAAGAGGACAGGTATCCGATCAAATCTGAAGATTTGCAGTAATGACTCAGAATGTACAAACAGTTGGAATCAATAGAATTACCAAGAGTGTTAAATTGTTTCTACCATAAGAGATGGTTGATGGCTGTTTTGATTTTTTGAGGGTATCAAAATCTGCAAATCTGAAACTATGGACAGATCCAGTATAGTCGTCACATGCGATGACAGTTTTAGAGTCATAAAATTTGATTTGATAAGGGTGGTCTACGACAAGGATGCCCCCCTGTATTTCTGTATATGAAAACGTTGAAATGTAGACACATTTCCCCTCCTCTAGAGACTTCTGAAACTTAGTGCAATATTCCTGACTAATAGTAGCGTGGCATTGTTTACCCTGTTGATGATAACAATCAGTGATTCTTAATAAGCTTTTCCAAACATGCCCTAAGTACAATTATTATTTTTTATTCGAAGGAAGCGTATAAGGACACTTAAAAGCATAAAAAAAATATTGTTTTGATAAAACAGTAGTTACCTTTTCATCCTGTAATACCATATCAATCTTATATGGTTCTAGCGGATTTTCGAAGCTCGTTAATGGCCAAAGACGGATTCACTTTTATGCGCCATTTGTCTGTTAGGGGTGTCAACTCAGCAATGAAGTTTACTCCTGTCATGGTCTCCAGAGTTGGGTGATAGTGATAATGATAGATGGTTTGAATTCACAAGTGAAGGTTTCGGGAATATAAAGGGCATTTGTGGGGTATGTAACTGAAAAAACACATTAATATCCGTTAAAAATCCCATATAATGACCTATACAATGTATTGAATTAACATATAATGACCTGAATTAACATAAACTGACCGTTTAAATTGTATGATAATTGCCAAAAGTGATAGCATTTGACTTGGGATTTTAGGCAGAATATATTCCCTATCATTTGACTTGGTGGTTCCACTCTTGATTTCAAATTCCGTGATTTTAGTTGTACCCTTCTAATCCTTCCCAAAATCAAATAGTTAATTATGGAGAATTAAATTGTTCCTTATTTACGTCAGTGATATTTGTTTTCCAAATCCCTATTTGAAAGTACGAATTTAATTTACCTAAAATTGATGAAAATTGATGAATCCCTTAAATCAACAATCCTTGAACAAAACACGTTCGAATTTAATCTGCCTAAAATCTCTGAATATTGATAAATCGTACGACGTTCTAATACAGTTGTGTGATTGTAAAAAAAATGACACCAAATTCGTCCTTTTCAACAATCCTTGAACAAAATCTCTGAAAATAAGGGGAGTTAGGGTTATGAACCAATTTTGACAAGCACGAGAAAGTCAGTAGAGCAAGGGTGAGGAAGGGGAAGGGGATTTCGAACCTGGGGATGGCAACCTGGTTCTCCATTGGGAAGGGGAGTTAGGGTTATGAACCAATTTTGACGTGAAAATCAGGTGACAAAAATATGTACGGTACGCATAAAAGAATGTTCTGACTTACGTGGCTTTAGATATGTTACGTGGCATTAGGAGTTTGCCATGTGGATTTGGAAGTTGCCATGTGGCTTTAAAGCTTTTATTTATTATATATAAAGATTGCTTAAAAGTAGAAAAAAACACCAAATGGGCCCCACCACCTCATTTGGACGGTTGTATGGTGGGGGAAAGCCCCATTTCTTTTTCATTTCTCCATATCTCTCTCTCTACGTTATCCTCTCTCTCTCTCTCTCTCTAACATCTCTCTAGAAAATCCAAAACCATCTTCTTCCTTTGCTTGATCTTGCTTAAACCCTTGCTCAAATCTCGTTTTTGGGGTGTGATTCTTGTGTTAGAAGAAGACTTGTAGTAAGTGGTTCCCTCCTCTTTATGTTCTTGGTGTTCTTGAGTCTTATGTTAAACTAGGGTTTTAGATCTTTGAATGATTCTTGCTAAATGTTGTTATAGATAGTATATAAGGTGTTTATACAAGGTTTGTCATGTAATGTGTGGTTGATTGATGAAAGGAGGAAGGTTTGGTGAAAATCACCTACAACCTCCATTAATGGTGGATGTTGAAGGTGAGTTTTGACAAACCTTGGATTTCTTGATGTTTGAATGGTTAGAATTGTTCATTAGGTTGACAAGACATGTTTAGTAAGTTATGGATGTTGAGAAATTAAGTAATGTATGTTTAGATGGAATATCTAACTAGTGTTTGGATGGTTTGGGTCAAAATTGTTAACTAGTAATTTGGAAGTAAGATACTTGGATTGTTGGTAATTATGAACTTGATGAATTGTTACATGATTATGACTTGTTAGTTATAGAGAATATGTGCTAGTTGATGGAAATTGGAAGTGTTGTAGTCATGTTCGAGTTTTTGACCCGTTTGGGCCATTTGGTAGTAAAGTGACTTAAGAAACTTGGATTGTGCAAGTATAAGTGTTTTGTTAGGTTATGTGTTAGAAATGTTATTGATAACAATTGGTGAATTATAAGTTGATGATATGATTGTAGTTATAGAAGGTATTATTGTTTAATAATCCAGTTTTGACCCGTTCGGGTGATTAAATGGTGGAACGACCCAATTGTTGAATGGTGTATGTATAAGTGGGTTTAATATACTTATCTGTTAGAAATAGTACTTATAACACTTGGTGGAAAGTTAGTTTTCATTATTGTTAATATTGGTGATTATTGATAAGTACCAGTTATTAACTCGGTGTTCTTTGGTGTACAGGATCCGAGGAGGAAACTCAGTGATATTAGCTCACTGAGTTACGGGAATTGAAGGTTACAGTGAGTGGATTTAACCTCCAACTTGTGTTTGGTTACAATTGGTTTGGTATCGCATGTTTGGCAGGAAAAATGCAGGAAAATACAGAAAGAATGCAGGAATCGGACCCCTGTCAAGAGTTCACGTTCGTGAACTAAAGTTCACGTTGTTGAACTATTGTTCACGATCATGAACTCCGGGCAGCGGGTTTTCGGGTCGTTTTTCGGGCGCGAATTTTTGACAGTTTGCTTGTTTGGTACCTATTTGATCGGGTTAAGCGAAATAGGATATGTGCACATAGATGAAGAGGTTTTGCTTGATTGGTAGAACAATGGTTAAGTGGGACAGTGGTTAATCGGTTACGAGGAGTATCGATCGTGGAGATGTTTGTGCTTGCTTGTTGTGCTTTACATAATTTGTAGATTATGTTCATTCACTTAGCTTTGTGCTAATCCCTCCATCGTTGACTCTTTTCAGGTTGATCGGTGCTTTGGACGGAATGAGTGACCAAGCTCAATTGGATATGTTTTGTCAAATGAGCCATGTCGTTAAGTGACACCTTTAAATATTATTGTGTTGGAGTTTATTTTGGGACGTTTGGTTTGTAAACCTAAACCTAAACTTAATATTATCTTTATGCTTCTGCACACCTAAAAAAACGGTTTCTAAAATTTGCGGTGTTACAATCTTAAACCTTGAATCCAACCAATCAACCATCAGTGAACAGTAAAATCTTGAATCACAATTGTACTATAGGTATAATTAGCTTACGTGAAAAAGTCCATACTTATTGCCTATTAATCCATGGTCTAAATTCTTACTTTTGACTAGTGTAAATGAGTCGTGTTAATCATGAACTACTCGAGATTGACTAGTAAAATATTCAAAATCTATTTAATTTAAGTTGTGTCGAGCTCAAGCTACTCGAGCAAACCCTCAAGACAAGCTGGCTATGAAAATACCCAGCTCGCGGGTCTAACCAAGCTTGTGTTATCTTACATTTTCATCTTTTATGTATATGCATATTTTCATAATTATTATATTTTTTCTAATCGAGTCAAACTCGAAATTATTGAGTCGAGTCATGTCGAGTTTAAAAATGTGGAGTTAATCAATACATTATATTAATAAATGAGTTGAGTCGAGCTCCATAGTATTGATTATTAAATCGAGTCGAGTTCGATATTGAAACTAAAGGCTCGATCGAGCTTGAGTCGAATTTCAAGCTTCAAGTTTTATAATCGAGTCGAGCTGAAACTTAACATTGTTTCGAATCGACTAGTCTACTTTATAACTATACATTAGTTTGAAAAATAATCTTTAGATTTTTTTGACCATAAAATAGTGCTATAAATATCAAGTCTTTGGAGTTTAGATGAACGGGAAAAATTAGGCATGTGCAAATTGGACCGAGAACCGAATTGAACCGCATAACTTGACCGGATTGAACCGAGCTACATCGGTTGAGTTCTCAGTTCTAATTTTTATTAAAAATCGGTTCTCGGTTCCAACCGATTTGGTTTCGAGCGGTTCGTTCGGTTCAAAACCGAGGAAAAAACCGAAAAAGGTTGAGGAAATCATCTCAGCTCTCGGTTCGGTTCAGTTTCAGCCGGTTCTAGTTCCTGTTCGGTCGGTTCCGAGGATCATCGGTTCGGTCTTCAGGCAGGCCAAACTATTATTTTGATTCTCAGTTCTAATCGGTCCATGTCGGTTCGATCCGATTCTTGAACTGTACACATGCAGAAATAATTGTAGCTAAAGGAAACCACAAATGAGTTAATTGAATATTTTTTGATAAATAATGGCTCATATGTAACAAGGGTTAGGAGCCCTTCATAGTTTATAAGGTGGACCCGCGTATTGGACGGTTTATGTCAAGATGGTTCTTGTTAGATTATGTGCATGAACATATTATTCTTTTTTAACGTCAAAGTTAGTAAGTTGTGTTTGAGTTAAATAATGATATCCACAATAAATGGTATATTTTTCTTAGAATCCTCCACATATAGTGAATAAACCTCACTATCTATTCATCCGAGAAAACGTTTTCAGCAAAACTCATACCCGAGATGTTAATGACCAGTTGACCTACACCATCTAACGATCCAACGTCATAACACACTTAAAGCTCATATATATGCGATCCTGTAATATTGAGTTATTAATTGATTGAGTTTACATATTTATTAGGATATATAAATATGTAATGTAAATTAGTTTTATTCATGATAAATTTATTACTTGTATGGGCTAACGTTTTTATATATTATACATATTAATATTAATTTCGGGACCTAATAGTTATCGGATTAAATACCAAATGACATTTAGTCTAGCGGTATAATGTTTGCCACCATCTTTGAAGTCAGAGGTTCAAGTCATGTCGTGGATATATGTGATAATTAGAAGTAAGAAAAGTAGTTATTAGATTAAAAGAAGAATCAGGCCCTTGCTTAATTAACGAGATGTGCTTAAACCCTAAAGCATTATCTGTATAAGGAAAAGAAAGGGTCATATTAATAATTTAATATTATACTTCGTATATTATATATTGAATTGCAAGGGCAAGTTATATTTCTTAGAGAAGGGGGTGTGGTGAGGGGATGCATCCGCCGGTTACCACGTATGCGTGCCGGCTCCGCCACTGCACCGCCCGCTACGCGAGCGAGCAGGTGCGCCGGACGGTCGGCGAAGCCAGCGAGCCAATCGCGTGATGCCACGTGTACTAGCCGTTGACAACGGCTAGTTTTCCAGAAAATTTAAACTTTTTTTTTATTTTTTTATAAATAAAACCTATTATAAATAACTCATTTAACCATAATCTTCTTTCACACCATCTTCTACACACTCTCTACAATTTCTTACACTTTCACTCTCAAAAACTCACAAAAATGTCTCAACCACCACACCCCGAATGGATGAACGGTATTCTTTGATGGGGAAGTTCCGGCTCACCGGCGTCCAATCCGTCAACACCTTCGTCCCAACAATCGGTATCGTCCACCCAAAACACCGTGATGCCGACATATTCCCAAGAGCAATACAACCACTTTATGCTTCAACAACAATTTCAAAACCTTCAACAACACCAACCCCCCCCCCCCCCTCAAATGTGGTCACAACAACAATGGTCACAACCACAATCTTCACAACCACAACATTCACAACCTAAACATCCCGAGGCCGTTGAAAAGGCGAGAAGAAAGGGGGGAAAAGTTGCCGTCAACTTAAGTCGGACGGTCATGCGGTGGACGCCGCACAAGAAGTTTTATTGGGTTAGCGTTTCCGAGGACCGCGAAAAGGGCGCCGACCAATCCAATGAATGTTTTTGGAACAAAATCTTTGTTGAGTTTGTAACGACCATAATTTTACGTTTGTTTTTCGTGTAATTTATTCGGGATTTATTCGGATTTTAGTATTTATATTAGATTGTGTTTTGGTTTGTTTTTATCAAATGTTTGAATGTTTGGGACTTGGTATAACCTAGTATGGGTCAAAACTTGCATGGAAACAAGTTCAAAGGCCAAGAATCTGGCTGGAACAGTCCTCGCGGCGCGAGGCAGGCGCGAGCCAGACGCGAGATCAAACAGTAGGTTCAGAACTCAGACGCGAGAGACTCGCGCCGAGCTCGTGTTGAGCTTCGCGTCGAGCTCGCGGCGCGAGCCTGGCGCGAGCGGGGCGCGAGGTAGACGTTCCTGCGGCGACCAAGAAGACAACCCGCGTCACCTTGCGGCGCGAGGCAAACGCGAGCGGGGCGCGAGGTCTGTCTGGACTATATAAAGCTGAGTAGAAGCTAGGGCTCATAACACCTACGAACCCTAGACTTAGTGCAGCCGTTTTTGAGAGTATTTGGACGGTTTTTAGAGCTAAGGAGCTCAAATCTTCATCATCTTGAAGGATTTAAGCATCAAGGGTAAGAATTCTTGCTTATTTCACTTTGTTACCTTCATTTTGAGCTTAGTATGGGTAACAATGGTGGTTTTGGGAACCCACCATGTCATCTTTAGGGAAGATGAACTTTCTTGAGTGTAAAACACTCATTGTAGACTTGTAATCAATGTGTACAAGTTAGATTTGGGATTGATGATGGAAAATCTTGAACTAGGGTTTGAGATTCCACCAAGTTGTATGAACTTGGTGGTTGGGAATGTTTAGATGGATTAATTAGTAGCTAGTTATGGATTATAACTAGATTTTGTAATGATATTGATGTTAGGTCAAGAAGACCTTGAGATTGGAAGTACTTCCTCAATTTGGAAGTAACGATTGTGTTGTTGAACACAATTGTTGGATAGCATTGCTAAGGTGAGTACATGTGATCTTTTATGAGTACATAGGAAAATGATTTTAATGACTAAAATGATTAAAAGAGTTTTATTGAATAAAGATTTTCGATAAAGAAATTGATTGAAATGTTTATATGCCATGACATGATTTGTGACATTGACTTGTTGAATTGATGATTGAATTGGAGCTAAGGCTCATGTAGATGACCAATTATGTGTTAGTCAAACTATCCGGAAACGATAACCCATTCGTGGGGGAGTTGAGATTACTACTTGGGGCGGTACCTCCCTGCGCATGGGTAGTATATCTAAGTGAACGATAACCTGAAATTCCGAGGACTATGATAAGCTGATAAAAAGGGGGATTACGATAACCCGCGAGACGGGGGAGTGATGATCTCGGTAAGTTTGGGAGAACCCCAATTACCATAAGATCTTTTGATGATAACCCACATCGGGGGAGTTGCTTCGGGATGACCCGTTGCGTATGTGTGAGCTTAGGGCAAGCTCGAGATTATGTTGGACTTATGTGCAATTTGATAATCATTTTATTATTATTACTTAATTGCATTTAATTATGACCGGGTCTAAAACCCATGTTTCTCACGAGACAATTTTTGTCTCACGTACTATGTTTTCTTTTATGTCTATGTACTCAGGTTCGGGAGCTAAGGATTAGGCGGCCCGTATTGTTAGCATTTGGATGATTAAGCTCGGTGTACTTATTTAATTCCCTAGACTAGTTTTGATATATATATATATATATATATATATATATATATATATATATATATATATATATATATATATATATATATATATATATATATATATATATATATATATATATTTGTAACACTGGTTTTTGGTACTCCTTAATTATTCCAAATGTTTTATTTAAACCATATTTCAGATGTTATGGATTTTTAATGTTAAACTTATTTATTTAAAAAGTTTAAATTGTTTTGAAAAAATTGGTGTGTTACAACTTGGTATCAGAGCATTAGTCTAAGTGAATTAGGTTAGTTACCCACCCTAGACTTAGACTTTGCTTTTTGGGACATTATGTTCTATTGGAAGTTAGGTTGACCTTTAAGGATTATGGTTGAACATTGAGGGAATTGTTTTAAATCGAGCTATTCTTATGTTTAATTTTGACTTTTAGTCAACTTGTTGGATTCTAATTGAGTTGACATCTTATTATAGTAAGATGGCTAGAACGAGAAGTGGTCGATTGTTGGATGGGGAACAAGCTTCGAATTTGAATCAAGATGGGAACGGATTGGCCAATTCGGGTATCGGGAATAACCATACTCCGGTAACAATGGAGGCCATTCAATCCATGCTCACTAATATGAGAAATGTGATGCAACAAGATGTTAACCGGATCATAAATGATCGGTTGAACTTAAGAGATGATGATGAGGAAAGGGAGGAAGAGGAACGTCTTTTTGAGGAGGAGAGGGAAGAAGGTGAAGATTCCCCTCAACTCACTAAGACCAAGTCAACGGGGAACACCAACCCGACCGAGAAATCCTCCAATGGGTAAAGTGGTGAAGAGAGAAAGATTGAACGTGGAGGATGTTCATACAAGACATTCCTTGCATGCCGACCCGACTTCTACCTCGGGAGTACGGAACCGAAAGTGACGGTTCAATGGATTCGAGAAACGGAGCGTGTGCTTGAGAGTAGCAAGTGCAAAGAGGAAGACATGGTGACTTATGCCTCACGTTTGTTCAAAGATGATGCTCTTACATGGTGGGACACCGTGTATGAAACTTTGGGGAAGAAATCCATTTACAATATGTCGTGGGACGAGTTCACTAGGAGACTCTAGGAGAAGTATTGTCCCGAAAGGGAGTTGGAGGAGTTGTTGGAAGAGTTCATGCACTTCAAGAAAGGCAATTTGACCTTGGATGAGTATACCAAGAAGTTCACGGGATACCTCCCGTTTGTGTCAAGTACTTACCCAACCGAACGTAGTCGTGTGGTTCGGTTTGCCAATGGGTTACCATGGGAGTATGAGCTCGAAGTGAAGAGGGCAACCACTCTTGATGAGGCGATCAATGTCGCCCGAAGTGTCGAAAAAGTTAGCAAGAGGAGAGTGCAAGAGAGATCGGTTGGTAATGAGAAGAGAAAGTTTGAAAGTTTTTCGGGCCCATCAAAGAAAGGAAGATTTACCCCAAGCGGGTCAAAGCAAGGAAATGGTGGTGGCTATGCAAAATGTGTGAAGTGTGGCAAGACTCACCAAGGAGAATGCAAGCTTGAAACGGGAAGTTGTTTCAAATGTGGAAGGTTTGGCCACAAGGCTAGAGATTATAAGGCCAAGAGCCTAGATGAGGTTGAATGTTTCTCATGTCATGAGAAAGGGCATTATAGCAATGTTTGCCCGAAGAAAGGAACCGAAACGTTGGTGTCAACCGCTCACAAGAAACCGGAGCCGATGAAGGTCAAAGGTCGTGCCTTCCAACTCACACGTGAAGAAGCCAAGGAGACTCATGATGTCGTCTCAGGTACCTTGTTCATAAACGCCATACCCACTTATGTATTGATTGATTCGGGTTCTACTTATTCTTTCGTGTCTCATGAATTTGGTGCTAAGTTTAAGGTTCCACTAGAGTTGCTTGATGATTTGTATGAAATAGAAGTAGCCGATGGAAAAACCTCTATGGTTCAACACATCTATAGAGATTGTGAATTAGAAATCGATAGCAAAAAGTTTAAGGTTGATTTGATGCCTATGGGGATTAAGGCTTTTGATGTAATTATTGGGATGGATTGGTTGGGAATCCACCAAGCCAAGATTTTGTGTGGAAAGAAGTTAGTGTCGATCAAGTCTCCCGAGAATGAGAAGGTGTATATTTATGGAGAAAAGAGGCATCATATGCTAAACTTGTTAACCGCCATTAAAGCAAGAAAGTGTTTATCGAAAGGGTGTTCATCATTTATAGCCTACGTCTTAGATGGAAGAAAAGAGAAGAAGACGGTTGAGAATGTGAAGATTATTCGGGATTTTCCCGAGGTTTTTCCCGATGACTTACCCGGCTTGCCACCGGAGAGACAAGTCGAGTTTCGAATTGACTTAGTTCCGGGGGCGACGCCGATTGCCCGAGCCCCGTATCGTTTAGCTCCAAACGAAATGAGAGAGTTGATGGCTCAACTTCAAGATTTACTTGATAAAGGTTTTATCCGTCCTAGTTCGTCACCATGGGGTGCACCAGTGTTATTTGTGAAGAAGAAAGATGGTTCGATGAGGATGTGTATCGATTACCGAGAACTTAACAAGATGACGATTAAGAATCGATATCCTTTGCTAAGGATAGATGATTTATTTGATCAATTTCAAGGAGCCGATTATTTTTCCAAGATTGATTTGAGATCGGGTTACCATCAAGTTCGTGTTAAAGAAGGTGACACCGAGAAGATGGCCTTTAGAACTCGCTATGGGCATTATGAATTTTTGGTGATACCATTCGGTCTAACGAATGCCCCGGCTATTTTCATGGATCTCATGAATAGGGTTTGTAAACCATTCCTCGATAAATTTCTCATCGTGTTCATCGATGATATTCTTATTTTCTCCAAAACCGAAGAGGAACACGAAGAACATTTGAGGCAAACTTTGGAAGTCTTGAAACGAGAAAAACTGTATGCAAAATTCTCGAAGTGTGAATTTTGGTTACGGGAAGTTCAATTTCTTGGTCATGTAGTATCTCGAAGCGGGATAAAGGTTGACCCGTCTAAGATTGAAGCGGTGAAGAATTGGGAAGCACCGAAAACTCCAACCGAAGTTAGAAGCTTTCTTGGGTTAGCCGGTTATTACCGAAGGTTTATTGAAGATTTTTCCCGAGTGGCGGTCCCACTCACTAGACTAACGAGAAAAGATGTGAAGTTTGATTGGGGGAAAAAGCAAGAAGAGGCCTTTGCCTTGTTGAAAGAAAAGTTGTGCAATGCACCGATTCTCACTCTACCCGACGGTATGGAAGATTTTGTAGTGTATAGCGACGCCTCGAATAAAGGCCTCGGTTGTGTTTTGATGCAAAGGGGGAAAGTGATAGCTTATGCCTCCAGACAATTAAAGAATGCGGAAGAAAGGTATACAACACATGATCTAGAGTTGGCGGCGATCATTTTTGCCTTGAAGATTTGGAGGCATTACTTGTATGGTACAAGATGTACTTTGTACACGGATCACAAAAGTCTCAAGTATGTGTTTACACAAAAAGACTTGAATATGAGGCAAAGAAGGTGGATTGAGTTGATTAGTGACTATGATTATGAAATCGTTTATCACGAGGGAAAGGCCATTGTGGTAGCCGACGCCTTGAGTAGAAAAGTTTATGAAAAACCGGTTAAGGCTAAGTTGATGCGAATTGATGTAGTATCTAGTTTTATCGAAAGTATAAAAACCGCACAAAAGGAAGTGATAGGGAAGGACGAGTATAGGCAAGAGAGGTTGGGAAAGAACCAAGTATTTGAAGAAAATGATCAAGGGTTAAAAACCGTGAATGGCCGGATTTGTGTTCCGAAGTTCGGTGGATACCGAAAAGTGTTGTTCAATGATGCTCACAAGTCTAAGTATTCGATTCATCCCAGAAGTACGAAGACATATCAAGACTTGAAGAAAATTTATTGGTGGCCCGGGATGAAGTCGAGGGTAGCAAAGTACATATCAAAATGTGCCACGTGTGCACAAGTGAAAGCCGAGCACCAAGTGTCTTATGGTGTTGCACAATCGTTGCAAGTGCCGACCGGGAAATGGAATGACATCACAATGGATTTCATTGTTGGTCTCCCAAAGACGAGTAGAAATCACGACGCCATTTGGGTGATTGTTGATAGATTAAAGAAAAGTGCGTTATTCCTAGCTATTCGGGAAACCATGCCACTCGAGAAGTTGGCAAAATTGTATGTTGATGAAGTTGTCCGTTTGCATGGGGTACCATTGTCGATTGAGTCCGATCGGGATGCAAGGTTTACCTCGAGATGTTGGAGATCACTCCAAGAAGAGTTGGGAACAAAGTTGAGGTTGAGCACGGCTTACCATCCGCAAACCGATGGTCAAACCGAAAGAACGATCCAAACGAGTGAAGATATGTTGAGATCGTGTGTATTGGATTTTGGTGGCAAATGGGATGAACATTTACCGTTAGTTGAATTTTCATATAACAATAGTTATCACTCTACAATTAAGATGCCACCGTTTGAGGCATTGTATGGGAGAAAATGTTGGACGCCTTCTTGTTGGTTAGAGGCGGGTGAGACAAAACTCACGGGTCCCGAAATTGTGAAAATAACAAATGAGAAAATCGGGATAATTCAAAAGAATATGAAGGTGGCACAAGATCGCCAAAAGAGTTATTCGGGTTTGAAAAAGCGACCCTACGATTTGAATGTCGGTGATATGGTGATGTTGAAAGTGTCGCCTTGGAAAGGCGTGATGAGATTTGGAAAGAATGACAAATTGAGCCCAAGGTATGTAGGCCCGTTTAGGATCTTGAAACGGGTCGGCCTACAAGCATTTAAGTTAGAACTTCCACCCGAGTTGCAAGGTGTCCATGACACCTTCCATGTTAGTAATTTGAAGAAATTTGTGGGTGAAGTGGAGAATATTATTCCACTCCAAGATTTGCGGGTCGATGCACCCAACCGGTTGATTGAAGAGCCCGAGGCCATATTGGAGGCCCAAACGAAGAAATTGAGGAACAAAGAGATTGAGCTAGTGTTGGTCAAGTGGAAGCATTCACTTGGGCTAAATTTGACTTGGGAAGTCAAAGATGAGATGAAGAAACGCTACCCGGATTTTGTAGATTATGAGACGATTCCGAGGACGGAATCCTCTTAAGGGGTAAATAGTTGTAACGACCGTAATTTTACGTTTGTTTTTCGTGTAATTTATTCGGGATTTATTCGGATTTTAGTATTTATATTAGATTGTGTTTCGGTTTGTGTTTTATCGAATGTTTGAATGTTTGGGACTTGGTATAACCAAGTATGGGTCAAAACTTGGATGGAAACAAGTTCAAAGGCCAAGAATCTGGCTGGAACAGTCCTCGCGGCGCGAGGCAGGCGTGAGCCAGACGCGAGATCAAACAGTAGGTTCAGAACTCAGACGCGAGAGACTCGCGCCGAGCTCGTGTTGAGCTTCGCGTGGAGCTCGCGGCGCGAGCCTGGCGCGAGCGGGGCGCGAGGTAGGCGTTCCTGCGGCGACCAAGAAGACAACCCGCGTCACCTCGCGGCGCGAGGCAAACGCGAGCGGGGCGCGAGGTCTGTCTGGACTATATAAAGCTGAGTAGAAGCTAGGGCTCATAACACCTACGAACCCTAGACTTAGTGCAGCCATTTTTGAGAGCATTTGGACGGTTTTTAGAGCTAAGGAGCTCAAATCTTCATCATCTTGAAGGATTTAAGCATCAAGGGTAAGAATTCTTGCTTATTTCACTTTGTTACCTTCATTTTGAGCTTAGTATGGGTAACAATGGTGGTTTTGGGAACCCACCATGTCATCTTTGGGGAAGATGAACTTTCTTGAGTGTAAAACACTCATTGTATACTTGTAATCAATGTGTACAAGTTAGATTTGGGATTGATGATGGAAAATCTTGAACTAGGGTTTGAGATTCCACCAAGTTGTATGAACTTGGTGGTTGGGAATGTTTAGATGGATTAATTAGTAGCTAGTTATGGATTATAACTAGATTTTGTAATGATATTGATGTTAGGTCAAGAAGACCTTGAGATTGGAAGTACTTCCTCAATTTGGAAGTAAGGATTGTGTTGTTGAACACAATTATTGGATAGCATTGCTAAGGTGAGTACATGTGATCTTTTATGAGTACATAGGAAAATGATTTTAATGACTAAAATGATTAAAAGAGTTTTATTGAATAAAGATTTTCGATAAAGAAATTGATTGAAATGTTTATATGCCATGAAATGATTTGTGACATTGACTTGTTGAATTGATGATTGAATTGGAGCTAAGGCTCATGTAGATGACCAATTATGTGTTAGTCAAACTATCCGGAAATGATAACCCATTCGTGGGGGAGTTGAGATTACTACTTGGGGCGGTACCTCCTTGCGCAAGGGTAGTATATCTAAGTGAACGATAACCCGAAATTCGGGGGACTATGATAACCCGATAAAAAGGGGGCTTACGATAACCCGCGAGACGGGGGAGTGATGATCTCGGTAAGTTTGGGAGAACCCCAATTACCATAAGATCTTTTGATGATAACCCATATCGGGGGAGTTGCTTCGGGATGACCCGTTGCGTTTGTGTGAGCTTAGGGCAAGCTCGAGATTATGTTGGACTTATGTGCAATTTGATAATCATTTTATTATTATTACTTAACCGCATTTAATTATGACCGGGTCTAAAACCCATGTTTCTCACGAGACAATTTTTGTCTCACGTACTACGTTTTCTTTTATGTCTATGTACTCAGGTTCGGGAGCTAAGGATTAGGCGGCCCGTATTGTTAGCATTTGGATGATTAAGCTCGGTGTACTTATTTAATTCCCTAGACTAGTTTTGATATATATAATTGTAACACCGATTTTTGGTACTCCTTAATTATTCCAAATGTTTTATTTAAACCATATTTCGGATGTTATGGATTTTTAATGTTAAACTTATTTGTTTAAAAAGTTTAAATTGTTTTGAAAAAAATTGGTGTGTTACAGAGTTCAACAAGGATGTTGATACGCCGCGTACCAAAGACATGTTGACGGGGAAGTGGACGACTTTAAACGGTAATTGTCAAAAATTCAACGGTATCTACAAACATTTGCAACGTACAAGCCGAAGTGGTGAAATGAGGTCGACTTTTTGGCCCGTGACCGACAAGCGTACCGTGACGAGTCGTCGTAAAAAAAACAATTTAACAATGAAGGTGCGTGGGAAGTGTTGAGACATTGCCCGAAATGGGACGCCCCCGCACCCATTACGCTCTCCGATAATGAAGAACTTTTCGGGGAAGATAAGACCACGTCCGGCGGGAAAATCTCGTAAGGCAAAAAAGAGTAGATCGGAAAGTTCATCCGGCACTAACACCGCCGGAAGTGCCGCACCGCCAGACCTTGGCGAGGCTATGATGGCCGAGTTTAGGCGGAAAAGTGAAGCCGCTCAATCGGCTTACGAAAGGTCAAAGGCGCGGGATGACGTTTTCGTGCGGTTGGAAGAATTGCGATTCCTAAGCACTAACACCCACGGGTTGGGGCGCCAAGATAGGGCGAGAATCGTCAAAGAAAAAAAGGCGATCCGCGAAAAATACATCGTCGACGCAAATGAACTTGACGTGGACGATGACGACGAGTAGTTTTGTTTTTTTGTTTTTTTTTCGGTATTTGTTTCTTAATTTTCGGTATTTTTTTAATTTTTCGGTAATATTTTTAATTTTTATGTAATTTTTTTAATTTTTCGGTAATTTTTTTTATTTTTTAAGTATTTTTATTTTTATTTTGTATTATGTAATTTTTATTTTAATGAAGTATTATGTTTTTAAAAAAAAGAAAAAGAAAAAAAGGGGTGTGACCCAAATGGCTTAAGTGATGGTAGAGTGGGTATTTGGGGGTTTTGAATGTGAAATGGTGAGGTGGCGCATAGGTGGCGCAGAGGCTATGGCGTATGTGTACCACACTCCACACCATTTTTTCCTACCACATCATCGCCACCTCAGCAACCACACCACTCACACACCACATCATCTCTAGGAAATACCCACCCCATCATTATTCTATTAAATTTTAAATAATAAAAAAAGAGCCTAAGTATTTTTTTTTAATAGTTATCTCTTGATGTAAATTATTGGTGAATTCGAAAAGTACACCATAGTGTATTTATCTTTATTCTTGATTGATAACAATACTTTTAAGGGTAAATTACAGTTTTTGTCCCTGATCTATGGTTGATTCGGGATTTTTGTCCTTAATGTTTTTTTGTCGGTTTTTTTGTCCTTTAAATTTTTAAAATTCTGGAAATTTGTCCTTCTGTCTATTTTTTGCTGTTAAGTGACTAATAATGTAAAACAAATAAGGGTATTTTCATTTTTTTCCTCATTCTTCATATTCTTCAAGAAACCCAGATTTTCCTTCTTAATGTTCTTCATTAACAAACCCTAAAATCATTATAAGATACTCATTGATGATTCCCTCCTTCATCGATTTGGCTGATTAAAACCCCAATTCGCCCAATCTATCGCTATCAAGATCCAATTCACTCTCCCTTCATGGTTTTGGCTGTAGAGTTGATTACGTCTATTTTTGCCGTCAAAAAGAAACCTCATTGCTGAATATTTTTGGTCAACACCAGTACAGTCACTGACGACGACCTTCCGGCAGCCGCCACCATTGCTGAATATTTGAGATCTATGTGATTACAATCACCGGTACAGTCACCCAAATCTTCAGATCTGGGCTTGTCCAAATCTCCACAACGTTTCTACAAATATTCCGGCGATGGAGGTGATGGTTCGGCCGGAGAAGACGGCCGGAAGGTGCGACGGTGACGAGCGACGGAAGGAGGTGACGGTTCGGTCGGAGAAGACGACCGGAGGTGCGGCCGTGGCGGAAGGTGGTGACGGTTCGTTGGTGGAGCAGGTGGTGGAGCGGGCAAGTAATCGGAAAGACATATTTCATGAATATTTCATCATATTTCGTCACCTGCATCTCTCGCTCTCTGTACCTTCTTCTTCATAAAAAGCCCCGATTTGGGAAGTTTCCAGGTGTTGAGACATAAATTATTAAAATGTTGTGTTTCAAATGTTGTTAGAATAAGGTGATGCAGGTTACAAGAATACTCATGGAACAAAGTAATTTTGATTTTGATTTTTGGACAAATTTTGTAATTTAGAATTAGGGTTCATGAGGTTAGGGTTTGTGGATAAAGAAGATGAAGATGAAATTAGGGTTTAATTGGGGAAGAACGCATAAATGAGGAAGATGATGCAAGGATAATTTGGTAAAATGGACAAAAAAATCGTCACTTAACGGCCAAAATTGGATGGAATGACAAATTTCCAGAATTTGAAAAACTTAAGGGACAAAAAAACGGACAAAAAAACATTAGGGACAAAAACCCCGAATCGGCCATAAGTCATGGACAAAAACTGTAATTTACTCTACTTTTAAATTCGAAAGATATATACATATCTAGTGGAGTAATTTATAACGACATCAACAATTTATGCGTAGTTCAATAAGGATTCGTGTTCGCCATGACGTCTGTATTGTCCACGTGTCATAACCTAAGATGATGAAATTGTATTTGTAACAAAAATATTTTCATTGACTACATTGAGGGCGTATAGTTTATATTCATGATATAATTAGCATTGTCATACGCGAGTACAATGTATATATTATTCTATATTCGGTTACGACTTACGATGTCATATGATAGATGCAACTTGAATAATGAACCGTAGTCCATAAAAAATGCAACCACGGTATGCTTTACAAAATTTACAGGATAAGTCAAATGATTATCTTTTTTCAAAATGTTGGATTATTATTATTATTATTATTATTATTATTATTATTATTATTATTATTATTATTTTCGCTATTGTTTTGACCTTAGATATTACGATTGAGAGAAGGAGATGTACAATGTTATGGAAAACCGACGCTCATGTAGAAAAACCCCACATATCTTTCATCTATGTGGAGGGCTTAATTGAGAAAAAAAACATACGTAAAAAACCCATGATGGAAGTTACTTCTGGGCCGAAAATGCACATAACTGGGGTTTTTTCTATAGCCCAAATACACTAACAGCCCTACCAGGTCCCAGTTGGTTCCTTCGGTTTTTATCCGAACCCACCCGAATTCTTCGGTCCTCATAAATGCATGACCGTAGACCGGATTGTTGAGTGTGGTTCTGTTATGGATCAGTTCAGTTCTTTCGGTCCTAGTCGGTTCCGGTCTATTTTTCACAGGCCTACGTGGCTCAATGACAATTGTACATATAGAAAATAAAACTCATTATTTAAATACTATGGATGACAATACAAATACAATGAACATGTTGAATAACACGTTATAATTAGTTCGTGTTGGTATATCGAGATTTTAAAGGTATGATAAAAAAAACAAGTCAGATCAGATTAATCCACCAACACGTTTTTGTTCATTATTTTTCAAAATTAAATGCATTTAATTGATTAATTACGATTAAAACAATTTACAATTTAAAATTTCATAAACATCTAAATACACTCAACTATTTCTGATATATTTTAGTTTGAGCTGATATTTTACTGGTTTAATTCGCTTTTTTCGAATAAGACCTAAATGAGTCACTCTATATGGACGTAATATATTATATTTATAACTTTATAATAAATATTATATTGTATATTATAATATCACAAATATAATTGTATATTTAATGAACGAAATATATCTATTATCTGTTATATTTTCTAGGGTTTTGATAATGAAAGCCACAAGGACTGTCAATAAAGGCATAATATATTGTACAATGAAGTAGTTCCTGATATTTAGGAGTCAGTTATAGATCAATATACAAGTAACTAATGCATGTTTTAAGACAACTCATAGGGCTGTTATTATCAAAATCCTATTTTTTAATAAAATATTTAAAATTAATAATAATAATAATAATAATAATAATAATAATAATAATAATAATAATAATAAGTGTTTTGATAATAATTAATTAAAGAAAAGAATATTCTATTTTGAAAAATTCATTATTAATGCAACTAACTCAACAAAAAACATTTTTCAAAATAGAAGATTCTTTTTTAATTGAGAGCCCTAAAAGTTATCATTATCAAAATTTTAATAATAATAATAAATAATAATAATAATAATATTAATAATAATAATAGTAAAAGGATAAACAAAAGAAAAATAAAAAATGGAAAAAGTAAAGAAGGTGGAGGTTTTAACGGGTGGGCATCTCACCGAGGGAAGGAGGTTTTGTGAAGTATAAAATGACACTCAATACACCTCACCTGTAGAAACCCTTTCATACAACACCACCACCAATTACCAAATCTCTCTCTCTTAAGGGTTTCAAACTCCATTGATTCCATCTCTCTCTCTCTTCATTAACCTACAACTCATCGATCGATGTTCTTCAATTCCCCCAATTAGTTCATTCATCTTTCATTGATTTCATCGGCGCTCCAACCATGGGTGGTGATAAGGCTCTTAGTCTCGAAGGAATTAAAAATGAGACTGTTGATCTGGTATGAAAACTCTTACTCTTCTTCCTGTTTTTTTTTTTTGTTCTAATCGATTTTTGTTATGACTGAATCTGAAATTCAGTTAAGGTTTCTATCGATTTTTTCGTTTTGAGCTAGAGACTGAAATCGTCATGAAAAACATTAGAATTATCGTTGATTAACGCATAATCATAATCGTGTGTTTGCTTAATTTACTTTTTGGTGCGTTTCGCGCATGTGAAGTTGTGAACACTTTTCTTCACAAACGTACACCTTTACTTCAGCCAGCATTTTTTATTACGCAGATCAGTTACGAATTGATTAAAATAATCATTTAATTTATGTTTGCTAATCGACAAATTCGTTATTTTTGTTTTTAGAAGTTAATTAAAAACTTTTCGTTCTGGTTTCTGCTATCACTTTCAATGTCCGTCAGTATCTCTGTGTGTGTATATACATCTACATATATTTAGTGAGAGAGAGAGAGAGAGAGGAGAGAGATATATTTAGAGTGATTTTAACTTAACTAGATTATGATTTTGTTTTATAGCATGCCTTTCTGCTAAGTCATTGTAAAAATTTATTAGAATTGTTATCTATATTTTCTACTCAATATTAATAAATAAACTTTTAAATAAGCTTTTATTTCAATGCATATAAATTTTAGATTAAACTTATTTTGTATTTTGAAAAAAAACTTATATAATAAAATGTTTTTAAAGTAATTTTTTTTCTTCTAGAAAATCACCTTTAACTGACCTATACAAAAAATAATAAAAAGTTTGTATTGGAGATGCTCTAAGCTAACGAGCTCACTGATTGATCATCTCTACCATTTGTGAATTCTAAAATATTTGTTGACTTTATATGCGACTGAATGGTCAAAGGTGATGTTTATTCAAATTGCTAGTCAAAGATAGTGTTTATTTTTTAAGTTATTAAAAACACAAAATTATCCGAACTACTAAATTTGAATAAATCAGGGAGGAAAAAAAGCAAGAATTTCGTACGTTTTGTTTTGAAATATTGTTTTCTTATGTTGTTAGAATATCAGAACCTTTTATTATCAGAAAAATCCGGAGATTTGTTAGGCATCAAATCTGGATTTGTTCTGTTGAGATTTTTGATTATTTTCTTATTTTAAAAATTAAAATTAAAATTGAAGAAAGCCAAATAATCTAGGAAAAGTGCCTAATTATGTTAAAGTAAATTTTGCTTTTATTAATTAAAACAATATTTTTCCGTAATTGCATAAATTTTATTAATAAATAATAAACATGAATATTGTAAATCTTAAATCTGCTTGTCACCTATGAAACCATCGTAGTTAGTATACAAATACGGACAATATTGTTTTTAATTTAAGAGAAATGATATTAATTATTACATTTTGTGTTTATTTATGTGTCTACTTACCGGATAAGATAACATGTTTAATACACTAATTTTATATATCTTGATCAAATGATTATGATCAATATCATCACTTTTAGTTTAATAGTTTTACCTTTTCACTACAAGGAAAAACAATGGCATCTTATTAAGGTAAGATTATCAAATTCAAAAGTATATTGTTTGAATTTTTTAAATACTATTTACACAAATCGTTACCTATATTATAGGTACCTGTTGTTAGCTTGCTAGATACGCAGGTTTTTTTTAATTCTTTTTGTTTTAGTAAAATTAAATTTTTATGTCACAAAGTCTTTTTGGCGTCAATAGTTTCTTGGTGGAAATTTGACTTGCAAAAAAGTAGAAGTAACAAATCATTATATTTTAGACCTACCAATATTTGAGAAGGAAGTTTTGTATCCATTAAAGTGACTTGTAAGTTGGTAATTTTATCCTAAGCTAAAATTGTCAAATTGCAATGACTTATTATGTATTCTGTGCTAAAATCATTTTCTAACGGTGACTGTAACTGATATTTTAATTTTAATAAACTCAACACAATAATAATATGAATGTTATCATAATATTTTACTTATATTTTTTCGACTACATGTTGCATGCTACCGTTTCAAATTAATTTTGACAATTGTTTTTAGTAAATTATTAATTTAGGAGATCAAAAGGGAGATAATGGTCCACTACTATTTAAATAAGTATGGGAATGTGTCTGTCGAAATAGGGGAAGGGGTTGTGGGTACATGTCCGTGGTACCTTAAGTCTTATTTTATCTTTTCTTTTCTCAATTCTTTTTTACATCAAATTTTTGTTTAACGATTCTGATAAATGACTTCTGACTCTGTTTTTTTTGGTTTTATTGAGTACCAATTAACCCGTTTTATTTTATTTTCATTCCGTCTCAATATATAAAAACAGATACCGTTACTTTTAAGTAAATTTAATACAAAAGTATCTACCAATATCACTAATTTTCATTATAAAGGTTTTACTATATCTAATAATTAAGCAATATATTTTTTTTTATAGCACTTACTTTATTTCCGAATATGTAGCTTTATTTTTGCTCCACCCACTTTTTTTTTGGGCACGGAATTCCCGATTTATCGTTACTTTTTCGTGTGGTTTGGTTAGCTTTTAAAACTTTTTCTTATTCGGTGCGTGAGTGACACCCACCCGTTTCTTTCTCTTAATCAAGCTGCCGTTTTTTTATTGGCTGGAAATTAGAAGGGTTTAGGTCCCACCATTTTTGAGTCAATTGGAAAGTCAACTTCCGTTACTCAACTCCATTTCTCTGTTTGTCTCTGTTGTTTTTATTCATAGATTCCCATGCCCCATGTGAACAAGTTTCTGCCTTTTTAGTTTTTTTTTCTTCAGTTTTTGTTTTATTTCATTATTTCACTTCTCAAAAGAACCTTAAAAATTTTACAATATTTATTTTGTTTTAAATCTAAACAGATAAATAAAGTTGCTCAAACAATGTGACTTTTTTATTTTCCAATGTTTTGTAATTAAAATTGCTAAAAGAAAGGTGGCGGTTTCTATTTATGTGGAGGCAGAAAGTTGCGTTATTCTATTCTCACAACTTTAATTGGTATAAATGTCATAAAGAATCTACTATTTCTAACCACTAGCTTTTACTTTTTATTGCAACAAGAGTAATATTTATGACATTGCTATTCTTTCTGATGTAAAGTCTACACTAAGTAATGCAAACCATTTACTTTATGATAATTTTAATCTAATTTCCAGAATACAAAACAAGTATCATAATATAAAGTGTGTGTTAAAGTTGTATGATAAGGAAATTGTTATATATGCCAAACCTCACCTACCAGTATGTTCAGCCGTGTTAAATATAGATCTGTTGATTTTTTTATGCATGTGAGAGTATCATAGTTTGGTTATTGACAAATAGTTTTATCTAAATTATATTTCTTTTGATTCAAATATGTCCAAATAAAAACTAATTTTGTAGCGGACAAAGATTCTCGATTTTTTTTGTTGGGTCATTAATCATTAGAACCTGGCACCTATCGCATGATATTGTGGAATAAAAATAAAGTAAAGATAAACATTAAAATTATATAAAGCAACTCTGTGAGTATCTCATATCATTATAATCTAATTAACTATGTTTTCTTTAATTGAATTATTTGTTCCTGATTCTATTTGTTCAATTAAATAAAACTTCAAAATCTTACTCTACAATCTAATTTCACCTAGTTAATAAAGCATTTATTTAAACTAATGTAAACATTTCTTTTAGTGCTAAAGTGACACGTCCCATTTAAGATACCAAGTTTATTGCATGCTTATCATTATCTATTATAACTAATTTAATTTACATCTAAACTATTTATATATTAAGCTTGTAGTTAATTTTACTGATGATTGTTTTACCTAGGAAAAAGTACCAATCGAAGAGGTTTTTGAACAGTTGAACTGTGACCGTGAAGGTCTAAGTGGAGATGAAGGAGCATCCAGGCTCCAAACGTTTGGACCTAACAAACTGGAAGAGAAAAAGGTATGTTTAATCATGATCAACGTCATTACGTTAATTTCCATTATTATTTTTCAATGATTATTCAGTTTTTATTTTATTGTTAATGACAGGAAAGCAAGTTTCTCAAGTTTCTTGGATTCATGTGGAACCCACTCTCATGGGTGATGGAAGCTGCAGCCATTATGGCAATTGCATTGGCCAACGGCGGTGGAAAGCCGCCAGATTGGCAAGATTTCGTTGGTATTGTCTGTCTTCTAGTGATCAATTCAACAATCAGTTTCATTGAAGAAAACAATGCTGGTAATGCTGCTGCTGCACTTATGGCTGGTCTCGCCCCTAAAACCAAGGTATATTTATATCACAATCCACTTAAAACAATTCAAACCAAAATGAAAAATGACGAATTTGCCCAGGTTCTGAGAGACGGTAGATGGAGTGAACAAGAAGCTTCAATTCTAGTACCGGGAGATATCATAAGCATCAAACTCGGTGATATTGTCCCTGCTGACGCACGTCTTCTAGAAGGCGATCCGTTAAAAATTGACCAATCTGCCCTTACTGGCGAATCACTCCCCGTGAACAAAAACCCATACGATGAAGTATTTTCTGGTTCCACTTGCAAACAAGGTGAAATTGAGGCGGTTGTGATCGCAACTGGGGTCCACACATTCTTCGGTAAAGCAGCACACTTAGTCGACAGCACAAACCAAGTGGGCCATTTCCAACAAGTTCTAACCGCCATTGGAAACTTCTGCATCTGCTCAATTGCGGTTGGAATGTTGATTGAGGTTATAGTTATGTACCCGATTCAACACAGGCAGTACAGATCTGGGATTGATAATTTGTTAGTTTTGTTAATCGGTGGGATTCCAATTGCAATGCCGACTGTTTTGTCGGTTACAATGGCTATCGGGTCCCACAGGCTGTCACAACAAGGAGCAATTACCAAAAGGATGACGGCTATTGAGGAAATGGCGGGAATGGATGTTTTGTGTAGTGATAAAACGGGAACTTTGACTTTGAATAAGCTTTCGGTTGATAAGAATCTGATTGAGGTGTTTGCTAAAGGTGTTGATAAAGAACAGGTGTTGCTGTTTGCTGCTAGGGCTTCTAGGACTGAGAACCAGGATGCCATTGATGCTGCCATTGTTGGAACTCTTGCTGACCCCAAAGAGGCGCGAGCTGGCATTAGAGAGGTGCATTTTTTCCCGTTTAATCCGGTTGATAAGAGGACTGCGTTGACTTATATTGATGACCGTGGTAACTGGCATAGAACTAGCAAAGGTGCTCCAGAACAGGTAACTAATTTATTTATATATGCGTTATTTGGTAAATAAATTTAATCTTGTTATGGTTAGATTTTGACTCTTTGTGGATGCAAAGAAGACTTGAAAAAGAAAGTTCATGCGATGATTGATAAATTTGCTGAGCGTGGGTTGCGATCTTTGGCTGTTGCAAGACAGGTATACTTTTAATACCCTTGTTAACTACACTTTTTTAATCTCTGTTTTTTGTGATTTATTTGATCATTATTAATTTTGGTGAATTTATAGGAAGTACCTGAAAAAACAAAAGAGAGTGCAGGTGGCCCATGGCAATTTGTTGGATTATTATCCCTGTTTGATCCACCAAGGCATGACAGTGCTGAGACCATTCGCCAAGCTTTGAACCTTGGTGTCAACGTTAAGATGATTACTGGTAATCAATTATTGTTTGTACTTACCATTAAAAAATTAATCATTTTTACCTTTTTATATCTATGGTATTTAAATCAATTTTTTTTAATAATTTTATAGGTGACCAACTTGCAATTGCTAAAGAAACTGGTAGACGTTTGGGTATGGGAACAAACATGTATCCTTCTTCTTCATTACTTGGTGGCCACAAAGATGCAGCAATTGCAGCTCTACCTGTTGAAGAATTAATTGAGAAAGCTGATGGATTTGCTGGAGTTTTCCCAGGTTTGTGTCTTTCTTTATTTTTTTTTAATCATTAATATTATATGTTTTTTTAGCTGAATCACTAACTGATTATACATACAGAACACAAGTATGAAATCGTCAAGAAATTACAAGAAAGAAAACATATTTGTGGAATGACTGGAGATGGTGTGAATGATGCACCAGCTTTGAAAAAAGCAGATATTGGAATTGCAGTTGCTGATGCTACTGATGCTGCAAGGAGTGCTTCTGATATTGTTCTTACTGAACCTGGTCTTTCTGTTATTATCAGTGCTGTTCTTACAAGTCGAGCTATTTTTCAAAGGATGAAGAATTACACCGTAATTATCATTATTATTATTATTTTAATTATTCCACTAATATTTTTTAAACATTAAAACTAACGTCTAAATGTGTTTCTTTTGCAGATATATGCCGTTTCTATCACCATTCGTATTGTGGTACGTTACATTTTAATCCTTGCATTATAATTATTAGTTTAATACATATACAATTATAATGTCAGCTTAATTTACTTCTGTTTTTTAGTTTGGGTTTATGTTCATCGCTTTGATATGGAAATTCGACTTCTCACCATTCATGGTTTTGATTATTGCAATCCTTAACGATGGTGAGTTTTTTTTTTTCTTTTTTTTTTTTTTGTATTTTTGAATTCTTTTTACTAATTTAGAATCTTTTTTATACTAAAGGAACAATCATGACAATCTCAAAGGACAGGGTGAAACCATCTCCATTACCAGACAGCTGGAAACTAAAAGAGATATTTGCAACTGGTATTGTTCTTGGTGGATACTTGGCACTAATGACTGTCATATTCTTCTGGCTCATGAAAGAGACCACCTTTTTCTCAGTAAGTCAAAAAATATTAATTCAAAATTTTAATATCACAATTTCATACAAAACTAACTCATTTTTATCACACAGAGAACACTCCATGTGAAATCTATCAGTCACAGTGAACCTGAGATGATGGCTGCTTTATATCTTCAAGTCAGTATTGTAAGCCAAGCTTTGATTTTTGTAACCCGTTCCCGAAGCTGGTCTTTCATTGAACGACCTGGTTTGTTACTCATGGGTGCTTTCCTAGCTGCACAACTGGTAAGTCAACTAACTCTTTTTTTGTATAAAAGATTTACATTTTAGGGAAAATTGTTTTTATATCCTTGTAAAATTCATAAATTATTTCTATATCCTTCTAAACTTTGTAATTGCCTACATATCCTTCCAAACCTTTAAAACTCCTTTTTATGTTCAAAAACCTATTTTATTATTTATTTATTTGTGATAATATTAATACTACAGGCAAATAAACATGACTTGTAATACATAATCAACAAATATATTGCATACTTATATGATAATTATTGATTGATATTATATTGATTTAATAAATATTAAAATAGGTTTTTGGACATAAAAGATAGTTTTTAAGGTTTGGAAGGATATGGAGGCAATTACAAAATTTAGAAGGATGTAAACATAATTTGTATACAACTAATTTATGAGTTTTACAAGGATATAAAAGCAATTGTACCTAGATTTGAAATGTACTTTTTTGTAATAAAAACATTTGGGAATTTGTTTCAGGTTGCAACCATAATTGCAGTTTACGCGGATTGGGAATTTGCACGAATCAAGGGAGTTGGTTGGGGGTGGGCCGGGGCGATCTGGATTTTTAGCATTGTGACATACTTTCCTCTGGATGTGATGAAATTTGGAATTGCGTACATTCTGAGTGGAAAAGCTTGGGTGAGTATGCTTGAAAACAAGACTGCTTTCACAACAAAGAAGGAATTTGGGAGAGAAGAGAGAGAGGCCCAATGGGCCTTGGCCCAGAGGACGTTGCACGGGCTTCAGGCACCGGAAGCTTCTAATATGTTTAACGACAAGAGTAGTTATCGGGAACTGTCGGAGATTGCTGAGCAGGCCAAGAGGCGTGCTGAGGTGGCGAGGCTGCGGGAGGTGTTGACTTTGAAAGGGCATGTTGAGTCGGTGGTGAAGCTTAAGGGGTTGGATATTGACACTATTCAACAGCATTACACTGTGTAAGGTATTGTGATGATGATGAGTACAAGTTAAGGGCATGTTTTGTTAACTGTTACTTGAGTTTATGTTTCTTTTACAAAGGATGAAAAGAACATTTTGCATAATGTAGTTTCCATCTTTAGGTCCCTCTTGTCACTTTGGTTGTTCGTTATTTAGTTATATATTGTTACTTATGCATTAGTGCAACATCTTGTTTTGGTGTTGAATTGAGTTTTTTTGGATGTTTTAAAACTTGAACAGGAACCCAACTGGAACTCTTTATACATATGATGCCCATAAGTTGAATTTAGAAACTTACCATGCTTACGGTCCAAATTTATCTAATGGCCTAACCCAAATATCATGAACCGAAACTAAAGAAAGTAACGGACAATTGGGAAAGTACTCAAGAAACTCTAGAATTTTGTTTCTGTAATTCCGATGCTTATGAGTTTATGTACGTTCGTTCTAATTATGGGCATATTTATGATGTCAATTGTACTCGTAAAACAGAAAGGAAAAAAATATTGCTGTGTAAAACAGGAACAGTTATTGTTGCTGTAATTTGATGAATTTTCAGTTCTGCCGGTTCTATACCTGAATCGGTAATTAGGTATGGTTCTCGACTTTCCAGATTTGGGTTTACCGGTTCGGGTCCAGTTACGGAACCAACGAACACACCACCTGACATCCCCCCCCCCCCCCCCCCAATTAACTAAAGTAACAATGTGTTTAATAGCTGAAAACCAAACACAAATTAGACCACTTGTTTAAAGGTCTGTACTTGTTTACATTTTTTATCTACTTCTGTTGAGTATGCACATAAAGTAGACACAATTAGACCACTCCGAATGGTGAGTAAATCTGACACCGTCGCCAAATCAGCGTCACGCCAGCTCACCCTCCAACCGATATTAAACTAACGTACTCATGCCAATAATACATCTTCCCTTCAGTTTTTTGGGACCCACCATTACAAAATACCCCTTTGGGCCCACTGATCCCTTCCTCACTCCCATCCCCAAAGTCACGCAAAGCAACCGACGCCTCCACTGATCTTATGGTGCCAACGGTGGAAAAGGAAAAACTCCCCAACCAACGCCATCGGTTCCTCCCGATGGCACCGGTCTTAGTACTTTAGTAGCCATAAATACCATTTCTCATTAATGATATATCCAAACGCCAACAAAAACAATCTAGTGTAATTCAGAGCAAAGAACAACCAACTTGTAACACACAACTTGTCGTATTTTAGAATGCAACGTTTTTATCATGACCACTAGGGGTGTTCAAAACCGGGTATCTGGATTTTCGGATACCCGAGATTAGGGTACCGGATTTTCGGATAGTGACCGCATTTGGTGCCCGGATTTCGGATACCCAAAATTCGGGTACCTGAAATCCGGGTATCCGGTATCTGAAAAAAACAAATTATTCAAATATTTCGAGTATTTTTTCGGGTATTTTTCAGATATTTCGGGTACTTTTCAAATATTTTGGGTATTTTCTCAAATATTTTGGTATTTTTTGTATATTTTTTATTTTCGGGTATCCGAAAATCTTGAAAAACACTACCCGTATTTGGTACCCAAAATTCGGATACCCGGATTTTGAATATCGGGTAATTTTTCGGATACCCGGTTTTTTGGGATATTTTTGAACACCCCACAACATAGCTATAACCTTTTACATATTTTGCTGTTAAAAAAAAGCTATAACCATTTACACCACCTCTTTACACTCTTTCGCAGATTAAATTTGAAACATTTCCATAACAATCTTAGTTGACAAGAATAATTATTTTACTTTTAACACAAAAAATTAGACAAGAAAAAAGAAACGCTGGCCCAGAGCTTTCTTTCACCACTAATCATCAACATTTGTATTTCAATTGCAAGGAAGAGCTAAAAGGTGTAGCTTTAATTCACGTTCTTCACCAGGATTCAATGTAATTGGCTTCTCAATTGCTGCTGCAACAACACAAACCATGATTTTATACTCATCATCACCAAAATCAGCCGTCTTTTTTGCCTTTGCTTCCCATGGATTCCACACCACTATCACAAATACAAAATAAATCAAATTTTTTATAACAGTTGGAATAATGCATAATCTTCTTACCAGCATCAGGAAGTCCATCTTTTCTAACAACAATCTTTCGTTTCTTTTCATGATCTAGAATTTTAATCTTTGGCGGTGTGCTGAGATAAATCTTGTCAAACTGCATAAACAATTATCAATTGACACATAAGCCTAAGCATAATGGAGAAAAATACAAACAATTAATTAATGTGACAAAAAACTAATTACCTCAGAATTAATGGTTATTGCTTCACCTTCATCTGTAAATCTTGTCCTGTTCTTCGTGTTGTCAAGATAGTCTAGCCCCTCCAATCCTTCCACTTCAACTTTACTGGAGATAGAAACAGAGTGCAATATATATGATTAAAAATTACAAATTCCCATTTTTATGCTAAATACAAATATGAATCATTAACAATAACATATGATATAACATTAACCAATTTACCTGATATTTGGAACAGAAAAATATGTGTGATATGCAAATGTGAACGTAAACGGCTTTTCTTCAGTGTCGGTATTTCTAATCCGAGATCTCAACATTAAGTCTCCTGCGGGTCCCAGTGTAACCCTAAGTCGATACTCAAAGCTACAAATGAACATAATATTTACAAATATTATGTAATTGTTTATGAGAAAGTAAAAGCTCTATGAAGAAATAATTTGACAAAATAAACCTGTGTGGCCATATCTTGAGATCCTCTTCAGTGGACTTAAGTAACAAATCAAGAAAAACTCCATTGGTGACATCAGCAGGGGGATTAGTGTCTACAGTCCAAAATCTGTTTCTAGCAAATCCATGTGATGGAAGACTGCCTAAACTTGCAAACTGCATCAAAGAAGCAGGTGTTAATAAATGCAAAAACAGAAGAAATATAGATATAGAGAGATATACATACTTGAGGAAAAACTATAGGAATACCCCCACGTATTGGCTTTGGAGGACTAAAAAATGACTGCAAATAAACACTTACAATTAATAATTTATTATTTAAAGTGCAGAAAGTATGAAATTGAGTGTAAGGATAGCTGGTACATCTTTACTGAGAAAAATCAACTCTTCTCCTTGATTGTTTTTCCAAGATGTTACTTGAGCTCCATACAGATAAACCTGCAACAATACTTAGGTTAAACACCATTTAGGATGCAAAATCTTCAGATATAAAACCATAATGGTAGCTACTTTATTTATTAGAACCGAAGAGCTACACACTTTGACATCGAAAAGTCAAACAAGGCAGCAAGTACGAAATTAAAAAGTTTAGACTGGAAACTAAATCAAACTTCTGTATTCATTTCCGTACGTGTAAATCATAACTACTCAACAAATCTGATCATAAACTTTATTGACAGTTTCGTGATGTAGATCATTTGAGTTACGAGCAGATCGAATTAATCAAAAATTACAAAATGCGAACAAATCTGAGAGAGATTTTGGAATGAATGTATGTACCTCAACACTGCTGCCGTTAATTTGACGGAGTATGACTTTATCTAGGTCATTGATGCCTTTAGTGATCTCAACAGATTCCGCGTAAAGTACAAGTAGACTTAAATATAGAACGCTCTGTAGCAATCTCATCATTTGCCTGAATGAATTTAAACAAAAATTCATCAACCGCTAAAGCATGAAATATTCGTTGTATATATTCCAATTGCAGAAAACAACAATTCAAACCGTGTTCAAATCCAGACGGCCGGCCGAAAGGCGTAAGAAAGAAGAGCTGCTATCAACTATGACTCTAATTGGTCGTTATTTTAGCTTTAAAGGCGCGCTTCATTGTACATCCGGAAAAGTTGACTTTCCCAAAATAATAAAGAATAAAAGGGGCCTCAGTTGACGTTTTACTTTTTATAAAAGTTTCGAAATTAAATTGTTTTTTTAGAAAATCAAAAATCAAAAATTTAACAAAATCCTCATTCAGCTGTTTGATTTTATTGGACTCATTCACGTCTTGCACACCAGACTAATTCAACAACACGACTTTTACTATAAAAAAAATTAAGGAGAATTGTTTTTATATTATTGCAAAATTCATAAATTATTTATATATCTTTTGTAAATTTTTAAATCATCTCTATATTATTCTAAACTTTTAAATTATCTATATCTCCCTCCAAAAAAACTTTAAAACTATTCTTTATGTCCAAAAATCTATTTATATATTTATTAAATATACTACCTTTATTCTACCTTTATTCTATCTAAACCTAAATTAAAAGCCTACCTACTCATGTAAGTAAATCACATTAACTAAAGGGTAGAAATATTAATGAACCTCTTGAAAATCCATTGAATCATTCTTTCTTCATTCATGGAATTCTTTGCACTTTGGAATACATTGATTGATTTGATCAATTAACCTAGTGTGATGAACATGTGTGTTGATTATTGGTATCCAAATGTAACGATCCGAATTTTTGTGTTAAATAAATTATGTGAAAATATAATAAATACGGATAAATCATTTAAAACCCGTAGGAATTGGTTTCGTGTTATTTGGACAACGTTTGATATGGTTAAGGTCGAAACTGAGTTTAATTAGGCAACAAAAAGTTGCAGCCTTGCTGCACTGGGGAGTTCACGGCGCGAACTATAGTTCGCGTTCGTGAACATCGTGCAAAGAATTCTGGGTTTTGATGATCGGAGTTCACGACCAGGATCACGACGCGAGGAGTTCGCACACGTGAAGTTCGCGACGTGAACTCGAGTTCGCGAACGCGAACTATGCGAGGCCAGTAATAAATACGGGAAAAACTAGGGTTTTGCTCATTTCTCACCCAACAAAGTGTGCAGCCGATTTGAGAGATCTTGGGAGGCGATTTTGGTGTTCTTGAGCTAAGATCTTCACCATCTTTGAGGATTTATATATGCATCTAAGCTAAGATCTAAGGCAAATTTCATCTCCTAACTAGTTTATGAACTTGATTCGGGGGAAAGTAGTGATAATGGTAACTTGTCAAAAGTCTTGGCTTAATATGTCGATGGTGAGGGTAAAACACACATAGCAAGTGTGTGAACCATGTATTGTATTGGATCTATGTTATGGGGTTAGTAACCATGAACTAGGGTTTATGGTATTATACCAAGATTGATGAACTTGGTAGTGGGGGATGGATATTGGTGGTGTAATGTTGTATAGTTGTAGATGATAACTAGAATTATGATGATTATGTTGATAGGTTGCAAGGACCTAAAGATTGGAGATATTCCAAAGGCGGGAAGCAAGGATCCGTGTTGATAAACACGATATGGATTTAGCTATCGCTAAGGTGAGTACATGAGACTTTTAAATTGGGTACATAGAAAAGAGTTTTGAAAATACATATGATATTTTATGGGTCTTTATTAATAAATGTTTGATAAAGATAGTGATTGAAAAGATAAGAAAGTATGTATATTGTGATACTAGAATATGTTTAGTATGATTGATAGTTTTGGAAGTAAATATGATAAACTAAAGTAATTATGGTATCCTTATTAATGAACCATAATAATGTAGTAATTGATTAAAAGAATGTATATTTAGTCTTTATTAATAAATATGTATTAGTAAAGCAATTGGAAATGATTTTGTAGTAATGAGTATCTATTGGTAAAAATTACTAATAAAAGAAAAGAACGTATATATATATGAAAATGAATATGATGAGACTAGAAATAATTATGTATTATAGTAAACGAGGAGATAAAAGTATTATAATATCGAGAAATAAGAAATGTATCTTATGAAATAAGTAAGTATGGACCTCCTAGGGTTCATAGATGTAGAGGTATGTGTGAGTTGCTAAAGATCGAGTCCATAGGACTATACAGGTACGTTCACGCTATGTTGAACTAGTTATATATAGTTATTATTAGATAACTAACTTGTTTGATGATCTAAGTGATAGCCGAATGCTTTGATTGGAATAACTGATGAGTTATGGTAAGAATGAGATGATGCGATTACGCGGGGGATCCCCGCTCATGAGGTGTGGAGTGAGGGGTAGTTGGGTGAATTCTCATCTACTCATCCACGGTAGTAGTATTGCTAACTGGAGGAAGGACCGGCGAGTAAGGCAGGTATCGGTGGATTGGGCGATTTCCTCTTGCCGTTATCTTGAGCCATGCGGGGGATCCCGGGTATGTTTCTAGTATGTATATGTTTATGTACTAGATTTAGTTGAAGCTTATTAATGCGGGAGATCCCCGGTTAATAAGTTAATGTGGTTCTAGTTAGTTCAGGGGTAACCCGATAACTAGATATGATTTCTAGGAAAGCAAGGATGATAGAGTTACAATAGGGTGACTAGACGGTAGTGAAATAGTTTATATATATGTTTATATATTTATAAAATGACTATTATTATTGGGGTCTAAAACTCATGTATCTCACGAGACATCCCCTGGATAAGCTTCGCGCCCAGGTGGTCTTCGTAATAGAAGAGACATATTTTGTCTCACGTACTACGTTTGTTTTTTTGGCTATGTACTCAGACACATGTTTGAAGTGAAAGAAGGTTGCACTAGAGGTGGCCTAAAGATGTTTAGCTCGGGAGCTCGTAAGTTTTTGTTAAACTGTATTTTGGACAACATGTTGATTGTTGAAAAATATATTTTTAATGTTTTAAACGATGTTATAAAAATACGGGTGTTACACCAAATGTAGAATACAATAATAATAATAATAATAATAATAATAATAATAGTAATAATAATAATAATAATAATAATAATAATAATAATAATAATAATAATAATAATAATAATAATAATAATAATAATAATAATAATAATAATGGTTTGCATTCATATATTATGATAATAATTTAGATTTAGATGAAAAAAGAGTAATATAGTAATTTTTTGAATAAATAAATTAGATGAAAATAATTATTAATATTATGATGATTTGATAAATATGAAAATAGGTTTTTGGATATAAAGGAAAGTTTCAAAGTTTTAGAAAGATGTGTAGATAATTTAAAACTTTAGAAGGATACATAGATAATTTAAAATTTTACAAAGGATATAAAAACAATTTATGAATTTTGTAAGGATTTAAAAACAATTTTCCCAAAAAATTATAACCCTTCGATAACTGGATGTGGTGTGGTGCCTTGAGCTAAACATCCACCTAAACGTCATATTAAAGTCACGTCAACAGTTATTCAGTTTACATTTGTATCCCTAAATATCATTTTAGTCAACAATTCACTACACTCCTTTTGGGACGCACCAAAATACCATTTTTCTCACAATATCCCGCAAAAATTGGAAATTCTCGGTGTCAGTCATCTCACGTGAGACTTGGTTCAGCCTTCATCCGTTGTGGTGGCTTGGCTTTAGCGACACCAATATAGATGACATGGGATATCGGTAGTGTTTGGCGTCACCACACTCACCCGGGATTAAGATATATCATCTCATGTTTAAACATCTCATATTAGTCTTTTAATAAATTCTTTATTTAAATTATTAGTATCTTACTCCTTCTTAAAGCATTTAGACCTTCTAAGTTTAGAAGGTCTTAATCTTAAACTTAATCTTAAATTTCTATTTTGGCAAACATCTTAAACACCACAAAATAAAAAATATTGCAATTCGAACCCAAGACCTTTTGCGAGTACGGACTGTGTGTTGAACAATTGATTTACTTGATACTTTGCTTTATCTCAAAAAAAACATCAAACATAACGCATAAACTTAAAACGTTCAGTTAACCAGCAGTCACTATCCGCACGACCACAACCAGCAGCCACTATCAGTTAACCAGCAGTCACTATCCGCACGACCACAACCAGCAGCCACTATCACTACCGTCGTCACCACTCACTACTTGATCGCCGTCAAATTTAGTCATATGGTACCTGCCGCCGTATTGCGAAAGTAACCTGCTAGTTTTTATCTATATATCTTCAATTAGTTAACGGGATTAATATAAGTGGTTTGAAAATGATTCCCATCCAAGATGAAGGACCGATTCTTTTATGACATTTTGACTAAGTCTAACGACATGCCATACGGATATTTATGAGAAACTAGATACAAAGTCTACTGTCCACCAATCCCAAAAGCAAAAAACTTTTTCAACTATATTAAATATATTCCATTAATTATATATCTACCTACTTGATAAGTGTCAAAATCAAAATATGACATAAATAAGAAAAAAAAATCAGTAGATTACACATGTTAACATGTGATGAATATGCGTATAAAATAAACACAAATAGTAAGCATCAATTCATTTCTCATAGGCTTGTACCTTAGTGGTATTAGAGATTGGTGTAAAATATTGTCATGACTTATAGATTATAAGTTTTAATCCTGATGTGAAAAACAAAAAAAATTATAATTAGATGCCATTTAAAAAAAATAAAACTCATATTTCAATTCAATCATTACCAAGCCCCCTGCCTACCCATATCATTGCATTTTTCAAATCTATTTAAAAAAATTAAATCAAGTTGATGTTGCTACTTTATCTTTTAATATGTGTTAGAGCATCCCAATGGTTAACCTCATAAAAACTTATTAGTTTTGCCACATCAACATTCTACTAACAAAAAAACCTTTTCATAAATGACATCTCCAATGGTTAACCTCTCCAAAAGCTTATTCTTTTATAATATTTCTAGTCTACCTTTATCTATCTCAAATGTTTTATAAATACCCCTATATATAATTTAACAATTTTTTTGACATCTTACTAAATATTATATCTTTTAAAATGTCTAATACAAAAATATTATACTAATTGACACTAAATATTATATAATTTATTTATTAAGTAATAAAAATATAATAGAGAATTTATATATAACAAATCTAAGGTTTAAATTGAAATGTTATTAAACATAAGGGGCTAAAAATGACAAACATAAAAAGATGGTTAAAAGGTTAGTAGAGAATAAGTCTTTGCAATAAGCTTTTCAAAAAGCTAGGCATTCCAATGGTAAAAAGTCTTTCAAAGGCTTATTAGAATAGTAATAAGCTTTTGAAAAAGCTACCATTGGAGATGCTCTTAGTAGGGGTGCCACAGGGTCAACACGACCCGGTTCTTATTGGGTCGGGTCCGTCGGGTTTAAGATTAAAAAAATCATAACTCGAAATCTGACCCTATAAGGATTTGGGTTTATCGGGTTCGGGTTGGTCGGGTTTCAGATTTGTCGAGTTGACCCGATCGGGTTTGTCGGGTCACACTTGAGTTAGGAATTTTTGGTAAAAATTTAAGAAATTATTTAATATATTAAATTTTATGAGTTTTTATTTAACACTTGTAATTATTAATTTATTTTTATTGAATACTTTATCATATAATTTGCTAATTAATTGATTTAATAGTAAAACTATCTTAATTTTGATAGGAAATAATATACTTAAACTTTAATCGGGTCAACCCGAACCCGACAAAGGTGAGAAATTCTAACTCGAAACCCGACCCGATAACGAATAGATCCGACCCGACTAGCATAATCATGTAACCCGATAATAATATGTAACCCGATAATAACATGTAACCCGATAATAACATGTAACCCGAATAGATCCGACCCGATTAGCATAATCAGGTTCGGGTTTGAGCCGGTCAGGTCAACCCTTTGGGCACCCCTATGTGCTAGTGTGCTACTACATGTATAACATTAAACCATTTATCTTAAAATTTTAAATTTAGGCTAATTTTTCTATTTTGTCCTTTGATAATACACAGCATCCGATTAACTGAATTGAACCTAAATAAGTTTTATTTTATAGATACAAGTAAAGCAAACAAATCAAGCTTGCTATAAATGAAAATTTATGCCAATCCAGCCCATCACATATCAAACCTTGTTTCTTTCCATTTTCAAAAGCTTTTCTCACAAGTGATGAACTCTTTAAGGTTGAAACCTGTTGTGACATATTCAATGTAAAAGAAAAGAAAATTCATATATTTCATTACCAATGTGATAAAGAGATGAGCTACTATGAGTTATCACTCTATTTGGTCTTCATAGCCAACCACTATCGGGTATAAATTTTACCAAAATTGATGGAAAGAATTTAGCTATAAGTATTATTGATTCTCATCGTTACTCGAGTGAAAGTAGATCTTGGGATATGTTAAGTTACTGTGGTCATGGTGGGTGTTTCTTGGGGAGTAAGTTACCACTTGCGAGAATCAAAAACTCGAACAGGGTAATTTAGCTTTGAAGAACAGTATGAAGATCAATAGTTGTGACAAATCCCAATAATTCGACTAACTTTCGTTTATTAACACCAACATACATCACCCATTAACAAGTTATATATGAAAATATTCAAGTTCATCGTTCCAAAAAAAGCAGTTAATTACCACTTGTCACACCGTAATAAAGGACACTAGTTTAACGTCCTAGGGGTGTCTAAACCAAACCATAACCCCTAAACAACTACTAAACTTGTTAAGACTTTTCATCTATCAACCATATACACAAACAATTATACTCAGCTATAGGGGTGTCTAAAAGGGTCGATCTAACATGAACCCGATTATGCTTGTCGGGTCGGGTGTATTAGATGATGGATTAGGTTAGGTTATTCGGTTCGTATAATAGCGTGTATTCGGGTCGTATGTTTATGCTTGGTTTTTTAACCCGGCCCTACAAGTTAACATGTTGTTACCATCGAGTCGGATATCGAGTTAGGATTTCTTACTTTTATCGAGTTGACCAGATTAGACCCCGAGTGAAGTTTTAAAGTTTTTTTCCCTTATATATATATATATTTGTAAATTGTAGACATTATCTATCACCAATCATTTATATATTAATTTATGTAGAGTTGATGGAGCAACAAGATACTAATCCTAATTCAGATTGACGAATGATAAATGATATTTATATTTATATAATTGCTTTAATCTATCACTTTTGTTTTTGGGCGGTATCAGGTTATGATTTTTTCCTCAAACCCAATAGGCCCGACCATATAAGAATCATAACCTGACTCGATAACTCGATTGACACCCCTACTCCTCTAGCATGCAAGATATTTAGTATATCAATTTCAACACAGAAAGTAGATACGAGGAAATACGTATTAAATTTGAAGTACTTGATCAAATTTAAACTTTTTTTGGATTGTGTATTTTAGTGTTAGTAAATGAAAGGTAGTTGAATTATTGGGATTTTATCACAACTATTGATTTCATACCGTTCTTCAAAGCCAAATTACTCGTTCGAGTTTTTGATTGTCGCAAGTGGTAACTTACGCCCCAAGAAACACCCACCATGACCATAGTATCTTAATATATCCCAAGACCCACTTTCATTCTTGTAACGATGAGAATCAACAATACTTGCAACCAAATTCTTTCAATCAATTTTGGTATAACCTATACGCGATAGCGCTTCATTGTATATCCGAAAACTTGGCTTGAAAGAAATAAAGGGGCCTTAGTTGACGTTAGCTTTTCTAAAAAATTCGATCCTCATCGACTTGTTTGATTTTATTGGCCCCATTCACGTGTACGCAATCTAATATTTAAGGCTTTTTTTAAGGGAGCTGATTCGTACAGAGTAATTTTTATCCATGCAGAACAATTTTTTATCAAATGACAAGCATGCCCTTAATGAAAGGGATGGAATGAAATATATGATAAAAGGAAAGTAAGGACATAATTGTCTATTAGTATAAAATTGCTCTGTATGGATAATAATTGTTTTGTACGAATCAGCTCCTTTTTTTAAAAAGTATCCAATTATAATAGCTTTCGGATTTTCGAGATTTATGCAAGCTAATTGTTCCCTTAAGTCCTTAACCATATCCAAAACTTACTCTTGACATCTTATAAATGTTTATCGGTTTTGTCTAAAACATGCCCTTATAAATGTTTATTGCTCTAGGTTTTGTAGAAAATATTTTTTGGTAACCTGACTTCTTATTAGCTTTTCGAGCTGACTAATCCTAGAGCCACCATCCCCTTTACGGGTAGCACGGAGTCAGCGCATGTGAACCTTCGTAACCAAAAGGATATTTTTTTTTCTCTTAGCAGGAATTGAACCTCCGTAGAAAACATTTAATATACTACTATATAAAAAACAAATTTCGTTAATGTTTAATAAATGAATTTTCCAATATATATAAAAAGTTTATATTCGTTTATAACTTCTTATCCAATTACCTAAGGACATGAGTTAGTAGACTTGGTAATGGAGCGAGTTTGGAGCGAACATATACCCTTATCCATCGAGTCAGCGGATATCCAACCCATTTACCACGCCATTTACCATACACGATTCTTGTTTTTAATTTGTAAAATGATTATCAATTTGAATTTTTTAATATTTCATTAATGTCAAATTACATTCAGTTAAGGAAATTTTTGTGTCATTATATATATGTTACATATGCCACACTCTAGAAATATATTTTGAGTAATGGTATTTATGCCTATAATTTGGTCCTACTCATTAGATGAGGAAATGTGTTAAGATCAAGAAAATAATATTAAGAGAGATAATTAGTAGATTACACATGTAATTCTATTAAGTGGGTAAGACTATGAGTAGGACCAAATTGTATGACTAAATATAATATCTCAAATATTTTTTAGTAATATATAATTTTGGTAGTTGACAGCAACCCAGTGGCAAGTTAATAAATAAAGTTGAAAAACTGGAACCATTGAAGTGATTTCTAACTTCTAAGTTCTAACTCCTAATTTCTATTCGTTTTTAAAGAAGATAATTAAATAATCCATAAATATGAAAAATATAATTAGTTATTTCTAAACTTAATTGGGGGTGGGGGTGTTATAAATGAATCGGATCGGTATTGATCTACACCTAACTCTTTTAACAAAATGGTTAACGGGTATGGGTCGTTAGCGGGTAAACCAATCACAAATTATGATCTAAACCCATATAATTCTTGCGTGTTTAGATTGGATCGAGGTCAAAACCCTCTCCATTACCAGGTCTATGAGTTAGAACAAACTTATGTCTATCTATGGCCAAATCGAACACCTAATTTTTAAGAAGTCAGTTAAAAGTTTTTATCATTATGATATTACCAGATAATTAAAATATATCATATTATCATATATTAGTCGTCTTCTTAAGAATAAAGCAGTTGATTCTTTAGTTATTAGTTAAGATGACTAATATGAGAAGTTTGAATATGATTTCCCGTGCAAAATGAAGACCGATTCTTTTAGGATAGATTCACCACACGCCATGTGGAAATTTTTTAAGGAAGTATATAAAACATTCATGTTAATCATGACATTAACTGACAGTTTTAATTTTTGTCATATATTATCACGTGAACTAACATTTCAACTAACATACTCATGTCACCGGAATCTCGTCTCTTCCCTTCAGATATATCTGAAGCAAATAGCATTTTCTCTTTAACCGGATGTATGGTGCCAACAATTAGAACGCTCTGTAGCAATCTCGTCATTTGCCTGAATGAATTTACACAAAAATTCATCAACCGCTAAAGCAAGAAATATTCGTGTATCACTATATATGTTCCAATTGCAGAAAACAACAAATCAAACCTTTTACGGTGTTCAAATCCAGACGACCGCCCGATTGGCGTAAGGAAGAAGAGAGATGATCAGATACTATGAACTATCGCTCTAATTGGTTGTTATATTAGCTTTAAAGGTGCGCTTCATTCTAGAGCATCTCCGATGGTAGCTTTTTACAAAGCTTATTACCTTTTGGATAGGTTATTTGAATGCATATGACCTTCTAGCAAAAAGCTTTTGCTTCAAAAACTTTTTCTTCCATAAGTCATTCTTAAGATACACAAAAATCTTTTTCTACATTTACATGCATTGGAGCAAAAACTTTTTTGAAAGCTTTTTATCAATATTAAGTGGAAAGTCTATATGACAATTCTAATAAGTCATTATAAAGACTTAACCATTAGGGATGCTCTTACATCCGGAAAGTTGACTTTTCGAAAAATAATAAAGAATAACGTTTAATTTTTTATAAAAATTTGAAATTAAATTGGTTTTTAAGAAAGAGTTGAATTTAAGGCGGTCCATCATTTTTATGAATTCCCGATGAACAAATCTCAACCATTGATCAATAATATTTAATGCTCAAGATTAATCACATATTTTATACATTGAGGGTACTTTGGTCATTTAAAAAAATATAAATTTTTTTATTTTTTATTTTTTAATTTAGAATTTAGAATTTTTTAAACTTTTTAAATTTTTTTTTATTATTTTCCTTTAAAAGATTATTATTTTTCATTAATTACACATAATTTGATTGCATGCCAAATCACATGTAATTGCATACTGAATCACATGTGATTTTACATTAAAATCACATATGCTTAAGTACTACGTGTAATTATCAAATAAATATTACTTTATAACGAAAGAAATAATGACATTTTAAAATTTTAAATAAAAAATAAAAAATAAAATTAATTTTTTTAAATGCCAAATGACCAAAATGCCCCTTTATGTATAAAATATGTGATTAATCTTGAATATTAGATTTTATTGATCAATAATTGAGATTTGTTTCACGGGACTTTGTAAAAATAATAAACCTTGAACATTTTTCTTTTAAGAAAATTTAAAATTTAAAACCGAATAGAAAATAAGTTTGTCCGATATGATCGATCCTCATTCAGTTGTTTTATTTTATTGGCCTCATTCACGTGTTGCACAGCAGCCTAATTCTAACATCTACCCTTTATTTAAATTAGTGTCATATCTATATTTTTTAAGCGTTTTGATAATAAGGGTTCTTAGGGCTGTCAATAAGTGTATAAATTCTTTTTTGAGGAGAGGGTAATTCCTAAAATGTAGGAGTCATTTACAATAAATGTATATGTTTATTATGCATGTCTTTTAGGACTGGCATTATCAAAACTCATTTTTTAATTAGTTAACGTGATTATATAAGTGGTTTGAATATGATTACCACCGTTTCTAATATGATCGATCATTTTGACCAAGTCTAACGACATGCCATGTGGAAAGTTTATGAGAAACTAGATACAAAGTCTACTCTCCGCCAATATGATCAAAAGCAAAAAACTTTTTCAACTAGAATAAATTTCTTCCATTTAATATCTCACATCAATCGTACAAAGTCTCCCACCTACAGATGCCATTGCATTTGTCAAATAGATTTTAAAAAAATTAAATCAAGTTGATTTTACTACTTTGTCTTTTAACATGTGCGCCATTTCTACTACATGTAAAACATTTAACAATGTATCTTAAGAATTTAAATTTAGGTTTTGTTAATAACAGTCATAAGGGTTGTCTCTAACATGCATTAAACGTTTGTACATTCATTGGTAATGTGACGATCCTAACATTCAGGGGGATATTTTATATCTATTTTGATTTCTTATTGACAGTCCTTAAGGCTTTCATTATCATTTTCCTTTAAATTTAAGCATATTACTATTTTGTCCTTTGACAATATCCAGTATCCGGCTAACTGAATGAACCTAAAGTTTTATTTTATAGATACAAGTAAAGTAAACAAATCAAGCTTGCTATAAATGAAAATTTACCCCAATCCAGACCATCACATATCAAACCTTGATTCTTTCAATTTTCAAAAGCTTTATCACAAGTGATGAACTCTTTAAGGTTGAAACCTGTTGTGAGATATTCAAGGTAAAAGAAAAGAAAATTCATATACTTCATTACCAATGTGAGAAAGAGATGAGCTACTATGAGTTATCACTCTAATTGGTCTTCATAGCCAACTACTATCGGGTATAAATTTTACCAAAATTGATGGAAAGAATTTAGCTATAAGTATTGTTGATTCTCATCGTTATTTGAGTGAAAATAGATCTTGGGATATGTTAAGTTACTGTGGTCATGGTGGGTGTTTCTTGGGGAGTAAGTTACCACTTGAGAGAATCAAAAACTCGAACAAGGTAATTTGGCTTTGAAGAACAGTATGAAGATCAATAGTTGTGACAAAATCCCAATAATTCGACCAACTTTCGTATGAAAATATTCAAGTTCATCCTTCCAAAAAATGCAGTTAATTACCACTTGTCACACCGTAATAAAGGACAATAGTTTAACGTCCTAGGGGTGTCTAAACCAAACCATAACCACTGAACCACTACTAAACTTGTTAAGACTTTTCATCTATCAACCATATACAAAAACAATTATAGTCAGCTATAGGAAAAGGGTCGGGTGTATTAGATGATGGATTATGTTACGTTATCAGTTCGTATAATAGGGTGTATTCGGGCCGTATGTTTATGTTTGGTTTTTTAACCCAACCCTACAAATTAACATGTTGTTACCATCGTGTCGGGTATCGAGTTAGGATTTCTTACTTTTACGAGTTGACCCAGATTAGACCCCGAGTGAAGTTTTAAAGTTTTTTTTCCTTAAATATTTGTAAATTGTAGACAAATTATCTATCACCAATCAATTAAATATTAATTTATGTAGAGTTGATGGAGCAACAAGATACTAATTCTAATTGAGATTGGCGAATGATATATAAATGATATTTATGTTTATATAATTGCTTTAATCTATCACTTTTGTTTTTGGACGGTATTAGGTTATGATTTTTTTCCTCAAACCCAATAAGCCCGACCAGATAAGAATCATAACCTGGCTCGATAACTCGATTGACACCTCTACTCCTCTAGCATGCAGGATATTTAGTATATCAATTTCAACATAGAAAGTAGATACGAGGAAATACGTATCAAATTTGAAGTACTTGATCAAATTTAAACTTTTCTTGGATGATGTATTTTAGTGTTAGTAAACGAAAGGTAGTTGAATTATTGAGAATTTATCACAACTATTGATTTCATACCGTTCTTCAAAGCCGAATTACTCGTTCGAGTTTTTGATTCTCGCAAGTGGTAACTTACGCCCCAAGAAACACCCACCATGTCCACAGTAACTTAACATATCCCAAGATCTATTTTCACTCGAGTAACGATGAGAATCAACAATACTTACAACCAAATTCTTTCAATCAATTTTGGTATAACCTATACGCGATAGCAATTCATTGTATATCCGGAAACTTGACTTTTCGAAAAAATAGAAAAGAAATAATGGGGCCTTAATCGACGTTATCTTTTCTTAAAAAATTAAACGAAGAGAATCTAATATTAAATCGTTTGTTGAAGAAAATCCAATATTTAAAGCGGAATAAAAAATAACTGCTTCCGATATTATCGATCCTCATCGAGTTTTTTTATTTTATCGGCCGCATTCACGTGTACGCAATCTAATATTTAAGATTTTTTTTTAAAAAAAATTAAAAATTATCCAATTATGATAGCTTCTATGATGTACATAAGTTAATTGTTCCCTTAAGTCCTTAACCATATCCAAAACTTACTTTTGACATCTTGTAAATGTTTATCAGGTTTGTTTAATATATGCCCTCATAAATTCAAAATTATCACATTTAATGTAGAAAGCATTTTTTTTGTAACCTGACTTCTGAGTCGCTTTTCGAGCCGACTAATCCTAGAGCGACCAATCCCTTTGCGGGTAGCACAGAGTTGGCGCAGGTGAACCCCGTGAGTCCGTGACCAAAAAAGGATATTTTCTTTACTCCTGGGATTGAACCTCTGTAGGAAATATTTAATATGTATAAAAAGCAAATTTCATTAATGTTTTATAATAAATATATATATATATATATATATATATATATATATATATATATAGAAAGTCATATTCGTTTACCTAAGGACATGAGTTACTATGGCTGGATCGAACACATATTTAAAATATAACATATTATCATATATTAGTCGTCTGCTTAAGAATAAAGCAGTTGATTCTTTAGTTAGTATTTGATCTATATATTTTTTTACTTAGTTAAGATGACTAATATGAGAAGTTTGAGTATGATTTCCCGTGCAAAATGAAGACCAGCTCTTTTAGGATATATTCACGACATGCCAATATGCCATGAGGAATTTTTTTTAGAAAGGAGATAAATAATCTGTTCACATTAGTGTCAATGATGAGATTAACTAACACTTTTAATTTTTGTCACATAGTGTCACGTGAATTGACATTTCAATTGACATACTCATGCCACCGGAACCAATGGGCATTTGGCCTAGTGATATGGTTTTTGCCTTACAACCTTAAGGTTGAGGATTCAAGTCTTGTTGTAAACATAGGTGCAAATTAAGTGTAGATTAGAATTTACCATTCAAAAAATAAAAAATAAAAATAATGCCACCAGAATCTCGCCTCTTCCCTTCACATATCTGAAGCAAATAACATAAAAGTGGTGTGCGGCTGTGCGCATTGGCAACAGCCTAATCCCAAAAGCAAAAAAACTTTATTAACTAGATTTAAAATCTTCCAACCCACATCCAAATTTTTTATTAAATAAATCATTTATTAGATATCAATGACATTCTAAAAAACTAAATCATTTATTTCAAATATAAAAATATTTTAAATATCAATGACAAGAATACAAAAGTGAAAAAAAGAAAATAGAAGTTATTAGATACCGAATGTCGATATATAATATATAGAGATTTTTTCTATATAATTTCAATTATAGTTTTATATTTTATTTATATTACACCTTCAAAGAAGATTAAAAATTCTACCTACATAAAAGTGACATTTCTTATATATATGTAAATGAAAAATGGCAAGTACACATGTGTATATAATAAAATATTGCTTGAGGTGGGTTTTCCATTTCAACCCATCTTAAGTAGGTCGAGCATTATTTTTGACTTTTTTATTGCTTTTGGGTGATCAACTTTTTTTTATAAAAGGTTGTGAATGTGGGTAGCCTTAGGGCCAAAAGCTTACCTATATCAGTTTTTAAGTTTTATGAATATCTAAGTTTATCCATACCCGTACTTCATATATTTTAGATAGATTAGAAGTAAACAAAGTCAGCTGACTTTGATGTGCATGGTCCCAATATGATGTCATTTGGACCGAAGATCAATAGTTGTGATAAAATTGTTTGTGATTTGTATCACTAATATTATTTAAGTATAATGAGATAAATTTATTGATCAAATTTAATCTTAATAAATATTGAACAAGTAAGGATGGTGCAGAGTGCATACCTGTTTGAAATATTCTGATTAAAATACACCGACTGAACGGGAGTCCGGGGGCAGCGCCCTGGGAACGGGGTCTAAAGGGCAGCCCCCTGGCGTCCCTTATAAAAAATGTGTCGAAAATCCGAATTCTAAAATAAAATCCGGTTTTTCAACCCATTCGATTTGACTCGATTCCGACCTGGTTTTGGGCGGTTTTGGACGGTTTTCGCCAGTTTTATACAGTTTCTAAACTGCATTTAGCACTTGTATTCGGTTTTCCACAGAATGTGGATTATGGATGATTTTGGTCATAATCATAATCTGGTACGAAAATTCATATTGCAAATTCATAAATTCGTTGTTGTTGAAATTGTGATTTTATCCGATTGAAGATTTCGTAGTACCGACAAAATACTTTGATCTGAAAGTGTTTCACGACTTCACAATTTTCCAAGTAAACGAAATCATTACGAAATTTCTAACAAAAATCTCAAGTGAAATGGTATTATTCTTATCATTTAATTATATCCGTAGTCCTATACACTTGATTTGATGACGTATGTACTCCACTAGTTTTCTCTCTTAATATTATTCCTTGATTTTGACACATGTAATCTAATGAATAGGACCAAATGATAAGACTAAATACCATTACTCAAATCCCAATAATTCGACTACCTTTCGTTTACTAACACTACAATACATCATCCAAAAAAAGTTGTATTTTTAAAATATCAAGAGCTTTCAGTTTTCCAAAAAATGCAGTTAGCACTTGTCACACTGTAATAAAGGACACTATTTTAACGTCCTAGTAGTAACTTGTGGCCAAACCATGACCCCTAAACCACTAATAAACTTGTTTAGACTCGTCATCTATTAAACATATCCAACTGCCTACACAAACAATCATATTCCGCTACACATAGCGATAACTTTAGCATACCAATTTCCAGCATAGAAATTAAGTAGATATGAGTATTAAATTTGTAATTGATCAAAAGATATCGTTTTATGAGGAGTTGAACCAATGTAACGAAAATTTTACACAAGAAAAATGAGACTCACAGAAGAGCTGGGCTGACAACGTTGCTTTCACCACAAACCTGCACCGACAGATAAAAATCCTAAAATTACAAGACATTTATCCACTTCTAACATAACTTTATTTGACTAATGCTGTAGATCATAAGAAAACCAAATTTTGCAATAACCTTCAGTAGGAGGCTTATTAAGTTTACCACTAAAACTTATACTAATATGAAAAGGATGAAAGAATGTTGTTAGCAAGAAATGCAGGCATACCTATACCTTATACTAGACTCCAAGAACTTTATTGGGATCCAGCTGGCCACTGCAATAGCTTGAAGGAGCAGCAGATATTTCTTGTCTTCCTTTCCATTTTTCACCAGGCTTCAGAGTAATGGGCTTCTCAATTGCTGCTGACTCCACGCAAACCATCTGTTTGTACTCCTCATCTCCAAAATCACCCATTGCTTTTGCCTTCTTATCACATGGATTCCACACCACTAACACCACCAACACCATCTCATGTCATGTCATAATACAACAATGATATTTTAAAAAAATTCACCTGCATCTTGAAGTCCATCTTTGCGAATTACAAATGTTTGTTTCTTTTCGTGATCCAGAATTGCAATCTTCGTTAGTGTGCTCAGATAAATCTTGTCAATCTGGGTAAATAATTCACACTAATTGAGCCTAAGTAATTAATCATAACGTGAAAGATCGAAGAAGATGTAACAAAATTACCTCTGTTTCAAAGGTTATTGCATCCCCTTGTTCAGTGTATCTCTCCCTGTTCTTTGTGTTGTCAAGATAATCCAGTGTCTCCAATCCTTCCACTCGAACTTCACTGTAGGTATTAAACATGCATGTTTTATTTAGAAGCAGATATATAATAATATTTATAAAAAGGAATAGATACCTGATATCTGAAACAGAAAAATAGGTATGATACGCAAATGTGAATGTAAACGGCTTCCCGTCAGTGTTGGTAATTCTGACTCGAGAAGTCAACATTAAATCTCCTCCAGGTCCCAGTCAGTCGATACTCAAAGCTACATATGAGCATACAAATTAATTATGAGAAACTAAAAGCAACATTTGATCATGAAATTACCTATGAGGCCAAATCTTTAAATCCTCTTCAGTGGACTTAAGTAGCAAATCAACAAAAACTCTATTGGTGACATTGTATGGAAAAGGAGGGGGGTCAATGTCTATGCTCCAAAATCTGTTTCTTGCAAATCCATGTGCTTCAAGAGACCCTAGATTTGAGAATTGAGGAAAGCATATGGGAATACCCCCGCGTATTGGCTTTGGAGGCTTAAAGATTGCGTGCAAAAACACATCCAATTGATAAGAGTATACCTTACTACTGACGAAAAGCAACTCTTCACCCTGCTCATTTTTCCAAGATGTCACATGAGCTCCATACAGATATACCTGCAACAATCATTAGGTTAAAACCTACCTAAATTGTATTCACTAAACCCTTTACAAGTACTTTGTAAAAGTCAAATTGTATGAGGTGAAAGACCATATACAGTTATTGCAGACAAATATGATCAAATAGTATTGTCTTACATGCATTGGATTCCATCAAGTGCACAAATACAGATGTACTAATTACTAGCTTCTAAAATTTCAACTCAAGGAACTGATACCAGATCATAATTCTATTTTACAGATTCATTTCCATGTAAACTGTAAGTGCACTAATCTTGTTACCAATCTCAACATTTGGCATCAAACAAAACGTCATCCACATATAATTCTCTCCAATCTTAAGTAACAGAGCAGGCACAATCTGTATGATCTTTTTTAATTAATTAACAGAGAAGTTTTATGTTATTCTGGAGTAGCAATACCATAAAGAGAATAAAATGCAGATGTACCACTCACTAGCTTCTGAAATTGCAATTCAAGTTTTTGGTTCCAGATGAAACTTGAATTTTACAGATTCATTTACACTATAATGTAAGTCATCTCAATATTTACTGCACCTAAAATAATAGCGACGATGAATTCACACAAAACTTCCTCTGATAAAAACGATAATAGACATCGCCAGATTCCAATTGCAGAGAACAACAGATCTAACCTAAACCAAAATTTACGTAGTCTAGATCATGTAAGTATAAGCAGATTAAATCAATCAGCAATGTGGTGGCATAAACTCCAACAAGTGCTACATGAACAGTAAATTACTATACTCCGATCAAATCTGATGAAAATGTTGGAATGAGTCTACAAACCTCAAAACTGCGGCCGTTAATTACACTAAGTATGAATTTCTAGGTCATTGATGCCTTTAGTGATCTCAATAATTTGATATCCGTTTCAACGTTTTCCGTATAATTTATTTGTAAATTAAAGCATACAGTAAAACGATCTGCAGCAATCTCAACGTTTGCCTGGATGAATTCAAACAAAATCCATCCGCTAAAGCTAGAAATTATCATATAACGCTAGATTAGAATTGAAAGAACAACTGATTTAACCTAAACCAAAATTTACGGTTTCGTAATCTAGATCATTTGCGTTATGAGTAGATCGAGTCAATCGGCAATGCTCTGATATAATATCCATAAAGAAGTGAACACTTACAAAACGCGATGAAATCTGAGGAGATTTTGGAGTTAGTTTTCATACCTCGACACTACTGCCGTTAATTTCGCGGAGTATGACTTTTTCTAAGCCATTGATGCCTTTGGTGATCTCAACAGATTTGCTTTCGGTTGTTGACATCTCATCTATCATTCATCAATTTCCATAACCTAGCGCGAATCTCTCGATAAAAACAGCTATTGTGTGTAGAACACACTCTCTTTCTCTCTCTTTCTCTTTCCGTCTCCCGAGTCTCGAGATGTCAAAGTTGTTAGAGCATCTCCAATGGTTAACTCACAAAGGGGCTTATTACTTTTGCCACATCAACATTCTACTAATCAAAAACCTTTTCATAAATAGCATCTTTAATGGTTAACCTTTACAAAAGTTTTTTTTACAATATATCTAATTTACCTTTATCTATCTCAAATGATTTATAAATACCTCTTATATATAATTTGATAATTTTTTGAACATCTTACTAAATATAATATTTTTTAAAATGTCTTATACAAAAATATTATTAATTGGTATTAAATATTATATAATTTATTTATTAACTAATAAAAATATAATAAAGAATTTATATATAACATATCTAAGGTTTAAAATAAAATGTTATTAAACGTAGGGGACTAAAAAAGATAAATATTGGAAGATGGTTAAAAGGTTAGTAGAGTATAAGTTTTTGCAATAAGCTTTTCAAAAAGCTAGGTATTCCAATGGTAAAAAGTCTTTCAAAGACTTATTATAATAGTAATAAGCTTTAGAAAAAGCTACCATTGGAGATGCTCTTATCAACGAAATGTGCAACTGACTTGCTTCCTTCCCCCAATTAAAGCAATTTTTTCTCCCTTCGGGAAATAAAAACTCAGATTGGGCAATTTTTCCGTTAAAAGAAAGAAATTATACTCCTCTAATTCAAAATAAGTGTACTTTCCATTGATGTATTAAAATATTTATACTTTTTATTGTATTTACTATGATTTTGTTTAAGCGTGATTATATTCTATGATAATAATGAGATTTACACCTATTAACTATCTATTTTAATGTACTTTTTATTGTATTTACTATTATTTTTGTTTAAGTGTGATTGTATAGTTATTTGTAAAAGCTAAATATGGATAAAATTGTGGTCTAAACATGGACCAAATTAAAATATATTTAATAAAAGATAAAAAAGAAATGGATAAAGTTTGTTTTAATGCATTTAAGAATCTTTAATCGTGTTATAGTCTACTTATACTCATTAATTTTTACTAATTACTATATATAAGGCTTTTATGATTTGTCCAAATAAAAAATCTTTAACTTTTAACATGGACTTTTCTAGAGTCAAGTGTGCATGAGATTATACTTTTGACAAGCCTTTAGTCCTATAATTTGCACCATAAACAAAACACAAGGAAGCAGTTTGACCTGGTTCTCATTCCCTTGGTTATAAACGTGACTTGAGTTTGTTCATCTATTAATGTGGGACAATTTCTCACTCATTTAATGTAACGACCCGAAATTTTGAATCGAATAAATTGTATAAAAATATGATAAATAAGGATAAATCGTTTAAAGAACGTAGAAATTGGTTTCATGTCGTTTGGACATCGTAGGAGAAAGTTATGGACGAAACCGGGTTGAGACAAAGGTCAAAAACTGCAGCCTTGCTGCAGCACAAAGTTCACGGCGTGAACTATAGTTCACGATCGTGAACATCAAACAGAGATTTTTGGATTCTGGACGATTGGAGTTCACGACTGGTTCCCGAACGTGAGGAGTTCGCGCACGCATAGTTTGCGACGCGAACTATAGTTCACGATCGTGAACTCTGTCAGGCTCAACATTAAAGTCGGGTTTTGGTCATAAATGCTATCCACAAACCCTAGTTTTCTCCCTTTGGCGATTTTTGAGTGCAAGTGCTGGATTGGGTCGATTTCTTCACTAATCCTTGGTAGATTTCACTCCTAAGTGAAAATTAAAGGTAAATCTTCACTCTTTGATCTTTGTAGCTTTGGATCTATGGATTTCGATGTATGGGTTTGAAACCCTAGTTCTTAGGGTTATGATTAATGGTGAAATAAATGATGTGTACACTTAATAGATGGTATTTTAACAAGGGAATCAAGTGTATGGTTAAGATTTGTAAGAATCTTAAGGGTTGGTTAAACCTAGGGTTTTGTAAATCATCTAAATTGGGGGAAAGTGTTAGTAGGTGTTACCTAGAGATAAATGGACACATTATTAGTAGTGTGTGATGTTGAACAACTTGTGATTATTATATTAGGCTTTTGGTGAAGTCTTGGAAAGGCGATCGATTGTTAAAGCAAATAGATTGTGTGTGAAGAACACGGTTGGAGCATTAACTGCTAAGGTGAGTACATGTGAACTTTAAAACTGAGTACATAGCGGTAAAGAAGTATTTTCATAATTTGTGATTACTAATGTTTAAACTAGTTGTTTATTGTTATTATTAAATAGTTGGATTAATTGTGTGAATACTAATTGAGATTAGTACGTATATGGATAGTTTGCATGATGGCCTTACGACATTGTTGATAAGATGTGACATATAGTTACATATAATAGTTATGACGGGTAGACTGAAATAGGATAGGTACGTGATAGATTCGGAGGCATTCTGGATTATCACGGTATCTTTAAACCGATGGATTGGAGGCATTCCGATCACCTAACAAGATGTTGGATCTTACTGAATTGGAGGCATTCTGATTATTAAGATAAGATGGGTCACCTTGCTTGGACAAGGTGACAAAGGGGGTTCTACTGAATCGGAGGCATTCTGGTTAGTAGGACAAAAATGGGGTCTCGTTGGATTGGAGGCATTCCGAACAACTTGACGGGTCGAATAGGCTATGAATGAATGTGATAGGACTACCGAGGAGGTGGTCGATGTATATGAATGTGTTAGGGTTACCGCGGAGGTAACTAAAGTATATAAATATATATCTATATATACTTAATATGTGTGATTATTTATATATTAATGTCGGGTCTAAAACCAATGTATCTCACGAGACAATTTTGTCTTACGTACTATGTTCATTTGTGATGCTATGTACTCAGGTTCGGGAGCTAAGGATTAGGTGCGTTTCCTAGTGAAGGCGCACGGGTGTAGTAGAGATAGCAAGGTGGATTTACGTTTGGCTTTGGTTATGATATATTTTGTAACACCACTAGTGAATTTTATTATATACCAAAGGTTTTTGTTAATCCATATTTTGGGACAATACTTTAAATGTTTGAAAAAGGAAAGGATTTTACGGAAATATTTTGTATTAAAAATTTGAGGTGTTACAACTTGGTATCAGAGCTATAGTTTAAGCGAATTAGGTTGGGTTAACCACCCTAGGCTTAAGTTGTAGAAGTAGAATGATATATTTCCGTTAGATAACTAGGTTGACTTTGAAAGCTATAGGGTTAAGTTGTCTTAGGGTCGAACCCTAGGAAGAATTGCCTTATGTGGTCATTTTCGAGCTTGAGAGTCGTAATGGACTATTAAATGAATGATTGATTATGAAATAGTTGTCATCTTATTATAGCAAAATGGTGAATGTGGAAAGTGGACGAACTCCACTTAACTCGGAAGAGGATCCGGAAATTTATGCTAACTACACGCCGGTAACATTAGAAGTGGTTCGTGATATGTTTGACCGAATGAGGGAAGAAGTAAAAGAGGACATGAACCGGATTATTGATGACCGGATGATCAAGGAAAGGGAAGGTAATTCCAAACCAGGTGTAACGAGTAAGTGTTCGGGTAGCAAGGCCCACTTGGAGAAATTCTCGACTGAAAAGGAAAATGATATGAGTCTTGATAAGAGAAATGGATGTTCGTTCGATGCATTTATGGCATATGAGCCCAAGGTGTATTCGAGAAGTTTTGAGCCAAGAGTCACCGTCCGGTGGATTCGAGAAACTAAGCAAGCTTTGGAGAGTAGCAAATGTAAAAGTGAAGATATGGTGACATATGCTTCTAGAATGTTGAAAGATGAAGCACACATGTGGTTAATTATGATGTACGAAATCTTAGGCAAGAAGGCGATATACAAGATGTCATGGGATGAATTCACGAGCCGTTTGAAAGATAAATTTTGCCCTAAGAGAAACTTAGAGGAAGTGCAAGAAGAAGTTGTGATTTTAAGAAAAGGAGATGAGCTGGTGGATGTGTACACCAAGAAAGTGGATCAGTGGGTGGTCCAAGAGCTACCAAGAGGTGGGGAAAAGAGGAGAATCGAAGATAGTTTGGAGCCATCAAAGAAGGGAAGGTTCACACCGACTTTGACCAATAAAGTTGGTGGCGGAAAGTGTCATAATTGCGATAAGGGCCACAAGGGAGTATGCAAGTCGGGTACAACTTTATGCTTCACATGCGGAAGAGTTGGGCACAGGGCAAAAGACTGCGGGGTGAATAACATCAAAGAAGTGGAGTGCTACACGTGTCATGAGAGGGGGCATTTTAGTGGTGCATGCCCGAAGAGAAGAAACGGTATGCTGACGTCAACTGCTCACGAGAGGTCGAACCAGTTGCAAGTCAAAGGACGTGTCTTACACCTCACTCACGGCGAGGCTAGAGGAAGCCATGATATCGCTTCAGGTACTATGTTTCTAAATCTTATGTTATACGATTCAAGAATTTCTTGTTGATAAGTCGCACGAGGTAATGCTTGAAATAAATTGGGGTTCCCAATGCTTCTCCACGCTCAACGAGATGCACCAACCTCGGGATGCTTTACTCCTAACCCCACAAGGTTCTGAGACGGAGCTTAACCCGAGTCTCGGTTAAGAACGGCGATGACCTATGTTTCACACGGCGCACGATTCCATGGATAGTTTCATTTGAGATCGTGATGGAGGACATAGCTTACGATCATCGGCTTTGATCATTCCACTAGGAATTTGATTAGGACATTTCACAATGATCCGAACACTTTGCCGCATCTCGTCGATACGAATACAGTAACGATCATAGCGATCTCCTCTGGTACCTACTGGTACATCAGGATCCGATTGGTTGGGATGGGTAGGCCCACCACTTCACTTTCACTTAGGCCCGGGCCAAGTCAGTGGGGGGACCCTGTCGGGCTCCTTCCCCCCCAAAATAAGAAACTGCACGTGAGAGTTTCCCTTCATACAGCTCGAATCATTCTCAGATGCCCCGAGAGGCATCCTTTCCTTGTTTGTTGGGTTGGTTCACGCGCGCGCAAATGAGCACCGGCCGCAACAGCAGGAAACTATGACCAATAGAGTCAGACACTTAGCTACATCCGCACGCAAAAGGGATGTGGTTCTGGTTGAGGCTTTCTTTTCCTTATTAGTAAAGGGGGCTAGGGACGTTCGCGGAGTCCGTGCCTCCTTCTTTTTTATAATGATAAGAGGGGTGTATAATGAAAACTTCCTCATCAATCCCATTGGAGTTGCTATATGAGTCTTTGATGTGAAAGTAGTTATTAGAGTTAACATGCACGACCTATATATGGTTAAGCGTTCTTAGTTAAAGACTGGAATAGGGAAAGATGAAATTAAAGTGTATTGAAGGGAATGATGATGGGCAACCTTCATGAAGGTATAAAGTGGAATTAAATAAATGATCAATATGTTATGATTGGTAAAGAGGAAAACTATGGTGCCATGGGGTATCAAGGACGAAATATGAAAGTGGTAAAAATTTTCTAGGTAAGATTGATAGAGTGTAATGTGTTACCGAAATGGTATGCTAATAAATTATTAACAAAATGACATAGAAAAAGTGTGATAGCTTATAATGGATTTTGGACCGGAGTCAATTGGGTGACTCGAGTTGACCGGATTATTTGGTAAGAATGTGGAAAATTAAAAGTATTAGTGGTTATCTCGATGGTAAAAGAAAGATTGGGAAATTTAGTAATGAGGAAATGAATCGACTAAGAACGATTGATAAATGAGTAGATTGGGGGAAAGCACTAGAAATGATTATGTGAACACCCTGTGGTATAGTGTATAAGTGGGAGTAATGGCCGATGGGAGGCGTGTGATTTTTGGAAGATAATATTATGTGAAAAATGGAAATTGAATGAGCAATTATGAAAGAAACTGATAGCTTGATGCTAAATAAATGGTGCATACATGAATTGTATGCAAGATAGAATGGTATTACAAGGATCTTGTTAGATCGGAGGCTATCCGATTAACGAGATTTTATGAGTCACTATGGATTGGAGGCTTTCTGATCATTGTGACAGTTTGGAGTCAGGATGGATTGGAGGCTTTCCGATCATCTCGATAAGATAGTTAAATTATGATTTGTTGTATCCGGGTTATGGTGATTGTAGCTGACGTATGCAAAACTGTATGGTTAGTTGTTTATAAGATTTTATGGTAAATGAGAGCTTGAGTTGAAAATATGGTTTGTGTTTAAGTGTAAGTATGTGTAGGAGATGCCTACAAGTTTATAGATTACGGAAGGGGGTGCTTTTAGGAAGCAAAGTTTATTAGTAGCCGATGAGTGGTGCAAGTTGTATGATGAGTGGTTAGGCCACTGATGGATGTGATAGAGGCTCTAAAGCCGGTAATTGGGAATTGCAAGTATGGTATGTGGATGTTTAGAAGAGGTTTAAATGGTGTAAGTACTTGAATGAAGGTTTAGAAGGGTAATAGAGATTGGTATTGCTTTAAATGGAAATTGTTAATCGATTGTGGAAATTGAAATCGAGGAAAAGAGGAAACAATTGAGAAAGGAAAGATATATATTGGAATCGGGAATGAAAAGTTGAGTAGTGATGTCTCAATAGTAACGAATATGTGAATTTTGCAAAGTAAGTTTGACATTATTCATAAGTCAAGGTTGGTCAACTAGTGGATTGTTGACTTGGGTCAAAATTGGGTTTTGACCTTCGCTTAGTATGATTAGGCGAGGATAAGGACATAATGTATCGCCCACATGTATATGTTAATGGTTAATTGATTAACGAAAATTAGTGTGTGACTTTGACCGTTGTGTGTTCGAGTTGAATTTGGGAATTGAGCATATCATTGTTGATGAATCATGAATGCAAGGTCGATTGTAAAGGGAAATGATAATTAATGGAACTTTTAGTGAGAAAGGAAATTGTCAAAGTATAGTTGACTTTGTGCTTAAGTCAAAGGTTGACAAATTTGGGATATGGCGACTTGGTCAAAGCTAGGCATTGACTTTCGTTTTGATTGATATAATAATAGTAATGATTGGGTCATATCGTTCCTTTGTTGATAAAAGGATTTAGTTAAATGATAGGAAGTGTTATAGTTGAGTTATGGAACTCTGACCCGTTTGGGGTATTAAGGGCTTAAGACGGATTTTGACCCGTTTGGGCATAACGGTGTTAAGTGACTTTAAATGTATAATTGTTATTGGATCATGATTTGAAAAGGTTGATGGTAATAGATACAAGAGGATGGAAGCGGAATGGGGATTGGAAATCCTTGAGTTGATTCCGATGACAGAATCCTTTTTAAGGGGTAGATAGTTGTAACGACCCGAAATTTTGAATCGAATAAATTGTATAAAAATATGATAAATAAGGATAAATCGTTTAAAGAACGTAGAAATAGGTTTCGTGTCGTTTGGACATCGTACGAGAAAGTTATGGACGAAACCGGGTCGAGACGAAGGTCAAAAACTGCAGCCTTGCTGCAGCACAAAGTTCACGGCGTGAACTATAGTTCACGATCGTGAACATCAAACATAGATTTTTGGATTCTGGACGATTGAAGTTCACGACTGGTTCCCGAACGTGAGGAGTTCACGCACGCATAGTTCGCGACGCGAACTATGGTTTACGATCGTAAACTCTGTCAGGCACATCATTAAAGTCGGATTTTGGTCATAAATGCTATCCACAAACCCTAGTTTTCTCCCTTTGGCGATTTTTGAGTGCAAGTGCAGGATTGGGTCGATTTCTTCACTAATCCTTGGTAGATTTCACTCCTAAGTGAAGATTAAAGGTAAATTTTCACTCTTTGATCTTTGTAGCTTTAGATCTATGGATTTTGACAAGGTTCTAGAAAGCGTAGGGCGTGGCGTGGCGGCACCATCAAGCCTCATCCAAGGCGAGCCATGGCGGGCCATGGCGTTTTTCAAGGCGTGATTTAAGGCGGCAAATTTTTTATATAATTTATATATATATGTATATTAAATTAAATTTTTCTATAGATCTATTGATTTATATAACAATTCATATATAAAGCTCATAAAAAATATTACATCTAAATTTCTAAATATATATTTTACCATTTTTTTTAAAAGAAATTCATTTTTCACAGCCACCTTCAAAAAAACTTGTCATAAGGCGCGCCTTATCGCGCCTTATCACGCCTTATCTCACTCCACGTCTAGCCCAGCCGTCATGGTCTGTTTCGTAACGTCGACGCCGTGCCTCACGCCTTGGCGCCACCATTGCGCGCCTTTTAGAACCTTGGATTTTGATGTATGGGTTTGAAACCCTAGTTCTTGGGGTTATGGTTAATGGTGAAATAAATGATGTATACACTTAATAGATGGTATTTTAATAAGGGAATGAAGTGTATGGTTAAGATTTGTAAGAATCTTAAGGGTTGGTTAAACCTAGGGTTTTGTAAATCATCTAAATTGGGGGAAAGTGTTAGTTGGTGTTACCAAGAGATAAATGGACACATTAGTAGTAGTGTGTGATGTTGAACAACTTGTGATTGTTATATTAGGCTTTTGATGAAGTCTTGGAAAGGTGATCGATCGTTGAAGCAAAGAGATTGTGTGTGAAGAACACGGTTGGAGCATTAACAGCTAAGGTGAGTACACGTGAACTTTAAAACTCAGTACATAGCGGTAAAGAAGTATTTTAATAATTTGTGATTACTAATGTTTAAACTAGTTGTTTATTGATATTATTAAATAGTTGGATTAGTTGTGTGAATACTAATTGAGATTAGTATATGGATAGTTTGCATGATGGCCTTACGACATTGTTGATAAGATGTGACATATAGTTACATATAATAGTTATGACGGGTAGACTGAAATATGACAAGTACGTGATAGATTCGGAGGCATTCTGGATTATGACGGTATCTTTAAACCGATGGATTGGAGACATTCCGATCGTTGAAGCAAAGAGATTGTGTGTGAAGAACACGGCTGGAGCATTAACAGCTAAGGTGAGTACACGTGAACTTTAAAACTCGGTACATAGCGGTAAAGAAGTATTTTCATAATTTGTGATTACTAATGTTTAAACTAGTTGTTTATTGTTATTATTAAATAGTTGGATTAGTTGTGTGAATACTAATTGAGATTAGTATATGGATAGTTTGCATGATGGCCTTACGACATTGTTGATAAGATGTGACATATAGTTACATATAATAGTTATGACGGGTAGACTGAAATAGGACAAGTACGTGATAGATTCGGAGGCATTCTGGATTATGACGATATCTTTAAACCGATGGATTGGAGACATTCCGATCACCCAACAAGATGTTGGATCTTACTGAATTGGAGGCATTCTGGTTAGTAGGACAAAAATGGGGTCTCTTTGGATTGGAGGCATTCCAAACAACTTGACGGGTCGAATAGGCTATGAATGAATGTGATAGGATTACCGAGGAGGTGATCGATGTATATGAATGTGTTAGGGTTACCGCGGAGGTAACTAAAGTATATAAATATACATATCTATATATACTTAATATGTGTGATTATTTATATATTAATATCGGGTCTAAAACCCATGTATCTTAGGAGGCAATTTTGTCTTACGCACTATGTTCGTTTGTGATGCTATGTACTCAGGTTCGGGAGCTAAGGATTAGGTGCGTTTCCTAGTGAAGGCGCACGGGTTTAGTAGAGATAGCAAGGTGGATTTACATTTGGCTTTGGTTGTGATATATTTTGTAACACCACTAGTGACTTTAATTATATACTAAAAGTTTTTGTAATCCATATTTTGGGACAATAGTTTAAATGTTTGAAAAAGGAAGGGATTTTACGGAAATATTTTATATTAAAAATTTGAGGTGTTACATTTAATTTGTTTGATTTTCTAGTTTTAAACACCTACTTTGATAGTAGATATCTGATTCACCACAACTTTAGTTTGGACATTGTTTAGCTCGTTACTGTAAAACCCAAATATTCACAAAAATTTAAAAAAATTTGAGTACAAGATTTTTAATAGAAAGGTCCCAATAACTTGAATAATTAAAACCCAATAATAATATTGTCATTTTAAAATGAATTTAATGCGGAAATAGTTTAAATAAAATAAAGTATTTTAAAATGTTAAATGCTGTCCACATCAGCTCTAGGAAATACATCGGTCAACCGTCCACCTTCTCTTTTCCTTTGCTGGTACCTGAAACAATGGGGGGAGATTTGCGTCAGCTGGGAAGCTGAGTGAATAATCTCAAAATGTAACCAATCATAACATACAACTAGGGGTGTTCGTTTGGACTGTTTGGTTTTATCTGAACCAAATAGGTGAAACCAAATAAAGTCCGGTTTTCAAAAGTTCAAACTGAACCGTCCAAACTAATTCGAAAACCAAACCGATCCGAACCAAATAACAATTTGGTTTGTTTGGTTTTATCCGTTTGGTTATACCTTAAAATTTTCAAAATACTACAAAAAGTATATAACATAAATAATATTAAGTTCGATATGTAAAATTCCAAAATGATAAACTACTTTGTACATAAAAATAAGTATAATTCATAGTTTGTGACATTTACAATCATATGATACGATATAAAATGGAACAAGTGTTAGTATATATCAATTTATTATAAGAAATGTAAAGAAAAGGAGTACCATAATTGCTTACAATGGAAACCAACAAGTGTTAGTATATAAATCAATTTACTATATATTCCTATTCGGTTTTTTTTGGACAATCCGGTTTTGACAGCGGAAACCAAATCCAATCCGAAATCCAAACAACTAATTTGGTTCAAGTCCAAACCAATCCAAAAAACCAAAAAACCAATCCAAATAGTCCGATCAAAAATGTCCAATTGGACAATCCGGTTATATCCGAATAGTGAACACCCCTACATACAACACATGAGGGCACATCGGTGTACTCCTACTCAGAATCTACTCAGTTATTTACCCAGATTTATTTCTCAGATTTTATGACTCAGATTTTTAATTTATATTTACCCATACTTATTTCTCAGATTTTATGACTCAGATTTTTAATTTATATAGCGCGCTTGTGTGACTTGGGCCGAGAGATCAACCTCGACCCGCCTCACACCACCTCAACACCTGTACTCTTCGGTGTTGAGTCAAAAAGGCCTGGCACCAGTACTCTTCGGTGCCAAGTCAAAACGTCTGACACCAGTGCTCTTCGGTGTCAAGTCAGATATATTATGTTTAATGTTTAACTCAAAACTCAGAAACTCAGAAACTCGGAAACTCAGAACACAAGATGCTAGATCCCAGATAACTCAGATAACATATAACTCAGATAGCAAATATGGTGTAAGTAATGTAACACGTCAGTCATGCATGTATAACGTTAAAATTGAATACACGGTGAGAATACTCACCTCGAAAAAAGTAAGCTCTGAAAGATTCCCGACAGCCAACGGCACCCAAGATTATCTCTTACACGATCCATAAAATGAAACCCCGAATCAAAATCCAACCCAAGGACTTATTTTAAAAAGCTGGCAGCACTCGTCGGTCTCACGGAAACTGACATAACTCCTAAACGGCTCATTAGATTTTCCCATCTTTTTATCGTATAAACTAGAAAAGCAGAACTACAAATCACTGTGAGACGGTCACTGGCCAAAACAGAATCTAAGGGTCTCAAAATGGTGTCACAAGATAGGAATGCTGTACATGTCAAGTTCCTAGCAACAACATATTAAAACGGGTACAACTTTTAAACCGTAAATCAGATTGACGAGAGAGTTGTGGCATTGGGAAGCTAACTCAGAAAACAAGGCACCAGCACGGGAAAAAAATCCAAAAACTTATTTTAAAACAGTTAAATTCACACGTGAACAGAAGGACAAAAATCAGCTAGAAAGTTGCATTAGTTTAAAAACCATTTTAACAAACCCGACCCATGGTATTTAGACCAATCGCTAGAAACGGTACATGACAGATTACCCTTTTGCATAACAAGTTTTAATCCATACTAACAACCCGGACCAAGGACAATTATCTAACCCGATTTATGTTTGATCAAGGCATCGAAAGGACAAAACAAGACAGCTTAGATGAGTCCCAAAATTACCGAGGTCACCCCTAGGCTCAGCCTAGGATTCCTGGTTTACAAATAGTCTCAAATCCCACAACATATGAAAATCACAGGAAAGAACTTTATACAGAAAATGGTTTAAGGACGCGACAAAACAACTAAAAATAAAGGACAATCCGAGTCCGTACAACCCAACTCCCGAACAGCCCTGCGCAGATTGGTTAGAATGCAATTCACACACCCAAGCCCGCACGAAACAGCTTAGACATCACAACAGATAATACATGAAACTGAGGAACGAATTAAGGAACAAGAATTACCTAAATCGATCAACTCTACGGCTCGTGAATCACTCCTCGTTGCTCGATCAATGGAGAAGACAACGCATGCACACGCAACACTTGATTTCAATGCTTGCTGCTCGATGGTGAAAGGAGTCCAGAATCGGGATATCAAAAGCATACCAGAAACGGAAATTGCTTAGTAATTGGTTCAACAAAACGAGTGGGAGAAAGAATAGAAAACAGTAACCCATACCGATACCTTCAAGACGTGACTTTTACTCGAGAACTGAAGATGTTAGACTGCTTTCTCGATTGACACATGCAGAAGATTGGAGATGCTATAGCTGTCGTCGAATGATGAAGCTTGCGGAAAAAGGGAAACAATCTAAGGGTATGGGGATTAGGGTAGGATTAAGAGGATACTGCCTTATGTACGTATTAAACTTGGGCCCTTAGCCTTTCTCTTCAATTGGATTGGGCTCTAGCAGGGAAAAAAAATAAAGAAACGGGTACAAACCCAAATCACGAAGTGGAAGGAACACATGATGGCAAGCTAGGGGGCTTCCAGTTTAATACTCAAGCACGCTTACGGGAATATACTGATTCGAGATTGGCCTTGGCCTACGCCGGCCTCGACCCGACACGGGAACTAGACAACCCCGATTCATAAGAACCCGGGATAATAAAACGTCACAATAGTCAACGTCTATGAATTAAACCGTCGCATGATTAACTAACTCATATAAACGAAGCGTCACATATTTATTTCGTCAAATAAATAATACAATAAGTTCTAATAATAAATAAAACGTAATTAAATTACTTTCTAAAATTTTGGGGCGTTACAGTTACGTAGCTCTCACAAAGGTGAGCGTAAAGCTATCAACAATTAATTATATATCATAGAGTTCAAAGTTGGTGGTAATTCATATTCAACGCAAATTTTCTAACAAAAACAACGATATAAAATTCAATTATAAGGTCATCTTTAATAGATGACACACGCCATCACAAGTTTAAATTAATAAACCATTAAAATATAGTTGCCGCAAAATATAGTTGCATAGGTACCCGTTGCCACGCCGCCGTGTGGCGGCGGGTACCTACTAATAAATTAATGAACCATTAAAAATAAGTTTGTGATAATAGCTTGTAGTGTCTTTTAGCAAATGTTGACACATTTGTGGTCCAAAAAGGGTCCAAATTAGAACACATTTATTTATGTACTTGAGACGAACAAAATCAATTGGGAATAAAAATTTGCACATCGCCAATTAGTCCATTTGGTATATGAGTCTATTTTTTATGACCATTTAAATATAATATATAAATACAAATAGCAGTTTTACTTTTAGTTTTAGTGTTAATTTTAATTTTAACTAATACTTTATACACATGAATTGGACATATCCTAAATATTTGTCTAAAATGCTTTTAAGTAACAATGAAACATAATAGTAATTGTGAACTTCAATTAATGGATATTAACAAATAGTTGTGATAGCAAACTTCACAAAAAGATTTATAGATCAAAAGAGGGGAAATAATCAAACAATCTTAAGCTAGCGGTATATGAGCAGTCCCATTTATTAAAAGCTTATAAGTTTAAATCTCATTTAAAATACGTACGGTAAGTGTATGAATATAACCTATATAGGCGTCTTTCTAAAAAAAGAAGGAAAATACATGCAACTTTCAACATCGGTGGTAATTTTGGCGGAAAATATATTAATTTTATACACATAAAAATGCATGTTATTGTTGCTTGTATAGGTGTAAGTGGAGTTTTTTTTTTCCATGTATATAGATCACTTTCCTATCAATTACTAAACTTAAATGAGCATTTTATCATGAATTATTGAGTGGCATATATGAATCACAAATATAAAAGCTGATAATATGTTACCACATGCAAGTAAACAAACACAAAATATACAGTATACAAATTATCAGATTTTTACCTTGTTAGTTAATTGTATTATGTAGAACGTAGTTTGAAATTTACACGTCTTATTAGGATGAAAAAATCTTAATTTTACCAATATGATATGAATAAGAGTTCATATATGTATATGGGTTATTTGTCTCTTGAAAATGGAGGATGAAAAGACATATCTAACAACTTAAATGTCACCATCACTTTCGCTTTTATTTGGCACCTAATAAGGTATATCTGATATAACTTCCTGACCGAAGGCGACCTTCCTGACCGAAGGCGACCTTCCTGACCGAACGCGACCTTCCTAAACGAAAGAAGGAAAACGGATGCAGAAGGATCGATGATCCCGAGGATCATGATCCAAGCGAAACGCGGAAATCACGGAAAGACAACTATCAGGTACAAGTGCATTAAATGCGATCAAGTCCCTAGGGCGGCCTTGGCGTAAAGCAAGGTTATTATTCTCCGGTCCCAAGCCTCCTGAGGCGACCTATTATACCCTAAGCTCAGAAGGGACCGGTCCGAAGAGTAACACTTCCTTTTCCCGCCTAAAGGAAGTGGGCTATAAATATATCCGTCTCGCAACCAACAACGACAGAGAGCTTCCGGTACATTTATTACACTTGTCATTTATTGCTCATATTCAACACGATCCTTACCAATCACGACCTCACGTCATATAAATCGTTTTCTAACTTGATCGTCGGAGTGTTCTCACGGGAAACCTCCCGGGGAGCATCTGACTGAGAGTTTCTTTGTTTGTTTGAAGGAGTCTTCAAGCAGGACGTGTCCGTCTGACCCTTCGGAAGATTTGTGAACCAACAACACCCATCAACAAGAAACGTGGTTAGTTACAACCCTCGGTCCACAATTGGTGGTTGGCATAGAGTTGCCATGCTACAACATTCGATTTGTCAGTCATGGGTCAACGAGAAGCAGCATTGGATGTTGACCAATATCATGAGGTGTCTTTATTAAACCTTTTTATAGTTTCTCAACTTTTTTATAAAGACTATCAACATTAAAACTTTAATAAATAAACTACATCTTAATGCATAAGGTACCCGTGCAATGCGGTTGTGGGTATCTTGTAACTATATTTTTGCGCGACCAATTGGTGGGTGGCGGTGGCTGTAGTGATGGTGGCTTGTGGTGGTGATAGGTGGTGCTGGGGGATGGGGATAACTTTAAAATCTAAAGTTTAAAAGTGATTAACAAAAATAATTATAATCAACCAATGGACATATAGTCTAGCAGTTCAGTTGGTTATATCATTTTGTTAATAACGCATAGATTTATATCATTCAGTAATATATATATATATATATATATATATATATATATATATATATATATATATATATATATATATATATATATATATATATATATATATATATATAGGGTGCGATTCAGCGCAGAACCGATTTTAGCGATAGAACCACGGAACCGGTATGCAGCCAATCAGATTGCAACAAATTATAAATAAAAATTATTTAATTAAAAAATCGGAAAGGGTATTTTTGTCCACTTGCAAATCCGGTATATATGGAAACAATACCATATAACGTGTTATTCCTTAAAACATGGGGAGTCAGTTTGTTTTACATTACCACGATCGTTATCAAAACCCACAGCCGTTTTTTATTCTAATTTGACAATTCTACAGGAACCCTAAAGATCGACTGAAATCACTAACACGTATAGAAGAAAAATGAATAATGAGCAAGGAATATCAATAATTTCACAAGAAAACGTGAATGAAGACTATTATGAAGAACGAACACCAGAAAATGTAGCAGATTTTGTAGATGAAACAATCGGTATGTTTTAGGTTTTTTTCAATTTTTTAATTCTTAATTATTACGATATGTTAAAAAAAGATAATATAAGAAAATCGTATGGAATGATTCAGATTATGTGTAACATAATAAACTGTTTGGTGTTTGAATGTATAATTTCTCTATGAAAAACATTTGATGTTATCGACATTTAATTGAACGTATTTAATGTATGTTGAAGGTTTGGTAAATTCTGTAAGTTGTAAATATATGTTGCTGAAAATCAAATGCATACGAGGAAAATATAATAGGGTATTAAAAGATGACTTTTGTAGAATATTAGTGTACATTTTATTGATAGTGCATTGGATGTTCAAAATAGATTGTTTATAATGTTATTGTAAATAAATTTTAAGTGCATTGGATGTTATTGTTATAGTTATTGCATTGTATGTTCAAGACAGCTTGTTTAGAATGTTATTGTAAATAAATGTAAAGTGCACTGGATGTCATTGTTATAGTTATTGCATTATATGTTTTTGATATAATTAGGTGCATTGGATGTTATATGTACATATGATGTTTCTTATACTAGTAAATCATATTATATGACAACTTTTCAATATTAGCAATTCACATACAACGCTGTTACAAAAACACTGCATGAATGAGTGACTTAGATTTGTGTTGATAAATTAATTATGTTTTATTTTTTAAATGAAAATCAGGTGTCGATACAAGTATTGTAGAGATATTGCCAACACCGGAAGGTACTAAATATTGGATACCAGAAGTCCCTGACGTTGATATACCAAAAGTGGGTACCGTATACGAAAATTTTGATAAATGTTATGAGATGTACAAAGCATACTCGCAATTGGCCAGATTTAACATAAGAAAAGACGGTGTAAAATGGTATAAGGGTGAGATAACACACAAGTATATTGTTTGCAGCCATGGAGGTAAGTCAAGGACGAAAATCAATAAAAATACATTAAATGATTCTGTAAACGATAAGACATCAGTTGACGGGAAGATTAAAAAAAAAGAAGAACCTCTTCTAAAGTCACAGGTTATCCCGCGAAGATTGGTTTTACTGCAGTGAGGGGTACACAAGCGTTTACAATATCAGTGTTTGTTGAAAACCACAATCATGAGTTAATGAATAAACGAAACATGGATTTGTCTAAAGCACGAAGTGAGTTAAAATATTCGGAATTTAAATTCATGCATCAGGCAGCGTTGGCAAATCTGGGTGCCACAAAGGCGCATAGGTTAAAAGTTTCGCTAATGGGCGGCTACGACGGTGTGCGGGGAATACCACAAGATTGGAGGAATTTTAAGAGAGCGGTCAATAAGTTCATCGGAGAAGACGACGCTCAAATGATAGTTGATAAAATGATGAAAAGGCAAGCACATGTTCTCGGGTTCTCATTTGAGTACCTCCTAAAAGATTTTGAGCTCGTTTGTATGTATTGGGCTGATGAAACAATGAAGGCGAACTATGACGTATTCGGGGACGTTTTGTCATTTGATGCAACATTCCAAACAAACAAGTACGATACATATATTGTTTTTATTTTAATTTTCCGCAATTATACATACAGTAAGTACACTAACACTGAATGGTATTGTTTGTAGGTATGATTTTATTTTTATCCCTTTCACTGGGATCGATAACAACACCAAATGTGTGACATTCGGTGCAACTCTACTATCAGACGAAATAGTTGAATCGTACTCGTGGATGCTCGAGGCTTTTAAGAAGGTTCATGGTAAACAACCACCATTGGTTGTAACCAACCAAGACCCAGCTTTAAGGATTGCCATAGTTAATCAATTACCTGAATCAAGACACAGATTATGTATGTGGCATATTACACAAAATTTTAGTAATTTTAATTGTTGGATACATTGAATGTCGTATAAATTATTAACTTCATTTTATACAGGTGCTTGGTGATTTACCCGTTGACACTTTGCTTAGGAAAGATTTTCACAAATTGATATGGAATGTTTATATTGAGCCTGAAGTGTTTGAAGAATGATGGGCTGAATTGATAACTAAATACAACCTAGCAGGTAACGAATGGTTGTCTGATATGTATACACTAAGAGACCGTTGGATACCGGCATACTTTAAAGACTACCCAATGTGCGGGTTAATGAAGACAACCTCTCGATCTGAAAGTTCGAATAAGTTTTTTTAATGTTTGAAGATAGTGGCAGCACATTTGTTCACTTCATGCTATATTTTGAACAAGCGATGGAGTTGCAAAGATACCACCAGCGTACAACAGAGAACAAGGATGACGGGACGACATTGAAAAAACGTACCGACCTGGCCATTGAGAAACATGCTAGCCAAATCTACACACAGGCGGTGTTTAGAGATGTTCAAAATGAAATATATAAAGGTCTTTATTCATGTTCGCAAACTCAGACAGGTGATGAAGGTGACATGCAATGGTCAATGATTGAACAAAGGGAAAAATCATTAAAAGTTGTTGTAAAACCAAGGTAAGTTTTAATAATATAATTTTGGTTTTGCAACATAATGTGTATGTCAATCTGTTAACATCATATGTAGAGATTTTGTCGCATTATATATTAATATTTACAACATTAAATGCAGGTTACTTATGATACAAGTGATGGAACAATGACTTGCTCGTGTGGTCATTTTGTCCGGCATGGTTATTTGTGTCGCCATATATTTTGTGTGTTGAAGAAGAATTGCGTAGACAGGATACCAGAACGTTACGTCAAAACGCGATGGACAAAAAATGCACTACCGTCACACCTACTGGAAAACAGGTACCGATATGGGCCATGTTTAGCAGAAACATATAAAATGGCTTCAGATCTTCATTCTCTAGATGATGACTGTGTTAATATGGCGCGTCACAATGTTCCGAAGTTAAAAGAATATATAATGTATTGGGAAAACATGGAAAAAGAACTGGAAGGAGACGCACAATCGTCAAAAATAGTTGAGACACAAGAAGAACTAATGGAAGAAATGTATGATGTTGATGTACCTAAAAATCGTGTTATCAAACTTGCTAAAAAATCAACAAATAAGGGTAGAAAAAGGATTAAGAGTGCAGTTGAGTTAGCCACCTCTGGTAAGAAACATAAAACAACAAGGAAACTTCCATTCAAGTCGCGTCAATGTAGTATTTGTCAAAATTACGGTCATAACAGACGTGGTCATGCAAATTGGTTAAGGAATAAAACATTAGATGATGAAGGTGGCGAGGATGAAGACGGAAGCGAAGACGAAGACGATGAACTAGTAAATGATGATAACGGTAATGAAGAAGACGATGAAAACAACAATGATGATGCATCGGATGAGTGTTACAGTTCTGAATAATTTGTATTGTATTTTGTTGCTGAAAGTAGTTTGGATTTTAAAATGTTTTGGTTGTTTAAATTTTTTTTGTTAGACTTTGTGTTTCAAAGATATGCAGTTTGTTTTCAACGTTGATCTCATAATGTTGTAGCCGATTTTTGTAAAACATTAACTGCATGTATTTGTAAAACATTAACTTTGGTGTTAGACATGTTTAGGTTAGTATTTGTAAAACATTAACTGCATGTTATTCTGGATATGGTAAATACAAATATAGATGTTTCCCTTCGCCGATGTTGAATGCGTAGCATGATGCATAACAAGCCAATACCAATTAGACGATTTTGAGTGAAAACATATTATAGGTTGATCAATTGTAATACGTAAAGTTAAAACCTACATACTTACTTGAAAGTATGTGACAATAGAACAAGTTACATGCAATTGTTAGATGTTTCAATAAAGTAATCTACTAAAGAGTAACATAATTAATAATGTACATGTAGGTGTTAACGTACAAGTTAAAAGAGATATCAAATGATTGTAAACAAATAAAAAAACAACCAATATTCAATATGTAACAACCAGTGTTGTAAGTAAGTAAACAAAAACAACAAATGGGCTAAATAAAACAACCAATGTTTGAGATGTAAATAATCATTGTTCAAGCCCAAAAACAACCAATGTGGTAAATTTAACAACCAATGTTTGAGCTGTAAACAACCACTGTTCTTGCCTAAAACAACCACCGTTGTTAATGAAACATCTACTGTTAATAGCTAATAAACGAAAAGAACCAGTACCATAGATAAACGAAAACAACCAGTACCATAAATAAACAAAAAAAAAGGTATTAAACAACCAAAAACAAGCAACCACAGTTCTAACGGATTAATAAAGTGATCTCAAATCAACCATCCGTACCACCTTCTACCTTGCTGATGCATCAGGCATTTTCTTCATTTCAGTCTTCACCATGTTGTCGTCTGACATCAAAATACGGGTCACATACTTTTGTTTCAGTAACTCCAACTGGTTTTCAAACTTGCACTTATTAAAACCACAATCGAACCTCCTTAAATCCTCCCCGAAATAAGCCTCCATAAGTCGCATAATAACTAACCCGTTTACAGTTTTCTTGTATCGAGTGGTTTGCCAATCAAATTCAGCTACTTCCAGTTGGGATACATTTACTATTGTCTTGCCTATCGGACATCGGATGCTTAAAAGATATATACCAAAAAAAATTTATGTTTATGTTAAGGAAAAAAGGTTAGAAAATTCAATGGTGTGTGTTTAAAAAATAATAAAAAAATGTACTATATTAAACGCAACTTACAATTAGGAGAGCAACATTGGTTGTTTGGTACTGCCAACGGGAACGTTTAATAATTTTCCCTATTGGATGTGCATTTTTCTTTCCATCAAACAACACAACAGCACCGGATCTCATATCAAACGAAAGCAATAGAAGTTGTTCATGATTGTCCACCGATAAAAACACCTACAACAAATCAAAATAATTCAGAAACACTACCAACCAAAAAGTATATTGAATGGGTAACTTACCAAATCAACCGTGTTGACCTGCCTTTTAGCATTTCTATGGATACCAAGACTGTCCATATATAATTTGAAATATCTTGACTGATGATATTCTGTTAAAATATTTATGTCATTACCTTCTTGCTTCTGTAAATAATAAACATTGGATGTTAAAAATGAAATCACTACATATTAATTATATTACTAAGTAATATTTAGTTACCATTCGGAAAACAGGCAAAAACAGCCTACTAGAAGAATCTGAGCTCTTAGATTCCTCCATGTTATTTAGCACACATGACCACGTAGATATGAGGTTGGCATGCACCATATCGTCAGTCAAACGTTCAATATCACTATCCGTTGATATGTGTCCATTAGAAGACGCAAACATCACAATACTGAATGTGCAAACATAAAAAAATTAAATGATTCATAAGTTATAGCATTTTATAGTAACGTTAATATAAAGGAAAAAATGACATGTAATTAAGACTTACTTAGTTTCTGTGTTTACCCCTATAAACCGAACAAACTTTTTTTCTTCAGCATTAACCCCTCGATCCACATCAACCAATCGTTGAATATACGGCGACCGTATCACAACTGATTATGTAGGAACCCGACGACCTCGAAACATAACAGTTCCATCTCCCGCAAATCTAGGTGATACCATCCGTACCGGGACCGGTGTTGGTAAATTTTCAGCTTCTTTCTCAAAAGCCGGCACGTTACCACCTTCCATGGTGACAACATCTGTTTCTATTAAAACTTGCTTGCCCTTTTCCTTATGAATCTCACCGTATTCACCTACCGGAACTAATTCTTGAGTGAGGCCGAGACTAAAGCTAGGACCATCTTCAGTTGAAAGCCTTTTCTTCTCAGCACTTAATCTATCAATTTCATCAAAAGATTGAATTATTTTGAGCTGTGTTGCGGGGCCACCCATACCATCATCAAATTCATCAAAATTATCCATGTCGATATCTTCCCAATTAATGTCATCAGATGTTTTATTCTTTGACGATGTTGAACCAGTAGGTAAATCAGGTTTTCCAAATGTGACACCAGTTTGTAAACTACTATGCATCGCATGTTGGGCTGTTGAAGTAGTTTTAGGGGTTGTACCGGTTTGTAAACTGGAAATCAGGCCACCAACGTCACTAACATTTCCTGTTCGATCACTTTCCTTTAAGGATACATTTGGTGTATTATCCTGCCTGAAATGTTAGTGGGACATACCAACACCGTCCACCTCGGTGTGTACGTTCTGAACCGATTAAGGGTCACGTCGTGTTGTTGACGTCTCACCAACACGAGTAAACTTGCCACCGACAAACTGATTTCCATCATTCTCGCGTCTTAACCTAACATCAGATTTTTCTAGAATACTACTATAGATGTACTTTAACATGTTCTCGTACCTATCTAAAAGAATGTCAACTTCAGTGCTGTCAGGGAACATTTGTTTTGCGGCTAAAACAGTTCTATCAAAATCAGCGATTCCATTACCAACTGTCTTAATAAATGCTTTCAGATTCCATAAACAACCCTGCAAAACGTTTGAATTAGTAATGTAATTAGGTTTATTATAATTATATTTAAGAAATTAAACAATAAACCGATACGTAACCTCAAGATCCTCTGGGATTAACTCTCCTCCGTCTACAACCGTTGTATCATCGACCTCACCGATCCCAAACGCACCATTACTAATCTCTACCAATTCACGAATACACAGTAACTCATAATTCCAAACTGAGACCGGAGGTCTCTTAGTTGACACCTTAAACGCTTCACATTTACACTTATCGACATAACACATCTGTGGAAAAAAAACGAGAAAATGTAAGAAAAGGTGAAAAACTAAGACAAATATCAGCTTAATATCAAACCTAATGAATATAAAAACACTATGTGTAAAAAAGGCAGTCATGAAACATACAATGTACAATTAAAAACATCGCATGTTGACAACTGATATTGAACAAAATATTCGACAAAATATTATTTCTTACCACAAGCAACGTCAACGGCCCCTGAAAAACGAATCTTTCTTACCCTTCACCCATCCTTTCTTGCAAGTCTTCAAACATTGGAACACATATTCACACCAATTTATGTTGGTGAAATCTGTTGTGGATTCCAAAAACGACAATATTGTTACATCACATACGCCGCCTGGTTTAATTGTACCCATTATATTACAGAATAATACAATGAAATCTAGCTTGAAATTTATGTCAGCAACCTCCGAACGTCGGATGTTTAATTTAATATCAGGTGGTTTCACCTCCTTACAACCGGTATATTGAGCTAACCATTCTTGAAACAAAGTATCATCTTCCTGAACAGGCAAATCAGCAATTTTCATCCCAAAGTTTTCTAACCCGATCATTTCAGCAATCAATTCATGTGTTATTCTAATAGATCCATTGGGCAGCTTTATCTCCATACTTTCTGGATTAAAAGAATCGATAACAAATAAAGCAAGCTTCGTCGGGATGCTATCAACACTAAAATCAATAAATCCGGAGAAACCCATAACATCTAAACAAGCCTTCTGACTTGGATTCAATGTTGACATTACTGAACTTAAAGTCTTAGGGCTAGATCGAGTGTGAAAAAACTCATTTTTAATTGCTGCACGGACACCATTTCCTTCATCTCGGTTAGATGTTTCACCAACCTTAGCTTTCCCTTTCCGTTTACGATTAATTCGATCTTCTTCATCGTCTAAATCTGAACAATAACATACATTATACGAAATACACCAATTTAACTAAATAAAACAAACATACCGAATATGACAATCGGTTTGGGCCTGCTGCTTTCATTGTAATTAACTGATCTCTGCTTTTTCCTACCGCTTCTTCTGATTCCTGCAATTTCAAATATAATACAATGTCATAATTCAAAACTGAAAACATACAATGTCATATATCCTTTAAAACTGAAAACATACAATGACAATTACCCAACATCATAAAATCACAACTACATATTGTACAACGATCAACAATGAACAATCGAATACAGGAACCCTAATAATCAACAATTGAAAACATGAACCCTAATAATCAGGAATCGAAAACATACAATGTCAATAACCAGTACTCCCAATAATCAACAATCGAATACAGGAACCCTAATAATCAACAATCGAACCCGTACACCCAATAATCAACAATCGAATATTGAAAACTACATATAGTACAACGATACTAACCATACATGAATTTCGAAGCTTCAATTTAACCAGACATGAATTTCGAATCACGACCTTAATACTCAACAATGAAACCCGTAACCCCAATAATCAACAATCGAATACTAAAAACTACATATAGTACAACGATACTAACCAGACATGAATTTCGAAGCTTCAATTTAGCTTTATGATCCTCGACTGACACTCACGATAAAACCCTAAATCGATTGAGAACGCCCTTCGAAATGATGATACTGCGGTGATTTCACCTTTTATTCCACAAATCTTCTACAAAATATAAAAGATTTCACCAATATCGTTGACAAATTTCAACAATTTTGAAAAGGAAGTAGCGAAAAAACGGTAGTCGGTAGTTATCATGATCGCCGGATTTCTAGCACACGATGGGGAATGTCGATAAGTTTAAAGATGGTTGGGATACGAATCACAAGTAAACTTCTGGTATTACCCCTAAAGCCATATAATATCGGTATCTAAAAAAAGTTATTATTTAATATAAGGAATCTTCAAATTTTACCGTAGATCAAAAACACCAACGGCCAAGATTAAAAAAAGGAATAGTTCTGTGGTTTTGTCGCTTAAATGGGTTCTGCGCTGAATCGGACACTATATATATATATATATATATATATATATATATATATATATATATATATATATATATATATATATATATATATATATATATATATATATTTATATGGGAGGGTTCCTTTGAGAATTGGAAAAATCGTAAAAATGTGAGAATTAGTGTAATCATTGATGATTACCCTATATGTATTTATAGGGTTCATCGATAATTAAACAGGCACATGTGCCCCCTCGCGCCGCGCGGCAAATTTTGCCGGGCCGTGAGCCCCAAATCCACCCAAATCAATGGCTGAGATCTATTCTCACATTCTCACCCAATATATTAATTCTCAAATGAACTCATTCATATATATATATATATATATATATATATATATATATATATATATATATATATATATGTATATATATATATATATATGTATATATATATATATATATGTATATATATATATATATATATGTATATATATATATATATATATATATATATATATATATATATATATATATATATATATATATATATATATATATATATATATATATATAAGAGCGAATTACATCTAGGGTCCCTGTGGTTTACTACTTATTGCAGCCACAGTCCCTAAACTTCATTAAGTACACTGGGAGTCCCTGGTGTTGCCACTTTGTTGCACCCGTAGTCCCTGAAGCAAACAGACGTTAATTAAAGTCGTTAAATCCCCCATGTGCACATCACATGATGGGTAGTATGGTAATTGTCCACCCCTTCCTCATATTTAAACCCGAGTAAATTACATGGAAGGTCCATGTGGTATACTACTTATTACAGTCTTAGTCCCTGAACTACATTTATTACACTGGAAGTCCCTTGTGTATACACTTTGTTACACACATGTAGGTATGTAAACGAACGAACAGTTCGTGAACTAGGGTAACAAACATAAACTAGGGTAACAAACATGTGTTTCTTTATGTTCGTTTGTGTTCGTTTATGTTTGTTAAGAAAATTTAGTGTTCGCGAACGGTTCATGAACTAGGGTAACGAACATAAACAAACACAAACGTACACGAATCAAACACAAACGAACACAAACAAACATAAGCAAACACAAACGAACACGAAACAAAACACAATCAAACGAACATAAACAAACTCAAACGAACACTAACAAACGAACATAAACAAACGAACACGAACGGATGTTCACGAACATAAACGAACGGGCCTTTGTTCGTGTTCGTTTGTTTAACTAAATGAACACAAAATCGTATTTGTGTAAGTTTGTTTAGCTAAACGAACGAACATAAACGAACTCCCGCCGAACGGTTCGCGAACGATTCGTTGAACGTTTGGTTCGTTTACAGGCTTACATGTGTGTAACAAAGTGTATACACGAAGGACTTCCGGTGTAATAAATGAAGCTTAGAGACTAAGACTGTAATAAGTAGTATACCACAAGGACCTTCCATGTAATTTACAAAGGTTTAAGTATGAGGAAGGAGTGGACAATTACCATACTACCCATCATGTGATGTGCACATGGGGGATTTAACAGCTTTAATTAACGTTCGTTTGCTTCAGGGACTACGGGTGCAACAAAGTGGCAACACCAGGGACTCCCAGTGTACTTAATAAAGTTTAGGGACTGTGGCTGCAATAAATGGTAAATCATAGGGACCTTAGATGTAATTCGCTCTATATATAATAAAGATAAACAGTAAACACATTTGATTGGCACTCCGCATCAGTTTTTCTCGTGGGAATGAAGTGAATACATGTGTTAACAGGAGTGTGTCAATTAGCGTGTAAAAATTGATGAAGTAAAAAAGAGTATTGTTGGAAGTTACAACTATTTTAGCGATTCTCCTAAAGATCTTTAAATTGTTTATTTTGTTCTAAGACAATTCTATCAGCATGAAAATAGGCGTCAAAACAGTCTGCCCAAGACAATTATCATCATGTAAATTACAATAACAAATTATACCAAAATTCAGAAAAATATACAAAAAAGGCACACAATTTACTATTAACTTGACAGGTTTTTACACTCGCTTGTTGTCCTGTACATGCCTCCACCCCTCGGAGAACAATATAGAGCTCGGTTAAAATCAATAATCAAATAATTGAAAGAAGAAAACAACCGAAAATGCAAACTCGTGACCATAAAAAATAACTGACACAAAAATAAATAAAATGAAATGAAAAATGAATAAAGCTACATAGAAAGTAGAGTTAAACTGAAATTTGCAGTTGCACTCTTAACTCTCATATCAACCGTAAACCAGCTTCTTGAGAGCAGAAGCAGATAAAAATGCACCCGTGCTCTCACTATCACACACTAAACACGAAAAGCTCCGCTGCCCACTGCAAACATTGTTTAATAAATTGCAGTTAGAATAAATCATGGTTTCAAGTGACAAATTCTGATTGTTTTTATCCATGTTTTCAACTTTATAAATTATTAAAGTGTTTATATCATTACAAATTTACCAGAACTATACTACTTACATAAATAATACATATTATGAAGTCTAATAACTTTTCTTTCTAATAGCTGTATTAAATGCATTTTTTTCAACTAAATTGGAAAATCTGAGTTTACTAACCCTTTCTGAAAAAATAATTAAACTTCAGGAAAATATTTCAATTGAGGTTTTTTGTTAAGAAAAAGGCATCAAGGTTTAAACTTTGATTAATCAAAATGCCACGTGGCAATGACATGGCATGCCACTAGTTGTCTACATGGCAGTATACGTGGCATGCCATGTAGACATTACCGGTAACCTAATGAATTGGGTAAAAAATCCTTTTTTGGATGAAAATGTATATTGAATACCTTTAATTAATAGAAAAGAAAAAGATGAGTACCTCAAATGGAATTTCATAAAGTTAGTACCTTTTTATGCATTTTGACCTATTTTATACAATGATTTTAGAGGTTTTGTGCACTTGTACTACAAATTGGATGACTTTTAAGTAGTTAAATCTATTAGCTTAATCCATTTGAGTTGTTAGAGATAAAACATAACACAAATCGACCCATTACAAGTAAACGGGTCAAAATTACCCACTTTAATTCTACAGAATAAAAAAAGGAAGACATACAAATTTGTAGAACTCAGAACAACTGAAGTGCCATTTTCAGTTTATTTTGTTTCCATTTAGGCAGCTTGTAGAAGGCTTCTTTTGTCATTCCAAATTTCTCCCTAAACTCAACTGAGGACAAATACGTCTGCACAAACCAAGAATTAATCAAAGAAATTAATATTTTATATTTTATTTTATTTTAGAGAAAAAAATACCTCTCTTTTGGTTACATCAATATCTGGAGCAGGATTGGTTGATAGTATTGTAAGGCGATCATATGGGAACAATGTTAACCCTTCTTCATCTTCAACTTCATTTTCTTTAACATCTTCTTGTATTGTTATTGACTCCATTTTACCACTCATTATATTTTCTTTTGAGTTTAATTCAGCTTTAGGTGGTGACTTCGGCCTCACTTTATACATAACAAATATAATAATGTTTTATTTTTTATCTGATTATTTAGGGGTCAAATAAATAATTTTTCCACACATTTACCCCTTCTTTTAAATTTGATACAAGAGACTATACTCCTCGCATTTTATAAAATGTTGTCCTTTTTATCTATTTACTTCCTCCGACTCAAAATAAGTGACACACTTTCCTTTTTGGGGTGATTCAAAATAAGTGACACTCTTTGAAAAATTACCTTATTTGGCAAAAAATAGTGGGACCCACACCCACTAACTATCTACTTTAACAAAGTGAAATGACATTTTTACCCTTACTTTTTACTTTTAAACATCATTAACCTCACTTTATTCAGAATGCGTGGGACCCGTTCCCCACTAACCATCCATTTAATCATCATTATAATCTTTTGCTCAATAACCATGAAACCCAAAGTGTGTCACTTATTTTGAATCAGAGGAAGTATTTTTTATTTTTAAAAAAATCAAAACTTCACATATACTCAAACATGCGAGGAAAATGTCACTCGATGGTAATTCATATATGTTCCAACTAAGGGGTTGTTTGATAGTTGCTGACTGGGTTGACTCTGACTGAGTGAGAGGTCTGATTAGGCCAGCAACTTTATATTTCTAACTGGGTCAAGGATTTTCACTTATTATGTTACCAAAAAAAAAAAAAAAAAAAAAAAAAAACTAACATTTAATAGAACGGGGCATGATGGGTTCACGTGGAGGTTGTTGAAAAGTGGCAGTTAATGAAGCAATAGCAGTTGACCTTGAAGAAACATCAGTGGGCCCCCCGGATCTTGGATAAGGTTTTCTGACTTGAGGTGGGGGAGTTGAAAGGTTTCTTGCATTTGCATTTTCAAAAGTGGATGCCAGTGCATTAAAAGCAGGAGATCTGCCACGAACACGAACTCTATCTGGACTAAAAGACACGCTTCTAGAACGTTGTGTTTTTTCGGTTGTTACAGTTGATCGTCCTCCTGTGTTTGATACACCTGTTCGCCTTTTTGGTTTCTGATGAACATATCAACATATTATATTATTATCCAACTTATGAAGATGTATATTATTAAATTATAGTATAAAACAACATTATAGGCAGTAGTTAATGATTTTTAACTAAATGTGTATTATATAATTTTTATCAAAAACATATTCTTAGACTTCCGTTTAGATGGAAGACAGGAAATGGTGTTTATTATGGTAAGCATAAAAATCACAAATTTAATTATGATTTTCCCGCAAGGCATGAAATGGTTCAAGAAAATTTAAACCTTATTAAGAGTAAATGACTAATACAATATGAACATAAAAGCACATTGGTGTTTTATGCAAGAAATAAAAATAAGTAAAAATTAAACTTGATGAAAAATTAAAGAAAAAGCAACCATCTAACAAATATAGAAAATGTGACTTACATTATTTAAGGTTGGACGACCTCCATTTTTAAGTATAGATAGCTTCCTTTGAAATGAATTTCCATGCATCTGAAGTCATATTAAACTTGTTTTTAAACTATACAATTAAATGATTAATTCACAACTTATAAGTTATAATCATAATTTGATTACTTACTGCAGATTTGGTTGAATCCCATGTGAAAAAACGCGTGAAAAACTGTGGCTCGCTTCCTTCCGTTATAATATAAATAGGAGTTTCAAGAGATAATTTCTCGAGAAGAAAATCATGTTTCACAAATTTCTGTTGAAATTTTTTAAATTTGTATTAATACACAGAATTTCAACAACTTTTAGCTGATAAAATGTGATATATAATATAATATAGTTATAGTTATACCTCCCCGATAACTAATGCTTGTGTTTTAAGTTTCTGATCAGCTTGCTGGCCTACCCAAACAAAGATGCTTGAGTGACAATCAACAATAAATACATCTTCAGTCATTAAATCATCTTGGTTGAAATTGTAGATCTCAATCACCTTCAGATCTCCTGAACCAGAACAAATTAATCAAACATGATAATCTGGTTTAATTAAAAAGTAGTTTAGTTAGTTAATTCAACCTTTTGAAAATGTGCATGAGAATAAATGTGGGTCACTTTCAGAATCTTTAGTAATCTTCTGACTCGGGTATTCAGATTTTCCACCTAACATTTCCCAAAATTGTTCAGATTCCGAACCTTCTTTTTGTAATTTTGACTGCATATTTGGCTGCAAGAAATCATTTAATGTTTTTTCAAAAGGAAAAAAAAACATTAAAATGAGAATGACCGTATTTGTGCGTTTTCAACTGAAATTTACAAACCTTAATGACATCAAGTTGTCTCTCAACGAGTTCCTGGACTTCAGGAGTTGTAAGATTTCCAATCCATGTAAAAACAGAAGAACCATTTAGCAGTATGTAACAGTAAGAAGAGTTCAATGATGAAGCCACCTGAGCCAATTAAAAATTAAATTTATTTACAAATATCAAGATTAAAAAACATTAATTATTATAAACTTACAGTTTCAACTTGAATTGCTTGCATGTTTTCTGGTCCAGAACCTTGAACACGAAATAATGCAATACCATCTTCTTTATAAGTTTCATCTGATACTTCTTTCTCTGATATGAATTTCCTGTATCCCTCACTTAAACCACCCTGTAAAATTACATAGAATTATTATAAATTATATATTTAATTTCAAATGTTTAATATAGCGTATGACTTAAATCACACCTTAAGAACAAGAAAGCTCTGAAAGATTGCAAAGAAAAGGATAGGTTCGTTTCCTTCATAAACTTTTAACTAAAAATTCAAGAAAACGAATAATTAGTACAAAATAATTAAATATGAAGATTAATATCAGAATATGTGATTCTAAACATTCTATGTTAAAGATAAATAAATATAAGGATTAATTAACCTGAGCAGCCATAAACTTGAGTGACTCGACCATTTTGTTTGCCTGTGAGGTAGCTGAAATTCTGTCTTCCTACAATACAATACGGGAAATTACTAGGTATTCTTTTAATCTAATTTAATTCTTTGACTGCTACATTTAGATATGTAACATAGCGATTTTATTAAAAAAAAGATAAAAATAAAAATACCTCAAGACTTTGTTTTCCAAACCATGTCCCTATAAGGCATTCATCTTGATCTTCTCCAGGATAATTATACTGGAAAATATATAGCAGTCTCCACTGTAGAACTTTGACTGGTCAACCACTGGAAGAAGAGTCTTTTCTTCACCATTTACACGCCAAACCTATACAAATATTATATTATTTCAATATAACCCGATTCTTTAAATAAAATAATTAGGAGGTATTTTGCATTTAAAAGACACTTCAGGGAATTTCGACCCGTTTCCTTTGAGTTATTTTTTTTATTTTACTCATTTGGCACGTTAGAGAGAAAACATAGCCCAAATTGGCCCAATTATAAGTAAATGGGTCAAATATTATTTTGTTTTCTGGAATAATATATTCATTATGTAAGTCAATAAAAACAAAAATAGAAGAATTACTTTTTTAATTACCTGCAAATTTCCAGTGCAATCGATATAGGGTTGAGGTTCCTCCTCTTTTGCAGGACCGGCTTTAAGTAAACCTCTCACATTGACCCCTTGGCACTTTAAAAGTGCTAACAAATCAACCAAGTAAAATGAAAATATTAAATATTTTAATTTAAATTTATTTTTATTCTAAAAAGAATAATTACTTTACTTACCAGCAACCTTGCCTCTGCCATCTTCAGAAACTGCCACCTCAGCTGAGTGAGGCCAGGAGACAAACTTTGACCGGAAAGTTACGGTTTCAAAATTCTCAATCACACGAATTATATGAGATTTTAATCTATCTTGGGTACGCAAGTATTCCTATAAATTCAGGTTTACTATAATAATAAGTGAAAATGATATATACTAACTTAAAAAAAATAAAATTATACTTCTGCAGCTCCACTTGCAGCTTTTCTTTCATCAAGAGAAGTATTTCTTCCCATCCATACATAAAGTTCTTGTTCTGCCCCACAATCTAAAAGATAACATTTATTTGTATCTAATAATTCCTTTTTTAACGAATCACTACTAACTGCTTCTGACTGCCCTTTTTCCACACAAAAATACAAAAAAAAAAAAAAAAAAAAAAAAAAATGATAATCAGGGACAAAATCTATAATCTCGTAGAAACCACAGGGGCGATTTATGTAATTTACCAAAATAGCTGAGTAGGAATATTATCAGCAAGTTTTGTGTCATCAGTTGTTTTTCTAGGAAGTGGAGCAAAACCGCCAAAAAAGCCCCAAAATTCTCCAGTTTCAGCATCAGACATCAATTTTCCATCCTCTATCCACAAAAATTAAATCTTGAATTTTGTGAAAATAATTCAAATTTTATAATATGGACTTACTTACCAACAGTAGCTATGTCACATTTTCCATCATGATAAGTATCTTTAATATGTTGCACAACTTCTAGTGCTTTAGCCCTTTCTTGTATACACGAATTAGAACCATTAAATTGAAATATCTTATTTGCAGTATCCAAGATAAATATATCATCATGATTAAGAGAAGATCGAGCAAAAGGAACCTACATAAATTATTCAAAATTAAATAATTAATCCAGATTGTAACTAACGATGAAGATTATACGAAGATAAACTTGCCTCTTTTACATGAACTACATGTTTTCCTTGACAAGTAAACATACGGATTTTGTGTTCTTCAGATTCAACATGTTTAAATCCAGATTTAATTCCACCTTCTTGAGGTATAATACATGGTTTAAAATAAGAAAGAAATCTTTCTGCTTCATGCCCTTGTACTTCACGGTATTGAACTGCACACCCTCCAAGAGCTGCATCAAGTTCAACTGTTTTTAGGGCAGCTGCCCCACCTTCATCCTGCCCGGACAAAAAATAATTATTAAATTACATTAATTTAAATGATTGATGGAATAATATTTGAAAGTGAAAACACACCTGACTTGTATCTTTACCTAGCCAATAATGGATGTCATGGCGTAATGCACCACTTTTCAGAGCAATAGTCTGTAAAATATATTATTTAGTAAATAATATATAATTTAGATAAAATTGTATAAGATCAAATAACTTTTCACGCAAAAACAATGATACAAAAGAAAGAAACCTTCAAAATGACATAGGAGTCCCCTGTAAAAAAATTGCCATAAGAAGACTGTGGAACGGCCACTGGCCTAAAGTTCTCAATGCGCCAAACCTCAATTCCCCTGTAAATTGTTTAGGAAAATAAAAATAACTACATTTATATAACCATACAATGGCGATTACAATTATTATACATATATAAGAACAAAGGATACGCTTTTTGTCCAGCTCCTTGAAAGGCTGGATCCAAGTCTCGCATAGATACGGACATTTTTTCTTATTTAATTTAGTATGTGGCTTTTTTAAGCCACTATCTGAATAATGGAATGGGGTCCAAGAATCCCCTGAAATGTGTATAAAAAAAAGTCAATGGAGGTTAATTATAGATAATAGAACTTAAAAATTAAAAAAATGTCAATGCTGTGCACTGATTATGCCGTTCATGGATTCTTAGGTTGTGGCTTTATCTAGCAAACTGCTACATGATAGCAGGGTTTTTACTTTTTAGCATCTGTATAATTCTAGTGACAACATTAGATGATAAAAATGTGTATAACTACTTTCTAGGTTCCAACATCATGATTGCAATTTGAGAATCATAATCATAGTGAAATAGGAGTAAAATGTTAAGAAGATCAAATCATGTATTGCCAGCATTGCAAGATCATTGGAAATAGAAAAGAAAGGGTCAAATTTATTCTGGATCACAAACAGATAAACTCAATTTCATGTGAAACCAAATGCAAAACCAGAATTCCCTCAATTAAAATATACAGCTTTTTGCCCTACTTACACATAATTCAACATAATTAGCATCCCAACATAAAAATATATTATCAATCCACATACTCCAACCAAGTTTTATGTACATACACCAACATTTCCCCAAATTCTATACCAGCATTCTGGAAACGCACATCTAAATGAAAATTCCATAAATAAACCATCAAAACTCGAGAAACATCTCTCTAGAATCAGATAAAAAGACATCCAATCAAATCAAATCACTCCAATTACCCTAGATCAGTTCACATATAAAACAAATAATCATTTCAGAAAGAAGAAAAATAAACATATAAATACAAGCAAAACCTTACTAATTAAAACATCACCTACCTTCCTGGGATCGAATTTGATAGCCGAAAAAAGGAGTTTTAGATCCAATCCGTTTTGTGCAGAATTCAGAAGAAAAAGGAATATACCAGATGAAGAAGCTTGTTGACGAAAGAGGGAGGGGTTGGGGAGAATGATGAATGACAGACGTGCTTATCACTAATGGCAATGGAAGCTCAAAAAAAGACACTGAAACAACTGTCAAATTAATTTACGGCGTTTTCTTTTCTTTCTTCAACATAAAATCTATTTTATTTGACTTTAAATGTCCGAATTAGTTTCTTTCATTGACCAAATTTTTTTTACCATTTTAATTAGCGCTGTCAAAACCTAACACGACACGACAAAAATACACGAAATAAAACGAAATTTGGACGAAATTGAAATTTGAATTCGTGTTCGTGTCGTGTTCTTTCCGTGTTCGTGTTCAGAGATTAATACGAAATTGACACGATAGTTATGATTTTGTCGTGTTTTTAGCATGTAATAAGTAAATAATTTGTTATCTATTTTGTATTGTCGTGTTTATCGTTTTTTTAATCATGTCGTGTTCGTGTTAGCAAAATAAAACACGACTTCGTGTCGTGTTGTTTTCGTGTTAAACGAATTTGTGTTGTGTCGTGTCGTGCTACTAGATAACACGAAATGATAGCACGATTTGACATACCTAATTTTAATACGTTTTCTTAAATTAGTTTATCACAAATTATAAATTTAATAAAAGTAAATAAAATAAAAGTTGTTGGGATATAAAACTGATATAAACATTCTAGTACTGATGCTGCAGTTAGTACTGATCAACGATTGTTGAAGATAGTACTGATGGGGCAGAAACACTAGATACTACTGATGATGCTGATCTTGGAATTACTATTGATGATCAAGTTTACTACTGATTCTATTTATGGTGCTGATCAAGTCCGAGATTCTAGTATAGTTTGTTATAGAATGTTTATCTTTTGTATATTGATTGTAATTGAATCCTAGAATAACTAGGTTAATATTTTAGGCTTCAAGGGCTATTATAAATAGTTCCTTACGAATTGTAAACGTACGTGTGTATTGTTCAAATTATTCAATATACATTGAAGCTTTTTGTGATTACTGTGTTCTTCTTATTGATCTCATTCAATTACAGTTTTCGTGTGTTCTTAATCAAATAACAAGAGCGTTAATCCGCTGTAACTTCTCTTGTTAGTAGATCTGTGATTAAATAATCTGTTTGGGTTATTCAATTCTGACATGTGGTATCAGAGCTTTACGGTTCTAGATCTACGAATTAAGAACAACAAAAAGTTTCAAACTTTCGAATCCATAATTGTTAATCATGTCTGATAACAATGAAAGCACACATGCTAACAAAATTCTCATTCTCACTCCCAACAACTTTGGGATGTGGAAAAACAGAATCAAGCAATACATGCTTATTAACTGATTATTCCATGTGGGAAGTTGTTGTTGAAGGCAACAAAACCATCCAGACTCAAGTAGCAAGTTCTTCAACTGAAGTCGACAAACTCAAGTGTGAAAAAGAGAAGAGGGACAGAGGAATTGAGCTCAAAGCCTTAAGCACAATGTTGCTTGCTATTCCCAATGATTATCAACATCTCTTTGTTGAATATGATGATGCAAAGAAGCTGTGGCAGGCACTGGAGAAGAGGTTTGTTGGCACCAAAAGCACCAAAAGAAACATGAAGTCTGTTCTGAAGCAAGACTTTGAAAACTTCAAAGGCCAGAAGAATGAATCATTATCACAAGTCTTTGATAGGTTCAACAAACTTATTGGTGAACTAAATCAAGTTGGTTATAAACCAGACAATGATGATGTAAATAGAAAGTTTCTTAGATCTCTTGGTGAAGAATGGTCTATGTACACAGTCATATATAGACAAGGAGATGCTTTGGAAGAAAAAGAGCTAGATGAACTATACAATGAAGTGAGAGTGTTTGAATCTGAGGTAAGTACTAAAACTCCCAATTTACCTTCAAACAATGCTGCTTTTGTGTCTAGTACAGGAAGAGGTCAAGAGGCTACAAAGAATGCAGGAATTGAAGATGTAGCAAGAGAATCCTTTTTCACTAGTCATGTGCACACTGCATTGATTAGTGAAGATTTGGAACAACTTAATCCTGATGATCTGGAAGAGATGGACATCAAGTGGCAGATGGCTATGCTGAGTCTAAGAACAAAAAGATTTCTCAAAAGAACTGGCAGACAAAATCTATCTTACAACAAAGGTGATCGTGCTGGATTTGACAAAACTAAAGTCAAATGCTACAACTGCAGTAATCTAGGTCACTTTGCCAGAGAATGTCCTAGCAAAGATCAAAGATCAAATTACAACAAAAACATCACTTCAAATTCAACTGCATTAGTATCTCAAGAAGGACAAGGTTATGACTGGAGCTTTCAAGCAGAGGAACATGCTCAGAACCAAGCTCTCATGGCCTTTACTGATTCTACTACTGAGGTACATTCTAAATCTTGCACTCCTGAATGCATTAAAGCATATAAAGAATTAGAAAAACTTAACAAAGAAACACTTGAAGAGATGATTCTAAACAGAAATAGGAGAATTGAATATAATGGTTGTATAGCTGATCTTGAAAATCAAATTAAAATTTATAAAATAACAGATCAAAAGATAAAGGATGAACTCCTACAAACAACTTATGATAAAGAATATGTTGAGTTAAAATTAAAAGAAACTTTAATCAAATTAGAAGAATGTCAAATGGAATTAGAACAGAATAAATTAACTATTAAAAAATTTGAAAGAAATTCTAAAATTATTGATGAATTAACCAGTAATCAAACCACTGAAAAAGTTGTGCATGGAGTGAGATATCATGCAGTTCCACCTCCAACTAATTTTATCCCTCCTCTTAAATCAAGCACAGAAAGAGCATTAAATGAATTAAAAATAGAAAATCAAACTGAAATTAATGATGATTCATCTGATGATGATCAAACAACTGATACAAGTTTTCATACCACACAAAGTCAAACTGAATCCCCAAATTATAACTCAGAAAATATACCAAAAATTTTAAGAAAGGAAAATCAAAGAAACTTGAACCAGTTAAAAGAACAAAGAAAGCCTGAAAGTGCTAAATCAACAAAATTAACATGCTTAATTTGCAACAAAGTTAACCACATAGCAAAGAATTGTCACTTTAATCCAATTAACTGCAAAGAATTCAAAGAGTTTAAAGTTAACAAAGAAAAAGAGAAAGCATTAAAGTTAAAACAAACTGAAGAAACAAAAGCAAAAGAAGTTAAAAACTCACATGTTGAAATTCCCAAATTTGGAAGAACTGCACAAAGATTCGTGCAAAATATCAGGCATAAAAGTCTAAACAGAAGTAATTATTTCAAAAACAATGGAAAACAAAATCAATTTCCACAATATTCAAAGTTTTCTAACATCAGTAGGAACTATTCCAGGTTTACTACTGATAAAAACCCTAATTATAATGCTGTCTGGTACAATTACAAAAACACTACTGACTATGCTAAAAATTCACATTACCCAAACACTACTGGTCCATCAGTAGTAAAATACTCAAAAGCCAAACACTACGGGTATAAACCTTGGTCAGTAGTAAAACAGAACACCACTACTAACCAACATCTTAAGACCAGAACTGCATATAAAGCTCATTCATTTAGAAAAACTTACTGTTCAAAGGATGAACCCAACACAAAACAAGCTTGGGTTCCCAAAATTAACTAATCCATTTACTTTATGTGCAGAGCATTCAGATCCCTGAAGAATGTAGAACATGGCATATTGATAGTGGATGCTCTAGGCACATGACTGGAAATCTTCAAATTCTTAGAGATTTCAAGTCTTTTGAAGGAAGATATGTTGCTTTTGGTGAAAATCCAAGAGGTGGTAAGATTACAAGTAAAGGAACAGTATCAAATGGTAAAATTACTTTTGATGATGTATTTTGTGTTGCTGAGCTTAAATATAATCTGGTTAGTGTCTCATAAGTCTGTGATAAGAAGAACAAAATTCTTTTTACAGATGTTGAGTGCATCATTCTTTCTCCTGACTTTATTTTAGATGAAAAATTTGTTGTTTTAAGAACACCAAGGAGAAACAATGTGTATTGCCTGGGTATAGGGGGAGAACCCATTTCTTCAAATGAGATCAATTGTTTTATATCTAAGGCAAACACAAATGAATCAGAACTCTGGCATAGAAGGATGTGTCACACAAATTTTAAAAATATGAATAATTTAGTAAAAAAGAATTTGGTAGTTGGTTTACCACAAAAAGAATTTATGTGTGATCATCACTGTGTTGCATGCCTAAAAGGTAAGCAACACAAAACTTCTCATAAGACCAAAGCAATCAATTCTAATTCTAATCCTTTGCAGCTCTTACATATGGACCTTTTTGGACCTACAAATGTAATGAGTATTGGAAAGAAACAATACCGCCTTGTTATTACTGATGATTTTTCCAGATATACTTGGGTCTTCTTTCTTAGGACCAAAGATGAAACAAGTGAGATTATAAAGAATCTAATTGTAAAGCTGGAAAATACAAGAGATCTCAAAGTGAAAGCAATTAGATGTGATAATGGCACAGAATTTAAGAATACTAATCTAATTGATTTTTGTGATCTTAAGGGTATTGACAGGCAGTACAGCTCACCAAGAACTCCACAACAAAATGGTGTAGCTGAAAGAAGAAATAGAACCATCATTGAAGCAGCCAGATCCATGCTTGCAGATTCAAAATTACCAATAACTTTTTGGGCCGAAGCTGTTAATACTGCTTGTTATGTTCAAAACAGAGTATTAATAGTTAAGCCTCACTTTAAAACACCTTATGCACTTTTCAATAAAAGAAAACCCTCAATAAGCTTTCTAAAATCATTTGGTTGTCCTTGTACTATTTTAATTACAAGAGAACAAATTGGTAAGTTTGACTGTAAAGCAGATGATGGAATATTTGTAGGATACTCAACTCAAAGCAAATCTTACAGAGTATTCAACAAAAGGCTAAGGATCATTGAAGAAAGTGTAAATGTATCCTTTAATGAAAATCTGATGAATGAACAGGGAAATGGTCCAGATTGGTTATTTAACATTGATAATCTAACCAAATCTTTTGATGTTAATTATGATTATAATGCAGGAGATTCAAACAATCAAAACCAACAAGGAGGATCATCATCAAATGGCAGTCAAGACATTATGAAATATATCATAGCTAATACTAATCCCACAGTTGATACTGAGGACAGTAGTAACTCTGATAGCCCTAGCCTTCTTGACATCAGTAACAACTCCAATCCTCATGATACAACTAATCCAAGTAGTAACTCAGAACCTCAAAGTTTTGATGATGAACCAAACCATAATGATGTCAGTAACAACAATGAACCACCTAAACTGAATGAAGAAAATGTTACTACTGATACTAGTAGCAATGAAGAATCTTCACAAAATCAAAACAATCAAGAAGAAACATGGACATATGCTCAAATTCCTGAATCCAATGAGTCAAACCTAGATAGTCAAATTATTGTTGACAAAGTTCCAGGAACCAGAACTGAAAAGAATCATCCTTTGGACCTAGTCCTAAGTGATGTCAACTCAAACATGCAGACAAGAAGCAAATTCAATTCATCATTAAATTCAAATGTTTGTAATATAAGCTTAATATCTGATAAATGTATGTATGAATGTTTTTTGTCACATGAAGAACCTAAGAAGATTCAATAAGCAATGAAAGACTCAAACTGGATCATAATGCAAGAAGAACTTCTTCAATTCAAATTACAAGCTGTATGGACTCTTGTACCTCTACCAAAAGGAAAAAGAGCCATTGGAACAAGATGGATCTTCAGAAACAAGAAAGATGAAAGAGGCATAGTGATCAAAAACAAAGCAAGACTTGTAGCCCAAGGATACACACAAGAAGAAGGAATTGACTATGATGAAGTGTATGCACCTGTTGCTAGAATTGAAGCAATAAGAATATTTCTGGCATATGCTTCATACAAGAAGATCAAAGTCTACCAAATGGACGTGAAAAGTGCTTTCCTTTATGGGAAAATTGAAGAAGAAGTTTATGTGTGCCAACCTCCAGGATTTGAAGATCCAGAACATGATGACTATGTGTACAAGCTAGACAAGGCCCTATATGGCCTTCATCAGGCACCAAGAGCTTGGTATGACACCTTATCATCATACTTACTGAAGAACAATTTCAAAAGAGGTGCCATTGACAAAACTTTATTCACAAGAAAAGTCAAAGATGATATACTACTAGTCCAAATATATGTAGATGATATCATCTTTGGATCAACAAATTATCAACTGTGCAAAGAGTTTGAAGAATTAATGCAGATCAAGTTCAAGATGAGCTCAATGGGTCCAATGAACTTCTTTCTTGGACTACAAATCAATCAAAGATCAGATGGTATTTTAATTAACCAATCAAAATATGTCAGAGACATTTTGGAGAAATTTGTAATGAACACAGCAAAAGTGCAAGCACACCAATGGAAACTCACAAACACCTACATCCTGATGTTGAGGGGGAGGATGTAGATGAGCATCTTTACAGATCAATGATAGGTTCTTTAATGTATCTAACTTCATCAAGACCTGACATTATGTATAGTGTTTGTGTATGTGCCAGGTATCAAGCAAGACCTAAGGAACTACACTTGCAGGCTGTCAAAAGAATCTTTAGATACTTGAAGGGAAAACCTTCTCTTGGTCTTTGGTATCCACATACATCACCATTTGAACTCATAGCCTACACAGATAGTGACTATGGTGGTGAATGTCAAGATAGAAAATCTACTACTGGTGGATGCCAATTTTTTGGATCAAGATTGGTGTCATGGAAATGCAAGAAACAAACCAATGTTTCAACATCAACTGCTGAAGCAGAGTATGTAGCTGCATCTGCTTGATGTGCTCAAGTTCTATGGATTCAAAATCAACTCCTAGACTTTGGTATCTCTATTCTTAAAACTCCTATTTTTATTGATAATCAAAGTGCTATCAGTATTGTGAATAATCCAGTAAAACATTCAAAAACAAAACACATTGAAATAAGATTTCATTTCATAAGGGATTGTAATGAAAAGAAATTAATCAAAGTAGAGAAAATTCATACTGATAATCAGTTAGCCGATCTTTTTACAAAAGCATTTGATGTAGGAAGATTCAGCTTCTTGGTTAGCAGTATTGGAATGATTTTAATAAATTAATTTCACAAAAGAAAATCATATGTAAAATTTTGTATAATTTTTATATTTATAAGTATGTTTTACTACTGGTTATTTATTACTACTGATCGTGTGTTACTCTTACAATTTAGTACTGATAGGGTTCTTAGTAGAATTAGGTTAAGTATAGAAACAACAGTTACTACTGACGTTTCTACTACTGATACTTATTTACTACTGATCGAACCTTATCTGTAAAATACACAATTTACCATACTGACCCCCATGAAAATAGCCGTTGTGTTATTATTCGAAGGGTATTTCGGTCCTTTTGCAGGTAAATTCGAAAAATATAAATAGCTGATTGTGATTAGTTTAGCATTATCTTCTCCTCGATTCGATAAACCCTACGCTAAACCCTAATCTCTGCAAAATCCGATCAAAACCCTGCATCGGTATCAACTAAATTCATTCCACAAATCACTCACTCTTGCAAAAACGATTGAACTCTCTGAGAAATAATCAACTTCAAAGTTCAAGATCATTCAAATGGCAACTCTAAAGTCTCTTGAAGTCGAAACCGATCTCAAATTTTCTGAATTTCACAATATGTGTGCATTCTTGAGAAATCCAGATGGTACAAAGGATTTTCGACCCATAGTTATGTTCTTAAAGAACTCACACATCAAGTTTGCACTCACCATCAACCCTAAAGCTTATCAACAGCATCTTGTTGATTTCTGGGAAAATGCTGAAAGGATAGAAGAATCAAATATATTAAAAATCAAATCCATTGTAGATGGCAAGCCAATCATCATCACTGAACAGTCCATCAGACATCATCTTCAACTGAATGATGAATCAGGTTTGTTTTCTTTACCTAAGGAAGATCTTGTTGATATTATACAAAAAATGGGGTATGAAGGAAGACTAGATATAGTTACTTTTCAAAAAGGTCTTTTTTCACCTCAATGGAAATATCTTGTTCATACTATTCAACATTGTATCTCTCCTAAAAAGAGTACTTGGAATGAGTTCAATAAGTCAATAGCTTCTGCTGTTGTTTGTTTGTGCATAGGACACGTATTCAACTTTTCAAACATGATTTTTGAAGGAATGCTTGGAAATCTATCCTCTTCTAAATTTTTAATGTACCCAAGATTCCTAACTCATATTATAAACTGTGAGATTCAAAATCTCTCAACACCTAAAAACATTTTTGTTACACCATAATTAAATAAAATGGTGTATTCTAATATGAGAAAACAATTTAAATTTTCTGGGAAGGATACTCCATTGTTCCAAAATATGATCTATGATCAATCCCCAACAGGAGAAGGTTCAAGTCACCCCATTGAACCCCAACCAACTCCATCACTAAATATAGCCCAAACACAACCCATTCAGTCCACTCAACTACCTGAACCAACAGATGTCCTGAATGTGTCCCAGGTACATGAAATCAATCCACAGAGTGCTACTCTTCACTCTGAGGAAGACCAGACCATTGCCAAACAAATTTCTAAAACTTACAAAGGAAGAAAACTTCCTTAAAGGACACCAGGGGACCAATTGAGTCAAACCCCAGACTCCAAGATTTGTCCTCCAAGGAGGAGAGAGGACATGAGGAAAGGACTCTCACTACTGATGCCCCAAAGGTGGGTGCACAGGCTAGTGAGAACATCAATAGGACCCAGACCTCGGCAACTCTAAGTGATGACTCATCTTTTGAGGCAGCACTAAGAGGACCTCGGTGCCAAGAAACCACAAGAGGGGATACTACTGCTTCTTCTAGGAAGAAGAGAGTATCTAAACAACCCATTTTATCACCAAGAAGTGATAATGGTAGAAAGAAACAAATTGAATTGACGGATAGGATGGAAAACCTAAAAGCCAATGTACCAACTGAGCCCAATGATCCACCCAAAGGGGCTGAGGGCAGTATTAAACCAACACAATTGAAGGATAGGAAGGAAAACCTTAAAACCACTGTACAACATTGTCTTACTTTACTGAATAATCAAGGAAAAACCATGACCTACATGAAGCACTACATCAATACTCTAAACAGAAGACAGAAGAGGTTCGAGTACAAGCTTCAAAGGCAATCAAATTTGATCAGAAAATTACAAAGAAAGATTGCAGATAGTGAGGCTCAATAGGTTGAGATCACTAAAGGGGAGAAAGATCAAATACAAGGGATGATTAATCAATCTATAGCAGCAGCAGCCCTCCTAAATCTAAATGAGGTTCATGGTGAAACAGGTCAGAGTTTTGGTGAAGACCTGTATAAAGAAATGAAAAGTATGGATGGGGATGTATTTGTGTCTGCAAATCAATCTCAAACAGCAGAACAAATAAACTCTCCAGTTACTACTGAGGTCATAGAGACTACTGATCCTATGGATACTACTGAAGCAAAGGATCAAGCGGTTGTTACTACTGGTCATATTGAAGAAGAAGAAATACCATTAGTAAATGCTCCAGAAGAAGATATCATGGATACTACTGATGCCCTAGCAGTAGTAACTACAACAACAACCTCACCAGTAGTAATTGAATCACAACAATTGGTGGTATTTGAACCAGAGATTACACCAGTAGTAACTACCTTGGTTACTACTGAAGATGAAGATGAAGAAATACCAGAAGTTCTTGAACGTGAACGTGTAGTAATCATATCAAAACCTCCAACTCCAGAACAACCACTTATCATACCTGACATTGATGATAATGTAAATTGGTATGAAGTTGATGAATTTGCACTTCCTCCACACCCCAAGATACTACCACAGAATAAGATACATTTATTCTCTACATCAATTGTATTTACTCATGTTCTTGATATGAAATACACTCCACCTCTACTTTCAGTCTGTGTTGGAAAATGAAAAGAAAAGTTTGATGATGACTATCCAAACAGAGCTCTAGGTCACCACATGGTAAACAAAATGAACCATGTGAGACCTGCAAAACAAGATAAATGGAAGGTGAACGGGATAAGATATCAGAGGAAAGTTGCAAAGGCTCAAGCTCTTGAAGACAAGAAAAAGGCTGAAGAAGAAAGACTGAAAAATCCAACAATTCAAGAAGCTGATGCAACAATTCAAGAGGTAGAAGGAGTCCTAGTAGATGATCAAAAGGCAGAGTTTGATAAATAAAGAAAAATAGAAGAAGAACATCTGAATTGCCTTGAAGATCTAGTAGTAGAATGCAAAAGAGAAAAGGCTGATCTACCAGATGAAATTTTTGAATAGAAAGCAAAAATGATTGATTACTTGAAATCAAAAGGTCATAGTGCTAAGTCCTTTGGCAGAATAAAAATGATAACAATAGTAGACAAATATTGCACTGCCAAAAAGAGAGAATTAGCAGAAATTAAAGTAGAAGAATAAAAAGAAAAAGTATTAGTTGAAATTGATCCCTCAATAATTCTCTCCAGAACACCAACACCTGGTGAATCTTCAAAGCCTTCTAAAAAGAGGAAAGAAATTGAATCTGAAACAGAATCAAGGAAGAAAAGTAAACAAGATATACAAGTACTTGATGTTCCTGTTGCTCCTCTTGAAGATAATCCAATTATCAATTGGAGAGTTGTTGACAATGTCATAGAAGTCATAAGAGAGGACAAAACAACTCAAAGATTTACTGGTTGGAAACCAATGGTAAGATCTTGTTCAAGAAGTGATATAATCAAAGTGTTGATTATTTGGAAACCAAGAATGGCTAAGAAATCATGGAAAAACTCAGGAGTTGGATACTTGACTAAAATGATTGATGCTGCTTTCTATCCAGACAACTATCCTGAAATATTCACTAACAAAGAAAATGTTTATGCATGGAATGTACTCCCCACAGTAAACATGTATTTCTTTGAAAGAGCCAGTAAGAATTATGAACTGTACTTATTTGAAAAAGAATATCCACACTCAGAAGAAACAATGTACCGGATATTCACAAACACCTTCATGAAACCTTATGATGTTGTAATGTTTCAAGAAAAATTCAATTATTTTGTAAAAAGAAACAACAAATACATAATAGCTCATAGGAAGAAGCAAAATCAGAGAACAATTGAAGGTATGCAAAGAAGAGCAAAACTGTTAGAAGAACAAGAGAAGAAGAATGAAGAAGAGAAGAAACTTGGTTAATTAAAAGTGAATTAACAAGTTTAGGGGGGAGATTGTTGCGATATAAAACAGATATAAACATTCTAGTACTGATGTTGCAGTTAGTACTGATCAACGATTATTGAAGATAGTACTGATGGGTTAGAAACACTAGATACTACTGATGATGCTGATCTTGGAATTACTACTGATGATCAAGTTTACTACTGATTCTATTTATGGTGCTGATCAAGTCCGAGATTCTAGTATAGTTTGTTATAGAATGTTTATCTTTTGTATATTGATTGTAATCGAATCCTAGAATAACTAGGTTAATATTTTAGGCTTCAAGGACTATTATAAATAGTTCCTTACGAATTGTAAATGTACGTGTGTATTGTTCAAATTATTCAATATACATTGAAGCTTTTTGTGATTCCTGTGTTCTTCTTATTGATCTCATTCAATTATAGTTTTCGTGTGTTCTTAATCAAATAACAAGAGTGTTAATCCGCTGTAACTTCTCTTGTTAGTAGATCTGTGATTAAATAATGTGTTTGGGTTATTCGATCCTGACAAAAGTGCATTCTTTTGTTATTGTGATATTTAACATACAATAATTTAATATGAAATGTAAGGGCATTTTGGTCATTTGACACTCACATAAAGTTTAACCTAATTTATTATTTTATTTTATTTTAAAAAATTATTACTCATTTTTTTATTAGTATTATTTATTATTCATTTTCGAAAATAAATATTATTTGAGCATCAAATGATCATAATACCTATTCATGTATAAAATATGTGATGTGATTAATCTTGATCATTTATTAATAGTTGAGATGTGTTGCTTGAGAATACACAAAAACTAATTGAGATGTGTTGCTTGAGAATACACAAAAACTAAGACTAACTTAAACAAATATCTATATTATCATACAAATATATTACAAACATCTTCAGGCTCTACTTACGATAATTGTACCTTTACTTCAGATAGCATATGGAAAAATCTTCATAATCTACTCGTGATAATTGTACCTTTACTTCATATAACAAAAGGGAATAGTAAATTGTTGTAAATATTTTGATGCTTGAAATATAATAATGATTTAGTAAAAATATACAATAAGTATTAACTATTAACTATATTAATATAAATAAAACAGTAACTATAAAAATTACTAAGCCAAGGCTTTAACACTATCTTGCTAAGCGAGACATAGCGAAGCCTTTAACATTTATATCATTATTTTGATGCTTAAATTGCTTAAACAATTTCAGTATTAATTTTAATATACCGTCAAACCTTTAACATTTGCCCTTTAACATATGTTTAACATAAGTGACAATATGGTTTTTTTTCATGTTAAAAATGTTTGGCGAGTTCTATATTGGACCACACCCAATGCTCTAATAAAAATATATGCTATTTTTCTTTTTGCAGATACAATGTTAATACAGACAATATACGTGTATAATTGGAAAACAAATATAATAGACCAAGCATTCTGTTTTTACAGATTTTGTGCGGCTCCTTTTGACATTGAAATTATTTTAGTAGAGACAAGTACTCCACTAGGGATGGAATCTTCTACTAATATTTGTTTATTTTTTATTTTTGATCTTAAATTTTTTTGATTTTTTGATTTTTTAGTTTTTAATTGAGGGGTATTTTGGTCATTTTGAAAAAAATATTTTTATTTTATTTTTTGTTTTAAAATTTTTATTTTTTTAAATTATTTTATTTATTTTTTATTATTTTTAAAAAAATATTATTTTTTCATTAATAACATATAATGTGTTTGTGTAGTGAATCACATGTGATTCCATTCTGAATCACATGTGATTGAACTAAAACATCAGATGTGATTACACTAAAATCACATGTGATTAAGTCATAAACGTAATTATCAAATAAATATTATTTTTTAACGAAAAAAATTAATTAAAATAATAAATAATAAAGATTAAAAATTAAAAATAAAAAAATGAATTTTTTTAAGTACCAAATGACCAAAATACCCCTTCATAATAAAAAAATAAAAAATAAAAAAATATTCTAAAATAAAAAAAATAAAAAAATAATTTAATTTTTTAAAAAATGACCAAAATATCCATCAATATATAAAATATTTGATTAATCTTGACCATTAGATCTTATTGATCAATGGTTAAGATTTATTCCTCGGGACTTCGTAAAAATAACAGACCTCCTTGAACGCAACTCCTAAAGTATAACCTAGAGTTGGAAAACCCGTATATGTAATACGTCATCAGAATTAATAGATATTTATTTATTAAACTTATATGAAATACAATATTCGCTACTTTATACTATGAAATGATAGTCGTACAAGAAGTTGAAGAAACATGCATCTAACACATATTTATAAATGAAAAACTCGTTCATTTTGTAGTAGGCCCATGATAAAGCCCAAACACAGCAGTTTGAGCTTTTAGGCCTTTAGGTCGAATGAAAAAAACATATCATTTGGAAGAGAAATGATATATCTCCCTTATATTTGATGTCTACTTAATTATCTTTCTACTAATTTGATTAAGATAAATGTCTGTTGGATATATTAAGGGTATTTGCAAGTTGGTAAATTTCCTATCATACGTCGTATTTTGCATCAGTCACGAGGAGTTGTGGAGCTTTATTTTTTGTCGAGCCTCTTGAAATGTCATAACGGTCGACACTAATGTTGACACTAATGTGAGCATTAAAATAATAAGTTATTTTTTGCTATTTATAAAATTGGGTTATGACTTGAGAGCCTATAAAAAGAATACTTGTGGTGAAAGTTGAGATACACAAAATGAATAAGCTCTCTTCTTGATCATGATGCTGCGATTTTTATATACTTCATGTGTTTCCATGTAGTCACTTTGTGTTATCGGTAGTTCTAGTGCTGTAGAATAATACCGATAAACTGCATCAAACCCTGGGGTTCTACGATGTGGCTTGCAGCACATAAAGCGCGTAAAAACCTTAAAGGACAGGAATCACAATTCCGTGCGGTTCGTTATTTCATCAAGAATCAGGTTTGTTCATTCCATTTGGTTATTTCTTATGTGTTGGGTTTGATATTGAATTATCAATATCAAATACGGTATTAATATCGTAATTGTCTAAATACTTAATCACCAAATATATAAGCTTTACAACAATCTTTAGGGTTTTTATTTGCTATATATTATTGTGTAGATATAATATATACACATATTTTCTTTTATAAAATATTCGATGATTAATAAAACATTGAGATATTGTGTCAATAGTTAATATATATATATATATATATATATATATATATATATATATATATATATATATATATATATATATATATATATATATATATATATATATATATATATACACTAGGTTAAAACCCGCGCGATGCGGCGGGCTGCGAACTACATATTTCTGGCGATTAAAAGTCCAGTGATTACATATTTTTATAACGAATACAGTACATAAACATGAAAACTGTGTATAAAATAGAGGAAAAAGTCAATAATTAGCATTGGCATTGAAATGTTGTTCGATTACATGTTTCGAAGTATAATAACACAAATGATACATCTCCAATATTTCTTGTTATAAAAAAATAAATCTAATTAAGTATAAAATAAAGGGAAAAAAAAGGTTTGTTTATGCGTATTAGTCATCATGTAAAACCTCCCGATACACCACGTTTGGTGTGTAAACACCGTTAACTATATTTTATGGTAACAATAGTGATGGTGGCAGTGGTAGTAGTGATTGTGGTTGGTGGCGGTTGCAGTGATTATGGTGGTGTACCCGCCGCCACATCAGCGAAGCCATACCAATTAATTAAGATCATAAGCTAACAATTTGATGCTAGTTATACAAAGAAAAAGATAGAAAAAGTATTATTATAACGAATAGGATCAAAAATCAAAATTAGCATTCTTTTTTCTCTTTATGTTCAAACTTCAAAATATAATATCTTACGTGCAACACTTTTTTAATTGACAATCATAACCTCTGAAAAGTAGGTTCTAACCATAACAATCAGTTACATCTTAACCAGATTGACACCTTTTAATTTGATCATCTCTAATTTTTTGTTCAGCTTCACAACTGCATCACCAAGTTTTAAAAAATAAACATAAAAAGAATAACTCCAACACCTTATTTATCATTCTTTTAACTATTTTTCTTGAACTTGTTCATAATTCAAGTTCAAGAAACTTCTTTATAATCCACATAATCTTAGTTCCCGAAAATCGCCCAAGAGAACACTTACCGTTTCATCGCCAATTGCACCAAAATAATTTCTCAACCGACACAATGTAAACAGTACAGGTTTGAAACGGTTATCTTTTAACATGGCTGTTCTTGATATAAGGGGGTGCTTGGGAAAACTTATTAAGGGGGCTTGTGCTTATTAGGTTATAAGCTTATTAGCTTATTTAAGTTAATAAGCTTTTTAAAAATAAAGTGTTTGGAGGAGTTTATTTAAGCTTATTGTAAAATTACAAAAGGGTATAAAAAATAAAAAAAACAAGAATTATAAAAAAATATTAATTTTTAAATAAAAAATTAAAAAATATATATTAAATTTTAAATAAAAAATAAAAAATAACAAAAAGTTTAGATTAAATATAGTCAAAGGTGAGGACAAAAGGGTAAAAAACCCTTAATAAGCTTAAAATACCTTTCAAAAGGGATTATTTAAAACCATATAATTAAGTTTATAAGCCAAAACAAACACTTAAAAGTGCTTAAGTAACTTAAATAAGCTTAAAAGCTCACTAAATAAGCCCTCCCAAACACCCCCATATTTCCATTTAATTTAGGTCCTTTTAAAACCACCCCACATATGTGCTCTATTGTGTACCTGAAAGCCTGAAACATATCTAAAATACCCGAAGAACTATATAAAATTTTATAAAAAATTAGTCATTTGATTAAAGGGGTTGAAACCTGACTCTGACTTCATGCTAAAATTTTATTAGCTGAATTTGGACCATGGATATTTTGACAGCCTTCACATCGGCATCCATGAATGCATCCAACATTAGCCTATTGAAACAAACAAATTTAGTACTATAAAGCAACATATAAAAATAAAAAATAAAAATAAAAATAACAATACACATATGATAGCACTCACATTGAATTTCTACACCTGCAACGCATTTTGTGTTTAACTGCAAGTTTTGTCACATGATCTCCATCCCCTTGCTATTTTTTAATACATAAATCTTTTATCATAAAAATTAGCTATAACACCAAAAAGTAAATTGGGTCAAACGGGTCCGTCAAATCAGTTGATTTTAGTGCATAATAGTTATATTCAAATTTTTTATATTATTAACAAAATAAGGGGAATTAAGCAAGAAAAGTAATTAATAATCACAAATTATGGGTGGTGGTAAGCTGGAGTTATTTTACCCGTTTATAGTAGTATTATTAGCATCTGGATAATCCATATCAGGATATATTGAGTTTACATCTGATAGAATCTAAGAGCAAAAAATATAAGAAATCTTAAAAAATTTCAATATTTAAAAAATTAATGAAAAAATATTGGGAAGGAACCCGAATTACCAGATGATCGTCTACTTAAAGACACTGGTGCAAATGCTTGTCCACCAATAAGAACAACTCATGCAATTGCAGCTTCAATCATCACTGAAAATAAGCTACACAAGCATATATATCCAAATAACAAATGGAAATAACAGTGAATGCTAATAAAGATACCAACTTTGTATTTCCATATTTCAAGAAGATATGAATTAATAAACTTCATAGATAATTAACTCGCTAATGGTATTTGATAAACTTACAGGCTCTAATGGTCGAGGCATTCTTTAGTTCCCACATTAGCAAGGTAGTTATCCATTGACGACCTAAAAAAACCATTGTTTCTCAACTTTCCACTAAACATGTATTAAAGCACTAATTATCATGTATAAATCAAAAAGAGGAAAGTAAATTAAAAATTACTTAGCTTCTTTCTCTACCAGTTGCACGTCGCTTGTGCCAGGAAGCACGAGAGATGCCTGAAATAACAATGAATCATCACCAAAAAAATCAGAATCTATTATCACGAAGAAGGTAACATATTAGCAAATTGATTAGATGATGAAACAGAAGTAGTAATGTCGTACCCATGGTTGCAGGCTGCCAACGATCGATCCTCTGCACCTCCGAACAAATAATTTCCACATTTTAGGTCAAAATATTCACTATATAATAAACATGGCAATTAAAATGGTCAGGATTTAATGGAAATTGAAGCCACAACATTGTAAATTGAACCATTTTTGTAAATCAAGACGGTACATATGCGTGAATTTGGGGGAAACACATTCACACAACAACACATGAGGAAATTGATAGTTAGACAGAAGAGGGGTTTTATATAAAGTGGTTAATTGGGTTCGATTTTGCATAATCATTGATGTTTGGGGTAATTTACATGAATGTTTTGTCTTTATATATGTCAATGAACTATATCTACATAAATGATTTCGGGTATTTTAGACATCAATGTTTGTAACCAGGAAAGCAAGAAGCATTTAGGGTTTAAAAAATCCAAATTTTTTAGTGGGTTAAGTGGTTTAGTTGGGTTTGAATGTTTGATTTGTATTTACATGAGTGTATTTTACAGAATGTCTAAATTAATGTGTTGTCTGTTAAAATCGAAAAATTATGGGTGTACATTTTCAATTTAGGTTTAATGGACTTGAACTTTATACCCTTAGGTACACATACGTCAATGTTAGAGTGAAGAACTCAAATGTGTTTTGCTTATTAAAAGTAAGGTGTTTAACTTTGTTTAAGGTTAACATAGGTACAAGTACATTCATGTATAAGTACATCATGTATTACTTAAAATTATGCACATGTATGCAAGTTTGTGGACTGTTCATCTGTTTTTGGGTTTTTTTTTGTTTTTTTTTTGTTTTTTTTTGGAAAGGTGTTAGAAGGAGTGGACGAAGGACCGCAAAGTATGTAGATTACCGAGAGAGCCCCAGGAAAAAGAATACAGAACCGACCCTAATTGGTTAGATGAAAAGATACATGTATGTTTTGTTAGATACTTATAGTGGGTAATTGCAATTGCAGATTTAGATGAAGAAGAAAACATAGAGATAGAGCGAAAAGGTAAAAAGTTACGGGTGGATTCCGCTGCTAATGAAGCTAGTAAAACTAGAACCGTTAAAGAATCTGAAAGTGGAAAGAGACTAAAGAATGCAACTGTGATTAAAGGTATTAGTCTTATTTAATTATGAAATACATGTATGTAACCGTTTCATGTGTAATTTCCTTATTAACATTAATTATGTGTCAGGTAAATCAAGTAGTGGAAGTAAGCGTGCAAGGGAGGCTGACAATAAGAAAAAAATTGTAAAAGGAAAATATAAATATGGTGAAACAAGCGAAGGAGGTGGTGATGTTGATGTAGACGTAACAAAATCGTTACCGGTGTTGTACACACGGTCGAGTCCCAAAACTTGTCATGCACTAATATCGATGCTTCAACCGAACCAATAGAGTTGCCTAGATGAAATGGGGTTTAGTGGTATCCTAGATTTTAAAGTAGATTCCATTCCATCAAAACTAGGACTGTACGTGGTTGACTACTTTGACCCATATTTGATGCAAATAAAACTTGAAAATTGTGTTATACAAATAACATTTAATATGACAGGTGACATGTTAGGCTTGAATAACATGGGCACCAATCTATCCGATATGCAATCTGTAAATGATGATAACTTGATTAACGAATGGATGAGCCAATACACGGGCATTAAAGAAATAAAACCGGCGGATATTAATAATCGAATTATAACATCAGAATTTCCGGACCTTAACTTCAAGCTGAATTGGATAGTGCTCTTTTGTTCAATTATGGGGGTTATTAGACAAGGTGGTTATTGTGACTTAAGCATTTTGTGGTATTTGAAGCCAACAACGGACCTGTCCGATATAAATTATTGTAGCTATCTACGGGATAGCCTGAAAATCTGCAAATCTGGATGGGCGAAAGGGAAGAAGGACGTCTACTTTAGGGGTCCATTAACCCTTTTAACTGTAAGTGCAATAATATGATTGTGTTTATATTGAATAATTTTGTTATATGATGCTTACGTTCATGTATTTCCAAATACAGATGTGTTATGTTGCAAACACTAAATGCAAAGACATGAAGGTTTAAAAAAATGACCCCCCGTTTCAGTACGGTCAGGTGAATTGTTGAATGTTTGAGAATTGAAGGAAGTAAAGAATGGAGGATTTGGAATGGGAGAGATTGAAGAATATGATATGCACGAAGACGGGGAGCTGATCCCGACAGACAAGCAGGTTAATAGATTTTTTGTTTTTGTTTTGTTTAATTACGTTGGTGTATTTTGTCATTAACAATTTAAAAAACTCGTAACTTATAAAATACAATTTACAGGGATGCATATGGTTGTTGAACTCGTACCTCAAATGTGTTCGTGATGGAATTAAGGAGTTTGACAGGATAATTGATGAGTCTGATAAACTTTTCCCAAACGACAACTACTACAATACTTACTCGACCGGTTCGAGTGTATGTTACAGTACATGATCAGTAAAAGAAAATCAACGAATAATCATGATTTTGACAATTCCAATTTACAAAGTGGACCTTGTATTGGTGTTGAGACAAGTGGTGTTGAAACAAGTGGTGTAAATGAGCGGGGAGCATAAGTTTTGCCAAGTATGGAGGGTGAAAGAAGGGAGAAAGGTGTTGTTATGGAGAATGCAGCTGTTGGTGGAGGCGAAGAAACGGTGAAAGAGTGTGAAAAAGTTTGTGAGGAAGCTGTTGGTATGGAGAATGCAAATGTAAGTTGTGGTGACGATACATTAATGTATGGTGGTCCGTTTACACAAGAGGCTATACGCACCGTTGATGAGTTTGAACAATCTGTTAAAAAGGGAAAACAAATTGCATGTGAAGAAGCCCCTAGTTTTAGCCTAGGAATGACCCAAGAAAATGAAACGGGAAATAAAGAAAGTGGGTGTCCTAATTAAGGCGGTCCGTTCACACAACATGCTATAATAATGGCTGACGATTATGAAAAAACAATTGAAAACAACAAGAAAAATGCAAGTAATGAAGCACCTAGTTTTAGTCTAGGTTTGACTCAAGAATTTGTAATCGGTGAAACTGAGAATGTTGTGCCTGATGAACAACATAGTGATCGATTTGTCACACCCGTACCTATAAGAACATACAAACCTTTGAGTAATGTTGGGTGCAGCAATGTCGGGCGCATCAATGTCGGGAGGGGTAAGCGTGAAATATCGAAATCTATTGTTGCCCGATCACCTTTTGTTCAACGAGTGGTCGACATTAGTGAAAAACTTACTACGGATGAGCAAAAATCATGGAAATATGTGGAGGTATATGATATGGATCAGGGGTAAGTTACATCATTGTTTAGTTTATTTTGTATCTAACAAATTTTATTTTATTTTAATACTTTCACTTTAAAACATCTATGTTTAATGAATTTGTTGTAGTGAGATTCTGTTCAAAAGTTACTGTGGGCAAAGGCTTGTTAGGATGGATTTGACACGACTGCTTGAAAAGGGGTGTTCCACATCTGTTTTATCTGCATGGTCGGTGGTACTTAACCACTTGGAAATTTTCAGAAGCCCCAATTCACCATTAAGACTTTTCCTACCAAGTTTCGATGTGGTAAATAATTTTAACAAAAATTTTGTTATTCGATTGTTTCTAATATGAATCATATTTCAGAAATTGAGTAACTTTATGGAACAAGAAGTTGATGATCAGTTTCAAGAGATGACAAACTTTATTGATAGTTTCAATGAACACTCAAAGGACCGAGTTGAGAAATCAGACTTGGTACGTAAATAATATTACAAAAAAAAGCATTTTTGTTGTGGTGTTGTAAAATATATAGTTAATTGATTACATTGTATATGTTGCATTTAGGTATTCCTTCTGGTGGATAACTGTGGAAAAGAGTTTGTTATTTGCATTGACATGCGAACGGGCGGTGTTCGGATTTTTGAGTTCAAAAAGACAACTGCAATGTCGGGTAAAGGGAATAGAGCCAACAAAGGAAATACGTTCAACATTGTAGTTGCAGACATGATTGTAAGTTTAAAATAATAAAACCTAGTTTTACACCCATGTTTTACAATTATATATGTAGTTGACCACTTTTTTATCAACACAAAAATGCTTTTGGACGATACGTTGAAACCGTTCATCATGCGAAAGCAAATGTCATAATCGGGGCGTATTTGTTTGCGAGTTCTTTCAAATGGCAAGGCGAACGATACAAGAAAGTTAGTGGGCTATGTATGATGCGAATGATGGAAACATACTCGGGTGACGATCTACAAAGGTAGGATTGCGGGCTAGATGGAGATAAGGGGAAATTAGAAAAGCAACTTGGTATCCTAGCCAAAAAGTATGTGGCAAAAATTACGTTGTCGGAGAGCAACATAATCATGGCAACAATCCGAAGCAAACTTGCGACATTCAAAATCTGAAAGACACTCATGTTGCTGAACTAGTTTATTTTGATGCTATAATTTAGGCTTCTTTGATGTGTTTGTTTGTGGATTTTGGTTTTTATTAAATAGGTTAATGTTAGATAGGTTGATGGAAGATTTTTTTTGTTTCATATTTATTACTATAATTTTAGTTTCCTGGTATGTATCTAGAATGAATTAAACTACAATACATTAATGTCATTGTATTCAAAAGTGTGGACATGTATTTTTTGACTAGGTATACATTAATGTAAGTGTATTTATCGCTTATACATTTGCTGACAAAATGGTCCAAATTACACGAAAATATAGTAAAAAAGTGTAGTATTGAACGTGTAGTAAGTCCTAATAAAATGGCACTCAATGTGTGGCCACATAAATGGATTAATTATACAAAATACATTGATGTACTCGCAAAACATGTACTGTTAACATTGATGTATTTGATGGTCTACATTAGTTAACCATATCAGTAATCGGTATGAAGGTAATATGTAAGAGGGTAATGTAACACGTCGTGTATTCGATAACATAGAAGTTAACAATTAAAATTCCTTCAACAAACAAATGATGTCCAAATCATAAAATGGTGAACTAAAAACATTAAACTTGCAAACCGTAAAAAAATGGTTGAATAAAAAAATGTTTCTAACTGTTAGTCATCATTATCCGAATACTCAATATCATCGTCTACTATATCATCCTCATCTTCTTCATTTTCATCAACAACACATTTATGTTTGTCTTTATCATGTTTACGACTATTATGGCCTTTTTCGTTACAAACACTACATTTTCGCGATTTGAATGGAACTTTCCTCGATGTTCTAGCTTTTGTAGCTATTTTTGCTATCTCTGCCGCACTTTTAATTCTTTTAGAACCCTTGTTGCTGGATTTTTGCGGATTAAGGTCACCATCATCTTGAGTTACTTGCTTTCCAATAACTTTAGAACTTAAATCTCGCTTGGTTTTACCATTTTTAAACAACCCAACGTCATCTTCTAGTGATTTCCGTGATTGTGTCAATGATTCAATAAATTGTTTAAACTTTGGGACATCATCATGCACCAAACTGATGCAATCATCGAGTACAGAGTGAATCTTCACAAGTACCATAAGTGGGGGCATTTTCGATTAAATGTGCAGGTACCACATTTTTTGTCCATCGTCGACTAATGTAGATATCTGGAATTCTGTCCACAAAGTTGTTACGAAAAGCACAGAAAACGTGACGACACAAATATCCATGACGAGTAAAATGACCACATGAGCATGTAATTGTTCCATCCTGATTGTTAACGAGAACCTGCAAATAAAATAATAACGATTAAAAATTTTGGTTTCGTTTAGATACATATATGTTTTTTAGACATAAAAAATATGAATTTGTAAATTCGTAATACAAAACCTTTGTTTTGACCACAATTTCACGCGAATTATCCGGGGACTTTTCTTTATGTAAAATGATGAACGACTGAACATCGCATTCAACATCATCCACTTTATCATCATCAGGCAACAGAGAACATGTATACAACCCTTTGTGTATTTCATCTTGTACGTTTGTGAATACCTCATGTGTGTATACATCACGTGCATGTAGTCAAGTTGACGTACTGTGTACCTTTGTATCTCCATAGCTGATTCAAAAGAAGACATAAGCTCAATAAACGTGTCATCTTTGTCAGTAGTAATCTGGAAAAATGTGTTGGTACTCTCTGAGCGAGATGTGGTTTTCATCAAACCACACATGGGGTAGTCTTTAAAGTATGTAGGGATCCATCGTTGTCTTATTGCATACATGTCGGTCAACCATTTATTTCCATTCAAACCATAACGACTTATTAAATCATCCCACCGTTCTTCAAAAACATTTGGGTCAATATAAACGTTCCAAATAAGGTTATGAAAATCTCTCCTAAACATCGAATCAGTTGGCAAATCATGTATAACCTGCGAAAATCATTATAACAAGTGTTTAAATATTATATTTTTGAATATTAGCAACATAAAAGTTTAATTACTATAGTATACACGTATATACCTTGGCAGGAAGTTTTTGAGTAATATGCCACATACATAACCTATGGCGGGTTTCTGGGAAAAATTTCATTATAGCCTTTTTTTAACGCGGGATCTTGGTCAGTTAATGCTATTGGCGGCTGCTTCCCGTGAACCTTCAAAAATGCTTCCAACATCCAACAGTAAGATTCATATGTTTCGTCGGAAAGTAGAGCAGCCCCAATAGTAACACAACGCCGGTGGTTGTCAATGCCGGTAAAAGGGACAAAAACAAAATCGTATCTAAAAAAAAAATGAAAACTTAATTAATTAATGAAAAATGTAATTAAACAATAAAATTGACACGAATGTTACTTGTTCGTCCGAAAAGTAGCGTCGAAAGAAATGACGTCGCCAAAAGCAATATAATTTGCCTTCATTATTTCATCAGACCAAAACATGCTTGCAAGCTTAGATTCACGAAGGTGATATTCAAATTAGAACCCGGGACATGCAGTTGCCTGTTCTTCATCTTATCCAGAATCATCCTCGCATCATGGTCACCAATGAACAATTTCATTGATGTTTTAGCATTCTTCCAATCGTCGGGAGTTCCGGGTACACCTTTGTATCCTCCATTTAGAGCAACTTTTAATCTATGGGCTTTAGTGGCTGTTATATTGGTCAACGAAGCTCGCTGTAGATATAGATAATGACTATAATTTAACTCTCCCTGAGCTTTAGAAAAATCCATATTACCCTCGCTTATTAAAGGATGATTGTGGTGCTCAATAAATTTATGCACCATAAACGATTTTGAACAATCAATTGCTTTAAAGCCGATCATCGCCGGGCACTCAGTTACCCTAGAAGATTGTATGCGTTTTCTTTTCTTCTTAACCCCATCTGCTGGTTCATCTTGTGCATTGTCCAATAGTGAATTTTTTTCCACCTTAGACCTTAACTTACCGGCACGACTACATAATACATATCTGTGCGTAATATGTCCGTTTTTCCGTTTTATACCCGACTTACGAATGTCAAAACTAGCCTTCTGAGAATATGACTTGTACATTTAGTAACATATATCAAAGCTCTTAAAAATATCACCCACTTTTGGTTTTCCGTCGTCATGGACTTCTGGAACCCATATTTCGATACCATTTTGACCAGCGCCTTTCTCACTTGTATCGTCATCACCATCTACAATTTTTTTAAAAAAAATATTTTAAATTCATGATAATGAATGTTGTCATTTAACGTAATACATGTATGTATTGTTGTAGAACATATAATTAATTAGATACTGATTACCGTCGTTTTACACAATACATGTATGTATTAATGTAAAAAAAGGGCATATAGACTACTCTACAAATTGCGATTGCTAATTTTAAATTTATTGCGTTTGAATTAAACAAATAAAACGAAGCAATATATAACCAGTACAAAATGAAGATGACGAAAATGTAAAATACATCAAAATATTATTATAATACATTAAAAAAGTACCAGAATGAACTTGATAGGGTTCGCAATAATCTAATTGCTGAAATTGATTTGCTGCTTCAATTACAAAACTCTCGATTGGATCTATTTTATCGGTGCATACATTTTGTTGATAACTTGATGCGTGTTCTTCACCGTTCGTCATTTAATCTTACAAAATTCTATATGCTACTTATGTAATCGATTATAGAGATGAATATGGTGTGAAATTTAACGCATATTAAGAAGATATGGAATTAAAACCCAGTATCGTATTGATTTGGGAGAAATTAAACATGTAAACCACCTTTCCATAAAACTAGGGATATTCCAATTAGATGATCAATTACCAAATAACTCGTAGTGGCAATAATACCCCTCACGAATTTAGGGGGGAAATTTAAATTTCCTTAAATCTGATTGGTCGAATTTAGTTCTTACGGTTCTGAGGGCTAAATTGGTTCTGATTTTAATTCTTCACTATATATATATATATAGTGATGGATTCCATACAGAACCCATTTTAAATACAGAACTCGTAGAACTCAATCTTAGACCATTAGATTTGAAATTAACGCTTAAAATCAATTATGATATTTTCTTAAATAAATAAAAATTTAATTTTGGTTAAAGTGTACTGAAAACGGTAAGCAGGTAATTATACCACAAAAATAAAAATAATGGAATATTTCCCCCAAAATTAGGAGATGTGGGCTGGCATTTTTTCTTCTAACTTCCCCATTATCTCTAATTGCAAAGATCTGCAAGAGATCTACTCCATTTTTTTCCCTTTTTTTCTTGAAGGACGATGCTTACGAAGATGTTTCCTCTCATTAAATCAATTTACGAATATGCTTACGAAGACCCTTTTTAATTTATATGCTCCAACTTTTTTTCCGATCACCTATCATCCATTGTTGGCGTCCGGCGAATTGGGTCAAGGGACGATTGAGGATCGAAGTTGAATCATACGATTGACGCTTAAAACTGAATTTATTTGCGAGTTTCATTGATTATGTCGAGAATTGACGCTAAATCCCGCGTTTCAATTGAACTGCCTTCTCCATGATTTCCGGTGCCGATTTGCGGTGGCAGAAAACAAATCATCGTTGATTTTGTTGATTATTTTTCTATTAAGGTTTGATGGTTTGAGTTTGATGGTGGGGGTGAAGTCCATGGTGGATGATGGTTCTCACCGTTTCAGTGTGTTTACATGAATATATTTATGGAAGCTTACATGATGCATTTTTGATGTGGGGGTTTTGCTTTTAATTGGAAGCTTACATGTAATGGTTCTCACCGTTTCTGTGTGGATACATGTATGTCTTCTAGGAAGCTTACATGTATGTATTCTTGGTGGGGGTTTGCTTTTAATTGGAAGCTTACATGTATGTGTATGTATGTATGTATGTATGTATGTATGTATGTATGTATGTATGTATGTATGTATGTATGTATGTATGTATGTATGTATGTATGTATGTATGTATGTATGTATGTATGTATGTATGTATGTATGTATGTATGTATGTGTAAAAGTAATGGATACATATATGCAGTTACTGTATATGCTTCATTCTTGGATATATGTATAAGTTTTTTGGAACCAGTTATTGTATGTATTTGGAAACCAATTATTGTAGTATAGATTTATGTATTACATACATGTATGTATAGGAAATTTTATAATAATATACATGTATTTTTATTTTTATGAATAAACAATTGTCACACAATCAAATATAAATCCAGTCGTATGACATTAATGTATTACAACAAGACGTATGGCATTAATGTATAATAATGGGATCTAGGAATTCGATAATTAAGGAAATATTAATTACAAAATCAACCTTCCTTACATGTAGGAACCATTAAAAAATATGACAGTTACCAAAATAAATAAATATGCATTTACGTTTATACCCTTTATAATAACATAAAATAAAAATATTTAACTAGATTGTGATTGGTGGAAAAAAGTTCTACAAGTTCTGTAAATAATTTGGGTTCTGTATGGAATTCGACCCTATATATATATATATATATATATATATATATATATATATATATATATATATATATATAATGGAGAGTTATATAGAGAACCCATATTTTAGTACAGAACTCGTATAACTCTTATTAAGCAATCTAAACCGATAGATTTTAAAGTTGATGGCATTTACGTAAATTAATCAAACTCTTTTTTGGTAAAAAATTAATGAAAATGGTATATTAGGTATTTGTTATTAATAAAATCATTAAAAAAAATAATAAATCGGTTACAAAATCGTGATTTTCTCTATCCCTCAATTTATTATATTAAATATTCTTTTTCCATTTCTCATATCATTCGTATAGTTGGTTACTGGAGCCTGAAGATATTCGACGGCGGTTTCCGGAAGAAGGAGACGTGAAAAAATAATTAACTGGAGAAAGAAATAAGGAGTTTTGGGTTCTGACGATGAAAATAAATTCTGCGGCGACTAATTCCGACGATGTTAGTAAGATGGGCAACTGGCAGATTATGGCCGAATCGTAGGAAGATGGTGGTGGTGCAAAACGTAGATCCCCATTAAAGGTTTGATTTTTTCTTCTTCCATAACTCGTCGCTGGTCATGAACACCATTTAATCCAGATCTCGAAATTTTTACTTCTTCTCTAGCTGACTTTTACTTCTTCTCTAACCTAAACAGTGAGTGATGAGAAGATTTTCCATTGATGGTGTTCCAAAATTTGTATGTTTAAAACAGTGAATAAAGATGAAAGCAATTATTCCATTCATCTTTATTATCTAATTTAATGATATTTGTGTGAAATTTTATGGGTTTGATTAATATTCTTATTTTATTTCTTCATGTAAATCGTAAAGCATGTTTAGGATTTCTTTGTATTTGTTGATTTTAGAGATTTTTCCACATGGGTTAATTTTGATATTTTGTTTTCTCTTATTTAATTGTTTATTAAAATGGGTTGATGTTAAAATTAATGTTTTCTTCTTCTCTCTAAGTAATCTACTAATCAAAATCATGTTTTGTTAATTTAAATTGAATGTTTGAAATTTAAAAATCCCAAGAATAAGCTAAAGACAATGCTTTAATGTTTTGCTTGGTGTTTCAGAAGAATCAAAATTGAATATCATTTTATCAAAATAACCAAATTCAGTAATCTTGGTTAACATGTTTGCAATTTGACTTTTACGTCAATTATGTTTTTTTATTTTTTAAATTTTAGTCTACCAAACAGATAGTTTTTGCAATTTGCTTGTTTGGTTGATTTCATGTTTGATTCAATTTATTAAATTAGGGTAACATTAATTTTCTTGATTAGATTGCATATGTGTTCTTAATTAGTTTGTATATGTGTTCTTATTAAGCATATATGTTTTTTATTTATCTTTTGCAGTGAGTGATACAACAAAAGTTTGACAAGTTATACAAGTGGAAAAAGTTGCTTCAAAAGGGGATAAAATTGCACACCAACATGCATTTGGATTCACATGTGTAATTGCTTGAATACATATATGTTGTTTACTGAAATAATCTTTTAAATTTATGTATGAAAAAATTAAACATGTATGTATTATGTTTGTTCTAACAATTTTGTAAAATTGGATATACACTTCGTTTGTTAAACATGTATGTTTTAAGCATATGTTCAACATATATGCAAAACCATAAAATGACATATATGCACAACCATAAATAACATATAATTATAAAATCAATGACAAAAATATATATGCATATTCGTATAAAAACATTTATGCATTACCATAAAGTAACGTAAATGCAGATCCGTAAAAAACATATATGCAACAAAAAAAATGTATATATATATGTATATATATATATATATATATCTCTACTACTTATAAAGTATTTAGGACCTTTCATTAAATAGCCTTTTGAAAATTCAGCCAATTTCTTTCTACTTTTAGATTTTAAGAAAGTGAGTCAAAAAAAGGACCAAGAATGACTCGAACCCGTGACCTCCCGCTCAATTGGCAAACACACTACCAACTGGTCTAGCAACAGTTTGTAACTAAAGTACAAAACACATTTACTATAAATCACTTCGGCCTGCTGGACAAAAACGCCCTTTTAGACACCGCATATTACACACTTCTGCCTCCCTCGAAAACTACAATCACGCTCCACACACCAACCAATTACCTCGATTTCTCTACCCATCTCGATTATACAATTAACCCTTTCAAATACCCACCTCTATTTAAAAAATTAGCCTCTTCAACTTATTCTAACAAACATACTTCAGATGATGAGCATTTCAGATAAACCCTAATGATTCTTCACAGCCGTCCTCCATCCTACACGCATTCCATCAGCCCGAAGATGTATTGCCTGCACTACTTCAGTTACCAACAAAGAGGAATCGACTTCACGTAAGTTTTCTCTTGTTAATGATCATTTATGTCTCTAGATTCAATTAAAAATAGGTTATGTTTGGTGCAAAACTTGGTAACTTAATGTCTCTACAGAAGGCTGTTTGTTTTAATACGTGTTGATGTCATGGTAGTAACATATAAATTTGATTTAATACGTGCTTCTATCATGTGTTCTTCAAAATGAATTTCGATGAATTTGACTTTTTGTTTTACAGAAGCCAGCAGCGGCTAAGGCTGATGGAACCAATACTGTTTCGAAAAAAAAATTAAGGTTGTGTCAATGTGAATTCTCATGTTTGAATTTAGAATACGGTGAAGATGATTGGAGAGTCGAAGGTTATTTACATCAGTTGGATTCTTGCATAGAAGTTGAAATCTAGAAACAAAAAAACGCTTGTTTGTTGAGGTATTTGTCCATCCATGTTTTTTTATTACCCGGATTAGTCATGGTTGATACTCTTGTTCAGTTGTGAGGCACTAGATGTGTCTAAGATGCACATTAAACCAGATGGTGTGATTCGGAAAACCAAGTAGAGCAAATCGATTTGAATAATCTTTTGACATTGTTTAAAAGGTATGGGTATGGGTTTGATTAAAATTATGTCAAAGACATGGTTCTTGGGGCTTGGATCTATTCAAGAAAACGATTTGTGGGGCTTGACACCATAACAGGTAAATTAAACTAATTTAAAAAAATTATGGTTCACTATTTTGGGGTTTTTGAAGTTATATCTAATAATTTATATTTTTATGCCAGAAAACAGATACATTGTTTTAGTTTGTGATTCTGTTGGGGTTATGTATGATAGTCAGTATTACATGGCTACACCAGAAGTGCAGCTACAACTAGCATCAAAGCAGGTTTGATGTGATTCTAGATCAATTATTTAACATATCTAATTTCATTTTGTGGTATTGTTTGAATGACACTTGATTTGTTTCCCAATCTTAAAACTTAGGAGAAGTCAAAACTCAATTCACTTTTGCAGGGTTGCCATGTTACCATCGTTTACAGCATATCGAGTAGCACATACATTGTGGTCTAAAGGACATGTAATATTTTTTATTTCTGTTTTTTTTTTTTTTCACAAAGTTTTACTTTCTTTTAGGTCTTTGGAGTTGTCAACCCTGCAGGTCAAACAGGTCAATCGCGCAGGTGTGATCTGATTGTTATATGCAGGTTTGGAGAGCGGTTAAAGAGAAGGTTAGTTTGCATATAGCGGTCTATCTTTGTTAATTTGCCCTACTTTTATAGTTGTCGTATTTTTGTGCTTTTTTTTTCAGGTTAATTATCAAAGTGCACAAGTTTCCTGGTCGTTGTGGACTTACCAAGAACTTTAGACTTAAACTTGAATTAAGGACTTTATTAACCCGACCCGCGAAACGTCACAATCTTAATGTTAGCATCGTGAAAGTAATTGAGTTGCTAATTTTTGTTGCTGTGTCTTTTTGTACATGATGATTCTAACCAACTTGAATTTTTGAGCTGCATATTATTAACTACAAGATGTGAATTCATTTGTTACAATGGATTACAATTCAATCCGAGAACATAATTGATTAATTCTCGAGCTCTTTGGGCAAATTTGTTTGCTTATTTGTTTGATTGTTTATTGTTCTTTGTTGCTGACATATATATGTTTGAGAGAGTATTAGGTAAAATCCATTATTTAAAACAAAAGAAGTGGTCATAGATGGGGGATCAGGTCATCTTGTTGCCCAAACATTCACGTTTCGTGAATTGGTAGCTGCAACAAAAAATGCAACTAAAAATTTCAGTGAGGATTGTCTTCTTGGAGGAGTGATTGGAAGTGTGAGTTTACTTTTTTGAAACAAAATTAATGGTATTATGTTGGAACATGGATGTTGCAAAATCATGGGTCATTCAATTCATGGGTGGAATATATTAAACGGGTCAAAAGTTATCTAACTTGTAGGGTCAAAAGTTGTCTAACTTGTATTCAAATGGGTGGAACATAATACCGCGCCCTAAATACCACTAACCATGCTACCGCCTCCTCCATCCTCGTCATCTCCGTAACTATTGCATAACGTGAGTACCATACTATTGTTAGAGAAAACATGTAACCGAATAGCATTTGCTCGCCGTAAAATTTTGTTACACAGGGTACCCGTCGCCGCATTGCGCGGGTACCTTGCTAGTGTGTGTGTGTATATATATATATATATATATATATATATATATATATATATATATATATATATATATATATCTTTATATATAATAAACGAAAGATATTTTAAATTGGGAAATCCACATCAATGCCACGTTAATGCCAGCTCAAAGTCCAGCTTAACGCCCGTTTCATGCTGCTCGAATCGAAAACGTTTATTGCATTCAATACCTCCTTTCTCAAATTAAGCAACGCCCGTTTCATATCTCTACCTTTTTAATTCTGTAGCAGTTTTCGATTACCTCCATACTCTGCTTTTCTTTGAAATCAACCCAATTTCTATTTTTTTTTTTGAATTATGCTAACCCTAATCAACAATTCCAAAATTATAGGTTAATTTGAAGCTAGAAGATCTGAATCGATCATTCATTCGTTCGTAAGTGGTGTTGCGTAGTCAGAGTGCTCATATTAAATTAAATTTGCTTACAACGATTCGCCTCTAAATATTGCTTACAACGATGCTCATTACTCTTGTAAGGTTTGCTTTTGTACGCATTCTAAACCTCTAATTTCAGATATGCTTTAGTTTTAGTATTGCAAATTATTGATTTTAAGGTGGTGATTGTACTGATTTGGAAGAAAGCAAATGAGAAACACGAGCATGACCTGCAGTGGAATCATTGTAAATTGTAGTGTGGATTTTGATCTGATCTGCAGTGGAATAGATAAAATTGAAACACCAGGTCTAAAACTGTATAACTGTTTCCTTGATTGATAATATTTGGTTTGTTAATTACGTTTCATTAGGTTCCTTAAATTAGCCCTAATCGTAAGAACTAGGTTCCTTAAACCTGCCCTTTGTTCATTATGATTCAGTGATATAATATCTGCCCTTTGTTCGTGATAATTGACCTTAATTTACGGTTGCAGAAAACAAAATTGAGAGCTTTTATTGTTCACAAATTACAATATAACTTAGGGGTGTTTTGTGACTTATCACTATCATATTTACCAACTATAGACTTAAAATTGTAATCAAACTTAAATTTTGAGTTTCAATCAACTATAAACTGCCATTATGAGATGATTCTTCAAGCTAATGGTCTCAGTTGATTACCTTTAGTCTTCTGTTGTATTAATTGAGTTAAAATGTTATATGATTTGATGGGATTTGTATGATTTTTTATTTATTTTGTATGATTCTTCAAGCTAATGGTCTCAGTTGATTACCTTTAGTTTTCTGATTAATTAATTGAGTTAAAATGTTATATGATTTGATGCGATTTGTATGATTATTTATTTAGTTTTTATGTTGAACCAGATTTGCATATTTGATGGGGTTGATCCGATATCTTCTGCAAGTTCAGGCATATTCGTGGATCTTAGTATAGTTATGTTTCGATTATGTGAACCATTTTTGGATGCAAATTCAACAAGAAAAGAGACAAAATCGATCCTAATGGTATACGTGACAAAATTTTGAAATAAATAACAATAATTTAATACATGATTCAAGGTTGAGATGATTATGATTTGCTTATTGTTGTTCGCAAGTCCGCATAATTTAATCTGATGGCGGTGGTAACCGGCGGTAATGGTGCGGCGGTGGAGTTTTCGCCGGTAATCGTCGACGCTCTCGAGATACGCCGGTAGCCATCGCAATGCGCTGTTGCTTTTCATCGGCGAAACTTATCACCATCAATGGCTGTGTTTTTTGAACCCTAGAAACTATCAAGATGGAAGAAAGGATAGGAACCGTACAGAGGGAGGGAGGCTAGAGAAAATGCTGAAAATAGGGTTATTAATTTCATTAAATAGGGTTTTTCCTTTTTCATTATTTAATTGTAACTCAGTTGGACTATTTTGCTAGGGGTGGCAATTTCTGACCCGACACGAAACCCGACCTGAAACCGACACGAAAATAAACAGGTTTGGGTTGAGGTAAAAAATAATTGGGTCAGTCTCGGGTTGAGTCAGCTGACCCGTTTATTAAACAGGTTAGGTTCGGGTCAATGATAATTTAAATGGGTCGACCCGCCAATCCGTTTAATTATTAAAATATATTATAAAAAATATATATTTATACTTAATTTATAGTTTACTAGTTAAAACGTAATTAATAGTTAGATAAAAATTAATAATGTTATCTAATAATTTGGTGTTTAGTACTCCCTCCGTCCCTAAATAAAGTTCCCATTTGTCTTGGGCACAATATTTAAGGAAAAAGTTAGTGGTGGGGTTGTTGGTATTAAATTTGATTAAAATATAAAGTTGGTTTGGAGAGAGAAAGATAGTAAGTGGATAGTTAGTAGTGGGGTCCATGGTAATTATATTATTTTATTAAGTGGACCCCATCAACTTGTGAAATGGGAACTTTATTTAGGGACAAAAATTCAAGGTGAAATGGGAACTTTATTTAGGGACGGAGGGAGTATTTTATTATGAATTTGTGTAATAATAACAACATTTTGACTAGTTTGACCCGTTTAACTTGTTTGACCTGATAACCTGTTTAACCCGTTTTATTAAATGGGTTATATGGGTTAGGTTTGGGTTGAAGTTAAACAGGTTAGGGTTGAGATATCTGACCCGTTCATATAAACAGGTCGGTTTCGGGTTGAACGTTTCTGACCCGCCAACCCGCGAACCCGAACCCGAACCCGTCAACCCGAATTGCCACCCCTATATTTTGCCCTTTTCTTTTTAACTTTTAATCCTTCATTGCTCACTTATTAACTAAACTGTCATCGCTAATCTTAACCACACATATTTTAATCTAATGATCAAAATGTTGTTCTCGTAGTTCTCGCAATTTTAATGGTTCTCGCATGAACCCTTATATATATATATATATATATATATATATATATATATATATATATATATATATATATATATATATATATATATATATATATATATATTAAATAGAGTTCATTATGTGAATGTTTAATATATATATATATATATATATTCATGTTATGAATTAAATGTTTTAAAAGAGGTTATTATGGTTATTTAGTTTCATTTGTATAAGTCACATTTCTTTTAATTATGACTATTTAAAAGATGTATTGTTTTTTGACATATTTAAATATCTATTTTAATATAATGGACAAGTTAAAACAAGAGGTTTTTCTCGTAAAAATATAATATCGTATAAAGTGGATGTTATATAAATTATCATGCTTATAGTTGAAGCATTATAATTGATTTAATTATTATTTTTTGTATATAGATTGTTTCAAGATACTTTTATGTTTGAAAAGTGTACTATTTGAAAAATCATGATTATACAAAATAGATAATTTTAGTGTTAAACGAAATCTTTCCAGCTGTGTATCATTAAGCATTGTATTGAACCTATAAGTGGATTAAATTATCAGTCATCCCCAAATAGGCTCACCTATTCGTATTACAATGTCTAGGAAAGATAAAGGCGGTTTTTCTGACTCCAAATGGGGGTGGTTCCGATACGCACTAGCACTGCCTACCCTCACCGTCTTTTCTGGTTGTATTCGAATAGAGCTACCGGAAAGGGTTGACTAAATAATGTTTTCCTTGAATGTGATTAAATACTTGGAGTGTCACAAATTTGAGGACTACTCTTTGGATGTTTTGTTGAAACACTTCCTTATTGAGAAGGAAAATCTCATAAGAGATCAAAAGAGTAAAGTCAGATTGATTGTGTACCACGTGTCAGGTGGGGACACTGATATTTCTTATGTAAACGGAATTGCTAATGTTGTTGCAAATCTACTAACCCACTTGGGTGCAAGTATGGGTCATGTAGGAGTTAATATGACTACCTCAATTACTCGGGTGATAGAGGCCCGAGATTGGTTTGTGGATTCTGGAGCAAACATCCATGTATGTGGAAATCATGATAGTTTTTAAATTCATAGTACGGTTCGAGAAGGAACTGTGGTGACATGTGTTGATGGCCATATAATACGTGTTCATGGCATTGGCACAGTGGTTTTCTAACATTCCGAAATGGAATCATGGTTACCTTCGAGAGGTCGTACATGTTCCTTGAATCACCAAGGGACTTATATCAGAGAACAAATATGACAAAAATAGTTACAAGCTAGTAATAATAAAAAATGGTCATATCGTGTTCTCCAAAGATGGGTTATTGTGGATCAAACCATCAATACGGGTGGAATGTTTATGCTTGATCTATGTGGTGATGGATAAGATAATGTCGTATCTATATCCAATAATTATATGTTAAATGTTTATCTTTGTAATCGTGAGAATATGATATTCGTTAGTGAAAATATCGTTAGTGATGATGTAACTAAGTTTCGAATTAATGAAATAGTTTTTCAAATTATATTGCGTGTTCAATTTCTTGGTGCCATAAAAGGTTAGCTCACACTAACATTAAAAAAAAGAAACTATTGAAAAGACACAATCTAAAGTATTGATAAAAGTAAATAATAAAGATTTTGACAAATGTGAAACTTGTGTAAAATCAAAGTTTAAAAAGAAACTTTTTCAAGTGTCAAAAGAATTATATCATTACTAGAATTGATCTATTCAGATATTTGTTAACTGAATGGGTTACTCATACGTGGAGGTAAAAGATGTTTCATTACATTTTGTGATGACTCTAGCCGCTATTTACATGTTTACTTGTTGCATTCAAAAGATGAAGCTTTTAATGCATTCAAACTGTATAAGTGCGACGCTGAAAATCAACATGACAAACACATTAACATTCTTCGCTTGGAAAGATGCGGATAATACTTTAATCATGAGTTTGATACATTCTGTGAAGAGATGGTATCAAGCATGGACGAATTTCACCATATACTCCCCAACCGAATGGATTAGCTAAAAGAAAGAGTATAACCCTTGTTGAAATGGTCAACTGTATGTTGAATCAATCGGGTTGGCCACACAATCGGTGGGGGAATCTTTGTTGACTGCATGTTATGTGCACAACAGAATCACTAGTCGTGTGATTCCTTCTAGTCCAAATGAGTTATGAAATGGAAGAAAACCTAACTTAGATTATTTCAGAGTGTGGGGGTGTTTAGCTTATTATCGTACACCTGATCCTAAACGATCCAAGTTGGGAGCTCGAGCTATGAAGAGTATATTCATTGGATATGCTCAAAATAGCAAGGCCTCCCGATTGTTGGATAAAGAATTAGGTGTCGTGTAGAATCCAGAGATGTGGAGTTCTTCGAGGATAAGTTAATATGAGATGATGAAAACTCCAATCCCAACTTTAATCATGTTCTAGCACCCAACACTTCTCGAGATATTATCTCATCTTCTTCTGTTGTAGAAGAACCACATTCTACTGTTGTAGAAGAACCACCTTCTTCTTTGTAGAAGAACTAACTAGAAGTACAGAGGTCAGAAGGGAAAAGAATTTTGGAGACGGTTTTCTATCATACTTGGTTGAAGGATCTCAATCTAAGGTGACGAGAGATGTCATTTTAGATATTAATATAGATGATGATCCTAAGACTTTTAGTGAAGCCATGACATCGAGAGATGCTCCTTTGTGGAAGGAAGTCACTAATGATGAAATGGATTCAATTATGGGAAATGGAACTTGGGAGTTAGCTGATCTTCCCAAGGGTATCAGACCCATAGGATCTATATGGATCTTCAAGAGGAAGTATCATCCAGATGGATCAATATCTGCCTATAAAGTGAGATTAGTCGCTAAAGGTTATAGACAAAGAGAAGGTATTGATTATTTTACATATGCAGCGGTTGCTAGAATTAGTTCAATTAGAGCTCTTATAGCAATCTCAGCATTGAAAGGCTTGTACATTCATCAAATGGATGTGAAGACAGCCTAAATGGATATCTCAAGGAGGAGATATATTTGGAGTAACCTGAAGGTTTTATAGTATCCGGACAGGAAAACAAAGTTTGTAGACTTATTAAATCACTATACGGAATGAAGCAAGCTCCAAAACAGTGACATGAGAGGTTTGACACCACTGTATCTACATTCGGTTTTAAGCATAATAGTGTTGATAGATGTATCTACACTAAATTCACACCTAAATACACCGTAGTTATCTGTCTTTATGTTGATGATATGTTGATCATTGGCACACACCTACAAGGTATTCTTGATACGAAGAAATACCTATCATCGAACTTTAAGATGAAAGATTTAGGGGAAGTGGAAACCATTCTTGGTATTAAGGTTAAAATGACAGATAGTCAAATTTCTCTAAGTCAATCTCATTACATAGAGAAAATTTTGACAAAGTTTCAACACTTGAATATTAAGGAATTTAACACTTCTTTCGATCCTAGTGTAAAACTTGAAGTGAACTCTGGTAGAGCAGTGACTCAACTAGAATATGCTAGTGCAATTGGAAGTATGATGTATGTTACACACTACACTAAACCTGACATTGTTTTTGCAGTTAGCAAACTAAGTCAATATACTCAACCACGGTACAGAGCACTGGAAGGCAGTAGGAAAAGTACTAGGATACCTGAAAAGGACTAGTAATCTTGAGTTGACTTACACGTCAAAATCTAGTATACTAGAGGGGTATTCAGATGCCAGCTGGATTGATAACAGAAGTGATTCTAAATAAACAAGTGGATGGATTTATACACTAGTTGGTGGGGCTATTTCTTGGGTGAGCAAGAAACAGTTATGTATAGCTCATTCAACGATGGAAGCTGAGCTTATTGCTTTAGCCAATGCAGGCAAAGAGGCAGAGTGGATTAGAGATCTACTATTGGATATCCGTTTGTGGGATACTCCGATGCCTTCAATTCCCATTTACTGTGATAGTGAGGCCACACTGTCTAAAGTATATAATTATGAATAAAATGGGAAGTCGAGACATGTAGGTCTCCGACCTCATTCTGTGAGACAACTAATTGATAGTGGTACCATCAAAGTTGTTTAAGTCAAGACAACAAAGTACTTGACGGATCCATTTACCAAACCTCTGACGAGAGATTTGGTTACATCTACCGCGAGAGTCATGGGTCTAAAACCAAACTAGAATCGTTAGTAATGGAAACTCAACTTGAACTTAGTGCTCCTATTTTCAAGTTTAATGGGTAATAACGAAATTGCTAATGATAGAAGGTACTATCAAATAAGATGGATCCATGTGAGGTAGGATAGTACGTCGTTGCCGAGAACGAGGATGAGTTAATATTCTTAACAAAATTTGGAGACATCTGAGCAACGAAGATGTTGTAAAATTTTGCCTATCTGATCTAGAGGTGGTGCCGCCTCAAATGTATACTTTTGGTTTGTCTTCTAAATGGTCATCAAAAGGATTTTAGCACATGACCATATTAGTGCTCAGAGAGAACACAAAGATGCCAGATGTTGTGTGGGGGTAAACCGGGGAGGTTACTAAGGTTCTTGGTTTAAACCTATAAGGATACCATTGAATTGATCTCCTCTTGTTTGCTCACATTAAACATGGGTTTAATCTTCGTGACACCCAAGTGATAACATTTGTCTGAGTGAAAGGAAACTTTCCAACTTGGTGGGGAATTGTTGGAAATATTAAGGGTATTTGCAAGTTGGCAAATTTCCTATCATACATCGTATTTTGCATCGGTCACGAGGAGTTGTGGAGCTTTATTTTTTGTCGAGCCTCTTGAAATGTCATAACGGTCGACTCTAATGTTGACACTAATGTCTACACTAATGTTGACACTAATGTGAGCATTAAAATAATAAGTTATTTTTTGTTATTCATAAAATTGAGTTATGACTTGACACCCTATAAAAAGAATACTTGTGGTGAAAGTTGAGATACACAAAATGAATAAGCTCTCTTCTTGATCATGATGCTGCGATTTTTATATACTTCATGTGTTTCCAAGTAGTCACTTTGTGTTATTGGTAGTTCTAGTGCTGTAGAATAATACCGATAAACTGCATCAAATCCTGGGGTTCTACGATGAGGCTTGCAGCATATAGAGCGCGTAAAAACCTTAAAGGACAGGAATCACAATTCCGTGCGGTTCGTTATTTCATCAAGAATTAGGTTTGTTCATTCCATTTGGTTATATCTTATGTGTTGGGTTTGATATTGAATTATCAATGTCAAATACGGTATTAATATCGTAATTGTCTAAATATTTAATCACCGAATATATAAGCTATACAACAATGTCAAAATAAAAAAATGATATGAAAAAAATAGAATTAATAATTATACATGTCATCTTGTACTCAAGGAAAAAAAAAATTAAAGGGGGGCAAAATTCAGGGGCGTAAGTCACATCATAGGTGGAGTTCTTACTTTGCACGTCAAAACTTAAACTTAAAATCGAATTTGAGTTGAACCTTCGCTATTTTAAAATTTTAGTTTAAGTTCCTACTTAAAATTCAACTAATTTATTTATAGTGGTAGAATTTTTATATATGAAATTATAGAACAAAGTGTAACTTTAAAATACAAAGTTTAATAAATATAAATTTAACCAGAAAATAATAGCAAAATGATGAGAAAAATAATAATTAATTTAAATGAATACTTAAATCGGAGACTATAGGGGAAAGGGGATGATTTTCATACCACAACTTTTATGTCATCTACCACAATTAGTGCATAACATACTTGTCCAGTTAGCTGTAAAATGTGTACTATGTGGTATAAGAAGTAAAAGTTGTGGTGCAGAAATGAATTCCAATAGGGGAAATAATAGAAAAATAAAACAATGATATTAAATTACTATGCTAAGAACTAAGAAGAGAAGATAAAGAATGAAGCATAAAGAGAAAGAGAAAAAAGAATTAAAAAGATATATTATAGCAAGGATTCGAACTCATCATGTCATACTCCTTTTTAGACTTATTGCACATGTATAAACTATAAACTAGTTGCACTACACCATAATTCATGTATTCTTTTACAAATATATAATTTAACCTGAAAAGTTTTTGTGACCTCCATCTATTTTTATTGTTATTATAATGGTGTGACCCAACCCTATCCAATCCACACTAATAGGAGTAGTCTAAGGATACAAATAAAAGAAAACAAAAACAAAACCAAAAGATTTCGAGCCAAATTTTCATTATAGGAATTTTAATAATGTACATTTCTAAGTATATTATCTACAATAAGTTGCGTTCAAGGAGGTCCATTATTTTTAGGAAGTCCCAAGGAATAAATCTCAACCATTGATCAATAAGATCTAATGGTCAAGATTAATCACATATTTTATATATAAAGGGGTATTTTGGTCATTTTTTAAAAAAATAATTTTTTTTATTTATTTTTATTTTTTATTTTAGAATTATTTATTTATTTATTTTTATTATGAAGGGGTATTTTGGTCATTTGCCACTTATAAAAATTTTCAATTTTTTTTATTTTTTATTTTAAATTTTTTTTATTTTATTATATATTTTTTATTTTTTTATTAATTTTTTTTATTAAAAAATAATATTTATTTGATAATTACGTATATGACTTACTCACATGTGATATTAGTGTAATCACATGTGATTTTACTGTAATCACATGCGATTCAGAATGCAATCACATGTGATTTACTATGCAATCATATTATGTGTTATTAATGAAAAAATAATAATTTTTTAAAAAAATAATAATAAAAATTTAAAAAAATTAAAAAAATTTTAAAATAAAAAATAATTTTTTTTCTTCAGAATGACCAAAATACCCCTCAATTAAAAACTAAAAAAATAATAATAAAATAAAATAAATAAAATAAAAATTAAGTGCCAAATGACCAAAATACTCCTTTATGTATAAAATATGTGATTAATTTTGATCATTAGATCTTATTGATCAATGGTTGAGATTTGTTCCTCGATACTTGATAAAAATGATGAACCTCCTTAAATGTTTTCTCTATCTACAATACAATAATAAAAGAATTACAACAAAACATACTGTAAGTAATAGTAGCATTAAAGTCACAAAATATTTTGAATTTATTCACACCCTGTTTGAATACGTATTATACAATATCTACACCGCAAAGAAAAAACTAACCGATAACTAAATTTCACTTAAAGCAATTATTTTATATCAATACCACTAATTCTACAAATATAATATATAGCAAATTATAATTAGAATGATGATACTTAAAAGGTTTTTTCTCTAAATTTCACGTATACATGTACTTTTAAAAATTATATTTTTAATTCTTTCTTTTTTCAAAGCATTCCGTACAAACAATTCTTTAGTCTAACATTCAATATTTTAATAGAAATTTAAAGGACTACTAGTATATTTTTTTACAACAAATTTTAACAAACATTAGGGTAAAGGATATAAATGCAAAAAAAGTATAAAAAATAACTAGCATTGTTATATTTTAAAGTAAAGTAGCATATGTGAAATTTGATATAACGCTTTGGGAAATACTTGTAATTTACTTTATAATATAAATCAATCAATGTTTTAAAAAATCTGTTTTTTTTACTGAATCGGTCAATGTCCAAAATACCCTTTAAACTTTTTTTAGTTTGTTCATTTTTCTAACTTCTCGCTAGTTTTAATTAAATGATATATTGATAGCCATTGCAAAAAAATGTACAAAATATAATTGAATTAGTCGAACTGAATTCGCCAACCGGTTGAACCAGATGACCATATTGTTGAATAATTATTATAATAATTATTTAATGGTTAATCTACAAAAACTATAAAAACAAAAAATAAATACCACAAAAAATTTTAAAAACTTAATTTTGTTAATTATTTTTTTTAGTTTTAAGACCTATATAAAAAATCTGAACTTTTAAAAAGTTGGTTTTTTATATGACCGGCTAATTTTACCGCGTTTTTATGTCCAACCGACTAGTTCTGACCGAGTTATAATCATCAATCTAACTGACACATTTCAATCAGCAATCTTCCCATGCTGCAATTCAACCAGATTTTTAAAACAATTAAATCCAACAAAAATACGATCTCTTTATTCCGAAACTAAATGATTCAAAAGGCGACTTTTTATCGGTTTCATCGCAATATATTTTTCAGGAGCTTGTCGTTATTTTGTTAAAGTGTTTTAAGGTTTTGTTATTTGGTTAAACATTTCTTCAAAATCCAGTTTTTCAGATAATGTTCTTTTATACATAAAGTATAAACAAAAAACAAAAAAATGTGGTGTTGGTTTTTTGTGTTGTCAAAATCCTTTTATATCTTTCTTCTGCACCTTGAAAATAACACTTCATGATCGTCCATTTTGTGTTCCCTTCGACGGAAGTCACCATAGTAGGTTTTTGTAATAATTACATTTGTAGTTTTATGGTATTTACAAAAGTACAAATTATACTAAAAGATATAATGTCAATTGGTTTATTCATCACATGTTCAATATTTATTTGGATTTTTCCGACTTAATATTCGTCGCGAAGATCTAACGATATTCATGATGTGGGTCAACGATTTAGCCGATTATTAACACTCATTGTTGCTATAGTTTAGATAGTTTGAGAACTCTAAAATGATCGAGAACAAAAAAAACTCATGTGACAAGCGATTGGTGTTAAAGCTAAATTATAGCAGGTAACTAATAGTTATCATTGTTCAGATTATTTGGGAAAAATATAGTTTTTAACTCTAATATATGTGTTTAATCAGTATTCTGATGATCATCTCTAGATTTTTTTTCTCTAATTATTATAAAATGTTGCCCAATGGGATTAAAAGGCCAATGTTTGTGAGATAAATTGTCTCATTTTCTACTAGGATGCCCTAGGATAGCTTAAAGCTAAATTAAACAATAGTTCTAGATATTCATGTTCTACCAACACATGTAATTTGAACAAAACTAATCATAGTATTTCTTTGAAATAAATTATCATATAAATCATATAATGTTATATTTAATGAAGTGTTCCACAATCTATCTTAACTTTTCTTTTTTCTTAAATAGATTGTTTCGTAATTGTTATTTGTTAAAGAAATTGTTTCGTAATCGTTTAATATTTGCTTAGTAATGTTTTAATTTATTTTATTTTTTTGATTTCTTATTCTATGTTTATCACTTTATTATCACGTAATCTTAAATTTTAATACAATTTGTAAGCTCCTATTACATATTTTATTATTCAGCCGGTAATAATCATTAAATTAACATAAATTTTTGTAGGATAATAAAAATTATAAATGAGTAAAATTAGTGACAATCCGTGATTTTTCACTTATCATAAACTAGTTAGTAGTTATCATACTTGCTCCAATTCAAAATAAGTTATACGCTTTCTTTTTTTGGGTGATTCAAAATAAGTAACACACTTTGAAAAATTACCTTATTTGGCAAAAATAATGGGACTCATGCCCACTAACTATCTACTTTAACAAAGTTAAATGACTACTTTACCCCCAATTTTTACTTTTAAACATCATTAACCTCACTTTATTCAAAAGGCGTGAGACTCATTCCTCACTAAGCATCCAATTAATCTAATTTAACCATCATTTTTTTTTGCCCTCAAAAACTGTAAAAATTAAAAATGTATCACTTATTTTGAATCGGAATAAGTATAAATAATCATCAAATAGAAGAATTTGTTTTGTCAATATATATGGTATATGACATAGGGGTGTAAATGAGCTGAGTCGAGCCCGAGCTCAACTAGGTTCGAGCTCGGCTCGTTTAAGTTTTAAGGAGCTCGAGCTCGGTTCGTTTCGAGTCTTATATGTAAAGCTCGGGCTCAGCTCGTTTAGGTTTTCACAGGTTGACGCTCGGCTCGATTAGGCTCATTTAAGCTCCCATATACACAAAATATATAAACTTTTTTATTTAATTATAATATTTAATATATTATGTAAGTACTTCATTTTTATATTATGTTATACACGTATAAGTATAAAAATATATAATATATAATTATATTTTTATAATAATTAATATACATTTGCTCGTCAATTTTATTGGATCAAGCTCGGGCTCGGGCTCGTTTAATAAACGAGCTCTTAGTTAAGCTCAGTCTCGGCTCATATTTGTTTAAGCTCGGCTCATTTCGAGCTTTTAACGAGCCGAACCCGAGTAGCTCACGAACTGCTCGACTTGTTTTCACCCTTATATATTTATATATGAGAAACATTTTATTTCCTTGTATGAGAGATTGTAAGTTTTAGACCGAACATGAAAAAACTGACAAGTGACAGGAGTAAAGTTTACATTTACCCCCCTGAAATAAAAGATTGGCAACCAACTCCCTATAAAATCTAAATATCACATTAGAAACAGAAGATTGAGTGACTGATTAACGTCATGAGCCAGTTATGGAAAGAAAGAATATGCTTTGCCCTTTTTGTTATTTAACCATGCGAGTGGGATTTTATAATGATCTTTTATATTGAAATATTATACACACTATATTTATTAAAATATGGATCAATAGCTATGCGTAACAATATCCGGGTCAATAAATTGTGTTTTGAAAAGAACTAGTTTTAGAATGGATTATAAGGCGTCTCTTAGGTGACACATTTCTTAATTCGTCACTAGTCTCTTTCCTACTAACGAGTTATTAACAAAGTCGTATCAATATTAATTCATCTCTAACTCATCCACACTTTGAAAATATATTTAAACACCCCCCCCCCCTTCAGCCCCTTCCACCTTACCACCATGAGTTGTCAAACTCTTCCCCACACCGACAAGCTCCCTATCGACGTGTTTTGTGACTTGATGGTGCCAATGGTGATGAGCTCCCGGCGAGTTTGAAGACCCCACGACGACAGTTTGAGGACAATCCATTGGCAGGGGTCTAAGTCTTTTGATATGCATGTAGTTAATTTACAACGGGTCAAACACTCATTAACATCAAATAAAACACCCTAATTAAAGTCAAACCTTAAAAAGAGTTATTACAAACAATTAATTAACATGATATCCACGGTTTTCTTAAAAATAAAACTAGTACGTAGTTGGCGATAGTTGCGGTGGTGGTGGTGGTGAGCGAAAGATCAGATGGTGGTGGCAGAGTTAGTTGGTGGAAACGGAATGAGCGGTGACGTGAGTTAGTGATGAGTGAACGACGACGACCGTCAGCTGATTCTGAATCGAGTGAGTTGGTAGAGGTGGTGATCAGCGATATAGTATAGTAAAGGTTGTGAAATAATTATTAGGAAATCATGGAGTGTCTACATAGTATTATGAAGTGTTCAAATAGTCAACCCTTTACAAATTGAGGAGCAAGCACTGAATTTATTACTTCAGTGTATTTACTGTTGGAATATGTGTCCACCCGCATCAAATAAACGGTTAACCGTGTGACGTAAATTATCGATCCTACTCGGGTTGCCCTTGAGGTGCAATCAAACACGAGAATAAATGAATTGTTTTAATTAAAAGTCTAATTAAAATTGATATTGGGCTAGATCAAGTTAACTAGTTAATCTTGAAAGTGGGCTAGTGATTAATAAGACTTAATCACTTTGGGCTCGTAATTTATGGACTTAACCAATTATTAAGATGAGCTTGATCCAAGTATTAAACCCATTTAGTAATTAGGGTTAATGACACTATAAATAGGAGGCTTGGGTTAGAGGAAAAACACACCAAAATCTCTCTTGCTCTCTCCCTTTGGCCGGCCCCCTTTACCGCCGCCCAACCACCACCGTGCCCCACCGCCGGAATTGTTTTCGGTTCGGTTTTCGTTGTGGTTCTCGAGAGTACGTTATACTATTTCGTTGGTATATTGTCTCGTTTGATTACAAGCCTTAGGTGTGAACAAGTAGAGGGTTTCTTTCTTGAAGCCTACCGGTTACAAAGTGGCTCGTACTCGTTCGCAAGGATTGTCTTCACCAATTGCCGCCAATGTAAGTTTCGATTTATTTATTTAAATTTAGTTACCTTGGATTTGTAAACCTAACGGTCATAAAAGCTTCAACGGGAATTGTCGTTTATCTTGTTTGTTTGTAATTCCGCGACTAACAAATGTGGTGATAAAAGTGTACAAATCACAACAGTGGTATCAGAGCTACCAGTTTACAAATCTAAGTGTACTAGATTAATAATTCCGAAAATCCCATAAAATGTTTTATGTATTTTCGAAAATCGAAAATATATATATTTTAATTTTAAAATCGTTTTTAATAATTAAATATATAAACTAGATAATTAAAAGTGTTTTATAATTGTCTAAAGATTTATTTAAAAGAGGGTTTAAATAATTCGTATATTTTATATATATATATAATTTCGGTTATGTATATATTATGTATATTTATTTAAGTTTTTTAATAAAGAAAATAAAGTTATTTATGGATACATAAATTTCGAATTTATGTATATACATAAATAAAAAGATTTCCAAAATCTTTCAAATAAATTTAAAAGGTTTTAAATACATTCCAAAATAGAAATTCGAATTTTTGGAAATTGGAATATTTAAATATGGTATATAAATTCGGTTTTAAAAATTTTGAATATATATATTCATTTAAATATAAATTCTGAAAATTTTATAAGATATAAAAGATTTGGGATTTAATTTGGAATTTTTCAATTTTGTAGATTTGATTTATTTTGATATTTTTAATTGTTTCCTTAATTGAAATAATTAATATAATAAATAACATCTATAAATATATATATATATATATATATATATATATATATATATATATATATATATATATATCCTACCCTATATATGAGGCCTAAATTTGAAGTGTGTTTGACACCATGGCAATTCCAAGCATTCCTATTCGTCCATAATGCCACTTGGAATTCCCTGATTGGTCCACGTCATTTGCACTAATACAAACGAATCTGGTACAGCTTACGGTCTACATTCATACGCTCCATATACGGCAAACGAATCTGGTACGGCTTACGGTCTACATTCATATGCTCCATATACGACTTCCTACATACAAGGAAACAAATAAATAACTATTTAAAAGATCCTACATACAAGGAAACAAATAAATATTTAAAAGATCAATCAACGACTCAATCGTATTTATTCAGTAGTGATACACGACTCAATATAATTTCCATAAAACCGGCATTCTATGATTACGGCATAAAAAGCTGGATTGTGCAACGGAACCAGACTTCAGATATTACGGATTACGGCATAAAAAGCTGGATTCTTCATTTAATAAAATGCCCGTGTAACATTTCTTCATTTACCGTTTTTTTGTACAAAATCATCATCACATCTATCGATTATTATGTGGCATAAAAAGCTGGATTCTTCATTTAATAAAATGACCGTGTAACATTTCTTCATTTACCGTTTTTTTGTACAAAATCATCATCACATCTATCGATTATTATGTCATTTAGAAATATATAAAGTTTTTGGACATTTTTCTACATACTAAAATTTACAGCATACCCGTCCATCGGGCGGGTTTTGTAGCTAGTATATATATATATATATATATATATATATATATATATATATATATATATATATATATATATATATATGGTAATAATTAATGGTATAATTATATGTATATATAGAATTCGAAAAATTCCATATACCAAAATAGTTTTTGGTATTCCTTCCTTATATAATACTAGCTTCAAAGCCCGCCCGGCTGGGCGGGCATGCTTCGTAAAATAAATATGAAAATACAAAAAAAAAAAAAAAAAAAAACAACTTAAGAAATCATATGGTAATCTATTATTGAAATGATTATAAACGTGTTTTGATACATATCACAAATTGTGCACGGAATTTTAGAGACGAGTAAAATACATCCTAATTAAACAAAAAATGTGAGTTATCTTTTTGATACATATATGTCTTGTATTTGTTGTGTAGGTCTACATGATCAGGCTTCGTTAGATGACCATTCTGCCCAAAAACGCTCATCGAATTCTGAAGGTAATGCTTTATAATTTTTAGACTGCTATTCCACCTTGTTGTTGCGTGTTTTTTTCTGTTCCAGAAATTAACATAAATTGAGAATTTTATTAATTTTATAAAAATATAATTACAAATTGTAGGATATGAAGCTCATCGAGATATAAAGTTTCACCAGTAACACCCTCTCTGGAAGCACATCTCCATCAATCCCATCTTCAAAAATTCCATTGATTAGAACCTGATGATGTTTCTTCCTGGTTCCTATCAATGTATTGATCACAAACCACAACAATTAAGTATTCTGATCGTTGCTAAAATTAGTCATGGAATGCAGTATTTGTTTTAGATTAACAGTACTCCGCATTATTCTATTTCGTTTTTAATATAACATATAAAATCTCAATAATTTACTGCACGTCAAAGAAAGGATACACTCTGTGTTCCAAGTATCAGTTCAAGGAACTTCTCTGTCTAATAAAAGATCATTAATGATCTGCGTTATTCTGCAACCATTTACCAAGTACAAATTTGCATTTGTATTTGTGTCTACGAACAGATTTTTTTTATTTAAAAGTAAAAAGAACACATAAACAATGATAGCATTTGCATTTGTCTTTGTTTACTAATTTTATTGAAGGTATCAAGGTATATAAGAATTATGTTTCTGTTGACTATAAAAGTCAACAAATGGACTGTTTTCATAAACACTAACCACTAAACATAAATCCTGACAATAAAACCTAACCACTAACCATACCCTAACCCTAAAATAATTTAAATCTTAATAATAAACTGTTTACGATTTAAAAACAGTCTTAAATTAATATGTTTGACCATGCTTAATAACCATGTTTGAGTTTATATACAATATATTTATATTGTAATTTATGAACATACTGGTTATTAATAAAATTACAGTACCATAATTGTTTAAATTAATAACCATACCAAAATATAGTTATTTGAGCATGTTACCTTAACATCAGCAGTGAAAGCAGCTGCAGCAATAAACCGCCCATTTGGAGATACAGTAGCCATATTGCTCTTGAGCTAATTTGTGTCAACATTTCCCAACATTTTTCCAGATTTTCCATGCCAAAGTTTAATATCAGTCGCTGCAAAACATAAGAAAATAAATAAAAAAAAATTGGAATTAAAAGTATTTTCTACACTTTCCCAATTTAATTAAGGAAAAAGAATATACCCCCTGAACTTAATGCAATTATTTTACTCCCATTAGCAGCACCAGGAGTTTACTTTGGATATCAATTTTGAATGACGAAATGACTTTTGAGATCGACCGGATAATTCTTCATCTATTAAGGAGCAATACTTTGAATCTCTTTGAGCTCATGAACAGTTCGTGCAACTGCTACAAGCTACCCTCGTGGTTTTTTTCATTCCAAGGATTAGAATATTTACGTCTCAAAAATTGTCATTTTGACCCTCCATTAACATTCAATGGGTTTAGTAGGTTGAGGTATTTGGCCTTAGAGGATGTTGACATCACTACCCTTAAGTCTTTCATCCTCAATTGCCCGCTAATTGACAATTTTTATCTTGTAAGCTCTACTATCTCTCTCTCTCTCTACATATATATATATATATATATATATATATATATATATATATATATATATATATATATATATATATATATATATATATATATATAGGGTCAAGTTATATAGAGAACCTTATATATCGTGCAGCACCCGTAGAACTCTTATTAACCAATCAGAATTTAGTAAATTAATTTCAAATTATTTAATCCATTTAATTATTAAAGGGTATTTAGGACATTATGTATTTTATTTTTTTTCCTTTTTAAAAATTTCCTAAGATTTAGGAATTAATTTCAGAATTTTTTTTTGTTGCATATGTGTTATAGCTTCAAAGCCCGCCCGACTGGGCGGGCATGTTTCGAGAGATTTAAAAAAATAACAATAATATTGATACAATTTAAATAACATTCCTGGAGTCAAGTGGAAGAAAAGCCGAACATTATAACCTAAATTGACAAAAATCAAGATTCTTAATAGCATGTTATGTAAGCCATAAAAACTAATATACTTTGCAAGCTTATAATAAACCAATGACAAGAATCACATACATTCTTGAACATTCCAAGCATCCCAGGAATACAATACTTGCAGCCTGCACTGGCCTAGGCTTAACTACATGCATGCGTTTCAGTTAAAACTATAAGCCTCCATGTTCAAGTAACAGTCAAAATACCAAATCTTTGTAAATTTAAATTAAGCTATAAAAGTCACTAATCCATAGTTAAAGTTTCCCCACAGGACATTTCCCATAGTCCTATACGAAATCAATAAAATAACTTCATAATGGCACCATTGTTAACAACAGTAGTTACACTTTGATATGGATCTTGTTACAATATTAACACCAATATTATGCTATTTTAAATGTTTGTCGTAAACTCTGACATTAGTATCATACATTGATACTTCTCTCAAGAAATTACTCCATGTGTCTAGAAAGAGTCACACTTGATCTTTTTCAAATTTAGGGTCTTTTTCATTATTAGGGATCTTCAAATTGAAACTCAATGGTCATATTTCTGTTGAAATGGTGTAACTTTGTATTTTTTGCAAAATTTTTGTCAAATTCTAGGAAACACCAACACAAATTAATAGGATATTTACCTTCACCATGTCTAATAAGATAAACCCTAGCAGAAAAAAAACTAAGTCACACTCCTTATGTTCCAGATGTATAAACTAATCTTTAATTCTCAAATAAAGTAAAAAATCCAATAGATCCATATTCATTCTCAATATATACTAAATGGGTAAAAATTGCCACATCTAATTTTGTGGATTCATTAATCACCCAATTTAATAAAGCAGTATAAAAAATAATCTACAAAACGATTATAAAACATTAGTTAAAAATAAGAAATATGGGCATCTAAAACATTTAAGTACCTTTAGTCCTATATTTCTGACAATTTGCATTGTACTTTAAGACTTATAACGCCTTTTAATTGAATAAAACGAATGTAGTTGGCTCTTCGCAAGCCCTGAACCTGAAACAATAAAGCACAACACTCAATTTGACTTTTTCAGTCAACATGTGATTTTTCAAGATCAAAATTGTTCAAGTATTTATGACAAACTTAGTACCATTTTGTACTATTGGTAGTAGTTTATAACATATTCAATTGGTTTATTAAAATCTCTTAAAAGATTCCTGCATATTCGAATTTATATGAGATTCTAAATCAAACTATTTGAACTCAATTGCCTAAATGAATTTCTGACAATGCCACTTCACCAAGTTTATCTAAATTAGAAACATTTTGAGCTAAAGCCAAAATAATCTACATTGTTAACTGGATAAGAAAATAGAAGTTAAAATAATAATTAAATAACAAAATTATGAACATAAAGTAAACTCACCTTAAAATTGTTCTTATGGCTCTCATCTTACAACATTTTCCGGTGAGGGCGGTTATGGTGGTTGTGGTCAAACATACCACTAAAATTCCACACACAACCGAGTTGATTCGGTTTAACTATTGGAGGGCATTTTGTTGATTTTCTTGCCATTAATGGTGAAAATGAATTATGATAACAATCGAGAAACTTGATTTACATATGACGTTGCTTGATTATCATAAATTGTGAGAATCAACTTGATTAAATAGGATACTAAGTGCATTCACCCTGCAAGATTAAATTTGATCGTTATGAGAATAAACTTGAGTCTAGTTTCATGTGTACAAATTAAGTGATCCTAACATTTGAATAAAATAATATGTTTATGCAGCTAAAAAAATAATCATCAAAAACCATATTAGTGATAAAATTAATATGTTTAACATTTGGCAGTTCAACTTGGGATTATTGGATGGAAGAATCATGATGTCACTTAATGCGTTTAGAAGATGAAAGAATTTAAATGAGGCATCATCAATGCCAAATAGATCAGTTAACCACCTTGACCAGTTTCCTATCTGTATTTGACCAAAAAAAATACACATTTAATAACACTATAATTTGTTAAAACGCTATGTTTAACACATATTAACTCAAAATCTATTTCAAGGATTTTCTTGACTCGATGATCTATTTCAAGGATTTTTTAGATTCAAAATCTACGACTTTAATCATAGCTTTTGCAGCTGCTGATTGCAAATATGGAGTAAGAGTCTGCAAGATTTTCATAAATTGCAATTAAGTTGACCACTTTTAGAATAAGAAAATTTTAATCGATTAATAAACACCAACTATTGAAGAAACCCTAGAAAGAGAGTGAATCGATTGATGATGGTAAAAGACACGACGGGGAGAAATCAAAATCAGAAATACAAGAAATCCGTATTTAGCCTAGGGTTTAATCGGCGAACCAATAACAGAAGCGACTCTTTGAATGTTCTTCCGTCGGTGGATATTACCTGAACATAGAAACTCTATGAATGTAATGCAGAAATCGAGTTGATGTTTATATGAACGATTTTGACTGTTTAATTTGCAGAAAGCAGTAACAATTGTGTATATGAATGATTCTGGGGATTTTGAAATTGGAAATCCTAACTTGAGATTATGAACTGGAACTCTAAATTGAGAAATTAAAGAATTGGATAGATCAATTGGTAGAAAAAGGAACATGCGATTGGTGAGGGTGGAAGAGTAACGTAAACAGGAATTGGTTCCGGTGGTTGCGTTGTTGTTGCGGCGGACACGATACGGCAGAGGAATAGGGTTGAGGATGAGTTGATCCAAAATCGAAAGAGAGTCACATGCTGTATTGTGAAGATTTGTGCTGAAAACAGTGGATGAATGGCTGAATTACACCTGGATTAAAGGACCAATCAGAATCGTGCAAAGTGATGATGTGTCGAATACAAATCGGGTCTACCTGCATATATAGGAGAAGATTATGTAATAAATAGTATATTAAATTGTAACATCCTAAAAATCAGTTGAAATTTAAAAAATTTTAAAACATTTAATTAATAAACTTTCCCCAAGTACAAGTAATGAAAAGGTCCCAACTCAGATAAAAATATAAACCGTCTCATGGTCTTTATTGCGGAAATAAATAAAAAGGTTAAAAATTATGTTTGACTCAAAACAAACTTTTAAAAACTCCAAATCCAATAAATAAAGATGCAGCCCATCAACCGTTGACCTTCTCTTTGCCCTTACTAGTACCTGAAAAATGGGGGAGTGATTGGGGTCAGCCACCGCTGAGTGAATAATATCAAAATAAATAAATAAATACAAACAACTCAAGCCACATAAGTGATCCCTAGAGACTCTACTCAATTTTCAATTACTCAAGTTTATTTTCTCAGATTTTAAATTTATATAGCGCACTTGTGTGACTTGGGACGAGAGATCAACCTCGACCCGCCTCACACAACTCAAGGCTCAACACCTGTACTCTTCGGTGTTGAGTCAAAACGTCTGGCACCAGTACTCTTCGGTGTCAAGACAACTCAAGTATATTATGTTTAATGTTTTAACTCAAGAACTCAAAACACAGGTAACTCAGGCTCCAGATAACTCAAATCACAGATAACTCAAATCCCAGATAACTCAAATAAATCACCCAATCAATACTCAAGCTCAATCAACAAGACAATTCACAACACATAGCACAAAATCATGAATCGAAAGTAAGTACAAGTTTATAGTGAGATTACCCACCTCGAATAACCGTAAGCTCCTAAATATCCGCGGTACTGAAGAGCGTCTCTAACCGGTCCTAGAAGGTCCTACAATGTACAAGGAAGCTCGGGTTAGGATTAGACTCAAAGGTTGTTTCAGCAGAAACTAAACAGCACTCAGCACTTTCGCGGGAACGGCTATAACTCTCAAACCGCTCACTAGATTTTATTCAAATTTTTATAGTAGCTAAATGACTCAGAGAACTACAATTTTATAGAAGACCTTGGAAACTGAATCCAAACAGAAAAGGCTCAAAATAGGCTCACAAGACAGAATAGCTGAACCGAAAACTATTCAGCGATGGTTTACTAAAACATCTATAACTTTTAAACCGTAGGTCAAATTAATGAGTCGTCAGCGGCATTGGAAAGAGGACTCAGAAAACTAGGGGCAAGAGCAGTCCGAAAATCTAAAAATGTATTTTAAGTGTGGTAGAAACGGACTCAAACTCAGACTATACATTCTGTCAAAATCTCATCATTACGTTTAAAACTTGTTTTGAATCCCAACATCCACCCGTCGATTCCCGAGATCCCCGACAGCCCCGAAATTCATTTTTAACTCAGAAACTAATTTAAGAATAATTTACTCCTTTTAGAAATCTCTTTCAATTTATGAAACCAAGAACCCAAAGGTTCGGTTTCCGAGTTTTTTTTCCGATAAAACGTCTAGCAATTCGTCAAACGGTTTTTACCCAACCCGTGACCCGACGCCCACGAAATCAGTTCCCAACAACGACAACAATCTGCACCACAAACTCACGAGGATAACAACACCGAAACAGCTTACTCTAGACTTGATTAAGAATTTGGAAAACGGAAACCTTGAACTACTAAAATGAAAAAAAAAACGAAGGCAACAATGATCACAAAACAAGCACAAACCCGAGCCCTCAATGACTCGGTTACCATGTTGCCAACAACAACTCGCAACCTGCTGCACACTCTACACCAAGACAGTTAGCATTTAAGCGAACCAGAAACGATAATTAAAACCGCGAAGATGGGAAATTAGAGAACTACCGAATTTTTGGACGAGCCCGGTTACCAATCCACAACCTCGATGGCTCCTCAATCTGCTCGATTCTGACCTGCTTGGTCATTCTGCTTGCACTCGACGGAAAGAACAAGGCCGAAACAAGGACCACCGAAACAGGAGAAGGAACACAGCTAGGAAAGTTTCTGCTCGGGATTGCTCGGAGGTCCTTCTTGTTGCTGGCCACCGGATTTGCTGCTCAACGTCTTCCCCATAATCCAGTTCGAACGCCTCCATACACAACAGTAAACAATTTAGAACACTAATCACAAAAGAATCAAAAAGAGGAGCAGATTAGATATCGACAGATTGGCTCACCATTGGTCGGTATTTATCACAGGTTCACCGCAAGCAACCCACTCGATCACCACTGGTTCTTCAGCTCTTTACTCGGTTTCCATCAATTGGAAAATTAACACAAACGTACGTCTAATCGGTTGAGGAAGAGAACAGGAAAAAGGAAACAAAAGTGTGATGGCTTAATGAGAATCCACGAGCTCGGTTTCAACTATTTTGCTCTGAAGTTAGCTGCGATTGGGAGATGCTCTACACCTCTGCTCGATTGGAACAATGGAGGAAGATGATAGTTGCGGCTGAATTAGGTTACCAAGAGAAGGAAATATTTTGGTATAAAGCAAGTTATTAAAGGAGGATTATGTCCTTAATTTCCCAAACCTTAATGCGCAAGAAAAAAAATAAATCAGTAAGGCCTCAAGCATGCATTCCACCGATCGGACTAAGCTAAGTGGGCTCAAAGGAAAACAATTTTATTTGGCCCTCAAAGAAAACCGACCAAGGAAATAAGCTGATATAATCGCACCCATTGGGCTCGGCTTTTTAAGAAATGTATCACAAAGAGTTGGTTCCACCGTGATGCTAGACGAACAAAGGAATCAGCTAGACTCGAGAGAATTTGTAAATGAATAGGGAGGCCTTGGCCTACACGGCCGGCCTCGGGTTTATTTTAAACACTTAGTTATATTAATTAATCCTTTAAGTTCATTGTACTTAATGGATAATTCTCAAGTTATTCTTATTAAATCGCACTATTAAATAGCTCGAAATAAATAACCCTCTAGTTATTAATAGTTAATCCACATGATTAAATAAACGCCAATTGAATGACACTCTTGTCATTAAAAGAACACCGCGTATTTATTTTACTCGAATTAAATACACATAATGACACATAACACATATAAATCTCAAATAAATAATTATCACATAAATTATTTAATAAAAAGTGTACAATTTAATTCCAATAATTTTTAGGGCGTTACATAAATATTATATACATATAGTTTCAATTAATAATTAATACGTCGCGTCCTCGCACATTTAATAGAATCAAATTAAAACTATATGAACTTTAGTTAATGAAATTAGAAAGTTTTAATTCTCATAGAATGTATATACTATAAAAGTTTATATATATATTATAACTAAAGTTAAATACGTTGTCGCTCATGTCACAAGTAGGCTCACCCATAGTCTATTGCATATAAAGGAGGTATAAGGAGAGATATTATGATCTCAAACGGGGTTGCGTTTTTAATATGCCTTGCGCTGACCTGCCCCGCCGCTTCCTTTGCTTTAGAATGGAGCTACTGAAATGACATGATAGGATAATGTCAAGATTAAAAGTATAATCATATAAATTAAACAAACCTCCCGTTTAATATAAAAATGTGAACAAAGTGTGCTCTCCATGAAAAAAAACGCATTCTAATTATAATCTAATTAACGAAGCTCGTGCGGTTTGCCGGTACGTTAATTTTGAGATTATTCTTGTGAGTGAAACGATTCTCGCGATACCCAAGCGAACTTGAGCCGAGAATCTTCGTGGTTGTTTCATGGTTGTTTCACCTTCTAATCTATGATCCACGGCATCCCTGTCATGGATTAGAAAAAGCATAGATTCAAGATTAACATGCCCTTCTCCTATGAGAATGAATCTTAAAAGAACTAGGGATTTCATATGATTGAAATTGACAATAGTTTGTCTACTACGCGAAACTATTCGGTGTGAAATACGGCATCCCTCTTCACATCAAATGGTGTAGTGTTAGTATCCTAACCTTATGGAATAAAATTGGGAAATTATTATAAGGATTAATAAATAATAAACTAATAAAGAAATTGTTTCTTTTATAGATGTCTTCCAATAGCAACAATAACAATAACAACAACAACAACAATGTCCCACTTCCTCCTCATCAACCACCTCTACAAAATCTATCATACTCTGCTTCTCAAGCGATTCTAGAGATGTTCCCTACTCCAAAGCATATGAGTATTGAACGACTAGATCACTTGAGGAAGAGACTTGATGCTGTTGAAAACCTGAAACTCTTTAGTAGTGGAAAGCTAGAAGAAGGAGAACTTGTATGTAACTTCGTTAAGAGAATGTTAGGTTACATAGACAAGGTTGAAGCATCTGGGTCAATGCCTAGTGATAAGTTTGTAATTGGTTTCATCCTTTATAAACTTCCACCATCTTATTCTTCAATATCTAATGATTATGAAGAGAATAAGATAAGCATATCCAGATCTGAGTTGGCCGAAATGCTAAAAGTTGCTGAAGCAAAATTGTTAGCAATGGGAAACTCTAACTCTTCTGTTAATCCTGATGATGCAATTGTGAATGACAATTCTCTCCCTAATTCAAAAGGGAAGGCTAAAGTGGGTAACACTCAGAGTAGTCCCAAGAGAAAGAAGAATTCAAAATCTGCTTCAAAGGATTCTGAATGCTTCCACTGTAATGAGAAGGGTCACTGGAAAAGAAACTGTCCAAAGTACCTGGATGATTTGAAGAATCAAAAGGTCCAAAAGTCTGGCACCTCGGATACGTTTATGATTGAACTTCACAATACTTCCATGTCTAATTCTTGGGTTCTAGATACAGGATGTGGTACTCACATTTGCACTGATATGAAGGGACTTAAGAACAGTAGAAAGTTGAAGCATGGAGATCTTAATCTAATCATGGGAAACAGAGTCTCTGCTGCTGTCACCAAGATAAGAGATTACGAGCTCATGCTTAGCAGTGGATGTTCTTTGATTTTATTAGATGTTTGTTTTTCGCCATCTATGGCACGCAACATTATTTCATTTTATGCATTGTTTAAGGATGGTTTTAATTTTGTTTTTGATAACGACAATGGTTGCATTTTGGTTTACAAAAATGACGTGTTTTACTTTAAAGCTATTCCTTGTGCTGGTATATATGAAAATGTTAGTTGCGTTAACAATAGAAATCTAATTTTGAATGTTGATTCGTCCAAATATGTGTTGGATAAATCATGTCTATGGCATTGTCGCTTAGGCCACATAAACAAGAAGCGCATCGCAAAACTTCAAAAGGATGGAGTGTTGGAATCATTTGACCTCAAATCAAATGATGTATGCGAATCTTCTTTACTTGGCAAGATGACAAAAGCGCCATTCACAGGGACTTGTGAAAGAGACAAAGACTTACTGGATCTTGTACACACTGATGTGTGTGGACCATTCAAGTCAAGCACTAGGCATGGTGAACGATACTTCGTTACATTTACTGATGATTTCAGTAGATATGGTTATGTTTATCTGATTAAACATAAGTCAGAAACCTTTGAAACGTTCAAAGAATTTCAAAACGAAGTTGAGAATCAATTGGGCAGAAAGATCAAGATGCTCCGCTCCGACAGGGGTGGAGACTATCTTAGTCAAGAGTTCATCGATCATCTCAAGAGTTGTGGAATAGTATCTCAACTCTCCCCTCCCCGAACTCCACAACTTAATGGAGTATCAGAAAGGAGAAATCGAACCTTGTTAGACATGGTTCGATCAATGATGAGTCGATCTACTCTTCCAGTGAGCTTTTGGGGGTATGCCCTAGAAACAACAGCTCATATCTTAAACCTTGTACCAACTAAGAAGGTTGTTAAAACTCCCTCTGAAATGTGGATAGGGAATCCTCCCTCGCTCCGACATTTGAAAATCTGGGGTTGTGAAGTTTATGTAAGACATGAAACTCATGACAATCTAGAACAAAAATCAGAGAGATGTTACTTCGTTGGCTACCCACGACAGTCTTTTGGATATCGGTTTTACAACCGAAAAGAGAACAAAGTGTTCATAGCTCGAAGAGGGTTCTTCCTTGAGAGATAGCTAATATCCAGTGAAACTAGTGGGAGTAAAATTGATCTTGAAGAGTGTCAAGAATCAACCAACGAAGAAGTTGAAGCACCTATAGTTAACACTAGCACTCAACCAGAGGATGAGACTCCTGTTGAGCCTACTGATATAACTCCTACCATTCCACGTAGATCCACTAGAGTTGTTCGCCCTCCTGAGCACCTTGGTGATTATTATGAATACCATATTGCTGAAGGTGATGCATTGACTGATAATGGTTTACCAGTTGATGATGATGAGCCATCAAACTTTAAGGAAGCTATGGAAGGCCCTGAGGCCAAAAAGTGGAAAGAGGCTATGGAGAGCGAGATTCAGTCTATGTATGACAATCAAGTTTGGAACTTGGTTGACACTACTCCCGGCATTAAAATCGTTGGGTGTAAGTGGATCTTCAAGAAGAAGACCGACATGGATGGGAATGTGCACACCTATAAGGCTAGGTTGGTTGCAAAAGGTTACACTCAAACTCAAGGGATTGATTATGATGAAACCTTTTCACCAGTAGCCAAGATAAAGTCTATCAGGATATTACTTGCTATAGCTGCATTTCATAACTATGAAATTTGGCAGATGGATGTGAAAACCGCTTTCCTAAATGGAAAACTTACTGAGGATGTGTATATGGCACAACCAGAGGGTTTTATCCATAAGCAACATCCTAATAGAGTGTGCAAGCTTGAAAAATCAATTTACGGATTGAAACAAGCGTCTCGTAGCTGGAATCTTTGCTTCCATGAGAAAGTCAAAGAATTTGGATTTTCTAGAAGCGAAGATGAGTCCTGTGTATATATCAAAGCTAGTGGGAGCGTTGTAGTCTTTCTAGTATTGTATGTTGATGACGTACTGCTCATTGGAAATCATATTCCTACATTGCAAGATGTAAAATCTTTGTTGGGAAAATGCTTTGCAATGAAGGATCTAGGAGATGCAGCGTATATACTTGGGATTAAGATATACACAGATAGTACAAAACGTCTAATAGGATTGAGCCAGAGTACATATGTGGATACGATATTGAAAAGGTTCAATATGTTGGATTCAAAGAAAGAGTTCTTACGCATGAACCATGGCATAAAATTGGCTAAGAGTCAATGTCCCAGTACTGAGCAAGAACGGGAAAGAATGAGTCGAGTCCCATACGCCTCTGCTATAGGATCGATCATGTATGCAATGATTTGTACTCGTCCGGATGTCTCATATGCCTTGATCATGGTGAGTCGATTCCAGGATAACCTGGTGTTGATCATTGGACAGTGGTGAAGTCGATTCTCAAGTATCTAAGGCGAACAAAAGATATGTTCTTAGTATATGGTGGGAAAGACGAATTAAAGGTGGAAGGTTTTTGTGACGCGAGTTTCCAAACGGATAGAGATGACTCGTGTTCACAATCTGGATGTGTATTCTTCTAAATGGAGGAGCTGTTACTTGGAAGAGTTCTAAGCAGCAGTCAGTTGCTGATTCCACATGTGAATCTGAGTATATTGCTGTTAGTGAAGCAGCAAAAGAGGCCACATGGTTAAAGAATTTCATCGATGACCTTGGTGTCGTAACAAGCATCAAGGACCCACTGAAAATCTTCTGTGACAATGAAGGTGCAGTCACTTGGACTAAAGAATCTAAAGATCATAGTTGAACCATGCATATACTCAGAAAGTATCACTATGTGAGAAAGCGTGTTGAGGAAGGAGACATCATTGTGACTAGGGTATCATCGGAAGAGAATCCAGCTGATCCTTTCACAAAGCCACTAAGTCGATCCAAGCACGACGAGCATGCAAGGACGATAGGAATTAGATTTCATAGTGAGCTATGTTAGTTTATTTATTTGAAACATTGTAACAAAATAAAATTGTATGACTTGGTGATTTATTTATGGAGATTAAATAATTTGAAAGTGTGCTACCATTTCATATTGTATTTAAATTTTGTGTTTCAATTTTGCATGTTTAGAATTACTTCCTAAGTAACTTAAGAGATTGCTTAAAACGTCCACAGTCGATCATTCTCGTGGGAGTGAGAATTGAACAAAGATGTCATGAGAGAATGAGTAGATTGTTAGCATGGAGATTGCTGCTACTCTCATGAGCATTTAAAAGGAGTTTCTTTTAAATGTTGGACCAACCCACGCTCAGAGTATTACCTCAGGGACAATATCAAAGGTAATAGTGAGACAGTAATGTCATATAAGTCTTAAAACCTAGATGCATTAGTCTTCGTGATACGACACTATGATATATTGGTGTGTTCCAACGCTATTCGTAAATGTTAGCTATACAGAGCATATCCATATATTATGGGATAACTATTGGCGAGGAGATATAGGCGAAGTTTATTCGCTCCTTCTTCCACAGCGGAAGAAGCGATGTCTTTGGGCCCCCTGTTGATTTGATGTGACAAACAAAGTACGTGCGCAGGTCATGACTAGATTGAATGTTCAGTCAGTAGTTGCTCAGTCATCATAAATCTTGAATCATGAAACATAATCATAACTAGAGATTGACACGGTCCGTGTCTCTGGTTATTGTGACATCAGAAGCGAAGGATTATGATCCCTTATCTTAGGAGCTATCTCTTGATTAGAATCAGAATTTAGCAGCGGCATTTGATTGCGCACCTTAATAGATACGCACAAAGGAAACTGTTTATAGTTGATGAGTTGTCCAAGTGGGAGACTGTTGGAATATGTGTCCACCCGCATCAAATAAACGGTTAACCGTGTGACGTAAGTTATCGGTCCTACTCGGGTTGCCCTTGAGGTGCAATCAAACACGAGAATAAACGAAACGTTTTAATTAAAAGTCTAATTAAAATTGATATTGGGCTAGATCAAGTTAACTAGTTAATCTTGAAAGTGGGCTAGTGATTAATAAGACTTAATCACTTTGGGCTAGTGGTTTATGGACTTAACCAATTATTAAGATGGGCTTGATCCAAGTATTAAACTCATTTAGTAATTAGGGTTAATGACACTATAAATAGGAGGCTTGAGTTAGAGGAAAAACACACCAAAATCTCTCTTGCTCTCTCCCTTTGGCCGGCCCCCTTTACCGCCGCCCAACCACCGCCGACAGCCTAGCGCCGCCGCTGCTTCGCCAGCCGCCGCCGTGCCCCACCGCCAGAATTGTTTTCAGTTCGGTTTTCGTTGTGGTTCTCGAGAGTACATTATACTACTTCGTTGGTATATTGTCTCGTTTGATTACAAGCCTTAGGTGTGAACAAGTAGAGGGTTTCTTTCTTGAAGCCTACCGGTTACAAAGTGGCTCGTACTCGTTCGCAAGGATTGTCTTCACCAATTGCCGCCAATGTAAGTTTCGATTTATTTATTTAAATTTAGTTACCTTGGATTTGTAAACCTAACGGTCATAAAAGCTTCAACGGGAATTGTCGTTTATCTTGTTTGTTTGTAATTCCGCGACTAACAAATGTGGTAATAAAAGTGTACAAATCCCAACATTTACTTTTAGCATACGTAGAAATGTTCATTTGGTTGGATCGGTTTTATCCAAACTAAATCGGTGAGATTAATTGGTTTTTTGTTCTCAAAAGTAAAAACCGAACCGTCGTCTATACTATCTTATACAGCAAACTGGCCGAGACCAAATTATAATTCGCTTGGTCCAGATTTACAGTTCAGTTTATTCTGATAATAATTTTTGTAAAAAGTTTAAAATGTTAATGACAAAAAGTACCGCTAGCAGAAAGCGCCTTTAACTTTAGAATTTATAATTTTAAAAACTCACCCCATCTAAAAACCTGATCCAATTGTAGGATATCACCAATAAAATTTCCTTAGCGTCTACAGAATTCCAACAAAAATCGCCGCTTTTCAGTGGGAAACCAAAATAAATAATTCTTGTCTTCCATAACTTTATCGCAAAAACTCCAAACTGCGGATTGAATTACCAAACCCTTTCTTAATAAATTATAATATGAAATTAAATAACAGAGGGCCAACCTCCACAAAATATTTACCTTTCCCGGAATCGCATCACACCGCATAACATTGAAAATGGGTTGTGGACCAACAAATAAACAACACGTTTAAGCAAAAACACAGTGAATTGCCCCGAAGAGGCCAACACCCACAAGACAACAATGGAGTGAACATTGACACCATTTGACTCTCGGAACCAAGATTCAGTCAGGATATTAAGTTTATGAAATTGAGCTTAAATCTTATAGATATTGTTCCACACCCCAGGAACTTACTTACTGGACGGATTAAATTCAGATCGTGGATGGTGCAATGAACAAATTACTAAAGTGAATCATTATCTCGTTTGTAAGGCTACCAACATTTAAACCACTCGTTTCCCTTCCGGAAGTCACATAGGGGGTGTAATTACTAAAAATAATAATTTTCTCTAGAAAAACATTGTAATTACTAAAAATAAAATAAGTTTATATAATCAATTGTATTGATATTATACGTATAAACATATACTTGTATAAATAAGTATGTAATTACATAAATATCATCTACAATATTTAAAAGTTTTTTTTGAGCGGCTTCATTAAAAACGACTAGCAAGACGCTAGAAACGAGAAAAGAAAACATGATAAAAAGAAAAGAGAAACAACAAAATCAGAAACACAACATAGGATTGCTACACCATTGCCCCCAACTATTATTTAAACTATTTCTTTTCGCCCTGTTCTTGATCCAAAAAAAGAGTTACTTTGAATTTCACTGAAAATTGGAATGTCTTTTCGCCTATTTTATGCGTCAAAAATCTTCCCGTTACGATATTTCCAAATAAACCACATAAGGAATTGCAAAGCTGTTGTGAAAGCATTGAATTTATCCTTGCTTAAGTTCAGGTTCCGACCCCAATTGATCAACTGATCAACCGAACTGATACCTTCAATGCCGACTCCCCACCAACGGCCGAATTCGGCCAGAATTGTAACACCTCAATTTTTTAAACACCTTTTAAATCATTAAATATACAATTTCCATGTCATTCAAAAATATGGTTTAACAAAAACCTTTGAAAAGATTATCAGAGTATTAAAATCCGGTGTTACAAAAATAATATCATAACCATAAGATAACGGGATCTACCTATAAGCTCCCGAGCTAAACACCTCTAGGCCACTTCTATCGCGCCCTTCTAATCCTTCAATCTCGAACCTGAGTACATAGCCAAAAATAAAGTAGTACGTGAGACAAAATAGTCTCGTGAGATACATGGGTTTTCGACTCATTCTCAAAAAAATTTATAAATAAAATTTATAACAATATAACTATTTATCTTTATTCATTATATCATTTCATATCTCATTTTCTAGTCCGTTAATCGTATTACCTTATAACCTTGCCATAAGCTTATTCATCACATAATCACATATTTGTAAGCTATCTCCAAGCTTACACATTCTTTATCACATATGCAACGGACTTCTCCGAAGCCAACTCTCCCGATATGGGATATCATAGGTAAACTATCAAGGTAATTGGGAAGCCCCCATCTTACCAAGATTCATAAGCTCTCCCCGTTTCCAGGTTGTCATGCTCACCCAACACCATGTATCGTAAACTTGACATTCTACTCTTTGCGCAGGGAGGTACCACCCCAAGTAGACGTCTCACGCTCCCCCATTTCTGGACGGTCTTATTCCGGATATCTCATTCATCACTTATGAGCCTCAGCTCCATTCATCACACATGAGCATCAGCCCCATTCATCAAATTCATCATTTATTAAAATACATCTATTCTAATTTATCATGTCATTCTCATTACTTATTCATCTTCAATATTGACTTTACCAAGTCCTTTATTAAATATAACATGTTTATCATTTATCAAAAATCACATTACTTTAACTTTACTTTGACTAGAAAACATTTCTAATACTAGTCACTTTATACTTATTCTCTCAACAATTCAACCATTACTTTTATTAGTATAATTTCACTAATCAATACGTGTTACCTAAAAATCATCATCATTAGTTTTATAAATGCATTACTAATAAAACTCCATATCATATACTCATAATCATTATCTTTATTAATACTTCTTTTTAGTATGAATTCATCAAACAATTTATAAGATAATACTTATTTGTAAAAATCATTAATTCTATAGACTATTTTCTAATAGCCTATTAAACACATTTTTCTTATCTTTTCAATCACTATATTTATCAAAACATTTATTAATAAAGACTCCATAAGCATTATTTGATTTCAAAACCCATTTTGCTATGTACCAGTAAAACTCTCATGTACTCACCTTAGCCAAGCTTTATCCAATATGTGTCCCTTGAACATAATTCTTGCTTTCCAAGACTTGAAAGCCTCAAATCCTTCCACCAAAGCCCTAATATATAAATCATCACAATATTTAACATCAAACACCATCATTACCTACATCTCTTACCACTAGTTAGCTACTAGTACCATTTCCCAAATTTTTTGGTGATATTCAAAACTCTAGGTTTTCATAAAACCCAAAACCACCATGGATCCAAGTCACAATCCGATTTCTATGGTAAACTACCATAGATCTAAGTTATCTAGCTTTATTTTACCATTTGAAGTAGTTCACCAAGCTAGGGTTAACATTCATTCAACCAAATTCCCCAAATCTTATATCTAAAGCTTGAAGGAGAAAAGATTTACCTTTTATCTTCAACAAGGAAGCAAAATCACCAGATTTGGAGTGCAAAATCAGATCCAAACACCCTTTTCCACTCAGAATATGTATAAACAGTTAGTGAGAGAGAGCTAGGGTTTGAAAGGAGGGCAAATGACCAAAATCCCGATTTTATCATGTTTCTGCAGCTCCTCGCGCCCAAGACCTCGATCCCGCGTCACTTCGCGTCGCGAGCCAAACACGAGCCAGTCACGAGCCAGTCTCCAGCTCCCCAGAAGTTGCTGTTTGGTCTATTTCCTTACTCGAACCCACTTCGCGACGCGAAGGCTGTCCAGGTCAGGTTTTTGCTCTTTAAACTTGTTTCCAACAAAGTCTTAACCCATTTTTTATTATATCAAGTCCAAGCAAATAAACACTCGATACAACACAATGGTAGACGAAAACTAACATAAATAACATAATTCCTATAAATCCCGAATTAAATATATGAAATTACAAACGTAAAATTACGGTGGTTACAAGAATGCTTCTCGAGACCAGGCAGGAGACGAATATGTGATCGTCGGTCTCCAACTCGGAACCACACATCGCATAATCCACCGAAATTAACGGGATATTTCTGGTTTACATGTTAGATTTCGTTGGAAGTCTTCCGTGAAAAGCTTGCCAAGCCAAAATACCGATTTTAGAAGGGATCCATTTGACCCACGGAAAGCCACCTTTATCCGATCTTTTTAATAAGGATTCATCAATAGACACCCTCATTGACTTAACAATGAATAAACCCGAATGGTCGATCGCCCATTTAACCCCAATATTTTGAAGGGTTTTACATAACCTGATCGACCACTTGGGTCAACCACCTAGCATGCTTGGTTCGACCATACTGACCAAGAACATGAACTTGTTCTTGACCGGTTAAAACCAACTAGCTGATTTAATCCCTAAAAGCGGAAGTGGGATTAAACCTAATCCTTAAACCCTAAAGGATTGGGATGTTGGAAATCTAGATTAGATTAACAAGAAAGAAACCTTGTACGAAAAACTCGAACACACACAATGCTTGTGTGTGTTCGTCGAACACTCACCAAGAACCCTAGGGTTCTTGGTTTTCTCGTTCGATCGAACAAGAGGAGAGGGAGAAAAGGTGTTCCGTGAATCATACCTTGGTTAATGCTTAAGATTAGTCCACTGATGATGAACACGACGAGCGATCTTCTAGTTGATCTAAGCAATGAACTTGTTCTTCAATACTTGAAAAACACAAAGAACGAACGAAGAACGAAGAACACCAAGTGGTGGTGTTCTTGGGGTTCGGCTGAAATTCTCCAAAGGGAGGAGAGGAATTTCGTGTGACGGTGTAAGGGGTTTTAGGGTTACCCTAAGCCTCTTATATATATACAAATAAGTTGCGCTTAGAACGCTCTAGTTTAATTAATTTAAGATATTTAATTAAACTTCCTTTTAACACTTCCATCCCTTACAGTTTATTATTGTTGCACCTAACTATTAAATGTCTAGTATTAATACACTAATAATTCGGTACCCATATACACGAATTATATACTTGTATTTATACTTTTAATAATTAATTATATAATAACCTTTATATAATTTATACAACAATATTATCCAATTACTATATGATTTAATAGCTTTAAATCATATCATGGATAATCATTAATCAGCACATTGTATATTTACTCAACTAGTAAATGTACAAATACTTGTATTAATTAGTTAGTTAAACTAATCTAGTAATAAGTTAAACTTAACTTAATAATTAACTGATTCATAATGACTATTATGAATCATTGCTCTTCGTAGTATCATTGCTTATCTTGCTCGTATTACATGCACTCACCGGTGTGACCCTTAAGTGTTTCGTAGGCATGGATGTATCATCATAGGTTGACTAACTGTGCACATAAATCCTTCATATTTGAACCGCCACTGTTAGGAACTTCTTGAAACCAAGATCTTAGTGGGATGTTGATTTTTTCTAAAGATTTTTGAATTTTAAGAATATTGTTCCACGGACCGGATGTTTTACCGGTAGGATTTGCAGCCTCGAGGCAGCCGTTTGGCCCGTGAATTTCTTGAATAACATTTTCCCACAAAGTGAAATCCTCCGTTTTAAATCGCCACCACCATTTGGTTAGTAAAGCTAAATTTAACGCCTTAGGACTTCCGATACCTAAACCACCTTTGTCTTTTGCATTGGTGATCACTTCCCATGATATCCATAGAATCTTTTTCTGACCCACTTTTGATCCCAGAAGAAATTTAACCGGAAACTTTCTAATTTTTTAAGGATTGAGAAAAAATAGATCCCGAGGTTCCATAAAACCGACTAAATAGCTGTTAAACAACCTCCGGAAGGCAGAGTTGCGGCTTTCCATTTTAATAATTTTGATGTGAATTTATTAATAATCGGTTCCCAAAATTCTATTTTATTCGTAGAGCTACCAGTTGGTAAACTGAGATAAGAGAACGGGAATGTATCGGCTTTGCAATGAAATCTAGTCGCGAAATTGACCACCTCATCTGAATCAACTGTGACACCCATCAGACAACATTTATTCAGGTTAATGTTGAGACCTGAAGAAAGATAAAAGCATCTAAGGATTCTGATCAAATTGCCCATGTTACGGTCAGACCAGTCAGCTATAAAGATGGTATCATTCGCGAACTACATAGGGGAAATAGTGAGATTATTCTTCGGACATTTGATGCCGTGATAAACACCTAACGGAACCGCAAATTTCATTGCAATGTTAAGAGCTTCCGTATCAATGATAAACAAAAACGGTGCAAAAGGATCACCTTGCCGCACCCTTTTTCCCAAGGTTAGTTCGCCACTAGCCTGGTAAAAGTTAATAATGGCTCTTAAAATTGTCTAAATATCATTTACATGCACTAATCAAGTGTACTTTAGCATAAAAAAATAACCATTTAAAATTGTAACACCTCATTTTTTTAAAACATCTTTTAAAACATATTTTTAAATAAAAATATTACAAAGTCAAATATCAAAATACGGTTTAACAAAAACCTTTGAAAAGATTATCAGAGTTATAAAACACGGTGTTATAAAAATAATATCATAACCATAGGATAACGGGATCTACCTACGAACTCCCGAGCTAAACATCTCTAGGCCACTTCTATCGCGACCCTCTAATTCTTCAATCTCGAACCTGAGTACATAGCCAAAAACAAAGTAGTACGTGAGACAAAATAGTCTCGTGAGTTACATGGGTTTTCGACCCATTGTCAAAGATATTAAAAGTCATATTCGTTACTTTTCTTTATTCGATTTACCTATTAACGCGTTATCTTATCATTATCATACATATATACTAGTAAGCTAAGCATAAGCTTACTCACATCAAAATCACATACTTGTAAGCTAACATGAGCTTACACAATCTTTATCACATACGCTACGGACCTCTCCGAAGCAAACTCCCCCGATGTGGGTTGACTAGGTAAACTCCCCCGTTTTCGTGTTAACTGAAACTCCCCCAATTCCCGGGTTAACTAAAACTCCCTCGCTTTCCGGGTTGTCTATTTCTCGACAGGCTACTCTTGCGCAGGGTGGTAATCCCCCAAATAGGTGTCACTAACTCCCCCAACTTGTGTGGGTTAACTATGATCCGGATCCTTTTCTCAACACATATTGAAATCATCAAATACGGGCCTATGCCCCAATAATACATACTTAAACATAAATTAGAATTCATCTATTCTAATTATCATATTATTCTCGTTTCTTATTCAATTTCAATATTGACTTTACCAAGTCCTTTATTAAATAAAACATATTTATCATTCATCAAAATCATATTAGTTTAACTTCTCTTTGACTAGAATACAAATCTACTTCTAGTCACTTTTTATTTATTCTCCTAGCAATTAAATTACTACTTTTATTGGTATAATATACTAATTAATACTTGATACTTAAAAATCATTGTTATTAGCTTTATTAATACATATTATTAATAAGCTAAATATTATACTTTCTCAATCATTACTCTTAATCAAACATCATATTAATAAAGAATTATTAATTCCTTTTCATTATCATAATCTCTTTCAAAAAGCATTAGTCATTTAGACATACTTAAATAGTCTATTACTTGCATTCTCTTATCCTTTTAATCATACCTTTATTAAAAACATTTATTAATAAAGTCCCATGAAACATCATAGTTTTCAAAATCATTTGCTATGTACTCTAGGGGTGAGCATTTGCTATGAAACATCATAGCTCGGTTCGGTTTTGAAAATATATCGTTATCGGTTCTATCGGTTCGGTTCGGTTCTGTTTTCGGAAAAGGATGAACATTTGGCCTAAAATAACCGAACCGAAAACCGACCGAAACCGAACCGAACCAAAACCGATAACATGTTATCGGTTCGGTTTCGGTTTTGAAAATTCATCGTTATCGGTTCTATCGGTTCGGTTCGGTTTTGGCCCGATAATCACCCCTAATGTACTCAGTAAAAGTCTCATGTACTCACCTTAGCCAAGCTAACTTCTAATGTGTCTCTTAACACGAATCCTTGCTTTCCAACTTGTGAAATGTCATCAAACTTTAGGTCTTCTTGACCTACCATCGATATCATTATATAATCTAGTTATTATCCATAACTAATCACTAATTAATCCCTAACAACCTTTCTAACTACCAAGTTCATCTAACTTGGTGGAATCTCAAACCCTAGTTCAAGATTTCTATCAATAAACTCAAATCCAACTTGTACACATGGATTACAAGCTTACAATGAGTGTTCTACACCCATGTTTAGTCATCTTCCCCAAAGATGACATGGTTGGTTGTCCAAACCACCATTTTTACCCAAATGAAGTTTACAATCAAGGTAGATAAGAAAAATAGACAAGAATCCTTACCCTTGATGTTTAATTCCTCTAAGATGATGAAGATTTGAGCTCCAAGACTCCAAAATCGTCCACTTCTCTCTAGAAATCGGCTGCACTATGTGTAGGGTTGTGGGTGTAATGAAACCCTAGCCCACACTCCAGTTTATATAGTTCAGAGCCACCTCGCGCCCCGCTCGCGCCACGAGGTTACACGGATTTTCCATCTGGTTGCCGCTCGAAGGCAGATCTCGCGCCCCGCTCGCGCCCACCTCGCGCCGCGAACCCGACGCGAGGGTCTCGCGTATGATCTCTGAAATTTCTGTTTTGACTGATTGCTTACTCGCGCCTGGCTCGCGCCGCGAGGTCTGTCTGGGTCAATTTGTTTGCCTTTTAAACTTGTTTCCATCCAAGTCTTGACCCATTACTTGGTTATACCAAGTCCCAAACGTTCAAACACTCGATAAAACACAACTCAAAACATAAACTAATATAAATACTAACATTCGTATAAATCCCGAATTAAATATACGAAGATACAAATTGAAAAATTACGGTTGTTACAAAAACCACTAACATCATTAGACTGACTGGTATGGGCAAGCAACCCTGTGGATATGTCCTAGGTGACTTCTAGGTGGCAACGACCTCACCATGCGCCACATGGAAACTCCCCCACCCCCACCCCCACCCCATGGTGGGGTCCAAATTCGTGGAAGGGAAGTGACCACATCCACGAAGCTTCCCGGGAAGTGACCACATCCAGGAAGCTTCCCGGAAAGTGATGAGAAGGATGTGGGACTCCATTCACTTTTTAGACCACACCGTTAGAGGAGGCGGTATTTCCATGTGGTTCATGTTGTAATTGTTGGCACCTAGACTAAAATTACGGTGTGGTCTAATGACCCACAGCCGACCCAATACCGTTAAGTATGTGTTTTCTTTAATCTTGTTGTAATTCTTTATTTTGATATATACATATTTACTGATTTTCCTATATATTAGTTATAAAATTTAAGAGCTCGAACATATATGATAAAACTAATTTCAAATACAAAAATTCTGAATTAAGATTATAGGTATAGTGGTTTGTTCAAGGTAGTTTATCAATTTTATCTAGTCCCAATGGATAATTATTAGCCCTTGGATCAAGAAAAAGTCAAAGGTCAAGATCAAGATTCAAACCACCATCACCACTACAAACACATGTGCTTCAATACATCAACACCCCACCCACCTCTGGCGGCGGACGACGGACGGCGGCAGACGGCCGCCGGAGGTGGCGACTGGCTGTGGTGGTCGTGACTTGAAACACATGTGTTTGAAAAACATGTGTTTCACCTTTTGAAACACATGTGCTTCGTAGTTTGCATGCTCCTCTGTGTTTTATAAACTCATGTTTTAGTGAAACACATGTGATTTGTGACTTAAAACACGTTTGAAGTGACTTGAAACACATGTGTTTGAAAAACATGTGTTTCACCTTTTGAAACACATGTGCTTCGTAGTTCGCATGCTCCTCTGTGTTTTATAAACTCATGTTTTAGTGAAACACATGTGATTTGTGACTTAAAACATGTTTGAAGTGACTTGAAACATATGTGTTTCACCACTACCACCAGCACCTTCACTGTCAGCCACCGCCGCCGGCCACGGGCGGCGGGTGACGGCGGATGACGGAGGACGGCGGCAATCGGATGTGCTGGTCGGCGACGACGGGCGGCGGCGAGCGGTGGACGGCAGTGACTAAGGGATTTGATGTTGATTAATTTGTTCCAATGTTTAAGATTTGTCTCTTGAAATTATGAAAAACCTTTAGACCTAGAACACAACTCTATAGGTATATGTGAAAGTATATATAAATTTATTTTTGCTAATGATTCGTGAATAAGGAAACATTTTATAACTTTAGAAGTGACAAAATAAATAACATAACTTTTAATAGATGGCAGAGAGCGAGCCCATGTATATATTTTAAGTTGCCCAGCCAACACTCTATAGCCTACACCTTTATACACAGAGTGTGTGTAGTGTAGGCATGGGATACAAAGCCAAATTCAAATCCCCATGGCACCCAACTCCATTCATTCTCTTTCTTCTATCCTCAACCACCGCATCGCTTCCCACACCTCCGCCGCCGAGATCACCACCACCCACATCTGGACTCAAACCAAGCATGACCATTATCATCGGAATTCTCACCGCCATTTTCTCCCTCACTTTTCTTTTACTCCTTTACGCCAGACATTGCCGCCGCTCACCTAATGGCTACCCGCCGGGAGGTGTCGTGATGGCGCTTCACTCAACCGACAGGAATAACTCGGGAATAGACCGGACCATAATCGAGTCGCTTCCGGTTTTTCGATTTGGGTCTTTAAGTGGGCACAAAGACGGTTTGGAGTGTGCCGTTTGTTTATCCCGGTTCGACCCGAGTGAGGTGCTCCGGCTATTGCCCAAATGCAAACACGCTTTTCATGTAGAGTGTGTGGATACATGGCTCGATGCTCATTCCACTTGCCCGCTTTGCCGGTACCGGGTCGACCCGGAAGACATTTTTTTAATTCTCGGAGAAAACGAATTGTCACGAGACATCGATAGGTCGGTTCCGTCGCCGGTTCTTGAGGTTAAAGTAGAAGCCGAGAGAGAAGTAGCTCTAAGACGTGTTTCCGGCAGGCATTCGTCGGCGGGAGAAAAAGGAACCGGTTTACAAATCTCCGTCGAGACATCGTCGCCATTACCGGCGACGACATTGGTGGCGGGAAGCCGGAGATCATTAGACAGTTCAAACAGTAAGAAAAAGGTAGCGAGGAAGTCGAAGAGGAAAGAAGGAACGACGTCGTTGAAGGCGCTGTCGGCTGTTTGTATAGACAGACACCGGAAAGACGGGACGTTGTTGGCGGCAACGGCGGAGAGGGAGGCTATGACGGTGGAGGAGGAGAGACGCCGGAGGAGGAGGAGCTTTGAGAAGCGGTTCGAGCACCGGGTCGTAGTGGGGCCAAATGGGGCGAATAGATGGAGCGACGTACAGCCGTCGGATCTGTTGTATTTACGATCAGAAATGATACTAAGTGATGTCCGTAGATTGAAAAGATCGAGACCGTCAGTTTTGCATGAGGGGAATAATGGTTGGTGGCAGAGTGGCAGTGGTGTAATAAATTCGAGAAGTGTGTCGGAAATGACAGGATTGAGTAGGTTTGGGAGTAATGAGGAAGCTAGGGTATTGCCGAGGTGGTTGGCTCGGTTATCCGAGCCTAAATCCGGACGCAACTCTTCTTCTTCCAATGTATAGACATTTTATTCAATTTTTTACCCTCACCCCAAATGTTCTCTTACTACTATACCTCCAATAGGGGTGTACGTTCGGGCGGTTTTCGGTCTAGTAGGGTTAATCGGTTTGGGTTATTCGGTTTTTAAAAATATTCTTGACCAACCAATATCCAAACCAAATTAATAAAAACCAAACCAAACCAACCAAATAAGTAATCGGGTTATTTGGTTCGGTTCTCCATAAAACCAAATAAGAGAAAGGTTAATAAAAGATAATCATCCTCAATATTATTTAAAGTTAATAAATCATCTACACCAAGGTTGCAACAAATGTTGTAAAATAATAGCAATAAAATGAATGATTCTACCATGATTTTGGTTGAAATTCCCATATGAGTGAAGATTTCTATGGTCTGAGATATAATATATATAAATATATTAAGTCCTTTACTTTTATTTGGGTTATTCGGGTGTACACCGAATAAGAATTTTTGAATCCATATCCAAACCGTAAAACCGAATGTGAATTCGGTTACACCAAGAAATCCGAACCAAGCCCAAATAAGCCAGACCCGTTTCACCCAATGTCATTTGGTTCGGTTGGTTTTTCGGGTCAAATCATTTAATGAACACCCCTAACCTCCAATGTGTTTATATCGTTACATCAGAAATTTGTGGCTAAAACTTTAAATGCCAGATGACATTTAATTACAAAAATCGTCGTTTAGTTTTTGTAAATTACCCTTCGGTTTTGTCTATCAAAATTCACTGTTATTGTTTTGCTGTTTTGGTTTGTAGTTAGTCCATCCTTTTAGCACGGTCCCTCTAATTGGTTTTTGAGCCTGGATAGAACCTTAAAAGAGGTTTCCAAAAGTATTTTTTTTCTTTAAAATTATTTAAGTTGTCTTGTCAAATTAAAAATACCATTTTTTTCAAAATAAGTCAAGTTGTTTTGTCAAATAAAAAAAAATGGTTTGGCCACACCTACTAGACGTAAATTTCTCTCAACTGACAAAACACATGACAAATCCCTACAAAACTCACGTAGCAGGCGACAAAACTTTAAAATTAATTAAATTAAGGGATAATTACATAAAATTCTTGGAAACTTTCAAATATAACATATATATCCTTTCAAAACCTCAAAATTATCATATATATATTCTTTGACCTAATTTAATTATATTTAATTCTTTTAAATTTTATAAAACATTAATGTTATTCTAAAGTAATGGTAAAATAGCCTAAAAACCCTTGACGAAAGAAAATACAGTTGTCGAATTTGGCAAGAAAATTCCTTTAACGAAAGAAAAAACCCTACATTTTACCATTAGTTTAGATTATGATTTAAAATTTTTAATGATTTATATATTATTAAATTAGGTAACAGAATGTATCTGGGAATTTTGAGGTTTCAGAAGGATATATACGTAATAATAGAGTTGGAAGGATATATACGTAATATTAGAAGTTTGCAAGGACGTATATAAATTATCCCTTAAATTAATGTGTGTTACATTTAGCAAGCACAAAGTACAAGCAACTAAGCACGATACCTCACCACCAACAGCGGTAGTCTGGACGACCGAAATCCATTGGGGACGCGTCACATGTTTTCGATGTGAGGGGGTGAACGCTGTAACACACCAATTTTTCATCCAAATTTAAACTTTTGAAATAATAGAATTTAAGTCTTTACAAACCAAGTATCTCAAAATATGGTTTAAATAAAAACATTTGGAATAATTAGTAAGTACAAAAAACCGGTGTTACAAATATATCAAAACCGGTGCTAACTACTACGGGTCGCTTAGTCCTTAGTTCCCGAACCTGAGTACGTGAGACAATATTGTCAAAATAAACGTAGTACGTGAGACAAGATTGTCTCGTGAGAAACATGAGTTTTAGATCCGGTTAGAATATTTGCAATAAAATAATAATTAGATAATTATCAAGTTGCACATAGTCAAACATACTCTAAGGCTTGCCATAAGCCCAACACATACGTAACGGGCCTCCCCGAAACAACTCCTCCGATATGGGTTAACTAGGTAAACTCCCCCGTTTCCGGGTATTCTATTTCTACCCTGATTTCCGGGTTATCTCAAACTCCCCCGTTTTCTGGGTTATCTATTTCTCGACACACCACCCTTGCGCAGGGTGGTACCGCCCCAAGTAGGTGTCACTAACTCCCCCAACTTGTGTGGGTTATCTAGGATCCAATTGTTTAGCTACCACATAACAATTCAACAACTTGAGCCAATGCTCCAAATCATATATCTCAACATACTAGTGGTAACCAAGCAAGTTAGTAACAATTCAATTCATATACTAGCTAATCAATCTTTTTCTTTATTAAAATATTTATCTAATAAAGACTACTAAGAACTTATTTAATCATTTAAACCAAAAATCATTTTACTATGTACTCAGAAAATCTCATATACTCACCTTAGCAATGCTTTCCAATACTTGTGTTAATCAACACAATCTCTACTTCTCAATCAAAGAAGTACTTCCAATCACAAGGTCTTATTGACCTAACATCAATTTCATCACAATAACTAGTTATTATCCATAACTAATCACTAATCAATCCATATTAACCTTCCTAACCACCAAGTTCATCCAACTTGGTGGAATCTTAAACACTAGTTCAAGATTTTCCATCATAAAACCCAAATCCAACTTGAACACATTGATTACAAGTCTACAATGAGTGTTCTACACTCATGTTAGATCATCTTCCCTAAAGATGATATGGTTGGTTCCCAAAACCACCATTTTTACCCATGTAAAGCTCAAAATCAAGGTAGATAATCATAAGAATCAACAATCCTTACCTTTGGTGTTTAAATCCTCCAAGATGATGAAGATTTGAGCCAAGAATCACCAAAATCGCCAAGTTTTCTCTCTATTTCAGCTGCTAGGGTTTAAGGGTTTGAAATGAGTTAAAACCCTAATTTTCCCGTTTTATGCTGTCCAGGTACCTTCGTGGCACGAAATAAATTCTTCGTGGCACGAAGTTTGGCAGGGCTATCTTCGTGACACGAAACTGAAACTTCGCGTTCAGCGGATCACGAAAACAAGTTTCCGTCTCACTTCGTGCCACGAACCCAAAACTTCGTGACACGAATTTGTGCATGTTTGCACTTTCACTTCTCCAACTTTCCATTTACCAACTTTTGACCCATTTCTAATTAGCACGAGCCTTGCACGTTCACATACTCAATATAACATAACGGTGAACGTATTCTAATATAAATAACTTAGTTCGTATAAACCCCGAATTAAACATACGAAATTACAAACATAAAATTACGGTTGTTACAAACGCGCCAGATGAAGAGACGAGCGGCGACCCATGACGATGCACCCTTTACGCATATTCTAATCATTCAAAAGATGAGTCGCTTATAGTTGGCCTTCCCAACTTAATTTAAACTAGCCAACGTGTTTAAACATAAGATTTTATTTTCACAAACTCTAAACAATTATATATAACATTCAGCATCTGATAAACAATAGCTCAACCAATCAAATCTTGACAGCAACTAAAAATTTCTTTTCTTTTTAAGAGTTGTAGGCACAAGAGATTTACAATTGAGTTATAGCAGAGTGGTAGGCGCCTTATGTTAGCAACCGCCAGGTCTCAATTTCCGCCCACTCTTTTTATTTTCTTTCATACAATCAACCAATCTCCCTCCACTCTTCTTTTTTCTTTTTGTCAACCAACTTTCATTAAATTGCATTTTACACTCTTAATTTTGAATTATTTTAAAATTTAATATTCAGTAATTGTATCTTTAAAAAAAAGACTGATTTCTTTTAACAATTATAATTATAATACTCTATGTATACAATTAATGTTATTAATAATTTTTTAATTTTTATTATTAATATTTTTCTATACAATATTAGTTTTAATAATTCTTAAATTTTCAAGATAACCAGTTATATAATATTATTTTTAACATAAAGTTTTTATGTTTACATGAATAAAAAACACTCCTATAGAGAGTAAAACTATACGATACAATTTTACATAATAACTAACTATAAAAGCAAATACAATCAGTTGAATAACACATGATATAGTTAGATGTCGTATAACTTAAATGTTTATTAATATAAAAAACTCTTTTGAGCATCGTATGAAAAACTCCGCAACATCGCGCGGGTAACGCTCTACTAGTTGTGATTTATTATTTATATTTATGTGTCGTAATACTTTTTTTGTGTACCCTCAAACTACATTACAGTCGTACTCTAATATTATTTGTGGGCATCTAATATTATTCTTTTTTTTTTTTGAATGGCAAGTTAGTAAGTTAGTGGTCCGAGCCTATACAGTGACATTCACAAGGGGCAGTATGCCTTCCCTCGAACCCTCCACATATGGGGGAATAAACCCCACCACTTTTTATAAAATACACGCGCAAAATATTCACAAAATATGTCTTAATCTCTTCTCTTTACACTTCGCCAAATAAAAAAATTCTAACTAATATCACTGTACTAATAGCATCAGTTTATCGAAGTATACAGAGTATGAACAGAATGACAGTTGGTGCTGCTCGTAGATCTTTCTGGCATGAGATCGTTATTAAATGTATCACATACGTGCTCCATAAATACACATAAAAACTGTGTCAGATATTTTTAATATTTATCGGGCAATTCTATTAGAATGAATAAAGTAATAACTTATATATGAATAAATCAAGAAATATCTAAAAATGTTAATTTCTTCTTTCGTTTTTTCTTTAAAGATAATTTTATAAAACGAAAACTAATATTGTTGCTACTAAATTTTATATTTTATTATATCTAAACAACAAACCCATTAACATATACGATTCACCAATTCTCATTTATAATATCAGTACATATATATTTAGCAAGTGAATAAAAAGATAAATATATATAAAGTTTTAATAATAATTAATACTATCTCTTTTAGAAAATAATATATAAATTTTGGTCAAAAAGTAAGCAAATAATTGGATGTTAATTGCTACAAAACTACAACTATTACCTTCAAACCCAACCAATCATCCATCAAAATAAGACTCAATCATGACCCATACTTTGAATCTTCTCATCAAACCAACAATTATTGTGTTTCTCGCCAAACAATACTTCAATTAATTGTTAGACCTTTGTTTTAATAATCATAACTAAGGTTTAAAAAAAAAAAAGATGCGGCGTGATTGCACCGTCAAACCACAAAACATGACGAGACATGACATTTTTCAAGACGTAATTTAACTCGGCAATTTTCTATATAAATAATAATTATATATATAATTATACAAAAAAGATAGAAAAACACACAGTTATAAATTTATAACATAGTTAATCAATTTTTGTCTTCATTTTCGACATTCCCAATGTGTTAGTCTCGTAATAAGTGTTTTGATAAGTGTAATAATGGGAAGAATACACTTTACAATCAGAGAAACTCATCTTCAGATTGTCATCCAACTATTGCCTGTTTGTCTTCATTGAATCCATTTCCATATGGGTTGTTTTCAGCGACCCAACAATGATTCTTATAATTAAATACTGATATATATATAGGGTCCGGATCCGGTGAAGACTCAAAACCCGACAAGGACTGCGAGGACTAATTTCAGCCAATCAACATCATTAAGGGTATTTTCAGGCTTTTTAAAATTTACTGGGTGGGCTTTTTAAAAATAAGTGAGTTGGGCTAAAACTAAATCATCCAGACTATTAAGCCTTTCGATGACGTCTTCTTCTTCAAATCACTCACATGCATTCGAGCTGCATTCGACGGAATTCGACGACATTCGACGACATTCGACGACAAGTTGACCGGAGAACAATTAGGCCGCTGCACCGGAGAACACGAAATCAATTCTCAGAATTTATCTCTACATGTATTCTATTCGCACAATTCATCGCTACATGAATTCGATTCTCGGAAGAAAAATCCGCTACTGTATTCTAACTAAAAGTAAGTTTTTCTGATTATAATTAGTTTATTTATGACTTTCTACCAATTTTTAGTAGTTGAAGTATATAATTCTAACTAATGATCCAATTTAAGAAGTGAATGTTTTAATTTTTTTAAAAACAGAAAATTATTAGCAATTTTGATCCAATTGGATTCATGTATAAACATATAACTTGCAAATAATTAACATTTACTTTCTATTAGTTGTACTACTATGATTAAAGTATAATATTTACATGTGTTGCTATTTAACATCTCTTATAATATTGTTGTTGATTAATTTGACTAATTAGGATTTATCAGGAGGATCATTGTAAATCGTCAAGAAACTATGCATGCTCATATATAATCCACAATGGATATACATGATAGAAGAATTGAATCATCTTCAGGAGAAAATGCATATTCAACTGGAAATATAGAAAATGATATACATGATAGCATAATTGGATAATCTTCAGGAGAAAATGGATCTTCAACTGGAAAAAATGGATGTTCATCTGAAAATATAGAAACTTCATGTTAAATTTGGCGTGATCCAATTATACATATCATAGAAGGAAAAACATAGTGGACTCCTGATGTAGATACTCGGCCTTATATAGGACAAATTGGATCATTTGTTCTGTTGATTTCCGGATCATTTGCTAATGATCCTAAAAAGGTTGTTGGATAAATTATTGAAATAATAAAAAAAATGGACCAGTTTTTGAATTTTGAATCATTAACTAATTGATATTAGACATTTGGATCATTAATGTAAAACTAATGATCCTGATGTTTAAGATTTAAAATTGGATCAATTGTTGACTTTTGAGTCATCTGTTAATTTTTGGATATTTTTTGATTTTTGAATCATCCTAATGGTCACAGGTAGTTTCGAGTACTTAAATCCCGAGTATTTTAAAGTGCCCGGCTCGTAATCGACTCATTTTTTTACCTTGAGAACAGGTTAATTTAGTTGAATGAGCTATGAAATTCCAGAAAAAGGGTCAATTAGATCAATAATTGATAGTTATTGAAATGGAAAATCTGGCCCAATATACTTAGAAAGTATGGTGAAATTGCTAAAAATTGTCTACCCGACTTTTGATGGTTTGTGGAATCTTGAATATGTTCTTTAACTTCAAGAAGTTGTTTTACAAATAGATCTTGATGAAAACACTAAGAATGTAGGGGTGAATTATCTCCAACACTTCATGAGATTAATTATGGAAACGATGAAAAGACGAATACGGATGTTAGTCAAATTGAAATGTCGAGTTGTGATCATATTTCGGGTTTTTTCGATGAGTAAAGTTTTCTTGCAGTTGGTGAAATCAGAGAGTAGATGAAGGAAAAAATGGGAAATTTAAGTGTGGTTAATGATTATTTCATTGTTTTTTCATGCAAAGTTTGACAATTTTGGTGTTTTCATATGTAGTTTTATTTTATGTTGAGGTAATCTTCTGCTTTGTGTTAACTCATTTATTTATTTAATATGTCTTTATGCTGAACTTTTGATACAATTAAAGTATTGACATCTGCTTTGTAATACAATTGATCATAGTGTATTTAATCAAACTTAATACTCTAAAAAAAACCTGCTGCTTGAACAAATATACAATTTTCGTCATACTGAAAGCATTAAGTTTAACACATATTGCTTAAACCCTTTCTATCTAAGGATTGACTTAATAAATACCGATTCCAACCTCTCTTGAACTTCACATAAATGCCCTTTATTTACATTTTCTTCTTCATGTAATTTGTCAGCTTGTCATAATCCCAAGCAAACTTTTTTATAACAAGATCATAAAGAAAACCAAATCTAATATTTTTAAGAATAGAGTTTTGGTTATCGTTCAAGGTTGAATAAATTAAAGAAAATTTCCATAAAAGATTCCAAAATGTAAACATTGATTTATTTCAAAGAATGTTTCCAATGAATTGGGACAGTAACAAAATCATCGTCATCATTACTACTATTTTTGCTTGTTGCAAATGAAAATATGTTCATTTTCTATGATTGATCTACATAAAACAAAAGAATCAAAACTAAACACTTGTGTGGAATTGTTAAACACAAGATACACAATGATGCAAAGGTAAACAAAATGATCCAAAATTAACAATGATAAAACAAAATAATAACAATGGTCCAAAATTAACAATTATCCGAAGGTATACAAAATGATCCAAAATTAACAATGATCCGAAGGTAAACAAAATGATCTAAATTTTATAATGATGCAAAATTAGCGTATTGATCCAAAAATTTACAATAATGCAAAGTGATTCATATTTAACCATATATAGAAAGACAATATGTAAACATATCAGCATTTCATAATACGAAGAAGTCAATAACATAACATATCGAACACTACTTCCAAGTTCCAAGAATGTTCATTAAGTTGAACCATTCACCTAGAATGCTAAGAAATGACCGACTTATACATCATATTTTATACATAAACTACATGAATTACGGACTTATGCTATAGTTGCTACCTTATGTATCAAATTACAAAATGACCCAAAATGAACAATGATCCAAATTTCCAAAATGATACATAATTAACAATGATCCAAAATCTACAAAATGATCTATAATGTGAAACTTTTACCCGAAGGATTCCTAAATTTAATCATTTGGTTTTTCAAATGAACTTGAATAGGATTTGGAACTGAAACAAAATCGTCATCATCATTGCTTGTTGCAGATGGCAATCTCTTTCTTGTATTTGATTTATCTATATGAAACAAAAGAAACAAAATTAAGTACTTGTGATGAATTGTTAAACACAAGATAAACAATGATGCAAAGATAAACAAAATGATCCAAAATTAATAATGATGCAAAAGGTAACAATGCGATCCAAATTTAATAATGATCCGAAATTTACAATATGATCCCAAATATACAAAATGATCCAAAATTAACAAACACATATATACCAAAACGAATTATCCATAATCAATAATGATGCCAAATCTTACTTATCATGCATGGTTGTACAATCAATAGGCATTAAATGGTTTGCACAATACATCAATAATGATGTCTATGAGTCACTAAAATTGAATACATTAGCAATAAATAAGCCTAGTCATTAATTTTTGTCTTGAAAAGATTATAAAAAAATCATTCTTTACTACTTGTGATTGATAGTGTTTATATGTCCTGGATAGCCAATAGACCATCTAAATTCTAGAGTTATATAACTAGGCATCATCCAAACTTCACATTTGCATCAGGTCAAATAAATTCTGATTCCAAACTTCACAAAGTCCTCAAGCAAATCTAAGTGGCTCTTTTGATAGTTAAAGGATTCTAAATAACATATGTTGCATTTACAGGCAAGAATAATAAAAAATTTCGATAATTCAACTATTTGTTCAATCAAATACTCCATCGCCACTTCACTACATGTAACACCCAAAATTTTACAAAAATTTAAAAGTAAAGTGTTCAAGATTTTAATAAAAAGGTCCCATAAATAAATCTCAGAAATAAATATCTAACATTTAAAATGTATTTATTGCGGAAATAGTTAAGATAAAGTAAAGTGTTTTAAAATATTAAATGATGTCCCCATCAGTAATGAAAAGATACAGCGGTCAACCGTCCACCTTCTCCTTTCCTTTGCTGGTACCTGAAACAATGTGGGGGAAAGTTTGGGTCAGCTGGGGAAGCTGAGTGAATAATCCTCAAAATGCAAACAATCATAACATACAACACATGAGGGCACATCGGTGTACTCCTACTCAGAATCTACTCGATTAATTACTCAGATTTATTTCTCAGATTTTATTACTCAGATTTTATTACTTAGATTTTAATTTATATAGCGCACTTGTGTGATTTGGGACGAGAGATCAACCTCGCCCCTCCTCACACCTCAGATAGGCATAAGCCAAAAACTCAGACGGGAGTGATCCCAAAACTCAGACGGGAATAATCCCAAAACTCAGACGGGAATAATCCCAAAACTCAGACGGGAGGTGATCCCAGGCATATAGCCAAAAACTCAGATGTGTGTTATTATGTTTTATTATCTCTTTAACATAATTATCTCAGATGCCCTAGCAAGTAGTAGCACAGAATGACCCTGTGCCGAGCTCGGTTACCCAGGCACAATGTCTCAGATTAAAATAAATCAACAGCTGCTCAGATACTCAGATAGCATGTCAAATTCAGATAACAAATCAAACTCAGATAGCGGATCAAACTCAGATAACAGCTCAAGCTCAGATAACAATTATGGTGCAAGAAATGTAACACATAAGTCATGCATGTACAACGTTAAAACTGAATACACGGTGAGAATACTCACCTAGAATAACCGTAAGCTCCTAAATATCCTCGGTACTGAAGAGCGTCTCTAACCGGTCCTAGAAGGTCCTACAATGTAGAGCGAAACCCCAGATTAAAATCTAACCACTTATCATTATTTTAGAAAAACTGCTCAGGCACAATGTCTCAGATTAAAATAAATCAACAGCTGCTCAGATACTCAGATAGCATGTCAAATTCAGATAACAAATCAAACTCAGATAGCGGATCAAACTCAGATAACAGCTCAAGCTCAGATAACAATTATGGTGCAAGAAATGTAACACATAAGTCATGCATGTACAACGTTAAAACTGAATACACGGTGAGAATACTCACCTCGAATAACCGTAAGCTCCTAAATATCCTCGGTACTGAAGAGCGTCTCTAACCGGTCCTAGAAGGTCCTACAATGTAGAGCGAAACCCCAGATTAAAATCTAACCACTTATCATTATTTTAGAAAAACTGGCAGCACCCGTCGGTCTCACGGGAACTGCCATAACTCTTAAACTGTGCATTAGATTTATCCCATATTTTTACCATAAAAAGTAGACAACCAGAACTTCATATCTCTGTGAGACGGTCACTGGCCAAAACAGACCCTAAGGGTCCCAAAACAGTATCACAAGATAGTCATGCTGCACAGGTCATTTTCCTAACAGCAGCATATTAAAATGGTTATAACTTTTAAACCGTAATTTGGATTGACGAGAGGGTTGCGGCATTAAAAAGCTAACACAGAAAACAAGGTCCCATCACGGGCCAAAAGCTCAAAAGGTTAATTTAAGTACTTCAAAAACGGCTTAGAACAGGAGGGCAGATTCTGCCAAAAATGTTACTTATAAAAACTTGTTTTAACAACCCGACTTGTCACCGAACAAAAACCCGACAACAACCCGTTTATTCCCGAGATGCCTGACAGTCCAAAATCACTTTTACTACAGGAACTTATATCCACAAAATACCATTAAACTTATTTAATAAAACCTTTCGGATTAGGAAACCAAGAACCCTACGGGTTAGGTTCCCGGTTTTTCGGTTAATAAAACGTTTAGCTAAAACGACAATGTTTTATCCAACCCATCCCGACATCCATACGAAGTCAGCAACAACTCAGCGATTAAAACTAATACAACACGAGACAAAACAGATTCCAAGCAAGACTCGATTAAGAACGACGGCCATAACGAAACAACAATGGAACCGAACTCGAGAATTAATACGACAATAACAAAACGAAACCGAGCCCTCAACGGGCTGGTCCCAACTCGGAGATACGCACTCGCAGCCTACAATCAAACTCAATTAGACATGGTTTAAGCGTATTCAAAATAACAAAGGAATGGTTTAGGGTTCTACCGAATAAAAACGACTCCGGTTCGAGAAAAACTTCTCAACAATCTGCTCGATCACAGTCTTGCTCGGGAACAACTCTGCTCGGGGTTCGAGAATCGTTTCTGATCATTTAGATAATCCATCTTCCACCATCCGCTGCTCGACATCGATTACGATACTCGACTTCAGCCTCATCCTTGCTCGACCTCTCCGTGAAACCCGGTTAACCTGCTACACCCAACCTTCTTTGCTTGACTTGCAGCAAGCAAGCTCCTCCAATTAATTGGAGCTGCTTGCTGCCCCAAGATGCCAAACCCATGGTCACCGTCCAAAATAATTAATCCACCGCCATTGCTAGCAATAAAATGATTTCTGCCACACCATTTGTTAATCGAATAAATCACAAAGCTACCATTAGGCGTAGAGTTTACAGCCTCTTCTCTGGTTGCAGCCGAAGGATGATTAGGGTTAAAGAAGGTCACGATGGTATGTAATCAAGGTTAGAATACTAGTCTAAAATAGCAAAACGTAGTGAGCAAGGAAAAAGGACAAGGCCTTAAGCCCTTCTCAATTTTGTTGGGTCACACTCTCGGGCCCTCCACCATCTGGACGCAAGCCTTCTCAAGGGAAACAATGAAGTTTAGCCTCTCATTTGACTAAAGCAACATGATTAAATTGGCTCATGAATAAAATCGCACAAATTAGAAAAATGGATTAAAAAGGAACGAGCAAGGCCTGACTAAAAATACCACACAACTCCTATGGTTAAATAACGGTCCAAATAATTAAAAACGTCTAACTAAAACCAACTGTCTAATTACCGGTCTCCTAAATAATATGAACCGCCTAACTATAGGTCGCCTGAATAATTTTAATTATAAATAATAAAAATGTGATTAAAATAATATTATTTAATTAATACAAATTTTGGGGCGTTACACTACAGTGATCAAAGGAAATACACAAAAAATTAGCAAAAACATACAGGATACAGACGCACCTTCATATGATTGTAATATGTACAAAAATCTAAAAAATCTAATTCATGAAAAATAGAAAGCAAAATGCAAGAAAATAAGAATCTAGAGTTTAATGTTTACCAACCGGTTCCGTTTTGAGATGATTAGGGTAGATATGTTGATATAATATTCAAAATTAAAAGCTACAACCTCAAAAGCTTCAACCTCTCACCGTAATGTAATGATAGGACGAAGAGCGGAAGCTGTGCGACGGAGGTGAAGGAATCGAAGGAATCGACGAACGAATCAAAGGAATCGACGAAGAAATCAAATGAATCGGCGAAGAATCGAACTAATATCGAAGGAAAATCACGAACGAGGGTTTTTCTTTTTTGTCCTAATTCGTACAACGCAAATGACTGAAGGAAGACTACTTTCTGAGTAAATTCTAATTAGATCTTTAAAAAATCAAAATGACGGAAATCACCCTCAATATTTTGCCCTTTAGAAGAAAACCACAAAAAAACCCTATTAATTACAAAAATGCCACTGCGGAAATTTTAAAAGATCTAAAAATTTTCAGCCCTACATTTTTAAGATGAATGAACAAGATTTGTCCTCGCAGTCCTCACCAAATTTTGAGTTCTCACCCGATCTCAGTTCATATAGAAGTGGGATCCTGTGAGGACTCAAAAAACGGTGAGGACTCGCGAGTACACCTCAAAAACATTCCAAAAATTTCCGAAGAAAATATATATAACTCCTCATGATTATTATTACATTTGACCAAAAAAAAACATTTGAAAAAAAAATTATGATCCACTTTTTTTTACGGATCATAACAATGATCCATATTTTTTTTGTGGATCATTATTATGATCCATTTTATTTTTTTTGGATCATTTTTTAAAATTTTTTATTTTTTTTTGGATCTTATATGCTGCGATTTTAATGTTTAAAAAAGAAAGTTTTTGAAAAAAGTTTGTTTTGGATCATTTTAATGTTTAACAAAATAGTGGGGGGCAAAAAGAAAATTTGTAAGGTTAAAATGGTCATTTTCGCACACATACTCTCTCTCCTCGCCACATGTCAATTTCTGATTTGGTGGGTTTTATTTTTACCCTCAAGTTCGTATTTCAGCCATAACTTTTTTTTTCTTTGTAAAAAAAAAAAAACTAAAAATACCAAAGTTCTTATAATTAAATTTTCTACAAAATGAGTATAGTCATGAAAATTTGAAATAAAAACCCGGATAAAATATTGGATCATTTTGTTAATTTTGGATCATTGTCATAATTTTGGATCATTTTGTTATTTTTGGAACGTTGTTAATCTTGCATAACCATGATTTTGCATAACTAATTAGTCAAATAATATATCATATATAATTTTGAATCATTTTGTTCATTAATGATCATTTTGTTATTTTATGGATCATTGTCAATTTTGGATCATTTTTTTTTTCAAATTTTCATGACTATACTCATGTTGTAGAAAATTTAATTTTAAAATTTTTGGTATTTATAGATTTTTTATTTTACAAATAAAAAAAAAGTTATGGGCGAAAAACAAAGTGCGGGGGAAAAAACCCACTTCCAATTATAAGAGGACAAGTGGCAAAAGGAGGAAATGTGCGTTTCGTAAATGACCTTTATGCCCTTTTTAAGATGAGTGGACGAAAATTGTCCTCGCAGTCCTCACCGGGAAAAGAGTCCTCACCGGATCCGGATCCTATATATATATATATATATATATATATATATATATATATATATATATATATATATATATATATATATAAAAGTGGGATCCTGTGAGAACTCTTTTTTCGGTGAGGACTCGCGAGGACACCTCATAAAAATTTCAAAAAATTCCGAAAAAATATATATAACCCACCATGATTATTACTACATTTGACCAAAAAAAATTCAAAAAAAAATTATGATCCACTTTTTTAGCGAATCATGACAATGATCCAAATTTTTTTTGTGGATCATTATTATGATCCATATTTTTTTTTTGGATCATTTTTGGAAATTTTTTTTTTGGATCTTATACATAGCGATTTTAATGTTTAAAAACGGAATTTTTTGAAAAAAGTTTGTTTTGGATCATTCTTAGTGTTTTTTTGGACTCCTCACAGTCCTCTCGAGGAAAAGAGTCCTCACCGGATCCGGACCCTATATATATATATCTATATATATATATATATATATATATATATATATATATATATATATATATATATATATATATATATATATATATATATATATATATATATATATATATATATATATATATATATATATATATATATATAATCCAAGTTGGACTTTAACATACGCTAAGCCTTACGTGCAAGCTTTGGACAAAGCTTGACGACATGATCAAGCCTTAAGTCTTTGTGATACATGGTGATGCTAAGACGAACTTTTTAGAACTGTATATAATCATAACCCAAAATTGTAGTTCTTCATTCATTAATTATTTATTTATTTTTTTTAACATTTGATTTACTTTATTTGTTTATCACGAAACTTGAATCCATTACTTACACCTTACACTAAATACCAATTTTCAAATAGAAAATCTTGTCGTTAGTGGATTAATTAAAAAAACATATGGTATTTACGTGATTATTATAATATCCAAGTTTGATAAGTCTAGCTTTTAAATTTTTTAAGTCTGCAGAGGTGGAACGAACTTCACGACGTGGAGATGATCAAAACATTACCACCCCCACGACCTGGGTGGGGGTTCGTGGGAGGAGGGTGGCCGCAATCACATGTCTTCACAGGGTGGTTGTGAGAGAGTCTGGCTTGGTGGGCCCTATACAACTATACATTTGGATGAGTGTGGTAATGTGGTGTATTTCTATTTCCTACAAAGTCGTGTGGTGTGGACTAGGGGTGAGCACAAAAAACGGGTAACCGGAATTGGAACCGGAACCGCTTTGGAACCGTCGGTTCCGGTTCCTAAAATTATGGAACCGCCCTAAGAGGTTCCGTTTCCGGTTCTCAAAATTTAGGAACCGGTAACCGGTGGATAACCGGAACCGGCGATTATTCGGTCTATTTTGTTAAATATTATATATATGATAAATTTAATGTCTAAATTTAAATATATGAGAAATTTTGTGTAACCTTTAATGAGTTTAGTCATTAATTAGTCTAAATATAGTGTTTTGACGATAAAATATATAGACAATAATATGTTTAAGTGTTTGGAGTTTATATTATTCAAAGATTAGTTGATAAAATGACAAAAAATGATTAATATTTATGCTTCGCAGCTTATTTTAATTTTACGATTTTAGAAACATGGTAACCGGAACCGGCACCGGAACCGGAGGTTCCGGTTCCGGTTCCGAAAATTGAGGAACCGGTACAAGAGGTTCCGGTTCCGGTCGGAACCGGTGGGTAACCGGCTATGATGCTCACCCCTAGTGTGGACGTGTAGTTGATTAGGTGAAATCTGATGTGCTAAAAAAATTTAAGCGTCCGATGGTACTCATACCCACCAGCTTAAGAGCGTGTGTACATTGTGTTATGTGTTACGCTTATACCAAAAAGGCATTTGACCTATCGTTTTGTAGGGATGTTAATTACCACCCGAGCTGATGATCATCCATCTGATCCGAACCATTGGTGGTGGTGGATATTGATGAAATTAAATGGGTGAATATCGGATATGTAGCGGACATATATGTTTATTGAAGCAGATATGTATGTCGATTTTCAGTCCATGAATAGATCCACTTAACTAGAAATTTATATTATTTACATTATAATTTTATATAATTAAGAATATACATCTACGCATGACCCATCACTTTTGAGATTTTTGTGTGATTTGAATTTAACAACTAGTAAATTATGTAATCTTGATCCACATATCTTTCTTTTGGTGACCTTTCTCTGATTTTTTATTATAATTTTCTTTTCCATAAATGTTTTTTTATTATGAGAGATGATATCACAAGCTACTAAGTATTCTTAGTTACCCTTGACCCTTCTACTCATTTAATCAACACAAATATCCAATTCAATTAAGGATGTGATTAGGAAAAATAATTACTAGATTTCATATTTCAATCATTTTATTAGTAACAAAATCAAATATAAAGATTTAATATCGAGGAATACAATTTTTATTTATTATCACAATCTATAAAAGTACGTGTCTACAATATTAATAAACATGACATTCAATCACATAAAAATATAACGATAAGGTTTCACTTTTATATCTTTTTTGTTTTTGGGTTATGTTAACGAGAACGCTAAAGATTGTCTTTAAAAAATTTATTATTATATGTATAAAAATTTGTAGGTTAGTCCCGTAACAAGTGAAATACAACACCTATACGCTTTCACTGACCAATTTAATATTAATGGAGACACTCAACACTTTTTAAACTTTTCTTTATTAATCAATAATGATACAATAAAGATGCAAATCCTAACTAAAATGCTTGCATGTGATAGACAACAACATATATTATCTAAGACAAGTTTATAATCAACAAATGATCAAGCACAAGACCAGACACTTTCGTTATACAGATTCAATAACAAATCAGATGACTAGAGTTAACTGGTGGTTTACACTCTGCTCGAGGGAATAAAGTTCTAGAGTAATTTCAGCAGCGTGTAACCTTGTTGGGTGCGCACAGAAATCAATCGCTCAAGTCCTCAATTTATAGCAATGGGAAACGTAGAGCCAAATGATTGATCGATCGATTCCACGTGTGAGAATTCCGTTGGTGCAGAGGATATTTCATGGGACGAGCACGACTAACGGAATTCTGGCAGTACTTTATGTCGTCTTGTGATCGATGATATCTTCTAGAAGATTTGCAAGATATTCTCATAATCAGCGATGCACAAACTTGTGCTTTACTTGTGTCTTTCTGTGACGCTAAAACTTTGGGCCTATGTATACTTTTGGCAACCATGAGTTTTCGGATACTCATGCTTCTTCAGATGGCCTTCAGCTTCAACGACCTTCACAAAGAGTTTTGCTTAGAGAAGTATATGTTCAATGGTTCAGCGTTTTGTCCAATGCGTTGAACCTGTTACACTATCTGATCTGTTAACCAGTATCTGATTTCGCACGGGGAACTGATCGCTGTTTCATATAGTGATCAGATAGTGTAACTGGGTAACTGAAATCCGAACTGATCAGATTCAGTTACCCACAATCTGAGGAACTAATCCTCAGATTGTCTTCTAACTATTTGCCTTTTTGTCTTCATTAAATCTCCTCAGTGGGGGATGCTTTTCAGCGACCAAACAATCTCCCCATATTTGATGTAGAAAAATAGTTAGGCAATCCCCCCTGAATATGTGAAGGTTTTATATATAACCTTGAGTATTTTTCACAATTCAGAGGGTCTTTGACATACCTAGAAAACATTACAATATATGGTGATCTGATAGAGTCTGATCACACTATAGTTCATAACTCATATTTTCTTTTTGAGTTTTTCTAAGTATCTGGCAAGAAAATAAACTCAGGTATGTCAAAATAATCATCATTAATTGATGATGTTCATGCATCAAAAGGTAGTAGACAAATACATATAGAATTTCAGTTACAAGATGAAATAAAATACGAATAGCTGTTCTTAGGGCTGTAAATGAGCCGAGCCGAGCTCGAGCTCGACTAGGTTCGAGCTCGGCTCGTTTAATTTTACTGACCTCGAACTCGAGCTCGGCTTGTTTCGAGCTTTATGTGTAAAGCTCGAGTTCGGCTCGTTTAGGTTTTTTCAGGCTCGGACTCGGCTTGATCAAGCTCATTTAAGCTTCCATAATACGAAATATATATATATTTTTTTTAATTAATCATATTATTTAATATATGATGTAATTTTTTTATATATATTATTTTATATATGTATATGTATTATATATATATATACACATAATTAGATAATACGTAATATGTATTTATATATTTTTTTATAATAATTAACTATTTTAGCTCGTTTAGGCTCGCGAGCCTAAATGAGCTCTTAGTATGAAGTTCGGGCTCGGACTCGTTTATTAAACGAGCTCTAAGTTAAGCTCGAGCTCGGCTCGAACTCATTTAACTCGAGTTTTTATCTATCTTTTAACGAGCCGAGTTCGAGTAGCTCACGAACAGCTCGGCTCACTTACACCCCTAGCTGTTCTTTATCATTCTTCTTCCTTTGGGGAAAATGGAAGCAAATCGTTCACATCCTTTTCTTTTTCCTTCATGAGATCCTTGATCAGCTTTCTGATAGCTTCAAGTGAAGGAGTGAACCAGATTGACTTCAAATGATTGAAGTTTGCTCTTTTCAGCTCTGCTATTCTTTGGAACCTCATTTCCTAATACATTTTCCCTCAATTGGAACAGCATGAAGAGGTAGTGTAGTATTTAATCCTTCGCAGTTTGGCAGCTCCCCTCTATCAATTAGCATCTGAATTTCTTTTGACGCAGAGGTTCTTTTAGCTCTTTTTCTTGGAAGGAGGTCAGTTTCAGTTGCATCCGATTTTCTCTTCTTGGTGCAGTTTTCTTTAACTTCTTTGTATTCTTCGATAAGTCTGTGGATTTCTTTTGAAACTCTCTGAGATACTTCAGCTTCAGTGATTTTGTGTCGTGCTAGAATTTCTTTGAGTTCAGTTATGCTGAGCCGATTGAGTTTGCTGAATGGTATGTAATCCACTTTTTCTGGGGGATCTCTGACTATTTCCACACGAGTACCTTGAGCTTTGGAGTGACGAGTTTTGAGCTTTAGGATCGGTTCATACCTGATCCTGGTTTCTTTTAATTTTAGCCATTCAAGAACCTCCTTTTTCTTTTCAGCTAACTGCTGAGCAATTCTTCTTTCAGACAGTTTTTTGCATTAACAGCAGAAGCTTTAACATTGTCTTCTACGGCTACAGTTTCAACATTTCTTTCTGTTTCTTCATTCCCTGTGGAAGTGTACCAAGTAAGCAGATTCCCATATGATATCGCATAGTACTTTATATTGTTTTCCAAAGACATTTGTACGTGTTGAGCAACATTTTTGATATGCTTGAGTTCATCTAAGGATTTTGGTAGCCTTTCTAGCACTTCCATCACGTTGCTTGTTTCTAGAGCTTTTGAGATTCCTTCTTTTTCATGCTGAGGAGTTTTTGAACGTGATGCCTTCTCTGCTTCTTCTTATTGAATTTTGAAGACCTTATAAGTTCTTCTTTTCTCAGCTAAAACTGGGCTAATTACGTCAGGTTGTAAGGAGGAGATTTTTGGTGGTCTTACGGGAGGTTTGGGAGCAGAAGCTGTTGTATCGTTGCTACTCCGAGTACCAAACAAATCCCTTTCCTTCGTTTGTATAGCCCTGTATTCTTCAGGCGAGAGTCATGCTGCTTGGGCTGCACGCAGACGTTCTTTCGGTTCATCCTTTCCAGGCTCATACTTTATCCCCTTTCCTTTATCACCAGGAGCTAAGGAGGGGTTCTTTTCTATTGAGAAGAATCTTGTTGGAGCGGGTTCTCTATTTCCACCAAGTGAAATGACATTTCTTGGGATTAATCTTGGTCTAATAGGATCAACTGCAACTGTGGTTTCAGATATGATTGTATTATCAGTTTCAGATATCTCAATTGATTCGATATGTTCAGATTTGTTTTCAGCTTCTTTTTCTTCTTCAGTTGACACGTTCTTATTTTCATCAGTTTCCATTTCCTCAAATTCTTTGACCTCGGATGTAATACCTCAAAATCTGAACCATTTTTTTACAACACGTGCGGAAGCGTTTCAAAATTACATATATATAACTTGTTATTCACAAGTTATAAAGAACATAAGATGTATAATTTTACAAAAGTTAACTTTCCAAAACAGTGTTACTTAACATTACGGCTCGACATCAAAATCATTTCTTTAAGTCTTGGTCAATCATTCCTAAACTTAATCTCCAAAAGACTCGTCCAACTACAACCTGTAAAAGATTTAACTTAGTGGGGGACTAGCTAGAAGCTAAGTGAATGAAAATATAACATTTTATATTGTCTAAGTACAACAATCTCGTTTCACAACCTTCACAGATTCAAAATCTTTACGAATTCACAATCTTTACGGGTTCACAAATAACGAGAGGTCCGACGGTTTTGCAGAACCTTACAACTGTTGTGGGCCTAACAACAACTTACCGATAGCCCTTTACTCATTAGCAATGGTAAAGCTTCCTTAAGACACAACGAATATGCCAAGGTATAATTACCGTTATCTAACAGTAAACGAAAGCCCAACCCCACCCAGTCAGGCTGACCTCTATACATTTCCATGTGCACATATCATTTTCCATGTGCACATATCATTCAATTAATTAACACATAGCAAGTTAATTATCATACACCATTAATACCGATCCTGAAATAACGAAGTAGTACTAATGAATCAGCACTAACTGAATCAGCACTAACGTAGTCAGCACTAACGGGGTCAGAACTAACTGATCAGCACTAACTGATCAGCACTAACGGAGTCAGCACTAACTGATCAGCACTAATGGAGTCAACACTAACGGGGTCAACACTAACGGAGTCAGCACTAACGGGGTCAGCACTAACTGATCAGCATTAACTGATCAGCACTTACGGAGTCAGCACTAACGGGGTCAACACTAACTGATCAGCACTAACGTAGTCAGCACTAACGGGGTCAGCACTAACGGGGTCAGCACTAACGGGGTCAGCACTAACTGATCAGCATTAACTGATCAGCATTTACGGAGTCAGCTCTAACGGGGTCAGCACTAACTGATCAGCACTAACGGGGTCAGAACTAACTGATCAGCACAAACTGATCAGCAATAAACACTTTCAATTGCAACCAAATTCATTGCAATTTAAACAATACAAAGGTTATAAATCCACTCACCTTTGCCAAGTCTCTTTCCACTCAGTTGTCTAATATCACCGAGCCTCTTTCATTTTCCTTATAATCAAAACAATACCCGAATTAGTAATCATGTTTTATCAAACATTTCAATTAACTAAACCACAAAAGACTTGCATCTAGTAATATACAATCACCATTTTGAATTCATCAAAGTTAACTAGTAAAAATAACTTTTAACAATTATCCTCATTTTGACCAAAGCATCACATACTTGTTAAGTAGCTACAACAACCAACTTATGCACAATGTTTTCATATAATGAACAATTTACCACTTTAGCTTATTTGACCATTTTGTCACAATCAAAGTCAAAGTTAAACCCGAAAATGTATTTAATCAATTTCCTTAAAGTAATATGACCAAACGGGTCAAAACTTTCCATTTTGTTTTAATACCCCCAAATCATATAATTCAATTACCATTTCAACATTGATCATTTTGACATAAATAAAGTCAAAGTCTAACTAGTTAAGTTTGCATTTAACCAAATTCAACTATCTTTACCCAAACGGGTCAAAACTCCATTCTTTTCTAAAACACTTAAAATATCAATTAATAATCTCACAATTTATCAAATTATCTTACTTCATTATCAAATACATATTTATAAAACATTGACATTTCTTTTGGTCAATATTCAACTTTTAAACAACTAGTTCTTCATTTCTTAATTTCATCCAACTTTAACAATTCTATCAAATTTAGGTATAACTAATTGCTAACATCATTTATAATCCTAAACACAACCACTGAACCTAACATACCATAATTAGCACAAAACCCCCAATTCTAGAAATTAGGGTTCTTGACCCATTCATCTCCAAGATCACCCATGGTGATTTTGGTTAAAATCAAAGTTTCAATCGTTCTATTAGTAACTATAACACTTCACTAACATATTCTAACCTAATAGAATCATCAATTTCGGGTTTTTAGTCAAAACCCACCAAGAACACATAAACCCTATTTTACCAACTTGAACAAGAACACATAATTAGAACCCTAGACAAAGAAATAAGATTACCTATTAGTTCCTTGTTGAATCTCTAGTTTAAAGTAGAAATCAGAACAAATTTCAAGTGTATAATACTAAGACATCTTCATCACCATCAGAGCAATCTGAGGGTCTTTCGAATTGAGCGGCATCCTTGTTTAAGTTTTGAACCGGCTGACTTATGATTCTATTATGTACAGAGAAGTTAAGTCACCATCAATTGGAACTTCACCATAGCTCTCCTTTGGTTCTTCATTATCTGTTTCATATATGATTTCTGGTGGAACTTTTAATAACTCTTCATCAGATAACTGCAAAAACTGGTTAAGAACTGGAGCAGACTCTAGTGCATGTGTTTTAGTTAGTGTGTGCATACTAGACTCCTGATGGGTTTGGGATTGACCCTGAACTATATCAGCAGTCTTTTGAGAGACTGGATATAATGAGGTGGAAATCTCATTTTCTCGTCAGATACCATCTCAGTATCTGATGGGGATTGTGGGGGTTGATTATCCTTCGGCATAAGGTTTTTCTTAGTTATAAATCTGGCCCCGTTTGGTCATGGCATACCCTTTTGTGAGGGACACTCCAGTTGGTGGTTTTTGCATAGTGCGAGTTGGAGATTTGTGTGGTGGGAAGACTTGGTCAGAATCTGATGTGTTTTTCAGATTCATGGTCTCTTTTGAGGAAGAGCCGGTATCCGGAGATTCTGAAGGATGTGCGTGCGAAGCCACATTTTCAGTCCCCGTCTGATCCTCGTTAGAGGGACCGGGTTCAGGGATTAAGGAAATAAAGTTCAACATACCTTGGGGAAGAGGCTTGGTCTCCTTGACAGAAACGCTTGAGAAGTTTGTGTCACCCACCATGCCGGAAATGTATCGTCTACGTTGGCTTATGATCTCGTATTCCTCGTTTCCAACGAAATGTTCAAAGATCAGAGATAAGAATCTTGGAAAAGGAACAATGAAGTCTCTCTTGATTGATTTTACTTTTGACACCAGTTTGTTAAAAATTATTTCTCCGAAATCAACTCTTCGAGTGTAGATGAGAGATTCACCCAAGATTAGATCATGTGCAGAAACACATTCCATACCCCATGTTTTGGTCATTAGACATTGAGATATCGTCATGAAGAAGGGGACCAGATGCTGGACATGCCCTGTCTTTTCACATTTTGGAATGCTCTTTGTCGTATGAAATTAGGGCTACGATGGATTTCTTTGCTTCCACTGGAATTGGCGGAGATTCATAATTGGATTCCTCATCTCCTTAATAGTTCATGCTTATTACACGTCTGAAGGATTCAAGATTGAAAGAGATGGGTCGTTCTCCGCCTAAGATGGTACCTGATATAAGATCATCACCGTCATCCGTTGTAGAGTGTATAGATGAGTACCAGAATTCAATGAGTAGGAATTTTGAGAGAGGGGCATCCTGATGAAGAGACGTCTTTAGGGAATATTCATTGAAGAGTCGTAAAATGGGTTGTAAATCAGGATATAATAATAGTGGATTCACATTACTCCGACGATTGTTCTTTGTTAGCTTGATTGAAGAAGCGGTGAAATCGGTTTGAATGTGTGGAGCTCTTTTAACATTTGCTGAGAGTTCAACGCCATGAGGGTCAATTGTCTCTTTCTTTGGAGCCATTTGAATTTTGAGTTGGAGAGAAAGATATGTATGAGATTGAATATGAATGAGAGCAGTGAATTAGAGAAGTGAAAATCAGTAGAGGATTTAGGGTTCACATATGGAATGAGTTGTGATCAGTATGAGATAGATCAACGGATGAGATTTGAACAATTTGATCTAACGGTGTACCCCAGATAGACAATTGAGTTGCTAGCCCACGACGAAGTTGTCCAATCAAATCAAAGGAAAATGGGGCGGGAGAGGACGTTAAGGTGTCCGCAATAAGTACGTACACTGACAGCTTAGCAGAAGGACAGTGGGTCCAATAAAACTGTGCCACCTCATTAGATGCATGTTTGAGGGATACGACAAGTGTCTCTGCCTGATGAGGTCCAAGCTGAGGAATCCAGCTATCTGATGACTTTCAGTATCAGATAGAAATAGGCTTATTCCGCTGAAACTCCTTGCTGAAAATATATATATATATATATATTATATTATTTTATTTATTTTTTATTTTTTTATTTTTAAAAAAATATATATATCTAATCACATGGAGCTTATTAAGTGCATTTGGGCACCCATTGAGGAACGGGTACTGAAGAATTCTTGGTGTCTTCCACCTGAGTCCTGTCTTGCTTTGATGTGTCTGGTGGGTTTTCAGACTCTGTAGTTGAGGTTTTCTTATGAGCTTGATTTGGACAATCTTTGGCTTCATGATTTTTATCGTTGCAATGATAACATTTCCTCTTGTGGACCGGGGATGGTGAAAGGGTGATTTTTGGATCCGGTTGAGCCTTTACATTTTGAGCCTTTTCTTTTGAGGTCTGAGTTAATGTTTTGATTGGTTTGGTGACCTTGACTCCTTTGTTCTTCATTTTTGGCTCAGTTGTCTTTATTGCTAAAGATTTTTCAGTTGCTCAAATCTCGGGCTTAGCCTTAGTTTCTATCCTTTGAGATGTATCATATTTTGGGATTCTGAAGAATTTACTTCTTTTGCTTCTAAGCCTTAGATGTTTTTAATATTTTCTTCAGATTCAGTACTATGGGTGTTTGGAGTTAGTTCAAATTCTTTGACGAAGAAATTTTTTTTGGTGTTTGAGACATGTGATTTGGGAGTGTAATCTTTTGGTGGTCCGAACATGGGATTCTTGTGACTTGAGTTTGATTTGAATACCTCAGGGAGAACTACGGCGATTTTGTAATTCCCCCCGAGAATTGCTTGAACTTGAGCTGGAATTTGTTCTTCTAAATTTGCTTAGACAAGTTTGAGGATTTTGACCAAGAATCACAAATTCTTTGTAGAGTTTCACTTTTCTTTATCAGCTCAACGTTATGCTTTCTTAGTGTTTTGTTTATCGTCTGAAGTTCGGCAATCTTGAGCTTTGAATCTTTTAATTGAGAGGATTCTTGCTTGAGCTTTTCTACTTCATCAGTTTGATTATTAAAAGTAATTTTGGATTCAGCGTATCGATTGTGAGCACAAACCAGATTTCGAGTGAGCACTTGAAATAGAGATACTTTTTCTGAAGGATTTATGTGCACAGATAAGTACACGTGTCACCGTGTCCAATGTTATAAGACACTAAAGGGTCACACCCCTACACACCCAATAATGGACAACCGAATAAAGTAAGTTGTGTGTGGAATAATTAACTAGTTAAGTTAATTATAAAGAAGAGAATAAATAATAATAAGTTAATTATTATTTGTGAGGACTGTTAAATATTAGGTTAAGTATTTAACGGACAGTTAATTAATAGTTAATTAATTAACTAGTACAAGTCCAAGGGTCTAAAGTGTTAATAGGAGGTTTAATTATGAGATTAATCATAATTATACTTCAAGGACTTAACTGCAACTTAAGTCCTTATAAATAAGGACTTAGGGTTAAGGCTTAGGGGTTGATTCACTTGCTTAGAGAAACCCTAAACACTTTCTCCCTCTCCCTTGCCGTCGAACGAACCAAAAACCCCAAAGGGTTTTGGTTTGGTGTTCGTCGAAACACACACACACACACACACAAGCCTTTGTGTGATACTTTGTTGGTACAACGCGGTCTTGCAGCGTGTCCAGGTAGTGCAGTAGAGGTGGATCACTTCTTTAGCAATCTAAAGGTAATGTTCATCATCTCCTTCTTCTCATGATCTCATTGACTAGTAGAGATCCAGTAATGTGGTATTCAAGTTCCGCCATGTGAATACTACAAAGTTTTTCCAACAGTGGTATCAGAGCTTTCTACTAATCTCAATGAGATTCGATTGAGTTTCTTTTCGTCTAGAAAAGAACCCTAGAAATTTCGAACCAAGCATGTGTTCTTCAAGTTTTGAATGAATATTGGTTTGAATAGGGTTCTAGATAAAAAGAAATTAGGCTCTTTTTCCTCCTTGTTTTTCCGAAAATTCGTAAATATATGTATACTATATTAAGTTTTTTTTTATCTTAGAAAGAACCCTAGAAAATTTTATCCAAGAAAATTGTTTAAGTTTTGAATAATTGGATTTAATAGGTTTCAAGATAAAAAGAACTAGGTTTCTTTCTTTTGTTTAGTAAATAAAACCTAGTGTGTTTAATCCAAGCAAATTGTTCAAAGTTTTTGAATAATTAGAATAAATGGGTTTTTAGACAAAATTAAGAAAAGGTTATGTTAAGTTTTTCGTTTTAAAAATTTGACGTTTTATTTGTTTATTTTTATTATTATTAACGAAATATTATATATATATATATATATATATATAATGGTAGTCAAAACCGAACCAACCGAGACTCGGTTGGATCTTGGTTCGATGACCGAGTGGTCGACCAAGACCGAACTCACAGAGTTTCGGTTGGGTGGTGTTTCTTGGAGACCAAAATATCTTTTTTTGATTTCAGTCCAAGATATGGTCTAATTCAAGGAATAAAATCTACAAGTTATTATGTAAGATTTTATATTTAAAAGTCAATCTATAAGTATTTTAGTTGACTAGATTATTTAATTTTTCGTCTAAATAATAATAATTAGTATTAAACATTTAAATTAAACCTAATGATTTTAATAGTTATTAAAATCAAGATAATTATAAGATTAAGGAGGAAATAAGAAACCAATTTATAGGTAATGTATTAATTATCAATTTGGTAATTTAAATTATCAGTTTATTTATTTAATTAGAATGACATAACCCAAAAGAAGTGATATTGTGTTTATTTTAAATTTTTCAGAACTTTTTATTTTTCGGAAATTTTACAAAAGTTTTTATTTTTTAAATACACAAAAACAAGTCTTTGGGGTTATGGCATGGCAATTTTTCGAAATTGCAAGTATTATTTATTTTTCATTCATTTATTTCAATATGAAATATAAGATGGTGATTATAAACAGTTTGTTTAGAAAACCAAGATTTAATTATAAGAAGGTAATTATAAACAGTTTGTTTAGAAAACCAAGGTATAAATTAATAAGATTGTGATTATAAACAGTTTGTTTAGAAAACCAAGTTTTAAATTAATAATGGCAAAGTAAACAGTTTCTTTATAAACCAAGTTTTATAAAGATAAATTAAAAGTGGAATTTATAAATAGTTAGTTTATAAAAACCAAGTAATTATAAACTGGCTAACTTTTTCGAACAAAGGAAAATCCTTTTTAGAAAATCTTAGATCAGAGTGCAACCCATCTAATGGAACACCTCACTTGTTCAACGATATTCACATTGTAAGGAGAAAGAACCTTAGATGTGGATTCAAATCATTGCGAGTGTTAGGGTGCGTAGGGTCTTGTGATAATCGGGAGTCCCGGCGCAAGGCATCGCACTGTCTTAGGTGGTACGATCTATTTTGGTGATAATCGGGAGTCCCGACCCAAAATGCTCTAGAGGGATTAAAACATGTACAAGTTTGTTGTTCAACTTGATATCCCGAGGATCTAGGAATCGTTTCTAGTCTAAGAGGCGATCGATATGGCTATACCTACCAAAAATAGCATGGCTCTAATGGGAAGTGCCCAAACCTTGCATTAGAGGGCGTGAAATACGGGTCCTATTCTAACTATTATTATTAAAAGGTAATAATGTTAGAAGTTATTTATTTATCTAATCTTACTAACCGTTTGTTGTTTTTCTTATAGATGTCTGTACAGTCAGAAATTCCGTTTTACTCACCAAAAGAATCGCGAAAGTTCATCACTGGAAAATGGAAGCTTACTGGTCCGAACTACAAAGTTTGGAAAATGCATTTTAGGAATTACCTAAAAGCACAGAATCTATTGTATCTGATAGACGAGGTGCCCAAGGGACAACCAGGGCAAGATGCCCAGGATGATGAGCTTGACCCTTATTATCAGTATCTGGCAGATGAATCACAAGTTATGTCGATTCTTATTCTTACTTCATTATCAAAGCTTACTGATAATCTACGTAAGAAACCATGCTATGAGTTTGTCCAGTATCTTGAGGAGACGTTTAAAGATAGTACTGAAGATAACAAGCAATTCATTTTACAAGAAATCATTTTGTCAAAAATGAAAGATGATCAACCATTGAGTGACCACCTTATCAACATAATGAGGTTACTAGATTGTCTTACCCTAGTTATTGGCACATCAAACGAGCATGAACATGTCATGTTCTTGTTTGGATCTCTCACTCAGTACTATCAGGACATGGTAGTACGTATAGTCGGGAACTTTGATTTGAGTGTCGCAGGTCTGCACGAGAATCTCTTGTGTATACGCGATGTTAAAAGGCTAGAGGAAGAATCTCTCCCTGAGATTCAGGAGGACGAGTTTCAAGAATGGTTGAATGACTTTGCTGATTTGTGTTGCCCAGCTTGTGGCAGCAAGGATATTTGTGAGCACACGTCTGACGTGGGGCTGCTGGACGCTGACTTTGTCAGCGATTCAGGTATCTTTATGATTGATTGTCTCGTTACTTCTAGTGAATCCTGGGTATTGGATACCGGATGTGGTCATCACATTTGCAATCATTTGCAGGGATTTAAGAAGAACAGGAGGCTAGGACGAGGGATGTTGAACTACGAGTAGGCGAAGGTTCCAAGGTTGGAGCTGAAGCCGTAGGAACATATCTTCTCAAGTTGCCTTCAGGAAGAGTCTTGGAACTTAAAGATTTTTATTATGTTCCTAGACTTATTAAAAATGTTATTTCGTTTGATTTACTTATAGACAGTGGTTTTTATTATGAGTTTTATGGAAAAACAATTTCGTGTTTAAAAGATGACATTTTATATTTTAACGCAAATTCTCATAATGGTCTATACACGTTAAATCTAAATAACATAGAACGAGACATCTATCATATAAGTAAAAGATCCAAGAGTAACTTGAATCAAACTTATCTTTGGCATTGTCGTTTAGGTCATATAAACGAGACTCGCATTAAGAAGCTCCACGATGATGGAATTCTAGAGCCATTTGATTTGGAATCATATGCAATGTGCAAAGCTTGTTTATCTGGCAAGATGACAAAAGACCCTTTCAACCACTACAATGAAAGGGCAGGCGAGTTGTTAGGGATTATACACACATATGTGTGTGGACCCTTTACTCCAGAAGCCAGAGGAGGATACCGCTACTTCATTACCTTTACTGACGACTTCAGTAGGTATGGTTATGTCTTTCTTATGAGACTAAAGTCTGAGAGCTTTGACAAGTTCAAAGAATATCAGAGGGAAGTAGAGAACCAACTAGGCAAGAAAATTAAGTCACTTCGGTCTGACCGAGGAGGCGAATATTTGAGCAAAGAGTTCGACGATCATTTGAAGGAATGTGGGATTGTTTCACAACTCACACCTCCGTATACGCCTCAGATGAATGGTGTATCAGAAAGGAGGAATCACACCTTGTTAGACATGGTACGCTCAATGATGTGTCGCGCCTCACTACCACTATCATTTTGGGGACATGCACTCGAGACTGCAACATTCGCACTGAATAGGGTTCCAACCAAGTCAGTAGAAAAAACTCCGTTCGAGCACTGGGCGGGGAGAAAACCTAAATTATCTTTTCTCAAGATTTGGGGTTGTGAAGTGTACGTTAGACGTAACTTCACAGACAAACTAAACCCCAAGTCAGATAAGTGTATCTTCGTTGGATATCCAAGGGAAACCTTAGGATACTATTTCTATCATCAAGAAGACAACAAAGTTTTTGTTGCTCGGAAAGGTGTCTTCTTGGAGGAGAAGTTTCTAGGAACTGAAACTCCATGGAAAGTAATAGAGCTTCAAGAAATTGAAGAGAATGAAGATCCACCGACGACTTCAGTCGAACCAGTAGTTCAACAAAGAATTGTTGATTCCCAACCAGACCCACCGGTTGAGGAAGAAGAAACACGCAATCCGCGTAGGTCAAGTAGACCACGCCAAGAACCAGATAGGTATCTTGGATTCATGATCAATGAAGATGATGGAAGTCTACTAGAACCATTAACCTACAGCGAAGCTGCTAACGACATAGAGTCTGAAAGATGGTCGAGGCTATGCAAGCAGAGATGCAATCCATGTATGACAACCATGTCTGGGTGTTATCAGACTTGCCACCTCAGTCTCGTGCTGTTGGATGCAAGTGGGTTTGCAAGAAGAAAACCGACATGGATGGAAAAGTGAATACTTACAAAGCACGACTCGTCGCGAAGGGTTTCACACAAGCACAGGGTTGTGGTAATTCTGAAACCTACTCGCCAGTCGCTATGCTTAAGTCTATCAAAATTCTTATGGCCATATCAGCATATTACGACTATGAGATATGGAAAATGGATGTTAAAACCGCCTTCCTTAACGGGAAGTTGAATGAGGACGTATTCATGATACAACCGGATGGTTTTACTGATCCAAAGAATCCTGATAAAGTATGTAAACTACTGAAATCCATTTATGGATTGAAGCAAGCATCTGGAAGTTGGAACTTACACTTTGACAAAAGAATCAAGGAATTTGGTTTTGTCAAGAGTGAGTTCGAGGCGTGTGTCCAAACAAAATTCAGTGGGAGCATATTAATCTTCCTAGTCTTGTATTTTGATGACATACTGCTTATAGGAAACGATATACCAGCATTACAAGGAGTAAAATCCTGGTTAGGTAAATGTTTCCAGATGAAGGACTTGGGAGAAGCCGCGTTTATACTAGGTATAAAGATCTATAGATAAAGATCTAGGCGGCTTATTGGACTTAGTCAAAGTACATACATTGATAAAGTACTGAAGAGATTCAGTATGAGTGATTCCAAGAGAGGACTCATTCCAATGACACATGGCATTACACTGAGCAAAGCTCAGAGTCCTACATCTAGCAAGGAAATAGCTAGGATGAGTTTGGTACCATATGCTTCGGCAATTGGATCAATCATGTATGCCATGTTATGTACTAGGCCCGATATTGCTTACTCCATAAGTCTCACAAGCAGATATCAAAAGAATCCTGGTGAACCCCATTGGGTGGCTGTCAAGAACATTCTCAAGTATTTGAGAAGGACGAAAGAAATGTTCTTGGTTTTTGGAGGTTCGTTGGAAGAATTGCGTGTAACTGGTTACACAGATGCAAGCTTCCAAACCGGCAGAGACGATTACAAATCTCAATCGGGATTTGTCTTCACACTAAACAGGGGAGCTATATCTTGGAAGAGTCAGAAACAAGATACGATAGTAGATTCGACTACAGAGGCTGAGTACATTGCCGCAAATGATGCTGGAAAGGAAGCCATGTGGCTTAAGAATTTTAGCGAGGATCTTAGAGTTATTGCCAGTATCTCTAGACCCATCGAAATATTCTGTGATAATAGTGGAACAATAGCGCAAGCTGTTGAACCAAGAGAGCATCAAAAGACCTAGTATGTACGCAAGAAATATCACCGCATACGTGAGTATGTAAGAGAAGGTGATATTATAATAAAGAAAATACCAATGGATGACAACGTCGCTGACCCGTTGACAAAACCACTAGCTGGACCAGAGCATGAGAAACATGCGCACGCTATAGGCATGCAGTATCTAAATATTGGTAGCTAGTAATTTTGATTAGATTCATAGACATGTTTGAAATCGATACATATGTAATAACATTTCGTGGGATTGAAATAGGAAGTTTTACGTAATATTTTCACATTGTCTATTCTTAACATGTTTTAAACCTATCCTTGATACGCAAAGTCTTTGAGTATCTAAATTGTCTGTGGTTGCTTGAATTTAGTGGGAGCTAGATTCAAGAGTTAATACCATTATGAATATTTATCTATTTCATAGTTATTGAATAGAGAAACAAGGGTTGTTAAAATAAATATTCATAGATGTTTACAGAATTTGCTAAACATTAGACGTGACCAAAAGATCAAGATTACTTCATGGAGCCCAAGCATGAGTAATTTCGAGTAGATGTCCTCTGACCTGAGACGTTTTGGTTTGAGACACGATGACTTCTGATCTTTAGCATTTATCTACCGTCACACCGTAAAAGGGTGATCATAAGGAACTTGACTAAGACAACGGAAGTCGTGGGCAAGATAACGCAAATGTCAAGATGGAATTTGCACCTTCTTTAACTAGAAGAGATATTTCATGGCCGCTCGATGATTAAGACTACTGAAATGCGTGGCCGCGCTCGGAGAATGATTAGATCATTTGGTAATCCGTTACTGCAGAAAGTCGAAATCAGAGTCGAGAAAATTCGAGTATATAGAACAAGATCCCTGCTCCATGTCTATTACTCAAATTAAGAAATATCATGATGCGAAAGGAAAATCTGTTAGTGTTATTCATTCTATGAATATTATCTCTGGATGTAAGAGTTCTTATGACCTGGTTATCCTAAATGTCTGGCTAGGGACCGCTTTAGGCCAACGATGATCAGAAAGTGTTTCTTAACTTGCACAAGTGGGAGTATGAAGGATTTATGTGCACAGATAAGTACACGTGTCACCGTGTCCAATGTTATAAGACACTAAAGGGTCACACCACTACACACCCAATAATGGACAACCGAATAAAGTAAGTTGCGTGTGGAATAATTAACTAGTTAAGTTAATTATAAAGAAGAGAATAAATAATAATAAGTTAATTATTATTTGTGAGGATGGTTAAATATTAGGTTAAGTATTTAACGGACAGTTAATTAATAGTTAATTAATTAACTAGTAAAAGTCCAAGGGTCTAAAGTGTTAATAGGAAGTTTAATTATGAGATTAATCATAATTAAACTCCAAGGACTTAACTTTAACTTAAGTCCTTATAAATAAGGACTTAGGGTTAAGGCTTGGGGGTTGATTCACTTGCTTAGAGAAACCCTAAACACTCTCTCCCTCTCCCTCTCCCTCTCCCTTGCCGTCGAATGAACTAAAAACCCCAAAGGGTTTCGGTTTGGTGTTCGTCGAAACACACACACACACACACACAAGCCTTTGTGTGATACTTTGTTGGTACAACGCGGTCTTGCAGCGTGTCCAGGTGGTGCAGTAGAGGTGGATCACTTCTTTAGCAATCTAAAGGTAATGTTCATCATCTCATTCTTCTCGTGATCTCATTGACTAGTAGAGATCCAGTAATGTGGTATTCAAGTTCCGCCATGTGAATACCACAAAGTTTTTCCAACATTTTCTTCATCAGACGCTTTATGAAATTTTCTCACTCTTTTTAATGTCTCGGCGTCCCATTTCTTAGAAGAAGAAGTTTCTGCCAGGTTAGATTCTTGGGAAACATTGGATGACTGTTGTATCTCCGATTCTTCAATTATGGCCGTTAGGCACTTTACGATTTTGTGATTCTCTGTCTCAGCTTCAGATTCTTCTTTTGATGAAGTCATGACTACTTTATCGTTGAATATTTCTTCATCACTTGATTCTGAGTAGCTTACCCAGGATTCAATAGTAGCTTTAAAAGCCTTTGCATCTTTCTCAGCCTTTGCAACTTGTGCTTTCAGTTTCTGGTACTTCTTCTCAGTATCTTCATACTTCTTTTTATAGTTTGAGGAAGAGCTTGATCTTGATTTAAATCATCATAATACCCTTAACCACCAAGTTCCCCCAACTTGGTGGAAATCTCAAAACCCTAGTTCACGATTAACCCAACAAATCACATATCTAACAAGAACACAAGGTTCTCATACCATCTTGGAGTGTTTTACACTCACCATTACCCATTCTTAACAAAATTCCAACATAAATCCTTCATAAACGAGTTTTCCCCAAAAACTCAACCCATAAACCAACTAGAATATGAAAATACATTAGATCTTCAACTAGGAGTGTATATCTTCAAGATTGGTGAAGATTTGTTCTCCATGACTCCAAAATCGCCCACTCTATCTCTAGAAATCGGTTGCACACTTTGTAGGGTTGAAGAGAATGAGAAGAAACCCTAAAAATCGACTTTTAATTAGTCTAGACAGCTTTCGCGCCGGGCTCGCGCCCACTTCGCGAAGTGACGCGGCCCCGATCCCTTCATGTCGTCCATGTATCATTGCGCTGACCTCGCACCCAGCTCGCGTCGCGAGCCCCAACGCGAACCCATCGCGTCGACTTGCTGAAATCGATGTTTACTTACTCGCGTACACGTCGCGTCTGCCTCGCGTCGCGAGGGCTGCTCAAGCCCACTTTTTTATCTCTAAACTTGTTTCAAACCAAGCCTTGACCCGTTTTCAGTTATTACGAGTCAAGAACGGTCATTTACCTATAATAACACATCCAAGACTCGTTTTAGATATTAACCATATTTAATACATAATATTTCCATTTATTTCCGGATTGAAATTTCCGCTCGTTACATTTTCATTGATGGAGGAGTATTTCTTAAAATACATGAGTCAATTATGAACTAATATACAAATATCTGATATATATTTTTAACATCTTAATAACAACTCATTTACTGTGATATTGTTTTTTTTTTTTTTTTTTTTGTATTTTTATTGTGAAAAGAATGTAAATGACCAACGTTGTAGTACGCTCATATGACACGAGTACACAATAATTAATACAACATAATAAAGTGTCCTTGCCATAAAGCCCTTCTCTATAATACAGTCGTGCGTGGATGTTTGAACAGAACAGAAAAGACCCATGTTCATACAAATTTTTTTTTAAAAACACAAATGTTAATTACTTGAATTGGAAAAGACAAATGTTAACTCTCTCTTTCTTTCTAATCATTCTCTCTCTATGGGCATGTTTGGGAAAGCTTATTAAGGAAACTTATTAGCTTAATAAGCTTAAAATTCAAGCTTATTTCAAGCTTATTAAGCTAATAAGCCTCATTAATAAGTTTTCCCAAACATGCCCTATATATAGTTAGCTCTTTCTTTTCAGTTCCTTCTTTTCCGACCAATTATGTGATAAACCCTAACTAAACCCACAATCAAATCTTAAAATTAGTTTTTTTTTATAATTATACCACTTACTAAGCACGAAATACAAACAACGATTGCACGATGTCTCACGATGGGTATTTGGTCGTGACCGAGAGTTTGGTTATACATACCACAAGATCAAAAGCCTTTTGGTAATTATTTAGTTTCATGACTTCATCTTCTTTTATGCAATTAAAGGGTACCATAAATTCCAACTGCCCTGTCACCACGCGGGTCATATCCATATCTCGGGTAATACTGTAATTGGTTCAGGTGAATGACCACGTACCAACTTATATGTTGCCCTTAATATATTTTCACTCTCATCCCTGAACTTATGCGGCTATGCCTTAGTGAGGAGTAGGGGTGTGTATAAAAACCGAACCGGGACCGAACCGGGACCGGCACCGAACCGGAACCGGCTTAACCGGTCCGGTTCCCGGTTCTTAGATTTGATAAAAATTAACAAACCGGGTTTACCGGTTCCGGTCCCGGTTCTGTTCCCATTTTTTCGGGTTTGGAACCGGCATTTAAATAGGTATATAGACTTACGAGTTTTCATATATATATGTCGAAATAATAGGTATATAGGCTTTTAATATAAACATATTTTACTTGAAGCAGTCCGTGAACCCCCGCAAACATCATACTTTTATCAAAAAAGTACGCTAAAATATCTAAGTTATATACTTTAAGATGAAAATATGCACCGAAAATGTGTAATCGGATGGCAAACACAAAAATCGGATTTACCGGTTCTAAACCCGCTTGAAGACAGAACCGACCCGAAACCGTTCCGGGCCCGGAACCGGTTTAACGGGTCTGGTTCTCGGTCCTTGAAATTTCCTTTTTTCGGTTACCGGGTTTACCGGTTCCGGAACCGAACACATCCCTAAGGTAAGGCTTAAGTCCTTTGATGATTACAACATTTCGTGAACAATGAATTTTAGTCCGTTTTAGAGTTGTAAACAGGTTAAACGTTCAGCGAACAGTTTGTAAAACATTAGGTGGGACGTTGTTTATATTTGTTTGTTTAAAAAATGAAAGAACACAAACAAAATTTTTGGTTCGTCTAGGTAAACGAGTGAACATAGACAATATATGTTCATAAACGTTCATCAATGTTCGTGCACTTATGTCTGTTTGTTAACATTTGTTATGCTCAATTGTCAATATTGTTCATTTATGTGCATCTATTTATATTTGTTAGTGTTCATTTTTATATATAATTTAGAGTAGATTACACTAATTGTCCTCATAGTTTGTACCAAATTTTACCAATAGTCATTTAGTTTCAAAAATTACATTGGCGGTCCTTATTTCTGAAATCTTTTTCACCCACCATCCGTTACCCAAGCGTTAACGTGTTAGCAAACTTACAACTAGAACCTCAAAATCAGAACTTAAGGGATGTATTGCACAAATAAAACTTTTTTCTTCTTCATATATTCATATGATAAAACGGAAGGTGAAAAACCCATTTTATCCGTTGTCATAAACTCATAATCACAGTATACCTATAACACCTCAAGATTCAAGAACCCTAATCTATCAAAGTGCAAAACATTTCAAATGCTTAACTTAGGCCCTTGATGTCGAGATTTTTCTTATTATCAAGTTCACAAAGTTGGTCTTGCGATCATATGATCAGAATCAACATTATGTTTGCATGCATAAATTGTATGCAATATCGATACGTTTTACTTGACAACCCGTAAGATCATAAATCTTGAGCAACTTAACAAATACTTATTTAAAATAATATTTTTTTATCGTTGCTTTTATATCATACCTATAAGACATGTAAAATGAAGTATCATATAAATTATGAAAACACACAATAAATAACATTACTCATTACAAATACATGAATGCCAAATTTGGACAAAATTCACCATTTCCCATGTATTCATGACATTCGTTGTTGAATGAATGCCATTCACTAGTATGGCATTCTTCTGCTACCCTTTCTACCAGACTCTGCTACTCCTTCCTCTAGGATGTAAATTAATTATTAATGCAAACAAGAATAAGTACAGAAGGGCGTAAAAGACCCTTTTTGTAAATAAATAAAAATATTTTTAATCTAAAATAGTAATACAATTTTACATTTGTTACTATTTAGTAGACCTGGCAAATGAGTCGTGTCGTGCCGAGAACTTATGAGATCCCAAAACTCAAACCAGTTCACTAAACAGGTTCAAAATGTTGACTCATACCCAACAAGGATAATTTCGTGTCAACCCGACACGGCCCATGAATCCATGAAACTAGTGAATGTGTGAAACCCAATTTACCTAATTGAACCATTTAAACCGTGAAAATTCGCATATAGCAATTAACAAATGTGCAACCATAAAACATAGAAATTTAAAGTTCTAAGTGACTATTTAAATGTCCTAAACAAAATAAAATCCAACAAAAGAATAATCATTGAAACTCCCGTTAAAAAGTTTATAATTTGGACTTAAAAGTCCTTTAATCTACTTCATCGGTTTATAAGAATTTGAGATGCGTGGGATCAGAAATGAGAGCCGAAAAGGAAAATCACAAGTTGCAATGAGAGCCATAGCTTGTGCGTTGCGTGAGTGCCTGATAGTGAAAAGCGATTTCATATGCAATTAGGGCAAACATTGTTAACAAGCTCAAATCTTATTAGATATACGTTATGCCGAATCTAAAATAAGAGCCTACACTTTCCCAATACAACTAGAAAGTCATAAATTTATATACTATTTACATATAATATATTTTAAAATATCAAATTTATTAATACATAAACACATTTAACGGATGATTGGTTATCTTTGAGTTGAAAATAATAACACTAACACAACCCGTTTAACTTTCATGATGTGTCAAGTCAACCATTTACTTAAACATGTTGAAATTTCTAACTAAAACCCACTAATTTCGTGTCTGATTTTAACAGGTTATTTAGTCATTGTATAAAATTATATCAAACTAGGTTTTTAAATGATATCTTTCTGTGTCCTGTATAAGTGATTCGATGACCTATGAGCTATAAAGTGGTGGTGATATGGAGGTAATCGAATAACCCAAACTAGACATACAACCGTGTTAATAACCCAAACGTTATTTGCCATTTATCCAGCTCAACAAGTTACTGGTTTATCAAATTGCTGAATGACCCGATTGGAACAGAGTGTTCCAGTTCAGATAGTGGTTGCTTTTTAAAGAGCTAGACAAGATCATATTCGACCAGTTCTTGAAATTCCCTTACAAATGAAAACACCACTGCAAAATCCTTGACCTTGAAGTGTATTTGATACAATCCACATTCATGCACACAAGGTGTTTGTTTAAAGTTCCCAATGAAAATTCTCGAGAACTCCAACTCAACATGTACGCAATCACTACTGAAAGTAGAGAGTAAGAATGTATAACAAAAAAATCACGATAATTACCATCAAGTAGACGACACATTTCTTCTTGTTCCAATGTTTACCGTCTCTGTATCCTCCAATACCTCATTGGCAGAAATAAAATGGCGGGTAAATTGAGAAACCAGCTTCTCAAAACACCAATTAAGTTTTCTTTTCGTTTGTTTGTCTGAATTCGAATATTGAGAGATCAAAAGGGAAAAACACAAAGCAGAGATGATCGACGTAGACATGACTAATTATCGGAGATTACAAAGTTTAATAAATCCAAAAGCATAATTTCAAAAAAGGTTGTAGCTTATAATATCATGTACAAATATTACTGCAGGACTGTATAAGTATATAAACATAAGTATTGTGGTGTATAAATCAAAATAGAGAAATGATATGTAGTCCTACCATAGTCCTACCTACTTGACATGTGTAATCCACTAATTCTTCATCTAATAAGTAGAACTATGAGTTTGACCAAATAGTATGATAAAATACAATTACTCGTCAAAATATGTGGTATAAAAATAACATTTTTTTTTTTGGATTGGGGCGACAGGAGTAGCAGTCACCAAAGAGTTGTTCAGAACTAGAAAGCATTAAGCATCTTTTGGATTCTACTAATTCTTCTTGGCTTTATAAAAGTTATTATTTATTATAATTTTTTGACCCAGTTTCCCGAGCACGTATGGATTGTTACTAATATAACACAAAGTAATGAAACGAGTATATTGTTAGGTAAGCTATTTTTACGCCACAAAACTATAATAGACACTACAATCATTGATCGGCAGTGCTTATATAATTTGTTGTAATTATTGTATATTTGTATAGTGTGGTACATAAAGTAATTTATGTAATATAAAAATTACCTGCAATAAACTATATTCAAAACTCCTGTTAAAGTTAGCTCTAGCTAGAAGCTAATGTGAAAATACACAAATTGATCAGAAGGTTACAAAATTATATGGTCTAATTAAATTGACCACTTTACATCTATTAAGATCCAATTAAAAGAAACAAGAATGACACAATTTACAAAGTATCGCCTTATTGGGCTCTTTTGAGTCAAAGATGCATGAATTCCAAAAGCCTCGTAGCATCCATATATTTGAATTGATCAAGACGTTAGATCCTTTTTTCTTTCCCGAATGGAAATTAATTCATACTTCCTCCGTATCACAATAAGTGATACATTTAGAAGATCATGGAATTTGAGGCAAAATATCAAAATAATGTTAAAATATATTAAAGTATGGTTAAAATATATCAAAGTAGATAGTTGGTGGATAATGGGTCCCACTTTTCTTGAATAAAGTGATATTAATTAGTTTTAAAAGTATAAGTAAGGGTATAAGGGTAATTTCACTTTATTAAAGTGGATAGTTAGTGGAATTTGGGACCCACATTTTTGCTAAATAAGGTAACTTTTGAAGTGTATCACTTATTGTGAAACACCCATAATAAGAAAGTGTATCACTTATTGTGATACGGAGGAAGTATAACAAAATTTATATGCATATACCATAACGTAGAAGTGTTATAGCAGAATGTATAAATACATAAAATATTTATAGTGGTATATAGATTAAATGGTATGTGTAAAAATCACCCTCTTACCCAGGACTTGTAGCCTATGATGTAACGTCATTTACCCCTCTCATGTTTATCGTATACTAGTCAGTAGCGGCTAGGGTGAGTTTTCCTTTTTCAATGTGACCACTGAAACTGGACCCCAAGGTTGTTTGACACAGGTTGCTATGCTTAACGGCTTTAAAATTTTATGATCTAGCAAGAAGCTAGAGAAAAAGAAAATGAGTTACAAAGTACAAGAAAAAACGTAAAATTACAATGAGTGATGATTATTGCTCCAATCCACCCAATTTATGCTAACATTTTTATCTCTACTGTTAATTTAAATACTAGAGAAATTTGACATCTTGTCCTAGCAAATTTTTGTGTGACATTTGACGTTGCACACGTAGTTGGCAATTTGGCATTTATGAAATCCAATCAATTTTATATGCATTGAGCTTCTCAAGCATCAACAAAGGCTATTTCTCTAAGCGTCGTGACCTTTATCTATATTGACATGTATCCTTGACATCACCAACTTTTTAACGATCTATGGAGCGGTTGGTTGTATGTATCATTATTTAGCTTAATTTAATGTCGCGTTTTTGAACGAAAGCTATCATAAGAAAATTGGATCTTTTGATTCTGATGTAAGCGTTTTCACCAATATTCTCGCGGTTGTTTCCAGATACTTATCATGTGTTTATTTTAACTTATTTATCATTTGTTTATTATAATTTTGTTCAATTTAAATATGCTTATACTCTTCTTACTATTATTTCTTATCTTTATATATGTTAAAAGAAGTTTTTTTTTGAAATATTTAAAGTCATGTCATAATGGCACATCATACCTTATGCCATGTATGGAGCCACTTGACACTTAAATGCCAACTCATGATTGTCACCTAAAAGTCCACATATACACTTTTAAGTCACCTCACTTTTAATGACATTTATAAGAGTCAATTTCTATATTTTACTAAATATAAATTTAAATACTTTAGTGATAACCGCCCACCACATAAAAACCTTCTTATATGTTAATCTAAATGCAATGCAATGCAATATTAAGGTTGTAACTGTCCACATAAACAATGTTAAATGTAAATACGTGTAGATCTTTTCTATTTCATGTTATACGATAGATCACTTGGTTATATTTGTTGATAATTGCTGTTGTTAAAACCGACTATTACATTAACTTTTAATCTATGATAATCAGTGTTAAATTAAATTGAATAAATTGACTTTTAGTGACCTTTATAAAAGTTAATTCCTATATTTAACTAAATGTAAATACGTGTACTGAAAACTAACCACCACATAGAATACCTTCCTATATATAAATGTAAATGCAATGCAATATTATGGTATTAACCGTCCACATAAACAATGTTAAATGTATTTACGTATAGATCTATTCTATTTTCTGTTATGCGATAAATCACTTGGCTATATTTTTTGATGAATGCTATTGCTAAAACTCACGGTTATGTTAAGTTTTAATTTATGATAATCAGTGTTAAATGAAAATTGAATAAATTTATTTTTGGTACACGTTGGCATCTAATGTAATTAAGGTATTTATTATCCAAGTAATGTACTTAAATATGAATAGTTTTCAATAACAATGATGTTTTAAATAATGTAATTTATAGTTTTAACACAAATTTTGTTTCATGAAAAACATTTCAACTTGACAAAAGTGCAAGAACAATGGTAGTTGGAATTATGGTTTTTTGTAACATTGTGCAACTATTGTTATGTATATATTGTCGATCATTTACCAAAAAATAGTGAAAGCTTATGCCAAGATCACTTTTTTATATGTGTTATTGTGTGTGAAATAAGGAATAAATGAACAACGGAAACATGTATTAAATGAAGGTTTTTTTGAAATCTTTAAAGCCATGTCATAATGGCACATCATACCTTATGCCATGTATGAGGCCACTTGACACTTAAATGCCAATTCATTATTGTCACCTAAAAGTCCACATATACACTTTTAAGCCACCTCACTTTTAATGACCTTTATAAGAGTCAATTCCTATATTTTTTACTAAATGTAAATTTAAATACTTTAGTGATAACCGCCCACCACATAAAAACCTTCCTATATGTAAATCTAAATGCAATGCAATGCAATATTAAGGTTGTAACTGTCCACATAAACAATGTTAAATGTAAATACGTGTAGATCTTTTCTATTTCCTGTTATACGATAGATCACTTGATTATATTTTTTGATGATTGATGTTGTTAAAACCGACGGTTACATTAACTTTTAATATATGATAATCAGTGTCAAATAAAATTGAATAAATTGACTTTTAGTGACCTTTATAAAAGTCAATTCCTATATTTGACTAAACGTAAATACGTTTACTGAAAACTAACCACCACATAGAATACCTTCCTATATATAAATGTAAATGCAATGCAATATTATGGTATTAACCGTCCACATAAACAATGCGAAATGTATTTACGTATAGATCTATTCTATTTTCCATTATACGATAAATCACTTGGCTATATTTTTTTGATGAATGTTATTGTTAAAACTGACGGTTACGTTAAGTTTTAATTTATGATAATCAGTGTTAAATGAAAATTGAATAAATTTATTTTTGGTACACGTTGGCATATAATGTAATTAAGGTATTTATTATCCATTTAATGTACTTAGATATGAATAGTTTTGAATAACAATGATGTTTTAAATAATGTAATTTATAGTTTTAACACGAATTTTGTTTCATGAAAAAGATTTCAACTTGACAAAAGGCAAGAGCAATGGTAGTTGGAATTATGTTTTCTGTAACATTGTGAAACTATTGTTATGTATATATTGTCGATCATTTAACAAAGAAATAGTGAAAGCTTATGCCAAGATTACATTTTTATATGTGTTATTGTGTGCGAAATAAGGAATAAATGAACAACGGAAACAGGTAAACCGATTCCCTAAAAGTGTGTTGCCTTCTCGAATGAGTAGGGACGGTTTGCTAAACATAACCCTTATCAATCAGTGTATTTTGGTTGTATTTAATCCATTTGGGTCAAATAGAAAAGGTTGTCTATAGTAAAACCGACCAAACAGGTTGAAAGTCGCCCAACGTCTGTTTTAAATGCATATAACCTACTTACTTGTTTTATTCAAAGATTTCATTATGATTTAAAAATAGCAAAAATGTGTTGGCGGGTTAAAGTAACCTGGTCCAGCCCGTTTTGACTCCTGTTAGAAAAGTCCCTTTTTAGATATTCGTTTTCATTTTTTTTTTATTTTATAATTATACATAAGATTATACTACAAATTGGGAAAATTCAATTTTACCAAAAATTAGTCAAACAAACAATAATGCCTTCAGTTTATAGTGTAACATTTTTTATATGCACGAGAACAAACCAAAAGTAGAATTGGAGACAAAATGCTTTACTTCTTTAAGAATACTTTATTTTTATTGAAAATTTCGTTAAAATTGGGAAAATTCAATTTTACCAAAAATTAGGCAAACAAACAATAATGCCTTCAGTTTACAGTGTAACATTTTTTATATGCACGAGAACAAACCAAAAGTAGAATTGGAGACAAAATGCTTTACTTCTTTAAGAATAGTTTATTTTTATTGAAAATTTCGTTAAAATTGGAGACAAAAAATGAAGCCGAAATCACTTGTCCGATATTTATCATGACGAAGAGAGCTTTCACGTTATCATCAACATGTTCAGCCCGCACAATATTCAACAACTTTAGTACAATTAAATCTTCTTAAGAACCATAAACATAAACTTACTCCAAGAAACGATGAACATTAAGTACATACTTTCAACATAATTATTTGTTGGCATCTCCTCAATCAAGTAATTCAAAATCGATTTGAAACATATCCATAGCTTGCTTCGTAGAAAATCGATTTGCTAAGTCATAAATGGATCTTAAACATATGTAGCAAATCTATGACAACCTGATATAATAAAGACAACATAAAATGGTTACACTATTCAATATAAGTTATAAAATTATGACAACAAAACGCTTAGCCAATATGTTATTACTATCATGTAATAGTTAAAGTATTAAATAATATTACAATAGTTATAAGTAATTACAATGGTATAGGACATTGTAACTCTGTAAGCATTTGAATACACGTTAGACGACATTTGACCCGTTCGACCCATTTCAACCGTTCTGTAACACCCGTATTTTTAAAACATCATTTAAATCATTTAAAATACATTTTCCCAATATCTGACATATTGTCCAAAATACAGTTTAACAAAAACTTTAAAACTTATATCAGAGTTTACAAAAATACGGTGTCACCAAGTATATCAAAACCATAGGCAACGGGATCTACCTAATAGCTCCCGAGCTAAGCATCTCTAGGCCACTTCTAGTGCAACCTTCTATCACTTCAACCTGTACCTGAGTACATAGCCACAAAACAAACGTAGTACGTGAGACAAAATAGTCTCGTGAGATACATGGGTTTTAGACCCCAATAATAGACATTTCGTAATTATATAAACATATATATATATAAACTACATAAATAGTCACTCTAGCTACTTTGCTTTCCTAGCAACCAAATCTAGTACCTAGACATATAGGTACCATAAACCCAATCATATCTAGTACATAAACATATATGTACCAGAAGCATCAACCTGTCTAATACATAAACATATATGGATTAGAACCTAACATACCTAGTACCAAACATATGCGTACTAGAAGCACCCGTGTGCTTAGTGTATAAACATATATACACTCGGTGTATAAACATATATACCACCGTCCAGTGACCGGGGGTCCCCCGCGTCACCACCATCTATCTCTTACCGTAACCTAACAGTTACAACATATCTAATACATAAACATATATGGATTAGAACCTAACATACCTAGTACCAAACATATGCGTACTAGAAGCACCCGTGTGCTTAGTGTATAAACATATATACACTCGGTGTATAAACATATATACCACCGTCCAGTGACCGGGGGTTCCCCGCGTCACCACCATCTATCTCTTCCCATAACCTAACAGTTATGACAGTCAAGCCTTCGGCTATCACATCCAACATCAAACAAGTTAGTCATCTAATACTAACGACATATAATTAGTTCATCACAGTGTGAACGTACCTGTATGGTCCCATGGACCCGATCATAAGCAACCACAGTTACTTCTACATCTATGAACCCTATGAGGTCCATGCTTACTTTATACATAAGATACATTTCTTATTTATCGATAACATAATACTTTTATCTCTTCCTTGACTATAATAGACAATTATTACTAGTCACATCATATTCTTTCTCATATATACTCGTTCTTTACTTTTATTAGTATATCTTACCAATAGGTACTCATTACTAAAAAATCATTCTCAATTGCTTTACTAATACATATTTATTAATAAAGGCTCCGTATACATTCTCTTAATCAATTACTTCATTATTATTGTTCATTAACATAGATTCCAACATACTTGAATCTATCATAATTTACTTCAAATTCATCAATCATACTAGACACATTCTAGTATCACATTCTACATACTTTCATACATTTTCAACTACTATCTTTATCAAAATATTTGTTAATAAAGACTGATACAATATCATATGTACTTTCAAAATTAATTGCTATGTACCCAGTTTAAAAGTCTCATGTACTCACCTTAGCAATAAAGTGCTCCAACCGTATTCTTTACGTCAGTTTCCTTGCTCCAACAATCAATCAACTTTCCAAGGCTTCACCAAAAGCCTAATACAACAATCACAAGGTTATCAACATCACATTCTACTACCAATGTATCCATCTATCACTAGATGCCATCCATTAACATTTTCCCCCAATTATGGTGATTTACCAAACCCTAGGTTTAACCAACCCTTAAGATTCTTACAAATCGTAACCATACACTTGTTTCCTTTGATAACATACCATCTATTAAGTGTATACATCACTTATATCACCATAATCCATAACCCAAATAGCTAGGGCTTCAAACCCATACACCCAAATACATAGATCTTAAGCTACAAAGATCAAAGAGTGAAGATATACCTCTAATCTTCAACTAGGAGTGAAATCTATCAAAGATTTGAGAAGAAATCAACCAAGATCTGCACTTGAGCTCCAAAATCGCCAAAAGGAAGAACTAGGGTTTGAAAATAGCACAAATGGCTGAAAACCCGATTTTTAATGTCCTGATCGGAAGAGCTCGCGCCCCGCTCGCACCGAGCTCGCGTCGCGAAGAGACGCGGATCTGCCCGTTAGTTGCCGATTTTACCAGACTTCGCGCCAGGCTCGCGCCTGGCTCGCGCCGCGAAGTCGACGCGAAGTCGACGCGAGATGCTCGCGTTCCAGCTCTGGTCCCTCTGCTCAACCTCGCGTTTCGCTCGCGCCTGTCTCGCGCCGCGAACTTGCCTGTGCAGCAGGGCTGCACTTTTCGGTCTAGGTTTCAACACGGTTTCGTCCATAACTTTCTCATACGGACTCCAAACGACACGAAACCAATTCCTACGTGTTTTATATGATTTATCCATAATTATCATATTTTTACATATTTTATTTATTTACAAATTTCGGGTCGTTACAACTATCTACCCCTTAAGAGGATTCCGTCCTCGGAATCACTCAAAAATTCCAATCCACATTCTACCGAGTATCCATTCTCATTCTCCTGCGGTTATTACCGTCAAACTTTTCTCATCCCGAATTAGTCAACAATATGTATGTAAACATTCAATTAATCCCGTTAGGTCCAAACGGAAAAAATCAATCTTAAGCTTTTAGTGCCCAAATGGGCCAAACTTGCACAATTTTGACCACAAGACTTTCAATCCTTTAACCGATCATCTTATACACATAGAAATGACATGACCCACGCATTATAATCAACTAATTGACCAACACCGATGTCAAAGTCTAGCTTCGACCAAGTTACCATATTCCAACCTCGTCTAACCCTTGACTTAAGAACAAAGTCAACTATACTTTAACATTTTCCCTTCTCGTTAAAGGTTCCACAAATCCTCCTTTCCTTTACAATTTACCCTTAATTTATGATTCAATTACAGTCTTACACTCGATTCCCAATTTCAACATTGAAATCACCCAAACGGGTCAAGTCGTATAAACTGACTACAATTCAATCAACCATCTCATCAACTTTTTCACAAACACATAATCGACACATTATGCTATCAATATTCATTAGTAAATCAAAACGAGAATCAAAGTCCATCTTAGACCAATTCAACCAATCACGGGTTAACTAACGTTGACTTTTACATAAAGTCGACCATACCTTTTCCAAACTAGCAATTTCCGTACACACGGCGTATCATTACCAACCCATCACTCTCAGTTCTACCCATTATTACTTTCTCAACAATCGTCCCCGTTAATCCAAGGGTCACACCTTAACATAAGGTTACAATAACATTTTCCGTTTCTTGACCTTCACTTGGTCACTCATACTATCACTTAGTATTCTTTCAACCATCTTTGTATCACATTGATCAACTTACATTATCGGTACTAGGCCCCCTACCGTAATACTTCCCGCACCCTTATACGGTGTACTATGTCTTGGTTACCACATGGTAATTTGCTCACTAGAAGTTTCTCTTTCCTTCTATTCTATAAATCGTAGGCATTCCCTATATTTACATGACCTAAATGCAACCCGCATTTCAAGCCCAAACCTCATTTACCATAATAGAATGGCAATACTCATTAACCACATGGTTCTACATTCATCATATAAACACATAAACATATACATACATATATATATACATATATATATATATATCACGCCAATTCAATATAAACACCTCTATTGTGCACATATACAAACATAGGTATATATCGCACCAATATCAAATAAACGTCATCACCATGCACATATACAAACATATGTATATGTCACACTAATATCATATAAACATCATCACCATGCACATATACAAACATATGTATATGTCACACTAATGCCATCTGACATCCATCTTTTCGCATTGTGTAGCCTTGCTACTATCTTACCCATTCGATCATCAAATCATTTATCGTGCATTCTAGCACCTCTCCCACGAAACGCATTATTGTTTTCCTTCCCATTCGTATGTCTTCCATAGGACATACTACTTAACACATTTCATATAATATTATCTTTCCATTATCATATGCCTTCCAAGGCCATCACATAATGCACATGCATTGTACCCCACGGGTAACTATTAACATTCTCTAATTGCTATTTATTGTTTCACTTACACATTAACCGTCCTTAACCGGTTCATTTCCTTAACAATTTCCAAGGCTTTTGTCACCGCCGGAGTGGCTACCACTACATTCCATTAGCCAAAAATCACCGACCAATCCAATCATCCTTGAGTCAAACAATCGACTCCGGTCCACACTCGCGACCAAAAGCCCAACACTCGGTGTTCTACTTTTACACATCGTGGGACTCCGAAATATTCCTTTTCAAATCGTAGTCTTACACTACGCTATGACATACATTGTCTTTTCACCCTTAACATCGAATTTATCAATATTATCACGAAACTTGCTATGGCTATGCGCCAACTTTTACTCAACCGTTTTCAACAGTCAAAATTCGTCATTCCCGACACTTATTCTTTTCCACATATCTTTCCATTTATAATTTCTAGGTATCACTATACCTTAGTCATTCTTTCCTTTACCGTTCATGTATAATATTGCATTACTTATCCGGATTCCCGCCGAATATCCAAATTCCATTTCCAAGGATCCTATTCCAAAATTTTTCATCCATACTAACAATTCTTGTCAAGACTTAGTACTTCATTGTATTACTACACTTCTGTTAGAAATACTCACCATATCTCGTGTCTCATCCTTTTATACTACATATTAGTATCAACCCTTTTATCCTTACTACATGCGACACACTTGTCTATAATCCTTTCCAATACATACTTCCACACACATCACTAACCGGGAAGACTATTCCCAAAAATAAACCCCCATGTCGTACGACTCGTCTCCAATTTTTAAAAGCACCAATTCGTGCAACAACCAAACAATTAAGCCATAATCACATAACATCAATCTTCACCTAAGATCTCCGAGGTGGCCCTTCCGGGTCAACTCCCCTTTCCAACTCCCTCGAGAGTTCATTTCACAACCTCTTGTATCGTGCTCTCCTTCACAAAGTTTCATGCAACACATTCCACCGTGTCAACACCTCATCCTTCAATAATGTTGACGTCAAAGTCGCCATATTGTTCTTCCTTCATTTGCTACTCTTTAGCACTTGCCAACTCTACCGAATCCACCACATCGTGACCTTCGGTTCAAAACTTCCGAATTACACAACAGTTTTACACACTATGAAAGTCTTACACAACTTCCTTCCATTTCTTCGACTATGTTTTGCTACCTTTTATGTAGACACTTCCCACTACGGGACTCACCATTCGATTATTCTTCCTTCATATGGGTATTGGAATCATTCCACCCACCCTCATTCGTAACTCTTTCCAATTTAGTGGAGTTCGTCCACTTTTCACATTTATTCTTTCGCCATACTAACATATCCAACCAGCAAGATTCAAACGGTCAACTCAACAGTTGAAAACAACACAGTTAGATCGAATTATGGCATTTCTCATAGGGGTCGACCCTATCTTACCAATGCCCTACGGTCTCAAAGGACTTCACATTGCACATTTCATAACAACTTCTATAGGTCCCCTAGGTTCAACCCTAAACTTAACATAAAGTCTCAAGGTCAACCTATCGATCTCAAGGAATCTTACATTCCTATTGCTACAGTCTAAGACTAGGATGGACATCCAACCTAATTCACTTAAACTATAGCTCTGATACCAAGTTGTAACACCCGTATTTTTAAAACATCATTTAAATCATTTAAAATACATTTTCCCAATATCTGACATATTGTCCAAAATACAGTTTAACAAAAACTTTAAAACTTATATCAGAGTTTACAAAAATACGGTGTTACCAAGTATATCAAAACCATAGGCAACGGGATCTACCTAATAGCTCCCGAGCTAAGCATCTCTAGGCCACTTCTAGTGCAACCTTCTATCACTTCAACCTGTACCTGAGTACATAGCCTCAAAACAAACGTAGTACGTGAGACAAAATAGTCTCGTGAGATACATGGGTTTTAGACCCCAATAATAGACATTTCGTAATTATATAAACATATATATATATAAACTACATAAATAGTCACTCTAGCTACTTTGCTTTCCTAGCAACCAAATCTAGTACCTAGACATATAGGTACCATAAACCCAATCATATCTAGTACATAAACATATATGTACCAGAAGCATCAACCTGTCTAATACATAAACATATATGGATTAGAACCTAACATACCTAGTACCAAACATATGCGTACTAGAAGCACCCGTGTGCTTAGTGTATAAACATATATACACTCGGTGTATAAACATATATACCACCGTCCAGTGACCGGGGGTCCCCCGCGTCACCACCATCTATCTCTTACCGTAACCTAACAGTTACAACATATCTAATACATAAACATATATGGATTAGAACCTAACATACCTAGTACCAAACATATGCGTACTAGAAGCACCCGTGTGCTTAGTGTATAAACATATATACACTCGGTGTATAAACATATATACCACCGTCCAGTGACCGGGGGTTCCCCGCGTCACCACCATCTATCTCTTCCCATAACCTAACAGTTATGACAGTCAAGCCTTCGGCTATCACATCCAACATCAAACAAGTTAGTCATCTAATACTAACGACATATAATTAGTTCATCACAGTGTGAACGTACCTGTATGGTCCCATGGACCCGATCATAAGCAACCACAGTTACTTCTACATCTATGAACCCTATGAGGTCCATGCTTACTTTATACATAAGATACATTTCTTATTTATCGGTAACATAATACTTTTATCTCTTCCTTGACTATAATAGACAATTATTACTAGTCACATCATATTCTTTCTCATATATACTCGTTCTTTACTTTTATTAGTATATCTTACCAATAGGTACTCATTACTAAAAAATCATTCCCAATTGCTTTACTAATACATATTTATTAATAAAGGCTCCGTATACATTCTCTTAATCAATTACTTCATTATTATTGTTCATTAACATAGATTCCAACATACTTGAATCTATCATAATTTACTTCAAATTCATCAATCATACTAGACACATTCTAGTATCACATTCTACATACTTTCATACATTTTCAACTACTATCTTTATCAAAATATTTGTTAATAAAGACTGATACAATATCATATGTACTTTCAAAATTAATTGCTATGTACCCAGTTTAAAAGTCTCATGTACTCACCTTAGCAATAAAGTGCTCCAACCGTATTCTTTACGCCAGTTTCCTTGCTCCAACAATCAATAAACTTTCCAAGGCTTCACCAAAAGCCTAATACAACAATCACAAGGTTATCAACATCACATTCTACTACCAATGTATCCATCTATCACTAGATGCCATCCATTAACATTTTCCCCCAATTATGGTGATTTACCAAACCCTAGGTTTAACCAACCCTTAAGATTCTTACAAATCGTAACCATACACTTGTTTCCTTTGATAACATACCATCTATTAAGTGTATACATCACTTATATCACCATAATCCATAACCCAAATAGCTAGGGCTTCAAACCCATACACCCAAATACATAGATCTTAAGCTACAAAGATCAAAGAGTGAAGATATACCTCTAATCTTCAACTAGGAGTGAAATCTATCAAAGATTTGAGAAGAAATCAACCAAGATCTGCACTTGAGCTCCAAAATCGCCAAAAGGAAGAACTAGGGTTTGAAAATAGCACAAATGGCTGAAAACCCGATTTTTAATGTTCTGATCGGAAGAGCTCGCGCCCCGCTCGCGCCGAGCTCGCGTCGCGAAGAGACGCGGATCTGCCCGTTAGTTGCCGATTTTACCAGACTTCGCGCCAGGCTCGCGCCGCGAAGTCGACGCGAAGTCGACGCGAGATGCTCGCGTTCCAGCTCTGGTCCCTCTGCTCAACCTCGCGTTTCGCTCGCGCCTGTCTCGCGCCGCGAACTTGCCTGTGCAGCAGGGCTGCACTTTTCGGTCTAGGTTTCAACACGGTTTCGTCCATAGCTTTCTCATACGGACTCCAAACGACACGAAACCAATTCCTACGTGTTTTATATGATTTATCCATAATTATCATATTTTTACATATTTTATTTATTTACAAATTTCGGGTCGTTACACGTTCCATTTCAAATAATTTTCTATACTTGACCAAACTGACCCGTTAACAGTAGTATTCAGCCAGAATTGACTTCTTTATTTTGAGATGTGCAGCCTGCATTAAAAGGTAAGACATTGATTAGAAAATAATGATAGAAATTGCTAATATAATTCTCACCAAAAAAAGAAAATGCTATTTTACTTCTGCAAGTGCAAAGAGCTTAGACGTTGTATCAATAATGGCCCAATGGTGTGAGTAATCCAAGACTATTCCATCAAATTCTCTGCAAAAAAAAAAAAAAAAAAAAACTCGAATTTTATAAACTAAAACTTTGGAATGGATAACTTTTTAAAAAAAATCCAAAGTTAAATTTGTATATATATATATATATATAGGTGGTCTTTGGATATAGAAATCATTTGATGAAAACAAAAACGACATTTGGTATTAGTTCCTAAGTGGTTAAAGTACCATACAACATCATCAAATCATGCAAATGCATCCTGTGAATTTCCACAGTATTCAACGATTTGCATATGTCAGTGTCACTATATGTTGGTTAACAGGATCATAAATTGATGATGAAAAGTCATTAATCAACTGCCCTGTTAGCAACTAAAAACAGAGGACAAAAAAAACTCAATCACAATGATATCTAGGAATGTAAATGGATGCGAAAACAGAGGATAAAACCTTTATTGATCAATTGCCCTGTTAGCAACTAAATGCGAGATCATGTGACAAATATTCGGCGATGGCTATCAATAAATAGGTCGGCCAATTGTTGCAAAGAAGAAAACCGTTCGAGAAACGGCGAGGGAACCCCGTATATATGAGTATAATACCTTATAGCGATGCAATTAATATTATTTTGACTAAATTCAATGTATGGGCTTTTAATGTCATCATGCCCTTTAATGCATTGCGTTAGAAATTAAGGCTTCAAGAAAACGTGGCTTAGTGCACACGGGTATAAGAATCTATGTACATATGATGCAAATTATGAAGGCTTAGGGCTGATGTGGACTATTGACGTGGCTGGTGAAATGGCACTTTATGAGGTGTTATTATGGCATGGCATTGTCTAAGTGACAAGTGATTTTGGCTTCATTTTTTGTCTCCAATTTTAACGAAATTTTCAATAAAAATAAAGTATTCTTAAAGAAGTAAAGCGTTTTGAAATTTTTAAAATGAACAACGAAAACAGGTAAACTGATTCCCTTAAAAGTGTGTTGCCTTCTCGAATGAGTAAGGATGGTTTGCTAAACATAACCCTTATCAATCAGTGTATTTTGGTTGTATTTAATCCATCTGGGTCAAATAGAAAAGGTTGTCTATAGTAAAACGGGCCAAACAGGTTGAAAGTCGCCCAACGTCTGTTTTAAATGCATATAACCTACTTACTTGTTTTATTCAAAGATTTCATTATGATTTAAAAATAGCAAAAATGTGTTGGTGGGTTAAAGTAACCTGGTCCAGCCCGTTTTGACTCGTGTTAGAAAAGTCCCTTTTGAGATATTCGTTTTCATTTTTTTTATTTTATAATTATACATAAGATTATATTATAAATTGGGAAAATTGAATTTTACCAAAAATTAGTCAATCAAACAATAATGCCTTCAGTTTACAGTGTAACATTTTTTTATATGCACGAGAACAAACCAAAAGTAGACTACAAGAAAATTGTGAAATTACATATGACTAACTTCTATATAGTGGCTCATGTTATGTTGCTTAAGAAATTAATTTTTTAAAAGTCTGATCAGAGTTACCAATTAACCTACAATAGTACAGTTTAAAGAATCGACTCATAAATGAAAATTTTAATATAAATATAAGTTTTTTAAGTTTGACACGTTTGTTGTTTTGTTTTGTTCACTTTTTTTATATGTTAGTTATTTTGTTGACCATATGTGTAATCTGGTCTTATGAGCAAAAGAACACGACCTATAGAGGTAACTGATGAGGTAAAATTTAGTTTATTCATTTTAATTAAATTTTCTAAGTTCCATATTTTTTTCTAAAATTCAGGACATTATAAGTAGGGTGAATCTGCATGTTTCGTTCTCGGTCCATTGGGGTCATAGTCAATGTTGGATCCCAACAACACTAACGTGTTGCGTTATGGCTAAGTAAAGACAAGGAAAGTAAACAACACACAATATTTTCAATGATTAAGAGTTTATTAAAACAACTTAATGCAGTACAAAGTTTGCGGAAATAGATAGTACACACTAACTAAAACTTTATACTTGAAGTGACACTTTTGATCGCTCAACTAAGCTCCTATCCAATGAGAGTTTATCAGCTGATACTAATAGCTGATATTTAATGCCTGAGTATTAACTATGAAGGAGTTAATACCAGACAATAACAAACTCTCAGAGAATGTTCTTGTGCTATGAATGGTAAAAGGTGTATGTAAATGCAAGCATTTACGTCTCTATATATAGCCCAAGATATGTTTCCTTGTCCATCAGCTAACACACGTGAAAGCTTATTATCCGTTGATATAGACTTGTCCATGGAAACATGTAATGCACTTGCATAGGTTGTTGTCCCAATTGTACTTTGTGTCAACTTCCTTTTCCACATTTTCTGACGCACAGTGAAAACGCGTATTATGATAGTATAAAAGAAGTTGACTTTTCCTTTTTATGTTTGGAGGGACAAACGATGAAGTACTAACAAGTTATCTTCTATTCCAAAATAGAAGATCTTTATCGTTTTCTTTTTCTATGAGCGGGAAAGGAACATGTTCAAAGTGTCAAGAACATTTTCCACCAAGTCTTTTTCTGCAGCAGGTTCAATCCGTTGATTCCACTATCAGCTGAATGGTCTTCTTCGGGTCTCTGTCCTTCGGTCATAGACTTCGAATGATCACTCTCTATATAGCTGCTGATTTGACTTGATTCCTTGAGCTAAGTAAGTACTCAGCTAAAGGTTTATGCATATACTTGTACTTCAGCTGAGATACATACTTCAGCTGATTTATTCTTCTTAGCTATTGATCATCAAATCTTATTTACTTAGTCTGGGGACTAACAATCTCCCTGTGTTTGATGCAATCCAATAGTTGTGTAAGTATGAACCTGTAATGATTCAGCAGTTGAATCAACTGAATGCTTATGTACTTTGACCCTTTGGGTTCTTTTAGTTATCCTTTTCTTTTTACAATGTTTTTACAAGTATATTACAAATAATGATTTTCTGTTGATGTGAAGCTGATGAAGTACAGAAAATCAAAAAAAAAAAAAAAATTCAAGTCCTAACTATTTATTCTTTTAGGACTCTCTGATATAATGAGCTGATGGATGAGTTGATTAATTTCTTCATTTCTTTTCCTTCTTCAGTAGAAGGACTCAGTTGCTTGTGATAGATCATAAGATGTTCAAGATCGCACATATCCAACTCATCAGCTCTTTGAAAACATTGCCTCCTCTTGGCATCCAGATAGCAGACACCATATATTGGTTCTTTGACAATTTTACCAGGAGCAAAGATAACTCCCATGGGAATGGTTATTGAGAAGTTGCGTCTTGGGAGTTTTGTGGTAAGTATGGAAGACTCTCCTTCAGCTAATCTGGGTTCTGCAAGGGGCTCAGGGATGGCAGACTTACGTTTCTCCATTCTTGTGGAAGAGGTCTCACCAGCGGGTTCTCTGACTATATCAGCTTGAGGTTCACGCAATTCAGCTGGTATGGGATTTGCCAAATCAGGAGAGTATCTCCTGACCTTATCGCATAGAGTCTTGAAGGAGTAGATTGCGATTTTTACCTCATTTTCCAGATCCGCTATGTTTGGAGAAGGTTTTGCAGATCTGGCAGCTTTTAACAACTCATTCCATACACACTAGTTGAAATGAGTGCTGACCTTGTTCGGAGACACCTTTTCAGCACCGAAGGGCCCTCCAGCTCTATGGATAACAATTTCTTGAGGGGAGCTGGAAGAGGATTTAGGGCACCTTACGCTGGTGATTCTTGCTTCTTGCCTACGTTTATCAAGAACCTTGTTGAACAATCTTATGTTCTCAGCTCTTTCTGCTTCAGCTCTTTGAAATAGCTCTTCTTGAGTTTTTCTTCGAATAGCAAGAATTGCTTTGAGATCAACAGAGGTTTAAGCCTCTTCTAAAAGAGCAGCTTTAACCGTGGCAGAAGTTAACTCCCCCTCAGCAGGTTGAGGATTCACCTAGTATGTTAGGCTGAGGGTTTTGGATTTGCGGGATTTGGACTGGTAGGACCTCAACTAATTCAAAGGAATCAACGATTTTAACGTAATCAGTTGAGGGGTCTTCTGTCCTGAGACCTTCAGCAGAGGTGAGTGTTGACTGCGTTGTTGTCTCGCATACTGAAGCAATTACCTCAGTTATTTCAGTAGGGACGAGTGTTGTTGGAATTGAAGTCTCGTCTACTGAAACGTCTTATTCTTCTTATATTCCAGCAGAGGTGGGTGGTGGTGATTTTGGGGTCTCACCTGCTGGAAAATCTTCTACATTGGCTCCAACTGCAGAGGTGACTATAAGTTGTGAATCAAGATGTTCACCTGGCTGTTCACCTACTGATGTAGGTTGCTCTTTCTCCCCCTCAGAGAGTTCCTGAAGAAGTAAGGGACTCTCTGGTGCAGTAGCAGGATGAACAGCATCAGCACCCTCATTTAATTTTTGAAGAATGAGGTCAAGGGTGCCTTGGAGACCAGTGACTTGAGAGGTCAACGAACTAACCTCAGTCTCCAATTTGTCCATCCTGGTGGACACAGTAGAAGCAGAATCTTCAATAGCCTGAGAGAGGTGGCTATGAGTATCGGTCAGCAGAGATTCTTGCTTTGATTGTGCAAGACCAATACGATCGACAACTTAGATAAGCGGAGAGACCTTGGAATACAAGGTGTTCAGCTGTCGTTCAACTTCTGCTTCAGTTTCCCGGGCTTCAGAGAGAAGTCTATCTTTTTCGAATCTGTTAGATTCTCGAATGGAGTTCAGCTCTCTATGAATGTATTCTTTGAGTGTATTGAACTCACTTGTGTTGCTCCGAATCTGATCAGCAAGAAGAACCAGTTGAGGAGTCTGAGTGTGAACCTCAGTGCGCAGAGAAGCAATGCTGGAAGAGAGAGTCTCAGCGGTATCATCAAACTTCTTTGGAACATCCCTGCGAAGGGTGTTCATTTGCTACCTCGGCATGGCCATCCCAGGTCGAATTTGGGATGCTACAACTCTAGACATCAGAGCAGCAGCGGCTCTGATGGGAATGCTTTCTCCAGCTTTGCTGGATATAGCATGGGACACATGGACAATTTGGGGAGGGGGTCCGGTATGTCTCCAGCTGGAGGGGTAACCTCAGCTGTGGGAGTGGGTGTTCTTGAGTTAGGAGGAAGAGCTCCTATGGGATGCTCAGAAACTGTGGGGGGTGAGTTGGGTCCAGCTGAAACTTTTGGGTTTCTGTCAGAAGGGCCGACATCAGCTGTCAAGTCAAATTGAAGCCAAGGTTCATCTGCTGCCTCATCTGAATACGAGTAATAGGGCATGATTGGTTCCTCAGCAGAGTCAAACATCATGGCAAATGCTGTTTGAGTACCTTGTACTTCGGTCTCACCAGTCGGCTGACCTGGTGTGGAGACTTGAGGAAGAGGTCCTCTGGGTAGTGTATCAGCTGCCTCACAGCTCAGTTGGCAAATACGTTCGCGATCACTGGCAGCTTGGGTGGTTGCCTCAGTAAAAACTGGGTCTACGATTATCTCTTCATCGGCGGTGGTGGTTTCCTCGATCTCCAGCTGGTGTAAGCTAGTGACGTTGTGGGAAACAGAAAGAACAGTTTCAAGAATGACTTGGTTTCCAGTCAATCTATCGTAAACTGATGACTCAGGTAGTGATGAAGAAGTTGGTGGTGGTGTGTGTGCAGCTGACTCACGGGTGGCTTGGGATGAGCCAAAAACTTAACCAGCAGTATGTCGAGAGACTGAGTTTTCTTGTGGAGTTTGTTCCCTTGTTACAACAACTGATAATGAATCATCGAGAAGCTACGCAGAAAGGTGGAGCCGGCACTAACTCCTGAAGAACGAAATTGTCGTTTTGAAGGCTGCTGACTTGTTGAGAAATCAGCAGGTAGAGGAGAAGAAGAATGAGAAAGAGAAAAGTGATAAGCCATGAGCGTTTGACTAGAAATTCCGATGATAGATGGTGTTTCTGGAAAAACACTGCCAAATTGAAAATGAGAAGGATTAACCTCAGACGCTAGAAGAGCTTCTGATCGTAATCCTCCCAATCTAGGACTCGAGTGAGTACCTAGAGGATCCTGGTTGGATCGTGATGATGTTGCTGTCGCCAGATCAACATCATCAAGTGCCACATCACTACCAGTCGTGGTCTCTCCTTCTCTAGTGGGTGGAGAAGAAGAATGAACATGAAGACCAGGTGATGGGGGCAGAGAGGAGGTAGAGGGCGTGGAAGAGCGACGAGCTGTTCTTTTAACTCGTTTCTTCCCTGCTAGAGGAACAAAATCCTCAGCCTCTTCTTTTTCATCAGCAGCTATCGGGCGACTAGCTGCTGAAGAATCCTCCATATGAGAAAAGGACATACCTTCTTGTAGTGCATAATTTCTCCATTGTGGTGCCCTTCTGCTTATCCCTTTTTGGATCTAATATAATCTTTAATGATCTTTAGCATGTATAAGGAGAGGGGATTACCTTTTACATCTTCCTTCTTAGAGGTAAAGATGATTTCAGATAAAGGACGAACATGAAACCAGCCCCCCTCGAGGTCATCGTAATCAATGTCCAATTCATGATACATCACATGAGCGATGCAAAGAGTGAAGAATCTTAAATAGGGAATGTGAGTTCCCTTTGCTTTGAGCCTCGTTTTGACCTCCTCGAAAACCAGTTTTCCAAAATCAATCCGCTGACCGGTGATTAGGGCTTCAATGAAGATCTAAAGCTTGTAGTTGCACTGGTTTTGAGACCCATTGTTACCTCCGATGCAGTGAATGATGTCCGTGAAGAAGTAAGCCCATGATCTCGACAACTGAGACTTCTTAAAGATGGGGACCCTGTCATCTTCTTTCTCTAACCGATATCAAGTGATATTGATCAGACTTGCTTTTACCTCATTAGAAGATTTCATCTCCTTGGGAGTTCATCAGGGAGCATATAATCAAACCCACAAGCCGTACGGAAATCATCAACATATATAGTGATTTGATGACCTCCAACTTGCGCAACAATGTTGTCTCCGGAGTTAGAAGCGGAAAACCAGAAATTACGTAAGAGTTCGTAAAAACTCTTGGTGAAACGAGTGAATGCACCACTGATAAGACAGTGACGAAGAAATTTTCCGACCGGACGGTAAACTTTTTTAAGGTTTTCCGGTGGAGAGGTGTTAACAACCAAGTTCGAGTTTTGAGACTCGATGACTGCTTTGGTGAGAGGGGCTTTGAAGGGTTTCACATGCTTCTAGCAAGACTGATCGACCCATAGGACCGACCTCCTAGTTACTTGGTTCGAACCATGCTGACCAAGAACATGAACTTGTTCTTGACCGGTTAAAACAAACTAGCTGATTTAATCCCTAAAAGCGGAAGTGGGATTAAACCTAATCCTTAAACCCTAAAGGATTTGGATGTTGGAAATCTAGATTAGATTAACAAGAAAGAAAATTTGTACGGAGAACTCGAACACACACATAGCTTGTGTGGTTCGTTCGACCATCAACCAAAGAACCCTAGGGTTCTTTGGTCGAATTCGTCCAAGAGGGGAGAAGGGAGAAAGATGTTTCCCAAAACATACCTTGTTGTTTGCTTAAGGTAGATCCACTGATGATGAACAAATCGAGCGATCTTCTAGTTGATCTAAGAAATGAACCTGTTCTTCAATACTTGAAGAACACGAAGAACGAAGAATACAAAGAGTTGTGTTCTAAGTTCGGCCGAATGGAGGGAGTGTGGGGCTATGGTTTCGGCTTCAAGGTGTAACCCCATAAGTGATCCCTAAGCCTTCTATTTATAATAGAAGGACTTTCACTTAAGGCCCTTCTAGTTTAATTAAGATTAATCTCTTAATTAAACTTATCCTTTTACACTTCCGTCCCTTATAGTTTAACTAGTTTATTATTGTTACACTTAACTATTAAATGTCTAGTATTAATACACTAAAAATTCGGTACCCATATACACGAATTATATACTTGTATTTATACTTTTAATAATTAATTATATAATAAGTTTTATATAATTTATACAACAATATTATCCAATTACTATATGATTTAATAGCTTTAAATCACATCATGGATAATCTTTAATTAACACATTGCATATTTACTCAACTAGTAAATGTACAACTACTTGTATTAATTAGTTAGTTAAACTAATCTAGTAATAAGTTAAACCTAACTTAATACTTTAACTGATTCATAATGACTATTATGAATCATTCCTCTTCGTAGTATCATTGCTTATCTTGCTCGTATTACATGCACTCACCGGTGTGACCCTTAAGTGTTTCGTAGGCATGGATGTATCATCATAGGTTGACTAACTGTGCACATAAATCCTTCAGACTCCCACTTGTGCAAGTTCGTAGCCTTTGTCTTAATGATACGAGCTACAGTGGCCTTCTAGATGGGCATGTAGGTAACCAACCCCATAAAAACAGCTTACGTAACCCAGGTATAGTTTATGAAAAACTCTTTAATAGCGTCTCCTAGTAAAGAACACTATGTCTCTACTTCTTGGGCAAATATGTTAGGCTTATCCCTTGCAGCACGATATTTGTAACAACGAATACGAGCATGGTAGAAATTAGCAACTCCTGTATTCGAAATCATTTTATGACTTCTTGATTCAAACTGTTGTGATAAACGAAAAAGAACAGATCAGTTCGTTTGGGCACGGCCGGGCACTTGTCAGTTTCTCATGATGTCAAAGGACCTATAAATATCTCTCCTTAAGAGGAGGTGCAATTGCCATCTTGTTATATTTCGATTCAGAATACAACTTCCTCTGTACCCAGTAAGGCCTCGTATGACAATCATATTTCAGAATGGTCTAAGACGAACCAAAGCACATTAGACATTGTATCTTAAACAAAATACTTCAGGCTTAAGGACAATCCTAGTGAACAATACTTTTGAACTTTTCAACCACAAAGTATTGTCATGGTGGTCAATCCTATATTCGTCGAGTTCTGAGAGAACTCGATGACTGCTTTGGTGAGAGGGGCTTTGAAGGGTTTCACATGCTTCTAGCAAGACTGATCGACCCATAGGACCGACCTCCTAGTTACTTGGTTCGAACCATGCTGACCAAGAACATGAACTTGTTCTTGACAGGTTAAAACCAACTAGCTGATTTAATTCCTAAAAGCGGAAGTGGGATTAAACCTAATCCTTAAACCCTAAAGGATTGGGATGTTGGAAATCTAGATTAGATTAACAAGAAAGAAACCTTGTACGAAGAACTCGAACACACACACATAGCTTGTGTAGTTCGTTTGACCATCAACCAAAGAACCCTAGGGTTCTTTGGTCGAATTCGTCCAAGAGGGGAGAAGGGAGAAAGATGTTTCCCAAAACATACCTTGTTGTTTGCTTAAGATAGATCCACTGATAATGAACAAATCGAGAGATCTTCTAGTTGATCTAGGAACTGAACCTGTTCTTCAATACTTGAAGAACACGAAGAACACGAAGAACGAAGAACACAAAGAGTTGTGTTCTAAGTTCGGCCGAATGGAGGGAGTGTGGGGCTATGGTTTCGGCTTCAAGGTGTAACCCCATTAGTGATCCCTAAGCCTTCTATTTATAATAGAAGGACTTTCACTTAAGGCCCTTCTAGTTAAATTAGGATTAATCTCTTAATTAAACTTATCCTTTTACACTTCCACCCCTTATAGTTTAACTAGTTTATTATTGTAACACTTAACTATTAAATGTCTAGTATTAATACACTAATAATTAGGTACCCATATACACGAATTATATACTTATATTTATACTTTTAATAATTAATTATATAATAACCTTTATATAATTTATACAGCAATATTATCCAATTACTTTATGATTTAATAGCTTTAAATCACATCATGGATAATCTTTAATTAACACATTGCATATTTACTCAACTAGTAAATGTACAACTACTTGTATTAATTGGTTAGTTAAACTAATCTAGTAATAAGTTAAACTTAACTTAATACTTTAACTGATTCATAATGACTATTATGAATCATTCCCCTTCGTTGTATCATTGCTTATCTTGCTCGTATTACATGCACTCACCGGTGTGACCCTTAAGTGTTTCCTAGGCATGGATGTATTATCATAGGTTGACTAACTGTGCACATAAATCCTTCAGGCTTTTGGGGTTTTCTTAGACATTTGGGAGTAGAGAGAGAGAGACATAAGTTAGAAGGAGAATTAGGGTTCTTGAGAGTTCGAGGGAAGTTTGAGGGTTGTGAGGATAAGGTGAGGAGTTGTGGGGTATTTGTATTTATAGGAATGGAGAGGACATTTTGGGTAAATATTTGAATCCCAACCGGTTTTTAAAAATGGATAATTGGAATCCAACTACAGAAATGTTGGTTATTGTGAAAAAACAAATCGGTATGATGTGACTGGGAGGGATAGTGGAGCCGTTTCGGTGTCAGGGATGTCTTGTCCCTCATAAATGCCAAATATTTCCACTCGAGTGTAAATATTTACTTTACGAAACATGTGGATAGGGATAAAAGATTCTTTTTTCTTGAAAACCAAACGTTTTAACTTATAAAACTTGACAAGTATCATTTTGAGATGTATTGTTCAGCTGATTGATAATTTTGAAAGGTTTTTAGTCAGTTGAATGTACTAAATGACAAGGTGAACTTATCAACTGCTGATAGCACTTCAGCAGATGATTTAAACATTCAACATACCCAGCTCGCTGATAAGAAAATTGAAGCGTTTTTCATCTAAAGGTTTAGTAAATAAATCAGCCAGCTGAAGGTCTGTTGAAATAAAGTGTAGTTCAACGTCACCTTGTTCAATGTGATCTCTAATGAAATGATACCTTATGTAAATGTGTTTGGTTCTAAAATGAAAAACTGGATTTTTGCTGATTGCGATAGCACTTGTGTTATCACAGTAGATAGGCACTTTGCAGAAGTTCATATCAAAGTCAATCAGCTGATTCTTCATCCAAAGGACTTGAGCACAACAGCTTCCAGCAGCAACGTATTCTGCTTCGGCTGTAGACGTAGAAACATTAATTTGTTTCTTGCTTGTCCAGCTGACTAACTTGCCACCTAGCAGCAGACAACCTCTAGTAGTGCTCTTTCTATCCAGTAGTGAGTCTTTGGCATACCAAAGACCTAGGCTTGGAGTACCCTTAAGATACCTCAAAATTCGCTTAGCAGCTATCAGATGAGATTCTCTAGGATCAGCTTGATACCTAGCACACATGCAAGTAGCAAACATAATGTCTGGTCTGCTGGCAGTAAGATAGAGCAAAGACCCAATGATTCCTCTGTAGAATGTGACATCAACTGATTTCCCAATCGTATCAGCATCTAGGTTATTCGGAGGAGCCATTGGAGTCTTCATAGATGATGATGAATGAAGGGTTTCACTACGCACCATGCGACTGATCAACCACTTGGCTCAACCTCCTAGTGTACTTGGTTCGAACCTTGTTGACCAAGAACATGAACTTGTTCTTGACCGGTTAAAACCAACTAGCTGATTTAATCCCTAAATGCGGAATTGGGATTAAACCTAATCCTTAAACCCTAAAGGATTGGGATGTTGGAGTTCTAGATTAGGTTAACAAGAAAGAAACCTTGTACGAAGAACTCGAACACACACATTGCTTGTGTGGTTCGTTCGACCATCAACCGAAGAGCCCTAGGGTTCTTTGGTCGAATTCGTCCAAGAGGGGAGAAGGGAGAAATATTTTTCCCAAAACATACCTTGTTGATTGCTTAAGATAGGTCCACTGATGATGAACAAATCGAGTGATCTTCTAGTTGATCTAAGCAATGAACTTGGATCTTCAAGATTTGAAGAACACGAAGAGCACGAAGAACGAACAACACCAAGTGGTGGTGTCTTAGGGTTCGGCCGAAATCTCCCAAGAGAGGAGGAGAGATTTCGTGTAAGTGTATCAAGGGAATAAGGGTTACCCTAAGCCTCTTATTTATATACAAATAAGTTACGCTTAGAACCCTTCTAGTTTAATTAATATTATATCTTTAATTAAACTTCCTTTTTAACGTTCTCATCCCTTATAGTTTAACTAGTTTATTATTGTTGCACTTAACTATTAAATGTCTAGTACTAATACACTAATAATTCGGTACCCATATACACGAGTTACATACTTGTATTTATACTTTCAATAAATAATTATATAATAACCTTTATATAATTTATACAACAATATTATCCAATTACTATATGATTTAATAGCTTTAAATCATATCATGGATAATTTATACAACAATATTATCCAATTACTATATTATCCAATTACTATAATTAACACATTGTATATTTACTCTGCGTAGTATCATTGCTTATCTTGCTCGTATTACATGCACTCACCGGTGTGACCCTTAAGTATTTCGTAGGCATGGATGTATCATCATAGGTTGACTAACAGTGCACATAAATCCTTCAGACTCCCACTTGTGCAAGTTTGTAACCTTTGTCTTAATGATACGAGCTACAGTGGCCTTCTAGATGGGCATGTAGGTAACCAACCCCATAAAAACAGCTTACGTAACCCAGGTATAGTTTATGAAAAACTCTTTAATAGCGTCTCCTAGTAAAGAACACTCTGTCTTTACTTCTCGGGCAAATATGTTAGGCTTATCCCTTGCTGCATGATATTTGTGATAACGAATACGAGCATGGTAGAAATTAGCAACTCCTGTATTCGAAATCATTTTATGACTTCTTGATTCAAACTGCTGTGATAAACGACAAAGAACAAACCAATTCGTTTGGGCACGGCCGTGCACTTGTCAGTGTCTCATCATGTCAAAGGACCTATAAATATCTCTCCTAAAAAGGAGGTGCAATTACCATCTTGTTATACTTCGATTTAAAATACATCTTCCTTTGTACCCAGTATCGCCTCGTATGACAAACATATTTAAGAATTATCTAAGTTGAACCAAAGCACATTAGTCATTGTATCCTAAACCAAATATCTCAGGCTTAAGGAGAAACTTAGTGAACAATACTTTTGAACTTTTCAACCACGAAGTATTGTCACGGTGGTCAATCCAATATTCGTTGAGCCTCCAACAGAATATCACCGATATTTGGTTTACACAAAACTTGTGTAGCTATCTTCGAAGAACTTTAAATCTACCACCAAATACCGTGATGACGTTAACGTCCCATCGAGGTTCCCACCAAGTCGAGTAGTCACGGATTTTTGTATCTTTTTGAATAAATAGACTTTTATTCATGGATGATGTAAAACATACAAAGTCTGAATAAAAATGATACTAACTCATGTACTATTCCTCACTGGACATAGATACTGAATTATTACTGGATCATTACTTATTCCTTTCGTTCGTGTTGATTACTTAATGATTCTTACAAACTTAATTGTAACTTTAACACTAAACCAATCATTTCTATTAAACTAAAGACATAAGACAAGTATTTAGGAATACTATTACTTTTGCCTTTGCTAGATACTGTTCTTGCAACAATCTAGAACATATTCTAGTCTTGTCTTTTATGCAATTCGGTAAACATAGGAGGATTGGAAATTAACTCCTTAGTTTCTTGAATTCATAAAATCATCCTTGTAACTAAAGCCTCTTTTAGTTACTTGATTTGTAGATATTCTTACTAGTTAAAGAAATTTCCTTAAATGATTGTGTTATCCACTGAAGTGTTAACAACCTATTAGATATGCAATAATTAATCACTAGACTTGTGATCATACTATTAGGTTTACAATAATCTAATCAAAGATCATTTATTATTTCTCTTAACTCTTTGGCTAACGACTTGGTAAAACCTTGTTGTCAGTGTCTTGCTAACTTACTAAATTCATCAACGTCTTTAATGAATTATGTTAGTCTTAGCTCCCACTTACTTTTATGGAATTTAAGCATCTCTTAAACTACTACTTCGACCTAGTCAATAACTTGTAGTTTAATCTTTTAAGAATTCTATCAATAATTAAGGTCATCCTTTGATTTTGTGAATATCCATTATTCCTGTTTAGGGAATTATGATCTTTATTGATCACTGTATCTAACAAATATGAAACACTTGAAATGATACTATCAATTCTTAAACACATTAGTATTCTTTTATGAATTTTATTTAATGCCAAAGTCATTACTTGCATTTCTCAAATATCCATTATTGTTATAAGGGAATTATGACTTGATTAAACATTGTATTTATTACAAGTATAAGAGACTTGCAATAATACTCTTTAATTCTTAAGTAATATAGTTTGTCCCTTTTAAGAGTTCATTTAATGTCTAAGTCATTTTACTTGGATTATACGAATATCCAATCATTCCTATTAGGGAATTATGACTTCATTAAATCCTTTACTACAAGTATAAAAGATTTGTAATAACACTCTTAAAGTCTATCTTGATTATATCCAATACAATCATACTATATTAATACTAATATTTTAAAATTTTCTATCATAAGTAATGACTATTACTTAACATGTTTTAACTAAGTTCAATAACTCTTGAACCTTGTGCTTCCATTAAACTCTTAAATACTTTCATTAGAAAAACTTTCTAATTACTAGCATTTAAATACCTTGAGCTATCAAGACATTATTTATACAACAATCAAACAAATATATATATTAACATGAAATATAAGTAAATCAAAACTTGACTTACAATCTAGTCATAAACCTTGACTAGTGTAATTATCACACATGCACACAATATAATTCAACCATGGATTCGAAATTTAATTAAAACCAAAATAAAACTTGTTTTAACAAAAAAAATAAAATTATCCAAACAATAAAGTAAAATTGTTTAAAATGAATCCACAAAATACTGAATTATAAAACTTGGTGCTCGTGGGATCATCACCATCTCATGCCGGTCACTATCACTTTCCATCTCCTCCTGCAATAAACGATTGCAAAAGTTAGATTACTCGTAACGTATTTTACAAGTATCTTAAAGTGATTAAGAAGTGTGGTTGTGTTACCTGAGGAACTTGCGTTTCCTCCACTACCACTTGCACCCTTTGGACAATTCCTTTTCCAATGCCCAGCCTCACCACACTTGAAGCACCAGTTCTCGGTCCTCGCAGTGTTAGGCTTAACCTTCTTGACCTTTTGTTTGACACTTTTACCATTTGGCACTCCTTGGTTAGGATAGGTTTTACCCTTTCCTTTACCACCATGCCCTTTTCTCTTCTTCCCACCGCGACCGCCATTACCGATCAAGAGAACGTCCTTAGATTTGTACCCAAACTCAACTCAGCTGTCTTGAGCATGGAATGTAGCTCAGCAATGGATTTCTCCATATTATGCATGTTGTAGTTGACCACAAAAGACTTGTAGTCATCAGACAACGAGTTGAGTATAGTATCTATTGCCATTTGCAACGGTATGGGGTAACCAAGTCTGGCGAGGTGATCCATGTGTCCCTTCATTTTCATGACGTGGGCACTCACCGGCGTTCCTTTAACTATCTTGCAAGAGTTGAAGGCTCGATTGATGTCAAACCTCTCAGTGCGAGCTTGCTCTTGAAATGAATCCCTAAGTTGCTGGATCATCTCAAATGCAGGCACATCCATAAGTCCCGCTTGTAACTCAGGACTCATGGTGGCGAGCATCAGACAGCTCACATCGAGTGCATCACTGACATGCTTATCATAAGCTTGCCTCGTTTCAGCTCTGGCATTAACAGCAGGGGTGTTTGGTACTGCTCTCTCCAAGACATACCACTTTCTCTCATGCATGTGCACAATACAAAGATTGCGCTCCCAGTTGAGAAAGGTTGACCCAGTCAACTTGTCCTTTTCGAGGATTGAGCGAAGTGAGAGATTGTTGGTACTTGTTGTCGCGATTGCGTTTGTTGCTGCCATCTACAAATCAAACCCAGTTTAATTAGTAATCATCAATAAACACTCTCTAAAATATATTATAAACCCATAATTAATATTTTAGGCCAAGGATCCATATATCACATTCTCGCCGCAAGGTTTGGGCACTTCCCGACGAGACATGCTATTTCAGGTAGGTATCATCCTTACCGATCGTATCAAGACTTGACACGATTCCTAGGGGTCGTAGAATCTTTAGACTTATAACTTATTACAACTTTGTACAATCTAATTGTACATTTCTAAGTTAGTAATAAAGTCTAGTATGTTTATTCTACTCAAGTACTTTTTGGGTCGGGACTCCTGATTATCACCAAAGTAGACCAGACCATCTAAGATACTGCGATGTTCTGCGCCGGGACTCCCGATTATCACAGAACCTTACGCACCCTAACACTCGCAATGATTTGAATCCATATCTAAGGTTCTTTATCCTTACAATATGAATATCGTTTAACAAGTGAGGTGTTCCATTAGGTGGATAGTACTTAGATCTAAGATTTTCTTGGGTTTGTTTAAGTCTTAAACTAAACTTAAACCTTTATTCCAATCTTAATCCTTGTTTAAAAATGCGTGACTCGTGAATTGAAGGATTCTACAAGACACTTTTTTTAAAACTTAAGAACTATTCTTTAAAACTTATAGTTTCAAGAATTTGCGCGTTTTTATATGTATGCCTTAAACGAGGTGTACAAAACGTTTTACTAGGTTTTGTGAGAAACCTTATCTAGAATAAAACTTGCTTGTTTTATCTTACTTGAAAAACTTATAAACTTATGTTAAATTCTTTTATGATCCATGAACTTGAAACATAAACCTAGTTTAACATACCTAGTTCTTCATATGTCTAATAATGAAATTAAACATTTGTTTTGACTTATTAGATTCGACCAAAACTTATGTCTTAACGACATACTTACAAACTTTGTGATTTTCTCGTGTAGCTCCCACTAGCTTCAACAACCATGATGAAACTTAAGCTAACACAATCAGCGGTTTATACTTGGTGAAACTAATAAACTTAATATACAAAGACTATATAATAATTCTTAGTTTGTTTAAACCTTTCTTATATTTAACTTGAACTAGTTAAATATAGGTTCTTGTTATTTTTACTTGATCATTAATCTAGTATATTACATGACTTGTAAAAATACTTATATTATACTTGTATAATTATCTAGTTATAATAACTTATAACTTTATACATCTTAATATATGATAATATATATAACTTTGTATATTTCTAGTTAATCATATAATTTCAACTTGTACAATTTCTAGTTATAATGAAATCATAACTTTGTACTTTCTAGTTTTAATTATATTATAACTTATACAATAACTAATTATAATGTTATCTTTAAAGATCAAAATAACATTACCCTTTTTAATTGTTCCATTTTATCTTGCATTTAATGTATTCGTATATATGTATATTTTATAATAAATTTGTAACATTCTAATATGAATATTACATCTAGTCTATACATATGTATTTTAACTTAATCTAATTAAAATACGTATAAACTTATTATATCTTTTAAAATTCAATTTTACATAATAATTAAAAATTCCAAAAATTTTAGTACATATATATAAATAATTAAATACACACCTTGTTAATTTTTAAAACTTAAAAATTAACATCCTTTTTATCAATTCCCTAAATTAATTAGATGAACCCTAATCTTGTTTTTGATCAATCAAAACTAGGGTTTTGACGTTCTTGATTAAAGACATTATTTTAGTTAAAAGATTAATTTTTAATCAATCCTATAAACAATAAACTTTGTTTAAATTCTAAGATAGATTATAACTTTTAATAAATTTATTTAAACTTTTTAATGTAAACCTTATAGACAATAAAACTTTGTCTAAATTACTAGGTTTAAAGAACTAGTTAAATAAATTTATCAAAATAATAATTAAACCTATTAAACATAAACTTGTTTAATACTAATACTTTAAAACCTTCTATCATAAGTAATGACTATTACTTTAGATGTTTTAACTAAGTTCAGTGACTTTTGAACCTTATGCTTCCATAAAAGTTTTAAATACTTTCATTAGAAAACTTTCTAGTTTACTAGTATCTAAATACCTTGAGCTATCAAGACATTATTCATACAACAATCAAACAAATATATAACATGAAATATAAAGTAAATCAAAACTTGATTTTACAATCTAGTCATAAACCTTGACTAGCGTAATTATCACACATGCACACAATATAATTCAACCATGGATTCGAAATTAATTAAAACCAAACAAAACTTGTTTTAACATAAAATAAAATTATCCAAACAATAAAATAAAATTATTTTACTGAATCCATAAAATACTTAATCATAAAAAACTTGGTGCTTGTGGGATCATCACCATCTCATGCCGGTCGTCATCATTTTCCATCTCCTCCTGCAATAAACGATTGCAAAAGTTAGATTACTCGTAATGTACTTTACAAGTATCTTAAAGTGATTAAGAAGTGTGGTTGCGTTACCTGAGGAACTTGCGTTTCCTCCACTACCACTTGCACCTTTTGGACAATTCCTATTCCAATGCCCAGTCTCACCACACTTAAAGCACCGATTCTCGGTCCTCGCTGTGTTAGGCTTAACCTTCTTGACCTTTTGTTTGACACCTTTACCATTTGGTACTCCTTGGTTAGGATAGGTTTTACCCTTTCCTTTACCACCATGCCCTTTTCTCTTCTTTCCACCGCCACTACCATTACCGATCATAAGAACATCCTTAGATTTGGTCCCCAAACTCAACTCAGCTGTCTTGAGCATAGAATGTAGCTCAGAAATGGATTTCTCCATATTATGCATGTTGTAGTTGACAACAAAAGACTTGTAGTCATCAGACAACGAGTTAAGTATAGTATCTATTTCCATTTGCAACGGTATGGGGTGACCAAGTCTAGCAAGGTGATACATGTGCCCTTTCGTTTTCATGACGTGGGCACTCACCGGCATTCCTTTGACCATCTTGCAAGAGTTGAAGGCTCGATTGATGTCAAACCTCTCAGTGCGAGCTTGCTCTTGAAATGAATCCCTAAGTTGCTGGATCATCTCAAATGCAGGCACATCCATAAGTCTCGCTTGTAACTCAGGACTCATGGTGGCGAGCATTAGATAGCTCACATCGAGTGCATCACTGACATGCTTATACAATAACTAATTATAATGTTTTCTTTAAAGATCAAAATAACATTACCCTTTTTAATTGTTCCATTTTATCTTGCATTTAACGTATTCGTATATATGTATATTTTATAATAAATTTGTAACATTCTAATAAGAATATTACATCTAGTCTATACATATGTATTTTAACTTAATCTAATTAAAATACGTATAAACTTATTATATCTTTTAAAATTCAATTTTACATAATAATTAAAAATTCCAAAAATTTTAGTACATATATATAAATAATTAAATACATCTTGTTAATTTTTAAAACTTAAAAATTAACATCCTCTTTATCAATTCTCTAAATTAATTAGATGAACCCTAATCTTGTTTTTGATCAATCAAAACTAGGGTTTTGACTTTCTTGATTAAAGACATTATTTTAGTTAAAGATTAATTTTTAATCAATCCTATAAACAATAAACTTTGTTTAAATTCTAAGATAGATTATAACTTTTAATAAATTTATTTAAACTTTTTAATTTAAACCTTATAGACAATAAAACTTTGTCTAAATTACTAGGTTTAAATAACTAGTTAAATAAATTTATCAAAATAATAATTAAACCTATTAAACATAAACTTGTTTAATTAACTAGGTTTTAGATTATTATCCTAATTAATACTTTTAAACTATTAAACTTAAACTAGTTTAAACTTCTAGGGTTCTTTTAGGGTTTCGAAATTCTTAAGCCTAGGAAACTTTTCCACCAATTAAACTAGGCTAGTTTAATAAACTTGGTGTCCAAGTATCCTCTAGATTTCGAAAATCCTAAGGGATTAGGGAAGAATCCTTTTGATCAATTAAACAAATCTTGTTTAACATACTTGATCCTAGGGTTTTTCCTATGTCACGAAAATTCTAGGAAGTAAGAAAAGAATCCTTTTGATCAATTAAACATATCTTGTTTAACATACCTGATCCTAGGGTTCTTCCTAGTATTTCGAAAATTGCTAGGGTTCTTAGAAACCTTCTTGAATAATTAAACTTAGACTAGTTTAATATTTTTGGTCCTAGGGTTCTTACCCTCTTTTTTTTCGAAAAACATGAAAAAGTAGAAAAAGAAATACTTGAAACAAAAAAAAAAACTTAAAAAAGTAGAAAAAGTAAACAAACAAATTTTGTTAATCTAGTCTAGATCTCTAAACCAACGCTCTGATACCACTGAAGGGTTTCACTACGCACCATGCGACTGATCAACCACTTGGGTCAACCTCTTAGTGTACTTGGTTCGAACCTTGCTGACCAAGAACATGAACTTGTTCTTGACCGGTTAAAACCAACTAGCTGATTTAATCCCTAAATGCGGAACCGGGATTAAACCTAATCCTTTAACCCTAAAGGATTGGGATGTTGGAGTTCTAGATTAGGTTAACAAGAAAGAAACCTTATACGAAGAACTCGAACACACACATTGCTTGTGTGGTTCGTTCGACCATCAACCGAAGAACCCTAGGGTTCTTTGGTCGAATTCGTCCAAGAGGGGAGAAGGGAGAAAAGTGTTTCCCAAAGCATACCTTGTTTATTGCTTAAGATAGATCCACTGATGATGAACAAATCGAGCGATCTTCTAGTTGATCTAAGCAATGAACTTGGATCTTCAAGACTTGAAGAACACGAAGAACACGAAGAACGAAGAACACCAAGTGGTGGTGTCTTAGGGTTCGGCCGAAATCTCCCAAGAGAGGAGGAGAGATTGCGTGTAAGTATATCAAGGGAGTAAGGGTTACCCTAAGCCTCTTATTTATATACAAATAAGTTACGCTTAGAACCCTTCTAGTTTAATTAATATTATATCTTTAATTAAACTTCCTTTTTAACGTTCCCATCCCTTATAGTTTAACTAGTTTATTATTGTTGCACTTAACTATTAAATGTCTAGTATTAATACACTAATAATTCGGTACCCATATACACGAATTACATACTTGTATTTATACTTTCAATAATTAATTATATAATAACCTTTATATAAATTATACAAAAATATTATCCAATTACTATATAATTTAATAGCTTTAAATCGTATCATGGATAATATATAATTAACACATTGTATATTTACTCAACTAGTAAATGTACAACTACTTGTATTAATTAGTTAGTTAAACTAATATTGTAATAAGTTAAACTTAACTTAATACTTAACTGATTCATAATGACTATTATGAATCATTCCTCTTTGTAGTATCATTGCTTATCTTGCTCGTATTACATGCACTCACCGGTGTGACCCTTAAGTGTTTCGTAGGCATTGATGTATCATCATAGGTTGACTGACTGTGCACATAAATCTTTCAATGAATTCATATCAAATTTCTTTAAAAGATCTTTGATATATTTTTCTTGGTTTATAAAAATTCCATTTTTAGATTGCTTAACTTGTAAGCCAAGAAAATATGTCAATTCACCCATCATACTCATCTCATACTTTGTAGACATAAATTTTGAAAAGCATCTACAAAGTTTTTCATCTGTAGCACCAAAAATTATGTCATCCACTTAAATTTGAACATGAATGATATCACCTTTGATTTTGCGAATGAATAAGGTTTTATCAATCTTTCCCCTAGTGAAATCATCTGCTAGAAGGAAAGTGGAAAGTGTGTCATACCATGCACGAGGAGCTTGTTTGAACCCATACAGCGCCTTATCCAACTTAAACCAATAGTCTAAATATTTAGGATATTCGAAACCTGGTGGTTGCTTAACATATACTTCCTCTTGCAGTTTTCCATTCAAGAACGCACTTTTCACATCCATCTAAAAAACGGTGAAGTTTTTGTGCGCAGCATAGGCTAGAAATACTCTTATAGCCTCAAGCCTTGCTACTAGAGCAAATGTTTCATCGAAATCGATTCCTTCCTACAGTCTATATCCTTGTGCAATAAGTCTAGCCTTATTGCGGATAAGCACACCATCTTCGTCCATTTTATTCCTAAAAACCCACTTAGTACCAATTATTGTCTTACCAGCTGGTGGGGGCACCAGCTGCCACACTTTGTTGACCTCAAATTGGTTGAGTTCTTCCTGCATCGCTTGAATCCAGCTGGAGCTTTCTAAAGCAGCTTTAATATTTTTTGGTTCTTCAGCTGCTAAGAAACATGACCATAAGCATAGATTGCATGATGCCTTACTCCTAGTGACCACTCCTTGTTATGGATCTCCAATGACTAATTCAATTGGATGTTCTGAGGTTCACTTAGACTGAGGAGCAGCTGTAGAAGCGGAAGATTCAGAAGAATTTGATCCTTGTTGAGCAGTTGAATGCTCAGCAGGATTCAATACTTCATTTTGAACATATCTTCTTCAAGTAGGAAGGGGTGGCCTAGAATTGGTTCTAGCCTTGGATGATGCTCTAGCTGTAAGAATTTCTTGTTGAACAGCTGCAATATCTACAAGGTATGTAGGAGCATCATGAAACGTATCATCTGAATCATTTATTGGTACATCAAATAGATTCAAGGCGTCAGAGAATGCTTCAGTTGTATCATCAGATGGTGGTATAGTTGTTCTCTGAGATGATTCAGATGTTTCAGCAGAGGTAGGATTTAAGGCCTTCGAGTGTTCTTCAAAAGTAACATGTATAGATTCTTCTAGTGTTTGTCTTCTTTTGTTGAAAACTCTGTATGCCTTAGACATAGTGGAATATCCCAAGAAAATAGCTTCATCGGCTTTAGAATCAAATTTACTCAGCTGATCACGTGTGTTTAACACAAAACACACGCAGCCAAACACATGAAAGAAACCAACGTATGGTTTTCGTTGACGGAGAATCTCATAAGAAGTTTTCTTGTGTCTCTTCACATAGAGAGACCTGTTTTGAGTAAAACAAGATGTATTGACAGCTTTTGCCCAGAATTATTTTGGCATGTTTGACTCAGCAAGCATTGTTCTTGCAGCTTCTATAAGGGTTCTATTTCTTCTTTCAGCAACACCATTCTGTTGAGGTGTTCTAGCAGCTGAAAAGTTTTGTGAGATCCCGACTTCTGAACAGAAGTCTTCCAACGTACTATTTTTGAATTCAGTACCATTGTCTGATCTCAGCATCTTAACTCTTGACCCATTTAGAAGTTCCATCTTTTTGATGAACTTGATAATTTCATCAGCTGCATCACTTTTGTGACGAATAAATATAACCCAAGTGTATCGTGAAAATTCATCAACGATAACGAGTGTATACTTCTTACTAGGGGTGTTCGTTTGACGGTTTGGTTTTATCCAATCCAAGTAGGTGAAACCAAATAAAGTCCGGTTTCAAAAGTTCAAACCGAACCGTCCAAACTAATTCGAAAACCAAACCGATCCGAACCAAATAACAATTTTGTTGGTTTGGTTTTATCCGTTTGGTTTTTCCTTAAAATTTTCAAAATACATCAAACATATATAACATAAATAATATTAAGTTCATATGTAAAATTTCAAAATGATAAACTACTTTGTACATAAAAACAAGTCTAATTCATAGCTTGTGACATTTATAATCATGCATGCAAACATTTTGACATCAACTTTATCAAAAATTTCAAAATGATAAACTACTATATATTACTATTCAGTTTTTTTGGATAATTCGGTTTTCACAACGGAAACCAAATCCAATCCGAAATCTAAACTATTAATTTGGTTCAAGTCCAAACCGATCCAAAAAACCAAATAACCAATCCAAATAGTCCGATCAAAAATGTCCAATTGGATAATCCGGTTATATCCGAATAGTGAACACCCCTACTTCTTACCACCTAAACTTTCAGTACTCATAGGACCAAAGAGATCCATGTGGAGCATATGCAGGCAACTGTCGATGGAGAAACATTGCTTTGATTTGAAGGAGCTTTTATGTTGTTTACTTTATTCACAAGCTCAGCAAAGCTTATCCTTTTCATACTTGATTTGTGGTAGGCCATGCACCAACTGCCAGCTTCGATATGTTTTTGAAATTTAAGTGAGACAACCTTTTGTGCCACAACCAATTTAGCTCTTCAGTGGTATGAGAGAATAGACAAACTTCTTGATTATAAGGATTCATGTCAAGTGTATAAACGTTGTTGTTTCTTGGTGCAATTAGTACAACTTTTCCACTTTTATCGGTTACCGTTCCTCTGAATTCATTAAAGTTCACTGAGAACTTTGCATCACAGAGTTGGCTAATGCTGATTAAATTATGTTTCAGCCCATTCACATAACCAACTCTTGTGATTTTTATAGATCCATTTGAGATGGATCCATAACCTTCAGTTGAGCCTCTACCATTATCGCCAAAAATTACTGGAGGACCAGTACTAACTTCAAATTCTTCTAGCAGGGATTTGTTTCTAGTCATATGCCTTGAGCAACCACTATCTAGGCACCAGATATGTTTGCTTTGATTGCCCTACACAGAAAATAAAAAATTTAGTTCATTTTGGGAACCCACATGTCTGTGGGTCCTTGTGATTTCCTGCTGGAACTCACAGGGGATGGTTTTCCAATATACTCACAAGCTGAAGTTGGAGAAGGTCTTAAGATTGTGCTGTCACACTCACTTGCCATATGCCTACATCCTCCACACTTGTAACATTTTCTATTCTTTGGTTGTGGAGTTGAGGGCGAGACAGAGAGGTTTGGAACGGGGCCCAAAATCCCTTTCATTTTCTGATTATCAGAGATAGTCAGAGTTTTAACGAGTGAAGTCAGCTTACTGACCTTTCCTTTCAGTTGTTTGACAGCATCAACTAAAGGAGGACTTTGAGTGTTTTTGGAAACACTCTTACCTTTGTTCTTTGCAACTCGAGTACGAACTCCAACTGACTCACCCTTGAAGGGTGTAAGAAAAAATTTCTTTGTTGTTGTCTTGGTAGTCTTCCTTAGAGGTCTGGCAGAAGAGATAACAGGTGGTGAACCCAAGATAGACTTACTTGGTTCAAAAATCACTACAGTGGGTGTCCTAACAACTATGGCAGAAGAATCAACAGATGATTCTTCACCATTAGTTTCAGAAGGTTCTTCTATGGACATCTCAGTAGCATAGGTTTTGGTAGACTTAACAAAGCAACCAAACACCAACTCTTCAGCTGGCACAGAAGCATCAGGTGATGAGTAGTACGGATCATCCGTACTGCTGTCAGGTATAGCAGCTGCAACAAGGAAATCTCCTCCCAATACAGTTTGCACTTGACTAGGAATCTGTGAGTTAACACATTCACTCAAACGTTTGGATGAACGAGACCATGATTCACAAATCAATTTAATGGCTTCAAGTTCTTTAACTTTTTCATTAAGATCATGTTGAAGAACTGAATTTATAAATTTTGTTTCAGAAAGTTCTTCTTTTAAAGTTTTGTGATTGGTTAATCTTTCTTTTAAGAAAGCATTTTCTCGTAAAATAGCATTATGTTTATCCAAACATTCACCTTTCAGCTGATCAATGAAATGTAAGTCATAGATAATGGAATCAACAATTTCTTTGGCTTCTGTAGCCTCAGCAGAGATTAGAGATGTTACCTTTTTGTGAACTATGTTGACCCGTTGATATGAACTAGCATCATCAGTTGTAATGCTTTCATCAGCACGAGCCATCAAACACATAATGGCCATTGGCTCATCATCATCATCAGAGGAGTTGTCGTTAGAGTCGGCCCAATCGTGAGTTTCAGCTACTAGGCCCTTGTCAGCAACTTTGCCTTCAAGTGCCTTCTTCTCTTCAAGGATCTTTTTGGTGAAGGCTTGTAGCTTTTTGTATTTTTCTTCAATGGACTCGCCAGCTGAAGATGATGAACTCACTTTCTTTTGCTTGCAGTCTTTAGCATAGTGTCCCTTTTTGTTGCAGTTGTAGCAAGTTATCTCAGAAATATCAGGTGTACTTCCAGAAGGTTTAGAAAGTGAAGCTGATGAGATAGGTCTGCTACCTGAGCCTCTAGCTGAAGAGCCAGATTTGCCTCTGAAGAATTTTCGAATTTTAACGAGTAAGGGAAGCTCAGTTATAAGAGCTTCATTGTCTTCATCTTCAGAATCTCTTCGATGCTGACTTCAGGCATGTTGAACAGATCAACAGCTGAAGTTGCATCGACTTCATCATCTGAGGGAGGATATTCAATCTTGCTTGGTTTGTTTAGAGAAACAAGAGCAGCTGAAGATCCTGAGGAACTCGTCTTTGAGTCCTTTGGAGGTTGAAATTTGTTGAGTACAGTTCTCTCATGGCTGAGAAACATACCATAGAGAGAAGAGAGAGTGTGATATTTTAGAGTAGTTGATGTACTCATGCAAGTTATAATGGTGGCCCATTTAGAAGGAAGAGCTGCCATGAACTTACACATTTTGGACATATCGTCCTTTTCAACTCCATGAGACTTCAGCTCATTTAACAGAATGTTATAACGATTAAACGTTTGAGCTATAGTCTTAGTAGGATTAGCTTTAAATAGCTCGTAGTCATGAATGAGCATGTTTTTGTTATGTTCACGCACAACAGAAGTGCCTTCATAAACTTCAGCCAGCCTCTCCCACATTTCTTTCACTGAGTCACAAAATTTAATATTGTGATACAGTTCATCACCAACTGCTTGAAAAAGCATATCTCTTCCTTTATTTTCAAGATGGACAGGACGTTTGTCGGCGTCTGACCATTGTGCTTCTGGTTTCACCACATAATGTTCTGCTACGTCAGCAGTACCAAGAATAAAGGTTTGAGGAATGAATCTTCCTATCGTTATATTATCTTGAAGTCTTGGGTGATAGGTAACCATATGAGACAACATGCGTGTATTCCACATGGGGTAGTTGGTTTGAGTGAGTTTGGGAGGTTTTCTAGATGATGGAAGATCAGATGTAGGTTCGGCCATAACAGATGCTCAAAGTTGATGGAAAACAACTTTGACACTTGCTCTGATACCAGTTGTTGGATCCCAACAACACTGACGTGTTGCGTTATGGCTAAGTAAAGACAAGGGAAGTAAAGAACACACAATATTTTCAACGATTAAGAGTTTATTAAAACAACTTAATGCAATACAAAGTTTGCGGAAGTAGATAGTACACACTAACTAAAACTTTATACTTGAAGTGACACTTTTGATCGTTCAACTAAGATCCTATGCAAGGAGAGTTTATCAGCTGATACTAACAGCTGATATTTAATGCCTGAGTATTAACTATGAAGGAGTTAATACCAGAAAATAAGAAACTCTCAGAGAATGTTCTTGTGATATGAATGGTAAAAGGTGTATGTAAATGCAAGCATTTACGTCTCTATATATAGCCCAAGATCTGTTTCCTTGTCCATCAGATAAGACACGTGAAAGCTTATTATCCGCTGATATAGACTTGTCCACGGAAACATTTCTTGCATAGGTTATAGTCCCAATTGTACTTTGTGTCAACTTCTTTTTCCACCTTTTCTGATGCACAGTGAAAAGGCGTATTATGATAGTATAAAAGAAGTTGAATTTTCCTTTTTATGTTTGGAGGGACAAATGATGAAGTAATGACAAGTTATCTTCTATTCCAAAATAGAAGATCTTCATCATTTTCTTCTTCTATGAGCGGGAAAGGAAAATGTTCAAAGTGACAAGAACATTTTCCACCAAGTCTTTTTCTGCAGCAGGTACCATCAGTTGATTCCACTATCAGCTGAATGGTCTTCTTCGGGCCTTTGTCATTCGGCCATAGACTTCGAATGATCACTCTCTATATAGCTGCTGATTTGACTTGATTCCTTGAGCTAAGTACATACTCAGCTGAAGGTTTATGCATATACTTGTACTTCAGATGAGATACATACTTCAGCTGATTTATTCTTCTTAGTTATTGATCATCAAATCTTATTTACTTAGTCTGGGGACTAACAGTCAAGCTTTTAATCCACCCGATTTACCGAATAAAATCGTTCTTTAGGCAATGTGAGAAAGACAAGACCTCTTCAATATTAAATTTATTATTGTCAACACATGTTTTTTTTTATGTTTTTTACTTATATTTGTGAAGAATTTTATAAGTCACCCGTGATTTATCACGGGTTATAGGCTAGTAACACATAAATTAAGTTTGAAATCTACTATCTACTATTATAATAAAACAAATCATTTTTAAAACATGTCGTCTTCTAAAGCATCTAATGCCACATGACATCCTAAGAGACCACCCAATTTTTTAAATATTATTGCCTAATAAAATAAAAATAAAAATACGAACTTAACTGTGTATATCCAAAAATCTTATTTATTCTTTATTCAATATTAGGTATGTATATCTTTAGTTCAAAATAATTATGATTAGTTTTAAATGCCGTATAAACCTTTACCTTTAAATGCCATATAAGTTTTTTTTAACTTTTTTTACGTCAATAATGTTAGAGGGTAATAATATCAATTGATATTAATATAATTAAAAATTGATATAAATATAATACTTCCCTCATTTTAAATTATGTGATATACTTTGGATTATAGATTTTTTGGCAAAAATATTATAATAAAGGTTAGATTATATTAATTAGATAGTTGGTGGTATGAGTCACATACATTTTGATTAAAGTGAAATTAATGAGGTTTAAAAGTCAAAGTAAGGGTAAATAAGTTATTTCACTATATTAAAATAGATAGTTAGCGAGTGTAATCATCACTATTTTTTACAAAATAAAACAAGTTTTCAAAGTGAATAACTTATTTTAGAACACTACCAAATAGAAAGTGTATCATTTATTTTGAAACGAATGAAGTATATACAAACATTTCTAAACAGACACCATACTTTATTTTAATTCTTATTATTGATTTTCTTATTATTAGTACTTATATTTGTTGTAACAAGTTCGAAATACCTTATGGATTTCCAAGACGATAAATATACATGAATAGCTATAATAATATATTTGGATAATAAAAAAACCAAACAGCTATATACTACATCATACATACAACATAATATTCGGAAACCTTTAATATTCAACCAAATGATATACCATAGAGTATCATTTAAAAATATAATACCTTATAATAAATCTTTATTTGACTTGAATAGTAGTCAAAAACATAATTCTTTATTTATTATTATTATTATTATTATTATTATTATTTATTACTGAATAAAATTAAGACTTTATTAGTAATCTTAACATATTTCACTTTAATTTGTATTTTGTTTGACTTGAGTAGTAGTCAAAACATAGTTCAATATTTGTATTGTTTTTTTTTTTATTAGTGAATAAAAGTAAGATTTTATTAGTAGTTTTAACATAATTTACTATAAATAATATTGAAGTAGTAGTCAAAACATAATCAATATTTTTATTGATTGTTTTTATTTTAACGATTAGTGAATAGAAGTAAGAATTATTAATAGTCTTTACATAATTCACTATAAATAATATTTATGTGTTTGACTTGAGTAGTAGTCAATACACAATTCTCTATTCTTTTCTTTTATTTTTTAAATTTATTTATCATCGAATAAAACTAAGTCTTTATTAATATTTAACTTTAAATAGTATTTTGTTTGACTTGATCGATTAGTAGTCAAAACAAAATTTAATATTTTAATTGCATATTGTTTTTTTAGTTTTTTTTAGTTTTTATTTTATTTTTTGGATTAGTGAACAAAATTAAGATTTTTTTAGTAAATTTAATAGAAGATAAAAATGGCGGTCTATTAAATAAACCATCACATTGTTTTTAAAAAAAATATGTGACATTTTATAAGCCCTCCACTGCCACATGGTAGCCATAGAGTCACCGAATTTATAATTTAAAATTTTGAAAATTACACAAATTTAAATTAAATATTAGACCATAATCTTTGCCATAAATAATTTGAAATATAATTACGTCTTAATTCATTAATGATTATCTCATTTGTAATAATGATTTAAGTAGTCAAATTATCACATTATATACACAAAATTTGAATTATAATTACGTATTGAAATAAAAATTCACTACTGATTATCACATTTGTAATAATGATTTAAATAATTTAATTGTCACATTTTTTTCTTTTTTGAACCGGCAAATATTACATATGTTAGTGGTTAGAAATTAGTATCAACTAGTTTGAATACACCTTTGTCAGGGTTTGAACTCATGACCACCTAGGAAAAATCCCCCCAAGACAAGCTTGGTGGTCAAGTGAGCTAGCCATCTCTTGTGATTATAATGGTTAAAGTGATTTAAGTCATTAAAATATATATCTATTTACTCTACTAATATTAATATAATAAAACAAATCCTTTAGTGTCACTTGTCATATTTTTAAAGCCTCTACCTTTTGTTTTCCCGCTCATTTCTTCATCTGTGAAACTCAATGTATGAAGAACTAGAGAGGAGCTTTCGATTAGGCATTCCTCTTCATGTCTCCTTTCTCTTTTTAATTCTTCCCTTTATTTCAATTCCAAATGACCAAATCCACGAGAATGCCCCCTTCGATTAGTTATAAATCCCCTTTCTAATTATGTATTTCTCCTCAGTTTTATTTAAAGATTCACATTATAATTGTAATATTCTATTAGCTATCACTAGGGGTGTGTATAAAAACCGGAAATCGGAACCGAACCGGCACAGAAATCCGGTCCGGTTCCTGATTCTTAGATTTGATAAAAAAAATAACAAACCGGGTTTACAGGTTCTGGTCCCGGTTCGGTTCTGGTTTTTTCGGGTTTGGAACCGACATTTAGATATGTATATAGACTTACGAGTTTTCATATATATATATATATATATATATATATATATATATATATATATATATATATATATATATATATATATATATATATATATATATATTATGAATCCGTATGTATCGATTTAACAACAGATTAAGCAAGAACAAAGATGGATTGGAAGATCAAGAATGAAGCTTTGCACACCAAAAACTTACGTACGATTCAATATGCGGCAAAGGTCAGGTCAATACTAGGTTACAACTAGGTATTTATACCTAGGCCTAGTATTGACTAATTACATAAAATCACCCTAGACTATTTGTTACAATAAAAGTCACATTACACCCCTAGACTATTGAATACATTAAAATGTGACCCAACAATCTCCCCCTTTGTAACAATAGTCTGGGAAGCATATCTTCGAAGTCTTCATCTTTAGCAAAAGCCTAGTCTTGTAGATATTTCGTTGCATAATAATCAGGATCAGGCTTGAGCTTTATTAATCTGTGAAAACGAATACTTCTTGTAGCTTTTTAACCACAAAGGGTATTTTGAAGACTTTACTTTGAAGATACATATTGATCGACCAAAATTGAGACCCATAATGATAGAGAGATTAACAGCGGAAGTCTTTTCTTGAAGTTTGTGGCTTTATGTCGATCAATGATCTTTAATAATTGTTGTTCGGGAAATTTGTTGATAAGGTTTATGCTCCCCCTCAAACAGACAATTATTTCTTCATGGAGTCTTCGGTTCCTTCTATACTCCCCCTTCACTGGTGCATATGTGTCTTTTTGATGTGGAGTAAGTTAGGCTAATACATTCCCCCCCTCATGATGAACAAGATTTATCTGAATCATCATGTAACAGGAAGAATCTCCGAAGCTTGGTGATGAAAATGTGTTGAATAATGATACATTCATTTTTTGAATGGATCAATATATAACACATTTTACAGCATAGTCAAATAGGATAAACCGGGATCTCATAGATATCCCGTTAACACGACAGTTCAAAAACTGTGTGACCTACGTTCAGTGTTGGCTTTGATGTTAGCACTGGTAGGATTTCCATTCAATTATCATAGAATACCAACAAGTTTGGTATCACTATGAATGTTCCGGCAATATCACTAGGATATGCTTGGTGGAATGCCTGTGTCCTAGAGAAATTTAATTCGGTTCTAGACTCTATACGTGGACAAACGAAGGCGAGGACTGGAGGTAGGTCCTCTTATTCAATATCAACAATCTCCAAATGAGATGTCGATAGTAGATGTGGTAATCTCCGTGATTTTGAAACAAGTACTTTTTGTACTTGAGTGGTCAGTGGCGGTTGTGCATTGCATCACCGGGTCCATAATGTCTGAATCAGAAAGCATCTCATGCAGTCTGATATAGATGTGGTTACCCGGTATTTTGTTCGGTTTAGGGAGGGTTTTCCATTTTCTTTAACCCTTTCTCACACGCTCCTCACTCAACTCTCTTTTTCATTTTCAACCACACCCTCGTTTTTGTGTTACCATGTGATAAGCTGATTTGCACCCCATACTTCATCCCCCCTCTAGATTTTTTACCTCAGCGCACCCCAATCAAGATCCCGTGATACTTGATTCTGCTCACCTAGACCTATGAACCCTTACATTTTGTCCTATATTGTAGGTGGCTCCTGGGGAAGATCATGCCGGTTATAGCAGATCATAGGAGTAATTTGAGAGTGAACTAAAACGCTCATGTGCAATGGATCAGCATATATGATGTTACGTTTTATGAATAACATGGATTTTTCTACGGAAAATGTATGTGTTTCCGACATAAGTTGTTGCCTTTAAGATATCAAATTTAGGCACAGCAACTTGAACAAGTAAGGTAATACTGGACTCACATAGAGTATCCATTAACAACGTATGAATCGATAGTCATTTGCACAACCGTTGATTCAAATGTGTGACCTGCGTTTAGAGTTGGCGCGATTTTAGCTCTAGCAGGATTTCCACTCAATCCTCGTGAAACACCAGATTGTGATGCCACTATGAGTGTTCCGATGAATTCACAGAGATCCATTTTTGTAGTGCAAGTGTCCTATATTGGAAGATTCTTGAGGGGTGAGAACTAGACACACGGTGCATACAAAGAGACTTAACTCGGGGCAGGAGGTTATTATGTTCTAATACCGACAAACTCCGAATGAGCAGTCAGTAGATTATGTGCTACGTCCCCTAATGAATTGAAACAAATTCCTGTTGATAGAAATTTGAGTGGTTGGTGGTGGCGTGCAGGTGCTTTACTGGGCCAGTAGAGTCTGGTGAAACATTTAACGCATAAATGAGCACCCTTTTGTATGGTTGCCCGGTTTATTTACGGTGTGGATGCACTCAAAGGTGTGTTTTCTTAAAGTTATCATGTTTTTCACATCACCTTGCACTCACCTATTGCTATACCCTAGACTTATACCCTCACATTTACCAAATGGCTAAAAAAGAATTCCCTTGGAAGGTAAGGCCGGTTCTGGAAAACCATGGGAAGGTATTGTCGTTTGATAGAAAAAAATTCATCGAATAAAAAAAATCTAACGGATAGAAAAGTATTGAGATAAGAATGTTTCTCCCCCTGAAAATACTAATTCTCCCCCTAGAATTAATATTACCCCCCCCCCCCTCGACAAAATAATGATATATAAAAGTTTGTAGATCAGAAATGTACCTTTTAACAGCAGCAGAGGGGTGGAGAAGAGTTTTTACAGTTCTGTGTTGTCTGACTAAGAGCGGGTTTCAAGCTGATGGACTGGAAAGCCATTGCTTTAAAGTTTGAGTTATATACTGATGTGTATATAAGTCATCGCTAAAAATGTAAACAGTAAAAAGCATTTTGCAGAAACAATATTGAAAATTAGTTAAAAAAAAATAGAAACGATTTATGCTTTGAGATTTAACATACCAAGCTTAGACACAAGAAAATTAAATCGTTTTTCGTCTAAAGCCTTGGTGAATAAATTAGCTAACTGAAAATCGGTGGATACAAAGTACAGTTCCACAGTTCCTTGTTCAACGTGATCTTTGATAAAATTAAATCGAAGATCAATATGTTTAGTTTTGGAATGTTGAATAGGATTGCATGAAATTGCAATTGCATTTCGGGAGTCACAATATAAAGGAATACAGCTGTATGAAAAGCCGTAATCTTTTAATTGTGACTGCATCCAAATTACCTGGGACAGGCAGCTTCCAGCAGCAACATACTGCGCTTCGGCAGTTGAAAGAGATACACAATTTTGTTTCCTTGAGGACAAGCTCACCTATTTATCACCGAGAAATTGAGCACCTCCAGAAGTGCTTTTACGATCCAACATACATCCAGCATGATCAGCATCAGAGAATGCAGACAGGTCAAACGAAGTTTCTTTGGGATACCAAGGACCAAGATCTCGAGTACCCTTTAAGTAACGAAATATGCGTTTGACTGCTTGAAGGTGAGACTCTTTGGGAGCAGCCTGATACCGAGCACAAACGCACGTAGAGAACATTATATCAGGGCGACTGGCAATAAGATATAATAAGGACCCTATCATGCCTCGATAGTTGGTGATATCAACTAGCTTTCCGTCAGGATCAGTATGCAATTTTGAACCGGGTGACATTGGTGTAGAAATGGGTTTACAGTCATCCATCAGATACTTCTTCAACAAATCAGTAATATACTTGGATTGATTGATGAAGATCCCGGTAGGTAACTGACGAACCTGTAAACCGAGAAAGAAATTCATCTCCCCCATCATACTCATTTCAAATCTTTTGATCATAAGATCTGAAAACCGTTTACAGTATTTTGGATTTGTGGAGCCGAAAATAATATCATCTACATAAATCTGAATGAGGACGATATCTTCCCCTTGTCGTTTGATGAATAGAGTTTTGTCCACTTTGCCTTTTGAAAAACCAGAGTCGACTAATAATTTGGATAAAACATCATACCACGCACGAGGTGCTTGCTTCAAACCATATAACGCTTTATCAAGGATGTTGACATGGTTAGGCAAGTTTGGGTCGACAAATCCTTCTGGTTGATGAATGAAAACTTCTTCACTGAGAATACCATTAAGAAATGCAGTTTTTACATCCATTTGATAGATTGTAAAATTCTTGTGAGCTGCATATGCCAGAAAGATTCGGATGGCTTCTATTCTTGCAACCGGGGCAAACGTTTCTTCATAATCGATGCCCTCTTGTTGAGAATACCCTTTAGCAACCAGGCGTGCTTTATTTCGAATGACAATCCCATTTTCATCCTTTTTGTTCTTAAAGATCCATTTGGTACCAACAACAGACTTTCCAGGTGGTTTTGGAACTAGACGCCAAACTTTCAGTCGTTCAAATTGATTGATTTCATCTTGCGTGGCAAGAATCCAGTCTGGGTCTGATAAAGTTTCGCTGACTTTCTTAGGTTCATTGGAGCTTAAGAAAGTTGAGTATTGACATTCATCAGCAGTGGCTCTCCGAGTTTGAACCGAAGATTCAGGATTTCCAATGACTTGATGTAAAGGATGCTCTTTGGTCCTTTTCAGAGTATGAGGAAGTGGAAGTTGACCTAGAATTATGTTGGAGGTATCAGTGAATTCAGGATGCGGGATCATAGCAGTTTGAGTGTTGGATGTAGAAGGTGGAGGATCAACTTTTTGAACATTGAATTTGGAGAAATCAATCACCAACGCTGGAGGTTGAGCTGGTGCCATGATTAAATCAGAAACACCTGCAACTGGAGAAGGCGATGAAGAAACATCTGGTGATGATTGAGTTTCCATTGATGATGAAGTAGAATCTGAGTTTGTTACTGACTCAGTGTTCTCAGGAGCAGCAGACGTTGGAGATGGAGAATCAGAGGAACTCGGACTGTATGTCTCAGGGACACTGATAGACTGAACATCTGCAGCTGCAGGGAATGGAACGCCAGCCTCCTGAAGTAAAGTATGTCTGATGTTATGATATTCATCATAAAAATGTTCAAACAATACATCGAAATCATTTTCAGAGGTGGAAGGTGCGGAAGGAGGTGCAGGAGGTTTAATATCTGAAGTAAGTGACTCAAGAGGAAATGTCTCATCAAAATTCACATTTACACTTTCTCTTATTGTCCGATTTGATCGATTATAAACCCTGAATGATGCAGATTCACGTGAATAACCAACAAATACCCCTTCGTCAGCTTTAGCTTCAAATTTGTTCAATTTGTCTTTGTCATTCAAGATGAAGCAACGACTCCCAAAAACATGGAAAAATTTAACATTCGGAATTCGGTTATTTATCAATTCATACGGTGTTTTGTTGTAGGTTTTGTTGATGATTGAACGATTTTGAGTGAAACATGCCGTGTTGATGGCTTCAGCCCACAGAGATAAAGGTAGTTTCGAAAATGAAAGCATTGTGCGGGCTGCTTCAACTAAGGTACGATTTCTTCGTTCTACTACTCCATTCTGTTGTGGAGTTCTAGCAGCGGAAAATTGATGGGTTATACCTACAAATTCAAGAAATGAATCTAGGGTTCGATTCTTAAACTCAGTTCCATTATCAGTCCGAATGGTGTTGACTTTTAATTCCAGATTTGTCTGAGTTTTCTTGATAAAGGCGATAATAGTATCTGCAGCTTCATCTTTGGTACGTAAGAAGTGAACCCAGGTATACCGTGAGTAGTCATCAACAATCACTAACACATACCGTTTACCAGCAATGGATTGTACACTCATTGGTCCACATATATCCATGTGAAGCAATTCAAGAGGTTTGGATGTACTTGGAACAGGTTTGGATTTGTGTGACGTTTTGTAACACCGCAAAATTTAGGAAGCGTTTTTTTTTTTTTTTTTAAATGCCCGAAGGCGATTAGGTTATCCTCTAGGTTAGTTTAGCGGAAGCATAAAGATAATAATAAGTTTAGGTTTAGGTTTACAAACCAATGTCCCAAAATAAACTTCAAAACATTAATTATTTAAACGGTGTCACTTAAACGACATGACTCCTTTTTAAAACATAACAACTGAGCTTGGTCAATCATCCCGTCCAAAGCACCGACCACCTGAAAAGATTCGACGAGGGAGGGATTAGCACAAAGCTAAGTGAATGAATATAATCTACAAATTCCGTAAAGCCCAACAAGCTAGTATAGACATCTCTACTATCTAAAAGCCACCTAACCACGTATCAATGTTCACTAGAACACGGAAGTTATAAAACATCTCCGGTTCGGTCATCACTTAAACCCGGAAGTTTAAATAAACATCTACGGTTGGGTCATCGCTGGAACACGGAAGTTTCAATACACGCTTCCGGTTCGTTCAAGAAGATCGGGGTCCTGCCGGAGCCTTAAACCATGGTCGGCCAAACCACGGTAACCGATAGCGGTTCGTGACCAACACCCGGGCAACTCCCTCCCCTTGACCATGCAACAAATACAGGTAAGGTCGGATACCCTTTAGTCGACACCCGTTGCCCAGCGCACTGACTTCTCAAACCTCGGTTACCAATCAAACCGAGTTGTAGCTACCCGTCAAGCCAAGTCTCTTCACCTATGTGCACAAGGTCATGTATGGTATTCCCTAACACTAGGCATACATAACAAGTAGACTAGCCACGAAAAACACTGCGAAAAACGTCACGGTAGAGTTCCCAATCGCGAACTCAGGTTCGCGTCGCGAACTCGAGTTCGCGTTCGGGAACTCAGTCGCGAAGTGGTCACGACCATCACCCAAATTCTCTGTCTCGAGTTCGCGTTTCGCGAACTCTAGTTCGCGTCGCGAACTCCCTGAAGCTGGTACATTTCCTGCATTTTCAACAAGCATGCATATACCAAACCAATTGTAACCAAACACAAGTTGGAGGTTAAATCCACTCACCGAAACCTTCCACTAGTCGAACTTAGAGGTCTAATGTTTCTGAGTCTCGATCCCGATTCCTGTACACCAAAGGAATACCGAATTAGTATATAATTCCACCAAATTATAAACAAAGTTAAATATACATTTAACACTAACACTTGCACTAACTAAATAGCCAAACACTTAAACCATCATATGAACATGCCATGATCATTTATACTTACACAACAAGTCAACTAGTCATTTTGCAAGTAATACATTCAAACGGGTCAAAACCGGATTATTAAAACCATAATACTATCCACAACTACAATCATGTAAACAACTTGCAATTCACCAAATGTTACCAATAACATTGCTAATCACATAATCCTAACCAAATACTTACATCTTCACAATCCAAGTTATTTTACCACTAAATGGCCCGAACGGGTCAAAAGCCCGAATATGACTATAACATTTCCAATTTCCATCAAATAGCACAAATTCTCTATAACTAACAAGTCATAAACATGTAACAATTCATCGAGCTCAAAGTTACCAACAATCCATGCATTTTACTTCCAATTTACTAGTTAACCATTTCTAACTAAAAACATCCAAACACTAGTTAGCACTTCATCAATTTCACTAAATCTCAACATAATTCAAAACTAACAATTTTGACTCACACTATCACAACTAGTCGTTTTATCAATTAACACAATAGTTGATTAAAATCACAACTAACATATCCAACATGTCATTAATCATCACTAGACATAAATTCCATAAATCACAAACTTTCTAGCAAGTCATAACTAGTTACCCAACTCTACAAGATTAACACTTCTTACATCTTAATTTAACCCACATTAACATTAAAACCCATATTAAGTCAAGTTAGAAGCATAAACCAAAACCACACAATTGATACACACACACACACGAACACACACACACACCCATGTGTACATTATGCTAAAAAGGTTGTACCTTGTGCTAAATCACTTGTACCCATACAACAAAACATGCCAAACTTTGTATAAACACTTAACATACCATTTAACACCATAATCACCAACCAAATCTCAAGAACACATAAACCCTAATTTAACAACTATCATGGAATCGAAATTAAACACATATAGGTTGAAGCTTACCTCAAGAGCTTTCCAAAAATGTGTTCGGATTAAAGATTGAACAAGAAATGAGCAAGAGATCTTCAAGATAACCTCAAGAACAATGAAGATGATGGTGGTTTAGAGAGAGGGAGAGAGAGACGGTAGAGAGAGAGTGAGATGGAGTTAAATGAAAGGCAATGGGGCCTTTTCCCCCTCAATAGGCCGGTCAAGGGGTGGGGTGGGACCCACTTGACCTTTTTCAACTTTTAAACAAATACAATATAAAAGTCCCTTTCGTAGTCAATTTATTTAAAACACCAAACGGGCTCCAATTTTAAAAACGAAAACATTTCTGGAGACGATATTAAAAGGAGAATCCAAAAATATAAAAATCACATTTTCATTTAAACATTTCAGAAAACATATATTTTAATCCCTTGATTAAAATATCACAAAAGGACAAAAGGTCAAACAATTCATTTATCACTTAATCAAATTATTCCACATATGGTCAAATAGATATTTTCAAATATCAAAATATACCTAAAACATCTAGGCCAGTTTTAGGATGTTACAACTCTACCCTCCTTAAAGAGGATTCCGTCCCCGGAATCCAACAACAAAATCCAATTAGTAAGCATTTATCACAATACATCTACAACTCCAATCCAATCACTTTCACGTATACATGCTCAAACAAAATCACATCCAATATGTCATGCATTTTATAGTATACTTAGCAATTCCAACTTTTCCATATAATGTTCCCGCAAAACATTGTCATATCAATTAACAGTCTATTCATTTCTGTAGTCTACACTTACCCCAAATAATCTCATTACTCATATTGCATTTACCTTAAAACATCCAATCAATTCATTTCATTTTCTCTATACACAAATTCACAACAATTAACCCAAGTCTCAATTATCTACTCATTTTCTTCTTTATTCTAACAAAATTTACAACCTTGACCCGCAATTTTAAGAATCTCCAATAAAATTTCCGGTCTTAATCAACTAATTTTCAAAAGAATACACTTTCAAAACACATAGTCACATCAATTTTCGCATACTAAGCACAAACTGGTCAAAATCAAGCAATTCATCGCGACACTATCGAGGTCCTTAGTTAACAATACTTCTAACAATCATCAACTATTATGCATAATCAACCACATTACAAGTATGGCAAAATTTTACAAAGTCAAGTTGCACGCTTTGACAAACTAATCACAGTTTACACAATTCAAGTCTACCCCACATAACTCATTACAATCATGGCAATATCCTTTATACCAAATTAGTCATACTCACGACCTAACGGATCAAAACAAGTTTTATTATCCAAAAATTGTTCTTATTACTTCCATAACATGTCAAGCTACTCACCAAATCGACTCAGGTAATTATCAACGATTTCCATCACAATCAAAATCTAGAAATTTTAAAATGCAACCAATCAAGTCTCGACACTAATTACCTTGAACGGGTCAATATTGATAAATTTATTATAACAATTCCACACATACCATTCACGGTTCATCAAACATGTCAAACTCATGTGATGACTAACAATTATTTTCAATTAAATGCCAACCTTTACTTAGCCTCAAGTCGACCAATTATCATACAACTCGTTCTTTAACTCTTACTTATTTAACATCCAACTAGCAAGATAATTTCATCAGTTCAATTCGCAATTAAGCATAAACAACTTCTATCATTTCTATCATGATATTTGATCTAGAAACATAACTCTTAAGACATAAAACCTCAAAATCTCAATTCAACAGCTTTTATTACAATCAATAAAACATCAACATCGCCTTAAGCACTTTAAAAATCATCAATTTAAGCTATGATCAATTTATTATTAACATAAATCATTTCTATACAATCATATAAATCTAAACACTAGATTTAAGTATAAATCACATTTTCAAACTCTTCTCAAATAATTTCATAATCAATGCAAATCATTTAACAGTCTCTTTTATCTCCAATTATTACTATCACAAGTCATCTCAAAAGATCTACACATACAGTTCATTAGTCACTTTTCAGAATCCAAATTCAACATTGAAAACCAATCAGGTTTGCATCATAACATTTCAGGCCATTCCAATATTTATCACTGACTATCTGCCACAATTACTGTCTATAATAAAAACAAACATCAAATTGTTCACATTTCATAACATTTCTGATTCCTACTATACAAGTCACTATAGGTGACCCGTCGGGTCACAACAAAATTCCACTTTTCACATAACAAACACTAGTCCTACTTGAACTATTCAATTCACGCATACAACTCCATCCATTTTAATTACAAGCTTCACATTCCCACAGTTTACAATAGTTACTACTATACTCAATTTGATCCATGGTCACATATGTTGTGACCGAAACCGACATACAACCGATTCTCTTCGCTTCTCCTAGAGTGAAGGAACAAACAAACAGTTACAATCAACATGTCATCAATTTGCACAATATGAAAACAAGCAGCTTTAACCACCGGGACACTATGTGTGTCCCGACAAACAAGAAAAGAAACAATCTTGTATAACTTTTATTAACTAGACTAATCCATACATCATATCACTCTAAACTTTGTCCAAGTTTCGACAAAAGGGACATGCAAGCATACATCACTTATATCTACAAAACTTCTGACACACAAGATGTATCTCAAATCAACAGGCAATCAATTATCCCAATTCAAGTGACATAACACACTGAAGGTAAGCAGTTCAGTTTATCACAACATTTCACAATTCTTTAATTAAGCAATCTTCTCAATTAACAATTCTACATAAACACAAGTATTGAGTTTATAAAAACATACCCGAGCTGTCACGGTCAGTGACGTCAGCACTCTTTCTTTTCCTTTCTACCGTTGACGAAGATTCCCCGACCACCACCGCACTTGACCCATAATCCTCTTTCTTTTTGAAAGGACATTTACTCTTTTCATGTCCCTCACTTAGACAATTCCAACACACAACCCGTGGAAACTCACAATCCATACCCTTGTGCCCAAAGTGGCCACATTTAACGCACTTCATGGTCCGGGTTGTGCACGTCCCCGAATGAGCGGACTTACATTTACGGCACCACGGGTTCTTCTGACCTGATCCACGAACAGTCTGTTTACGACCCATGTTTCCCGGTGGTTTATAGGCACCTTGGTACCCTAACTCTAGATGTGACGGGATTTCCAAGTGGGGGTATGGGTAAAGTCCCTGAGGTGGTAGTGGATGATTTATCTGAGGTGAAGAGGGTTGGTTCATTCGTGGCGGAAATGGATAATTTGCTAGTGGTTGTGTTGACGGGAGAGTGAGAAGCAATGGGGCGAGGATCGAGGGTGTCATTCCTTTGATTAGCCGTTGTTGTTGTTGTACCTGATTTCTCAACTCTTGCACTTCGTTTTCCAACGCCTTTATATGTGCTTCCCGGTCAGTCTCCACATTGTTACTTGGGGTAGCAACTTTGTCTGGGGTCAAGGGGGTCGGGTTCTCTTTATCCGTCATATCTGTAGCCAAACACAACATCTCACGAAAGCTTAGTTTAAATCGTTAGTAACTACATACTAACTATAAACTAGCTTCATTCACCGTTGCTCTAATCCCGCTCGTACGGAATGCTTGACCAAACTTGAGCCACGATTTGGGAATGGAACACCAACCCCGTGTATCCATCGCCAAACCGAAGCTCTGATACCAAGTTGTAACACCGCAAAATTTAGGAAGCGTTTTTTTTTTTTTTAAATGCCCGAAGGCGATTAGGTTATCCTCTAGGTTAGTTTAGCGGAAGCATAAAGATAATAATAAGTTTAGGTTTAGGTTTACAAACCAATGTCCCAAAATAAACTTCAAAACATTAATTATTTAAACGGTGTCACTTAAACGACATGACTCCTTTTTAAAACATAACAACTGAGCTTGGTCAATCATCCCGTCCAAAGCACCGACCACCTGAAAAGATTCGACGAGGGAGGGATTAGCACAAAGCTAAGTGAATGAATATAATCTACAAATTCCGTAAAGCCCAACAAGCTAGTATAGACATCTCTACTATCTAAAAGCCACCTAACCACGTATCACTGTTCACTAGAACATGGAAGTTATAAAACATCTCCGGTTCGGTCATCACTTAAACCCGGAAGTTTAAATAAACATCTACGGTTGGGTCATCGCTGGAACACGGAAGTTTCAATACACGCTTCCGGTTCGTTCAAGAAGATCGGGGTCCTGCCGGAGCCTTAAACCATGGTCGGCCAAACCACGGTAACCGATAGCGGTTCGTGACCAACACCCGGGCAACTCCCTCCCCTTGACCATGCAACAAGTACAGGTAAGGTCGGATACCCTTTAGTTGACACCCGTTGCCCAGCGCACTGACTTCTCAAACCTCGGTTACCAATCAAACCGAGTTGTAGCTACCCGTCAAGCCAAGTCTCTTCACCTATGTGCACAAGGTCATGTATGGTATTCCCTAACACTAGGCATACATAACAAGTAGACTAGCCACGAAAAACACTGCGAAAAACGTCACGGTAGAGTTCCCAATCGCGAACTCAGGTTCGCGTCGCGAACTCGAGTTCGCGTTCGGGAACTCAGTCGCGAAGTGGTCACGACCATCACCCAAATTCTCTGTCTCGAGTTCGCGTTTCGCGAACTCTAGTTCGCGTCGCGAACTCCCTGAAGCTGGTACATTTCCTGCATTTTCAACAAGCATGCATATACCAAACCAATTGTAACCAAACACAAGTTGGAGGTTAAATCCACTCACCGAAACCTTCCACTAGTCGAACTTAGAGGTCTAATGTTTCTGAGTCTCGATCCCGATTCCTGTACACCAAAGGAATACCGAATTAGTATATAATTCCACCAAATTATAAACAAAGTTAAATATACATTTAACACTAACACTTGCACTAACTAAATAGCCAAACACTTAAACCATCATATGAACATGCCATGATCATTTATACTTACACAACAAGTCAACTAGTCATTTTGCAAGTAATACATTCAAACGGGTCAAAACCGGATTATTAAAACCATAATACTATCCACAACTACAATCATGTAAACAACTTGCAATTCACCAAATGTTACCAATAACATTGCTAATCACATAATCCTAACCAAATACTTACATCTTCACAATCCAAGTTATTTTACCACTAAATGGCCCGAACGGGTCAAAAGCCCGAATATGACTATAACATTTCCAATTTCCATCAAATAGCACAAATTCTCTATAACTAACAAGTCATAAACATGTAACAATTCATCGAGCTCAAAGTTACCAACAATCCATGCATTTTACTTCCAATTTACTAGTTAACCATTTCTAACTAAAAACATCCAAACACTAGTTAGCACTTCATCAATTTCACTAAATCTCAACATAATTCAAAACTAACAATTTTGACTCACACTATCACAACTAGTCGTTTTATCAATTAACACAATAGTTGATTAAAATCACAACTAACATATCCAACATGTCATTAATCATCACTAGACATAAATTCCATAAATCACAAACTTTCTAGCAAGTCATAACTAGTTACCCAACTCTACAAGATTAACACTTCTTACATCTTAATTTAACCCATATTAAGTCAAGTTAGAAGCATAAACCAAAACCACACAATTGATACACACACACACACCCACACGAACACACACACACACACCCATGTGTACATTATGCTAAAAAGGTTGTACCTTGTGCTAAATCACTTGTACCCATACAACAAAACATGCCAAACTTTGTATAAACACTTAACATACCATTTAACACCATAATCACCAACCAAATCTCAAGAACACATAAACCCTAATTTAACAACTATCATGGAATCGAAATTAAACACATATAGGTTGAAGCTTACCTCAAGAGCTTTCCAAAAATGTGTTCGGATTAAAGATTGAACAAGAAATGAGCAAGAGATCTTCAAGATAACCTCAAGAACAATGAAGATGATGGTGGTTTAGAGAGAGGGAGAGAGAGACGGTAGAGAGAGAGTGAGATGGAGTTAAATGAAAGGCAATGGGGCCTTTTCCCCCTCAATAGGCCGGTCAAGGGGTGGGGTGGGACCCACTTGACCTTTTTCAACTTTTAAACAAATACAATATAAAAGTCCCTTTCGTAGTCAATTTATTTAAAACACCAAACGGGGTCCAATTTTAAAAAACGAAAACATTTCTGGAGACGATATTAAAAGGAGAATCCAAAAATATAAAAATCACATTTTCATTTAAACATTTCAGAAAACAGATATTTTAATCCCTTGATTAAAATATCACAAAAGGACAAAAGGTCAAACAATTCATTTATCACTTAATCAAATTATTCCACATATGGTCAAATAGATATTTTCAAATATCAAAATATACCTAAAACATCTAGGCCAGTTTTAGGATGTTACACGTTTTCTTCATCTTTCCCATTTCGCAAGACGAACACATATGATCTTTTGCAAATTTAACGTCTGGGAGACCAGATACATGGCCACATTTTACCAATTTGTTGATGGTTTTGAAGTTAAGGTGAGAGAGGCGACGGTGCCATAACCATGATTCATCTGATGACGCTGTTGACAGTAAGCATACTTCTTCCATTGGGGTCACGTCATTTAGATTGATAGTAAACAGATTTGTATCTCGTGATCCGGTAAGAAGTTCTTTTCCATTATAAGTACGAACAACACACTTCTTTGTTCGAAAATTAACTTCTAACTCTTTATCACAAAATTGACCGATACTGAACAAATTGTGAGCAAGATCTTCAACATAAGTGACGTTTCGAATGATTAAATTGTCACGAATGATATCGCCTATTCCCATGATAGCAGCCAAATGATCATTTCCAAAACGAACAGTACCCAAATATTTATCTCTGAAATTTGTTAAGATGTTCTTGTTTCCCGTCATATGCCGTGAGTATCCAGAATCAAGATACCATATATTCTACATAAAACAATTAAAACAATTTAGGTACCCAATCAAGTATGGGTCCTATACGATTAGTGAAGAATGTTTTATGCAGATTTTACAGAAGGATTAATTTAGAGATGTTGGGGAACTGCAAGGAGGCAGTTCTGAGTGAATTGATTTGATAGACCATTTAAGCTTTTTCTCTGGAAAATGTAAAATCCAATTTGACTGTTCATTCTTGATCCAAGTGTAATGAACAAACGTGGATTTTGTGTGATGCATCTTTGATTTTGTTGTCGAAGAATTTGAAGAAGTGCTTGATTGTGATGATTTAGGTGTTGTGGTTCCTCGAGTTGTTTGACGTGGAGAGGAGCTCAATTTATTAGAGATGGGTGAGGTAGTGGACGAACCTTAGTCGGTTTGAAGGCTTGTGTAGAAGAATGTTTTCGTTTATATTGCAAAGGACGAGAAACGGGTGTTTTGCATGAGTACGGAAAACAAGTTTTGCAGGACTTAATTATTTTTCCAGACTTATGTAAAACATAGTTTCTAGGACCACATGGAGCATCCAACCTAATGAAATATCGTTCATCATACTGAGAAATTTGTTTATTTGTTTGCTTGTCACAATAAATCTTTTTACCGGTTTTATCATATTTAACAACTAAATTATCACCATTAACAGTATAATTCACAGGACGATAAACAGCAGAATCATAAACAGTACCAAAAGCCAATTTAGGAGCAATAAAATCCATGGAGTTATTACATTTATTATAAACAGAAAAAGAAGAAACTAAATAGGACGATGAACTAGACTTCTTAAGTTCCTTTGACTTAAGCATACTAGAGCCGGACGACTTAGACTTCTTTATCTGAGTTGCTCCTCTGTCTCCGATTGGCATGGGCTTCTCAAGCTTTGAATTTAAGGTTTTATCTGAAACAGTTAAAACAGTTGAGTCAGAGCTTCTTTTTAAAATAGCAGGGATTTTAATTGTAGAAGTCTTTTCAAGAGTTTTAGTTTGAGCAGAAGAATTAATTTGAAAATCATTTTGAACCGAAGAAGAATTGGTTTTAACAAGTTTATCTTCTAAGTCATGAATTTTGGTTTGTAAAACTAATTTTTCTTTATCAAATGCCTTATGTGTTTCATCAATTTCTGTTTCTAATTGGCAGATTTTCTTTTCGAGAATTAATGATGGAATATAAAGCTTTCGTGTCACTTTTTGTTGAACGACAGCATCCCCTTTAATTTCAAATTCTTCTGGGGTTATTATAGGAAAATATTCATCATTTTCAAATTTAGCCTTTTTAATTTCATAAGTTTTGTTCAATTTTGCATAGTTGAAACTGATTTGTGCATTCTCCTGCTTTTCTCTGTTGAATGCTTCGATTTCTTTTTCTTCATCTGTCACCCGCATGAAGCTATGCCAGATATCTCTTTGCATGTAGCGCGAGTCATATAGTGTTGGAAGAACCCTGCACGCCTTGCTCAGATATCCTGGATTGTCTGCCCCTAGACCTTGTTTGGAGTTGAAGTATTTGAACTCTTTAGGCTTGTTCAAATGGATGGTTTGATCAGTATGTCCTCGTTTGGCGATTAACTCTTCAAGGTTTTTAATGTGAGATACTAACTGATCTTTGTCGTAGGTGAGACGATGTATGATAACATGTTGACTATTTCTATCTTGTGATGATTGATTAGTTTGAGCGGTTAATTTTTCTTTTAATTCTTTTATTTCAGAATTCAAAGATTTAAATTGGTTTTCATTATCATCAAATTCTTGTTGTTTACGTTCCATCCAGTTTTTTGTGAATTGACATTCTTGGAATGTTTTAATATACAATTTGTAATATTTGTCATTTCGTTCCTTTGAAATAGGATTTTGTGCATTTTTAAGATTTGTAATTTCAGCTTCTTTCTCGGAAATTGTATGTGACAAATGTTGAATATCAGATTTATATTGGACCTTTATTTCTGATGCTTGTCTTTTTAAATCCTGAATTTCCAGTGTAAACATTTTATTTTGTTTAATGTGATTAACAAGTTGCTCACCTAGATGAGTAGTTTGTTTGCATTGATTTTCTAAAATGTTTACACGCTCTAAAAGTTGTGTATTCATATCCTTTTCGAGTAAAATTGTTTGATTTAAGGTATCAATTTCAGAAATCAGATTTTTATCAAGACAAGTATCAGATTCAGTGGAATGATCAGAAGTAGATAAAGAAGAGCTGGTTACCTCAATTTCCTTGTTGGCCTCCTCGTTGGAACGTTCGTGGAGCTCAGCATTTTCTCTTGCCATGAAACACAAGTTTGCAGCATGTTCTTCATCTTCTTGATCAGAATCTTCCATCCACTGAAGATCTTCATCTAACAGCACTTTTCCAGATTCAATTTGTTTTGCCATCAACATCTTCTTTTTGAAATATTCAGAATCACGAACTTTAGGTTTCGTGCAATCACGGGAGAAGTGACCAACAACACCACAGTTATAACATTTCTTTGTAGGATCCAACGGTGTCATGGCTGGCTTATCAGTTGAAGCAGAAGTAGATTGAGCAGATTTAAAGTTTGATGAAAATCGCAGATTGTTGTTTGTGGTTTTCGGGTAATATTTCTTCTCATATTTAGAGATGAGTGACATGGCTTGCAGCACTTCTTGAAGTTCTTTATCCAAATCATCGATTTTTGGAGGAGTGGGTTCTTCTGCTTTTTCTTTAGACTTAGCAGTCTCATTTAACAGATGCTGTTGTTTGGTAAGAAGTGCAAGAGTATCTTGTGTCTCTTGTTTTGTTTTGGCTATGTTGTTCACCATTGGAGCATTTTGGTACAAATATTCGTACAGCTCATGGATATTTATCAGACTTAGATCTTTATTCTGCATAGCATTGTTACCAAACATTTCCCACTCAGGAAGAAGACTGTTGATAAATTTTATGTTGATCTCTAGGTTTCCCTTTGATAGACTGTTTTTGCGGAGATCATTTAACAGATTACAGTATCGATGGTAAGTGCTTTGCAGATCTTCCCCGGTTAATGCTTTAAAATTTTCATATGAGTTTAACGTAGTAACCATCTTAGCCTTATTCCCAAGAACCGTGCCCTCCATTTGTTTTCTTATTTCATCCCAGAGTTCTTTAGCACTCTCAAGACTATCTAAACTATTGTAGATTTCATTTGGTAATCCCTGAAGCATAAAGGAATATGCTTGACGATCAGCTTTGGCACGTTGCTTTTGAATAGCATTATATCTGGAAGGAGGGATGAGAACTCGACCGCCAATAACCGGAGGATCTGCATCAGGTAACGGAACAACATCTTCATAGAATTTTGCGTTTCCATTCTCAAAGGACTCAAGAATTTCAGTAGCTAATTCTTGGCTTCTGATGAAGTGGAGAAACCTTTTCTTCCACTGGGCATACTCACCTCTGAATAAGACTGGAGGTTTTAGATCAGACCCAATCGATAGTGCTTCTCTTGAAGTCATTGTTTGTATGGTTACGACCGAGGGGGAAAAAAATTAAATTTGAAATTTTTTCAAAAGATCTCAGATGATAAAAGACACTTTAAATATGTCCTCGATTTTCGAATTGGCCAAAAATGACAATCGGGTTAGAAACTGGGGCTCAACGAAGTTTGGAAATTGACCGAAAAATCACAAAAACGCAAATAAAGTGATCGAAACAAGTCTTTTTGGACCGGGAAGTCGGGTAAACCGCCTAAGGCGTTTATCACGTCATAGCCTTCATCTCTAGCTTCGATTTGGTTACTCGTGGGCGTGAAACGGACACCCGAGCTGAAAGTTATGATCGTTTTAGTATAGCACCTTTTGACACACGAGGGCCGAGATCACAGTTCGGGCCGAAGTTGAGAAGTTCGGGCCGAAGTTGAGAAGTTCGGGCCGAAGTTGATTGAGATGTTCGGGCCGAGGTTGAAGTTCGGGCCGAGGTTGAAGTTCGGGGCCGAAGTCTGTTGAGAAGTTCGGGCCGAGGTTGAAGTTCGGGCCGAAATTAGAGTTCGGGCCGAAGACTGTTGTTCGGGCTGAAGTTTGTTGAGAAGTTCGGGCCGAACTTGTTACTGTTCTCGGGCCGAAAACTTTCTTGACAGTGACGAACGAACACAGCTATATTTTTCACTAAATCGATCCTATCTTGCTCAATTCTTAACCAAATTGAGTGATTCAAATCCCAATATGCTCGAAAATGATTTTCGCACGAAATGAGTCAATAAACTCGATCAAAACACAACAAATCAGATGATAATTTCGATTTAACAGAGGAAAAATGTGTTTTAATGGTTTTCTTTAAAATCAACGAATTGAGATCAATTCTGGATGGATTTAATCGAAACTTGATTCTAAAATGCTTAGAATTACAAGAGGAATGTAATGAACAAAGAGTATAAACGATTTAATACCTCAAATTCCGATTTTGATTCTTGAGTTCTTCACCAAAAACTTCAAAATCTTGCTTAATCTTCACTGAAATGGATCGAATCAAGGAAGATTTGTGCTCTGATACCAATTGTGAATCCGTATGTATCGATTTAACAACAGATTCAGCAAGAACAAAGATGGATTGGAAGATCAAGAATGAAGCTTTGCACACCAAAAACTTACGTACGATTCAATATGCGGCAAAGGTCAGGTCAATACTAGGTTACAACTAGGTATTTATACCTAGGCCTAGTATGGACTAATTACATAAAATCACCATACACTATTTATTACAATAAATGTCACATTACACCCCTAGACTATTTAATACATTAAAATGTGACCCAACATATATATATATATATATATATATATATATATATATATATATATATATATATATATATATATATATATATATATATATATAGGTATATAACCTTTTAATAGAAACATATTTTATTTGAAGCAACCCGTGACCACCCGCAAACAACATACTTTTATTAAAAATAATTATATATTTTAAGATGAAAATATGCACTGAAAATGGATAATCGGATGGCAAAAAGAAAAACCGGGTTTACCGGTTCTAAACCCGTTTGAAGACCGAACTGACCCGGAACTGGTTTAACCAGTCCGGTCTCGGTCCTTGAAATTTCTTTTTTCCGCTTACCGGGTTTCCGGTTCCGGAACCGAACACACCCCTAGCTAGCACAATTAGCATCACTAAGTATTCCAAATAATGGACAAAACCATATTTGTGGGTCAACCTGACTGAACCCTTTCAACTTGTATGAAAATGACTTATTTGATTTTATTGTTATTCCATGTTTATCATTTTATTATTACATAATCTTATATCTTCTCATATTTATATAATTTATAAGCTCCAATTCCTTAATTTGCATTTAGAAAATTAACAATAATATTTAATATCTATAAAAGCTACGTTTAGCAAAAATTATGACCACTCGTGATTTTTCACGGGTCATAACCTAGTATAAAACATAAATAATATAAACAAATGTATATAAGCAATAGTACTTATCAACAATAATATAGTAACTGTACGGCACCCAACTAGAAAATTTGGCTTCAATCAGACCTCGTGATTTCTTCATCATTATAAATACGAACCTAAATTTAAAGTTTTGTGGGGTTAACAACCTAATCGTAACAGTAATTAATTCTTAACAGCTCGCATAAAACCTATACTAGTTCCGATTATTTATTACGAAATAATCAAAGCTGTTGTACTTTCTCCTATCACAATGCATGTTGTAGGCAGCAACATTCTTTTTAGATACCATTATCTTGTTCACTGCTACGTGGCTTCGTCGTTTTTTCCAATTTTGTTGCATAGAAAGGTAGGGGCGGTTGATGTTGCGGTTTGGGGTATTCACGATCCGAGTCGAGTCGAATATTAGGAAATTTGGGCTCGGCTCCTTTAATATTTATTCGGCTCGAGCTCGACTCGAGATCGAACAAATTCTTAAAATTATGCTCGAGCTCGAGCTTGAATATTTATATAGTGTTCGAGCTCGAACTCGATACTCATCATATTTTTTGAAATGAACTAATTTTTAAACTCGAAAAGCTCGTTAATTACTCGACGTCATTAACACCCGTATTAATATATGTATATTATTGCCGTTATTAAGTCAATACTTGTACTTATCATATACGGAGTATAATACTTGTTCAGCTCGTTAGGATCGGCCCGTTAAGATCATCTGGCTCGTTCGGCTCGACACTAGTAAATACTAGCTATCGAACGAGCAAAGTCGAGTATTAACTTATTAGGTTCGGCTCGTGAGATTAATCGAGTATTGTTTCATATCTTGATGGTCTTTCTTTATTTTTTGGTTTTCAATTGGTTTCCGTTGTTAAAGCCTTAAAGGTTTCACGGCATTTCTTTAATAATGCACATTCTTGTTCGATTTGCTTCAGTTTTGTCCCGTCAAATATCATCATCAGTAAAATTTAAACAAAACTGCATAATAATATACTTCGGTTTTGTAAATTTTGATTTTTCTTGTTCTGTAGATTTTGTGTTTGATTGAAGTTATTTTAATTATCAATTTTGTTGAATTAACGGTAATTTGTTTGTCGTGAGTTTGAGGTTCTTCCTTCCTTCATCCACCATTAATAGTGTCATGGTAAACATCAATGATGCAACTATATATCTTCATTCTTCTCTCTTCTTGTTCATGACCATTAATTGTTTTAAAGCTAAATGAATATTGATTATCACCTTTCTCTTCATCATGCTTAAGATCGTCATATCCATTATGATCACTAGCTTCAATTTTTGGATGAATTGGCAAAGAAAGATTTAACCAAGAACCGCTCTTATTTTGCTTCACATGCTTCTTCTAACCTTCACTTCAATCTCTAGTCCAAGTGTACTGTGTTGCAGTCCGCTTGTTTCATGCATGTTCTTAGTCTTGCAGAAGCGAACTTTTTCTAAATATATTACAACGGAAAAGGCCAAGAGTACTTTAAGACAAATTGGTTTGAATTCAATTTGGGAAAATAGGCCGGAACCTATATATGATGAATCTAGTGAAAATGGTTACAAATTAATATGTTGCTCTAGTTGAGGTTTAGCATACCACCCAAGCCAATTAATAGGTATATTTTTCTCTTTATTTGAGATCCAAATTAAGAAAAAAAATTTACATCATCAATAAAATAAAAGAAAATTTTTATTATAAACTTGTGTCGTTGACATGACGTTGCCACGTTGGTATATGGCAAAACCAAATATTTTCCGGACAACATATTTCAGAAGCCCGGATAATTTATTTCGTTTCCCGCCAACTTTATAACGACGACATGTTATCATCATAGGGTTTGAAAATATGAAACTTGACAAATCCTAAATCGACAACTTGTCGTCGCCACGATATTTTCTATAACGACCACACTTGTCGTCGCAATATGATTTAGTCGCTATAGGGTCAAGAATTACATATGTATAATTTTGAAAATTTATAGATAAAATCACAATTTCATGAAACCACGGGAGCAAATTATGTAAGTTACCCGTTAATTATGCTATTTTTTGTTACTAATAATGGTATTCTACATACATAAGCTACGACAAAAAATCAGTTTATTTAACTGGATGATCAAACCTCATGATTTGTTCATCATTAGGTGCACACTCAAATCTTTAACCCTAGTTTGTAGGGTCGGCGGACAACATAATCATGAATTCATGATCGAGTGCAGTTAATTAACAAGGGATTGCCTAACAACACCCTAAAGCAACCCTACTTATTAAAAGCAATCAAAGCTGTTATATTTTCACCCTATAACAATTAATTAGCACTATTAGCCTTCTTTTTAATACTATTATTATCATGCATCTGGCCCATGCTGCCGCCATTCACGACCGCTAAAGGTTTCGTTTCCTCGCCGGATTTTACAATCGCCGCCGTGGTGGGGTACCGGATATAGAACGGTAGCCGTGCCGGAGCACCGCCATGAAGATGATGATCAAACTTTAATGAACAAGACCGAGCCTCTTGCAACTCTTTCTTCAGCCTGCGATTTTCTTCATTTAGGGTTTCACAGCACTTCTTTAACAACTTGCATTCTTGTTCAATTTGCTTTAACTTTGTCCTGTCCCCATATATATAATCATCAATCATAAGCTCAACATAATTTCTAAATATTCAATCATATGCCCTAATTAAGGAGACCAATAGTTTCTCGATCGGAATCATGATCTAATGGACACAAATGATGCAATATTCGTTGCTATATTAGCTTGTGTTCCTTGTGTCCTCTATTATTAAGTTTCACGTATTTCTCATTTCGTGTGATCGCATACATTTGATTAATACTAATAAGTTTTCAAAACTACCGGACTTTAAATCGTGTTATATAAATCGTGTTAATTTTGATGACTTGATTTCTTAGAGAATGTGTCACGCTTGAGATTAATGTGTTATAGAAACAGATTATGTTTTCACGATGATCACAGGAACATATTAATTCAGCTCTATATCGATCTTCTCCATCTATCACCAATATATGTTAGGGTTTCACCATTATAACCGAATTTAAATCATTATAAACAAGGGTATGTTTAGAAAAGCGGATTTTTTAGCTTATTAGCTTAATAAACCCTCGTGTTTCCAAACATGTACTAAGTCCATGATATATGTTTAGTTTAAATCGTTTTTAAATATGAGAAGATGTATTGTACTTCGGCAAATGTGCATATGGGTGCACGCTCATAAGAGAGAAAGTGAAAAATTAAACCTTGCTCTTCTATTTTGAAACCAAACTTCTATTTGTCGAGGAAGAAGATTTAACGTCTTTGCTAATTCTTGTTTCTGACCCTGCAGTCAGCATAATTTTCATTACACTCAGTTAGATTTAATATTGTGATACAATTTTACACAAATATTAAAATATATTTCTATTTTATCATATTAACTAAAAATATATTACAAGATATTATAAACGTATAAATCGATTGGAGACGAGTATGGTTTATAAATAGATTATTTAACACTTCTTATGAATCACAAACATTATAATTTTCTTTAAAATTAGGAGTTCAATGTTTACTTTAATGACCATATTACCATTCTATTCTTAAAAAATATAACATTGTTAGCAAATGACTTCTTTTCAACAAAATACTGATCCTGTTTTAGGGTTATATGATACACAATAAAGGGTTGTACTTAAATTAATCGATCGATTAATCTTGATCAAGTAGTACTTCAATTCGCATATTAATGTTAAGCGGACAAAGTTTTGATACAGAAACAGAAGAGAAAAACGTACTGTATTAAGGGTGCTATGGATTTTGAAGCTATCTTCAAGCAACGTGGTCTGCTCCGTTGTTAGTTTTAGCTTCTTTCTTGATCCGTCGCTATTGTTATCACAAACATTTGTGTTGTTAACGCTTCTTTTTAACCTTATGGAATCTATGTCTTTATCATCAGTGGTTTTAGAACCTAAAGAATCTTGATCATCTTTCTCATCATCATTCTTATGATTATGATCATGATCATGATCATGATCACTGACTTCAATCTTTGGATGAATTGGCAATGATAGATCCAACCAAAACCCCCTCTTATTATTCTTTGATTCCTTCTCCCTTTTGATCCCTACTCCAATCCCAAGACCAAGTGTTGTGTTGCATATTTCTTCTTCATTCATAATCTTGAAATAACCAAAAAAAATCAATTTTTTAATTATTAAAGAAGGGAAAAACTCAGATATGGGTTGCTTTGAGTAAAATCGGGAAAGATTGAGACGAGAAATGAAGAAGGAAATAGGTGTTTATAGATCAACACCAAGAAATCATAATTAATTATGTATTAATTACTTGGGAGCCTTAAGTAAATGACATATAAAACTATAACAATAATTAATAATAATAATATGAGAATAAGTTTAAAGTTGGATTACGTTACAATATCATTATGACACTTTGAGAGGAAACCAACACATAATTACTTATGCTTTGACAGAAACCTACATTCTTGACTTTCCCTTTATGAAAGTCAAAGTTTAGTTAAAGAGTATTTAGAAGTCATAATTCTTGTTCAATCCAGTTAATGCAAGACTTGATTCATAGTTGTATGATTAATTAACTGTAATTAAATTACTTCATAGACATATATATATATATATATATCGCATATATAAATACAGCATTGCCGTTATAAGGCTCCTTCGGGTTGGTCAAGCTTTTACTCGTGATGTACGCGACCTAATTGTTGTCATGTTCGTTTCCGAATCTTCATTTGTCAATGACGCCATGACCTTTAAGATGTCATTCAGAAGCCTTTACCACTAGCAAAGTGCAGAATTCCTATCAACATATAACCTACTAGTTTCATAACCCGCCCGATGGGCCGGCTAGCAGTAAGAAATATAATATATAATGATGAAAAAAACGTAAAAAATTATATGGTCAACTATTATTAAAATGATGATTAAAGGTTTTGTTTTGCATACACATTACATGAGCATTTATCTTTAACTTCAATATATGATGCGTGACACCTGACATTTTTATAGTATACAAAAATTATGTGGTGTAAAGATCGATGCTAAACATAGTATCATCAACAATTTCATGTGTGAGTGTTGATAATAATATGTTTAGACTATAATATTTTTGGATCATAATATTTTTAAACATTGATTATTATAACTTTCGATCATAATAAAATTGGATTATAATAAATTTGGATCGTAACATTTTGTGATCATAACATTTTGTGACCATAATAAATTTAAATTACATTTTTAGATCATAAGATTTTTTTCGTAAAATGTTTGAACCATGACATTTTTTGTTCAAAATTTTATGTCTATACTCATTTCGTAAAAAAATTAATTTTAAAAACTTTTATTTTCTTAAAATTTTTGTGATTATAACATTTTGTGATCATAATAAATTTAAACTACACTTTTAGATCATAAGATTTTTTTTTTGTAAAATGTTTGAACCATGACTTTTTTTTCAAATTTTTATGACTATATTCATTTCGTAAATAATTTAATTTTAAGAACTTTGATTTTCTTAAAATTTTTGAGATTATAACATTTTGTGATCATAATAAATTTAAATTACATTTTTAGATCATAAGATTTTTTTTCGTAAAATGTTTGAACCATTGTTGGGTCACATTTATTGTAACCAATAGTCTAGGGACCATTTTGTATTTAGTCGAAACTTTGACTAGGTATATATATAGTAAGTAGTAACCTAATTTGCATAACCTTTGCCCAAATTGTAGCAGCCCCCATCAATAGCAAAGTGTTCAAATATTCCATTCATCTTAATCTTGCTATATTATCACTTGTTTATGCATAATCTATGAATTAATCATTGAATTCACAATCTACAACATGATATATTTTTTTCAAATTTTTATAACTATACTCATTTCATAAAGAATTTAATTTTAAGAACTTTGATTTTTTTTTAAAAATTTTGTTTGCAAATAAAAAACAAAGCTATGGGCGAAAAACGAAGCGAGGGAAGACATGAATATGTTTCCATATTAAGAAGAAGTTAATTGCCTATTATGCCCTTTGAGTCAGCGTCCATGTGATCATTAAGAAGCAATGTTATTGATACATGTCATCAAATTAAAATCATGTCCTTGCTCCATATATAGGTGGGAGATTTTTGTATTTCTTTAATCATTTTCTAATTATAAAATCATCTTATTGTATTTGTTATATGTTATAGATGCAGTGTAATATTTGGGTTGGGTAGCTACTGCGAAATTAAATACCATTTGTTTTCTAACTTACGTGCTATCTCTTAATTATAATAGAAATTAAAGTAATAAGAATATCCAAACATTTCATTTACTGAAAATAAAATTAAAAACAATATTAATGTTATATCTTTAATTATTTAACAATTGAAAAATCTATATGTTTACATGTATACAACCTACAATATATACAACTTAAATACCTAGCAAAATTAAGTTGAAGTATATCTTGTAGGGTGTATACATGTACTTGACATAAAATAAAGCGGCGGCAAGATCTATACAATTATTTAACACTTCCTATGAATCATGCAAAAAGTGAGTTTAACATGGGCAGAAGGCAAAGAGTAGGACAACATCTCAAGATCTATACATTATTGTCCTGGAAAAAGCAGCGGCATTTAGTTTTGGGACAATTGCTACCTATTTATTTATGATCAAATCATACACAATATTAGAAACTATATCCTTTTAAGTGAACTAATTATGTGCTATAAACTAGTTGAGTAATAGTTTTGCTGTCTATCTTTTATGTCAACTTATGTGCTTACTCACTTGATCAAGACATAAATGAGATGAGATAATTAATGAATTACATATCTCATCTTATCAAGTTAGTAAATGCATAAGCTAACACAAAAGATAGAAATCAATATCATTTCTCAAACTTATTTACCATAGTAACTAACAACGTACCGGATCGCCATTTTGTTCAAAATGAGTATAATGTAATTGTAACATAGTTCATAAATAAACATAAGATTAGGTCTTTCTTCATCCCAAGAGTACAATATTTACCTTGGTAGTTATATAGACAGTTGTTTAAATTGACTCAACTGTAAAAAAACTCAGTACTGGCCAAGAGACTAGAACAAAACCGGCTAATTTCAGTTTTGTTCAAAAACTGAACCTAACTAAAATAAATTCAAATGTGAAATTCACGCTGTGATGGAAATGAACCAGTACGGATCGATTCGTTTTTGGTTTGGCCCAATTCATACGTATTCAGACATATATCAAAAAGTTTAGGGTCAACATCATTAAAGCTAATGTGTCATTGATACATATTTGGGCATAAACGTAAAATCAAGCCCTTTGAAACTACCAATGGTCGTTAACATAACAACACTCATCATATAAAAGCCCGAATATTAGACAACAGATGCCATTTTAAAGGTCGGTTTTCTGACTTGAAGTAATTCCAAGAAGCTTGGCTAGTTCACCGCTTTCATAAGCTTCAACAGTATCTGTAACAATCAATGTTTTAAAATTCGTGTGAGGCGTACGCCTCGAGGCGAGGCGGACAAAAAACGTATTTGAGGCGGCGCCTCAGTGCCTGTTTTTGAAACGTACGCCTCGGTGGTCCGAGGCGGTGAGAGGCGATCCGAGGCGGCCGAGGCGGTGAGAGGCAGATCCGAGGCGGTCAGGACCTGAGTTGGGTTTTTTTTAACTTTTTTACTGTTTTACTTACTTTTCCCTGATTTTCTAGAGATCCCATTAACTTTTCTTGACTTTTTGCAAAGAATGCTTTGCTTAAAACAAAAAGGGTGATCAATATCTATCCAAAATCATGAATTGGTCTTGAGTATGACAAAAAAATTGCAAAAAATGGTCTTTTTGTGAGTATAAATGACCTTTTAAACTTGATATCGGGATTACATAATACATTGTGTTGCTTTTTATGATATTTTAGATATTATTTGTTTTTCCGCCTCGATGTTACGCCTCGGTTCGCCTCGAGGCTCGATTCCGTATATTAAAAGCTTGGTAACAATTAATAAGACATAGGTTTATTACTTAATAGGGTGACATTTGATCGTATAAACAACAAAAAAGTTTATAAGTTAGTTTAATTTACCATCTGAACCTCCAAGGTGTTTCCCGTTAATGAAAACCTGTGGAACAGTACGCCTTCCAACAATCTCACTTAGGGCATCCTGAATTTTCCAGCCATCCTCTGCAAAACAACTAGGAATTTTGATACTTTGATTCTATATAAATTTATATATGGAAACATTGTTTGACATCATATGCAGGTCACATGTCCACATATTATGCAATTTTCTTGGAAAGAAAAGGTTAAAAACCTGTAAACTACATGTACCATAGAGAAAGATCCCTGCTACCGAGTTTCATTATTATCATAATAATCTGTCTCCTTGTATATCATTTTTACCCAAATACTATCACAAAAACTATAATTTTTTGATCATTTAAGAACTCCAAACCAATAATTTATATTAATAAGTTTTGTAATTTTGAAGGGACTGTTAATCATAATTTTTAAGCTATTTCCATAGTTTCCTGATGGTTAGCTGTAATTATGTTACTTGATCCCACATCTCATGGAATTCTTCAAAGACATTCAAAATTGTAATCAGTTATGCAATTAGTATGATCTAAAATGCAGAAACTGATTTTAACAATGACATAATATTTAGCATACGAAAATGTGGAAGGTGATCTGTAGCGATATATAACTACCAACCTCTCTCGTCCAGCTCAATAACATAGGGTTTCTTATTCAATTCCTTGAATACACCTTTAGCTCTTTTACAGTATCTGTAGAACACCGCCAACAATAAAAGATCAAAACAAAATTTTATAAATACTCGTAGTAAAAATGAATCTGTTTGATATCTAATACACCAACTATATACAAAAAAATACAACTCTTAACGATTTCAAATTTGTTGCTATTTAAGAAAATTAACGGATGTTTTCGGGAACTCCGATGCAGAAATGTGCCGATTTAGATTCAATTTGAAAGAGAGAAAACTAGGTTAGGAGATATGAAAGATACATACGGACAGTAAGATTTGGAGAAGATGACTATGGGGTGAGACTTGATGGTCTTCTTCACGAAATCGACGGATGATGATGCTTCGGCATTAGATATAAGGACGGCTGCGATTGTTAACAATACGATGAAAATGGAAGCAATTGGGGCGGATCTGGCCATTTTTCCGCACGGATCTTGCGGCGATTTGGAGTTGTTGGTTCAACTGTCAACTGTGGCCGTCAAAATCAGATCTGCTGAATTTGGGCAAGACAAAATATTGGACCGACTTTTTTATTCTTACCTCAAACCACTATCAACAAAGAGAGATTAAGGTTTTGTTAATGACAGCCCTAAATATCAATAGATATATATCATAATTTGTACTTCAACCCTTAACTAACTCCTGGATTTTAGGAATTACCACACCCTTTGAATTGATGTACAACTCTTTATGCCATATTGACAGCCCTAAGGGCTGTCATTAGCAAAATCTACTAACTAAAAACATCTACATAAATAATATTTTCAATGGTTAATCTTTTTAAAAGTTTTTTTCTTTAACAATATTTTTAATTTATCTTTATCTATCTTAAATGTTTTATATATATTCCTTATATAGTTTGACAACTTTTACAACATCTTAATACATATAATATTTTTAAAATTTTTTAAAATATATCATACATAAATATTATAATAATGGACACTAAATATTATATAATTTATTTATTAACTAATAAAAATATAATAAAGAATTTATATATAATATATCTAAAGTTTAAAATGAAAAACTATTAAATATAGAGGACTAAAAGAGACAAGTTTTAAAAGTCCATCAAAAGGTTAGTTGAAAAAAAGTCTTCGAATAAGCTTTTTAAAAAACTAGTTATTCCAATGGGTAAAAAGTCATTTAAAAACTTATTTAAATAGTAATAAGCTTTTAAAAAAGTTGTCATTAGAGATGTTCTAATAACAACGTGACATAATTAACAATATAACATCCTTAGTCTTTGCAAATCAGCTTTTATTACATTCAATTGACATGCTCAAGCCATCAATATATCTTCTTTTTAATTTTTGGGTCTTATCATTACTCACACGACATATCAAATACCTTATTAAATTGTATTGGGCCAACAAAACTGGTTCTCCAAACTCTTCTTTGAATTGCAAAATGCAACTAACGAGCTTTGGGAGATGACGTGTGCCAATGGCAAGACGCCGTCGGTTGGGGAGAAGTATTCACCAGCTGTGACAACCCTCGAAATCGGATACTTGACCCGACATTTAATGTAACCAAATTATTATTGTAGAACATTCATTTTATTCCCTTCAACATTTAAGTCTGGCAATAACCCTCATATCATGTGTAGGCATACACATCATTCATTGTGCACAAGTCATTTTTGTTTGTGTCTCATACAATTAAGAATGTACATTTAGCGAGTTGGTGACATATCATAACGGTAAACAAACCAAAAATATAAATTTGATATTTTTATAATGAAATATATCTCAACAAAACCAACCAGTACGAAAAATATTGAACGAACATTTCTTTGCGTCAAAACAAGAGATATAAATTTAATGCGCAGCCTAACATGCTAATATCTAAGGTAACAAAATATTTATCCGAAATGAAATTTCTCAACTAATATCGAATAAACCATATGTTAAAATAATAAATTATTTGATATTGCAAAATACTCATTTATACCCAATACTACAAACAATTTAATCAAAATATATTATGTCTCAAGATACCACCAAGTCAAAGAGACTAGTCTTCCTTTCCCTTTTGTGCACCATAGTTACACCAAAACATGCTTTCTTTTTAGTTTCACTTTACCACCAAAAACCCATACATGGTTTACTACCTAAAATGCATACCACTCACTTTTGACCAAAAGTCAAAAGTTTGACTTGCTACTACGTACCTGATCGAAATAAAAAGGGAAGCACACCCCTTCCCCATTCTTTCACTCTTGCATGCTAGAAACCTTTCCCCCATGTTTTCCCAAAAACCCAACATTTCTACACTTCCCTTTTTGACCTCCTTGACACAATAAACTCCTTCAAACACTCCACCATTCTCTTCCACTCTTCACGTGAGCAACTCTCCATAAATATCACCATTCTCACTCTTTCAAGAGCAAAATCCGGTTTTAAAATATTTCCATACATTTCCAACTTCAAATCATCATAACTTCTTCATTTTAACTTCAAATTTGGTGATTCAAATTGCAAAATCACCATAGTAACTTCCTCTACAAGACTCCACCTTTAAAACTTCCATCCAAGCCCTATAACACAGCCGAAAATACTGAAGAAGGTGCTGTTCGTTTTTGGTTCTTCACCATATCTTAGTGTAAGTTTTGATTCTTGGTTTATACTTCATTTCATGCTTAGATCTTCTAGTAGACTCACTTTCTTCTCATTTTAAGAAGTTCACTTCATTTTATGCTTGAAGAAGGAGGCCACATAAAGCGTTGAAGCAAGAATCACCAAACCGAAATCTTTGTGGGTACACTCTCTTTCTTCGATTTTTACACCAAATATTATGTTTCTATGTTAGATTCGTTCACTCCTAACAAAATGATACTTAAAATTAGTATATATATGAACTACAACTTCACACACACAAAGACCTTGGTTAAAAACCTTAAAAACATACAAACCCAAATACGTAACTTTTGGGGGTTAAGCCTATTACTATCTTGTGGTTGAATATCATAAAAAAAAAGACTTGAAAAATACAAAGATACATATGATAATATTTTGGGGACTAAATGAATGTAAGAAAAAGAAAAACAAGCAAATATACATATAAACTTTAAATATGTAAAATAAATATCAAAACCATTGTTTGGCCTCAGATCAGCTCCCACGTCCGTACATGTACTGAAGAATCATGCTGAACTCAGTGAACCTTCTTTGTGCAGTACTTGACTTTAAGATGTTAGATCGTAATTCACTAAGATTGAGCTAATTCATGATGATTCAAGGTGAGAAATAGAAGATTTGTTTAAGTGTGTGTGTTCTTGGTGTTTGAGTGTGTGTGAGTTAGTTGAGAGAGATGGAGGGAATATTGGAGCTTTCAAAATGGTTAATCAATTAGTGAAAGGAAAGCTTACAAATTAAGCCTAAAAGAAAGGTATTTATACCTCCTTACTTAACATGCTTAATTAACACCTAATTAAGCATAACCCATTTGACTAAGACTAATGACTAGATTAAAACTATTACAACTTGTCATATCTAGTCCCTAAACTATTTAATACAATATAAATGGTAATAACAATCTCCCCCTTTGTATCAATAGTTTGTATTAGCCTGATCTTGAAATCTTCTTCTCTAGCAAAGTCTGAAACTGAAATATCCGTTGTATAGTTTTGATGTTGTGTCAGCTTCAGCTTTTGAATAATCGGATAAAATAAACTTTTAATTGGCTTTTCAACCAATATAAAGTATCTCAGAAGATTTCATGAAGTCTTGACTTAATTTGTCTTTATCATTATCCAATCTCCCTCTGTTTGAGCTTTAGAACTATATCACTGTCTTTTTGATAATCTAAAACATCAGTTTGATAACGACTTGACTGGGATTTAGAAATGTTGGAGATTTAACTTTGGATAGAGGTTTGTGAGGATGGGATAATGATGGTTTGTATTATGAAAAGAATGATTTGAAAGTTAAAGGTTTCGGCTGTGTGTGTGTATGAATGTTTGTATATAGGAAAGAATGATATATACATTTAAGATTTGAATGAATGTGGATAGTATGTATTTTGTATGATACAAAAGATTTGTACAGTTAAGCTTTTGTATGGATATGATTGTTATAGAATTTGGAAAGAATGATTTATTCGATTAGATTTTGGATGGATATGAATGTGAATTTGTGGTTCGGATAGAATGATTTGTCAGTTTAAGATTCGAAATGGTAAATCGACGAAAATGTAGACCCATGGATAGAGTTGTTTTGTAGCGGAAGTCTTTTGTTGAAGTTGTGGCTTTGTCGATTTGTGATTATTGATAATTGTTATTAGGGATAAAATGTTGTTGAAGTTTACGCTCCCCCTCGAACAAATAATTATGTCTTAATGAATCTTCTTCGGTTTCTTGTTTACTCCCCCTTAATTGGTGCATATGTCTTTTTGATGTGGAGTAATCTGGGCTAATATATCTTCTTAAGTCTTGTAAGCATTTTTCTTCATAAACTGAACTTCTTAGTAAATTTTCTCCCCCTCATGATTAGGGGTGTTCGTCTGGACGGTTTGGTTTTATCCGAACCAAATAGGTGAAACCAAATAAAGTCCGGTTTTTAAAAGTTCAAACCGAACCGTCCAAACTAATTCGAAAACCAAACCGATCCGAACCAAATAACAATTTGGTTGGTTTGGTATTATCCGTTTGGTTTTTCTAAATTTTTTTCAAAATACTATAAAAGTATATAACATAAATAATATTAAGTTCGATATGTACAATTCCAAAATGATAATCTACTTTGTACATAAAAACAAGTCTAATTCATAGTTTGTGACATTTATAATCATATATGCAAAAATCTTGACATCAACTTTATCAAAAACTCCAAAAAGATTGGTATATATATTACTATTTGGTTTTTTTGGACAATCCGGTTTTCACAACGGAAACCAAATCCAATCCGAAAACTAAAATATTAATTTGGTTTAAGTCCAAACCGATCCGAAAAACCAAATAACCAATCCAAATAGTCCGATCCAAAATGTCCAATTGGACAATCCGGTTATATCCGAATAGTGAACACCCCTACTCATGATGATTAAGATTTATCGGAATCATCATGAAAAATGTGAAGTTCGTCGAGATGAAATGAAGAAAATCTTCTAAGCCCATGAATACAAATATGATGAATAATGATATATTCATATTTTCAATGAATCAATATACATCATATTGTATTATCGAAAACCGAACCGATATTGATAACGTAGATATCCGATCAAATAGTTTGGCATTGAATCTCAATGATCAAATCAAATAGCGCAAACCGGGATCACATAGATTACCCGTTAACACAACACTTACACAAACTGTGTGACCTACGTTCAGTGTTGGAATAGATGTTAGCACTGGTAGGATTTCCATTCAATCATCGTGGAATACCAAGAATGTTGGTATCACTATGAATGTTCCGGATTTATCACAAAGATAAGCTTGGTATTATTCCTTGTGTCCTAAAAGTGTATTTCGGTTCTAGACTCAATTAGTGGACAAACGAAGGCGAGGACTGGAGAGACCTGTCCTCTGTTTCAATATCAACAATCTCCAAGTGAGATGTCGATAGCATATGAGATAGTCTCCGTGGTAATGAAACAAGTACTTTTTAAGAAATACTTGAGTAGCTGGGGGGGTTGTGCATTGCATCACTGGGTTCCATGATGTCTTGTTCAATATCAGAGAGCAACACATGCAATCTAATAGAGACGTGGCTACCCGGCTTTTTATCAGTTTGGTAAGGGTTTTTCGTTTTCTTTAACCCTGTCACACCCTCCTCACTCAAGCTTACTTTTTCATTTTTCGACTACTCCCGCATTTCATTTTACCATGTATAGCTGAATTGCACCCCATACTACATTCCCCCTCTCAAATTTTATCTCAGCGCACCCCAATCAAGATCCCGTGATACTTGATTCTGCTCACCTAGACCTATGTACCCTTACATATTGTCCTATATTGTAGGTGGCTCCTGGGGAAGATCATACCGGTTATAGCAGATCATAGGAGTAATTTGAGAGTGAACTATAACGCTCATTTGCAAATTATCAGCATTTATGATGTTACTTTGTAAGAATAACATGGATTTTTCATCGGAAAATGTGTTTCCGGCATAAGTTGTTGCCTTTATGATTTAAAAGTTTAGGCACAGCAACTTGAACAATTGAGGAAATACCGGACTCACATAGAGTATCCGTTAACACACGGTATGAATCGATAGTCGTTTGCACAACCATTGATTCAAATGTGTGACCTGCGATTAGAGTTGGCGCAATTTTAGCTCTAGCAGGATTTCCACTCAATCCTCGTGAAACACCAGATTGTGATGCCACTATGAGTGTTCCGATGAATACACGGAGATTCATTTATAAAAGTGTATGTGTCCTAAATTGGAAATATTTGTCGGTGAAATCTAGACACATTGTGCATTCAATTGAAGACGTAACCCGGGGCAGAAGGTTAATTATTTCAATACCAACATACTCCAAATGAGTAGTCGATAGATTATGTGCTACGTCCCCTGATGAATTGAAACAAATTCCTGTTGAGAGGAATCTGAGTGGTTGGTGGTGGAGTGCAAATGCTTGACTGGGCCAGTTAAGTCTGGTGAATCATTCAACACATGAATGATCACAATTTAGTGAGGTTGCCCAGTTTATTTTCGGTTTGGATGCACTCAAAGGTGTGTTTTCTTAAAATTATCATGTTTTCACATCACCTTGCACTCACCTAAATCTATACCCTAAGACATATACCCTCACATTTACCAATTTTGGCTAAAAAGTAATTCCCTTGGAAGGTTAGGCCGGTTCTGTCAAACCATGGGAAGATATTGTCGTTTGATAAAAAAAAAATTGTTCGATAAAAAAAATTCAAACGGGTATAAAAAGATTGATAAAAGAAAGTTTCTCCCCCTGGAAATATTAATTCTCCCCCTAGAATTAATATTTCTCCCCCTTGACAAAATAAAAAATGAAAATTTACAGATTTAGAGGAGTGGGAAAGAATTTTTACAGTTATGTGAAAAACTGGTTAAGAGCGGGTTTCAAGCTTATGTACTTGAAAGCCATTGCTTTGAAGTTTGAGTCATATAGTGATGTGTATATAAGTCATTTAGATGAAGCGCGAGTTATACACTGAAATGTGTATAAGTCATTTTGATGAAGCGCGAGTTATACACTGAATTATGTATAAGTCATTTGGTTGAGAAAGATAAAACAATTTAAGCTTTTAGATTTAGCATATCAAGTTTAGACACAAGAAAGTTAAAACGTTTTTCGTCTAATGCCTTGGTAAACAAATCAGCTAATTGATAATCTGTAGAAACAAAGTACAATTCCACATTACCATGTTCAACATGATCTTTTATAAAATGATATCGAAGATCAATATGTTTAGTTTTTGAATGTTGAACAGGATTGCATGAAATTGCAATTGCACTTCGAGAATCACAATATAAAGGAATACGACTGTATAAAAAGCCGTAATCTTTTAATTGTGATTGCATCCAAATTACCTGGGACAAGCAGCTCGCTGCAGCAACATATTCTGCCTCTGCAGTTGAAAGAGACACGCAATTTTGCTTCCTTGAAGACCAGCTCACCAGTTTATCTCCCAGAAATTGGACACTTCCAGACGTACTCTTTCTATCCAGCATACATCCAGCATGATCAGCATCAGAAAATGCAGTTAAGTCAAAAGAAGTCTCTTTAGGATACCAGAGACCAAGATCTCGAGTGCCCTTCAGATAACGAAATATTCGTTTAACCGCTTGAAGATGAGATTCTTTAGGAGCTGCCTGCTACCGAGCACATATGCAAGTAGAGAACATTATGTCTGGACGACTCGAAGTCAGATATAACAAGGATCCGATCATCCCCCGAAAATGGGTAACATCAACAAGTTTGCCATCCGGATCAGCATGCAATTTAGAACCAGGCGACATCGGCGTCGAAATTGGTTTACAATCATCCATAAGATATTTCTTCAATAAATCAGTGATATACTTGGATTGATTGATGAAAATCCCGGTCGGTAATTGGCGAACTTGAAGACCAAGAAAGAAATTCATTTCACCCATCATGCTCATCTCAAAACGTTTGACCATAAGGGCAGAGAACTTCTTGCAATATTTGGGATTTGTAGATCCAAAAATTATATCATCGACAATAAATTTGAATAAGAACAATGTCTTCCCCTTGACGTTTGATGAATAGAGTTGTGTCGACTTTCCCTTTAGAAAAAACCAGACTCAACTAAGAATTTTGATAATACATCATACCACGCCCTAGGAGCTTGTTTTAAACCGTACAAAGCTTTGTCGAGAATATAAACATGATTAGGCATGTGTGGATCTACAAAACCTTCGGGTTGATGAACGTACACTTCTTCTTTGAGAATGCCATTTAAAAATGCAGTTTTTACATCCATTTGATAGATAGTAAAATTCTTATGTGCTGCATATGCCAAGAATATACGAATGGCTTCAATTCGTGCAACAGGAGCAAAGGTTTCTTCAAAATCAATGCCTTCCTGCTGAGCATATCCTTTTGCAACTAGACGTGCTTTGTTGCGAATTACAATTCCATTCTCATCCTTCTTATTTTTGAAAATCCACTTCGTACCAATAACAGATTTACCAGGTGGTTTTGGAACAAGACGCCAAACTTTAAGTCTTTCAAATTGATTTATTTCTTCTTGCATAGCAAGAATCCAGTCTGGGTCAGAGAGAGCTTCACTGACCTTCTTTGGTTCATTAGAGCTTAAAAATGCAGTGAACTGACATTCATCAGCAGTAGCTCGTCGGGTTTGAACAGAAGAGTCAGGATCACCGATTATCTGATGTAACGGATGCTCTTTTGTCCATTTGAGAGAATGAGGAAGTGGAAGTTGACCTGGATTGATATTTGAGGTATCAGTGAATTCAGGATGAGAAATTAGTGCATTTTGAACATTTGATGAAGTCGGTGGAGGATCAACACGTTTAACGTTGAATTTGGAGAAATCAATCACCAACGGTGGAGGTTGAGGTTGTGCTGGAACCAAAGATAAATCTAAAGTAGCAGCTGGACCAGAAGTTGTGGAATGTACCGGAGATGATTGAGTATCCGTGGGTGGGGAATCGTCCGGAGATGCTTGATGTAGCAAAGGTGAAGAATTTTCCGGAGATGATGGAGTCTCAGTTTGTGAAACAGGAGGTGAAGTAGAAAAATTAGTAATTGGAAGAGAAGAAGTAGGAGAAGGAGAATCCGTTGAACTAGAATTATGCAAATCAGGTACAGAAACAGATTGAACTTCAGCTACTGTTGGAAATGGAACGCCAGCCTCCTCCAGTAAAGTATGTCGAATATTATGATAATCATCATAAAAATGACGAAATAAGATATCCAAGTCATTTTCAGATGTTGAAGGCGTTGACGATGGTGAAGGATTTTCAACATTTGAAGTTACTGAATTGATTGGAAAAGTCTCATCAAAATTAACGTTAACACTTTCTCTGATCGTTCGTTTTGATCGATTATAAACTCGATAAGAAGCAGATTCTCTTGAATATCCCACAAAGATTCCTTCATCAGCTTTTTCATCAAATTTATTCAACTTATCTTTATCATTCAGAATGAAACACCGACTCCCAAAAATATGTAAAAATTTAATATTTGGAATGCGGTTATTGATCAGTTCATAGGGAGTTTTGTTGTATGCTTTGTTGATGATTGAACGATTTTGAGTGAAGCATGCTGTACTTATAGCTTCTGCCCAAAGAGATAATGGGAGTTTAGAATATGAAAGCATGGTACGAGCAGCTTCTACAAGAGTTCGATTTCTTCGTTTAACAACCCCATTTTGTTGAGGTGTTCTGGCAGCGGAAAATTGATGGGTTATACCAACTGAGTCAAGAAAAGAATCTAAAACTTGATTTTTAAATTCAGTTCCATTATCAGTGCGAATGGTATGTACTTTTAAATCTAAATTGGTTTGAGTTTTCTTGATGAAGGATATGATGATATTAGTTGCTTCATCTTTTGTACGTAAGAATTGAACCCATGTGTATCGAGAATAATCATCAACAATAACCAACACATACCGTTTTCCTGCTAAAGATTGAACGCTCATAGGTCCACATAAGTCCATGTGAAGCAATTCAAGCGGTTTTGAAGTACTTTGAACTTGTTTAGACTTATGAGGCTTCTTTGTCATTTTTCCCATTTTGCACGAAGAACATAGATGATCTTTTTCAAATTTAAGATCTGGAAGACCAGATACATGTCCACCTTTCACCAACTTATTGATGGTTTTGAAGTTAAGATGAGAGAGGCGACGGTGCCATAACCAAGATTCATCTGATGAAGCTGTTGACATTAAGCAAACTTCTTCAAGTGGAACTACATCATTTAGATTGATAGTAAACAAATTTGTCTCTCGAGTTCCAGTAAGAAGTTCTTCTCCCTCATATGTACGAACAGCACATTTCTTTGTACGAAAATTAACTTCTAATGTTTTATCGCAAAATTGACCGATACTAAAAAGATTATGAGCGAGATCTTCAACATAGGTCACATTTCGGATGATTAAATTGTGTCGTATGATATCTCCAGTACCCATAATAGCAGCTAAATGGTCATTTCCAAACCTAACGGTACCCAAATATTTATCTCTAAAATTTGTTAATAACTTCTTGTTTCCGGTCATGTGTCTTGAATAACCAGAATCAAGATACCATAAATTCTACATAAAACAATTAAAACAAAAAGGTACCCAATCAGATATGGGTCCTATACGATTAGTAAAATATGTTTTATGAAGAATTAGTTGATATGGTTTGAATTTAGAGATTTGGAGAACTGCAAGGAGGCAGTTCTGGGTTTGTTACTTTGATAGACCATTTTAAGGATTTCTCAGGAGAGGATAAAATCCAATTTGATTTTTCATTTTTAATCCATGTATATTTTACAAAAGTGGATGATTTTTTAGTAAATTTTTGAGACGAAGTTGAGGAATTGGAATTCGGCAATTTTGGCGATTTAGAAACAACACGATTAAAAGATTTTTGCGATTTAGATTTATAAACAGATTGTGATGTAGATGTGGATGTTGAAGGATTGGATGAAGAACCTACACGATAAACAGATTTTGACTGATTTGGAGAAAAACGTGTAGATGAAGATGTGTGAGATCGAGCGAGCATTGTTTTGCAAGGTTCTGGATAACAAGTGATACATGAATGAATGATTGAACCGTTTTCATGAAGAACATCATGTCGTCGACCACAAGGAGCATCTTTTCTAACAAAATATCGTGTATCATATTGAGAAATTGGTGTATTAGTTTTTCTATCAAAATAAACCTTTTTACCAGTTTTATCTGTTTTAACAATCAAATTAACACCATTCACAGTGAAATTAACAGGACGATAAATTGCTGAATCATAGACAATTCCATAACATGTAGCAGGAGAAATAAATGTTGTTGAGTTATTACAATTATTAGAATTTGAAAAAGAAGAAGCTAAAAACGAGGAAGATCTAGACTTCTTAAGCTCATTGGACTTAAGCATACTAGACTTAGACGACTTAGACTTCTGAGACTGCTCAACTTCTTTCATCCTGTCTTGCATCGGCGTCTTAAGCTTGGAATTTAAATTTTTATCTGAAAAATTTAAAACATGAGAATTAGAATTTCTTCTTAAAAGAATCGGAGTTTTAGGAGAAGAAGAATTCTCAATTGCTGAATTTTGCTTTGAAGAAGCACTTTGATTGGAAGCTGATTTTATTTCTAAAAGTTTATCTTCTAAATCATGAATTTTGGATTGTAACGCTGATTTTTCATTGTCAAATGCCTTATGGGTTTCATCTATTTCAGTTTCCAGCTGGCAGATTTTCTTTTCTAGAATTAGAGAGGGTATATAGACCTTGCGTGTTACTTTTTGTTGAAGCACAACATTTCCCTTGATCTCAAATTCTTCGGGTGTAATGATTGGAAAATAATCATCATTTTTAAAATTTGCCTTTTTAGTTTCATATGTATTATTTAATTCATTATAATTGAAACTGATTTGTGCATTCTCCTTTTTGGCTCTATTAAATGCTTTAATTTCTTCTTCCTCATCTGTCATGCGAAGGAACTCTGCCAAACATCAACATGTATGAATTTGGAATCATACAGTGTTGGAAGCACATTGCAAGCCATCTTCAGATATTCTGGATTGTTTGCCCCCAGTCCTTCTCTTGAATTGAAGTATTTGAAATCTTTAGGCTTGTTCAAGTGAATTGTTTGATCAGTTTGTCCTCGTTTGGCAATGATTTCTTCAAGATGTTTGACGTTAGAAGAAAGTTGAATTTTATCATTTTGTAGTTGATGTATGACATTTTGTTTGCTATTTAAGTCTTGTTTTGTTTGAATGTCATTTTCATGAATGGTTTATGATAATTCTTTTATTTGTGTGTTTAATGATTTAAATTGAGTCTCATTATCATCAAATTCTTTTTGTTTACGTTCCAACCAGTTTTAAGTGATTTGATATTCATTCCATGTTTCAATGTATAACTTGTACTATTTATCATTTTCAGTATTAGATGTGGAACTTTGTGTACTTTGTAGCTTGGTTATTTCAATTTCTTTTTCATAAATTGTATGAGACAAATGTGTAATATCAGTCTCATATTTAACCTTCAATTCTGATATTTGTTTTTGTAACGTCTGATTCTTTTTCTCAAAATTTTTATTTTGTTTAATAATATGAACAAGTTGTGTATTATGATCCACAAATTGTTCGTTTTCGTTTTCTAAACCAGCTTATTTTTCCTAAAGTAAAGTATTTAATTCTTTTTCATTCAAAAGGTTTTGTTTTAGAGACTCAATTTCAGAATCCTGATTTGTTACAAAACATTTATCAGAATCAATTAAATGTGAAGAATGAGATAAGAAAGAATTAATTACCTCTATTTCTTTGTTGGCATCATCATTTAAACGTTCAGAAAGCTCGGCGTTTTCACGTGCCATAAAGCATAGATTTGCCGAATGCTCTTCATCTTCGGGATCAAAATCTTCCATCCAGCTTAGATCCTCGGCTAACAACACTTTTCCCGCCTCGATTTGCTTAGCCATAAGCATCTTACGCTTGAAGTAATCAGAATTCCTAACTTTAGGTTTCTTGCAATCTCGAGAGAAATGACCAGCAATCCCACAATTGTAACACTTCTTTGTCGGATCTAAAGGTGTTATTGTGGGTTTGTCAGATGTGTTTGACGCAGATGGTGCAGACTTGAAAGTGGATGAAGATCTCTGATTGTTGTTTGTAGGAGTTGGGTAATACTTCTTCTCATATCTTGAGATGAAAGACATAGCTTGCAACAGTTGTTCTAATTCGTTCTCCATCTCTTCTTTTGTATCTTTGACAGGTTCTTCTGATTTTTCTTTCAGTTTACCAGATGAATATGACTGGTATTGTCTTGTAATAAGAGCAAGAGTATCAAGAGTGTTTGCATTTTCCTGTTTGGTTTTGACTATATCTTTCACCATTGGAGCATTTTGAAGTAAATACTCATACAGTTCATGCACATCAATTGAGCTCAGATCTTTATGTTGCATGGCACTGTTACCAAATGTAGCCCACTCTGGTAGAAGACTGTTGATGAACTTGATGTTGATTTTCAAATTTTCTTTCTTCAAATTATTTCTTCGAAGTTCATTCAACAAGTTGCAATAACGATGATATGTGCTTTCTAATTCTTCCCCGGTGGAAGCTTTAAACGATTGGTAAGCATTCAGAGTGGTTACCATCTTGGCCTTATTCCCTAAAACGGTGCCTTCCATTTGTTTTCTGATTTCATCCCAAATCTCTTTACCGGTTTCTAAACTGTCCAAGCTGTTATAAATTTCGTTCGGTAAACTTTGGAGAACAAATGAAAACGATTGTAGATCTGCTTTAGCTCGTTGTTTTTGTTGAGCATTGTATCTTGACTAAGGAAGCGGAGTTCGACCTCCAAGAACTGGCGGAGTTGCATTTAGTGCAGCTATTACATCTTCGTAAAATACAGCGACACCATTTTCTAGCGAGTCAAGAATATCAGTTGCCAGTTCTTGATTTTTGATAAAGTGGAGGAATCGTTTCTTCCACTGTGCGTATTCACCTCGGTATAAAACCGGAGGTTTGAGATCGGTTCCAATCGACAAGGCATCTCTTGACGTCATTATAAAAATGATTTAAAATGTGTACAAGTATTGACTAATTGATCAAGGGAATTAACTGGTTTAAAATTTGAGAAGTTGGGTAATTCAGCTAAAAGGAATTTGGGCTTGTACGAAATTTAGAATTGTTGGGCTATTCACGTTTGGGCCTTTCAGTACAAAATCACGCACGGAAGTAATATACTCACTTGTTTTGGGCTTTAAAAACGATTTGGGCTTAAATCAAAGTGTTGTGGTTTTATCACGTTTTGGCTTAATATCAGTTTTATGAATAACTGGGCATTTTATCAGTGTGGGTTCGGTATCAAACAAAAAAACAAGAACAATCCCAGATCTGATACACAGAGATCGAAACCAAATGAAAGATCGAAGCGTTGATTCAAATCCAGTCAAGCATAGATCGAAATCAGGTTTAAGGCAGATTCAAGTTTTGATCAATTTGAGATCGAAGTTTTGTTCGAGTCGTGACGAACTTGATAAGCCGAAGTTTAATAATTGAAAAATCTGAAACGAATTGAAATTGAACAACTTTCAAGATTACTATGAGATCCTTGTTTGCCGATCAATTGCCGTCGAACACTATGTTTCTGTATCGTGAAGTTTCTGTATCGACTACTGTATTTTGATTTTGTTGAAATCGATTTTGATGAATCGATTATGTGATGAAACGATTATTTGTTGTTTAATTGTTGATTCAATCTGTGGATTGTTGAATTGTTGATTTAATCTGTGGATTGAAGATTGAAGATTGAAAGCCGAACTAGGTGTAAAAATGTGTCGAACTAGGTGTTGATCGAAAGTGGGCTGAAGTTCTACTGTTATTGTTTGGGCCGAACTAGTGTACAACTTCGATATGGGCCGAACTAGTGTACAACTTCGATATGGGCCGAACTAGTGTACAACTTCGATATGGGCCGAACTAGTGTACAACTTCGATATGGGCCGAACTAGTGTACAACTTCGATATGGGCCGAACTTGTGCAGTTTTCACTTCGGGCCGAAGTTAAAAAGAAGTTCGGGCCGAGCTACCTGGGCTGAAGAAGAAACTCGGGCCGAACTTGTTGGGCTCTAATGTTCGGGCCGAAGTTCTCTTATGTCGAACTTCGTTATGCCGAACACCTTCAAAGTGTTCTTGAAGCCGAAGTTCTTCTTCACGTACAAACACTTCGACTGTTGATCCGATTCTTCTAATTACTCAACCAAATACAACGATTCTTTTTGCTAATTACTCGAAATCCATTTGCTAACACTTTGATCCGATCAATTTCTTCAATCCATAACATATAAGCATCGAATCTTCGATTTACAGTAAGTTTTTCAACTTTTTACTTTTTCACCAAAATCACGAAATTGAAGTGATCTGTTAACGGAATGGATCGAAACTTGATTCTATCTTGATTAGAATCGAAGGAGAAGCATGATTCTTCAATAAAATCTTCAATTCCAACGAAAAATTTACAACATTAAATTTGCATGACGAACATCAACTTTTCTTCACTTTTTCTCAGATCTTGATCAAATTAAGCTGAATTTGGATCCACTCACAGAGAGTTTTTGCTCTGATACCACTTGTTAGATCGTAATTCACTAAGATTGAGCTAATTCATGATGATTCAAGGTGAGAAATAGAAGATTTGTTTAAGTGTGTGTGTTCTTGGTGTTTGAGTGTGTGTGAGTTAGTTGAGAGAGATGGAGGGAATATTGGAGCTTTCAAAATGGTTAATCAATTAGTGAAAGGAAAGCTTACAAATTAAGCCTAAAAGAAAGGTATTTATACCTCCTTACTTAACATGCTTAATTAACACCTAATTAAGCATAACCCATTTGACTAAGACTAATGACTAGATTAAAACTATTACAACTTGTCATATCTAGTCCCTAAACTATTTAATACAATATAAATGGTCCTAACAACATGCAAATTCCAAACTAAAAGCCTTTATGGATTATTAAATTAAGATGTCATGTATGTGCTGTACATGCATATTCAAACGTGCATTTTTCCAAGAATTATAAAATATCAAGTGAACGTAATTTTTATATATGTGATTATTAATTATTAATAGTTAAAGATTAGTGTTTTTATAAAGTCACCAACATGTCGCTCATACCTAACGAAATATTTAAAAACAAATCATTCGAGTGAAACATCTAGCATAGACGTGCTAATTGTGCCGTCTCTCATTATTGTTATTCTTATGCATTTAGGGCGCTAAGAAGTCATTATCAGAAATCACATATTATCAATTGTATTGTGCTAGCTTTGCATCAGGTGAGTCCACAGCCCCTCTTTTACTACGTTTTTATACTGTTTTGGGGTGAAAAACATATCAACTGTTTTTTTTATAAATGTTTACATTATTTATCAATGTGTTTAAGTAAAGTCTACCGTGACTATTTATTTTACTTGTGGTGTAACACATCTTAAACCATGACAATCAATCTGTATGCTCGGACTAAGTTTAGATGTACTTACATACCATAATCATTAGCTAGTTGCGACTAGACCCTGGATATGCAGATGGTACCATTGGCTAAGACTCTTCCTCCCACAGTTTCGAAATTCAGGGAGTGCATATCTTAGATTCATTAGAGTTGGAGTTTGATTATGCGCTTAGGGTTGGCATTTTAACTCGAAGGCCTTGCAAACCTTAGGGGGATATCAGTCATGCCTTTTTCTACAATTATATATGTTTCAATATTTCATCAAATCAATTATAATCATATTACAGCCTGTGGAGGCAAATCATTTTCAAACATTATTCATCACACAATTTATGCCATGGTTGGCACATGAACACTTGGTACATCAAATCATTTTCGAACACTATCATTATACAATTTATGCCACTGTTGGCATACAGAAAACTTTGGATTTCAAAACAAATTATAAACCTGTGGATTCACTCAATAATTTTGTTGATCATTTTTCATATGCTTTTCAGGTAACTAAGTTGAAGCATGAGTCTTATTAACATTGGATTACGAGCATGCATGTGTCAAGATGCCACGAGTTATTTCCTATTAAAAACATTATCTATTATATTTCAAATATTTTGTTAACACTTACTTTTGTGGCGTACTTTAAATCCAATGGTTATTTAAGTTTTTGAATGTTTATTTGTTTACGATAATCATATGCTTGTGGTTGCTCATGATAGTCGCACGCCCGTTCTTCCGCAAAACCATTTTTCCTAAAACCATTTTTGGCGGGGTGTGACACCAGCACTAGTCGTAGACTTCTTTTTGTTAAATCGCCCGAAGTTAGAAAATTATTTTAGTAGATAAGTTAAAAATTTCTCCCTACCTTCTATAAAAAAGTTTCATTTCCCCATAAAAATGATGGCTTGAACAAAAAAATAGATTATAGGGTCCGATCAATAATGGATATTCGTAACGTCTTAGATTTTGACATTTTATAAAGATATTTGGCAATGTAACTAAAAGCTAAAAAACTATTTTATCGAAAGATCGACATATTATACTTTTAAAGCATTCTCGACTCGATGATAATTCTTAGATCTAAATCAATAATTCCAATAGTAGGAAATATGGATTCGTACGAAGGATAAAATAACGATAAAGTATGAAAATACAGGTATCATTATCTTTTATTAGACATGTAATATGTCCAGACTTGTATGGTTGATATTCATGCCAGTTCCTTGATTTAACGGGCTCATGAATAAAATAAAAAAGAAATTGAACCCTATAAATACATTTTGTATTCTATTCTGCTCTTTCGTCAAACACCGGGGGTGGGGGGATTCGTGAGATCCAATTAAAGCACGCAAACTTCCATTCCTTGTTTTACCCCCAAACCCCCAATTCTGAAGAACACCGCCTTCTTCCTCAAGCTTGCACTACCTTCAAAAACCTAATCAATTCCACAAAATCTAACCATTGATTATCAATTTCCATGGCCTACGTAGACCACGCTTTCTCAATATCAGATGAAGACATCATGATGGACTCCGATTCCGTTTACACCATGAACAACCGACCTCCGGTCAAAGAGATCGCGCTCGCCGTCTCTCTTCTTGTCTTCGGCGTCGTCGGAATCATCTCCGGCATCTTCATGGCCGCTAATCATGTCGGAGGTGACACAGGCCATGGTAACTCTACCTCTCAAATATTATTAATTTTGCTACTTTTTGTAATAATAAAAAGATGTCTTTTGTGATGTGATCAGGGATGTTTTTTGTGGTATTGGGGGCGGTGTTGTTCATACCAGGGTTCTACTATACACGAATTGCTTACTACGCATACAAGGGTTACCAAGGTTTTTCTTTCTCTAATATACCACCTGTTTAGGGTTTGAATCCTTGTGTAGCCCTTTTAATTTTCATTATGTATATATCTCTGTTTTTATTCTTTAGTTGATGTTTTTTGTTTTCTTTTTGTATGAAACAAGATTATGAATGTAATGAAAACTCTAGAGGTCCTTCCTAGGAATGTTAATTGTGAAATTTGTTTGGTGATAGTTACTAAAACTTTCAGCTGCCATTGTTGTTAAACTGGTCTTGTGAAACAAATAAGAGAACTTGTGTCTTGTGTGCATAAGATTTCAAATGCATCTATGGTATTGTGTAATCACTCGACGCAATTTCTGTTTAATTTCACCTGCTGGCATTCGTTAAGGGGTAGGGATTGAGGGTTATCAATGAGAGTGTAACATACTGCAGGATGAATTTGTTTGCAATTTTCCATTATGGACACCCTTTTATGAATTAATAATGGCTGGAAAACAGCTTATGAAGGACGAAAGATTATGGGAAAAACATTATGCATTGCATATGCCCCAGGGTTTACCATTTATGTGATCTTTGTCATTGATAACCTTCAATTGCTTGTCTGTGAGCTTAAACTGATGTTGTTAACTCAGCTCACTAAGCTGGAATATAATCAAAATTGAGCATGCTTTTTAATGACGCTCCTGCCATTGTTGGTGTAAGCTTCACCATTTGATTGCAGTAACAACTTTAGTTTATAAAAGCAGTGGCAATACAGAAACTTTAGAAGCATCTTTTGCTTTTTAGAAAGTTAATCATCGGAATCTTTTGTCACCATTATCAGCATAAGTTTTACATATTCACGGATTGCAGCTTTCAGTGTTATGGTTGATAAGTCCCCATGATGAGTGGTTTTAAACTGTTAATATTGCAACAGCATGAACCTTGGTTCCTTTTAAAGTCTAAAGCTTTAGAGTTTGTATTTGAAATTTAGTAGATATCTTCCTCTACTCGTTTTGCAAATCGATCATCCTTTCTAAGAATATTTTACGTCTTTTTTATTAGTATAATATGTACTTGTTAAGAATCTCCTGCTGTTTGTGAATATTCTTCGTTTTAGGGGTTTCAATTTGGGTTTTTTCTCCAATATCCTATTTTGTGTTTTGGTTGAGAAAATATAATGTTTGAATGTAGCTGGGACTTTCTTTCTTTTGTGTGTATGATGGCAACACCGATAGCCGGTGGTGGCAGATGTTTATTGGTAGATGACACACATTCTCGGCACCCGACTTATATTATGGTGCTTAAGGATTCATATCTTTCGTTTATAATGGATTATAATATGACCAATATGGATAAGACACTCATTGAGCTACATGGTATGATGAGATCTACCAAGTCGAGTTTTGTTGAAAGCTTGCAGCTCCACTTCCACTACTCTCATCTTAACCATTTGTTACAGTGAAACTAAATATAAAATGTTTATTGGGAGAAGCTAAAAGTCGGAGCCGAGAATCTCGCAGTTGAGATTTGGCCGAGATTGGTCAAGAATCTCGCCGAGATTTGATCAAGAAGAGGAGAAAGCTTAAACCAAATAGTTAATGAGTTGTCTAAACCCTTCTAATGTATCAATTATAAACATATATGCTATGTAATGATGTTTTATGCTATGTTTTTTGTTTAATTTATTATAATTTTAGTTATATATAGAATATATTTAATACCCTACATAATAAAAAAAAACTGATATTCCACCGAGTCTCACTACAAAAAATGTTATTTCAAATCTCGGTCTTTAACTGATATTTGTTTTCTGACCGAGATAACTGCATAAATTCTAACATAGCTTTTACCAAAGAACGGAAGAGGATATTTGTTCTTCTGCCAAAGGAGGGGATATTGGAAACTTAGTTGCCCGAAGTACCTAAAGAACATTAGGTCAAAAAGTTTGCACCTAATTCTTGGACAGTTAATATAAGATGTGATTATCACATTTGCTCCGGTGTGAAAGGTCTAAGAGAAAGTAGGAAACTATGACAAAAAGTGCTCAATTTAATCATAGGAATCAAACAGAATATTGTTGTTACAATGACTAGAATTTATGAAATCGTGTTAAGTAATGATAGAACTATCAATGTATTAGATGTTTGTTATTCGATTGACACGATAAAAGATATTTCATTTTATGTATTGTACAATGATGATTTTATATTAAAATAGTTGCATTTTAAAAATGATTTTTTTAAAGAGATTTCTTATAATGGTACATATGAAATTATTGCGTGTATGAATAAAAACACTAAAATATTAAGAGTTGATTCTTCCAAAGATGTATCGGATAAATTGTGTCTTTAACTTTAACATTGGCGTTTTGGTCATATAAACGAGAAACACATCACTAAACTCCATTTCAATAGAGCGTTGGAATCATCAACCTTAAATCGATTGATGTATGTGAATCTTGTTTACCCGACAAAATGACTAACGTGCCATTCACAAGGGCTTGTGAAAGAGGAAAGGATTTATTGGACCTAATCCACACGATGTATGCAGACCGTTCAAATCCACCACGAGACACGATGAATAATACTTCGTTACATTTACCGACGATGTCAGTACATATAGTCATGTTTGTTTGATCAAACATAAGTTGGAAACCTCCGAAATGTTTAAAGGGTTTAAAAAAAGAAGTAGATAATCAAAGAAGATTAAGATGCTTCACTCCGATGGGTGAAGAGTATCTGAGACACGAATTTATCAATCATCATATAATGCAGAATAGTATCCAATTTATCTTCTCCTCGATATCTATAAAGTGTCAAAGAGATGAAATCAAATATTATTTGTAACATCCTAAAACCGGCCTAGTAGTTTTAGGTATATATTGATATTTGATAAATATCTGTTTGACCCTATGTGGAATAAATTGATTAAATATTAAATGAATTGTTAGACCTTTTGTCATTTTGTGATATTTTAATCAAGGGATTAAAATATCCGATTACTGAAATGTTTAAATGATTGTATGATTTTTATATTTTTGGATTCTCCTTTTTATTTCGTTTCCGAATATATTTTTGTGGCTAAAAACAGAGTTCGTTTGGTATTTTAAATAAATTAACTGCGAACGTAACTTTTTATATTGTATTGTTAAAAAGTGGAGAAACACCAATTGTTAGACCTTTTGTCATTTTGTGATATTTTAATCAAGGGATTAAAATATCCGATTACTGAAATGTTTAAATGATTGTATGATTTTTATATTTTTGGATTCTCCTTATTATTTCGTTTCCGAATATATTTTTGTGGCTAAAAACAGAGTTCGTTTGGTATTTTAAATAAATTAACTGCGAACGAGACTTTTTTATATTGTATTGTTAAAAAGTGGAGAAACAGCAAGTCCCCCCCCCCCCCTCTCATTTGGACGGCATTGTGATGGGGGAAAGCCCCATCTTCTTTCATTTTTATCCATCTCTCTCTCTCTCTATACGTTATCTCCCTCTCTCTCTAAAACCTCCATCATCCTCTTTGTGTTCTTGAGCTCCAAGAGAGTTTACTAGCTCATTTCTTGCTCAATCTTAGATCTAAACCCGTTTTTGTGAATGCCTTGAGGTAAGCTCCGACCTATATGTGTTTGTTTTGAAGTTCTTGAGTTTTGTTGAAACTAAGGTTTATGATTTTTAGTGTTTTGTGGTTGAATCTTGTAATAAATGTTGTAGTATGTGTTTATGCAAGATTTTACATGAAATGTTGTTGGAAATAGTGTCCAACACATCAAATAAACCGGTATTCCGGTTCGGGTATTTTAGAGTCCTATTCGGGTTGCCCTCGAGGAATCAACGAACACGAGAAATAATGTAATGTTTAATTAATAGTTTAATTAAATGGACTTACGGGCTATACGGGCTAAACTAGTTAATGGGTAATTAACTAGTTATCGGTATCATGCCAAGTGTTAATTAATGGTTTAATTAAAGTACTTGCGGGCTTAATTAATGGTTTAATTAAAGTGGACTTTGACCAATTATGGTATTACCATAATTGAGATTTGGCAAGTATATATATTAGGGTTAAGGGGTTTAACCTAATACACTTAATCAATTACCCTTGCCTCTCTCCCAAGCTCGGCCGAACACCACCACCTTCGACCGAACCGCCGCCCCACCTCCGCCGTCGGACTGCCGCTGCTCGGCGCCGTCGTCGCCGGAAATCGAAAGGGTTTTCGATTTTGGGTGCTTGTTTCTCAAGGGTGCTTTGTACTACCTCGTGGTACATCGTCTCGTTCGTGATCAACCTTGGGTGTGATACGATAGAGGGATTCTTCCTTGAATCCTAGTGCATTGTTTTGATCTGGCTCGTACTAGATCACAGGGTTTACATAGTTCACCGAATCGCGAAGAACAAGTAAGTTTTCGAGTTCATCTATTTAATTACATTAAATAGTTCTAGTTGCATTAGAATTGTAAACCTAACGGTCCAAAAGTTTTATCGGGTCGATGTTCTAACCAAGTTACTTTTGATTTCCGCCTTAAGTAAATTGTGGCTAGATGCATAGAAAACCCAACAAATGTGTTAGTCCCAAGACTAAGTAAATAAGATTTGATGATCGATAGCCAAGAAGAATAAATAACAGCTGAAGTATGTATCTCAGCTGAAGCAAGTATATACAATAAACCTTCAGTTGAGTACGTACTTAGCTTTAAGATATAAGTCAAATCAGCAGCTATTAACGAGAGTTCATTCGAAGTCTATGACCAAAGGACAAAGACAAGAAGAAGACTATTCAGCTGATTGTGGAATCAGCCGATAGTATCTACTGCAGATAAAGACTTATAGGAAATGTTCATTGACACCTTGAACATTTCCCTTTCCCGCTCAAAGAAGAAGAAAACGATGAAGATCCTCTATTTTGGAATAGAAGATAATGTCAGTACATTATCATCGTTTGTCCCTCAAGCATGAAAAGAGAAAGTCAACTATTTCTGTACTTATGTAGTACACCTTTCACTGTGCGTCAGAAAGGGTACCGGAAGTAGTTGACACAAAGTACACTTGGGACAATAACTTGTGCAAGAGCATTTAATGATCCATAGACAAGTCCACATCGACGAATAATATGTTTACACGTCGTCAAACTTGGGGACTAACGAACATGGATCTTGGGCTATAAATACAGACGTAAATGCTTGCATTTACAACACCTTTAGAAATCATAGCACAAGAACATTATCTGAGAGTTAGTTATTTGTCTAAGTATTAACTCCTCCATAGTTATTACTAAGGCATTAATATCAGCTGTTAGTATCAGCTGATATAACTCTCAGCATATACTCTTCTAGTTTGAGCGGTCTAAAGTATCATTTCAAGTATAGAGTTTTAGTTAGTTTTGTACTATCTATTTCCGCAAACTTTGTACTGTATTAAGTTGTTTTAATAAACTCTTAATCATTGAAATCTTCTTGTTCATTTATCTTATCTTCGTTACTCGGTCATAACGCAACACGTTTGTGTTGTTGGGAACCAACAACTGGTATCAGAGCGGGTGTCAAAATTGTCTTCCATCAATTTTGAGCATCTGTTATGGCTGAACCTACATCATCAGATCTTCCATCATCTGGAAAACCTCCCAAACTCACTCAAACCAACTACCCCATGTGGAAAACCCGTATGTTGTCCCACATGGTTACCTATCACCCATAACTTCAAGATAACATAACGATAGGAAAATATGTTCCCAAAACCCTCATTCCTGGTTCTTCTGAAACACCAGAACACTATGTGGTGAAGTCTGAGGCTCAGTGGACAGACGCTGAAAAACATCTTGTTCATCTTGAGAACAAGGGTCGAGATATGCTTTTTCAAGCAGTTGGTGATGAACTGTATCACAATATTCAGTTTTGTGACTCAGTTAAAGAGATGTGGGAACGGTTGGCTGAAGTTTATGAAGGCACATCTGTTGTGCGTGAACATAACAAAAACATGCTCATACATGATTATGAACTGTTTAAAGCCAAACCAAGTGAGACTATAGCTCAAACTTTCAATCGTTATAACATTCTGTTAAACGAGCTGAAGTCTCATGGGGCTGATAAGGACGATATGTCCAAAATGTGTAAGTTCATGGCAGCCTTACCTTCTAAATGGGCTACCATCATAACTTGCATGAGTACATCTCCTACTCTGAAAGACTATACTCTTTCGTCTCTCTATGGTATGTTCTTAAGTCATGAGAGAACCGTACTCAACAAATTTCAACCTCCAAAGGACTCTAAAGTGAGTTCCGCTGGATCTTCGACTGCTCTTGTCTCCTTAAACAATCCTAGCAGAATAGAATATCCACCATCAGATGATGAGGCTGACAACACTTCGGCTGTTGGTTTGTTCAACATGCTGGAAGTCAGCATTGAAGAAGTCGATGAAGATGAAGACAACGATGCCCTTATATCTGAGTTGGCCTTACTTGTTAAAAATAGAAAATTCTTCAAAAACAAGTCTGGCTCCTCAGCTAGAGGCTCGAGTAGCAGATCTATCTCATCAGCTGTTTCTTCTAGACCCTCTGGAAGTACACCTGACATCTCTGAGATAACCTGCTACAACTGCAACAAGAAGGGACACTATGCTAACGACTACAAGCAGAAGAAAGCTAGTTCATCATCTTCAACTGGTGAGTCCATTGAAGATAAATACAAAAATCTACAAGCCTTCACTAAAAAGATTCTAGAAGAAAAGAAGGCACTTGAAGGCAAAACTGCTGACAAGGGTCTCATAGCTGAAACTCATGATTGGGCTGACTCTGGTGACAGCTCATCTGATGACGATGAACAAATGGCCACAATGTGTTTGATGGCTCGTGCTGATGATGATGAAAGTATTACAGCTGATGATGCTAGTTCCTACAAATGGGTCAACATTGTTCATAAAAAGGTAACCTCTCTAATCTCTGCTGAGGCTACTAAAGCCAACGATATTGTTGATTCTATTATTTGTGACTTGCACTTCATTGATCAGCTGAAAGGTAAATGTTTGGATAAACATAGTGCTATTCTACGTGAAAATGCATTATTGAAAGAACGTTTAATTGACCACAAAACTTTAAAAGAAGAACTTTCTGAAACAAAATTTATTAACTCAGTTCTTCAACATGATCTAAGTGAAAAAGTTAAAGAACTTGAAGCAATTAAAAAGATTTGTGAATCATGGTCTCGTTCATCCAAACGTGTGAGTGAATGTGTTAACTCACAAATTCCTAGTCAAGTACAAGTTGTACTAGGAGGAGATTTCCTTGCCGCAGCCGCTGTACCTGACAGCAGTATAGATGATCTGTACTAATCATCGGCTGATGCTTCTGTGCCAGCTGGAAAGAAAATTGTTCTTACACCCTCAAAGGGTGAGCCAGTTGGAGTTCGTACTCGAGCTGCAAAGAAAAAATGTAAGAGTATTCCTAAGAATACTCCAAGTCCTTCTTCAGCTGTATCTGTCAGACGGCTGAAAGGAAAGGTCAGCAAGCTGACATCACTCGTTCAAACTCTGACTATCTCTGATAATCGGAAAATGAAAGGGATTTTGGGTCCAGTTCCCAATCCTATTGCCTAGCCCTCTACTCCACTACAAAGAAACAGAAAATGCTACAAGTGTGGAGATCGTGGGCACATGGCAAGTGAGTGTAACAGCACATGCCTGCGACCTTCCCCGACTTCAGTATGTGAGCCTACTGAAAAGCCAACTTCTGTGAGTCCCAAAGGGAAGTCACAAGGACCCACCGAAGTGTGGGTTCCCAAAAAGTACTAACTCTTTTATTTTATGTGCAGGGTGATGAAAGCAAACATGTCTGGTACTTAGACAGTGGTTGCTCGAGACACATGACTGGTTACAAATCCCTGCTGGAAGAGTTTGAAGTTTGTGATGGTCCCTCAGTAGTTTTTGGTGATAACGGTAGAGGCTCAACTGAAGGTTATGGAACCATTTCTAATGGATCCATAAAAATCACAAGAGTTGGTTATGTAAATGGGCTAAAACATAATCTAATCAGCATTAGCCAACTTTGTGATGCAAAGTTCTCAGTGAACTTTAATGAATACAGAGGAACGGTGACGGATAAGAATGGAAAGGTAGTATTAGTTGCTCCAAGAACCAAGAATGTCTACACACTTGACATGAATCCTCAAAATCAAGAAGTCTGTCTATTCTCTCATTCTACTGAAGAGCTGAATTGGTTGTGGCATAAGAGGCTATCTCACCTGAACTTCAAAAACATATCGAAGCTGGCTCGAGGTCAGCTGGTGAATGGTCTGCCACAAATCAAATATGAAAAGGATAAGCTTTGTTCATCCTGTGAACAAGGAAAGCAACATAAAAGCTCCTTCAAATCAAAGCTCTGTTTCTCCATCAACAGCTTCCTTCACATGCTCCATATGGACCTTTTTGGCCCTATGAGTACTGAAAGTCTAGGTGGAAAGAAATATACACTTGTTATCATTGATGAATACTCACGATATACCTGGGTAATATTTCTTCGTCACAAAAGTGATGCAGCTGAAGAGATTATCAAGTTCATCAAAAGGATGGAACTTCTAAATAGGTCTAGAGTCAAGATGCTGAGATCAGACAATGGTACTGAATTCAGGAACAAGACTTTAGAAGATTTCTGTTCAGATGTTGGGATCTCCCAAAACTTCTCAGCTGCACGAACACGTCAACAAAACGGTGTTGCTGAAAGAAGGAACAGAACCCGAATAGAAGCTGCAAGAACAATGCTTGCTGAGTCAAACATGCCTAAGCAATTTTGGGCAGAAGCTGTTAAAACAGCTTGTTTTACTCAAAACAGGTCTCTCTACGTGAAGAGACACAAGAAGACTTCTTATGAGATTTTTCATCAGAGGAAACCATTCATAGGTTTCTTTCATGTGTTTGGTTGTGTGTGTTTTGTGTTAAACACACGAGATCAGCTCTGTAAGTTTGACTCTAAAGCTGATGAAGCCATTTTCTTGGGATACTCCACTCTATCCAAAGCATATAGAGTTTTCAACAAAAGAAGACAAACATTGGAAGAGTCCATAAATGTTACTTTTGAAGAACACTCAAAGGCTATGAACCCCACCTCTGCAGACTCGTCTGATGCATTTCAGAGATCAGCTGAACCATCTCCTGATGATACAGCTGAAGCATTTTCCGATGCTTTAAATCTCTTCGAGGTTCCCGTAAATGAATCAGATGAGACGTACCATGATGCTCCTACATATCTTGTAGATATCGCAGCTGTTCACTAAGAGATTCCAACAGCTAGAGCATCATCTAAGGCTATCTCTAAGCCACCTCTTCATACTTCAAGAAGATCCGTTCGAAATGAAGTAATTCTTCCTGCTGAGCAGTCAGCCGCTCAACGAGGATCTAATTCTGCTGAATCTTCCTCTACTACAGCTGCTCCTCAATCTAAGTGGACCTCAGAACATCCAATTGAGTTAATCATTGGAGATCCACAACAAGGAGTTGTTACAAGAAGTAAACCATCATGCAATCTTTGCTTATGCTCTTGTTTTCTAGCAACTGAAGAACCGAAAAATATTAAAGCTGCTTTAGAAGACTCAAGCTGGATTCAAGTGATGCATGAAGAACTTAACCAATTCGAGGTCAACAAAGTATGGCAGCTGGTGCCCCCACCAGCTGGAAAGACTATAATTGGTACTAAATGGGTATTTAGGAATAAAATGGATGAAGAAGGTGTGGTTATTCGCAACAAAGCTAGACTTGTTGCACAGGGATACAGACAGGAGGAAGGAATCGATTTTGATGAAACATTTGCTCCAGTGGCTAGGCTTGAGGCAATTAGAATATTTCTAGCCTACGCTGCTTACAAAAACTTCACAGTTTTTCAAATGCACGTGAAGAGTGCGTTCCTGAACGGAAAGCTGCAAGAGGAGGTATACGTTAAGCAACCACCAGGGTTCGAGAATCCTAAATATTTAGACTATGTGTTTAAATTAGATAAAGCGCTGTATGGGTTAAAACAAGCTCCTCGTGCATGGTATGATACACTCTCCATGTTCCTCATATCAAATGATTTCACCAGGGGAAAGATTGATAAAACCTTATTCATTCGTAAAATTGTTAGGTCACAACAACCCTGGTTTATAATGTTAATTGATAGATTATTATACTTAGAGAAATATTAGAGTGATAACACAAGAATATAGTCAATGTATAAATCCACTAAGTGTGGCTTGTTGCGGAATAACAAGACCACTGATCAATTACAAAAGATGTGAATGTGTAAAGTAAATTGGTGAGTACTCCTTTGCAAGATGATCTCTATTTATAATGTTATAGAGATCTTACATGATGAGCAAAGGAGTAACCGAAGGACTAAGTAAGGAAAATGACTAAGATCAAGGGATTTGATCTTAGTCTGTTACTATACTGAGTATCACTCAGTCCTTCTACTCAGTCCTTGTACTCAGTATCACTATCTGATACTGAGTACTGATACTGAGTTCCAATACTGATCACTCAGTATCAGACCTAAACTTAGCTATATTATTCTACATATAAATCAAAGCTAGTCTAGGTTGTTTTGTTATCTTAAGATCCAAAGGGGCAAGGCTTTTTGCCTTAACAATCTCCCCCTATCTAATGATAACAAAACAATTACAAAGAAAAACTAAACAAAATAAGCTACAGGCTGCAAAGTCTTCTTCTTTAGTCTTTGTTGATCGATTCAAACTCGTAGAAGACTTCTTTCTTCACATGGATGAACTCTTCTCTTTTCTTCAGTTCATCTTGCCTGTTGTTTAGTACAGCAACTATCTTCTTTCTAAACCAAGCATCTTCTTTCTTGGTTATCATCCATTTAAGGCCCACCAAATGGCTGATAGGAGCTTTTGCCAAATCTGCTTCAGTAATGAAGCACTCCCTGTCATCTGAGTCAGTATACATGTATCCAGATGTTGGATATATGGTACTCTTTTGATCCTGAAAGATGAGATTAGGGGGAACAGTATATGTGGGAATTATTCTGAAAGTATTAAGGCACTCAGGTTTGTTGTTCTTCATAGCTTCAGTCATCACACTGAGTGCCCTGTATTCTGCTGCATAAAGAATGCCTTTTTCATAGCATATAGCAGATACAGCCCAGATTTCATCCATCATCACTTGGGCTTCAGAAGATCTTGAGGGCATTTCCTTTATCAGTCTAGCAATTTTTATCCAATCATGAAGTCCCATATTTTGGATGTCATGGATAAGAGAAACTTCATTGGAGGACTGACTGGCCCAGTGCAAGTTGCAACAATTGATTTATCAACAGTTTTGACCTTTATTTTGTTGACAAATTCATTTAGCCAGTATATGTCTCTTACAGTTAGAAATGCTTTCTTCCTCAGCATACTCATCCTTGTTTCCCTATATCTTGTTCTTTGTGCCACAATGTTCCAATACTGTTCAAGTAATTCATCTCCAGTTCTTCTTACAATATGAGATCTTCTTGGAACATCTTCAGACTCAGATTCAGGTTCTTCCTTAACAGGAAAGAACTTTTGGGCCTCAATCTCATCCTCAGCTTCACTCTTTTCCTCAGTAAACTGAGCAGATCTTCTAGGTCTTGAGATCAGAGGAGCTGGATCTTGTTCTTCACTAGATTCTGAGGACATAACCACATTTGTCATTCTTCTGGTTATTGGTCTTCTAGGAATTCTAGAAGGTCCTTCAGCTTGAGATGAGATAGATTTTCTTGTATGCTCTTCATCATCTGAGAATGATGATGAAGAGGTTTCTTTATTTGCTTCATCCAGTGCAAAGTTTAAAAATTCTTCTGATGCCACTGGATGTTCTTCATCTTCATCATCAGCAATGGGCCACACAAAAGGCCTATAGACCACAATTTGCAAGTTATTTTCTTCTAGAGCAGGTGGCTCAGTAGAAGCTTGCTGTGGTTGGTCAGTGTGAGTCTCCCCCTGAGCAGATGGCTCAAGTGGGTCTTGAACTTGTAATGCTGACCTTGTTCTTTGTCTTCTTCTCTCATACTGAATGCGAAATGGCTCAGTATGAGAGCTTTGCTGTTGTTGTTGTTGTGGAGGTTGATCTTCATTCAATCTTCTTCTTTTCTCCCCCTGAGCAGAAGGCTCAGTTTGATCAACCTCAGTATCTCTTTGTCTCTTCTCCCCCCTTTTGTTATCATTTGATGAGGAGGGAAGAGGATCAGTATCACCACCCATGTCCCCTTCAGGTTGTTCAAGAGTAGGGGAGGGCATGGGCTCAGTTGCAGCATCAGTATCACCAGCACCTCCTTCTCCTTCTCCTTCTTCATTGTGGTCACCATGTGAGAATGGTGGAGTTTGTGGAGGCTGCTGTGGTTGTAGAAGTAGTGAGACTGACTGTTTGATAGAGTCAATATCACCACTCATCTTGTCCATTCTGGCTAGTATTGTATTTTGAGTTTGTTGGATGGCCAGAATGTGCTGCATGATTGCTTGCAGAGTCACTTGGTCTGCTGCAGCCTGAGATGCCTGAATGCCCTGCACAGATGGTGCTAAAGAAACAAAAATATAAAACTGGTTAGAAAGAAAGGTTTATCAAATAGAATTGTGGTGTTGTTTAATTCTACAATCATATAAACAGAGTTTGTGAAGTCTGTATTTCATCTGGTATAGGATGAAATATTGTGGACTTGTGCATAGCATGTGTAAGAAGATTTTAGTAAAAGTGAGTGTGAAAATTTAAGTAGCTCAGTATAGGATAAGTCACATTTACTAAAAGGTTTGGGTTTGGGAATTCGAAGCCTGAGATGTGCTTCTTGATTTTTTCAATGTTTATCACTCGGTATCAGAGTGATAACAGAAATGTGGCTAAACCCCATGGGAAATATTTGGATTTTGTGGCTTAAGGGTTTGTGATCATTTCTTGAATGATGCTACCCAACTCAAAAATAAGTTGGACATTATTCAAGCAGCACCAGTGGGTGTCAGTATGACATCAACCACCATTGTCTCTTTAAATGTTGAGACAACTGTAGACTGACAATGATCAATTTTGTGTGCTCAGTATATGAATTTTGCATAGCAGCAGTGGGCTAGCTATGTTGGCCATAAAAGGATATATATTTGAAAGATCGTTTGAGACTTTGGTCAGTATTGAGTTGGTACTGGCCAATACTTAGTCTCTATTTGGGAATGAAATATACATATATAAGTTTAAGGGCTTTTTAGAAATTCATACCTGAGACTCTGTCAGATTCCCTTCTAGCATATGCAGAGGTCGGTGCAGGATCATGTGTTTGTTGATGTGCAGCACCAACATCTTCAATACCGACCTCTCTGTCATGCTGAGCACCTTCCAGTGTAGTTTGTGCATATTGAATCTCCACATCAAGAGGAACATGAGGTTCCTCAAATGGTTGAGCAGATGGAGCTAGTTCTGGACCTGGAAGGTCAGCGGTGGCTGCAACTAGGCTTTGGGCTTGAAGAGATGCAGTTAATGATGGAACATTTGTAGGCTGCACCTCCTCAGATGATAAGTTTCCCATAATGATAGGAGAGAGGTTCCTTCTTCGTCTATGAAGAACCAATGGTGTGTCTTCTGAGGACTCAGTTTCAAAAACGGTTTCAATATGAGGAGCAGCAGGATCTCGTGCAGCAGGATCTTGTGCAGGTGGAGAGATAGTTGGTTCTTGAACTTGTGGAACATCCTGCATCTCAATATCTTGACTAGCCTGGGCTCCATTGCCACTATTATCATCATTATCATCATCACCATCATTGTCTGACTCAGTATCAGACATATCTTCTTCATCATTTATATGTTCTTGAACAATGGCCCACATAGGAGGACTTAGAAGAGGCTCTCCTTCTCTTGGCCTGTAAAAGAAAATCTTCTCACTAAGCGGAGGAAGATCAACTCTTGGACTATGAAAATCATCATAAATGTGTGTGGGCATTGAGTGTTGAAAGATGAGTGATAGAAATCTGCAGAAAGGGACATTGCATTCCCTTGTGTTTGCTCGAACCAGAGTAGCTAATTCATTGAAAATTAGGCGAGCATAATCAATATTTCTTCCATAGTACAGAGCATGTACTATTTGCATCCCAAATTCGTTTATTTGGTCCAAAGCTCCCGTCTTGTGGGTCATACATCGAATTATTGTTGTAATGAGAATACCCCACATAGGACCAAATTCATTTCTTTTGATTGTGCCCGTTGTTCCTCTTCGACCCAAAAATGGCAGTACAGAGCGTGCCTCTGATCTATCAACAAATGGGTCATACTGAGCTTGAGCGGGAAGTCTCAGTGCTTCACGAATGATGGCAGTAGAAACAAATGCCCTTCTTTGGTCTCTAATTACCCACCCAGCAATCATATCTGGAGAATCGAGTGTAGCAGAGTACCAAAACTCGCATAGCATTTCTGGGTAAATTGCTCGAGGAGACAAGGTCAGTGCACGAGCAATTGGGCAATTTTTCAGAAAAGTCACAATGTTTGTGAACTCTTGGCATGCCCAGGCTTGAGGAATATCGAAATTTGTTGTGATGTTGTTCCTCGCAAACCTGGGTACTTCATTATTTCGGAATTGGATTTCCGATTCAACGTCTGGAGCAACAAAGGTGTAATTCGCCATCTGTGATTTGGATTTGAAAAAATGTGCTTGCTAATAGAAAGTGAAATCGTTAATCGCAGAGAGAATTGAAAAAGAAAGAAAGAAATAACAGTTAAAAAATTTGAAGTAAAAGTAAACGGTTATTTATAGGAGATTTGAAAGATAATTAAGGTATTGGGAAGTAAAAACGGCTGATTTGACTGCCTTATCCTCTGCCAACGGTAACTTTCTTATTAAGAAAGGTTACCGTTTGAGCAGTATAAGGATTAAGCTCGGTTTGAGCGCCGTAATACCCCAATACTGAGTTAAAAAAAAATTAATAAAAAAAATTTAAAAAAAATATAAAAACAATTAATTTACTCTTGAAATTAATAAAAAAAAAATTTAAATTTTGATGATAACAGACAAGTGATACTGAGTGGTCAGTATCAACAGGAGTGATACTGAGCGTTCAGTTTTAAAGAAAAGTAAAAAAAAATTAAGGATTCAACATACCTAATTGCCCTAGTAAATACATAAACCTTTCCTCAGGAAGAGGTTTAGTAAACACATCGTCCAATTGTGCATCTGTTGGTACATAATCTACTTCAACCTTACCTTTTTCCACATTATCTCGAATAAAGTGGTGTCTGATATCAATGTGCTTGGTTTTGGAGTGATAGACTGGGTTCTCTGTGATAGCAATAGCACTCTTGTTATCACAATGAATGGGAGTCTTATGAAAGTTGAACCCATAGTCTAAGAGTTGGTACTGCATCCATAATAATTGAGCACAACAACTTCCTGTAGCAACATATTCTGCTTCTGCTGTGGAAGTTGCTACTGAATTTTGTTTCTTGGATGACCAGCCAACTAGTCTTCCACCTAGGAATTGACATCCTCCACTTGTGCTCTTTCTGTCCAATCTACAACCTGCAAAATCTGCATCTGTATACCCTTCAAGGTCAAAGTTTGAGTCTTTGGGATACCAAAGACCCAGGTTAGGAGTACCTGTAAGATATCTAAAGATGCGCTTAACTGCTTTCATGTGTGATTCTTTAGGATCAGCCTGATACCGAGCACACAAACATGTGGCAAACATGATATCAGGCCTACTAGTAGTTAAGTAAAGTAAGGAACCAATCATACCTCGATATGTGGATTGACATACTGGTTTACCAGTTTCATCCTTACTTATCTTATCCTGAGTACCCATAGGAGTGTGCATGGAAGATAAATTTTCAAATTTGTATTTCTTTAACATGTCATGCACATACTTACTTTGATTTATAAAAGTGCCATCAGGCTTTTGTTCAACTTGTAAACCAAGAAAGTAAGTAAGTTCTCCCATCATACTCATCTGATACTGAGTTGACATTATCTTAGCAAACCAGTCACACATTGACTTGTCAGTGGAACCAAAGATAATATCATCTACATATATCTGAATGAGTAAGATGTCAGAACCTTTCCTTTTTGAACATAATGTTTTATCAATTTTACCTCTTGTAAATTTATTTTCAATAAGGTACTCAGACAAGGTGTCATACCAGGCTCTTGGAGCTTGTTTGAGCCCATATAGAGCTTTATCAAGCTTGAAAATATAATTAGGAAATTTGGGATCAACAAAACCTGGAGGTTGTTTAACATAAACTTCTTCTTGTAGTTTTCCATTTAGAAAAGCACTTTTGACATCCATCTGATAAACTTTGAAATTCTTAAAGGCTGCATATGCAAGATACAACCTAATAGCTTCAATTCTTGCAACTGGTGCAAACGTTTCATCATAGTCAATGCCTTCTTCTTGCCTGTAACCTTGAGCAACTAACCTTGCTTTGTTTATGATGACAACACCATCCTTGTCCATCTTGTTTCTGAACACCCACTTAGTACCAATAATAGTTTTGCCAGAAGGAGGTGGCACTAAGTTCCAAACTTTGTTCCTCTCAAACTCTGTGAGCTCTTCTTGCATAGCCTCTACCCAATCTTCATCTAATAATGCTTCATCAGCTTTCTTTGGTTCAATGGTAGATAAGAAACTTGAGAAGAAACAAAAATTTGCAGTTGCTTGGGTTGGAAATTCTAATTTTCTTCTTGTTTGGACACTTTCTTCAATAGGACCAATAATGTTTGAGTGTGGATGGTCTCTGTGCTCCCTTAAATTGTTTCCCAAGGGAGCATTTGAAATAGGATCAACAATATCTTGTTGATTTGGTGTGTTGTCTGTCTGATACTGAGTAGAATTCTGATCAGTATCAGACAGTGCAGGTTGCTGTTCATCTTCATTTTGCAGAGATGATGTGGATTCTTGTGAAGTGTTGGATGTTTCACCTTCTTCATAGATAGAATGGTTCAGATCATTAGTTGGAAACTCAGTATGGAGGTCCTCTGTTATAGGAACTTCAGTATTAGTCTCATTTGAGTGATACTGAGTTTGAACTTGATCAGTTTCATTAAACTTATTAGGAATAAAGTGTGGATGAAACTTAGGCTGTTCAGCAATGGAGTGTTCTGGATTGCATAGAATATCTATGCCACTTATGTCTTCACTTGCTGAGGTAGAATGCTCATTCTGATCTTCATCAAATGTGACATGAATGGATTCTACAATCATCTTGGTTGAGATGATATACACTCTGAAAGCTTTAGAGTGTGGAGAGTAGCCCATGAACACACCTTCATTTGCTTTGGGAGCAAATTTATTGAGATTTTGTTTTGTACTGAGTACAAAGCATTTACTCCCAAAGATGTGGAAATATTCCACATTAGGAATCTTGCCATTGTATAACTCATATGGAGTCTTCAGATGTCTTTGAACTATAGTGGCTCTATTCTGAGTAAAGTTTGCACAGTTTACAGCTTCAGCCCAGAAACTCAGTGCCAGTCCAGCATGGCATAATAAAGTTCTTGCAGCTTCAATCAATGTTCTATTCTTTCTTTCTACAACACCATTTTGTTGTGGTGTGTAGGCTGCAGAGAAGTTTTGAATGATTCCTTTTTCTTCACAGAAATCTGCTAATACTGAGTTCTTAAACTCAGTACCATGGTCACTTCTAAGTTGCTTGACCTTGTTGCCTTTTTGAAGTTCCTCTCTTTTTATAAAGGCAATGATTTCTGTTGTTGCATCTGACTTAGTCTTGAGGAAGATGACCCAAGTGTATCTTGAGAATTCATCAACTAAGACTAGAGTATAGATCTTTTTGGCCAAAGATGGTGTGCTAATGGGACCAAAAAGATCCATATGTATCATAGTAAGAGGTTCATTTATGGAATGATTGACTTTGGACTTGAATGAACTCTTCTTCTGCTTGCCCATTTCACATGCTGAGCATAACTTATCTTTTGAATAAGTAATAGCGGGCAACCCTCTCACCAGTTTCTTCATACTGAGCTCGTTGATATTTCTAAAGTTGATGTGAGAGAGTTTCTTGTGCCATAGCCAATGCAATTCTGGCTTGACTTTAGAAAGCAGGCATACTCGAATGGTTGGGTCTATTTCAGATAGGTTGACCACATATACATCCTTTTCTCTTCTAGCAATGAGTACAGGCTGCCCTTTATCATTGTAGATGATGCCTGCAACCTTCCTGAATCGAGCTTCATTGTCATCATCACACATCTGACTGATACTGAGCAGATTGTGTTTAAGACCCTCTACATAGGCAACTCTTTTAAAAGTTATGTTGCCTGCCTTGATCACACCATAACCTCTTGTCTTTCCCACCGAGTCATCTCCAAACTTGACAGAAGGACCCTTCTCTGGAGTGTAATTGAGAAGGTACTCCATACTGCCTGTCATGTGTCTTGAGCAGCCACTATCTAAATACCACTTTCTGTCACCCTGCACAAGACACAAAATAAGAGTTAGTTCTTTTTAGGAACCCATTTTTGAATGGGACCTTTGGTGGGATAAACATATTTTGACTTGATCTCTTTATGTGGAGAGGTCAGTATCACTTCGGGGGTAATTTTAGAAGTTTTCTTTGGTGATACTGACTTAGTTTCTCTCCTTTTCTTTGGTACTGAGTACCTAGGACTTGAGAGATCAGTCCAGCACTCATCTCCCTTATGACCAGTATGATGACATCTATAACATTTTCTAGGTCTATTTCTAAACATATTTTCATAAGGTATTTTAGAAAAATGTTGCACTTTCGGTAGATCAGTATGAACAAGTTTTGCAAATTGTTTACTTAAAGATTTGACCTGATCACCAAGTGTTTTTAAAATGTTAATTTTGTTATTTCTAATTGGTGTATTAACATTGTTTTTAACTGGTTTAGGAGATGGAGGATCTGGTTGCTTATTTTTATTTGGCAGAGAAGTCTTTCTAATATTATTAGTGGTAGACTTCTTGTCTTTGCCAACCAAAGACCTAGTTGAAGTTGTCTTTTGATTATCAATTTTTGAAGGAACAACTTTAACAGGTTCTTTAGATTTCTCAGTATAGGATGTTTCTGTTCCTGCAACTTCTGTATTTGATGAAACATGTGAGATAGAAGTTGTCTTATTATCATTATATAATTCAAAAGTTGTTGTATTAAATAATAATTCAAAAGGTGGAACAGCAGAAGTGTCATACTGAACTATTGGTAGCTCGGTATCAGAAATTTCTGTTATTTGAAATTCAATACTGAGTTCTTGTAGCTCAGTATAGCACTTTGAGCAGATGGAAGGACCAATAGGTTTTTCTAAAATTTCATGTTCCTCATCATCTGACTCAGTTTGACATCCAACTTCACATAAAGTTTTAGCTTTTACAAAATTAATAGGGTTCATAGTAGAAAACTCTTCAAATAAATCAGCAAAATTGTTCCTGTTTTTAAATTGAGGATCAACACCAAGTGCAGCCCTCACATTTTCTGGAAATTGTTCATTTAAACATTTATTTAATTTTATTGAAGCATTTCCCCAAGATTTACACTGTTTTTCAAATTTTTCTTTTTCAAGTTTGTGTAAATGAGCTTTATCAGCTAATCTTTGGTTAATGTCTTTTAAATCTGAAAAGTTTAGTTCTAAATCTTTATATTTTGCTAATTTATCCAAGTTTTCATTATTTACCCTTTCAAGTTCTTTAATTGTTAATTTTAAAGCTTTTTCTTTTTGTACAGAAGTTTTAAGATCAACAAGCATATACTCAAAAATCTTGGTTTTTTCATTCACTGAATAAGTTTGAAAGGAACTTACCTTGTACAACTGAGTGGAATCCCAATCAGTATGAACACTCATCCTCTCAGCCTCTTTGATATCCTTTTCAAAGGAGCTCTTCAAATCATCTTCAGTGAAAGCCATGAAGGCTTTATTCTCAATCTCTTCATCATCATCACTTAACTCTTCATCCATCCAGGCTTCTGAGTAAAGTGCTTGATGAGGTGCTCCATTCCCTTCTGCCCTCTTTCCCTTGCTCCAATTCTTCAGCTTGACATATTTGTCTCTATACCTTTTTGCTCGGTATGCAATCTTGTCATTTTGGTCAGTCTCAGAAGACTTGGTATGACAATTTGCAGCAATATGTCCAGGCTTTCCACACCTATAGCACAGACCTGATCTTGGGTCAGTATTAGAAGAGCTAACACCAAGCCTCTTCTTCTTCAACTGATCCAGCTTCATAGACATAAGAGCCATTTGAGTTTCAAGCTCTTCTGCCTCAGCATCAGCAAGATCAACTTCTGGTTCATCTGGCTCAGTCACAGTATAAGCCTGTTGCACAACTAGAGCCATGCCAGTAGAAGACTTGTCAGTTTTCTTCCAGTTGATCAGTCTTGCAGCATTATTCTCCTCATGATTCAACATTAGACCATACAAAGTTTGAAGAGTGTATGACTCAATGTTGTTAGCAGCATTGACAGAATTTGTCATGTCAAGAAATTGTTGAGGAAGACTATCTAGGAACTTTTGAACAAGCTCTCCTTCCTCTTTTACAATGCCTACACTAATTAAATCATGGATAACAGTATTGAACCTGTTATAGAGAGTGGTGATGTCTTCATTAGGAGTTGAGAAGAAGTTTTCATATTTCCTTCTCATGTTGCTTTTTCTTTGCAACTTCACCTTTGATGTGCCTTCATAGGTGACTGATAGGCTATCCCACATAGCCTTTGCTGTTGGCAATTTCATAATTGCATTAAGTATCTCTTTGGTAACAGCATTACCAATCACCCCTTTAGCTCTGGAGTCTAAAGCATACAACTGACGGTCAGTATTAGTCCAGTTGTGCTTTAGTTTAGGTACAGTTCTTATGCCCTCAGGAGCATCATCAGTAGCATCAACAGGTTCCACAGTTTGTGGAATGATGGGACCATCATTTAGCACAGTGAGCATCTCATGGTGAATAGATTCAAGATACCACTGAGCTTTAAGCTTCCATTGATGGAAGTCTTTTCCATCAAAGATGGGTACTCCCTTTCCAGACATAATTGGTGCAACAATTGTAGACATTTTGGATTTTTGAGTGTTGGAGGGATAAATGTAGGAAATGGCTGCCAGGGTTATAGATCGACTAAATAAGAGTTTATTTAGCCTGCTCTGATACCAGTTGTTAGGTCACAACAACCCTGGTTTATAATGTTAATTGATAGATTATTATACTTAGAGAAATATTAGAGTGATAACACAAGAATATAGTCAATGTATAAATCCACTAAGTGTGGCTTGTTGCGGAATAACAAGACCACTGATCAATTACAAAAGATGTGAATGTGTAAAGTAAATTGGTGAGTACTCCTTTGCAAGATGATCTCTATTTATAATGTTATAGAGATCTTACATGATGAGCAAAGGAGTAACCGAAGGACTAAGTAAGGAAAATGACTAAGATCAAGGGATTTGATCTTAGTCCGTTACTATACTGAGTATCACTCAGTCCTTCTACTCAGTCCTTGTACTCAGTATCACTATCTGATACTGAGTACTGATACTGAGTTCCAATACTGATCACTCAGTATCAGACCTAAACTTAGCTATATTATTCTACATATAAATCAAAGCTAGTCTAGGTTGTTTTGTTATCTTAAGATCCAAAGGGGCAAGGCTTTTTGCCTTAACAATCTCCCCCTATCTAATGATAACAAAACAATTACAAAGAAAAACTAAACAAAATAAGCTACAGGCTGCAAAGTCTTCTTCTTTAGTCTTTGTTGATCGATTCAAACTCGTAGAAGACTTCTTTCTTCACATGGATGAACTCTTCTCTTTTCTTCAGTTCATCTTGCCTGTTGTTTAGTACAGCAACTATCTTCTTTCTAAACCAAGCATCTTCTTTCTTGGTTATCATCCATTTAAGGCCCACCAAATGGCTGATAGGAGCTTTTGCCAAATCTGCTTCAGTAATGAAGCACTCCCTGTCATCTGAGTCAGTATACATGTATCCAGATGTTGGATATATGGTACTCTTTTGATCCTGAAAGATGAGATTAGGGGGAACAGTATATGTGGGAATTATTCTGAAAGTATTAAGGCACTCAGGTTTGTTGTTCTTCATAGCTTCAGTCATCACACTGAGTGCCCTGTATTCTGCTGCATAAAGAATGCCTTTTTCATAGCATATAGCAGATACAGCCCAGATTTCATCCATCATCACTTGGGCTTCAGAAGATCTTGAGGGCATTTCCTTTATCAGTCTAGCAATTTTTATCCAATCATGAAGTCCCATATTTTGGATGTCATGGAGGAGAAACTTCATTGGAGGACTGACTGGCCCAGTGCAAGTTGCAACAATTGATTTATCAACAGTTTTGACCTTTATTTTGTTGACAAATTCATTTAGCCAGTATATGTCTCTTACAGTTAGAAATGCTTTCTTCCTCAGCATACTCATCCTTGTTTCCCTATATCTTGTTCTTTGTGCCACAATGTTCCAATACTGTTCAAGTAATTCATCTCCAGTTCTTCTTACAATATGAGATCTTCTTGGAACATCTTCAGACTCAGATTCAGGTTCTTCCTTAACAGGAAAGAACTTTTGGGCCTCAATCTCATCCTCAGCTTCACTCTTTTCCTCAGTAAACTGAGCAGATCTTCTAGGTCTTGAGATCAGAGGAGCTGGATCTTGTTCTTCACTAGATTCTGAGGACATAACCACATTTGTCATTCTTCTGGTTATTGGTCTTCTAGGAATTCTAGAAGGTCCTTCAACTTGAGATGAGATAGATTTTCTTGTATGCTCTTCATCATCTGAGAATGATGATGAAGAGGTTTCTTTATTTGCTTCATCCAATGCAAAGTTTAAAAATTCTTCTAATGCCACTGGATGTTCTTCATCTTCATCATCAGCAATGGGCCACACAAAAGGCCTATAGACCACAATTTGCAAGTTATTTTCTTCTAGAGCAGGTGGATCAGTAGAAGCTTGCTGTGGTTGGTCAGTGTGAGTCTCCCCCTGAGCAGATGGCTCAAGTGGGTCTTGAACTTGTAATGCTGACCTTGTTCTTTGTCTTCTTCTCTCATACTGAATGCGAAATGGCTCAGTATGAGAGCTTTGCTGTTGTTGTTGTTGTGGAGGTTGATCTTCATTCAATCTTCTTCTTTTCTCCCCCTGAGCAGAAGGCTCAGTTTGATCAACCTCAGTATCTCTTTGTCTCTTCTCCCCCCCTTTTGTTATCATTTGATGAGGAGGGAAGAGGATCAGTATCACCACCCATGTCCCCTTCAGGTTGTTCAAGAGTAGGGGAGGGCATGGGCTCAGTTGCAGCATCAGTATCACCAGCACCTCCTTCTCCTTCTCCTTCTTCATTGTGGTCACCATGTGAGAATGGTGGAGTTTGTGGAGGCTGCTGTGGTTGTTGAAGTAGTGAGACTGACTGTTTGATAGAGTCAATATCACCACTCATCTTGTCCATTCTGGCTAGTATTGTATTTTGAGTTTGTTGGATGGCCAGAATGTGCTGCATGATTGCTTGCAGAGTCACTTGGTCTGCTGCAGCCTGAGATGCCTGAATGCCCTGCACAGATGGTGCTAAAGAAACAAAAATATAAAACTGGTTAGAAAGAAAGGTTTATCAAATAGAATTGTGGTGTTGTTTAATTCTACAATCATATAAACAGAGTTTGTGAAGTCTGTATTTCATCTGGTATAGGATGAAATATTGTGGACTTGTGCATAGCATGTGTAAGAAGATTTTAGTAAAAGTGAGTGTGAAAATTTAAGTAGCTCAGTATACGATAAGTCACATTTACTAAAAGGTTTGGGTTTGGGAAAATTTAAGTAGCTCAGTTTGAAAATTTAAGTAGCTCAGTATAGAACCAAACATATCGATATAAGGTATCATTTTATTAGAGATCACATTGAACAAGGTGACGTGGAACTCCACTTCATTTCAACAGACCTTCAGCTGGCTGATCTATTCACTAAGCCTTTAGATGAAAAACGATTCAATTTTTTGATCAGCGAGCTGGGTATGTTGAATGCTTGAGTCAACTGCTGAAGTACTATCAGCAGCTGATAAGATTCACCTTGTTACTTAGTACATTCAGCTGACTAAGTACATTCAGCTGAAGTACTATCAGCAGCTGATAAGATTCACCTTGTTACTTAGTACATTCAGCTGACTAAAACCGTTTTGAATTGATCAATCAACCGAATAAAATCTCTTAAATGATAACTTATCATGTTTTATAAGTTAAAACGTTTGGTTCTCCTAAAAAGGGGCATCTTCCAACCCTATCCACACGTTCTCTGTGGCAAATATTTCCACTCGAGTGGAAATATTTGGCATTTATGAGGGACAAGACACCCTGACACAGAAACGGCTCCACTACCCTGACACAGAAACGGCTCCACTTTCTCACACTGTCACATCCAACCACCTTTGCACGATAACCAACGTGTCTATAGTTGGTTTGTAACTATCCAATTATGACCCGGTTTGTATTCAAACTTTACCCAAACGGACCCATAAATCTCCTATAAATACCGACCTCTCCTCTCCACCTTATTTCCATCTCTCCCATAATTCTCTCTCAAAAACCATCTATTTTCTAACCTTTATCTTTCTTCCCTCTCTCTCCCAAATGACGAAGAAAGCTCAGAAGGTTACTCTTACTAGGACTGCCATTGAGTTCTCTCAGATATCAAATTTAGTAGCCAACACTTCCCCACCGGATGATCTTGTCGATATTTATCGACCGGTTGTGACGTTTGTGCGTCACTGCCCTATCCGTGGTGCCTTTACCAGAGTCACCAAGTGTATCATTGAACTCTTGCGTGATTTCTGGATGACCGCCTCCGACTCTGGAGATGACATTACTGCGCAAGTAGGGAATCATCAAATCTCCATTTCTATTGATGATTTTCGAGTTGCTTGCGGATTCGATTATCTGCAACCTGCAGAAGAATATCAGCAGACTAAATCTGCTGATGAAGCTAAGGCGAGTCTAATCCGTATCACTGGATACAGATTAGAAAATGAAGAAGATAAGGTGCCGATCTTCAAGAAGTCTCAGCTGACGAGACCCTGGGCCTATTTCTTTACCCACATCATTCAGGGTATAGGCGGCAATTCCGGGTCTCTCAACCAGTGCAAGTCCAGCATGCAAGTCTTTGGTGAAGCCCTAGTCACCGGTCAGCGGATCGACGACGGGAGACTGGCGTACGAGGAGGTCAAGACCAAGTTGAAAAGAAAGGGAAATCATATTCCCTATCTTCGCTTTTTCACATTGTGTGTCGCACATGTGATGGTTGAAAAGCTGAAGATAGATTATGAGGACATCCCAGGGAATCGGTGATGGTCCGTTCCATCTCTAGCCTCATCTTCCAGAAGAAGGATGATGAGAAGGCATTTCCCCTCACCTCGTACATGCTGAAGATCATAGATGATCGAGTCAGATCCAGAAGGGATTGAAAGAAGGGCAAAACATCGAAGAAATCTGCCCTACAAGAAGGTAAGTCCTTTCCTCATCTGGAGTGTTTTCCCTCAACTGGGCGTCCATCCCCAGCTGCTGATGGGAAAACCACCACCTCAACAGGGATCTCAATCCCTGAGAATGAGGATTCTGCTGATGCAGATGACTCTCCTCTGGTGGTGAAGAAGCGAGTTAAGCGACCCTCTAATCGCCCTCCTTCTTCATCATTCTTTTTATCATCTTCTTCTGCCACCAGTACTTCTGTCTCCCCTCTACTGGAGGTAAGAAGGACTGCTACTATTGGTGCAGAAAAGATGATTGCAGATGCTGAACTTGAAAAAGATTCAGCATCTGGACTCAGCCGGGGTCCTAGAGAAGATCACTTACGATCAGAGGCTTCATCAGCTTCTGATCTTTGTTCTTCTCATTTTCAGATTGGCAGTGTTTATGAAGGAACTCCACCAATATTCGGAGTTCCTAGTCGAACACTCTCGGCTGTTTCATCTTCCTTTCCTTTCATCCACTCTCTCTCTGCTGATTTCTCAACAAGTCAGCAGACTTCATAACGGCAATTTCGTTCTTCAGGAGTTAGTGCCGGCTCCACACCTCTGCGTAGCTCCTCGACCGATTCATTATCTGTCGTTGTAACACGGGAACAAACTCCACAAGCAACCTCAGTCTCTCAACAGGCTGTTGGTGAAGTTTTCGGCTCAACACAAGCCACCCGCGAGTCAGCTGCACACACACCACCCCCAACTTCTTCATCACTCCCTGAGTCTTCAGCTGATGATAGATTGACTGGAAACCAAGTCAATCTTGAAGCTGACCCTTCTGTTTGCCACGACGTCACCGGCTTAAACCAGCAGGTGATCAAGGAAACCACCACCGCCAATGAAGAGACAACTTTAGACCAAGTTGTTACTGAGGCACTAACCCCAGCTGCCAATGATCGCGAAAGTAATCGCCAACCAAGCTGTGAGGCAGCTCACCAACCACCCAGAGGAACTCTTCCTCCAGTCTCCATACCAGTATCGCCGGCTGGTGAGACAGAAGCTCCAGAGATTCAAACAGCTTTTCATCTAATGTTTGAGTCGACTGATGATTTTATTCAGTCTTACTATTTGTCATCTGACGAAGAACATTCTGAGCTTCAAATTGTTTTGACAACTGATGTCGGCACTTCTGTTATAACCCCAGAAGTTTCAGTTGGACCCAACTCACCCCCCAAAGTTTCTGAGGAACCCATAGGAACCCTTCTTCCTACCTCGGGAACACCTTCTTCCACAGCTGAGGTTACCCCTCAAGCTGGAGACATGCCGGACCCCTACCCCCAAAGCGTCCAAGTGTCCCATGCTGAATCCAGCAAAGCTGGAGGACGCATTCCCATCAGAGCAGCTGCTGCTCTGATGTCTAGAGTTGTTACATCCCAGATTCGACCTGGGATGGCCACGCTGAGTAAGCAGATGGACTCCCTTCGCAAGGATGTTCCAAAGAAGTTTGCCCAAACTGCTGAGAATCTCTCTTCCAGCATAACTTCTCTGCACACTGAGGTTCATTCTCAGGCTCCTCAGTTGGCTCTTCTTTCTGATCAAATTCGCATCAACACCAGCGGGTTCATATCTCTTAACGACTACGTGCGTCAAGTGTTGAACTCCTTTCGCGATTCTGACAAAGTCGATCAAGACCAACTTCTCTCCGAAGTTCGAGACAGCTTGGCTCTTGCCCAATCAAAGCAAGAGTCTTTGCTGACACTTACTCATAGCCATCTCTCTCAGGCTACTGAGGAGTCAGCTTCTGCTGTGTCCACCAGGCTGGACAAAATGGAGACTGAAGTCAGCTCGCTGACTTCCCAAGTCGCTGGTCTCTAAGGCACCCTTGACCTCATTCTTGCAAAGCTCAATGAGGGTGCCGCTGTTGTCCGTCCTGCTTCAGCACCAGAGAGTACCCCTCTTCTTCGGGCACTCTCTGAGGGGGGGGGGGGAAGAGGCCACTTCAGCAGGTGAACAACAAGGTGAACAAAATAGTTCACAACCTAAAGTCACCTCTGTTATTGGAGCCAATACTGAAGATGTCCCAGCAGGTGATAACTCAAGAATTCCACCTATCACCTCTGCTGGAACACAAGAAGAAGAAGTTGTACCTCAACTGGTTGTGTTAAAATCGTTGATTCTTTTAAATCAGTTGAGGGCCCACAAGTCCAAGCCCCGCAAATCCAAAAACCTCAGCCTATTATATAGGAGATCCCTTATCCTGCTGAGGGGGAGCCTACATCTGTTGCGGTTAAAAACTTCATCCTAAATGAAGTTGGAACCGCCGCTGATCTTGATACAGCCATTGCCCTTCAAAGAAAAACTCATGAAGAGCTGTATCAAAGAGCTGAAGCCCAAAGAGCTGAGAACATTAGGTTGTTCAACAAAGTTCTTTATCAGCGTAGGCAAGAGGCAAAGATCACCAGCGTAAGGGCCCCCGGATACGATCTCAGCTCTTCTGATGAAATTGTTATAACAAGAGCTGGAGGAAATGTGGTCAATGAAAAGTTTCCTCTGAACAAGATCAGCTTCGTTCTCAATTACGATGAATGGAAAGAAGCTGAAGTAGCTGCCAGATCTGCAAAACCATCGCGGACTATAACAGATCTGGAAAACGAGATAAAATTCGCAATCTACTCTTTCAAGATTCTATGCGAGACAATCAGGAGACAAGCTCCTGAGTTGGTATATCGCATACCTCCTGAATTGTGTGAATCTCAAACAGCTACTATCGGAGGATCTGCTGGTGAAAGCGCCTCAGCAAGAGGGGAGAAACGTATCTCCGTTCTCCTCGAGCCCCTTGCTGACTCCAGACCACTGGATATTGGGTCATCGATCATATTTGCAAAACGACCAAAACCCAATATCACAAAAGCCATCCCCACGGGAGTTAACTTCGTCCCTGGGCTGATCGTAAAAGACCAATTCATGGCTTTTACTATCTGGAGAAGAAGAAGGAGCAGTGCTTTCAGCGAGCAGATGAGTTGGATCTATGTGATGTGGATCAACTTATGATCTATCACAGGCTGTTGAGTTCCTCCACTGAAGAGGGAAGAGAAATGAAGAAATTAATAAACTCAGCCTTTAACTCACTGTATCGCAATGTCGTTGGATCAGCTATATCCAAGGCATTATAGTTTTTTTTTTTTCCTTGTAATTTTAATTGCCTTATCAATAGAAAATCAAGAGTTGTGTAATATACTTGTAAAAAATGTAAAAAGATAAACATATACAAAAGAACCCTAAGGGTCAAAGCACATAAGTATTCAGCTGACTTCATCAGCTGAATCATTACAGGGTTACACTTATACGGCTATTCGATTGCATCAAATAGGGGGAGATTGTTAGTCCCAGGACTAAGTAAATAAGATTTGATGATCGATAGCCAAGAAGTATAAATAACAGCTGAAGTATGTATCTCAGCTGAAGCAACTATATACAATAAACCTTCAGCTGAGTACGTACTTAGCTTTAGGATATAAGTCAAATCAGCAGCTATTAACGAGAGTTCATTCGAAGTCTATGACCAAAGGACAAAGACAAGAAGAAGACTATTCAGCTGATTGTGGAATCAGCTGATAGTATCTGCTGCAGATAAAGACTTATAGGAAATGTTCATTGACACCTTGAACATTTCCCTTTCCCGCTCAAAGAAGAAGAAAACGATGAAGATCTTCTATTTTGGAATAGAAGATAATGTCAGTACATTATCATCGTTTGTCCCTCAAGCATGAAAAGAGAAAGTCAACTATTTCTGTACTTATGTAGTACACCTTTCACTGTGCGTCAGAAAGGGTACCGGAAGTAGTTGACACAAAGTACACTTGGGACAATAACTTGTGCAAGAGCATTTAATGATCCATAGACAAGTCCACATCGATGAATAATATGTTTACACGTCGTCAAACTTGGGGACTAAGGAACATGGATCTTGGGCTATAAATACAGACGTAAATGCTTGCATTTACAACACCTTTAGAAATCATAGCACAAGAACATTCTCTGAGAGTTAGTTATTTGTCTAAGTATTAAATCCTCCATAGTTATTACTAAGGCATTAATATCAGCTGTTAGTATCAGCTGATATAACTCTCAGCATATACTCTTCTAGTTTGAGCGGTCTAAAGTGTCATTTCAAGTATAGAGTTTTAGTTAGTTTTGTACTATCTATTTCCGCAAACTTTGTATTGTATTAAGTTGTTTTAATAAACTCTTAATCATTGAAATCTTGTTGTTCATTTATCTTATCTTCGTTACTCGGTCATAACGCAACACGTTTGTGTTGTTGGGAACCAACAAAATGTATGGTCAATTGTTGGAAGAGAACAAGATTTGGTGGAAATCACCTTCAACCTCCATTAATGGTGGATGTTGATGGTGGGTTTTGACAAAGCTTGGATCTTTTGATATTTGAATGAATGGAGATGTTTGTTAGGTTAAGAGAACATGTTTGTTAAGTTATGGATGTTAAAAAACCTAGTATTGATAGATTGGTGAAGTATTCTAGCTAGTGTTTGGATGATTTGGGTCTAAATGATGAACTAGTAATTTGGAAGTAAGATGCTTGGATTGTTGGTAATTATGAACTTGATCAATTGTTACATGATTATGACTTGTTAGTTGTAGTGAATGTGTGCTAGTTGGTGGAGTTTTGAAAGTGTATAGTTAAGTTTGGGTTTTGACCCGTTCGGGCCAATTGGTAGTAAAATGACTTAAGGAACTTGGATTGTGAAACTATAAGTAATTTGTTAGTTTTATGTGTTGGAAAGGTTATTGATAACACTTAGAGGTTGTTAATTTGTTATGTATTTTGGTGAAGTAAGTTGATGATATGATTGTAGTTGTAGGATGTATTATTGATTAATAATCCGGTTTTGACCCGTTTGAATGTAAGACTTGCAAAATGGCTAGTTGACTTGTTATGTAGGTGTAAATGGTTATGACATATTCATATGATGATGCAAGTGTTTAGTTATCTAGTTGGTGCAAGTGTTAGTGTTAAATGCATATCTAACATTATCTATACTTTTGGTGGAATTATGTACTAATTCGGTATTCCTTTGGATTAACAGGAAACGGGAAGACAACTCAGTGATATTAGACTACTGAGTTGGTGACAAGGAGAAGGTTACGATGAGTGGATTTAACCTCCAGCTTGTGTTTGGTTGCAATTGGTTTGGTATTGCATACTTGGGTGAAAATGGAGCAGAACATTTTAGAGATCTCTAATCTGGAAATTAGCATTGCGAGTTTGGGAACTAAAATGGCAGCACATTTTAGAGATCTCGAATTTTAGGATTAGCAACGCGAGATTCCTTTTTAGCATTGCTAACTCTGAAACTAGAAATGATAATCCCCACTTTGACGCGAATTTTAATAACTTGCTTTTTTGGTACCTATTTACTAGTGTTGAGTCAAATAGGTTATGTGCACATATGTGAAGAGACTTTGCTTGATTGGTAGCAACAACTTTGTTTGATCGGTAGCAACAACTCGGTTTGATTGGTAACCGAGGACTCGGTTAGTGGGCAACCGAGGTTTGAGAAGTCAGTGCGCTGGGCATAGTGTATCGACTCATATGGTATTCGGACCTTACCTGTATACGTTATACGTAAGGGGGTTTACCGGGGAGTTGGGTACAGGCTTTCGGGTACCGTCGTTGGGCCGACGATGGTTTTAGGCTCCTGCAGGACCACCACCGAGCTTCTTGAACAAATAGTGTTATGTGGTTACGTGATGTTTATGCTTGCTTTTTGTGCTTTACAGAATTTGTAGATTATATTCATTCACTTAGCTTTGTGCTAATCCCTCTCTCGTTGACTCTTTTCAGGTTGATCGGTGCTTTGGACGGAATGAGTGACCAAGTTCAATTGGATATGTTTTGTAAATTGAGCCATGTCGTTAAGTGACACCGTTTAAGCAATGTTTATTTTGGAAATTAATTTGGGACGTTTGGTTTGTAAACCTAAACCTATTATCTATTATCGTTATCCTTCAGCACCTTTTAAAAAAAACGCTTTCTAAATTTTGCAGTGTTGCATTATTGAACATGATTTGATCAATGGTGAGTCGAGCTACACTTCCAATTAGTTTTAACGGTTATACCCTTGAACCAACAACGCATATATTGAACTCCCTACTAACTAAGAAGGTTGTTAAGACTCCCTCTGAAATGTGGAGTGGGCTCCCCTTACTCCGGCAACTTAAAGTCTAGAATTGTTCAGTTTACGTTATACGTAAAACTCACAACCAACTGGAACATGAGTCAGAGAGATGTCACTTCATTGGTTACCCACGAAAGTCCTTCGGATATCGGTTTTCAAACTAACTGAGAACAAAATGTTCATAGCTCGAAAATGATTCTTTTTTGAGAGAAAGAGATCAATTTTCCAAAGAAAATAGTAGTAACCATAGGATGACAGATGACAAAGGGGAGATGGTCGGGAGCAACAAGAAATGGGATGAGGTTTTGGATCATCTGAAAGGAAAGAAAAAGAACCCTACACTTTACGATTATTAGTAGAAGTTACGATGGAGGGAGGGAAGGCAGTTGGGTTTACATTAATAAAAATCGAAGTTCAACGTGATTATGAGTTGTTTTCCGTTGGTTCACAATTCTTAGGTACGTTTTTTAAAGTAAATTTGTTTATCTAGCTAACTATTAATCAAAAGCCTCTACGCAGTGGCGAATCTAGGACTAAAGTTAACCGGGGCCTTCACAAAAATTTAACCAGGGACCATATACAATTTTTACACTAATTTTCCTTTATCAAAATTTTTTCCACATAGAAGTGTCTCACCAAGTGGGGGCCTTGCACCCCCTTAATAACCTTGGATCTGCCAGTGCCTCTACGAAGTTACATGTCATAACAAATATTGCATTTTGTTAACAAAAAATATAATTTTCTTAGAGAGAAATAAGTATCTACTATTTATGTTAACTTATGTGTTTATTCACTTGATACCATAAGTGTCAAATCAATAGATAATAAAAGGAAATCCCGAAATAAAATTAGTCTATTACACATGTTAGCTTGTGGTAAGTAGGCACATGAATTATGCACAAAATGTGGTGATTTCGACACTAAACTTGTTAACATATACATCATAATAATTGATTTATATGAATATATATTAATACTTATACAATATAATACATTCATTAAAAAAATATAATATAAATTAGTTACTAAGGCTGCCCGGTACGGGCCAACGCCACACCGGCGTGGGGGATGATGTGGCCTAGCCACGACGTGGCGACGAAGACGAACACCCCCCCCCCCCCCCAACGGCGTGGTGGAAATGTGGGAGAAGCAACGACGATGCACGGTGTGGAGGGAAGCAATTTGGGCCAAATATAGCCGCTGGCAACGGCTATATAGCCGTTGGATTTAAAAAAAAACTTTTTTTTTAAATCATTTACCTATATATATTTACATACTTTCACTCATTTTACACACACAATTAATCCATTTTACTCTCTACAAACTCCAATCTTCATACCTCTCTACTTACAATGGATCCACACAACAATTCTCCACAAACACCCAACCAACCTTCACAACAAAATATACCATCGAACCTTGGATTTGGTAGCTTCGAGCCATATGTCAACATCCTAAATTCCGGTGTTGTCCCACCTCATTTTTATCCACAAACCGCACCTCAATATCAACCTCAATTTCAACAACCCCAATATTCACAAAATGTATCTCAATTTGCACCCACCGGCAAATATTTTCAACAACAACTACTTTCTCAACAAACCCAAACACAAGAACCACAAGCGGGAGGGAGCAAGCGAAAGGGAAAAGGGAAAAGGAAAAGGAAAAGGAAACAAAAAGAAGTTGTTAAAGAAGTTGTGGAAGAAGATGTGGAAGAAGACACACAACTTCCATGGACGGAAAAGGAGGAAATTGTGTTGTGCCGAGCTTGGTGTGACACTTCTAAAAACGAGAAAGACGGGAATGGCATGAGAAATAGAAGCTATTGGGAAGCCATTCTTTCTAAATTTTATAGCTTCATGGGAGTCCCGCCATACCGAAAAGACAATAGTCTTAGTAGCAAATGGCGTGACATAAACAACAAGGTTACAAAATTTAATGGTATATACAACAAACTCTCGTCGGAAAGAAGTAGCGGAATGGCCGAGTTTGATGTTTTGGAGGCCGCCAAGAAACAATACAAAGTTGAAAAAAAGGGCCATAATTTTGAGCTAGATCGACATTGGTTAATTTTAAAAGAGGATCCAAAATGGATCGACACAATTACTAAAGATCAACAACAATCGAAGCGCTCAAAAAGTTCACAATCGGTTGATGTTTCTGATGGTCGTTCTCGTGTCGACCTTAATGCAGGGGACGATGAATTTCCAGATGACCTATTCGACGACATTGATGAAACCCCAACTCCTCAACGACCAATTGGAAGAGACAAGGCTAAACGAGCAAGTAGGCATGCGGCGGAAAAGGAAGCGTCCCGCAAGCATAGGGAAGAAATTCAAAAAGGATTAAACGACCACGTTGACGCAACGAAAGAGCGCATAGAGATGCATCGTCAAAAAATTCAAATGGAGAGGACGCTTTAAATCGAACAAAGAATGATCAATAATTTGAGTATTTTGAATATGCAACCGACGCCAGACATGACGCAAGAAGATCTTGAACATCTACTTGCCGCGAAGGAAAGGGCCCGAAAAGCCATGAGCGAGTTAGGATTGTAGTTTTTAAATTTTTAGTTTTTTAAAATTTTAAGTATTGTTATTTTTAATTTTAAATATTTGTAGTTTTAATTTAATGTATTGCTATTTTAATTTTAATGGAAGTTTAATATTATTTGTGTGAAAAATAAATGGAAATGAAATGATGAGATGGAAAATAAAATGGTGTGGTGTGGTGGGTATTTCCACCAAATGATGTGGTGTGGTGGTAGTGTGGTTGATTAGGTGGCGATGATGTGGCAAGAAATATGGGTACCACATGTGGTACCCATACCTTGCGGCCTAAGCAAAAATATTAAGAATCAATATATTTTTTTTTTTTTTTTGAAAACAAGTAACGCAACCCTTAACTCCCTTATAAATAGCCTACTTGTCTCTTAAAAATATACACACGAGCCCTCTGTCCCCTGAAATTCACTACACACTCTTTATATTTCATTCAAAATTGTTTAATGGAAAACATCGGCGATGTGAGCAAAAATTATTGGGATTCCGTCTTTCATCCCGAAGATTACAGGCAATTGAATCTTGTAATGAGTTTACGATATCTAATTTAGTTATGATTGAACCAATTTACGTATAGTTTTGGTGGGTTGGACGAGACGTTGCCCGGCTACTATGATTCAAGCTCGCCGGACGGAGCTCAGTCATCCAAAAACATCGTCTCCGAGAGAAATCGGAGGAAGAAGCTGAATGATAGGCTCTTTGCGCTTCGAGCAGTCGTCCCTAATATTACTAAGGTCTCACCCTCCACACTTGATTACTAACCTTTTCTTTTCTTCCTTTTTAATAATCATTATCTTTTCAAAGTTGCATAAATTATTGGAGTAATAATACGTTTTTTCAGTGGTTTGCACGTCGTTATTTGCTTAAAAAAGTCATCACATTTTCAATTCCTATATTGTAATGAAATGCAATTTTTATTTTAGTTTACATTTTATCAATTTCTTTGTTCTCCCTTCTTTAGTAGTTATTGTGAGTGAACGAGGCATAAAATGCTTTGAAATTTGAAATTCTTAGACCACAAAAATGATTACTTAAAATTCGATTCAATAAAACCATAGTTTACACTTTCTTTCATTTTTTTTAAAAATGGATAAGGCATCAATAATCAAAGATGCGATTGATTATATTCAAATGTTGCACGATCAAGAGAAAACAATCCAGTCAGAAATTACCGAACTCGAGTCCCGAAAATTAGAGCCCCGGAACTTGGATTATGGTCAAGAGACAAAGTTTATGTCAACAGAAAGATCAAAGAAGAAAAAGATTGAACAAACCTTTGATCCGATTGGATCAAGACCATGTCCTATTGAAGTTCTAGAAGTAAGTCATGACTTTTGTTATGCTACATTTGAAAATGCAATATTGGAAGAATCATATCACCTATAGGTCATGGGTTTAAGTCTCACTGTGGACAAAAAAGAATAGATTAAAGTGTCGTTCAAAACAAAAAAAATCATGACATTGCATCTTTATTAAATTATAATATTGTTTCAAGACATTTTTAAGAAAATTTAATTAAATTTGGCAGCTAAGTGTGGAATATGTGGGAGAAAAGACAGTATTGGTGAAGTTAAAATGCAACAAAAGAAGAGACACAATTGTGAAGCTTTGTGAGATGTTGGAATCTTTGAAGCTCAAGATTGTCACAGCTACTATCTCTGCTTTTTCAGAAAGGCTTATCAGCACTCTCTTTGTTCAGGTATTATCCTTTTTCTTTTATTTTTAAATAATTAAATATACAAAAATAAAAGGTGTTCCAAAAATCCGGGGAAGAAGAGTGGTTTCTCAATTTCTTAACAAGGACATGTCTACGGAAATCCTGAAATCATTGGTGCCCCTTACTTATCATGCTAATTGGCTGTTAATTACTTTTTATTAAATATTCTTACTTATCTTCATACTTATTTATTAATACAAGTGTTTAAAGATTAAATTAGGAAAGATAATTAATAGATTACATATTACAATATTTTTATGAGTATGAGGGTGGAATATAAATATTTAACAGGAAGCAATACAATATTTCTATTTCAATAAGTAACACAACTACGAATGGAGAAACTGATAATACTTCCATTATTATTGGAAATTTAATGTTAGACAATTTCATTGAACTTAAATAGAATACTTTAATTAATGTGATTATAAAGTATAAATATGCCAAACCATCAAGTTTGAATATGCATTTAAAAAATGTAAAATACAACACATCGCTATTTGGTTTTTCAAATCTCAATTTTAAAATCTCCTTCCTTCTTCTAGTGTGAGAACCGTGTTTAATTTTTTAAACAATAAAAATACGTATATTGATTTGAAGAAAATATTTATATAACTATAAATATATAAAGGTTGATTGAAGTGTGATCATGTCAGTACTTAAATTTTGGTGAGGACTCAGATATATATATACAACGCTTGTACTCTAGTTTTTTAACGATTTTGTTTACCATTAAAAAAATCTTTAAAAAAATATTTTAGGAATATTACTTATTATAAAATATATACTAGTATATAATATTTAGGGGTATGAGCGTTTTTCACTTTTCTTTTGTTAAAGTTATCTTAATAATTTAATTTTATTGAATAGTATATACATTATGTTTAACAAAGTTGTTGTCTTTTGATGAAGAGAGTATAAATTAAGTATTTTATAATAGCCTGGCGCCACCTGTTGTTTCTTTGGAGTATTAAATGGCATATAATTGTCACACATCTTAATCATTGTTTACTCAATATATAATCGTGCTTAGATTAAAATAATTTAACAACGGATAAGGTGTTCTTATTTTATTTCTTAAGGTGTAATGCAAAGGTTTATGATGATACTGCTATTCATTAAGTGGTTTATAAAATTATAGGCTATATTCTATAGTTGAAGTTGAATTTAGCAAAAGGATTATGCCCATAAACCTTTTAATAACATTCTCTCCCACATTTCATATTTATAGGGAGTGGTTTTCACTTTTTACACAACAAAAATTAATTTACACTCTACAACTTGTGTTTTAGAATGCTTATATATGATATATTATGCTTTAAGATTTTTTCAGTATGATGAATGAAGTAATTTTTATGATGTATATATCACATTCCATAATTATAATATGTTTTGACATGCTGTATAACTATTTGATAGAATATCTATAAGACATATCACTACAAAGTTAGCCGTTTGTAAATAACAAATTTGGGTTACTATTTAACGCCTTATGCCGTTAAATACTTATTGGTTAATTCTACACAATTAGTTGCTTATTACTTATACATGTATTAATTTATATCCCGTGAAAATTTACGGGTTTGTCGTAATTTTGTTGAAAGTAACATTTATACTTCGTATAATAGTATACTCCCTGCGTCTCACAAAGAAGTTTACATTTCTCTTGGGCACAAATATTTAGGTGATAGTTAGTGGTGTGGTCTTTTGTAATATTTTTTATTAAAATATAAGATTATTTGGAAAGAGAAAGTGCTTTTAGGAGAAAGTTGGTGGTAAGGTACATGAAAATAATAGTATTTTATTAAGTGGTCCTTCATATTTGAGAAATGTAAATTTTTTTGTGGGACAAAATTTATAGGGAAAATGTAAAGTTTTTTTGTGGGATGGAGGGAGTATAATTTACTATAAGTTAATTATTTATTGAATTTTTTATAACGCTATGGACGTGATGATATACGATTACGGAATCATAATATTAAAACATATAATAAGAAATATGAAAAATTTAAACATTCAGTAAAATGATCATGAAAATTTGTTTAACAAAAATAAAGGTAAGTAAATAACAAATAAGATGATTTAAGATATTTTTGTGAAGACTTCTTTAAAAACTACATTCAAGGTTTTATTTGATATGCCATATATTTTAACTTCTATTAATATTTTCAAACATTTTCTGCTATTTACTCTGGATAACGCTACATATAACTGTCTGTGTGAAAAAATTGGCTTCTCGAATACAAACCACATTTGATAATGATTATACTCGACTCTTATTAATGGTCATAGCAAAATAAAGAGTTAATAAAAATTGTCTATTTTTAAGTTTAAATGTAACCCTTCTGTCAGATGGTATCAAAAATATTGAACGTAAAAAGATTTAAATTATAATCATTATTGTTAGATTAAAATATACAAAAGGAATCTAAAAAGATTTGAATTATAATATTAATTATTAATATTATATTAAATAATTAGTAGTCTACGTGATAGTTTATATTTTCATAAATTAAGATAATACTTAAGATTTGAATTCTATTATTAATTAAACTAAATAATATATCTACAGTTTTAAAACTGGATTGGTTTTGGTCAATGAATGTCAAAACTTTCTAAAGCCGATTTTGTATTGGCCCTTAAGCGGGGGTATAGCGGTTGAAACCGGTTCGGACCGCTTAAAACCGATTTTTTCGGTTTTTAAACCGGTTTTAAGGACCGATGTACTAAAATCGGGGTTTAAAAGAGGTTCATCCCCAAAACATCTATCCTATCACAAACTTCCGGTTTTAGAACCAATCTGGTCCGATAAGTCAAAAACCGGTTTCAAACCTGTTTTTAAACCGGTTCGGATAAAAATGTGTCTTTTTTTACCTCTATCCTAGTCTCTGTAGCAGCAAACCTAAAATGCTTACACTGACAATTCACTAAATTAACACTAAACGGCTAAAAAGGATCCAAATTTCATGGCATGATTCAGTTACGTAATCGTCGACAGCTGAATACTCCATTTCGAATACGAAATTGATTGAAGCTAACAATAATTTGTTTAACAGATTCAACAATACACACGAAAATCATGAAGATAATTTATTTTATAAACATAGGTGCTTTGTAACTGGTGTTTTGCTTATTTATGTAGGATAAAAATGTAAAACAATTTTTTCTGTTTTATTCAGGATAATGAATGGGTATAAGTCTTCAACCCTAAATTGCTTTTGCGATTAACCCGGCTATCGATATTTCGCAGTTATAAACACGACAAAGCTCAATTTAGTGTTAAAAAATTGTTGTTATCAACGAGCTTATTGATTAGCACAATATTGCTTGAAGACATGTTTGATCTCAGTATAGGTAAGCATAAAGAAAAAATTAGTACAATGCTAAATTATAAAATAACTACAATTATATTAAATCTGAAATTATACTAAACACATTATATATGCAGATTTTATAACTGCATATTGTATTAAAAAAATATTCTATATGCGGATTCTATATTATGTTTTGTACGAATTTTGTTTATTAAATGAAATTGAATTGGATATATAATATTATGTTACTGTCTAGGCTCGAATTAGGGGTGTTCAATATTCGGATAAAACCGGATTATCCAAATGGACAATTTAGAGTGGATCGTTTGGATTGGGTTTTTGGTTTTTTAGATCGGTTTGGACATGACCCAAATTAATAGTTTGGTTTTCGGATTGGATTTGGTTTTTATTTTGAAATCCTGATTATCCAAAAAATCCAAATAGGGTACTACTTTTCTTTACATTTCTTATAGTGAATTGATGTATATGCTAATACCAACCATTCTCTAGCTTCTTCAAATAAGGACCCTTTTCTATGGATCATTATCCTAGTTTAAATATTATGGTTTAAGTTCGCCAATATATTATGTGGGACTGTTGCCATTTACGATCAAAAAAATTTTAGAATTACATTAATATAATTTAAATTTTTAGCTGCATTTAATATTGAAGATTATCAATTAAGCTGCCACGTGTACTATTGTGCTTCTAATAAGGTGCCATGTGGCCTAAAAGGCTTTGTTTTATTATAGTAGTAAATATATTTAGTGTTTTGTTTTATAACAAGTTAAATTTGATGTAACAGGCTGAAAAGGAAGAGATGGATATGCTAAAGATAAAGATAGAAACAACATTTTTAGCCTTAAATGACCCCCAAAGTCCAATGAGCATGTAAATCTATAGCTATATTTTCATCAATCTTCTGATTGTAGAAATACTGTTAATAAAAGCTAGCACAAAATTACTATCGATTCTTTTATGTCAATCCGGCCAAGCTGAAGCTAGCACAAGATTACTATCGATTCTTTTATGTCAATCCGGCCAAACTAAACAGCTAGAACCTATGCTATTTAACCAATAAAAAGAACAAAAAACCTAATAAATCACATTTCCACTTTGCGTTGAGATTTGAATGCTATCACTAAAATTATCAAGAGATAATATGTATAACATGAGTCACATAGGGGTAACTGCATACGATGCCATTGAGTGAATACTAACCATAAAAACAAAGATTTCACAAAATAACAAAAATACCCATGGTTACGCATATAAATAAAAACAATATATACGTAGAGTTTTAATTTGCATACTTTGTTAATTATAGGTCTATAAAACTTAAAAAGTAGCAACCCAAACTAAGATTATAATTACCAAAATAAACCACCTTTTAAAGTATCAGTCTTTAAGCAGTTCCATGGCCAAATCCCTGTAACTAACTTTCTTCTTCTTTGAAGGCCGAGGATTATGATCTAAACTCGGGTTTTCTTCTCTCTTGAGAACCGTTGGATCAAGAACCACACTTTCTTTGGCTTTCGGTTCCAAACTCGGGATCATGTCTAATAACATGGCTTCAACAGGGTCAACCATCACTTCCAGTTTATCACTTTTTCTATTACTACCACCATAATCATAATCATAATCATAATCATAATCGTTCCTTTTATCACCACCATATTCAGTTGTACATTGTGCATTAGAAATGTCACTTTCTAATGGTTGTGTATCTTCTTCAACAATGCCATCTTGCTTTTGTTCATCATCTAAAGAAATCACATCTTCATCTGATGGGTATTCGTGTAATTTCACAGATTTCATGCCAGCTCGTGCCCTACTTCTTGTGGGACCCACTTTTCTTCTAATACTTGTTTTTGCTTTACCTCTTTTCTTTCTACCATCTTTATCCGAATTTAGTATTTCTGCTTTTTTCTCTTCCTTTTCTTCTTTCTTCAAGCTACAGATACTTTCCTTCTCCCTGCATTTTATAAAATTATACTCCCTCCGTCCCACAAAAAACTTCCCATTTCACCCTAAAATTTTGTCCCACAAAAAACTTCCCATTTCAATAAAATACTATTATTAATAAGGACCCCACCACTAACTATCCACTAACTATCTTTCTCTCTCCAAATCAATCTTATATTTTAATCAAAATTATTGTCAATGACCCCACCACTAACTATCACCTTAAAACTTGTGCCCATCTCAAATGGGAAGTTTTTTGTGGGACGGAGGGAGTATATATATATAAATGTGCATGCTGACGAGTCACGGTTTTTATAAAATATAAACTTACTCAGATGAATCCAATTCCATTAGCCCAACCGGCTTTAAACTGTAATTCTCCTCTTGCACCATCAGATCCTTGTCAAAACAGTCTTCTAACCATTGATAATTTACCACGTGTAAACTTTTTTTCCTTAAAAAACGCCTCTCAGATGCTGTAAAACTGTAGTACAAATTTCAAGATTATAACAAAAATAAATCTTTTTAAATGTTAGATTAAATGTGTTAATGTAGATTATTACCTTTTTAATATAGTATCAAACTCCACATTTAATCCAGGCAAGCACATGACTATAAAATGAGTAGCATTACAAATATTATTACTGATTTTGCCACCATTAAAGGAAACTTCAACCTTCATTCTCCTCATTGTAAGTTCAAGTAAAGCTTCCCAATCAGAACTCCTAAAAATAAGTCAAACCCATGGTTGACCATGTCAGATAATTCAAATTTTAATACATAATAAAATAAAAAGTAGAGAAATTTAACAGCATATCTTACAGACAGTTTTCTGGAATATAAAAGTACATGAAGCATCCACTGAAACGTGACCATTTATCCAAAGGACAATATTTCTTTTTATAATATTCCATTTTTTCAAAATTATCTTCAGGTTTATTGATGTTATTCAAAAGCTGAAAATAAAACCATGGGTTTGATAAATTAATATTTTAACATTGAAAATAGAGTAAATTACATAAACTTATGATTGATAACCTGCTCCAAATCTTTAATGTCAATATCCAAATAATAAGCATCTGAAAATTCATCAATATCTTCTTGTAACTTTTTCTTTGATGACTCAGAAAGAACAAGGAAATGCCTGTTTTACAATTTTACAGTTTTACCCCCATACAATATTATATCAACTAAAGCTTAGAAAAGGGTAAAGATGTAATTTACCTTGGTTGTAGAGGAATAAGTTTCTTTTGTGAACAACAATCGATTAACCATGAATAATGAATAACATCACCAACACGTTTTGCAGCTTGAAATTTAATCCCTCTATTTTCTGCAGCAATACAATGAGTTACTGCATTATTTAAATTCATTGAAAATTTACCACCGTTTTCTGCAACCAATTTATGCAAAGAATCCAATGTATGTGTTGGTGGTACATTTGCAAAATCTAAAAACATTAAGGAAATAAAATACTAAATATGATTTTAAAAATGGTGGGACCGAATTGTTTAATGAAGCAAGTAAAAGGATACAAAACATCATATTTGATAATATTTTTGTTTCTCCTTTAATTTGAGAAACATCGGTTTGTAGAAGATGAGAAGGAACTGAAGAACCGGTTTTTTTATTTGCAGGTTTTGATCTTTTTCGATTATGTTCTTCTTGTTTTTCATTATTTTCTCCCCATTGTGTTGTATGATTGCTGGAATGAACCAATTCTACAAAAGCTGCAAGAATAATTTTTTGTTAAAATTTGAATTTAATATTAAAAATGAAAATAAAAAATATTAACTTACATTCGACATCAAGGCAATCATGCCAAGGTTTATCGTCTCTAACTTTATCTATACGGGGAAATCTTAAACTATATGGGGCAGCAAAAACCTAATATATTAAAAACTAATTAAATACGTCACCGTTTTATAAATTAAACAAGTCGCAAAAATAAAAATAAAAATTCTAGAGCTACACCTCGGACCGAATTGTACGGATATCGCTGGTGATAGAAAGTATGATTGATCTGCATTTAAAAATTAGCCATTTAGAGAAGAAAAAAAGTGTTTCGGGTCAACCAACCGACCCGTATATTAAAAAGCCTGTTTCAACCCGACCCGTTTTGAGTAATTACATGTAAAAGAAATGCTTACTTCTCAGGACTATCAATCCAAACATCTGGCCTCTCTTTGGAGTTATTTGTGACTTTATAATAGCTGGGAGGACCTTTTTTCGGGTATTCATTTTTCCTACATTTATTTTATTTGTTATTAAGAAACATGCATGCTATATAAATTAAATAAAATGCATGCAGATATTATTATCTATTTTACCTAAAATACGGCTTTAATTTATTTACAACAGCATCAAGCTCCTCATCAGACAGCCCAGTACCCACTCTGCAGAAGGAAATAAACCTGCAAATAAATCATATATTAATATTATATATATTATAATAACCATTAAGAATTTCAGTTATGTTTTCAAATTGTTATTAATAAATTCAACATACCGCCTAGGGTAGGTGTTTGGGGGTGGGCGTTCAGCTAGGCCCACCAAAAATTGAGCAACCTTTAATCAAGGTAAACTATAACTCACAAGTTCATTTAAATAAAATATAAAAAATAAAAAATTAATAAAATATCAGCAGATAAATGTGAGATTTTTGATATAAAACTCACTTGTCCGCCACGACGACCAGAGCCATAATATCCACCTACAAATAAATAATAAATAAATACTTTAGTATAACTATAAATTATAAATAATGAGCATTTAGATGTCATCAAGGAAATTGGGAAATGATACAGACCTATAATTAGGACATCTAAATCAGATCCAGCTTTAACATAATCAGGTTTTAACTTTAACCACTTGCCACTACGATCATCAGGTTCCCATTTGGACCCTAAATCTTTCAAAACAATTCCTTCATCTCTGTATATACAATCCAGAATATCATGCATAATTAAGAAAATAATTCAAAAATAAAATAAAATTAATAATAATTCCATGATAATAAGAGCTTTAACACTGATGACTGACCTGTTCTCAATTGTTCGTTTGAAGTAAGTTTCAACATCATCAAGATTATGTGCAACACGTGACCAACATGGTTCCCCTGAAAAAAAGTTTGAATTTTTTACATGCAGTGAATATTTTTAATGTTTTATATTATATATTATAATATAATATAATACAAAATAATATTCACCAACAGCTGTATGAGTGTTAAGACCACCATCAGGAACCAATATTTGGAGACGACCTTTGACTGGTTTTACAACTTTTTTTAGTAGTTGATGTCGTTCTTTTAAACTTTGATGTATCACACTTGTATCACCATCATATAATATATCAAATGCAACGTCTATAAGTAGTTATTATAGTTAGGGTTTTAACAAATTTATATAAAAAATTACATAGTTTTAATTAAATATAATTTACGTGCAACAGAAGGATACAACATAATTGTCTCTCACTTGCAAGTCCCTCTTTTGCTGCCTTTGCTGGAAAAAAAAGGTTTGAATATTAAAAAAAATATGCAAAATTATGCGAAAAAAGGAAAATATATGGGCAAGTAATGAAAATTTCAAAACCTATTTCTTGATTTGAACCAAATTCAGCAAAACGATCATTTGATGTATCCCAAACTAGCATTTCTCCATCAAGTATACACCTGAAAATAAAGTCAGTAAACGAAAAAGAAACAGATATATGTAGATTTAATGTCTGCAATATTTACCTGTCAACAAGAACATTTTGCTTAATTATATTTGACATCCCATGAATATATTCTGGATGATCATGAAATTTTCTGCAACATGAAGAGAATTAGCATTTAGAAATTAACAGATTAAAATAAAAAGAAACATGTATATGTAATATATAATAAATCAGTTACCTTGAAAAGAAATGTATCTCTTCTCCATTTTTGTGAATTTGAATACGATCACCATCAAATTTGCATTCAATGACAACTTCTTTCCCATGAAGCTGGAGAAAAAAAGATATAAAATATGTGACAAATAAAAAAGCAGAAACTTAGGTCAACTAATTATCAATGATGCAATTTTAGTAAAATAAAGGATACCTTTTTCCATGCAGCAGTTGCATTAGCAACCCTTAAAGCTAGTTGAGGGCGTACCGCTTTTCCAACTTCTATATCCTAATTATATCATAATGGTTAAGTTTTAAATATAGATCATTAAATGTTATTTTGATTATATAGATACACTTATTATATTTCCTTTTATGTTATTTATTATTACCTGACGTTTATGTCGTTGTTTTGGGTCCCATAATCTTTCACAAACTAATTTTAGGTCACATGTGACATTGAATAAGTCTTCAGCATCAGGATGAAATTCATGAAAGATGCTTTTTTCACTAATTCCCAGCTTAAGATCTTAAAAAAATTGGAATAAAGAGGTTAAAACCAAAAACAAATCAAACTTTGTAGGTATTTAAAAGAGGATAATAATAATAAATATATAACTACGAAAACCAAACCTTTAAGGATAATCATAACAATCCACTTCATTTCTTGTGCATTTGTTTTCTTGATCAGATCAGAAAGAACAGAAATCTTCTCTGCTCTGTCATTAGTCATTACAAGTTATATTAGATTAAATTCTGATTTTATTGACACCAAATGGTCAACATTAGCATACCTATATTCACTTGATGATAAACGATCAAGCAAGTCATTTAATTCTTTAATTGTTAGTCCACCAGAAAGCGAGCCCTGCCTCCTTTCTAAAACCTGCCAAAAAATAAAGTTAACTGTATATATTCCAATCATTTATTAAGAGCTACAAAATGATTTCTGATTCAAATTTAATGTTTGATTAAGGATATGTACTGATTTTTAAACACCATCATCATAATTATTGTATCATTGTGAATGCTATTAAACTTAGTTTCCATCTTTTTCCTCTACATTTGAAGTTAAAAGGTAACCCATTTTTCATCTCTAACAGAGGTAGTATATTTTCTTCCTTATCTTCTGTCTTCTTCTATTTTTCAAATAACCAATTTATAAATTAACCCTCAGAATCTAATTTTATTCTTCAAGCATCTTATTTGTCTTAGCATTAAGATAATCTAGATAATTATATAGTGATACTAAAGGCGATTAAAACCTCTGTAAGAAAACAAAAAATTAAAACACTGAAACAGAATCACTGTATGCAAAGAAAGAACACTGAAAAGTTGTTCATTTTGGTGACCTCAGAAGCAACGAGTGAGAAATTGCCGGCATTAACACCAGTTTTGGCACCGCCTTTACGCCAATTAATGAGGCGAAGAGCATCGGCAGATTCTCTGGACATGCCGAGGGCATCGATTATACACGTGGCGAGCACCGATTCCTTCAATCCGTAAGATCCTCGCTCTCTGTCGAGGTTTGGGAGGATCAATCTGACAGCAGAGAAGTAATCTGAGGGTTTACAGTAGGTGTCAAGAAAAATCCGAAACTTGGATCTCTTTTTGGTTGAAGATTTTGATTTCTGAATCCAACTGAATAGACTGCACATGGCACTGAATTTCGTCTCCCCTGACATTTTTTATCGGTAAGGGTTTTGTGTGTGTGAGAAGTTTTGTGTTTGTGTGTGAAATTTCGAATTTTGCACTTCATATACTTTTGGTGCAGCTCCAGACTTCCCGTACAAGCTTTGGGTGGCTATTTCATTCTAAAATTTTCTACTTCCTCCTTTTCCCATTTTAGATTTTTTTTAAATGATTAATATATTTTGGAAATTTGTTTTATTTAATAAAATGTAATAGAGCTCAAGGCTCACACTTTAATACCGCCACTTTTAAGCCCTTTTAACAAAGTGGAAATCATTACGGAAGTGTTAATAATAATAACGAAATATTTACATCATTTAGTTAATATAAATAATTACATGCTGTTATAAAGCATACATTACTTCAAAACCAGTATTACATAACTAAGAGAAAGGGGTATGGTGGCGAGGGAGAGGGGGCGCCGGATGCCACCTCGGCTCGCCGGCCTCGCCACCACACCGTGCGTTACGTGAGCGAGGTCCGGCGCCGGATCGTCGACGAGGGCAGCGAGCCAACCAACGATCGCCACGTGGACTAGCCGTTGGCAACGGCTAGTTTGACGGAAATTTAATTAATTTTTTTTAATAAAACCTATTAAAAATAACCCCTTTAATAACTTAAGTCGGACGGTCATTCGGTGGGACGCCGCACAAGAAGTGTTATTGGCCGAGTGTTGAGTTAGCGTTTCCGAGGATGCCGAAAAGGGCGCCGACTAATCCGATGAATGTTTTTGGAACCAAATCCTTGTTGAGTTCAACAAGGATGTTGATACGCCGCGTACCAAAGACATGTTGACGGGGAAGTGGACGACATTAAACGGTAATTGTCAACGTTTCAACGGTATCTACAAACGTTTACAACATACAAGTAGAAGCGGTGAAAATGATGTTGACTTTTTGGCCCGTGTCCGACAAGCGTACCGTGACGAATCGGCGTCAAAAAAACAATTTAATAACGAAGGTGCGTGGGAAGTTTCGAGAAAATGCCCGAAATGGGACGCCCCCGAGCCCATTTCGCTCTCCGATAACGAAGAACTTTTCGGGGAAGATACGAGACCACGTCCGGCGGGAAAGTCTCGTAAGGCAAAAAAATGTAGATCGGAAAGTTCATCTGGCACTAACACCGCCGGCACTAACACCGCCGGTAGTGCCGTACCGCCGGATCTTGGCGAGGCTATGATGGCCGAGTTTAGGCGGAAAAGTGAAGCCGCTCAATCCGCTTACGAAAGGTCAAAGGCGCGGGATGTCGTTTTCGTGTGGTTGGAAGAATTGAGATTCCTAAGCACTAACACCCACGGGTTGGGGGCGCGGATAAGGCGAGAATAATCAAGGAAAAAAGGCAATCCGCGAAAAATACCCCGTCGATGAATATGAACTTGACGTTGAAGATGACGATGAGTAGTTTTTTTTTTTTAAATCGGTATTTTTTTTCCTTTTTTCGGTATTTTTTTTTTATTTTTTGGTAATTTTTTTATTTTTTAGGTATTTTAATTAGTATTATGTAATTTTAATTTTAATGAAGTATTATGTTTTAAAAAAAAGAAAAAGAAAAAAAGAGGGTGGGGCCAAAATGGCTTAAGTGATGGTAGAAGGGGTATTTGGGGATTTTGAATGTGAAATGTGAAATGGTGATGTGGCGCATATGTGGCTTCCGACCCAATGTGACCACAACCATTGCTCTAAAAGTGGTTCATCATCTATCTTATAATAAAACAAGGTCTAGAAGGCCACTTGGCACCTTCTTAGACCTACAATGTGACACTTGGCAGCTCCTTAAGGTGCCAAAGTTTGTTTTTCCGCCCTTAAATAAATAAATAATAAATAATTAACCAAATTAAATAAGTAAATTAATCAGCAATAAATCTCTTCAAGATTTGAGATCCAAAATATTAATAATTATTGTTTGTTTCTTAAAATACCGCCTCAGTTTTTAGAAACAGGTCCTCTAAATTTGCGGATTTTGTGGCCTGCTTACTCTGTTGCGTTAACTACCAATTCGATAATAAGGAAGATTACAATATTTTATGTACATCATCACTAATTCTGGTACACCATAGCCTTCATTCGTCTTATTTAAATTGTATTGTAGCATCGATTCTTAAAACTGCTGGCAGGTAACTCTCATAATTCTTAAACTTGCATAATTCTTAGTTTCTTACTACATTTTTTATACAAATTTTGTTATTCTGTTATTTAAAAATATTTTTAAATAGTAAGAATAAAGGTTAGTGTATTGCTCTTTTGATAAATCCAATTCTTTAACATGTTTAAAGTTCCTGTTGTCTTTTAATGTATAAACAGTCAAAATGAAAGTGTTACTGTTATATAATATTTTAATTTTTAATTTTTAAAACTTCTGCATACATCTTTATCATGTTTGTATGTACTGTTAATCAAACAATGAATATTGCATGAGCCTCACATAATTAACTATATACCATCCTCTTTGAACTTTTTAGTAGTCAAAATAGAATTATGTATTAATATTAGGGAAAACTGGAAAAGTAAGTGTGTGTCTATTACATGCCTAACCTTGGTGTGGAATCACCTAAAACGTAATTTTAGTTATAAAAAAAACCAATAACTCACTACATAAACTCATTAGTATATCAAAGGCCATATAAAACTTATCTCTTATCTTAAACCTTAATTATGTTTTTGTTGAAATAATGTTTCGAGTTTCCTATTTCTTGAAAAAGTGTTTATATTGAACGCATGTGCATATGTGTGTATGTAGTTTTTTTTACTGTCTAAGTGTTCTAATATGGTGGGAAAATGACAAGACATTGTAGAGAATAACCGCTTTGAATTTTTTTTAAACCAAAACTATGTAGTTATAGATGGTTTCACATCTAACTTTAGGTATGTAACAAACACACACTCAATATCCCGTTAGTATTATTACTGAGTTTGGAAATAATTCTTAAATACATTGTTTTTTATATTAAACATTTTTTTGTAAATTGTTATTTGATGTTTTATTTATTATATTATCATATTTATGAAATTAAAATTTTCCTTTTTTTTATTATGTTATATTTGCTCATGTTATATAATGTATACATTTGATTTTTCTAAAATCAATTATGTGTCTTATTATCTTATGTGTAATTAAAGTACAATTAACAATTCATTTTTTGTATTTCGATAATTCAAACTTTCAGTTTAATTACAACAATCCGTAATTTTTCACGGGTTATAACCTAGTTAACAAAATATATTACACTATGATCAAACATTATAAACAACCCAACTCCCAGCCAAAAAAAATATTAATTGAGCAAAACCTGCAAAATAGAGTTTAAGGTGAGGGATTAAAAACATCAAATTGCATTAGCCACTACAATTTAGAATTACAACATAATCATGCAATCAAAACGTATCTAGAGGATCGGTGGTTCAGCGCATAACCTACAATCATTGTTGGTCTAGCAAGGTTTATTGATAACCTAATGGTTTGTTCAAGGTAGTCCAGGGAATTTATTAAGTCCCAAAGGACAATTAATAGCCCTCGGATCAAGAAAAAATCAAAGGTCAAGATCAAGATTCAAACCACCACCACCACTACAAACACATGTGATTCAATGCATCAATACCCCACCTGCGGCCGGCGGAGGCGGCCGGCGGTGGTGGTGACCGGCGGTGGTGGTCGTGACTTGAAACACATGTGTTTGAAACACATGCGTAGTTCGTATGCTCCCCTGTTATTAGAAACTCATATTTTTAGTGAATCACATGCGTTTCGTGACTTGAAACACATGTGATTCGAAGTCACATGCTTGTCTGTATTTTGGAACCACTATTTATTAGTGAATCACATGTGTTTCACCTTTTGAAACACATGTGATTCGTAGTTCGTATGCTCCCCTGTGTTTTAGAAACTCATATTTTTAGTGAATCACGTGTGTTTGAAACACATGTGCTTCGTAGTTTCGTATGCTCCCCTGTATTTTAGAAACTCGTGTTTTTAGTGAATCACATGTGTTTCGTGACTTGAAACACATGTGATTCGAAGTAATATGCTCGTCTGTATTTTGAAACCCATGTTTTTAACAAATCACATGTGTTTCACCTTTTGAAACACATATGCTTCGTAGTTCGTATGCTCCCCTGTGTTTTAGAAACTCATGTTTTTAGTGAATCACATGTGTTTCGTGACTTGAAACACATGTGATTCGAAGTAATATCCTTGTCTGTATTTTGAAACCACTGTTTTTAACGAATCGCATGTGTTTCAATACATCAATACCACCACCATCCCCACCACCACTGTCAGTCACCGGCACCACCGCCGGCCGGCGGCAGCCGGCGGCGACGGATGTCGGCGGATGGTGGCGGACGGCGTTGGCTGTAAGTGGCAGTGGGTAACGGATTTGATCTTGATCATTTTGATCCAATGGCTAGGATTTGTCCCTCAGGACTACACAAAACCCTTAGACTACGTAAAACACAACTCTGATAACCTAATGATACTTGGCATGGTAAAACTTATTCTTATAATTAAATATTAGTTCTATTAATTAATTATTCATGTTTAGTTTATTTATTTTTTATTTTTTTGTTTTTATTTTTTGAAACAGAAAATCTAATATACTCCTAATTACTACTTATGTCCACGACGGGACTTGAACTACTGACCTCAAAATTAAGAGGCAATCATCATACTGCTAGACCTAAGGCCCTTTGATATTCATGTTTAGTTATTATGTAATATATTTGTTGTATATTAATTTTAACGTCTTTAGCTGTTTACGCTTTATTTTTATATAACTTGATTCGGTCGACATATATTCATTATAAAGATATAAAATTTATATTTTTAATTTGAATCGTATATACCAATTGGTTGAACTCCGGGTTCTACCGATGAATCACTAAATTTGATAAATATATGTATCCCTTGCGTGTACTAAAATATACTCCCTCCGTCCCTTAATAAAGTTCCCATTTCTATCAAAATATTTGTCCCAAAATAAAGTTCTCATTTCTCAAATTAGAGGGACCCACTCAATAAAATAATATTATTACCATGTACTTCACCACTAACTATCTTTTAAAAACACTTTCTCTCTCCAAAATAACCTTATATTTTAATCAAATCTATTACCAAGACCCCACCACTAACAAACTCCTAAAAACTTGTGCCCAATTGAAATGGGAACTTTATTAAGGGACGGAGGGAGTATAAAATTAAATCTAGGCTCCTGTATCAAATAAAATTTTAGATTCATGAACAATTATTCTAGAAAATAACCCAGTTATGATTAGATGTTAGGAATGTCACAAAGTCCATATAAAATCAAATTGGGAATTTTTTTTACAAAAGATACCTACGCTATTTGTACGTTATTGTGATATCAGGTTATTGGTTCAGCCGGAATGTGGACTCAAAGCAAAATACATGAATTAACTTGTTTGTAATCGTCATACCGATGGAAAACTAATTAAAATATCACTAGCAATTTTATTTTCTTATTGGCAAAAAAATAACGAAACAAAAACCATCCATATGATTTCTGATTACAGTTAATTAGTTCACTAATAATTCCTTTTAATGAGACATTAAACCGAAAATAGTACAAATATTTAATGGCTAGCTCACAACTAAGGACTTTCATCAACTACCAATCCATCTTGCCAAAGTCTTGAAGCCGACCACTACTAACTAAAAATATAAGGTTTATATAACTCGTGCTTTAGAGTATGAGATTAGAAGAGTTTTATGAATTTCAAAGTTTTATTTCGTAATGAATAAACTCATTTATTAGTGATTAATGACGTCTATTTTTTATATGAGTTAAGTGTATATTTAAAGAGAAGTGATTCGTACAAAGTAATTAATTTTTATCCATGTAAAGTAATTTTATATCAAATGACAGTCATATTTTTAAAGGATGGGGTGAAATGCAAATTTTGGTAAAAGGAAATGAATGTCATAATTGTCATTTGAGATGAAATTGTTTTAAATAAATAAATATTGTTCTGTATGAATCACTTACCATATTTAAATAATATGATAAGTTTGAGTTCATTAAACCTTCTAACCTCACACAGTCATGTTTTTACAACATAAGTTACACACTCTTAGATATATGAGACATTTAATTAGTTAACTAATAACTCCTTTTAATGAGACATTTAAACTGAAAATAGTGCAAACATTTAGTGGCTAGCTCACAACTAACGACTTCCATCAACTACCAATTGATCTTGCCAAAGTCTTAAAGTCGACAACTACTTATTAAATATATAATATTTAATTTGATCCACTATGTTTAACTTGTGAGAGGGCCTGGTGTGGTCGTATTAAACCCATGCTAAATCACATTATGTCTTGCGTCAATTTCTCCTCCGCCATTGGTTTAATGCACGTTAAACAGTTTTTTTCTTTCTAAATTGTGGTATTTTTATGGGTTCTAAATGATTGTTATATGAACGTTAAACGAAAGAGAATAATTTTGAGAAAACAAAACAAAGTTTAACATCTAGCTATGATTTGAGTTGTGACTCGATCGGGACACATGCTAACTAACATTTCTTTGGTTTTGCTACCAAACAAGGGAACTGATTTCCCTGCTAATTCCTCATGTCAATTCTCTGATATTACCAAACAATGAAATTTATTTCATTTCTCATGTCAATTCCCTGGTATTACCAAACAATGAAATTTATTTCATTTTTCAGCCTATTTCATTTCTCAACTTTTTATTTCTTTGCTACAAGTAAGTTTTAAAATTAATGGTAGTTGATATTAACACTTGTGACTTGGCATACACAGACACTAATTACCATGAGTTCACATAAGTTCTCATTAATGTGTGGTAGTTGATATTGATAAACCGCAGAACAACCACTTTCTGACCGTAAAGTCATAGCGTTCATTTCAGAAAAAGAAATGTGCTTGTTGAATCAAGATTATACTCGGGTTTTCGACCTGTTTTATAACTTCTTTTTTGAGCGCAAATTGTATTAAACTAACAAGGAGATAGCTAGAAAGAACAAAGAAGAAAAACAAAGAATTATATGAAATGAGGGCTACTACACCAATATACCCAATTTAAGTTCATCTTTTATCTCCACCATTATTCCATAGAAAATAATATATATATATATATATATATATATATATATACATACTAGCTTCATAGCCCACTCGACTGGGCGGGCATGCTTCAAGAGATATGTTATAGGAAAATACCAACAAATATTAATAATTTTAGAAATGACATAAGAATAGATAGCTGTAATGATAAGTTTGTACAAAATTTGATACATGAACAAATGTTACATAAAAATTATAGACGAAATAAGACTTCTTTGTAAACGACATTTGTTGTTGAATTAATGTAATTGTCATCTCTGTCACAACAAATGACCGGTTTTTGCATACCACTAATCGTGCACACAATAAAATATACATTTATATAAAATGGCCAAATATTTTTAAATAAACTTACTTGGGATGACTCCTAGAACCTGCTTGAAAAAGTGAAGCCATTGTTGTAGCTCCTCCCCATGGGACATCACCTAATTCGTTGATCGTATGTATCGCATTGCAAAACCTTCTTCACCACTAACTTCAATGGAACACCTCGTTGATTCACTTGTTTCTTTCCCACAAACATTGAAGATATAACTAATGGTACAACAATCGGTCAATTGCAACAATTATTGCAATTGCAGTACCGTAAGATTTGTCTTCCATGACGTTGGAGAAGAAACCTATGTGTTCAGTTGTGGGAGTAGTGATATAGGTGACCAAGAGCCATTCAAGTTGTTGATAAGATCTCAGAGAAATAAACAATTTGAGAGATATATGCTATAACTAATTAAAGTTATGTAATATTCTAACCAGCAAAGATGCAATAAAATTATGTAACATTCTTACCTGAAAAAAAGAAAAAAAATCATTCATAAGGTATAACATATCAGAAAAATTTGTAAGTATATAAATTATATAAATAACCTCTCGGATTTACACTCGAATTCATCTAGAATGTTGGCCAACATTCTGCACAGTTTAATCACCCAAACCAGGCTGCACCGGGCTGGAAAAAACCTGCGGATTCTGGGCTGAAACAGTGTCCCCAACAGTGCATTTTTCCTGCACAGAATCACCAAAATTTGCACCTAAAACAGGCTGAGCAGGGACTGTTGTTTCCTGCACAGTCTGGGCAATTTCAGCAGCCCCCACATCAGTTTTTCCCTGCACTTTATTGTAACACACCAATTTTTCAAAACAATTTAAACTTTTTAAATAAATAAGTTTAACATTAAAAATCCATAACATCCAAAATATGGTTTAAATAAAACATTTGGAATAATTAAGGAGTACCAAAGACCGGTGTTACAAATATATATCAAAACTAGTCTAGGGAATTAAATAAGTACACCGAGCTTAATCATCCAAATGCTAACAATACGGGCCGCCTAATCCTTAGCTCCCGAACCTGAGTACATAGACATAAAAGAAAACGTAGTACGTGAGACAAAATTGTCTCGTGAGAAACATGGGTTTTAGACCCGGTCATAATTAAATGCAACTAAGTAATAATAATAACATGATTATCAAATTGCACATAAGTCCAACATAATCTCGAGCTTGCCCTAAGCTCACACGTACGCAACGGGTCATCCCGAAGCAACTCCCCCGATGTGGGTTATCATCAAAAGATCTTATGGTAATTGGGGTTCTCCCAAACTTACCGAGATCATCACTCCCCCGTCTTGCGGGTTATCGTAATCCCCCTTTTTATCGGGTTATCATAGTCCCCCGAATTTCGGGTTATCGTTCACTTAGATATACTACCGTTGCGCAGGGAGGTACCGCCCCAAGTAGTAATCTCAACTCCCCCACGAATGGGTTATCGTTTCCGGATAGTTTGACTAACACCTAATTGGTCATCTACATGAGCCTTAGCTCCAATTCAATCATCAATTCAACATGTCAATGTCACAAATCATTTCATGGCATATAAACATTTCAATCAATTTCTTTATCGAAAATCTTTATTCAATAAAACTCTTTTAATCATTTTAGTCATTAAAATCATTTCCCTATGTACTCATAAAAGATCACATGTACTCACCTTAGCAATGCTATCCAACAATTGTGTTCAACAATACAATCCTTACTTCCAAATTGAGGAAGTACTTCCAATCTCAAAGTCTTCTTGACCTAACATCAATACCATCACAAGAATCTAGTTACAATCCATAACTAACTACTAATTGAACCATCTAAACATTCCCAACCACCAAGTTCATACAACTTGGTGAAATCTCAAACCCTAGTTCAAGATTTTTCATCATTAATCCCAAATCCAACTTGTACACATTGATTACAAGTCTACAAGGAGTGTTTTACACCCAAGAAAGTTCATCTTCCCCAAAGATGACATGGTGGGTTCCCAAAACCACCATTGTTACCCATACTAAGCTCAAAATGAAGGTAACTAAGTGATATAAGCAAGAATTCTTACCCTTGATGCTTAAATCCTTCAAGATGATGAAGATTTGAGCTCCTTAGCTCCAAAAACCATCCAAATGCTCTCAAAAACGACTGCACTAAGTCTAGGGTTCGTACGTGTTATGAGCCCTAGCTTCCACTCAGCTTTATATAGTTCAGACAGACCTCGAACCCCGCTCGCGTTTGCCTCGCGTCGCGAGGTGACGCGGGTTGTCTTCTTGGTCGCCGCAGGAACGCCTACCTCACGCCCCGCTCGCGCCTAGCTCGCGCCGCGAGCTCGACGCGAAGCTCAACACAAGCTCGGCGTGAGTCTCTCGCATCCGAGTTCTGAACCTACTGTTTGATCTTGCGTCTGGCTCGCGCCTGCCTCGCGCCGCGAGGGCTGTTCCAGCCAGATTCTTGGCCTTTAAACTTGTTTCCATCCAAGTTTTGACCCATACTTGGTTATACAAAGTCCCAAACATTCAAACATTCGATAAAACACAAACCGGAACATAATCTAATATAAATACCAAAATCCGAATAAATCCCGAATAAATTACACGAAAAACAAACGTAAAATTACGGTCGTTGCTGAGCAGGGACTGTTGTTTCCTGCACAGTCTGGGCAGCTTCAGCAGCCCCCACATCAGTTTTTCCCTGCACTTTATTACCCCGAACTTCATCCCAAAACGCATTATACTGTGCAACTGTAAACTGGACAGCTTTTTTGGTCCGAAACAGCATCAACGGAACTGCCCGAAACAGCAGCCCCAGAAACTGGATTCTGCACAGTTTCTGCCCCATATTTTCATCCAAAACTGCACAGTTTTGACCTAAAAACTGTCCAGATTTACCCTGTTCAAAACTGCCGGAAACTACACTGTTTTGATCACCAAACTGTGCAGTTTTATCCTGCATAACACTGTCCGAAACTGCACAGTTTTCCTGCACAGAATTGCCCACAACAGCCTCGGTTCGATCACAATGCTGCACAGTTTTATGCTCTAAATCATTCGACCATGTTCTAAATTGTGAGAAAAATTTGTAAGTATATAAATTATATAAATAACCTCTCAGATTTACACTCGAATTCATCTAGGATTTTGTTTTCATCACATAGGGTTGTGCCAGCACTAACTATTGCAGAGCCTGAAACTTGTGGGCCAACAACAACAGAGGCACGGGCAATATGAAAAACATATTATGTATTTTTATCTAAAGTGTTTCATAGGCAGCTTCCATTCTTCGTTTGACCTAACTGCTATTAGAACTTACATTGATAATCTCGGCACATTCATCTTCTCCCGATTATTGTGGGTTATTGAATCTGGTTAACCCAAACATAAAAATTGATTCTTTAATTTCTAATTAACACAATTGAAATACATTAGTTTTATAATTGAACGTCCATGCTCCCTGTACAATCAAACCATATTGAACGCATATGCGGACTCTCAAAATTACCTTGTTAATCAATAAGCGCATGCCGAGTTCTGAACTCATGCTCTTAACGTAATGACGACATCGAATTACATCTGGAATAAACCCTCGATTCAGCTGGAGTATGGACAGAGGATATCGATTCGTAGGACGGGGATAGCGGCTAGAGAGAGTAGTGTGAGATGTTGGTATTTGATTTGAGGAAGAAGATGAACGTTTGAGAAGGAATTATTCAACGGAAGCGGCGAGGAGGAATTAGGGCTAGAGGTGATTCTGCATCGTCGCAGGTTTATTCTTTCCGTCGAATTAAATGCAGAAAAAGGCTTAGGAAAATTGAGAGGAAATCATTGGCCAATGAATGAATTACACGTGGCATAAACAACCAATCAGAGTGCTTTAAGTGGGTGAGTTGTCAAACCAAAATCATATGTAGCTGCATATATAGAAGAAGATATTAACGTTATCTCCTAGCAAGTCCTTACTACAAGGCTTGTTGGATTGGAAAGCCATTTCCATTTTGTATCTCCATATGATCCAAAAATTCCAGAAAATTACAACCTTAAAATGCTTCCCCAAAGCATATGAACCATAAATCTTCTCCGAAAACAAAAAGATATCTAATAAGCAAGTGGGAGTACCAAAATGAATATTCCACCACTTAAAGATCATATCCTGAAGATCTGTAGCAATTATTTTAGCAATATTTTTTATAATTTGAGAAGATAAGAAGTTATCACCACATAAACCTGAAGCCACAATTCATAATTTACCTGGCGTTTAAAGATCTCCCAAACTAAAATTACCGACTATTATAGGTTTATAACTTTCACTCACACTTGATCTCCGTCGGGAACTTCAATATTAATCCCACCAAAAGTCAAAATAACAAAACTCAAGCTTCTAGCCTAGTGATATTGGAGAAAGAGATAAGGTGTTGCTCATTTCCTATGCTACAGTACTGACTTTAGACACAGAGAGTCAAATTAACACAACTTGCTCAAAAATACCGAAATCATTTGTTATATGGTTGTCTAGATTCTAGTTTACAATCAATGATCTTCTTTGCAGTGACGCTTACAATTTCCGACTGTAAAAGTTTCTGCCGTCACTAAATTATTTTCCTTACCACACTGTATTAGTTTTAAAGCATATTGTACAATTATATTACAATATAAGGTGTAGTGTGAGAAGTAACTTTTGTGGTTGTAGTCAATATAAGCATATTGTACCCAGTTAGAAATGAGTCGATTTGATCAGTGGTTGTAACTCGTCCAGAACTGGGCAGTTGGATATAAAAATCCGGCTGAACCGAAAAAAATTTGAGTTTTCTACATAGAAAAATTAGAGAAACAAAATAGATATGGATTTTTTTAGACAGCTTTTGAAACTAGAAAGTATAAAGTTTATTTGAAATATAAATTTTGATTTTTTTTTAAATTTTTTATGGTATTCATTTTGTATTTTTTAGCATCTTTACACCATTTAAATAATAATTGCATCATAAATACTTAACAATATTGTCATCCAGTTCAACTAACAACTCAATCAGTCACCGTCCAACCAATTCGACAATATTTAAAGTATTAATCGACTCAATGCAAAAACTTATTTTTAAAACATTGATATTTAGAGATGTGGCCCAAAAAAGAGAGCAAATTAACTAAAAGTCTAAAAAAAAACACTCGAATTCTTGACGACATTTTCTCTATATAAACTGCATGTTATAGTTTTAATTTAGCTCAAAATTAACCAACCAACAACAAGCTCAATGGATGTCATCTATGCTTCACTCACATCTCTCCTTGTTCTTGCATTCTCGTTCTCACTTCATTATCTCTACTACAAGTATAAACCAACCACATATCCAAACCTCCCACCCGGTCAATCCGGGTGGCCTATTATCGGAGAAAACATAGAATTTTTATCCAACGGCTGGAAAGGCCACCCCGAAACGTTCATCTTCGACCGCATGGCTAAATTCTCACGTCACATTTTCCGAACGTCTCTCATGCTAGAAGATGTTGCGGTTTTTTGCGGGTCGGCGGGCAACAAATTCTTGTTCTCAAATGAAAACACACTTGTTCAAGCATGGTGGCCTTCTTCTGTCAATAAAATCATGCCTTCTGCCACTTCAAGTAATAACGTAGATAGAAGAAAGATTATTCGCAATTGCTTCAAACCCGAAGCCCTACAAAAATTCATCCCGATAATGGACATGTTGGCACAACAACACTTTGAAACCGAATGGGAAGGCATGGACCGGATTATAACTCATGAAGCCACTAAAAACTTTACCTTTTTGCTTGCATGCAAGATCTTTATCAGCATTGACCAACCCGAACGGGTCAAGTACTTATCCGGCCCGTTCGAGACTTTTTCTCTCGGGATCTTTTCGGTCCCGATAGATCTCCCGGGAACGCCGTTACGGAGAGCGATAAATGGGGGTAAGTTTATTAGAAAAGAAATTGTGGCGTTAATGAAGCAAAGAAAGATTGATTTAGCGGAAGGAAAAGGTTCGCCTACACAAGATATAATGTCACAAATGATTTGTGATGAAGATGGTAAATTGATACCAGAAACAGAGATCGCGGACTTGATTATCGGGTTGTTAATTGGTGGTCATGATAATGCAAGTTCAACATGTGCGTTCATTGTGAAGTTTCTTGCTGAGTTGCCGGAGATATACGAGGGGGTTTACAAAGGTATTAGTTAACTTGGGTTATGAAGCTAAACTATATTTTACAAAAATAAAAAATCATTCAATGCACATTAATTAATTCTAAAGTTAAGAAACTAGTGGTATTGGTGAAAAAGATAAAGTGTTGCCTATGACCTACGGGTCATGGGTTCAAGTCTTGTCACGGACATATAGGTGGAAGGTTTGAGGGAAAACATACTGCCCTTGTGTATGTCACTGTCTAGGCTCGAATCACTAACTTACTAACTGACCGTTCAAAAAAAACAAAAAACAAAATATATGGTAATTATTAATTAACATGTACTCTTAGGTTGTCTTCCCAGAGTTTTAATTTAGAAAATCCTATGAAACTAATAAATTCACGAAAACAAGGTCCGGTCATATAAGCACTAATCTACCAGATCATATCATAATTTCGCAATTAAGCATGCTTAGACGAGATTAGTAATAGGATGAGTGACCCATGGGAAATCCTCATGTTGCATTGCACCCCTCTTTTTATCAAAAGGTTTTTGGTCTAACTGTATGGTGTATGTCTTCCATCCTTATGGTCGAGGGTTTAAGTCCTATTATTGTTATAAATAATATTTAGGAGTAGATTAGTATTTGATGTTTAAAAAAAAAACAATTTTTTTTCCCACTAAGGCTTACTAGCTTGATTAACATCTAAATAAAAACACGGAACTGGAATTCATTTTTGACATATTCCAGTTTCATTAGGCTAGTGGGTATGGGCACCACATGTGGTGGTGCCCTTTTCCGCCACATCATCGCCACCTCACACCCCCACACCACCACCACACCACATCATTTGGTGGAAATACCCACCACACCACACCACACCATTTTATTTTCCAACTCATCATTTCATTTCCATTTATTTTTCAAACATAATATTAAACTTCCATTAAAATTAAAATAACAATACATTAAATTAAATTAAAAATACAAATACTTAAAATTAAAAATAAAAATACTTAAAATTAAAAATGCAAATACTTAAATTTAAAAATACTTAAAATTTGAAAACTACAATCCTAAATCGCTCATGGCTTTTCGGGCCCTTTCCTTCGCGGCTAGGAAATGTTGAAATTGAGGGAGATAGTGAGGTGCGGTTTGTGGATAATATTGTGGAGGTGGAGGTGGGACATTGCCGGAATTTAGGATGTTGACGTATTGGTCGAAGCCACCAAATCCTAGGTTCGGTGGTATATTTTGTTGTGAAGGTTGGTTGGGTGTTTGTGGAGAGTTGTTGTGTGGATCCATTGTAAGTAGAGAGGTATGAAGATAGGAGTTTGTAGAGAGTAAAATGGATGATTTTTGTGTGTAAAAATGAATGAAAATAGGTAAATATATATAGAGAAATAATTAAAAAATAAAAAGTTTTTTTTTTTTAATTTCCAACGGCATTCTAGCCGTTGCCAACGGCTAATTTTCGCAAAAAACTCGTTCCCACGCCCGTTGCCCCGCGTTGGGCGTTGCAAACTCGACCCACGCCGGACCCCCACGCCGTGTGGGGGGGGCGATGTTCCCATCACCCACCACGCCGTTGCCATGCCACCTCACCCCCACGCCCGAGCTTCCTCCGTCCCATACCGTGTAGCCTTAAAAACATACATTTTGCAAACCAAACGATACCTAAATGTTGTTTTTGAGAAAATTCACACATCCTCAAGCGGTATGAAGATTATTATACTAATCCTCAAGCCGTCCGAAGATTATTGTCCTAGTATTTCTGTAAGAGAAATGATATTGATTTTAAGTTTTGTGCATACTTATATTCCGACCCACTTGATAAGATAACATGTGTAATCTATTAATTATCTCTCTTAATATTATCTCTTGATTTTGAAGCATGTCTTGATCAAGTAGTTAGAATGATCGAGGCAACAAGTTTAATTTATTTGTTGATAATTTCCTGGTAAATATAGAACAAGTTGAAATTGCAAAATCTAAAGCAGCAGGAGAGTTTTTAAACTGGGACGATTTGTCAAAGATGAAATACTCTTGGAGTGTGGCATGTGAAGTTCTTCGATTAGCCCCACCTCTCCAAGGAACTTTCAGAGAAGCCATCACCGATTTCGTATATAACGGCTATTCTATCCCAAAAGGCTGGAAGGTACAAACATCATACTCCCTCCGTCCCATTTTAAATGTCCAGTATACTATTTTAGTTTGTCCCACAAAGAGTGTCATTTCCTAAATTTCAACCAATCAAAAAACATTTAAGTGGGAAAGAGACAATTTGATTGGTGACATTATATAATTAATGCACTTTTCTTAAACTGTGTGCTTTTTTGTAGTGGACAATTAAAGTGGGACGGAGGGAGTATATATCTTAGTCCATTGGTTTTGACTTTTTGTATAACTTTTTTTGTTCGGTTCTTGAACCATTATATGCAGTTGTATTGGAATGCACACTCGACGCATAAAAATGGTGAGGTCTTCCCCGAACCACAAAAGTTTGACCCGTCAAGGTTCTATGGCAAAGGGCCTGAACCATATACATTTGTACCATTTGGGGGAGGGCCACATTTGTGTCCTGGAAAAGAATACGCGCGCTTAGAAATACTCGTATTCATGCATCATCTCGTGAGGAAATTCAAGTGGAGTAAAGTCATTCCAGATGAGCAAATCATTCTCCACCCAATGCCTAAGCTTGCAAAGGGCCTCCCAATCTGCCTTTATCCTCATAACCCATAAGCCGATCGAATACCTTGATTACTTCTTAACTCAATAAGCGATCGTCGCTACAGGGTTAAAAGTTGTCACTACAGGGGTAATTTCTTCTAGTCATATGTGATAATATTTTTAGTGTATATATTAATGTATTATTCTTGTATTGTATCATTATTGTTAGGCATGTTGTACTTGTCTTGTGTAGGCTTTAGCTCGTTGTAATCTTGCATTTCTTTGTGATCAACGTTAATTTCATAGTAATCTAAAATATGCCGTGTTTCATTGTTTCGGACTAATTAATGTTAATTTCACAGTTATCAGATGTCTCCTCAATTATCTCCAATGTTTTGAAAACCATTTTTTTGGTATGAACCGGCCAACGTCTTGATTACGATCGAATTGGTCAGACGTTGAGTATTTATAATGTAATAATTATGTAAATTGTGTATAAATATCCAGAAACTAGAAAAATATAAACAAATACCATAATTAAACAAAATCCAAACATATTACTCCTTTAATACAATTAGTATAATCAACACGGTTCATTAGAAAATTTTGAACGGATTTTTAGTATTACCTAATGTAAAAGTTTTCAATAAATGCCCCTAATAGGGGTAAATGCTCTGTTTTTTCCCATGGTATGTCCACATATATATTTATAACTAGCTTCATAGCCCGCCCGACTGGGCGGACATGTTTCAAGATTTATATTTTAGAAAAAATACCAACAAATATTAATAATTTTAAAATGACACAAGAATCGATAGTTGTAATGATAAGTTTATCATTAATTGCATGATATAACATATACGATCGGTATAAACCTAAACTATGGAGCTACTCTCGGAAGAAAATCATATTTATAGCACGCAAATGATCGGTATAATCCTTAGATGCACCCTCCTGTTTAATATAAAATTTTCATCAATAACTAACGAATCCATAAGAAATTCTTACAAAACTATTACGAAAATAATCATCCACTTTTTGCAGTTGATTTTTTTTTTAAATCTTGGATAATTATTTTTTGCAACTCAAGTTTGCAAAAATAGCAACAAAAATCAATACAAATAACATATACAACAACACAGATAATAACAAAAAAGACATTATAAGTGCCAATAATGTCATACAAAGCATGCAAAACAAATCATATCAGAATAGGGCGAGTTGGTTGGATAATAGGTCAAAGTAGGTCCATTTTTGTTCTAGTTAGATTAACCCGAAAGACGTTTCGTACAAAAAATATTTAGTCAATTATGATTACAAAAATGACGTCGTATGTTTTACAAATTAAATATACATTTTGAGCTACTTTATACCCGTTCGACCCAATTGACCCGTTTCCTTTTAAAGTCATTAAAAAATGGGTTGAAATGTGAGGTGATGTGACCACTAATAGTGAAAGGTGAGAGGGAGTGAAGTAGATGGTGAAGTGGCATGACCACTACATGTAGTCTTATTGTTAAAATCATCATTAACAATATTAAACTACAACTATAAACAATTTTCACCTGGCCACGAATGAAAGACGGTAAGGCAGATCCAGCTGAACCAAAAAAATAAGCAATCCCTGCCATCATGTGAAAACAATGTAAGAAAAGAGATAAATAAATCACCACCTGATGCAGGTATTTACTTTGACTTTTGAGGTCAAAATGTTTAAATTTAAAATTTGTATGAGCATTTCCTGGTTATAACAAAATTGTTTCTGGGAATTTACCAAGTTATAACGTCTATAAGTTTTATATTTTTTCATTTTATATTTAAACTACTAAAAAAGAATATTTTAGGGTATTTTACCCTTTTATGTGATATTTGATGTGGTCATTGAGCATTTAATTAACAAATTAAAGAATTCAAATTAAATTTAATATTTTTTTGAAAAATGCAGCACACATGATGTCAAACCCAGAAGGATCACCTGGTCCACCAGTCATCCTGCCAACGATCCTTGCACCGGTGCCACCAACTCCTCAACCAGAAAAAGGACCCACAATCAAGTCTCATGTCTACCTGCCAACTATGCCCAATATAATTTATGATTTTGATTTGGTTCAGATGAACACGAAGATTAACAACCTCAATATAATTTAATAAAGTAGCTATTACAGCAGTTGTCAAAGCTGTAGATGACCCTAATCCCGTTTTTGCAACTTTAGGTTTGTAGTTTTCTGCATTTGATTCTTCAATTTTGAAAAAAATGATGTAAATGGTGGAAGAGTAGCTAATGATAGCCTACGTGCTTGAATCTAGATAATACAATTTTCAATTAATTTTTAATGTAAACTTTATATTAGTACCAAAATCAAATATACAAAAATACATACCTGATTACGGTAAATAAAAGTCCTTGCAACCTAAGATTATAATATCCATACATGCATAACTGATCGGTTAGTCAGAATACTGATATCATTTAATTTAGTCAAATGAGCAAATTGAAGTGAAAATTATATATTGCAAGAGGTTAATTAATTAAATAACAAAAAATAGAAAAGTTTGTTATACCTTGCGGATGTGATTTATGTAAAAAAAAAATTGTTCTTGTCAAGTGTGGTGTATGTTGTTGCTATGGAATATTGGAGTGCATACTCGAAAAAGGGGTTCCTCGATTCATTGTGATTTTATTTGAATTTGGTGAAGATCAACGATTAGATTTTAACACACTTTCAAAAATGTAACGACCCGAAATTGTAAATAAATAAAATATGTAAAAAATATGATAATTATGGATAAATCATATAAAACACGTAGGAATTGGTTTCGTGTCGTTTGGAGTCCGTATGAGAAAGTTATGGACGAAACCGGGGTGAAACCTAGACCGAAAAGTGCAGCCCTGCTGCACAGGCAAGTTCGCGGCGCGAGCCAGGCGCGAGCGAAACGCGAGGTTGAGCAGAGGGACCAGAGCTGAAACGCGAGCATGTCGCGTTGACTTCGCGTTGACTTCGCGGCGCGAGCCAGGCGCGAGCCTGGCGCGAAGTCTGGTAAAAAGCGGCGACTAGCGGGCAGACCCGCGTCTTTTCGCGACGCGAGCTCGGCGCGAGCGGGGCGCGAGCTCTTCCGACCAGAGCAATAAATTCGGGTTTTTAGCCATAAATGCATTTCCAAAACCCTAGTTTCTTCCATTGGCGATTTTGGAGTGCAAGAGCTGATTTGGGTCGATTTCTCCATCAAAGCTTGATAGATTTCACTCCTAAGTGAAGATTAAAGGTATATCTTCAATCCTTTGTAGTTGTAGCTTTAGATCTATGGATTTAGAAGCTTAGGGTTGAAACCCTAGTTCTTGGGGTTATGAGTTATGGTGATATATATGGTGTATACACTTAATAGATGATATTTTAACAAGGGAAACAAGTGTATAATTATGATTTGTAAGAATCTTAAGGGTTGGTTAAACCTAGGGTTTGGTAAATCACCATATTTGGGGGAAATGGATTGATGGGTGTTATCTAGAGGTAGATGAACACATTGATAGTAGATTGTGATGTTGAACATTGTATGATCATTGTTTTAGGCTTTCGGTGACATCTTGGAAAGTCGGTGAAATTTTGAAGCAAGAGTTTTGGTGTCAAGAACACGGTTGGAACATTTATTGCTAAGGTGAGTACGTGTGGACTTTACTGAGTACATAGCCTATGAAATACATTTTTATTACTTGTGTTATGGTCTATTTGCTTAATTGTGTAGACTAGTAGCTAGTAGTTAGTTATACCGATAGTTGTATTGAACTAACTTGTTTGATGATAGACGTGATAGCCGAGAGCTAGATTGACATAACCATCGAGTTATGATATGGTGAGATGATGTGATGATTCGGGGGATCCCCGGTCATGAGGTATGGAATGGGGAGCATTTGGGCGGATCCCCATCGGCCCATTCCATGATAGTAGTCTTGCTAACTGGAAGTAGTCCGGCGAGTAAGGCAGGTATTGGTAGATTGGGCGATTCCCTCTTGCCTTTACCTTGAAGCTTGTTAATGCGGGGGATCCCCGGTTAATAAGTTAACGTGGTTCTAGTTGGTTGGGGATGTCCCGACAACTAGATATGTTTGCTAGGAAAGCAAGGTATTAGAGTCACAATAGGGTGACTAGATAGATGGGTGATTGCTTACATGTTTGTTTGTTGTCATTCGGTTATTATTATTGACTTGGGTCTAAACCCATGTATCTCACGAGAAGTTTTTGTCTCACGTACTACGTTTGTTTTGTTTTGCTATGTATTCAGGTTCGGGATCGAAGGCTTAGGTACGCATGGATAGAGATGCGGGACCTAGAATAGAAGAGCACTAGATTGGATTTAGTCTTAGCTTGGTTATGATCTATTTTGTAACACCTACTTTTATACTCTGATTTCATACCAAGGTTTTTGTAAATCCAAATTTGGGGATGTTTTTCTATTTATAAAATGTTTTATTTTGGCCGATTTTTGGTATTAAAATTTGAGGTGTTACAAAAAACTACAGCTTTCATGATTTTTATGTAAGTGTTGTAAATCATATGATTTTACTTAACATATAATGTTCTAAACATTAATCACAGTAGTTATCTTGTTGTTTCATACATTATCATAAGATTATGGACTATTGACAGCTAGAAACATATTCAAGATCTACAAATGCTTATTTGTCACGACAATGGTGAGTTTGAAAACCAAACTTATTCTTAGATCTTCAAGTCTTGCTTTCATCATCTTGTGTCCTAAAGAAAGAATTGAATGATTTATAATGTTGGAACGTAAATTTATAAATATAGCATAATTAAACAATTATGGTGATAATTTGCAGCAAAGTCTCATCAATTTGATAGATATAAACTAATAAGATTGACCTCAAAAAGTCAAAACGTAGCACTGTATCTATATTTCAACAAAGTAATGAAATTAAGTAAAAACATACCCTGATCATTTTGGTTGGCATTCTAACACGTCCTTTGATATTTAGCTCCATTTCCTGTTATATACAATGAAAACTTAATAAATTTTGGTTTCTTCATAAATAAGTAGCAGTCATGTTCAAATATCTTGGTCATTAATTACCTCGTTTTGCTTCAAGTTTCATCAACAGATTTCATCTTTTAAAACAAACCCTAAAACCAACACCGTTGTGTATCATTAACAAAACCCAGGCCACAAACCAAAAAAAGATCCAATATTTGTCACTTTCAGAGCAAATCCTTGGTTCAAGATTGATAAATTATATGGAAATCCACTTGAGATTAAGATGAAAATGACTGAAAAAGGAAAGAAAGAGCCTTAAAAGAAGAAAGAAAGAGCTTTTCAAAATGCTTACAATAACATTGTTGCAGCTAATCGAATTGAAAAGTAAACATATTGTCGTACTATTGGCTTTCTGTGCCATTCTAACAAAAAAATACATTGTCCTTATTGTTTTGCTTTGAGAATAAACCAACCAATGAGATTGAAAAGCAAATTTGGCTCCATAATCATTTCATCGAGCAGTTGGTGTGCACACAAAAACAAAACACTATTGCAATTTTCAAACACAATTACTTGAACTTGGTAATAGATTCTAGAGATGCATTAAAATTCAACTCTTATAGTTAGAAAGACTTGCACAACAAACTCAAATTCGAGTCGATTTATAACTTTATCCTCTTCTTCATAATTCCTTTGAATGATTATAGAAAGCATTCATGTATATAACAAAATTTTGTTTTTGTATGTAATGAAATCAAAATCATTGTAATTAGATTGAATGGCGGCAGTAAGTGTATCGTAGAAGAAAGTTAAATAGTGGAGATATGAACTATCAAGCAAAATAGTAGAGATATGAACTATTATCACCTGAATTCATATGATAGTGTTCAGGATTTTTGCCATAGAAATCGAAAAAATAAAGGTGTGATGAAACGGCGGATTCAGTTGGAGAAGATAACTTGCGATGACAATAACGACGAAACGCAGGAACGTATTGCTTCCATATGACGAGGTAGAAAATCTTGAACAGTTTCTAAATTAATGCGTGAAATCACGGGAAGGCAAGCAATTAGTTGAAAAGGCAAGAAATTCATTGGCGAATGTGTGAATTACACGTGGCATTAACAACCAATCAGAGAGCTTGAAATGGATGAGTTGGCAAACCAAAATCATATGTAGGTGCATATATAGTAGAAGATGAGTTTTTCTAACGTATGCCCATGGGGCATACATTAAGGGCAATCAATGAAGAATCAAATTTCCATTTTAGTTGAAAATCATATTTTTTGCATTATCTATAATTGTAAAGATTAAGGATCATTAATGTTATTCAAAATGAATTAGAAAATTTAATGCTTCATTGATTGCACCTAATGTATGCCCCAAGGACATACGTTAGAAAAATCCATTTATAATATATTTCAAAAGAAAATACACACAATAGTTATGTGTTTTTGGCTTTTTGCAAGCTAGATTACATGTAACTTATCATCAAAATAAAAATATATTCCTCAAAAAAGTGTAGATTTAACTCTGGACACATTTGGCTCATTTGGGCATCAACTGGAGTGATTAATCTTGAACCCAAACAAATTGAAGTCTAATGTTGGGACCACAGGTCGGGTTGAGGAAGTGAGTGATATGAGGCATAATATGAGAGAAATGTGAAGAAAACAAAGGTGTGGTTGGATCGAGTTTGGAGATATGGTGCATGTTTTTGAGACCGATCGAACCCATCCTCATGGAATTATGTTTTTTTATGGCAAATTGCATAAAATAGCAACATACTATTAGGTGATTCTTAATTATAGCAACATACTATTAGGTGATTCTTAATTATAGCAACAAACTATCAAAATTTTAAAAAATAGCATCAGCCTTTTAAAATTTTGCAATTTGAGAAACATTTATCCTGGAATGACAGTAATCAGTATTTTATAGAAGAGAAAGAAGGGGTCATAGCTCACCCCAGTTTAAGATTAATTGGAATATAAGTAAAAAAAAATTAAATAACTGGCTACGTCACTAGAAAATACTAATTGCCGTCATAATGGGTAAAATGTTTCCCAAATTACAAAAATTTAAAAATTCGTTGCTATTATTAGGAATTTTGATAATTGAATACTAAAATTAGGAATTACCTAATAATATCTTGCTATTTTATGCAATTTGCCTTTTTATTTATTTATTGAAATGTCGATTGAAACTTGCAAAAGTACAAATGATCACAACATTCATAGATACAAGCATAAACCAAAGGTATCATGAATAAATGAAAAAGGTCAATGACGTCTTCGTAATTGTTCTGATTATATGCAACATACATTTTTCTTTTTTGTTTCTCACTAGGCTGTTGCATTCTGAATTTTACTTCAATGTCATTTAGCTATTTCAATGTTAATGCAGAAAAAAACAACTAAAAGAAGCTTTCATAATAAAAGTACATTTGAAATAGGGTTTAATTATCGCTTCAAACATGTTGTATCAATCACATCCTGTAACTACTGTATCCTCCTAAACCAGAGGCCCCATATCCACCATAAGTTGATGATGATGAATTCCCCAATTGAGAGTATGAAGATCTCTCCAACATCCCATAATTGCTGCTTGGATTCGATGTTTCTTTCTGTCCATTTACGCCATTAACACATTCCTGCTTTTATATTAAATTATTTAATATATTATATATTCATACCATCGTTTAATTTTCTTTTAACAGAAAATCTTACCTGAATAAGTTGCTGAGCTGTCTGCACTTGTGAAGCTGTCCCCTTTATTTCAACTGTAATCTCATCTGGCAAACCTCTACTTTCTTGAACAGTTAGAATCGCGCCACTTGTCCTACGAATATACGCAATATTCGTCCCCCCAACTCCAATTATATCCTCAGCATAAACTAATGGTATTTGCATCGTTTGAGCTATCTGCTTCAAAACAAATCCAAAATATATCTTACTACAATCACCAATTTCTTCTACATATAGTAAATTACACAAATGGTCCTTTAGGTTTGTACCATATTACATATTTGGTCCTTTAGTTACACCGGTAGTCCTTATTTCTAAAACTATTGACATATTTGGTCCTTTACCTAAACAAACGTCTACTTTTCCCGTCAACGTGTGATGCACGAGGGGGTAAATATGCCGTTTTCTCTTTACCAATTTGAAACCCATAAAAAACAAGTTTGTTTGATGGGAAAAGTTAACGTTTGTTTAGGTAAAGGACTATGCAGTTATACAGGTCAGAAAACGAATACAGGTCGAGGTCCTAGATCTGGGATATCGTTTATCTCAGTGAGATATCGGTGGGATATCGGTTTTTTTATATTGTACTGTAAAAATTATATATTATATATATAGTTATATATAAAGAGTTAAAGACATGTACATAGCATAAAAAGTCTCAAAAGGTCCCAAAAAGTAGTCAATATTGTCTAAACCATAAAAAACTAAACAACAAACATAGCACAAACAGAATTTAATTGCAATCCACAGGTTCAGCATCCGAATCAATATCGTCTAAAGCATCAACTTGTTTTAATGGGCTCAAAAAAACTAGGTTAGATATTATTAAAATTGGTGCCCAAGTCAAGCAACAGATCCAAAAAAATACAGGAAAAAAACCGAGATCCCGATTTCAAAATTTCGGTGAGATCCCGGTCAATATCGCCGATATTCTCGGTACCTATATTTGGGACCTGTATTTGGGACCTGTATTATTTTTATCTCCGAGATCCGAGATCCCACTGAGATCCCACTGAGATCCCACCTATATTAACTGCCCAGGTAAAGGACCAAACATGTCAATAGTTTCAGAAATAAGGACTTCCAGTGAAATTTATGAAACTAATGGACCAAAATATGTAATATGGTACAAACGTGAAGGACCGTTTGAGTAATTTACTCTAATAATTATTAACAAGTGTTGACCTGGGTAACAATAGGACCACCCGTTCGGGCAATTGCAGGAGACCGTGTTGTGGGAAGCCCCGGGTCCCGCCCGTACAAAGAAAGCCCGTGATGCGACTCACGTTGCGGTTCACGGTCAACAAAAAGTGTCTCTCTCCTCATTGGCAGAGAGTAATCACCACCTAACCCGCCACCTAACCCAAGTTCAAACTGTGAGCTGGTAGTACGCATCATGGGTGGTTGGTCAGCCCATGAAGGTGGTTCCACTTGTGTGGCTGCTAGTGCATTATTCTGCATAAGTAGTTCATAAACTGTTATTATTATTCACACAAATGATGTTAATTACAGTTTAAGAAATACTTACAGTCTTCTCAAACAGAGGAAGAACGCTGCGATCTACTAGAAACTTCCTCAAATGTCCCACTACAGCTTCTAGAGCTTTCAAGACTTTGATAGCTTCTCCTTGCATATCCACAATCCTTTCATCTGAGTTGGCAGATACTGCTGACACCTCATCTGCCAGATAAACCTTTTTTTCATAAATAAACGTCAAGTGATTTTTAATAAAAGTAATGATAATTAGTAAATTCATACCACCGGATAGCACACGAACTGAACAACCCGTGCTTTCTTGTATTGCCTTGATTGATGATCCTTGTTTTCCAATTAGACTTATGGCTTGCATTGATGGAACCAATAATCGGATTGAACAAAACGGGACAGATGCTAAACTTTCACCTTCGGTTTCTGGAAATCCGTTTATACGTTTGAATATTCTTATTACTGCATCCATTGCAGGTGATAAAGGAAGCTCTGTTTCTTCTTTACCGGATATCAAAACCTAAACAAGAATCAATCAGTTTGTTGCAGTAGAAATCAGAAATTAGAATTCAAATTGTAATATATCTCAATCTAGAGTGAGTCATTATCTCATATAAATTACAGCATGAAAACTTTTAAGCCCTAATAGAACCGTTACAGGGAATTGGTGTAATTTCCTCAATTTCAACACAGCTAGGATTATAAACTCAATAACAGATTGGTTAATCTGGTGATCTCTCCAAATTAAGCACTCAATTTCGCCTGAAATGAGCAATTTTGAAAGAACTTACAATGCGATCAGGGGTACCAACAGCAGCATCGAGTACACGGATTCGAGCTTTCGTATCTTCACACATCTTCTTGATGATATCCCCTTTCCGTCCAATTATGCTCCCAACCTTAAGCACCGGCACTATGAGCCGGAACACGCACTCTCCTGGCCATCCTGGCCACTTCTTCTCCGGAGATGTCGTTCCCACCGCCGCCGTCTCGGTTCCGACCGCCGCTTCCGCAACCGGATTCGATACGGTTTCTACGACGGCGGGTTGCGTATCGGGTGTCGGGGTTTCTGCGACGGAACCATTGTTTGAGAGTGTGGTAGAAGCCATTAGTGTGTGTGTGTGTTGCTGTGGGTTAGGGTTTTTATTGAGGGAGGGGTTTGACGAAGAGGGATCTGTTTGTGTAGTTGTTGGAAGGTTTGGAGCTTTCAAGTCTTGCACAGGGAACACTAAAATTACCTTCTTGTCCTCCTATTGAAAAAATAAAATTAAAATACACAAATAACATTAACACATAGTTACATAGGGTTACAATCAGGTTCTCTTTGATTTCTTGTCCTTCTCGCACTCTTTGATTTCAAAGCTCAAACTCAATTGATACAGGTCGCGGGATGATTTGGTGTTTTGGAGACGTAAACGTCACAAGTGGCCGAACAATTGGATAAAACAATTAAGCGTAGGGGTTAGGGATGATCAAATTTTCATGGGATGTGATTGCGCGATAATAATGGTTATTGATTGAGTATTTAAAATCAAATAGATAGAGGTAATTGGTGAGTCTGAATACGATGAAAAAATCTGGATCAAGGAAAAAAAAAGAAAAAAAAAATCAATTAATAGAGTATATTATAGTTTATCAATTATTACATTTACCGTCATTTATCTTCATTTTATTGCAAAAGACTATAGAGTAGATTGGTCGTGTAAATAATTGTAATTGTTGTAGGGACCACTAATATCTTCCTCTATATATGAGGCTTGGATTTGAGTTTTATTTGCTAACTCGTCACTTTAAAGCATCCACATTGGCTGCCAATGCCACCTCATACGCCACGTGGCTTCTCAAATTGAAACAATCAAACAAACCAATCAAAACCTACGGTAATTGAAACAATCGGTTTTAACTTCTTGAACCTTAATTATAGCAACAAATCTTTACAATTCAAAATATATATGTATATCTTTATCCCAATTAGTCCACCAATAAGATAATTCCGAATTCACCAATATTCACACACACACACACACACACACACACACACACACACACATATATATATATATATATATATATATATATATATATATATATATATATATTCACGTTCCAAAACCTAATCTACACGATCCATAAATTAAAAAAAAGATTTGATTCACACAATTCACCAATATTCACGTTTTTTTATTTACTAATTCACCAATCATTCAAAAGATTTAACCACGGAAGTTTTTTTTTTTTACTAAAAATACGAATCTATGTTTAAAAACTGATATCTCATATCTTTGAGATTTTTCTAATCCCGTGAATTAAAAAAAAAATCCGGAAATTTACAGAACACAAATTCAAAACATACTGGCCTTATACGATTCTTCATCTATATTATCTTTAAATAACAGAAACTATTTAAACTTTACATAATTATCGGATTATGTTAATTGCCTATTTAAACCATATACTGTTTTGACCTTTAACATACAATTTACCTCTTTAATTTGTGCCAGTACATTCGTAAGCAGCAACAGGTATGCTTAAACATTCTGCAATTGATTTCTAATTCGTAAAATTGTATGTTTTAAACATAATTTATTTCATATGTTTTACGTTGTCTTACCTTGCAGCGATATCAGCAAACCTACCATTCGAAAACCAGGTTAGTACTGTTTATAAGTTGGTTTGTTTCTGCAAAAACCTATATTCTCACGTGGTCAACTTTATGTAGTTGTATCACGAGTTAAGAACAAGAACAGATTAAAGGTTATTTGTTGTGACAGAGATGACAATTACACTAATTCAACAACAAATGTCGTTTACAAAGAAGTCTTATTTCGTCTATAAATTTTGTGTAACATTTATTCATGTATCAAAATTTGTACAAACTTATCATTACAACTTTGGATTCTTAGGTCATCTTAAAAATATTAATATTTATTGTTATTTTTCTTTAATATATTTCTTGAAGCATGTCCGCCAGTCTATGAAGTTAGTAACAATATATATAGACCAAAGACGTTCATATAATCAACGAAATTCAAAAACTGAATTTTTGAATTTTTAACAAGTGATATATCATAGAGCGGGTTACTTTTAGGCTTGTCTCATTCGTGATCAGCCCACATTTAACCCAATAATGGTGGTGCCATCGGTGCACGTGACTAGTTAAACAAGAAGAAAATAGTAAAGAAATTCACGAATTAGTATATAATTATGCCTTACTTGTTTTTCAAATTGTAAAGAAAAAACTTAATACTCAAATCCTCTAAACATATTTCAAGATAATGAAATGTAAAAAAGACACTGTAAACTCACCCCTTTTAAGTTCCCCCTTTTTTTATCACACAACAAACACCATTACTACGACAGAAAAGAAACAGAATATACAACTACTTTAAAAATAAAAAATAAAAAACTTTAAACAGGAACGACATCAAGCTTGGATGAATCTTCACACCTCAAAACGATTCCCTCCAAACTCACGGGAAGAAGACATTGTGACCACTGACATCCCGTGGGGACCCCCTCAGACGGCGCTACAATCATCAACACGTTGTTGTGTCTTTGAACAATTCCCATTACACTCACCGTGCTGCCTTCTTTTATATATCTACATTTTATTTTATTATCAAAATTCATAATTAATAGAAATTGTTGGATATTAATTAAATACAGGTTTAGATAGATTTAGATATACCCTTCTTTGAGACGCATCACACCATCGTCGATAGGGATATTTCTGTCATTTAACCATCTGGTGAACTGTGGAGATGAATCTATGTTTGACTGGTCAACTTCTATAACCGAAGGCTCTTCAACATATGGAGTCACACGCGCACCATAACCAGTTTTAACTAATGCTCTTAACCCGGATTGGAAGTCCGATATATAGAAATCCACAACGTGTCTCTGTAAAATATTTATGCAACATTTTCGTAATTTCAGAAAATGTACTAATTTATCATCGGCATTGCCGATATTCTATCAAATTCTTATAAAGTGTTCATATATCCCTTTACAGAAAGTTTAGAATCTTCATAATCAATTAATCATGAATCAATGATGATTTAAAAAAGTCAAAATAAATGTCTTTTTTTTGGAAGGTAGTGAGTATTGTTTAATCCATAACAGAATATTTGCTTTATGTAAAGCTAAATACACATGCAATTCTAAAAAATAAAGGTAGCATTGTGATTGTGTCCTACAAACCTAGCAACTGTATAATATAATTCAATCAGACGATCACCGAAAAATAAAATAACAAGTGAAATTAATTTTAATTAAAAATAAATAAATGAAATTCTGACCTCCATAGAACGTAGGCCCCACGTAAAAGGACGGTGTGTAGGGTTTGCGGGTTTTGAACTCCATCCTCGATATTCATATAAACTTGTGGATGTATAAACACATCTGGGAACCCTTTGGAATGATGACTCTAATGGAACATTTCCACAAGTAACCACCTTCAACAAATCATCATTTTCATAATTACTCAAATAATCTATATCAAAATATGAAACCCTAGATAAGAATCATAAAGGTATTTATATATAAAATTCAAAATATATATAATTAAGTGCAACATACCCCAGACACCTTGACAAACTGTCCATTTTTGGCACTTCTAAGTTCAGCATCAGGATACCCATCAATAAAATCAATCACAGATTTTCTTCCCCAACATCCAAAAGCCGAGCTACCATATAATTAAAATAAATAAATGTAATTCCTAATAAAAAATTATATATTTTAGTGATAAATAATGGTACAAAATAGTTACATACTAACCTAGATAGAGACCGTCCAATATCCTGTTTAAGGTAAGTAACCGCTTGATTTTTAGCCATTGTGGTTCGCGATTTACCTGACCCGGTTGACTCAGTTTGAGCCGATCCCTTTCTTGGTGCACCGGATGAGTTCAACGGGCCAGATGTGATGAGTAGAACCGGGATGGGTCCAGAGTTGTGTCTAGAACTGGGCAACCCGCCACCTTGCGGTCCAGACGATTTCCTAATGGGCTCACCGTGTTTATTCAACGGGCCAGAACTAGCTTTCTTCATTGAAGACGAACCCGGGCCAGCACCTGATGAGCCCATTCGGTTAGCCGAATTGGATGTTGGTTGGTTGGAATGTGAAGAGTTCCCACCGCCAAATGAGCCCGTTCTTAAAGGGGCGTTTGCAATCGGGCCAGATTTTCTTGGTCTTGAAATCGTGTTTTCTACATCAAACATTTTACCGAGTTCGCCGGATTTTTTTATATCGCCGCCTGTGTACGGTACTGCGGTTGAGGACATGGTGGGGGTTCTTTCTTTGGGTTGTTCGGGCCGGCCCGATACGTATAACCCATTGTTCAATTGATGAGATGGAAATCGTGAACTCATTTTTGGTAATTTGTGTGAGAAAAGGAAAAAAAATCTTTCTGATATTCAGATTATAGTAACCAGATCCTGCGAATAATCAAAACCTACACAACGAATAAAACAACATAAATATACGAATTAAGGATCTAATTTTTAATATTTCTGTTTATCACAAAATCTGGTATATAAAGCACAAGATATTAGTTACCATAATATTTGAACTAAATCAATTATGATAATAAGATCTAGATTCTAGTGTGAATATTTTAGGGACAGAAAAGAGGTGCACAATATGCACCCGCCACCATTTCTGGCAACAAAATCCATATGATTAAATCGTAATATATATATATATATATATATATATATATATATATATATATATATATATATATATATATATATATATATATATATATATATATATATATATATATATATATATAGAAAATATATATGAGAAGTCAAAGAAAATTAGGCGATTAGCAAATCTATTTGCCGTGATTCTGTAAAAGAAATAAGAAAATTCGCATATTAAGGCAAAATTCAACTTAATGACATGATTCAACTAACAGCAAAAACAAGTACAGTGAAATCCGAACAAATAAACGATTAATTTCACAAAATTAAATGCTATATCTAGCTTGTTGGATCCAAATCAGAAACATTAACCCCTAAAATTTCAGGTATTCAATGTGAGAGATCGGAGATGCTGCATCAACGAAAAAAAAAATCCAAATTCAAACAAGCAAAAATACATCAAATTCAGCTCCAAAAATCAAAATTTTCGCAACTTTTAATTCTTGCGCATCGAAATCTAAGTAAGCTGAAATCAGAAACACCGAGTTCCATCAAAATAATTGAACTAGAATGTACGTACATTCATGAGTAGAGATCAGAAGCCCTAAACAAAGAGCTCCGTAGAATTTAATAGGACACGAAATCAAAGAGGGGATTTTGCAGTGATTGACCGAACAAAAAATAGTATTTAGTAATTAGTACATACCTTGTACAAACATGGCTGATCATGAGAGAGAGTAGAGAGAGAAATAAAGTTTTAAATGGGGGTTTGTTTGTTTGCAGAACCGATTTGTAGGAAAACCGCACTAGTTTTCTCTAATTGTCCGTGACCTATGGCCAATTTGGGGTTTTTGTCCCTAATGTTTTTTTGTCGGTTTTTTTTATCCCTTAAGTTTTTCAAATTCTGGAAATTTGTCCTTCCGTCCAATTTTGACCGTTAAGTGACTAAAAACGCAAAAAAGTTAAGGGTATTTTCGTCTTTTTTCCTCACTCTTCATGTTCTTCATCTTCTTCCCTCTTCTTCATCTTCTTCCCTCTTCACAACCTGCAACCACTACCACCTGAAACTCAGATCTGGACGATCTCATTTCTTCCGTTCTCATCTGGTCGTTTTCCATCTGACACTAAAATAAAAAAACAAAAGTATCTCAAATCGTTAAATTTTGACAAAATGTTTATTAAGCAATTTCGAGTGTTTTTTCTCTTTCCATTTAAACACTCTACTTACGGTTTAAATCAAAATTATGTTTTAATTTTGAGAATTTTGGGCTATTATAAAAGAGGCTACGGTATAATAAAGTCTTGGTTCCTATAAGCAATACCTTGGAACGTAGTTGCTCAATCTGTTCATTTATTACTTGAAGATTAAATCAGATCATCGATCATTCAACATACGGACGATTGATAGCTAAGCTTCCCCATGTTTATCCACCTGAGTAAGTAAAATCAGAGAGATTGTGTGTATGTGTGTACCTGTGGATCGAGATTAAATAGAAAAATATGTGCCATTCATCTTCTCCGGCGAAGCTCCGGAAAGAGGAGAGAGAGAGAGATCGACTCTCCGATCTGACACCCATTTTTTATTTCCCCCTTTCCGGCCACCATCTTCAAGATGGAATGATTTGGGGGATTAGGGTTCATCAATTTGAAGATTTAGTATTTAGGGTTCATCAATTTGGGGATTAGGGTTCATCAATTTGGGGGATTAGGGTTCATTGAAGGAAGAAGAAGGATAGAACATGGGTAATTTGGTAAAATGGACAAAAAAAACCGTCAGTTAACGGCCAAAATTTGACGGAAGGACAAATTTCCAGAATTTGAAAAACTTAAAGGACAAAAAAACCGACAAAAAAACATTAGGGACAAAAACCCCGAATCGGCCATAGGTCAGGGACAAAAACTGTAATTTACCCTTTTAATTTTAATACTCTTTGAATTTTTTTTCTTTTTACTACTTGTATCTTTAAGACTATGAGGTATGGGCACTACCACAACATTATTGTTTCTGCCACATCATCTGCCACCTCAGCAACCACATCACACCACATCACTTTATTCAAGAAATACCCACCACACCACATCACTTTATTCAGGAAATATCCACCACACCACACCACACTATTTCATTCAATTTAATTTTAAATACAAAAAAAGAAAAAGAAAAATGAAAAAATTCCATCAAATTACAAACCACCATTTGGTCTCCCCACCAAACAACTTTTTCATCACCACTAGTGGTGGGGGTGGTGTTCCCCTCTACACCACACGGTTAAACTCCTCCACCTCAGCACCACCACCACGCCATTTAGGCCCATACCAGATAGCCTAAAGATTGGCAATAATGACTCTATGTTTCAATACTAATTGTACTATTGCTAACTTAATTTTTGTTTTCACTCGGTGAAATGTTTGTCAATAATGGGTAACGATGTTACCTTGCAGCGTTGTAGAAAAATGGTCACGGGTTTTTTGATAGTTATCGTTGTTGGTTTTTGTACTTAGTTTAAGTTTATGCTTTCAAGAGTGCGCGTACAATTATTAGTGTTGATCTATTATTGGTATTTGAGGATATAACTTACTAGCTTCATAGCCCGCCCGACTGGGCGGGCATGTTTCAAGATTTATATTTTAGAAAAATACCAACAAATATTAATAATTTTAAAAATGACACAAGAATCGATAGTTGTAATGATAAGTTTATCATTAATTGTGTAACGACCGGAATTTTCGGTTAATATATTAAATGGAAATATTGAGGAATAAAGGTGGGAAAATATTTAATCGAGTCTCCGTTGGGTTTTATCGAGTGTTTGAATGTTTGGGACTTGGTATAACCAAGTACGGGTCAAGACTTGGATGGAAACAAGTTTAAAAGGCAAAAAAACTGACCCAGGCAGCCCTCGCGGCGCGAGGAAGGCGCGAGGCAGGCGCGAGTTCAAACAGCAACTCCATAGACGAAACGCGAGAGGGTCGCGTTTGGGGTCGCGTTTGGTTCGCGGCGCGAACTCGGCGCGAACGGGGCGCGAAAGCTGGAAAAGATCGGCTTCTAAGTGGCAAACCCGCGTCACTTCGCGGCGCGAGCTCGGCGCGAGCTCGGCGCGAATTTGGTCTGGAATATATAAACTTGTGTGTGAGCTAGGGTTTCATTTCTCATTCAACTCCACACATAGTGCAGCCGATTTGGGAGTGTTCTTGGTCGATTTTGGAGCTCAAGAGCTCAGATCTTCACCATCTTGAAGGATTGAAACATCAAGGGTAAGTATTCTTGATTGTCTTGCTTATCTACTTTGATTGTGAGCTTTGTATGGGTAAAAATGGTGGTTTGGGGAACCAACCATGTCATCTTTGGGGAAGATGACTGAACATGGGTGTAGAACACTCATTGTAAGCTTGTAATCGATGTGTACAAGTTGGATTTCGGTTTATTGATGGAAATCTTGAACTAGGGTTTGAGATTCCACCAAGTTGGATGAACTTGGTGGTTAGGGTTGTAGATATGGATTGATTAGTGATTAGTTATGGATTATAACTAGTTATTGTGATGATATTAATGGTAGGTCAAGAAGACCTAAAGTTTGGTGACATTTCACAAGTTGGAAAGCAAGGATTCGTGTCAATGGACACAAATTGGAGTTAGCTTGGCTAAGGTGAGTACATGAGACTTTTACTGAGTACATAGCAAATGATTTTGACAACTATGATGTTTCATGAGTCTTTATTAATAAATGTTTTTTAATAAAGATACGATTGAAAAGATAAGAAAATGCAAGTAATAGACTATTTGAATATGTCTAAATAACTAATGATTTTGGAACAGATTATGAAAATGAAAAGTAATTAGTAACTCTTCATTAATATGATGTTTGATTAAGAGTAATGATTAAGAAAGTATGATAGTTGATTTATTAATGATATGTATTAATAAAGCTAATAGCAATGATTCTCAAGTATCAAGAATTGATTAGTATGTTATACTAATAAAGGTAGTGATTGAATTGTTAAGAGAATAGATAAGAAGTGACTAGTAATAAATACGCATTCTAGTCAAAGAGAAGTTAAAGTGATATAATGTTTATAAATGATAAATAGGTTTTATTTAATAAAGGACTTGGCAAAGTCAATATTGAAATTGAATAAGAAAAGAGAATAATATGATAATTAGAATAGATGTATTCTAATTTGTGTTTGATTATGAATTGGTGGGGCATAGACCCATATTTGATGATTCAATGTGTGTAATAAAAGTATCCGGATAACGATAACCCATTTATGGGGGAGTGAGATTACTACTTGGGGCGGTACCTCCCTGCGCAAGGGTAGTATATCTATGAGAACGATAACCCGACAATAGGGGGATTATGATAACCCGATAAAAAGGGGGATTACGATAACCCGCGAGACGGGGGATTTGGTGATCTTGGTAAGTTTGGGAGAACCCCAATTACCATGTGATCTTAATGATAACCCACATCGGGGGAGTTTGCTTCGGAATGATCCGGGGCGTATGTGATAAAAGGGGTAAGCTTAAGGATAGCTTACAGGTATGTGATTATGTGATGGGTAAGCTTACGGTTAGCTTACTAGTAAGTATGAATAACGATAAGATAATAAGTTGATAATTAATAAGTAAATAAAGAAAAGAATTGAATAGTAAGGACTTTTATTATTTTTGAGAATGGGTCGAAAACCCATGTATCTCACGAGACTATTTTTGTCTCACGTACTACTTTGTTTTTGGCTATGTACTCAGGTTCGAGATTGATGGATTAGAGGGTCGCGATAGAAGTGGCCTAGTGTTGATTAGCTCGGGAGCTCGTAGGTAGATCCCGTTTATCCTATGGTTATGATATTATAATGTAACACCGGTTTTAATACTCTGATAAATGTTTTTAAGGTTTTTGTTAAACCGTATTTTGGGAATAATGAATTTGTAATATTTTTATTTAAAATATGATTTAAAATATGTTTTAAAAATTGAGGTGTTACAACTTGGTATCAGAGCTATAGTTTAAGTGAATTAGGTAGGTTTGACCTCCCTAGTCTTAAGCTATGCTAAGTAGGACCATATGTTCCATAGGATGTCCATGATGAGTCTATTGAGACCGTAAAAGTGCGAGTATGATAGGGTCGAACCCTAAGAGAAATGTCATGTTTGATATTCAAGTATTGTATTCGACTGTGGAGTCGATCGTTGGATATTAGAAATAGTGGAAATAATGATATAAGTAAAAGGATAAGCGTGAAAAGTGGACAAGCTCCACTAGGTTAGGAAGAGAATTTTTAGTTGAGTTCTGACAACTCATGGGGTTGATGAATAGGGTTCCGGTTTATATGTAAACCAACCCGGTAATTTGGGAATTATTCGGGATCTGTTTAATTAAATAATAGAAATAGTAAACGAGGATGTGAGCCAGATTGCGTATGACCGGATGAATGAGGATACGCAGGTTGATTCCGACTCAGGTATGAAGAGTAAGTCTTCAGATAACCAGCCGATGCTGAGAAGTCCTCGACAAAGGAGGGTAGTGATTCTGAATCGGAAGAAAAGGAATGAAGTTCGTTCAAGACATTGATGGCGCATAAGCTGGATGCATATTTGGGAAGTACTGAACCAGAGGTCCTGATTCGGCAGATTCGTGAAATTTAGCAAGTGTTAGAATATATTAAGAGGATGAAGAATGTTATGATGACTCTTGCATCCCAGTTGTTGAAGCAAGACGTCATAGTGGAAGAATGTGGTGTGAAAGTTTGGAAAGAGTATATGGTACCAGATGTCGTGGAAGGAGTTCGCGAGTAGATTGATAGGGAAGTTTTGCCCCGAGAGAGTACTTGGAAAATTTCTAAGAGAATTTAATGTTGGAGATGTGGAGAATGTAGTTCAACGAAGGGTCATTAAATCGTCATTAATTGGAGGAAAGAGGAAGTTCGATGGTAGCTTAGAGTTAACAAAGAAAGAGAATCTCGTTCAAAGTTCGTGAAATCATGTTGATGTGAAAGGTTCAAAAGTGTGGTAAGTTTTCCTCAGTTATAAAATCTAAGGTATGAGGTCCGTGTTTTATTGGTGAATTGTCGCACGATTTGGTGCTAAGGCGAAATGGCATGTATAAGTATGGGTGAGTTGGCGATTGGTATGTCGCGGATAATTAGGATATTAAAAGACATATTACCGTGGGAATAGTAAATGATTTCAATAAAAGGATGATAGTACGTAGAAGTACTAAGACTTAGTGAGGATAGTATATATGGATGGGAAACCATAGAAGAGAAAAGTTCAAAAATGGTAAAATTGTAGCACTTGACGGGAATAAGGATAAGTGATGTGGTATTAGCTTATGATAATAGTAAAGAAAAGAATGATGAAAATATAGTGAAGTTTCAAAACTCGTAAACAGAAAGTATGTTGGAAAGGATAAGCATCGGGAATGACAAAATTTAATAATAATAAAAAAAAAATGGTTGAGTAAAAGTTGACAATTAGTCATGACAAAGTTTGTATCATGGATGATGGATTTGATGCTAAGGTCAAAAGGATAATTATTGATAAAGTGTCATAGAAATGGTATGCTAAGTCAAGGGTAATAATTAATTATTGGAAAAAGGACATTAGAAAAAGTGTGATAGCTTATGGTTGGTTGTGGATCGAAGTCAATTGGCTGACTTGAGTTGACCGGGTGGTTCGGTAAAATATGGATAATGGAATAAAATGGTGGTTACCTAGGTGGTGAAAGAAAGATTGGGAAATTTAATAATGAGAAAGTGAATCGACTAAAGACGATGGATAAACGAGTAGATTGGTGGAAAGCACTAGAAATGATTATGTGTATACCGTGTGGTATAAAGGTATAAGTGGGAGTAATTGTCTATGAAAAGAATATGACTTTATAAAGTAATGTTATGTGAAGTATGGGAAAATGTAATTCGAATAGAGAATGTGATTAGTTATGAAAGAGAATGTTAGCACGATGCTAAATGAATGATGCATATATGAATTGTATGCAAGATAGAATGGTATTGTATGAGTCACATTGAATTGGAGGCTTTCCGATCATTGTGACAGTTTGGACCTTGATGGATTGGAGGCTTTCCGATCATCTCGGTGTGATAGTTAAAGTATAATTTGTTGTATAAGGGATATGATGTTTGTACCTGACGTATGTAGAACCGTATGGTTAGTTATTGATATGATTGTATGGCAAATGAGAACTTGGATTGATGAAAACGCGGGTAGTGTATAAGTATAAGTAGGTGTAGGAGATGCCTGCAAGTTCATGGTTTATGAAAAATGAACGCTTTTAGGAAGCAAAGTTTGTTAGTAACCAATGAGTGGTGAAAGAGGTATAATGGGTGGTTAGGCCACAATTGGATATGACTGAGGCTCTAGAGCCGGTAATCGGGAATTACAAGTATGATATAAGGATGGTGGAAGGAGATTATAAATGGTATAAGTAATTGAATGAAAGTTTAAAAGTGATAGAAATTTGGTATTGTTTTAAATGAAAATTGTTAATCGATTGTGGGAATCGAAATCGAGGGAAAAGGGAACAATTGAGAAAGGAAATTTAGATATTGAAATCGGAAATGAAAAGCTTGGGAAGCGATGCCTTGGTAATAAAGAATATGTGGAATTTAGCAAGGTAAGTTGACTTTATTCATAAGTCAAGGTTGGTCAACTAGTGGAATGTTGACTTTAGTCAAAATTGGGTTTTGACTTTCGTTTAAAATGGTTAATCAAGGATAAGGGCATACTATATCATCTACATGTGTATGATAGTGGTTAAATGGATTGATGGAAATAATGGTAGTCAAGGGGTACGACTTTGACCGTTGGGTATTTCGAGTTGAAATTGAGGATCGAGTATGATTGTTGTTGGACCATGAATGTAAGGTCGATTGTAAAGGAATTGATGGTTAATGGAACCACCAGTGGATAAAGAAATTATCAAGACATGGTTGACTTTGTGCTTAAGTCAAGGATTTGGCAATGTTGATAATTTGGTCAAAGCTAGGCATTGACTATCGTTTTGGTCAATTGGCTATTAGTAATGATTGGGTTATATCGTCCCAATGTAGATAAATGAATTGGTAAAATGATTGTATATGTTAAGGTCAAGTTGTGAAATTTTGACCCGTTCGGGTATTAGGGACTCAAGATTGGGTTTTTGACCCGTTTGGGTATAACGGAGTCAAGTGGGCATTTAAATGCATAAGTATCGTTGGACCATGATTTGGAAGTGGAATGAGGACGGAATCCTTTTTAAGGGATGGATAGTTGTAACGACCGGAATTTTCGGTTAATATATTAAATGGAAATATTGAGGAATAAAGGTGGAAAAATATTTAATCGAGTCTCCGTTGGGTTTTATCGAGTGTTTGAATGTTTGGGACTTGGTATAACCAAGTACGGGTCAAGACTTGGATGGAAACAAGTTTAAAAGGCAAAAAAACTGACCCAGGCAGCCCTCGCGGCGCGAGGAAGGCGCGAGGCAGGCGCGAGTTCAAACAGCAACTCCATAGACGAAACGCGAGAGGGTCGCGTTTGGGGTCGCGTTTGGTTCGCGGCGCGAACTCGGCGCGAACGGGGCGCGAAAGCTGGAAAAGATCGGCTTCTAAGTGGCAAACCCGCGTCACTTCGCGGCGCGAGCTCGGCGCGAGCTCGGCGCGAATTTGGTCTGGAATATATAAACTTGTGTGTGAGCTAGGGTTTCATTTCTCATTCAACTCCACACATAGTGCAGCCGATTTGGGAGTGTTCTTGGTCGATTTTGGAGCTCAAGAGCTCAGATCTTCACCATCTTGAAGGATTGAAACATCAAGGGTAAGTATTCTTGATTGTCTTGCTTATCTACTTTGATTGTGAGCTTTGTATGGGTAAAAATGGTGGTTTGGGGAACCAACCATGTCATCTTTGGGGAAGATGACTGAACATGGGTGTAGAACACTCATTGTAAGCTTGTAATCGATGTGTACAAGTTGGATTTCGGTTTATTGATGGAAATCTTGAACTAGGGTTTGAGATTCCACCAAGTTGGATGAACTTGGTGGTTAGGGTTGTAGATATGGATTGATTAGTGATTAGTTATGGATTATAACTAGTTATTGTGATGATATTAATGGTAGGTCAAGAAGACCTAAAGTTTGGTGACATTTCACAAGTTGGAAAGCAAGGATTCGTGTCAATGGACACAAATTGGAGTTAGCTTGGCTAAGGTGAGTACATGAGACTTTTACTGAGTACATAGCAAATGATTTTGACAACTATGATGTTTCATGAGTCTTTATTAATAAATGTTTTTTAATAAAGATACGATTGAAAAGATAAGAAAATGCAAGTAATAGACTATTTGAATATGTCTAAATAACTAATGATTTTGGAACAGATTATGAAAATGAAAAGTAATTAGTAACTCTTCATTAATATGATGTTTGATTAAGAGTAATGATTAAGAAAGTATGATAGTTGATTTATTAATGATATGTATTAATAAAGCTAATAGCAATGATTCTCAAGTATCAAGAATTGATTAGTATGTTATACTAATAAAGGTAGTGATTGAATTGTTAAGAGAATAGATAAGAAGTGACTAGTAATAAATACGCATTCTAGTCAAAGAGAAGTTAAAGTGATATAATGTTTATAAATGATAAATAGGTTTTATTTAATAAAGGACTTGGCAAAGTCAATATTGAAATTGAATAAGAAAAGAGAATAATATGATAATTAGAATAGATGTATTCTAATTTGTGTTTGATTATGAATTGGTGGGGCATAGACCCATATTTGATGATTCAATGTGTGTAATAAAAGTATCCGGATAACGATAACCCATTTATGGGGGAGTGAGATTACTACTTGGGGCGGTACCTCCCTGCGCAAGGGTAGTATATCTATGAGAACGATAACCCGACAATAGGGGGATTATGATAACCCGATAAAAAGGGGGATTACGATAACCCGCGAGACGGGGGATTTGGTGATCTTGGTAAGTTTGGGAGAACCCCAATTACCATGTGATCTTAATGATAACCCACATCGGGGGAGTTTGCTTCGGAATGATCCGGGGCGTATGTGATAAAAGGGGTAAGCTTAAGGATAGCTTACAGGTATGTGATTATGTGATGGGTAAGCTTACGGTTAGCTTACTAGTAAGTATGAATAACGATAAGATAATAAGTTGATAATTAATAAGTAAATAAAGAAAAGAATTGAATAGTAAGGACTTTTATTATTTTTGAGAATGGGTCGAAAACCCATGTATCTCACGAGACTATTTTTGTCTCACGTACTACTTTGTTTTTGGCTATGTACTCAGGTTCGAGATTGATGGATTAGAGGGTCGCGATAGAAGTGGCCTAGTGTTGATTAGCTCGGGAGCTCGTAGGTAGATCCCGTTTATCCTATGGTTATGATATTATAATGTAACACCGGTTTTAATACTCTGATAAATGTTTTTAAGGTTTTTGTTAAACCGTATTTTGGGAATAATGAATTTGTAATATTTTTATTTAAAATATGATTTAAAATGTGTTTTAAAAATTGAGGTGTTACAAATTGCATGATATAACATATACGATCGGTATAAACCTAAACTATGGAGCTACTCTCGGAAGAAAATCATATTTATAGTACGCAAATGATCGGTATAATCCTTAGATGCACCCTCCTGTTTAATATAAAATTTTCATCAATAACTAACGAATCCATAAGAAATTCTTACAAAACTATTACGAAAATAATCATCCACTTTTTGCAGTTGATTTTTTTTTTAAATCTTGGATAATTATTTTTTGCAACTCAAGTTTGCAACAATAGCAACAAAAATCAATACAAATAACATATACAACAACACAGATAATAACAAAAAAGACATTATAAGTGCCAATAATGTCATACAAAGCATGCAAAACAAATCATATCAGAATAGGGCGAGTTGGTTGGATAATAGGTCAAAGTGGGTCCATTTTTGTTCTAGTTAGATTAACCCGAAAGACGATTCGTACAAAAAATATTTAGTCAATTATGATTACAAAAATGACGTCATATGTTTTACACATTAAATATACATTTTGAGCTACTTTATACCCGTTCGACCCAATTGACCCGTTTCCTTTTAAAGTCATTAAAAAATGGGTTGAAATGTGAGGTGATGTGACCACTAATAATGAAAGGTGAGAGGGAGTGAAGTAGATGGTGAAGTGGCATGACCACTACATGTAGTCTTATTGTTAAAATCATCATTAACAATATTAAACTGCAACTATAAACAATTTTCACCTGGCCACGAATGAAAGACGGTAAGGCAGATCCAGCTGAACCAAAAAAATAAGGAATCCCTGCCATCATGTGAAAACAATGTAAGAAAAGAGATAAATAAATCACCACCTGATGCATGTATTTACTTTGACTTTTGAGGTCAAAATGTTTAAATTTAAAATTTGTATGAGCATTTCCTGGTTATAACAAAATTGTTTCTGGGAATTTACCAAGTTATAACGTCTATAAGTTTTATATTTTTTCATTTCATATTTAAACTACTAAAAAAGAATATTTTAGGGTATTTTACCCTTTTATGTGATATTTGATGTGGTCATTGAGCAATTAATTAACAAATTAAAGAATTCAAATTAAATTTAATATTTTTTTGAAAAATGCAGCACACATGATGTCAAACCCAGAAGGATCACCTGGTCCACCAGTCATCCTGCCAACGATCCTTGCACCGGTGCCACCAACTCCTCAACCAGAAAAAGGACCCACAATCAAGTCTCATGTCTACCTGCCAACTATGCCCAATATAATTTATGATTTTGATTTGGTTCAGATGAACACGAAGATTAACAACCTCAATATAATTTAATAAAGTAGCTATTACAGCAGTTGTCAAAGCTGTAGATGACCCTAATCCCATTTTTGCAACTTTAGGTTTGTAGTTTTCTGCATTTGATTCTTCAATTTTGAAAAAAATGATGTAAATGGTGGAAGAGTAGCTAATGATAGCCTACGTGCTTGAATCTAGATAATACAATTTTCAATTAATTTTTAATGTAAACTTTATATTAGTATCAAAATCAAATATACAAAAATACATACCTGATTACGGTAAATAAAAGTCCTTGCAACCTAAGATTATAATATCCATACATGCATAACTGATCGGTTAGTCAGAATACTGATATCATTTAATTTAGTCAAATGAGCAAATTGAAGTGAAAATTATATATTGCAAGAGGTTAATTAATTAAATAACAAAAAATAGAAAAGTTTGTTATACCTTGCGGATGTGATTTATGTAAAAAAAAAAATTGTTCTTGTCAAGTGTGGTGTATGTTGTTGCTATGGAATATTGGAGTGCATACTCGAAAAAGGGGTTCCTCGATTCATTGTGATTTTATTTGAATTTGGTGAAGATCAACGATTAGATTTTAACACACTTTCAAAAACTACAGCTTTCATGATTTTTATGTAAGTGTTGTAAATCATTTGATTTTACTTAACATATAATGTTCTAAACATTAATCACAGTAGTTATCTTGTTGTTTCATATATTATCATAGGATTATGGACTATTGACAGCTAGAAACATATTCAAGATCTACAAATGCTTATTTGTCACGACAATGGTGAGTTTGAAAACCAAACTTATTCTTAGATCTTCAAGTCTTGCTTTCATCATCTTGTGTCATAAAGAAAGAATTGAATGATTTATAATGTTGGAACGTAAATTTATAAATATAGCATAATTAAACAATTATGGTGATAATTTGCAGCAAAGTCTCATCAATTTGATAGATATAAACTAATAAGATTGACCTCAAAAAGTCAAAACGTAGCACTGTATCTATATTTCAACAAAGTAATGAAATTAAGTAAAAACATACCCTGATCATTTTGGTTGGCATTCTAACACGTCCTTTGATATTTAGCTCCATTTCCTGTTATATACAATGAAAACTTAATAAATTTTGGTTTCTTCATAAATAAGTAGCAGTCATGTTCAAATATCTTGGTCATTAATTACCTCGTTTTGCTTCAAGTTTCATCAACAGATTTCATCTTTTAAAACAAACCCTAAAACCAACACCATTGTGTATCATTAACAAAACCCAGGCCACAAACCAAAAAAAGATCCAATATTTGTCACTTTCAGAGCAAATCCTTGGTTCAAGATTGATAAATTATATGGAAATCCACTTGAGATTAAGATGAAAATGATTGAAAAAGGAAAGAAAGAGCCTTAAAAGAAGAAAGAAAGAGCTTTTCAAAATGCTTACAATAACATTGTTGCAGCTAATCGAATTGAAAAGTAAACATATTGTCGTACTATTGGCTTTCTCTGCCATTCTAACAAAAAAATACATTGTCCTTATTGTTTTGCTTTGAGAATAAACCAACCAATGAGATTGAAAAGCAAATTTGGCTCCATAATCATTTCATCGAGCAGTTGGTGTGCACACAAAAACAAAACACTATTGCAATTTTCAAACACAATTACTTGAACTTGGTAATAGATTCTAGAGATGCATTAAAATTCAACTCTTATAGTTAGAAAGACTTACACAACAAACTCAAATTCGAGTCGATTTATAACTTTATCTTCTTCTTCATAATTCCTTTGAATGATTATAGAAAGCATTCATGTATATAACAAAATTTTGTTTTTGTATGTAATGAAATCAAAATCATTGTAATTAGATTGAATGGCGGCAGTAAGTGTATCGTAGAAGAAAGTTAAATAGTGGAGATATGAACTATCAAGCAAAATAGTAGAGATATGAACTATTATCACCTGAATTCATATGATAGTGTTCAGGATTTTTGCCATAGAAATCGAAAAAATAAAGGTGTGATGAAACGGAGGATTCGGCGGATTCAATTGGAGAAGATAACTTGCGATGACAATAACGACGAAACGCAGGAACGTATTGCTTCCATATGACGAGGTAGAAAATCTTGAACAGTTTCTAAATTAATGCGTGATATCACGGGAAGGCAAGCAATTCGTTGAAAAGGCAATAAATTCGTTGGCGAATGTGTGAATTACACGTGGCATTAACAACCAATCAGAGAGCTTGAAATGGATGCGTTGGCAAACGAAAATCATATGTAGGTGCATATATAGTAGAAGATTGTGTATCAGTGTATGGATCTCGATGAACAATGAAGGACATAAATATTCGTCACGAAAAGCAACAAACACTTCACCACCAATTTAAAATGAAAAGTATGTAACGATTTAGTCAAATTTTGTAAAATCAGTGAATAATATAGTGGATAACTGAGAGTTGGATAATGAGGTGTGAAATACCAATGTAAATATGTGCATCAAACAAGTTGAATGCCTGATGTCGACGTAACTAGCTAGAGAACGATCACGAATGAATTAAAGGTAAGTGACGCGTAAATGAGCCGTGTTCCATTAACCCGTGAGAGATCAACTAGCATGTGTAACTATTTTCTCTCAAATTCTCATAATCATATACGTGGAAAAAATGTAGTACTTAACCATAAGCTAAATAATCCCCCGCCACAAGCGTGTGCAAGCATGAACATACAAAACAATATACTTCCTCCTATTTAAAATAAGTGATACACTTTGAGTTTCACTATTTTTGAGGCAATAATTATAATAATGGTTAAAATAGATTAATTGGATGGTTAGTGAGGAATGAGTCCCACATATTTTGAATAAAGTAGGTTAATGATGTTTAAAAGTAAAAAATAAGAGAAAATTTGTCATTTTACTTTGTTAGGTAAATGTTCAAGGTAGTCTAAGAATTTTAGCTAGTCCCAATGGATAATTAATAGTCATTGGATCAAGAAAAAGTCAAAGGTCAAGATCAACATTCAAACCATACAAGTACATGTGCTTCAATACATCAATACCCCACCCACCTCCGACGGCCGGAGACGGCGGCCGACGGCGGCGGACAACGGCGAACGTCAGCGATGGGCGGCGGCCGGAGGTGGCCGTCGGCGGTGGTGGTGGTGGTCGTGACTGGAAGCACATGTGTTTGAAACACATGTGTTTTACCTTTTGAAACACATGTATTTTGAAAATAAAGGAGTGTATATGTACAGCCAAGCACATGTGCTTATGACTTTAAACACATGTGTTTCACTACTAGAAGCACATGCGTTTCACTAATAACAGTTGTTTTGAAAATAAAGGAGTGTATATGTACAACCAAGCACATGTGTTTCAAGTAATGAAGCACATGTGTTTCATAACGTCAAGCACATGTGCTTCGTGATTCAAACACCAATGGCTTGCTTGTAAGTTACATGTGTTCAGGAACAAAAACACATGTGTTTGGCTTTATGAAGCACATGTGCTTCATAATGATATGGTCGTCACTTGTTTTGATTTTTTTTCTTGTAGTGAAGCACATGTGTTTCGTTACGTCAAGCACATGTGCTTCGTATGCTCTCCTTGTGTTCAGAAACTCATGTTTTTAGTGACTTGTAACACATGTGTTTCGTGACCTGAAGCACATGTGTTTCGAAGTAATATGCTGTGTTTTAGTGAAACACAGATGTTTCAATACATCAATACCCCCCCCCCCCCATTACCACCAGCACCTTCAATGTCAGCCACCACCGTCGCCGCCGGCGGATGGTGGCGGATGGCGGTGATCGGCGGTGGTCAGTGGGTGCCGGCGGCGGCGGGCGGTGGCCGGAGGCGGAGGCCGGCGGTGGCTGTAGGTGGGGGATTTGATCTTGACCATCTTGATCCAATGGCTAGGATTTGTCCCTTGAGACTATGCAAAACCTTTGGACTTCGTAGAATACAACTCTACTTTGTTAAAGTAGATAGTTAGTGAGTATGAGTCCCACTATTTTTTGTCAAATAAGGTAATTTTTTAAAGTATATCACTTATTTTAAATCATCCCAGAAAAAAGTGTATCACTTATTTTGAATCAGAAGAAGTAGTAAACATTTGTACGCCCGTCTTATAGAGTTATAGATATTATGTAGGGGTGAATGTGAATCGGTTTGAAATATTGGTTATACTCCCAAACCAAAATTTGGATTATCTACAACTAGGGCTGTTAATCGTGCTATCGTTTCGTGTTGCTGGATAACACGACACGACACGACACAAATTCGTTCAACACGAAAACGACACGACACGAAGTCGTGTTTTATTTTAGTAACACGAACACGACACGATTAAAAAACGATAAACACGACAAACACGACAACACAAAATAAATAACAAATTTCTTACTTATTACATGTTAAAAACACGACAAACACGATAAACACGACAAAATCATAACTATCGTGTCAATTTCGTGTTAATCTCTGAACACGAACACGACATGACACGACTTCGTGTTTGTTTTACACAACACGAACACGACACGAACACAAATTCAAATTTCAGTTTCATCCCAATTTCGTCTCATTTCATGTATTTTTGTCATGTCGTGTCAAGTTTTGACAGCCTATCTACAACATTAGGTTGCAAATTGATGTTTCTTATCGATATAATGTGTGACTTTATTCTTTCTCTACATAACCTAAAAAATATACTTCAATTCTTTCTCTACATAACATAAAAACATACCCATGTTGTAAAATTAAGAACTTAAAGTTACTTTATATATACATTACTCATTATACATTACTGATACAATAGATACTGTTCATAAGAATAAGAATTAAAGTTAGCAATATATATTCGCTATATCAGAAAATGTTATCCAGTCTGTAGCTTGCCAGAGTGGTTAATCATGCGAGTTGGAATGTGCTCCCTTCCAAGCCACCAGGGTTCTATCCCCACTAAATGCCTTTTCTTAACCCTTTTTATAAAGTTTTCTAAAATGACATTAAATCCTTAAACATCCTCAATTTATATTATTATTATTATTACTATTACCTATACATTTTCAAATTTATACTTAAACATAATATAAGTTTGTTAGTTTTATTCGTTTACTAGAACGTTCATGAAAATTATTTAAAAGGCTATATCTAAAAGTGCTAATAACATTATATAGGTTTCTTAACCCTTTTTATAAAGTTTTCTAAAATGACATTAAATCCTTAAACATCCTCAATTTATATTATTATTATTATTATTACTATTACCTATACATTTTCAAATTTATACTTAAACATAATATAAGTTTGTTAGTTTTATTCGTTTACTAGAACGTTCATGAAAATTATTTAAAAGGCTATATCTAAAAGTGCTAATAACATTATATAGGTTTATTAGTTTAATTAGGGTTACTTAAACATTTTATAAATATTATTTAAAATATTTAAAGACCTATAATGTTATATATGTAATACAATATTAATAGATGTGTCAAATTCTTAGTTGAATAGAATAAAACATACTCTAACACCTTAATAACAGACGTAAGACCACAAATTTTTTAATTTTAAGTTTAAATAAAATAAAAAGTGAGATTATAAAGCCCGCAACAACGTGTGGGGACATATATCCTCGTTTAAAAACATTAATAAACTACGAAAAAAAGCAGTTGAGGGACTATTACCATCATTATTCAAAAACTATAAGGACATGCGATGACATAATTTTGCGACATTTTCCACCGAGTTCCAAAACGACCAACACAATTTCTAAAAAAAAAAGAATTCACGTTTCTGATTCTAACAAATAATTTCAACTCATAAAGAACCAACAAACATGACGTCAAAAATATTTTATTGACTTTTTTAAACCAAACTAATTAATTCTTAACCCTTAAGATAGTAGAGTAATATGCTAATTAGAATTTAATATCTATAATTATATTAAGTTTTTTTTGAACGACATTATAAAAAACTAGCAAGGAGCTAGAAAAATACAAACAAATGAAGGAAATTTCAAACACGACATAGGACTACAACACCATTCGGACTAACGGTTATTAAGATTACATGATCTTGCGGCTCTTGCCCTATTTTTTATCCAAAAATATGAGTGACTTTGAATTTCGCTAAAAACGAAAGCTTCTTTTTCCTTTGAGAAATGTTCAAGGAGGTCCACCATTTTTACGAAGTTCCGAGAAACAAATCTCAACCATTAATCAATAAGATCTAATGGTCAAGATTAATCATATATTTTATACATGAATGGTATTTTGGTCATTTGACACTTAAAAAATTTCAATTTTTTTTTATTTTTATTTTTATTTTAAAATTCAATATTTTTTATTTTTTATTATTATTATTATTATTTTTTCTTTAAAAAGCAATATTTATTTGATGATTACGTGTAGTACTTAATCACATGTGATTTTAATGTAAAATCACATATGATTGTATATTTAATCACATTTGATGTTTTAGTTTAATCACATGTGATTCAGTACGCAATCACACGTGATTCAGTATGCAATCACATGTGATTCAGTATGCAATCACATTATGTGCTATTAATGTAAACTAATAATTTTTTAAAAAATAATAATAAAAAAATAAAAAAATATATCTGTTTAAAAAAAATGACCAAAGTACCCCTCAATGTATAAAAAATGTAATTAATATTGACCATTAAATCTTATTAATCAATGGTTGAGATTTATTCCTCAGGACTTAATAAAAATGATGAACCTACCTGAACGCAACTCTACTCTCCAGTTAGGTTAGACTATCAAAGTTACCCAGATAGTCGTTGGTTTAAATTCTATTATAAACAAAAACAAATTTTGTTGTGAATAAAAGTTATGAAGATTTAGGATATGTATATTAGCAGTTCAAAGAAAGAATCAAAGATAGCATTGAAACAATTTAACCATGACTCGTTTTTCTTTTTCTTTTTCCTGAACCGCAAATCCTTATATATTCCTAAATACTATTTATATGACTTGAATCTCCAATCAAAGGATGGAGCAAACACCTCACGTCTACGTCCCAGGCCCTTTGGTGATTTAGGATTATTCTTAATGTGTAAATCCTCTCATGGAATGAGTAAATGTCTACTTTTAATGAGTAGATTGATTACTTTTAATATCAACTATACTGTTGTCAAGCGTGACATAATTGGCGTCTTTAACTTTTGTCAAATCTGACATGACGCTTCAACTCAACTGACATACTCATGTAAGCATACCAGTTGTTTTCAATTTTTTAAGACCTAACATTATAAAATATACGCAAATAATACTTTATCAAAATACCAATAGGGCTCACCTCTTCCTCTTCTACACTCTTCGGCTAGAAGAAGAGGAAAATGTGACACTACTCAACCGATGAGGCGTGTCATCGGTGTGGAGAAATCAGACGCTGCCGACGCCTCCAGTTTTTGGCAAATTACCGTCACGTCAGTTGACACTCTGACTAACCCTCAACTGACATACGCATGTCAACAATATTCATTCTTTTTAGTTTTTTGAAACTCACCGTTATAAAATATACGCGCACAATACCTATTGAAATTGTTAGTCCCGTGATAAGTGAATTACTGCACTTTTCACTGACAAAATAAAAATTAAGGCAACACTCAACACTTTTTTAAAACTTTTCTTTATTAATCAATAATGATATAATAAAGCAGCAAGCAGTTCGCGGAATAGCTAAGAACAAATCCTAACTAAAATGCTTGCAGGAAATAGACAATAACATACACTATCTAAGACAAGTTCTGATCAACAAATGACAAGGCACAAGACCAGACACCTTCGTTACAGAGATTTAATTCTCAAATCAAGTAACAAAGGATTAACCGGTGGTTTACACTCTGCTCGAAGAAATAAAGGTCTGGAGTAATTTTAGCAGCGTGTAACCTTGTTGGGTGCACAGTGAATTCGATCGTTAATTCCTCAATTTATAGCAATTGGAAACGTGGTGCCAAAGGAATGATCGATCTAATCCATGTGTGAGAATTCCGTTAGTGCAGATGATATTTCATGCGACGAGCACTACTATCGGAATTCTGACAGTACTTTGTGTCGTCTTATGATCGTCGATATCTTCTAGAAGATTTGCAAGATATTCCCTTTATCAGCGATACACTTAACTTGTGCTTTACTTGTGTCTTTCTGTGACACTGAAACTTCAGGCCTTTGTACGCTTCAGGTAGCCATGAGTCTTTGGATACTCGTGCTTCTTCAGATGACATTCAAATTCAGTGACCTTCACTAAGAGTTTTGCTTAGAGAGGTATCTGTTCAATGGTCCAACGTTATTGTCAAGTGTGCGCTGAACCTGCTACAACTATCTGAGCTGTTGATCAGCATCTGATTCCGCATGGGGAACTGATCGTTGTTTCAGATAGTGATCAGATAGTTTAGCTGGGTAACTGAAATCCGAACTGGTCAGATTCAGTTACCTACAATCTGAGGAATTGATCCTCAGATAGTCTTCTAACTATTTGTCTTTTTATCTTTATTAAATCCCTTCAATGAGAATCCTCACATTGTTTTCTAACTATTGAAATTCTCTTATGGCCCACTCTCCCTCTACTCTAATCTTCGGCTAGAAAGATCTAAAATATTTGTTGACATCTTCTCTACACAAAACAAATTACTATTTGAAAATCGATGAGATATAAATAAGAAATATCGAAAATTGACAACAGTTTAATATTTGTAGTTTCAGGGGCGTCTCTGGGAATTTGAAGACCCTGTGCGAAAAGATAAAAATGGGCCTCCTAAATAGAAACTAATATACTTCATCCGATTCAAAATAAGTGCTACACTTTCCATAAATGGGTGATTCAAAATAAGTGCTACACTTTCCATAAATGACAAAAAATAGTAGGACTCACACCCATTAACTATCTACTTTAACAAAGTGAAATGACTCATTTACCCTTTCTTTTTAGTTTTAAAAATCATTAACCTCACTTTATTCAAAAGGCGTGGGACCCATTATCCACTAATCATTCATTTAATCTAATTTAACCATCATTACACTATTTTGCTTCAAAAACCGTGAAAATAGAAGTGTAGCACTTATTTTGAATCGGAGGAAGTATATATAATTCATCAATACTACAATATTTGTTGTATAGTTACTTCAACAAAATAATAATAGTATATTGTTATGTTACACACTTAATATGTTATCATTATCAATATCTTTGAAATGGTTAGCATGTGTAACATAACATATTAAGTGTGTAACATAACAATATCTTTGCAAGCCCTATTCAAACCATTATCATGTTTAGCATGCTTAATTAAACGAGTTATATGGGTAAGGTTCGAGTTGACAGTAAATATGTCAGGATTGAGATAATTAGCTCGTTTATATATATATATATATATATATATATATATATATATATATATATATATATATATATATATATATATATATATATATATATATATATATATATATAGGGTCCGATTCAGCGCAGAACTGTTTAAAGGTGCAGAACCGCAGAACCATCCTAACATCCAATGTTTTCTTTCTTATACATAAGTTGTAAATATGCATACACACTGTAACCATCCTAACATCCAATGTTTCCAATTTTTTATACAAATAATATATAAATATATTTATATATTATTTGTATAAAAAATTGGAAACATTGAATGTATAAATGTGTTACAACGTGTATGGAAATGTACACCTTATGTATAACATAGAAAACATTGGATGTTAGGATGGTTCTGCGGTTCTGCAGCTTTAAACGGTTCTGCGCTGAATCGGGCACTATATATATATATATATATATATATATATATATATATATATATATATATATATATATATATATATATATATATATATATATATATATATATATATATATATATATATATATATATATATATATATATATGTGGGATCCTGTGAGGACTCTTTTTTCGGTGAGGACTCGTAACAATGATCCAGATTTGTCTTGTGGATCATTATTATGATCCATATTTTTGTTTGGATCATTTTTGGAATTTTTTTTTGATCTTATACATAGCGATTTTAATGTTTTAAAAAAGGAATTTTTTGAAAAACGTTTGTTTTGGATCATTTTTAGAGTTTTTTTTGGAGTCCTCCCAGTCCTCGCGAGGAAAAGAGTCCTCACCGGATCCGGACCCTATATATATATATATATATATATATATATATATATATATATATATATATATATATATATATATATATATAGGGTCCGATTCAGGGCAGAACCATTTTTTGCGGCAGAACTACAGAACCGACTTACAGCCAATCAGAACGCACCATTTAATAATTAATTTGTTTTTTTTATAATAATCATGAAGGGTAATACAGTCAATTAACACATATCAGTTATATATGGAAATAGAATCATGCTCTGCTGGAATCCTTAAAACATGGGAAGTCGGTTTCTGAATCATTATCACGTTCATTAATTCGGAATCATAAAACCTATTATGCCGTTCGCACTCTACAGATTTCCATGAACCCTAAACATCGACAAAACTGAATAATCAATATAGAAAAAAGATGAATACCGAGCAATCAATACCAAACAACACACCAGACTACATGAACGAAGACACCAATGAGCAGCGAACTCCAGAAATTCCAACAGAATATGGTGGGGAACCTCTTGGTAAGTTTGAAGCATATGATGTTTGAATAAACGAATTAAGTAATCAGTAATTGTATAAACGGTGTATATGTTATGGCTAAGTAGTAAACATACGATGTTTGTTTAATATGATAAGTGTGTGTTAGGACATTAGGTGTTGACAAAAATTATGAAGAGTTGTTTGTGGATACATTGATTGATTGTGATAGTGAATGACATGTTACGGTATTATGTATGAATTGTAAAAGGTAATAAACATTTGATGTTCGCGGCTGAATTCAATGATTATAGTATTCAATGATAATCTTATTAAAGGTAAATATTGTAACATACACTGCATGTATTGTAAATAAATGTTATTGTAAATAAATGTTATGTGCACTGGATGTTATTGTTATAGTTATTGCATTGGAGGTTTTTGTTATAATTAGGTGCATTGGATGTTATATGTACATATGATGTTTCTTATACTATTAAATCATATTATATGACAACTTTTCAATATTAGCAATTCACATACAACACTGTTACAAAAACACTGCATGAATGAGTGACTTAGATTTGTGTTGATAAATTAATTATGTTTTATTTTTTAAATGAAAATCAGGTGTCGATACAAGTATTGTAGAGCTATTGCCAACACCGGAAGAAGACGATGACGAAGACGAAGAACTAGTAAATGATGATAACGGTAATGAAGAAGACGATGAAAACAACAATGATGATGCATCGGATGAGTGTTAATAATTTGTATTGTATGTTGTTGCTGAAAGTAGTTTGGATTTTAAAATGTTTTGGTTGTTTAAATTTTCTTTGTTAGACTTTGTGTTTCACAAGATATGCATTTTGTTTTCAACATTGATCTCATAATGTTGTAGCCAATTTTTGTAAAACTTTATTAAAACATTAACTGTAAAACATTGATCTCATAATACATAAAGTTAAAACCTACATACTTACTTGAAAGTATGTGACATCAGATCAGGTTACATGCAATTGTTAGATGTTTCAATAAAGTAATCTACTAAAGTGTAACATAATTAATAATGTGCATGTAGGTGTTAACGTACAAGTTAACATAGATATCAAATGATTGTAAACATATAAAAAAAACAACCAATATTCAAAATGAAACAACCAGTGTTGTAAGTAAGTAAACACAAACAATAAATGGGCTAAATAAAACAACCAATGTTTGAGATGTAAATAATCATTGGTCAAGCCAAACACACGCAATGTGGTAAATTTAACAACCAATGTTTGAGCTGTAAACAACCACTGTTGTTGCCTAAAACAACCACCGTTGTTAATGAAACATCCACTGTTATAAGCTAATAAATGAAAAGAACCAGTACCATAGATAAACGAACAAAACCAGTACCATAAATAAACAAAAAAAACAAAAGTATTAAACAACCAAAAACAAGCAACCACAGTTCTAACGGATTAATAAAGTGATCTCAAATCATCCATCCGTACCACCTACTACCTTGCTGATGCATCAGCCATTTTCTTCATTTCCGTCTTCGCCATGTAATCGTACCCATTATATTACAGAATAATACAATGAAATCTAGCTTGAAATTTATGTTAGCAACCTCCGAACGTCGGATGTTTAATTTAATATCAGGTGGTTTCACCTCCTTACAACCGGTAAATTGAGCTAACCATTCTTGAAACAAAGTATCATCTTCCTGAACAGGCAAATCAGCAATTTTCATCCCCAAGTTTTCTAACCCGATCATTTCAGCAATCAATTCATGTGTTATTCTAATAGATCCATTGGGCAGCTTTATCTCCATACTTTCCGGATTAAAAGAATCGACAACAAATAAAGCAAGCTTCGTCGGGATGCTATCAACACTAAAATCAATAAATCCGGTGAAACCCATAACATCTAAACAAGCCTTCTGACTTGGATTCAATGTTGACATTACTGAACTTAAAGTCTTAGGGCTAGATCGAGTGTGAACAAACTCATTTTTAATTGCTGCACGGACACCATTTCCTTCATCTCGGTTAGATGTTTCACCAACCTTACCTTTCCCTTTCCGTTTACGATTAATTCGATCTTCTTCATCGTCTAAATCTGAACAATAACATACATTATACAAAATACACCAATTTAACTAAATAAAACAAACATACCGAATATGACAACAGGTTTGGGCCTGCTGCTTTCATTGTAATTGACTGATCTCTGCTTTTTCCTACCGCTTCTTCTGATTCCTGCAATTTCAAATATAATACAATGTCATAATTCAAAACTGAAAACATACAATGTCATATATCCTTTAAAACTGAAAACATACAATGACAATTACCCAACATCATAAATTCACAACTACATATTGTACAACGATCAACAATCAACAATCGAATACAGCAGCCCTAATAATCAACAATCGAATACAGGAACCCTAATAATCAGCAATCGAAAACATACAATGTTAATAACCCGTACTCCCCATAATCAACAATCGAATACAGGAACCCTAATAATCAACAATCGAACCCGTACACCCAATAATCAACAATATAATATTGAAAACTACATATAGTACAACGATACTAACCATACATGAATTTCGAAGCTTCAATTTAACCAGACATGAATTTCGAATCACGACTTTAATACTCAAGAATGAAACCCGTAACCCCAATAATCAACAATCGAGAACTAAAAACTACATATAGTACAACGATACTAACCAGACATGAATTTTGAAGCTTCAATTTAGCTTTATGATCCTCGACTGACACTCACAATAAAGCCCTAATTCGATTGAGAACGCCCTTCGAAATGATGATACTGCGGTGATTTCAACTTTTATTCCACAAATCTTCTACAAAATATAAATGATTTCACCAATATCGTTGACAAATTTCAACAATTTTGAAAAGAAAGTAGCGAAAAAACGGTAGTCGGTAGTTATCTTGATCGCCGGATTTCTAGCACACGATGGGGAATGTCATTAAGTTTAAATATGGTTGGGATATGAATCAAAAGTAAACTTACGATATTACCCCTAAAGCCATATAATATCGGTATCTAAAAATGGTTATTATTTAATATAAGGAATCTTCAAATTTAACCGTAGATCAAAAACACCAACGGCCAAGATTAAAAAAAGGAAGAGTTCTGTGGTTCTGTCGCTTAAATGGGTTCTGCGCTGAATAGGACACTATATATATATATATATATATATATATATATATATATATATATATATATATATATATATATATATATATATATATATATATATATATATGGGTGAATTATAGGCAGATCCATTTTAAGGTGCAGTACCGCAGAACTATTTCTCAACCAATCAGATTTTAGAAAAATGTTTTTATTTTATTTAATTTTAAAGGGCATAATCGTAAATGCAGTTTTATTTTTTTATTTTGGTAACTGCCATATTTTAAATGGTTCCTAAATTTAGGCAAATTCCTTTTTCTTTTTAATTTACATTTCCTTAATTATCGAATTCTTAGTTCCCTTTTTATGAAGAGTTTACACCTAGGTTTTTATGAAGTTACCTATTAGTTTTTACTTTTTAGTCAATACAATAATGTCCATGAAATATAAAACGTGATTTGGTGAGATTTTTTAAACTTCAACGTCACAAGAATAGAGAAATACATCAAAAAATACAATAAAAGTACATATATGTATGTTATAATAACTGCTTCCAAATTATTCATATAAAATTGAATACAAATACATACATGTATACCCTAGGGATGGCTTATCTACATAATACAATGATTACCAAATACATACATGTATGCTACAATAAATGATTCCAAAAGACTCATAAAAAAATTGAGTACGTACACATACATACATGTATACCCTTAATGATATACATACATGTACGTACATGTACCATACTACATTGATGTAAACATGTTAACTTATTGAAGACCTCGTGTAATATGGTATAATTCGTCATCTGCATCACATACTAGTATAGAATCACAATGCCCATCATTAAAGACCTTCAAAATTGGCAAAATAGATGGTGTGATATACCAGAATTTCTTTGTTTTTTCCACCTGAACACCACATAGCCTATCGATCGATTACATAATGTTAGTCCCAAGACTAAGTAAATAAGATTTGATGATCGATAGCTAAGAAGAATAAATATCAGCTGAAGTATGTATCTCAGCTGAAGCAAGTACATGCAATAAACCTTCAGCTGAGTACGTACTTAGTTTTAGGAAACCAAGTCAAATCAACAGCTATTCACGAGAGTTCATTCGAAGTATATGACCAAAGGACAAAGACAAGAAGAAGACTATTCAACTGATTGTGGAATCAGCTGATAGTATCTGCTGCAGATGAAGACTTAAAGGAAATGTTCTTGACACTTTGAACATTTCCTGTTCCCGCTCAAAGAAGAAGAAAACGATGAGGATCTTCTATTTTGGAATAGAAGATAATGTCAGTACATCATCATTGTTTGTCCCTCCAAGCATGTAAAGGGAAAGTCAACTATTTCTGTACTTATGTAGTACACCTTTCACTGTGCGTCAGAAAGGGTACCGGAAGTAGTTGACACAAAGTATACTTGGGACAATAACTTATGCAAGAGCATTTAATGTTCCATGGACAAGTCCACATCGACGGATAAAATGTTTACACGTCGTCTAACTTGTGGGCAAAGGAACATGGATCTTGGGCTATATATAGAGACGTAAATGCTTGCATTTACACACACCTTTTGAGCATTCATAGCACAAGAACATTCTCCGAGAGTTAGTTATTTGTCTAAGTATTAACTCCTCTATAGTTATTACTAGGACATTGATATCAGCTGTTAGTATCAGCTGATATAACTCTCCTTGCATAGTCTTCTAGTTTTGAGCGATTTAAAGTGTCATTTCAAGTATAGAGTTTTAGTTAGTGTGTACTATCTATTTCCGCAAACTTTGTATTGTATTAAGTTGTTTTAATAAACTCTTAATCATTGAAATCTTGTTGTTCATGATCTTATCTTCGTAAATCAGTCTTAACGCAACACGTTAGTGTTGTTGGGATCCAACACCTAGTATCAGAGCAAGTGTCAAAATTGTTTTCCATCAATCTTGAGCATATGTTATGGCTGAACCTACATCATCAAATCTTCCATCATCTGGAAAACCTCCTAAACTCACTCAAACCAACTATCCTATGTGGAAAACCCGTATGTTGTCCCACATGGTTACCTATCACCCAAAACTTCAAGATAACATCACGATAGGAAAATATGTACCGAAAACCCTCATCCGTGGTACTTCTGAAATACCAGGACACTATGTAGTGAAGTCTGAGGCTCAATGGACAGATGCTGAAAAACGTCTTGTTCATCTTGAGAACAAGGGTAGAGATATGCTTTTTCAAGCAGTTGGTGACGAACTGTATCACAATATTCAATTTTGTGACTCAGTTAAAGAAATGTGGTGGGAGAGGCTGGCTGAAGTTTATGAAGGCACATCAGTTGTGCGTGAACAGAACAAAAACATGCTCATACATGATTATGAACTGTTTAAAGCCAAGCCAAGTGAGACTATAGCTCAAACTTTCAATCGTTATAACATTCTGTTAAACGAGCTGAAGTCTCATCGGGTTGATAAGGACGCTATGTCCAAAATGTGTAAGTTTATGGTAGCCTTACCTTCTAAATGGGCTACCATCATAACTTGCATGAGTACATCTCCTACTTTGAAAGACTATACTCTTTCTTGTCTCTATGGTATGTTTCTAAGCCATGAGAGAACCGTACTCAACAAATTTCAACCTCCAAAGGACTCTAAAGTGATTCCCTCTGGATCTTCGACTGCTCTTGTTTCTCTAAACAAGCCTAGCAGAATCGAATATCCTCTATCAGATGATGAAGCTGACAACACTTCAGCTGTTGGTTTGTTCAACATGCCTGAAGTCAGCATCGAAGAAGTCGATGAAGACGAGGACAACGATGCCCTTATAACTGAGCTTGCCTTACTTGTTAAAAATAGAAAATTCTTTAAAAACAATTCTGGCTCCTCAGCTAGAGGCTCAAGTAGCAGATCTATCTCATCAGCTTTATCTTCCAGACCCTCTGGGAGTACACCTAACATCTCTGAGATAACTTGCTACAACTGTAACAAGAAGGGACACTATGCTAACGACTGCAAGCAGAAGAAAGCAAGTTCACCATCTTCAACTGGTGAGTCCATTGAAGAAAAATACAAAAAGCTACAAGCCTTCACCAAAAAGATTCTAGAAGAAAAGAAGGAACTTGAAGGCAAAGCTGCTGACAAGGGTCTCGTAGCTGAAACTCACGATTGGGCTGACTCAGGTGACAGCTCATCTGATGATGATGAACAAATGGCCACAATGTGTTTGATGGCTCGTGCTGATGATGATGAAAGTATCACAGCTGATGATGCAAGTTCTTATAAATGGGTCAACATCGTTCATAAAAAGGTAACCTCTCTAATCTCTGCTGAGGCTACTAAAGCCAAAGACATTGTTGATTCCATTATTTGTGACTTGCACTTCATCGATCAGCTGAAAGGTGAATGTTTGGATAAACATAGTGCTATTCTACGTGAAAATGCATTTTTAAAAGAACGTTTAATTGACCCATAAACTTTAAAAGAAGATCTTTCTGAAACAAAATTTATAAACTCAGTTCTTCAACATGATCTAAGTGAAAAAGTTAAAGAACTTGAAGCAATTCAAAAGATTTGCGAATCATGGTCTCGTTCATCCAAACGCTTGAGTGAATGTGTTAACTCACAAATCCCTAGTCAAGTACAAGCTGTACTAGGAGGAGACTTCCTTGCTGCAGCCGCTGTACCTACAGCAGTAAAGATGATCTGTACTACTCGGCAGCTGATGCTTCTGTGCCAGCTGAAGAGTTGGTTTTTGGTTCCTTTGTTAGGTCTACCAAAACCTTTGCTACTGAGATGTCACTGGTGAAGAGTCATCAGCTGACTCCTCTGCCATGGTTGTTAGGACACCTACTGTAGTAATCGTTGAACCAAGAAAATCTATCTTGGGTTCAGCACCTGTTGCATCTTCTGTTAGACCTCAGCAGAAGACTAGCAGAACAGCAGGAAAGAAAACTGTTCTTACACCCTCCAAGGGTGAGCCAGTTGGAGTTCGTACTCGAGCTGCAAAGAACAAAGGTAAGAGTGTTCCTAAAAACACTCCAAGTCCTTCTTCAGCTGCGTCTGTCAGACGGCTGAAAGGAAAGGTCAGCAAGCTGACATCACTCGTTCAAACTCTGGCTATCTCTGATAATCAGAAAATGAAAGGGATCTTCGGTCCAGTTCCCAAACCCATTGCCTCGCCTTCCACTCCACTGCAAAGAAACAGAAAATGCTATAAGTGTGGAGATCGTGGGTATATGGCAAGTGAGTGTGACAGCACATGCTTGAGACCATCCCCAACTTCAGCATGTGAGCCTATTGAAAAGACAACCCCCGTGAGTTCCAGCGGGAAGTCACAAGGACCCACCGAAGTGTGGGTTCCCAAAAAGAACTAACTCTATTAATTTATGTGCAAGGTGATGAAAGCAAACATGTCTGGTACTTAGACAGTGGTTTCTCGAGACACATGACTGGATACAAATCCCTGCTGGAAGAGTTTGAAGTTTGTGCTGGTCCTTCAGTAATTTTTGGTGATAATGGTAGAGGCTCAACTGAAGGTTATGGAACCATTTCCAATGGATCCGTAAAAATCACAAGAGTTGGTTATGTGAATGGGCTGAAACATAATCTAATCAGCATTAGCCAACTTTGTGATGCAAAGTTCTCAGTGAACTTTAATGAATACAGAGGAACGGTGACGGATAAAAGTGGAAAGGTAGTATTGGTTGCTCCATGAACCAAGAATGTCTATACACTTGACATGAATCCTCAAAATCAAGAAGTTTGTCTATTCTCTCATTCTACTGAAGAGCTGAACTGGTTGTGGCACAAAGGGTATCTCACCTAAACTTTAAAAATATTTCGAAGCTGGCTCGAGGTCAGCTGGTGAATGGTCTGCCACAAATCAAGTATGAAAAAGATAAGCTTTGTTCAGCTTGTGAACAAGGCAAGCAGCATAAAAGCTCCTTCAAATCGAAGCAATGTTTTTCCATCGACAGCTGCCTTCACATGCTCCATATGGACTTCTTTGGCCCTATGAGTACTGAAAGTCTAGGTGGAAAGAAGTATACACTTGTTATCGTTGATGAATATTCACGATATACTTGGGTAATATTTCTTCGTCACAAGAGTGATGCAGCTGAAGAGATTATAAAGTTCATCAAAAGGTTGGAACTTCTAAATGGGTCTAGAGTCAAGATGTTGAGATCAGACAACGGTACTGAATTCAGGAACAAGACTTTAGAAGACTTCTGTTCAGATGTTGGGATCTCCCAAAACTTCTCAGCTGCTAGAACACCTCAACAAAATGGTGTTGCTGAAAGAAGAAACAGAACCCTAATAGAAGCTGCAAGAACAATGCTTGCTGAGTCAAACATGCCTAAGCAATTTTGGGCAGAAGCTGTTAACACAGCTTGTTTTACTCAAAATAGGTCTCTATACGTGAAGAGACACAAGAAAACTTCTTATGAGATTTTTCGTCAAAGGAAACCCTTCATCGGTTTCTTTCATGTGTTTGGCTGTGTGTGTTTTGTGTTAAACACACGAGATCAGCTAAGTAAATTTGACCCTAAAGCTGATGAAGCCATTTTCTTGGGATATTCCACTTCATCCAAGGCATACAGATTTTTCAACAAAAGAAGACAAACAATGGAAGAGTCCATAAATGTTACTTTTGAAGAACACTCAAAGGCCTTGAACCCCACCTCTGCTGACTCATCTGATGCCTTTCAGAGATTAGCTGAACCATCTCCAGATGATACAGCTGAAGCATTCTCGGATGCTTTAAACCTCTTTGATGTTCCCATAAATGAATCAGATGAGACGTTCCATGATGCGCCTACACATCTTGTACATATTGCAGCTGTTCAACAAGAAATTCCAACAGCTAGAGCATCATCAAAGGCTATTTCAAAGCTACCTCTTCATACTTCAAGAAGATCCGTTCAAAATGAAGTAATTCATCCTGCTGAGCAATCAGCCGCTCAACAAGGATCTAATTCTACTGAATCTTCCTCTTCTACAGCTGCTCCTCAATCAAAGTGGACCTCAGAACATCCAATTGATTTAATCATTGGAGATCCACAGCAAGGAGTTGTCACGAGAAGTAAAGCATCATGCAATCTCTGCTTATGGTCTTGTTTCTTAGCAACTGAAGAACCGAACAATATTAAAGCTGCTTTAGAAGACTCAAGCTGGATTCAAGCGATGCAGGAAGAACTTAACCAATTTGAGGTCAACAAAGTATGGCAGCTGGTGCCCCCACCAGCTGGAAAGACTATAATTGGTACAAAATGGGTATTTAGAAATAAAATGGATGAAGAAGGTGTGGTTATTCGCAACAAGGCTAGACTTGTTGCACAAGGATATAGACAAGAGGAAGGAATCGATTTCGATGAAACATTTGCTCCAGTGGCTAGGCTTAAGGCTATCAGAATATTTCTAGCCTACGCTGCGTACAAAAACTTCACAGTTTTTCAGATGGACGTAAAGAGTGCGTTCTTGAACAGGAAGCTGCAAGAGGAAGTATATGTTAAACAACCACCAGGTTTTGAAAATCCTAAGTATTTAGACTATGTGTTTAAACTGGATAAGGCGCTGTATGGGTTAAAACAAGCTCCTCGTGCATGGTATGATACACTCTCCACGTTCCTCATAGCAAATGATTTTACCAGGGGAAAGATTGATAAAACCTTATTCATTCGCAAAATCAAAGGTGATATCATTCTTGTTCAAATTTATGTGGATGACATTATTTTTTGTGCTACTGATGAAAAACTTTGTAGACATTTTTCAAAACTTATGTCTACAAAGTATGAGATGAGTATGATGGGTGAATTAACTTATTTTCTTGGCTTACAAGTTAAGCAATCTAAAAATGGAATTTTTATAAATCAAGAAAAATATATCAAAGATCTTTTAAAGAAATTTGACATGAATTCATCATCATCCATGAAAACTCCAATGGCTCCTCCAAACAACCTAGATGCTGATATAACTGGGAAATCAGTTGATGTCACGTTCTATAGAGGAATCATTGGATCGTTACTCTATCTCACCGCCAGCAGACCAGATATTATGTTTGCTACTTGAATGTGTGCTAGGTATCAAGCTGATCCTAGAGAATATCATTTAATAGCGGCTAAAAGAATTTTGAGGTACCTTAAGGGTACTCCAAGCCTAGGTCTTTGGTATGCAAAAGACTCCGGGTTTGATCTAATTGGCTATTCAGATTCAGACTTTGCAGGTTGCAAAATGGATAGAAAGAGCACCACTGGAGGATGTCAGCTGCTTGGAGGAAAGCTAGTCAGCTGGACAAGCAAGAAACAAAGTACTGTTTCTACCTCCACAGCTGAAGCACAATATGTTGCTGCTGGAAGCTGTTGTGCTCAAGTCCTTTGGATGAAGAATCAGCTTGTTGATTTCGATATGAACTTCTGCAAAGTTCCTATCTACTGTGATAACAAGTGCTATTGCAATCAGCAACAATCCAGTTCTTCACTCAAGAACCAAACATATCGACATAAGGTATCATTTCATTAGAGATCACATTGAACAAGGTGACGTGAAACTCCATTTCATTTCAACAGACCTTCAGCTAGTTGATTTATTCACTAAGCCTTTAGATGAAAAACAATTCAACTTTTTGATCAGCGAGCTGGGTATGTTGAATGCTTGAATCAACTACTGAAGTACTATCAGCAGCTAATAAGTTCACCTTGTCACTTAGTACATTCAGCTGACTAAAACCGTTTTGAATTCATCAGTCAGCGGAATAAAATCTCTTAAATGATAACTTATCGTGTTTTATAAGTTAAAACGTTTGGTTCTCCATAAAAAGGCATCTTTTATCCCTATCCATACGTTTTATAGTGGCGAATATTTCCACTCAAGTGAAAATATTTGGCATTTATGTGGGACAAGACACCCTGACACAAGAAACGGCTCCACTACCCCTCTCTGTCACATCCAACACCCACTTTTGCACGATAACCAACATGTCTATAGTTGGTTTGCAACTATCCATTAATGGCCCGGTTTAGATTCAAATATTCTCCCAAAGCGTCCCATAAACCCCGATAAATACCCATCCATTTCCCTCATTTCATCCTCATCACTCCCAAAATTCTCTCTCAAAAACACTCTCTTTCAAGCTTTTATCTTTCTTCCCTCTTCCTAAATGTCGAAGAAAGCTCCCAAATCTCGTCTTACTATGGCTGCCATTGAGTTCACCCAGAACTCTAACCTAGTAGCAAACACTTCTCCACCGAAGGATCTTGTCCATATTTATCGACCGGTTGGGAAGTTTTTGCGTCACTGCCCTATCGGTGGTGCATTTATCAGATTCACCAAGAGTATCATCGAACTCTTGCGTGATTTCTGGATGTCTGCCTCCATTTCTGGAGACGACATCGTTGCGCAAGTTGGAAATCATCAAATCACCATTACTATCGATGATTTCTGAACTGCTTGCGGGTTCGAGTATCTGCAACCTGGAGAAGTATATCAGCAGGACGAGATCTGCTGATGAAGCTAAAGAGTACCTAATCTGTATCTCTGGATACAGATTAGAACACGAAGAGACAAGGTGCATATCTTCAAGAAGTCTCAGCTGACGAGACCCTGGGCCTATTTCTTTACCCACATCATTCAGGGTATAGGCGGCAACACCGGGTCTCACAACCAGTGCAACTCCAACATGCAAGTCTTATCTGAAGCCCTAGTCACCGGTCAGCGGATTGACTATGGGAAACTGGTGTACGAGGAGGTCAAGGCCAAGCTGAAAAGCAAGGGAAATTATATTCCCTATCTTCGCTTTTTTCACATTGTGCACCGCACATGTGATGCTTGAGAAGCTGCAGATCGATTATGAAGACCTTCCAGGGGAATCGGTGATGGTCCGTTCCATCTCCAACATCATCTTCCAGAAGAAGGATGATGAAAAGGCTTTTCCTCTCACCTCGTACATGCTGAAGATCATTGATGATTGGACCAGATCCAGAAAGGATCGAAAGAAGGGCGCAACATCGAAGGAATCGGCCATACAAGAAGGTATGTCCTCTTCTCATATGAAGAGTTTTCCCTCAACTCGGCGACCTTCCCCAGCTGCTGATGGGAAAACCACCACCTCAACAGGGATCTCAATCCCTGAGAATGAGGACTCTGCTGATGCAGATGATCTTCCTCTGGTGGTGAAGAAGCGAGTTAAGCAAGCCGCTCATCCCTCTCCTTCTTCTTCATTCTTTTTATCATCTTCTCCCACGTCTCTACCTCCTTTTTCTCCTCTGCTGGAGGTAAGGAGGCCTGCTACCCGTGGAGATGAGGTGGTAATTGATGATGTTGAGCTGGCGACAGCAGCATCATCAGGATTCAGCTATGATCCTCTGGGTACTCACTCGAGTCCCAAATTGGAGGGATTACGATCAGAAGCCATGTCAGCTGCTGAGAGCAATCCTTCTCATTTTCAGTATGGCAGTGTTTATCAAGGAACTCCACCAACAATCGGAGTTCCTAGTCGAACACTCTCGGCTGGTCACATCCTCATTCCCTTTCATCCACTCTCTTCTGCTGATTTCTCAACAAGTCAGCAGACTTCAAAACGGAAATTTCTTTCTTTAGGAGTTAGTGCCGGCTCCAACCCTCTGCGTAGCTCCTCGACTGATTCATTATCCGTCGTTGTAACAAGGGGACTGTTGGATCCCAACAACACTGACGTGTTGCGTTAAGACTGATTTACGAAGATAATATAATGAACAACAAGATTTCAATGATTAAGAGTTTATTAAAACAACTTAATACAGTACAGAATTTGCAGAAATAGATAGTACACACTAACTAAAATTCTATACTTGAAATGACACTTTAAATCGCTCAAAACTAGAAGACTTATGCACCGAGAGTTATATCAGCTGATACTAACAGTTGATATCACTGTCCGAGTAATAACTATAGAGGAGTTAATACTTAGACAAATAACTAACTCTCAGAGAATGTTCTTGTGCTATGAATGCCTAAAGGTGTATGTAAATGCAAGCATTTACGTCTCTATATATAGCCCAAGATCCATGTTCCTTTACCCACAAGTTAGACGACGTGTAAACATATTATTCGTCGATGTGGACTTGCCAATGGAACATTAAATGCTCTTGCATAAGTTGTTGTCCCAAGTGTACTTTGTGTCAACTACTTCCGGTACCCTTTCTGACGCACAGTGAAAGGTGTACTACATAAGTATAGAAATAGCTGACTTTCCGTTTACATGCTTGGAGGGACAAACGATGATGTTGTACTGACATTATCTTCTATTCCATAATAGAAGATCCTCATCGTTTTCTTCTTCTTTGAGCGGGAAAAGGGAAATGTTCAAAGTGTCAAAAACATTTCCTTCAAGACTTCATCTGCAGCAGGTACTATCAGCTGATTCCACAATCAGCTGAATAGTCTTCTTCTTGTCTTTGTCCTTTGGTGATAGACTTCGAATGAACTCTCGTTAATAGCTGCTGATTTAACTTGATATCCTAAAGCTAAGTACGTACTCAGCTGAAGGTTTATTGTATATACTTGCTTCAGCTGAGATACTTACTTCAGCTGATATTTATTGTCTTTAGCTATTGATCATCAAATCTTATTTACTTAGTCTTGGGACTAACAGGGACAAACTCCACAAGCAACCTCAGTCTCTCGACAGACTGCTGGTGAAGTTTTCGGCTCAACCCAAGCCACCCGTGAGTCCGCTGCACACACACCACCACCAACTTCTTCATCACTTTCTGAGTCACCAGCTGATGATAGATTGACTGGAAACCAAGTCAATCTTGAAGCTGATCCTTCTGTTTCCCACAACGTCACCAGCTTAAACCAGCAGGTGATCGAGGAAACCACCACCGCCAATGAAGAGACAACTTTAGACCAAGTTGTTACTGAGGCACCTACCCAAGCTGCCAATGATCGCGAAGTTAGACGCCAACAGAGCTTTGAGGCAGCTAACACACCAACCCGAGGAACTCTTCCTCCAGTCTCTATACCAGTATCGCCGGCTGGTGAGACCGAAGCTCCTGAGGACCAAACAACATTTCATATGATGTTTGAGTCGACTGATGATCTTATTCAGTCTTACTATTCGTCATCTGACGAAGAAGTAAATCCTGAGCTTCAACCTGTCTTGACAGCTGATGACGGCACTTCTGTTATAACCCCAGAAGTTTCAGCTGGACCCAACCCACCCCCCATAGTTTCTGAGCATCCCATAGGAGCTATTACTCCTAACTCAGGGACACCCACTCCCACAGCTGAGGTTACCCCTCCAGCTGGAGACATGCCGGACCCCCTCTCCCAAAGCGTCCAAGTGTCCCATGCTGAATCCAGCAAAGCTGGAGGAAGCATTCCCATCAGAGCCGCTACTGCTCTGATGTCTAGAGTTGTATCAACCCAGATTCGACCTGGGATGGCCAGGCTGAGTCAGCAGATGGACACCCTTCGCAGGGATGTTCCAAAGAAGTTTGCCACAACTGCTGAGAACCTCTCTTCCAGCATAACTTCTCTGCACGCTGAGGTTCACTCTCAGACTCCTCAGCTGGTTCTTCTTGCTGATCAGATTCGCTGCAACACAAGCGAGTTCATCACTCTCAAAAAGTATATTCATCGAGAGTTGAACTCCCTTCGTGAATATGACAGAGTCGAAAAAGACAAGCTTCTCTCCGAAGCTCGGGCCACAGAAGCCGAAGTTGCACGACAGCTAGATACCTTGACCTCCAAGGTGTCTCCTCTCCAACCAGCTGTCGATCGACTGGCTCTTGCACAGTCAAAGCAAGAGTCTCTGCTGACCCACACTCATAGCCACCTTTCTAAGGCTATTGAGGGGTCTACTTCTGCTGAGAACCTCTCTTCCAGCATAACTTCTCTGCACGCTGAGGTTCACTCTCAGACTCCTCAGCTGGTTCTTCTTGCTGATCAGATTCGCTGCAACACAAGCGAGTTCATCACTCTCAAAAAGTATATTCATCGAGAGTTGAACTCCCTTCGTGAATATGACAGAGTCGAAAAAGACAAGCTTCTCTCCGAAGCTCGGGCCACAGAAGCCGAAGTTGCACGACAGCTAGATACCTTGACCTCCAAGGTGTCTCCTCTCCAACCAGCTGTCGATCGACTGGCTCTTGCACAGTCAAAGCAAGAGTCTCTGCTGACCCACACTCATAGCCCCCTTTCTAAGGCTATTGAGGGGTCTACTTCTGCTGTGTCCACAAGATTGGACAAATTGGAGACTGATGTCAGCTCGCTGACTTCCCAGGTCGCTGGTCTCCAAGGCACCCTTAACCTCATTCTTGCAAAGCTAAATGAGGGTGCCGCTTTTGTCCATCCTGCTTCAGCACCAGAGAAAACCCCTCTTCTCCGGCCACTCTCTGAGGGGGAGAAAGAGGCCACTTCAGCAGGTGAAAAACAAGGTGAACAAAATGCTTCACAACTTATAATCACCTCTGCTGTTGGAGCCAATACTGGAGACATTCCAGCAGGTGAAAACCCAAGTTCTCCATCTTTCGCCTTTGCTGGAATGACAGAAGAAGAAGACGTTTTAGTAGACGAGATCCCAATTCAAACAACACTCGTCACTACTGAAACACCTGAGGTAACTACTTCAGCAGGTGAGATTATCATTCAACCAACACTCACCGCTGCTGAAGACCTCAGGACATGAGAAGCCTCAACTGGAGTTAAAATCGTTGACTCTTTTGGACCAGTTGAGGGCCCACAAGTCCAAGTCCCGCCAATCCAAAACCCTCAGCCTATCATACAGGAGATTCCTCAACCTACTGAGGGGGAGCCTACCTCTGATACGATTAAAGCTCTCCTGTTAAAGGAAGCTGGAACCGCATCAAATCTTGCTGCAGTTGTTGCCCTTCAAAGAAAGACTCAAGAAGAGCTGTATCAAAAAGCTGAGGCCCAAAGAGCTGAGAACATTAGGTTGTTCAACAAAGTTCTTTCCCAGCGTAGGCTCGAAGCAAAAAATCACCAGCGTGAGGGCACCCAAGTCCTCTTCCAGCTCTCCACCAGAAGTAAAAATAACTAGAGCTGGAGGATACATGGCTGCGGAAAGGATGCCTCTGAACAAAATCAGTACTCACCTCAGCTATGCTGAGTGGAATGAGTTACTGACAGCTTCCAGATCTGCACTAGCGTCTGACATTATAACAGATCTGCAAAGTGAGATCAAAGTCGCATTTTGTATCTTCAAGGGTTTATGCGACAATATCAGGAGAACCTCTCCTGAGTTGGCAAATTGCATACCAGCTGAATTGCTTGACTCACAAGAAGTTGATGTCAGAGAACCTGCTGGTGAAGGCTCCTTAGCAAGAAGGGAAAAATGTAAGTTCGTTCTTCCCGACCCTTTTGCTGACTCCAGAACACTTGATGTTGGGTCTTCAATCATATTTGCCAAACGACCAAAACTCAACATCACAAAAGCTGTCCCCACGGGAGTAAACTTTTTCCCTGGGCTGATCGTAAAAGAACCTACATATGGCTTTTGTTATCTGGAGAAGAAGAAGCCTTGCTTCCAACGGGCTGATGAGCTGCACATGTGTGATATTGATCAACTCCTGCTATATCACAAGTCGCTGAGTTCCTCCACTGAGGAGGGAAGACAAATGAGGAAATTAATCGACTCAGCGATCAGCTCACTGTATCGCAATGACAGGGGTGAATTATAGGCAGAACCATTTTAAGGTGCAGTACCGCAGAACTATTTCTCAACCAATCAGATTTTAGAAAAATGTTTTTATTTTATTTAATTTTAAAGGGCATAATCGTAAATGCAGTTTTATTTTTTTATTTTGGTAACTGCCATATTTTAAATGGTTCCTAAATTTAGGCAAATTCGTTTTTCTTTTTAATTTACATTTCCTTAATTATCGAATTCTTAGTTCCCTTTTTATGAAGAGTTTACACCTATGTTTTTATGAAGTTACCTATTAGTTTTTACTTTTTAGTCAATACAATAATGTCCATGAAATATAAAACGTGATTTGGTGAGATTTTTTAAACTTCAACGTCACAAGAATAGAGAAATACTTCAAAAAATACAATAAAAGTACATATATGTATGTTATAATAACTGCTTCCAAATTATTCATATAAAATTGAATACAAATACATACATGTATACCCTAGAGATGGCCTATCTACATAATACAATGATTACCAAATACATACATGTATGCTACAATAAATGATTCCAAAAGACTCATAAAAAAATTGAGTACGTACATATACATACATGTATACCCCTAATGATATACATACATGTACGTACATGTACCATACTACATTGATGTAAACATGTTAACTTATTGAAGACCTCGTGTAATATGGTATAATTCGTCATCTGCATCACATACTAGTATAGATGGTGTGATATACTAGAATTTCTTTGTTTTTTCCACCTAAACACCACATAGCCTATCGATCGATTACATAATATTAGTCCCAAGACTAAGTAAATAAGATTTGATGATCAATAGCTAAGAAGAATAAATATCAGCTGAAGTATGTATCTTAGCTGAAGCAAGTATATGCAATAAACCTTCAGCTGAGTACGTACTTAGCTTTAGGAAACCAAGTCAAATCAGCAGCTATTCACGAGAGTTCATTCGAAGTCTATGACCAAAGGACAAAGATAAGAAGAAGACTATTCAGCTGATTGTGGAATCAGCTGATAGTACCTGCTGCAGATGAAGACTTAAAGGAAATGTTTTGACACTTTGAACATTTCCTGTTCCCGATCAAAGAAGAAGAAAACGATGAGGATCTTCTATTTTGGAATAGAAGATAATGTCAGTACATCATCATCGTTTGTCCCTCCAAGCATGTAAAGGGAAAGTCAACTATTTCTGTACTTATGTAGTACACCTTTCACTGTGCGTCAGAAAGGGTATCGGAAGTAGTTGACACAAAGTACACTTGGGACAATAACTTATGCAAGAGCATTTAATGTTCCATGGACAAGTCCTCATCGACGAATAAAATGTTTACACGTCGTCTAACTTGTGGGCAAAGGAACATGGATCTTGGGCTATATATAGAGACGTATATGCTTGCATTTGCACACACCTTTTGAGCATTCGTAGCACAAGAACATTCTCTGAGAGTTAGTTATTTGTCTAAGTATTAACTCCTCTATAGTTATTACTAGGACATTGATATCAGCTGTTAGTATCAGCTGATATAACTCTCCTTGCATAGTCTTCTAGTTTTGAGCGATTTAAAGTATCATTTCAAGTATAGAGTTTTAGTTAGTGTGTACTATCTATTTCCGCAAACTTTGTATTGTATTAAGTTGTTTTAATAAACTCTTAATCATTGAAATCTTTTTGTTCATTATCTTATCTTCGTAAATCAGTCTTAACGCAACACGTTAGTGTTGTTGGGATCCAGCACATAACTATATCATTTTCAAAATCTCCTCTAAATGCCAACCAGATACCATCCAAGGGTGTAGTTCATGAAGAACAACCTCCTTTGACAAAGATGTATCATAACCAACAATAGTCTTTTTAAATTACTTAGTTCGTCGGAGAAGAAGAAGCTCAGACCATTAAATACAAACAGAAAAAGGTCGGAGAAGAAGAAGCCCGGACCATCACATAAAAACGGAGAAAGGACAGGGACGATCAGAAAGCAAATTCCGACACCGACGAAACTCCTCCGCCCCCGCCTCTGGAACCCTAAAACCGTCGGCGATATCGGTTTCGATGGTGGCGGGTATCGTTGTTATCGGAAAAACACACTGGTTTTGATGGTGGCACCACTGTTCCTTGGTTCGGCCGATAAGGCGGCCGGAACTTGAAGTTAAGAACGGTGGTGAGTTTTTGTTATTTTAGAGAGAGAAACAATGGGAGTAGTTGAAAGATAAATGTGATCCACAATAATAGGGGAGAAGGTGACGGTATTAAACAAATTAAAAACTTACTATCCTAATTATTAGGGTGCATTCAAATAGGGGTGTTCGTTTGGACGGTTTGGTTTTATCCGATCCAAATAGGTGAAACCAAATAAAATCCGGTTTTCAAAAGTGCAAACCGAACCGTCCAAACTAATTCGAAAACCAAACCGATCTGAACCAAATAATAATTTGGTTGGTTTGGTTTTATCCCTTTGGTTTTTCCTTAAAATTTTCAAAATTTTCCAAAAGTATATAACATATATAATATTAAGTTCATATGTAAAATTTCAAAATGATAAACTACATTGTACATAAAAATAAGTCTAATTCATAGCTTGGGACATTTACAATCATATATGCAAAAAAATTGACTTAACTTTATCAAAAACTCTAAAAAGATTGATACATCACCAACTGATACAATATAAATGGAACAAGTGTTAGTATATAAATCAATATACCATAAGAAATGTAAAGAAAAGGGAAACCATAATTGCTCACAATGAAAACCAACAAGTGTTAGTATATAAATCAATTTACTATATATTACTATTCGGTTTTTTTGGACAATCCGGTTTTACAATGGAAACCAAATCCAATCCGAAATCCAAACTATTAATTTGGTTCAAGTCCAAACCGATCTAAAAAACCAAATAACCAATTCAAATAGTCTGATCCAAAATGTCCAATTGGACAATCCGGTTATATCCGAGTAGTGAACACCCCTACATTCAAACTCAAGACAGTTACCAAAACATGGATGAATTCTGAAATACCCATTATACCCTCTGCGTATTTAAAAAAAAATAAAAAATGAAATTCAGAATTTACTAGCATGTGATTGGTTGAAATATAGTTCTTTCGGTTCTGTAGCCTTAATTGGTTCTGATTTTAATTCTACACTATATATATATATATATATATATATATATATATAATATATATATATATATATATATATATATATATATCTTACTACTTACTAATGCATTTAGGCCTACCTCTTTTAGTGTGTTTAAGGAGCTCCTTAATTTTAAGTTTAAGGAGATTTCCACTTTTAGTAAGTTCTTTAACTAAAAAAATAAAGTGTTACTTACAGGATTCGAACACAAGACCTCTCCTAAGTAGTCATTGTGTGTTAACCACTTCAACTACTTGATTATTTTGATTTATTCCAGATACTAATATATATAAGCTTTAACGTCACCAGAACTCAACCATCATTTCTCTATTTAACAGGCCCATATTTACTTTCACAAAAAAGGCCAATTTCGGATCTGATCCTACCATCACTAATGTCAGCACCTATCATCACTACGCACCACCACTCATCACCATCGCTATTGTCACCACCACCGGTATTGTCGTCACTTCGAAATATAGTTACGGGTACCCGCCGCCACATTGCGCGGGTACCCTGCTAGTGTATATATATATATATATATATATATATATATATATATATATATATATATATATATATATATATATATATATATTGATTTCATGTTGAATGTTTGCGACTTGCCAATCCATGAACCCAAACCCGTAAATTAGAACTCCGCCTGAATTGCCACACGTGGATTTGGATATCAATTATTCACCTTGTTCATTGAACCTACGTGATTAACCTAATAAACTTTTCAAGGATCCCACTAAGGGCATGTTTGAGAATGTTTTTGAAAAGCTATTTATTAATTTATTGGTTTTTTGATTAGCTATAATAAAAAAGTAAAGGATCCCTTACTTCATAAATTTGACTTCTCAAAAAATCAATAAGTCAAGCTTATCCAAACATGCACTAAATCATAACCTCAAGTTAATAAGTGGGCAAAATGTAGTAATTACTTAAAAAGCTAGATATTGTAAAAGTTGTAGAAATTGAGGGGATAAAGTGTAAGTTGAATGTCGGTAATATATGGACAACCGTTTCTCTATTTATCCATGTCCAATTATTGCAAATCACTGAAGACGAAATCGAAATCAGAAATCGAAATCGCTTTTTACACGGATATACGCACATAGTAGAATTTATCAGATTCCATGGCTCGTTTTCTCTCGCAAACCCTAATCCGAACGGCATCATCGTCCTTCCAAACATTCAAACTAGGGATATATCAACCGAACCGATTCTCTAGCATATCGGGAAAAGCTCAATTGATCGAACTCGATCTCGAATCGGAAGGAGATGTGGAGGTTTTAGGGTTGAGAAAGCTTGATGATGTTATCCACAACATCATCGTGAGGCAATCGGCTCCCGATTGGCTTCCTTTTGTTCCCGGCTCTTCGTATTGGGTCCCACCTCGACGTCACCGACCTGAATCTAACGGTGTTGTTGGAGTTTTCAGGAATCTGACCAATCCGTTGACTGAAGACGAATTTATGTCCCTTAGCACGTCCCGTGGCTGGCCTTCTTCAGCTTATTTCATCGAAGGTATCCAATTCTTTTGCTTGCTTTAATGTCTTTTGCTTTACTTGAGCATAGATGAACAGGAAGATTGTCGGTTCGAATTGTGTAGATTCATCGGATAAAAAAGTTAGAATTGATAAGACGGAAAGGACTTTGTAATAATTAAAGTAGTGATTTGATCTAATTTCGGACCCTTGCTGCAAGTTATTTCGTTATTTGAAGGTGTTGAACGGAGTTTTTAGAGGCTATATGCAAATTTCTCATAATAATTAAAACATGCACCAAAATTTAAAGCCAAATAATATTTAATTAACCAGTTAGAACATCATGTTTTTATTATATCTGAATAAAGTTAGAAAATGTAGAAACTTTAAGAAGATTAGAAAAGGTTATTTAGAACTATTAACTAAAATTTTGGATGGTAAATTAACGCATTTATGATTGCTTGATGCTTTCTGCACACCCTTAAGGATGGATGGGGTTAATCTGGTGAGTTGAATTGTTTGATTGCTTGTTATATCTGAAGAAGCATTATGTTTCAATCCCAATAGGATTCTTAGTTTTCTACTTATATTGTAATATAATTCAGGTCAAATGATATCACCCATGTAGGTTTATATTCTATTAAAAATTAATATATTAAAAGTTGCATTATTTTGCTCATCTTTTTTCTTGTTTATAAATTCTGACCTGTTTCAGTACTAATTTCTATATGTTTATGGTAATTGCAGGTACTTCCCCTGTGCATCCAGTGGAGATGAAAGGTGATGATAATAGCCAGTATTATATGTCTCCTCAGCCTGAGGATGAGGAAGGATGAATTCACAGCTACCACCTACCGCACGTTCTGAGTAATTTACTATATTACCCCTGGTTCCATTTTTTTATTTTGAGTTTTTGTTGGAATTAATATATATATTTGCCTGCAGACCACATCCTACTGTACTGTACATATTTATAGCTAGCTTAGAAGATGTGGATTGAAGAAGCAAACTTGTTTGTACAGTTTCGTGCTTGTTCTCATGTAGATGTAGGTAGGTCTATATGATAAAAACATTATAAGTTTACTACTGCTGTAACTTTTGTTTTTTATTAACTTAAACCTGTAAATTTTGGCTTATATGTTGTCAAATTTATCTCATTATAAGCTTGTTTTTATTCAAGTATACACCTAACTACGACCTCTATTGCACCACAACCCTTCTACTTTTGGCATGAATCTATGCACACTGAATTGGCTTGACCAAGGGTGGTAATTGCCTACACCGACACAAATGATGGGTTACGGTTAGGGTTGGGTCTAAAAGCTGACAATTTGCAAATTAATTGATATATAGATCGTTTTTATCTTTGTAAGATTGAGGTCGTAACACGATCTGGGATTGCAAGATTCTACTTAAAGCCCCTGTCTATGTTGCACTTCATATATGAAACATTTACATGTTAATTGTGATATTCATGATGCAATACAACTTATAAGGATTTATGTATAACTAATCTCATCCAAATCAATCCAAACTACTAACAAGAATATTACATCTCATAAAATAGATATTTTAAAAAAACACAAAATGTAGTGGCCCCAAGTTGTGACCTCCTTTGAATGTACTCTCTTATTTTTATTTTTTTAAATATTATTCCCATGATCCAACCCAATCCTCCCATTCCCAATTTTTTTTTTGAACGACTCCTAAATAACCACATATGTCCACTATGAGACTTGAACCCTCAACCACTAGGTTGAAGGGTAAACACCTTACCGCTAGGCCATTGGCCCTTTGGTCCTCCCATTCCCAATGGGAGTAGTCTTAGCCGGTTAACCAATTAACTGTTTTTTTTAGTTAGTATACTCTTTAAGTTTTTCAATTTTAACTCAAGCCATGTGAGATCAGATCTACACCTTACGATGATATGTTCAATGGCAAAGCCAAAATACAATGGTAGGTAGGTCTTTCATAAAAATTTACACGTCAAAAGTAATGGATTGAGCGGTCATTCGGAAGTGTCTTTGAGGAGGTGCAAGAGGTGCAGCTACACATGACCCATGTTTCATAGGGTCTCAATATTTTATATAAATCATGAATTTAGGGACTCATTTTCATCTATTCACACAAGACCTTCAGAATTCTAGAGATATATGTCCATTTTGTTGATTGGTCAGGTCAAAGTTGGTGCAAATATATAAGATATGACGTAGTAAAATTTCGTGAATTTTTACAAAAGCGTAGTAAAAGGTTCCAAAAAGAGTATATTTAAAACAAAATTTCGCTAACTAATTGACAACACAAATCATTTTTTTTGAAATCAATACCATAGAATTCCTTGCATGCATTATCCTTCTATAATTGCAGCCAAAATCGGCTTCCATCTTTCCGATCTTAGCATGCTTCCTTCTCCCATTTCACCACACCAACTGTCTAAAACCTGGCTCGAGCTTGAAGCCTGTGGGCCGCATAACGGGCTACCCAAAGGAGTTGTTGTGGCTGTCTTGGCAGAACATCGGCCCGTTTTAGCTTTGTTCATAAGCTTCTTTATTAGAGAGCCCAAATCGCCTGGAGACGAACTAAATTTAAGGGTCGAGTTGGGAAGCATGAAGTAGATTTGACCCGATTTAAGTAGTTGGTCACGCTTGAGTGGTACCAAGCCTGATTTGAGAATTTCAATTGGAGAACATAAAAAGTGGTTTGGAAAATTTTTGATCACTTGCTTAACTGTGGTTGGGTCTTCATAATCCTCCAATGAACCATCTAATTGCACAACTCTTATTTTCTTAAAAGAAACTACATCTGTTTCCAATGCTTTGCATGATAAACTAGCACCCATCTTTTTGTCTTTTCTTGACCCGAACTTCAAATCTGACCTGTGGATGCACCCGAAAGATGGTCTCGGGCTCTATTTCTGATCTGAGTAAACACTTTTATAAATGATTACTACTTTTGAAATATGCATATAACTTATGTATGTTTATTGGTCAAGGAATGTGAAATGAAGAAAAAGTGATAGGAAGCCATGGACAGAGCAAATTCGTTAACTACTCGACATAATACTTTTTTGAGGAAAGACCTTTTGCATAAATAAAAATAATAAATCTTTGACGCACATTAATTAAAGAATTAATTACCAATTTAGACCAATTTTAGTGAAAGACTTCCATTTAAGACTGATAGACTTCAATCTCTCAAAATATCATTTGCGACTTGGGAGACTTGAGCAACACTAACTGGGAGCAACACTAACAAGCAGCACTAACTCGGAGCAGCACTGAGTGGTGAGCAGTACTAACGAGCAGTAGTAACAAGGTTGAGCAGTATTAACGAGCAATAGTAACAAAGTTTAGAGCAGTAGTAACAAGGTTGGGCAGCACTAACTCGGACACGTGGCGGCGTTCTATTGGAGTTGCACGGTTAAACGATTTTAGTGGAGTTGCACGGTCTATTTTGAGAAGAATTGAAACTTAAGTCTATTCTAGGAGAATTTTTTTTTTCATTTGGTCCAAATTTGGAAATCACCATTAATTAAATTTTGAATTCATTAATTAAATACTCCCTCCGTCCCATTTTTATTGTCCACTACAAAAAAACAAACAGTTTAAGAAAAGTACATTAATTATACTATTTCAACAATCAAATTTTCTGTTTCCCACTTAAATATATTTTGATTGGTTAAAATTCAGGAAAGATAGTCTTTGTGAGACAAACTAAAATAGTATACTAGACAATACAAATAGGACACATGGAGTAGTATTTAATTGTTTGTCGAGTATTTCTTTTTAACAAACCCGTATTTGTAAACTTCTTGGTCAAGTTTTGTATGTCAAATTTGAACTTTCGTTGCAAGTAGTAACGTAACATCAAAGTTGAAATAATTATGGGCTACTTCATATTAGCCAAGAATAAGTAACTAACTTGACAAATTATGATTCAAAAAGTAAAAAAATGGTCAAACAAATTAGCTTGACATTTCAAACTAATTGACAAGAGGTTACTTAAATGCTTAATGTTGATGTTTTGACATTATGTCTTGGTATTATGATATTCTAACTATTGAGATATGTAACACCTCAAATTTTAATACAAAACATTTGGTCAAAATAATCATTTAATAAAGAGGAGAACTATCCCAATATACGGATTTACAAAAACCTTTGGTATGAAAATCATAGTATAAGTTTGGTGTTACAAAATATAGCAAAACCAAAGCTAAGTCTAAATCCGTTCTAGTGTTCTTCTACTCTAGGCCCCACATCTCTATCCATACCGAACCTGAGTACATAGCAAAACAAACAAGGAGTACGTGAGACAAAAACGTCTCGTGAGGTACATGGGTTTAGACCCCGATAATAATAAGTATCATATAACATATAAACAATTATACAAGTATTTCGTCCATATATCTAGTCACCCTATTGTGACTCTACAATCCTTGCTTCCCTAGCAATCATATCTAGTTATCGGGTTGCCCCCGAACTAACTAGTCACACTATCGTGCCCAACTATCGGGTTGCCCCCGAACTAGCTAGAAGCACCAACATATCCAACTATCGGGTTGCCCCCGAACTAGCTAGAAACACTATCCTATCTAACTATCGGGTTGCCCCCGAACTAGCTAGAAACATCACCATGTCTAGTTATCGGGTTGCCCCCGAACTAACTAGCATCACATCATCTCGTTCTTACCGTAACTCAACAGTTATATCGATCATAGCTCTCGGCTATCACATCAATCATCAAACAAGTTAGTTAAATATATTCAATAATATAATACTAACTCTACATACTAATTTCCACATAATTATCAAATAGACTCGACATAGGTAAATAAAGCATTTTCACGGCTATGTACACAATAAAGTTGTAACGCCCTAAAAATATTGTAATTAATTTAATTACCTTTTATTTAAAATAAGTTACATGTTTTTGTTTAATCGAGATTATGTGATTTTTGTGTGCATTTAATCGAGATAATTGAATGTGTGACGTTTTAAATAAATGACTTGAGTATTATTTATTTCATGTCGCCTCGTACTTAATTAATTATGAGGATTAGTTAAATACTTAGACGCTAAAATCTCGAGCCTTTGATTGACGAGAGAGGTCGTGCACGTGTAAGGGCGAGGCCGGCCTTTAGGCCAAGGCCAAGCCCAAGCCCGTCGAGTATTATGAGTACCGACTAGATATGAGGGCTGAAACCTTGTGTGATCCTTTGAGTCCGATACCGAATTCTAGTGAAGCCCGAGACCCCCTGTCATTATTTTAGCCCATCTGATTAAAGAGCCTTAAACCCATTATTAAGAATACGTGGACATGAAGTTTCCCCTTAGCCCTAATGGCCGACATTTGCATCTCCACCCCAATCTCATTCGACAGCCACCAAAGAGCATCTCCATTCCTGATTCTGTTTCAATGGACGAGCAGAGAAGCAAGACCTCCTAAATTCGAGCGTGTGGTGCGAGCTAGGATATTCACGAGTATGGCTGATCAATTATCGGTAAAATCATCCTTTTTCCTTTTCTTTTTTTTGGCTTTCTCCTCTACCAATTTAATCATTAACCAATTATCTAATTGTTGCTCTGTACGACGAATAAAAGGCAGCAAGAATGGGGGCGCGTGAATCAAGAAGATGGTGGCGGTGGGATCTTATGAAAGGCAATGAAGTGGTAATTACTTGAGAGGTGTATGCTTATTGTGAGTTGGTGGTGTTGAATTATCTCTTGGACGATATCATAGCTGGCGGATTGACCACCATCATTGCACCATTCATTGCATTATTCTATTTCCATAGTTAGCTACGTAAATTATGTTGTACATATTTAGATTGTATTCTCTTGTATTATTTAAACCCTTGAGTGGTAATAAGACATGCAAGCAAATATTGCATTCCTTTATGGTATCAGAGCAAATGCTCCTACCCTAATTCCTCTTTTCTCAGCCATGGCTGAAGCTTGCCACCGTCTGCCATGGGCGACCCTACTCCACCCGATCAAACCAGAACATCTACCACTCTTCATCCCGTCTACACAGTTACTAATATTCAAAACAAAGTCCGTGTTCTCGATGGCGTCAAAGTCACGTATTCTGCGTGGGTCAAGCTTTTTCGCTTACATGCCAAGGGTTACAAAGTTCTCCCGCATATAGACGGAACTTCGGCGCCTGACGAAACCAGTGATGCGTTCGAACAGTGGACAGAAATCGATGCCATAGTCCTTCAATGGATTATGGCTCACTTTCTGACGACCTCCTTACTCGCGTGCTTGAGTCGGACACAACTGCTTATAAAGCGTGGACAAAGATCAGAGGAATATTCCTCAACAACAAGGGCTCCCGAGCCGCTGCCCTCGAACATGAGTTCACTAATCTGAATCTCAGTTCGTTTGCCAATCTTGAAGAATATTGTCAAAAACTAAAAGATTTGGCCAACCAACTTACCGATGTTGACAATCCCGTTAATGAACAACGACTTGTCTTGCAACTTGTTCGCGGTCTCCCTCCCGAGTATGACACCGCTGCGGCTTACATTAACCCAACCTTACCCGATTGGGACACCGCCCGTAGCATGCTTCAACTCGAACACAATCGACAACATGCACGGGAAAATACTAAACCCGCTACACCTCCCGTTGAAGCCAACATCTCCACTGCATCCCACCAACAAAACAACCGTTTCTCCAACTATCAATCCAACCGCCAATCCAACCGGGTCCACAATAACCGACGTTCAAATCCCAACCCACGCAACTCCCACCAAAACGGGCCACCTCGCAATGGGAACCCGCGTCAAAATCGATCCGGACCAGGCTACAACAACCCCTTTTATACAAACCCATGGTGGAACATGCTACCCCCTCCCTGCCCATACCCCACGCAGCAAGGGTGGGCCTTCCCATGGCCTCAACAATCTGCTCCAAACACCAATCCAAATCCCAATCGTAACAATCGTCAACCCAACCCACAAAGCAGCAATGAAACCCATCAAGCTAACGTCGCCGACTCGTATAATGCCTTAGAACCGACGGATATTGGAGCTGCATTCCAAGCCTTCAATATGGATGACAATCAGTGGTATATGGATTACGGGGCGACATCGCATATTACGGGTGACTCGGGTAAATTCTCCCAATTTTGTCCAAATTCTCATATCAAATCTATATTTGTCGGTAACGGTCACGGTATTCTGGTTAAGGGAACAGGCTCAAACACCATCCTAAAACACCCGAAATTGCTTCACCTTAACAAAATACTTTATACACCCGGAATTATCAAAAATCTAATTTCCGTCCGACAATTTACTATAAATAATCTTGTTTCACTTGAATTTGATCCGTTTGGTTTTTATGTGAAGGATCTCAAGACTGGGCGGATTATCAGTCGCCACAATAGCATTGGTCAACTTTACCCTTTCACCAAGCCAACCCACCCGCAATTTGCTTTTAATATTACTTCTCCAAATTTTTGGCATTACCGTCTCGGACACCCCGCCGGCAATGTCATTGATTTGTTGAGATCAAAATCTACAATTACGTGTAATAAGAGTAGTAGTACTACTCATTCGTTATGTCATTCTTGTCAAATTTCAAAACACAAACGATTACCGTTTTTTGATTCTAAATCAACAACTCTTTTACCTTTTGATATAATCCATTGTGATTTATGGACATCACCCATAAAGAGTAACACCGGGTACAAATACTACATGATTTTAATTGACAACTTTAGTCAATTTGTGTGGGTCTACCCGTTGAAATTTAAATCAGTAACATTTTCTCGTTTTCAACAATTTCATTCATACATCCAAACTCAATTTAACACAAAAATAAAAGAAATTCAATGTGATATGGGTGGCGAATTTGACAATCAAAATTTCAAACAATTTGCAACAACACACGGTTTACATTTTCGGTTCTCTTGCCCACAAACTTCGTCACAAAACGGTAAAGCCGAAAGAATGATCCGTCGCATAAATGAAATCATTCTTGTGTTATTAGCTCATGCATCGCTTCCCAACATTCTATGGGTCGACGCTTTGCATGCCGCTACTTACCTTCACAACATCACACCCACCAAAGTGATCCACAACCAAACCCCCATGTCTATTCTTTATAAACGCCACCCCACCTACGACCATCTTCGGGTCTTTGGGTGCGCTTGTTACCCCAACCTCTCGGCAACCCGCAAAAACAAAATGGACCCACGTTCCATTCGATGTGTTTTTCTTGGCTATCCCGCCAATTATCGCGGTTATCGTTGTTTGGATCCTACCACCGGGAAAATTCATCTTTCTAGACATGTCACCTTTGACAAAAACATTTTACCCTTTGCTACACCCAATACACCCAAACCCGATTACAACTTCCTTCACAGTGACACAAACCTATCATCCACCATAAATAATTACCAAACCACAAACCCCTCACCTACTGTTCCTCACCCGCCCCACCCTCAACATACTGCTCAAAATCAAACATACAACCCCCCCTCACCTACTAATCAAAATATTGACCAAAACCCACAAACTCCACCAACCACGTCACCACCACCCGCACCCAACCATGAAACAGTAAACCATGCACCCTCAACCCACCAAACCGCCACCCAACCCACTGCCCCTCAACCCGCTGCCCCACACCCGGCTGCTCAACCTCCGCACCCACAACCGAACCGCATGACAACCCGCTCCCAAACCGGTGCATTAAAACCCACTCAACGTTTAAACTTACACACCACAACCATTTCACCCATACCAAAGAACCCACACTTGGCTTTACTAGACCAGAATTGGAACCATGCTATGAAAGAAGAATTCAAAGCACTTTGTGACAATCATACATGGGACTTAGTACCACGACCCACTAATGTTAATATCATTCGGTGTCATTGGTTGTATCGCCACAAATTCCACTCCGATGGCTCCCTCGCTCGATACAAAGCAAGACTCGTAGTCAATGGAAAATCTCAACAAATTGGCATCGATTGCGATGAAACATTTAGCCCGGTAGTCAAACCAACCACAATTCGGATCGTACTTACACTCGCGGTATCTCGCTCTTGGTCCATACACCAACTTGATGTCAAAAACGCTTTCCTACATGGCGAATTGGCAGAGACCGTACATATGCATCAACCTCCGGGTTTTGTGAATCGAAACCACCCGAACCACGTTTGCCGGTTAAGAAAGTCTCTATACGGTCTCAAACAAGCCCCACGGGCATTGTACCATCGCTTTGCAACACATATAACAGCCCATGGGTTCAAAACTACAACATCAGACAACTCTTTGTTTGTATATCGCCAAGGAAACAACATGGCCTACTTACTTTTGTATGTAGACGATATCATACTAACCGCTTCTAATGACACTTTCTTGAAACAGGTTATTAACACACTATCAAAAGAATTTGCCATGGCGGATTTAGGAAGCTTACATCACTTCCTCGGTATCAAAGTGACAAGAACGGGACACGGCTTATTCTTATCACAATCTCAATATGTAAAAGATCTATTAGCCCGTGCCAATATGTCGTCTTGCAATCCCGTTGCAACACCGGTTGACACATCCTCCAAGCTTAGCTCCACCGCCGGTCAACCGCTTAAAGAAGGTACACTTTATCGAAGCCTAGCGGGTGCACTTCAATATCTCACGATCACAAGACCCGATATCGCTTATGCCGTCCAACAAGTGTGTTTATTCATGCATGCACCACGTGAGCCGCACTTCAACTTTCTCAAACGTATCCTTCGTTACTTAAAAGGAACGTCTGATCAAGGTCTCACTCCAAGCATCACGAAACTTAAATATCACCGCATACTCTGATGCTGATTGGGGCGGTTTCCCCGATTCACGACGTTCCACATCCGGTTATTGTGTTTTCCTTGGCAACAATTTAGTCTCATGGTCTTCAAAGCGACAACCAACTGTATCACGCTCTAGTGCCGAGGCAGAATATAAAGCAGTGGCAAATGCCACCGCGGAAACTAGTTGGCTCCGCAACTTGTTACTTGAACTTCACATGCCCGTCACGAAAGCCATGCTAGTCTATTGTGATAACATCTCTGCTGTGTACCTGTCCGATAATCCCGTCCAACACCAACGCACCAAGCACGTCGAAATAGACATACACTTCGTTCGGGAGTTAGTAAAAATCGGGCAAATCCGCGTCCTTCATGTTCCTACAGATCACCAATACGCGGATATCTTCACCAAAGGGCTTCCAAGATAATTATTTCAACGATTTAAATCCAGTTTGTGCATCCGGTCACCTCCTGCTCCAACTGCCGGGGAGTCTTAGACGATATCATAGCTGGCGGATTGACCACCATCATTGCACCATTCATTGCATTATTCTATTTCCATAGTTAGCTACGTAAATTATGCTGTACATATATAGATTGTATTCTCTTGTATTATTTAAACCCTTGAGTGGTAATAAGACAGGCAAGCAAATATTGCATTCCTTTATTATCTTGGACACACCAACATGTTTTTTTTAAATGAGACGACAAAGATTTTTGTGATTGAGTCCCTTCTCTTTGTGGTTGGCTGACATTCACATCCTCACTTTCATTTGTTTAATCTCATCCAAATGGCAGCCAAGGAATTGGTGTTAATCGGCGGTGTCGGGTTGTAGCTTTTTATGTTACCGTTTGATCGTGCGTTGGTTCGTAAGGGTATAATTTCTAACCCCTTTTTCATATCTTATTTAATCTTTTTTTTTTAGAAACTAAGTGTTCCATTCCTTGATTGTGTTGGTTCATTCATAGCTAATCGAGTTTTGTTAAATCAATTGTTTGATCGTTTTCATTGTGATTGTTGATTGTTGTTGTCCGATTCTAGAGTTCTAAAGTTTTAGTTTTAAAACCTTGCGTTAACGTTTATCGAGGTCATGAAGGAGTCCGGTATGGTCACTGAATTTGTAGGAGTGTCGGGTTTTGGTTTGGGTAAAAACCGTTGCTTTCGGCTAAACGTTTTATTAATCAAAAAACCGGAAACCGAACCTTAGGGTTCTTGGTTTCCTAATCGGAGAAAGAGGACTAGATTAAATTTAAACGTGATTCTGAGTTGAAAATGGCTTTCGGGGCTGTTGGGTGTTTCAGGAATATACGGGTTGATGTTGGGATTTAAAACGGGTTTTAAATATCAAACTGAATTTTTGGCAGAATCTGTTTGCTATGTTGGTGTCCGTTTTTAGCACACTTAAAATACGATTTTGGATTTTCAACGCGAGCTGGTCTCTAGTTTTCTGAGTCCTCTTTCCAACGCCGCTGACGGCTCGTTAATCTGATCTACGGTTTAAATGATATACCTATTTTAGTAAAACGTCGCAAAAGCTTTTTCGGTTCAGCTATCCTGTTTTATAACCGGTTTTTGAGATATTTAAAGTCTGTTTTGGGAAGGGGTCGTGAGACAGTAATTTGTAGCAATCTGGATTTTCTAGCAGTGATTAAAATTTGGGAATAATTTAATTTATGGTTTGGGAGTTATAATAGTTCCATTGGGGGTATCGGGTTCTGGCAGAATTCTTTGAGTTGAGTTTTTTAGTAGAGTTTTAATCCTAGCCTTATTATGTGATGTAGGACCTTCTAGGAACTGAGTTGTCACTTGTGCGTGCCGAGGACACTTCTAGGAGCATACGTTGATTGAGGTGAGTGATCTCACTATAAACTTGCATTTACTTTCATTTCATGATTATGTGCTATGTGTCATGAATTGATATTGCTTTGAGATAAGCTTGTTTATTTGATGATGTGCTAAGTGTTGTTTATTTTAAATACATCCTGAACTGAGATATGGATGTTGAGTAACCGAGCTAAGTACCATATCATTATGTGTTGATCTGCGTACATGAGTTATCTTTATGAGTTATATGCATGTGAGATGTGCTAGTTGATTACATATCTGTTGAGATGATATGTGTTGAGTATGAGATGGTTTTTTTTATATGAGTACATGTTGATGAGTCAACAGTTAATAAAACTAACCTAATGACTATGAGATTTTAATTACCGATCGCAAGAGGCGACGGCGAGAGCCAACTCTTCCCATTTGATTTGCCAAAGTACACTACACGACTGCCAGCGTGGTACTGCGGGGCACCTAGAGGATGGGTGTTGGAAGAGGGTGTTGTGACGAGCGTATGGCGGTGGGCGTACGTTGAGCATCGTCACAACACACGGCGAACCTAATGAGATTTAACAAAAGGCCTAATAATCGAGAATTGAGTGGAGTCTTTAGGGATCACTTATGTGGTGTGGATTGTTCGTATGTGTATGTTTATTGTGTTGATTATTCACTCAGCGGTGGGTGACTCCAAACACTCCCTCCCATTTTTCAGGTACTAGCAAAGGTAAAGAGAAGGTCAATGGTTGATGAGCTGCGTTTCTATTTTTCTATTTATGGATTTGGATTAAAACATTTATTTTGAGTCAAACATGTTTTGTTTTAAAACCTTTAATTATTCCGCATCTAAAACACGAGACAGATTTATATTTTTATTTATGAGTTGTGACCTTTGAGTCACTTGTACTTTTGGGGAAAAATGTAATATTGTATTGATTAAAAAATATTTAAATTCCCCCTGATTTTGGGATGTTACAAAAGTCCACACGTACTCACCTTAGCAAATAATGCTTCAACCGTAATCTTTCCGCCGGTTTCCTTGCTTCACAATTCGCCAACTTTCCAAGACTTCACCGAATGACTAATACAATAATCACAAGATGTTCAACATCACATACTACCAATAATGTATCCATTTATCACTAGATACCATCAACTAACACTTTCCCCCAATTATGGTGATTTACCAAACCCTAGGTTTAACCAACCCTTAAGATTCTTACCAATCTTAATCATACACTTGTTTCCTTTGTAAATATACCATCTATTAAGTGTATACATCATTTATAACACCATAACCCATAACCCCAAGAACTAAGGTTTCAAACCCAAGCATCCAAATACATAGATCTTAAGCTACAAAGATCAAGGAGTGATGATTTACCTTTAATCTTCCACTAGGAGTCAAATCTACCAAAGATTTGTGAAGAGATCAACCAAAATCTGCACTTGAGCTCAAAAATCGCCAAAGAGGAAACTAGGGTTTTGATATGGCATTTAATGAGCTAAAACCCGAATTTATTGCAGACGACCCAAGTTCACGCCGTGAACTAGTTCACGGTCGTGAACTTTGCGCTCCGTGAACAATTCCCGGTCGCTACCTGAAAGTGAACTTCGATCGCCAGAAAACACCAATCCCTGTAGGGAGTTCACGATCGTGAACCCAAGTTCACGCCGTGAACTTCCCTTGTGCAGCAGGGCTGCATTTTTCGGTTGTTGTCTCGACCCGGTTTCGCCCATAACTTCCTCGTACGGTGTCCAAATGACACGAAACCAATTCCTACGTTCTTTAAACGATTTATCCTTATTTATCATATTTTTATACAATTTATTTATTTACAAATTTCGGGTCGTTACAACTATCTACCCCTTAAGAAGATTCCGTCCTCGGAATCTCATCATAGTTCACGAAATCCGGGCACCTCTTCCGAATCTCGTCTTTGACTTCCCAAGTCAAATTTGGCCCAAGTGAATGCTTCTACTTGACCAACACCAACTCGATCTCGTTATTTCGAAGCTTCTTCGTTTTAGTTTCTAATATAGCCTCGGGCTCCTCAATCAACCGGTTCGGGGCGTCAACCCGCAACTCTTGTAATGGAATTATATTTTCAACTTCCCCGATAAACTTTTTCAAATAACTCACGTGAAAGTTGTCATGCACACCTTGAAGCTCGGGTGGAAGTTCCAACTTAAACGCTTGAAGCCCGACCCGTTTCAATATCTTAAACGGTCCAACATACCTTGGACTTAGCTTTCCTTTCTTACCAAACCGCATTACACCTTTCCAAGGTGACACTTTCAACATGACCATATCACCGACATCCAAATCGTATGGCCTTTTCTTCAAACCCGAATAACTTCGTTGTCTATCTTGGGCGACTTTCATGTTGGCTTGTATAATTCCAATTTTCTCATTCGTTACCCTCACAATCTCGGGACCCGTGAGCTTTGTCTCTCCCGCTTCAAGCCAACACGATGGAGTTCTACACTTTCTCCCATACAACGCCTCATAAGGCGGCATCTTAATAGTCGAGTGATAACTATTATTATACGAGAACTCGACTAATGGTAAATGTTCATCCCATTTACCACCGAAATCTAACACACACGATCTCAACATATCTTCAACCGTTTGAATTTTTCTTTCGCTTTGACCGTCGGTTTGCGGATGATAAGCCGTGCTCAACCGCAACTTTGTACCCAACTCTTCTTGTAAAGATCGCCAAAATCTCGAGGTAAACCTCATGTCTGTATCGGATACAATCGATAACGGAACCCCGTGGAGTCGAACCACCTCATCAACATACAACTTAGCCAACTTCTCAAGTGGCAACGTTTCCCGAATGGCTAAAAATAACGCACTCTTGGTCAACCGATCAACTATGACCCAAATGGCATCGTGACCCTTACTCGTCTTCGGTAACCCTACTATGAAATCCATAGTTATATCTTCCCATTTCCCGGCCGGTACTAACAATGATTGAGCTACCCCATACGGTACTTGATGCTCGGCTTTTACTTGTGCACACGTGGCACACTTCGAGATGTACTTGGCCACTCTCGCCTTCATTCCGGGCCACCAATAAACCCGTTTCATATCTTGGTACGTCTTTGTACTTCCCGGGTGAATCGAATATTTCGATTTGTGCACGTCATTCAACAACTATTTTCGGATGCCACTGAACTTAGGAACCCAAATACGACCGCCTACGGTCTTCAACCCTTGTGCATTTTCGAGAAAATGTTGGTTCTTACCTAACCGCTCTTGTCTTAACTCGTATTTTCCCATGACTTCTCGTTGGGCATTCCTAATTCTTTCGATAATACTCGAGATGATTTCTATACGTGTTAAAATTCCTCGGTTCGGGTTCTCATAAACCTTTCGGCTCAAGGTGTCGGCTACTACATTAGCTTTTCCCGCGTGATACACAATCTCACAATCATAGTCGGCGATCAACTCGATCCACCTTCTTTGTCGCATATTAAGATCCTTTTGAGTAAACACGTATTGTAAACTTTTATGATCCGTGTACAACGTACACCGAGTACCATACAAATAATGTCGCCACAACTTCAAGGCAAATATAATCGCCGCTAACTCCAAGTCGTGTGTCGTGTACCTTAGTTCCGCATTCTTCAATTGTCACGAGGCATACGCGATCACTTTACCTCTTTGCATCAACACACAACCGAGCCCTTGATTCGACGCGTCACTATAAACCACAAAATCTTCCATACCATCCGGTAACGTCAGAATCGGCGTGTTACATAACTTTTCTTTTAACAACTTAAACGCCTCTTCTTTCTTCTTCTCCCACACAAACTTCTCACTTTTTCTTGTTAACTTCGTGAGTGGAATCGCGATTCTCGAGAAATCTTTTATAAATCTTCGGTAATAACCGGCCAATCCAAGAAAACTTCTAACCTCGGTAGGACTCCTCGGAGGCTCCCAATTTGACACCGCTTCAATCTTGGACGGGTCAACCTTAATACCATCACACGTCACCACGTGACCTAAGAATTGCACTTCCCGCAACCAAAATTCACACTTTGAGAATTTTGCATACAACTTCTCCCGTTTCAACACGTCTAGAACGAGCCTCAAATGACCTTCGTGTTCTTCTTCGGTTTTCGAATAAATCAAGATGTCGTCAATAAACACGATCAAAAACTTATCAAGGAACGGTTTACAAACCCGATTCATCAAATCCATAAAAATAGCCGGTAACGTAAGAATCGGCGTGTTACATAACTTTTCCTTCAACAATTTAAACGTCTCTTCTTGCTTCTTCTCCCACACAAACTTCTCACTTTTTCTCGTTAACTTTGTTAGTGGAATCGTGATTCTCGAGAAGTCTTGTATAAATCTTCGGTAATAACCGGCTAATCCAAGGAAACTTCTAACCTCGGTAGGAGTCCTCGGAGGCTCCCAATTTGACACCGCTTCAATCTTTGAATGGTCAACTTTAATGCCATCACATGTCACCACGTGACCTAAGAATTGTACTTCCCGCAACCAAAATTCACACTTCGAGAATTTAGCATACAACTTCTCCCGTTTCAACACATCTAACACAAGCCTCAAATGACCCTCGTGTTCTTCCTCGGTTTTCGAGTAAATCAAAATATCGTCAATGAACACGATCAAAAACTTATCACGAAATAGTTTACAAACCTGATTCATTAAATCCATAAAAATAGTCGGCGTGTTTGTAAGACCAAACGACATCACTAGGAAATCATAATGACCATAACGTGTACGAAACGCCGTCTTCTCGGTGTCGCCTTCTTTCACCCGAACTTGGTGATAACCCGACCTTAAATCAATCTTCGAGAAATAACTAGCACCTTGCAATTGGTCGAATAAGTCGTCAATTCTCGGCAACGGTTCTTAATAGTTACCTTATTCAACTCTTGGTAGTCGATACACATTCTCATCGACCCGTCTTTCTTCTTAACAAATAACACTGGTGCACCCCACGGTGACGAACTTGGACGAATAAAACCTTTGTCTAACAAATCTTGCAATTGAGTCATCAATTCCCGCATCTCAGTGGGAGCTAAACGGTAGGGAGCACGAGCAATCGACGTCGCCCCCGGAACTAAATCAATCTTAAACTCGACTTGTCTCTCCGGTGGCAAACCGGGCAATACGGGAAATACCTCGGGGAAATCCCGAATAATTTTGACGTTATCCATCGTCTTCTTTTCTTTTCGGCCATCTAATACATATGCAATAAATGATGCACAACCCTTCGATATACTTTTCCTCGCCTTAATGGCGGTAATCACATTAGGCATGTGATGTCGTTTCTCCCCATACACATACACTTTCTCATTCTCGGGTGTCTTGATCGACACAATTTTCTTACCACATAATATCTTGGCTTGGTGCATACCCAACCAATCCATACCGATTACTACATCGAATGCTTTTATTCCCATGGGCAACAAATCAACCTTAAACTTTCTATCATCTATTTCTATTTCACAATTTCTATAAATACATTCAACCATAGAAGTTTTCCCGTCGGATACCTCTATCTCATAAACCTCATCTAACATCTCGGACGACACATTTAACTTATAACCGAACTCATAAGACACAAACGAATAATTGGAACCCGAATCAAACAAAATATGAGTTGGCAAGGAGTTAATGAATAGAGTACCTGACACCACATCGTGTGCCTCCTTCGCCTCCTCCCGAATGAGTTGGAAGGATCGCCCCTTCACTTTTGCCGGCTCTACTTTCTTCTGAGCCGTGGACACCATCGACTCGATTCCCTTCTTTGGACACACATTGCTATAGTGTCCCTTCTCGTGACACGAGAAACATTCCACATCGGCCAACGACTTGACCTTACAATCCTGGGCTACGTGCCCCGGCCTACCACAACTAAAGCAAGATTTGGACCCACTTCGGCACTCGCCGGTATGATTCTTCCCGCACTTCTTGCACGAGGCAACACTTCCTTGTTTAGAGAAGCTCGATGTGAACTTCCCTTTCTTGAACGAACTAGAGCCGCTCTCGGCTTTCCTCTTCTCGCCCACATGGGCCCTCTCGGCAACCCTTTCCTCATTAACCTCCTCAACACCCCGGGCGGCACTAATGGCCTCATCAAGGGTGACCGCCCTCTTAACCTCCAATTGGTAGTCCCACGGTAACCCACAAGCGTACCGGACTACCCTCATTCCCTCCTCCGAGTAAGTTTTTGCAACAAACGAGAGTAATCCCGTGAACTCTCTCGAGTATTCTTCAACCGACATATCACCCTTCTTTAGGGTCACGAACTTCTCGTGCATCTTTTCCAAATCCCTCTCGGGACAAAACTTCTTTCTCAACCTCGCGGTAAACTCATCCCACGACATTTTCTCCACCACCTCCCTTCTGAGGGTCTCATACACAATATCCCACCAAATCATAGCATCTTCTTTCAAAAGTTGTGACGCATAGGTCACCATATCGGCTTCCCTACACTTGCTACTACCGATAACCCTCTCGGTTTCTCGGAACCACCTCATAGTTACCTTCGGGTCCGAACTACCCTTGTACACATTTGGCTTACAAGCCATGAAGGATTTAAACGAACAACCTTCTTTCGCAATGTGCCTAGCCCTAGCATCACTTTGGCCACCCGTGGAGGATTTCCCCTCCCCGGTGCCACTACCCCCGGTTCTCTCATCCGATTTAGCCTCGGATTCACGGTCTCCACCCGACCTCTCCCGGTCCCCAATAATATGATGCACTTCATCGGCCACCGTTCCATTGATTTGATCAAGAAAATTTTGGAGATCCGCCATGGTTACCGGAGTTCTATTATCTTCGACTTCCGATTCATCATCCCGATGCATCGACGGTTGACTTCCTTGTTCAACCACCACCTCAACGTGAGGTATCTCTTCCTCCCGGCCCTCCGGGGCTTTACCACTTCTACGCGTGGTCACCATTTCTTTTGATCAAGACTATACGAAAGACATTAAACATTTAGTACCTTGTGTACAACCCATTAGTCGCATAAGACTCAACATCCAAAATTATATCAACTTTCATCGGTCCCCTTAGGTTCAACACTAAACTTAGCAAAAGTCTCAAGGTCAACCTATAATCTTAAGGAATCTTACAATCCTAAGGCTACAGTCTAAGACTAGGATGGTCATCCAACCTAATTCACTTAAACAGTAGCTCTGATACCAAGTTGTAACACCTCAAATTTTAATACAAAACATTTGGCCAAAATAATCATTTAATAAAGAGGAGAACTATCCCAAAATACGGATTTTCAAAAACCTTTGGTATGAAAATCAGAGTATAAGTTTGGTGTTACAAAATATACCAAAACCAAAGCTAAGTCTAAATCCGTTCTAGTGTTCTTCTACTCTAGGCCCCACATCTCTATCCATGCGTACCTAAACCTTCGATCCTGAACCTGAGTACATAGCAAAACAAACAAGGAGTACGTGAGACAAAAACATCTCGTGAGGTACATGGGTTTAGACCCCGATAATAATAAGTATCATATAACATATAAACAATTATACAAGTATTTCGTCCATATATCTAGTCACCCTATTGTGACTCTACAATCCATGCTTCCCTAGAAATCATATCTAGTTATCGGGTTGCCCCCGAACTAACTAGTCACACTATCGTGCCCAACTATCAGGTTGCCCCCGAACTAGCTAGAAGCACCAACATATCCAACTATCGGGTTGCCCCCGAACTAGCTAGAAACACTATCCTATCTAACTATCGGGTTGCCCCCGAACTAGCTAGAAACATCACCATGTCTAGTTATCGGGTTGCCCCCGAACTAACTAGCATCACATCATCTCGTTCTTACCGTAACTCAACAGTTATATCGATCATAGCTCTCGGCTATCACATCAATCATCAAACAAGTTAGTTAAATATATTCAATAATATAATACTAACTCTACATACTAATTTCCACATAATTATCAAATAGACTCGACATAGGTAAATAAAGCATTTTCACGGCTATGTACTCAATAAAGTCCACACGTACTCACCTTAGCAAATAATGCTTCAACCGTAATCTTTCCGCCGGTTTCCTTGCTTCACAATTCGGCTAACTTTCCAAGACTTCACTGAATGCCTAATACAATAATCACAAGATGTTCAACATCACATACTACCAATAATGTATCCATTTATCACTAGATACCATCAACTAACACTTTCCCCCAATTATGGTGATTTACCAAACCCTAGGTTTAACCAACCCTTAAGATTCTTACCAATCTTAATCATACACTTGTTTCCTTTGTAAATATACCATCTATTAAGTGTATACATCATTTATAACACCATAACCCATAACCCCAAGAACTAGGGTTTCAAACCCAAGCATCCAAATACATAGATCTTAAGCTACAAAGATCAAGGAATGAAGATATACCTTTAATCTTCCACTAGGAGTGAAATCTACCAAAGATTTGTGAAGAGATCAACCAAAATCTGCACTTGAGCTCAAAAATCGCCAAAGAGGAAACTAGGGTTTTGATATGGCATTTAATGAGCTAAAACCCGAATTTATTGCAGACGACCTAAGTTCACGCCGTGAACTAGTTCACGGTCACTTTGCGCTCCGTGAACAATTCCCGATCGCTACCTAAACGTGAACTTCGATCGCCAGAAAACACCAATCCCTTTAGGGAGTTCACGATCGTGAACCCAAGTTCACGCCGTGAACTTCCCTTGTGCAGCAGGGCTGCATTTTTCGGTTGTTGCCTCGACCCGGTTTCGCCCATAACTTCCCCGTACGTTGTCCAAATGACACGAAACCAATTCCTACGTTCTTTAAACGATTTATCCTTATTTATCATATTTTTATACAGTTTATTTATTTACAAATTTCGGGTCGTTACAAGATAATTCTTAAGAATCAAATTAGAAATTATGCAGAATTTCTAATTCACATTTTGATGATTTTAAGAGAATTTGTATTTTTTTTTTTTCTATATCAAAGTATCTATGTTTTCGTGTGTCTTCCAAATTATTTCCGTTAAATATATCATGAAATCAAGGTAGTTCCAAGCAGTTACACGAAATTAGGGGCAATTATAAACACTTATCATCACCTAAAAATTGTTTGTAGTTAATCAGCCAGCTGGCCGCTGCAACAACTTGTCACTCACTAGCTGTTAGTTTCACCAGTAGTGCTCCTACCTGGGGCGCTTCTCATCTTATACTTATACAAGTATGCACTCCGCACCTCCTAATTTATAATATAATTAAAGTATGAAATTTATAACATACATATTATTTTCATTGCCCAAAAATTGAATAGGTAATACTAAATCACCAAACACGAGTTAAAAAAAATACATCAATCATCGTGTAGAGATTTTTTTGAACGACACCTAATCTACTCATTTGTTCGTGACTTGAATCCATAATCTATAAGTTATGGGCAACACCTTATAATTTACATAGGCTACAAAACCTTGGGTATTTTGTAGAGATGAATATATTTTTCACTAATTGAAATTTACAGTTTTTTAGTTTAATGAATACCATAACTATTTGATCACTAATAGTAAATTACAAAAGAATAATAAACAAAGAATTTTAGTCCGGCCCTTGAAGCTGTAGTTGACTTTTTAATTTACAAGTCTAATTTCAACGCGATTATAAAATTAACTTGTTTGCATGTCTATATATTTCTATTTTTTCTTTGTGGTGGAGGTGAGGTGAATGTGGCTTGTGCGTGTTGAGGGTAGAGATGCATAAAATCGGGTTGTTGACCAAATCAGTTTGGATTTAGAAACCCAATCAATTTTTGGTCAAAGGAGCAAGGCCAGTTTTGGTTTTTGGTTTATGGACCGGTTTCGGTTTTTTATGCACGACTAAGTGAGGGGGTGGGGATGGCTAAACGCTCGACTAGATTAGAAGATAATGAAGATAATTTGAGGTTTTCTTTATTGCACATCGATTTCGATTAAAACTTTATTGGTATTATTAGTTATTTTATAACGAATCGAACCGAAAATCAATTTTGTATGAAACTTAAAGTTGAGAATCAGATTAGTATCGTGTGATGAGTCTCATCATATATAGCCCGCGACATGTGACTTATATACCCATTCACACCTTGCAAAACATATCCATACAATGAAATTTCTGAGATAAAAATCCAGTTATACATATCAGTCGAACCATAAAAACCAGATTTTTCTAAAAAATATAAAAATAAAATAGACATGGATTTATATATAGGTTTTGGAACTTTGAAGTAGTAAATTTAGTTAAAAAATAGGTTTAGGATTTTTTTTTTAATGTTTTATGGTATTTATTTTATATTTTTCTAGTTTTTTTTTTGTTGTTGTTGACATTTGTACACTATTTATATAGTAAGTGCATCACAAATACTAAATATTAAATACTCACCGTAATGACATTCGGTTCAACCGGTCGACTCATCCGGTCCGACTGGTTCTACCACATTTAAATCATTGGTCGGTTCAATGCAAAAACAAGTTCTTGGTTAGATTCAATCTAATAAATAAAAGAACATGTGTGATGTTATGGGTTTACAAGACAATAAAATGATAAATATTGCTCCCAGAAATGATACAATAAACAATTAAATATTACCTAAAATGAAGGGTAAAAATGAATATATCAAGTCATCTCCTCCCAACTGTTGACTATTAACTCATATAATTCCCAAGCTGTTGACTATTAGCTCAAATGTTCCCAAACGAGGATAGTTTCTCTCCGCGTGTTGCTGCGGATTTTAAAGTTTATCATTTTGACAATTAATATAAAATTTTGATTTTGTCGGATTTAATTTATTTAAACAGAGTTTAGACATAAAAAAATCTTATTTACTTTTAGAAAACTTAAGTGGCTATAAAACACACATAGCTAAAAGATAATAATATCATATTCAAAACACATACTTTATAATACATATCATTTCAATTTAAAAGTTAAGTTTAAAAAAATATACTACCTCCGTATCAAAATAAGTGATACATTTGGAAAATTGCGGTTTTTGAGGCAAAAGATTGGAAAGTGAATTAAAATAGTATAAAGTGGATAGTTAGTGGATAATGGGACCCGCTTTTTTTGGATGTAGTGAAATTAATGATGTTTAAAAGTAAAAGTAAGGGTAAAGAGTAATTTTACTTTATTAAAGTAGATAGTTAGTGGAGAAGGGGTCCCACTTTTTTACCAAATAAGGAAAGATTTTGAAGTGTATCACTTATTTTGTTCCACCCCTTTTAGGAAAGTGTATCACTTATTTTGATACGGAGGTAGTATATGTATGATATATCGTAAAATTAGGCTTATTCTTTCAGTATAATTTTTAAGGTGAACTTTTAAAAAAATATATATTTCATTTGATTTAAATATATGTTAAATAAAGATTATAAGTATAATATTTTAGTCATTAGTTAATAATTAAAGGGTGAAAAAGTAATATTATAATAAGTATTTACAAAAACAACCTTATTTTATGGGTAATTTATGTAAATTGTAAATCTCAATTTAGTTTTCAGTTGTGTAAATCTCAATTCCGTTCCTTTTCAGCGGCTCCATTTTCCTCCGTTCCGTTTAGTTTCTAATTAATAGTACCTAGGAATGTAATTGTATGTATGAAATATTGTAAAATTAGGTTTATTTTGATCGTATTTCAGTATACTTTTTAATGGTGAACTTTTTAAAAAATAAATATTTCATTTGATTTAAATATATGTTAAACTAAGATAATAAGTATAATATTTTAGTCATTAGTTAATAAATAAAGGGTGAAAAAGTAATATTATATAAGTAATTACAAAAACAACCTTATTTTAGGGGTAATTTATGTAAATTGTAAAACTCAATTTAGTTTTCAGATGTGTAAATCTCAATTCCGTTCCTTTTCAGCGGTTCCATTTTCCTCCGTTCCGTTTAGTTTCTAATGAATAATACCTGGAAATGGTAATTGTATATAAGGTAGAATAGAATATACCCTTGAACTCAGGCGACTGACTGTCCATATCTCTGTAAGATAAGATTTAGTGATTTACAACAATGTGGAAATGGGTCGGGTTTGACCCACCCAAAGAATAAAAAAAAAATATATATTTTCATGAAATTGTTGTTGTAAAGTTTGAGAAAAGGTCAATCATGGTGTCTAGGGTTTCTGGTAAGAATTTTCTTGCAAATAAATAACATGGCCGATTCATCCCGTTCCACAAACAAGGCATAATCGTCGTTTCTTTCTGCATAATTAATTCATACATATGTTTTTAGCGTCTACCATAAATAAAGAAAATTAATAATTCAAACATATATCACAAATTAATTGGTACATTACCTTTTCCTCACTTGTAACATGAACGCTTTCAGTTATGGACTGCAAGAATGAACAATGCAACAAATATATGTCAAATTTTATATATTTTGATTTTTATAATATGATAATTTAATTTATTTCGATTTTAAACTTTTTTTTAAGTCATACCGTGATATTTTTGAGGAGTTCTAGAGAAATATCCTTCTTCTCATAAGATTTTGGATGCCATTTTCCTTCAGACCAATCAACGTGTGTAACCGACCAATTTGAAATTCCGTTAGGATCATGCATCTAAATATTTAAAATAAATTTAAAAAAACTCATAAGAGTCGCAAAAGTTTGGATATAACTAAAAACAGCTAATTTTGCTCACATGGAAAAAAGTTGGCAAGTAATGTTCATCAGAATAGCAATTGATTTGTCCTTCCATTCCTGGCTGTAATATAAAAACTACAAATTAAATTAAATAAATCTTAATCTTGCACGAAGTATTTTCAAGCATCAATATTTTCCTATCAAAAATAAATAAAAAAATGCTTACCCTGCAAAAATCTCGGAACTTTGAATAATAAAGACTATCAGCCATAACTATGACTGCATGTTGACGCTTCATCGTGAACCACTGCAGAAAATTCATAATTAAAAAATAAATAAAAATAGAAATAAAATAATAGAAATTGAAAAGAAATATTTTATAGATCTAGAAACGCGTATAAAACTTTATAAATATACCTGAGCACCCTTCCTGAAGAATTTCTTTTCAACTTCGGGTAACATGTGCTCAGAGTACCTCCCACTTCCATGTGGGCCTGGATCCGAGAAACTGGAAAAATAAAATATATGAAATAAAAATATTATTAATTGAACACAAAAATTATTACATTTTGTGATTGTTCATACATGCCTGTCAATGAAGCTAATATTTGTGTACATAAGATAGTTGTACACATAGTCAAAATCACGCAATGGTACACAACTGAAATAAAAAAAAACCAAAATAAAAACATTTAATAAAAATATAAAAGACAAAAAGATGTAAGATAATGAGACAGATGCTGACCTGTCGGAAAGTAATACAAAATGTTGATTATCAAGATCTTTGAGTGCATTTGATAGAAGTCGCTTTTCTGCATCAACCATAGAAATTTTGCCCCAATCTACCTGCCAACAATATTCATACTTGTAATGATTTAATATTTTAATTTTAAAAGAATATTTTAAGCAAAAAATTGTAATTTAAAGAAACAAACCCTGCCACTGCGAATTTCGCGATTGAAGAAATAACGGCTAGTGTGAACTGGTTTTTCTCTTAATGCGTGAATATAAACTGAAAATCTACCTTCATGGCCCTATAATAAAAATAAAATAAATAATAAATAATGAAATTTCTAAATAAAATATCAAATGATCATCACGTACCTGAAAAAATCTGTCCCACAGCTTCTCAAAAGGCAAAGATCCAGGACTCAAAAACATGAAAGCAATTTTGGGATTCTTGGATTCCATTTGTGTGTTCAAAATGCTATTAATTACCACATTTGAAGCAATCTCATCATCTGTTAATTCTCTAACAGAAGGTGGAAGCCAGCTGGCAATTGTTTCACAGCTTGAAGCAGAAAAAATATAACAAGAACCAGATGTTTGTGGTGGATAAATGTAAGCAACAACTAGAAACATGCATACCAATGAAACCAGAACAATAATCCATGTTGGTCTTTTTAGTTGACCACGGTGTCGATGAGCTGGCAAGATTTGGTGCATGTCTTTCATGCCAATATGCCAAGATTTTGATAACTTCATTTTTTTATATAAATTTATTTATGCATCACACGATTATGTCAACAAGATCCCTTTTTTGATAAGGAGCAACGAGCTCAGAAATGTAATGAAATTAGACACCAAGTGACTTTGAAATTAAGATTTATCCAAACCTGAAAAACAAGTAAAGGGTGTATCAGTTATTAGTTATCTAATCGGCCTGATCTTGAAACTACATCTTATAATCGTAACAATTTATTTTATATTAGAACATTAATCAAACAAAATAGATCTCTAAATTTGGTAAAAAAATCAGATCAAACATAAATCAGGCAGCAATCTTGACTAGTCAAAGTTGATTAAAACCATGAATTAAGCGAGATTTTGGTTCGTTTAATTAAATTAGGCAAAGACCATTTTAAGCTATCATCCCTTTGAAGCAAGAGGAATCTTGAAAAACCAGCAATTCAACATTAAAAGATAAATGAATACAAAAAAAGATAAAATGGGATCAAATTTCCTACAAATTAGTAAAAACATTAAAGTCAAGCCTACCATTCTAAGTCAACGCACAACCAAATCCAACTGCCAACACAAACACGAAACATTCATGGCTTCAAATCCCTAACTGCCACACGCAACACACGTGTTTTTTACACATATACATAATTTCTCAAATGTGAACACCTACATTCAAGCATTGAACAAAAACCCAGAAAAAAGATCAAATCTTTATACGAATTTGAACACTCGTTGACCATTTGAAACGTTTCAAGATTGAAATCTAAGTCTCCCATAAAATTGGGGTTAAGTTAAATTGAAGAATACCTGATGAATCGTCTGCTTTCAAATTAATCTTCAATGAGAAAAGATTGCTCAAATGGGGTTTAAGATCTGAAAATACCATAAACAAATCGAAGAAAGAGGGGTTATCTGTGATTTCACAAAGATGAACTTGTGTGTGTGTTTATATATATAGTTGAATCAACTATGTGTGTGATTTCACAAAGATGGGAGTAAGTCGATTTGTTAATGATTGCTGGTGCGTGTTTTAAAAGTTCAGCCGGCAATTTATGGGACACTTGAACTTGTGTTATGTTTTTTCTACAAAGTTTTAAGATAAATAATTAGGGAGTAAAAAGACTAAACACCCTTTATTTAGACCAATTATATTTGACTATGGGTGCTAAGTCAGATGCATGACTTGTTAAAAATCAAAAAAGGTTTGTATTTATTTTATTATTACGTATTTTATATTTAGCTACTTACATTCAAGTTTTGCAATTTGAACATGAAAAAAACTTCTCAAGGATATGGTCATATGGATGTTGAACCTTGAAAGAGTCTAAAATTTTTGCTCTCTTTTTTAAGTATTATTTTAGTCTAACTTCAACTATCAAGAATTATTTTTTTAGTTTGAAATAGACTGGACCTAAACATAACATAACAATCTATTGGCATGCATGACCTAAACATAGTTTACATGAGGTCTGGTTGGCCTCGGGGTTTATGTTTTATGCACATGATATTAAATTGCGTTCAAATAGAGACATAAGGGAAAATCATAGATTGAGATCAATAATATGTTTGTTATACTCATATGAATAACCAAATTTCATGGCCAAAACAAATTTATTGAGAACCTTGCTTGTTTAGGATATAACTTTTTTGAAATGGTGACAATGTATTAGTTTGTATGAGTATCTTAAGAATGTAAAGTTTTACCACATAAGTTTTAATAATTTATTCTTGTAATTAATAAGTCTATATATGTATCAACATTTTAACCAGTCATAGTATCTTAAACGCTAAATAAACTAAACCTAGACAAATTATCAAATTGAAAGTCACAAAGACAAATTAAAAGCCCAAATTTTATCCAAATTTTAATAGTTTGACTTGAAAATATTTGAACTTTAACCTTAATCAGTGCTGAATTTAATTATGAACTTAACTTTTTTAATATCAAATCTTAATCTACTTTTAAATAGAGCCATTTAAAACAAGAATACAAGCATGGATCCAAAAATAAGTCTACATATTTGTAGTAGTAGCCTTAACCGTTAGATGACATAGCATTTTAACGACTGATATTGTACGTATATGTACTTTGTGAAACCTAATTTCATCAACGTTTTCCCCTCATTTTCACAATTCCACTTCAGAGCTCAATCTTCGATCAAGAGTCGCCATTTCAATCGATTCATTCAGTCTCACGATTCTAGCGGCTTCAACCTTATGGTAGGTTTTCTACTTCCATATCTAAGATTTTACGTGATTGAACTCCCGTCATTTATAAGTTTGATTTCTGAGACCTCAACCCTCATTACCATGTACTTCTTCTTTTAGGATATATGTGTGCCTTGTTTTCCATTTTCGTCTATTTTGTGTTAGGGCTGGTTATTTGGTGGTGAATAGGTCGAGTCAGATGTTCGTTTGGTTAGAGTTGAGGACTTTTAGTGAAAGAAAACTGCAAATTGCGAGCATTTTAATGTGTTTGTATTCAGCTTGGCTAAAGAGCCAGAGTAGCGTTTATGCTGTATGCGCAGTTATCATATGCCCACCAACTGTTTGAAGAAAATCCTCACTTGTTTACTTCTCCTAATGTTCTGATTTTAGCTTGATGTTGTTTGTTAATTACTGCAACTTATTAACTGCCGACCAAGTGTTCAACAAAAAGTCTCACTCAAGGCTCTTGATTTTGGCAAAAACCTTGATATTCCATTTAGAAATTCATCACGATCTATAAAGTTTGAATACTTCTTTACAGTAACATACTTTAAACCCTCTCTTTTGTTTTCCAGATCGCTTGTTCTGGAGATACAAAAAAACGTGTGATTAGAAAAAATGCGATTACTTGCACGTGCAATATCCCAACTGTCAGCAAACTCACGAACCACACAGCTCAAAAGCATCACAAATTCAGCTTATAATCTTTTCAACAATCGGTTTGTGTCAACTAACTCCACAAAAGGTGGAAATGAAAATGATATAGACTGGGGCACTGAATCCACATGGTCAACTGGTCTCACCAAAGACCATTTCGGTGGAGAAGTTGTGGGCCAAAAAGTTGACCCATTGGGCCCACCTGTCAATGATGTCAGCATTGGCCCATTGGGCCCACCTGTCCCACCGTCATTTGCATCTGCAAATAAGAATGAAGATGATTTAGCAACCATAAGAAAACTTGCAGCACAAGCTTCACGTAAAGATGGTGAATTTGTAAGCAAATGGAAAGATCGAATGCGTGAAACAAACGTGTTGATGAAACAAGTGATTGAGCCTGGTGCACGAGGGGCGTATTTGAAAGATTCAGAAAAGGCTGAAATGTATAAACTTTATAAACAGAATCCTGAAGTTTATACAGTTGAGAAATTGGCAAAAGATTATAGGATCATGAGACAGAGAGTTCATGCCATTTTATGGTTAAAAGAAGATGAAGAAAAAATGGAGGAAAAACTCGGTTATCCTCTTGATGATTCTGTTGAACAACTGCTTGATAATTTCCCTGAGTAAGTTTGTGTAATATCGTTTCACAATATTTTATTACTTTTGATGATTATTAATTTTTTTTTTTATCTTTTTATTTTTGTAGATTTTTTGATTGGCATGATAGGGAATATCATGTTGCAACTTTACCATATAAGCCTGTTTTCAAGGTGATGCCAGAGGGTTGGGATGGAACCATTAAGGACCCTGATGAGGTTTTGTATGAGATTTCAATGAAAGAAGATGAAATCTTATATCAGGAATTTCTTGAAAAGTTCAACTTTAATAAGATGAAGGTAACTAACTAACTAATTAAATTCAGGTCGGGTTCAGGTTGGCGGGTCAGAAACGTTCAACCCGAAACCGACTTGTTTATATAAATGGGTCAGATATCTCAACCCTAACCTGTTTACCTTCAACGTGAACCTGACAAATATAACCCGTTTAATTAAACGGGTTAAAATTGTTAGCAGGTTAAACGGGTCAAACATGTCAAATTGTTGTTATTATTACCCAGAACCCTAATCTCTAGAATTTAGCCGTCTTTTTAGTATTGTTAATCAGTGTGGGTTGTTTTTTTTTTTATTTTATAAAAACAGATTGAGGGAAAAGTGAAAGTGCATAAATACAGCAGAAGGCGTCCATCAGAAGGATGGGAAATTACAGTTGAGAAAATGGGCCCACACGGAAAACGTGGGGATGGTGGCGGTTGGAAATTCAAGAGCTTAGCAGACGGGTCGACCCGACCACTCAATGAATACGAGAAAATGTTTGTAAAACGGGAAAAACCTCGCAGAAGACGCAAGATTCTACACCCTAAATAAAGTTCTAATTTGGTCACTTTTGATTCTGTCAAATGTAGTGGCAGAAACAACATTTATGTTTTGTTACTTTCATATAAATGTTATACAGAGGATCAAGTATTTGGGCAAGACTATGTTTTCGGTTGATGCAAATTTGGATTTAAAGAAATTGTTTGGATAGGATCAAAAGTGGAATAAGTATTAATTTGTTTAATCTTGCAATTTGATGTTTTATTAATTTTATAAATTGTTCAGTTGGTGGTTGCTTTTTTGAAATTTCTTTTCATGAAAACGAAATGAAATGGAAGTTATGGGGTTAACAGCATATGAAAAGTGGGTAAAATCATGTACGTTACATCTGAAAATGACTATGTGTTAAGATTTTATCATTTTCGTTAGATTTGGTATTGTGTTGTTAGTAGGGACACCACCCGAAAGAAATTTGTGGTGAATTTGAGAGAGAGAAAACTTGAGGTGGGGCTTTGTTGATTAATAACATGGTAAATTACAAAAATTGTCCATGAGATTTTCCTGATTCTGGGTTTTTATCCCTAAATTTGTTTTTTTCGTTTTTTTGTCCTTGACGTTTTTAAAATTCCGCATTTCTATCCCTCCATCCAATTTTGGCCGTTAAGTGACCTCAAATGCAAAAGATATGAGGGCATTTTAGTATTTTTCCCTTTTCTTTTTCTCTTTTATTTTTTTAATTTTTTCATCTTCTTCCCCAACACCCACAAACCCTAAACCCCCAACACCACCACCTCCGTTCATCTTCCATCCACATCATCAACCGAACCACCACCAAATCCATTTCTTCACTAACCTGCAGGCGCCATGGACATCATCATCATCATCGACAAAAAAAAACCCCTTTCATCTGCCCTTCCATTCGTCTTCCTCGTTTTCAAATCGAATTAGGGTTCTTCAGTTTCAAAACCTAATTTTGCAGGTTGTGATTCTGCAAAATCAAACCCAGATTGATGGATAAGAAAACCCACCAAACTCACAAATCGATTTCACAGATCTAATGTCTTCTTCTTCTGCTTCCGATTTTCTTTAGCTGCCGTAAGTCCTTCCTCCAGCAACCACCACTGGAAAGGTGCGATGGTGGTGATGGTTCTATCCGGAGAAGACGACAAGGAAGGTGCGGCGACGGGCGGCGGTTCTGGTCGGAGCTTCAATTTTGGCCGGAGAAGATGGTGGTTCAAGGTGGAGGTGGAGGAAAAAACGTGATCGGAGCTTCAATTTTGTACAGTGGTTCAGTGGCCGGAGCTTTAAAACGTGATAGGAGGAAAAAACGTGATCAGAGCTTCAATTTTTGGTCGGAGAAGATGGTGGTTCAGTGGTCGGAGCTTCAATTTTGTACAGTACAACATGAAGAACACATTTGGGTTGAAAGGTTTTTTTTTTTAACGACCCGAATTTTTGTGTTAAATAAATTATTTAAAAATATGATAAATAAGGATAAATCGTTTAAAGAACGTAGGAATTGGTTTCGTGTCATTTTGACATCTTATGAAAAAAGTTAAGTACGAAACCGGGTCGAAACGATGATCAAAAGTTGTAGCCCTGTCTGGACCAAGTAGTTCGCGACGCGAACCCAAGTTCACGAACGTGAACTTGGGACAGAGATTCTGAGGTTTGGCCAACTGGGGTTCACGATCTGGATCACGACGCGAAGAGTTCGCGACACGCATAGTTCGCGACGCGAACTATGGTTCACGAACGTGAACTTCGCAGTCAGCAGCATTAGAAGTCAGGTAAAACTAGGGTTTTGCTCATTTCTCACCCAACAAAGTGTGCAGCCGAGTTGAGAGCTCTTGGGGGCGATTTTGGGTGTTCTTGAGCATAGAACACCACCATTCTAGGAGATCGTCAAACATTGTTAAAGATCTAAGGTATTTTCATCTCCTATCTAGTTTATGAACTTGTTTTGGGGAAAGTTGTGATTATGGGGTTGGTATGTTGAAGATCTTGTTATGGATGTCATGGAGGGTGTAAAACACCCATAGATAGTATGTGGACCATGTGTTCAAGGTGGGTTGTGAATTGTTGGTGGAATCCTTGGGCTAGGGTTTTGGATCTCCACCAAATTGATAAATTTGGTGGATGGGGTTGATTAGGATGATGTTAGATGATGTCTAGTTATGGTTGATAACTAGAAATATGATGATCATGTTGATAGGTTGCAAGGACCTAAGAGTTGGAGATATTCCAAAGGCGGGAAGCAAGGACTCGTGTTGATGAACATGATATGGATTTAGCTATCGGTAAGGTGAGTACATGAGACTTTTAAACTGGGTACGTAGCAAATAGTTTTGATAATACATATGATAATTTATGGGTCTTTAATAATAAATATTTTGATAAAGATAGTGACTGAAAATGTATGAGAGTATGTAGGATGTGATACTAGAATAAGTCTAGTTTGATGGACGAATTTGAGGGTAAATATGGTGAATTAAAGTAATTATGAAATCTTTATTAATGAACCATATTAATTAAAGAAATTGAATAAAAGAATGAATACTAAGTCTTTATTAATAAATATGTATTAGTAAAGCAAGTGGCAATGATCAGATGATAATGAGAATCTATTGGTAAGAATTACTAATAAAAGTAAAGAACGAATATATATGAGAATGAATATGATGTGACTACTAATAATTATGTATTATAGTCAACGAAGAGATAAAAGAATTATGATATCCATAAATAAGAGATGTATCTTATGAGATAAGTAAATATGGACCTCCTAGGGTTCATAGATGTAGAAGTATGTGCGAGTTGTTAAAGATTGAGTCCATGGGACTATATGGGTATGTTCACGCTATGTTGAACTAATTATATAATGTTATTATTAGATAACTAACCTATTTGATGTTTGATGTGATAGCCAAAGGCTTTGACTGATATAACTATTAGGTTATGATAAGAGACAGATGGTGGTGATGCGGGGGATCCCCGGACACTGAGTCGAGTGTATATATGTTTATACACTAGGCACGTGGCAGCTTCTAGTACGCATATGTTTGGTACTAGGTATGTTAAGGTTCTAATACATATATGTTTATGTATTAGATATATGGGACTTCTAGCACATATATGTTTATGTACTAGCTTTGTTTGTGCTTCTAGTACATATATATTTATGTACTAGATATGATTGTGCTCCTGGTACCTATATGTTTAGGTACTAGATATGTTTGCTAGGGAAGCAGGGTTGATAGAGTCACAATAGGGTGACTAGACGACATTGATGTAGTTTATATATATGTTTATATATTTATGAAATAATTATTATGATTGGGGTCTAAAACTCATGTAACTCACGATAGGGGTGTTCGTATGGACGGTTTGGTTTTATCCGATCCAAATAGGTGAAACCAAATAAAATCTGGTTTTCAAAAGTTCAAACCGAACCGTCCAAACTAATTCGAAAACCAAACCGATCCGAACCAAATAACAATTTGGTTGGTTTGGTTTTATCCATTTGGTTTTTCCTTAAATTTTTCAAAATATTCCAAAAGTATATAACATAAATAATATTAAGTTCATATGTTAAATTCCAAAATGATAAACTACTTTGTACATAAAAACAAGTCTAATTCATAGCTTGTGATATTTACAATCATATATGCAAAAAATTTGACATCAACTTTATCAAAAACTCCAAAAAGATTGGTACATCACCAACTGATACAATATAAAATGGAACAAGTATTAATATATATATCAATTTACTATAAGTTATGTAAAGAAAAGGGAAACCATAATTGCTTACAATGGAAACCAACAAGTGTTAGTATATAAATCAATTTACTATATATTACTATTCGGTTTTTTTGGACAATCCGGTTTTCACAACGGAAACCAAATCCAATCCGAAATCCAAACTATTAGTTTGGTTCAAGTCCAAACCGATCCAAAAAACCAAATAACCAATCCAAATAATCCGATCCAAAATGTCCAATTGGACAATCCGGTTATATCCGAATAGTGAACAACCCTATCTCACGAGACTATTTTGTCTCACGTACTACGTTTGTTTTGTGGCTATGTACTCAGGTACAGGTTGAAGGGATAGAAGGTTGCACTAGAAGTGGCCTAGAGATGTTTAGCTCGGGAGTTCATAGGTAGATCCCGTTTGTCTATGGTTTTGATATACTTGGTGACACCGTATTTTTGTAAACTCTGATAAAGGTTTTAAAGTTTTTGTTAAACTGTAATTTGGATAATATGACAAATATTGGGAAAAATGTATTATAAATGATTTAAATGATGTTTTAAAAATACGGGTGTTACATTTTTGATGATGATGATGATAGGGGTAATTTGGGGAAATTGACAAAAATTTCATCAGTTAATGGAAGATTTTGGACGGAAGGACAAAAATGCGGAATTTTAAAAACGTCAAGGACAAAAAAATGAAAAAAAAGTTTAGGGACAAAAATCCAGAATCTGTAAAACCTCAGGGACAAGTTCTGTAATTTACCCTTAATAATACTTCCAAATAGGGCTTCCATACCATTTGTTTTATCTTTTCAGATTTCATATACTTCATTCAAAATAACTTTTTGGGTATATTGCAATAATGAGTTAAATGAGAAGTTCTGTAATTAACATTTTTTTTTATTTTTGTTAGGGTAACTTGGATAATTACAAGTATTAGTTTAGTTGATTTTTGAAAAAAACGTGCAAACATATTAAATTAGTTGTAAATTTATGTACACTACAATTATATAAAATAATTTTAAATAATAAAATAAATAAAATAAAAAATACCATAATTATTATTATTGTATAAGAAGACTCTATTAAACACCATAAAAGAATAATGATAGAGTCACGTGAAACATTTAAAGAGAAAGTAGGCAACAACCAAAAACAACTTAAATTAAAAATACTACTTATTAATTATAGATAAATAGTGATAAATAACATGGTAAATATATTATATACACAATGCATCAAAAGAAATTGAATTATTGTGCCAATGGAAGACTTTGGTTGAGTCTTCTCCACAATCGACGCATTCTTCCCATTGGCACCACACATCAGTTTCGTCACTATTAGCAGGGTCTTAATAACCAAGGATTAAACAACATGAAACCAACCAAAGGTTCATTGGCTAAGCAGTAAAGGTGGTTGTCCTGAACCTTGAGATTGAATGTTCAAGTCCATAATAGACATAGATAGATATAAGAGTAGATTAGGATTTATTATTAAAAGAAAAAACAACATGAAACCATTCTAGTAAAAGTTATCATTTGTAGGGCATATTATTGTTAAAAAGGCAATGAACAGAGGATGCTCCAATAATTAGACTACTGGTAGAGTTTCAAAAAGTAATGATTTTTCAAATCATGTTGAATTCATAAACAAATTAAGAAAAATGCATACGAGTCTAAGCTGACATTGGACTTAAGCTAACAATGAACTAACTATTAATATTGTTAACATATATAACTATATTACTCATTTTAAATTTTTATATGAATTTGTTTGCATAGATAGTTTTCACTATATTTTATTGCGAGCATTATAATCTAATTCATATTAAAAGTATAATATAACTATCATGAGCATGTGTGATGTGTATATAGAATATAGAGAACTTGTCAAATAAAAATAAATTAAATAGTAAAGATCATAAAAAAAAATTAATGAATCATTGATAAATAAAATAATCAATGTATATAAAATTTTGAAAGTCTTCTAATTTAGAAGGGAGAATAAAAGGGCATAATAAGAAATGTCTAAAACATTAATACGATCTAGAAAACTCTAGAAAACTTATATGAGTGGATGTGCTAAATCCATTATCCACCGTTTCGAGTAGCAGCAAATTACTATTTTTTTTATATAAAACATTAATATTAATCAGGTTTTTTCAAATTGTTTTGTCGATAAATTTCCGTATATTTTCCATGTAATTACACGAGTGAGAGAAACAATATAATCTAGTTATTTTAAAAGTAACAGCATTGGGTGTTAAATTGTGAAAGCTATGTCAAAGATTTCTAACGTATTTTAAAACCATACGACCACTTATGTAAAAAAAATATAAAAATTAAATTACCAAAGTTACCGGGAATTTTAAACGAATCTTAAACTATATATGCAACTACATTTGTTTACCATTTGCCACATCATCACGACGGACGAATTTGATTGGCGAACAATGCCACCCGTAATTCACCAATTGGTCCACCTGTCCACGATTTTGTCAACATTCAATTAAACAGAATCCAATATCAGTTAATGAATTTTCGGATATTATGGGATTCAAATATGGTATTTTTTGTACCTGCATAATTTGTCTTCGAATGGCTTTATGGAAACAATTCATCATTGAATAAAATCTGGAACTAACACAGCAAATGAAACCTTCCATGCTTCGTATTTATTCGACAAAAGGTAACCTATTCAATCCATGTATTATACGCAACAAATAAAACCAATTAATGTTCATTCCTTTTGAACCAATTGCCATCATAATCTTTTCCCTTTTTTTCGTCAATCAATTACTAATACCCGATTTTAAAATCATATACCCATCCATCCCTATTTAAAGTTAACATACACTACGGATCATTCTACAAAATTACAAACCTGCAACTACATTATGCCGTAACTCAAGGTACATCTTCTTCGTCTCTATTTTATTAAACGCAGCCATAGGAGAAGTTGTTGTATGCCGACTCTTTACTAATTGTTAATCTTTTTTTATTTAATTCATGTGCTTGCAGGTACACTATCTGCAGAAAGTCAACAAGTTCATCAATTGAAAGGTAATTTCTAAACAATTTTTGCAAGGATTGCTTAACAATTTTATAAAATTGAGGAATCCATTAAGAAATACGTTTAACATTCGATTTAAGAATTGATTTCATTATCTATTAAATGTTTCCAGACGGTATCAAATTGAAAGTTTGTTTGGCCTTTTTTAATTATTAAAACTATGTGTATAGTCATAATAAATTTATAGAGAAACCAGCAATTCAAAACTGTGTTTAAAAAGTATAACATCTTGGTAAAACTGTCCAACCTTAAAATCACAATCATTAAACCGATTGTTTTGATTTAAATCAGTTTGACTTTAAAAAGTCAAATTGTCCATGCTATAGATACATTGTTCGATTAAACAAAAAGTATTACCAGTTTTTTAAATAAAAAGAAAATTAAAATTAATTAATCAATTGGGCTTTTGAAAAACATTACTCAAAATTATGGTGCATCCAAACAGTACTCACAATGCAGCCAAAAAGTGTGACTGTAAAAGTCAAACTGTAAGTCCTTTAAATCAATTTAATTAAACATATTTTTTTAATTTGAGTCAGTTTGACTTTAAATAGTCAGACTTTTTGACTGCATTGTGAGTACTGTTTGGTTGCACCATAAAAAGTCAAATTGTCCATGCTATAGATAAACTGTTCAAATTAAACAAAAAGTATTACCAATTTTTTAAATAAAAAGAGAAGTAAAATTTATATTAAAATTTTATCAACAAAGTTTGACTTTAAAAAGTCAAACTGTCCATGCTATAGGAGCAGTTCTTGCATTTAATTCTCTTAAGTTTATTTAATATGAAGTCGAACTTTTTGAAGCATAATAGTGTAAACAGTTTAAAACCACCACCAATTGTGGATATAGTTTAAAATCTTTGACTATTTAACCTCACAATTGTTGACTGTAAAAAGTCAAACTGTTCTAGAGATATACCAAGTTCATTAAATTATTTTTAGGAAGGTTTAAATTTATTTACACAGTTTAATGTCAAACTTTTTGACTGCATATAGTTTAAACTATATGACTATATCCAGTCAAACAGCTTCTGGTGTAACATCCTAAAACCGGCCTAGTTGTTTTAGGTATATATTGATATTTGGAAAAATATCTATTTGACCCTAAATGGAATAAAGTGACTAAATGTTAAATGAATTATTTGACCTTTTGTCTTTTTGTGATATTTTAATCAAGGGATTAAAATATCCGGTTTCTGAAATGTTTAAAGGATTGTATAATTTTGATATCCTTTGGATTCTCCTTTTAATATCGTTTCCGAATATATTTTCGTTGCTAAAAACAGAGCTCGTTTGATATTTTAAATAAATTAGCTACGAAAGGGACTTTTATATTGTATTTGCTAAAAGAGGGAAAAAGTCAAGTGGGTCCCCTCACCCATTGTTTGGACGGTTTGGGGAGTGGGGAAATCCCTCATTTGTTTCATTTGCATCCATCTTTCTCCATCTTTTTCTCTCTCTCTACGTAATCCCTCTCTCTCTAGAACCCCCATCATCTTCTTCATTGTTCTTGAGCTCTAAGGAAGATATTGTGCTCATTTCTTGGTCAATCATTAATCCGAACCCGTTTTTGGATAGCTCTTGAGGTAAGCTTCAACCTATATGTGTTCGTTTTCGATTTCATGATAGTTGATAAATTAGGGTTTATGTGTTCTTGAGATTCGGTTGGTGATTATTGTGTTAGATGGTATATTAAGTGTTTATACAAAGTTTGGCACGTATTGTTGCATGAGTACAAGTAATTTAGCACAAGGTACAACTATTTTAGCAAGGTGTACAAGTTAGGGTGTTTATGCTAAAAGTAGGTTATGTGGGTTTTGACAAACCTTGGAGTTCTTGTTGTTTAAATGTTTGGAATTGTTCCTTAGGTTGAGAAATCAAGTATTGTATGTTTGGTGGATTATGACTTGATTTGGGGGAGATTGGTCGTTAAAACAATTGTTTAAGTTTATGTAGAAATTATGAACCAATTATTGTGTTAAATGACTAATTGGTGGAAACTTGGCATTGATGTGTTTTGCGAGTTTTGTTGATTGGATATGTTAGTTATGGATTATGTTAAGATTGGTGAGATTGTTGCAATGCTAACTAGTGTTTGGATGTTTTTGGTTAAAATGATTAACTAGTAATTGGAAGTAAGATGCTTGGATTGTTGGTAGTTATGAACTTGATGAATTGTTACATGATTATGACTTGCTAGTTGTAGTGAACGTATGCTAGATGGTGGAGTTTTGGAAGTGTATAGTTATGTTCGGGTTTTGACCCGTTTGGGCCAACTAGTTGTGACAATTTGATAGATGGTCATAGATGACCCAATGAAATGTTGATAACTCTAGACTAGTTGTAAACGTCATAAAATGTGTATTTTACGAGTCTTGTATTGATAATTGTTAAGTTTGATGATTGTGACAATTCGGTGGATTCGTTACTAATTCGGTATACTTGTTACAGGAACCGAGGAGGAGACTCAGTGATATTAGTTCACTGAGTTACGGGATGTAAGGTTACGTGAGTGGATTTAATCTCCAACTTGTGTTGAGTTTCAATAGGCTTGGAATTGTATAATTTTAGCTGATGCAGGAAATTCGCGGGCGCGAATTTAGTTTGCGGGCGCGAACTTTACACCCGGACCAAACAGAAACTCAAGTTAGAGATCGCGATCTTTTTTCGTGGGCGCGAATCGGAGTTCGCGTCGCGAACTCTGGCGCGAACTTCCCCTGATTTCTTTTTGATGTGATTTCTCGTAACTAGCTTACTTGTTGATGCCTATTTGATTGTGTTAAGTTAAATAGGTTATGTGCACATATGTGAAGGGACTTTGCTTGATTGTTAGCAACACTTGGCTTGATTGGTAGCAACAACTCGGTTTGATTGGTAACCGAGGACTCGGTTAGTGGGCAACCGAGGTTTGAGAAGTCAGTGCGCTGGGCATCGGGTATCGACTAATAGGGTATCCGACCTTACCTGTATTTGTTGCATGGTTAAGGGGAGGGAGTTGCCCGGGTGTTGGATACGAAACGCTATCGGTTACCGTGGTTTTGGCCGACCATGGTTTAAGGCTACGACAGGACCCCGATCTTCTCGAACAAACAGTGTTATGTGGTTATGTGGCTTTTAGATCGTAGAGATGTCTATGCTAGCTTGTTGTGCTTTACAGAATTTGTAGATTATATTCATTCACTTAGCTTTGTGCTAATCCCTCCCTCGTTGAATCTTTTCAGGTGATCGGTGCTTTGGACGGGATGATTGACCAAGCTCAGTTTAATATGTTTTGTAAAATGAGCCATGCCGTTTATTAACACCGTTTAAATATTATTATTATTATTATTATTATTTTGAGTTTATTTTGGGACGTTTGGTTTGTAAACCTAAACCTAAACTATATATTATCTATATGCTTCCGCACACCTTTAAAAAAAAACGCTTCTAAATTTTGCGGTGTTACAACTTGGTATCAGAGCTTCGGTTTGGCGATGGATACACGGGGTTGGTGTTTCATTCCCAAATTGTGGCTCAAGTTTGGGCAAGCATTCCAGACGAGTGCGATTAGAGCAACGGTGAATGAAGTTAGTTGTAGTTAGTATGTAGTTACTAAAGATTTAAACTAAGCTTTCGGGAGTTTTTGTGATTGTTATAGATATGACAGGTAAAGAGAACCCGACCCCCTTGGCCCTAGGAATTGTTGGCACATCAAGTAACAATGCGGGAACTACCCGAGGAGCATATATACGCACGTGGGGAAATGAAGTGCATTAGAGGTGGTCAATTTGGGCAAGATGGAAGTTGACCTTGAGAAAAGAAAATGGGTTGTGGGTCAAGGACGGGGGCGGTCGGGGAATCTTCACCAACCGTGGACCGACAATGATAGCTCGGGTATGCTTTAATAAACTCAATACTTGTGTTTATGTAGAATTGTTAATTGAGAAGATTGCTTAACTAAGATTTGTGAAATGTTGAGATGAACTGAACTGTTTACCTTTGGTGTTTTATGTCACTTGAATTGGAATAATTGATTGCTTATTGATTTGGGACACCTCTTATGTGTCAGGAGTTGTGTAGATATAAGTGATACATGCTTACATGTTCCTTTTATTGAAACTTGGACTAAGTTTAGTGTGATATGATGTATGGATTAGTCTAGTTTAAATCAAAGTTATGAATAAATGTTATAGAAAATTGAATCTTTTCTGGTTTGTCGGGACACACATAGTGTCTCGGTGGTTAAAGTTGCTCGTTTCCATATTGTACAAATTGGTGATAAGTTGATTGTAATTGTTTTGGTCGTTCCTTCACTTTGGGAGAAGCGAAGAGAAGCAGTTGGATGTCGGTTTCGGTCACAACATATGTGACCGTGGATCAATTTGAGTATAATAGTAATTATTGTAAACTGTGGGAATGCGATGCTTGTAATTAAAATGGATGGAATTGTATGCGTGAATTGAATAGTCCAAGTAGGACTAGTGTTTGCTATGTGAAAAGTGGAATTTTATTGTGACATGCCGGGTCACATATAGTGACTTGTATAGTGAGAGTTAGAAATGTCTGTACAATGTGAATAAATTGATGTTAATTTAGTTATAGACATTAATTATGACAGTCAGTCAATGTTAAATATCTAAAGGACCCGGAATGTTATGATACAAATTGTGACTGGTTTCCTATGTTGAATTTGGAGTCTGAAAGTGACTAATAAATTGTGTGTGTAGATCTTTTGAGATGACTTGTGATAGTAATAATTGAAGATAAAAGAGACCGTTAAATGATTTGCATTGATTATGAAATTATTTGGGAAGAGTTTGAAAATGTGATTTATACTTAAATCTAGTGTTTAGATTTAAATGATTGTATAGAAATGATATATGTTAATAATAATTGATCATAGCTTAAATGGGTAACTTTTTTTAAAACAATTACTAAAAGTGACGATTATGTTTTTATTGATGGTAATAAAGGTTGTTTATGCTTAATTTGTGAATGGAATTGAAGAAAAGTATCATGTTATTTGGATGTTAATAAGTAAGAGTCGAGAACTAGTTGAATTGTAATTGTTTGACTTGAAGTCTAAGTAAAAGTTGACATTTAATTGAAAACACTTTTTAGTCATGATATGAGTTTGATATGTTTAATGAACCATTAGTTGTATGGTTGGAATTGTTGTGATAAATTCCTCAATGTTGACCCATTTAAGGTGATTAGTGTCAATACTGGATTGGATGCTTTTAGTTGTTAGATCTTGATCATGATGATAATCGTTTGATAATTGCATGAGTCGGTTTGGTGAGTAGCTTGACATGTTATGGAAGTAATAGGAACAATTTTTGGATAATAAAACTTGTTTTGATCCGTTAGGTCGCGAGTATGACTAATTTGGTATAAAAGATGTTGCTATTTATATTGCCATGATTGTAATGAGTTATGTGGGGTAGACTTGAATTTTGTAAACTGTGACTAGTTTTGTCAAAACGAGCAACCTGACTTTGTAAAATTTTGTCACCTGTGTAATATGGCCAATTAAGCATGGAATAGTATATGATTGTTAGAAGTATGTTTAACTAGGAACTGGGATAGTGTCACGGGGAATTGCTCGATTTTGACCAGTTTGTGCCTAGTATGCAAAATTGATGTGACTTTATGTTATGAAAGGGTATTTTTGAGAATTAATTGATTAAGACCGGAAATTTTATTGGAAGTTCTTAAAATTATGGGTCGCTTAACAAGTTAAACCGTGCAAGATTGTAAGTCTTGATAGAATAAAGGAGAAAAACAAGTAGGTATTTGAGACTTAAAATAATTGTGTGACCTTGTGTATGGAAATTATGTTGTAACTTATGCTAGTTGATTAACTTTTATGGCATGAGGAATGCTATCTTTTTATGAATGGTAAATGCTATATAAAGTGTATGACACATTGGATGTGATTTTGTTTGAGCATGTATACGTGAAAGTGATTGGAATAGAGTCGTAAACTTATTGTGATAAATACTTGCTATTTGAATATTGTTGTTGGATTCCGGGGACGGAATCCTTTTTAAGGAGGGTAGAGTTGTAACATCCTAAAACCGGCCTAGTTATTTTAGGTATATATTGATATTTGGAAAAATATCTATTTGACCCTAAATGGAATAAAGTGACTAAATGTTAAATGAATTATTTGACCTTTTGTTTTTTTGTGATATTTTAATCAAGGGATTAAAATATCTGGTTTATGAAATGTTTAAAGGATTGTATGATTTTGATATCCTTGGATTCTCCTTTTAATATCGTTTCCGAATATATTTTCGTTGCTAAAAACAGAGCTCGTTTGATATTTTAAATAAATTAGCTACGAAAGGGACTTTTATATTGTATTTGCTAAAAGAGGGAAAAAGTCAAGTGGGTCCCCTCACCCATTGTTTGGACGGTGTGGGGAGTGGGGAAATCCCCCATTTGTCTCATTTGCATCCATCTTTCTCCATCTTTTTCTCTCTCTCTCTCTACGTAATCCCTCTCTCTCTCTAGAACCCCCATCATCTTCTTCATTATTCTTGAGCTCTAAGGAAGATATTGTGCTCATTTCTTGGTCAATCATTAATCCGAACCCGTTTTTGGATAGCTCTTGAGGTAAGCTTCAACCTATATGTGTTCGTTTTCGATTTCATGATAGTTGATAAATTAGGGTTTATGTGTTCTTGAGATTCGGTTGGTGATTATTGTGTTAGATGGTATATTAAGTGTTTATACAAAGTTTGGCATGTATTGTTGCATGAGTACAAGTAATTTAGCACAAGGTACAACTATTTTAGCAAGGTGTACAAGTTAGGGTGTTTATGCTAAAAGTAGGTTATGTGGGTTTTGACAAACCTTGGAGTTCTTGTTGTTTAAATGCTTGGAATTGTTCCTTAGGTTGAGAAATCAAGTATTGTATGTTTGGTGGATTATGACTTGATTTGGGGGAGATTGGTAGTTAAAACAATTATTTAAGTTTATGTAGAAATTATGAACCAATTATTGTGTTAAATGACTAATTGGTGGAAACTTGGCATTGATGTGTTTTGCGAGTTTTGTTGATTGGATATGTTAGTTATGGGTTATGTTAAGATTGGTGAGATTGTTGCAATGCTAACTAGTGTTTGGATGTTTTTGGTTAAAATGATTAATTAGTAATTTGGAAGTAAGATGCTTGGATTGTTGGTAGTTATGAACTTGATGAATTGTTACATGATTATGACTTGCTAGTTGTAGTGAACGTATGCTAGATGGTGGAGTTTTGGAAGTGTATAGTTATGTTCGGGTTTTGACCCGTTTGGGTCAACTAGTTGTGACAATTTGATAGATGGTCATAGATGACCCAATGAAATGTTGATAACTCTAGACTAGTTGTAAACGTCATAAAATGTGTATTTTATGAGTCTTGTATTGTTAATTGTTAAGTTTGACGATTGTGACAATTCGGTGGATTCGTTACTAATTCGGTATACTTGTTACAGGAACCGAGGAGGAGACTCAGTGATATTAGTTCACTGAGTTACGGGATTGAAGGTTACAGTGAGTGGATTTAATCTCCAACTTGTGTTGAGTTTCAATTGGCTTGGAATTGTATAATTTTAGCTGATGCAGGAAATTCGCGGGCGCGAATTTAGTTCGCGGGCGCGAACCTTACACCCGGACCAAACAGAAACTCAAGTTAGAGATCGCGATCTTTTTTCGTGGGCGCGAATCGGAGTTCGCGTCGCGAACTCTGGCGCGAACTTCCCCTGATTTCTTTTTGATGTGATTTTCTCGTAACTAGCTTACTTGTTGATGCCTATTTGATTGTGTTAAGTTAAATAGGTTATGTGCACATATGTGAAGGGACTTTGCTTGATTGTTAGCAACACTTGGCCTGATTGGTAGCAACAACTCGGTTTAATTGGTAACCGAGGACTCGGTTAGTGGGCAACCGAGGTTTGAGAAGTCAGTGCGCTGGGCATCGGGTATCGACTAATAGGGTATCCGACCTTACCTGTATTTGTTGCTTGCTTAAGGGGAGGGAGTTTCCCGGGTGTTGGATACGAAACGCTATCGGTTACCGTGGTTTTGGCCGACCATGGTTTAAGGCTCCGGCAGGACCCCGATCTTCTCGAACAAACAGTGTTATGTAGTTATGTGGCTTTTAGATCGTAGAGATGTGTATGCTAGCTTGTTGTGCTTTACAGAATTTGTAGATTATATTCATTCACTTAGCTTTGTGCTAATCCCTCCCTCGTTGAATCTTTTCAGGTGATCGGTGCTTTGGACGGGATGATTGATCAAGCTCAGTTTAATATGTTTTGTAAAATGAGCCATGCCGTTTATTAACACCGTTTAAATATTATTATTATTATTATTTGGAGTTTATTTTGGGACGTTTGGTTTGTAAACCTAAACCTAAACTATATATTATCTATATGCTTCCGCACACCTTTTAAAAAAAAACGCTTCTAAATTTTGCGGTGTTACAACTTGGCATCAGAGCTTCGGTTTGGCGATGGATACACAAGGTTGGTGTTTCATTCCCAAATTGTGGCTCAAGTTTGGTCAAGCATTCCAGACGAGTGGGATTAGAGCAACGGTGAATGAAGTTAGTTGTAGTTAGTATATAGTTACTAACAATTTAAACTAAGCTTTCGGGAGTTGTTGTGATTGTTATAGATATGACAGGTAAAGAGAACCCGACCCCCTTGGCCCTAGGAATTGTTGGCACATCAAGTAACAATGCGGGAACTACCCGAGGAGCATATATACACACGTGGGGAAATGAAGTGCATTAGAGGTGGTCAATTTGGGCAAGATGGAAGTTGACCTTGAGAAAAGAAAATGGGTTGTGGGTCAAGGACGTGGGCGGTCGGGGAATCTTCACCAACCGTGGACCGACAATGATAGCTCGGGTATGCTTTAATAAACTCAATACTTGTGTTTATGTAGAATTGTTAATTGAGAAGATTGCTTAACTAAGATTTGTGAAATGTTGAGATGAACTGAACTGTTTACCTTTGGTGTTTTATGTCACTTGAATTGGAATAATTGATTGCTTATTGATTTGGGACACCTCTTATGTGTCAGGAGTTGTGTAGATATAAGTGATACATGCTTACATGTTCCTTTTATTGAAACTTGGACTAAGTTTAGTGTGATATGATGTATGGATTAGTCTAGTTTAAATCAAAGTTATGAATAAATGTTATAGAAAATTGAATCATTTCTGGTTTGTCGGGACACACATAGTGTCTCGGTGGTTAAAGTTGCTCGTTTCCATATTGTACAAATTGGTGATAAGTTGATTGTAATTATTTTGGTCGTTCCTTCACTTTGGGAGAAGCGAAGAGAAGCAGTTGGATGTCGGTTTCGGTCACAACATATGTGACCGTGGATCAATTAGAGTATAATAGTAATTATTGTAAACTGTGGGAATGCGATGCTTGTAATTAAAATGGATGGAATTGTATGCGTGAATTGAATAGTCCAAGTAGGACTAGTGTTTGCTATGTGAAAAAGTGGAATTTTATTGTGACATGCCGGGTCACATATAGTGACTTGTATAGTGAGAGTTAGAAATGTCTGTACAATGTGAATAAATTGATGTTAATTTAGTTATAGACATTAATTATGACAGTCAGTCAATGTTAAATATCTAAAGGACCCGGAATGTTATGATACAAATTGTGACTGGTTTCCTATGTTGAATTTGGAGTCTGAAAAGTGACTAATAAATTGTGTGTGTAGATCTTTTGAGATGACTTGTGATTGTAATAATTGAAGATAAAAGAGACCGTTAAATGATTTGCATTGATTATGAAATTATTTGGGAAGAGTTTGAAAATGTGATATATACTTATATCTAGTGTTTAGATTTAAATGATTGTATAGAAATGATATATGTTAATAATAATTGATCATAGCTTAAATGGGTAATTTTTTTTTTTTAAATTACTAAAAGTGACGATGATGTTTTTATTGATGGTAATAAAGGTTGTTTATGCTTAATTTGTGAATGGAATTGACGAAAAGTATCATGTTATTTGGATGTTAATAAGTAAGAGTCGAGAACTAGTTGAATTGTAAATGTTTGACTTGAAGTCTAAGTAAAAGTTAACATTTAATTGAAAACACTTTTTAGTCATGATATGAGTTTGATATGTTTAATGAACCATTAGTTGTATGGTTGGAATTGTTGTGATAAATTCCTCAATGTTGACCCGTTTAAGGTGATTAGTGTCAATACTGGATTGGATGCTTTTAGTTGTTAGATCTTGATCATGATGATAATCGTTTGATAATTGCATGAGTCGGTTTGGTGAGTAGCTTGACATGTTATGGAAGTAATAGGAACAATTTTTGGATAATAAAACTTGTTTTGATCCGTTAGGTCGCGAGTATGACTAATTTGGTATAAAAGATGTTGCTATTTATATTGCCATGATTGTAATGAGTTATGTGGGGTAGACTTGAATTTTGTAAACTGTGACTAGTTTTGTCAAAACGAGCAACCTGACTTTGTAAAATTTTGTCACCCGTGTAATATGGCCAATTAAGCATGGAATAGTATATGATTGTTAGAAGTATGTTTAACTAGGAACTGGGATAGTGTCACGGGGAATTGCTCGATTTTGACCAGTTTGTGCCTAGTATGCAAAATTGATGTGACTTTATGTTATGAAAGGGTATTTTTGAGAATTAATTGATTAAGACCGGAAATTTTATTGGAAATTCTTAAAATTATGGGTCGCTTAACAAGTTAAACCGTGCAAGATTGTAAGTCTTGATAGAATAAAGGAGAAAAACAAGTAGGTATTTGAGACTTAAAATAATTGTGTGACCTTGTGTATGGAAATTATGTTGTAACTTATGCTAGTTGATTAACTTTTATGGCATGAGGAATGCTATCTTTTTATGAATGGTAAATGCTATATAAAGTGTATGACACATTGGATGTGATTTTGTTTGAGCATGTATACGTGAAAGTGATTGGAATAGAGTCGTAAACTTATTGTGATAAATACTTGCTATTTGAATATTGTTGTTGGATTCCGAGGACGGAATCCTTTTTAAGGAGGGTAGAGTTGTAACATCCTAAAACCGGCCTAGTTGTTTTAGGTATATATTGATATTTGGAAAAATATCTATTTGACCCTAAATGGAATAAAGTGACTAAATGTTAAATGAATTATTTGACCTTTTGTCTTTTTGTGATATTTTAATCAAGGGATTAAAATATCTGGTTTCTGAAATGTTTAAAGGATTGTATGATTTTGATATCCTTGGATTCTCCTTTTAATATCGTTTCCGAATATATTTTCGTTGCTAAAAACAGAGCTCGTTTGATATTTTAAATAAATTAGCTACGAAAGGGACTTTTATATTGTATTTGCTAAAAGAGGGAAAAAGTCAAGTGGGTCCCCTCACCCATTGTTTGGACGGTTTGGGGAGTGGGGAAATCCCCCATTTGTTTCATTTGCATCCATCTTTCTCCATCTTTTTCTCTCTCTCTCTCTCTACGTAATCCCCCTCTCTCTCTCTAGAACCCCCATCATCTTCTTCATTATTCTTGAGCTCTAAGGAAGATATTGTGCTCATTTCTTGGTCAATCATTAATCCGAACCCGTTTTTGGATAGCTCTTGAGGTAAGCTTCAACCTATATGTGTTCGTTTTCGATTTCATGATAGTTGATAAATTAGGGTTTATGTGTTCTTGAGATTCGGTTGGTGATTATTGTGTTAGATGGTATATTAAGTGTTTATACAAAGTTTGGCATGTATTGTTGCATGAGTACAAGTAATTTAGCACAAGGTACAACTATTTTAGCAAGGTGTACAAGTTAGGGTGTTTATGCTAAAAGTAGGTTATGTGGGTTTTGACAAACCTTGGAGTTCTTGTTGTTTAAATGCTTGGAATTGTTCCTTAGGTTGAGAAATCAAGTATTGTATGTTTGGTGGATTATGACTTGATTTGGGGGAGATTGGTAGTTAAAACAATTATTTAAGTTTATGTAGAAATTATGAACCAATTATTGTGTTAAATGACTAATTGGTGGAAACTTGGCATTGATGTGTTTTGCGAGTTTTGTTGATTGGATATGTTAGTTATTGATTATGTTAAGATTGGTGAGATTGTTGCAATGCTAACTAGTGTTTGGATGTTTTTGGTTAAAATGATTAATTAGTAATTTGGAAGTAAGATGCTTGGATTGTTGGTAGTTATGAACTTGATGAATTGTTACATGATTATGACTTGCTAGTTGTAGTGAACGTATGCTAGATGGTGGAGTTTTGGAAGTGTATAGTTATGTTCGGGTTTTGACCCGTTTGGGCCAACTAGTTGTGACAATTTGATAGATGGTCATAGATGACCCAATGAAATGTTGATAACTCTAGACTAGTTGTAAACGTCATAAAATGTGTATTTTACGAGTCTTGTATTGTTAATTGTTAAGTTTGACGATTGTGACAATTCGGTGGATTCGTTACTAATTCGGTATACTTGTTACAGGAACCGAGGAGGAGACTCAGTGATATTAGTTCACTGAGTTACGGGATTGAAGGTTACAGTGAGTGGATTTAATCTCCAACTTGTGTTGAGTTTCAATTGGCTTGGAATTGTATAATTTTAGCTGATGCAGGAAATTCGCGGGCGCGAATTTAGTTCGCGGGCGCGAACTTTACACCCGGACCAAACAGAAACTCAAGTTAGAGATCGCGATCTTTTTTCGTGGGCGCGAATCGGAGTTCGCGTCGCGAACTCTGGCGCGAACTTCCCCTGATTTCTTTTTGATGTGATTTTCTCGTAACTAGCTTACTTGTTGATGCCTATTTGATTGTGTTAAGTTAAATAGGTTATGTGCACATATGTGAAGGGACTTTGCTTGATTGTTAGCAACACTTGGCTTGATTGGTAGCAACAACTCGGTTTAATTGGTAACCGAGGACTCGGTTAGTGGGCAACCGAGGAGGAGACTCAGTGATATTAGTTCACTGAGTTACGGGATTGAAGGTTACAGTGAGTGGATTTAATCTCCAACTTGTGTTGAGTTTCAATTGGCTTGGAATTGTATAATTTTAGCTGATGCAGGAAATTCGCGGGCGCGAATTTAGTTCGCGGTCGCGAACTTTACACCCGGACCAAACAGAAACTCAAGTTAGAGATCGCGATCTTTTTTCGTGGGCGCGAATCGGAGTTCGCGTCGCGAACTCTGGCGCGAACTTCCCCTGATTTCTTTTTGATGTGATTTTCTCGTAACTAGCTTACTTGTTGATGCCTATTTGATTGTGTTAAGTTAAATAGGTTATGTGCACATATGTGAAGGGACTTTGCTTGATTGTTAGCAACACTTGGCTTGATTGGTAGCAACAACTCGGTTTAATTGGTAACCGAGGACTCGGTTAGTGGGCAACCGAGGTTTGAGAAGTCAGTGCGCTGGGCATCGGGTATCGACTAATAGGGTATCCGACCTTACCTGTATTTGTTGCTTGCTTAAGGGGAGGGAGTTGCCCGGGTGTTGGATACGAAACGCTATCGGTTACCGTGGTTTTGGCCGACCATGGTTTAAGGCTCCGGCAGGACCCCGATCTTCTCGAACAAACAGTGTTATGTGGTTATGTGGCTTTTAGATCGTAGAGATGTGTATGCTAGCTTGTTGTGCTTTACAGAATTTGTAGATTATATTCATTCACTTAGCTTTGTGCTAATCCCTCCCTCGTTGAATCTTTTCAGGTGATCGGTGCTTTGGACGGGATGATTGACCAAGCTCAGTTTAATATGTTTTGTAAAATGAGCCATGTCGTTTATTAACACCGTTTAAATATTATTATTATTATTTGGAGTTTATTTTGGGACGTTTGGTTTGTAAACCTAAACCTAAACTATATATTATCTATATGCTTCCGCACACCTTTTAAAAAAAACGCTTCTAAATTTTGCGGTGTTACAACTTGGCATCAGAGCTTCGGTTTGGTGATGGATACACAAGGTTGGTGTTTCATTCCCAAATTGTGGCTCAAGTTTGGTCAAGCATTCCAGACGAGTGGGATTAGAGCAACGGTGAATGAAGTTAGTTGTAGTTAGTATATAGTTACTAACAATTTAAACTAAGCTTTCGGGAGTTGTTGTGATTGTTATAGATATGACAGGTAAAGAGAACCCGACCCCCTTGGCCCTAGGAATTGTTGGCACATCAAGTAACAATGCGGGAACTACCCGAGGAGCATATATACACACGTGGGGAAATGAAGTGCATTAGAGGTGGTCAATTTGGGCAAGATGGAAGTTGACCTTGAGAAAAGAAAATGGGTTGTGGGTCAAGGATGTGGGCGGTCGGGGAATCTTCACCAACCGTGGACCGACAATGATAGCTCGGGTATGCTTTAATAAACTCAATACTTGTGTTTATGTAGAATTGTTAATTGAGAAGATTGCTTAACTAAGATTTGTGAAATGTTGAGATGAACTGAACTGTTTACCTTTGGTGTTTTATGTCACTTGAATTGGAATAATTGATTGCTTATTGATTTGGGACACCTCTTATGTGTCAGGAGTTGTGTAGATATAAGTGATACATGCTTACATGTTCCTTTTATTGAAACTTGGACTAAGTTTAGTGTGATATGATGTATGGATTAGTCTAGTTTAAATCAAAGTTATGAATAAATGTTATAGAAAATTGAATCATTTCTGGTTTGTCGGGACACACATAGTGTCTCGGTGGTTAAAGTTGCTCGTTTCCATATTGTACAAATTGGTGATAAGTTGATTGTAATTATTTTGGTCGTTCCTTCACTTTGGGAGAAGCGAAGAGAAGCAGTTGGATGTCGGTTTCGGTCACAACATATGTGACCGTGGATCAATTAGAGTATAATAGTAATTATTGTAAACTGTGGGAATGCGATGCTTGTAATTAAAATGGATGGAATTGTATGCGTGAATTGAATAGTCCAAGTAGGACTAGTGTTTGCTATGTGAAAAAGTGGAATTTTATTGTGACATGCCGGGTCACATATAGTGACTTGTATAGTGAGAGTTAGAAATGTCTGTACAATGTGAATAAATTGATGTTAATTTAGTTATAGACATTAATTATGACAGTCAGTCAATGTTAAATATCTAAAGGACCCGGAATGTTATGATACAAATTGTGACTGGTTTCCTATGTTGAATTTGGAGTCTGAAAAGTGACTAATAAATTGTGTGTGTAGATCTTTTGAGATGACTTGTGATTGTAATAATTGAAGATAAAAGAGACCGTTAAATGATTTGCATTGATTATGAAATTATTTGGGAAGAGTTTGAAAATGTGATATATACTTATATCTAGTGTTTAGATTTAAATGATTGTATAGAAATGATATATGTTAATAATAATTGATCATAGCTTAAATGGGTAATTTTTTTTTTTAAATTACTAAAAGTGACGATGATGTTTTTATTGATGGTAATAAAGGTTGTTTATGCTTAATTTGTGAATGGAATTGACGAAAAGTATCATGTTATTTGGATGTTAATAAGTAAGAGTCGAGAACTAGTTGAATTGTAAATGTTTGACTTGAAGTCTAAGTAAAAGTTAACATTTAATTGAAAACACTTTTTAGTCATGATATGAGTTTGATATGTTTAATGAACCATTAGTTGTATGGTTGGAATTGTTGTGATAAATTCGTCAATGTTGACCCGTTTAAGGTGATTAGTGTCAATACTGGATTGGATGCTTTTAGTTGTTAGATCTTGATCATGATGATAATCGTTTGATAATTGCATGAGTCGGTTTGGTGAGTAGCTTGACATGTTATGGAAGTAATAGGAACAATTTTTGGATAATAAAACTTGTTTTGATCCGTTAGGTCGCGAGTATGACTAATTTGGTATAAAAGATGTTGCTATTTATATTGCCATGATTGTAATGAGTTATGTGGGGTAGACTTGAATTTTGTAAACTGTGACTAGTTTTGTCAAAACGAGCAACCTGACTTTGTAAAATTTTGTCACCCGTGTAATATGGCCAATTAAGCATGGAATAGTATATGATTGTTAGAAGTATGTTTAACTAGGAACTGGGATAGTGTCACGGGGAATTGCTCGATTTTGACCAGTTTGTGCCTAGTATGCAAAATTGATGTGACTTTATGTTATGAAAGGGTATTTTTGAGAATTAATTGATTAAGACCGGAAATTTTATTGGAAATTCTTAAAATTATGGGTCGCTTAACAAGTTAAACCGTGCAAGATTGTAAGTCTTGATAGAATAAAGGAGAAAAACAAGTAGGTATTTGAGACTTAAAATAATTGTGTGACCTTGTGTATGGAAATTATGTTGTAACTTATGCTAGTTGATTAACTTTTATGGCATGAGGAATGCTATCTTGTTATGAATGGTAAATGCTATATAAAGTGTATGACACATTGGATGTGATTTTGTTTGAGCATGTATACGTGAAAGTGATTGGAATAGAGTCGTAAACTTATTGTGATAAATACTTGCTATTTGAATATTGTTGTTGGATTCCGGGGACGGAATCCTTTTTAAGGAGGGTAGAGTTGTAACATCCTAAAACCGGCCTAGTTGTTTTAGGTATATATTGATATTTGGAAAAATATCTATTTGACCCTAAATGGAATAAAGTGACTAAATGTTAAATGAATTATTTGACCTTTTGTCTTTTTGTGATATTTTAATCAAGGGATTAAAATATCTGGTTTCTGAAATGTTTAAAGGATTGTATGATTTTGATATCCTTGGATTCTCCTTTTAATATCGTTTCCGAATATATTTTCGTTGCTAAAAACAGAGCTCGTTTGATATTTTAAATAAATTAGCTACGAAAGGGACTTTTATATTGTATTTGCTAAAAGAGGGAAAAAGTCAAGTGGGTCCCCTCACCCATTGTTTGGACGGTTTGGGGAGTGGGGAAATCCCCCATTTGTTTCATTTGCATCCATCTTTCTCCATCTTTTTCTCTCTCTCTCTCTACGTAATCCCTCTCTCTCTCTAGAACCCCCATCATCTTCTTCATTATTCTTGAGCTCTAAGGAAGATATTCTGCTCATTTCTTGGTCAATCATTAATCCGAACCCGTTTTTGGATAGCTCTTGAGGTAAGCTTCAACCTATATGTGTTCGTTTTCGATTTCATGATAGTTGATAAATTAGGGTTTATGTGTTCTTGAGATTCGGTTGGTGATTATTGTGTTAGATGGTATATTAAGTGTTTATACAAAGTTTGGCATGTATTGTTGCATGAGTACAAGTAATTTAGCACAAGGTACAACTATTTTAGCAAGGTGTACAAGTTAGGGTGTTTATGCTAAAAGTAGGTTATGTGGGTTTTGACAAACCTTGGAGTTCTTGTTGTTTAAATGCTTGGAATTGTTCCTTAGGTTGAGAAATCAAGTATTGTATGTTTGGTGGATTATGACTTGATTTGGGGGAGATTGGTAGTTAAAACAATTATTTAAGTTTATGTAGAAATTATGAACCAATTATTGTGTTAAATGACTAATTGGTGGAAACTTGGCATTGATGTGTTTTGCGAGTTTTGTTGATTGGATATGTTAGTTATGGATTATGTTAAGATTGGTGAGATTGTTGCAATGCTAACTAGTGTTTGGATGTTTTTGGTTAAAATGATTAATTAGTAATTTGGAAGTAAGATGCTTGGATTGTTGGTAGTTATGAACTTGATGAATTGTTACATGATTATGACTTGCTAGTTGTAGTGAACGTATGCTAGATGGTGGAGTTTTGGAAGTGTATAGTTATGTTCGGGTTTTGACCCGTTTGGGCCAACTAGTTGTGACAATTTGATAGATGGTCATAGATGACCCAATGAAATGTTGATAACTCTAGACTAGTTGTAAACGTCATAAAATGTGTATTTTACGAGTCTTGTATTGTTAATTGTTAAGTTTGACGATTGTGACAATTCGGTGGATTCGTTACTAATTCGGTATACTTGTTACAGGAACCGAGGAGGAGACTCAGTGATATTAGTTCACTGAGTTACGGGATTGAAGGTTACAGTGAGTGGATTTAATCTCCAACTTGTGTTGAGTTTCAATTGGCTTGGAATTGTATAATTTTAGCTGATGCAGGAAATTCGCGGGCGCGAATTTAGTTCGCGGGCGCGAACTTTACACCCGGACCAAACAGAAACTCAAGTTAGAGATCGCGATCTTTTTTCGTGGGCGCGAATCGGAGTTCGCGTCGCGAACTCTGGCGCGAACTTCCCCTGATTTCTTTTTGATGTGATTTTCTCGTAACTAGCTTACTTGTTGATGCCTATTTGATTGTGTTAAGTTAAATAGGTTATGTGCACATATGTGAAGGGACTTTGCTTGATTGTTAGCAACACTTGGCTTGATTGGTAGCAAAAACTCGGTTTAATTGGTAACCGAGGACTCGGTTAGTGGGCAACCGAGGTTTGAGAAGTCAGTGCGCTGGGCATCGGGTATCGACTAATAGGGTATCTGACCTTACCTGTATTTGTTGCTTGCTTAAGGGGAGGGAGTTGCCCGAGTGTTGGATACGAAACGCTATCGGTTACCGTGGTTTTGGCCGACCATGGTTTAAGGCTCCGGCAGGACCCCGATCTTCTCGAACAAACAGTGTTATGTGGTTATGTGGCTTTTAGATCGTAGAGATGTGTATGCTAGCTTGTTGTGCTTTACAGAATTTGTAGATTATATTCATTCACTTAGCTTTGTGCTAATCCCTCCCTCGTTGAATCTTTTCAGGTGATCGGTGCTTTGGACGGGATGATTGACCAAGCTCAGTTTAATATGTTTTGTAAAATGAGCCATGCCGTTTATTAACACCGTTTAAATATTATTATTATTATTATTTGGAGTTTATTTTGGGACGTTTGGTTTGTAAACCTAAACCTAAACTATATATTATCTATATGCTTCCGCACACCTTTTAAAAAAAAGGCTTCTAAATTTTGCGGTGTTACAACTTGGCATCAGAGCTTCGGTTTGGCGATGGATACACAAGGTTGGTGTTTCATTCCCAAATTGTGGCTCAAGTTTGGTCAAGCATTCCAGACGAGTGGGATTAGAGCAACGGTGAATGAAGTTAGTTGTAGTTAGTATATAGTTACTAACAATTTAAACTAAGCTTTCGGGAGTTGTTGTGATTGTTATAGATATGACAGGTAAAGAGAACCCGACCCCCTTGGCCCTAGGAATTGTTGGCACATCAAGTAACAATGCGGGAACTACCCGAGGAGCATATATACACACGTGGGGAAATGAAGTGCATTGGAGGTGGTCAATTTGGGCAAGATGGAAGTTGACCTTGAGAAAAGAAAATGGGTTGTGGGTCAAGGACGTGGGCGGTTGGGGAATCTTCACCAACCGTGGACCGACAATGATAGCTCGGGTATGCTTTAATAAACTCAATACTTGTGTTTATGTAGAATTGTTAATTGAGAAGATTGCTTAACTAAGATTTGTGAAATGTTGAGATGAACTGAACTGTTTACCTTTGGTGTTTTATGTCACTTGAATTGGAATAATTGATTGCTTATTGATTTTGGACACCTCTTATGTGTCAGGAGTTGTGTAGATATAAGTGATACATGCTTACATGTTCCTTTTATTGAAACTTGGACTAAGTTTAGTGTGATATGATGTATGGATTAGTCTAGTTTAAATCAAAGTTATGAATAAATGTTATAGAAAATCGAATCATTTCTGGTTTGTCGGGACACACATAGTGTCTCGGTGGTTAAAGTTGCTCGTTTCCATATTGTACAAATTGGTGATAAGTTGATTGTAATTATTTTGGTCGTTCCTTCACTTTGGGAGAAGCGAAGAGAAGCAGTTGGATGTCGGTTTCGGTCACAACATATGTGACCGTGGATCAATTAGAGTATAATAGTAATTATTGTAAACTGTGGGAATGCGATGCTTGTAATTAAAATGGATGGAATTGTATGCGTGAATTGAATAGTCCAAGTAGGACTAGTGTTTGCTATGTGAAAAAGTGGAATTTTATTGTGACATGCCGGGTCACATATAGTGACTTGTATAGTGAGAGTTAGAAATGTCTGTACAATGTGAATAAATTGATGTTAATTTAGTTATAGACATTAATTATGACAGTCAGTCAATGTTAAATATCTAAAGGACCCGGAATGTTATGATACAAATTGTGACTGGTTTCCTATGTTGAATTTGGAGTCTGAAAGTGACTAATAAATTGTGTGTGTAGATCTTTTGAGATGACTTGTGATTGTAATAATTGAAGATAAAAGAGACCGTTAAATGATTTGCATTGATTATGAAATTATTTGGGAAGAGTTTGAAAATGTGATATATACTTATATCTAGTGTTTAGATTTAAATGATTGTATAGAAATGATATATGTTAATAATAATTGATCATAGCTTAAATGGGTAATTTTTTTTTTAAATTACTAAAAGTGACGATGATGTTTTTATTGATGGTAATAAAGGTTGTTTATGCTTAATTTGTGAATGGAATTGACGAAAAGTATCATGTTATTTGGATGTTAATAAGTAAGAGTCGAGAACTAGTTGAATTGTAAATGTTTGACTTGAAGTCTAAGTAAAAGTTAACATTTAATTGAAAACACTTTTTAGTCATGATATGAGTTTGATATGTTTAATGAACCATTAGTTGTATGGTTGGAATTGTTGTGATAAATTCGTCAATGTTGACCCGTTTAAGGTGATTAGTGTCAATACTGGATTGGATGCTTTTAGTTGTTAGATCTTGATCATGATGATAATCGTTTGATAATTGCATGAGTCGGTTTGGTGAGTAGCTTGACATGTTATGGAAGTAATAGGAACAATTTTTGGATAATAAAACTTGTTTTGATCCGTTAGGTCGCGAGTATGACTAATTTGGTATAAAAGATGTTGCTATTTATATTGCCATGATTGTAATGAGTTATGTGGGGTAGACTTGAATTTCGTAAACTGTGACTAGTTTTGTCAAAACGAGCAACCTGACTTTGTAAAATTTTGTCACCCGTGTAATATGGCCAATTAAGCATGGAATAGTATATGATTGTTAGAAGTATGTTTAACTAGGAACTGGGATAGTGTCACGGGGAATTACTCGATTTTGACCAGTTTGTGCCTAGTATGCAAAATTGATGTGACTTTATGTTATGAAAGGGTATTTTTGAGAATTAATTGATTAAGACCGGAAATTTTATTGGAAATTCTTAAAATTATGGGTCGCTTAACAAGTTAAACCGTGCAAGATTGTAAGTCTTGATAGAATAAAGGAGAAAAATAAGTAGGTATTTGAGACTTAAAATAATTGTGTGACCTTGTGTATGGAAATTATGTTGTAACTTATGCTAGTTGATTAACTTTTATGGCATGAGGAATGCTATCTTGTTATGAATGGTAAATGCTATATAAAGTGTATGACACATTGGATGTGATTTTGTTTGAGCATGTATACGTGAAAGTGATTGGAATAGAGTCGTAAACTTATTGTGATAAATACTTGCTATTTGAATATTGTTGTTGGATTCTGGGGACGGAATCCTTTTTAAGGAGGGTAGAGTTGTAACATCCTAAAACCGGCCTAGTTGTTTTAGGTATATATTGATATTTGGAAAAATATCTATTTGACCCTAAATGGAATAAAGTGACTAAATGTTAAATGAATTATTTGACCTTTTGTCTTTTTGTGATATTTTAATCAAGGGATTAAAATATCTGGTTTCTGAAATGTTTAAAGGATTGTATGATTTTGATATCCTTGGATTCTCCTTTTAATATCGTTTCCGAATATATTTTCGTTGCTAAAAACAGAGCTCGTTTGATATTTTAAATAAATTAGCTACGAAAGGGACTTTTATATTGTATTTGCTAAAAGAGGGAAAAAGTCAAGTGGGTCCCCTCACCCATTGTTTGGACGGTTTGGGGAGTGGGGAAATCCCCCATTTGTTTCATTTGCATCCATCTTTCTCCATCTTTTTCTCTCTTTCTCTCTACGTAACCCCTCTCTCTCTCTAGAACCCCCATCATCTTCTTCATTATTCTTGAGCTCTAAGGAAGATATTGTGCTCATTTCTTGGTCAATCATTAATTCGAACCCGTTTTTGGATAGCTCTTGAGGTAAGCTTCAACCTATATGTGTTCGTTTTCGATTTCATGATAGTTGATAAATTAGGGTTTATGTGTTCTTGAGATTCGGTTGGTGATTATTGTGTTAGATGGTATATTAAGTGTTTATACAAAGTTTGGCATGTATTGTTGCATGAGTACAAGTAATTTAGCACAAGGTACAACTATTTTAGCAAGGTGTACAAGTTAGGGTGTTTATGCTAAAAGTAGGTTATGTAGGTTTTGACAAACCTTGGAGTTCTTGTTGTTTAAATGCTTGGAATTGTTCCTTAGGTTGAGAAATCAAGTATTGTATGTTTGGTGGATTATGACTTGATTTGGGGGAGATTGGTAGTTAAAACAATTATTTAAGTTTATGTAGAAATTATGAACCAATTATTGTGTTAAATGACTAATTGGTGGAAACTTGGCATTGATGTGTTTTGCGAGTTTTGTTGATTGGATATGTTAGTTATGGATTATGTTAAGATTGGTGAGATTGTTGCAATGCTAACTAGTGTTTGGATGTTTTTGGTTAAAATGATTAAGTAGTAATTTGGAAGTAAGATGCTTGGATTGTTGGTAGTTATGAACTTGATGAATTGTTACATGATTATGACTTGCTAGTTGTAGTGAACGTATGCTAGATGGTGGAGTTTTGGAAGTGTATAGTTATGTTCGGGTTTTGACCCGTTTGGGCCAACTAGTTGTGACAATTTGATAGATGGTCATAGATGACCCAATGAAATGTTGATAACTCTAGACTAGTTGTAAACGTCATAAAATGTGTATTTTACGAGTCTTGTATTGTTAATTGTTAAGTTTGACGATTGTGACAATTCGGTGGATTCGTTACTATTTCGGTATACTTGTTACAGGAACCGAGGAGGAGACTCAGTGACATTAGTTCACTGAGTTACGGGATTGAAGGTTACAGTGAGTGGATTTAATCTCCAACTTGTGTTGAGTTTCAATTGGCTTGGAATTGTATAATTTTAGCTGATGCAGGAAATTCGCGGGCCCGAATTTAGTTCGCGGGCGCGAACTTTACACCCGGACCAAACAGAAACTCAAGTTAGAGATCGCGATCTTTTTTCGTGGGCGCGAATCGGAGTTCGCGTCGCGAACTCTGGCGCGAACTTCCCCTGATTTCTTTTTGATGTGATTTTCTCGTAACTAGCTTACTTGTTGATGCCTATTTGATTGTGTTAAGTTAAATAGGTTATGTGCACATATGTGAAGGGACTTTGCTTGATTGTTAGCAACACTTGGCTTGATTGGTAGCAACAACTCGGTTTAATTGGTAACCGAGGGCTCGGTTAGTGGGCAACCGAGGTTTGAGAAGTCAGTGCGCTGGGCATCGGGTATCGACTAATAGGGTATCTGACCTTACCTGTATTTGTTGCTTGCTTAAGGGGAGGGAGTTGCCCGGGTGTTGGATACGAAACGCTATCGGTTACCGTGGTTTTGGCCGACCATGGTTTAAGGCTCCGGCAGGACCCCGATCTTCTCGAACAAACAGTGTTATGTGGTTATGTGGCTTTTAGATCGTAGAGATGTCTATGCTAGCTTGTTGTGCTTTACAGAATTTGTAGATTATATTCATTCACTTAGCTTTGTGCTAATCCCTCCCTCGTTGAATCTTTTCAGGTGATCGGTGCTTTGGACGGGATGATTGACCAAGCTCAGTTTAATATGTTTTGTAAAATGAGCCATGCCGTTTATTAACACCGTTTAAATATTATTATTATTATTATTATTTGGAGTTTATTTTGGGACGTTTGGTTTGTAAACCTAAACCTAAACTATATATTATCTATATGCTTCCGCACACCTTTTAAAAAAAAAGGCTTCTAAATTTTGCGGTGTTACAACTTGGCATCAGAGCTTCGGTTTGGCGATGGATACACAAGGTTGGTGTTTCATTCCCAAATTGTGGCTCAAGTTTGGTCAAGCATTCCAGACGAGTGGGATTAGAGCAACGGTGAATGAAGTTAGTTGTAGTTAGTATATAGTTACTAACAATTTAAACTAAGCTTTCGGGAGTTGTTGTGATTGTTATAGATATGACAGGTAAAGAGAACCCGACCCCCTTGGCCCTAGGAATTGTTGGCACATCAAGTAACAATGCGGGAACTACCCGAGGAGCATATATACACACGTGGGGAAATGAAGTGCATTAGAGGTGGTCAATTTGGGCAAGATGGAAGTTGACCTTGAGAAAAGAAAATGGGTTGTGGGTCAAGGACGTGGGCGGTCGGGGAATCTTCACCAACCGTGGACCGACAATGATAGCTCGGGTATGCTTTAATAAACTCAATACTTGTGTTTATGTAGAATTGTTAATTGAGAAGATTGCTTAACTAAGATTTGTGAAATGTTGAGATGAACTGAACTGTTTACCTTTGGTGTTTTATGTCACTTGAATTGGAATAATTGATTGCTTATTGATTTGGGACACCTCTTATGTGTCAGGAGTTGTGTAGATATAAGTGATACATGCTTACATGTTCCTTTTATTGAAACTTGGACTAAGTTTAGTGTGATATGATGTATGGATTAGTCTAGTTTAAATCAAAGTTATGAATAAATGTTATAGAAAATTGAATCATTTCTGGTTTGTCGGGACACACATAGTGTCTCGGTGGTTAAAGTTGCTCGTTTCCATATTGTACAAATTGGTGATAAGTTGATTGTAATTATTTTGGTCGTTCCTTCACTTTGGGAGAAGCGAAGAGAAGCAGTTGGATGTCGGTTTCGGTCACAACATATGTGAACGTGGATCAATTAGAGTATAATAGTAATTATTGTAAACTGTGGGAATGCGATGCTTGTAATTAAAATGGATGGAATTGTATGCGTGAATTGAATAGTCCAAGTAGGACTAGTGTTTGCTATGTGAAAAAGTGGAATTTTATTGTGACATGCCGGGTCACATATAGTGACTTGTATAGTGAGAGTTAGAAATGTCTGTACAATGTGAATAAATTGATGTTAATTTAGTTATAGACATTAATTATGACAGTCAGTCAATGTTAAATATCTAAAGGACCCGGAATGTTATGATACAAATTGTGACTGGTTTCCTATGTTGAATTTGGAGTCTGAAAGTGACTAATAAATTGTGTGTGTAGATCTTTTGAGATGACTTGTGATTGTAATAATTGAAGATAAAAGAGACCGTTAAATGATTTGCATTGATTATGAAATTATTTGGGAAGAGTTTGAAAATGTGATATATACTTATATCTAGTGTTTAGATTTAAATGATTGTATAGAAATGATATATGTTAATAATAATTGATCATAGCTTAAATGGGTAATTTTTTTTTTTAAATTACTAAAAGTGACGATGATGTTTTTATTGATGGTAATAAAGGTTGTTTATGCTTAATTTGTGAATGGAATTGACGAAAAGTATCATGTTATTTGGATGTTAATAAGTAAGAGTCGAGAACTAGTTGAATTGTAAATGTTTGACTTGAAGTCTAAGTAAAAGTTAACATTTAATTGAAAACACTTTTTAGTCATGATATGAGTTTGATATGTTTAATGAACCATTAGTTGTATGGTTGGAATTGTTGTGATAAATTCCTCAATGTTGACCCGTTTAAGGTGATTAGTGTCAATACTGGATTGGATGCTTTTAGTTGTTAGATCTTGATCATGATGATAATCGTTTGATAATTGCATGAGTCGGTTTGGTGAGTAGCTTGACATGTTATGGAAGTAATAGGAAAATTTTTTGGATAATAAAACTTGTTTTGATCCGTTAGGTCGCGAGTATGACTAATTTGGTATAAAAGATGTTGCTATTTATATTGCCATGATTGTAATGAGTTATGTGGGGTAGACTTGAATTTTGTAAACTGTGACTAGTTTTGTCAAAACGTGCAACCTGACTTTGTAAAATTTTGTCACCCCTGTAATATGGCCAATTAAGCATGGAATAGTATATGATTGTTAGAAGTATGTTTAACTAGGAACTGGGATAGTGTCACGGGGAATTGCTCGATTTTGACCAGTTTGTGCCTAGTATGCAAAATTGATGTGACTTTATGTTATGAAAGGGTAATTTTGAGAATTAATTGATTAAGACCGGAAATTTTATTGGAAATTCTTAAAATTATGGGTCGCTTAACAAGTTAAACCGTGCAAGATTGTAAGTCTTGATAGAATAAAGGAGAAAAACAAGTAGGTATTTGAGACTTAAAATAATTGTGTGACCTTGTGTATGGAAATTATGTTGTAACTTATGCTAGTTGATTAACTTTTATGGCATGAGGAATGCTATCTTGTTATGATTGGTAAATGCTATATAAAGTGTATGACACATTGGTTGTGATTTTGTTTGAGCATGTATACGTGAAAGTGATTGGAATAGAGTCGTAAACTTATTGTGATAAATACTTGCTATTTGAATATTGTTGTTGGATTCCGGGGACGGAATCCTTTTTAAGGAGGGTAGAGTTGTAACATCCTAAAACCGGCCTAGTTGTTTTAGGTATATATTGATATTTGGAAAAATATCTATTTGACCCTAAATGGAATAAAGTGACTAAATGTTAAATGAATTATTTGACCTTTTGTCTTTTTGTGATATTTTAATCAAGGGATTAAAATATCCGGTTTCTGAAATGTTTAAAGGATTGTATGATTTTTATATCCTTGGATTCTCCTTTTAATATCGTTTCCGAATATATTTTCGTTGCTAAAAACAGAGCTCGTTTGATATTTTAAATAAATTAGCTACGTAAGGGACTTTTATATTGTATTAGCTAAAATAGGGAAAAAGTCAAGTGGGTCCCCTCACCCATTGTTTGGACGGTTTGGGGAGTGGGGAAATCCCCCATTTGTTTCATTTGCATCCATCTTTCTCCATCTTTTTCTCTCTCTCTCTCTACGTAATCCCTCTCTCTCTCTAGAACCCCCATCATCTTCTTCTTTGTTCTTGAGCTCTAAGGAAGATATTGTGCTCATTTCTTGGTCAATCATTAATCCGAACCTGTTTTTGGATAGCTCTTGAGGTAAGCTTCAACCTATATGTGTTCGTTTTCGATTTCATGATAGTTGATAAATTAGGGTTTATGTGTTCTTGAGATTCGGTTGGTGATTATTGTGTTAGATGGTATATTAAGTGTTTATACAAAGTTTGGCATGTATTGTTGCATGAGTACAAGTAATTTAGCACAAGGTACAACTATTTTAGCAAGGTGTACAAGTTAGGGTGTTTATGCTAAAAGTAGGTTATGTGGGTTTTGACAAACCTTGGAGTTCTTGTTGTTTAAATGCTTGGAATTGTTCCTTAGGTTGAGAAATCAAGTATTGTATGTTTGGTGGATTATGACTTGATTTGGGGGAGATTGGTAGTTAAAACAATTGTTTAAGTTTATGTAGAAATTATGAACCAATTATTGTGTTAAATGACTAATTGGTGGAAACTTGGCATTGATGTGTTTTGCGAGTTTTGTTGATTGGATATGTTAGTTATGGATTATGTTAAGATTGGTGAGATTGTTGCAATGCTAACTAGTGTTTGGATGTTTTTGGTTAAAATGATTAACTAGTAATTTGGAAGTAAGATGCTTGGATTGTTGGTAGTTATGAACTTGATGATTTGTTACATGATTATGACTTGCTAGTTGTAGTGAACGTATGCTAGAATGTGGAGTTTTGGAAGTGTATAGTTATGTTCGGGTTTTGACCTTTTTGGGCCAACTAGTTGTGACAATTTGATAGATGGTCATAGATGACCCAATGAAATATTGATAACTCTAGACTAGTTGTAAACGTCATAAAATGTGTATTTTACGTGTCTTGTATTGTTAATTGTTAAGTTTGACGATTGTGACAATTCGGTGGATTCGTTACTAATTCGGTATACTTGTGACAGGAACCGAGGAGGAGACTCAGTGATATTAGTTCACTGAGTTACGGGATTGAAAGTTACGGTGAGTGGATTTAATCTCCAACTTGTTTTGAGTTTCAATTGGCTTGGAATTGTATAATTTTAGCTGATGCAGGAAATTCGCGGGTGCGAATTTAGTTCGCGGGCGCGAACTTTACACCCGGACCAAACAGAAACTCAAGTTAGAGATCGCGATCTTTTTTCGTGGGCGCGAATCGGAGTTCGCGTCGCGAACTCTGGCGCGAACTTCCCCTGATTTCTTTTTGATGTGATTTCTCGTAACTAGCTTACTTGTTAATGCCTATTTGATTGTGTTAAGTTAAATAGGTTATGTGCACATATGTGAAGGGACTTTGCTTGATTGTTAGCAACACTTGGCTTGATTGGTAGCAACAACTCGGTTTGATTGGTAACCGAGGACTCGGTTAGTGGGCAACCGAGATTTGAGAAGTCAGTGCGCTGGGCATCGGGTATCGACTAATAGGGTATCCGACCTTACCTGTATTTGTTGCATGGTTAAGGGGAGGGAGTTGCCCGGGTGTTGGATACGAAACGCTATCTGTTACCGTGGTTTTGGCCGACCATGGTTTAAGGCTACGACAGGACCCCGATCTTCTCGAACAAACAGTGTTATGTGGTTATGTGGCTTTTAGATCGTAGAGATGTCTATGCTAGCTTGTTGTGCTTTACAGAATTTGTAGATTATATTCATTCACTTAGCTTTGTGCTAATCCCTCCCTCGTTGAATCTTTTCAGGTGATCGGTGCTTTGGACGGGATGATTGACCAAGCTCAGTTTAATATGTTTTGTAAAATGAGCCATGCCGTTTATTAACACCGTTTAAATATTATTATTATTATTATTATTTGGAGTTTATTTTGGGACGTTTGGTTTGTAAACCTAAACCTAAACTATATATTATCTATATGCTTCCGCACACCTTTTAAAAAAAAATGCTTCTAAATTTTGCGGTGTTACATCTGGATTTTAGTCAAACTGGCCAACCTTTAAATCATTTTCATTAAAATTGTGTTTATTATCTAAATAAGTTGCTAATCAAATCATTTTGACTTTAAAAAAGTCAACTATCCTTCCTATATGTAGTCAAAGCATAAACTTTATTTTAAAAATATCTAACACCCATAAAGTCAAACTGTTTGACTGTAAATAGTCAAACTGTTCAGCCTTTATGGCAATTTCATTAAAATTATTTTTTAATGTTTAAATACATGGCCAATTCAAAAAATTTGACCTTAAAAAAAGTCTATCTTTTAATCAAACACCTTACCACGGGGTTGACTGGGCGGGCATGCTTCAAGACACAGTTCTTCCATAGCAAATGCAAGCAAGATACAGATTTTTCGCCCACTTCTCCTGCACATTTTCAAACCAGAACATGAATCCAATCAAATTCCATATCTATTTTAACTTTTAAAACAAATTAGTATTTAATTTTTATTTTTTTAAACCTTAACATGAGTGCTTGGAAACTGGGATGTACGTAAAGTTTCCTGTGTTTCATCACCAGGCTTACGACGGGGAACACTCAAAATTAAGGCAGTTTGGTCCCACGTGGCAGCTGTTGATGTTATACGGTAACCGTTATCCCACCGCCTATGAATCCCCTCACTCGGATAAAGAAAATCAAGCTCAACCACCTTCAAAAACCAACAAAAAGAACTTATTATTTGTAAATTAAAAAAAATACATACAGATATAAATATATATATACCTGATCACTGAATCCAGAGTTTCGAGACATAACAATACCCCAACGGGTACCCGCAGTTGCCATTGAAGTCACGTGAAACCCTTATCTCCATTTCTTATTTATCCACTTAAAAGGGAACGATTCACTTACTTTGTTTGATTGTTGAGAATACTGGGTCCCTGCATAAAAACAGTTTTTTAATTAATATTAATATATAATTATAAAAAAAGAAAAAGAAAGACAGTTGGTGGGCCCGCCCGGAAAGCAGCAAACCTTTTGACATTACAACAAGAGAGCTGCCATTGTTAGCACCAGCAATGGAACTGATATAATAGTTCTTCTCCCATTGTTCCATTATCCATTCCTACAACAAAAATGTCAAAATTAATATAAATAAATTGTGGTTAAATCACAATATCAAATATGTGTGTGTATTATGTACCTTGTGCAAGAAGAAAGGTGACAGCTCATAAACTTGATTTGTGAAACCGGTCCCAGCATCCATTATTAGGGCCCACAAGTTTGTACAAGATGCAACAGAGCTTACAAGTAAACCATCAGCATTTCCTCTTTCAACGTGTTGGCTCAATCTACCATCTGCAACATTGTAATGATACCTAAACACCAAACATTATATAATTGTTAAAATCCACTATTAAAAATAAATAAATAAATAAATAACAAGAGATGGTTTGACTTTGACCTCTGTTTCATTGGTTGTCTGGCATTGTAAATTGAAACCCATTGTGTTGCAGGAACTCCCATTTGGATTTTCTTTGTAGGCTGTGCTTCATCTTCCTCATCAAGATTCAATCTACCCCGTTTTTGACCAACTTGAAATATAATCTAAATTCAAATAATTAACAAAAATACATAAGTCACTCTTTCATCGACATATTTATGAAAAAATACACAATCATAAAAAATTTGGATCACCTTTTGAGCACCATCTGTGTTAATTGGCCTAATTGCAGGATTAGGGCCTAACAGACCCTCGAATAAAGAAATTAGTTTTGAATAATTCGGTTCTTCATCGAACTTCATATTCACAACTATCTCAAGAAACTGCCTTACATGTGCAGGGCAGAAACAGCACAACATTTCGGGAGATGTTGCCATATTTTACGGGGAAGTAATCTTCCTATTCGAGCGAACAGTCAAATTCGACAATTTAATTAGATTTGATTATTTCCTTTGAAAACAATTAAATAGAACCAAAAATAGAGGGCAATGAATCAGGGATTAATTACGGCATTTTTTTAAGCAGCAAACAAATCAGAGCAAGATTTAAATCAAATTGAGCAGCAAACAAATCTCAATCTTCGCATTGAGCAGCAAACAAATCTCAAGAGCAAGATTCAAATCAAATCTCAACAAAATACAAGTCAACAAGATTCATTTTACAAATTGATTCGAGCAGGAAACAAATTGAATCGAGCAGCAAACAAATCGAAACAAGCAGCAAGAAAATCGAATCGAGAAAACAAATTACATTGTGACAGTGGTGGCCGGTTGATCCCTGTGGTCGCCGGTGGACGATGGTAAACACGGTGAAGGTCGGTGCTAGATCAGAAACGTTCGAAGCAGATGCAGAAAGCCTGAAACGTCCGAGCGTGAAAGTGAGCAAGGCGTCTGGATGTCTGATTTGGATGATGATGGAGACTACTAGGGTTTTAATTTTATTTTTTAATTCCAGGTTTTAACGGGTCAACGGGTCGCCAGTTGTTGAACCGCTTACCCCACCAGGTCACACGGGGAAGAAAATCAGCAAATGTAGTTTACAAAGAAGTCTTATTTCGTTTGTAAATTTTATGTAACATTTTTTAATGTATCGATTTTCCTATCAATTCTTCATTACAGCTACAGCATTATTATGTCATTTTTATATATTATTAAGCTTTTGTTGGGATTTTTCTACATAAAAAAATTTGAAGCATACCCGTCCATCGGACGGGTTATGTAGCTAGTTAATGTATATGTGGACCCAGTTTGAGTTTTAACATCGTTTTAACCTTTTCTAATATCACATTTTATTTTATTAAAGTTATGTTAAATACACAAAATGGTATGGTTTTTACATGAGCTTAATACAACAACGATACCGTATATGAATTTGTTTAAGTTAAAGGGATAAAAATGTCTAATTGAGGGAAGAGAAAGGTGATACTCAGCAATTGGGCATTCTGACAAGTGTCAGTATGACCAAAATATCCTTTGATGCCACATTTTGTCAACATTAGATAATGCATTTAGCCGCAAATTGATTAGAACTTTCACTTTCATTTCCAGATTTATATTTTCTTTATTTTTATAGAACTCACCTTTTAACATTTAAGAGTTCAATTTGTATTTTATGGAACTGGAACAATTTATTTGTTTATATAATAAGATATTGACTTGTATCTAGTATACCTTTTCTATATGTACATAACTACATATACTAAATCTTGAATATAGTTTAGTAATAATATCATTAAAGTATAATCCATATTTGGATATGCTCAACCTTTTATTTAAATATTAAAGCGTGTACTCTACCCATTTGATTACATAACGTTGTTTAGTCAACTACCGAATCTTAAACTTCCTCAACTATTATGATTAACAAGCGATTGTTGGATTAAAAGTTACAAAACAATAATCATTTGAGATTAACCAACTTTTCAAGTAGTGTAAAAGAATCTTTTAAACATCTCATAAGCAATTGCATGGTTGTATTTCGTTTAAATTACTCATGAATTGCCAATTATAACCCTAGAAAACACAAATGTGCTCTTTTTTATTGTTAGGGCAAAGGGAGTAAAATAATGTCGACACCTGGCTCTTTGACATTATTACCCAATACGAAAAATAAGACTCCAAACAAGCAAAAAACAGATTCTTTCCTATTTTTAGAGTTTAAATTGGTTGAGTGTGTATATGCTCTATATCTATATGCTGACTGTAGCGTCTAATGAATAATCTTGATTCCTATTTTTAAACCAGATATCTTTTTGGCAGATTATTTCTTGTCGTTTTCTCCCCGTTTCTGGCGTTATTTGGGATGCAAAATACAAAATCAGAGATTGGAATTAGCAACTTTTTCACCTTTTATGACCTCAAAATGTCTCCAAGCCCCACCCCATTTCATTTTCAACACTCTTTTTTCTTCTCTTGATCACCTTCTTCATTCCATCATCTGTTTCAAGAATCTATTTTAGGGTTTTCAAGATTCAATATGCAGAACCTGTTTTGAGCAAAACCCAGGTGAAAATTTAGCTTCTTTCTGTGGTTTCTTCGTTAATTGTAGTGAAATTTTAGTTTTAGGGTTCTATTAAGCTGTTGAATACTGTTACTTGATGATTGTATTTGCTTCTTTTCTGTGCTTATTGATTTCAAGAAACTACACATGGGTTTTTGTTAAATTACAGAGTATTGAGTTTATATTGATCACAAACATGTTTTAGTTGATCAAGTTTGTATCTTTTTGGTAGTTTTAATTTCGGTTTCCTGTTTCTTGATTTGTAACTGATAAAGTTGTTAATTCTGTTTGCTAATGATTTTAAATAGTCATAAATTGTAGCCCTTTGTGCTAATCTTAAGTGCGATGACTCATAACTGTGTGTGTTTAACTGTTTACTGAATTCAAGTGAAATTGTCAGTAACAGTAATTCAAGAAAGTTACCTTCATTTCACACATGTGTTATTTCTTTTAACCCTATGTGATTTTAAAGTTGTCGAAATGTATTTGCAGTAATAAATGGAAGAATTTTAACACAAAAAAGTGATAAAGTTCCAATTTTTTTCATTAAAATGGCGACTGAAAGCCCGGTCAGACTCATGGGTCAAAACTTTCAAGAAAAACAGAGGAATTTGGGCCCGAATCGAAGTGGAAGTGCACCACCAAGCATGGAAGGCTCATTTGCAGCTATTGAAAACTTAATGTCAAGACATAAAATCTCTGCAAATTCAACTCCAAACGGGCCTGAAGAACAACTTCGGGCCGATCCTTCTTATTTTGAATATTATTCAACCCATGTTAATTTAAACCCTAGACTCCCTCCACCTATCATTTCAGATGAAAATCGCCATCTTTTTCATAATTCAGCAATTGCAACAAATAATCCAAGATTAACATCTTTTGATGATTCTGGTAATCTTTCTACTCATATGGAAGAATCAGATGACTCTAGACATGAATCAATTGAGAGAGCAAATAATCTTAGTCATTCAGAAGATGGTGTTTCAGTTAGTGCAGATATTTCAAGTATAACTAATGGAATTGCTGCTATTAATATGTCTAGCCTCCCAAACACAGAAAGTCAAAGTCAAAGGGATCCACTACAAAGAAGTATGTTTCTTCAACCTCAACCTCAATTAGTTTCACAAAATCAAACATACATTGGTATGAATCAATTTCTTCAAAATCCCCCAAATTTTGAGCTACAACGGGTACTTCAGTCAACTCAGTCAACACATTATGCAACCGGTTCACCTTATATAATGCCGGGAAATCATATTTACCCAAATATGTATTTTCCTCAACAATATCCAGTCAGTGGGTATGCTTACAACCAACCGTATGTATCTGGATACCTCCCTACCACCCCTGTTCATATCCCCTTTGACCAGGGTCAAAGTCAAAGTCAAATTGGTTTCCAGCATTTTAACAAGTTTTACGGGCATCCCAGTTTACAAATTCAACCTCCATTTACTGAAAGTTTGCAACTTTCTACACATGGAGATGACCCGATACTGAAACAACAACATTTAGGAATAATGGGCTCAAATAACTTGAATTCAAGAAGATTAGATTCTGCAAATCCTTACTATTTTGGAAGCCCAACGGGTATTTTACAATTTCCAAACACAACCCCATATGCTAGTCCACCTGTACCAGGATCACCAATTGGTGGGCCCGCTTTTCAAAGAAACGGGCTGAGGTCGTATGGTGAAAATCAGGTTTTTAAAGATCCAAAAACATACACTTTTCTTGAAGAATTGAAATTGGGTAAAGGTCGCAGGCTTGAGCTTTCTGATATTTTTGGCCACATTGTTGAATTCTGGTGAGTACCAAATCAGTTATAATCTTTTAAGTATGGGTTGAAACGGGCCAATTTTTAAGCACAGGTCGGAACAGGCCATTTTTTAAGTATTGGTCAAAATGGGCGAGGTTGGGTTAGTTTGACCAGCAATCACATTTTTGTCTAATGATTGCAAAAACAATATTGTTACAATTTTAGTCTAATCTGTAAATAAAAGGATTTTGAAGGTTGTGAGCACTAAAAATAGAGTTTGGGGCAACTTTCAACCCATTCCCCTTTTAGCTAATTTTTTGGGGTTGACTCGTTTGAGATAAACCACAACCCAACTCGACACATTTAGAAGTAAACACGTTGAAATTTTCCACCTCTTATATTAATAAAAATAAGTTTTATTTATTTTCTTACAAATATTAATGCAGTGGTGATCAACATGGAAGTCGATTCATCCAACAGAAGTTGGAAATATGCAGCATTGAAGAAAAAGAATGTGTATTTAAGGAAGTTCTTCCTAATGCTTCTACTTTAATCACTGATGTTTTTGGTAATTATGTTATTCAAAAGGTATTATTATTATTATATTATACGCTAATTATTACATAATAATTCCACCAACCGCTTAATTACTTGATCGAATTACAGTTTTTCGAGTATGGGAATGGTGAACAAAGAAAGGAGCTTGCAAACCAGCTTCAAGGTCAAATATTACCTCTAAGTCTGCAAATGTATGGCTGTCGAGTCATTCAAAAGGTAAATAACTGATAATGTGAAATACCTAAACTACCCTTGGTTAATTATACATTTGATTTGATTTACATTAGGCCCTTGATGTTATTGAGTTAGAACAAAAAATAAAACTTGTTAAAGAGCTTGATGGGCATGTTTTGAGATGTGTTCGTGACCAGAATGGAAATCATGTGATCCAAAAATGCATAGAAAGTATTCCAATCGAGAAAATTAAATTTGTAATTTCATCTTTTCGTGGTCAAGTTGCAGCCCTTTCAACACATCCCTACGGGTGTCGTGTTATACAGGTTTTGTAGATATAATCTCATTTTTATTTTTTAACGACATTACTTGGATCTCGATTTCACCTTTTTGTTGTGCGTATAGAGAGTTCTAGAACATTCTGCAGATGAATTACAAAGCCAATTTATCGTCGATGAGATTATGGAATCCGTTTATACTCTTGCACAAGATCAATATGGCAATTATGTAACTCAGGTTTGTTTTTATTATCTTTAATTTTGTCAACGATTATTTATTTAATGTCAATTGCAGCATGTTTTGAAAAGGGGAAGCCCAGAAGAAAGAAGTAAAATTGTAGAAAAGGTGGCGGGCCATGTCGTAGAATTAAGTCAACATAAATTTGCGTCAAACGTAATCGAGAAGTGTCTAGAATATGGTGATTCAAATGCAAGAGGAATTTTGATTGAAGAAATCATTGGTCTTGGTGAAAATAATGATAATTTGTTGGTGAGTAATCTTTTTTAAAGTGCGATTCTTTTATATTAAAAAGAAAAAAAAGTTGTGACAAGGTGTGATTTTAATGTTAGGCAATGGTGAAGGACCAATTTGCAAATTATGTTATTCAAAAGGTTCTTAAAACGTGTACGAGTTATCAACGTCAAGTGTTACTTGGTAGAATCAAAATTCATCTCAATTCGTTGAAGAAATATACTTATGGAAAACATATTGTCACTCGCTTTGAACAATTGTACGGTGAAGGTATGTGTTTTATTTTTTTCTATTTTTATTGTTATAATTATTCCATAATTACATATTTTTAATTTTGTTATTTGCAGAAGTTGAGGCATCTGATTCATAACCTGCTGCTAAAATATTTATTTGAAAAACAGGTTTCTGAACAACTCCAGTGGAGATGTATATAGTTTGAACAATTGTTATGCAGAATAGTAATTATGGTTGTTGCAGTTACTGTAAATTCTTGAATCATTTGCCTTTTATGTGTGCTTCTTTGAACATCTGTTTTAGTTATACATCTCACACTTTATTTATGGCCAAATGCATTTTAGTTACCAGTTCCTCTACTACCCTTAAATTATTAAAGGTACATTATGATACCTAAACTTGCTAAAATGGTAATTTTACTAACTTAACTTACTAATTTGATCTTAAATTCCAATTCCAACTCCAAAATAACGTACTCCCTTCGTCTCAATTTTATTGTTTATTTTTCGTTTTTGGTTTGTCTCAAAATTATTGTCAATTTAAAAATTTCACAAATTAAAAAATAGTCAAGTGATTAAAATAGAAATTTTATTGGTTAGACAGTATAATAAATGTACTTTTTTAAACTATGTAACTTTTGTCTGTAGACAATAATTTTGTAGATAATAATTTTGGGACAGAGGGAGTAATATAGATTGTGTAGTCCAGTCTAGGGGCATGTTTGAGAAAACTTATTAAGGGAGTTTATTAGTTTAATAAGCTTGAAATCTCAAGCTTGTTGGGCTTATTAAGTTAATGAGCAACTTTAATAAGCTTTCCCATAGACAATTTTAAAACGCACATTTTAATGACAATTTGGATTTATCTTTTTGAAGACTATTTTGGGTTGAATAAAAAGATAAGCATATTTTGAAGACTATTTTGGATTTAAATTTACAAAAATAAATATGAATATATTAAAAACGCAAATAATAGAAAGAAACAGCCCCTAAACTACAAAACCTCAGAAATTGTGGTAATACAAAACCCTAGTCATGCGTTTCATACCATAAAGGAAACCAAGAAATTGTTATTGCAAAAGTACAAATAGAACATCAAAAAGCAAGGTGTAATAAACAACAAAACCTCAAAAATCCCAATAATGTGACGAAAAAACATATATTATATATAAGAACAAAAAACTCGATTAAAAATGAGCCTTGCGTTTGCGACCAGTATATTTTGTATCCCGAGGAACGTCATTTCCTTTACTCCTCATTTTCTCTTTTTTCTTTAAAATCCATGATCTCGTTTTACCTTTCGTATTCTGTTTTTGCCTTTTCCGAGGCCTATTTCTGTCTGAAATACACACCTGCACAAAACATTTACAAAATAAATAAATAAACAATTTTTGTAAGATGCAATATAATTGCAAATGTTGATTTGTTAGTTACAACTTACAGTTTGGTTCTCTTCATCACCACTAAATTCGTCATCTGAACCATTTTTATTTTCACCTTTACCAGGTGCTGTTGTTGTGCTCATAGAAGCGGGCCCACAAGTAAGCACAAGGTATTCTTTTCTTTTCTTTGAACTGATTATAAATTAGTGCATCGTATGAGTTTTAAAATAAAATGAAAAATAAAAATATATTAATTATGTGGGCCCACGAAGTGATTTACCTATGAGGGTAATCGATAACTACACCACCAGAAAATCCAGCACGCATAGCAAAACTTAGGATTAATTCTCGTTGTGCAATATTTTCAGGGTATACTTGAAAAACTGCTCTAGCTCCCCTACTTAAGCATCTGTATAGTGATCCAAAAAAAGCCCTGAAAATAAAAATGTCAATATTTTACATCATATTTTTCTTATTTCTAGTGATTATTATTATGTAAATTTTGAGAATAAGGAGAAACGGGATTGTACATACTTCAATCTCAGTCGTGGTTCATGACAAGATTTATCAGCATTGCACAACCACTGCATTATTAAAAAATATTGTTAAAATATGTGATTTTATTTTAATTTCTGAATCAAATGAATTAAAAAAGTAGACTTTCAAAGAAGATTATAGACCTGAACAGCTGAGATACTGATAGCACCATCAATCACTCCAGATCGGAGTCCTAGGCCCTGCATATGCAATAAAATATTCTTTAAACTTTAAAAATATTAAGAACGATCAGATTAAGAATTTTATAGTTTAGTTAACTTTAAGACATGATATATGGAATATGGAAACAAAGATGGTTACATACCTGACCCATGTCACCAAGTATAAGATCACCATCAGTTTCACGCTCCAAAGCAACATCTAGTTAAGGAAATATTTAATATTATTATGTGCAATCGATAAATCCAATTTTTATCATGTTTAACAATTAAAAGAAAGAGAGATTGGAAACAAAAATTTTATTGCATACCAAGCATCGATTTTGATATATCTAGACCAATCCATTCATGTCCAGTTTCAGTTATTGTTTCACCACTAAGTCCAGAACCACAACCTGTTAATCATGAGTATAGAGATTAAATCGAAATTACCTTTATCAAGATTTTATTTTTGTACAAACAACAACATCACACATCTGTTCTTCATAGTTAAACACCATAAGAGACTAAGATACTCCCACTCTGCTAATAAGAATCCTTTTTCAACCTTTTGATATAAAATTTAGGAAAGGTAGCTCCAAAAAGTTCATATAATTGGACCAGAAAAAACCTATGACTATGAATGACAAACGTACACACACAAGAAAACGGAAGGAAGTAATTTACCAATGTCAAGAAGCAATCTAGGGATCCCATCATCAGGCAATGCAAGAAGCTCTAATGCTCTTTCTGAAAGTTCCGCCTTTAAATTCAATTAAAATTTCAGAAAACTATCATATAAAATCAGAGTATAACTAATAGAATTAATATCATAGCTCGCTAATTAGATACATAAACATATACCTGAATTCCGACGATACGCGATGAGGAAGTATATTTTCGAGCTTCGACATCGTCATAGAATATCTCCGGCGGTGCTTGTAGCTCCGGCCTTGACGACATATGTGTTGACGACGGTGGTGGTGGTTTTAGCTATCGACAAGAGGGTGCTGCGACTCGCCTGTGTGCTGCAATGCAAAGGGTTTTCACTCAAAATTAGGGTTTAAAAATAGTTTGATACCAAAATCTGTGAATAACATTTTAACACCCTCAAACTTATAACCCACATGCGACTTTAGTCCCTTATGAATTATGATTTGTCACCGTAAACATATACCCACGTCTTAGAGTGAGCGGTGTGATGGCGAGGGCCGGTGTCCGTGATGCAAGCTGATTTTGAGCTAGCTATACTCCAAGAACGATTAGTAAGAAGAGAGTGTTTGGGGCAATTATCTGAATGCTATTTCCCTGAAATCAAATTACAATTTATAATAACTACCCATGATCTCCTTAGTGGAGCACTACTAATGCATGCATGTGCTAATGGCAAAGATGCCTTCTTGTTCCTAAATAAAAGTAAACGTGTGACACTAGAAGTAACTGACTTTGGACTCTTTCAAACTTTGACTGACAACGTGATTAATCAAGTAGGCGAGCTGGAACTTTGACAATTCGTTTGGGCCTATTCTCTTTGCATTGGGCCGAGTCTTTAGGTTCTTGTGTTGGATCATTGATGTGGGCTAACGGTGTATCAATACCTCCCTGTGAAAATTCGACCTTGTCCTCAAGGTCGCGGTATTGCTGCGGAATTGTGGACCAAAACTCGGGAAAGGAAGATTGAATTTATGCGGATGTTTCCCATGTTGCTTCAGCGATATCGGTGTCTTGCCAATGGATTAGAAACTGAAGTGTGGTATCGGTATCGGTGGGGTGGTAACGGTGATCAATGATGGCTTGTGGGTGTAGGATAGGGAGATTTTCGTGGGTAGGGGTGGGTAGGGGTGTAGCTTGCGGGGTGGGTTTCCCATGGTAGTCCCGTAGTAGGGAAACATGGAAGACCGGGTGGATACGGCTATCGGCGGGTAGGTCGACTCGGTAAGCAACGAGTTGCGGTGAGTAATTTTGTATGGGCTGAAGTAACGGCGGCTGAGCTTGTGGGAACTACGGTTAGCAACGGAGGATTGGCGGTAAATGCGGAGCTCGATGTAAACCCAATCGCCAATGTTAAATGTTTTTTCTAATCGGTGTTTGTTAGCCTGTTTAACCATGCGTTCGCGAGCTTTGAGCAGATTGGTTTTTAGTTGTGACAGAAGTTCGTTGTGGGCGGTGAGGGTTTCATCGATGGAGGGTACTGTTGAGGTGCCATGGATGTAGGATGGTGTGGTGGGGGGTTCACGTCCGTATAGAGCTTTAAACGGGGACATGCCGATCGAACTATGGTGGGAAGTGTTATACCAAAATTCAGCAAGGTATAGATATTTGGACCACGACTTTGGTTCATCGCTGACGAAGCATCGTAAGTAATTTTCAAGGCAACGATTAACGACTTCGGACTGTCCGTCGGTTTGAGGATGGTATGCACTTGAATGCCGCAAGGTGGTTCCGAGTTGTTTGAAGAGTTCCTGCCAAAACCGACTTAAAAATAACGGGTCACGGTCCGAAATTATGGTCTTAGGTAGACCATGTAATCGGTAAATGGAATGTAAAAAATTAGTTGCAAGTGTGACCGCGGTGTAGTTTGGTGGTAGCCCGATAAAATGAGCGCTCTTTGAGAGGCGATCGACGACCACCCAAATTGTTGTTTTACCATTGGATGTGGGAAGTTGAGTGATAAAGTCCATGGTTATGTCTTCCCAAACATGTGCGGGTGTTGGTAGCGGCTGTAATAAACCGTATGGTTTATGGTTGGTGGTTTTCATTTGTTGGCAAGTGGGACATGCACGTATAAATGAGGCCACTGTTGCATGCATGTGGTCCCAAAAAAATGAAGCTTTAAGGCTCCTAAGTGTGGGTTGCACGCCTGAATGGCCACCAATGGGTGTGGCATGGAATTCACTAATAATTTTGTTAATAAGGTGGGTATCGGGGGGAATTACTAACCGTTCTTGATGATAGACTAGCCCGTCGCGAACCGTGTAGGTGGGTGTGGGGGATGTGGCTAATTGGAGAAGGAATTGGATTCCGGTGGGATTGGTGGAGTAGTACTGTCGAACCTCCTCAAGCCAAGTTAAAATTGGTGATGTTAGAGCGAGATAGGCTGGATCGTCCATACGGCTTAAGGCATCCGCAACCTTATTCTCACGGCCCGGCTTGTATAATATCTCAAAATCGTAGCCCAATAGTTTAGCGGCCCATTTGTGTTGGTCGGGAGTTTGGATGACTTGTGAAAGGAGGTGTCGTAAACTGTGTTGGTCGGTATAGATTTTAAAATATCGACCGAGCAAATATTGTCGCCATTTACGGACCGCTTCGGTGATGGCATAGAGTTCGCGAGTATAGGCCGACGAAGATTGCATGCGAGGTCCCATTTTTTTGCTAAAGAAAGCGATCGGGTGGTCCGATTGTGATAATACGGCACCGACACCGGTACCCGAAGCGTCGGTGGTGACATTAAAGGGCATGGTAAAATCGGGTAATGCAAGAGTTTGTGGGTGGTCATGGCTTTTTTGAGTGCATGAAAGGCTTCTCTTGCTTTTGAGGACCAATTGAAGTTTTGTTTTTGTAGTAAATCAGTAAGGGAGCTGCGATGGTGGCATAATTTTTCACAAAACGGCGGTAATACCCGGTGAGGCCAACAAAACCCCGTAATTTGGTAACGGTTGTGGGTTGTGGCCAATGGAGGATGGCGTGGATTTTATCATTATCGACCGAAACGCCGTCTCCCGAGATCATGTGGCCCAAGTATTGGACCTGAGGTTCGGCAAAAATGCACTTGGATTGCTTGGCATAGTAACGGTGGGTGGTGAGGATTTCAAATACGGAATGAAGGTGAAGGAGGTGTTGATCACGAGTGGAGCTATAAATTAAAATGTCATCGAAAAATACCAATTCATACCAGCGCAATTGTTTACGAAACAAGTCATTCATGGCGGATTAAAAGGTGGATGGAGCATTAGATAGGCCGAATGGCATAACAAGAAACTCGTATTGGCCATCGATGGTCCGGAAGGCCGTTTTTTCCGTATCGGCTTTAGGAACTCAGATTTGGTGGTATCCCGAGCGAAGATCGATTTTGGAGAAGAACCGGGAACCATGGAGGTCATCGAGGAGTTCATCAACCGTTGGAATGGGGAAACGGTCACGGACGGTTACCGCATTCAAGGCGCGGTAATCAATACAAAACCGCCATGAGCCGTCCTTTTTGCGAACTAAGAGTACCGGTGATGAAAACGGGCTCGTGCTCGGTTTGATAATTCCATCTTTGAGCATCTCGTTAATGAGTTCTGTCATAATACCCTTTTGAAAATGTGGATAACGGTACGGTCGGACATTAACGGGGGCGACATTTGGTAGGAGGTTGATGTGGTGGTCGTGGTGGCGGGATGGTGGAAGACCAACGGGTTTCTCAAAGAGGTGGTTGAATTGATGGAGGAGGGCAGTGATATCGGTAGGGTGGTGGGTGTCGGCTGTGGTGGTGGGTTCTGGGATGGGATCGCAAATTATGGCATAATAGGAAGAGATGGCTTGTTTTTGGACGAGGTGGTGAATGGTACTGGTAGAGGCGGTGGTTATTGCGGGTTCACCTTTGAGAGTAACAATTTTATCTTGGTATGTGAAACTGAGTGTGGGTATGGAGAAATCGGCGGTGACTGGGCCAAGTGTGCTCAACCAGGCCATTCCGAGGACGACATCAGCCCCGGAAATCGGAAGAACGAAGGGTGCGATTTGGAAGGGAGTATTATTGAGGTGGATAGTGGTGGGAATGCATTGACCGGTGCATTGTAAGAAGGTCCGTTGCCCACCATGACCGGAAAAGTGGGTTGTGAATCTATGGCGAGGTGAAGGAAGGAAACGATTCGCGGTTGAATGATGTCATGTGTGCTACCCGAATCAATCAAGACGGTGACCGATTGACCGCCGATGAAACCAGTGATGCGAAGAGATCGGGGTGAAGTGGTACCATGGATGGCGGCGGGTGAGTGAGCTAAGAATTGGGTCGAGGACGAAGTGGGGTTGGGGTCGTGGTGGTTTGTGGGTACTGGTGAGTTATTTGATTGGTGGGCTGGGCTAATGATATTGTTGGGCTGCGGAGAGAGTTGGTGTGGAGTTAAAGGATTTGGGTCAGTGATTGTTGGGCTTACGTAAGAATGAAAAGATGGGTTATGGCCTGATAGGTTTTCTTCCAGTAAATGAAATTCTGGAAGGAGTATATTGTCATGATGAATGGGTGGAAACGGTTCATTAGGCTCGAGAAGCAAAAATTGCGGTGGATTACATCGGTGACCGGGATGAAATTTCTCCGGGCAACGGAAACACAATCCTTGGCTTCGCCGTGTTTGGACTTCCGCCGAGGTGAGGCGGCGAGTGGGTACGCTGGATGGAGGTCGGACGGGGGTGGGAAGGATGGCAGATTGATTGTTGGTGGCGGGGGAACGAGTGTATGGTGGCGTTGGGTAATTGTTGCGGAAGGAGTGGTTAGGGTCGGAGCGTTTGCTAGCGGTTAATTTTTCTTCTCTAAGCTTAGACAGGCCGTAGGTTTGGTGAAGTGTGGTGGGTCGGTGGATGGCTAGGTCGTTTTGGATATCGGGATGTAACCCGGAAATGAAGCAATTGAGCATAGCAGCCGGCGAGAGATCTTGAACGCAGTTACTAAGGCGTTCAAATTCAGTTTGATAAACGGCGACGGAACTTTCTTGCTTGAGTTTGAACAAAGTAGCTTGGTGATTGGTGAAAGTGGAAGGACCAAACCGCAATTCCAGTGAACGGGTAAAGGCTGGTCAATCGGCGAGGAGGTTGTTATTGTGCAAATACTTGTACCAACTCAGAGCTTCTCCTTGGAAATGGAAGGAAGCAAGAGCTGTACGTTGATCGGGCGGAATGTTGTAAAAGGAAAAATATTGGTTAGCTTGAAAAAGCCAATCCAATGGTTGAGTACCATCAAATGTGGGAAGTAATATTTTTGGGGATTTGTGGTTGTGGTTCGGCGGAGGGGGTGGTGGAGGTGGCGGTGGTTTGTCGGATGGGCTGGCTTGGGCGATGGTGGTGATAAGGTTGGTTTGTTGCTCGTATTGGGTGGCTAATTGTTTGGTAATGATATCGAGTTGGGATTGGGATGAGGTTTGAATGGCGAGAACTTTGTCGGTGGTGTTATTGAGCTTGTGGAGGAAGTCCACCATGGCTGCCAGGGTGTCCTCAAGGGTGGGCGGTTCGCGGCGGGGTGGCATGGTTCGCAATGAAAGCACCAATGATGCAAGCTGATTTTGAGCTAGCTATACTCCAAGAATGATTAGTAAGAAGAGAGTGTTGGGGCAATTTTCTGAATGCTATTTCCTTGAAATAAAATTACAATTTATAATGCAAGTTACTAACTAATCTAGACTCACTAACTACCCATGATCTCCTTAGTGGAGCACTACTAATGCATGCATGTGCTAATGGCAAAGATGCCTTCTTGTTCCTAAATAAAAGTAAACGCGTGACACTAGAAGTAACTGACTTTGGACTGTAACGACCCGAAATTTGTAAATAAATAAATTGTATAAAAATATGATAAATAAGGATAAATCGTTTAAAGAACATAGGATTTGGTTTCGTGTCGTTTGGAGACCGTACGAGAAAGTTATGGACGAAACCGGGTCGAGACAACAACCGAAAAGTGCAGCCCCGCTGCACATGGAAAGTTCACGCCGTGAACTTGGGGTTCCTGATCGGGAACTCCGTTCAGGGATTTGTGGTTTTTGGCACACGAAGTTCACGCCTAAGTAACGATCGGGAAAAGATCACGATTCGCATAGTTAGCGACGCGAACTAAGTTCGCGTCGTGAACTCTGGTCGACAGCATTAAAGTCGGGTTTTAGCTCATTAAATGCAATAGTAAACCCTAGTTTTCATCTTTGGCGATTTTTGAGCTCAAGTGCAGAATTTGGTTGATCTCTTCACAAATCTTTGGTAGATTTCACTCCTAGTGGAAGATTAAAGGTATATCTTCACTCCTTGATCTTTGTAGCTTTAGATCCATGTATTTTGATGCTTGGGTTGAAACCCTAGTTATTGGGGGTTATGGGTTATGGTGAATAAATGGTGTATACACTTAATAGATGGTATATTAACAAAGGAATCAAGTGTATGGTTAAGATTGGTAAAAATCTTAAGGGTTGGTTAAACCTAGGGTTTGGTAAATTGCCATAATTGGGGGAAAGTGTTAATTGATGGTATCTAGTGATTAATGGATGCATTATTTGTAGTATGTGATGTTGAACATTGCATGATTGTTGAATTAGGCTTTCGGTGAAGTCTTGGAGTTTGACCGAATTGTTGGAACAAGGAAACCGGCGGAAAGAGTACGGTTGGAGCATTATATTGCTAAGGTGAGTACGTGTGGACTTTATTGAGTACATAGCCATGAAAATACTTGTTATTATATATGTCGAGTCTATTTGATGATTGTGTAGAATTTAGTAAATAGAGTTAGTTGTATATTGTTAAATATAGTTAACTAACTCGTTGATGATTGATGTGATAGCCAAAAGCTTTGATTGATATAACCGTCGAGTTATAGTAAGGTTGAGACGATGTGATGACGCGGGGGATCCCCGGTCATGAGGTATGGAATGGGGAGCATTTGGGCGGATCCCCATCGGCCCATTCCATGATAGTAGTCTTGCTAACTGGAAGTAGTCCGGCGAGTAAGGCAGGTATAGGTAGATTGGGCGATTCCCTCTTGCCTTTACCTTGAAGCTTGTTAATGCGGGGGATCCCCGGTTAATGAGTTAATGTGGTTCTAGTTAGTTGGGGATGTCCCGATAACTAGATATGATTGCTAGGAAAGCAAGGATCATAGAGTCACAATAGGGTGACTAGATAGATGGATGAACTACCTGTATATGTATTTATATGTCTTATGATTATTATTATTGACGGGTCTAAACCCATGTAGCTCACGAGACGTTTTTGTCTCACGTACTCCTTGTTGTTTTGCTATGTACTCAGGTTCAGGATCGAAGGTTTAGGTACGCATGGATAGAGATGCGGGGCCTAGAGTAGAAGAACTTAGATTGGATTTATGCTTAGCTTTGGTTTTGATCTATTTTGTAACACCAAACTTATTACTCTGATTTTCATACCAAAGGTTTTTGTAAATCTATATTTTGGAATAGTTCTTCTATTTATGAAAAATGACTTATTTTGGGCAAATGTTTTGTATTAAAATTTGAGGTGTTACATGGACTCTTTCAAACTTTGACTGACAACGTGATTAATCAAGTAGGCGAGCTGGAACTTTGACAATTCGTTTGGGCCTATTCTCTTTGCATTGGGCCGAGTCTTTGGGTTCTTGTGTTGGATCATTGATGTGGGCTAACGGTGTATCAGTCCGCCACGAGCCACGCAAGCTCAAAGCTGCGTGCCACCACACCGTTCATGGTGTGAGTGGGCGGGTCGGTGAGTCCACCAACGAGACCGGCGAGCCAATGGTAACGTGCCACGTAGCACTAGTCGTTGGCAACGACTGGAAATAAAAAAAAATTCAATTTTTTTTAAATTATAACCAATTATTATATCAATAACATCTTCAACCATAAACTCTATCCAAGTCACTCTATCTCTATATTTAATGGACCCATTAACTCTAAACAAAACTTCAACTCCAACCATAAACTCTATTCATCCCCTTAAAACCAGTGGGACCTATAACAATTATTTTTTTTAACTCAATTGGATGGATTGTTGGCTTGCAAACACAAAACAAAATCAATTAAATAGAAATAATTATTAGATAATTAAATAGAAGTGGTGGGGTCCATTGATAGAGAGGGTATTCTCTCACTTCAAATATAGAGTGAGCTTTTCTCTCACTCTATATTTAGAGTGAGAGATAGAGATGGATTGGAGGAGAAAAACTTCAAATATAGAAATAGAGGGGATGATAGAGGTTGGTTGAAGATGCTCTTATGTCTAGTTCTTCAAATTAACATATCTTATACTTACGTCGGATGTCACTTCGAAAAATGTCTCTCTAATCTCTACATACGATAAGAATATGACTATCTAAATCTAACTGTCTTTCCTTTAAAAAAAATTGCTATCATTTTTATTTGCATATATAAGTGAATAATCTCCTAATTTGCTCGTATAAGCTTAATATTTTCAAAAATTGAGTTTTCTTAATATTTGGTTATAATTTCTATTACTTAGTTGAATCTTATATTGTATCGAATGTTTGATAAACAATACTTTTAAAAACGTAACAAAAAGAAAGAAATTGTATTTTGTTCCCACGAACTTATATACATGTACAAACATCTTCTTTTACTCTTGATTGCAACCAGCATATGTGTTTGGATTTTTATAAAGAAGTTATTTTTAGTGCTTGGATAACAAATGGGAAGAAATAGTGATGGTCGATAACTTATCCTTTGTAAGAAAATTAGTTATAAGTTGGTTATTATCAATGTATATAAGGTAGTATTGCAAAACCCATTTTATATGTACTTTAGTAGGGATACCATCTACTGCACGTATAGGTGGCAAAATAAACATGTTGACATTTATCATCATCAAATGGGTTGTAAATAGAAAATATAGTAACCAACACCATTTCTCTAAAAAATTTGTGTAAAACTCCATGCTTATAAACCTAAACATTTTAGGATTTGTTGAATTGTTCACCATCTTAATTAATTATGAGATGCTCTGTCGTTCACACTGTTATGCTAAAATCTTGCTAAACTCTCCCTCCATCTTATCAACACTTGTCACTTTGGATCCCTGACCTTGATAAAGATTTTAGAAGCACCTAAATCTTCAACCCTGAATGGATTGCAACTACTCCTCCCACTAGATTTTCATACTCCACCTTTTCAAAACCAGCTTCTGCAATCATTGATGCAAAAACCTCCTGAAATACACCAACCAAAAATGTAATTAAATAATATGAAAAACTTAAAATTGTTTTTATTTTTGGTTTTTAATTATGGTTAAGATGTGAAACATGCCTGAGGAGGAAAACGCCGAACACTTTCAACCAAATACTGATAAGAATCACGGTCTCCCGCAACTAACTCTCCTAAACTTGGAATCACTGAGAATGAGTAGTAATCATACCTAAACAATAAATAAATAAATAAAACAAAATACGTTATAATGTAATTTGTTTGACACTTAAAAGTCAAACCTTGACTTAATATATAAGTCAGAAGAAACTTACAGCTGCTTGAAAACTGGAGCTTCTACATGACTAAGTTCAAGGCAAAGGAATCTGCCTCCCTTTTTGAGCACCCTGATTGAAAAATAAAAACATATTCAATTAATTATGTAAATACTATGTGACGAGAAAAATAAATAAATAATTAAATAATATTAAGGTACAGAAAAACCTGTATGCTTCAGCAAGAACTTTTTCTATGTGTGTAACGTTCCTAATACCAAAAGCAATAGTGTAACCATCCATTGAATTATCCTCAAAATTCAGTTTTTCTGCATCACCTTTGACCCATACAAGTGACCCTTGATCTCCAAGCCCTAAATAATCATATGATTAAATTAATAATTTCTCCAAAATTTACATATTTGTAAAATGGATTTTACTTAAAACCACAATTACCTCTTTCTAGAGCTCTTTTTTTGCCAACATTTAACATATTTGGATTAATATCACAAACATAAATCTGAGTTTCATCATCTTCACGAGTGTCTGCTACACCTCTACGTTTAACACTATTGATAGTTTCTAGAATCCTGAAAGCCACATCACCTGTCAAAATTTAACTAATTTCAAATTCCATTATAATAAATAAAAAATAATATGATCATCAGAGACGAACTAACCTGTCCCACCGGCTACATCAAGATGCTTCATCCCGGGAAATGGACTCAATTTTGTAACTAATCTGGAAAGAAGCACGAGCAAGCATTAAATTAAAAGTTATAATAAGAAAGAAAAATAAAAAAAATGAAATTAATTTTTAGACTCGACCTCTCTTTCCACAACCTATGCAGTCCACCACTCATCAAATCGTTCATGATATCATAATTTGATGCAACCTTGGTGAACACATTACCGACCAATTGGCTTTTTTCATCTTCATTTACTTCTTTAAACCCTGCAGTACAACTAGGATGTCAGATACAGGGGTATTCTCGTCATTTATCTCATTCAAATGACTGCAAGTTGGATTGTAACTAAATAAATAAATAATAACAGGGTAGTAATGTGACCTACCAAAGCTAGTAGCATGAGAATGCAGAGTAGCAGCAGGATTGAACCTGGGTAATAACTTGCTCCCCAATCTTCGAGCAACCATTCTAGCCGACATTATTTCAATTCTACCGATATTAAAGAAAAAAATTAAAGAGTTTAAGAGTTAGAGAGAAAAATCCTAAGGATCCAAGTATCAGTAAAACTTAATGAGTACAAAATTGAAGGTGTATTAGTTTGTTTGATCTTGCTATGATTCGTGTATGCAATTACTGATGTGATAGTAGGATCTTTCCCTTGAATCAACTTTTAACCAAATTGTAGACCATGAATATTTATGGTGTACATACTTTGCAGGTAAAGTGAGTAGTTAATCTAAATATAAAAATAGATGAATATTATACGCCAAATATTTGAGGTAAATGTCAAAACTAAATGTATACAAAGTTTTCATGACAATAAGAATAGATTTTTTTACCGAGGTCATAATGAGTTCTAGCAGTTGTATAACCTAGGTGTGATTGGCTAATTAGGCACCATAAAAACCTTTTCAACACCCAACCCACAAATTTTAATCTTTACTTAATTTCAACTTTGGACCTAATTTTAACAATGGATACTCCTTGAATTGCATATTTGGCCTCGGTTATTTTTTATTCGAAATCTATTTCAGAACAACAGTTGAGATACATATGACTTATGGATCAATTACATTATGCATAATGAAGTACCAAACCACACTTAATGCAAACATTTGCTAATACCATGTAACCGAGTTTCTATCAGGCATTTCACCGAACACCTAATGGGCGCTCTCTAATTCGCCACTAGATAACTAAAATGAACAACATCTACATCAAATACACCTGATTTTTTTATGAGATTAGGAAAGCAATCGCAAAAAGAAGAGAAGAAAATCAGTATTACGAATGTAAGGTATGAAATTGACAATATTAAATGAGAAACTAATCCATGACATGGAAAACCATACCAGCAATCTGATCGAGAGTGCCTAGACTGAGAGAGCAGCTGAATTGCGGAAATGAGTTGCTGTTTTCGTGCTGATCAATGAATGTGACCGACTTACCATGAAAGAAACACAAACCGTGAGTTCGCTTTGGTGGATCCGATCTTTTTTTCGGCTAATAACTTCCTGCAGTAACATTATCGAAAATAGCAACCAACTTTTAAAATTCACATTTTTGTACTCCAAAGTAATACTGTACTTATTTTCTATTTTAATTTAGCTTAATTAAATCTTCTGAATTTTACCGCTAACTTTTAGAGGGTTAAAACTTAAATGCACTGCAATAATCATAATATACATTTAGGTGTTGTTAACTTGTTATGATCCAATTGAAATCTAGGAATTAAATTCAAATTTCATATTTTATTTGGTTGACTTAAATACAATTTGAAATTCAATTTCATGTTGTGTTTGACAGTTTGGTTGGTAAAATATGGAATTTAAATGTTATAAAATAACAAATTTTCCGTATGACGATGGTAGCTGTAATTGTGGGTGGCATGTTATGGTTTCAAGAAAATTATATATCCAAGTATTTCAAGCAAAAGTATTTTAACCCTCAATTATTATTATTATTATTATTATTATTATTATTATTATTATTATTATTATTATTATTATTATTATTATTATTATTATTATTATTATTCGTGTCTTAGCCCGTTTCAGCCATGATTTGGGCATTATTAGGGTGTTTTATTCATTGACTCGTTATGTTGCAAATTTTTAATAAGATGTGGGTACTTCGTAAAGATACCTATGACTAAAAGAAAATTCTATCTAAAAACTTTTATATTTTTAATATTAAATAAAAATATTGAAACTTTTATATTGTTAATATTAAATAAAATCCTGGTTATGTTTAAAAAGTTTGACAAGGTCCTGTCTTTAATGGAGGCAGTATCTTAAAATACTAATATGTGTCAACATTTCAAATGTAACCAGGTTTAATTAAATTAAATTAAAAAAAATAGAAAAAAAGAGTATTTTCGGTTTTCGGGAAAAAATTTCAAGTCTAGGTTGATGTAACAGCATCTTATTAGAAATTTAACAATGGCATTAGTCGTGTCTTAGCCCGTTTCAGCCATGATTTGACATTATTAGGGCGTTTTATTCATTGACTCGTCATGTTGCAAATTTTTAATAAGATGTGGGTACTTCGTAAAGATACCTATGACTAAAAGAAAATTCTTTCTAAAAACTTTTATATTTTTAATATTAAATAAAAATATTTAAACTTTTATATTGTTAATATTAAATAAAATCCTGGTTATGTTTAAAAAGTTTGACAAGGTCCTGTCTAATAAATACTACAGAAGAAAATTTAACAATGAATGAAGATGACATGAATATTCAATTAATAACCCAACATGATATAAACAAATACAAAGATATGTATAATTATGTACATACTAGCCTATAACCCGTGATGAATCACGGGCGGCTTATAAAAAGTTACTACGCAAAAGTTAAAATGTGTAAAGTGACAAATATTACAAACTATTAGTGTAATAAAATAGTTGGGGGATGAAATTAATAATTTCATCCTAAGCACATCGATGATTTATGTAATTTACTATAAATGAAAAGGAAACCAAATGATAAATCATCAGGTGGATTAAAAGATCTGTTGAAGTTTTTGGATGCTTCAAAGCAACTGCAAACGGGTCAAACAAACAACAAATGTGTCAACAAAATTGCAAAAAGTTCAAACGGTTCAACGAAATTGCAAAAAGTTTTTTAATCATTTACCAGAACTCAAGGGAATACCGAGACTGATTGCAGTAATTGGACTACTATAAAATTGCACTAACAGAAAACCAGTTTCCCTATATTTGCGGCTTGTTTTGTCCCACTTCTTTACACAATGTCAAATATTATTTCAACAAAATTCTATTTTGTTGAATAAAATGGTATGATTTTAGTCATTATTAAATACACTTTGGACAACTTTTAACTCAAGTCATAACTATATGGGTTGCGGTTTAAAAAATGATCATGTTCAACCCTTGTTTGACCCATTTTGACCAGGATCCTTTTTTACTTGTAGCCTAACCCGACATGTTTCAAATGGCGTACTGAAAAAGTAAAGTATTTAGGAAAACCAACAAATCCGACAGTACATAGTGATGGAGACTTGGAGAGAGAGGGGGATAAAAAGAGATGGGTACGTAGTTGTAATATCATGAACACTCATCTGCTCATACGACCAGAATATGCGTTTGTGATGCAGGGTATAAGCCTCCTAATGCAAGTGTGGACCGATAACTACTTGTATTAGAAGATGCTGCTCGATTTTAACTCAAGTCATAACTATATGGGTTGCGGTTCAAAAAATGATCATGTTCAACCCTTGTTTGACCCATTTTGACCAGGATCCTTTTTGTCCTGTAGCCTAACCCGGCATGTTTCAAATGGCGTACTGAAAAGGAAAAGTATTTAGGAAAAACGACAAATCCGACAGTACATGTGCTCATACGACCAGAATATGCGTTTGTGATGTAGGGTGTAAGCCTCCTAATGCAAGTGTGGACCGATAACTACTTGTATTAGAAGATGCTGCTCGATTTTAACCCGTTTCACCAGACCCGATTTCTCCAAGATATTTATAAAATCCAGGATTATTATAAACTGTTTCATAGTAATAATTTGACAATGTGTGACCATTCAATGAGTAATCAATTTAAATTCCAATACATATTCAATAGTGATATTGCATATTGTGAAACGATTTTAATAAATAAGTAATCAATGGAGTAATCAAAATGAGTAATGAAAGCATATTGAGATGGACTGATGATGTGGCTGATGACATGACACTTTGATGAGGTGCTATTATGACATGGCATTGTATAGGTGGCAAAAGCTTCTTTTAATATATATAGAGATTGGTTTAGTACAAATTGCTTTTAAACCCTTAACATTACAAGGTTTACCTGAAAGTTTCTAAGCTGTTCTTAGAGATGCTAGGAATAGAAATTGGAAACAATCTTTAATGGGTATAATAGAATCAAGTTTATCTCATGGACCAGTTTATTTTAATGTCTATCCAAATTTACAATTATCTCTATCAGATAAAAATATTTTTCAAGCTTTAACATTAAATGTCAAAACTCATGGTTATAATTATTTAGCTGGTTCAGAAGTTATATGTATATGTTATCGTATTTATTATAAACCACTAAAAACAATGAACCCTAGATGTAAAAGAATAAATAAACCCATAGATGAAACTATTTTAATAGAAAGTAATTTTAATATGTCAAAAATTACTACTAGAAGGGTCATTAAATGCGATGAAATTATATTTCCGGAAAATTGGATATTGGAAAATAATACTCCCCCTAAGCCTCTAATAAATAATAATACTGAAAATATTACACAAACATCAGATGGAATAGTTATAATAGAATTTAATAAAGAAAAAGAATTCGAAGATGAAATCCATTATTAAGAAGAACTAGATCAGTAAGATCTTCACATTCTTATATTTCACCAGTAGATTATAAAGTAGAAATTCCTTTATCACAAGCTTCTGTTTCACATAATTTAGAAAAAATTAATAATTTAAATATATATGATAACATTGTTTATCAAACAGAGGAGGTTACTCCTTCTGAGATGAATTTCACACTTTAATGGATTTTACAGAAAAAATTGATTTTAGTCCTGGTTCACAGGCAAGAAAATTAATATGTGATGAATTTTATTTATCTAAATGGAAAACTTTTAGAAAATGATTATTTGAACAATATTCTAAAAATCAATTAAAAGAAATTCAAGAAAATTATTATGATAATTTATCTTCACTAAATAGAATAATACATTTTATTCCTTGGTTTATATATACTTTTCTACAAAGTATTCAAATTATTGAAAGAGAATACACTTTACCAAATAACCAAATAATAAAAAGTATTTTTTCCCCCTCAAAATTCCCTTTTTAATTACAAATAGTGATATTACTTTCAAATTTTGTGCTTATCAAAAACTTTTTGATAAAAATTCTACAATCAATGTAGAACAAACGAATAGTATAATACAACAATTAAATTATCATAATCTTTACTCAATGATATTAGGGGAACATTTAACAGATTTACAGAAAAAAGTAGATAAAATGATAAGTATCTTAACAGAAGATAATAAATTAAAATTACCAAAAGAAAGTAAAGAAAAAGAAAAACAAATTATAGCCACTATTCAACCTCCACCTAATATTTCAGGATATAAATTAAAAATTATGATGTTATGGTAGAATTAATCCAAAGTCAAATGAAAAAAACTACAAATTAATACTTTAAATAAAGATTCTGATAATGAAACAGAAGAAACTATTATAAATAAAATTAGTTATGAAAGTAAATATGCTTCTAGACCTGCTCAAAGACAATATTATTATCCTAGACCAACACCTCAAGATGTTTTACATGAAGAAATAGAATATGGTAATACTAGTTATAGTGGTAGGAATATATACGAATGGAATATAGATGGTTTTACAGAAAGACAAATATATAATATGGTACATAGAATGCTTATGTACAGTACTATTGCTAAAAATGCAGGAAATAATGATAAGGCAGTAGCAACTATGTTAATAGCTGGTTTTACAGGCCAATTAAAAGGATGTGGGATAATTATCTTACACCAGAAAATCAACAATCAATACTTAATACTGTAAAAATAGAAAACAATATAGCTGAATCAAAAGTAGTATATACACTCACTTTAACTATTATAGAACATTTTACTGGTAGATGGTCAGATAATTCTGAAAACATTAGAACATTATTAAATGGATCATTTTGCAAAACTCTAACATCATTTAGATGGTATAAAGATACCTTTTTAAGTAGAGTTATGGAATTGGATGATTGTAATAGTGTATATTGGAAATCTAAATTTATTGATGGATTACCAAATTTATTTGCAGAAAGAGTAAAAAAACAACTAAAAGTTGATAGTACTATTCCTTATGAATATTATACTTATGGAAAGTTAATAGGAACTTGTATTCAGGAAGGTTAGCTTTATGCAGTGAAATAAAATTAAACCACCAAATAAAAACTCAGCGTCTAAATGAACAAAAACAATTAGGAGAATTTTGTGACCAATTTGGTATGGGCACAACCCCTCAAATAAAGAAAAAGCATAAAAAAGAATCTGACAATAGAAGAAAATCTTATAGAAAGAAGAATTTCAATCGTAATAGAAAAGAAAATAAAATTCAAAAGAAAAATCAAAAAAGGGAAATTCAGATAAAAAATCTATAATTTGTTTTAAATGTGGTAAAACTGGTCATTATGCTAATAAATATAAGAATAAACAAATAAAAAAACAAATTAACAATTTAGATATTGAGGATGTGTAACATCCAAAAAATCAGTGGAAATTTAAAACTTTTTAATCAATAAAATATTACATTTTCCCTCAAAAGTACAAGTAACTCAAATGTCCCAACTCATAAGTAAAAATATAAAACCGTCTCGTGGTTTAAATGCGGAATAATTGAAGGTTTTAAAAACAAAACATGTTTGACTCGAAATTTATGTTTTAATCCAAATCCATAAATATAAAAATCGAAATGCAGCTCATCAACCATTGACCTTCTCTTTGCCCTTGGTAGTACCTGCAAAATGGGAGGGAGTGTTTGGGGTCAGCCACCGCTGAGTGAATAATATCAAAATAAACAAATAAATACAAACAACTCAAGTCACATAAGTGATCCCTAGAGACTCTACTCAATTCTCAATTACTCAATTTTATTTCTCAGATTTTATTTCTCAAATTTTAATTTATATAGCGCGCTAGTGTGACTTGGGCCGAGAGATCAACCTCGACCCGCGCTAGGACTAAATGCGGAATAAAACTCATCACATATTAATTTTCTTGCGTGTGAACCAGGACTAAAATCAATTTTTTCTGTAAAATCCATTAAAGTGTGAAATTCATCTCAGAAGGAGTAACCTCCTCCGTTTGATAAACAATGTTATCATATATATTTAAATTATTAATTTTTTCTGAATTATGTGAAACAGAAGCACGTGATAAAGGAATTTCTACTTTATAATCTACTGGTGAAATATAAGAATGTGAAGATCTTACTGATCTAGTTCTTCTTAATAATGGATTTTCATCTTCGAATTCTTTTTCTTTATTAAATTCTATTGTAACTACAACTGATGTTTGTGTAATATTTTCAATATTATTATTTATTAGAGGCATAGGGGGAGTATTATTTTCCAATATCCAATTTTCCGGAAATATAATTTCATCCCATTTAATGGCCCTTCTAGTAGTAATTTTTGACATATTAAAATTACTTTCTATTAAAATAGTTTCATCTATGGGTTTATTTATTCTTTTACATCTAGGGTTCATTGTTTTTAGTGGTTTATAATAAATACGATAACATATACATATAACTTCTGAACCAGCTAAATAATTATAACCATGAGTTTTGACATTTAATGTTAAAGCTTGAAAAATATTTTTATCTGATAGAGATAATTGTAAATTTGGATAGACATTAAAATAAACTGGTCCATGAGATAAACTTGATTCTATTATACCCATTAGAAATTGTTTCCAATTTCTATTCCTAGCATCTCTAAGAACAGCTAAGAAACTTTCAGGTAAACCTTGTAATGTTAGAGGTTTAGAAGCAATTTGTACTAAACTAATATGTACATAATTATACATCTCTATTATTATTATTATTATTATTATTATTATTATTATTATTATTAATATTATTATTATAGATCAATCAAAATTAAAATTAGAACTCGACCGGAACTTGAGCTTGTTTGATGATCGTAGTAATCAATCAACACACGATAAAACACGTAGCCAGTAAGAATAGAAGAACTTATTAAATAATTATAATTATTTGTTCACAAATAAATTTTTTATTTTTAAAAGAATGAAAGTATTCTAACATTTCCTAATTATACACGAGGAGATATATATATATATATGAATCGCACCCTATATATATATATATATATATATATATATATATATATAGGGTGCGATTCAGCGCATAACCGATTTAGGCGACAGAACCTCAGAACCAATTTTCGGCCAATCAAAATGCAGGAAATTTACTTTATTATTTGTTTTTTATAATAAATTGAAAAGGGAATATATGGGATTTAACATTCAGTTATGTATGGAAACGGTATTTGAGTTTAATAGTTTCCTAAAATTAAGCAAAGTTGGTTTTTTTAATAATTATGCTTGAATTTTTCTTTATTAATACATAAAAAATGTGGTTTGTACACGTACGTGTCGATTCAAGTAAACATGTGTGTTTTGTGAATATAAATTGATACAATCATGATATGTAGCTGTAAAAAAATCAATCATTCAATGTATACTCTGCGAAACTAGTCTCTCAAATACACTAAACATTTGATGTTTCGACATGGATGTATATCATTCAATGTATACTAAACAAATGTATATTTTAAAAAACTTATCATTCAATGTATACAAAACAAATCATGCAAGGTATACTAAACAAATCATTCAATGTTTACGACAGTTGATGTTTAAAAAACTTATCATTCAATGTATACAAAACAAATCATTCAATGTATACTAAACAAATCATTCAATGTTTACGACATTTGATGTTTACGACATGGATGTAAACAATTTTTTGGACTTGTATATAGATTAGACATTACAACACATGTCTTTGGGCTAGAACGAGTCTGAAAAACTTCATTTTTTATTCCTAAACCAATAACAGTACGATCATCTCACTTAGATGATTCACCAACCTTCGATTTCCCTTTCCGTTTAGCATTAGTTTGATCTTCATCTTCAAAATCTAAAAACTAAACAAACACACACATTAAATGTAATACATAAAATAAAAATACAAAACAGCATACCAATCATGACAACATTGCAACTTAAATAACAAAATTATTATGATTGAAATTAATACAATCAAGAAACTGTCACGCTCAAAATAGACAAACATCTACAATTACTTGGTAAATTAATAACTAACTACAATTTTAATTAATAAATAGAGCTGAATGAATACACAAACTATTAGGTTTGAACGATTTGCTTGTATCCATATTCTCTTCTGTAATTGAATTAGTTGATTTGAAAGTAATCTAAGCATTATAACGCACAAGTTTCGGAACCCTAATTACCTGTAATTGAAGAAACTGCCGATGGCGGTGGCTGTCGGGAGGTGGAACGGCGGTGGTTCTTGAGATGTGGAGACGAGAAATGAGTGATTTAAATGAAAGATCGTGATCGATCAGTTTCGACATTTGAACGTAACGAAAGAATGAGAAATGAGAGGAGGCTGAATATGAAAAAGTGGTGGTTTGTTTCAGCATTTGGGTGGTTGTACAGAGATGAATCGCCGGAAGTTGCTTAGGGCAGTTGCTTAGGGCAGTTGCTTAGCTACATATCATGATTGTATCAATTTATATTCACAAAACACACACGTTTAGTTAAATCGACACGTACGTGTACAAACCACATTTTTCATATATTAATAAAGAAAAATTCAAGCATAATTATTAAAAAAACCAACTTTGCTTAATTTTAGGAAACTATTAAACTCAAATACCGTTTCCATACATAACTGAATGTTAAACCCCATATATGCCCTTTTCAATTTATTATAAAAAACAAATAATAAAGTAAATTTCCTGCATTTTGATTGGCCGAAAATTGGTTCTGTGGTTCTGTCGCTTAAATCGGTTCTGCGCTGAATCGCACCATATATATATATATATATATATATATATATATATATATATATATATATATATATATATATATATATCAAAACTTGAACGCAATAATTTTTTTTGATAAATTTCACAAACAAATTAAGCAAAAGCTCCACGCCCAACAGAATCGTACGTCAATCTCAGCCCCATAAAATGACAAATTTATGCAAATTTTTGACTAATTTGAAGGAAGATTTGTGGTGGATGTTAAGTGTGTCTGTATATATGTATGTACTTGATTTGGATTAGTTTAGTATGGGATTACCGATGGTGGTGGAGAGGCATAGGAAACTCCGACCACCGGTGGAAGTGGTATGTTATCAAATGGTGGTGGTGGTGGTGGAGGTGGAGGTGATTGACTTTGTTGTTGTGGTGGGTGATGCCATTGATGTGGTGGGGATGATGCATGGTTGTGATCTTTAGGTGGTGGTGGAGATTGAGTTTGTGGTGGTTGGTGGTGCCATTGTTGTGGTGGAGGTGAATAGGGGGTTTCACATGGCTTAGGAGGTGGTGGCGGAGGTGGAGTGCAGTTGGATGCGGGTGGATGTGGTGCTTGTTGTGGTGGTGGTGGTGACAGTGGTGAGTAATGTGGGGGCGGCGGTGGTGATGATTGTGGTGGAGGAGGTGATGAGTAATGTGGAGGAGGCGGTGGTGGTGATGAGTAATGTGGAGGAGGTGGTGGTGATGGTGGGGGTGGTGGTGGTGAGCACGGAGGTGGTGGTGATGGTGAGGGAGGAGGTGGTGGTGGTGGTGGTGGTGAAGGTGATGGCTGAGGAGGTGGAGATGGTGATGGTGGAGGTGGTGACGGTGGAGGTGGCGATGGTGATGGTGATGGCAGAGGTGTTGAATGAGGTGGAGGAGGTGGGGGTGATTGTGGAAGTGGGGGTGGTGGTGCAACACGATTCATAGGTGAAGACTCAAACATTGGAGTTGACGGTGGTGGAGACTGCCTGCTTTCACGTGGTGGCGGTGGTGCATGTCGATCATTTGGTGAAACTTGCCAAACCGGAGGTGGTGATGAAGCTTGAGGTTTAGGTACTTGTGGCGGCGGGTGTGATCTCATAACCGGTGAAGACTCAAAAACAGGTGGCGGTGGAGCAGCCTTTATCAACGACCTCGGAGCATTAGCCGGTTTGGGAGACGGCGGCTTCTGAGGTGGCGCTCTCCTCCTAGACTCGGATTTCGACTTAGACTGCGGCGGAGATACAACCGGCGACGGCGACGGTGACACATAACATCCCAATTTACTGCAATCAACAGCACGTGCATCACTGGAAGCACACTCCCTACCGGACCGTTGACTCATTTTCCCAGCAATACAATTCTTACTATCATCAAACAACTTACCTCCGCCAGCCACACACGACGGCGCTTCACCAGTAAAGTAATTATATGAGTAAGTAAAGTTCTGCAACCTGGGTAACTTCCAAATACTATCCGGGACCACTCCTGCCAACTTATTGTGCGCCACATTAAGCTCCTCTACGCTCCTCATTCCGGCAATAGCCGCCGGCAACGGCCGTTGAAGACTATTAAAGCTGACGTCAAAAACCATCACCTTTTTCAATGCCCCAATCTGAACAGGCAAATAGCTCGTCAAATTATCGTTCATTAGAATAATCTCATTCAATGTTGATCCCATTTGACCAATACTCGCCGGAAGACATCCACCCAGATCGTTATTCGCCAAAACAAGCACCGATACCGGCGAGTTACCCAAGTTCGGTGGAATACCGAACTTAAATCGGTTGTCATTCAAAAAACCGCATCAAGATCCTTATCAAATAGCTGAACCGGTACAGATCCTTCAAATTCATTAAACCGGAGGTCTAAGAACTTCAACACCGGCAGAGATAAGACCACCGTGGGGAAAACTCCCACGAAACGATTGTTACTTAAATCAAGCTCGTGAAGAAGCTTTAACTTCTTGAAAGTTTTCGGAACGGTTCCACAAAACCGGTTTAATCAAGCTCGTGAAGAAGCTTAATACGTAAATGATTTAATCAATGTTTTAATAATTTGATTAACAATATTTAATCATGGTTTTATTACAAATCTAATGGACAATTTTATTTAATAATTTAATGCATATAATCTCAATTCTCAAATGGGTCAAAGTTTCCCAAATGGTCTGGATGGGTTGAACGGGTCAAAATTGCAAGTGTATTTATGTCTAAATCCATTTATTCAAATAAAGAGATTATTATTGTAATAAACATAAATTTTCTGTTATTATATGTAACATCTAAATTTTGCAGAAGAAAAATGAAATGTATTTATAGTCGAGTAATAGATAACAGTTACTCATTTTGACCCATTACATGACTTTTGTTATGACTTGTGTTTTAGATACATGATGGCCCAATTTGAAGACTGTGTTTAGTTTTTACCAGAATTTTAAACATAAAAAATTGACAATGTACATTTAACTAGCCAAATGTGGCAATTACCACACACCGTAAAAGGGTATATCCAATCGGGTTACTTTGATAACCAAATATTCTGGTAAGAACATGAAGGTGTTCTTGACCTGTTAAAACAAACTAGCTGATTTAATCCCTAAAAGCGGAACTTGGATTAAACCTAATCCTTAAACCCTAAAGGATTGGGATGTTGGAAATCTAGATTAGATTAACAAGAAAGAAACCTTGTAAAAAGAACTCGAACACACACAATGCTTGTGTGGTTCGTTCGACCATCAACCAAAGAACCCTAGGGTTCTTTGGTCAAATTCGTCCAAGAAAGGAGAAGGGAGAAAAGGTTTTCCCAAAACATACCTTATTGCTTGCTTAAGATAGTCCACTGATGATGAACAAATCGAGCGACCTTCTAGTTGATCTAAGCAATGAACTTTTCTTCGAAACTCGAAGAACACGAAGAACGAACGAAGAACACGAAGAACACGAAGAACATAAGCTTGTGTTCTTGTGTGTTTGGCCGATCGAATGGGGTGGGAGGGAGGAAGTATGCGTGTGATGATCAAGGGGTTTTAGGGTTACCCTAAGCCTCTTATTTATACATAAATAAGTTACGCTTAGAACCCTTTTAGTTTAATTAAGATTAAATCTTTAATTAAACTTTCCTTTTACACTTCCATCCCTTATAGTTTTACTAGTTATTATCATCACACTTAATTATCAAATGTCTTAGTAATATACACTTATATATTTCGGTACCCATATACACGAAATATATATATACTTGTGTTTTATACCTTTAACAATTAATTAGACAATAATATTATCCAATCACTATATGATTTAATAGCTTTAAATCATATCATGAATAATCTTTAGTTAACACATTGTATATTTACTCAACTGATAAATATACAAATACTTGTATTAATTAGTTAGTTAAACTAATCCAGTAATAAGTTAAACTTAACTTAATACTTAACTGATACATAATGACTATTATGAATAATTCCTCTTCATAGTATCATTGCATATCTTGCTCGTATTACATGCACTCACCGGTGTGACCCTTAAGTGTTTCGTAGGCATGGATGTATCATCATAGGTTGACTAACTGTGCACATAATTCCAACAGACTCCCACATGTGCAAGTTCGTAACCTTTATCTTAATGACACGAGCTACAGTGGCCTTATAGATGGGCATGTAGGTAACCAACCCCATAAAAATAGCTTATGTAACCCAGGTATAGTTTTTGAAAAACTCTTTAATAGCGTCTCCTAGTAAAGAACACTCCGTCTCTACTTCTTGGGCAACGTTATTTGGTTCATCCCTTGAAGCACGATATTTGTGATAACGAATACGAGCATGGTAGAAAATATCAACTTCTGTATTCGAAATCATTTATTGACTTCTTGACTTAAACTGTTGTGATAAACGACAAAGAACAAATCAGTTCTTTTGGGCATGGCCATGCACTTATCAGTTTTTCATCATGTCAAGGGACCCATAAATATCTCTCCTAAAAAAAGGAGGTGCAATTACCATCTTGTATATTTCGATTAAAAATACAAATTCCTCTGTACCTAGTAAGGCCTTGTATGACAATCATATTTCAGACTTGTCTATGACGAACCAAAGTACATTAGTCATTGTATCCTAAACCAAATACCTCACGCTTAAGGACAATCCTAGTGCACAACACTTTTGAACTTTTCAACCACGAAGTATTGTCACGGTGGTCAATCCAATATTCGTCGAGCCTCCAACAGAATATCACTGATATTTGGTTTACACAAAATGTGTGTAGCTATCTTTGAAGAACTTCGAATCTACCACCAAAAACCGCGATGACGTTATCTTCCCATCAAGGTTCCCACCAAGACGAGTAGTCACGGATTTATACCCTTTTGAATTAAGAGACTTTTATTCATGGATATTTTAAAACATACGAAGTCTGAATAACAATGATACTAACTCATGTATTATTCCTCACTAGACATAGATACCGAATTATTACTGGATCATTACTTATTCTTTGCGTTTGTGTTGATTGCTCAATGACTCTTAATTGTAACTTTTATCACTAATTACAATTTAGTCATTTCTATTAAACTAAAGACATAAGACGAGTATTTTAAGAATACTATTACTTTTGTCTTTGCTAGATATTGTTCATGCAACATTAGAACATATTCTAGTCTTCCCCTCTTTACATGATTCGGTAAACATAGGAGGATTGGAAAATTACTCCTTTAGTTTCTTGAATCTATAAAACTTGCCTTGTAACTAAATCTCTTTTAGCTACTTGATTTGTAGATAGTTTTACTAGTTTAAGAAATTCCCTTAAATGATTAACTTGTTCACTGGAATGTGAACATCCTATTAGATTTGCAATGATTAATCACAAGACTTGTGACCACGCTATTAGGCTTGCAATAATCTAATCAATGATCATTTATTTCTCTTAACTCTTTGGCTAATGACTTCGTAATTCCTTGTTGTTAATGTCTTACTAACTTACGAAATTCATTAATGTCTTTAACGAATTATGTTAGTCATAGCTCCCACTACCTTTTATGGAATTTAAGCATCAATTTAAACTACCACTTTGACCTAGTCAATAACTTGTAGTTTAACCTTTTAAGAATTCTATCAATATTTAAGATCATCCTTTGGATTTACGAATATCCAATATTCCTGTTTAGGGAATTATGACTTTTATTGATTGCTGTATCTAACAAGTATAAAACACTTGAGGTGATACTTTCAATTCTTAAACACTTTAGTATTCTTTAAGAACTTCATTTAATGCCAAAGTCACTTCTTGGATTTCTTTAATATCCATTATTCCTATTAGGGAATTATGACTTGATTAAATATTGTATTAGTTGCAAGTATAAAACACTTGCGTTTAATACCTTTAGTTCTTAAATACTTTAATATAATTTGACCTTTTTAGGAGTTTATTTAATCTCTAAGTCATTTCTTGGATTTTGCGAATATCGAACTTTCCTTTTTAGGGAAGTATGACTTGATTAAATCCTTTATTACAAGTATGAGACACTTGTAATAATGCTCTTAAAGTTCATCTTGATTATATCCAATATAATCATGCTATATTAATGCTAATACTTTAAAACGTACTATCATAAGTAATGACTATTACTTAAGATGTTTTAACTAAGTTCAATAACTTTTGAACCTTTATGCTTCCATATAATTCTTAAATACTTGTATTAGAAAAACTTCTAATTTCTAGTATCTAAGTACCTTGAGCTTCTAAGACATTATTCATTCATACAACAATCAAACAAGTATAAAACATGAAATATTAAGTAAATCAAAAACTTGACTTACAATCTAGTCATAAACCATGACTAGTGTAATTGTCACACATGCACACATAACACAATATAGTTCAACCATGGATTCGAATTGATTAAAACCAAAAACATTGTTTTAACATAAAATGATTATTCAAAAATAAAAATTGTTTTTACTGAATCCATAAAATACTGAATTATAAAAACTTGGTGCTCGTGAGATCATCACCATCTCATGCCGGTCATCATCACTTTCCATCTCCTCCTGCAATAAACGATTGCAAAAGTTAGATTACTCGTAATGTACTTTACAAGTATCTAAAAGTGATTAAGAAGTGTGGTTGTGTTACCTGAGGAACTTGCAATTCCCCCACTTTGCACCCTTTGGACAATTTATTTTCCAGTGCCCAACCTCGCCACACTTGAAGCACCGATTCTCGGTCCTCGCCGTGTTAGGATTCACCTTCTTGACCTTTTGTTTGACACCTTTACCATTTGGCACTCATTGGTTAGGATTGGTTTTACCATTTCCTTTACCACCATGCCCTTTTCTCTTCTTGCCACCGCCACTGCCATTACCGATCATCAGAACATCCTTAGATTTGGTCTCCAAACTCAACTCAGCTGTCTTGAGCATACAATGTAGCTCAGCAATGGATTTCTCCATATTATGCAAGTTGTAGTTGACCACAAAAGGCTTGTAGTCATCAGACAACGAATTGAGTATAATGTCTGTTTCCATTTGAAACGGTATAGGGTGACCGAGTCTAGCGAGCTGATCCATGTGCCCTTTCATTTTCATGACGTGAGCACTCACCGGTGTTCCTTTAACCATCTTGCAAGAGTTGAAGACTCGATTGTTGTCGAACCTCTTAGTGCGAGCTTGCTATTGAAATGAATCTCTTAATTTCTGAACGCAGGCACATCCATAAGTCCCGCTTGTAACTCGGGACTCATAATGGCGAGCATCAGACGGCTCACATCGAGTGCCTCATTGACATGCTTATCATAAGCTTGCCTCGTTTCTGCTCTAGCATTTGCGGTACCACTTTCTCTCATGCCTGAGCACAATGCAAAGATTGCGCTCCCAATTGAGAAAGTTTGACTCAGTCAACTTGTCTTTTTCGAGGATTGAGCGAAGTGAGAGATTGTTGGTACTTGTCGTCGTGGTTGTTGCTGCCAACTACAAATCAACCCAGTTTAATTAGTAATCATCAATAAACATTCTCTAAAATATATTATAAACCCATAATTAATATTTAAGGCCTAGGATCCATATATCACATTCTCGCCGCAAGGTTTGGGCACTTCCCGACGAGACATGCTGTTTCTGGTAGGTAACATCCTTACCGATCGTATCAAGACTTGACACGATTCCTAGGGGACGTAGAATCTTTAGACTTATAACTTATTACAACCTTGTACAATCTAATTGTACATTTCTAAGTTAGTAATAAAGTCTAGTATGTTTATTCTACTCAAGTACTTTTTGGGTCGGGACTCCCGATTATCAGCAAAGTATATCAGACCATCTAAGACAGTGCGATGCTCTGCGTCGGGACTCCCGATTATCACAGAACCTTACGCACCCTAACACTCGCAATGATTTGAATTCATATCTAAGGTTCTTTATCCTTACAATATGAATATCGTTTAACAAGTGAGGTGTTCCATTAGGTGGATAGTACTTAGATCTAAGATTTTCTTGAGTTTGTTTAAGTCTTAAACTAAACTTAAACCTCTTTTCCAATCTTAATCCTTGCTTAAAATGCTTGACTTGTGAATTCAAGAATTCTACAAGACACCTTTTTAAATCTTAAGAACTTTTTCTTTAAAACTTATAGTTTCAAAAGTTGTGATTTATATGTATACCTAAAACGAGGCGTACAAAACGTTTTACTAGGTTTTGTGAAAAACCTTATCTATAGTAAAACTTACTTGTTTTATCTTACTTGAAAAATCTTAAAACTCATGTTAAACTTTTAATTCTTTTATGGTTTATAAACTTGAATCATAAATCTAGTTTAACACACCTTGTTTTTCACTTGTTTGATAATAGAATTAAACATTTGCTTTGACTTATTAGATTCGACCAAAACTTATGTCTTGGCGACACATTTATAAACTTTGTGATTTTCTTGTGTAGCTCCCACTAGCTCCAACAACCATGATGGAACTTAATCAAACACAATCACCGGTCTATATTTGGTGAAACTAATAAATTTATTATATAAGGACCATATATAATAATAATTCTTAGTTTCTTTAAACTTTTCTTACATTTAACTTGGACTAGTTAAATATAGGTTATAAAGTTCTCTTGTTATCTATCATTTGATCATTAATCTAGTATCTTACATGACTTGTAAAATACTTATATTATACTTGTATAATTATCTAGTTATAATAACTTATAACTTTATATACACCTTATAATAACAATATATAACTTTATATATTTCTAGTTTGTCATATAATTCTAACTTGTACAATTTCTAGTTATAATGAAATCATAACTTTGTACTTTCTAGTCTCAATTATATAATGACTTATACAATAACTAGTTATACTATTATCCTTTAAGATCAAAATAATATTATCTTTTAATGTTCCATTTAATCTTGTATTTAATATATATATATATACTTCATTACTTTAAAATAAACTTATAACATTCTAATAAGAATATTACATCTAATTTATACATATGTATTTTAACTTGATCTAATTAAAATACGTATAAACTTATTTTTATCTTTTTAAAATTTGTTTTTCTTTTAAATATTTAAAAATTCCGAAATATATATATATATATATATATATATATATATATATATATATATATATATACATACATATATATGAAGGATTTATGTGCACAGTTAGTCAACCTATGATGATACATCCATGCCTACGAAACACTTAAGGGTCACACCGGTGAGTGCATGTAATACGAGCAAGTTATGCAATGATACTACGAGAGGAATGATTCATAATAGTCATTATGAATCAGTTAAGTATTAAGTTAAGTTTAACTTATTACTAGATTAGTTTAACTAACTAATTAATACAAGTAGTTGTACATTTACTAGTTGAGTAAATATACAATGTGTTAATTATAGATTATCCATAATATGATTTAAAGTTATTAAATCATATAGTAATTGGATAATATTGTTGTATAAATTATATAAAGGTTATTATATAATTAATTATTAAAAGTATAAATACAAGTATATAATTCGTGTATATGGGTACCGAATTATTAGTGTATTAATACTAGACATTTAATAGTTAAGTGCAACAATAGTAAACTAGTAAAACTATAAGGGTTTAAAGTGTAAGAGATAAGTTTAATTAAGAGATTAATCTTAATTAAACTAGAAGGGCCCTAAGTGAAAGTCTTTCTATTATAAATAGAATGCACGGGGTTCCCTTATTCCTTGATCTTAATTTCAAAACCCTAGCCTTCCTCCTCTCCTTGGTTTCGGCCGAACACAACCCCAAGAACACAACACTTTGTGTTCTTCGTGTTCTTCGTTCGTTCTTCGTGTTCTTCAAGTCTTGAAGATCCAAGATCGTTGCAAGTGATCATCTAGAGGATCGTTCGTCGTGTTCATCATCAGTGGATCTATCTTAAGCACTAACTAAGGTATGTTTCATGGAACACTCTTTCCTCCTCCTCCTCTTGTTCGAAGTCGAACCAAGAACCCTAGGGTTCTTGGTAGTACGACGAACACACAAAAGTATGTGTGTGTGTTCGAGTTCTTCGTACAAGGTTTCTTTCTTGTTAACCTAATCTAGATTTCCAACATCCCAATCCTTTAGGGTTTAAGGATTAGGTTTAATACCAGTTCCGCTTTTAGGGATTAAATCAGCTATTTGGTTTTAACCGGTCAAGAACAAGTTCATGTTCTTGGTCAGTCATGGTTCGAACCAAGTATACTAGGAGGTCGATCCTATGGGTCGATCAGTCGCATGGTGCGTTCGCAAAAACCCTACAGTGGTATCAGAGCGTTGGTTTAGAGATCTAGACTAGATTAACAAAGATCGTTTGTTTATTTTAATTTTAAGTTTTTTTTTGTTTCAAGTTTTTTTTCTTCTTCTTCTTCATATTTTTCGAAAAAGAGGGTAAGAACCCTAAGACCAAGAATATTAAACTAGCCTAGTTTAATTGGTCAAGAAGGTTTCTATAAACCCTATTTCGAAATTGTGGAAGAACCCTAGGATCAAGTATGTTAAACAAGATTTGTTTAATTGATCAAAAGGATTCTTTCCTAATCCCTTAGGATTTTCGAAATCTAGAGGATACTTGGACACCAAGTTTATTAAACTAGCCTAGTTTTATTGGTGAAAAAGTTTCTCAGTCTTGAGATTTTCGAAGCCCTAAAAGAACCCTAGAAGTTTAAACTAGTTTAAGTTTATTACTTTAAAAAGTATTAATTAGGATATTAATCTAAAACCTAGTTAATTAAACAAGTTTATGTTTAATATGTTTAATTATTATTTTGATAGATTTATTTAACTAGTTCTTTAAACCTAGAAATTTAGACAAAGTTTTATTGTCTATAAGGTTTAAAAAGTTTAAATCAATTTATTAAAAGTTATAATCTATCTTAGAATTTAAACAAAGTTTATTGTTTAATAGGATTGATTAAAATTAATCTTTTAATTAAAATAATGTCTTTGATCAAGAAAGTCAAAACCTTAGTTTTGATTGGTCAAAAACAAGATTAGGGTTCATCTAATTAATTTAGGGAATTAATGAGGATTAAAAGAAAAAAGAGTGTTAATTTTTAAGTTCTAAAATTAACAAGGTGTATTTAATTATTTATATATATGTATTAAAATTTTTGGAATTTTTAATTATTAAGTAAAATTGAATTTTAAAAGATATAATAAGTTTATACGTATTTTAATTAGATTAAGTTAAAATACATACGTATAAATTAGATGTAATATTCTTATTAGAATGTTACAAGTTTATTATATATACATATATACGAATACATTAAATACAAGATAAAATGGAACAATTAAAAGGGGTAATGTTATTTTGATCTTAAAGGATAATATTATAGCTAGTTATTGTATAAGTTATAATGTAATTAAAACTAGAAAGTACAAAGTTATGATTTCATTATAACTAGAAATTGTACAAGTTGAAATTATATGATTAACTAGAAATATACAAAGTTATATATTATTATAAGGTGTATAAAGTTATAAGTTATTATAGCTAGATAATTATACAAGTATAATATAAGTATTTTACAAGTTATGTAATATACTAGATTAATGATCAAGTAATAAATAACAAGAAAACTTTATAACCTATATTTAACTAGTTCAAGTTAAATATAAGAAAGGTTTAAACAAACTAAGAATTATTATATATAGTTTTTATATAATAAGTTTATTAGTTTCACCAAGTATAAACCGGTGATTGTGTTAGCTTAAGTTCCATCATGGTTGTTGGAGTTAGTGGGAGCTACACAAGAAAATCACAAAGTTTATATGTGTGTCGTTAAGACATAAGTCTTGGTCGAATCTAGTAAGTCAAAACGAATGTTTAATTTTATTATTAGACATATGAAAAGCTAGGTGTGTTAAACTAGGTTTATGTTTCAAGTTCATGAATCATAAAAGAATTTAAAAGGTTTAACATAAGTTTATAAGTTTTTCAAGTAATATAAAACAAGTAAGTTTTATCATAGATAAGGTTTTTCACAAAACCTAGTAAAACGTTTTGTACACCTCGTTTTAGGTATACATATAAAATCCCGCAAATTCTTAAACTATAAGTTTTAAAGAATAGTTCTTAAGTTTTAAAAAGGTGTCTTGTAGATTCCTTCAATTCACAAGTCACACATTTTAAACAAGGATTAAGATTGGAATAAAGGTTTAAGTTTAGTTTAAGACTTAAACAAACCCAAGAAAATCTTAGATCGAAGTACTATCCACCTGATGGAACACCTCACTTGTTCAACGATATTCATATTGTAAGGATAAAGAACCTTAGATATGGATTCAAATCATTGCGAGTGTCAGGGTGCGTAAGGTTCTGTGATAATCGGGAGTCCCGGCGCAGAGCATCGCACTGTCTTAGATGATCTGATCTACTTTGGTGATAATCGGGAGTCCCGACCCAAAAAGTACTTGAGTAGAATAAACATACTAGACTTTATTACTAACTTAGAAATGTACAATTAGATTGTACAAAGTTGTAATAAGTTATAAGTCTGAAGATTCTACGACACCTAGGAATCGTGTCAAGTCTTGATACGATCGGTAAGGATGTTACCTACCAGAAATATCATGTCTCGTCGGGAAGTGCCCAAACCTTGCAGCGAGAATGTGATATATGGAACCTAGGCCTAAAATATTAATTATGGGTTTATAATATATTTTAGAGAATGTTTATCGATGATTACTAATTAAACTGGGTTTGATTTGTAGATGGCAGCAACAAACACAACGATAACCTACAACAAGCTCTCGCGACATTTCTTTCTAGGAAAGAAAGAAAAGACTGGGTCAAATTTCCTCAATTGGAAGCGTGATTTTAAGATCATGCTCAGACAAGAGAGGGATAGGATTGACCGAGGAAGAAACGTGTTGAAAACCCCCGCCAAGGATGAAGAAAACGAACCAGGACAAGCATTTTACGCTTGTAAGGCGTTCACTTCTTGCAAGATGGATGAGGGAGCATCAGTAGGTGCACACGTCATGAGAATGAAAATGCACGTTGATCACCTTACTAGACTTGGTCACCACATGCCATTGCAGTTAGCAATTGACGTGATACTCAACTCATTGTCCGATGACTACAAATTCTTTGTAGCCAACTACAGCAAACGTAATATGGATAATTCCATTCCCGAGCTACAATCCATGCTTGAGGCTGTTGAGTTGAATACTGAGACCAATTCTAAAAGGGGTCGCACAACTGATGATAGCGATGAAGAAGGGCATGGTGGTAAAGGAAAGGGTAAAACCTATCCTAACCAAGGAGTGCCAAATGGTAAAAGTGTCTAACAAAAGGTTAAGAAGGTTAAGCCTAACACTGCGAGGACTGAGAACCGGTGCTTCAAGTGTAGTGAGGCTGGGCATTGGAAAAGGAATTGTCCAAAGGGTGCAAGTGGTAGTGGAGGAAACACAAGTTCCTCAGGTAACACAAACACACTTCTTAATCACTTTAAGATACTTGTAAAGTACATTACGAGTAATCTAACTTTTGCAATCGTTTATTGCAGGAGGAGATGGAAAGTGATGACGACCGGCATGAGATGGTGATGATCCCACGAACACCAAGTTTTATAATTCAGTATTTTGTGGATTCGTTTTAAACAATTTTAGTTTATTGTTTGGATATTTTTCAATTTTTCGTTAAAACAAGTTTTTTTTAGTTTTAATAAATTTCGAATCCATGGTTGAATTATATTGTGTGCATGTGTGATAATTACACTAGTCAAGGTTTATAACTAGATTGTAAGTCAAGTTTTTGATTTACTTATATTTCATGTTATATGCTTGTTTGATTGTTGTATGAATGAATAATGTCTTGATAGCTCAAGGTACTTAGATACTAGTAATTAGAAAGTTTTTCTAATGAAAGTATTTAAGAGTTTTATGAAAGCATAAGGTTCAAAAGTTATTGAACTTAGTTAAAACATCTTAAGTAATAGTCATTACTTATGATAGTAAGTTTTAAAGTATTAGTATTAATATAATATGATTCTATTGGATATAATCAAGATAGACTTTAAAGAGTATTATTACAAGTCTTTTATACTTGTAGTAAAGGATTTAATGAAGTCATAATTCCCTAATAGGAAAAATTGGATATTCGTATAATCCAAGCAAAATGATTTTGACATTAAATAAACTCTTAAAAGAGACAAACTATATTAAGGTATTTAAGAATTAAAAGGTATTATTGCAAGTCTTTTATACTTGTAATAAATATAATATTTAATCAAGTCATAATTCCCTTATAGGAATAATGGATATTTAAGAAATCCAAGGAAATGACTTTGGCATTAAATAAAGTTCTTAAAAGAATACTAATGTATTTAAGAATTGGAAGTATCGTTTCAAGTGTCTTATACTTGTTAGATACAGTAATCGATAAAAATCATAATTTCCTAAACAGGAATGTTGGATATTCGTAAATCCAAAGGATGATCTTAATTATTGATAGAATTCTTAAAAGATTAAACTACAAGTTATTGACTAGGTCAAAGTAGTTTAAGAGATGCTTAAATTCCATAAAAGTAAGTGGGAGCTAAGATTAACGTAATTCATTAAAGATGATAATGAATTCAGTAAGTTAGTAAGACATTAACAACAAGGTTTTACTAAGTCGTTAGCCAAAGAGTTAAGAGAAATAATAAATGATCGTTAATTAGATTATTGCAAACCTAGTAGCGTGATCACAAGTCTTGTGATTAATTATTGCATATCTAATAGGTTGTTAACACTTCAGTGGATAACACAATCATTTAAGGAAATTTCTTTAACTAGTAAGAATATCTACAAATCAAGTAACTAAAAGAGGCTTTAGTTACAAGAATGATTTTATGAATTCAAGAAACTAAGGAGTTAATTTCCAATCCTCCTATGTTTATCGAATTGCATAAAAGGCAAGACTAGAATATGTTCTAGATTGTTGCAAGAACAATATCTAGCAAAGACAAAAGTGATAGTATTCCTAAAAATACTCATCTTATGTCTTTAGTTTAATAGAAATGATTGGTTTAGTGATAGAGTTACAATTAAGGTTGTAAGAATCATTAAGTAATCAACACGAACAAAAAGGAATAAGTAATGATTCAGTAATAATTCAGTATCTATGTCCAGTGAGGAGTAACACATGGGTTAGTATCATTGTTATTCAGACTTTGTATGTTTTACAACATCCATGAATAAAAGTTCTTTTATTAAAAAAGATACAAAATCCGTGACTACTCGTCTTGGTGGGAACCTCGATGGGACGTTAACGTCATCGCGATATTTGGTGGTAGATTCGAAATTCTTCGAAGATAGCTACACAAGTTTTGTGTAAACCAAATATCGGTGATATTCTGTTGGAGGCTCAACGAATATTGGATTGACCACCGTGACAATACTTCGTGGTTGAAAAGTTCAAAAGTATTGTTCACTAGGATTGTACTTAAGCCTGAGGTATTTGGTTTAGGATACAATGACTAATGTGCTTTGGTTCAACTTAGACAATTCTGAAATATGTTTGTCATACGAGGTGATACTGGGTACAAAGGAAGTTGTATTTTAAATCGAAATATAACAAGATGATAATTACACCTCCTCTTTAGGAGAGATATTTATAGGTCCTTTGACATGATGAGAAACTGACAAGTGCACGGCCATGCCCAAACGAACTGATTTGTTCTTTGTCGTTTATCACAGCAGTTTGAATCAAGAAGTCATAAAATGATTTCGAATACAGGAGTTGATAATTTCTACCACGCTCGTATTCGTTGTCACAAATATCGTGCTACAAGGGATAAGCCTAACAACGTTACCCAAGAAGTAGAGACAGAGTGTTCTTTACTAGGAGACGCTATTAAGAGTTTTTCATAAAACTATACCAGGGTTACATAAGCTGTTTTTATGGGGTTGGTTACCTACATGCCCATCTAGAAGGCCACTGTAGCTCGTATCATTAAGACAAAGGTTTCAAACTTGCACAAGTGGGAGTCTGAAGGATTTATGTGCACAGTTTGTCACCCTATGATGATACATCCATGCCTACGAAACAATTAAGGGTCACATTGGTGAGTGCATGTAATACGAGCAAGTTATGCAATGATACTACGAAGAGGAATGATTCATAATAGTCATTTTGAATCAGTTAAGTATTAAGTTAAATTTAACTTATTACTAGATTAGTTTAACTAACTAATTAATACAAGTAGTAATACATTTACTAGTTGAGTAAATATACAATATGTCAATTATAGATTATCCATAATATGATTTAAAGTTATTAAATCATATAGTAATTGGATAATATTGTTGTATAAATTATATAAAGGTTATTATATAATTAATTATTAAAAGTATTAATACAAGTATATAATTCGTGTATATGGGTACCGAATTATTAGTGTATTAATACTAGACATTTAATAGTTAAGTGCAACAATAATAAACTAGTAAAACTATAAGGGTTTAAAGTGTAAGAGATAAGTTTAATTAAGAGATTAATCTTAATTAAACTAGAAGGACCCTAAGTGAAAGTCTTTCTATTATAAATAGAATGCATGGGGTTCCCTTATTCCTTGATCATAATTTCGAAACCCTAGCCTTCCTCCTCTCCTTGGTTTTGGACGAACATAACCCCAAGAACATAACACTTTGTGTTCTTCGTGTTCTTCAAGTCTTAAAGATCCAAGATCGTTGCAAGTGATCATCTAGAGGATCGTTCATCGTGTTCATCATCAGTGGATCTGTTTTAAGCATTCACTAAGGTATGTTTCATGAAACACTCTTTCCTCCTCCTCCTCTTGTTCGAAGTCGAACCAAGAACCCTAGGGTTCTTGGTAGTAGTCGACCAACACAAACAAGTATGTGTGTGTGTTCGAGTTCTTCGTACAAGGTTTCTTTCTTGTTAACCTAATCTAGATTTCCAACATCCCAATCTTTTAGGGTTTAAGGATTATGTTTAATCCCAGTTCTGCTTTTAGGGATTAAATCAGCTAGTTGGTTTTAACCGGTCAAGAACAAGTTCATGTTCTTGGTCAGTCATGGTTCGTACCAAGTATACTAGGAGGTCGATCCTATGGGTCAATCAGTCGCATGGTGTGTTTATAAAAACCCTACAATATATATATATATATATATATATATATATATATATATATATATATATATATATATATATATATATATATATATATATATATATATATATATATATATATACATCTTGTTAATTTTAGAACTTAAAAATTAACACTTCTTTTAATCCTTATTAATTTCCTTTTATTAATTAGTCAAACCCTAATCTTGTTCTTGATCAATCAAAACTAGGGTTTTGACTTTCTTGATCAAAAGTATTATTTATTAAAAGATTAATCCTAATCAATCTTACCTAAAGAAGAAACTTTATTTAAATTCTAGGATAGATTATAACCTTAATAAATTTATTTAAACTTTTTAATTCAAACCTTATAGACAATAAAACTTTGTCTAAGTCTCTAGGTTTAAAGAACTAGTTTCAATAAATTTACTAAAATAATAATTAAACCTATTAAACATGAACTTGCTTAATTTTCTAGGTTTTAGATTATTATCTTAATCAATTCTTTTAACCAATTAAACTACACTAGTTTAATGTTCTTGGTCTCAGGGTTACTTCTAGGGTTTTCGAAAATTTTCCTTATGCCTAAGAAACTTTTCCACCAGTTGAACTAAGCTAGTTTAACAATTTTTGAAGATCAAGTAATAAGGAAAGAATCCTTTTGACCAAAAACTTTGACATTCTTGGTCCTACGGTTCTTTTAATTTTTCGAACATACTAGGGTTAGGGAAAGAAACCTTTTGACCAATAAAACTAAACTAGTTTAATGTTCTTGGTCATAGGGTTCTTTCTAGATTTTCGAAAAAACACTAGAGTTAGAATTCTTATGACCAATTAAACTAAATAGTTTAACATTCTTGGTCTAGGGTTCTTACCCTCATTCAAAATCTATGAAGAAGAATAAGAAGAAGGAACAAAAAAGTAAATAGAAAAACTTGAAATTAAACAAACAAACTTTGTTAATCTAGTTTAGATTTCTAAACCAACGCTCTGATACCACTGAAGGGTTTCATAACACTGATCGACCACTTGGTTCAACCTCCTAGTATGCTTGGTTCGACCATACTGGTAAGAACATGAAGGTGTTCTTGACCGGTTAAAACCAACTAGCTGATTTAATCCCTAAAAGCGGAACTTGGATTAAACCTAATCATTAAACCCTAAAGGATTGGGATGTTGGAAATCTAGATTAGATTAACATGAAAGAAACCTTGTACGAAGAACTCGAACACACACAATGCTTGTGTGGTTCGTTCGACCATCAACCAAAGAACCCTAGGGTTCTTTGGTCGAATTCGTCCAAGAGCGGAGAAGGGAGAAAAGGTTTTCCCAAAACATACCTTATTGCTTGCTTAAGATAGTCCACTGATGATGAACAAATCGAGCGACCTTCTAGTTGATCTAAGCAATGAACCTTTTCTTCGAAACTCGAAGAACACGAAGAACGAACGAAGAACACGAAGAACACAAGCTTGTGTTCTTGTGTGTTTAGCCGATCGAATGGGGTGGGAGGGAGGAAGTATGCGTGTGATGATCAAGGGGTTTTAGGGTTACCCTAAGCCTCTTATTTATACATAAATAAGTTACGCTTAGAACCTTTTTAGTTTAGTTAAGATTAGATCTTTAATTAAACTTTCCTTTTACACTTCCATCCCTTATAGTTTTACTAGTTATTATTGTCACACTTAATTATCAAATGTCTTAGTATTATACACTTATATATTTCAGTACCCATATACATGAAATATATATATACTTGTGTTTTATACCTTTAACAATTAATTAGACAATAATATTATCCAATCACTATATGATTTAATAGCTTTAAATCATATCATGGATAATCTTTATTTAACACAATGTATATTTACTCAACTGATAAATGTACAAATACTTGTATTAATTAGTTAGTTAAACTAATCCAGTAATAAGTTAAACTTAACTTAATAGTTAACTGATTCATAATGACTATTATGAATCATTCCTCTTCATAGTATCATTGCATATCTTGCTCGTATTACATGCACTCACCGGTGTGACCCTTAAGTGTTTCGTAGCCATGGATGTATCATCATAGGTTGACTTACTGTGCACATAATTCCAACAACCTTACGCTGGTGATTCTTGCTTCTTGCCTACTTTTATATAGAACCTTGTTGAACAGTCTGATGTTCTCACCTCTTTCTGCTACAGCTCTCTGGAAAAGTTCTTCTTGTTTTTGTCTTTGGAGAGCAAGAGTTGCTTTTAGATCAGCAGAGGTTCAAGCATCTTCTATGATGAGAGCTTTAACCGTGGCAGAAGTTAACTCCCCCTCAGCAGGATGAGGATTCACCTATATGATAAGCTGAGGGATTTGGATTTGCGGGACTTGGACTTGTGGGCCCTCAATTGATTCAAATGAATCAATGATTTTAACATATTCAGTTGAGGTGTCTTCTATCTTGAGACCTTCAGCAGGGGTGATTGTTGATTGCGTTGTTGTCTCACATGCTGAAGCAATTACCTCAGGTGTTTCAGTAGGGGCTAGTGTTGTTGGAATTGGAGTCTCGTCTACTGAAACGTCTTCTTCTTCTTCTTGTACTCCAGCAGAGGTGAGTGGTGGAGAAATAGGAGACTCACCTGCTGGAATATCTTCTTGAACATTGGATCCAACAGCAGAGGTGACTATAAGTTGTGAATCAAGATGTTCACCTGGTTGTTCACCTGCTGATGTAGCTTGCTCATTCTGCTCCTGAGAGAGTGCCTGAAGATGTAGGGGACTCTCTGGTGCAGCAGTAGGATGAACAGCAGTGGTACCCTCATTTAACTTTTGTAAAATGAGGTCAAAGGTGCCTTGGAGACTAGTGACTTGAGAGGCTAATGAACCAACCTCAGTCTCCAATTTGTCCATCCTGGTGGACACAGTAGTAGCAGAATCCTCAATAGCCTTAGAAAGATGGCTATGAGTGTTGGCCAACAATGATTATTGCTTTAATTGTGCAAGGCCAATGCGATCAACAACTGAGACAAGTGGAGAAACCTTAGTTTGTAAGGTATTCAGCTGTCGATCAACTTCTGCTTCAGTTGCCCTGGCTTCACAGAGAAGCTTATCTTTTTCGACTCTGTCAGATTCTCGAATGGAGTTCAGCTCATGATGAATGTATTCTTTGAGAGTGTTGAACTCACTGGTGTTGCATCGAATCTGATCTGCAAGAAGAGTCAGCTGAGGAGTCTGAGTGTGAACCTCAGTGTGCAGAGAGGCAATGATGGAAGAAAGTTTCTCAGCAGTATCAGCAAACCTCTTTGGAACATCCCTGCGAAGGGTGTTCATCTGCTGCCTCAGCACGGCCATCCCAGGTCGAATCTGGGATGAAACAACTCTAGACACAAGAGCAGCAGCTGCTCTGGTGGGAATGCTTTCTCCAGCTTTGCTGGATTCAACATGAGACACATGGAAAATTGGAGGAGAGGGGTCTGGTATGTCTTCAACTGAGCAGGTGATCTCAGCTGTGGAAGAAGGTGTTCCTGAATTAGGAGGGAAAGCTCCTATGGGATGCTCAGGAACTGTGGGGGGTGAGTTGGGTCCACCTGAAACTTCTGGGTTTCTGTCAGAAGGGCCGACATCAGTTGTCAATTCAATTTGAAGCCAAGGTTCATCTGTTTCGTCTATATCAGGAGATGAAACATATAAGCTGATGGTCTCTTCAACAGAATCAAACATCATACTGTATGTTGTTTGAGTACATTGAGCTTCAGTCTCACCAGTCGGTTGATCTAGTATAGGGACATGAGGAGTAAGTCCTCTGGGTGGTGGATCAGCTGCCTCACAGCTTTGTTGGCGCAAACAATTCGCGATCACTTCCAGCTTGGGTTTGTGCCTCAGTAACAACTGGGTCTACATTTGTCACTTCATCGGCGGTGGTGGTTTCCTCGATCACCAGCTGGTGTAGGCTGGTGACGTTGTGGGAAACAGAAAGAACAGTTTCAAGAATGACTTGGTTTCCAGTCAATCTATCGTTAACTGCTGACTCATATAGTGATGAAGAAGTTGGTGTTGGTGTGTGTGCAGCTGACTCACGGGTGGCTTGGGATGAGCCAAAAACTTCACCAGCAGTATGTCGAGAGACTAAGGTTGCTTGTGGAGTTTGTTCCCTTGCTACAACGACTGATAATGAATCAGTCGAGGAGCTACGCAGAAAGGTGGAGCCGACACTAACTCCTTTAGAACGAAATTGCCAATTTGAAGGCTGCTGACTTGTTGAGAAGTCAACCGGTGAAAGAGAAAGAGGAAGAGAAAGAAATAAGTGATCAGCCAGGAGTGTTTGACTAGAAACTCCGATAGATGGAGTTCCTTCAGAAACACTGCAAATATGAAAATGAGAAGGATCAACCCAGACGCTGGCAGAGCTTCTGATCGTAATCCTTCCGATCGAGGACTTAAGTGAGTACCTAGAGGATCCTGGCTGAATCCTGATGATGCTGCATATTCCACATCAGCACCATCAGTTGCCACATCACCACCAGATGTCGTCGTCCCTTCTCCGATCGGTGGAGAAGAAGAAGGAACACGATGTCCATGTGATGGGGGCGGAGAGGAGGGAGAGGGAGTGGGAGGACGACGAGCTGATCTCTTAACTCGTTTCTTCACCACCAGAGGAACGACTTCCTCAGCCTCTTCTTCCACATCATCAGGGAGTGAGATCCCTGTTGAAGTGGGAGCTTTATCATCTGCAACTAAAGAGACTCTAGCTGCAGAAGAACCCTCCATATGAGAAAAGGACATACCTTCTTGTAGGGTAGATTCCTTCATTGTGGTGCCCTTCAGCTGATCCCTCCTGGATCTAGTATGATCTTTAATGATCTTCAGCATGTACGAGGAGAGGGGATTACCTTGAACATCTTCCTTCTTAGAGTTGAAAATGGTGTTAGATAAGGGACGAACATGAAACCAATTCCCCTCGAGGTCATCGTAATCTATCTTCAATCTCTAAGACATCACATGAGCGATGCATAGAGTGAATAATCTGATATAGGGAATGTGAATTCCCTTTCCTTTGAGCTTGGTTTTGACCTCCTCTTCTTGAACATTGGATCCAACAGCAGAGGTGACTATAACCAGTGAATTCCCTTTCCTTTGAGTGAATAACCAGTTTCCCATAATCAATCCGCTGACCGGTGATTAGGGCTTCAACAAAGATCTGAAGGTTGGAGTTGCACTGGTTGTGAGACCCATGGATGCCGCCAATGCATTGAATGATGTGCGTGAAGAAGTAGGCCCATGGTCTCGACAGCTGAGACTTCTTAAAGATGGGGACCCTGTCATCATCTTTCTCTAATCATATCCAGTGATACCGATCAGACTTGCCTTTGGATGCTCAGAAGATTTCATCTCCTGAGGAAGTTCATCAGGGAGTAGAAAATCAACGCCGTAAGCAGTTTGGAAATCATCAACAGTGATGGTGATTTGATGATCTCCAACTTGCACAACAATGTTGTCCCCAGAGGTGGTGGCGGACAACCAGAAATCACGCAAGAGCTCGTAAAAGCTCTTGGTGAAATGAAGGAATGCACCACTGACAAGGAAGTGACGCAAAAATTTTCTGACCGGACGGTAAACCTGCATGAGGTTCTCCGATGGAGAGGTGTTCGCAACCAAGTTCGAATTTTGAGTGAACTAGATGGCTGCTCTGGTGAGAGGAACTTTGGTGGATTTCTTGGAGGTTGACATTGTTGGGAGAAAAAAGAAAGACAAAGGTTTAAAAGAGAACGATTGTGGTTCTTGAGAGAAAGTTGAGGGAATCTTGAGGGTGGTGAAGAAGAAAGTGAGAGGGAAGTGGGGTATTTATAGTGGTAGAATGGACTAATTTGGGTAAGCTTTTGAATTCCAACCGGTTTAAAAATGGATATTTGGAATCCAACTATGGAAATGTTGGTTACCATGCGAAGAAACCGGTACGATGTGACAGTGAGGGTTAGTGGAGCCGTTTCGGTGTCAGGGATGTCATGTCCCTCATAAATGCCAAATATTTCTGTTAAGGCAAAAAGCCTTGCCCCTTTGGATCTTAAGATAACAAAACAACCTAGACTAGCTTTGATTAATATGTAGAATAATATAGCTAAGTTTAGGTCTGATACTGAGTGATCAGTAGTGGAACTCAGTATCAGTACTCAGTATCAGATAGTGATACTGAGTACAAGGACTGAGTAGAAGGACTGAGTGATACTCAGTATAGTAACGGACTAAGATCAAATCCCTTGATCTTAGTCATTTTCCTAGTTTAGTCCTTTGGTTACTCCTTTGCCCATTATGTAAGATCTCTATATCATTATAAATAGAGATCATCTTGCAAAGGAGAACTCACTAATTCATTTTACACTTTCATATCCTTTGTAATTGATTAGTGGTCTTGTTATTCCGCAACAAGCCACACTTAGTGGAATTATATATTTGACTCATATCTTGTTCATATACAATATTTGTCTTAGTGATATAATTAACCAATCAATTAACCAACTAAACCAGGGTGTTGTGACCTAACAACTGGTATCAGAGCAGGCTAAATAAACTCTTATTTAGTCGATCTATAAACCTGGCAGCCATTCCCTTCATCTATCCCTCCAACACTCAAAAATCCAAAATGTCTACTATTGTTGCACCAATTATGTCTGGAAAGGGAGTACCCATCTTTGATGGAAAAGACTTTCATCAATGGAAGCTTAAAGTTCAGTGGTATCTTGAATCTATTCACCATGAGATGCTCACTGTGCTATATGATGGTCCCATCATTCCACAAACTGTGGAACATGTTGCTGCTACTGAAGATGCTCCTGAGAGCATAAGAACTGTACCTAAACTAAAGCACAACTGGACTGATACTGACCGTCAGTTGTATGCTTTAGACTCCAGAGCTAAAGGGGTGATAGGTAATGCTGTTACCAAAGAGATACTTAATGCAATTATGAAATTGCCAACAGCAAAGGCTATGTGGGATAGCCTATCAGTCACCTATGAAGGAACATCAAAGGTGAAGTTGCAAAGAAAAAGCAACATGAGAAGGAAATATGAAAACTTCTTCTCAACTCCTAATGAAGACATCACCACTCTCTATAACAGGTTCAATACTGTTATCCATGATTTAATCAGTGTAGGCATTGTGAAAGAAGAAGGAGAGCTTGTTCAAAAGTTCCTGGATAGTCTTCCTTAACAATTTCTTGACATGACAAACGCTGTCAATGCTGCTAACAACATTGAGTCATACACTCTTCAAACTTTGTATGGTCTAATGTTGAATCATGAGGAGAATAATGCTGCAAGACTGATCAACTGGAAGAAAACTGACAAGTCTTCCACTGGCATGGCTCTAGTTGTGCAACAGGCCTATACTGTGACTGAGCCAGATGAACCAGAAGTTGATCTTGCTGATGCTGAGGCAGAAGAGCTTGAAACCCAAATGGCTCTTATGTCTACGAAGCTGGATCAGTTAAAGAAGAAGAGGCTTGGTGTTAGCTCTTCTAATACTGACCCTAGATCAGGTCTTTGCTATAGGTGTGGAAAGCCTGGACATATTGCTGCAAATTGTCATACCAAGTCTTCTGAGACTGACCAAAATGACAAAATTGCATACCGAGCAAAGAGGTATAGAGACAAGTATGTCAAGCTGAAGAATTGGAGCAAGGGCAAGAGGGCAGAAGGGAATGGAGCACCTCATCAAGCACTTTACTCAGAAGCCTGGATGGATGAAGACTTAAGTGATGATGAAGAGATTGAAAATAAAGCCTTTATGGCTTTCACTGAAGATGATTTGAAAAGCTCTTTTGAAAAGGATATCAAAGAGGCTGAGAGGATGAGTGTTCATACTGATTGGGATTCCACTCAGTTGTACAAGGTAAGTTCCTTTCAAACTTATTCAGTGAATGAAAAAACCAAGATTTTTGAGTATATTATTGTTGATCTTAAAACTTCTGTACAAAAAGAAAAAGCTTTAAAATTAACAATTCAAGAACTTGAAAGGGTAAATAATGAAAACCTAGATAAACTAGCAAAGTATAAAGATTTAGAATTAAATTTTTCAGATTTAAAAGACATTAACCAAAGATTAGCTGATAAAGCTCATTTACACAAACTTGAAAAAGAGAAATTTGAAAAACAGTGTAAATCTTGGGGAAATGCTTCTATAAAATTAAATAAATGTTTAAATCAACAATTCCCAGAAAATGTGAGAGCTGCACTTGGTGTTGATCCTCAATTTAAAAATAGGAACAATTTTGCTGATTTATTTGAAGAGTTTTCTACTATGAACTCTATTAATTTTGTAAAAGCTAAAACTTTATGTGAAGTTGGATGTCAAACTGAGTCAGATGATGAGGAAAATGAAATTTTATGTGAAGTTGGATGTCAAACTGAGTTAGATGATGAGGAAAATGAAATTTTATGTGAAGTTGGATGTCAAAATGAAATTTTAGAAAAACCTATTGATCCCTCCATCTGCTCAAAGTGCTATACTCAGCTACAAGAACCCAGTATTGAATTTTCTATAAAAGAAATTTCTGATACTGAGCTCCCAATAGATCAGTATGACACTTCTGCTGTTCCACCTTTTGAATTATTATTTAATACAACAACTTTTGAATTATATAGTGATAATAAGATAACTTCTATCTCAAATGCTTCAACTAATACAGAAGTTGCAGGAACAGAAACATCATATACTGAGAAATCTAAAGAACCTGTTAAAGTTGTTTCTTCAAAACATGATAAACAAAAAACAACTTTAACTAGGTCCTTAGTTGGCAGAGACAAGAAGTCTACCACTAATAATATTAGAAAGACTTCTCTGCCAAATAAAAAGAAGCAATCAGATACATCACCCTTTAAACCAGTAAAACAAAATGTTAAAACACCTATTAAAAATGACAAAAATAACATTTTAAAAACACTTGGTGATCAGGTCAAATCTTTAAGTAAACAATTTGCAAAACTTATTCATACTGATCTACCAAAAGTGCAACATTTTTCTAAAATACCTTATGAAAATATGTTTAGAAATAGACCTAGAAAATGTTATAGATGTCATCATACTGGTCATAAGGGAGATGAATGCTGGACTGATCTCTCGAGTCCTAGGTACTCAGTACCAAAGAAAAGGAGAGAAACTAAGTCAGTATCATCAAAGAAAACTTCTAAGGTTTCCCCCGAAGTGATACTGACCTCTCCACATAAAGAGATCAAGTCAAAATATGTTTATCCCACCAAAGGTCCCATTCAAAAATGGGTTCCTAAAAGGAACTAATTGTTATTGTGTGTCTTGTGCAGGGTGACAGAAAATGGTATTTAGATAGTGGCTGCTCAAGACACATGACTGGCAGTATGGAATACCTTCTAAATTATACTCCAGAGAAGGGTCCTTCTGTTAAGTTTGGAGATGACTCGGTGGGAAAGACAAGAGGTTATGGTGTGATCAAGGCAGGCAACCTAACTTTTAAAAGAGTTGCCTATGTAGAGGGTCTTAAACACAATCTGCTCAGTATCAGCCAGATGTGTGATGATGACAATGAAGCTCGATTCAGGAAGGTTGCAGGAATCATCTACAATGATAAAGGCTAGCCTGTACTCATTGCTAGAAGAGAAAAAGATGTTTATGTGGTCAACCTATCTGAAATAGACCCAACTATTCGAGTATGCCTGCTTTCTAAAGTCAAGCCAGAATTGCATTGGCTATGGCACAAGAAACTCTCTCACATCAACTTTAGAAACATCAACGAGCTCAGTATGAAGAAACTGGTGAGAGGGTTGCCCACTATTACTTATTCAAAAGATAAGTTACGCTGAGCATGTGAAATGGGCAAGCAGAAGAAGAGTTCATTCAAGTCCAAAGTCAATCATTCCATTAATGAACCTCTTACTATGATACTTATGGATCTTTTTGGCCCCATCAGCACACCATCTTTGGCCAAAAAGATCTATACTCTAGTCTTGGTTGATGAATTCTCAAGATACACTTAGGTCATCTTCCTCAAGACTAAGTCAGATGCAACAACAGAAATCATTGCCTTTATAAAAAGAGAGGAACTTCAAAAAGGCAACAAGGTCAAGCAACTTAGAAGTGACCATGGTACTGAGTTTAAGAACTCAGTATTAGCCGATTTCTGTGAAGAAAAAGGAATCCTTCAAAACTTCTCTGCAGCCTACACACCACAACAAAATGGTGTTGTAGAAAGAAAGAACAGAACACTGATTGAAGCTGCAAGGACTTTATTATGCCATGCTGGACTGGCACTGAGTTTCTGGGCTGAAGCTGTAAACTGTGCAAACTTCACTCAGAATAGAGCCACTATAGTCCAAAGACATCTGAAGACTCCATATGAGTTATACAATGGCAAGATCCCTAATGTGGAATACTTCCACATCTGTGGGAGTAAATGCTTTGTACTCAGTACAAAACAGAATCTCAACAAATTTGCTCCCAAAGCAAATGAAGGTGTGTTCATGGGCTACTCTCCACACTCTAAAGCTTTCAGAGTGTATATCATCTCAACCAAGATAATTGTAGAATCCATTCATGTCACATTCGATGAAGATCAGAATGAGCATTCTACATCAGCAAGTGAAGACATAAGTGGCATAGATATTCTATGCAATCCAGAACACTCCATTGCTGAACATCCCAAGTTTCATCCACACTTTATTCCTAATAAGTTTAATGAAACTGATCAAGGTCAAACTCAGTATCAAACCACTGAAACTAATACTGAGGTTCCCATTACAGAGGACCTCCATACTGAGTTTCCAACTAATGATCTGAACCACTCTACCTATGAAGAAGGTGAAACATCCAATACTTCACAAGAATCCACATCAACTCTGCAAAATGAAGATGAACAGCAACCTGCGCTGTCTAATACTGACCAGAATTCCACTCAGTATCAGACACAAGACACACCAAGTCAACAAGATATTGTTCATCCTATTTCAAATGCTCCCTTAGGAAACAATTTAAGGGAACACAGAGACCATCCGCACTCAAACATTATTGGTCCTATTGAAGAAGGTGTCCAAACAAAAAGAAAATTAGAATTTCCAACCCAAGCAACTGCGAATTTTTGTTTCTTCTCAAGTTTCTTATCTACCATTGAACCAAAGAAAGCTGATGAAGCTTTATTAGATGAAGATTGGGTAGAGGCTATGCAAGAAGAGCTCACAGAGTTTGAGAGAAACAAAGTTTGGAACTTAGTACCACCTCCTTCTGGCAAAACTATTATTGGTACTAAGTGGGTGTTCAGAAACAAGATGGACAAGGATGGTGTTGTCATCAGAAACAAAGCAAGGTTAGTTGCTCAAGGTTACAGGCAAGAAGAAGGCATTGACTATGATGAAACTTTTGCACCAGTTGCCAGAATTGAAGCTATTAGGTTATATCTTGCATATGCAGCCTTTAAGAATTTCAAAGTTTATCAGATGGATGTCAAAAGTGCTTTTCTAAATGGAAAACTCCTAGAAGAAGTTTATGTTAAACAACCACCAGGTTTTGTTGATCCTAAATTTCCTAATTATGTTTTCAAGCTTGATAAAGCTCTATATGGGCTCAAACAAGCTCCAAGAGCCTGGTATGACACCCTGTCTGAGTACTTTATTGAAAATAAATTTACAAGAGGTAAAATTGATAAAACATTATTTTCAAAACGGAAAGGTTCTGACATATTACTCATTCAGATATATGTCGATGATATTATCTTTGGATCCACTGACAAGTCAATGTGTGACTGGTTTGCTAAGATAATGTCAACTCAGTATCAGATGAGTATGATGGGAGAACTTACTTACTTTATTGGTTTACAAGTTGAACAAAAGCCTGATGGCACTTTTATAAATCAAAGTAAGTATGTGCATGATATGTTAAAGAAATACAAATTTGAAAATTTATCTTCCATGCACACTCCTATGGGTACTCAGGATAAGATAAGTAAGGATGAAACTGGTAAACCAGTATGTCAATCCACATACCGAGGTATGATTGGTTCCTTACTTTACTTAACTGCTAGCAGGCCTGATGTCATGTTTGCAACATGTTTGTGTGCTCGGTATCAGGCTGATCCTAAAGAATCACACATGAAAGCAGTTAAGCGCATCTTTAGATATCTTACAGGTACTCCTAACCTGGGTCTTTGGTATCCCAAAGATTCAAACTTTCACCTTGAAGGGTACACAGATGCAGATTTTGCAGGTTGTAGATTGGACAGAAAGATCACAAGTGGAGGATGTCAATTCGTAGGTGGAAGACTAGTTGGTTGGTCATCCAAGAAGCAAAATTCGGTAGCAACTTCCACAGCAGAAGCAGAATATGTTGCTGCAGGAAGTTGTTGCGCTCAATTATTATGGATGTAGTATCAACTCTTAGACTATGGGTTCAACTTTCATAAGACTCCCATTCATTGTGATAACAAGAGTGCTATTGCTATCACAGAGAACCCAGTCTATCACTCCAAAACCAAGCACATTGATATCAGACACCACTTTATTCGAGATAATGTGGCAAAAGGTAAGGTTGAGGTAGATTATGTCCCAACAGATGCACAATTGGCCGATGTGTTTACTAAACCTCTCCCTGAGGAAAGGTTTATGTATTTACTAGGGCAATTAGGTATGTTGAATCCTTAATTTTCCTTAATTTTCTTTAAAACTGAACGCTCAGTATCACTCCTGTTGATACTGACCTCTCAGTATCACTAGTCTGTTATCATCAAAATTTAAAATTTTTATTTTTTTATTAATTTCAAGAGAAAATTAATTGTTTTTATATTTTTAAAATTTTTTTTAAATTAATTTTTTTTACCTCAGTATTGGGTTATGACGGCTCTTACACCGAGCTTAATCCTCATACTGCTCAACGGTAACCTTTCTTAATAAGAAAGTTACCGTTGGCAGAGGATAAGGCAGTGAAATCAGCCATTTTTACTTCCCAATACCTTAATTATCTTTCAAATCTCCTACAAATAACCGTTTATTTTTACTTCAAATTTTTTTTAACTGTTATTTCTTTCTTTCATTTTCAATTCTCTCTGCGATTAACGATTTCACTTTCTATTAGCAAGCAAACACTTTTAAATCACAATCACAGATGGCGAATTACATTTTCGTTGCTCCAGAAGTTGAATCGGAAATCAAATTCCGAAATGATGAAGTACCCAGGTTTGCGAGGAACAACATCACAGCAAATTTCACTATTCCTCAAGCCTGGGTATGCCAAGAATTCACGAACATTGTCACTTTTATGAAGCATTGCCCAATTAATCGTGCACTGACCTTGTCTCCTCGAGCAATTTACCCAGAAATGTTATGCGAGTTTTGGTACTCTGCCACACTCGATTCTCCAGATATGATTGCTGGATGGGTAATTAGGGATCAAAGAAGAGCATTTGTTTCTACTGCTATCATTCGTGAAACACCGAGGCTTCCAGCACAAGCTCAGTATGACCCATTCGTTGATAGATCAGAGGCACGCTCAGTATTGCCATTTTTGGGTCGAAGAGGAACAACAGGAATCATCAAAAGAAACGAATTTGGTCCTATGTGGGGTATTCTCATTACAACAATAATTCGGTGCATGACTCATAAGACGGGTGCTTTGGACCAAATAAATGAATTTGGGATGCAAATAGTACATGCTCTGTACTATGGAAGAAATATTGATTATGCTCGGCTCATTTTCAATGAATTAGCTACTTTGGTTCGGGCTAACACAAGGGAATGCAATGTCCCTTTCTGCAGATTTTTATCACTCATCTTTCAATACTCAATGCCCACACATACTTATGATGAGTTTCACAGTCCAAGGGTTGATCTTCCTCCACTCAGTGAGAAGATTTTCTTTTACAGGCCAAGATAAGGAGAGCCTTTACTGAGTCCTCCTATGTGGGCCATTGTTCAAGAACACATTAATGACGCAGAAGATATGTCTGATACTGAGTCAGACAATGATGATGATGATGATGATAATGATGATAATAGTGGTAATGGAGCACAGGCTGGTCAAGATATTGAGATGCAGGATGTTTCACAAGTTCAAGAACCGCCTCAACAACCTATCTCTCCACCTGCACAAGATCCTGATGCTCCTCATATTGAAACAGTTTTTGATACTGAGTCCTCAGAAGACACACCATTGGTCCTTCAAAGAAGAAGAAGGAATCTTTCCCCTATTATTATGGGAAACGTATCATCTGAGGAGGTGCAGCCTGCAAATGTTCCATCATTAACTGCATCTCTTCAAGCCCAAAGCCTAGTTGCAGCCACCGCTGACCTTCCAGGTCCAGAACTAGTTTCAACTGCTCAACTAATTGAGGAACCTCATGTTCCTCTTGATGTGGAGATTCAATATGAGCAAACTACACTGGAAGGTGCTCAGCAAGAAAGACAAGTCGGTATTGAAGATATTGGTGTTGCACATCAACAAACACATGATCCTGCACCGACCTCTGCAGATGCTAGAAGGGAATCTAACAGAGTCTCAGGTATGAATTTCAAATAAACCCTTAAACTTATATATATATATATATATATTTCATTCCCAAATAGAGACTAAGTATTGGCCAGTACCAACTCAATACTGACCAAAGTCTCACACGATCTTTCAAATATATATCCTTTTATGGCCAACATAGCTAGCCCACTGCTGCTATGCAAAATTCATATACTGAGAACTCACAATGGATCATTGTCAGTCTACAGTTGTCTCAACATTTAAAGAGACAATGGTGGTTGATGTCAAACTGACACCCACTGGTGCTGCTTGAATTATGTCCAACTTATTTTTGAGTTGGGTGGCTTAATTCAAGAAAATGATCACAAACCCTTAAGCCACAAAATCCAAAAATTTTTCCATGGGGTTTAGCCACATTTCTGTTATCATTCTAATACCGAGTGATAAACATTGAAAATAACAAGAAGCACATCCCAGGCTTCGAATACCCAAACCCAAACCTTTTAGTAAATGTGACTTATCCTATACTGAGCTACTTAAATTTACACACTCCCTTTTTACTAAAAACTTCTTACACATGCTATGCACAAGTCCACAATATTTCATTATAAACCAGATGAAATACAGACTTCACAAACCCTGTTTATATGATTATAGAATTAAACAACACCACAATTCTATTTGATAAACCTTTCTTTCTAACCAGTTTTATTTTTTTTTTGTTTCTTTAGCACCATCTGTGCAGGGCATTCAGGCATCACAGGCTGCAGCAGAACAACTGACTCTGCAAGCAATCATGCAGCAAATTCTGGCCATCCAACATACTCAAAATTTAATACTGGCCAGAATGAACAAGATGGGTGGTGATATTGACTCCATAAAACAGTCAGTCTCACTACTTCAACAACCACATCAGCCTCCACAAGCTCCACCATGTTCACATGGTGACCGCAATGAAGAAGGAGAAGGAGAAGGAGGTGCTGGTGATACTGATGCTGCAACTGAGCCCATGCCCTCCCCTACTCTTGAACAACCTGAAGGGGACATGGGTGGTGATACTGATCCTCTTCCCTCCTCATCAAATGATAACAAAAAGGGGGAGAAGAGACAAAGAGATACTGAGGTTGATCAAACTGATCCATCTGCTCAGGGGGAGAAAAGAAGACGATTGAATGAAGATCAACCTCCACAACAACAACATCAGCAAAGCACTCATACTGAGCCACATCGGATTCAGTATGAGAGAAGAAGACAAAGAACAAGGTCAGCATTACAAGTTGAAAGTCAACTTGAGCCATCTGCTCAGGGGGAGATTCATACTGACCAACCACAACAAGCTTATACTAAGTCACCTGCTCAAGAAGAAAATAACTGGAAAATTGTGGTTTATAGGCCTTTTGTGTGGCCTATTGCTGATGATGAAGATGAAGAACATCCAGTGGCATCAGAAGAATTTTTAAACTTTGTAATGGATGAAGCAAATAAAGAAACCTCTTCGTCATCATTCTCAGATGATGAAGAGCCTACAAGAAAACCTATCTCACCTCAAGCTGAAGGACCTTCTAGAATTCCTAGAAGACCAATAACCAGAAGAATGACAAATGTGGTTATGTCCTCAGAATCTAGTGAAGAACAAGATCCAGCTCCTCTGATCTCAAGACCTAGGAGATCTGCTCAAATTACTGAGGAAAAGAGTGATGCTGAGGATGAGATTGAGGCCCACAAATTCTTCCCTGTTAAGGAAGAACCTGAATCTGAGTCTGAAGATGTTCCAAGAAGATCTCATACTGTAAAAAGAACTGGAGATGAATTACTTGAACAGTATTGGAACATTGTGGCACAAAGAACAAGATATAGGGAAACAAGGATGGGTATGTTGAGGAATAAAGCATTTCCAAGTGTAAGAGACATATACTGGCTAAATGAATTTGTCAACAAAATAAAGGTCAAAACTGTTGATAGATCAATTGTTGCAACTTGCACTGGACCAGTCAGTCCTCCAATGAAGTTTTTCCTTCATGACATCCATAACATGGGACTTCAAGATTGGATAAAGATTGCTAGACTGATAAAGGAGATGCCCTCAAGATCCTCTGAAGCCCAAGTGATGATGGATGAAATCTGGGCTGTATCTGCTATATGCTATGAAAAAGGCATTATTTATGCAGCAGAATACAGGGCACTCAGTGTGATGACTGAAGCTATGAAGAACAACAAACCTAAGTGCCTTAATACTTTCAGAATAGTTCCCACATATACTGTTCCCTCTAACCTTATCTTTCAGGATCAAAAGAGTACCATATATCCCACATCTGGATATATGTATACTGACTCAGATGACAGGGAGTGCTTCATTACTGAAGCAGATTTGGCAACAGCTCCTATCAGCCATTTGGTGGGTCTTAAATGGATGATAACCAAGAAAGAAGATGCTTGGTTTAGAAAGAAGATAGTTGCTGTACTAAACAACAGGCAAGATGAACTGAAGAAAAGAGAAGAGTTCATCCATGTAATGAAAGAAGTCTTCTACGAGTTTGAGTCAATCAACAAAGACTAAAGAAGAAGACTTTGCAGCCTGTAGCTTATTGTGTTTAGTTTTTCTTTGTAGTTGTTTTGTTATCATTAGATAGGGGGAGATTGTTAAGGCAAAAAGCGTTGCCCCTTTGGATCTTAAGATAACAAAACAACCTAGACTAGCTTTGATTAATATGTAGAATAATATAGCTAAGTTTATGTCTGATACTGAGTGATCAGTAGTGGAACTCAGTATCAGTACTCAGTATCAGATAGTGATACTGAGTACAAGGACTGAGTAGAAGGACTGAGTGATACTCAGTATAGTAACGGACTAAGATCAAATCCCTTGATCTTAGTCATTTTCCTAGTTTAGTCCTTCGGTTACTCCTTTGCCCATTATGTAAGATCTCTATATCATTATAAATAGATATCATCTTGCAAAGGAGAACTCACTAATTCATTTTACACTTTCATATCCTTTGTAATTGATTAGTGGTCTTGTTATTCCGCAACAAGCCACACTTAGTGGAATTATATATTTGACTCATATCTTGTTCTTATATAATATTTGTCTTAGTGATATAATTAACCAATCAATTAACCAACTAAACCAGGGTGTTGTGACCTAACAATTTCCACTTAAGTGAAAATATCTGCCAGAGAAAATGTGTGGATAAGGATGAAAGATTCCTTTTTCTCGAAAACCAAACGTTTTTAACTTATAAAACTTGACAAGTATCATTTTGAGATGTTTTATTTAGCTGATTTGTAATTTGAAACGTTTTTCATCAGCTGAATGTACTATTTGTGACAAGGTGAAACTTATCAGCTACTGATAGTACTTCAGCAGATGATGTTAAGCATTTAACATACCTAGCTCGCTGATTAAAAAATTGAAATGTTTTTCATCTAATGGTTTAGTAAACAAATCAGCCAGCTGAAGGTCTGTTGAAATAAAATGATGTTCAACATCACTTTGTTGAATGTGATCTCTAATAAAATGATACCTTATATCAATGTGTTTGGTTCTAGAATGAAGAACATGGTTGTTGCTGATTGCAATAGCACTTGTGTTATCACAATAGATAGGTACTTTGGAAAAGTTCATATCAAAATCAATCAGCTGATTCTTCATCCAAAGGACTTGAGCACAGCAGCTGCCAGCAACAACGTATTCTGCTTCAGCTATAGAGGTAGAAACAGTGTTCTGTTTCTTGCTTGTCCAACTAACTAGCTTGCCACCTAGCAGCTGACATCCTACAGTGGTGCTCTTTCTATTTATCTTGCAACCTGCAAAGTCTGAATCTGAATAGCCAATTAGATTAAACCAGAGTCTTTGGCATACTAAAGACTTAGGCTTGGAGTACCTTTGAGGTACCTCAGAATTCGCTTAGCAGCTATTAAATGAGATTCTCTAGGATCAGCTTGATACCTAACACACATGCAAATAGCAAACATAATGTCTGGGTTGCTGGCAGTATGATAGAGCAAAGACCCAATGATTCCTCTGTAGAATGTGACATCAACTGATTTCCCAGTTGTATCAGCATCTTTGGAGGAGCCATTGGAGTCTTCATAGATGATGATGAATTCATATCGAATTTCTTTAAAAGATCTTTGATATATTTTTCTTGATTAATAAAATTCCATTTTTGGACTGCTTAACTTGTAAACCAAGAAAATATGTGAATTCACCCATCATACTCATCTCATACTTTTCGTGAGTAGCACAAAAAATTATGTCATCCACATAAAGTTGATCAAGAATGATATCACCTTTGATTTTGCAAATGAAAAAGTTTTTATCAATCTTTCCTCTGGTGAATTCATTTACTAGAAGGAAAGTGGAAAGTGTGTCATACCATGCACGGGGAGCTTGTTTCAACCCATACAGCGCCTTATCCAATTTAAACACATAGTCTAAATACTTAGGATTTTCAAAACCTGGAGGTTGTTTCACATACACTTCCTCTTGCAACTTTCCATTTAAGAACGCACTTTTCACATCCATCTGAAAATCTGTGAAATTTTGTAAGCATCATAGGCTAGAAATATTCTTATTGCCTCAAGCCTTGCTACTGGTGCTAATGTTTCATCGAAATCGATTCCTTCCTCCTGTCTATAGCCTTGTGCAACAAGTCTTGCCTTATTGCGGATAACCACACCATCTTCATCCATTTTGTTTCTAAAACCCCACTTAGTACCAATTATGGTCTTACCAGCTGGTGGAGGCACCAGCTACCACACTTTGTTGACCTCAAATTGGTTGAGTTCTTCGTGCATTGCCTGAATCCAGCTAGAGTCTTCTAAAGCAGATTTAATATTTTCCGGTTCTTCAGCTGCTAGAAAACAAGACCATAAGCATAGATTACATGATGCCTTACTTCTTGTGACTACTCCTTGTTGTGGATCTCCAATGATCAATTCAATTGGATGTTCTGAGGTCCACTTTGATTGAGGAGCAGCTGTAGAAGAGGAAGATTCAGCAGAGTTTGATCCTTCTTGAGCAGCTGAGTGTTCAGCAGGATTTAGGACATCATTTTGAACTAATCTTCTTGAAGTGTCAAGAGGTGGCTTAGAATTATTTCTAGCCTTAGATGATGCTCTTTCTGTTGGCATCTCTTATTGAACAGGTGCAATATCCACAAGAAATGTAGGAGCATCATGAAATGTGTCATCTGAATCATTTATTGGAACTTCGAATAAGTTTAAAGCATCAGAGAATGCTTCAGCTGTATCATCAGATGGTGGCATAATTGTTCTCTGAGATGAATCAGATACATCAACAGAGGTGGGATTCAAGGCCTTCGAGTGTTCTTCAAAAGTAACATGTATAGAATCTTCTAGTGTTTGTCTTCTTTTGTTGAAAACTCTGTATGCCTTTGATACAATGGAATATCCCAAGAAAATGGCTTCATCAGCTTTTGAATCAAATTTGCTCAGCTGATCTCTTGTGTTTAACACAAAACATACACACCCAAACACATGGAAGAAGCCAATGTATGGTTTCCTATGACGAAGAATCTCATAAGAAGTTTTCTTGTGTCTCTTCACATAGAGAGACCTGTTTTGAGTAAAACAAGTTGTTTTGGCATGTTTGACTCAACAAGCATTATTCTTGCAGCTTCTGTTAGGAGTCTGTTTCTTCTTTCAGCAACACCATTCTGTTGAGGTGTTCTAGCAGCTGAGAAGTTTTATGAGATCCCAACTTCTGAACAGAAGTCTTCCAATGTACTATTTTTGAATTCAGTACCATTGTCTGATCTCAGCATCTTGAATCTTGACCCATTTAGAAGTTCCATCTTTTTGATGAACTTGATGATTTCATCAGTTGCATCACTTTTGTGACGAAGAAATATAACCCAAGTGTATCGTGAATATTCATCAACGATAACAAGTGTATACTTCTTACCACCTAGACTTTCAGTACTCATAGGACCATAGAGATCCATATGGAGCATATGCAGGCAGCTGTTGATGGGGAAATATTGCTTTGATTCGAAGGAGCTTTTATGTTGTTTACCTTGTTCATAAGCTGAACAAAGCTTATCCTTTTTATACTTGATTTGTGGTAGACCATTCACCAGCTGAACTCGAGCCAGCTTCGATATGTTTTTGAAGTTTAAGTGAGATAGTCTTTTATGCCACAACCAATTCAGCTCTTCAGTGAAATGAGAGAATTAACAAACTTCTTGATTATAGGGATTCATGTCTAGTGTATATACGTTATTGTTTCTTGGTGCAATTAATACAACTTTTCCACTTTTATCTGTCACCGTTCCTCTGTATTCATTAAAGTGCACTGAGAACTTTGCATCACATAGTTGGCTAATGCTGATTAAATTATGTTTCAACCCATTCACATAACCAACTCTTGTGATTTTTATAGATCCATTTGAGATGGATTCATATCCTTCAGTTGAGCCTTTACCATTATCACCAAAAATTACTAGAGGACCAGTACTTACTTCAAACTCTTCTAGCAGGGATTTATTTCCTGTCATATGTCTTGAGCAACCACTATCTAGGTACCAGATATGTTTGCTTTGATCACCCTGCACAAAAGTTGAAAGAGTTAGTTCTTTTTGGGAACCCACATTTCTGTGGGTCCTTGTGATTTCCTGCTGGAACTCATAGCGGTTGGTTTTTCAATAGACTCACAAGCTGAAGTTGGAGAAGGTCTTAAGCTTGTGCTGTCCACTCACTTTCCATATGCCCACGCTCTCCACACTTATAACATTTTCTATTCTTTTGTTGTGGAGTTGAGGGCGAGGCAATAGAGTTGGGTACATTACCCAAAATTCCTTTCATATTCTGATTATCAGAGATAGTCAGAGTTTGAACGAGTGAAGTCAGCTTACTGATCTTTCTTTTCAGCTGTCCGACAGATCCAGCTGAAGAAGGACTTTGAGTGTTTTTGGAAACACTCTTACCTTTGTTCTTTGCAGCTCGAGTACGAACTCCAACTGACTCATCCTTGAAGGGAGTAAGAACAGTTTTCTTAGCTGTTGTTTTGCTAGTCTTCCTTTGAGGTCTAGCAGAAGAAACAATAGGTGCTGAACCCAAGATAAACTTACATAGTTCAACAATTACTACAGTGGGTGTCCTAACAACTATGGCAGAAGAATCAGCTGATGATTTTTCACCAGTAGTTTCAGAAGGATCTTCTATGGACATCTCAGTAGCATAGGTTTTGGTAGACTTAACAAAGCAACCAAACACCAACTCTTCAGCTGGCACAGAAGCATCAGCTGACGAGTAGTACAGATCATCCAACCTTCTATCAGGTACAATATCTGCAGCAAGGAAATCTCCTCCTAATACAGCTTGACCCTGACTAGGAATCTGTGAGTTAACACATTCACTCACATGTTTTGATGGACGAGACCATGATTCATAAATCTTTTTAATTGTTTCAAGTTCTTTAACCTTTTCATAATGATCATGCTGAAGAACTGAGTTTATAAACTTAGTTTCAGAAAGTTCTTCTTTTAAAGTTTTGTGATCAGATAATCTTTCTCTTAAAAAAGCATTTTCTCGTAAAATAGCATTATGTTTATCCAAAACATTCACCTTTCAGCTGATCAATAAAATGCAAGTCACAGACAATGGAATCAACAATTTCTTTGGCTTCTGTAGCCTCAGTAGAGATTAGAGAAGTTACCTTTTTGTGGACTATGTTGACCCATTGATATGAACCAGCATCATCAGCTGTAATACTTTCATCAACACGAGCCATCAAACACATGGTGGCCATAGGTTCATCATCATCAAAAGAGTTGTCCTCAGAGTCAGCTCAATCGTGAGTTTCAGCTACTAGACCCCTGTCAGCAACTTTGCCTTCAAGTGCCTTCTTCTCTTCAAGGATCTTTTAAGTGAAGGCTTGTAGCTTTTTGTATTTTTCTTCAATGGGCTCACCAGCTGAAGAGGATGAACTAGCTTTCTTTTGCTTGCAGTCGTTAGCATAGTGTACTTTTTTGTTGCAGTTGTAACAGGTTATCTCAGAGATGTCCGGTGTACTTCCAGAGGGTTTGGAAGAAGCAGCTGTTGAGATATGTCTGCTACTTGAGCCTCTAGCTGAAGAGCCGGATTTGCCTTTGAAGAATTTTTGAATTTTAACAAGTAAGGCAAGCTCAGTTATTAGTGCCTCATTGTCTTCATCTTCATCGATCTCTTCGATGCTAACGTCAGGCATGTTGAACAAATCAACCCCTGAAGTTGAATCAACTTCATCATCTGAGGGAGGATATTCAATCTTGCTTGGTTTGTTTATAGAGGCAAGAGCAGCTGAAGATCCTGAGGAACCCATTTTTGAGTCCTTTGGAGGTTGAAATTTATTGAGTACAGTTCTCATGGCTGAGAAACATACCATAGAGAGAGGAAAGAGTATAATCCTTTAGAGTAACAGATGTACTCATGCAAGTTATGATGGTAGCCATTTAGAAGGAAGGGCTGCCATAAACTTACACATTTTTGACATATCGTCTTTTTCAACTCCATGAGACTTCAGCTCATTTAACAAAATGTTATAACGATTGAACGTTTGAGCTACAGTCTCACTAGGCTTTCCAGAAACAATGTACTCGAGAAGGTTGTTCACTGATTCATAATTTCATACAATTGGGGCAATAACGTTTTCCTCTGAGTAAAGGCATCATGGTATAAATGAATGTTATCATTACTATTCGCTTATTGTTACATGTATAACTTTCACTAAAAGAGTCTTATTTTTATAATTATTCTTTATTTGGTTTATAAGCATGGAAATGAAAGAACATGATATTAATTGATGTGGATTAATTGATAAATTTGGGCAATATCGGTACAAAGACGAGCTATGTGGTCAAATATGGCCCATGAAATGACAGAAAATATCGTGTTTTTTTGTGAATATATAAATGTGACCGTTTGTTTTCAAGATGACATGGTTTTGACTCATTAATTATGATGGGATTGATTTTAATACGTAAATAATTTAATCAATGTTTTAATAATTTGATTAACAATATTTAATCATGGTTTTATTACAAATCTAATGGACAATTTTATTTAATAATTTAATGCATATAATTTCAATTCTCAAATGGGTAAAAGTTGACAAAATGGTCTGGATGGGTTGAACGGGTCAAAATTGCCTGAAGTGTATTTATGTCTAAATCCATTTATTCAAATAAAGAGATTATTATTGTAATAAACATAAATTTTCTGTTATTATATGTAACATCTAAATTTGCAAAAGAAAAATAATAATTGGGTGAAATGTATTTATAATCGAGTGATAGATAACAGTTACTCATTTTGACCCATTACATGACTTGTGTTATGACTTGTGTTTTAGATATATGATGGCCCAAATTGAAGATTGTGTTTAGTTTTTACCAGAATTTTAAACAAAAAAAATTGACAATGTACATTTAACTAGCCAAATGTGGCAATTACCACACACCGTAAAAGACCAACAGATACGATATATCCAATCGAGTTACTTTGATAACCAAATAGTTTAGGTTTCTTTATATAAAGGAATAACGAAAAATACTTATTACTCGGTTGAACCATCAAACCTATTATTTGTTAAGGCAGTCTACAAACGTCTAGGGGTGTTCGTTTGGATAATCCGGATATAACCGAACCAAATAGGTGAATCCAAATGGATTTTGGATTTCAAGTGTTCAAACCAAACCGTCCAAACTAATTTAAATCCAAACCGATCCGAACCAAATTATAATTTGGATGGTTTGGATTTGTCCGAACCAAACCGTTTTTTTTTTCTTAATATATATTCACAAGACTACAAAAATATATAACATAACTAATATTAAGTTTAATATATATAATTTCAAAACGATAAACTACTTTATACATAAAAGCAAGTCTAATTCATAGCTTGTGACATTTAAAATAATATATGCAAAAGTCTTGACATCAACTTTCTCAAAAGCTCCAAAAAGATTGCTCCATTGCCAACGAATACAATGTAAATGAACACGTAGGGTGTTATACATGCGGGCAAAATCACATATGTTATCAAATCGTTGTTGTTTGATACGAGTGGGTTGTGAGCGATTCACGTATCAAATGGGAAGGGACGGATTGGGATTAAAGTAAGAATTGACAGGGTTAAAATTGTGTGTGGAAACTGTACAGTCGCTGAGATCACAAGTCATGTATTTTGTTTTTTGGAATTAGATTTAGAAAGGGTCAATTAAGAAGTTAATAGCTTTAGAATAATTTTGGGCCATAGGATATTTCGTTAATTTCCATGGTCACTATATTTAGTTTTTGCTAGAAATGGGCTAGAATTTTTTTATATATTTATATTTTATATATTTATACTATTTGGATTTTTTGGACAATCCGGATTTTACAATGAAAACCAAATCCAATCCGAAAACCAAATTATTAATTTGGATCAAGTCCAAACCGATCCAAAAAACCAAAAAAACCAATCCAAACGATCCAATCCAAATTGTCCATTTGGACAATCTGGATTTATCCGAATAGTGAACACCCCTACAAACGTCGTATACATAACAGTTTTATTTTGTCTTTAAGTTTTTAACGGATTATATTCATGCATAACAAAACTTTTATTCACCGTTACAATAATAATTGACTATATAATTTCCTATGTTATTCTCATTGTTATATATTTTAAATTTCGAAGCATGCCCGTCAAGATGGGCGGGCTTTGGACCTAGTTTTTTATATACATCTTATATGTATAATCTTAAAGTTTTAAGCCAACTTAATAAGTTAACAAGAAAAAAAAAGTTCAACTTTTTTATATCTTTTATGTAGACGCCCACTTTCTTATATTTGCACAGGGCCTTCGGAATCTCGGGGACGCCCATGGTGGTTGTAGTTGTAGTGATGGTGAGTGATGGTGGTATGTGGTGGTGCGTAGTGGTGGTAGTTGTAGTTATGGTGAGTTACGGTGGCATGTGGTGGTGCGTGGTGGTGGTGGTGGTAATTTCAATTTTTTAAAGTTTAAGGGATTAATAATGATAATTATAGTTAAGTAATGAACGTATTGTCTAGTATATCACTAGATTAGAGCATTGTGTTCATAACACATATTTTTTATAGAACACAAATTGTTCTGATATAACAAATGTGCTAGCTGAAATTAAGATTTGTTAATTTGGGAAGGTCACATTATATATTGGTTGGATCCCAACGACACAAACGTGTTGCGTTACGGCTAAGTAAAGAAAATAAAGTAAAGAATACACAATATTTTCAATGATTAAGAGTTTATTAAAACAACTTAATGCAGTACAAAGTTTGCGGAAATAGATAGTACAAACTAACTAAAACTGTATACTTGAAGTGACACTTTTTATCGCTCAAACTAAGATTCTATGCCAGGAGAGTTTATCAGCTGATACTAACAACTGATATTTAATGCCTGAGTATTAACTTTGAAGGAGTTAATTTCAGACAATAACGAACTCTCAGAGAATGTTCTTGTGCTATTAATGCTAAAAGGTGTGTGTAAATGCAAGAATTTACGTCTCTATATATAGCCCAAGAACCATGTTTCTTTGTCCACAAGTTAATCAACATGTAGACATATTATTCGTTGATGTAGACTTGTCCACGGAAACATTAAATGCACTTGCACAGTGAAAACTTCCTTTACCACCTATTCCGACGCACAGTGAAAATGTGTACTATGATAGTACAAAAAAAGTTGACTTCCCCTTTTTTATGTTTGGAGGGACAAACGATGAAGTTCTGAAAAGGTATCTTCTATTCCAAAATAGAAGATCTTCATCGTTTTCTTCTTCTTTGAGCGGGAAAGGAAAATGTTCAAAGTGTCAAGAACATTTTCCATCAAGTCCTTATCTGCAGCAGATACCATCAGCTGATTCCACTATCAGCTGAACAGTCTTCTTCGAGGTTTCTGTCCTTCGGCCATAAACTTCGAATGATCACTCTTTGTGTAGCTGCTGATTTGACTTGATTCCTTGAGCTAAGTACGTACTCAGCTGAAGGTTTATGAATATACTTGTACTTCAGCTGATTTATTCTTCTTAGCTATTGATCATCAAATCTTATATACTTAGTCTGGGGACTAACAATCTCCCCCTATTTGATGCAATCCAATAGCTGTATAAGTATGAACCTGTAATGAGTCAGCTGCTGAATCAGATGAATGCTTATGTACTTTGACCCTTTGGGTTCTTTTGATTATTTTTATCTTTTACAATATTTTTACAAGTATATTACAAAATAATGATTTTCTATTGATATGAAGCTGATGAAATACATAGAAAAATCATTAAAAATTACAAGTCCTAACTATTTATTCATTTACAACTTTCTGATATAACGAGCTGATAGCTGAGTTGATCATTTTCTTCATTTCTTTTCCTTCTTCAGTAGAAGAACTCAGGTGCTTGTGATAGATGATAAGATGTTCAAGATCACACATATCTAACTTATTAAAAAAAGTTCAGCATGAAAAAAAGTTGTTCTGATATAACATATGTGCTAGCTGAAATTTATATTTGTTAATTTGGGAAGGTTACATTATATATTTATTAGATAAAAATTCATGAAAAATCACGAATGATCAGTAATTTCTAATAATAGTCAGTTTATTAAAAAAAAGTTAAATTCCATTTTTGTATTTGATCACTTTAAATTAGAAGTTTATAATTAATTTTTTAATAATAAATGATAATATTATAATTTCTAGTTTCTGATTTTCTAGTTTCTGATTTTCTAGTTTATGATTCTAGTTTCTGATTTTCTAGTTTCTGATAATATTAGGGTTTGGCTAACTTATTTCATAATGGCATGAGATAAGTACGTTTAATGAACCCAAACTTACTATTTGTATTTAAAAATACCTTTAATTCATGCAAAAAATTAGAATTCATTAATGACTAATAAATTCATTTATTCGTTATGAAAGGAAATGTAGAGTTAATTGAACACTTCTAATCTCATGCCCTTAGGACTTAAGTTAGAAAAACCCTATTAAAAATAACTGGTATATAATGTAAAAACTAAAAAGTAGGATGGCTAATTATGGAATTCGGCCAAGGCGTTGTGGGTCAAGAGAATCCGGTCAGCCCAAGTTAGAAAATGAGCCTAGATAAGCGGGTCAAGGGGCTCAGTTTAGATGAAATATAATCAATCGTTTGGTATATAGGAACGAGAGGTGCAATATGCTTTTTGAAATTCTTACTAAAATTTTCTAATTTATAATTTTACCTATAATTAACATATGTAATTTATATTTCTGTTTCGTAATCACATTTTTTAATTTGGATAATTATACCACTGAGTAGAAATATGAGTATAAATCAATTGCATCTCTCATATTTTAAGCCACTGAGAGTAGTCGAGAAAAAAAAAAAAACCAAACAAACAAACAAAAACAGAAGGAATACATCATAATGCATAGTAGGTAGAGACTTTTGAGAAAAAGGACCAATATAAATAAACAACCTTCCGTAATTGTTTTACCATAAAATTTTGATGCGACAAACTCTGTTTTTTCCAACTCAAATGCCACGACAACTTTTGGATGAATGATTAATTTAATTTATTTATATAAATGCGATGAAAATGAAATAAAGTCTTGGTTGTTGTTAGTGACATTAACATAAATTTTATTATATTACCTTAATAGAAAACTGATTTGTACATATTTTTTTAAACCGCATATCTAATCTACTCCTAATTATCACCTATGTCCACGACGGGACTCGAACTCCTGACCTCACACTTAAGAGAGAAACATCATACCGTTATGCCAAAGGCCCTTTGGTGACAAACAGTAATGTTTGCTATGTAGAACGTTTTAATACAAAATTGGCGGAACCACACTTAGATTGAGTAATTTCCAAAAATTATTGGATAATCGTATATTAATTATTTTTTCCTACATTTTTTGTACTAATATACTAAGAGAAACATTCAAGGAAGTCGATAATTTATATAAAATTCCGAGGAATTAATTTTAGCCATTGGATCAATAAACCCCCAAATCACCACCACCACCAGAATCACATATGATTCAACATATCAACACCATCACCACCATCATCTCATGTGTATTAAATCACATGTGATTGCACATCGCCGACCACCACCACCCCGTGTTTATTAAATCACATGTGATTCAACACGACCGCCGCCACCACCACCACCCCGTGTTTATTAAATCACATGTGATTCAACACGACCGTCACCACCAACCTCTGCCGGCCACCATCTCCTCCACCGGCAACCCCTCGACACCGTTAGCTGCTTGCAATCACATGTGATTGCATATCCAATCACATGTGATTGCGCCGGCTGGCGGCGGCGGACGGCTGTCGGAGGTGGTGGCCGGCGGAAGTGGTCGGCGGTGGTGGTTGTATATTGAATCACATGTGATTTGATGATGACGGTGGTTGTATATTAAATCACATGCGATTTGATGATGGTGGTGGTTAAGGAATCTTTAGATCAAATGACTAAAATTTATCCATTGAGACTTTATAAAAATCAAGAACCTCCTTGAATGCAACTTAATATACCAAATAAAAACAGATAAATACTGAACCATTATCACATTAAAAACAAGTTTTAATTACTTGTAAATGTTTAAGACATGAATCTTTACATAATTTGATCTATCATTGATATTTTTTGGATAATTGAAAATTTTATTAAAATTTTGGGATTCTCGGATATCCAAAATTTTGGAATTGGATATTAAAAATCTACTATCTTTCGAATGTTAGATCCGAATTATTAGATACCCGAAATTCGGATACTCGGTTTTAAATCCCGAGGGGGAGATTACCTTGTCTATACACGTGTTATACCTATGTACTGTTAATTAAAACTTTTATATTGCCACCCTTCAGACTTTTATAAATTATAATATATACGAATAAGGATAAAAAAAGAAGCATCCTTATTTGAAGAAGTTGAAGAAACAATGCATTTTCGTAAAATATACATATATGTATACACATACATACATATATGTATATATACATATATATTCATACCATAGATATATATATGTTCATATTTTGTACCCTATATATGTATATATATAAACATATATATACGGTATGCATATGCATTTTCGTAAATGAAAATGCAAGTTCCGATTGAAAATGCAAGTTACGACTGAAAATGCAAAATATGTAAATTGCATGTGTATATATATGCGTATATATACATATATATAGGGTATAAATATGAACATATGTATATCTATGTATGTACATATACATATATGTATGTATATATATACATATATGTATATTTTACAAAAATGCATTGCTTCTTCAACTTCTTCAAATAAGGACCCTTTTCTATTGATCCATACCCAATATATACATAAAAGCTTTACACTTTTATAATTTATTACTTAAACTTCTTTCTTTTAAATTTATACTTATAAGCGAGTTTAAAATATTGTATTAATGATTTTTAGTAATAGCAATCAACAAAATTTTGACAGTTTCGTACATGATCACACCACTTATTCGAAGTGGAAGGAGGGGACGGGTGAAAAAATAAATAATGAAGACGTAGATGTCAACATATTGAGAGCTCGTAGTACGTATGCACACGTAATTGTTGATGCCGAAATTAACGTGTAATATCATTTGGTGAGATTATACCAAGAGGACTTTTACTTAGCAGTATTGTGTGTTGTTTTCTATCTCTGTGATGAGTGTTTAAGTTTCATTTTGGAAATGGCCGACCGACGACCACATACAAATTTAGGAGGTGCCCATGAACTTAGCCTATTCTCCTATGACGGTACACTTTTTTTTTTATTTTACCTATATGTATTATTGTATATATCAATTAGGGGTCCAAATATTTGATTAGATTTATACACATGTAACCCATTAGGAAAATAATACAAATTAAAATTTTATGTCCTATAAATTTTATAATTAAAAAGTTTTAGAAAAAAATTTGTAAAATTGCACAGGGCCTTGAAATTCTAAAGCCGGTCTTTATTGTGAACATATGTGGTATTTAGCAATGATTTCTTGACCGAGTCAGTCTGAAAAAAGATATAATACCGTCCAGATGAAGCAGATATTTAGCAATGATTTCATGACCGAGTCGGATTGAAAAAATATATAATACCGGGCAGATGTAGCATGTCAATAAGCTAAAACTGGGACTATCCGCAAAGCGCTCGTCGAGGGAGATTAGTTGGCATGCCAAATTAAAAATATGAAATTTATATAATTACTGATAAATAGGTTATTTTAATATATTAAATAAGATAATTTTGGGTTATGGGTGCCTAAAAAATTGTATCACTTAATTTGAAATAGAGGGAATATAACTTTCGAAAAAGTGAAGGGGATATTTTAAAACTTTTAAAAATGTGAAAGGATGTTTTAAAACTTTAAGAAAAGTGAAGGAGATGTTTAAAACTTATAAAAATATTAAGGGGATGGTCATAACTTTTTTTTTTTAATATCAAATCTTAATCTACATCTAAATTTCACCTATGTACACGACGGGATTTGAACCCCTAACCTCAAGGTTGTGAGGCAAACACCATACCATTAGGACAAAGACCCTTTGATAAAGGATGTTCATAACTTAGAAACAATTGAAGGGTTCTTTAATAAAAAGGAAATAAAAACAATTGAATGGGTTCTTTAAAAAAGGAGGAATAAAAAAGTAATTAAACATCCTTTTGGTAAATGTAACTATTAGAATACAAAGAAAATTCTTGAGAGAAGAAATTTGGCGAGGCTAGAGTTTGTCCACTTTCTCGCATGTGCTGTTCGCGTATATTATTGTTGGAAATAGTGTCCAACATATCAAATAAACCGGTATTCCGGTTTGGGTATTTTATAGTCCTATTCGGGCTGCCCTCGAGGAATCAACGAACACGAGAAATAACGTAGTGTTTAATTAATAGTTTAGTTATATGGACTAACGGGCTAGACGGGCTAATTTAGTTGATGGGTAATTAACTAGATTATGATATCGGGCCAAATATTAATTGATGGGTAATTAACACGAGAAATAACGTAGTGTTTAATTAATAGTTTAGTTAAAGAGTTAATTAGAAGCGGGCATTGGATCAATTGTGGTGTTACCATAAGTGGGATTTGGCAAGTATAAATAAAGGGTTAAGGGGTTTAACCTAATACACTTCAAGCACTTGTTCCCTTGCCTCCCTCCCATTCGGCCGAACCCTTTGACCGAACACCACCGTCGTCGCCGCACCACCACTGCCGCCGTACCGCCGCCGATCGAACCGAAAGAGTTTTCGGGTTTGGTTTTCGGTGCTTGTTTCTCAAGGTGCTTTATACTACACTGTGGTATATTGTCCTGTTCGTGTTCAACCTTGGGTGTGAACCAATAGAGGATTCTTTCTTGACTCCTAGGCTTAGTGTGATAACCTGGCAAGAACGAGATCACAAGGTTTGTCCAATTCGCCAAATCGTAATCAAGTAAGTTTCGAATCCATCTATTTAATTATATTAAATAGTTCTAGTTGCATTAGAGTTGTAAACCTAACGGTCCTAAAAGTTTTATCGGGTCAGTGTTCTAACCAAATTATTTTTGATTTCCGCCTTAAGTCAATTGTGGCTAGATGCGTAGAAAACCCAACAGTGGTATCAGAGCGCCATTGGTTTACAAGTCTAATAGTGCTAGACATTATATTCGAAATCCATAAAATTGTTTTTATGATTTTCGGAAATTCCGAAAATTGTTTTAGGGTTTCCGAAAATTTGAAAATACATTAAAAATAGATTTTATATATTTTCGGTATTTTATAAAATTGTTTTATAAATTCCGAAAAAATAAAATATGATTTTTAATAATTCCGAAAATTCGGTAATATTAATTTAATAATTAAAAATGTTTTATTTATTAAATTAATTAATTATGATAATTTCAAAAGTTGGAATTATCAAGAAATTTGAACCAAAAGATTTTATTAGTATCTAGACTTATTTAAAAGATTTAGAAAATATTTTATATATATTTATATATTTTTTTCTGAAAATATATATAAGATTATATAAATATATTATTTAATATTTAAATAAATGATATAATCATATTTATGGATATATGTATTTTTCGGAATACATATATGCCATAAATAGATGATTTGGTGATCTCTAGATAATTATTTGAAAAGTTTCAAATAAGAAATAAGATTTTGTAAGGGTTTAAATTTAGGAATATATAATATTGGTATATCCGAAATTTTTAAATAAATAAAAGGGATTGAATTTTTGAATATTTAAATTTGTTTTATCTTATTTTATAATTGTTTATAATTAAGATAAATAATTTAAAAGTATTATATATGATATATATTAATTAAAAGTTTAATTAGAATATATATATATACTTTCGAAATTCCTATATTTATATCAAATAAGATTTGATATTCCTCCCTTATATATATAATATTATGTAATAATAGTTTATTAAATATTATATAAGATATAGTTATAATAGTAATTAAAACGTCGCGTCCTCGCGCGTTTATAAAATTAGTTATACTATAGTAAGATTTGATATGCAGGGACTTAAGAATAGTAGGAAGTTGAAGCATGAAGAGCTTAATCTGATCATGAGAAACAGAGTCTCGACTGTTGTCACCAAGATAGGAGATTACGAGCTCATGCTTGGGAATGAATGTTCTTTGATTTTATTAGACGTTTGTTTTTCGCTATCTAAGGCACGCAACATTATGTCATTTTACGCATTGTTTAAGGATGGTTTTAATTTCGTTTTTGATAATGAGAATGGTTCTATTTTGGTTTATAAAAATGATGTGTTTTATTTTAAAGCTATTCCTTGTGCTGGTATATATGAAATTGATGGTTGCGTAAACAATATAAATCTAATATTAAATGTTGATTCATCCAAAGGTGTATTGGATAAGTCATGTCTATGGCATTGTCGCTTAGGACATATAAACAAGAAACGCATAGCTAAACTCCAAAAGGATGGAGTGTTAGAATCATTTGACTTCAAATCGAATGATGTGTGTGAGTCTTGTTTATTTGGCAAGATGACAAAGGCTCCATTCACAGGGTCATGTGAAAGAGGCAAAGACTTGTTGGACCTCATACATACTGATGTGTGTGGACCGTTCAAGTCTAACACTAGACATGGTGAACGATACTTCGTCACATTTACTGATGATTTCAGTAGATATGGATATGTTTATTTGATTAAACATAAGTCTGATACTTTTGAAACGTTCAAAGAATATCAGAAAGAAGTAGAGAATCAACTGGGCAAGAAGATTAAGATGCTCCGTTCTGACAGGGGCGGAGATTATCTTAGGCAAGAGTTCATCGACTATCTAAAGAGTTGTGGAATATTATCTCAACTCTCTCCTCCACGAACTCCACAACTTAATGGAGTGTCGGAGAGGAGAATCGAACCATGCTTGACATGGTACGATCAATGATGAGTCGATCGATACTTCCAGTGAGTTTCTGGGGATATACCTTAGAAACTGCAGCACATATCGTAAACCTTGTACCAAATAAGAAGGTTGCCAAAACTCACTCTGAAATGTGGACAGGGAATCCTCCCTCCCTCAAACATTTGAAAATCTGGGGTTGTGAAGTTTATGTAAGACATGAATCTCACGACTAGATAACAAATCAGAGAAGTGCTACTTCATTGGCTATCCACGACAGTCTTTTGGATATCGGTTTTACAATCCGAAAGAGAACAAAGTGTTCGTATCTCGAAGAGGATTCTTCCTCGAGAGAGAGCTATTATCCAAAGAAGACAGTGGGAGCAAAATTGATCTTGAAAAGTGTCAAGAGTCAACCAATGAAGATATAGTGGCGCCTATAGTTGACACTAGCACTCAACCAGAGGATGAGACTCCTGTTGAGGAAAATGATGTAACTCCTACCGTTCCACGTAGATCCTCTAAAACTATTTGCCCTCCTGAGCATTATGGTGATTATTATGATTCCCATATTGCTGAAGGTGATGCCTCAACTAGTAATAGTTTACCAGTTAATGACGACGAGCCATCGAGTTATAAGGAAGCTATGGAAGGCCCTGAGGCCGAATAGTGGAAAAGGGCTATGGAGAGTGAGAGTCAGTCCATGTACTGTAGGAAAACCTTGTAGGATTCACATGGCGGAACTTAAATCCCACATTACTGGATCTCTACTAGTCAATGAGATCACAAGAAGAAGGAGATGATGAACATTACCTTTAGATTGCTAAAGAATTGATCCACACCAACTGCACCACCTGGACACGCTGCAAGACCGCGTTGTACCAACAAAGTAATACACAAAGACTTGTGTGTGTGTGTGGCTTGCATCGAACGAACAAGGGTTCGAAACCCCTTGGGGTTTTCGGCCTACGAACGAGAGAGAGAGGAGAGGGAGATGCTAGGGTTTTTGTGGTGTTGTAATGTGTAACCTTGAAACCTTAACCTTAAGCCTTTATTTATAAGGACTTAAGTTACAGTTAAGTCCTTGGAGTTTAATTATGATTAATCTCATAATTAAACTTCCTATTAACATTTTAAACGCTTGGACTTTTACTAGTCAATTAATAGACTATTAATTAACTGTCCGTTAAATACTTAACCTAATATTTAACCATCCTCACAAATAATAATTAACTTATTATTATTTATTCTCTTCTTTATAATTAACCTAACTAGTTAATTATTCCACACAACTTACTTTATTCGGTTGTCCATTATTGGGTGTGTAGTGGTGTGACCCTTTAGTGCCTTATAACATTGGACACGGTGACACATGTACTTATCTGTGCACATAAATCCTTCAGACTCCTACTTGTGCAAGTTAAGAATCACTTTCTGATCATCGTTGGCCTAAAGCGGTCCCTAGCCAGACATTTAGGATAACCACGTTATAAGAACTCTTACATCCAGAGATAATATTCATAAAATGAATAACACTAATAGATTTTCCTTTTGCATCATGATATTTCTTAATTTGAGTAATAGACATGGAGCAGGGATCTAGTTCTATATACTCGAATTTTCTCGACTCTGATTCGACTTTCTGCAGTAACGGATTACCAAATGATCAAATCATTTTCCGAGCGCGGCCACGCATTTCAGTAGTCTTAATCGTCGAGCGGCCATGAAATATCTCTTCTAATTAAAGAAGGTGCAAATTCCATCTTGACATTTGCGTTATCTTGCCCACGACTTCCGCTGTCTTAGTCAAGTTTCTTATGATCACCCTTTTACGGTGTGACGTTTAGATAAATGCTAAAGATCAGAAGTCACCGTGTCTCAAACCAAAACGTCTCAGGTCAGAGGACATCTACTCAAAATTACTCATGCTTGGGCTCCATGAAGTAATCTCGATCTTTTGGTCACGTCTAATGTTTAGCAAACTTTGTAAACATCTATGAATATTTATTTTAACAACGCTTGTTTCTCTATTCAATAACTATGAATAGATAAATATTCATAATGGTATTAACTCTTGAATCTAGCTCCCACTAAATTCAAGCAACCACAGACATTTTAGATACTCAAAACTTTGCGTATCAAGGATAGGTTTTATCATGTTAAGAATAGACAATGTGAAAATATTACGTAAAACTTCCTATTTCAATCCCAAGAAATGTTATTACACAATGTATCGATTTCAAACATGTCTATGAATCATAATCAAAATTACTAGCTACCAATATTTAGGTACTGCATGCCTCTAGCGTGCGCATGTTTCTTATGCTTTGGTCCAGCTAGTGGTTTTGTCAACGGGTCAGCAACTTTGTCATTCATTGGTATTTTCTTAATTATAATATCACATTCTCTAACATACTCACATATGAGGTGATATTTCCTGCGTACATGCCTGGTCTTTTGATGCTCTCTTGGCTCAACAGCTTGTGCTATTGTTCCACTGTTATCACAGAATATTTCGATGGGTCTAGAGATACTGGCAATAACTCTAAGATCCTCGATAAAATTCTGAAGCCACATGGCTTCCTTTCCAGCATCATTTGCGGCAATGTACTCAGCCTCTGTAGTCGAATCTGCTAGTGTATCTTGTTTTCTGACTCTTCCAAGATATAGCTCCTCCATTTAGTGTGAATACAAATCCCGATTGAGATTTGTAATCGTCTCTGTCGGTTTGGAAGCTTGCATCTGTGTAACTAGTTACACGCAATTCTTCCAACGAACCTCCGAAGACCAAGAACATTTCTTTCGTCCTTCTCAAATACTTGAGAATGTTCTTGACAGCCACCCAGTGGGGCTCACCAGGATTCTTTTGATATCTGCTTGTAAGACTTATAGAGTAAGCAATATCGGGCCTAGTACATAACATGACATACATGATTGACCCAATTGCCGAAGCATATGGTACCAAACTCATCCTAGCTTGTTCTTTGCTAGATGTAGGACTCTGAGCTTTGCTCAGTGTAATGCCATGTGTCATTGGAATGAGACCTCTCTTGGAATCACTCATACTGAATCTCTTCAGTACTTTGTCAATGTATGTACTTTGACTAAGTCCAATAAGCCGCCTAGATCTATCTCTATAGATCTTTATACCCAGTATAAACACCGCTTCTCCCAAGTCCTTCATCTGGAAACATTTACCTAACCAGAATTTTAGTCCTTGTAATGCTGGTATATCGTTTTCTTTGAGCAATATGTCATCAACATACAAGACTAGGAAGATTACTATGCTCCCACTGAATTTTGTGTAGACACACGCCTCGAACTCAGTCTTGACAAAACCAAATTCTTTGATCCTTTTGTCAAAGTGTAAGTTCCAACTTCTAGATGCTTGCTTTAATCCATAAATGGATTTTAGCAATTTGAATACTTTATCAGGATTCTTTGGATCAGTAATATGCTGATATGGCCATAAGAATTCTAATAGACTTAAGCATAGCGACTGGCGAGTAGGTTTCAGAAAAATCCACACCATGTGTTTGCTTGAAACCCTTCGCAACAAGTCGTGCTTTGTAAGTATGCACTTTCCCATCCATGTCAGTTTTCTTCTTGAAAACCCACTTGCATCCAACAGCTCGTGACTGTGGTGGCAAGTCTGATAACACCCAAACTTGGTTGTCATACATGGATTGCATCTCTGCTTGCATAGCCTCGAGCCATCTTTCAGACTCTATGCCATCAGCAGCTTTGCTGTAGGTTAATGGTTCTAGTAGACTACCATCATCTTCATCGATCATGAATCCAAGATACCTATCTGGTTCTCGGCGTGGTCTACTGGACCTACACGTATTGCGTGTTTCTTCTTCCTTAACCGGTGGGTCTGGTTGGGAATCAACAATTCTTTGTTGAACTACTGGTTCGACGGAAGTCGCCGGTGAATCTTCATTCTCTTCAATTTCTTGAAGCTCTATTTCTTTTCTTGGAGTTTCAGTTCCTAGAAACTTCTCCTCCAAGAAGACACCTTTCCGAGCAACAAAAACTTTGTTGTCTTCTTGATGATAGAAATAGTATCCTAAGGTTTCCCTTGGATATCCAACGAAGATACACTTATCTGACTTGGGGGTTTAGTTTGTCTGTGAAGTTACGTCTAACGTACGCTTCACACCCCCAAATATTGAGAAAAGACAATTTTGGCTTTCTCCCCATCCAATGCTCGAACGGAGTCTTTTCTACCGACTTGGTCGGAACCCTATTCAGTGTGAATGCTGCAGTCTCGAGTGCATACGTAGGCTTCACAACCCCAAATCTTGAGAAAAGACAATTTTGGCTTTCTCCCCGTCCAATGATCGAAAAAAGTCTTTTCTACCGACTTCATCGGAACCCTATTCAGTGTGAATGCTGCAGACTCGAGTGCATGTCCCCAAAAAGATAGTGGTAGTGGGTGCGACACATCATTGAACGTACCATATGTAACAAGGTGCGATTCCTCCTTTCTGATACACCATTCATCTGCGGTGTATACGGAGGTGTGAGTTGTGAAACAATCCCACATTCCTTCAAATGATCATCGAACTCTTGGCTCAAATACTCGCCTCCTCGGTCAGACCGAAGTGACTTTATTTTCTCGCCTAGTTGGATCTCTACTTCCCTATGATATTCTTTGAACCTGTCAAAGCTCTCAGACTTTAGTCTCATTAGAAAGACATAACCATACCTACTAAAGTCGTCAGTAAAGGTAATGAAGTAGCGATATCCACCTCTGGCTTCTGGAGTAAAGGGTCCACACACATCTGTGTGTATAATCCCTAACAACTCGCCTGCCCTTTCATTGTAGTGGTTGAAAGGGTCTTTTGTCATCTTGCCAGATAAACAAGCTTCGCATATTGCATATGATTCCAAATCAAATGGCTCTAGAATTCCATCATCGTGGAGCTTCTTTATGCGAGTCTCGTTTATATGACCTAAACGACAATGCCAAAGATAAGTTTGATTCAAGTTACTCTTGGATCTTTTACTTATATTATAAACGTCTCGTTCTATGTTATTTAGATTTAACATGTATAGACCATTATGAGAATTTGCTTTAAAATATAAAATGTCATCTTTTAAACACGAAATTGTTTAATCACAAAACTCATAATAAAAACCACCGTCTATAAGTAAATCAAACGAAATAACATTTTTGATAAGTCTAGGATCATAATAACAATCGTTAAGTTCCAAAACTCTTCCTGAAGGCAACTTGAGAAGATATGTTCCTTTGGCTTCAGCTCCAACCTTGGAACCTTCGCCTACTCGTAGTTCAACATCTCCTCGTCTCAGCCTCCTGTTCTTCTTAAATCCTTGCAAGTGATTGCAAATGTGATGACCACATCCGCTATCCAATACCAAAGGATTCACTAGAAGTAACGAGACAATCAATCATGAAGATATCTGAATCGCTGACAAAGTCAGCGTCCTTACTTTCAACCACAAGCTGGGCAACACAAATCAGCAAAGTCTCTCAACCATACATCGAACTCATCCATCGGAACCTCGGGGAGAGATTCTTCCTCTAGCCTTTGAACATCGCGTATACACAAGAGCTTCTCGTGTAGACCTGCGACATTCAGATCAAAATTCCCGACTAAACGTACTACCTTGTCCTGATAATACTGAGTGAGAGATCCAAACAAGAACAAGACTTGTTCATGCTGGTTTGATGTGCCAGTAACCAGGGTGAGACAATATAGTAACCTTCTTATGTTAATAAGATGGTTACTCAATGGTTGATCATCTTTCATTTTTGACGAAATGATTTCTTGCAAAATGAATTCCTTACTTTCTTAAGTACTATCTTTAAACGTCTCCTCAAGATACTGAACAAACTCATAGCATGGTTTCTTACGTAGATTATCAGTAAGCTCTGATAATGAAGTAAGAACAACAATCGACATAACTTGTGATTCATCAGCCAGATACTGATAATAAGCGTCAAGCTCATCATCCTGGGCATCTTGCCCTGGTTGTCCCTTGGGCACCCCGTCTATCACGTACAGTAGATTCTGTGCTTTTAGGCAACTCCTAAAATGCACCTTCCAAACTTTGTAGTTCAGACCAATAAGCTTCCATTCTCCAGTGATGAACCTTCGCGATTCGATTGGCGAATAAAATGGAAATCTGACGGTACATACATCTATAAGAAAAACAACAAACGGTTAGTATGATTAGATAAATGAATAACTTCTAACATTATTACCTTTTAAGAATAATAGTTAGACTAGGATCCATATTTCACGCCCTCTAATGCAAGGTTTGGGCACTTCCCATTAGAGCCACGCTATTTCTTGTAGGTAAAGCCATACCGATCGCCTCTAGACTAGAAACGATTCCTAGATCTTCGGGATATCAAGTTGAACAAAAAACTTGTACATGTTTTAATCCCTCTAGTGCATTTTGGTCCGGGATTCCCGATTATCACCAAAATAGATCGTACCACCTAAGACAGTGCGATGCCTTGCGCCGGGACTCCCGATTATCACAAGACCCTACACAGCCTAACACTCGCAATGATTTGAATCCACATCTAAGGTTCTTTCTCCTCACAATGTGAATATCGTTGAACAATTGAGGTGTTCCATTAGGTGGGTTGCACTCTGATCTAAGATTTTCTAAAAAGGATTTTCCTTTGTTCGAAAAACGTTAGCCAGTTTTTAAACTTTTAAAATTACTTGGTTTTTATAAACTAACTGTTTATAAATTCCACTTTTAATTTTATCTTTTATAAACAAACTGTTTACTTTACCATTATTAATTTAAAACTTGGTTTGCTAAACAAACTGTTTATAATCACCTTCTTATTAATTTACAACTTGGCTTTCTAAACAAATTGTTTATAATCACCATCTTTTTATTTCAAACTAAAATAAATAAAAGAAATAAAAATAAATATATGCAATTACGAGAATTGCTATGTCATAACCCCAAAGACTTGGTTTTGTGTTTTGTTTATTAAAAATAAAAATTTATAAAATTTCCGAAAAATTAAAAAGAATTCGAAAAATTTAAAAAATAAACACAATGTCACTTCTTTTGGGTTATGTCATACTAAATAAATAAATAAACTCATAATTTAAATTACCAAACTGATAATTATTAAATTACCTATAAACTGGTTTCTTATTTCCCTCATAATTTAATGATTATCTTGATTTTAGTAAACCTTATTAAAATCAGTTTGAATTTAGAAGTTATTGACTTTATTACAATAGACGAAAAATAATAAAACTTGTCAAAAGAGTAAACTTTTGACACCCGATTTGATTCCGCGTACTCATATGCCCGAAACTGAGCCTTTGGTAAACGAAACTGGATCAAATACACAATGAGGGAAAAAAAACTGGATCGTTTAGACGAAGCCCGAACCGTGACTCGGTCCGAATTGTCTGTTAGGCCCGTTCGTCCGAACCATGCTCGACCGAAACTCGGTCTTGCTTGGTTCGACCGAACCCTATCCCTTTTTTTTATTAAACCGAAAATTACAATAATACTAGTAATAACAAATAAATAAATGTGTTATTCTAATACTAAGAATAACACAACTTTCCTTAATTTGTCTAAAGCCTAATTTGTCCATTGATTTACCAAATCTTGGTTAATCAATTACTTGGACAAATTTTCCTAGGGTTTTTACTAGACCAAAAAAAAGAAACCTAATTCTTTTCATCTTGAAATATATTTAACCCAATTATTCAAGACTTGAACAATTTTCTTGGATTAAATTTTCTAGGCTTCTTTCTAAGATAAAAAACTTATATATATATATATATATATATATATATATATATATATATATATATATATATATATATATATATATATATATATATATATGTACGAAAAACCGAAAAGAAAAAAAGAGGGGAAAAAGAAACCTAATTTCTTTTTATCTAGAACCCTATTCAATCCAATGTTCATTCAAAACTTGAAGAACACATGCTTAGATTCGAAATTTCTAGGGTTCTTTTCAAGACGAAAAGAAACTCAACCGAGTCTCATTGAGATTAGTAGAAAGCTCTGATACCACTGTAGGAAAACCTTGTAGGATTCACATGGGGGAACTTGAATCCCACATTACTGGATCACTACTAGTCAATGAGATCACAAGAAGAAGGAGATGATGAACATTACCTTTAGATTGCTAAAGAATTGATCCACCTCTACTACACCACCTGGAGACGCTGCAAGACCGCATTGTACAAACAAAGTAATTCACAAAGACTTGTGTGTGTGTGTGTGGCTTGCGTCGAACGAATAAGGGTTCGAAACCCCGTGGGGTTTTTGGCCGACGAACGAGAGAGAGAGGAGAGGGAGATGCTAGGGTTTTTGTGGTATTGTAATGTGTAACCTTTAAAACTTAACCTTAAGCCTTTATTTATAAGGACTTAAGTTACAGTTAAGTCCTTGGATTTTAATTATGATTAATCTTATAATTAAACTTCCTATTAACACTTTAAACCCTTGAACTTTTACTAGTTAATTAATAGACTATTAATTAACTATCCGTTAAATACTTAACCTAATATTTAACCATCCTCACAAATAATAATTAACTTATTATTATTTATTCTCCTCTTTATAATTAACTTAACTAGTTAATTATTCCAGACAACTTTCTTTATTCGGTTGTCCATTATTGGGTGTGTAGTGGTGTGACCCTTTAGTGCCTTATAACATTGGACATGGTGACACGTGTACTTATTTGTGCACATAAATCCTTCATGTATGACAATCAAGTATGGAACTTGATTGAGACTTCTCCCGGTGTTAAAACCGTTGGATGCAAGTAGATTTTTAAGAAGAGGATCGACATGGATGGGAATGTGCACACCTATAAGGCTAGGTTGGTTGCAAAAGGTTACACTCAAACTCATGGGATTGATTATGATGAAACCTTTTCACTAGTAGCCGAGATAAAGTCTATCAGAATATTGCTTGCCATAGCTGGGTTTCATGATTATGAAATTTGGCAGATGGATGTTAAAACTGCCTTCCTTAATGGAAGACTTATTGAGGATGTCTATATGGCACAGCTAGAAGGTTTTATCAATAAGAAATATCCTGATAGAGTGTGCAAGCTTGAGAAATGAATCTACGGACTGAAGCAAGCCTCTCGAAGCTGGAATCTTTGCTTCCATGAGAAAGTCAAGGAGTTTGGTTTCTCTAGGAGTGAAGATGAGTCCTGCGTTTACATCAAAGCTAGTGGGAGCGTTGTAGTCTTTCTAGTACTGTATGTGGATGACATACTCCTTATTGGAAATCATATTCCTGCACTGCAAGATGCGAAGTCTTGGTTGGGAAAATGTTTCGCAATGAAGGATCTAGGAGATGCAGCGTACATACTCGGTATAAAGATATACAGAGATAGAGAAAGACGTCTAATTGGATTGAGACAGGTACATACTTGGATAAAATACTAAAACGTTTTAGTATGGTTGATTCCAAGAAAGGGTATCTACCCATGAACCATGGCATAACATTGTCTAAGAGTCAATGTCCCAGTACTGAGCAAGAACTGGAGAAAATGAGTCGAGTCCCCTACGCCTCGGCGATTGGATCGATCATGTATGCCATGATATGTACTCGTCTGGATGTCTCATATGCTTTGAGTATGGTGAGCCGGTTCCAGGCCAACCCTGGCAACGATCATTGGACTGCGGTGAAAACGATTCTCAAGTACCTAAGGAGAACAAATGATATGATCTTAGTGTATAGTGGGAAAGACGAACTTGTTGTGGAAGGTTATTGTGATGCGAGTTTCCAAACGGATAGAGATGACTCGTGCTCACAATCTGGGTAAGTGTTCTTGTTAAATGGAGGAGCTGTCACTCGGAAGAGTTCCAAGCAGAAGACAGTTGCTGACTCAACTTGTGAATCTGAGTATATTGCATCTAGTGAGGCAGCAAAAGAAGCTACTTGGTTGAAGAACTTCATTGGTGACCTTGGTGTCGTAACAAGCATCAAGGAACCATTGAAGATCTTCTGTGACAATGAAGGTACAGTCGCTTTGACTAAAGAATCCAAAGATCATAGTCGAACCAAGCATATACTCAGAAAATATCACTATGTGAGAAAGCGTGTTGAGGAAGGTGACATCATAGTGACTAGAGTATCGTCGGAAGACAACCCGGCTGATCCTTTCACAAAAGCACTAAGTCGTTCCAAGCATGATGATCATGCGAGGACGATAGGAATTAGATTTCATAGTGACTTGTCATAAAGTGTTATTCATTTGAAATTTGTAGCGAATATTAAATTGTATGAATTGATGATTTGTTTATGGAGATTAAATAATTTGCAAGTGTTCTATCATTCATATAGTATTTAATTATTCCATTTCAACCTTTTGCATGTTTAGAACCTATTCCAAAGTAAACTAAGAGATTACTTAAACGTCCACAGTCAAGCGTTCTTATGGGAATAAGAACTGAATGAAGATGTCATGGGAGAGTTAGTAGATTGTTCAAAGGTATGAACATTGCATGGAGATTGCTGCTACTCTCATGAGCATTTAAAAGGTGTATTTAAATGTTGGACTAACCCACGCTCAGAGTATTACCCCATGGACTTCATCATGGGTAATAGTGAGGCGATAATATCGTATGAGTCTTCAAACCAATATGCATCGTTTCTCTAGTACAATTTCGTGATGCATTGGTCTAACTCCAATGCTATTCGTAACTGATAGCTATACATATTAGTTCCATGTATCATGTGATGACTATGAAGGAGATGGTGTAGTTAAGGTTTATTCGTTCCCTCTGATCAAAGTGATAAAGGAGATATCTTTGGGCCCCCTGTTGATTTGATGTGACACTGAAGTACCTGCGCAGGTCATGACTAAATTGAAAGTTCAATTATGTAGTCAAATCGTCATCATAAATCTCGAATCAGGAAACATAATCGTAACTAGAGTGATTGACAAGTCCATGTCACTAGTTACATGATATCGCGCAACGAAGGACATATGATCACTTATCATAGGACTGTTTCTGATAGTTCAGAGTTCAGCAGATGCACATGCTATGCACACTCTAAATAGTAATGAGATGTCCAAGTGGGAGATTGTTGGAAATAGTATCCAACACATCAAATAAACCGGTATTCCGGTTCGGGTATTTTAGAGTCTTATTCGGGTTGCCCTCGAGGAATCAACGAACACGAGAATTAACGTAGTGTTTAATTAATAGTTTAATTAAATGGACTAACGGGCTAGACGGGCTAATCTAGTTGATGGGTAATTAACTAGATTATGATATCGGGCCAAGTATTAATTAATGGTTTAATTAATTACTTATGAGCTTAATTAAAGAGTTAATTAGAAGCGGGCTTTGGACCAATTGTGGTGTTATCATAAGTGGGGTTTGGCAAGTATAAATAAAGGGTTAAGGGGTTTAACCTAATACACTTCAATCACTTGTTCCCTTGCCTCCCTCCCAATCGGCCGAACCCTTCGACCGAACACCACCGCCGTCGCCGCACCACCACTGCCGCCGTAGCGCCGCCGTGAGTCGCCGCCGCCGGTCGAACCGAAAGAGTTTTCGGGTTTGGTTTTTCGGTGCTTGTTTCTCAAGGTGCTTTATACTACACTGTGGTATATTGTCCTGTTCGTGATCAACCTTGGGTGTGAACCAATAGAGAGATTCTTTCTTAAATTCTAGGCTTAGTGTGATAACCTGGCATGAACGAGATCACAATGTTTGTCCAATTCGCCAAACTGTAATCAAGTAAGTTTCGAATCCATCTATTTAATTATATTAAATAGTTCTAGTTACATTAGAGTTGTAAACCTAACGGTCCTAAAATTTTTATCGGGTCAGTGTTCTAACCAAGTTACTTTTGATTTCCGCTTTAAGTAGATTGTGGCCAGATACATAGAAAACCCAACAATTATATATATGTCACACTGTAATAAGTCACTCCTAAACTTTGAACATCACGAATTCATTCCACGACCACCACGTTTAATATTTTAGTCACATGATGTTGTGAAGACACGTGGGGGGTTTCATGATTTATGTATAGACACAAGTCTTTATGTTCATCACCTATCTTGACGATGTTTCAACTAACGTAGTTTGGTTTGACGTTAACGGGAAAATAATTTGACCAATAATATATTACGTTACGTGATATAACTTCGTTGCCATCTTCACAACGCCAAGTTAAAACATTTTTCGGTTTTTTATACTTTTTTGCATCGTGATTGGTTGATATATTAGGATCCAAAATATCTATAACACAATAAATTGACCCATAGACGATTTAATGCTCACATCCCTTTGGTTTGTTACTTTGTTAGAGGTCGTCCAAATGAATCGTTTTTGGTATAGGGTATGAAGACGGGAGGGTGATACCAAACTCTTAGATACATTAGCAATTTTATCAACCAATCTTCATAGAAATTTGAATAGTACATAGGCCAACCTATGAGTTTTTTAATTCATTTATGATGTTCGTGATAATAAACAAGTAAATAAGTAAATGAAAAGGATTCATGTTCAAGTTATCCAGGTAAACTGAGTCTCTCACTCTGATGTGTACGACATAATCGGTATTTTCATGGTTGTTTCATCAAGACTCTTCCGTGACCATCCAAAATACTTACCCATGGAGACTTGAACTCGATATCTAGTGAAATCTTAAGAATATCTTACTACTAGGTCACGTTGATTCTCGTATAACATTTCCATTAATTTTTAAGATCGGAGGATAGTTTTCCTGAAAACATAGTTGGCGTATTGTTTTGGGAAACCTTTTCTTAAGGGTTTTATTGATGTATAGTTGTAATTATGGAGTGTTAGTCCCGTGATAAGTGATTAATTGCATTTATACAGTTCTACTGACCAAATTTAAAATTGATAACATTCAATAGTGAATAAACTCTTCTTTATTAATCAATAATGATAAACAAAAATACAAGTAGTTGCAGAATAGCTAAGAACACGAATCCTAACTAAACTACTTGTGAGAGATAGATAATGACAAATATTGTCTAAGACAAGTATTGATCAACAAATGATCAAACACAAGACCAGACACCTTTGTTACTAAGATTCAATTATCGAAACAAGTAACATAAGGTATCACTGGGTGTTCACACGTTGCTCAAAGGGTTTTAGCTGAGGAAGCTTTTAGCAATGTGAGAACTTGTTGGGTGCACACCAAACTCGTTCATCAAGTCTTCTATTTATAGTGTTTATAAAGCGTGACAACTAGGGGATGTACGAATTTGTCTACGTGTATGAATTTCGTTGATTCAGAGAATATTTCATGCGACGAGAAATACTAACAGAATTCTGATAGTACTTTCTGGCGTCTTATGATCGCCGATATCTTCTAGAAGATTTGCATATGATTCGCTTTGTCGGCGACATACATTCTTATGCAATATTCGTATCTTTCTGTGTCATTGAAACTTCAGACCTTGATACGCTTCGGATCCCCATGAGTCTTTAGATACTCATGCTTCTTCAGATACTAGACAACTTCAGTGACCTTCATTAAGATTTTTGCTCAGCGAAGTATTTGTCTTCAAGACTCAGCGTTATTGTCAAGTATACGCTGAACCTACTACAACTGTCTGATTGGTTGATCAGTCTCTGATTCCACACGGGGAACTGATCGTTCCTTCTATTGTTGATCAGATAGTGTAGACATGTAACTGAGATCCGAACCAATCAGATTCATAGTTACCCACAATCTGAAAAACCAATCTTCAGATTGTCTTCTAACTATTGTCTTTTGTCTTCAATAAATCTTCTTCAGTGGGGGATGCTTTCAGCGACCCAACAATCTCGCCCTATTTGATGTAGACAAATAGTTAGGAAACTCCCCCTGAATGTGTGAAGGTTTTATATTTAACCTTGGGTGTTTTTCACAATTCAGATGAGGTATTTGACATACTTAGAAAATATTACATGAAATGATAATCTCAGAGTGTTCAGAGTATACTTTAGTTCGGTGACTCAAGCAATTTTTCTATTTGAGTTCTTTTAGTTGTGATATGTTAATCAACTCACATATATCAAAATATTATCATTGCATTTACTAAGATTCATTCATAACGAGCAAAAGATAATGAAAATGTAAATTGTACATTTAAAACATGCAATGATGAAATAAAGTAGTTAAGTATAGATAATTGTTTTAAAACAGCAACACCACGAAAACAACACCGGAGCCCCTTCTTTCCTCCAATCACTCCTTCCTGCTTTTCTGACCACCCTGGCCTGACATCCGCTATTCATCCTCCTTTGCCTTTGCGAGGTCTTTTTCAGATAGACCCATCCTTCTGGTAGTCGTTCTAACTAACTTCCCCCTCTTCAGGGACTACATGTCCTTTTCTCTATTTGATCTTAGTTGGACGGGGAGCAGCTGAATTTTTTCCCTAGTTGGGAAGCATATTTTGGATTTTCTTGTTGGGGCATGGATTGGAGTCCTTCCTATCACGATCGAGGAAGGAGCTGCGGGAACACTTGTATCACCATCTGGGTAAATTTCTGTAAGCTTCACATATAAATCAATTGACCTCCGTTCACAAGCGGCCATTGAATACCACTCAGAGGTCCCTAACACACTCTGATTCATACAAACACTACGATTAATACTACCACCACGAACCAGACCACCACCCATAGTTGCATCACTGTTGTCACAAGTACCCTGTTAAAATGTTCCGGTCGGTCTACTAACAACCCTCTCCGTTGCATTCCGTCGATGAGGCACAGTTCTCTCCCCTAAAAATATGGAGGAGTGGGTCTAGGTACTGAGACATATTATTTGAACACCGGTGCCTCAACACGTTTGTAGGGACAAACTCGGCAAAAGTGATTAAGGGTTTTCGATTGATGCGTATTGACTAGAAACCTGAGCAGTGATTTCCCCAAACCTGTCACTAACGAAGTTTGCAATATGATTGAACTTGGAGTCGAGACCTGTGACAACTCGACATTATGGGTATGTTACTATTTTTCATTTCTTACTTTCTATATTTAGAAAGTTTCTATTTTTAGAAACTTTCTCATTTCGTAACATTTCTAATTTTAGAAAGTTTCTATTTTTAAAAACTTTCCTCGTTTCCTATTTTCTAATTATAGAAAGTTTCTATTTTTAGAAACTTTCCTCATTTCATATCATTTCTATATTTAGGAAGTTTCTATGTTTAGAAACTTTCCTCATTTAGTTTCATTTCTACTTTTGGCATCCAAACACATGACTAGTTCACCGAACATTTAACATTACCATACATCAGTGTTTGACTATTTTAGTCAACACAACATCTTATATTACTTGTGGTGACTTCATTTCATAAAAACATTTCTAAAAAAAATACTTATGTATTATTTGAAACAATAAATCAAAATAATAATCAAATGTGACTTGTAACGAATTTTATTCCAAAACCGACACATCAATTGTTGTCCTGACCACATTGTGGCCGAACCCTAACCTCTCCTCCATACAATTTCGTCCAACCCTAATGAGGGTATAATTATCCTTATCAAATTCCAAGTATATCGCCATCTTGTTTCAATCTAAACTTGTGATCTCATCCTTGATCATTATCGTTATCCTAATTCAAACTAGTTTGAGTTGTACTCAAACACCTACTTGAAACCCTAGATATCTCCCTATAAATACCAAGCAATACCAACCCTATTTTACATTCCAAAATTTCGGCCAAAGCTCCCAAGTACCGAACCCTAGTTCGTCCGATCTCAAGCCCTCGTTCGTCCCAAGCAATTCCGCAACACCCTTTGCTCGTTTTCTTCGATGTTCGATCATAAGGTATGAAAACCCGAATCCTTTTTGTTGTTTATCTATTGCTTTGGTATCACCACTGATTCAAACCATGGATGTATGGTTAACCATGCATGCATTCGTGGGTTTAATCGTTTCCGTTTTCGGTATCGTTCGTATTGATTTATTACTTGTTTTGATAGTAAACGAAACCCTTTTAATCCCAAATTTTGACACGTTAATCACAATGAAAAACCACACAAAACCCTAAAATTTCATAATTTTTGGAATTCGTTTGCCTCGTGTTTACCTAAAAACCGGTCCAAACCCTAAACCGAAAACCTTAGCCGAAAACCCTAACATTGAACCGGATCTTGAACCCTAACTCGCTGAATTGACTCGGTGACCCACTGAGTTGAATGAGTGGACTGATTTGACCCATGTTGACCCGAAATATTGATCGGGCCAAGGCTCGAACTTGGCCCAACCCGATTTAGCCCATTCGGCCCATTTGATCCTTAAACCTTATTTGGGCCTAGCCATCTACTTGAGCCCAATCCGATCCAAAAGCCCTTTGGGCTGAGCCCGTATTCGGTACAAATCAGGCCCAAACCCGAGGCCCAATATCCTTTGGGCCGTAGCCCATTAAGTGGCCCATATCGTGGCCCATTAGCCCATTTCATTTCATTTCGGCCCATTTAGTTCACCCAAGCCCAATCCATGGCCCAACCTAATTGGACCTAAGCCCAATGTGAGGCCCGAGTGGCCCATTAAGCCCATTAGGCCCAATAAGCCCATTTATGCCCATTAAGCATAACCCAAGCCCATTTCATTTCATTTCGAAGTCCATTGCATTTCATTTCATTTCATTTCGACCTATTAAGGTACAATAACCCAAATTCATTCGATGTCACAAAACATAAAACATAACATTAATTTCATATCATATATCATTATTATTAGATCGCCTGTGTTAGCTTAGTCTAATTAGAAACGTTATTGCATTAGGCGCTAGGAGTCTTTGAAGAGATTCTTTGAGGTTTATCGAGAGCTAAGATTTGCCCAGGTGAGTCAACATACCTCTTTTTACTCTTTTACTATTTTTATAAACTTTGGGGTGGAAAACTTAAACACAACTGCTATTGTTTTACTATGACTGTACAACATTTACATTTTCATTACCGCGTTGGCATGACAAACAATTATTATACCGGACTAAGGTTTTCCAGCAATCATTAACTAGTGGATCTAGACCATGGATATGCAGATAGTACTATTGGCTGACACTCATCCTCCCAACATTATTTGATCACTACTTGGTATATCCGAGACATCTTTCATGAGTGTATATCCATAAAAGAACGATAACATACTGGAGTTGAAGTGTTGATTGTGGACTTAGGGGTTGGTATATTAACTCAATAGACTAGCTACCTGTTGGGGATAACAGTTCATGCGATGTCAAACATAACAATTTGTTCAACACTTTTTCATAAACATAACTAGTAGTTGTAGATATTCTACAACTACACTACACTTTTCATACTTAATTCTCATATTATATGAGTGTTGAACTTTATACATATTCAGTCATAAACCATTTTCATAACAAACATTTTTGGGTAGCAAACACTTTACTTTACCTTTTACATTAACCATGTGGATTCACTCAACATTATTTGTTGACCCTTTTTATACTTATGTTTTTCCAGGTGATTAGGGGCACAGTGAGAATGGAGGATATGAGTAGTGGATTGTCGTCATCCATGAATGAACATTTAAGTTTACGAACAATCACTTCATTTTCAAAACTTACTATTTTTAGTAACTACTATTTTTGGAAACTTTCCATCTTTAAAAGGTAAACCATTTTCAATATGTTATTTACGTGGTTGTTTGTTTACTTAATTTTTGCTATGTAATCATGAACTTTACACCTCCGTTCTTCCGCAAACCATTTTAAATGAAGTAAAACTCATTTTTGGCGGGGTGTGACAAGACCAACGATGGAATGTCTCAGATCGACATTAATTTTAGTGAGGTTGTTGAGGGCAGAGATGAGATTATCTATTTTGTCAGATTGTGCGCTCACAGCGTCACATATATTCTGTTGATCGGCGGTTAGAACATTTTGAATGCTATTTGTCATATTATGAGTTTTAGTCAGATTCTTGATATTCACGTTGATAACCCCGCAATAATTCGTTAGAATGGCAAACTTTTTGAAAATCTCGATAATTTTTTTTGCAAGATCAGGACGAATTTGAGATACTGCCGCACCCTGGTTCCTTGAACCCTCTTGTGCATCGGTTTGCCCTGATCTTGGCCTTTGATCAGTTGCATGAAAGGGGTCCTTATCAGAATCTAAGGTCCAACTAATGTTCAGTTCATCATCAGGATTGACATCTTGATCTGTTTCTTTACTAGGATTTTTATCGGACTCCTTCACTTGATTTACATTCTCAACCTCTTCAGCACGAGGTTCAGTAATAGTTTCTTCAACACATACATGAGCAACATTTGAAAGACCACAACCAGACTCTGATTGAAAGGGGTTTATCTTAGACTTAGACACCTGATGGACCTGGGAGGGGTCTGAACCAACGTTCACAGTCTTTTGAGATACTGGAGTGGGAGAGGGTGAGGTTTCCCTGTTCTTGTTTGGGTTCGGGGGTGACGCATCATTGGACCTTGAGCTTCTAGTTTGGTATCGGTGTGTCCTTTGAGTCTCCGAGTGCTCAGATTTCCCAAGCACTCGGTTGTTCTTGCGGAACGGGGTCCGACTTGATTGATTATCAGATGGTGGTGAGGAGTGGTCAGAAGATGAAATGATGTTCACCTCCTTGTCCTCAGAAAAGAAAGAGCCAACCTCTTGGGCATCTGAAGATTGTGCGTGCGAGGCACTGTTTTCAGACCCCGTGTGTTCCTCGTGAGAGGGATGAAGGATTTATGTGCACAGTTAGTCAACCTATGATGATACATCCATGCCTACGAAACACTTAAGGGTCACACCGGTGAGTGCATGTAATACGAGCAAGTTATGCAATGATACTACGAAGAGGAATGGTTCATAATAGTCATTATGAATCAGTTAAGTATTAAGTTAAATTTAACTTATTACTAGATTAGTTTAACTAACTAATTAATTAATACAAGTAGTTGTACGTTTACTAGTTGAGTAAATATACAATGTGTTAATTATAGATTATCCATAATATGATTTAAAGCTATTAAATCATATAGTAATTGGATAATGTTGTTGTATAAATTATATAAAGGTTATTATATAATTAATTATTAAAAGTATAAATACAAGTATATAATTTGTGTATATGGGTACCGAATTATTAGTGTGTTAATACTAGACATTTAATAGTTAAGTGCACCAATAATAAACTAGTTAAACTATAAGGGATGGAAGTGTAAAAGAATAAGTTTAATTAAGAGATTAATCTTAGTTAAACAAAAGGGCCCTAAGTGAAATTCCTTCTATTATAAATAGAAGGCTTAGGGATCACTTATGGGGTTATACCACAAAAGCTGAAACCCTAGCCTCCTTTCTTCCATTCGGCCGAACCAAGAACACCATCACTTGGTGTTCTTCGTTCTTTGTGTTCTTCAAGTTTTGAAGAACAAGTTCATTGCTTAGATCAACTAGAAGATCGCTCGATTTGTTCATCATCAGTGCACTAATCTTAAGCAATCAACAAGGTATGTTTTGGGAAAACTTTTTCTCCCTTCTCCCCTCTTGGATGAATTCGGCCAAAAGAACCCTAGGGTACTTTGGTTGATGGTCGCACGAACCACACAAGCAATGTGTGTGTTTGAATTCTTCGTACAAGGTTTCATTCTTGTTAACCTAATCTAGATTTCCAACATCTCAATCCTTTAGGGTTTAAGGATTAGGTTTAATCCCAGTTCCGCTTTTAGGGATTAAATCAGCTAGTTGGTTTTAACCGGTCAAGAACAAGTTCATGTTTTGGTCAGCATGGTTCGAACCAAGTAAACTAGGAGGTCGGTCCTATGGGTCGATCAGTCGCATGGTGCGTGTGAAACCCTACAAGGGACTGGACAGAGTCGAGAGAGTAAAGATCAACATACCTTCCGGAAGATCGGGTGCGACCTCTGTGTCCTTGCTTGTAAAATTTGAGCTACCCACCATTCCAGCTTTCAGAGAAGGTCCAAAGTTATCGTAGTGACCTTTTTCCCCTAAGGATTGTAGGAAAATCATACTGAGAAAATGGGGAAAAGGAATCAAGAGTTCCCTGTCTGCTGCAGAAACCTTCTTCACAAGGTGTGGAAAACTAAGAGATGCATAATCAATCTTGGTGTCTGAAAATAGGGCGGAACCAATAATTAGTTCGTGACCAGACACAGAGTCATAGCCGCCTATTTTTCTTGATATGCATTGAGCAAATGGTCATGAAGAAGGCAGACCATACTGGACCCATTCGAGTTCTTGAGATTCCTTTGAAGAAAGATCCCTGGTAGTGGATATATGGAAGAATGGTTTTATTTGCTTCTTCAAGAGATGGAATAGGCTCAAAAACTTGTGGAGCCAGAATATAATCAATCTTCGTTGCAGTGCGGAAAGTTGAAAGATTGAAAGAGACTGTGTGGCGGCCATGTAGAATGGTTCCAGATATTACATCTTCCCAGTTGCAGTGGATGTTGTACTAGTATACCAAAATTCGAGTAGCATTGATTTCGACAGGGGAACATCAAAGTGTAAGATATCTCTGAGCGGATGTTAGTCGAAAAACTTAACAAGTTCTTGAAACTCAGGTTTCAAGTTTCTGACACGCGGGTTAAGATTACTTCTTGAGTTGCTGTTGGGTTTTGGTGTGACAACTCGATATTTTCGGTATGTAATCTCATTTCATTTCTAAGACTTTCCTTATTTAGAAAGTTTCTATATTTAGACATTTCTATTTTTGGCATCCAAACACACAACTAAACATATATTTTTACACCATACATTAGTGTTTGACAATTTTAGTCAACACAACATATTTATTTTATTTATGGTAACACACTTGAGCTAAAACATTTCTTAAAATAGTAACTTTATGTTTGTTATACATTAAACGAATTTAATTAATTAATCGTGACTCGAATTTGAAGGGTTTCATAACACTGATTGACCACTTGGGTCAACCTCCTAGTATGCTTGGTTCGACCATACTGGTAAGAACATGAAGGTGTTCTTGACCGGTTAAAACCAACTAGCTGATTTAATCCCTAAAAGCGGAAATGGGATTAAACCTAATCCTTAAACCCTAAAGGATTGGGATGTTGGAAATCTAGATTAGATTAACAAGAAAGAAACCTTGTACAAAGAACTCGTACACACACAATGCTTGTGTGGTTCGTTCGACCATCAACCAAAGAACCCTAGGGTTCTTTGGTTGAATTCGTCCAAGAGGGGAGAAGGGAGAAAAGGTTTTCCCAAAACATACCTTATTGCTTGTTTAAGATAGTTGACTGATGGTGAACAGATCGAGCGACCTTCTAGTTGATCTAAGCAATGAACTTGTTCTTCGAAACTCGAAGAACATGGAGAACGAACGAAGAACACGAAGAACACAAACTTGTGTTCTTGTGTGTGAGTTCGGCCGATCGAAGGGGAGGGAGGGAGGAAGTATGCGTGTGATGTTCAAGGGGTTTTAGGGTTACCCTAAGCCTCTTATTTATATATAAATAAGTTACACTTAGAACCCTTTTAGTTTAATTAAGATTAGATCTTTAATTAAACTTTCCTTTTACACTTCCATCCCTTATAGTTTTACTAGTTATTATTGTCACACTTAATTATCAAATGTCTTAATATTATAAACTTATATATTTCGGTACCCATATACACGAAATATATATATACTTGTGTTTTATACTTTTAACAATTAATTAGACAATAATATTATCCAATCACGATATGACTTAATGTCTTAATTAACGCACTGTATATTTACTCAACTGATAAATGTACAAATACTTGTATTAATTACTTAGTTAAACTAATCCAGTAATAAGTTAAACTTAACTTAATACTTAACTGATTCATAATGACTATAATGAATCATTCCTCTTCGTAGTATCATTGCATATCTTGCTTGTATTACATACACTCACGGGGGTGACCCTTAAGTGTTTCGTAGGCATGGATGTATCATCATAGGTTGACTAACTGTGCACATAATTCTAACAGACTCTCACTTGTGCAAGTTTGTAACCTTTATCTTAATGACACGAGCTACAATGGCCTTCAGGATGGGCATGTAGGTAACCAACCCCATAAAAACAACTTATGTAACCCAGGTATAGTTTTTGAAAAACTCTTTAATAACGTCTCCTAGTAAAGAACACTTTGTCTCTACTTCTTGGGCAACGTTATTAGGTTCATCCCTTGTAGCACGATATTTGTGATAACGAATACGAGCATGGTAGAAAATATCAACTCCTATTTTCGAAATCATTTCTTGACTTCCTGACTTAAACTGTTGTGATAAACGAAAACGAACAAATCAGTTCGTTTGGGCATGACCATACACTTGTCAGTTTTTTATCATGTAAAGGGACCCATATATATCTCTCCTAAAAAGGAGGTGCAATTACCATCTTGTATATTTCGATTCAAAATACAAATTCCTCTGTACCCAGTAAGGCCTCGTATGGCAATCATATTTCAGACTTGTCTAAGATGAACCAAAGTACATTAGTCATTGTATCCTAAACCAAATACCTCAGGCTTAATGGCAATCCTAGTGAACAATACTTTTGAACTTTTCAACCACGAAGTATTGTCACGGTAGTCAATCCAATATTCGTCGAGCCTCCAATAGAATATCACCGATATTTGGTTTACACAAAACGTGTGTAGCTATCTTCGAAGAACTTCGAATCTACCACCAAATACCGCGATGACGTTATCTTCCCATCATGGTTCCCACCAAGACGAGTAGTCACGGATTTATACCTTTTTGAATAAACATACTTTTATTCATGGATATTGTAAAACATACAAAGTCTGAATAACAATGATACTAACTCATGTATTATTCCTCACTGGACATAGATACCGAATTATTACTGGATCATTACTTATTCTTTGCGTTTGTGTTGATTGCTCAATGACTCTTAATTGTAACTTTTATCATTAATTACAATTTAGTCATTTCTATTAAACTAAAGACATAAGACGAGTATTTTAAGAATACTATTACTTTTGTCTTTGCTAGATATTGTTCATGCAACATTAGAACATATTCTAGTCTTGCCCTTTTTACATGATTCGGTAAACATAGGATGATTGGAAAATTACTCCTTTAGTTTCTTGAATCTATAAAACTTGCCTTGTAACTAAATCTCTTTTAGCTACTTGATTTGTAGATACTTTTACTAGTTTAAGAAATTGTAACGCCCCGAAAATTCTGATAATTTAATATTACTTTTAAATTATTTTAAATTAGGTGATATTTACTTTTTATTATTAAGTGGCGAATGTGTATCGTTTCATATTAAAATCTAGTTGTTGTATTAAACGAATTATGTGTTAGTTATATTAATTAATTGTTTTATTCTTGAGTCCCGTCTAGTTTAATTTATGTGTGCAGAGAACGAGTGTGTGGCGAGGCCCGGCCATTTGGCCAAGGGCCGAGTTCTTTTATTGCTTCCGTCCAATTAGAAAAGAAAGGAGGAAGCCCGAGTTGTATTAGCCCGATCAATTACTAGTAGTTAGGCCCGAGATAAGTGGTATTAATACAAAAATTTAACCCTAAACAACCCTAATCCACACCATCCCCTTTGCCAGCCGACACCTATCTCCTCCTATCATTTTTCTTCGACGGCAACAACATGAAAGAAGTAATACCAATGCTATTTTGTGAATCTTGGTTTTCGTGCGTCACCAACATCCTCCCCTTTGGTTTTCTTTTGTGCTTACGTCAATTTGAAGCAAAAGATGTTAAGCATTTTATTTTCATGGCTAAAACAACAATATGCATCCCTTTTATTTTTCAATTGGCTTGGAAATCAGATAGTTGGTCAAGAGAATTGCTAGCCACTCATATCTTGAGGTCGGTTAATATTAAAGGCCATGTCAAGGACACGTATCAGCTAAGAAGAAAAAGTGAGGAAAAATGTCAAAGTGCAAGTCGGTGGTGATGATTTTTTTTTTATTTCTTTTTCTTGTTCTGGCTTCAAGAGAAAGGCAACGAGATTAAGATTTTTCTCCATGTCGAGCAAGAGAGTTTTTCCAGCGAACAGATCATCATCGAGCAAGAACCAGTGATCGAGCAGCTTTTGGTTTCGAACCATATCCACATTCCATTCGGTAGTTATTTCTCCTTGTTCCCTTGTGTCGTTTTCTTTTCACGCTGCTAATCTGTGATATGTGTAGGTTCTGAGGTTTTAGACCGAGCAATTGAGAACTCGGTCCTATCGGATTCAATCGCTCCGTTGTGCATTATTAATTGTTGACTGTTTCGTTTTGTTGTTGTAATTCTATAACCGTTTTATTCGTAATCTCGAGTCTTGTTTCAAACCGTTTCGTTCCATTTTTTTATTTATTGTCTCGAGTAGCTGCTGTTGGTTAGCCACTGTTTTGGTATCATGTCGGGTAGCGGGTTGGGTAAAAGCCGTCATTCGCTTGATTAAACGTTTTATTAACCAAAAAAAAAAAACCGGAAACCGAACCCGTAGGGTTCTTGGTTCCCTAAACCGAAATAGATTTTCTAATAAGAGACTAGAATAATGGCGAGCATGTTTCTGAGTTTAAAATGAGTCTCGGAACTGTCGGGCGTCTCAAGGATAGACGGGTTGATGTCGGGATTTAAAACGGGTTTTAAACTACGTGTTGAATTCTTGGACAGATTCTGTGGGTCGAGTTCGGGTCTGTTTTTACCACACTTAAAATACGTTTTTGGATTTTTGGCCCGTGCTGGTCACTTGTTTTCTGAGTTAGCTTTCCAACGCCGCAACCCTCTCGTCAATCCAAATTACGGTTTAAAAGTTATAACCATTTTAATATGCTGCTGTTAGGAAAATGACCTGTGCAGCATGACTATCTTGTGATACTGTTTTGGACCCTTAGGGTCTGTTTTGGCCAGTGACCGTCTCACAGAGATATGAAGTTCTGGTTGTCTAGTTTTCATGGTAAAAATATGGGATAAATCTAATGCACAGTTTAAGAGTTATGGCAGTTCCCGTAAGACCGACGGGTGCTGCCAGTTTTTCTAAAATAATGATAAGTGGTTAGATTTTAATCTGGGGTTTCGCTCTACATTGTAGGACCTTCTAGGACCGGTTAGAGACGCTCTTCAGTACCGAGGATATTTAGGAGCTTACGGTTATTCGAGGTGAGTATTCTCACCGTGTATTCAGTTTTAACGTTGTACATGCATGACTTATGTGTTACATTTCTTGCACCATAATTGTTATCTGAGTTTGATCCGCTATCTGAGTTTGATTTGTTATCTGAGTTTGACATGCTATCTGAGTATCTGAGCAGCTGTTGATTTATATTAATCTGAGACATTGTGCCTGGGTAACCGAGCTCGGCACAGGGTCATTCTGTGCTACTACTTGCTAGGGCATCTGAGATAATTATGTTAAAGAGATAATAAAATATAATAACACACATCTGAGTTTTTGGCTATATGCCTGGGATCACCTCCCGTCTGAGTTTTGGGATTATTCCCGTCTGAGTTTTGGGATCACTCCCGTCTGAGTTTTTGGCTTATGCCTATCTGAGGTGTGAGGAGGGGCGAGGTTGATCTCTCGTTCCAAATCACACAAGCGCGCTATATAAATTAAAATCTGAGTAATAAAATCTGAGTAATAAAATCTGAGTAATAAAATCTGAGAAATAAATCTGAGTAATTAATCGAGTAGATTCTGAGTAGGAGTACACCGATGTGCCCTCATGTGTTGTATGTTATGATTGTTTGCATTTTGAGGACTATTCACTCAGCTTCCCAGCTGACCCAAACTTTCCCCCACATTGTTTCAGGTACCAGCAAAGGAAAGGAGAAGGTGGACGGTTGACCGCTGTATCTTTTCATTACTGATGTGGGCATCATTTAATATTTTAAAACACTTTACTTTATCTTAACTATTTCCGCAATAAATACGTTTTAAATGTTAAATATTTATTTCTGAGATTTATTTATGGGACCTTTTTATTAAAATCTTGTACTCAAAAAGTTTTAAATTTTTGTAAAATTTTGGGTGTTACAAGTTGGTATCAGAGCTCTGACTTGAGGGATTTGGATTCACAAGGGGTGGATTCAATCTCAAGTTTGAGTCTCGAGTTTTAAAACGCGAATTGAGCAAAATATTTTCCGAGAAAAGTTTCCACATCAAGCATACAGCATGTCACGTCGACCTCTCGCTTTTCCCATTGCTGGTAATATTTAATAGTTTTTATTTATCTGAGATGTATGTTGTATTCTGAGTATGGATGAGTAGAGTAGTCTGAGAATTTTGTGTTTATTTTCTAAGTATATTTTCCCGAGTGTTGTTTCTGATTACATCTGTGAAATAAACCCTAAAAGTTATAATAACATACGAAAATTACATATGAATAGTACGATTAAATACTATGTATATATAGATATACGAATGCGAGGTTTGATAATTTTGAGTATAATTTGGAGCATAACTCTTAGTAAAATTCTGGATTTAATTCCCAGTGTTTAATATATTTATGCATATACAAATACGCATACTAGAGGAATTATAAATTTTAATGAGGATAATAAAAGTTTCCAATTTAGAGGAATACCTAATAGAGTTGAAATGAGATTTTATAAATTTTGAGAAATTTTAACCAAAAGTGTAATAACGGGATATTAATTTATGATTCGCATGCTTTGAGTAAATGAGAAAAGAGAAAATTATTAATATTAAAGAGGAGTATTAAATTTTCGTATTGGGAAAATATTAAAAACTTTCATATGGGAGAAAACACTTAATAGACCGGGTCATTTAAACGAGTAAATCAGAGATTAGTAAATCAAATTGATTAAGAATATTTTTTATGAGGATTTTCCAAGTTGAGTAAAAGGAAGGATTATTGAGTCAATAAAATGGGAAATAATTACATTTTAGCTAAGCGAAAATATATCGAACCAAATTTTGATAATAAAATGAGTATGCATAATGAGAAGTTATTGAATCAAGATTAAGCAACCAAAAGATACATTAATATGGAATTCCAAATTTGTGTAAGAATCTATAGAATGTATTAAAAGAGAAAAAAAAATTTTGTGTGGTGATCTTGATGAAACAAAGAGTAATCATTTGTGTTTTGAATTAACCGAAACAGTATTGAGACAAGAGTATAAGAAGTAATGAAGCACGAGTAAAAGAAAAAAAAACTTATAAAGGGTTGTAAGAATTAATCAATTTAAATTAAAAAGGAAAAGGATTGAGCATAGTTTTAGTAAAACGATATATAGGTGTATGTCTAAATAATGAGAAATAGTTACATCAAAATTATTAGAAAATTTAATTTTTATTAAAAGTGTATTTATTGAAGCGAGCCATATAAGCTTATTAGAATAATTAACCGAGAATGTTGAACTAGAGAATATTAATTGTCGCTCGAGACGGCAATAAATCGGATAAAGTTTTGAGAAAGAATAAACGTGATTCATGAGAAATGATAAATGAGATAACTAAGAGTAGAAGATAAAACGATATTCGTATTGTGAAAGTAACAAAGTGGAAATATTTCTATGAATCTGAGTTATCCGAGTATCGCGTATGAGACTAAATATACGCATGATTTCTGAGTAATGTTTATGAGGTTTTGAGTACCCACAGCTGAGTGCATATCTGTACTTATCTAATTATCAAATATGGAAAAATAATTTATTTTTCTTTCTTCAGAATATGATTTATTGGTGGTTTTTATGTGGGAAGTTGTGAACTTTGGGATTGACTCGTGACCAAACAAAAGCATGTGTCGAAAGTAATAGAGGGCCCCTATTACCGTACACACAGGACTTTTGGTTGGTTAGGGGGAAATTTTGAAGGGAACGATGGACCAATGCTTGTTATTGTGAATTTAGTGTGTATCCTAATTGTTTGTGTGACTACATACTTGCTTGTTTATTTTGGTAGACAATACTAGTTCCAAACTCGAGGACGAGTTTTTCTCCAAGTGGAGTTGAGTAGGGGTAAAAAAAGGAAAATTGTCAAGAAATAATTATCATTAATTATTATTTATAAATAATATGAGCATGATGCTTATGCAGAGAGGTTTTGTTGGTATGAATTTAAAGTGCGAAATCTAGATACATATAATTGATCAAATAAATTATAAGAGTAACTATCAAATCAAGCAGTTGAGAATAATTAAATTTATTCTATGGGTAATTATAGAGTTTACAACAAAATGATAGATCGGGTTTACTGGAGAAATTAACAAATCAAGTTAAATTGGGTTGAATGAATATCGTGCAAAAGGGAAGTAGTAATACTACAATTATATACAAAATAAGACAATATACTTATTCTTGGGTGGTTATAAATGTGATAATGAGAAATCATTAAATTAAAGTGATAAAAACTTATTAATGAGTCGAATATGAGAAAACTGCTACAATGAAATTTTGAGGAAAATGAGTTAAAATGAGATCGGTAATTTGCTGGTAATGAGTTATTATTAAAACGAGCTAAATGATAAAATTTTATTTTGATTAATTATGGAGTAATTTTGAGTTATAAGAAATTTACAAATCGAGTTGCATAAGCAAATTAATAAAATGAGTCAAAAGAGAAAGGTATTAAATTAACGGGAAGTTTTATTCAAATTTTTGAAGTATTATAAAGTGTTATGAGTTTTGAGGTATTATAAAATTATATGAGAAAACTCTATTTATGAATAATTATTAAACTTGAGATGAGAACAACTATTCAATAAATTTATATTGGACTTAGGAGAAATTTCGAAAAGACGAGAATGTACTGAATTGATGAACCATGAGTAAACCGTAAGATTTAGAATAAAGTGTAACTGCGAATTGAGTAAATGAGAACTAAGGAATTAATTCGTAATTGGAGTAACGAGAAGTCATTATAAATAAGAGTGTGAAATTTAATTGGTATTTGTAGTGGGTAACATGAAATTAATGAGTAGATATGGTCAAAATAATTAAGAGACATTTTAAATTGTGTAAAATCAGTGAAACGGTCTATTAAAGGATCGTTAAACTAGATGAATGAGAAAACATCTATTAAAACATTATCGAGAAACCACTAAATGTAATAGAATGAGAACCTATTAAAGGGAATTAAATGACAAGATCGTTAATTTGAGCTATTTAAAGGGTTATCAACATCGGTAATATGCAAACCTAATAGAGTAAGGTAACAATATAATGTTAAAGAAGAGTTATTTTGAGAACCAATAACACGGTTGAGAGAGAGTATATCATTCCAAGTATTATAAGCTGGTAAATTGAAACACGCGAGTAGTAATAAGAATGAGTAAAAATGTGATTTATACCTAATGCAATTACTTGTAAATATTATTACCTTATGAGTTGTTACTGAGTTAGAGTTTTGGGTTTGCTCTGAGTTAAGCTTTATAAGTTTGCTCCTGAGTTATACATTTTTGAGTTATACTCCTGAGATATGTTTTGAGTTTATTTCTGAGTGGGACTTCTGAGTTATATTTCCAGATCATATTTTGGAGTTATATACCTGAGTATATGAGAATTCTGTGTGATATGTATATTCCTTGTGATTTATTTGCATGGTTTTTATATTAATTGATAATGGTGTAAACCACTAAATTATTTATTATGCTGTTAACAAACTGTTGACCCATAGAGTAGAGGACCTTCCGAGTCATTTTGGTAGGAAATTATCGATAATGAAATTTTTACCTGTTGCTAGAATGTGTAAGTGGTCATTTGATGGAACTGTGCGGGAAGGAATTTCCCATAAACTTTATCCCTAACGCCATGAGAGCGTCGTGTGAAGTAGTGAGTACGGATTGGATGACCGAGTACCACGTCGGGATCATCTAACATCATCAACAAATTCGTAGCAAATTCCAAGTGGAGTTGAATCGGAGATTCAACGCAACGTTAACCGTTAGGTACAACAACTGTGTCCAACTACGATAGCAAGAAGACGCCTTCAGCAAAGTATCATGAATTTATTTGTGGATATTGTCGTCATTCTTTTTGAGACAAATCGAGATTCTTAGAGAACATTTTATTTTATTTTTTTTCTTTCTTTCAGCCTTATCTTTTGCGCCGTTAGAGACGGAAGATTTTACGAGCAGTGGCGAGAGTTGGAGCTTATTATGATCGTGCAAGTCGCCCTGAAGAGTTTCATTCTATTCTTCACCTTTGTCGAGTTCCTTATTTCATAACCTTAGTGTTTTCTTCTATTGCGGACGTGTGTCGTTGACGAACCGGAGATTTAAACGTGAGATTGTTACCCTGAACTTTTTTCCGAGCCATGACTTCGGGGACGAAGTCTATTTTAAGTGGAGTTGAGTTGTAACGCCCCGAAAATTCTGATAATTTAATATTACTTTTAAATTATTTTAAATTAGGTGATATTTACTTTTTATTATTAAGTGGCGAATGTGTATCGTTTCATATTAAAATCTAGTTGTTGTATTAAACGAATTATGTGTTAGTTATATTAATTAATTGTTTTATTCTTGAGTCCCGTCTAGTTTAATTTATGTGTGCAGAGAACGAGTGTGTAGCGAGGCCCGGCCATTTGGCCAAGGGCCGAGTTCTTTTATTGCTTCCGTCCAATTAGAAAAGAAAGGAGGAAGCCCGAGTTGTATTAGCCCGATCAATTACTAGTAGTTAGGCCCGAGATAAGTGGTATTAATACAAAAATTTAACCCTAAACAACCCTAATCCACACCATCCCCTTTGCCAGCCGACACCTATCTCCTCCTATCATTTTTCTTCGACGGCAACAACATGAAAGAAGTAATACCAATGCTATTTTGTGAATCTTGGTTTTCGTGCGTCACCAACATCCTCCCCTTTGGTTTTCTTTTGTGCTTACGTCAATTTGAAGCAAAAGATGTTAAGCATTTTATTTTCATGGCTAAAACAACAATATGCATCCCTTTTATTTTTCAATTGGCTTGGAAATCAGATAGTTGGTCAAGAGAATTGCTAGCCACTCAAATCTTGAGGTCGGTTAATATTAAAGGCCATGTCAAGGACACGTATCAGCTAAGAAGAAAAAGTGAGGAAAAATGTCAAAGTGCAAGTCGGTGGTGATGATTTTTTTTTTTTTATTTCTTTTTCTTGTTCTGGCTTCAAGAGAAAGGCAACGAGATTAAGACTTTTCTCCATGTCGAGCAAGAGAGTTTTTCCAGCGAACAGATCATCATCGAGCAAGAACCAGTGATCGTGCAGCTTTTGGTTTCGAACCATATCCACATTCCATTCGGTAGTTATTTCTCCTTGTTCCCTTGTGTCGTTTTCTTTTCACGCTGCTAATCTGTGATATGTGTAGGTTCTGAGGTTTTAGACCGAGCAATTGAGAACTCGGTCCTATCGGATTCAATCGTTCCGTTGTGCATTATTAATTGTTGACTGTTTCGTTTTGTTGTTGTAATTCTATAACCGTTTTATTCGTAATCTCGAGTCTTGTTTCAAACCGTTTCGTTCCATTTTTTTATTTATTGTCTTGAGTATCTGCTGTTGGTTAGCCACTGTTTTGGTATCATGTCGGGTAGCGGGTTGGGTAAAAGCCGTCATTCGCTAGATTAAACGTTTTATTAACCAAAAAAAAAACCGGAAACCGAACCCGTAGGGTTCTTGGTTCCCTAAACCGAAATAGATTTTCTAATAAGAGACTAGAATAATGGCGAGCATGTTTATGAGTTTAAAATGAGTCTCAGAACTGTCGGGCGTCTCGAGGATAGACGGGTTGATGTCGGGATTTAAAACGGGTTTTAAACTACGTGTTGAATTCTTGGACAGATTCTGTGGGTCGAGTTCGAGTCTGTTTTTACCACACTTAAAATACGTTTTTGGATTTTTGGCCCATGTTGGTCACTTGTTTTCTGAGTTATCTTTCCAACGCCGCAACCCTCTCGTCAATCCAAATTACGGTTTAAAAGTTATAACCATTTTAATATGCTGCTGTTAGGAAAATGACCTGTGCAGCATGACTATCTTGTGATACTGTTTTGGAACCCTTAGGGTCTGTTTTGGCCAGTGACCGTCTCACAGAGATATGAAGTTCTGGTTGTGTACTTTTCATGGTAAAAATATGGGATAAATCTAATGCACAGTTTAAGAGTTATGGCAGTTCCCGTAAGACCGACGGGTGCTGCCAGTTTTTCTAAAATAATGATAAGTGGTTAGATTATAATCTGGGGTTTCGCTCTACATTGTAGGACCTTCTAGGACCGGTTAGAGATGCTCTTCAGTACCGAGGATATTTAGGAGCTTACGGTTATTCGAGGTGAGTATTCTCACCGTGTATTCAGTTTTAACGTTGTACATGCATGACTTATGTGTTACATTTCTTGCACCATAATTGTTATCTGAGCTTGAGCTGTTATCTGAGTTTGATCCGCTATCTGAGTTTGATTTGTTATATGAGTTTGACATGCTATCTGAGTATCTGAGCAGCTGTTGATTTATATTAATCTGAGACATTGTGCCTGGGTAACCGAGCTCGGCACAGGGTCATTCTGTGCTACTACTTGCTTGGGCATCTGAGATAATTATGTTAAAGAGATAATAAAACATAATAACACACATCTGAGTTTTTGGCTATATGCCCGGGATCACCTCCCGTCTGAGTTTTGGGATTATTCCCGTCTGAGTTTTGGGATTATTCCCGTCTGAGTTTTGGGATTATTCCCGTCTGAGTTTTGGGATCACTCCCGTCTGAGTTTTTGGCTTATGCCTATCTGAGGTGTGAGGAGGGGCGAGGTTGATCTCTCGTTCCAAATCACACAAGCGCGCTATATAAATTAAAATCTGAGTAATAAAATCTGAGTAATAAAATCTGAGTAATAAAATCTGAGAAATAAATCTGAGTAATTAATCGAGTAGATTCTGAGTAGGAGTACACCGATGTGCCCTCATGTGTTGTATGTTACGATTGTTTGCATTTTGAGGATTATTCACTCAGCTTCCCCAGCTGACCCAAACTTTCCCTCACATTGTTTCAGGTACCAGCAAAGGAAAGGAGAAGGTGGACGGTTGACCGCTGTATCTTTTCATTACTGATGTGGACATCATTTAATATTTTAAAACACTTTACTTTATCTTAACTATTTCCGCAATAAATACGTTTTAAATGTTAAATATTTATTTCTGAGATTTATTTATGGGACCTTTTTATTAAAATCTTGTACTCAAAAAGTTTTAAATTTTTGTAAAATTTTGGGTGTTACAGAAATTCCCTTAAATGATTAACTTGTTCACTGGAATGTGAACATCCTATTAGATTTGCAATGATTAATCACAAGACTTGTGACCACGCTATTAGGCTTGCAATAATCTAATCAATGATCATTTATTTCTTTTAACTCTTTGGCTAATGACTTGGTAATTCCTTGTTGTTAATGTCTTACTAACTTACTAAATTGATTAATGTCTTTAATGAATTATGTTAGTCATAGCTCCCATTACCTTTTATGGAATTTAAGCATCAATTTAAACTACCACTTTGACCTAGTCAATAACTTGTAGTTTAACCTTTTAAGAATTCTATCAATAATTAAGATCATCCTTTGGATTTGCGAATATCCAATATTCCTGTTTAGGGAATTATGACTTTTATTAATTGTTGTATCTAACACTTGAGGTGATACTTTCAATTCTTAAACACTTTAGTATTCTTTAAGAACTTCATTTAATACCAAAGTCAATTCTTGGATTTCTTTAATATCCATTATTCCTATTAGAGAATTATGACTTGATTAAATATTATATTAGTTGCATGTATAAAACACTTGCATTTAATACCTTTAGTTCTTAAATACTTTAATATAGTTTGACCTTTTTAAGAGTTTATTTAATCTCTAAGTCATTTCTTGGATTTTGCGAATATCGAACTTTCCTTTTTAGGGAAGTATGACTTGATTAAATCATTTATTACAAGTATGAGACACTTGTAATAATGCTCTTAAAGTTCATCTTGATTATATCCAATATAATCATGCTATATTAATGCTAATACTTTAAAACGTACTATCATAAGTAATGACTATTACGTAAGATGTTTTAACTAAGTTCAATAACTTTTGAACCTTTATGCTTCCATACAACTCTTAAATACTTGTATTAGAAAAACTTCTAATTTCTAGTATCTTAGTACCTTGAGCTTCTAAGACATTATTCATTCATACAATAATCAAACAAATATTAAACATGAAATATTAAGTAAATAAAAAACTTGACTTACAATCTGGTCATAAACCTTGACTAGTGTAATTGTCACACATGCACACATAACACAATATAATTCAACCATGGATTCGAATTGATTAAAACCAAAAACCTCGTTTTAACAAAAAATGATTATTCAAAAATAAAAATTGTTTTTACTGAATCCATAAAATACTGAATTATAAAAACTTGGTGCTCGTGGGATCATCACCATCTCATGCCGGTTATCATCACTTTCCGTCTCCTACTGCAATAAACGATTGCAAAAGATAGATTACTCGTAATGTACTTGTATTAATTAGTTAGTTAAACTAATCAAGTAATAAGTTAAACTTAACTTAATACTTAACTGATTCATAGTGACTATTATGAATCATTCCACTTCGTAGTATCATTGCATATCTTGCTCGTATTACATGCACTCACCAGTGTGACCCTTAAGTGTTTCGTAGGCATGGATGTATCATCATTGGTTGACTAACTGTGCACATAATTCCAACAGAATTGAGCTAAGCTTCTAAACCGACATCGAACCTTGACCGACCACTTATGTGGCCGACCTCCCCTTCCCATCTAATGACCAACTCGGCCGAACACCGCATGGGTTTGAGGTTAATTGGTTTGATTTTATCTTGTTTGCTTAAACCCTTATCCATCTAGATTTGAATGAGTCCTTGTGGTACAAAAAAGTCTAACACCTAAACCCTAATTGCTTCTATTATTTAACCACCACCACCGAAACCCTAAACCCCTTTGTTTCTTCCTATTCGGCCGAGCATCACAAGGTATACCCGATTCCTTTCTTTTCTTTTCTTCACGTTTCGGTTCAAATATCTGAACCCGAGACCATGGCCAAAGCCATATGGTCGTTGCAGTTGTTGATCTTGATCCCGACGTGCATGCTTGCATGCATGTCAAAGGGTTTGTTCGTTTGACAGTTTGATTCGTTTGACAGTTTGATTCGTTTGTTGTCATTGATTAATCCCTAGAAACCCTAGATCTAGTGTTGTTGTTATGACCTGCCATTGATTCGAACCTAGAACCGAAACCATCACCAAACCAATCGGGTTTTGGCCTATTCGGCCAACCCAAACCGAAACCCTAACCCTAGTTGACCAATTTCTTGACTATTTGACCTTCGTTGACTAGATTTGACCATCATTGACCCGAAATCATGTAAAAGCTAACCCTAATTCGGAAACCCAAACCGTAGCCGAAATCTAGTTGCATTTAGTTGACTTTAGTTGACTTTTGTTGACCGTAGTTTGACCCACAAGTGAAACCAGGTCAAGGCCGGATCTTGACCCAAAACTGTGGACCCAAACCCGAATAGCTAATCAGGCCAAGGCCCGTACTTGGCCCATTCGATCTATCCAAGCCCATTGGGCCAAACTTCAGTCGGCCCATTAGTAGCTAAGCCCATTTGGACCAAAGCCCAAACCTTTGGCCCATTACTTACCCAAACCGAACCCAATTGGGCCCAAGCCCAATTCATGGCCCAACCTAATTGGACCTAAGCCCAACTTGAGGCCCAAGTGGCCCATCAAGCCCATTAGGCCCATTAAGCCTAACCCAAGCCCATTTCATTTCATTTCGAAGCCCATTTCATTTCATTTTATTTCATTTCGTCCCATTAAGGCCCAATAACCCAAGTTCATTCGATGTCACAAAAACATAAAACATAACGTTAATCATATATCATATATCATATATATTATTAGATCGCCTGGGTTAGCTTAGTCTAATTAGAAACGTCATTACGTTTAGGAAGCTAGGAGTCTGTGAAGGAGTCCTCTGTCCTATCAAGTTGCTAAGTGTTGCCCATGTGAGCCCACAACCCCTTTTTACTACTTTTTACTGCTTTATAAACTATCATGGTGGAAAATATAAACATTGCTACTATTTATATGACTGTACAACATTTACATTTTCATTATTGCGTTGGCCTGACAAACAATTATTATACTGGACTAACGTTACCAGCAATCATTAACTAGTGGATCTAGACCATGGATATGCATATAATATAGTTGGCTGACTCTCATCCTCCCAACATGATTTGATCACTACTTGGTTATCCAAGACATCTTTCGGGAGTGTATATCCATAAAAGAACGATAACATACTGGAGTTTAAGTATAGATTGTAGAATTAGAGGTTGGTATATTAACTCAGTGGACTAGCTACCTGTTGGGGATAACAGTCATGCGATGTCAAACATAACAACTTGTTCAACACATTTTCATAAACAAAACTAGTAATTGTAGATCTTCTACAATTACACTCTATTTTCCTACTTATTTCTCATATCATATCAAGTGTTGAACTCATACTTTTTCAGTCATAAAACTGTTTTCATAACAATCATTTTGGGTAGCAAACAATAACCCTGTGGATTCACTCAACATTATTATTGACCCTTTTATATTTATGTTTTTCAGGTGATTAGGAGCACATTGAGACTGGAGGATATGGGCAGTGGATTGTCGTGTGCCATGAATAAAACATTAAGTTTACGAACAATCATTTCATTTTCAAACAATTTCTATTTTAGGAAACTTGCTATTTTTGGAAACTTTCTATTTTTTGAAAGTGAAACTATTTTTATTTTGTTATTGCGTGGTTGTTTGTTTACTTAATTTTTGCTATGTTGTCATGAACGTTACACCTCTGTTCTTCCGCAAAACATTTTAAATAAAGCAAAACTCATTTTTGGCAGGGTGTGACATTTGGTGGGTTCGAAAACGCCACAGAAACGTATATTTTTAAAAATTAATTTAACCACCAAGATCCACCAACGACCGAATCTCTTAACCCAAACCGTACAACAAAGAAGAACGAGAGAACATCATACCCTCCGCGTCACCCGCAAGATAATGATGAAAATGTAGATGGATGATGGTCACGTAATCGTTCCCCTCTACCGTTGATCCACAACGAGTAAGCGATTCCTTTCGAGTTGCTAACCCGACACCGAAAATTTCTCAAGAACTATCTTAGAATTTCGGAAACCAAACACTTGTATTTAGAGAGAAAAATCGATTTTGCACTAGCCTTAAACAACCTCCCACGTCTCTCTTATATAGATAAGAGAGCAAGTGGAGGTGGGTGGAAAAGCTCTACATGCATTGTACCAAAAGGTGGTCCAATAGAATTAAAGCAGTCGGATAAAGTAGTGGCTTTCCTTTACATGCATTGGACCATTGAATGGTCCAATGAAATAAAAGCTACTTTTATTTCTCCCAACATCTTTATTTATCTCGACTCTTTTAAGTGTTATCGGAAAGGAATTCTCCCGGCGTGTGACCCGATAGGCTCGAGCGTCATCGGCCATGATTCCCGTACATGTGTGTCGGTGGGCACTAAATTCTGACAGTATAATCACTTATGATTAAGCTGTTACGAGTATGGCTGTTAAATCATCTAGAATTTAGCTGCCACGAATCTGACAGTTCAATCACCTTTGATTAAGCCATTACGAATCTAACACTTTAATCACCTATGATTAAGGTTACGCTTCTGACAGCTTAATCATCTATGATTTAGGTCACGAACTCTAACAGTTTTTGGTGTAATATATCTTAGTGTAGTGTTTCAGCTTCGTGGGAGCAGGTTTAATGTAACTTCAAGAGGAATTTTTGTTGAGGAATCCATGAAAGGATGAAGAGCAGAGATGGTTTCGCGAATTGAGAGGAAATTTGGGGAGATGGTATGGGATTGTGAGGAAAATGTGGAGGAAGTGGGGAAAGACGTGAGAGACGGTTTTGATCAACGGTTGGAATTTGAACTTTTAAACGATCGTGTAGTGGATATGGGGAGTTATTTGTAGGTAGGCTAGGTATGATGATATAGGTCAATCAAATTGCAGGGTAATGTGGCGGGAAAAGACATCGAAGGGTCAACATTAAATGTCAGCGAAAAGTGACTGACCGTTGGCACTCGAGTATCTGATCGGTTGATCAGTCTCTGTTTCCGCACGGGGAACTGATCATTGCTTCTATTGTTGATCAGATAGTGTAGCCAGGTAACTGAGATCCGAACCAATCAGATTCATAGTGCCTATAAATTTCTGTTAAGGTCAATTATGTTGTAGTCAATAGTTAGGGGACTAGTTGTGTCATATTGTAATAGTGTTAATGTAGTCTTTAGCCTTAATCATGATGATTAGTGAGCTAGGTATTTAAGGAAAACCTTCACTCACTAATTGTAAGCTTTTCCCACACTTAATAGAGTTTACACTTTTGAAAGCCCTTCCCTCCATCTTTATCTCTCAACCTTCACACCAAGAACACACACTCTTTCACACACTTAATTCTTCAAATCCTATCAAATCACTATGAATTAGAAAGACTTGTATTGCTTTCGATCTAACAAGTGGTATCAGAGCACAAACTCTCTGTGAGTAGATCCAATTTAGTGCTAATTCGATCTAGATCTGGAAATTTGAAGAAAAGTTTTGTTCGAGTTATGTGATTTTAATTCAAGAAATTTTCAGTTTAAATCGATGAATTGATTGAAGATTATTGTTTCTCCATCAATTCTAATAGGATTAGAATCAAATTTCGATCAATTCCATCAACAATTGATCGAGATTCAGTGATTTTGTTGAAAAAAATTGAAAAGTTCAAAAGTTTCTGAAAATCGAAGATTAAGAGCTGTGTTGTTATGGATTGAAGGATTTTATCGGATCAAAGTGTTAGGAAATCATTTTCGAGCATATTGTGATTGGAATCACTGAAACTGATCGAGTATTGAGCGAAATTGGATCGAAAAGGTGAAGAAAAGTTGACCGTCGAAGTCTTCGGCTTAACGAACACGATGAACATGTTCGGCTTTTTCATGTGTTCGGCCCGAACATATTAGAGTTCGGCCCACAAGTAGTTCAATCAAGCTAAGTTCGGCCCGAGAATTGTGTTTGGCCCAACCAAGTGTTCGGCTCACAAGTAGTTCGATCAAGCGAAGTTCGGCCCGAGAATTGTGTTCGGCCCAACCAAGTGTTCGGCTCACAAGTAGTTCGTTCAAGCTAAGTTCGGCCCGAAAATTGTATTCGGCCCAACCAAGTGTTCGGCTCACAAGTAGTTCGATCAAGCAAGTTCGGCCCAAACAACTTCCTACCCGAACATCTTACCCGATCAATACCAGCCGAACATTCAACATCTTCGGCCCATATCAAAAACCAGCCGAACAATCAATAAGTTCGGCCCATATTAAGTTCGGCCGGAACTAGTTCAAGCCAAATAACATTTAAGCTCAATACAACATTCAAATCATTTTAAAATGACGTCTGAAGATGCTCTTTCAATCGGAACCGATCTCAAACCTCCGGTTTTATACCAATGTGAATATGCACAGTGGAAGAAATGATTTCTCCACTTCATTCAAAAACCGGGAACTGGCAACGGATATCCTTGATTCACTTGAAAACGGTGTAGCGGTATATTATGAAAATGTCGTTGCTGCACCAAATGCGAATCCACCAGTTCTTGGCGGTCGAACTCCACTTCCTCCGGCTCGATATGATGCTCAACAAAAACAAAGAGCTAAAGCTGATCTACAATCTTTTTCATTCATCCTTCAAAGTTTACCGAATGAGATTTATAACAGTTTGGATAGTTTGGAAACCGGTAAAGAAATATGGGATGAAATAAGAAAGCAAATGGAGGGCACTGTTTTAGGAAACAAAGCCAGAATGGATACCACTTTGAATGCATGCCAATCGTTTAAAGCTACCACCGGGGAAGAATTAGAAAGAACATAACATCGGTATTGCAATTTGTTGAATGAACTTCGATGAAATAATCTGAAAAAGGAGAATCTTGAGATCAACATCAAGTTCATTAACAGTCTTCTTCCAGAGTGGGCCATGTTTGGAAACAGTGCCATGCAACATAAGGATCTGAGCTCAATTGATGTTCATGAATTGTTTGAGTATCTACTTCAAAATGCTCCCATGGTGAAAGACATAGTCAAAACTAAACAAGAAAATGCCAACACCCTTGATACTCTAGCTCTTCTTACAAAACAATATCAGTCTAATTCATCTGGGAAAATGAAAGAACAAACAGAAGAACCTATAATGGATACAAAAGAAGAAATGGAGAAAGAACTGGAACAAGTCTTGCAAGCTATGTCTTTCGTATCAAGATATGAGAACAAGTACTATTCAAAGCCAACGAACAAAAAATAGAGGTTTTCATCCAATTTTAAGTCTGCACCTTCTGCTTCGAACACAACTGACAAACCAACAATTACACCTTTGGATCCTACAAAGAAGTGCTATAATTATGGAATTGCTGGTCACTTCTCCCGAGATTGCAAAAAACCTAAAGTTCGAGATTCTGAATACTTTAAACGCAAGATGGTAATGGCCAAGCAAATTGAAACAGGCAAGGTGTTATTGGTAGAGGATCTTCAGTGGATGGAAGACTCAGAGCCTGAGGATGAAGAACATTCAGCAAATTTATGCTTCATGGCCCGTGAAAATGCTGAAATTTCTGATCGTTTCAATGAAGAGGCTAACAAAGAAATAGAGGTAATCAATTCTCTCTTGTCTAATTCTTCAAATACAATTGATTCTGATAATTGTTTTGTAACGAACCAGATTTCTGAAATTGAGTCTCTAAAACTAAACTTTTTTAATGAAAAAGAATTAAATACTAAACTTCTAGAATGTTTGACTGTTTTAGAAAAAGAACATGAACAATTTTCTCATCATGGTGAACAACTTGTACATCATATTAAACAAAATCATCTTTTCAAACAAATGAATCTGGATTTACAAAATCACGTATCAGAATTAAAGGATAAATATGAGAATGATATTAATCATCTGTCTCATACAATTTCTGAGAAAGAAATTGAAATAACCAATCTTAAAAACACTCAAAGTTCAACATCAAATGAAAAAAATGATAAATATTACAAGTTATACATTGAAACGTTTCATGAATATCAAATAACTAAAAACTGGTTGGAACGTAAACAAAAAGAATTCGATGACAATGAGAAACAGTTTAAATCATTAAACACTCAAATAAAAGAATTATTTGAAAACCTACATGAAAATGACGTCAAAACATTTCAAGAATTAAATAACAAACAAAATGTCATTAATCAACTTCAACATGATAAAATTCAACTTTTGTGGATCCGTATTTAACGATTTAACGATTGATTAAGCAAGAACAATAAAGATTTGTAGGAACAAGATTGAGAGAATTCTTGCACAAAAACGTACGTCGATTTCAATATGCGGCAAGATTAAGTCAATACTAGGTTACCACTAGGTATTTATACCTAGTGTAACACCCAAAAATTTACAAGATTTTTAAAATTTTTGAAAATAAAATTATAATCAAAAGGTCCCATAAATAAATCTCAGAAATTAATATTTAACATTTAAAACATATTTATTGCGGAAATAGTTAAGATAAAGTAAAGTGTTTTAAAATATTAAATGATGTCCACATCAGTAATGAAAAGATACAGCAGTCAACCGTCCACCTTCTCCTTTCCTTTGCTGGTACCTGAAACAATGTGGGGGAAAGTTTGGGTCAGCTGGGGAAGCTGAGTGAATAATTCTCAAAATGCAAACAATCATAACATACAACACATGAGGGCACATCGGTGTACTCCTTACTCAGAATCTACTCGATTAATTACTCAGATTTATTTCTCGGATTTTATTACTCAGATTTTATTTATATAGCGCGCTAGTGTGACTTGGGCCGAGAGATCAACCTCGACCCGCCTCACACCACCTCAACACCTGTACTCTTCGGTGTTGAGTCAAAAAGGCCTGGCACCAGTACTCTTCGGTGCCAAGTCAAATAGTCTGACACCAGTGCTCTTCGGTGTCAAGTCAGATATAAACTCAGACGGGAATAATCCCAAAAACAAGGCCTGGCACCAGTACTCTTCGGTGCCAAGTCAAAACGTCTGACACCAGTGCTCTTCGGTGTCAAGTCAGATATAAACTCAGACGGGAATAATCCCAAAAACTCAGACGGGAGGTGATCCCAAAACTCAGATGTGTGTTATTATGTTTTATTATCTCTTTAACATAATTATCTCAGATTGCCCTAGCAAGTAATAGCACAGAATGACTCTGTGCCGAGCTCAGTTACCCAGGCACAATGTCTCAGATCATGAATAAGTAAACAGCTGCTCAGATACTCAGATAACAGATGAAACTCAGATAACAATTAAAGTGCAAGTAATATAACACGTAAGTCATGCATGTATAACGTTAAAACTGAATACACGGTGAGAATACTCACCTCGAAAAACGTAAGCTCTGAAAGATTCCCGACAGTCAACGGCACACCAAATTGTCTCTTAGACGATCCTAAAACATAAAATGAAACCCCAAATTAAAATCCAACCCAAGGACTTATTTTAGAAAAACTGGCAGCATCCGTCAGTCTCACGGAAACTGCCATAACTCCTAAACCGTATGGTTAATAATTCCCAAATTTTTACACTAGATAGGAAACTCAGAGGGCTACAAATCTCTGTGAGACGGACCTCACTCAATTCGGCCTTTAAGGCAATCAGAAATAGCCTGCAACATGGCGGATATAAGCTGCCAGAAACGAATATAACCATTTTTAAAAGAAACGACACCAACCCGACATCAAAACATCATCCAGGTCACAATTTAACTACAATAATATTATGATAACTAAAACTGTTAAACGATTCAACCAACTCAACGATAAACTAAAAATAAAGGAACAAGAAATTATACCCTACGAACCACGGTGCTAACACTCATACGGGCATCCGAATCACCAAAACCGCTACACCACCACAGAACAATCAACGTTGTTGGCTGATTTTTATCTTCGTTCGAATTCAAGGACGAAACAATTAAAAACTAAATATTTTGCAATGAAAATCCCAGAATTGAAGATTTGATGATGACGTGAAGGCCATTTTGACGGTGGACTTTAGTCCACAAAATATTCAAGATTTCCAAGCACCACCGAATCCAAGCACCACTTATCTTTTCACATAAATTGTTATGTCACTGGATTTTATTTCTTTGATCGCACTATTACCAAGAATCAAGGAACCATTGTGATCCTCTTTTACGTATATCGCCGGTCGAGAAGGAAAGAAATGAGATAAAAGATGGGAACGGCAGAAGAAGAAATAATGAGATTAGGGGTTTTAGATGCAATACTAAGATTAAACAAGCCCGTTCTCCAAAAGCCTGAAACTGATAAAACCCAATAACCAAAAGATTAAGTCTTGGTCTTCGGCCGGCCTGACTCACTAATATAAATTAAATCCAACTCATAATTATTATAAAATGGCTTAAAACCCGAAACACAATAACTTGATACCTAATTAAAAGTCCAAAAATCGCGAGACGTATAATTTAATTCACGGTAAATAACGTCTAATATATATCGTCTAAAACTTACGAGACGACTAACTATTTAATTACCCAAATAAAAATTAATATACAATAAAAGTAAATTAATAATTACTTAGCCGACATGCCTAGCTTAATTAACGCCTAATAACACGAACCGTTTAACCACAGGTCGTCTAAATAATTTAAAATTAATTATAAATAGTAAAACGTGATGAACATAATATTATTTAATTAATACAAATTTCGGGACGTTACACCTAGGCCTAGTATTGACTAATTACATAAAGTACCCTAGACTATTGATTACAATAAACTGTCACATTACACCCCTAGACTATTACAATACTCTAGAATGTGACCCAACAATCTCCCCCTTTGTAACAATAGTCTTGGAAGCATGTCTTCGAAGTCTTCATCTTTAGCAAAAGCCTAGTCTTGTAGATATTTCGTTGCATAATGATCAGGATCAGGCTTGAGCTTTGTTAATCTGTGAAAATGAATACTTCTTGTAGCTTTTTAACCACAAAAGGTATTTTGAAGACAATACTTTGAAGATACATATTGATCGACCAAAATTGAGACCCATAATGATAGAGAGATTAACAGCGGAAGTCTTTTCTTGAAGTTTGTGGCTTTATGTCGATCAATTATCTTTAATAATTGTTGTTCGGGAAATTTGTTGATAAGGTTTATGCTCCCCCTCAAACAGACAATTATTTCTTCGTGGAGTCTTTGGTTCCTTGTTTACTCCCCCTTCACTGGTGCATATGTGTCCTTTTTATGTGGAGTAAGTTAGGCTAGTATATTCTCCCCCTCATGATGAGCAGGATTTATCTGAAGCATCATGTAACAGGAAGAATCTCCGAAGCTTGTTGATGAAAATGTGTTGAATAATGATACATTCATTTTTTGAATGAATCAATATATAACACATTTTACAGCATAGTCATATAGGGTAAACCGGGATCACATAGATTTCCCGTTAACACAACAGTTGAAAAACTGTGTGACCTACGTTCAGTGTTGGTTTTGATATTAGCACTGGTAGGATTTCCATTCAATCATCGTGGAATACCAATAAGTTTGGTATCACTATGAATGTTCTGGCAATATCACTAGGATATGCTTGGTGGAATGTCGGTGTCCTAGAGAAATTTAATTTGGTTCTAAACTCTATATGTGGACAAACGAAGGCGAGGACTGGAGGTAGGTCCTCTTTTTCAATATCAACAATATCCAAATGAGATGTCGATAGTAGATGTGGTAATCTCCGTGATTTTGAAACAAGTACTTTTTGTACTTGAGTGGTCAGTGGGGTTGTGCCTTGCATCACTGGGTCCATGATGACTTAATCAGAAAGCAAGTTATGCATTCTGATATAGACGTGGTTACCCGGATTTTTGTTCGGTTTAGGGAGGGTTTTTCGTTTTCTTTTACCCTTTTACACACGCTCCTCACTCAACTCATTTTTTCATTTTTCAACCACACCCTCGTTTTGTGTTACCATGTGATAAACTGAATTGCACCTCATACTTCATACCCCCTCTCAATGTTTTTACCTCAGCACACCCCAATCAAGATCCCAAGATACATGATTCTGCTCACCTAGACCTAGGGACCCTCACTTTTTAGTTCCTATAATGTTGGTGGCTCCGGGGAAGATGATACTGGATATAGCTGATCATAGGAGTAATTTGAGAGTGGTCTATTACGCTCATGTGCATTTTAATCCGCTTTTAGAAGATGTTTTATTTTAGGAATTTCACAGGGATTTTTCGGTAACACCGGACTCACTTAGAGTATCCGTTAGCACACGGTATGAATCGGTAGTCGTTTGCACAACCGTTGATTCAAATGTGTGACCTGCGTTTAGAGTTGGCATGATGGTAGCTCTAGCAGGATTTCCACTCGATCCTCGTGAAACATCAGATTGTGATGCCACTACGAGTGTTCCGATGGATTCACAGAGATCCATTTTAATAGTGCAAGTGTCCTATAATGGAAGATTCTTGAGGGTGAGAACTAGACACACTGTGCATACAAAGAGACTTATCCCGGGGCAGGAGGTTATTATGTTTCAATACCGACAAACTCCGAATGCGCAGTCAGTAGATTATGTGCTACGTCCCCTAATGAATTGAAACAAATTCCTGTTGAGAGAAATTTGAGTGGTTGGTGGTGGCGTGCATGTGCTTTACTGGGCCAGTAGAGTCTGGTGAAACATTTAACGCATAAATGAGCACCCTTTTGTATGGTTGCCCGGTTTATTTACGGTGTGGATGCACTCAAAGGTGTGTTTTCTTAAAGTTATCATGTTTTTCACATCACCTTGCACTCACCTACTGCTATACCTTAGACTTATACCCTCACATTTACCAAATGGCTGAAAAAGAATTCCCTTGGAAGGTAAGGACGGTTCTGGCAGACCATGGGAAGGTATTGTCGTTTGATAAAAAAAATTGATCGAATAATAATAAAAAAAATTCAAACGGCTATAAAAGTATTGATATAAGAAAGTTTCTCCCCCTGGAAATACTAATTCTCCCCCTAGAATTAATATTACTCCCCCTCGACAAAATAAAGATATATAAAAGTTTGTAGATCACAAATGTACCTTTTAACAGCAGCAGAGGGGTGGAGAAGAGTTTTTACAGTTCTGTGTTTTCTGATTAAGAGCGGGTTTCAAGTTGATGTATGTGAAAGCCATTAAACGGTTAGGAACGGGTTATACACTGATGTGTGCGTAAGCCATTCTGATGAGACTCGAGTTATACACTGAATTGTGTATAAGTTATTTGTTGAGGCTCGAGTTGTACACTGAAGTGTGTATAAGTCACCCTGCAAAACAAAATATACAACTTTTGGTACCCAATCAGTTATGGGTCCTTAACGATTAGTAAATGATGCCTTATGAAGAATGTGAACAAAAAATTAATTTAGAGTTTTGAAAAAACTCCAAGGAGGCAGTTCTGTGTTTGGGGATTTGATAGACCATTTTAATGATTTTTCTGGAGAATTTAAAATCCAGTTTGAGTGTTCATTTTGAATCCATTTATATCTAACAAATTTGGATGATTTTGGAGAAGAAGTCGTAGAGCCTGATTTTTGACGATTCATTTGAAGACACAACACGAGAGACTGATTTTGTCGATCTAGGTGTAGATACCTCGCGATTGACTGTGTTTGTCGATGTAGGTGTAGATACCTCGCGATTGACTGTGTTTGTCGATTTAGGTGTATATACCGCGCGATAGACGGATTTTGTCGATTTAGGTGTAAATACCTCGCGATCGACTGATGTTGACAATTTAGAAGTTATTTTTGGCACTTGATTAAAAGTTGTTGTTGGTGCCAATGAAAGTAACTCTTTTCTCGAATATTTCAAAGAATTAGATTTGGAAAAGATTTTCTTTGAAGGAGTAGAATGTGTTAACACGGTTGTTGATTTTGTCTTTTCCATATGAGAATGCTTAAATCTAGAAGAGGAACCTAATTTATTTGGAGTTTTAGGTGCGGAATTTCCTCTTTTAACTTGTTTGAGAGCATTCAATTTCTTATCAGAGTTTAGTGGGACCGTGGATCTCCTAGGCTTAGGCTTGGTAGATGAACTTACTTGTGATTTGGGTTTAGATTTAGAATTTCCTCTATTTACCTCGGACGGTTTGATTGTATATAAATCACGATATGCCATTACAGGAGAAAACAATTTGGTGTTATTACATTTATTGGAATTAGACTGCTCAACGTCTTTTACTCTCCAATGCATTGACCTCTTAAGCGTGGATTTTAAAGTTCGATCCGAAAAAATTTAAAACAGATGAATTAGAATCTTGTCTTAAAAGAACTGGAGTTTTGGGAGAAGAAATTGTAGATTTGAGAGACGTAAGCTTTGAAGAATCATTTGAAGTAGAAATGTTTTGATTAGAAGTAGATTTTATTTCAATAATTTTATCTTCTAATTCATGAATTTTAGTTTGTAAATCAGATTTTTCTTTATCAAATGCCTTATGTGTTTCATCAATTCTGTTTCTAATTGGCAGATTTTCTTTTCGAGAATTAATGATGGAATATAAATCTTTCGTGTCACATTCTGTTGAACGACAGCATCCCCTTGAATTTCAAATTCTTCTGGGGTTATTATAGGAAAATATTCATCATTTTCAAATTTAGCCTTTTTAGTTTCATAAGTTTTGTTCAATTCTGCATAGTTGTAACTGATTTGTGCATTCTCCTGCTTTGCTCTGTTAAATGTTTCAATTTCTTTTTCTTCATCTGTCACTCGCAAGAAGCTCGGCCAGATATCTTGCTGCATGTAGCGATAGTGATATAGTGTTGGAAGAACGTTGCACGCCTTGCTCAAATATCCTGGATTGTCTGCCCCTAGACCGTGTTTGGAATTGAAGTATTTGAACTCTTTAGGCTTGTTCAAATGGATGGTTTGATCAGTATGGCCTCGTTTGGCGATTAACTCTTCAAGGTGTTTAATGTGGGATACTAACTGATCTTTGTCGTAGGTGAGACGATGTATGATATACCTGTTGCCTATTACTATCTTATGAAGATTTAAATTGGTTTTCATTATCATCAAATTCTTCTTGTTTACGTTCCATCCAGTTTTTTGTTAATTGACATTCCTGGAATGTTTCAATATACAATTTGTAATATTTGTGATTTCGATCCTTTGAAATTTGAATTTGTGCATTTTTAAGATTTGTAATTTCAGCTTCTTTCTCAGAAATTGTATGTGACAAATTTTGAATATCAGATTCATATTGGACCTTTATTTCTGATGCTTGCTTTTGTAAATCCTGAATTTCCAGTGTAAAGATTTTATTTTGTTTGATGTGATTAACAAGTTGCTCACCAAGATGGGCAGTTTGTTTGCATTAATTTTCTAAAATGGTTACACGCTCTAAAAGTTGTGTATTCACATCCTTTTCGAGTAAAATCGTTTGTTTTAGTGAATCAATTTCAGAAATCAGATCTTTATCAAAACAATTAACAGAATCAGTAGAATAATCAGAAGTAGATAAAGGAGAGCTGGTTACCTCAATTTCCTTGGTGGCTTCCTCATTGAATGTATCGACATTCTCTTCATTTTCTCTTGCCATTTTGCGATTAGTAGAGTTGATATAGTTCTCAGGTGGATATGAAGAAGATCTCGTGGGAACCAGGTTCTTGAATAGGATAAGTGATGAAGAAAATGAACTGGTCTTCAAAAACAGTGCATATACGAAGAACACTTTTGGGAGAGAAAAATCAAAATTTCCAAAATCGTCAACTGATCATCCCATATGACAAAGGACACTTTAAATAAGTCCTAGATTTTCGAATTGGCCAAAAACGACAACCGACCCAAAAATTGTGGCTAATCAAAGTTTGAAAATTGACCGAAAAATCACAAAAACGCAAATAAGGTGATCGAAACAAGCGTTTTTGGGCCAAGAAGTCGGGTAAACCGGTTTATCACGTCGTAGATTTCGTCTTTAGCTTCGATTTGGTTACTCGTGGGCTGGAACCGGACACCCGAGGTGAAAGTTATGATCGTTTTAGTATAGACCCTTTTGTCACACGTTTTTGGGTTGTTCGGGCCGAACTGTGGAAATGTGCGGGCCGAGATCTCAGTTCGGGCCGAAGTTGAGAAGTTCGGGCCGAAGTTGAGAAGTTCAGGCCGAGGTTGAAGTTCGGGCCGAGGTTGAAGTTCGGGCCGAAGTCTGTAGTTCAGGCCGAAGTTCGATGTGAAGTTCGGGCCGAAGTTCGATGTGATGTTCGGGCCGAAGTTCGTTGTGTAGTTCGGGCCGAAGTTCGTTGTGTAGTTCGGGCCGAAGTTCGATGTGAAGTTCGGGCCGAAGATTGTTGACAAGTTCGGGCCGAACTTGTTACTGTTCTCGGGCCGAGAACTTTCTTGAATGTTACGAACGAACTCAGCAATATTTTCTACTAAATCGATCCTAGAATGCTCAAAACTTAACCAAATCAAGCGATTCAAATCCCAAAATGCTCGAAATTGATTTTCGCACAGAATGGGTCAATAAACTCGATCAAAACACAACAAATCAGAAGGTAATTTCGATTTTACAGAGTAAAAAATGTGTTTTAATGGTTTTCTTTAAAATCAACGAATTGGGATCAATTGTTTATGGATTTAATCGAAACTTGATTCTAATATGCTTAGAATTACAAGATGAATGTAATGAACAAAGAATATGGACGATTTATTACCTCAAATTGCGATTTCGATTCTTGAGTTCTTCACCAAAAACTTCAAGATCTTGTTTAATCTTCACTGAAATGGATCGAATCAAAGATGATTTCTGCTCTGATACCAATTGTGGATCCGTATTTAACGATTTAACGATTGATTAATCAAGAACAATAAAGATTTGTAGGAACAAGATTGAGAGAATTCTTGCACACAAACGTACGTCGATTTCAATATGCGGCAAGATTAAGTCAATACTAGGTTACCACTAGGTATTTATACCTAGGCCTAGTATTGACTAATTACATAAAGTACCCTAGACTATTGATTATAATAAACTGTCACATTACACCCCTAGACTATTACAATACTCTAGAATGTGACCCAACAACTTTCTTCTCACATCAAACACTTAGAAGAAATAATTGCCAAACGAGGTCAAACTGATCAAACAATTCATTTAAACAAGGCTAAAGACTTCAAATACTTCAATTCAAGAGAAGGACTAGGAGCTAATAATCCAGAATATCTTAAGATGGCTTGTAACGTGCTTCCAACACTGTATGATTCAAAATACATACATATAGATGTTTGGCAGAGTTTCATTCGTATGACAGATGAGGAAGAAGAAATTTAAGCGTTCAACAGAGCTAAAAAGGAAAATGTATAAATTAGTTTCAATTACAATGAATTAAACAAAACATATGAAACTAAAAAGACAAAATTTGAAAATGAGGATTATTTTCCAATTATTACACCAGAAGAATTTGAGATTAAGGGTAATGTTGTACTTCAACAAAAAGTAACCCGCAAAGTTTACATACCTTCTCTAATTCTAGAAAAGAAAATTTATCAATTGGAAACCAAAATAGATGAAACACATAAGGCATTTGACAAAGAAAAATCCGCTATACAAACAAAAATTCATGATTTAGAAGATAAAATTATTGAGATAAAATCTGTTTCAAATCAAAGTGCTTCTCCAAAGCCAACATCAGTCAATGACAATTTCTCTACTCCTAAAAATCTAACTATTTTAAAAAGAAATTCTAATTCCAGTGTTTTAAATTTTTCAGATAAATATTTAAATTCCAAGCTTAAGAAGCCGATGCATGACAGGATGAAAGAAGTTGAGCCGTCTCAGAAGTCTAAGTCGTCTAAGTCTAGTATGCTTAAGTCCAATGAGCTTAAGAAGTCTAGATCTTCCTCGTTTTTAGCTTCTTCTTTTTCTAATTCAAATAAATGTAGTAACTCAACAACATTTATTTCTCCTGCTACTCTTTATGGAATTGTATATGATTCAGCAATTTATCGTCCTCTTAATTTCACTATGAATGGTGTAAATTTGATTGTTAAAACAGATAAAACTGGCAAAAATGTTTATTTTGATAGAAAAACTAATACACCAATTTCTCAATATGATACACCATATTTTGTTAGAAAAGATGCTCCTTGCGGTCGACAACATGATGTTCTTCATAAAAATGGTTCAATCATTCATTCATGTACCATTTGTTATCCAGAACCCTGCAAAACAATGCTCGCTCGATCTCCCACATCACCAACTACGCGTTCTTCTCCTAATTCTACAAAATCTGTTTATCGTGTAGTTTCTGCAAATAAATCTCCAAAATCAGTTAATCATGTAGTTTCTCCACATAAATCGCCAAAATCTGTTAATCGTGTCGTTTCTACACATCAATCGTCAAAATCCGTTTATCGCGTAGTTTCTAAATCGCCAAAATCGCCAAAATCTTTTTATCGCGTTGTGAATGTACCGAAATCGTCCAAATCCGGTTTTTCAACTCCGACTCACAAGCTAAAACAAAAACCATCCACGCTTGTAAAATATACATGGATTAAAAATGAACAATCAAACTGGATTTTACATTCTCCTGAGAAATCCTTAAAATGGTCTATCAAATTAACAAACCCATAACTGCCCCTTTGCAGTTCTCCAAAACTCTAAATTCATACCATTTTTAATATTCTTCATAAAACATTTTTACTAATCGAGTAGGACCCATATCTGATTGGGTACCTTTTTGTTTTAATTGTTTTATGTAGAATATTTGGTATCTTGATTCTGGTTGTTCAAGACACATGACCGGAAACAAGAACTTATTAACGAATTTTAGAAAAAAATATTTGGGTACTGTTCGTTTTGGGAATGACCATTTAGCCGCTATTATGGGTATTGGAGATATAATTCGTCACAATTTAATCATCCGGAATGTGACCTATGTTCAAGATCTTGCTCACAATCTTTTTAGTATTGGTCAATTCTGTGATAAAACTTTGGAAGTAAATTTTCGAACAAAGAAATGTGATGTTCGCACTTATGATGGCGAAGAACTTCTTACTGGATCTCGAGAGACAAATCTGTTTACTATCAATCTAATGTCAACAGCTTCATCAGATGAATCTTGGTTATGGCACCGTCGTCTCTCTCACCTTAATTTCAAAAATATCAACAAATTGGTAAAAGGTGGCCACGTATCTGGTCTTCCCGATGTTAAATTTGTTAAAGATCATCTTTGTTCGTCGTGCGAAATGGGCAAAATGACTAAAAAATCTCATAAGCCCAAACTAGTTCAAAGTACTTCAAAACCTCTTGAATTACTTCATATGGACTTATGTGGCCCCATGAGCATTCAAACTTTAGCTGGTAAACGGTATGTGTTGGTGATTGTTGATGATTATTCTCGATATATATGGGTTTATTTCTTGCGTTCAAAAGATGAAGCAGCTAATATCATAATAGTCTTCATCAAGAAAACTCAAACAAATTTGGATTTAAAAGTTCATACCATTCGTACTGATAATGGGACTGAATTCAAAAATCATACTTTAGATTCTTTCCTTGAATCAGTTGGTATAACCCATCAATTTTCCGCTGCCCGAACACCTCAACAAAATGGGGTTGTTGAACGAAGAAATTGTACCTTGGTTGAAGCTGCTCGTACCATGCTTTCATTTTCTAAACTCCCATTATCTCTTTGGGCAGAAGCTATTAGTACGGCATATTTCACTCAAAATCGTTCAATCATCAATAAAACCCACAACAAAACGCCATATGAACTGATCAATAACCGCATTCCCAGTGTTAAATTTTTTCATATTTTTGGGAGTCGTTGCTTCATTCTGAATGATAAAGATAAATTGAACAAATTTGATGAAAAAGCTGAAGAAGGAATTTTTGTTGGATACTCACGTGAATCTTCTTCTTATAGAGCATATAATCGGTCAAAACGGACGATTAGAGAAAGTGTTAATGTTAATTTTGATGAAACCTTTCCTCTAGATTCGTTAAGTTCAAATGTTGAAATTCCTTCACATTCGTCGTCGCCTTCCACATCTAAAAATGATTTAGATATCTTGTTTGAACATTTTTATGATGATTATCATAATATCCGACATACATTACTTGAGGAGGCTGGCGTTCCATTTCTAACAGTAGCCGATGTTCAAAGCATTACGGTACCTGAAATGCAAAATTCAAGTTCTAATGATTCTCCATCTCCTACATCTGCTGCTCCAAATAACAATTTTCTCCTTCACATTCTGTTTCATCTTTGCCAACTCAATCATCTCCGGACGATTCCCCACCAACGGATAATCAATCATCTCCGGTCAATTCAACACCTTATGGTCAAGCTGCGACTACTTTAGATCTATCTTTAGTACCCGCACAACCTCCACCTTTGGTGATTGATTTCTCCAAATTCAACGTTAAACGTGTAGATCCTCCACCTTCTACATCAAATGTTCAAACTGCAATAATCCCTCATCCTGAATTCACTGATACCTCAAACATCATTCCAGGTCTACTACCACTTCCACATTCTCTTAAATGGACAAGAGAGCATCCTTTACATCAGATAATCGGTGATCCTGATTCTTCTGTTCAAACCCGTAGAGCCACTGCTGATGAATGTCATTTTTCTGCATTTTTTAGCTCTAATGAACCAAAGAAGGTCAGTGAAGCTCTCTCCGACCCAGACTGGATTCTTGCTATGCAAGAAGAAATCAATCAATTTGAAAGATTAAAAGTTTGGCGTCTTGTTCCAAAACCACCCGGAAAATATGTGATAGGTACTAAGTGGATATTCAAAAACAAGAAGGATGAGAATGGGATTGTGATTCGTAATAAAGCACGTTTAGTTGCAAAAGGGTATGCTCAACAGGAGGGTATTGACTTTGAAGAAACGTTTGCTCCTGTTGCACGAATAGAAGCCATTCGAATATTCTTGGCATATGCAGCACATAAGAATTTCACTATCTATCAAATGGATGTAAAAACTGCATTTTTAAATGGTATTCTCAAAGAAGAAGTGTTCATTCATCAACCCGAAGGTTTTGTGGATCCACACTTGCCAAATCATGCTTATATTCTCGACAAAGCTTTGTATGGCTGGAAACAAGCTCTGCGGGCGTGGTATGATGTACTTTCCAAATTCTTAGTTGAGTCTGGTTTTTCAAAAGGAAAAATCGATACAACTCTTTTCATCAAACGTCAAGGGGAAGATATAGTTCTCATTCAAATTTATGTCGATGATATCATTTTTGGATCTACAAATCCCAAATACTGCAAGAAGTTCTCTGATCTTATGGTTAAACGATTTGAGATGAGCATGATGGGTGAAATGAATTTCTTTATTAGTCTTCAAGTTCGCCAATTACCTACCGGGATCTTCATCAATCAATCCAAGTATATCACTGATCTCTTGAAGAAATATCTCATGGATGATTGTAAACCAATTCCGACGCCGATCTCGCCTGGTTCTAAATTGCATGCTGATCCGGATGGCAAACTTGTTGATATTACACATTATCGGGGGATGATCGGATCCTTGCTATATCTCACTTCGAGTCGACCAGACATTATGTTCTCTACTTGCATATGTGCTCGGTATCAGGATGCTCCTAAAGAATCACATCTTCAAGCAGTCAAACGTATATTTCGTTATATGAAGGGTACTCGAGATCTTGGTCTTTGGTATCCTAAAGAAACTTCTTTTGACTTGACTGCATTTTCTGATGCTGACCATGCTGGATGTATGCTGGATGGCAAGAGTACATCTGGAAGTGTCCAATTTCTGGGTGATAAATTGGTAAGCTGGTCTTCACGGAAGCAAAATTGTGTATCTCTTTCAGCTACAGAGGCAGAATATGTTGCTGCTGCAAGCTGCTTATCCCAGGTAATTTGGATGCAATCACAATTAAAAGATTATGGCTTTTCATACAGTCGTATTCCTTTATACTGTGATTCTCGAAGTGCAATTGCAATTTCATGCAATCCTGTTCAATATTCCAAAACTAAACATATTGATCTTCGATATCATTTTATAAAAGATCATGTTGAACATGGTAATGTGGAATTGTACTTTGTTTCAACAGATTACCAATTAGCTGATTTGTTTACCAAGGCTTTAGACGAAAACGTTTTAACTTTCTTGTGTCTAAACTTGGTATGCTAAATCTAAAAGCTTAAACTGTTTTATTTGTTACAATAACAATGGCTTTCAAATACATTAGTTTGAAACCCGCTCTTAACCAGTTTTTCTCATAACTGTAAAACCTCTTTCCCACCCTATAAAACTGTAAATTTTTCATTATTTTTATTTTGTCGAGAGCGAGAAATATTAATTCTAGGGGGGAGAATTAGTATTTCCAGAGGGAGAAACTTTCTTATATCAATGCTTTTATACCCGTTTGAATTTTTTTTTAATCGATCAAATTTTTTTTTTCTCAAACGACAATACCTTCCCATGGTTACGTCTTTATTGAATGCACAGTGTGTCTAGATCTCACCGTCAAATATTTCCAGTTTAGGACACATACACTTTTATAAATGAATCTCCGTGTATTCATCGGAACACTCATAGTGGCATCAAAATCTGGTGTTTCACGAGGATTAAGTGGAAATCCTGCTAGAGCTATAATTGCGCCAACTCTAAACGCAGGTCACACATTTGAATCAACGGTTGTGCAAATGACTATTGATTCATACGGTGTGTTAACGGATACTCTATATGAGTCCGGTATTACCTAAATTGTTCAAGTTGCTGTGCCTAAACTTATCAATCATAAAGGCAACAACTTATGCCGGAAACACATACATTTTCCGATGAAAAATCCATGTAAATTCATTCTTACAACGAAACGTCATATATTCTGATAATTTGCACATGAGCGTTATAGTTCACTCTCAAATAACTCCTATGATCTGCTATAACCGGCATGATCTTCCCCAGGATCCACCTACAATATAGGACAAAATGTAAGGGTTCATAGGTATAGGTGAGCAGAATCAACTATCACGGGATCTTGATTGGGGTGCGCTGAGATAAAATTTGAGAGGGGGATTGAAGTATGTGGTACAACTCAGCTAAACATGGTAAAATGAAATGAGGGTGTAGTCGAAAAATGGAAAAGTAAGCTTGAGTGAGGAGGGTGTGACAGGGTTAAAGAAAACGAAAAACCCTTACCAAACCGATAAAAACCCGGGTAGCCACGTCTCTATCAGATTGCATGTGTTGCTCTCTGATATTGAAAAAGACATCATGGACCCAGTGATGCAAAGCACAACCCCACAGCCACTCAAGTATTTCTTAAAAAGTACTTGTTTCATTTTCTCGGACATAAGCTCATATGCTATCGACATCTCACTTGGAGATTGTTGATATTGAACAAGAGGACAAGTGTCTCCAGTCCTCGCCTTCGTTTGTCCACAAATTGAGTCTAGAACCGAAATACACTTTTAGGACACAGGAAAAATACTAAGCTTATCTTTGTGATATAGCCGGAACATTCATAGTGATACCAAAAATATTGGTATTCCACGATGATTGAATGGAAATCCTACCAGTGCTAATATCTAAGCCAACGCTGACTGTAGGTTACACAGTTTTTGTAACTGTTGTGTTAACGGGTAATCTATGTGATCCCGGTTTACCCTGTTCGATTCCATGTACATTTTTTATGACTGTACTCCAACGCTATCAACAACAGTCGGGATTTAGGATGATACACACATGATTGTTCTTTTATGTCATCTACAACGGTCATTGAGATTAAACGATAAAAGATTTGATCGTATTTCTTCATACTCAACAACTATATGGTTTATCTGATATAATGTGTCATATACTGATTCATTCAAAAAATGAATATATCATTATTCAACACATTTTTATTAATGGGCTTCGAAGATTCTTTATATTTCCAACTCGAAGAACTTTAAATTTTACATGATGATTCCGATAAATCTTGATCATCATGAGGGGGAGAAAATATTTCAGAAGTTCTTTTTAGGGGAGAATATATTATCTCAGTTTACTTCGCATTAAAAGTCATATGTACCGGTTAAGGGGGAGTAAACAAGAAACCAAAGATCAGTTTAGAAATAATTGTTTGTTTGAGGGGGAGCGTAAACTTCATCAACATTTTACCCTAACAACAATTATCAATAATCACAAATCGACAAAGCCATAATTTCAACAAAAGACTTTTGCTACAAAACAATTCTATCTATGGGTCTACATTATCGTCGATTTACATTTGTTAAAAAGAAGAAACCAATACATTCACAGAAATGTCAAACCTCAAATTCACATCCATATCCATCCGAAATTTAATCGTGTAACTCATTCTTTCCAAATTTCATAACAACCATATCCATTCAAAAGCTTAACTGTTCTAATTTGTCGTTACATACCAAATACAAATTATCCACATTCATCCAAATCTTAAATGTACATATCATTCTTTCCTACATACAAACCATACACATGTAAATTCAAAATTTAACTGATACAAATCATTCTTACCAAAATCACATCCAAAACTTACTTTAACTTTCAAATCATTCTTTTCATAATACAAATCATCATTATCCTATCCTCACAAAAACCTCTACTATAATATCTCAGTCAAATCCTTTCTTAACTGATGTTTTCATTTCTAGAACCTTCAAATCTTTAATATATTAGTTTTAGACATTTCTTACACCAACAAACTCAACGATAAAAATTTAGGTCCTTTGAAGGAAGACATGGATGAGGTTCTAAAGCTCAAAAAGAGAGAGATTGGATAAAGATAAAGACATATTAAGTCAAGAATTCATGAAATCTTCTGAGATACTTTATATTGGTTGAAAAGCCAATTAAAAGTATTATTTTGCACTGTTCAATCAAAAGTTGAAGCTGATACTACTTCAAAACTACTCAACGGATAATTCAGTTTCAGACTTTGCTAGAGAAGAATTAAAATTAAACACTAACATTTTCTAAATAATTAAAATTAAAACTAAAATTCATGTATCTCATTTTTATGGTAAGTGTGGGACCCTAAATAAATATTTTTTTTGTTTTCAATGTAAAATAATACAATTCCAATGTCTGACTTTTCACTAAAGAGTGAATTTAGGAGTATTTTTTTTTTTTTTTTTTTTTTTTAACTTGCTTGACAAAATCATGAAAATAAAAAAAGTTACAGGCTAGTTGTTAGGTAGTTATTATATAACAGAACTCTAGGATAGTTTCATTGCACCCCACTTTTTTTTTTCTTCTGACTATATATAAACAGGGCATATGTGCGACGAATCCCTAATTTTTCATATTATTAAATTAATAATCAAAATATAAAATTAAACAATAATTATTAAAACAAGTGTAACCGGATATGGGTGAGCTAACTTACGGGTCAAAACCAGTCTAAGTAAAATTGTTCACAAATTAATTGCTTTTCACTTTTGTAACTCTAGCTTCTCACTAGTTATTATTTTAATTGACTTAATATGGATCGTGTGATAACTTTACCGAAACTTTTCCCCTCCCTCGCCTTTCTTGTTGCTGCTAGAAAAAGCTAATCCATTTCAACAATTTTTTTCAGGAATAACTATTCGAACATACCTTCAATCTATTTGAACACATCATTTTCTCTTTCCAATAAATGTGTAACAAAAAAACTCTCTCTTCAATAAATGAGATATTAATCTCACCCACCCACCCACCTTTTAAAATTTCTCGCTCTATTTTCAACACAATATCTGCAATATTCTCTCTCCACAGACATCACCAAACACCACACCTACAACCACCATTGCCGTCGAACACCACCACCTACCGCCATGCCGATCAACACTAGTACCACAGTGAGCAAATGTTTGCCGGCGTGACATGAGAAGACATTCACCACCGTCTTCTCAACCTCTCTTTCTCTCTCTCTCCCCAACACCCGACGCCACCTCCACCGCCACCGTCGCTAGTTGTAATGTTGGTTGTTTGGTGTGGGTTTCCAGATCCGGCGGAGGAAAGGGTGGTAGGTGGGTTACGGTGGTGCTGGTAGTTTTACGGTGGTCGTTGGTGGTTTACGGTGGTGGTGGTTGGTGGTTTACAGTGATTGTCGTCGGTGGGTTTGGGTGATGGTTGCCGGTGGTGGTTGATGGGTTACGGTGGTGGTTGCTTGGTTAATTTTAATTTATAAACTAAATTACTTTTAGTTTCAAAGTAATTGATGGTGTTATTTGTAAACAAATTGAGGTTTAATTTTCTCATATATTGAAATTGAACACAACTTTCAAGGTGGAAAAGTTTTAATTCATTGACTAAGGTTGTTTTATTTTACATAATGGGTTGTTTAAATGAACATTGGAAATTTAAAAAATCACAAATCTCTATTATAGGGTTGTTTATATGTATAATAGGGCTGTCAAAATAGGAGGACCCTTTTTTTTCTCTTGCAAGCCAGAAATGTTTATGGCTATTGTGTTTGTTTGCAGCTTAATGGAACCATTCAGCGCTGAATGCTTAATCATTCAGCATTCAGTGCATTTGTTTAGCGCCACTGAATGAAGTATATGCTGAATGGGACAACAAAAAGCTGTTAAATGATTCTTCCTTAGAACATATGCTGAATCATTAAGTAGTCAGAATTTTTATAAAAAAGTTTCTCACATTCAAAACAAGTTTTATACAAAACCTCTCAATCATTTAGACCGTTAAATCATTCAGCACTTAATCATTTTGTCTACGGGCGTGCTTAAAAGGTCTTTGGGTTTCAGACTATGGTCTCATATCTACCGTCCATGCCCCCATGGTCTACTATTTATGGTCTTTGGTCTATCATTATATGGCATTGGAATGATTCTTCCATTCTTTTGGCCAAAATTATTTTTTTAAGGCACATAATCTCCTCGGTATATAATAACACTAGTTTATATCCCGTGAAAATTTACGGGGAGTTGTCATAATTATATTAATTATATATTTTTATATTAATATTGTGATTCTTTATTTGTTAGTATAAAAATTATTAGTGTTTTTTTTATAATATGTCCCAAGTCAAATGTTAGGGAGCATTAAATAACATCAACTTTCCATTAAAATTCAAAAATGCATTACTACATCACTTTAAAATGTAATATTTGGACTTTATTAATGTTTATAAAAAATATTAGGAAATTTTTTGTTATTTAATGCACCCTAACATGTGTCTCCGGAATAAATGTTAGAAAAACCCAAATTATTAAATAAAAATGGTTTAATATTTGTTTAAGTTAATTATTTTATTGAATTGTTAATAATGATCTAGATATGCTGATATACAGTTATGATTTTTTTTAATATTAAAAAACATATTAGAAGAAATATGGAAAACTATCAAATCAAAAATTATCAAGAAAAATTGTTTAAGAAAAAAATATAACTAAATAACAAATTAGATAAGTTAAAGTAAAATTCTGAAGACTTTATAAAAATAACATTTGATGTTTTATTTATTATACTACCATCCTTTTCTTCAAACTAAATTTAAAAATAAATTAAGTTACACAAATAGTCCATATGGTTAGCCAAAAGTTTTAGATTTCGTTTCTAAGTCATAGAAATAACATGGATAGTTACTAAATACGAAACTTTAGAACGTGTTGGATCATATAGTTCTAACTAATAGTCTAGGGGTTAAAGGTGTAATTAGTCTAAAATAGGTCTAGATATAAATAATTTTGTCAGATGCTAATTAACAAAAAGTTTTGTCTAATTGTAATCTACTCATCTAATGCAAAGTGATTTACTCTCTAATCTCGCCATCTCAATCTTCCTAATTTCAACTTATTCTTGCTTAATCCTTGAATTAATCACTGTTTCTACACTCACAGAACGTTTGGTCCCTAATACCCACGTCTGTTAGAAGTTGGCTGTCGATTTTTCCAAATGACAATGTTACCCTTTTAATATTTTTTATTTACTATTTAAAAATAAATAATGTAAAACAAAGCCTTACTCCAAGCACACCCTCTTTGATATAATTTGTCTGTCCAAATCGTGCCCCAAATTGATATAATTTGTATTATTACACAAATTTCAAAATGTAAACATGTTATTTTGACTTTTAAGGTCAAACATGTTAACTATACATTTTTTTGTTAAATTTTTTCTCTTATTTTCCCTGTAATGATGTATGTGATTTTCATGTATTACAATTATATAGAAAACATGTTAAAATTTGTATCGAAAGTAGGATTTGAAATTATTAAAAAAAGGAGGTCGTCATCCTATTAAAATATTTTAAATTAATTTAAAAATATTATCCTTTGAAACTATTAAAAAAATATGATTATTATCAGGTTATAGTATTCTTAATTAATTTATAAATATTTTTATGATTTTTATTATCCTTTTATAACTTGAATTATGATTTGTTTGAAAATAAAAAATATTGAAAGAAATTATGATTTTTACAAATACCTATTTTTGGGGTCAACTTTTTAATGTGTGGCAAATAGTATTTAATGCAGAAATACAAAAAGGCAAGGAAGATAAGATTGGAAACATAATTGTTTATAAAATCATGGAATAAAATTAATGTTAGGCATAATCATAATTAGTATATTTAAATGCTTGAAATAAATACGGAAATTCTAAGAAAATTACACGTGTAATACTTTATTTTTTGAGGTGACACGTGGCATTTAAGGGGTTTCTTTTATTATAGTAATAGATTTAAACTCATAACCTATAAGTCATAAATAATATTTTACACTAATAACATAGGTTACAATCCTTGAGTTTTTACCAAATCACTTTCCAATCCGTTTTCCGAATCAGTGTTTTATGATATTTAATCTTTCTCCCAACTTTTTTGACACATAATTTTCTTTTTATTTCTATCATATTACATAAATATTAAATTTAAATGATTAAATATTAAGTGAAATAATGAGTGTATCAGTTGAGTGTCAGTTAATGTGTCGACTAATGTGGCGCTGATTTGACAAAAAAACTTTAGTGTCCGAATTGTTGGAAGGATAAGAAGATAAACACATGACTATTTTCTGCAAATATTAAATCTTATTCATCAAATGAAACTAAAAATATACATACATATTTATACATACAAATCGATGCTTATAAACCGATGCATCCCCTTTTAAACCGAGATATGTCTAAGATACCCACTAAGTACAATTTGACTCCCTATACTTAATTAACAAATGTATAATTACAAAATATACATTAAAGTTTAGTTTACTTTTTAACACAGATATACCACAGTTCAAGTAGTCTTACATGATTTCATGCTAATATATGTTTGGTGATAGGAGTTTCATTTATTTTGACTCCGATTCTTTCAAATTTAGTAGGTCTAAAGATGACATTACATAACTTTACGAACTGATCAATTATGTTGGAGAAAAATGAACAAATTACCGTTCATCAGGTGTGAAAATTTGCATAAAGCCAAGTGCAAAAAGTCAAGCCTACAACAGAATTTAAAAACAACAACCATTATCTTGACAAAAACAAAGTGAAAACCAATATAATATATATCTGCGTAAAGGAAAGAAAAATTGTGTTCTTTCTTACTAAACTTCATATTTTATCCTTCTAATCATAAATTGATAGACATTTGTAATCTACTAATTGTTAGTCACGTAATAAGTTAGTCCCGTAATAAGTAAAATATAACACCTATACGCTTTCAGTAACCAATTTAAATTTATGGAGACACTCAACACTTTTTAAACTTTTCTTTATTAATCAATAATTGATACAAAAAATATGCAAGCAGTTTGCGGAAATAGCTAAGAACAAATCCTAAATAAACTGCTTGCATGTGATAGACAACAACATATATTATCTAAGATAAGTTTATGATCAACAAATGATCAAGCACAAGACCATACACGATAACTTGAGTTAACTGGTGGTTTACACTCTGCTCGAGAGATAAAGTTCTGGAGTAAATTCAGCAGCGTGCAACCTTGTTGGGTGCACACCGGAATCAATCGTCTAAGTCCTTAATTTATATCATTGGGAAACGTAGAGCCAAATGAATGATCGATCGATTCCACGTGTGAGAATTCCGTTGGTGCAGAGGATATATCATGGGACGCGCACGACTAACGGAATTCTGACAATACTTTCTGTCGTCTTGTGATCGCTGATATCTTTTAGAAGATTTGCAAGATATTCTCATAATCAGCGATGCACAAACTTGTGCTTTACTTGTGTCTTTCTGTGACGCTGAAGCTTTGGGCTTTTGTGCACTTTTGGCTGCCATGAGATCTCGGATACTCATGCTTCTTGAGATGGCCTTCAGCTTCAGCGACCATCACTATGAGTTTTGCTTAGAGAAGTATCTGTTTTATGGTTCAGCGTTTTGTCCAATGCGCTGAACCTATTACACTATCTGATCTGTTAACCGGTATCTGATTCCGCACGGGGAACTGATCATTGTTTCAGATAGTGATCAGATAATGTAACTGGGTAACTGAAATCCGAACTGATCAGATACGGTTACCCACAATCTGAGGAACTGATCCTCAGATTGTCTTCTAACTATTTTCCTTTTTGTCTTCATTAAATCTCTTCAGTGGGGATGCTTTTCAGCCATCCAACACTAATCATTCTCTTTCATAATCTAATCACTTGATTTGAATATTTATATTGATCAAATAAGTAGAAATATAAGTAAGAAGATTTATTACGAAGCCATATTTTCTTTCGAAAGGAAAACCATAAAAGATGAGTTGGTGGTTCGGTTATGTAAAGTACTAGGTGAATTTGTTGGTTTCTTTTAACCTGTGCAGTTGACCTAATTCACCAAAGGTCAAACGATGATGCAATGAACCATTATAAATCTGTTGGCTTCTTGGCATTTGTCTATTTTATTATTTTTTTAAAATATATCGACATGATAGTTTTTTTTGTTTGTTTTTAAATGGTATTCTTCTGCATAACGGGCTCCTTCAAAGTGATAGAGTATATACTCGAGATATAAATAAACTAATCGTTAATATGACCATTTACATAGATACTTATATAGATACACATAAAAAGTTCAAATTTACTTAATTGGGTATTATATTGACTAAAGGTTCCTTTTACAAATTTGATTGTTGCTCTAGTGTAAACAATGTCCCGGAGGGTTGATGGTAAATCCAATAGACACCATAATATGAAGATATCAAACTAGCTAGTTGGTTAATGGGTTAAAACAATTACTACATCTGTTTCAAAATATTGTTCATAGACAAAAAATACATTTATAAAAAAATGCATTTATTATACTGTGCAACCAATATAATTTCATTTTTATCATCTAACTATTTTTTTATTGGTGAAAATTTTAAATTGATAATAAATTTGAGACATAATAAAAAAAGGATGAACGACAAATGAGGTAATACTTTCTCAAGATTGTATGTATAGGCGCAAACACCTTTTTCTTCTTTTATTTAATTAAGATTGGTAAATAATCAATTGTTTGAATTAATATGATTACAAGAATGATTATAATACTTTTATTAGATCGGCATCAATTAATAATTACCGCATCAATTAACGATATAGATGTTATACATACGAGAATATTTGATCAAATAAGTGATTTTACTTTTATTTTTACTAAGAGTTTTGCTATGATTAATGAATATATGTTAACAAATGTTAAAAACTCTTTTACTAAATAGATAGTGTTACTAAATAGACTGATTTTTGTTATCTTTATCTCAAGACACGTTTTATAACTCTTTTGACACATCTATCATATTCTTATTTTAGCTACAAATTTAGTTCTTTTGACCCATTAAACATAAAAATCTCGTTGAGAAAAAGGTTAAAGATTGTAGGTGAAATGAAGAAAAAATTAACGTTAATTCTAAAATAATTACACCAACCGCTACCCTCAGTTAATTTAATCGTAATATTTTCACCAAAAATCATATATAAATATCGTCCAATTCCTATCAACCTCTCCACCCATACTTTCTATCTCGATCCCCACCCCACCACAGTTAAATTACACACACACTACTTTCTCAAACACACTTCTGAGCCGTGTTCTTCAAGGCACACAAGAAAACTACACAATGGGTTCATCATGTGGAGTTTTTCCGGTGAGTGTGAAGAAAAGGGACACCATTGCAGCCACATTGCCGGTGCAAGACCACTGGCTACCGATGTCAAACCTGGACCTACTCCTTCCGCCGTTAGATGTCGGAGTTTTCTTCTGCTACAAGAAATCTCTTCCTCTCGATGAGAGTGTAAACGTGGTCAAAAAGTCATTGGCACAATCGCTGGCTTTGTTTTACCCGTTTGCCGGAGAAGTTGTCCAAAACTGCCATGGTGAACCGGAGCTACTTTGTAATAACCGTGGTGTGGATTTCATTCAGGCTCATGCTGATATGGAACTCAGGAATATTGATCTTTATAACCCTGATGATTCTGTAGAGAGAAAACTTGTTCCACACAAAAAACAAGGCGTTCTTACTGTTCAGGTATATATATGTAAATTAGTTTATCTGTTTAAAAAAAAGACATGAAATTTTTAACCACCAATGACCAAAAATACGCATTCACTTCATTGCGAATTATAAATTATACACACAAAATATTGATTTTTATTCAGAAGATGGACCCACACCTCTACTCTCCTCTTCCATTGCCAACCAAAGCTTCAACCGAACGTTGTACCAACAGACAATAGTGCCAGTAAACTGAAGGGCATCGGTTGGCAACTAAGGGTACCATTTGGCATGATCAACTAATTGGATCAATGATCCAATATAATCTAAACAGATACAACAAACTAATCTTTTTCGTCAATTCATATGCCAAATTTAAAAGATATATAATACACAAGAATGAGATTGAAACCAAGAACTACCGATCACTCATATATGCCTAACTTATAATATTTAATATAATGATAGAATAATTTCATGCACCAAAAACATTAACGTATCCTTTACAGTCTATTAAGTAATATATATTTGACATATGTCATAACACATGAAAATGATATTCGCATTAATTGATTAACTAATTCTATAATTCATATATATGTTCATTTTTCTTAAATCATTAATTTGTTAATTAATGACACGTATAGATGACAATAATTAAAATATTCCCCAATAAAATATTATTTTATTTTTATAGGAGAAGTTAGTAGGATTTGATAAATTAGATAACATGGGATGTCATCGATAAAGGATGCATGCATGTTATTTGCTGATCATTGTTTCCAAATAAGCAACTACACTAGTACACTACCTAAAATTACGTACTATGATTAAAACAATAAAAAAACAAAAATAATTTGGTTCGTAAAGTTTGTGTACTTTACATATCTTTTAAGTGACTTAAAATCCTTAAATATGCATTCCCAAAATATATATACATATAAAACCAAAAGAAAGAAACTTATTTTAATTAAAAGATTGAACCTCAATAAACTTGATACTTAGTGCTTTTGCTTTCTATTGACAAAAAATATTGACTCTTATCTCTATTTCTTCTGCTCTTATTTGGTCTTTGAATAGGTCACTGAGCTGAATTGTGGAGGTTTAGTAATTGGATGCACATTTGATCATCGAGTAGCCGATGCATACACGATAAACATGTTCTTGACTGCATGGGCTGAAATTACTCGTTCGAAACCAATTTCTTGTCTACCATCTTTCCGGCGTTCCATGCTTAACCCACGACGCCCGCCTGTTATGAACACTTCCTACAACACCCTATATGTCCCTTTATCATCTCTCCCTCCGCCACGGTCTTATTTGCCGGCCAACCCCCTCATAAGCCGCATATACCATATCGAAGCCAAAGATATCAATGACCTTCAATCGAATTCAAGTTCTAACGGAAGCCGGAAAAGAAGTAAAATTGTATCATTTATTGCCTTTTTATGGAAGATAATAGCAGAGTGTGATGATGGGTTTGACACTTGCAAAATGGGGGTGGTTGTTGATGGGAGAGAAAGGCTAGAAAAGCTCAACTTTGACAAACTTTCTTTTTCAAACACCAAGTCTTCTTCCATGCAAAACTACTTTGGAAATGTCCTTTCTATCCCTTATGGTGAGGCAAATTCAAGCGAACTCAAGGAGATGCCACTAAGTTTAGTAGCTGATTTGGTCCATGAATTTGTGTGTCCCGCGCTAACCGAGGAACATTTTAGGGGACTTATTGATTGGGTCGAGTTGGCCCGACCCGAGCCAGCAGTCGCAAAGGTGTATACCAAAATGGAAGCAAATGATGGTGAAGCCGTAGTGGTGTCATCGGGACAACGGTTTCCGGTTGAAAGCATTGATTTTGGATGGGGTAAGCCGCATTTTGGGTCATATCACTTTCCGTGGGGCGGGCAAACGGGATACGTGATGCCGATGCCGAGTGCGAGGAAGAATGGGGATTGGATAGTTTATATGCATCTCCTTCAAAAGCATTTGGACTTGGTTGAGACCAGGGGAAGGAAGGTGTTTAAACCGTTAACTCCATCTTATCTTGATTTTTAATAGCCATCCATCCAATATTACTATTACTATATGTAATAAAAAAATTGTGTGCAACAGTCTTTTGGTTTAGTGAAACAAATTAAGTATATGTAATGTCATATTATCTTTTCAAAACGAAGTATTTATGGTATATGTGTCCCAATTCCAAGCATTGAGGATATTTTAGCAAGAAAATAGAGAGATGAAATGTATTCTTGCAAGTAGATATTTTTCTATTAAAAGAATGAGTTGATCATATTTATATCACACAAATTTATCTATATACGATATACTCCCTTCGTCCCATAAAAAGTTTTATTAGTCCGGTAATAAGTGAATTTCTACATCTATACGCTTTTACTGATCAATTTAAAGTTTAGTGGCAACACTCAACACTTTTTAAACTTTTCTTTATGATAGATCAAATGAGATTGAAACCTAACTAATTCATGATGATTTGAACAATATTGAAGAATCAAGTAGGTGTAAGTGTGTTTGTTCTTGGTGTGAAAGTTGAGAGAGAAAGATGGAGGAAATGAATGCTTTGAAATGTAATTCAATTAAGTGTGTGAAAGCTTACAATTAAGGCTAATGACTGGTTTATCATTTATACAATATTACACAACTAGTCTCCTAACTATTGAATACAACATAAATGACCCTAACAATCTCCCCCTTTGTATCAATAGTTTGGATTAGCCTATTCTTGAAATCTTCTTCTCTAGCAAAGTCTGAAACTGAATTATCCGTTGAGTAGTTTTGATGTAGTATCAGCTTCAGCTTTTGAAGATTAGTGGAAAAATAATATTTTTAATTGCCTTTTCAACCAATATAAAGTATCTCAGAAGATTTCATGAAGTCTTGACTTAATATGTTTTTATCATTATCCAATCTTCCTCTTTTTGAGCTTTTTGAACGTCATCTATGTCTCCCTTCAAAGGAACTAAATTTTTATCGTTGAGTTTGTTGGTGTAAGAAATGCCTAAAACTGATATATTGAAGATTAGAAGGTTCTAGAAATGAAACGTTAGTTAGGTACGGATTTGACTGAGATTTTGAGATGATGTGATAAAGGTTTTTTGTAAGGATAGGATAATGATGATTTTGAATGTTTTGACAGTTAAAGTTTTTGGATGTGTGTGTTTGTTTTGATACTAAAGATTTGTATCGGTTAAAATGTGAATATTTTGTATGTAGGAAAGAATGATATGTACATTTAAGATTTAAATGAATGTGGGTAAATTGTATTTTGAATGAAACGACAGATTAGAACAGTTAAGCTTTTGAATGGATATGGTTGTTATGGAATTTGGAAAGAATGAGTTAAACGATTAAATTTCGGATTGTGGTTTGACATTTCTGTGAATGTACTGGTTTCTTCTTTTTCGCAAATGTAAATCGACGAAAATGTAGACCCATAGATAGAGTTGTTTTGTAGCGGAACTCTTTTGTTGAAGTTGTGGCTTTGTCGATTTGTGATTATTGATAATAGTTGTTAGGGTAAGATGTTGATAGAGTTTATGCTCCCCCTCAAACAAATAATTATTTCGTAACGGATCTTTGGTTTCTTGTTTACCTCCCCTTAACCGGTGCATATGTCTTTTAATGCGGAGTAAACTAAGCTAATATATTCTATCTCCTAAATGTAAGCATTTATCTTTATAATAAGAACTTCTGTAATATTTTCTCCCCCTCATGATGAACAAGATTAATCTGAATCATCATGTAAAATTTGAAGTTCTTCGAGTTAGTAGTAGAAAGAATCTTTGAAGCTCAAGGATAAAAAAATGTGTTGAATAATCATATATTCATACTTTGAATGAATCAATATATAACACATTGTATCAGATAAACCCAGATCGTTGTTGAGTATGAAGAAATACGATCAAATCTTTTATCGTTTAAACTCAATGACCGTTGTAGATGGCATAAAAGAACAGTCTCGTGTGTATCATCTGATATCCCGACTGTTGTTGATAGCGATGGATTACAGTCATCAAAAATGTACATGGAATCGAACAGGGTAAACCGGGATCACATAGATTACCCGTTAACACAACAGTTACAAAAACTGTGTGACCTACGTTCAGCGTTGGCTTAGATGTTAGCACTGGTAGGATTTCCATTCAATCATCGTGGAATACCAAGAATTTTGGTATCACTATGAATGTTCCAGCTATATCACAAAGATAAGCTTGGTATTTTTCCAGTGTCCTAAAAGTGTTTATTTTGGTTCTAGACTCAATTAGTGGACAAACGAAGGCGAGGACTGGAGAGACTTGTCCTCTTGTTCAATATCAACAATCTCCAAGTGAGATGTCGATAGCATATGAGCTAGTCTCCGTGAAAATGAAACAAGTACTTTCTAAGAAATACTTGAGTAGCTGGGGGGGGGGGGGGGGGTTGTGCATTGCATCACTGGGTCTATGATGTCTTTTTCAATATCAGAGAGTAACACATGCAATCTGATAGAGACATGGCAACCCGGCTATTAATCAGTTTGGAAAGGGTTTTTCGTTTTCTTTAACCCTGTCACACCCTCCTCACTCAAGCTTACTTTTTCAATTTTCGACTACACCCTTATTTCATTTTTCCATGTTTAGCTGATTTGCACCACATAATTCAATTCCCCCTCTCAATTTTTATCTCAGCGCACTCCAATCAATATCCCATGATAATTGATTCTGCTCACCTAGACATATGGAGCCGCACAGTATGTCCTATATAGTAGGTGGCTCCTGGAGAAGATCATGCCGGTTATAGCAGATTATAGGAGTAATTTGAGAGTAAACTATAATGCTTATGTGCAATTTATCAGCATTTATGATGTTACTTTGTATGAATACCATGGAATTTTCTTCGGAAAATGTATGTGTTTCCGGCATAAGTTGTTGCCTTTATGATTAATAAGTTTAGGCACAACAACTTGAACAATTTAGGTAATACCGAACTCACATAGAATATCCGTCACCACACCATATGAATCGGTAGTCGTTTTCACAACCGTTGATTCAAATGTGTGACCTGCAGTTAGAGTTGGCGCAATTTTAGCTCTAGCAGGATTTCCACTCAATCCTCGTGAAACACCAGATTGTGATGCCACTATGAGTGTTCCGATGAATACACGGGGATTCATTTTCAATAGTGTATGTGTCCTAAGTTGGAAATATTTGACGGTGTGATCTAGACACCTTGTGCATTCAATCTAGACGTAACCCGGGGCAGGAGGTTAATGATTTCAATACCAACATACTCCGAATGAGCAGTCGATAGATTATGTGCTACGTCCCCTGAAGAATTAAAACAAATTCCTATTGCGAGGAATCTTAGTGGTTCGTGGTGGAGTGCAAAGACTGGGCCAGTTAAGTCTGGTGAAACATTCAACACATGAATGAACACATTTTAGTGAGGTTGTCCGGTTTATTGACGGTTTGGATGCACTCAAAGGTGTGTTTTCTTGATATTATCATGTTTTCACATCACCTTGCACTCACCTAAATCTATACCCTACACTTATTCCCTCACATATACCAATCGGCTACAAAATATTTCCCTTGGAAGGTAAGGCCGGTTGTGGCAAACCATGGGAAGGTAATGTCTTTTGGAAGAAAAAAAAATTATTGTTTAAAAAAAAATTCAATCGGGTATAAAAGTTTTGATATAAGAAAGTTTCTCCCCCTGGAAATACTAATTCTCCCCCTAGAATTAATATTTCTCCCCCTCGACAAGATAAAGGTAGTGAAAATTTTACAGTTTTAGAGGGGCGGGAAAGAGTTTTTACATTTATGATATTGACAGATTATAAGCGGGTTTCAAGCTGATGTACTTGAAAGCCATTTCGTTGAAGCGCACGTCATACACTGAAGTGTGTAAGAGCCATCTCTTTAAAATGCGAGTTATACACTAATGTGTGTATAAGTCATTCTCCTGCAAAAACAAATCAAACAACTTTTGGTACCCGTTTTTGTTTGGGTCCGACATTGTTAGTGTGGGAAAGAAACCACCGATAAGTTATATCGATTTGATTTAAAGATTGAGAGTTCCAAGAAAAGCTGAAAGTTGATGTTTCACTTTCAAATAATTTACGGGGAATTATTTGAGATTTTGGAGTTTTAGGAACCCATTGTTCTTTGAAGATCGTGAGTGTTTTAGGAGTTGTTTTTGGCACATAAGTAAAATTTGTTATTGGTGCCAATGAAAGTAAATATTTTCTCGAATATTTCAAAGATTTAGATTTGGAAAAGATTTTCTTTGAAGAAACAGAATGTTTCAACACAGTTGATGGTGTAATCTTATCCATTTGAGAATGCTTACGAATAAAAGAGGAACCTAATTTAATTGGAGTTTTAGGTGCGAAATTTCCTCTAATAACTTGTTTGAGAGCATTGAATTTCTTATCAGAGTTTGGTGGAACCGTGGATCTCCCAGACTTAGGTTTGGTAGAGGAACTTACTTGTGATTTCGGTTTAGGTTTAAAATTTCCTCTATTAACCTCAGTTTGCTTGATTGTATATAAATCACGATAGGCCATGACAGGAGAAAACATTCTGGAGTTATTACATTTTTTCTGTGCAGGTAAAGGGGAATCTAATTTCAAAGATGCACTAGGCTTCTTAAACTTCTGAAGATGAGATGATTTAGATTCTAAATTTTTAATTGTCGTTTGCAACTTTAGTTTGTCTTCATCAAAAGATTTATGTGTTTTATCAATTTTATTTTCTAATTCAAAAATTTTGGATTGTAAAACTGATTTTTCTTTGTCAAATGCCTTATGTGTTTCATCGATTTCGTTTTCCAATTGACAAATTTTCTTTTCTAGAATTATAGATGGAACATAAATCTTTGGTGTTACTTTTTGTTGAAGAACATCATTTCCTTTAATTTCAAATTCTTCTGGTTTTATAATTGGAAAATAATCATCATTTTCAAATTTTGCCTTTTTAGTTTCATATGTTTTATTTAATTCAGCATAGTTGAAACTAATTTGTGCATTCTCCTTCTTTGCTCTGTTGAATGTCTCAATCTCTTCTTCCTCATCAGTCATACGAATGAAGCTCTGCCAAACATCTACATGTATGTATTTAGAATCATACAGTGTTGGAAGCACGTTACAAGCCATCTTAAGATATTCTGGATTATTAGCTCCCAGTTCTTCTCTTGAATTGAAATATTTGAAGTCTTTAGGCTTGTTCAAATGAATTGTTTGATCAGTTTGTCCTCGTTTGGCAATTATGTCTTCTAAGTGTTTCATGTGAGAAGAAAGTTGAATTTTATCATGTTGAAGTTGATGTATGATATTTTGTTTGATGTTTAATTCTCGTGATGTTTTGATGTCGTTTTCATGTAAGGTGTCAGATAGTTCTTTAATTTTATTGTTTAAAGATTTGAACTGTTTTTCATTATCATCGAATTCTTTTTGTTTTCATTCCAACCAGTTTTTAGTTATTTGATATTCATGCCATGTTTCAATGTACAATTTGTAATATTTATCATTTTGATCGTTTGAAATTGTATTTTGGGTATTTTTAAGATTTGTTATTTCCATTTCTTTTTTAGAAATTGTATTAGACAAATTCTTAATATCATAATCATATTTGGCATTCAATGCTGATACTTGATTTTGTAACTCCAGATTGTCAAGTTTGACATTTTTAGTTTGTTTAATCTGTTGAACAAGTTGTTCATATGAATGAAAAAGTTGTTCATTTTCATTTTGCAAATCATTTAAACGTTCTTGAAATTGAGTATTTTAATCTTTTTCATCTAAAATGTTTTGTTTTAAAGAATCAATTTCAGATATCTGAGTTTTAACAAAACAAGTATCAGGACCAATGAGATTATCAGAATTTGATAAGAGAGAACTGATTACCTCAATTTCTTTATTGGCTTCTTCATTGAATCGATCAGTAACCTCCATATTCTCTTCATCCTTAGGATCTGAATCTTCCATCCATTAACTATCTTCAACTAATAACACTTTTTCAGTCTCAGTTTGTTTAGCCATCAACATCTTACGTTCATAATACTCTGAATCACGAACGATTGGTTTCTTTGTAGCATTCAAAGGTTTGATGGTTGGCTTTTCCATTTTTGCAATTATTAGGATTTTGGGTAAAAGTTCTCATTTTTAAAAATGTGAAAATTTTCTTTTGAAAACCCTTAAAAAAATGTGAACGTTAAAAGTGTTTAAAATGTCTAAAAAGTTGAAAACGTAATCGGGTTTCGGGTTACAAAAAATTTTAAAATTTCGACTTTGGGTACAAAAAATTTAAACGTTTTCGAAATTGATTATTTAATTGATGTGTAATAAAAAAATTGGATTGGGTTAAAAATAATTGTTTTGATTTGGGTTGTGTATTTTGATTTGGGCCAAAAATTAAAAATACTAAGGTTGGGCCGAAATCAAGATTGGGTCAAGACAAACACAATTTAGCTTAAAAAAATTAGTGTGGACCAGAATTGGAATTTGGGCTGAGTTCTTATTTGGTCGAACTCTTGTATATCGGGCTTATCATTTTAGATGCAGTTTCAATTTGGCTTAGTCGAACAACATGGGTCGGCCGAATACTTGAAGCAGATCGAACAATCAAACAGGTCGGCGACAACAAGAACAGAGAATTGAACTCGATATCAAGAACGATTCTTTAATCCAATTCGATTTTGTGTTGAGTCGGAATTGTAATCTGAGATCAATTTTATCAAAACCCGAGATCAATTGCTGAAAATAAATGTCGAATACAGATGCCGAAGTCGAAAACAATTTCCGAGCAGACGAACTGTTTGAGTCGACGAACTGAAATCAATCCCCGATTTTGATTTTCGATTGAAATCAATTTCTGAAGCCTAAATCCTGAGCCGAACAACTGGGTTTTTAATCTGACGAACGAACACAATAATCAGTTAGAATCTGTTTGAAATCTGTTTAAAAATCGTTCCTTGCTTGTTTGAAATCTGTTTAAAAATCGTTCCTTGCTTGTTTGAAATCGTTCAGTTCAGTTTGCTTGAAACAATTTCTTAATCGATTACCAATTTCTGAGATTAAGAATCTGTGTTGATCGATCAATTTATTGAAGCCAGAGAGTATGAGCCGAACATTTATGAATCGAACATTGATATTGAATCTCTTTTGGAGCCGAGCCGAATACCTGGAGCCGAACTCCCTTAGCCGAACAAATTAGTGGGCCGAACTTAGGGCCGAACGTGATTGGGCCGAAAATAACGTTCGGGCCGAAGACTTGGGCCAAACACTATGTTCGGGCCGAACTTGATTGGGCCGAACAAACTAGAGCCGAAGACTTGCACAGTTCAGGTGTTCTTGAGCTGTTCTTGTACGCACCTTCATAAACTTCACTCTTTTGATCCAATCTTGCTCATTTCTTGACCAATTTGAATGATTCCAATCACGATCTGTTCGAAATTCATTTTCTAACAATCTGATCCGATCATATCCTTCAATCCATAACACTACAGCTCTAATTCTTCGAATTTCAGAAGGTTTTTGAACTGTTCAACATTTTCACTAAAATCACTGAATCTCGATCAATTGTTGATGGAATTGATCGAAATTTGATTCTAATCCTATTAGAATTGATGGAGAAACAATAATCTTCACTCAATTCATTGATTTGAATCGAAAAATTCTCGAATTAAATTCACAGATCTCGAACACTTTTTCTTCAAAAAAATCTCAAATCTGATCAAATCTACCACGAATTTGGATCTACTCTAAAGGAGTTTTTGCTCTGATACCACTTGATAGATCAAATGATATTGAAACCTAACTAATTCATGGTGATTTGAACAATATTGAAGAATCAAGTAGGTGTAAGTGTGTGTTCTTGGTGTGAAAGTTGAGAGAGAAAGATGGAGGAAAGGAATGCTTTGAAATGCAATTCAATTAAGTGTGTGAAAGCTTACAATTAGTGAAAGATAGATTCCCTTAAATACCTATCTCACTAATCATCATGATTAAGGCTAATGACTAGTTTATCATTTATACAATATTACACAAGTAGTCCCCTAACTATTGAATACAACATAAATGACCCTAACACTTTTTTAATCAATAATTAGACAATAAAGATACAAAGAGTTTTCGGAATAGCTAAGAACAAATCCTAACTAAATTGCTTGCATGTGATAGACAACAACATATATTATCTAAGACAAGTTTCCGATCAACTAATAATCAGGCACAAGACCAGACACCTTCGTTATAAAGATTCAATTATTGAATCAGATAACTAAGGTTAACTGGTGGTTGACACTCTGCTCAAAGGAATAAATTTCTGGAGTAATTTCAGCAGTGTGTAACCTTGTTGGGTGCACACAAAAATCGATCGCTTAAGTCCTCAATTTATAGCATTGGGGAACGTAGAGCCAAAGGAATGATCAATCGATTCCACGTGTGAGAATTCCGTTGGTGCAGAGGATATTTCATGGGACGAGCACGACTAACGGAATTCTGACAGTACTTTTTGTCGTCTTGTGATCGCCGATATCTTCTAGATGATTTGTAAGATAATCTCATAATCAGCGATGCATAAATTTCTGCTTTACTTGTGTCTTTCTGTGACACTGAAACTTCGGGCCTATGTACGCTTTGGGTAGCCATGAGTCTTCGGATACTCATGCTTCTTCAGATGGCCTTCAGCATTAGTGACCTTCACTAAGAGTTTCGCTTATAGAAGTATTTGTTCAATGGTTCAGCGTTATTGTCCAATGTGCGCTGAACCTGTTACAACTATCTGATCTGTTAACTAGTATTTGATTCCGCATGGGGAACTGATCGTTGTTTCAGATAGTGACCAGATATTGTAACTGGGTAACTGAAATCCAAACTGATCAGATTCAGGTACCCACAATCTGAGGAACTAATCTTCAGATTGTCTTCTAACTATTTGCCTTTTTGTCTTCATTAAATCCCTTCAGTGGGGGATGCTTTTCAGCGACCCAACAATCTCCCCCTATTTAATGTACACAAATAGTTAGGCAACTCCCCCTGAATATGTGAAGGTTTTATATTTAACCTTGAGTATTTTTCACAATTCAGAGGGTCTTCGACATAGAAAACATTACAATATATGATGATCTGATAGAATCTGATAGAATCTGATCATACTACAATTCATAACTCATATTTTCTCTTTGAATTTTTCTGAGTATCTAACAAGCAAATAAACTCAGGTATGTCAAAATCATTATCATTAACTGATAATGTTCATTCATGCAGAGTAGCAAACGATAAACGTAAAAGTAAATTGTTTTGAGTGCATGTAGGAAAAGTAAAAGTGTTGTTAGGTGTGAGATGTGAATTCAAGGATTAAGGAACAATAACAATGAAATTGGAAGATTAAATGGAAGAAGAAGCTTTGCAAAATAATACGTTCTTTTCAATAGTCGGCAAAGATTCAAAGTATTAGGTTACAACTAGGTATTTATACATAGGCCTAATATTGACTAATTACACATTACACCCCTAGACTATTGATTACAATAAATGTGACCCAACAATCTCCCTCTTTGTAACAATAGTCTGGGAAGCATATCTTTGAAGTCTTCATCTTTAGCAAAAGCCGAGCCTCGTAGATATTTCGTTGAATGATGATGTATCAGGATCAACTTTGAGCTTTGTTAACCTGTGAAAACGAATTCTTGTAGCTTTTCTACCAACAAGATGAATTTTGAAGACTTTTGAATAAAGATACATATTGATCGACTAAGAATAAGACCCATAATGATAATCAGAGTAACAGTGGAAGTCTTTTCTTGAAGTTTGTGGCTTTATGTCGATCAATTATTCTTGATAATTGTTGTTGAGGTAAAATGTTGATGAAGTTTACGCTCCCCCTCAAACAGACAATTATCTCTTCACGGGAGTTGGATTGAACATTTTGATATTTACTCCCCGGTGAACGAATTACCAAATTCAACTACGGAAGTTGTTTGATATCTTCGTGAGATCTTTGGTTTCTTGTTTACCCCCCCTTAACCAGTGCACATGTCTTTTTAATGTGGAGTAAACTGGACTTATGTATTGATAATCTCCTAACTATTGTAAGCATTTGTCTTTATAAAGAGAACTTATGTAGTATATTCTCCCCCTCATGATGAACAAGAGTAATCTGAATCATCATGTAGGACGTGAAGTTCTCCGAGGTGTAATTAGGAAGAATCTTCGAAGCCCATTGATAAAGATGTGTTGAATAATGATACATTCATATTTTGAATGAATCAATATATAACACATTTTATCAGTTAAACCCAGATCATAGTTGACAAACATCTGACGTATTTAACATTGTTTATGGTGTAGGAATACAGTCTAATATTTTATCATTTAATTCTAATTGACCGCTGTTGATGACATGAAAGAATTCGATCGTTTATTTAGCGTTTGTGCTTTTGACCGTTGTTGATAATGTTGGAGTACGGTCATCAATTCCTTGCACCATATTCAATCAGGGTAACCCGGGATCACATAGATTACCCGTTAACACAACAGTCACAAAAACTATGTGACCTACATTCAGTGTTGGCTTTGATGTTAGCACTGGTAGGATGTCCATTCAATCATCGTGGAATACCAATATTTTTGGTATCACTATGAATGTTCCGGCAATATCACAAAGATATGTCGGGTAGAGTGCCCGTGTCCTAATGGTGTTTGATATGTCTCTAGACTCAATTTATGGACAAATGAAGGCGAGGACTTGAGAGAATTGTCCTCTTTTTCAATATCAACAATCTCCAAGTGAGATGTCGATAGCATACGAGTTAGTCTCCGTGAAAATGAAACAAGTACTTTTTAAGAAATACTTGAGTGGCTAGGGGGGTTGTGCATTGCATCACTGGGTCCATGATATCTTTTTCAATATCAGAGAGCAACATATGCAACCTGATAGAGACGTGGCGACCCGAATTTTAATCGGTTTGGTAAGGCTTTTTCGTTTTCTTTAACCTTGTCACACCCTCCTCAGTCAAGGTTACTTTTTAAATTTTTAACTATACCCTCATTTAATTTACCATGTATTTAGCTGAATTGCACCCCATACTTCAGTCCCCCTATCCAATTTTATCTCAGGGCACCCCAATCAAGATCATGTGATACTTGATTCTGCTCACCTAGACCTATGGACCCTTACAGTATGTCCTATATTGTAGGTGGCTCCTAGGGAAGATCACGCCGGTTATAACAGATCATAGGAGTTATGTGAGAGTGAACTATAACGCTCATGTGCAATTGATCAACATTTATGATGTTACGTTGTAAGAATGATTTACATGGATTTTTTTATTATTTTTTATTATTTTTTTGCAGTTTCTCCCCCTTAAATACTAATACTCCCCCTGGAATTATTATTTCTCGCCCTCGACAAAGTAAAGATAGTGTAAATTTTTGTAGATCAGAAATGTACCTTATAACATCAGTAGAGGGGTGGAGAAGAATTTATACAGTTATGAGATTTACGGGTAATGAGCTGGTTTCAAGCTGATGTACTTGAAAGCCATTAAACGGTTAGGAACAGGTTATACACTAATGTGTACATAAGCAATTAAATTGAAAAGCGAGTTATACAGTGAATTATGTATAAGTCATTAAGAAAGATTTAAAACAGTGAAAAACATTTTGTAGAAACAAAACTGAAACTTAACAAGTAGAAACAGTTTAGGTTTTGAGATTTAGCATACCAAGTTTAGACACAAGAAAGTTAAATCATTTTTCGTCTAAAGCCTTGGTAAATAAATCAGCTAACTGAAAATTGGTGGATACGAAGTACATTTCCACATTTCCTTGTTCAACGTGATCTTTGATAAAATGATATCGAAATCAATATGTTTAGTTTTAGAATGTTGAACAGGATTGCATGAAATTGTAATTGCACTACGTGAGTCACAATATAAAGGGATACAGATGTATGAAAAGCTGTAGTCTTTCAATTGTGACTGCATCCAAATTACCTGGGATAGGCAGCTTGCAGCAGCAACATACTCCGCTTTGGCAGTTGAAAGAGATACACAATTTTGTTTCCGTGAGGACCAGCTCACTAATTTATCACCAAGAAATTGAGCACCTCCAGATGTGCTTTTACGATCCATCATACAACCAGCATGATCAGCATCAGAGAATGCAGATAGGTCAAACGAGGTTTCTTTGGGATACCAAAGACCAAGATCTCGAGTACCCTTTAAGTAACGAAATATGCGTTTGACTGCTTGAAGGTGAGACTCTTTAGGAGCAGCTTGATAGCGAGCAGAAATGCAAGTAGAGAACATAATATCTGGTCGACTAGCAGTTAGATATAATAGTGAGCCTATCATGCCTCGGTAGTTTGTTACATCAACCAGCTTACCGTCGGGATCAGCATTCAATTTTGAGCCAGGTGACATTGGTGTAGAAATTTGTTTACAGTCATCCATCAGATATTTCTTCAGCAAATCAGCGATATACTTTGATTGATTTATGAAGATCCCAGTAGGTAACTAACGAACATGTAGATCCAGAAAAAATTTCATCTCCCCCATCATACTCATTTCAAATCTTTTGACCATAAGATCTGAAAATCGTTTACAGTATTTAGGATTTGTGGAGCTAAAAATAATATCATATACATAGATTTGAATGAGGACGATATCTTCCCTTTGACGTGTGATGAATAGAGTTGTGTCAACTTTGCCTTTTGAAAAACCAGAGTCGACTAAAAATTTTGATAGCACGGCATACCACGCACGAGGAGCTTGCATCAAACCATATAAAGCTTTATAAAAAATGTAGACATGGTTAGGCAAGTGTCGATCAACAAAACCTTTGGGTTGATGAATGAAAACTTCTTCACTAAGAATGCCATTTAAAAATGCAGTTTTTACATTTATTTGATAGATTGTAAAATGTTTGTGTGCTGCATATGCCAGAAAGATACGGAGGGCTTCTATTCTTGCAACCGGAGCAAAAGTTTCTTCATAATCGATGCCCTTCTGTCGAGAATACCCTTTAACAACCAGGCGTGCTTTATTTCGAATAACAATCCCGTTTTCAACCTTTTTGTTCTTAAAGATCCATTTCGTACCAACAACAGACTTCCCAGGTTGTTTTGGAACTAGACGCCAAACTTTGAATCTTTCAAATTGGTTGATTTCCTCTTGCATTGCAAGAATCAAGTCTGGATCTATTAGAGCTTCGCTGACTTTATTAGGTTCATTAGAGCTTAAAAAAGATGAATATTGGCATTCATCAGTAGTTGCGCTACGGGTTTGAACAGAAGAGTCAGGATTTCCAATTATTTGATGTAAAGGATGCTCTTTAGTCCATTTCAGAGAATGAGGAAGTGGAAGTTGACCTGAAATTATATTGGAGGTATCAATGAATACAGGATGTGGGATCATAGCAGTTTGGGTATTGGATGTAGAAGGTGGAGGATCGACTTGTTGAACATTGAATTTTGAGAAATCAATCACCAACTTTGGAGCTTGAGCTGGTGCAATGATTAAATCAGAAACATCGACAACTTTAGTAGGAGGTGGAGGAAGATCCGGGGATGATTGAGTTCCCATTGATGACGAAGAAGAGTAATTTGATACTGACTCGGTGTTATCAGGAGCAGCAGATGTTGGAGATGGAGAATCAGGGGAACTTGGAATGTGCATCTCAGGGACAGTGATGGACTGAACATCTGCGGCTGAAAGAAATGGAACGCCAACCTCCTGAAGTAAGGTATGTCTGATGTTATGAGATTCATCATAAGGTGCAAGGAGATGAAGAGGGTAAAGGAGATTCAATATCTGAGGTTAGTGAATCAAGAGGAAATGTCTCAGCAAAAGTAACATTTACACTTTCTCTTATCGTCCGATTTGATCGATTATAAACTCTAAATGATGCAGATTCACGTGAATACCCAACAAAGACTCCTTCATAAGCTTTAGCTTCAAATTTATTCAATTTGTCTTTTTCATTTAAGATGAAGCAACGACTCCCAAAAATATGGAGAAATTTAACATTTGGGATTCTTTTATTTATCAATTCATATGGAGTCTTGTTGTAGGTTTTGTTGATGATAGAACGATTTTGAGTGAAACATGCCGTGTTGATTGCTTCAGCCCACAGAGATAGAGGTAGTTTTGAAAATGAAAGCATTGTGCGGGCTGCTTCAACTAAGGTACATTTTCTTCGTTCAACAACTCCATTCTGTTGTGGAGTTATAGCAGCGGAAAATTGATGGGTTATGCCAACGAATTCAAGAGAAGAATCTAGGGTTCGATTCTTAAACTCAGTTCCATTATCAGTCTGAATGGTATTGACTTTTAATTCCAAATTTGTCTGAGTTTTCTTGATAAAGGCGATAATAATATCAGCAACTTCATCTTTGGTACGTAAGAAGTGAACCCAGGTAAAACGTGAGTAGTCATCAACAATTACTAACACATACCGTTTACCAGCAATTGATTGTACACTCATTGGTCTACATAGATCCATGTGAAGCAATTCAAGCGGTTTGGATGTAATTTGAACTGGTTTTGACTTATGTGACGTCTTCTTCATCTTTCCCATTTCATAAGACGAACAAAGATGATATTTTTCAAAAGAAACATCTGGAAGACCAGAAACATGGCCGCCCTTGACCAACTTGTTAATAGTTTTGAAATTAAGATGTGAAAGACGGTGGTGCCATAGCCAAGACTCATTAGAAGTCGCTTTGGAGACTAAGCACACCTATTCAAGAGGGACCACATCATTCAAGTTGATAGTAAAGAGATTTGTATCACGGGTGCCAGTAAGAAGTTCCTTACCTTCATAAGTATGAACTGCATACTTCTTAGTTCAAAAATTTACTTCCAAAGTTTTATCACAAAATTGCCAAATGCTAAAAAGATTGTGAGCAAGATCTTTGACATAAATCACATTTCGAATGTTTAAATGTTCACGAATGATATCCTCAGTGCCCATGATGGCAGTTAAATGATCATTACCAAATCGAACAGTGCCCATATATTTTTCTCTAAAATTTGTTAACAATTCCTTGTTGCCGGTCATATGCCTTGAACAGCCAGAATCAAGGTACCATGTATTCTACATAAAACAATTAAAACAATTTAGGTACCCAATCAATTATGGTTCCTGTACGATTGGTAATGGATGTTTTATGTAGATTTTACAGAGGGATTAATTTAGAGATTTTGGGGAACTACTAGGAGGTTGTTCTGTGTTTGTAGTTTTGACAGACCATTTAAACTTTTTCTCGGGGGAATGTAAAATCCAGTTTGAATGTTCATTCTTGATCCAATTGTAATGAACAAACGTGGATTTTGTGTCACTCATTATGGATTTGGATTTCGGAGAATTGGTTGAAGTACTTGAATTTTACGATTTAGGTGTGGAGATCCCTCGAGATGTTTGACGTTGAGAGGAAAGCATTTTATTAGAGATGGGTGGGGTACTGGAAGAGACATGCATCGATTTGAAAACTTGTGGAGTTGATTGTTTTCGTTTATAGTTCAGTGGACGAGAAACAGATGTCTTGCATGAGTACGGGAAACAAGTTTTGCAGGACTTAATGATTTTACCAAATCGATGAAGAACATCGTTTCTAGGACCACATGGAGCATCCAGTGTAATAAAATATACTTCATCATACTGATAAATTTGTTTATTTGTTTGTTTGTCACAATATATCTTTTTACCGGTTTTATCAAATTTAACAAACATATTATCACCATTAACAGTATAATTCACAGGACGATAAACAGTAGAATCATAAACAGTACCAAAAGCTAATTTAGGAGAAATAAAATTCGTGGAGTTATTACATTTATTATCAACAGAAAAAGAAGAAGCTAAAAATGAAGATGAACTAGACTTCTTAAGTTCCTTTCACTTAAGCATACTAGAACCGGACGACTTAGACTTCTTAATCTGAGCTACTCCTTTGTCCTCGACTTGCATGGGCTTCTTAAGCTTGGATTCTAAGGTTTTATCTGAAACACTTAAAACATTTGAGTCAGAAATTCTTTTTAAAATAACAGGGATTTTAATTGTAGAAGGCTTTTCAAGAGTTGCAGTTGGAGCAAAAGAATCAATTTGAGAGTCATTTTGAACAAATTGGTTTTAACAAGTTTATCTTCTAAGTCATAAATTTTGGTTTGTAAAACTATTTTTTCTTTATCAAATGTTTGATGTGTTTCATCAATTTCAGTTTCCAATTGACAAATTTTCTTTTCGAGAAATAAGGATGGAATATAAAGCTTTCGTGTCACTTTTTGTTGAACGATAGCATTTTCTTTAATCTCAAATTCTTCTGGAGTTATTATTGGAAAATATTTATCATTTTTAAATTTACCCTTTTTAGTTTCATATGTTTTGTTCAATTCGGCATAGTTGAAACTGATTTGTGCATTCTCCTTCTCTGCTCTATTAAATGTCTCAATTTCTTTTTCTTCATCGGTTACTCTCATGAAGCTCTGCCAGATATCTCTTTGCATGTAACTATAGTCATATAGTGTGGGAAGCACCCTACACGCTAGGGGTGAGCATAAAAACCGAAACACCGAAAAACCGAAACCAATCCGTTAAAACCGACAAAACCGAACCGTTAAAACCGAAACCATTTCAAAACCGATGGTTCGGTTTTAGATTTTGAAAAAATCGATGGAGTCGGTTCGGTTTCGGTTTTAACTACAAACCGCCCCATTAAGAAACCACCCCACTAATATTTAATATTATATATATATATATATATATATATATATATATATATATATATATATATATATATATATATATATATATATATATATATATATATATATATATATATATATATATATATCTATGGTTTATTAATGTTTATATTATTATTATATGCTACAAAATACGTTTATAACTTGATTTTGGGCTAAATATGGTATTAATTTTCGAAATTTGTATGTAATTTTGGAAAAATGAAGATTAGTATATGAAATTATATATTTATGTTCAAAACAAGGTGGATTCGGTTTTAAAACCGAAACCGAACCGTTAATGGCTAAAAACCATTAAAACCGAAACCGATAGAAACCGAAATCATTGGATTTGAAAATCCTAAAACCGAAATTAACGGATTCGGTTCGGTTTGAGCCTAAAACCGCCCCAAACCGCCCCATGCACACCCCTACTACACACCTTTCTAAGATATCCTGGATTTTCCGCACCTAGACCTTGTTTTGAATTCTTTTGGTTTATTCAAATGAATTGTTTGATCAGTGTTTCCTCGTTTTGCAATTAATTCTTCAAGGTGTTTAACGTGAGCGACTAGCTGATCTTTGTCGTATGTGAGATGATTGATTATTGACTGTTGACTATTTATTTCTTGTGATGATTGGTTTATTTGATTGCTTAATTTGTCTGTTAATTCTTTGATTTGTTCGTTTAAAGATTTAAATTGATTTTCATTATCTTCAAATTCTTGTTGTTTACGTTCCAACCAGTTCTTTGTAAGTTGATATTCATGAAATGTTTCAATATATAATTTGTAATATTTATCATTACGTTCATTTGATATTGAATCCTTTGAACTTTTAAGATTCTAAATTTCAATTTCTTTTTCTGAGATCGTATGTGAGAAATTCTGAGTTTCAGATTCATATTAGACCTTTATTTCTGATACATGTTTTTGTAAATCCTGATTTTCCAGTTTGAAAATTTTATTTTGTTTAATGTGATGAACAAGTTGTTCACCTAGATGAGCAGTTTGTTCACATTGATTTTCTAAATCGGTTAAACGTTCCAAAAGTTTTGTATTCATGTCTTTTTCAAGCAAAATCGTATGTTTAAGAGAATCAATTTTAGAAATCAGATTTTTATCAAAACAAGTATCAGAATCAGTGGGATAATCAGAATTAGATAAGAGAGAACTGATTACTTGAATTTCTGTTGGGTCACATTCTAGAGTATTAAAATAGTCTAGGGGTGTAATGTGACAGTTTATTGTAATTAATAGTCTAGGGTTATTTTATGTAATTATTCAATACTAGGCCTAGGTATAAATACCTAGTTGTAACCTAGTATTGTAAAACTTGTTAAAACCAATTTTTCTTCTGTTCAAAATGATTTTCAAATTAATTCTTCTGCTCAAACTAAAACTCTTGAAAAGACTTCTACAATTAAAATCCCTGCTATTTTAAAAAGAAGATTTGACTCAACTGTTTTAAATGTTTCAGATAAGACCTTAAATTCAAAGCTTGAGAAGCCCATGCCAATCGGAGACAGAGGAGCAACTCATTAAAGAAGTCTAAGTCGTCCGGCTCTAGTATGCTTAAGTCAAAGGAACTTAAGAAGTCTAGTTCATCGTCCTTTTTAGTTTCTTCTTTTTCTGTTTATAATAAATGTAATAACTCCATGGATTTTATTGCTCCTAAATTGGCTTTTGGTACGGTTTATGATTCTACTGTTTATCGTCCTGTGAATTATACTGTTAATGGTGATAATTTGGTTGTTAAATATGATAAAACCGGTAAAAAAATTTACTGTGACAAGCTAACAAATAAACAAATTTCTCAGTATGATGAACGATATTTCATTAGGTTGGATGCTCCATGTGGTCCTAGAAACTATGTTTTACATAAGTCTGGTAACATAATTAAGTCCTGCAAAACTTGTTTTCCGTACTCATGCAAAACACCCGTTTCTCGTCCTTTGCAATATAAACGAAAACTTTCTTCTACACAAGTCTTCAAATCGACTAAGGTTCGTCCCACTACCTCACCCATATCTAATAAATTGATGTCCTCTCAACGTCAAACAACTCGAGGAACCACAACACCTAAATCATCACAATCAAGCACTTCTTCAAATTCTTCAGCAACCAAATCAAAGATGCATAACACAAAATCCACTTTTGTTCATTACACCTGGATCAAGAATGAACAGTCCAACTGGATTCTACATACTCTAGAGAAAAAGCTTAAATGGTCTATCAACTCAATCCACTCAGAACTGCCTCCTTGCAGTTCCCCAAAATCTCTAAATTAATCCTTCTGTAAAATCTGCATAAAACATCCATCACTAATCGTATAGGACCCATAATTGATTGGGTACCTAAATTATTTTAATTGTTTTATGTAGAATATATGGTATCTTGATTCTGGATGCTCACGGCATATGACGGGAAACAAGAACCTCTTAACAAATTTCAGAGATAAATATTTGGGTACTGTTCGTTTTGGAAATGATCATTTGGCTGCTATCATGGGAATTGGCGCTATCATTCGTGACAATTTAATCATTCGAAACCTTACTTATGTTGAAGATCTTGCTCACAACTTGTTCAGCATCGGTCAATTTTGTGATAAAGAGTTAGAAGTTAATTTTCGAACAAAGAAGTGTGCGGTTCGTACTTATAATGGAAAAGAATTTCTTACCGGATCACGGGATACAAATCTGTTTACTATCAATCTAAATGATGTGACCCCAATGGAAGAAGTATGCTTATTGTCAACAGCGTCATCAGATGAATCATGGTTATGGCACCGTCACCTCTCTCACCTTAACTTCAAAACCATCAACAAATTGGTAAAAGGTGGCCATGTATCTGGTCTCCCAGACGTTAAATTTGCAAAAGATCATTTGTGTTCGTCTTGCGAAATGGGAAAGATGAAGAAAACGTCACACAAATCAAAACCTGTTCCAAGTACATCCAAACCTCTTGAATTGCTTCACATGGATCTATGTGGACCAATGAGTGTACAATCCATTGCTGGTAAACGGTATGTGTCAGTGATTGTTGATGATTACTCACGGTATACCTGGGTTCACTTCTTACGTACCAAAGATGAAGCTGCAGATATTATTATCGCCTTCATCAAGAAAACTCAGACAAATCTGGAATTAAAAGTCAACACCATTTGGACTGATAATGGAACTGAGTTTAAGAATCGAACCTTAGATTCATTTCTTGAATCTGTTGGTATAACCCATCAATTTTCTCTTGCTAGAACTCCACAACAGAATGGAGTCGTAGAACGAAGAAATCGTACCTTAGTTGAAGCAGCCCGCACAATGCTTTCATTCTCAAAACTACCCTTATCTCTGTGGGCTGAAGCCATCAACACGGCATGTTTCACTCAAAATCGTTCTATCATCAACAAAACATACAACAAAACTCCGTATGAATTGATAAATAAACGAATTCCAAATGTTAAATTTTTCCATGTTTTTGGGAGTCGTTGCTTCATCTTGAATGACAAAGACAAATTGAACAAATTTGAAGCTAAAGCGGACGAAGGGGTATTTGTTGGTTATTCACGTGAATCTGCATCATTCAGGGTTTATAATCGATCAAATCGGACAATAAGAGAAAGTGTAAATGTTAATTTTGATGAGACATTTCCTCTTGAGTCACTTACTTCAGATATTAAAACTCCTGCACCTCCTTCCGTACCTTCCACCTCTGAAGATGATTTCGATGTATTGTTTGAACATTTTCATGATGAATATCATAACATCAGACATACTTTACTTCAGGAGTCTGGCGTTCCATTCCCTGCAGCTGCAGATGTTCAGTCTATCAGTGTCCCTGAGACACACATTCCGAGTTCCTCTGATTCTCCATCTCCAACGTCTGCTGCTCCTGAGAACACTGAGTCAGTAATAAATTCAGACTGTACTTCATCATCAATGGAAACTCAATCATCGCCAGATGTTTCTTCATCGCCCACTCCAGTTGTCGGTGTTTCTGATTTAATCATTGCACCAACTCAAGCTCCACAGTTGGTGATTGATTTCTCAAAATTCAATGCTCAAAAAGTTGATCCTCCACCTTCTACATCCAACACTCAAACTGCTATGATCCCGCATCCTGAATTCACTGATACCTCTAACATAATTCCAGGTCAACTTCCACTTCCTCATACTCTGAAATGGACCAAAGAGCATCCTTTACATCAAGTAATTGGAAATCCTGAATCTTCGGTTCAAACTCGTAGAGCAACTGCTGATGAATGTCAATACTCATCTTTCTTAAGCTCCAATGAACTTAAGAAAGTCAGCGAAGCTTTATCAGACCCAGACTGGATTCTTGCCATGCAAGATGAAATCAATCAATTTGAACGACTGAAAGTTTGACGTCTAGTTCCAAAACCACCTGGAAAGTCTGTTGTTGGTACCAAATGGATCTTTAAGAACAAAAAGGATGAAAATGGGATTGTCATTCGAAATAAAGCACGCCTGGTTGCTAAAGGGTATTCTCAACAAGAGGGCATCGATTATGAAGAAACTTTTGCCCCGGTTGCAAGAATAGAAGCCGTCCGAATCTTTCTGGCATATGCAGCACACAAGAATTTTACAATCTATCAAATGGATGTAAAAACTGCATTTCTTAATGGTATTCTCAGTGAAGAAGTTTTCGTTCATCAACCAGAAGGATTTGTCAATCCAAACTTGCCTAACCATGTCTACATCCTTGATAAAGCGTTATATGGTTTGAAGCAAGCTCCTCGTGCGTGGTATGATGTTCTATCCAAATTCTTAGTCGACTCTGGTTTTTCAAAAGGCAAAGTGGACAAAACACTATTCATCAAACGACAAGGGGAAGATATCGTCCTCATTCAGATTTATGTAGATGATATTATTTTTGGTTCCACAAATCCAAAATACTGTAAACGGTTTTCAGATCTTATGATCAAAAGATTTGAAATGAGTATGAAGGGGGAGATTGTTGGGTCACATTCTAGAGTATTAAAATAGTCTAGGGGTGTAATGTGACAGTTTATTGTAATCAATAGTCTAGGGTTATTTTATGTAATTAGTCAATACTAGGCCTAGGTATAAATACCTAGTTGTAACCTAGTATTGTAAAGCTGGCCGACATTTGAAAAGATCCTACGTTATTTTGCAAGGCTACTCTCAATCTTGTTCTTCCAATTCATCATTGTTCTTGTTTAATGTGTTGTTTAATCGATATATACGGATTCACAATTGGTATCAGAGCACAAATCTTCCTTGATTCGATCCATTTCAGTGAAGATTAAGCAAGATTTTGAAGTTTTTGGTGAAGAACTCAAGAATCAAAATCGGAATTTGAGGTATTAAATCGTTTATACTCTTTGTTCATTACATTCCTCTTGTAATTCTAAGCATTTTAGAATCAAGTTTCGATTAAATCCATCCAGAATTGATCCCAATTCGTTGATTTTAAAGAAAACCATTAAAATACATTTTTTCCTCTGTTAAATCAAAATTACCATCTGATTTGTTGTGTTTTGATCGAGTTTATTGACTCATTTCGTGCGAAAATCATTTTCGAGCATATTGGGATTTGAATCACTCAATTTGATTAAGCATTGAGCAAGATAGGATCGATTTAGTGAAAAATATAGCTATGTTCGTTCGTCACTGTCAAGAAAGTTTTTGGCCCGAGAACAGTAACAAGTTCGTCCCGAACTTCTCAACAAACTTCGGCCCGAACAACAGTCTTCGGCCCGAACTCTAATTTCAGCCCGAACTCCAACCTCGGCCCGAACTTCTCAACAGACTTCGGCCCGAACTTCAACCTCGGCCCGAGCTTCTCAACAGACTTCGGCCCGAACTTCAACCTCGGCCCGTACTTCAACCTCGGACCGAACTTCAACCTCGGCCCGAACATCTCAATCAACTTCGGCCCGAACTTCTCAACTTCGGCCTGAACTGTGATCTCGGCCCGATTCTTAGGCCCGAAGTCTTGCAAATCTCAACCCAAGATCGTGTGTCAAAAGGTTCTATACTAAAACGATCATAACTTTCAGCTCGGGTGTCCGTTTCACGCCCACGAGTAACCAAATCGAAGCTCGAGACGAAGGAGTAGGCGGTTTATCCAACCTCCCGGCCCAAAAAGACCTGTTTCAATCACTTTATTTGCGTTTTTGTGATTTTTCAGTCAATTTTCAAACTTTACTTGGCTCCAGTTTCTAACCCGATCGTCCTTTTTGACCAATTCGAAAATCTAGAACATATTCAAAGTGTCCTTTGTCATATAAGATCTTTTTGAAAAAATTTTAAATTAAAATATATTTTTTTCTCGGTCGTAACCCATTCAAACGATGGCAAGAGAGAATGCTGAGGTTTCTGACCGTTTCAATGAGGATGCCAACAAAGAAATCGAGGTAATTAGTTCTCTCTTATCTAAATCTCATCATTCCACTAATTCTGATACTTGTCTTGATAACAATCTGATGTCTAAAATTGATTCTTTAAAACAAACAATTTTACTTGAAAAAGAGATAAATACTCAACTTTTAGAACGTTTGAATGATTTAGAAAATGAACGTGAACAATTAGTTCATTTAGGTGAACAACTTATTTATCGTATTACACAAAATCAAAATTTCGAAGCAGAAAATCTGGATTTACAAACACAAGTATCAAACTTAAGGGGCCAATATGACTCTGAGATTCAAAATTTGTCTCAGACAATCTCAGAAAAAGATATTGAAATCACCAATATTAGAAATTCTCAAAATACAATTTCAAACGATCGAAATGATAAATATTACAAACTGTATATTGCCACATTTCATGAATATCAGATAACAAAAAACTGGTTGGATCGTAAACAACAAGAATTTGATGATAATGAAAAACAATTTAAATCTTTAAATTCTGAAATAAAAGAATTAAAAGAAAAATTAACCGATCAAACTAATCAATCATCACAAGATAGAAATAGTCAACAGGTTATCGTACATCGTCTCACCTATGACAAAGATCAGTTAGTATCTCACATTAAACACCTTGAAGAGTTAATTGCCAAACGAGGACATACGGATCAAACCATCCATTTGAACAAGCCTAAAGAGTTCAAATACTTCAACTCCAAACAAGGTCTAGGGGCAGACAATCCAGGATATCTGAGCAAGGCGTGCAGGGTTCTTCCAACACTATATGACTCTCGCTACATGCAAAGAGATATATGGCAAAGCTTCATTCGAATGACTGATGAGGAAGTAGAGATTGAGACATTCAACAGAGCAAAGAAGGAGAATGCACAAATTAGTTTCAACTATGCTGAATTAAATAAAACATATGAAACTAAAAAGGCAAAATTTGAAAATGATGAATATTTTCCAATCGTGACTCCAGAAGAATTTGAAATTAAAGGCAATGCTGTTATTCAACAAAAGGTTACACCAAAGATTTATGTTCAAAATCTAATTCTAGAAAAGAAAATTTGTCAATTGGAAAATGAAATCATTGAAACACAAAAGTCTTTTGATAAAGAAAAATCTGTTTTGCAAACCATATTTTTTTACTTAGAAACTAAAATTGATAAAACACATAAATTTTTTGATGAAGACAAATTAAAGTTGCAAACGACAATTAAAAATTTAGAATCAAAATCATCTCATCTTCAGAAGTTTAAGAATCCTAGTGCATCTTTGAAATTAGATTCTCCTTTCACTGCAAAGAAAGAATGTAATAACAACAGAATGTCTTCTTCTATCATGGCATATCGTGATTTATATACAATCAAGCAAACTGAGGTTTATAGAGGAGATACTAAACCTAAACCGAAATCACAAGTTAGTTCCTCTACCAAACCTAAGCCTAGGAGATCCACGGTTCCACCAAACTCCGATAAGAATTTGAATGCTCTCAAACAAGTTGATAGAGGAAATTCCGCACCTAAAACTCCAAATAAATTAGGTTCCTCTTCTAGACATCCGCATTCTCCAATGGTTAAAACTAAACCATCAACCGTGTTGAAACATTCTACTCCGTCAAAGAAAATCTTTTCAAAATCTAAATCTTTAAAATATTCGAGAGAAGATTTACTTTCCTTGGCACCTAAAACAACTTTTACACAAGTGCCAACAACATCTCCTGATTTTGTTTACAAAACACCCCCGCTCTTAAAAGAAACATGGGTTCCTAAAACTCCAAAATCTCAAATAATTCCCCGGGAATTATTTGAAAGTGAAACATCAAGTTTCAGTTTTTATTGGAATTCTAAATCTTTAAATCAAATCGATACATCTTATTGGTGGTTTCATTCCCACACTAACAAAGTCGGGCCCAAACAAAAATGGGTACCAAAAATTGTTTGATTTGTTTTTGCAGGTATGACTTATACACAATTCAGTGTATAACTCGAGTCTCATCAGAATGACTTATATACACATCAGTATATAACTCGAACTTTAAGGCAATGGCTTTCCAGTCCATCAGCTTGAAACCCGCTTTTAGTCAGACAACACAGAACTATAAAAACTCTTCTCCACCCCTCTGCTGCTGTTAAAAGGTACATTTCTGATCTACAAACTTTTGTATATCTTTATTTTGTCGAGGGGAGTAATATTAATTCTAGGGGGAGAATTAGTATTTCCCGGGGAAGAAACTTTCTTATATCAATACTTTTATATCCGTTTGATTTTTTTTATTCGATCAATTTTTTTTGCAAACGACAATACCTTCCCATGGTTTGCCAGAACCGGCCTTACCTTCCAAGGGAATTATTTTTCAGCCATTTGGTAAATGTGAGTGTATAAGTCTAGGGTATAGCAATAGGTGAGTGTAAGGTGATGTGAAAAACATGATAACTTTAAGAAAACACACCTTTGAGTGCATCCACACCGTAAATAAACCGGGCAACCATACAAACGGGTGCTCATTTATGCGTTAAATGTTTCACCAGACTCTACTGGCCCAGTAAAGCACCTGCACGCCACCACCAACCACTCAAATTTCTCTCCACAGGAATTTGTTTCAATTCATTAGGGGACATAGCACATAATCTACTGACTGCTCATTCGGAGTTGGTCGGTATTGAAACATAATAACCTCCTGCCCCGGGTTAAGTCTCTTTGTATGCACTGTGTGTCTAGTTATCACCCTCAAGAATCTTCCAATATAGGACACTTGCACTACAAACATGGATCTCCGTGAATCCATCGGAACACCCGTAGTGGCATCACAATCTGATGTTTCACGAAGATCGAGTGTAAATCCTGCTAGAGCTAAAATCACGCCAACTCTAAATGCAGGTCACACATTTGACTCAAAGGTTGTGCAAACGACTACCGATTCATACCGTGTGCTAACAGATCCTCTAAGTGAGCCCGATGTTACTAGAAAAATCCATGTGAGCCTACAAAAAATGCAACATCTTTCAATAGCTGATTACAATGCACATGAGCGTAATAGATCATTCTCAAATTACTCCTATGATCTGCTATATCCAGCATGATCTTCCCCGGAGCCACTGACAATATAGGAACTACAAAGTAAGGGTCCTAGGTCTAGGTGAGCAGAATCAAGTATCATGGGATCTTGATTGGGGTGCGTTTAGGTAAAAATTGAGAGGGGGTATGAAGTATGGGGTGCAAATCAGCTTATCACATGGTAACACAAAAACGAGCGTGTGGTTGAAAATGAAAAAGTGAGTTGAGTGAGGAGTGTGTGAGAAACGGATAAAGAAAACGGAAAACCCCCCCTAAACCGAACAAAAGACCGGGTAACTACATCTATATCAGACTGCATGAGATGCTTTCTGATTCAGACATCATGGACCCAGTGATGCAATGCACAACCCCCACTGACCACTCAAGTACAAAAAGTACTTGTTTCAAAATCACGGAGATTACCACATCTACTATTGACATCTCATTCGGAGATTGTTGATATTGAAAAAGAGGACCTACCTCCAGTCCTCGCCTTCGTTTGTCCACATATAGAGTTTAGAACCGAATTAAATTTCTCTAGGACACAGGCATTCCACCAAGCATATCCTAGTGATATTGCCGGAATATTCATAGTGATACCAAACTTGTTGGGATTCCACGATGATTGAATGGAAATCCTACCAGTGCTAACATCAAAGCCAACACTGAACGTAGGTCACACAGTTTTTTTAACTGTCATGTTAACGGGATATCTATGAGATCCCGGTTTATCCTATTTGACTATGCTATAAAATGTGTTATATATTGATTCATTCAAAAAATGAATGTATCATTATTCAACACATTTTCATCACCAAGCTTCGGAGATTCTTCCTGTTACATGATGCTTCAGATAAATCTTGTTCATCATGAGGGGGAGAATGTATTAGCCTAACTTACTCCACATCAAAAAGACACATATGCACCAGTGAAGGGGGAGTAAACAAGGAACCGAAGACTCCATGAAGAAATAATTGTCTGTTTGAGGGGGAGCATAAACCTTATCAACAAATTTCCCAACAACAATTAATAAAGATCATTGATCGACATAAAGCCACAAACTTCAAGAAAAGACTTCCGCTGTTAATCTCTCTATCATTATGGGTCTCAGTTTTGGTTGATCAATATGTATCTTCAAAGTAAAGTCTTCAAAATACTTTTTGTGGTTGAAAAGCTACAAGAAGTATTCGTTTTTCACAGATCAACAAAGCTCAAGCCTAGTCCTGATTATTATGCAATGAAATATCTACAAGGCTAGGTTTTTGCTAAAGATGAAGACTTCGAAGATATGCTTCCCAGACTATTGTTACGAAGGGGGAGATTGTTGGGTTACATTCTAGAGTATTAAAATAGTCTAGGGGTGTAATGTGATAATTTATTGTAATTAATAGTCTAGGGTTATTTTATGTAATTAGTCAATACTAGGCCTAGGTATAAATACCTAGTTGTAACCTAGTATTGTAAAGCTTGCTGAATTGTTTAATCGTACGTATCTTTTTGTGTGTGAAAGCTTCATTCTTGTTCTTCCAATCCATCATTGTTATTGCTTAATCTGGTGTTTAATCGATATATACGGATTCACAGTTTCTTTGTTGGCTTCCTCATTGACACGGTCAGAAATCTCAGCATTCTCTCTTGCCATGAAGCACAAGTTTGCAGCATGCTCTTCATCTTCTTGATCTGAATCTTCCATCCACTGAAGATCTTCTGCTAACAGCACTTTGCTAGTCTCAATTTCTTTTGCCATCAACATCTTCCGTTTGAAGTATTCAGAATCATGAACTTTAGGTTTCGTGCAATCACGGGAGAAGTGACCAGCAACACCACAATTATAGCATTTCTTTGTAGGATCCAAAGGTGTCATGTTTGTCTTATCAGTTGAAATTGAAGCAGATTGAGCATGTTTAAAGTTGGATGAAGATCGTAGATTGTTGTTTGTGGGCTTTGAATAATATTTCTTCTGATAGTTAGAGATGAGTGACATGGCTTGTAACACTTCTTGGGTTCTTCTGCTTTTTCTTTCAATTTAGCAGCCTCATTTAACTGATGATGTTGTTTGCTAAGAAGTGCAAGAGTATCTTGTGTCTCTTGTTTTGTTTTTGTTATGTTATTCACCATTGGTGCATTTTGGTACAAATATTCATACGGCTCATGAATATCTATCAGACTTAGATCTTTATGCTGCATAGCACTTTTACCAAACATTTCTCACTCGGGAAGAAGACTGTTGATAAATTTGATATTGATATCTAGATTTCCCTTTGATAGGTTGTTTTTGCGGAGATCATTCAACAAATTACAGTATCGATGATAATTTCTTTGCAAGTCTTCGCCTGTTGTGGCTTTAAAGTTTTGGTAGGTATTTAATATAGTCACCATTTTAGCCTTATTCCCAAGAACTGTTCCCTCCATTTGTTTTCTAATTTCATCCTAAAGTTCTTTAACGCTTTCAAGACTATCTAAGCTATTGTAGATGTCATTCAGTAAACCTTGAAGCATGAACGAATATGCTTGTAAATCTGCTTTGGCACGTTGCCTTTGTTGAGCATTATATCTGGCCAGAGGAATGAGAAATCAACCGCCAACAACTGGAGGAGTTGCATCAGGAGCATCAACAACATCTTCATAGAATTTAGCATTTCCATTCTCAAGGGACTCGAGAATTTCAGTAGCTAGCTCTTGGTTCTTAATAAAGTGGAGAAATCTTTTCTTCCACTCAGCATACTCTCCTCTGAATAAGACTGGAGGTTTTAGATCAGACCCAATCGATAGTGCTTCTCTTGATGTAATTGTTTGTATAGTTAAACTTTAATTACTACCGGGAGAAGAAAAAAATTTAATTTGAAAATTTTTCAAAGAGGCCGGATATGACAAAAGACACTTTAAATATGTCCCAGATTTTCAAATTTGCCAAAAATGACAACCGAACCAAAACCTGGGGCCAAAAAAGTTTGAAAATTGACCGAAAAATCACAAAAACTCAAATAAAGTGATTGAAACAAGTCTCGAGCTTCGATTTGGTTACTCGTGCGCTTGAAACGGACACTCGAGCTGAAAGATATGGCTGTTTTAGTATAACCCCTTTTGTCACACGATCTTGGGTTGAGAAGTTGAAGATCTCGGCTTTGAAGATCACAGCTTCGGGTCGAGCTGAGATGTGGAAGGTTCTCGAGTCGAGTTGTTTGAAAGATCTCGAGCCGAGATGTAGGAAGATCTCGAGCCGAGATGTTGATGGAAGTTCTCGGGCCGAGATGTTAAGGTTCTCAAGCCGAGATAATGGAAAAGTTCTCGAGCCGAAATGTTAGGTTCTCGAGCCGAGATGATGTAAAAGTTCTCGAGCCGAGATGTTTGATGGTTCTCGAGCCGAGAAGTTCACTGTTCTCGAGTCGAGATGTTACTGTTCCCGAGCCAAGATCGTTCTTCACAGTGACGAATGAAACCAGCCAAAAAGTTTACAAAATCGATCCTAGTTTGCTCAATTCTTAACCAAATCGAGTGATTAAAATCCCAATATGTTCAAAAATGAATTTCGCACGAAATGATTCAATAAACCCGATCAAAACACAACAAATCAGACGATAATTTCGATTTTAGAGTGGAAAAAGTGTGTTTTCATGGTTTTCATTAAAATCATGAAATTAGGATCAATTGTTGATGTATTTAATCGAAACTTGATTCTAAAGTACTTAGAATTACAAGAGGAAGCTAATGAACTACAGAAAACGATGATTCATACCATTAATTCCGATTTTTCAGATTTGAGTTCTTCTTCTCCAAAAACTTCAAAAACGTTCTTAATATCTACTGATTTGGATCTTATCAATTATGATTTTCGCTCTGATACCAATTGTGAGATGTGAAGTCAAGGATTAAGCAACAATAACAATGAAATTGGAAGATTAGATGGAAGAAGAAGCTTTGCAAAATAATACGTTCTTTTCAATAGTCGACAAAGATTCAAAGTATTAGGTTATAACTAGGTATTTATACCTAGGCCTAATATTGACTAATTATACATTACACCCCTAGACTATTGATTACAATAAATGTGACCCAACATTAGGTTACAGACCATTGTTTTGAAAACATAAACAAAAGAAATTTTTCTTCGAACACCGGCCCTTCAAAGCCGGTTGCTTCCACCATCCTTGAACAGTTCACTCCTTCCTTCCTTCATGGCTTCCCAAGCCCCTTCTTCTACATTCTTCCTTTTTAGCATCAACCAGCTCTTCTTCAGACATCCCCAATCATCTGGCTTCCCTTCTAAATTCCTCCTCTTCAGGGTTCATCTTGCTCTTTCGCTTTTTGATCTTTGATAGGGGAGAAGATGCAAGCCCTTTACCCTTGTCAAGAGGGAGTTGCTGGATTTTTCCTTCAGTTGTCAAGAGGGACCCTGGTAGTATCACCAAGATGAGTGGGAGTGATTTCTGGGAATTCTTCAAACCTGACACTTGACCTCCTTTCACGAGCAGCCATAGAATACCGCTCTAAGGTCATCTGACTAATTCTACCACCTTGAACATCTACACGAGCACCACGGGCGCCACCATCATGAACTGATCCTCGGCCAACATCTTGAACCATGTTACCACTAGCTGATCTCATTCCACCACTGCTCCTGTTTACACTACCCATTTCGGCCGGTTTACCAACAACATTCTCCATTGTGCCTTTTTGAAACATATATTTCTCCCCCTGAAAATAAGGGGTGGGAGTGACACCTGGAGCATTTTCTGCATTCATCAGTGGCTCAACAAGGTGGTTTGAGATAAGAGATGTCAGATTATCAATCCTTTCATTAATAGATCTTTCAAGATGACTGAACCTGGAGGATAGGTCAGGATTGCTGGAAGTGAGGTTTTGAATCAAAGAGATAAGGTTATCAATCCGCCCATTTTGTGCGTTCACATTCCTTTGAAGAGATTCCAGATTGTTAGCCAGGAAGTCTTGCACGCTGTGTGACATACTTTGGTGGTTGGATATGTTCCTGATGTTTGAGTTGATTGCCCCACAGAGGCCCTTATAAGAGCAAGTTGTCTGAATGTTTCGTTGAAATTTTCCACCAAGCCAGGGAGATTTCTTAGCTGGCACACCCCGGTTCATCGAACTCTCTGGTGTAACAGTTCTCCTTGGAGGTGGGACTTGTTCGGTTGTGGGAACGGGATCATCATCGGAACTATCAGTCCAGTTGACTGGTAGCGTGTACTCTTGTTTAGGCTCAACACCACGGTTTTCTTGAGTGGGGACACCCATGGGCTCCACTGTTTGATTCACATTAGTATCCTCTTCTTCTTCATACTCATCAATAAGTCTATCAATATTTACAAACTCAGCACCTGACCTGGATTCCTGACGAACCAGAGAATGATCTGTATCAACATTATCAGTCCTCAGAGGGACCGGAGAAGGGGAAAATGAAATTTCCCTTATCTGAATCGGTATTGGGTTGGCAACAACTCTGGGCTTTGAGCTTCTGGTTCTGTACCGGTGAGACTGGCTTGATGGATTAGTAGGTGGTGGTGGAGGAGAATGGTCAGAAGACGAATTATTGTCTTCTTCATTACCAGACCCTGTAACAACTTCACGAGAGGAGGCAAATTGTGCATATTGGGTAAAGGTTAACATACCTTCAGGTAGTTCAGGAGCAAACTTCTCCTCCAGACCTGTGAAGTTTGAACGGCCTACCATTACAGCTTTAAACGACGGGCCAACGTTTTCATAGAATTCATGTTCCCCCACAGAGTGTAGAAAGATCATGCATAGGAAACGGGGAAAAGGAATCAGCTCCTCTTCGCTTGCAGCAGCAACCTTCTTCACCAGTTGTTATAAAATGAGGGAACCAAAATCCACCCTAATATCGGAGAACATGTCAGCTCCCATGATTAACTCGTGACCAGATATAGAATCAAACCCTCCTATCTTACTTGTTAGGCATTGAGAGATGGTCTTGAAAAATGTTGACCTTAACGGACCCATTTTTGTCCTTGAGATGCCTCTGGTGTGATCTCCTTAATATTTAATGAATGGTAGGACAACTCTTTTTGCTTCCTCTAATGTAGAGGTAGGTTCATGAACTTGTGGAGGTCTAACATAATCAAGTTTGATGGCTTCTCTGAATGTTGTAAGGTTGAAAGAAAACGTGTGTTTACCTTGAAATATCGTTCTGGTGATTTCATCTTCCCCTGGCTCATTTGAGGTTGTGCAAGTGTACCAGAACTCTAGCAACATCGGTTTTGATAGAGGTATATCGAAGTGTAGTGTGTCTCTAATCGGAAGTTGGTCGAAGAATTTTATCAGTTCTTTGAATTCTAGTCTCAAGTTCTTGAGACGATAGTTGATAAAGCTTCTTGAATTGTTCTTTGTCTAGTAAATGTTTCTATACGGGGACGACACGTTCGGTGATGGGCGAATAACAGCAGGCAGGGAGACTTTGAGATGGGTTTTCTTTGAGTTTGCCATTAAGGATTCAGAGATTTTGTGAAGAGGATGTAAGGGTTTTGGATTTTGAGAGAGAAAACTGTTAGTGAAAATTAATGAAATGTTGAAGTGTAGAGTAATTTGGGGAAAATCGTGGGAGACGGTTTTAATCGACGGTTAGAATTTGAACCGTTAAAGTTGATCGAGTGGTGGAGATGGGAAGTTATTTGTAGGTAGTATAGGAATGATTGAGGGAGTCAATCAAATGGCAGGGTACTGTGGCGGGAAATGACATCGTGCAGTCAAATTTAATGTCAGCGAGACAGACGTGTCCAATAGCACTTGAGTGTCAGTTTTGAAGATATGTTCAATGGGATTGCTCAACTTAATGAGTATCTGATGAAGTCTAACAACCGATCCTTCATCAGATGGTCATTACAACATTGACTATCAGAGATCATTCGACCATCTGAAACAATGAGCCTTCAGGAGGTGTCTGAACCGTAGACTATCTGAAATATATATATATATATATATATATATATATATATATATATATATATATATATATATATATATATATATATAGGGGTGGACTATTTGCAGAACCCATTTTTTGCGTAGAACCAAGCAGAACCCATCTAAGAATATTAAAATTTAGTAAAAAAAATATGAAAAACAATAACATTTAACCCAGATCAAACATATATTTTAAGAAAAACATCAAAAATACTGAAAATCATATATGTTAAAATAATGCAAAAATAACACTTATGTATACATACATGAAAACATACATGCACAAAAACATATATGTTTCGTGCATGAATAACATCGATGCATAAGGGTCCCTCATTAAATCATTTCATGTATCTTCCATAATCATTTCATTTTGAAATTCAATGGTTTAGATTGAGTTCTACGGGTTCTGTAGCCTAAAATGGGTTGTGTAACTAGCCCTTCACTATATATATATATATATATATATATATATATATATATATATATATATATATATATATATATATATATATATATATATATATATATATATATATATATATATATATATTGTAACGACCGGAATTTTCGGTTAATATATTAAATGGAAATATTGAGGAATAAATGTGGGAAAATATTTAATCGAGTCTCCGTTGTGTTTTATCGAGTGTTTGGATGTTTGGGACTTGGGGTAACCAAGTATGGGTCAAGACGTGGATGGAAACAAGTTTAAAAGGCAAGAAACTGACCCAGACAGACCTCGCGGCACGTGTGTGAGCTAGGGTTTCATTTCTCATTCAACCCCACACATAGTGCAGCCGATTTGGGAGTGTTCTTGGTCGTTTTTGGAGCTCAAGAGCTTAGATCTTCACCATCTTGAAGGATTGAAACAACAAGGGTAAGTATTCTTGATTTTCTTGCTCATCTACCTTGATTGTGAGCTTAGTATGGGTAAAAATGGAGGTTTGGGGAACCAACCATGTCATCTTTGGGGAAGATGACTAATCATGGGTGTAGAACACTCATTGTAAGCTTGTAACCGATGTGTACAAGTTTGATTTAGGTTTATTGATGGAAATCTTGAACTAGGGTTTGAGATTCCACCAAGTTGGATGAACTTGGTGGTTAGGGATGTGAATATGGATTGATTAGTGATTAGTTATGGATAATAACTAGTTATTGTGATGATATTGATGGTAGGTCAAGAAGACCTAAAGATTGGTGACATTTCACAAGTTGGAAAGCAAGGACTCGTGTTGTTAGACACGATTTGGAGTTAGCTTGGCTAAGGTGAGTACATGAGACTTTTACTGGGTACATAGCAAATGATTTTGAAAACTATGATGTTTTAAGAGTCTTTATTAATAAACGTTTTTAATAAAGATATGATTGATAGATATGATGAGAAAATGCTAGTATTGGAGTATTTTAGTAAATCTAAACGATTGTTGATTTTGAAAGAGATTATGATAATGAAAAGTATTTAATGAGTTTTCATAAATAAGATGTATGAATAAAGATGATGATTTAAAAGAGCTTGATAATCGGTTTATTAATAATATGTATTAATAAAGCTTGGGACAATGATTTTTAAGTAATGAGTATCGATTAGTATATTATACTAATAAAAGTAGATATTGAAATACTAAGAGAATAAGTGTAAAGTGACTAGTAAGAGATATGCGTTCTAGTCAAAGTATAGTCAAAGTAATATGATTTTTGATAAATAACAAATATGTTTTATTTATTAAAGGACTTGGTAAAGTCAATAATGAGAATAATTAAGTAATGAGAAGTATGTGATAATTAGAATAGTTGTATTCTAATTAAAGATGAAATTGATGAATGTAGCTGAGGCTCATATATGATGAATGAGATATCCGGAATAAGACCGCCCAGAAATGGGGGAGCACGAGACGTCTACTTGGGGTGGTACCTCCCTGCGCAAAGAGTAGAATGTCACAGTTTACGACACCCAATGATGGGTGAGCATGACGACCCGGGAACGGGGAGAGCTTATGAATCTCGGTAAGATGGGGGTTCCCAATTACCTTGATAGTTTACCTATGACGTCCCATATCGGGAGAGTTGGCTTCGGAGAGGTCCGTTGCATATGTGATAATGAAAGAGTAAGTTTGGAGATAACTTACAAGTATGTGATTAGATAATGAGTAAGCTTATGGTAAGCTTATTAGTTTATACGGTTAAATGAATGGAAGATGAATTATGAATTAATAAGAAATGATAAGAATAAGTATTTTTAATGTTATAAATATTATTTTATAAATCTTTTGAGAATGGGTCGAAAACCCATGTATCTCACGAGACTATTTTGTCTCACGTACTACTTTGTTTTTGGCTATGTACTCAGGTTCAGGATCGTTGGATTAGAGGGTCGCGTTAGAAGTGGCCTAGTGTTGATTAGCTCGGGAGCTCGTAGGTAGTTCTCGTTTATCCTATGGTTATGATATTATCTTTGTAACACCGGATTTTATAACTCTGATAAACTTTTATTGGTTTTTGTTAAACCGTATTTTGGGAACATTGGACATTGTATTATTTTTATTTAAAAATATGTTTAAAAGGTGTTTTGAAAAATGAGGTGTTACAACTTGGTATCAGAGCTATAGTTTAAGTGAATTAGGTAGGTTTGACCTTCCTAGTCTTAAGTTATGCTAAGTAGGACCATATGTTTTCCATAGGATGTCCTTGATCAGTCCGCTGAGACAGTAAAGTACAGGTATATTAGGGTCGATCCCTAAGAGAAGAGATAACGTTTGGGCTTTATGGGTTATGTTTGACTAATAAGTCAATCTTTGAATTTTAATGGTTTAATATGTTGATATAGAAAATGGTGAACCCAAGAAGTGGAGAGATTCCACGAGATCATGAGACGGATTCAAATCGAATCCCGACTCATCCCGGTAATATTGGAGAGGGTTCCAGTTTGGGTGCAAACCAAACCCCGGTAACTATGGAAGCGATCAGAAATTTGTTTCATCAATTGAGGGATGAGGTGAATGTGGATACGAACCGGATTATCGATAACCGTTTGAATGTGGATAGGCGAGATGATTCTAAATCTCATGGTGGAAGTAAGTCTTCGGGTAGCAAGACCCGTACCGAGGAGCCATCGACCGAGGAAATCGATGATTCGGGGTCGGAGGAAAGGGAAGGATGTACATACAAGACATTCATGACGTGCAACCCCGGTGTGTATTGTGGAAGTGCGGAACCGAAGGTCACGATGCGTTGGATTCGAGAAACCGAGCAAGTGCTAGAAAGTAGCAAGTGTTTGAAGAAAGACATGGTCATTTATGCATCCCGACAATTGAAGGATGAAGCGTTGACATGGTGGGATACCATGTATGAGACTTTGGGAAGGAAGGTGTATAAGATGTCGTGGAAGGAGTTCACGAACAGGTTGAAGGAAAAGTTTTGTCCCGAGAGAGATCTAGAGGAATTGCAAGAGGAGTTCGTGTTTATCAAGAAGGGTAATATGACGGTGGAGGAATACACCAAAAAGTTTACGGGATTGCTCCCGTTTGGGATCAAGGCTTATCCGACTGAACGTTTGAAAGTGGTTCGGTATGCTAATGGGCTACCATCAGAGTTTGAATTGGAAGTCAAACGAGCGGCCACGTTAGATGAGGCCATTTGTACCGCTCGAGGTGTTGAAAGGGTGTTTCACCGGAGGGCACAAGAGTTGGCATCAGGAAAGGAAAAGAAGAAGCTCGCTAATAGCTTGGGATCATCAAAGAAAGAAGGATTGGGGTCGAGCTCATCAAAGCATAGTGGTATTGGAAGTTGTCAAAGTTGTGGAAAGAATCACCGTGGGGAATGTAAGGCAAATTCGGCTATATGCTTCAAGTGTGGTCGAGTGGGGCACCGAGCAAAGGATTGCAAAGTAAGGAACCTCGAGGAAGTGGAATGCTACACTTGTCACGAGGTGGGACACTTTAGTAGTGCGTGCCCAAGGAAGAGAACCAACACGTCAGCATCAACCGCCAACGGGAATCGGGTGAAGGAAACTCGTGGAGCCGCTTCAGGTAATTCGTTTATGAAGTTTTGATATATGATTAGGGTTCAATTGCTTTTATGTCGCACAAATTGGTGCTTATGTGATATAAGTATGGAAATAATATTAGATGGAATATATGATGTGAAAAATAAGTTTGGGAGATAATCTCCCCGGGTCACTATGTGTATAGTTATGGGTTGGCGACCGGTATGTCGCGGGAAATAAGAATAGAAAGGATTATGTCATTATAAATTATCGGAAGGTGAATCATAAGAATAGTAACTGTGCTCAAAGAAAGGGTAGTAGTACAGTGAAGTGCTAAGTTTCGGTAAGACTGGTAAAGTGTGAATGGAAAGCTATAGAAATAATGATTTTGAAAATAGAACTTTAGTGTTCGGTGGGAATCTTGATAAGTAGTGCAGATATTCTAGTCAGGGTTGACGTATGCAATGGCAAGGGTGAATAGTTTGTTATTGGTAAAGTTTATAAAAAAAATAATAATAATAAATAAATAAAAAATGAGATAGTTCAAGGTTGGGTATCGATCGGAGTCAATGGGTTGACTCATAAGGACCGTGTAAATCGGTAAAATATGGATAATTAAAAGGGTGTTAGTGGTTACCTCGGTGGTAAAGGAAAGATTGGAAAATATGAATGTTGAGAAAGCATGTTTAGTAAAGGTCGATTGATAAATAAATTGGTTAGTAAATTTGTGCATACCGTGTGGTATTGTGTGTAAGTAGAAATAATGGCCTTGGAAGACATGAGGTTTTAGAGAGAAATTGTTATGTGGAAAGTGGAAAAGTGAAAATGTGGATAGAAAATGTGATTGATTGTGAAAGAAAATGATAGCATGATGCTAAGCGAATGAGGCATACATGAATGGTATGTAAGATGAAATGGTATTGTATGAGTCACTTTGGATTGGAGGCTTTCCGATCGTTGTGACAGTTTGGGCCTTGATGGATTGGAGGCTTTCCGATCATCTCGGTGGCATAGTTAAAGTATGATTTGATGTATCAGGGATGTGAGGTTATATCTGTTGTATGTAGAACTTTATGGTTACGTTATTGCTATAATTATATGGCAAATGAGAATTTGTGTTGAAAACGCGAGTCGTGTTTAAGTAGAAGTATGTGTAGGAGATGCCTACAAGTTAATGGTTCATGAAAAAGGAATGCTTTAGGAAGTAAGGTGGTTAGTAGCCAATGAGTGGTGAAAGATGTATAATGGGTGGTTAGACCACAATTGGATATGATTGAGGCTTTAAAGCCGGTAATCGAGAATTACAAGTATGGTATAAGGACGTTTGAAGGAAATTATAAATGGTATAAGTAATTGGATGAAAGTCAAAGAGTAATAGAGATTGATATTGCTTTAAATGGAAATTGCTAATAGATTGTGAGAATAGAAATCGAGGATAAGAGGAGTAATTGAGAAAGGAAATTTAAATATTGGAATCGGGAACGAAAAGCTTGGGAAGCGATGCCTTAGTAATAAAGAATATGTGGAATTTGGCAAAGTTTGACTTTATTCATAAGTCAAGATTTGTCAACTGGTGGATTGTTGATTTAGGTCAAAAATTGGATTTTGACCTTCGTTTAAAATGGTGAGTCAAGGGTAAGGGCATAATGTATCATCTACATGTGTATGGTAGTGGTTAATGGATTGATGGAAATAATGGTAGTCAAAGGGTACGACTTTGACCGTTGAATAATTCGGATTGAATTTAGAGACCGAGTATGATTGTTGATGGACCATGAAGGTAAGGTCGATTGTTAAGGAATTTATGGTTAATGGAATCACTAGTGAGTAAGGAAATTGTCAAAAAATGGTTGACTTCATGCTAAGTCAAAGATGGAACAATGTTGACAATTTGGTCAAAGCGAGGGGTTGACTATCATTTGGGTCAAATGGTTGTTAGTAGTGATTGGGTCATATCATCCCAATGAGGATAAAGAGTTTGGTTAAATGATGGGAAATGTTAAGGTCGAATTGTGAAATTTTGACCCGTTCGGGTATTAAGAACTCAAGTTGGTTTGTGACCCGTTTGAGTTTAACGGAGTCAAGTAAGGCAATCAAATGCATAAGTATTATTGGATCATAATTTGGAAGTGTAATGAGGATTGGAAATCCTTGAGTTGATTCCGAGGACGGAATCCTTTTAAGGGGTGGATAGTTGTAACGACCGGAATTTTCGGTTAATATATTAAATGGAAATATTGAGGAATAAAGGTGGGAAAATATTTAATCGAGTCTCTGTTGTGTTTTATCGAGTGTTTGGATGTTTGGGACTTGGGGTAACCAAGTATGGGTCAAGACGTGGATGGAAACAAGTTTAAAAGGCAAGAAACTGACCCAGACAGACCTCGCGGCGCGAGGCAGGCGCGAGACAGTCGCGAGTTCAAACAGCAAGTTCAACGTCCAAACGCGAAGGTCTCGCGTTGACTTCGCGTTGACCTCGCGTTGAGGTCGCGGCACGAGCCAGGCGCGAGCCTGGCGCGAAATCTGGAAAATTGCGGCAACCAGCAGGTGAACCCGCGTCACCTCGCGGCGCGAGGTGGGCGCGAGCGGGGCGCGAGGAGCGTCTGGAACATATAAACTTGTGTGTGAGCTAGGGTTTCATTTCTCATTCAACCTCACACATAGTGCAGCCGATTTGGGAGTGTTCTTGGTCGTTTTTGGAGCTCAAGAGCTTAGATCTTCACCATCTTGAAGGATTGAAACATCAAGGGTAAGTATTCTTGATTTTCTTGCTCATCTACCTTGATTGTGAGCTTAGTATGGGTAAAAATGGTGGTTTGGGGAACCAACCATGTCATCTTTGGGGAAGATGACTAATCATGGGTGTAGAACACTCATTGTAAGCTTGTAACCGATGTGTACAAGTTTGATTTGGGTTTATTGATGGAAATCTTGAACTAGGGTTTGAGATTCCACCAAGTTGGATGAACTTGGTGGTTAGGGATGTGAATATGGATTGATTAGTTATTAGTTATGGATAATAACTAGTTATTATGATGATATTGATGGTAGGTCAAGAAGACCTAAAGATTGGTGACATTTCACAAGTTGGAAAGCAAGGACTCGTGTTGTTAGACACGATTTGGAGTTAGCTTGGCTAAGGTGAGTACATGAGACTTTTACTGGGTACATAGCAAATGATTTTGAAAACTATGATGTTTTAAGAGTCTTTATTAATAAACGTTTTTAATAAAGATATGATTGATATGATGAGAAAATGCTAGTACTGGATTATTTTAGTAAATCTAAACGATTGTTGATTTTGAAAGAGATTATGATAATGAAAAGTATTTAATGAGTTTTCATAAATAAGATGTATGAATAAAGATGATGATTTAAAAGAGCTTGATAATCGGTTTATTAATAATATGTATTAATAAAGCTTGGGACAATGATTTTTAAGTAATGAGTATCGATTAGTATATTATACTAATAAAAGTAGATATTGAAATACTAAGAGAATAAGTGTAAAGTGACTAGTAAGAGATATGCGTTCTAGTCAAAGTATAGTCAAAGTAATATGATTTTTGATAAATAATAAATATGTTTTATTTATTAAAGGACTTGGTAAAGTCAATAATGAGAATAATTAAGTAATGAGAAGTATGTGATAATTAGAATAGTTGTATTCTAATTAAAGATGAAATTGATGAATGTAGCTGAGGCTCATATATGATGAATGAGATATCCGGAATAAGACCGCCCAGAAATGGGGGAGCACGAGACGTCTACTTGGGGTGGTACCTCCCTGCGCAAAGAGTAGAATGTCACAGTTTACGACACCCAATGATGGGTGAGCATGACGACCCGGGAACGGGGAGAGCTTATTAATCTCGGTAAGATGGGGGTTCCCAATTACCTTGATAGTTTACCTATGACGTCCCATATCGGGAGAGTTGGCTTCGGAGAGGTCCGTTGCATATGTGATAATGAAAGAGTAAGTTTGGAGATAACTTACAAGTATGTGATTAGATAATGAGTAAGCTTATGGTAAGCTTATTAGTTTATATATGGTAAGCTTATTAGTTTATACGGTTAAATAAATGGAAGATGAATTATGAATTAATAAGAAATGATAAGAATAAGTATTTTTAATGTTATAAATATTATTTTATAAATCTTTTGAGAATGGGTCGAAAACCCATGTATCTCACGAGACTATTTTGTCTCACGTACTACTTTGTTTTTGGCTATGTACTCAGGTTCATGATCGTTGGATTAGAGGGTCGCGTTAGAAGTGGCCTAGTGTTGATTAGCTCGGGAGCTCGTAGGTAGTTCTCGTTTATCCTATGGTTATGATATTATCTTTGTAACACCGGATTTTATAACTCTGATAAACTTTTATTGGTTTTTGTTAAACCGTATTTTGGGAACATTGGACATTGTATTATTTTTATTTAAAAATATGTTTAAAAGGTGTTTTGAAAAATGAGGTGTTACATATATATATATATATATATATATATATATATATATATATATATATATATATATATTAAATTTTTTTTGGACTGATAAAATGTCTTTTTTCTGAATTTAGTGAGATACTAAGATATGGCTGATAAATCAGGTAACATGTTTGTATATCATAAAGACAGACTTATATAACATAAGACAAGAACATTAAACAACTCATCTAGTATCAAAGTCTTGTATTATAATGATCAGTTGAAAATGATGGAAATGAAAATAACACATACCCAAAACAAAATTAATCCTCAGACTTGGTAAGAGAAGAAAAGAAACAGCTTAATAAGATGAAAAATAGCTGCAACAATGGTTGCCAATGAGCAAGGTCTAATGAGAATAACTTCACTTTGCCTTATTAATGATGTGGTAGAATCGCAGGGGCTTACAACTGATCATAAATTTGATGTCTTCGTGTTGTCTGCCATGCACCATCCTTCAGCTCATTCATGGATTTTTGAGTATCCAGTGAGGCATGGATACTTGTTGTCATTGAAGACGGCTACCCTTTTTGAAGCATATATCTCAGGTTCTGATGGCCTTTTTGAGCTTGATGTTATATCTTCTTCATAGGTGAGATTGGGACTGTCTTTGTTTTTGAGATAATTACATCCTTTTTCACCATTTTTGCACTTAATGATTTGATCTGGATGGCTGTCATCAATCTCCATTTCTTCAGTTACTTCCAGAATGATATTATGTCTTACATATTGTTCCAGTGATAGACATTGAATATCTTGATCACCTTGATTTTCATCAATCTCCATTTCCTCAACTTCTTCTAAAATAACATTTTGTTTGATATAATTTTCTATTGAGAGTTTTTTTGGATTGTTTGAGTTCATCCACTGATCAAAGAGTGTTATCAGATCGTCATCAGGGATTGATTCTTCTAGAATCTCATTTTTCTTCTGATGAATTTGAACAGGTTGAGTAAAGTAACGTGCAAAGTCTTTTTAAACGGTTGGTGGAGTGGCATTGTTGTCTAGTTGCTTGAGAAATGTTTGCAGCTGAATACTAATTTTTGTGAACCCTTCATTCATCTCAGCCCTGATTTCAGATGCGATTTTTGTAAGTTCAGCTTTTGTATCCGCTACTGATGAGGTCAGCAAGCTGATATGAGCATTGAGTTCGCTATCGTTTGGTCATCTGAACAATCAGCTTCAGTGGTATTTGCTTTACTCCGATGACAAGTGAGTTTTACTTTTTCAGTTCTAGTAGTTGTTGGAATATGCTTCATGCGTATAACATATAGTTATATGACTAGTTGTTTGTGAGCCTAAAGGGTCACACACTTAAACACTTAACACCATAAGATATATAGTGTAATTAGGGTAATTACATTATATACTTATATAAGCAACTAGCTTGTATATATTATAGTTTAATATTAATAGTTAATATTGAAACTTAATAGTGAGCTAAATAGAAGAACAAAAGTCAAGGGGGCTAGATGTGAACATTGGCTAATTAGAATATGGAAGTGATTAAATGAGATTAGGGCAACCATAATCTCTGGCTTCTCTCCCACTTTCGGCCGCCCCCCTCCACACACTCTCTCTAGAGTTTTGCCGCTTCTTGCTTGCACAATTGGACTAGCATCCTTGGTGTTCTTGATCAAGTGTTGTGTGGACTAGCTTTGGAGGGATTCCCCATTGGTATCCTTGGTTTCGTCCGTCAACATCTCCAACCGAACCCTCATAATCAAAGGCAACTAGGGTATGAATTCTTCATCCAATCTCTTTGATTTTATGTATAGTTTAATTGTATTAATCAATATTAGATCCGTTCATGGTGATTAAACTTTTCCGCTGCGTTTTGGTTCTTGTTTTAACCTAAAATCACCATTAGTGGTATCACGAGTCATTATATTGATGATATACCTAGTTTTTGTAAAAAGTAGCAAACAAAACCGACTTTTTTTGTCTCCTTTTAATTCCGATCGGCAAAAATATGAACCCTAGGGTTCTTTACTTTTTCGATTTCTAAAAGACAAAGGGTTAAAAATATGATTTTTTGGAACCCTACATGCTACTTGTTACAAAAACACATCAAGAAATTAATCTTGTTATTGATTTTTTTTTTTTTTTTTTTTTTTGGCTTGGTTTTATTTTTTTAATTTCATTTTTTTCACATGGCAAAACATGTATTTTTGCCATATCTCAAGCCAAAGCCTTGTCAATTGTTGATTGATTGTGCAAAACCGATGAGAACCTAGACCGTTTGTGATTATGTGAATGTTTGGATTGATTGTTGTATGGAAAAGCCGTATTTTTGGCTATGTTGTATTTTTAATTTTTTCTTTTATTTTGGTGCCATTTTTTTGGGGCAATTTGTAATGTAAAAGTAACAGAATAGCTTGTATTTCTTTATTTTGTTTTATTGTAAATTGTTGACCAAGATGGAAGAAAAGATGAAGAAAAACAACAATTTCCGTCATCTCCTGCGCAGCTGTACGAAAACTGACTTTCCCGGAGATTGGCAATTCCCTTGGATCTGAAACCACCGCCAACATTTCCGCAACTCAGAGACCTACAACTTTACAGAAGGTGGGGAACACCACCGAAGATTCCTTGAGCGACTTTTCAGGCCTCAAAGTCTGCTGGAAATTTCTGGCAGATTATACTTTTTCACAAATTTGGTTCCTACTTGCCCATGAATGTCTTGGAGCAAGTGGGAGCCCATTGGGTTTATGTAGGCCCGTTTGGGTTCATGTTGGCTTGTCCCCTAGTTTGACCCTTCGGTCCGTCGTGATGACTCACGTGACCGAACCTAGGCTATCATCGGTCGAGGTTTTGCACAAAATATGTTGCATAAAATATGTTGCATGTTTTTCTTTATGTTTGTGGTTGATTCCATTTCTATTAGAAACAAATAATAAAACAATTAAAATACGATTTTTAGACACAAACATTAAAACATCCAAATCCTTGATCATCTATGATTACTTGTTAATCACTGATGATTAATCTTTAATCTAAACATGTTTTGAGATTAAACAAAGTTTAAATACGACTTGAAACATAACCCTTAATAATCGTTAAAAATTTTTACCGTTTATTAAACGACTTATAAAGTGGTATGAATGAAGTACATGATTCATTCATATCTTAATAAAAAATTTATCTTGAAATTTTCATACCTAAAATTTAAGTCACGCCGTCCAATTGGTTGAAATCACTTGTTTCTACTTTTGAATTCACGTGAGACGTGGTTTGAATATAGATCCGAGGTCATTATTCTCTACGCGTGAGACCTAGATCTATTTTGACATGATTTCACATTGGATGACTTAATCGAGTTAACGGTGAGACCTTGAAACGAGGCGAATATGCGACAAACATGCCACTTGACCCCAGATGCTTGTTCACTAGGTGCCATGAAGTCCCATAACTCTAAGAGTTGCACGCGTAATGCAATTGTTGATCGTCACCTACCTATTGGATCTATCATCACTAGCACATCAACTAATGTGGTGATAGAAGCTTAATGGGATCTTAGCTTTTAATTAAAATTAATTGGGTAGTTAATTTAATATAAGAAATTATTATTGAAAATACTAATTAATGAACTTTGTAATTTTGTAGATGACTTTAAACAATCAAACCCTAACACACACCACCATTCGTTCCGTTCTCGAAAAAGAGAAACTTGATGGAACGAACTTTGTGGATTGGGCTCATAACCTAAGTATTGTCCTTAGGGCGGAACAAAAGTACCACCATTGGGAAGAGGCACTGCCCCCTGCCCCCGCTGCTACTGCCACTGTTGTTGTTCGTGCGGCCTATACAAAAAGGCTTAACGAACAGCAAGAATTCACTGCTCTCATGCTAGTGAGCATGACTTCCGATATTCAAAAGAATCTAGAGGACCTCACTGCATTTGATATGATGTGTGACCTAAAATCCACGTATCAAAAGCAAGCCGAGCAGGAACTCTTTGACACTGTCAAAGCTTTCCACGCTTGCAAGCAAGAGGAGGGTCAGTCTGTTAGCTCCTATCTTTTGAAGATGAAGAGCTACTTAAACCAAATGGAGAAACTTGGTTACCCCATGCCTCACGTCCTTGGGATTAGCTTGATCCTAACTTCCCTAAACACGGACTTTGCACCGTTTGTCATGACTTATCATATGCATAGTATGGGGAAGACTTTCGCCGAATTACATGCTATGCTGAAACAAACGGAATCTGGGCTACCCAAGAAAACTCATGCCCCTGTTGTCCTTGCTATAAGGCAAGGTAAGATCCAAAAACCAAAACCGCAAGTAGTTGCTAAGGGCCAAGGCAAGTGTAACACCTCAAATTTTAATACAAAACATTTACCCAAAATATATCATTTTCATAAATAGAAGAACCGTTCCAAAAATATGGATTTACAAAAAACTTTGGTATGAAAATCAGAGTATAAAGTTTGGTGTTACAAAATAGATCAAAACCAGTGCTAAGCATAAATCCAATCTAATGTTCTTCTACTGTAGGCCCACGCATCTCTATCCATGCGTACCTATACCTTCGGCCCCGAACCTGAGTACATAGCAAAAACAACAAGGAGTACGTGAGACAAAAAGTCTCGTGAGCTACATGGGTTTAGACCCAATGATAATAAAATGTCACGTTACATATAAACACATACATATATAAATCGTCTATCCAATCTAGTCACCCTATTGTGTCCCTATCAATCTTGCTCTCTTAGCAAACATAACTAACTATCGGGTTGCCCCCGAACTAACTAGTAGCACATACATATCGAGTTATTGGGTTGCCCCCAAACTAACTAGAAACAAGATACCGGCAAGAGGGAATCGTCCAATCTACCGATACATGCCTTACTCGCTGGAATACGTCCAGTTAGCAAGACTACTAACGTGGATGAGTCAATGGGAATCCACCCAACTGCCCCTCAATCCACACCTCATGACCGGGAGTCGCCCGTGTCATCTCATCATCTCAATCTCACCATAACTCAACGATTATGTCAACTAGCTCTTGGTTAACACTTTCATCATCAAACAAGTTAGTCCAATATTATCAATAATATCTATCACTAACTCAACATACTATAAGTCTACACAAATAAGCAAATAGACCATAACACAAATAAGAAAAGTGATTCAAAGGCTATGTACTCAGTAAAATCCACACGTACTCACCTTAGCAATAAAATCCTCCAACCGTATTATTTCCGCCAATTTCCTTGCTCCAACAATCAATCCACTTTCCAAGACTTCACCAAAAGCCTAATACAACAATCACAAGATGCTCAACATCACATACTACTAATAATGTATCCATTAACCTCTAGATATCATTAACTAACACTTTCCCCCAATTATGGTGATTTACCAAACCCTTGGTTTAACCAACCCTTAAGATTCTTACAAATCATAATCATACATGTGTTCCCTTTGTTAAAATACCATCTATTAAGTGTATACATCACTTATATCACCATAACCCAAAACCCCAAGAACTAGGGTTTCAAACCCAAGCTTCATGATCCATGGATCTTGAGCTACAAAGATCAAAGAGTGAAGATATACCTTTAATCATCAACTAGGAGTGAAATCTATCAAGCTTTGATGAAGAAATCGTCCATAGCTTTCTCATACGGTGTCCAAATGACACGAAACCAATTCCTACGTTCTTTAAACGATTTATCCTTATTTATCATATTTTTATACAATTTACTTATTTACAAAATTCGAGTCGTTACAGCAAGGGTAAGCAAGTTTACAAACCCAAGCCAAAGGTTCCTCCACCTACTAGAAAGGAGCACCCTACTAAAGAGCTTGCTTGCCATCACTGCGGTGAAACAGGCCACTAGAGGAAGAATTGTCCTGCCTACCTGGCAGAGTTGATGAAGAACAACGCCAACAAGGTTGGCACATCAGATATCTTCACAATAGAACTATATGATTTCCCTAATAAATCTTGGGTATATGACACTGGTTGTGGAACTCACATTTGTAATACCATGCAGGGTCTAAGGGGAAGTAGAAAGCTAAACTATGGAGCTTTGGACTTGTACATGGGCAATGGAATGCGTGCACCGGTCGAAGCTATAGGAAGCTATGATTTAATCCTTCCTAGTGGTTTAATAATTGTATTAGACAATTGTCACCATGCACCTAGTATTACTAGGGGTATAGTTTTGCTTTCATGTTTGTGGAATAATGGTTGTATTCACACTTTTACGGATTATGGTATTTCGGTTTCGAAGGATAATATTTTTTATTTTAATGATATTCCTCGTGATGGTATTTTTGAAATTTACATGCATAATCGTGTAACAAAACAGTAGTTCTATTTATACATGTAGCAATACGAAATCCAAGAAGAATTTGGATTCAACTTACCTATGGCATTGTCGCCTTTGCCACGTTAACAAGAAACGCGTTTTAAAATTAAAAAACGATGGACTTATAAAATCAGATGATTCTGAATCATTTGATAAATGCATTTCTTGTATATCTGGCAAAATGGTGCGCAAGCCTTTCTCCCATGTAGGCGAAAGGGCCAATGATCTACTTGGACTCATACATACCGATGTATGTGGCCCATTTAGAACTAGGAATAGGGAAGGTGCTACCTACTTCATTACTTTCACTGACGACTTTAGTCGTTATGGTTATGTTTACTTGATTAAACACAAACATGAAACCTTTGAAACGTTCAAAGCTTTCCAAAATGAAGTAGAAAATCAACTCGGCAAGAAGATAAAGGCTCTCCGTTCTGATCGAGGAGGAGAGTAAATGAGCCATGAGTTTCAAGACCATCTAAAGAATTGTGGGATTGTCTCACAATTCACTCCTCCTTATACACCACAGCATAATGGTGTATCAGAAAGGAGAAATTGCACCTTGCTTGACATGGTCCGATCGATGATGAGTCCTACCACTCTGCCTCTATCCTTTTGGGGCTATGCACTCAAATCGCCTGCTCGAATACTGAATATGGTTCCCACCAAGAAGGTTGAAAAGACACCATATGAGATATGGCATGAGAAAGTCCCTAACTTGTCTTACTTGAAGGTCTGGGGTTGTGAGGCTCTCGTGAAACGAGACACACCAAACAAACTTGAACCCAGAGCTGTCAAGTGCATCTTTATAGGATACCCTGAGGAAACGATGGGTTACTAATTTTACTACCCACCTCAGCAAAAAGTAATTATTGCTCGTTATGTTGAGTTTTGAAGGATTTATGTGCACAGTTAGTCAACCTATGATGATACATCCATGCCTACGAAACACTTAAGGGTCACACCGGTGATTGCATGTAATTCGAGCAAGATATGCAATGATACTATGAAGAGGAATGATTCATAATAGTCATTATGAAACAGTTAAAGTATTAAGTTAAGTTTAACTTATTACTAGATTAGTTTAACTAAACTAATTAATACAAGTGTTTGTACATTTACTTGTTCAGTAAATATACAATGTGTTAATTAAAGATTATCCATGATATGATTTAAAGCTATTAAATCATATAGAGATTGGATAATATTATTGTCTAATTAATTGTAAATGGTATAAAATACAAGTATATATATTTCGTGTATATGGGTACCGAAATATAAGTCAATAATAGTAAGACATTTGATAATTAAGTGTGACAATAATAACTAGTAAAACTATAAGGGATGAATGTGTAAAAAGGAAGTTTAATGAAGAAGTTAATCTTAATTAAACTAGAAGGGTTTTAAGTGTCAGATCTTCTATTATAAATAGAAGGCTTATGGCTTAAACCTAATGTTGATCTTTTGCCTCATAATCACGAAATCCCTCCCCTTGTTCCCTTCGATCGGCCGAAGCCCCAAACACAGGAACACAAGCTTGTGTTCTTCGTTCGTTCTTCGTGTTCTTCGAGTTTCGAAGATCAAGATCGTTGCAAGTGATCGTCTAGAGGATCGCTTGTCATGTTCATCATCAGTGGACTTATCTTAAGCATTAACCAAGGTATGATTCATGGAACACCCTTTCTTCCTCTCCTCTTGTTCGATCGAACGAGAACACCAAGAACCCTACGGTTCTTGGTGAGTGTTCGACGAACACACACAAGCATTGTGTGTGTTCGAGTTTTTCGTACAAGATTTCTTTCTTGTTAATCTAATCTAGATTTCCAACATCCCAATCCTTTAGGGTTTAAGGATTAGGTTTAATCCCACTTCCGCTTTTAGGGATTAAATCAGCTAGTTGGTTTTAACCGGTCAAGAACAAGTTCTTGTTCTTGGTCAGTATGATCGAACCAAGTGTACTAGGAGGTTGACCCAAGTGGTCGATCAGTGTCAATGAAACCCTTCAGTGGTGTCAGAGCGTTGGTTTAGAAATCTAAACTAGATTAACAAAGTTTGTTTGTTTATTTTTATTAAAGTTTTTATTTTTGTTCCAATTTCTTTTTCTCCTTCTTAAATTTCGAATAGGCTAAGAACCCTAGGACCAAGAATATTAAACTAGTCTAGTTTAATTGGTCAAAAGGTTTCTAAGAACCCTAGAATTTTCGAAATCTAGGAAGAACCGTAGGATCAAGTATGTTAAACAAGATTTGTTTAATTGATCAAAAGGATTCTTTCCTTTTTCCCAAGAAATTTCGTGTACTAGGAAGAACTCTAGGACCAAGTATGTTAAACAAGATTTGTTTAATTAGTCAAAAGGATTCTTTCCTAATTCCTTAAAGATTTCGAAATATAGAGGTTACTTGGACACCAAGTTTGTTAAACTATCCTAGTTTAATTGGTGGAAAAGTTTCCTAGACTTAAGGATTTTCGAAACCCTAAAGAACCCTAGAACATTAAACTAGTTTGAGTTTAATTGTTTAAAAGAATTAATTAGGATGAAAATCTAAAACCTAGATAATTAAACAAGTTCATGTTTAATAGGTTTAATTATTGTTTTAGTAGATTTATTAAGACTAGTTTCTTAAACCTAGAAACTTAGACAACGTGTTATTGTCTATAAGGTTTAAATTAAAAAGTTTAAATAAATTTATTAATGTTGTAATCTGTCTTAGAATTTTAACAAAGTTTATTGTTTAGATAGGATTGATTAAGATTAATCTTTAAATAAATAATGTTTTTGATCAAGAAAATCAAAACCCTAGTTTTGATTGATCAAGAACAAGGTTAGGGTTTAACTAATTCATTTAGGGAATTAATAAGATTAAAAGAAGTGTTAATTTTTAAGTTCTAAAATTAACAAGGTGTATTTATTTATTTAGATATATATATATATATATATATATATATATATATATATATATATATATATATATATATATATATATATATATATATATAATTTTCGGAATTTTAAATATTTAAAGGAAAAATGAATTTTAAACGATATAATAAGTTTATACGTATTTTAATTAGTTTAAGTTAAAATACACACGTATAAATTAGATGTAATATTCTTATTAGAATGTTACAAGTTTATAAGTGATATATATATATATATATATATATATATATATATATATATATATATATATATATATATATATATATATATATATATATATATATATATATATATATATATATATATATATATATATATATATATGTGTGTTAAATACAAGATTATATGGAACATTAAAAAGGATAATGTTATTTTGATCTTAAAGGATAATAGTATAACTAGTTATTGTATAAGTTATTATATAATTAAAACTAGAAAGTACAAAGTTATGATTTCATTATAACTAGAAATTGTACAAGTTAAGATTATATGATAAACTAGAAATATACAAAGTTATACATTATTATTATAAGGTGTATAAAGTTATAATTTATTATACTAGATAATTATACAAGTATAATACAAGTATTTTACAAGTCATGTAAGATACTAGATTAATGATCAAGAAATAAATAACAAGAAAACTTTATAACCTATGTTTAACTAGTTCAAGTTAAATGTAAAAAATGTTTAAAACAGACTAAGAATTATTATATATAGTCTTTGTATAATAAGTTCATTACTTTCACCAAGTATAAACCGGTGATTGTGTTTGCTTAAGTTCCATCATAGTTGTTGGAGCTAGTGGGAGCTACACAAGAAAGTCACAAAGTTTATAAGTGTGTCGCTAAGACATAAGTTTTGGTCGAATCTAGTAAGTCAAAATAAATGTTTAATTTCATTATTAAACATGTGAAAAAACAAGGTGTGTTAAACTAGATTTATGATTCAAGTTTATGAACCATAAAAGAATTAAAAGTTTAACATAAGTTTTAAAGTTTTTCAATTAAGATGAAACAATTAAGTTTTATTATAGTAAAGGTTTTTTTCACAAAACCTAGTAAAACGTTTTGTACACCTCGTTTTAGGTATACATATAAGTCGCGCAATTCTTGAAACTATAAGTTTTAAAGAAAAGTTCTTAAGTTTTAAAAAGGTGTCTTGTAGAATTCTTGAATTCACAAGTCACACATTTTAAACAAGGATTAAGATTGGAATAAAGATTTAAGTTTAGTTTAAGACTTAAACAAACCCAAGAAAATCTTAGATCTAAGTACTATCCACCTAATGGAACACCTCACTTGTTCAACGATATTCATATTGTAAGGATAAAGAACCTTAGATATGGATTCAAATTATTGCGAGTGTCAGGGTGCGTAAGGTTCTGTGATAATCGGGAGTCCCGGCACAGAGCATCGCACTGTCTTAGATGGTCTGATCTACTTTGGTGATAACCGGGAGTCCCGGCCCAAAAAGTACTCGAGTAGAATAAACATACTAGACTTTATTACTAACTTATAAATGTACAATTAGATTGTACAAGGTTGTAATAAGTTATAAGTCTAAAGATTCTATGACCCCTAGGAATCGTGTCAAATCTTGATACGATCGGTAAGGACGTTACCTACCAGAAAAAGCATGTCTCTTCGGGAAGTGCCCAAACCTTGCGGCGAGAATGTGATATATGGATCCTAGGCCTAAAATATTAATTATGGATTTATAATATATTTTAGAGAATGTTTATTTATGATTACTAATTAAATTGGGTTTGATTTGTAGATGGCAGCAACAACCACGACGACAAGTACCAACAATCTCTCACTTCGCTCAATCCTCGAAAAAGACAAGTTGACTGGGTCAAACTTTCTCAATTGGGAGCGCAATCTTCGCATTGTGCTTAGGCATGAGAGAAAGTGGTATGTCTTGGAAAGAGCAGTACCAAATGTCCCTGCCGCTAATGCTAGAGCTGAAACGAGGCAAGCTTATGATAAGCATGTCAGTGATGCACTCGATGTGAGTTGTCTAATGCTCATCACTATGAGTCCTGAGTTACAAGCGGGACTTATGGATGTGCCTGCATTTGAGATGATCCAGCAACTTAGGGATTCATTTCAAGAGCAAGCTCGCACTGAGAGGTTCGACATCAATCGAGCCTTTAACTCTTGCAAGATGGTCAAAGGAGCGCTGGTGAGTGCCCACGTCATGAAAATGAAAGGGCACATGGATCACCTCGCTATACTTGGTCACCCCATTCCGTTGCAGATGGCAACAGACACTATACTCAATTCGTTGTCTGATGACTACAAGTCTTTTGTGGTCAACTACAACATCCATAATATGGAGAAATCCATTGCTGAGCTACATTCCATGCTCAAGACAGCTGAATTGAGTTTAGGGACCAAATCTAAGGATGTTCTGATGATCGGTAATGGCAGTGGCGGTGGGAAGAAGAGAAAAGGGCATGGTGGTAAAGGAAAGGGTAAAACCTATCCTAGCCAAGGAGTGCCAAATGGTAAAGGTGTCAAACAAAAGGTCAAGAAGGTAAAGCCTAACACAACGAGGACCGAGAATCGGTGCTTCAAATGTGGCGAGGCTGGGCATTGGGAAAGAAATTGTCCAAAGGGTGCAAGTGGTGGTGGAGGAAACGCAAGTTCCTCATGTAACACAACCACACTTCTTAATCACTTTAAGACACTTGTAAAGTACATTATGAGTAATCTAACTTTTGTAATCGTTTATTGCAGGAGGAGATGGAAAGTGATAGTGACCGGCATGAGATGGTGATGATCCCACGAGCACAAAGATTTTATAATTCAGTACTTTTATGGATTCAGTAAAATCAATTTTATTTTATAGTTTGGATAATTTTTATTTTATGTTAAAACAAGGTTTTTGGTTTTAATCAATTCGAATCCATGGTTGAATTATATTGTGTGCATGTGTGATAATTACACTAGTCAAGGTTTATGACTAGATTGTAAGTCAAGTTTTTGATTTAGTTTATATTTCATGTTTTATACTTGTTTGAATATTGTATGAATGAATAATGTCTTGATAGCTCAAGGTACCTAGATACTAGTAATTAGAAAGTTTTTCTAATGAAAGTATTTAAGAGTTTTATGGAAGCATAAGCTTCAAAGGTTATTGAACTTAGTTAAAACATCTTAAGTAATAGTCATTACTTATGATAGAAAGTTTTAAGATATTAGTGTTAATATAGTATGATTATATTGGATATAATCAAGATATACTTTAAGAGTATTATTACAAGTCTTTTATACTTGTAATAAAGAATTTGATAAAGTCATAATTCCCTAATAGGAATAATTGGATATTCGTAAAATCCAAGTGAAATGACTTAGACATTAAATGAACTCTTAAAAGGGACAAACTATATTAAAGTATTTAAGAATTAAAAGGTATTATTGCAAGTCTTTTATACTTGTAATAAATACATTATTTAATCAAGTCATAATTCCCTTATAGGAATAATGGATATTTGAGAAATCTAAGAAATGACTTTGGAATTAAATAAAGTTCTTAAAGAATACTAATACATTTAAGAATTGGAAGTATTGTTTCAAGTGTCTTATACTTGTTAGATATAGTAATCAATAAAGGTCATAATTCCCTAAACAGGAATAGTGGATATTCGCAAATCCAAAGGATGATCTTAATTATTGATAGAATTCTTAAAAGATTAAACTACAAGTTATTGACTAGGTCAAAGTAGTAGTTTAAGTGATGCTTGAATTCCATAAAAGATAGTGGGAGCTATGACTAACATAATTCATTAAAGATATTAATGAATTTAGTGAGTTAGTAAGACATTAACAACAATATTTTACCAAGTCGTTAGCCAAAGAGTTAAGAGAAATAATAAATGATCGTTAATTAGACTATTGCAAACCTAATAGCGTGATCACGAGTCCTATGATTAATTATTACATATCTAATAGGTTGTCCACACTCCAGTGGATAACATAATCATTTAAGGAAATTTCTTTAACTGATATATCTACAAATCAAGTAACTAAAAGAGGCTTTAGTTACAAAGAGAATTTTATAAATTCAAGAAACTAAGGAGTTAATTTCCAATCCTGCTATGTTTACCGAATTGCATAAAAGGCAAGACTGGAATATGTTCTAGATTGTTGCAAGAACAAAAATCTAGCAAAGGCAAAAGAAATAGTATTTTTTAAATACTTGTCTTATGTCTTTAGTTTAATAGAAATGACTGGTTTAGTGATAAAGTTACAGTTAAGGTTGTAAAAGTCATTAAGTAATCAACACAAACAAAAGGAATAAGTAATGATCCAGAAATAATTCGGTATCTATGTCCAGTGAGGAATAATACATGAGTTAGTATCATTGTTATTCAGACTTTGTATGTTTTACAATATCCATGAATAAAAGTCCTTTTATTCAAAAAGATATAAATCTGTGACTACTCGTCTTGGTGGGAACCTTGATGGGACGTTAACGTCATCGCGGTATTTGGTGGTATATTCGAAGTTCTTCGAAGATAGCTACACAAGTTTTGTGTAAACCAAATATCGGTGATATTCTGTTGGAGCTCAACGAATATTGGATTGACCACCGTGATAATACTTCGTGGTTGAAAAATTCAAAAGTATTATTCACTAGGATTGTCCTTATGCCTGAGGTATTTGGTTTAGGATACAATGACTAATGTACTTTGGTTCGTCTTAGACAAGTCTGAAATATGGTTGTTATATGAGGCCTTACTGGGTACAAAGGAAGTTGTATTTTGAATCGAAATATAACAAGATGGTAATTGCACCTCCTTTTTAGGAGAGATATTTATGGGTCCTTTGACATGATGAGATAACTGGAAAGTGCATGGCCTTGCCCAAACGAACTGATTTGTTCTTTGTCGTTTATCATAACAGTTTGAATCAAGAAGTCATGAAATGATTTCGAATACAGGATTGATAATTTCTACCATGCTCGTATTCGTCATCACAAATATCGTGCTGCAAGGGATAAACCTAACATAGTTGCCCAAGAAGTAGAGACAAAGTGTTCCTTACTAGGAGACGCTATTAAAGAGTTTTTCATAAACTATACCATGGTTACATAATCTATTTTTATGGGGTTGGTTACCTACATGCCCATCTAGAAGGCCACTGTAGCTCGTATCATAAAGATAAAGGTTACGAACTTGCACTAGTGGGAGTCTGAAGGATTTATGTGCACAGTTAGTCAACCTATGATGATACATCCATGCCTACGAAACACTTAAGGGTCACACCGGTGAGTGCATGTAATTCGAGCAAGATATGCAATGATACTACGAAGATGAATGATTCATAATAGTCATTATGGAACAGTTAAAGTATTAAGTTAAGTTTAACTTACTACTAGATTAGTTTAGCTAAACTAAATACAAGTGTTTGTACATTTACTAGTTGAGTAAATATACAATGTGTTAATTAAAGATTATCCATGATATGATTTAAAGCTATTAAATCATATAGAGATTGGATAATATTATTGCCTAATTTATTGTTAATGGTATAAAATGCAAGTATATATATTTCGTGTATATGGGTACCGAAATATAAGTGTATAATACTAAGACATTTGATAATTAAGTGTGACAATAATAACTAGTAAAACTATAAGGGATGAATGTGTAAAAAGGAAGTTTAATTAAGAAGTTAATCTTAATTAAACTAGAAGGGTTTTAAGTGTAAGATCTTCTATTATAAATAGAAGGCTTATGGCTTAAACCTAATGTTGATCATTTGCCTCATAATCACGAAATCCCTCCCCTTGTTCCCTTCGATCGGCCGAAGCCCCAAACACAAGAACACAAGCTTGTGTTCTTCGTGTTCTTCGTTCGTTCTTCGTGTTCTTCGAGTTTCGAAGATCAAGATCGTTGCAAGTGATCATCTAGAGGATCGTTTGTCGTGTTCATCATCAGTGGACTTATCTTAAGCATTAACCAAGGTATGATTCATGGAACACCCTTTCTTCCTCTCCTCTTGTTCGATCGAACGAGAACACCAAGAACCCTAGGGTTCTTGGTGAGTGTTCGATGAACACACACAAGCATTATGTGTGCTCAAGTTTTTCGTACAAGGTTTCTTTCTTGTTAATCTAATCTAGATTTCCAACATCCCAATCCTTTAGGGTTTAAGGATTAGGTTTAATCCCACTTCCGCTTTTAGGGATTAAATCAGCTAGTTGCTTTTAACCGGTCAAGAACAAGTTCATGTTCTTGGTCAGTATGATCGAACCAAGTTTACTAGGAGGTTGACCTAAGTGGTGGATCAGTGTCAATGAAACCCTTCAAGTTTCTTAAGAGCAATCTCATTTCACAAGAAGCAAGTGGGAGTACAATCGACTTTGACGAGATTCCAAGCGATGAAGATGCACAACCTATTGGAGATACTAGCGAACATCAAGATGAGGCTAAACATGAATCTGTTCATGTTGCACCTCAAGATGATGTAGTCCCCGTTCGAAGGTCCGCAAGGACACCTCATGCACCTGAACGATATGGTTTCCAAATCGATGCTGAGGAGCTAAGTTTAGGGGATCATGATGTACCCCCTAACTATCGAGCTGCATTAGCAGATTCTGAATCTGACAAATGGCTTGAAGCTATGAATGCGGAAATGCAATCCATGAAAGATAACCAAATATGGACTTTGGTTGATCTTCCTCCTAACAGCAAGACTGTTGGTAGCAAGTGGCTCTTCAAGAGGAAGACCGACATGGATGGCAATGTACACACCTATAAATCTCGGTTGGTAGCAAAAGGTTACACTCAAACCTACGGGATTGACTATGATGAAACCTTCTCGCCTGTTGCCGACGTTAGAGCTATTAGGATTGTCCTAGCCATAGCAGCGTACTATGACTATGAGATTTGGCAAATGGATGTTAAAACTGTTTTCTTAAATGTACACCTTGATGAAGATGTCTATATGGTACAACCTGAGGGTTTTGTAAGTACAAAACACCCCAAGAAAGTATGTAAGCTTCAAAGGTCCATTTATGGACTAAAGAAAGCATCCAGAAGTTGGAACAAAGGGTTCGACGAGGAAGTCAAAACGTTTGGTTTCACTCAGAATCCCGACGAGCCATGTATATATGTAAGAGCTATTGGGAGCATTGTCGTCTTTCGAATCCTATATGTCAATGACATACTACTCATAGGAAATAACGTTCCAATGCTACAAGATGTAAAATCATGGCTTGGGAAGTGCTTCGCTATGAAGGATCTCGGGGAAGCGGCATATATACTTGATATAAAGATCTATCTAGATAGATCCAAGCGGTTAATCGGATTAAGTCAAAGTGCGTACATTGATAAAATTCTAAAACGGTTTAGAATGGATGCTTCCAAACGTGGAAATCTTCCTATGCAACACAATGTACACTTGAGTAAGACTCAAGGACCGTCCTCACCTGATGAGGTAAAACGTATGTGTGAAGTTCCCTATGCCTCGGCACTAGGATCTATCATGTATGTTGTACGGTGCACAAGACCAGATGTAGTGTTCTCTCAGAACATTACAAGCCGATATCAACAGAATCCAGGTGAAAGTCACTAGAATGCTGTTAAGAACATACTGAAGTATCTTAAGAATACTAAAGATATGTTCTTGTTTATGGTGGTGATTCTCAAAATGAGCTAAGTGTTACTTGTTATTCTGACGCTAGTTTTGAAACTGATAGAGATGATTCCAAATCTCAGACGGGGTATGTTTTCGTTTTGAACGGAGGTGCTGTTGATTGGAAAAGTGCAAAGCAGAGAACTATTGTTATGTCTTCTACTGAAGCCGAATACATTGCAACTACTGAAGCTGCAATGGAAGCTGTTTGGATGAGGAAATTTATATCTGGGCTTGGAGTTGTCCCTAGTAATGAAAGACCCATGGATATGTACTGTGATAACACAGGTGCTATCATCATTGCCAACGAACCTGGTGTTCAGAAAGGTGCCAGAAATTACCGAATGAAGGTTCACTACATTAGAGATGCGATCTTAATGGGAGATGTACGCTTGCTCAAAGTTCATACAGATGACAACTTAGCTGACCCCTTCTCGAAGCCAATGTCATGTACCAAACATATTGAGCATGCAAGGAACATTGGACTTCGACCGGCTAGTAGTCTCATGTAATCTGTTTTAGTATTTGAATAACGGAACATTGAGCAGTTTTTATTGGAATAAATTGATATATTTGATATGATCATTTTTATATGAATATGTACTGTGTTCTATATTTGCATGTTTATATCCTTGAATATTTACTGTGTTTTATATTCTAAATTGTCCATTGTCATATTAATAATATGGGAATATTATTGAGACAAATCTGAGGGCATTGATGACATTATCTTAGACTGGCCCAACCTATGAGAAATCACTTAATGTATTTATGTCACAAGTGAATCTCACAGAGGCTTTGTCGCTTATCCTCTGACTTGAGATACAAGTTGGTATGTGTATGTAGAGGGGCAAACTTTGATGTGGTTAAACGCTGACCTGAATAAGGCTGCTATAACAACCATTATCGGGTTTGTCATTAAGCATATAGCAAACACATGTAGTCAATAAATAATTTGTTCCTCCACATATGTGGATTAGATATTGTTGGGCCCCTCGATGATTTGAATAGATGTATGTGCGGCCGCACCCAAAAAGTAATCAAGATGAATCTTGATTGCTTTTGGTAATCTACTTCAACATATAGATCGAGAAACAGAATCGTTGAAATTTAGATTGACATTAATCCTTGTCTAAAATTCAACATGGTATCAGTAACAAAAGGATAACTGCTTGAAAAACTTTGAACAAAGATTTTATGAAACTCCTCATGTACTTCTAGGGGCATTGGCGGGTTGCTAGACTCTAACCTTTGCTTGTATAACTACTTGATGTTATCACGTGCGCAAGTGGGAGCTGTTGGAATATGCTTCACGCGTATAACATATAGTTATATGGCTAGTTGTTTGTGAGCCTAAATGGTCACACACTTAAACACTTAACACCATACGATATATAGTGTAATTAGGGTAATTACATTATATACTTATATAAGCTACTAGCTTGTATATATTATAGTTTAATATTAATAGTTAATATTGAAACTTAATAGTGAGCTAAATAGAAGAACAAAAGTCGAGGGGGCTAGATGTGAACATTGGCTAATTAGAATATAGAAGTGATTAAATGAGATTAGGGCAACCATAATCTCTGGCTTCTCTCCCACTTTCGGCCGCCCCCCTCCACACACTCTCTCTAGAGTTTTGCCTCTTCTTGCTTGCACAATTGGACTAGCATCCTTGGTGTTCTTGATCAAGTGTTGTGTGGACTAGCTTTGGAGGGATTCCCCATTGGTATCCTTGGTTTCGTCCGTCAACATCTCCAACCGAACCCTCATAATCAAAGGCAACTAGGGTATGAATTCTTCATCCAATCTCTTTGATTTTATGTATAGTTTAATTGTATTAATCAATATTATATCCGTTCATGGTGATTAAACTTTTCCGCTGCGGTTTGGTTCTTGTTATAACCTAAAATCACCATTAGTAGTAGCCTGATTCATCTCTTCACTCCGGATATTGGATACCTCTGATGAACAATCTTGGTTAGTGACACCAGATTTTGTGATGATCAGGTTTCCACTTGCAGTCTGAAATACTTCTCTCCTATAACGAACTTCTTGAGATTTTGACATTCTAGATTTATGATTTTGATCATTTAATATCTCAGATGTGGGAGTTCTGCGGTTTGAATTTAACTTAACTTTTTCAGAGAAAACCGGGATTGAATTTTGTTCTTCCAGGACTTTGTGAACTAACAACAGGTTATCTTCTTTCAGAAGATTGTTGAAGTACTGAAGCCCGATTGTCTCAAGTCTTGAGTCCTCAGCTTTTGAAGATTCTTGAGAGAGCTTTTCTAATTCCTCAGTCACTTTAGTTAGAGCAATTTCTAACTTAGCATTTCTATTGTGAGTAATCATTAAATCTTTTGCAAGAGACTTGACAAATGGTGGATAATCTTCAGGAGAAACTTTGTCAGACACCTTTCCCTTGTTTGAAAGTTCGTCCTCCCAGTCCCTTGAAAGAAGGAATTTTGGAATGTCGAATTTTTGAAATTCTCTTTCTATCAGATGCTCTTCAGTTTCTTCACATTTAGCCATCAGGCATATACAATCTGTTAGATTTTTAGAATCTGAAGCAGATTCTTCTTCTGTTTTGGCGAGAAAGCTTTTTGTGTTACTTGCAATTACTTCTTCTTCACTTGTCTCTGAGTCACTTAACCAAGTTTCAGCCATTGCCTTTAATGCTTTTGCATCTTTCTCAGCTTTGGCTAACTGAGCTTTCAACTCCTGGTACTTCTTCTCAGCGTCTTCATATTTTTTTTGGTAGTTTGATGAAGAGCTTTAGCTTGATTTTTCAGACCCAAAATTTTCTTTGACTCTGCAGTCAGCTTTGATATGACCCGTTCTTCCACACTTAAAGTATACCATTTACCCTCTATCATTTTAACCTCCTAATCTATATCGATTTAAGAACCTTTTGTATCTTGTGGCTAATAGAGCCATACTTTCAGAGAGTTCTTTTATATCATCATTATCACCTTCTCCTGAATTAGACTCACGCTTTTTGAAATCGCCATCTTCAGCATCTTCAAATCTTTCATCATCAGCGTCGTTTGGATCAACAATACTTTCCGCCTTTGCTTTTAGTGATGTTCGAGATGATTTAGAAGAGCTTCCAATGAGGGCAGATGAGGTAGGAGTCTCATTCAGATCATCGTACATCTTGTTTTCATTTTCAAAGTTCTTCAGTGTACTGTATAGGTTGCTCATGTTCATGTCTCTCATCTGACCAGAGGTTCTTAACACTGTGGACATAACAACCCCATCTTTTGGAAGAATTTCCAAAAACTTGTACATTAGTTCTTGAACATCCTTGAGAATTCCGAACTCCGTTAATTCATTTTTAAGGATGGTGAATCTTCTGTACGACATGTTGAGTGTTTCACCTTTGATGACTTTGAACGCTTCATATTTATGATTTAACATAGCTTTCCATCTAGCCTTCACTTTGTCGGTTCCTTCATAGGAAGTTATCAAAATATCTCTTATTTCTTTGACAATTTTACATTCTTTTACTGTAATAAGAATGTGATTGGGAGGGATGTTTGAAGGAGGAACCGGATTTCAGCATCTAAATGCGCTAACTTTTTATCTGCCTCTGACCATTGATCTCTTGGTTTGAGTTCTACAACATCAGAAAGGTCTTCTTCTTCTTCTTCGTCTTTATCATCTCCTTCTTTCTTCTTTTTCTTTGAAATGGTTGTACTTGGGGCGAGCATTTTTGGAATGGGTGGACCATTGATAAGAATATCTGGTCCCATATCATTTTGATGCTCGACAAAGCCCAGAAAATGGATTTTCCACATACCAAAATTGTCATCAGTAAAAACAGGAGCATTTGTCTGCGAACCAAGGTTCATTTGAGATTGATTTTCACCCATTTTGATCAGTAAGTAAGCAGATCAACAATTATGAATTAATTGTCCTGCTCGGATACCAATTGTTGTCACGTAATTAGTAAATTTCTACACCTATACACTTTCACTGATCAATTTAAAGTTAATGGCAACACTCAACACTTTTTAAACTTTTCTTTATTAATCACTAATGATACAATAAAAATGCAAGTAGTTTGCGGATTAGCTAAGAACAAATCCTAACTAAACTGCTTGCATGTGATAGACAATAACAGATATTATCTAAGACAGATTTCTGATCAACTAATGATCAGGCACAAGACCAGACACGTTCATTATGAAGATTCAATTATCGAATCAGATAACTAAGGTTAACTGGTGGTTGACACTCTGCTCAAAGGAATAAAGTTCTGTAGTAATTTTCAGCATCGTGTAACCTTGTTGGGTGCACAAAGAAATCGATCGCTTAAGTCCTCAATATATAGCATTGGGAAACGTAGAGCCAAAGGAATGATCGATCGATTCCACGTGTGAGAATTCCGTTGGTGCAGAGGATATTTCATGGGACAAGCACGACTAACGGAATTCTAACAGTACTTTATGTCGTCTTGTGATTGCCGATATCTTTTAGAAGATTTGCAAGATATTCCCATAATCAGCGATGCACAAATTTATGCTTTACTTGTGTCTTTCCGTGACACTGAAACTTCGGGCCTATGTACGCTCCGGGTAGCCATGAGTCTTCGGATACTCATGCCTTTTCAGTTGGCCTTTAGCTTCAGTGACCTTCATTAAGAGTTTTGCTTAGATAAATATATGTTCAATGGTTCAGCGTTGTTGTCCAATGTGCACTGAACCTGTTACAACTATCTGATATGTTAACCAGTATCTGATTCAGCACGGGGAACTGATCGTTGTTTCAGATAGTGATCAGATAGTGTAACTGGGTAACTGAAATCCGAACTGATCAGATTCAGTTACCCACAATCTGAGGAACTAATCCTTAGATTGTCTTCTAATTATTTGTCTTTTTGTCTTCAGTAAATCCCTTCAGTGGGGATGTTTTTCAGTGACCCAACAAGTTTACATTTCATTTGGGCACAATCTTTTATGAGATAGTTAGTGATGGGGTCTTTTGTAATACTTTTGATTAAAATATGAGGTAAGATTGGAGAGACAATGTGTTTTATTGGTGGAATGATTAGTAGTAATATTATTTTATTAGGTGGGCTCACCAAATTTAAGATATGTAAACTTTTTTGTTGGACAAAATTTTAAACATAAATATAAACTTTTTTGTGGGACGGGTGGAGTATATATTAATATATGTTTTGTTAAATTTGTACAATTTATTTTAAAACGTATATAATGAAATGTGTGAATAAGTTTTTACATATCACCTTCCATTAACGTGGGGAGAACCTCGTACAAACAAGGGCGGTACTACCCCTATTTATTTTTACATTGCTGCAAACTTTTTTGATTGTGTATTTAATAATATACTTGTGAGCAAAAAACCCGAACTAAGTTGTTGTCTAATTGGTTTCTGCATTTGCCCTTTAAATGAAAAGGAGTAGGATGTAATGAGTTCCAATATGAGGTGTAAACCTATTTTTTTATTCTTTTTTCTCTTTCTCTTTATATTTCTTTCCCTATCTACTCTTTTACCATGACACTAGTAATTTTTTTTAACACCAAATCTAATCTACTCATAAATAATCATTTATGTTCACTATGGGACTTGAACCCTCAACCACTAGGTTGGAGGGAAAACACTTTACCGCTAGACCATTGACCTTTTGATTACCATGACACTAGTAACTCAATATCGTTCTTTTAATTTTCTATTTTTTCCCATATAATCTCCAATTTATTTCTTACTCCAAATTAATGATTATTTTTCTCATTCTTTTCGCTACTAATTTCTGGTTATAAATTCATACAATATTTAAATCAAACTTTTTATTTTAAAGTTACACTTTTTTTTTCTATAATTTCATATATATAGATTCTACAACTGTAGATAAATTAGTTGAATTTTATGTGAAACTTGAACTAAAATTTAAAAATGGCGAGGATTTAACTCAAATTCATTTTTCGGTTCAATGTTTGACGTATAAAGTAAAATCTTCACCGATGATCCGACCTACGCCCCTGAACTTTGCCCCCCTTTTAAATTTTTTTCTGATACCACTCTTGCGTACAAATGACCTAAACTTATTTATACGTAGCCGTATACCTTTAGATCATAATTTACATTTAGACTCCTAAACTATTGGTATAACTAAATTAGACTTGACAATCTCTACCTTTATAGTAATAGGTATAATATTTTTAAGACAAGATAAAAAAAAATTAACAATCACCTTTTCAAATAATCTGGAGACAGCGTCAACTTGATCATTGTAAACGTTTGAATTTTAATATTGCATGTAGCTTTTCAACCACCAAATAGCATCCAAAATACTTTTCCAAAGACGTATAATAATAACAAACTTACAAGTGATTGCGGAAATAGACTAACAAATAATATAATACAAGAACAGATACTAATACTAATATGACTCAATTGATTGAACTAATGTAATATCATTATACACGATTGAGAATTTGCAGGTTGTGAATTGAACATAGTGTAAATACTGTTTGGTTTGGTTGAATTGTTCATATGTTTGATTATATGGAAATCCATGCATCGACTCTTCTAATTATAGTGATTGTAGAAATTAAAGCTAGAAGGATGTATCGATTGTCCATGTGTAAGAATACTGTTAGTGTTACAGATGTCTCATGCCAACTAACAAAATTCTTACACGTTGAGATCTTATGTTTGTTATTTTGTTGCTAAGTGGTCGTTGAGATCTTTTGCAAGATACACATACGATTCCCTTTAGTGATCCCTCAACTTTCAGTGCCCTTGCATAATACTTGTATCTTTTTTTTTTTGACACATGAATCTCGAGCGACTTGTCAAGTTCATCGACCCATGATCCTTCACGACTCATAATATATCAGTGGCTCATGATCTTCTGCGACTGAGCTTGTTTTAGTGACTTTTATTAAGACTGAATTAAGTTTGTCTGTGTAATTGTCTTCAAAACTTAGTGTGATATTGCCAGACACACACTGAACCTACTAAGAGATCATCCGAACTATTGATCAGATTAAGATTCCAAACGGGTATAATGATCATTGAATTTTGTATGTTAAAATATTGTAGTGAGATGATGAGGCTCTAAAGATAGAAATATGAGAGTCCTAATCACCAAAAATCTAAAACTCCACTTTCAGATTGTCTTCCATCTTTGTCTGTTTGTCTTCATTAAATCTATAATAGGTTACGATTACCTTCAGTGGCCCAACAAAAAGATTATAATACCTACTATATGTCTTAGTAGAACACTATTAAATGTTATGTAAGTCTACAAATATAAAAAAAGTTCGAAAAATAAAAAATAACTACCATAAAAATCAAAAAAATCCCACAATCAGTTTGTCATCTAAGTATATTATTTATAATCGAGAAAAATATATAAGAAATCCATATATCTTTTTTTATTTTATAAAAACCGGTTTTTTGCGGGTTGATCGGCCGGTTCAACCGAGTTTTTACATCGAAATGGCTGTTCCGACCGAACTATAACCGTCGATTTAACTGACTTAGAGTTATTCTGATCAGTTACCTACTCAATTCATGGTTCAAACGGGATTTAAAACATTGCTTCTACATCAAAATACCAAAATACTCACTTTTACCTATCACTTTCATCTTCGATGATGACGTTGGGACCAACCTTCAATCCTTCTTGTATTCTTGATTTTACGTTCAGAGTTCTAATCTTCACAAGGTATGATCTATTCGTCATTTAATTTAAGTTTTTTATCATTTGTCGAATTAGACAAATATCAAATTAATTGTGGGAATTAGATATTTGTAATCATTAACCTTTAGAAACAATGGAGATTGGACTTACGTAATTAATATCTATGTATTTTAATTAGTAGTTAAGAATGATTATTGCTTTATAACTATTTGCAGAAAAAGCTCTAAGCTTTGACTTTAACATTTGACTAATTTTGTCAATTTGTTGACTCTTTTTAGAATTTCACTTTGTAATATATTCCATTCACATATACAAGATGTTGGTGTCCTCAAATTAATTGGTTCAAGTGTCTTGATGTCAATATATTAGAAATTGGCTTTTGCGATCGTTGACAACTTTCCAAATGTGTGAAGATTTCTCTATTCCACCAACGTCATTTGCCTTGGTTACTTAAAGCATATATTAGACCAAAGGGCCTTTAGCCTAGCAGTATGATATTTGTCTCATAACCTTGAGGTTGGGGGTCGATATAAGTGAAAATTAGGTATAGATTACCATTTCCGTTAAAAAAAAGCATGTATTAGAATCATTAATCAACTTATCTTAAAACTTTTCATAATTGTCAGACTTTAAATTGTTTCAAAAATCAACCACATATTACTGTGAGGGAGTCCATCGACTATCTTTTGCGTAGAAAAATTCAACCATGTGTTCAAAAATGTCCGAAAATCGGGGATGTGGAAAATATCTGTAAATCATGATATTCGAAAATCCGGGTAACCGAAACCCTGGGCATCAGAAATCTGGATCCGAAAATCCGGGTATCCGAAAATTTGGAAATCTGAATTTCGGATTCCGCATTTGGATAATGTTTTCAAATTTTTTTGATATCCGATATCCAAAAGTTATCCGAAATATAAAAAAATATACGAAATATCCGGAAAACATCCAAAAATTATCCGAAATATCCAAAAATTATCTTAAACAATCGAAAAATTGGCTATCCGGATTTCATATATCTAAAATTTTAGATATTCGTATTTCGAATACCAGATTCGGATAGTAAAAATCACTATACGAGAACCCGGATACCCGAACCGAGTTTTGAACACCCCTACCACTACCCACTAGGGGTGTAAACGAGTCGAGCCGAGCTGAACTCGCCAAATAAACTCGAGCTCAAAACTCGACTCGATACTCGACGAGCTTCCATTTTTAAGATCGAACTCGACTCGGTGAAAGTATCGATACTTTCGAACTTGACTCGACTCGGCTCAGCTCGAATTGTTTTTTTTTTTTTAAGTGCATTTTTCCGTTGTAAATATGTATATGGAAAATGGTAAAACGGTAATTATGTATATGAAAAAGGGTAAAAAGGTAATTAAATTAAAAACTCGACAAGGCTTGCGAGCCTAACGAGCTGTGCATTTTGGAAATCGAACTCGACTCGAAGCTCTACTCGATGAGGTCGAGCTCGAACTAGACTCGGTTCACAACGAGTTGATTCTAAGTATTTTTCAAATCGGTATCAAGTAACTCACGAACTGTATCGACTCGATTACACCCTACTACCCACTAGGCCAAGACATATGCCTAAATGGCAAACGATTTTTAGCAAATCAATTCTTTTTTTTTTCTTTTCGATTTGTATCACACCATGACTCGTCTCAAAGTTATTTAAAATAAACATTTTCAGCTATGGTTCCATGTTTTTGGAAGATTATCATCCAATTAAAAAAACATAGTCAGTTTTTATGTTCCCTGTCAATAAAAAAAACACATTTATGATATATAAATGATTAAAAGGTTACTTGAATATTCGGTCACGAGTACTTTATTACTATATTTTGTAACTACTAATTGGTGAGTGTTTTTTCAATTCCTAGTTCGATATTCCAGATATTCCATTGGGTAAATTACAGTTTTTGTCCCTGACCTTTTCCCGATTCGGAGTTTTTGTCCCTAAACGTTTTTCTTCTGTTTTTTTGTCCTTTATGTTTTTTAAATTCTCCATATTTGTCCTTCCGTCTAATTTTGGCCGTTAAGTGACGGTTTTTTTGTCCATTTTACCAAATTACCCCTGTGCTATCCTTCTTCTTCCTTCAATAAACCCTAATCCCCCAAATTGATGAACCCTAAATACTAAATCTTCAAATTCATGAAACAAGCCTAAAATCAAAATCATTTACCCCTTAAATGAAAATCTAACAAAAAAGAAATTGATCGTGACCTGACAAAGGAATCAATTCCCATAAAATCAAATGTAATTCATGAATTAATCTTCATATCCACCACCAGCGTATGTGAAGGAGATTTGAATCTGGATCTGAACGAAATCAAAGTGAACGAAATCAAAAAGAAATCTAGATCTGAACGAGATCTGAATTAATCCCAGAAACTGAACGAGGTCTGAATCTGAGAAGCTGATGACCTGCTTCGATATCTACCACCGTATACGAGATATGAATATGAGATGGTGATGACAAGAAGAAACCCAGAAGGTGAACGATATCCACCACCACCGTATGCATTTTCGTACTCGTCGGTGAGGTGTTGATGCTGGTTGAAGAAGAAGATGAGAAACAGATGTCGTGATCTCCGACAACTGATTCATTTTCTACGATTGAAATGATTGAAATTAGGGCTTTAAAATCGTTGCTCTTGAACCTGCAACTGAATCTTTTCATCTGCCATGTGCGACCAAAATCGAAGATCTAGACATGTTCTTCATCACAAGCCTGCAGTTAATCGCCATCGTGAAATGAAAGACGATATTTTTTTGGCAGACCTTTAATTTTGGCCGGAGATGGTGGTTCAAGGTGGTCTGTGGGTGTTGGGGAAGAAGATGAAGAACATGAAGAGTGAGGAAAAAAGACGAAAAACCCTTAATGTTTTTGCATTTTTAGTCACTTAACGGAAGATTTTGGACGTAAGGACAAATATGCGGAATTTTAAAAACATAAAGGACAAAAAAACATAAGAAAAAAGTTTAGGGACAAAAATCCCGAATCGGGAAACAGAGACAAAAATTGTAATTTACCCTATTCCATTAGAATGATTGATGTTGATGGTGATATTGATGATGGTTGATAGTAAGTGGTGGTGAGTGGTGATAATTTAACTTTTTTAAAATTTTATAGATTAATAAGGATAATTATTGTAAAATAACTTTTTATGTTCATTATTTGACAATAACTCTACTAATTAGCTTTTAAACTTTAATAAGTTGAAATTGTCACCATCAACCACCATCACCATCAACAATCATTGTTTTTCAAAGATTACCATCCAATAAAAAACGAAGTCAGTTTTAAGTTCCTTGTTAATAAAGAAAACACATACTTATATATAAAAGGGTTCCCGTTCGGTTTCTTGGCTGGTATTATAATTATATTTTGCGGCAACTAATTGATGAGTGATGGTGGCGATAGTGATGATGGCTATGGTGGCGGTGGTGGGTGGTGACAATTTTAACTTTTTAACGTTTAAGAGATTAATAAGGATAATTGTTGTCAAGTAATGAACATACGGTTTAGTATCTCACTTGGTTAGGGAATGGTATTTACAACAAAGAGGTTATAAGTTCAAGTCTTACATGATGCATGCTTTTGATAAAACACAAATCTGTCCCATAATAACAAGTATATTGGTTGAAAATTAAACATTACTAATTTGAGAACGTATTGGTGTATATGGTGTTGCCGATGATCTAGAGGTCATACGTTCAAGCCCCGATAAGGGCAAAGTGGAGTAGATTCTGTGCCGTTCAAAAAAAAAATTAATTTGAGAACGTCAAGAATGCATTATATATAGTTCTAGTGAAGATAGGAAATGATAACGACAATTCTAAAGCATGTCATTAACATTTTAGGAGGTGTATCTGCATCAATCAATAACTAGCCACTTCATGTTAGATATTACCCTCTATCAATGAAGCATAACCCTATCTTATATACTCTTATCACTAGCCTATTACCATGATATATTACATGTGCCTTATAGGAATCTTCATAATATTTTATTTATTTTAAAATACTTATTTAAGAAAAATTATTAATTCTTGAACATTATTATATATTTTCATAAAATAAAAAACATAGGTTTGCTGATATTTTATGATATTCCGTTGATAAATGAATTAGATTAACCGGTTTATATTGAGAGGTGCTTTGCGTAAATCTTGTGGATTAGTGACCCACTAAAATGATGTCAAATTGTCAATACCTCGGATTCTAAGAAAAAAGATATCAATGATAAAGGAGGTTGTTTACGGTTTTTCTTGTATTACTATAACTTTGAGACCTCTTTTTACCTACTTAACATTTTGCAGGGTTAGCCCGAAGAGTGTGCAGGGAGCCAGCCCGACTATAAATAGCCCAGATAGGTTTTTGGGCCAATTTTCTATAGAAAGAATACCTAACTGATGCGTAATTTGATGCGCAACAGTTATAAGCAAATCATAATCATTGAACAAATACCTAATTGATAATCGTTTACATCTAAATCAAAGTTGTCAGCTTTTGACAAAAACATCACAAATTCGAGTGACAAAAACAGTCTCAAACCCAAATTAAACCTAAAAGTTTGCATACAAAATTGAAGACCTAAAAATCTCAATTACACTGATAACACTCTTCGCCAAATTAAGAGACCTAAAACAACACAAATTATTCTACAGAACCGTAAGAAATAACACAACCAACCCTGCAACAAACCCACCCGACCCGACCCGTTTACCAGCACCCCCGTAGTACGGTTCAATCATAATCCCAAATCTGCAGCTCCGAGTAGAAGGATCATCTTTCGTGACAGTTGAAACATTAGGAAACTTACACGCTTCATCAAGCTGATTTTGCATCTGATAATAACTATTAAACGCATAAGAAATATTCTGTTTAGCATCCAAATCACCGCAAGAAGTCCCGTACCCGAGACTCGTACAATCACCGAGTGCACACGCGTAACTAACCGCTTGAGCAATCGACGGGTCATCCAATCTAACCGAATCTTTAAACACGCACCATTTTCTCTGCAAATATTTCACATTTCGGGCAGGGGCAAGTGCCCCGGTCGGGGTTGTTCCAAGGTTTAACGAGTATTTGGGCTGCCCGTCAAAATAAAACACGCCCCAATGCCGTTCAAAGTTCCCGGGTTGAATACTCTTCTGATCCTCATCAATTAAACTAAATAAATAAGCTTCAATCGGGCCTTGTCTCATAGGCGTACCTTTTCCATCTGCAATATGGGTCATAAAACCTTGCATAAACCGTTGAGCATATTCATTATTACCATTTCTATCACCATCACTAGGCCACCCGATTTCACCCACTATGATTCCCATATTCGGGAACCCGTTTTTCTGTAGGGCCCACACCAGTGTATCATAGTTTGCATCAAACATGTTGGTGTAGGTGGTCCCACCGTCATTCACCGGGGTTGCTTGACCGTCAAAGAAGGCGTATTCAACGGGGAAATTTGAGTCAATATAAAGACTTATGAACGGGTAAATGTTGACCGTGAAAGGTGACTGGTTATCGTTTAAGAATTTGGTGATTTGGAAAATGTAGTCGTGAATATCGGCCCGAAAGTCGCCACTTGATGGTGCGGGAGTTGAGCTTGAGTAAACATCGGCGTTTTGGGGGACGGTGACTTTGACTTTGTTCCCGAGCCCGGCGTTGACTAGGGCCTGTTGGATGTTTTGGAGGGCTGGGTAAGTGGTTCTTAAAAATGACCCGTTATATGTTGCTAAAAACGGTTCGTTCCCAACCGCTACATATCTGTAATGGTCAAAAAGTCAAATCAAGAAAAGCTTTTAAACATGTATTAGACTATTTTCGATAGACAACCGTTTTGGTCATGGGTCATATCAAGATTCATTAGTTAGATCATGGATCGGATAAGAAAATTAGTGGATAGGATCCAAACCCGACAAACTAACGGGCCTAATTACTATAGTTTTAATCATGTGAAAGACTCATATAAATGAAAAGCATTCTTATTGTTGTCTCATAACTCGAAAACACTTGAGTAAAAAACTTAAATTAACCGACCTAATCGCTTATTGACCCAAATTGTGGTTTAGAGGGTGTTTGTTTTAACTTACTTTCGAGCTAATGAGCTTATTTAGGGCATGTTTGGGTAAAACTTATCTCAGGTGCTTATAAGCTTACAAATGGTAAGTTGTTAAACTTATAATAAACTAATAAGTACCTTAGTTAAAATAGCTTTCTCGAACATGAACTTAAACTCATTTTCTCGACCTACTCTCTAGTTTGAAGTCCTAATAAGCTTATAAGTTCAAAAATAAGGCATAACTACAATTTCACCAATTTCCCAATAAAAGAAAAAATAAACACCAACAATCATAGATAAAAAAAAGTCTAATAAACTATAACCAACAAGAAAAGTAAAGATTTGAGGAGTTGACCTGATTTTGACATTATTAGAAAGATGAGCTGAAACATTTTTTGAAACCCATTTGTCAGCAGCTTTCATGCTAGTAGCCATTGTAGCAAGCATATCATTAGGTATTCCAACCATAACTTCAATTCCAGAATTACTTAAAGCTCTTAATGCGCCATAATCTGCATCAAAAAGTTTCACCTTTTGGATCCCATTTTCCACCAACATTTTCACTACAGTTTCTGGAGGTAGTGGGTGAGATGTCTGTGTTCCCCAGTTAGCCCCAATTCCGTTCACTGATTCCATCCAACTCAGGAATGGAATCAAGAAAACTACTGCACAAACTTCACAAACCCTTGTTGGTTTCCTCATTGATTTTGCTCAAACTCGAACAAGAAGTAGAAAAGGTTTAAAAAAAACTTTTTTTTTCTTGAAAATAACAGAACACAAATGTTTGCAACTACCCAGATGGAGATAGTGCTTGGAAATGAAAACCCACACAAATTTCAACTAGAATATCAAGAAACAAAAAAAGAAAACTGTAAATCCAAAAGAGAAGAAGAACAAAGAAAAGGGGGAAATGGAGAAATCAAACAAGAAAGATTATAACAATCTTCAGGTTGAGTTCTTGAATGCTAGAAAGCGACTGTAGATTTGTAGATAATTTAGAAAATATTTAATTAAAAGATTTGTGATGAACAATAAAGGGTAAAGATTTGGTAGAAGGAAAGGTAGCTGGAAAAAGATCCCCAGCTAGAGAATGAGATATCAATCATGGGTAGCAATAAGCATCTAAAATTATAAAAAAATATTGACATTTTAAAGATAATTTCTTTTTAGGGGTAATAAGAATATTAAGTTAATGCAAAAGGACATCCAAGTTGCGAGTTGTAAGAGGCCCATGGTGAGGTGAAGTCAAGAATCCCCACTTCATGTATCAGAACAAAAAGCAACCCATCACATAGTTTTAGACAGTGTGATTGCTACCTCAGATTAATTATTTATTTAATTTGTCTTTTTTATTTGGTTCCAAACTTTGCTTATGCTAAAATTTTTTAAGACTTAAAAGATTCGATGTTTCTTAAGTTGCTTAACTTTTAAAAATATTGTTCGTAACTTTTCTGAAAAGAATCTATTAAGAGCATCCCAAATGGTTAACTTCACAAAAATTTATTAATTTTATTACATCAATATTTCACTAACCAAAAAATTATTCCTAAATAACATCTCAAATTATTAACCTTTTACAAAAACTTTTTCTTTTACAATATTTCTAGTTCACCTTCATCTATCTTAAATTTTTCATAAATACCCCCTATATATAAATTGACAAATTTTTTTGACATCTTATAAAACTGAATATTTTTAAAAATATTTCATATAAAAATATTATAATAATTGACATTAATATTTAAATAGATAAAAACATTACATTGAAATATTAAAAAAACACAAGTCTAAACTATAGTCCATATCTAAAGTTTAAAATGAAAACTATTAAACATAGGGGGACTTAAAAGATAGATGAAAGTTCATTAAAAGGTTAGTAGAAAAAAAATCATTGCAATAAGCTTTTAAAAAAACTACTTAATCCAATAGTAAAAAATCTTTCAAAAACTTATTGAATAGTTTTAAGCTTATAAATAGGCAACCATTGGAGATGCTCTAACAAGTTATTACTTCTTTCCTTGCAAAATAATTAATACAATTTTCATTTTAGGTGTTTTCAAAATAAATGATAGATACACTTTGAAAACTTATTTTATTTGGTAAAAAGTAGTGAGTCACATTTGTAACGCCCTGCAATTGTAATAATTAAATAATATTAATTTAATCATCATAATTAAGTTTAAAATATATAACTAGTAAATTAATTATAATGAAGTTAAAAGGTTCGTTTTTATTTGACGTGAACTAAATTAGACAACAATTTATTAGCTTAAACGGTTCGTTTTTATTTGACGTGAACTAAACTAGACAACAATTTATTAGGCGCGTTAATTATTTAGACGACCTGTAGATAGATAGTTCGTTTTATTAGACGTTTTAACTTTTTGGTCACTTTATAAGTTAATAGACGTCCGTATATTATTATATGTAATTTAATAATTCGTTTCGGGTTTTACTTAAGTTTAGTGAGTTGGGTCGGCCAAGGGCGAAGGCCGAGCCGACCTCCTGGTGTTTGGTTCTGTACTAAGAGTATTAGAGCCCATTTGTTAATATTTAGCCCGATCAAGTATTTGAGCCTTAAGCCTGAGACTTAGAGTATTTAATCTAAAAATTAACCTAATTCTCTAAATCCCAAAAGTATTTCATTCGGCTGTAGTCTTCTTTTGGCCTCGTTTTTTTGGTTGTCATCGTGAAAGAACCGTATTGAAGAGGATGTAAATGGCGGTGGACTGGTTGATTTCTGAAGAATCCGATCGTATATATTTGAGTACATGTTGTCGAGTCAACACGTAATAAACTAACTAAATATATTTGAGATATATAAGTAGCCAACTCTTCCCATAGTTAAGCCAAGTACAACTCACGACTGTCAGTGCGGGACACCAGAGGGTGTTGAAAAGGGGTGATGTGGCGAGGCGCGGCAGAGGCGGCGTTGAGATCGTCACGGCATTGGTGAAGCTAATGAGAATTAATAAAGGCCTCATAATCGAGAATTGAGTAGAGTCTTCAGAGATCACTTATGTGGCTTGAGTTGGTTGTATCTATTTGTTTATTTTGTTATTATTCACTCAGCGATGGCTGACCCTAAACACTCCCCCCCCCCCCATTTTTGCCGGTACTAGCAAGAGCAAAGAGAAGGTCAATGGTTGATGAGTTGTGTTTCGGGTTTATGTTTTGGATTTGGAGTTATGTTTGTTGAGTCAAACGATTTAAAAAAAACATATTTATTATTTCGCATTTAAATCCTTTTATTTATTCCGCATTTAAAACCATGAGACGGTTTATTTTTAGTGAGATGAGACCGTTTGTTTACTTGTACTTTGGGGAAAATGTTTTATTTTATTTATTAATTTTTTTTTTAAATTTTCCCTTATTTTTGGGTTGTTACACACACTTAGAGCATCAGGTTCAATAACGAACACCCAAAGCTCGCTATCTGCATTTGCCTACATGGCACCTCAAGTCGGCTTGACCCCCCCCCCCCCACCCCCCCCCCCCCCCCGACCACCACACCGCCCCTTGGGTGAGTGAGGATGTGCGTCGAACGTTTGGCGAGGCCGGCAAAGAGAGAGAGAGAGAGAGAGTTTTTGGGGTGTTTTTATTGGGTATGAGATATTTTAGTGGGTCCTAAAAAAATATTTTAGGTTAAGTTATGGTAGAGAGGGTATTTGGGTTTTGGAATGTGAAATGGTGATTTGGCAAATAGGTGACGCTGAGGTGGCCAAATGTAGGGGTGTTCTTTCGAATAATTTGGATTTATCCGAACCAAATAGGTGAATCCAAATGGATTTTGGTTTTAAACGTTCAAACCGAACGGTCCAAACTAATTTAAATCCAAACCGATCCGAACCAAATTACAATTTGGATGGTTTGGATTTGTCCGAACCAAACCGTTTTTTTTTTCTTAATATACTTCACAAGACTACAAAAGTATATAACGTAACTAATATTAAGTTTAATATATACAATTTCAAAACGATAACTACTTTATACATAAAAACAAGGTCATGTATTTCGTTTTTTGGAATTGGATTTAGAATCAGCCAATTAAGAAGTTATTAGCTTTAGAATTATTTGGGCCTTACGATATTTCGTTAATTTACATAGTCCATATATTTAGTTTTCTAGAAATGAGCTCGAATTTTTTATATATTTATATTTTATAAACTACTTTATATATGCTATATTTGGATTTTTTGGATAATCCGGATTTTACAATGAAAACCAAATCCAATCCGAAAATTAAATTATTAATTTGGAACAAGTCCAAACCGATCCAAAAAAACCAATCCAAACGATCCAATCCAAATTGTCCATTTGGACAATCCGGATATATCCGAATAGTGAACACCCCTAGCCAAATGGCTTAAGCCACCATACCTTACCCTCTTACTAACTATCTCATTTAATATGGTGAAATGACCTACTTACCTTTGTCTTTACTTTTAAAAATTATGAACTCATTTTAATCAAAATGTGCGAGAGTCATCATCCCTTAACTATATAATTTAAATCAAATTTTCATTATGATCTTTTGTCTAAAAAACCCGCAAAACTCCAGGTATTTCACTTATGTTGAAACAGATGAAGTACATATTAGAGTAAATTACATAAATTCTCCATGTGGTATATCAGAGTCTGCGTTTTTGTCCATATATTTTTTTCTTCGGGTTTTTTGTCCCTGTAAAATTTTAGATTATGTGTTTGTCCTTTCGTCCAATTTCCTCCGTCAGTTAACATGAAATGCTAAGAAAGTAAGGGCCTCTGCCCCTCGACCTCAGCCAGGGGCTCTGCCCCTTGGACCCCGTTACCAGGGGTGCTGCCCCCGGACCCCCGTTGAGTCAGTGTATTTTAATCATAACAAATTCAAACAAGTGTACACTCTGCACCACCCTTACTTGTTCAATATTATTAAGGTCGATTAACAAGTTTATCTCATTACACTTATATCACATTGGTGATATAAATCGCCAACATATCTCGATCTAGTACGTTGTATATTTTGTTATGGACTAATATACAACTTGTTGTATTCACTTATCGTCAAATTTTAATCATTCCAAATTATATTATGTCATATGATATACATGTACATGGTTTTCCGTAGCTTGTTGATATACCATGAACGCGTCAGTTGTCGTATTACTCTCCCCAACATCCTAGAGGACACCAAAAGCCCGTCTATCATCCTTTTGTACACCTTCTTGTCGTCTTTTAAAGTGTGCATTTTCCTCGTCTCCTACTACCATAAATGAATTGACGAAAGTTGACCACTGTAGCTAGGGGTGTCAAATCGGGTTATTGGGTCGGGTTAGGCTCTTATCGGATCGGGTCTGTCGGGTTTTGAGTAGAAAAAATCTAACCCGATACCCGACCCTATAAGGAATCGGGTTTGTCGGGTTCGGGTTGGTCGGGTTTCGGGTTTGTCGGGTTGACCCGATCGGATTGGTCGGGTTACATATTCCACCTACATAAACAATGACAGGTTATAACATTTCAAATAAAACGTTTATCTTGGTGCATTTCTTTTAATAGATAGTATATTACTAAAAGTTTTGAAAGATATAAACTCTATTATTAAGAAATTTTTGAGGATTCAACACACTAAACTCTAACTCAGAAATATGCAAGTATAAATCGATCAATCGCAAAGTGCCTTACTCTCTTACTCTCTTTTATAAGGGAACATGTGATTACTAATTAAATAATCTTTATCTTTTTACCATACTCTAGTTTAACTTGGTTTTTTTGTATTTTTGAATAAATGTTTTCAAATTTGTTGAAATAACAGTATAACAATACATACTTCAGTATATATTCAAAGGTTAAACTACATTCAAGAAATTAATTATATTTCAGTATATGTTCAAAAAGCAACAGTAGAATTATCGTAGTTTACACATTATAAGAATCAATGATAGAATCTAATTGATTATGACCATATGATCATATTGATAGTAGTATATATTTAGTTGTAAAAAACCCTTAAAATTTTACAGAAAAAAAAAACATTTAAATTTCAGTCGGGTCTAATCGGGTCAACCCGAAACCCGATAAAGATGATCATTCCTAACCCGACACCCGACCCGATGCTAATGTTGGGTTTATCGGGTCGGGTTCAAAAAACCCGATATCTAAATAAGACCCGAATACACCCGACCCGACTAGTATAATCGGGTTCGGGTCCGGGTCGGGTCGGGTTGACCCTTTTGACACCCCTAACTGTAGCATGTAGGTAGATCTCGGTAATACTTTTTTTTTCTTTTGTAACTACATTTACTACAAACGCACCCACTACTAAAAACTTTGGATGCTAAATCCACCAATTATGTAACTCAACAGCTTCAAGTGTTATAATCAGATATAAATGATTAAACTTCTTGCTACTTCTTGTCCTCGTTTTTCTTACACTAGAAAGATAAAAGAATATCATAAAAGAAAATGCGAAAAATAAAACTTAGCGAAGACTTGTTCTTCGATTTTCTTTATTTACTCGTCTTCTCTCCCGTGCTGCTTTCTCTCTCTAGCCCCCCTGACCGTGTTCTCGTCGGCGTCGAACGCGACAACGGCAATTATCCGAATAACGATATGTGACACCTCTAACAATAATCTCTAATTCCCTTTCATAATCGTTTCCTTACAGCTCTGTAATCAACACCTCACTAGCCAAGTAAAAAACAATTGCTCTTGATCATCTGTAAGTTATCTCGCCTTCTTCTTTTCGTAAGTTACTATTTGTGTGTTCATGGATCACTGTTAATTTTTAGCTATAAGCTTATTACTTGTAACTTTATTTCAATTTGATTGATAATTTTCATGAATTTTTGAGCTATTCGCGTTATTTCTAGATCAAACTACTAGTTTTGTACATTCATTTTGGGAGTTCGGTGTATCTGGAGCTGCGTGATGTAGTGATTGACTCGTGAGGAAATCAATTAATTGGGGATTAAGGGTTAGGGTTAATTGGAGATGATAAGTAGGGTTTAGCTGATGTAGTGTTTGGAAACGTGAAATTTTGCTTCATAAAATGATCAATACTTCCACTTTGAACCTTACTAATCACTATTTCCAGCTATGTTGAAAAGGATTTTGTGCTGATAGCCTTATAGATGAATTGTTTTTTTTTCAGTAAAAATTGGTATTGTGTATGTGATTGATTACCACCGGTGTGCTTTTGATGCAGGTATTTGGTTTGTGGGGTGTAAGTTTGAAACCTCACCATTGATGAAGGGATAAGGAGAGTTTGAAGGTGTTTGATTATTCTGTATCAGATTGAAAATGTTAGAGAATTCAAAATTTCCAGGTGTTATGGGAATAAATACTGGAAATGATAACTTTGTTGATCTATCAAAAGTGTTTTACCATAAGCTTGGTGAAGGGTCAAACATGTCAATCGACAGTTTCAACAGTTTGCAGTTAAGCAACGGTGGTGGGTCAGTTGCAATGTCTGTTGACAATAGTAGTGTTGGATCAAACAACGATTCACACACTCGAATCCTAAACCACCAAGGATTAAAACGTGTAAAAAACAATTATACTGATGCCCAAAGTGTAAACAGAGGCCAAGTTTCACAAGGATTAAGTGATGATGCTTTAGCTCAAGCTTTATTAGACACCCGTTTCCCAACCAAAGGGCTTGAAAATTTTGATGAATGGACTATAGATATGAGGAAGCTTAGTATGGGGCCTGCTTTTGCACAAGGGGCGTTTGGGAAGCTGTATAAAGGTACTTACAATGGTGAAGATGTTGCTATCAAGCTTTTGGAAAAACCAGAGAATGATTTGGAGCGGGCCCACTTATTGGAGCAACAGTTTCAGCAGGAAGTTATGATGCTTGCAAGATTAAAGCATCCGAATATTGTACGGTTTATTGGCGCGTGTAGGAAACCGAGGGTGTGGTGTATTGTAACTGAATATGCTAAAGGTGGTTCGGTTAGGCAGTTTTTGACTAGAAGACAAAACAGATCTGTGCCTTTGAAATTGGCAGTTAAACAGGCTCTTGATGTTGCTAGGGGTATGGAGTATGTTCATGGATTAGGGTTGATTCATAGGGATTTGAAGTCGGATAATCTTTTGATTTCGGCTGATAAATCGATTAAGATTGCTGATTTTGGGGTTGCTAGAATTGAGGTGCAAACCGAAGGAATGACACCTGAGACTGGGACCTACCGCTGGATGGCTCCGTAAGTTTACTTTAATTTTTGGTTTTATTATTCTATCTTTGCATTTAATTTGTCTTCATATAATCATACCATAATATTTAATGGACAAAATGCATTTTAGTACTCTGACCTAGTCAGCCAAGTTCAGGGCACTAAAATGTATCTTGGCCAATATTTTATCAAATTCAAGGTTCTAAAAGGCGCGCCATGGCGGCGCCAAGGCGTGAGGCGCGGCGTCGACGTTACGAAACAGATCATGGTGGCTGGGCTAGGCGTGGCGTGAGATAAGGCGTGATAAGGCGCGCCTTATGATGAGTTTTTTTTAAGGCGGCTGTGAAAAATGATTTTTTTTTTTAAAAAAATGGTAAAATGTATAATTATAAATTTAGATGTAATATTTTTTATGAGCTTTATATATGAATTGTTATATAAATCTATAGATCTATAAAAAAAATTAATTTAATATACGTATATATATAAATTATATAAAATATTTGCCGCCTTAAATCACGCCTTGAAAAACGCCATGGCCCGCCATGGCTCGCCTTGACTGAGGCTTGATGGTGCCGCCACGCCACGCCTTACGCTTTTTAGAACCTTGATCAAATTCATTTTGGTCATCTTGGTACAGGAAAACCTCCATAAATTAATAAGGTTGGGACTATGATATTTTATTAATTTAGCGAGATATTAATTTATCGACAAATTAATAAATTATTAATTTAAAGATAATATTATTATAAAATCAACTTATCTAATACGTATTCACGTATTCACAGGACCTTCAAAATTCTGCAGCACATTCACATTCACAAGACCTTCAAAATTCTCATATTAATGAACTTGTCAAGTTCAATGTACATAGATCTAGATTGATCACTATAAAATGCATCAACTCTTAAGTGCAATTGGGAGATTTAAAGATGAACTCAATATAGATTTGAAGTTCACAAAAAAACAAGTGACTGTAGATTCATTTTTTTACTTGATAACTCTAGAATTTTGGAATTTTATTTTAGTAATCATTAATTTATAGTTTGGTTGGGACTAATATATTTACATTAGGATTTCAAAAAAATTATTATCTTATTATTTTATCGATTGGGGTCCGATTTTGTACTAGTCCCAAGTTGGGACCGGATAAATTATTAATTTTATCGAGGTTATTAATTTATCGAGTATTAATTTATGGAGGTTTTACTGTATGTGTCTATGTAAGAAAAGTCTTAACCTCCCTTACTTTGTGGGCGCACTGACCAAAGACCTACTCCGAGGAGCGTAGATTCATCTTACTTTTTATAAATGGAATGCAATCTTGTTGGAACTGCCCATATTCGGTTCATCCTTCGGAAACTCAATCTTTTTAGTTTTAGATACAATCTTAAGTAGTTATTCATCCCTTTTTTTTTATCTTCAGGGAAATGATTCAGCACAGGCCCTACACACAAAAGGTAGACGTATATAGTTTCGGGATTGTTTTATGGGAACTGATAACAGGAATGCTTCCATTCCAAAACATGACAGCTGTACAAGCTGCATTTGCTGTTGTTAATAAAGTTGTCCGGCCCGCAATCCCACAGGATTGTCTGCCAGTTTTGGGTGAGATAATGACACGTTGTTGGGACGGTAATTCAGATGTGAGACCGCCTTTTTCAGAAGTTGTGAGAATGCTTGAACATGCTGAAACCGAGATTATGACAAGGGTTCGTAAGGCTCGGCTTAGGTGGTGCATGGGCCAACCCATGACTACTGATTGATTATTGATCGTTGATTGTTGTGCGTGGAAGAACAATACATGTGTGTCTATGATGGTTGGTTGGTGATTTCTTTCTTCAGATAAGGTGAAAAGAGGAAGAAAATCATGATATGAAGGGCATGTTTGGGAAAGCTTATTTAAAAGATTTTTTTTAGCTTATTAGCTTAATAAGCCTAAATAAGCTTGAATTCAAAGCTTATTAAGTTAATAAGCTAAAATCTGCCTTAATAAGCTTTCCCAAAACCGAAGTTATCTACTACTACTTGCTTTGTTGAATTCTTTTTTATTTTATGAATTTGTGTGTTAAATTAGTAGTAACGGGGAGATTTGATGTATTTATACATTATCTTTTCTTGCTATATATACCTAATATGCTTTTTTGTCCGTATGTGTGATAGTCATTAATGTCTATTGATAATTTTGGTTGAGTCGGTCTTCGACCGTTGGATCAGAAAATGGCATGCTTTTAAGCAACGCATTCACTTGGTAAATGAGCCGTAAGATTTGTTCTTTGGGATTAAATAAAAATGAAAGACTACTTTAAATATAATTCTTTTGAGATAAATTAGCAAAAAAGTATTGCATAAAAAGGCTAACAAAAGTACTCGTACAAAACATGATTCTTCTGCCACAAAAATTGTATTTCGGAGTGATTTGTTTATTATTGGGGCTAAGACCAAAACTAAATTCATGGCTAAGTAGTTAAGCGCTTCACGATACGGGATTTTTTTAATTAAATTCATGGCTAAGTTGAGGTATATTTAGTAAGGGATTCCTGACGGAAATATTCATCACCAAATCCTACCTTTTCAGTCTTTTTAAATGAATTTTGAAGATGTTGAAACTAGTTCCTCGGGAAGCTTGGACGGTCGGTACCTTCTTCGTGTTACGAATGCGGAACTTGAAAACAACCGAAACTCTTGGTCAGATGCTCCCCGAGGGTTATCCTCGTGAGAACACTCCGACGCTCAAGTTAGAATTTACGACGTGAGGTCTATTATAGTATTCAACACTGGGTGCGAGATTGTATTGAATGTATAAGTATGTAGGCTTAGCATTCAATGCTCAGATCGTGGCTGTATTGAATACTAAGTGCATGTGTTGTATATGGTGAGCGTACCTTGGTTGTTTGATGGGCATGTGTATTTATAACCGGACGGTTGGGTGGGAAGCAGATCGCTCCTCTTCCTTCGGTCCGGTTCATGTGGGAGTCTTCCGGGTAATGAGCTGCGGTTCAACCTGTTATCCGTAGTGCAAGGACTCAAGCTTTCACCCAAGCCGTCTTGGGTTCAAATAGCATTTAATGTTCTCGTGGCTCGATGCACTTTATCCGGGAAATCCGTTCATCGCTTGGATCATGATATGGGGATGCGAACCCAATACCATTCGTCAGACCCTTCCGTTCGTCCGCCCGAGGCACCTTCGCAGGTCGCATATTTACCATTCCTCATTAAGTCCCTCAAGTTAGGAGTAAACTTGTTTACGCAAGTTTATTCCTGATTTTACCATGCTTCCTCTATTCTAACTCTTTGTTTACCCTACCGCCCCTTTGCTTCAAAACTCACAAAGTTACCGTTACTTTGGGTCTTTCCGACCGTTATAACCATTGTTGCGGGTCTTTTCAACTTCTTTCCCTAAATAACCTTGTTTTTTGCCTTCTTCCTTCTATACCGTTCAAACTTCTTTTTACTTCTCCTTTTCCCCCAGTCCTTTGAAGCCAGAATGACTAAAAAAGATAAGCCATCGAAAGAAAAAAGCGACAAGCCTGTGAAAATTACCGCCTTTAACACATATACCAGCCTTTCCGATGATGATCTAGCCCCTATTATTTCTGATTTTCATGTCGATCCCCGATATCCCCTTCGCTTACCCGTGGGATCAGAAAGCATTAAAACGGCTCCCGAAGGTTTTGAATCAGTTTACCTTCAACATCTATCGGGAGGGTTACGCTTTCCTCTTGATGCTTTCATCATCACGCTGCTTCAAGATCTTGAACTGCATATCGCACAACTTGCACCTAACTCGTTTAGAAAGGTCATCGGTTTCATCATGTTATGCCGATCCCTTGGTATACCATTGTCTCCTAGATTATTTCGCCACTTGTATGTGGTCACCGGCCGTGGAGATTGGGCAGTTCTTACACTGCGATCTGGGCGCAGCGAGCACATTACTGGATTAAGGGATTCTATCCATGGCTGGAAGCATGGATTTCTTTTTGTTGACCGCTCGGCTTTTAAGGGTGTGAAGTTCTCTTGGGGAAAGATCGTTGGTCGCACGCAGAGTTACCCCCAGAATTATCCTCTGAATCAGTTTACCTTCAACATCTATCGGGAGGGTTACGCTTTCCTCTTGATGCTTTCATCATCACGCTGCTTCAAGATCTTGAACTGCATATCACACAACTTGCACCTAACTCGTTTAGAAAGGTCATCGGTTTCATCATGTTATGCCGATCCCTTGGTATACCATTGTCTCCTAGATTGTTTCGCCACTTGTATGTGGTCACCTGCCGTGGAGATTGGGCAGTTCTTACACTGCGATCTGGGCGCAGCGAACACATTACTGGATTAAGAGATTCTATCCATGGCTGGAAGCATGGATTTCTTTTTGTCGACCGCTCGGCTTTTAAGGGTGTGAAGTTCTCTTGGGGAAAGATCGTTGGTCGCACGCAGAGTTACCCCCAGAATTATCCTCTGAGGAAACTGCACAAGTTCAAGCCCTTTCGTCTGTTGAGGTTAAGTGGGAAGATCCAGATGAAGTTTTCTTGGGAATGGCGGACCTGAACCCTTCTTATTTTTCACAAGGCATTCGTCTTGTCTGGATGATTGATAATAAAGAGGTTTCATTGCTCCGACGTCTGAAGATGCCTAAAGGTGTTCCTCCCCCCGATGTGGTTTCTGTGGTTAATGGACCAATCGTTCCTTTTCTTCCACCACTGGAGGTCTCAGAAAGCTCGGTAGGAACCCCTGATGCCCTTGTTGCTTCTACCAATGTTGTTACGTCTCATGTCGTTCCCGATCCACACCCAACGACTTTTACGGTCGAAGATACCATGGTGCACAATTCTCAAGTGCAAATTTCTAAACCCTGGAAGGTCCGATCCTTCCGTTCTGTTTCAGTTCCCGAAAAAGCAAAAAACCCTCGACTGAAGAGGCCTCTGGGTGGGGCTTCCCATTCTTCACCAAAACGAATCTTAATTGAAGACGAAGGTATATGTTATATTTTATATGTGCGTTTTACTTTGCCTGTTCTCGGGTGATTTCAAACTAACTTTTTCATGTATAAACATGCAGTATTACCCGAACATACCGTTATTTCCAAAGATCCTACCAACGTTGTGGCTCTCTCTGAGCCTCCGTCCGCTACTATACTACAAACCGCTTCCGTGATTCTTCCTGCGAACCCTTCACTGATTACCGTGCCACCACCACCTTCATCATTCAGGCGTCCCCTGATATCATCAAGTACATCTGCCCTGGTAGCCTTTGAGAGCAGCTTATTTTGTTCTGGGATGCAATTGTTGATGTGTAAAATCTAGTTATAAAATTATGTTCTTTTTTTACACCTAATCTAGACTACCACACTTTTAGGCAAATATGACCTAATCGCGTATAGTATAGCAAAGGTAAGTAAACCAGATATCGTTTCCTCAGGGAACGGTTAAGCTGACTCGTAAGCTAGAATTAAGTAAATTAATTTGGACAGATAATTTAAAATGTATTTTCATTAAATTGATTGAAAATGATTTAATTAACTAATTTAGCTTTAAAAGTAGAGTTGACAAATGATTTTTAGGAACTGCTTTCAAGATTTAAAAGAGTATTCACTATGCATGACTTCATCTAGATCTATGTCTGGTTATTAAGTCTTATTAGATAATAATATTGGTAGTATATTAATGTAGTTATTGTAATTCATTGTATATTGTTATTTCCTTTTTCATCACCCTAATCAGAGTGATTTATGTAATCTCTTTTATATATACAATATACTACCCACTCATTAGAGTATGGGTCTTGACCATATTCTATACATGGTATCAGACTAAATTACCCTCCCTTCTATATCGATCTCTTTCCTCGTTTCTTTCTGCCGCTTTTTCTTATTGTGCATTCAACCCTAATTTTTCTTCCATGGCCGGTGATTCTTCCTCACCCAAATCGGCTACTGAATCATTTTTTTCCATGAATACATTATTGCACTTGATAACTATCAAGCTAACTTCATCTAATTATCTTCTTTGGAAGCATAACATGGAATCGATTTTCACATATCAACAGTTATTGGGTCACGTTGATGGCTCTGTTTCTTCTCCACCAAAAACCATCGTTGCTGACACTGTTACAGTTCCGAATCCAGCATACACGACTTGGTTAGAGAAGGACCAACGGGCTGTGATTTTACTACAGTCCTCTTTAACAGAAGAATCCACAGCCGAAATTCTCGGTCTTCAGTCGGCTCATCAAATCTGGACAGCCCTTGAAGCTGCCTACATCAACTCTTCTGTTGAGCGAATACACTCGCTCCGTGACTCTCTCCGTCATTTATCGAAAGGTAATTCAACCGTTTCTGAATTTTCTCACAGGTTCAAAGCAGTCTGTGATCAATTGTCCGCAATTGGACATCCCGTTGTTGAAATCGATAAGCTTCATTGGTTCCTTTGCGGTTTGGGACCATCATACGAAACGTTTTCCACGGCTATTCGGGCAACAAAACCCGCTCCAAAGTTTCGTGATCTAATATCACAAGCCGAGAGCCATGAGATCTTTTTGGTTTCGTTACATGGCTCTTCTATGCCCCCTGTTGCATTTCAAGCACAACAAACAAATACCTCTAATAATAGGGGACGGTCAAATTATTACCGTGGCAATAATTCAAGAGGTAGGGGGCGTGGTCAACAACGTATCCTCATTGTCAACTTTGTCGTACTGATGGACATTATGCATCTTCATGTCCTAACCTTGGTAATTATGCGGCTCGGGTTTCTCCAATCGATGCCTCTTTAGCTCAAGCCTTTCATGCTCAATGTCATGTCAATAATAATGCTCCGGATTGGCATGTTGATTCCGGGGCCACGGATCATATGACCGACTCTTGTGATAATCTTCACCAAACGGCCCCATACAAAGGTAGTTCTCAAGTACTTTTCGGAAATGGTAATTCTTTATCTATTACACATACAGGACTTTCACATATTAACAAGAATATTTCTTTACGTAATGTTCTTCTCATTCCACATCTTACCAAGAAATTACTTTCCGTTAGTAAACTAACCACTGATCATCCTGTTGATGTGTTATTTTCTCAACCATTTTTTAATATTCAGGATCGGACGACCAAAAAGGTCCTTGCTAGTGGTCAATGTGAGAACGGGCTTTATGTGCTTAAAGATGATCACCGTGCCTTTGTTGCAACAAAAAATGCAAAAAAGGAGTCTTATGAATTATGGAATACCCGTTTGGGTCATGTCTCGTTTGATGTTATTTCAATTTTAAATAAGTTAGGTTTTTTATCCGTTTCTTCATTGTTACCTAAACCTAATATTTGCACTTCGTGCCAACTTGCTAAGAGTAAACGATTACCTTTTGCTAATAATTTTACTCGATCATCACATCCTTTAGATTTAATTCATTGCGATTTATGGGGACCATCTCCAATTTGTTCAAACGATGGTTACCGTTATTACGTCATATTTGTTGATGATCATTCTAGATTTACATGGTTTTACCTCTAAAAAAAATGGTTTTTATACGGTTCTATCTACATTTATTAAACTTGTTCAAACCATGTGTTCTCGAAAAATAAAAGTTTTTCAAAGTGATGGTGGTACAGAATTTGTGAACAATACCGTTCGTAAATTTTTTGAAGATAACGGTACTTTACATCGATTCTCTTGTCCATATACTCCACAACAAAATGGGTGAGTTGAACGCAAACATCGACACATTGTGGAAACCGGTTTAGCTATGCTTTTTAATGCATGCATTCCGGCCTCGTATTGGGTCGATGCTTTTTCGTCGGCAACATTTATTATAAACCGGGTTCCTACACCAATATTGGATCAAAAATCACCATTACAACTTCTTTTTAATCAAACACCAAATTATCGAAATCTAAGAGCTTATGGTTGTCAAGTATTCCCGTATTTACGAGATTATTCTCCTCACAAACTTGCTCCAAGAAGTATTTCATGTGTATTCATCGGTTATAGTACACAACATAAAGGATATCGGTGTCTTGATCCTACCACCTCACGAATATTTATTACAAGGCATGCTCGTTTTAATGAAAATGTATTTCCATTCAAAGGAGATTCTCAAACTACCAATATCCGCAATTTAGAACTTAGCACTTTTTTACTTGATATACCATCCACAACAAATATTACTTCAACACCCACTGTTTCGGTCACAACAAATACCGTTCCACCACCTACACATCAAACATGTACTCTTTGTAGGCCCACTTCTAAATTACCACCTCATAATCACGATCCACCACCCATGGACCCCTCCACAATACCCACCTCCAATACGGCCCAACCACAACAATTGGACCCAAATACTTCTACATCTAGCCCACACCAAATTCCGGACACCACTTTACTCCCCACATCTACTGTCCACGATAATACCAACCCACCTCATATACCGGACCAACCAACTGAACCTAATCCACCTTCTGCTCCACCCTCGGCAAATATACCATCTGATTCCCCTATCCATCCAACTCCACAACTGGTTCCTTCAATACATCCAATGAGAACTCGCTCTAAATCGGGTATCACTAAAACAAAACACATTGCCGACTTCGCTTCTCTCACCACTCATCCACTTCATATTGCTTTATCCGCCGAAACCGAACCTCGCACTTTTAAAAGTGCCTCTAAAAATACAAAGTGGGTTGATGCAATGCTTGAAGAGCTAAAAGCTCTTCGGGACAATCAAACATGGACTTTAGTTCCTCGTCCTACATCGACAAATGTTGTTGGATCCAAATGGGTATATCGTGTTAAGTATAAATCCGATGGTAGTATTGAACGCTTTAAGACTCGTCTCGTTGCTCAAGGCTATACACAAATTCCGGGTCTTGATTTCTCTCATACATTTAGTCCCGTTGTCAAGGCCACCACGGTTCGTATTGTCTTATCTCTAGTCGTTCTCCACAAATGGAAGTTACATCAACTTGATGTTAAAAATGCCTTTTTAAATGGTAACTTGAATGAAACTGTTTTTATGGAGCAACCACCGGGGTTTATTGATACACAACATCCTACGCATGTTTGTAAACTCTCAAAAGCCCTTTATGGTTTAAAACAAGCACCACGTGCTTGGTTTCATCGCTTGAGTTCGTTTCTCTTATCATACGGGTTTACATGTAGTAGGGTCGGCACCTCTTTATTCATCTACTCACGTGCCTCTACAATTATGTATCTATTGGTTTATGTTGATGATCTTATTCTCACCGGAAATGACGAAAACCAAATCACCACTTTTATCTCCGCTCTTAATAATGAATTTGCAATCAAAGATCTTGGTGACCTAAATTATTTCTTGGGACTTGAAGTTGTTCATACAAAGGATGGGCTTTTCTTGACACAATCTAAATATGCTACCGACATTCTTGTAACGACCCGAAATTTATAAATAAATTATATAAAATATGATAAATAAGGATAAATCATTTAAAGAACGTAGGAATTGGTTTCGTGTCGTTTGGAGACCGTATGAGAAAGTTATGGACGAAACCGGGTCGAGACAAAGGTGAAAAAGTGCAGCCCTGTCTGCATAGGAAGTTCGCGACGCGAACCCTACTTCGCGATCGGGAAGTAGGGCCAGGGAGTTTGTCTATGAGGCGCGATGTAGTTCACGATGGTTTAGCGATCGCTAAGTTTGCATTCGAGGTTTGGAGTTAGCGACACGAACTTAGTTCGCGCCGTGAACTCTGGTCGACAGCATTAAGTCGGGAAAAGCTAGGGTTTTCACCCATTTTCCACCATTTTCAAGATGCAGCCAATTGGAGGGTTCTTGGGGGCGATTTTGGGTGATCTTGGGCATAGACCACCACCATTCTTGGAGATCTTCAATCCTTGTTAAGGATCTAAGGTATTTACATCTCCTAGCTAGTTTGTAAACAAGATTTGGGGGAAATGATGTTTATGAATGTGTTGGATTGGAATCTTGTAAAAGATGAGTATTGAGGGTGTAGAACACCCATAGGAAGTATGTAAACCATGGATCTATGGTTAAGTTATATCTTGAAAGTAGTTTCATGAACTAGGGTTTATGGATCTCTACCAAGTTGGTGAACTTGGTGGTTGGGATTGATTATGTTAATGTTAAATGATGCCTAGTTATGGATGATAACTAGAATTGTGATGATTATGTTAATAGGTTGCGAGAACCTAAAAGTTGAAGATGTTCCAAAGGCGGAAAGCAAGGATTCGTGTTGATAGACACGATGTGGATATAGCTATCGCTAAGGTGAGTACATGAGACTTTTAAACTGAGTACATAGTAAATAGTTTTGAAAATACGTATGATATTTTATGGGTCTTTATTAATAAATATGTTGATAAAGATAGTGACTGAAAATGTATGAAAGTATGTAGAATGTGATACTAGAATATGTCTAGTATGATTGGTGAATTTGAAGTAAAATATGATAAATTAAAGTAATTATGGAATCTATGTTAATGAACCATAATAATGATGTAATTGATTAAAGGAATGTATACGGAGCCTTTATTAATAAATATGTATTAGTAAAGCAATTGGGAATGATTTTATAGTAATGAGTACCTATTGGTAAGATATACTGATAAAAGTAAAGAACGAATATATATGAAAAAGAATATGATGTGACTAGTAATAATTGTGTATTATAGTCAAGGAAGAGATAAAAGTATTATGATACCGATAAAATAAGAAATGTATCTTATGTATAAAGTAAGTATGGACCTCATAGGGTTCATAGATGTAGAAGTAAATGTGGTTGCTTACGATCGGGTCCATGGGACCATACAGGTACGTTCACACTGTGTTGAACTAATTATATGTTGTTATTACTAGATAACAAACTTGTTTGATGATTGATGTGATAGCCGAAGACTTTGATTGGAATAACTGATGAGTTATGGTAAGAACGAGATGATGTGATGCTAGTTAGTTCGGGGGCAACCCGATAACTAGACATGGTGATGTTTCTAGCTAGTTCGGGGGCAACCCGATAGTTAGACAGGATAGTGCTTCTAGCTAGTTCGGGGGCAACCCGATAGTTAGATATGTTTGTGATTCTAGTTAGTTCGGGGGCAACCCGATAACTAGATATATATTGGAGTTCTAGCTAGTTCGGGGGCAACCCGATAGTTAGATACGTTGAGATTCTAGTTAGTTCGGGGGCAACCCGATAACTAGATATGAATGCTAGGAAAGCATTGGAACGATAGGGTCACTATAGGGTGGCTAGCTTATAATGATGTAGTATATGTATATATATGTTCATATATATCTAATTATGAAACGACTATTATTGTTATTGGGGTCTAAAACCCATGTATCTCACGAGACTATTTTGTCTCACGTACTACGTTTGTTTTGTGGCTATGTACTCAGGTACAGGTTTGAAGTGATAGAAGGTTGCACTAGAAGTGGCCTAGAGATGCTTAGTTCGGGAGCTCATAGGTAGAACCCGTTGCCTATGGTTTTGATATACTTGGTGACACCGTATTTTTGTAAACTCTGATAAAGGTTTTAAAATTTTTGTTAAACTGTATTTTTGGACAATATGTCATATATTGGGAAATATGTATTTTAAATGATTTAAACGATGTTTTAAAAATACGGGTGTTACAATTCTTCAACGGGCACAACTTTTTGATGCTAAACCGGTTCATACACCGTTATCTCCACATGTCTCATTTACTAGTGATGGAACCCCATTTTCCGATCCAACTCTTTATCGGTCCATTGTTGGCGCTCTACAATATTTAACGATCACTAGACCGGACTTATCTTATGCGGTAAATCAAGTATCTCAATTTTTACAAACACCAACTATTGATCACTTTCAATCGGTTAAGCGTATTTTACGATATGTCAAAGGCACCATCTCATTTGGTCTCACATACAACTGTCCAACGAACTCTAATATTCTTGGTTATTCGGATGCGGATTGGGCTCGTTGTATAGATACTCGTCGCTCCACCTACGGTTACTCAATCTATCTAGGTGGAAATCTCATCTCTTGGAGTGCTAAGAAACAACCAACCGTCTCTCGCTCGAGTTGTGAATCTGAATATCGAGCTATGGCAAACACAGCTGCCGAAATTGTATGGATTACACACTTACTTCGTGAGCTTCAAGCACTTCCACCGGAACGACCGACACTTCTTTGTGACAATAAAAGTGCTTTATTTATGACACAAAATCCCGTATCACATAAAAGAGCCAAGCACATTGACTTGGATTATCATTTCATTCGGGAACTTGTTAATTCAAATAAATTAGTCACAAAATTTGTTCCAACCAATCTTCAAGTGGCCGACATCTTCACCAAAAGTCTTCCACGATCTCAATTTGAGACGTTACGCACCAAGCTTCGTTTAGGTCCGCCACCATTTCGATTGAAGGGGGATATTAGATAATAATATTGGTAGTATATTAATGTAGTTATTGTAATTCATTGTATATTGTTATTTCCTTTTTCATCACCCTAATCATAGGAGTGATTTATGTAATCTCTTTTATATATACAATATACTACCCACTCATTAGAGTATGGGTCTTGACCATATTCTATACAAGTCACGATTACTTCTAATATTGTAGAGGTCACGGTACTAGATTCCTCTCAATCCCGTTTAATAAACTAAACACAACTAATATGAATTCCTTCTCTCAAAAGTTGTAATCTAATCACACCTCGGGTTGTTGATCTTAATAGGTTTGGACCACCTAAACCCTCTAAACCTAGAACTTTCGTCACTACGGTTAGACTTCCGATTTATCCTAACTTATTGGAATCTAATTTCAATCCCTATTCCTAGTGGATCGCCATCTAAGTCACTTAAGTGAAAAGACGAGGATATCAATAACTAGGTCAAATGTTGTCAATAGTTAAACTAATCACCAATAAACAAATTAAACGGCAAAGATCAAAAGTATAAACCGAAAGATTAATTTACTAATCAACAATTGTTCAAACAAAAGAAAGTTAATCCTAAAATTAACCAAATATAGACTTAGAATTTCATCAAACCATAATGAATAAAAGTTCTAGGATGAAACAAACATCAAACAATAACAAAAGGTTAAAAACATTGTTAATAGAAACAAAGAATTGAACCAATAAATGTTAATATAGGATGCCTTAAATCTTCTCCTCCCAATTGTATTCTTGATTTCGGTCGTTCGTATGGGGCTTTTATTCAATTTGACAGCCTTACGGCTGTCTTGTTCGTCCCTTTCTGTGCGTAACCCCCCACGTCAAAACTGCTCTCCGTCAACCCCCTTTTCCAATCTGTTCGTAACCTTCTTTTTATTCCATTGGCCGACTTTAATTGTCATTGTGGGCCTTCCCATTTAATCTAATAAGGCCTGCTTCTTTTTAATTTCAACTGACCAACCACTAGCCCAAATTAATCTCAACATGTGCGTCTACCTTTTTCTTTTAATTGTGGTCATATTGTTTCATCTAATTGTGGCTAGCTTTTAACACAAATTTGCCCATATTGATCCACACTTCACAAAATATATGTGACCCAATCTAAATATATTGTCAATCGTTCCTTTCAAAACACGAGCTGGGCCCACATTAGTTTACACGTAGGCTTCCTTTTATATATAATTAATCTTGTGATGTCAAACACTCTTTGTGCATCATTTTGTTTCCGTGTACGGCTCGAGGTGTAGTAGAATTTAGGATTTGTACAATTTTTTTTTTTGCTTATTTGGCTCGTTTCTTGTTTACTTTGGAGATATTATCCGCAGTTTACAAAAACATAAATATTAGGCATGAAAACCGTTATTTTCCTCATAAACCACTTGTCAGGATCGATTAACCCAGACAGATTAATTAATCTAAGATCTACTAACAATAAAAAGTTGCAGCGGATCAACACTTATGTTTAATTGATTAAGAACAATGAATACTGTTAATGAATACGAATGAGAATAAGAACACAGTAATCACAAAAAGCTTCAATGTATATTAATTTGATCGATCAATACACACGTACGTTTACAATTCGTAAGGAACTATATATACTAGTCCTTGAAGCCTAAATTGTTAACCTAGTTATTCTAGGAATCGATTACAATCAATATACATCAAGATATACATTCTATAACAAACTAAGCTAGAATCTCGGACTCGATCAGCACCATAAATAGGATCAGTAGTAATTGTTGATCGTCAGTAGTATACATCATCAGTAGTAACTTCCAAGATTAGCATCAGTAGTATATTGTGTTTCTGCCCCATCAGTACTAACTTCAATATGACTTGATCAGTACCAACTGCAGCATCAGTAATAGAATGAGTATATCTTTATATCCCAACAATCTCCCCCTAAACTCATTAATTCACTTTGAATTAATCAAGTTTCTTCTGTTCTTCATTCTTCTTATTCTGTTCTTCTAACAATTTAGCTCTTCTTTGTCTTCCTTAAATTGTTCTCTGATTTTGCAATTTTCTTTGAGCTATAATGTATTTGCTGTTTCTTTTTGTAAAATAATTAAGCTTTTCTTGAAACATAACAGCATCATACGGTTTCATGAATGTATGTGTGAATATCTGATACATTATTTCTTCAGAATGTGGATATTCTTTTTCATATAAGTACAATTCATAATTTTTGCTTGATCTTTCAAAGACGTACATGTTTACTGTGGGGAGCACATTCCAAGCATATACATTTTCTTTATTTGTGAATATTTAAGGATATTTGTCTGGATAAAATGCAGCGTCAATTATTTTGGTTAAGTATCCAGCTCCTGAATTCTTCAATGATTTCTTGGTCATTCTTGGTTTGCCTATGATCAGAACTTTAATAATATCAGCTCTACTGCAAGACATAACCATTGGTTTCCAACCAGTGAATCTCTGGGTTGATTTATCTTGTCTTATAATTTCAATGGTATTATCAACAAGCTTCCAATTTATAATTGGATTATCTTCAATAGGAGCAACAGGAGAATCAAGTACTTGTATTTCTTGCTTTCTTTTCTTCCTTGATTCTGTTTCAGGCTCACTTTCTTTTCTCTTTTTAATTATTGAAGATTCACCAGGTGTTGGTGTTCTGGAGAGAATTATTGTGGGATCTATTTCAATCAAGACTTTTTCTTGTTCTGCTTCTACTTCCATTTCTGCTAGTTCTCTCTTTTTGGCAGTACAATATTTGTCTACTATTGTCGTCATTTTCATCCTGCCAAATGATTTAGCACTATGCCCTTTTGACTTTAAGAAGTCAATCATCTTCTTCTTTTGTTCAAACACATCATCTGGTAGATCAGCCTTTTCTCTTTTACATTCTACTACTAGGTCTTCAAGGCAATTTAAATGTTCTTCTTCTATCTTTCTTTGTCTTTCAAATTCTTCCTTTTGACCTTCTACCAGGACTCCTTCTATTTGTGGAATTGGTACCTCAGCTTCTTGATGTTCAGGATTTTTTAATCTTTCTTCTTCAGCCTTTTTCTGATCTTCAAGAGCCTGAGTCTTTGCAACTTTTCTTGCATATCTGATCTTTTTCACCTTTAATTTGTCTAGCCTTTCTTTTCTTACAAGATTCATTTTATTCACTATGTAATGGCCTAGAGCTCTGTTTGGATAGTCATCATTAAATATTTCTTTGCTTTTCCAATACAGACTGAAAGTTGAGGTGGAATGAATTTCATATCAGGAACTTCTGGTAAAATAATTGATGGGGAGAATAAATGAATTTTATTCTGTTGTAATATCTTGGGGTGTGGAGGGAGTTCACACTCATCAACTTCATACCAATTTATATTGTCATCAATGTCAGGTAATACAAGTGGTTGTTCTGGTGCTTTAGGTTTTGTTACAATTATAACCTTTTCTCGTTCAAGAACCTCTGGTATTTCTTCATCTTCATCTTCAGTAGTAACCAAGGTGGTTGCTACTGGTATACTTTCTGGTTCAAATACCACAATCTGTTGATTTTCATTTACTACTGGTGAGGTTGCTGTTGGAGTTACTACTGCTAGGGCATCAGTAGTATCCATGATTTCTTCTTCTGGTGCATTTACTACTGGTGTATCTGCTTCTTCAACACGATCAGTAGTAATAACCTCTTGATCCTTTGCCTCAGTAATATCCATTGGATCAGTAGTCTCTATGACCTCAGTAGTAACTGGAGAGTTTATTTGTTCTGCTGTTTGAGATTGATTTGCAGACACAAACACATCCTCATCCATACTTTTCATTACTTTATTCAGGTCTTCATCAAAACTCTGACCTGTTTCACCATGGACCTCTTTCAGATTCAGGAGAGCTGCTGTTGCTATGGATTGATCAATCATCCCTTGAATTTGATCTTTCTCCCCCTTAGTGATCTCAATTTGTTGAGCCTCACTATCTGCAATCTTCCTTTGTAATTTTCTGATCAAATTGGATTGCTTTTGAAGCCTATACTCGAACCTCTTCTGTCTTCTGTTCAAAGTATTAATGTAGTGCTTCATGTAGGTCATGGTTTTCCCTTGGTTGTTCAGTATATTCAAACAATTTTGTACAGTGGTTTTAAGGTTTTCCTTCCTATCCGTCAATTTAGTTTGTTTAATACTGCCCTCAGCCCATTTGGGTGGATCATTGGGCTCATTTGGTACAATGGTTTGAAGGTTTTCCATCCTATCCGTCAATTCAGGTTGTTCTGTTCTACCCTTATCACTTCTTGGTGATAAATTGGGTTGTTTGGACACTCTCTTCTTCCTAGAAGAAGCAGTAGTCCCCCCCCTGTGGTTTCTTGTCACCAGGGTCCTCTTAGTAATTCCTCAAATTCTGAGTCATCACTTAGAGTTGCCGAGGTCTGGTTCCTATTGATGTTCTCACTAGCCTGTGCACCCACCTTTGGGGCATCAGTAGTGAGAGCCCTTTCCTCATGCCCTCTCTCCTCCTTGGAGGACAACTCTTGGAGTCTGGGGTTTGACTCAATTTGTCCCCTGGTGTCCTTTAACGAAGATTTCTTCCTTTTGTAAGTTTTTGAAATTTGTTTGGCAATGGTCTGGTTTTCCTCAGAGTGAAGAGTAGCACTCTGGGGATTAATGTCATGTACCTGGGACACATTCAGGACATCTGTGGGTTCATTTATTTGAGTGGACTGAATGGGTTCTGTTTGGTCTATATTTAGTGATGGAGTTGGTTGGGGTTCAATTGGGTGACTTGAACCTTCTCCTGTAGGGGGTTGATCATAGATCATGTTTTGGAACAGAGGAGTAACCTTTCCAGAAAATTTAAACTGTTTTCTCATATTAGCATACACCTTTTTGTTTAATTCTGGTGTAACAAAAATGTTTTTAGGTGTAGAAAGATTTTGAAGTTCACAGTTAAGAATATGAGTTATGAATCTTGGATACATTAAAAACTTTGAAGATGAGAGGTTTCCAAGCATTCCCTCAAATATCATGTTTGAAAAATTGAAGACTTGTCCTGTGCTCAAACAAACAACAGCAGAAGCTATTGACTTGTTGAACTCATTCCAAGTACTTCGTTTAGGAGAGATGCAGTGTTGAATGGTGTGAACTAGAAATTTCCATTGAGGTGAAAGAAGACCTTTTTGAAAAGTAACTATGTCTAGTCTTCCTTCATACCCCATTTTTTGTAAAACATCAACAAGATCTTCCTTAGGTAAAGAGAACATACCTGATTCATCATGGAGTTGAAGATGATTTCTGATTGATTGTTCAGTGATGATGATTGGTTTTCCATCCACAACAGATTTAATCTTGGACATATTTGACTCTTCATTCCGTTCAGCATTTGTCCAGAAGTCAATGAGATGTTGTTCATATGCCTTGGGATTGACTGTTAAAGCAAACTTGATAGGAGAGTTCTTCAGGAACATGACTATAGGTCGAAAGTCTTTTGTGCCATCAGGATTTCTTAAGAAGGCACACATGTTGTGAAATTCAGAATATTTAAGATCGGTTTTAACTGTAAGAGATTTTAGGGTTGCCATTTGAGTGATTTTGATCTTTGGTGATGAAAATTTCACAGAAAGTTTAGTCGCTTTTGCAAGAATTTTGGATTTGTGAAATGAATTTAGTTGATACTGATGCAGGGTTTTGATCGTATTTCACAGAGATTAGGGTTTAGCGTAGGGTTTATCGAATCGAGGAGAAGATAATGCTAAACTAATGACAATCCGCTATTTATATTTTTCGAAGTTTCCTGCAAAATGACCGAAATATCCTTCGAATAATAACCCAACGGCTATTTTCATGAGGGTCAGTATTGTAATTTATGTATTTTACAAATAACGGTCGATCAATAGTAACTAAGTGTCAGTAATAGAAACATCAGTAGTAACCACTGTTTCTATACTTAACCTAATTCTACTGAAAAAACCCTATCAGTACTAAATTATAGTAGTAACATACGATCAGTAGTTATAAATAACCAGTAGTAAAGTAAATAAAATTGTACAAAACACTTTACAAATGATTTTCTTTTGAGTATTAACTTATTAAAATCATTCCAATACTGCTAACCAAGAAACTGAATCTTCCTACATCAAATGCTTTTGTAAAAAGATCTGCCAATTGATTATCAGTATGAATTTTCTCTACTTTAATTAAATTTCTTTTCATTGAAATCCCTTATAAAATAAAATCTTATTTCAATGTGTTTTGTTTTAGAATGTTTTACTGGATTATTTACAATACTGGTAGCACTTTGATTATCTATAAAAATTGGAGTTTTAAGGATAGAAATACCAAAGTCTAGAAGTTGATTTTGAATCCAAAGAAGTTGAGCGCAACAGGCAGATGCAACTACATATTCTGCTTCAGTAGTTGATGTTGAAACATTGGTCTGTTTCTTGCATTGCCATGACACCAATCTTGATCCAAAGAACTGACATCCACCAGTAGTAGATTTCCTATCTTGACATTCACCACCATAATCACTATCTGTGTAGGCTATGAGTTCAAATGGTGATGCATGTGGATACCAAAGACCAAGAGAAGGTTTTCCCTTCAAGTATCTAAAGATTCTTTTGACAGCTTGCAAGTGTAGTTCCTTAGGTCTTGCTTGATATCTGGCACAAAAACACACACTATACATAATGTCAGGTCTTGATGCAGTTAAATACATTAAAGAACCTATCATAGATCTGTAAAGGTGTTCATCTACATCCTCCCCCTCAACATCAGGATGTAGGTGTTTGTGAGTTTCCATTGGAGTGCTTGCATTTTTGCTGTCTTTCATTGCAAATTTCTCTAAAATGTCTGACATATTTAGATTGATTGATCAAGATGCCATCTGATCTTTGATTGATTTGGAGTCCAAGAAAGAAGTTCATTGGACCCATTGAGCTCATCTTGAACTTGATCTGCATCAATTCTTCAAATTCTTTGCACAGTTGGTCATTTGTTGATCCAAAGATGATATCATCTACATATATTTGGACTAGTAGTATATCATCTTTTACCTTTCTTGTGAACAATGTTTTGTCAATGGCACCTCTCTTGAAATTGTTCTTCAGTAAGTAAGAAGACAATGTGTCATACCAAGCTCTTGGTGCCTGATGCAGGCCATATAAAGCTTTTTCTAGCTTGTACACATAGTCATCATGTTCTGGATCTTCAAAACCTGGAGGTTGACATACATACACTTCTTCTTCAATTTTCCCATAAAGGAAGGCACTTTTCACATCCATTTGGTAGACTTTAAATTTCTTGTATGAAGCATATGCCCGAAATATTCTTATTACTTCAATTCTGGAAACAGGTGCATATACTTCATCATAATCAATGCCTTCTTCTTGTGTGTATCCTTGGGCTACAAGTCTTGCTTTGTTTTTGATTATTATACCCCTTTCATCCTTTTTGTTTCTAAAGATCCATCTTGTTCCAATGGGCCTTTTTCCTTTTGGTAGAGGTACAAGAGTCCATACAGCTTGTAGATTGAATTGAAGAAGTTCTTCTTGCATTGCTATGATCCAGTTTGAGTCTTTCATAGCTTGTTGAATCTTCTTAGGTTCCTCCTGTGATAGAAAACATTCATACATGCATTCATTAGATATTAAACTTATGTTACAAACATTTGAATTTAATGAAGAATTAAATTTGCTTCTTGTCTGCATGTTTGAATTGACATCACTTAGGACTAAGTCCAAAGGATGATTCTTTTCAGTTCTGGTTCCTAGAACTTTGTCAACAGTAATTTGAGTATCTAGATTTGACTCATTGGGTTCAGGAGATTGTGCATCTGTCCATGTTTCTTCTTGATTGTTTGAATTTTGTGGAGTTTCTTCATTGCTACTGGTGTCAGTAGTAACATTTTCTTCATTGACCTCAGGAGGGTCATTGTTGTTACTGACATCATTGTTGTGTAGATCATCATCAAAAATTTGAGGTTCAGAGTTACTACTGGGATCAGTAGTATCTTCAGAGTTGGTGTTGTTACTGGTATCAATGAAACTAGGGTTATCAGAGTTACTACTGTCCTCAGTATCAACTGTGGGATCAGTAGTAACTAAGATATATTTCATGATTTCTTGTCTGTCACCTGATGATGGTCCTCCTTGTTGGCTTTGATTGTTTGAATCTCCTGTATTATACACATAATTAACATCAAAAGATTTGGTTAGATTATCAATATTGAACAACCAATCTGGACCATTTCCTTGTTCATTCATCAGATTTTCATTAAAGGATACATTTACACTTTCTTCAATGATCCTTAGCCTTTTGTTGAATACTCTGTGAGATTTGATTTGAGTTGAGTATCCTACAAATATTCCATCATCTGCTCTGCAGTCAAACTTACCAATTTGTTCTCTTGTAATTAAAATAGTACAAGGACAACCAAATGATTTTAAGAAACTTATTGATGGTTCCCTTTTATTGAAAAGTTCATAAGGTGTTTTAAAGTGAGGCTTAACTATTAATACTCTGTTCTGAACATAACAAGCAGTATTAACAGCTTCAGCCCAAAAAGTTATTGGTAATTTTGAATCTGCAAGCATAGATCTGGCTACTTCAATGATGGTTCTATTTCTTCTTTCAGCTACACCATTTTGTTGTGGAGTTCTTGGTGAGCTGTACTGCCTGTCAATGCCCTTAAGATCACAAAAATCAATTAGGTTAGTATTTTTAAATACTGTTCCATTTTCACATCTAATTGCTTTCACTTTGAGATCTCTTGTATTTTCCAGCTTTACAATCAGATTCTTTATAATTTCACTTGTTTCATCTTTGGTCCTAAGAAAGAAGACCCAAGTATATCTGGAAAAATCATCAGTAATAACGAGACAGTATTGTTTCTTTCCAATACTCATTACATTAGTAGGTCCAAAAAGGTCCATATGTAAGAGCTGCAAAGGATTAGAAATAGAATTGATTGCTTTGGTCTTATGAGAAGTATATTGTTTACCTTTTAGGCAGGCAACACAATGATGATCACACATAAATTCTTTTTGTGGTAGACCAACTACCAAGTTCTTTTTGACTAAATTGTTCATATTTTTAAAATTTGTGTGACACATCCTTCTATGCCAGAGTTCTGATTCATTTGTGTTTGCCTTAGATATAAAACAGTTGATCTCATTTGAAGAAATGAGTTCTCCCCCTATATCCAGGAAATACACATTGTTTCTCCTTGGTGTTCTTAAAATAACAAATTTTTCATCTAAAATAAAATCAGGAGAAAGAATGATGCACTCTACATCTGTAAAAAGAATTTTGTTATTCTTATCACAGACTTGTGAGACACTAACCAGATTATATTTAAGCTCATCAACATAAAATACATCATCAAAAGTGATCTTACCATTTGATACTGTACCTTTACCTGTAATCTTACCACCTCTTGGATTTTCTCCAAAAGCAACATATCCTCCTTCAAAAGACTTGAAATCTCTAAGAATTTGAAGATTTCCAGTCATGTGTCTAGAGCATCCACTATCAATATGCCATGTTCTACCTTCTTCAGGGATCTAGATACTCTGCACATAAAGTAAAAGGATTAGTTAATTTTGGGAACCCAAGCTTGTTTTGTCTTGGGTTCATCCTTTGAAGAGTAAGTTTTTCTAACTGAATGAGCTTTGTATGCAGGTTTGTTCTTAGGTTGTGGGTTAGTACTGGTGTTCTTGTTTGCTACTGATCTAGGTTTATACCCGTAGTGTTTAGCTTTTGAATATTTTATTACTGATGGACCAGTAGTGTTTGGGTAATATGAGTTTTGAGCATGGTCAGTAGTGTTTTTGTAATTATACCAGACATCATTGTAATTAGGGTTTTTACCAGTAGTAAACCTGGAATAGTTTCTACTGATGTTTGACAACTTTGAATAATGAGGAAAGTGATTTTGTTTTCCATTGTTTTTGAAATAATTACTTCTGTTTGGACTTTTATACCTGATATTTTGCACAAATCTTTGTGCAGTTCTTCCAAATTTGGGAGTTTCAACACATGGTTTTTTAAGTTCTTTTACTTTTGTTTCTTCAGTTTGTTTTAATTTTAAAGCTTTCTCCTTTTCTTTGTTGATTTTAAATTCTTTGAATTCTTGACTGTTTATAGGATTGAAGTGACAGTTTTTAGCTATGTGGTTAACCTTGATGCAAATTAAAGATGATAATTTTGTTGACTTAGCACTTTCAGGTTTTCTTTGTTCATTTAACTGGTTCAAGTTTCTTTGATTTCCCCTTCTTAAAATTGTAGGTATATTTTCTGAGTTGTATTTTGGGGATTCAGTTTGACTTTGTGTTGTGTGAAAACTTGTATCAGTTGACTCAGTTGTTTGATCATCATCAGAAGATTCATTGGATTCATTAATGGTTTCAGTTTCAGTTTGATTTTCTATTTTTAAATCATTTAAAATTCTTTCTGTGCTTGATTTAAGAGGAGGGATAAAATTAGTTGGAGGTGGGACTGCATGATATCCCACTCCATGAACAATTTTTTCAGTGGTTTGATTACTTGTTAATTCATTAATAATTTTAGAACTTCTTTCAAATTTTTTAATAGTTAATTTATTTTGTTCTAATTCCATTTGACATTCTTCTAATTTGATCAAAGTTTCTTTTAATTTTAATTCAACATGTTCTTTTTCATAAGTGGTTTGTAGTAATTCATCTTTTATTTTTTGATCAGTTATTTTATAGATTTTAATTTTATTTTCTAAATCAGCTATACAACCATTATATTCAATTCTTCTGTTTCTATTTAAATCCATCTCTTCAAGAGTTTCTTTATTAAGTTTTTCTAATTCTTTATATCCCTTAATGCATTCAGGAGTACAAGATTTAGAATGTACCTCAGTAGTAGAATCAGTAGTGAAGGCCATGAGAGCTTGGTTCTGTGTATGTTCTTCTGCTTGAAAGCTCCAGTCATATTCTTGTCCTTCTTGAGATACTAATGCTGTTAAATTTGAAGTGCTGTTTTTGTTGTAGCTTGATCTTTGATCTTGTGGACATTCTCTGGCAAAGTGACCCAGATTGCTACAGTTGTAGCATTTGACCTTGGTCTTGTCAAATCCAGCACGATCACCTTTGTTGTAAGATAGATTTTGCCTTCCAGTTCTTTTAAAAAACTTTTTTGTTCTTAAGCTCAGCATTGCCATCTGCCACTTGATATCCATCTCTTCCAAATCATCATGGTTGAGTTGCTCTAAATCCTCACTAATCAATGCAGTATGCACATGACTAGTGAAGAAAGATTCTCTTGCTACATCTTCAATGCCTGCATTCTTTATAACCTCTTGACCTGTTCCTGTACTAAACACAAAAGCAGCATTGTTTGAAGGTAAATTTGGAGTTTTAGTACTTACCTCAGATTAAAACACTCTCAGCTCATTGTACAACTCATCCAGCTTTTTTTCTTCTAAAGCATCACCTTGTCTATATACGACTGTATACATAGACCATTATTCACCAAGAGATCTGAGAAACTTCCTGTTTACATCATCATTGTCTGGTTTGTAACCAACTTGATTCAGTTCACCAATAAGTTTGTTGAACCTATCAAAGACTTGTGATAATGATTCATTCTTTTGTCCTTTAAAGTTTTCAAAGTCTTGTTTCAGAACAGACTTCATGATTCTTTTGGTGCTCTTTGTGCCAACAAACCTCTTTTCCAGTGCTTGCCATAGCTTCTTTTCATCATCATATTCAACAAAGAGATGTTGATAATCATTGGGAATAGCTAGCAAAAGAGTGCTTAAGGCTTTGAGTTCAATGCCTCTGTCTTTCTTCTCTTTTTCACACTTGAGTTTGTCGACTTCGGTTGAGGAGCTTGCTACTTGAGTCTGGATGGTTTTGTTGCCTTCAACAACAACTTCCCACATGGAATAATCAGTAATAAGCATATACTGCTTGATTCTGTTTTTCCACATTCCAAAGTTGTTGGGAGTAAGAATGGGAATTTTGTTAGCTTGAGTGCTTTCATTGTTATCAGACATGATTAACAATTTTGAGTTCGAAAGTATGAAACTTTTTGCTGTTCTTAATTCGTAGATCTAGAACCGTAAAGCTCTGATACCACTTGTCTGGATCGATTAACCCAAACAAATTAATTAATCTAAGATCTACTAACAATAAGAAGTTGCAGCGGATCAACACTTATGTTTAATTGATTAAGAACAATGAATACTGTTAATGAATACGAATGAGAATAAGAACACAGTAATAACAAAAAGCTTCAATGTATATTAATTTGATCGATCACGGTACTAGAGGTCACGGTACTAGATTCCTCTCAATCCCGTTTAATAAACTAAACACAACTAATAGGAATTCCTTCTCTCAAAAGTTGTAATCTAATCACACCTCGGGTTGTTGATCTTAATAGGTTTGGACCACCTAAACCCTCTAAACCTAGAACTTTCGTCACTACGGTTAGACTTCCGATTTATCCTAACTTATTGGAATCTAATTTTAATCCCTATTCCTTGTGGATCGCCATCTAAGTCACTTAAGTGAAAAGACGAGGATATCAATAACTAGTTCAAATGTTGTCAATAGTTAAACTAATCACCAATAAACAAATTAAACGGCAAAGATCAAAAGTATAAACCGAAAGATTAATTTACTAATCAACAATTGTTCAAACAAAAGAAAGTTAATCCTAAAATTAACCAAATATAGACTTAGAATTTCATCAAACCATAATGAATAAAAGTTCTAGGATGAAACAAACATCAAACAATAACAAAAGGTTAAAAACATTGTTAATAGAAACAAAGAATTGAACCAATAAATGTTGATATAGGATGCCTTAAATCTTCTCCTCCCAATTGTATTCTTGATTTCGTGGGGTTTTTATTCAATTTGACAGCCTTACGGCTGTCTTGTTCGTCCCTTTCTGTGCGTAACCCCCCACGTCAAAACTGCTCTCCGTCAACCCCCTTTTCCAATCTGTTCGTAACCTTCTTTTTATTCCATTGGCCGACTTTAATTGTCATTGTGGGCCTTCCCATTTAATCTAATAAGGCCTGCTTCTTTTTAATTTCAACTGACCAACCACTAGCCCAAATTAATCTCAACATGTGCGTCTACCTTTTTCTTTTAATTGTGGTCATATTGTTTCATCTAATTGTGGCTAGCTTTTAACACAAATTTGCCCATATTGATCCACACTTCACAAAATATATGTGACCCAATCAATGTTTTAAAACCCGGGTTGACCCGGCCGGTTGAACCGGTCGAACCGGGACCCGGTACATGAGGCGGGTCAACTCGGTCCGGTTTAATTCCTATTTTCCGCCCGCTGAGACCCGGCCGGGTTTCCGGTTGAACCGCCGACCCGGCGACCCGTTTACCCGGTAAAAACCCGGAATTTACAAAAAAATCCCTAATATCAGTGGTTTTTCAGCCGCTACTACTACTTTCGATTCTATCTCGCTCGTTTCTGCTCGTCCACCGTCCACCCACACAAGGTAATTTCATTAGTTGCTGCCCGATTTATTTCTACAAATTCATTGTTATGTTCTACAAATTGATTGCTCAAATTGATTGTTGATACAAATTCATCTTTGCTGCCCGATTTATTTCTCCAAATTGATTGTTGCTGCCCGATTTATTGATTGTACAAATTGTTGTGTTCTACAAATTCATTGGTTGCTCAAATTTATCAGTGATATCTCTCTCAAATTAATTTGTTTCTGTTTTTGGTTCTACAAATTGAGTGAAGAAACATGCGTATGCAACTTTTCCTATGTTTTTCGGTAAAACGGTTGAACCGCCGGTTGAACCGGTTGAACCGTGACCCGGTCATCACACCGGACCGAGCAATAACCCGGGTTTTAAAACATTGGACCCAATCTAAATATATTGTCAATCGTTCCTTTCAAAACACGAGCTGGGCCCACATTAGTTTACACGTAGGCTTCCTTTTATATATAATTAATCTTGTGATGTCAAACACTATTTGTGCATCATTTTGTTTCCGTGTACGGCTCGAGGTGTAGCAGAATTTAGGATTTGTACATTTTTTTTTTTTTTTTTGCTTATTTGGCTCGTTTCTTGTTTACTTTGGAGATATTATCCGCAGTTTACAAAAACATAAATATTAGGCACGAAAACCGTTATTTTCCTCATAAACCACTTGTCAGGATCGATTAACCCAGACAGATTAATTAATCTAAGATCTACTAACAATAAAAAGTTGCAGCGGATCAACACTTATATTTAATTGATTAAGAACAATGAATACTGTTAATGAATACGAATGAGAATAAGAACACAGTAATCACAAAAAGCTTCAATGTATATTAATTTGATCGATCAATACACACGTACGTTTACAATTCGTAAGGAACTATATATACTAGTCCTTGAAGCCTAAATTGTTAACCTAGTTATTCTAGGAATCGATTACAATCAATATACATCAAGATATACATTCTATAACAAACTAAGCTAGAATCTCGGACTCGATCAACACCATAAATAGGATCAGTAGTAATTGTTGATCGTCAGTAGTATACATCATCAGTAGTAACTTCCAAGATTAGCATCAGTAGTATATTGTGTTTCTGCCCCATCAGTACTAACTTCAATATGACTTGATCAGTACCAACTGCAACATCAGTAATAGAATGAGTATATCTTTATATCCCAACAACCATGCATAAATGTAGAATATTGACGGATTAAAACATGTCTAAATCCGTCAATATCAATTGTCTTCTACTGTGAAGAGTTCGTATTCGTCGCAGTCTGCTCATAATCAATCATCCCTACCTAACTTCCTATTTTTGGGTAAGTTTATTTTAGTGCGCCTTACTTTAGCACCCTCGTTTTCCTTATTTGTTTTTTTTTTGTACAGGTAAAAAGGTTCGTACCACCATTCCTGCATCTACCACCGATCCTTTTGGGCCCGCCGGCTTGTTGAGCTCCCGAACACCTGACCCAACTACTGTTGTTACCTCCGCTCCTTCAATCGTACACACCGTTACTGTTGCAGGAACGAGGTTTTGAAAGCTTTTCAGATGAGGGTATTTTCCAGAAAGCTCATTCTGGTCTTTTGGTTGCCGCCGAACTTCTATCAGAGCTACACGCTCGGGGCATTCGTAACCGTCAATCCCTCCTTTCTAATAATCAAGAATTTTTGCGTCTGAATGAACTCATGAATACCGTTAAGGCGTTTCACCAGAAAGAGGTGGAGGAGATGAATCGGTTAGCAGGTGAGAACAAAACCCTTTCTGAGGAGAACCGCGACCTTTTCGCGACCGCCAAGAGCTGAGAAAGTCTCTTTCTGCTAAGGATGCTCATATTGTCGATCTGAAGAGTGATACAGTGCCCTAACTTCCAGGATTGCTGAGTTGGAGCTACTTCTTGTTGAAAACGATTCCCGGGCAAAGGATGCCCTAGACCTTTCTGCCAAGGAGAATGAAAAATTGCAAGAGACGGTGGGAGCCTGCTACCAAGATATCGCTTGGTTGTTGTAGAGGGGAATTCCTGGCACCGTGCAATCTTTCCTGTGTTCAAGTGAGTTTGTAAATGCGAACACCAATCTTCAAAGGGAGAGCATCAGGTTTGGTCAGTACCAGGGGTGCTTGGACACCCATCGGGCATACGCTGATTTGCTCAAAGATGTTCCTCCCATTCACAACTATCCGGACGCTCAAACGAACATCATGAGCCTGTTCGGTGAACTGGTATCTCCCCAACACCCTTTGCTCCAATCTCTTGAATGCGGTGCGGTCTCCTTAGGAGAACTGAAGTCCCACCTCCTCCTCCGGCCCTGAAGATGTGACAGATACTTCCGCTCGAGATCAAGGCCCTCTTGCTTAGATTTTAATGTTTTGTTGACAGATATTTTGGTGAAAATATTTGTATTTGTCGTGTTATATGAACTTGTTGTTTTTTTTGTACCTCGTACTCATTTAATGTATTGTCGCTTTGTTTTATATAAATTTCCTATGTTGGAGGCGTCCCTCTTTAGAAATTTTTCGTAATTCGCATGCATGTTTATTTCTCGTCAAATTGGTTTTTTATTAACCGTAAGCAAAGTGCTCAATCCTCTCTGGGATTAGAACGCTCTTTCTCCCATTCGCAGGGGGTTCGTTGATTATTTTAAAGCCATTCGTAGCATAATCATTATTTTAAAAGAAATTACTAACAAAACGACCCACTCGCAGGGGTTTTCATTAATACATTCGAAGTTCTTTTAGCACAAACGGTAATCAGTTAATGATCGTACACAAAATATTAAAACATAGGGGCTATTCGTAGCACCAAAGCAATCGTTACTTCCCTAATAATGGAACTTGCGCAAGTTCCTCATGTTCCAAGTCTGAGGGATGGTTGACCCACTTATTGTTTCTAACACATAAGAGTCATTCCTCCCTGCCTCCTTCACCCTGTAGGGGACTTCCCAATTGGTTGTTAACTTTCCCGGCTTGTAATGGAGACTAGCTTCGTTCTTTCGCAAAACCAAGTCCCCTACCTTACACGTTGTTCCTCGAACCTTCGTGTTGTAATATCCTTCCGTCTGCAATTTGTACGCTGCCAGCCGCAGGGCAGCTTTTTCCCTTCGTTCGTCTACAAGGTCCAAGTTGTGCCTTAGTGCTTCAGCGTTTCCCTCCAGACAGAAGTTTTCCACTCGTGGGGATGGCAAAGTGACTTACAGTGGGATGACCGCCTCCGACCCATATACTAGACTATACGGGGTTTCTTGAGTTGCACTTCTTATTGTTGTTCGGTACGCCCAAAGGACGCTTTGCAGTTCATCTGCCCATCCTCATTCTGCACGACTCAGACGTTTTTTTTATCCCTTTTACAATGGTTCTGTTTGTTACCTCAGTCTGCCCGTTAGCTTGAAGGTGAGCGACGGATGTAAAATTTTGACGAATGCACAAACCTACACACCAATCTTTAAAGGGATTGTTAGCGAACTGCTTTCCATTGTCACTAACGATGGTATGCGGGAGGCCAAACCTACAGACGATTTGCTTCCATACGAACTTAACAACATTCGCTCCTGAGATACATGCTAACGACTTTGCCTCAACCCATTTAGTGAAGTAGTCTATCGCCACCACCAAGAATTTTAAACCTCCCGGAGCCTTTGGGAAAGGCCCTACTATGTCGATTCCCCATTGACAAAACGGCCATGGGCTTTGGATACTTGTAAGGTTGATAGGCGCTTGGTTGGGGACGTTCGAGTATGCTTGGAATTTTTGACACTTCTTAACATACTCCTGAATGTCTTTCGACATTTGAGGCCAGAAGTATCCCATTCGGAATACCTTCTGTGTTAACGCCCTTGAACACGCGTGTGCCCCGCAAAGACCATCGTGTACCTCCTCTATTGCCTTCTGGGATTCTGCCTGTCCCAGGCACCGCAACCACGGAGTTGAGTATCCCTTCCGGTATATCATTTTTGACCACATACCTTCCGACATTCATTCTGACTTTCGTCGCTTCGTTACTGCTGACCGGAAGGATTCCTTCCATGAGGTATTACCTGATTGGTTTCATCCAACAGTCTTGGTTTTCGCCTATATCCGCCACTTCTTTACCTACCGTCTGCTCAGTTACTTCTTTTTGGGAGCACCTCCACCAGAACCTCCTTTGTAAGATGGTGGTACAACATTGAAGCTAGTTTGCTGAATGCATCTGCCTCTTTGTTCTTGGTTCGAGGGACCTGAGTAATCTTAAATTTCTCAAGTTTGGCCACTTTACTTTTCACCTATTCCAAATACAGCTTCATGTGGCTTTCTTTGGCCTCGTAGGACCCGTTCACTTGATTGACGACTATCATTGAATCTGTAAACGCCTCGAGTTCCTTCACTTCTAAGCTCCTAGCCAGGTTTAAACCTGATAATAATGCCTCGTACTCTGCCTCGGTGTTTGAGCATGCGAAATCGAAGCTTGGACGGACGGTACCTTCTTCGTGTTACGAATGCGGAACCTGAAAACAACCGAAACTCTTGGTCAGATGCTCCCCGAGGGTTATCCTCGTGAGAACACTCCGACGCTCAAGTTAGAATTTACGACGTGAGGTCTATTGTAGTATTCAACACTGGGTGCGAGATTGTATTGAATGTATAAGTATGTAGGCTTAGCATTCAATGCTCAGATCTTGGCTGTATTGAATACTAAGTGCATGTGTTGTATATGGTGAGCGTACCTTGGTTGTTTGATGTGCATGTGTATTTATAACCGAACGGTTGGGCGGGAAGCAGACCGCTCCTCTTCCTTCGGTCCGGTTCATGTGGGAGTCTTCCGGGTAATGAGCTGCGGTTCAACCTGTTATCCGTAGTGCAAAGACTCAAGCTTTCACCCAAGCCGTCTTGGGTTCAAATCACATTTAATAATCTCGTGGCTCGATGCACTTTATCCGGGAAATCCGTTCATCGCTTGGATCATGATATGGGGATGCGAACCCAATACCATTTGTCAGACCCTTCCGTTCGTCCGCCCGAGGCACCTTCGCAGGTCGCATATTTACCATTCCTCATTAGAAGACTCCGTAGCTTTGATTTGCCGACGAAAAATTCCATTGGAAAAAAAATATATGTCATTAGTTGTTTCCTGAGGGGTTTTCCAAAGGATATATTCGGTTGGTTATACTACCTCCGTATCAAAATAAGTGATAAATTTTTCAATTAAGGGTGGAACAAAATAAGTGATACACTTCTAAAAGTTACCTTATTTGGTAAATAATAGGACCCACATTCAACTAACTATCTACTTTAATAAAGTTAAATTTCATTTTTACCTTTACTTTTACTTTTAAATATCATTAAGACGGGTGCCAACTGGCCCCGCCAGTTACACCGCCACTTTGCCAAACCGTTGGCATCATCCGTTAGTTTACCCGCCGGTTGGGGACACGCCACTTTGGAGACGGGGAAGGAGGGTTCCGTGAGTTGGTAGGTGGGGCCCAAGGGTGTATTTTGTATGTGTGTTTTGTAATGGTGGGTCCCAAAAAATTAAAGGGAAGTGATATTGTTGGCATGAGAACGTCAGTTTAGTGTCGGTTGGAGGGTGAGCTGACGTGACGCTGATTTGGCAACAGTTGACGGTATCAGTTGGGTGCACCATTAGGAGCGGTCTAATATCACTTTTCTCAAAAGGAGTGGGTCTCACTTTCTACTAACCATCCAGTTTAATCCATCTTAACCCACATTGTAATATTATGCCTTAAAAACCGTGAATCCTTAAGTGTATCACTTATTTTGATACGGAGGTAGTATTAATATACCCATTTCCAACGGATTTTCAAGGGATCTGGATGTCGCTGATACACAGTTTTCTAGTTATGTCATTTCTTTTTAAAACAAAAACTTATGTTTGTTTCTTATTAGACCAAAACTTAAGTTTTGCGATCCAAACACAGATTCTTATATCTACCTAGTTATTTCAAAAACAAAACTCTCAAGAGGTCCATTTTGAACAACAAGATGCACATAAACATAACTCTACCGGAGGTAAAAAGTCTGCTTGCAATATATATAAACATATAAATTGTTAACAAAATAGAAACAATTCCATCAATATATATGGGAATATTTATATGAGAAGCATATATGAATATTATACATATCGCTTTGATTGATTTAGTTTAAAATGTTTATTCAGCATTTTTCTTCGTTATTGCATACTTGAAGCGTAGAATTGGAATAACTGAATTCAAGCGTTATGAGCATATATACGAATTGGAAGACCCTTGGCTGGGCTAGGCATTGGGTTCACAATTATTTGCTCGTCATAAATTACTTTCTGCCACTTGAAGTTTGTTACTAGATGATGCATGAACACCAGTATTTCCAGTCGGGCATATTCTTTTCCGGGGCACATACGCGGGCCTCCTCCAAATGGCACGAATGTATACGGTGCTGGCCCTTTGCCATCGAATCTTGACGGGTCAAAATCTTGGGGGTCGGGAAAGAGCTCGGGGTTTTTATGTGTCGAGTTTGCACTCCAATACAACTGTTAAATCAGAAATCAGTTAGCTAACATCGATGGTTAATTGTGCAAGTGTTTAAATTACCTTCCAGCCCTTGGGGATAGAATAGCCATCGATGGTTAATTGTGCAAGTGTTTAAATTACCTTCCAGCCCTTGGGGATAGAATAGCCGTTGTACATGAAATCCGCGATGGCTTCTCTGAAAGCACCTTGGAGAGGCGGGGCTAATCGAAGAACTTCACACGCCACATTCCAAGAGTATTTCATCTTCGACAAATCCTCCCAGTTTAAAAACTCTCCTGCTGCTTTAGATTTTGCAATTTCATCTTGTTCTGTTTTCAAAAGAAATAATTACGTCATTGTAAACTTTCAATACGTATATATCTTTGCAAACATCATTATTATGTATGTATCCTTCAAATATTACAAAAAATTCACATATATCCTTTTACCTAATTTAATAATATTTACATTATTTAAAATTTAAAAAAACAAAAATCTTAATATAAATTAATGGTAGAATGCTCTAAATACCCATAAAGTTCAAGAGTTTTTTCTCTCATCAAGGGTATTTTCTTGCCAAACTCGACAACTACATATATATTTAGGGTATTTTATTAATAAATAGATTTGGTTTTATGTATTTAATTTTTTTTAAAGATTTAAATATTATTAATTTAGGTAAAAAGATATATTCGAGAATGTTAATATTGACATACATGAAATTGTCCATTTTTTTGAATATTCAACATTCTAAATACAATAAACCACTGTTTAGGTACCTTTGTAGACTGCATAGCAAATCTCGGGTAACTCAGCAAGATACTTGACGATGAATGCACATGCAGAGCTTGCAGTGTCATGCCCGCCGATCAGCAATCCAAGGATCTTGTCGGCACTATCATTTTCCGCCATGAATTTGCCATCTTTGTCGCTATACAAAAGCATGTGTGACAATATGTCTTGTGTAGGCGAAGCTTTCCCATGGGCCAAATCAGTCTTTCTTTGTTGTATTATTGCAATAAGCTCTTTTCTGATGAAGTTAGCGGCATTGATCCCTCTCCGGAACGGTGTTCCGGGGAGGTCTATGGGGATTGAGAGAATCCCTAGAGCGATGCTCTCGAACGGGCCAAATAAATATCTGACCCGTTCAGGGTCATCAATACTAACAAAAATCTTGCATGCAAGCAAAAAAGTTATGTTCTTTGTGAGTTCATAGGTCACAACCTGGTCCTTACCATGCCATCCTTTTTGAAAGTGCTTATGTGTGACCATGTCCATAATTGGTACATATCGACGTAGGGCTTCGGATAGTTGGAAGCATCTTTCTCATCTTGAGGGCTTCTATCTTAGATCTTTGGTTGGAAGAAGGGAATATTTTATCCACAGAAGCTGGCCACCATGCTTGCACAAGTTTGTTCTCATTTGAGAACAAGAACTTGTTACCTACAGGCCCACAAAACACTGCAGCATCTTCCAGCATGAGAGAGGTCCTAAACACCTGAGGCGAAAACTTAGCCATGCGGTCGAAGATGAACTTTTCCCGGTGGCCCTTCCAGCCAGTGGCAAGAAAGTCGATACTTTCTCCGATCACCGGCCACCCTTTTCGGCCGGGTGGTAATTCAGTTGAAGTGGCCTTGTAGAATACCAAATTAATTGAGAATGAGACAATAACAATAAAGAGAGATACGAGAAAAGCATACAATATATCCATTTTTTATCTCTCTCTCTCGTTTGATGAGTTAGATTTGAGTTAAGAAACTGAAGTACTATATATAGAGCAAGAGTCGTACATGAATTAAGTATCTGAATCAAGTACGTAAAAGAGGTGAAATTAATATCCACAATACATGATGATAGATCGTATTCAACTAAGATCGAGCTAATTCATTGAGAAACAAGAGAGATTGAAGAACTAGTGTGTGTGTTCTTGGTGTAAGTGTGTGTGAGTTAGTTGAGAGAGATGGAGGGAATATGGTTAGCTTTCTAAAGTATAGTTCTGTTAATGATTGGAAAGCTTACTAAACAATACATCATTTAATCCTTATATACCTCTCCTCTAAAACAAGCTTGACTCCATTGACTAAGACTAATGACTAGCTCATAACTATTACAACTTGGCATAACTAGCCCTCTAACTATTTGATACAACTAAATTGACCCTAACAATCTCCCCCTTTGTATCAATAGTTTGTATTAGTCTGATCTTGAAATCTTCTTCTCTAACAAAGTCTGAAACTGAATTATCCATTGAAAAGTTTTGATGTTGTGTCAGCTTCAGCTTTTGATTGAACAGTAAAAACATAATACTTTTAATTGGCTTTTCAACCAATATAAAGTATCTAAGAAGATTTCATGAATTTTTGTCTTGATAAGTTTTTATCATTATCCAATCTTCCTCTTTATGAACTTTTAGTATCTCATCCCTATCTTCCTTTGTAGAAACTAAATTTTTATCGTTGAGGTTGTTGGTCTACGAAATGTCTAAAACTGATATAATCAAGATTTGAAGGTTCTAGAAATGAAACATCAGTTAGGTAAGGAGTTGACTGGAATTTAGAAATGTTGGAGATTTAATTTTGGATAGAGGTTTGTGAGGATAGGATAATAATGGTTTGTATTGTGAAAAGAATGATTTGAAAGTTAAAGGTTTTGAATGTGTGTGTGTGTGTGTGTGTGTGAATGTTTGTATATATGAAAGAATGATATATACATTTAAGATTTGAATGAATGTGGATAATTTGTATTTGGTATGAAATGAAAAGGTTTGAACATTTAAGATTTTGTATTGATGTGATTGTTATGGAATGTGGAAAGAATGATTTATTCAATTAGATTTCAGTTTGAAATGGATGTTTTGTGTTTTGAAATGAGTGAATGGAAACCTTAAGATTTTGAGTAGGTATGAATGTGATTCGTGGTTTGGATAGAATGATTTGTACAGTTTGAGGTTTGTAATGGAAAGGTTGAGAATTTGTGAGAAATATCTGAAGATAAGTCGGTTTCTTTTTCTTCACAAAATACTTTATGTAAATCGACTAATTATAGACCCATAGATAGATAGAGTTGTTTGTAGCGGAAGTCTTTTGATGAAGTTGTGGCTTTGTCGATTTATGAACATTGATAATTGTTGTTTAGGATAAAATGTTGATGAAGTTTACGCTCCCCCTCAAACAAACAATTATTCTTCAACAAATCTTCTTCGGTTTCTTGTTTACTCCCCCTTAATCGGTGCATGTTTCTTTTTGATGTGGAGTAAACTGGGCTAATATAATCTTTTAAGTCTTGTAAGCATTTTTCTTCATAAATTGAACTTCTTAATAAATTTTCTCCCCCTCATGATGATTAAGATTTATCAGGATCATCATGAAAAAATGTGAAGTTCGTCGAGGTGAAATGAAGAAAATCTTCTGAGCCCATGGATACAAAATGTGATGAAGAATGATTTATGCATCTTTTGAATGACTCAAGATACATCACATTGTATAATTCGAAAACCGAACCGAAGATGATGATATAGATATCCGATCAAATCGTTTGGCATTTAATCTCAATGATCGAATCAAAATAGGGCAAACCGGGATCACATAGATTACCCGTTAACACAACAGTTACACAAACTGTGTGACCTACGTTCAGTGTTGGAATTGATGCTAGCACTGGTAGGATTTCCATTCAATCATCGTGGAATACCAAGAACGTTGGTATCACTATGAATGTTCCGGCTTTATCACAAAGATAAGCTTGGTATTATGCCTTGTGTCCTAAAAGTGTATTGCGGTTTTAGACTCAATTAGTGGACAAACGAAGGCGAGGACTGGAGAGGCTTGTCCTCTTGTTTCAATATCAACAATCTCCAAGTGAGATGTCGATAGCATATGAGATAGTCTCCGTGGAAATGAAACAAGTACTTTTTAAGAAATACTTGAGTGGCTGGGGGGTCGTGCATTGCATCACTGGGTCCATGATGTCTATTTCAATATCAGATAGCAACACATGCAATCTGATAAAGACGTGGCAACCCGGCTTTTTATCGGTTTGGGAAGGGTTTTTCGTTTTCTTTAACCCTGTCTCACCCTCCTCACTCAAGCTTACTATTTCATTTTTCGACTACTCCCTCATTTCATTTTACCATGTTTAGCTGAATTGCACCCCATTCTACATTCCCCCTCTCAAATTTTATCTCTGCGCACCCCAATCAAGATCCCGTGATACTTGATTCTGCTCACCTAGACCTATGTACCCTTACATATTGTCCTATATTGTAGGTGGCTCCTGGGGAAGATCATGCCGGTTATAGCAGATCATAGGAGTAATTTGAGAGTGAACTATAACGCTCATGTGCAATTTATCAGCATTGATGATGTTACTTTGTAAGAATAACATGGATTTTTCATCGGAAAATGTATGTGTTTCCGGCATAAGTTATTGCCTTTAAGATATAAAAGTTTAGGCACAGCAACTTGAACAAATTAGGTAAAACCGGACTCACATAGAGTATCCGTTAACACACGGTATGAATCGATAGTCGTTTGCACAACAGTGGATTCAAATGTGTGACCTGCGTTTAGAGTTGGCGCGATTTTAGCTCTAGCAGGATTTCCACTCAATCCTCGTGAAACACCAGATTGTGATGCCACTATGAGTGTTCCGATGAATACACGAAGATTCATTTATAAAAGTGGATGTGTCCTAAATTGGAAATATTTGTCGGTGAGATCTAGACACATTGTGCATTCAATTGAAGACGTAGCCCGGGGCAGAAGGTTAATTATTTCAATACCAACATACTCCAAATGAGCAATCGATAGATTATGTGCTACGTCCCCTAATGAATTGAAACAAATTCCTTTTGAGAGGAATCTGAGTGGTTGGTGGTGGAGTGCAAATGCTTGACTGGGCCAGTTAAGACTGGTGATACATTCAACTCATGAATGAACACAATTTTGTGAGGTTGCCCGGTTTATTTTCGGTTTGGAAGCACTCAAAGGTGTGTTTTCTTGATATTATCATGTTTTCACATCACCTTGCACTCACCTAAATTTATACCCTAGACTTATACCCTCACATTTACCAATTTTGGCTAAGAAATATTTCCCTTGGAAGGTTGGCCGGTTTTGGCAAACCATGGGAAGGTATCGTCGTTTGATAAAAAAAATACTTCGATTAAAAAAAATCAAACAAATATAAAAATATTGATATTTGAAAGTTTCTCCCCCTGGAAATAATAATTCTCCCCCTGGAATTAATATTTCTCCCCCTCGACAAAATAAGGTAATGAAAAATATACAGTTTAAGAGGGATGGGAAAGAGTTGTTACATTTAAGTGAAAATCTGGTTAACAGCGGGTTTCAAACTAATGTATTTGAAAGCCATTTCTTTTAAAAACGGGTCATACACTGAATTGTGTAAGAGCCATTTTATGTAGCTCGAGTCATATACTGAAGTGTATATAAGTCATTGTTTTGTGAAAAATAAAACGGTTTAAGCTTTTAGATTTAGCATACCAAGTTTAGACACAAGAAAATTAAAACGTTTTTCGTCTAAAGCCTTGGTAAACAAATCAACTAATTGATAATCAGTAGAAACAAAATACAATTCCACATTACCGTGTTCAACATGATATTTTATAAAATGATATCGAAGATCAATATGTTTAGTTTTGGAATGTTGAACAGGATTGCATGAAATTGCAATTGCACTTCGAGAATCACAATATAAAGGAATACGACTGTATGAAAAGCCGTAATCTTTTAATTGGGATTGCATCCAAATTACCTGGGATAAGCAGCTCGCAGCAGCAACATATTCTGCCTCTGTAGTTGCAAGAGACACGCAATTTTGCTTCCGTGAAGACCAGCTCACCAGTTTATCTCTCAGAAATTGAACGCTCCCAGACGTACTCTTTCGATCCAACATGCATCCAGCATGGTCAGCATCAGAAAATGCAGTCAAGTCAAAAGAAGTTTCTTTAGGATACCAGAGACCAAGATCTCGAGTGCCCTTTAGATAACGAAATATTCGTTTGACCGCTTGAAGATGAGATTCTTTAGGAGCTGCCTGATACCGAGCACATATGCAAGGATTCGATCATCCCCCGATAGTGGGTAACATCAACAAGTTTGCCATCCGGATCAGCATGCAATTTAGAACCAGGCGACATCGGCGTCGAAATTGGTTTGCAATCATCCATAAGATATTTCTTCAATAAATCAGTGATATACTTGGATTGATTGATGAAAATCCCGGTTGGTAATTGGCGAACTTGAAGACCAAGAAAGAAATTCATTTCACCCATCATGCTCATCTCAAAACGTTTAACCATAAGAGCAGAGAACTTCTTGCAATATTTGGGATTTGTAGAACCAAAAATTATATCGTCGACATAAATTTGTATAAGAACAATGTCTTCCCCTTGACGTTTGATGAAGAGAGTTGTGTCGACTTTTCCTTTAGAAAAACCAGACTCAACTAAGAATTTTGATAAGACATCATACCACGCCCTAGGAGCTTGTTTTAAACCGTACAAAGCTTTGTCGAGAATATAAACATGATTAGGCATGTGTGGATCTACAAAACCTTCGGGTTGATGAACGAACACTTCTTCTTTGAGAATGCCATTTAAAAATGCAGTTTTTACATCCATTTGATAGATAATAAGGTTTTTATGTGCTGCATATGCCAAGAATATTCGAATGGCTTCTATTCGGGCAACAGGAGCAAAAGTTTCTTCAAAATCAATGCCTTCCTGTTGAGCATACCCTTTGGCAACTAGACGTGCTTTGTTCCGAATTACAATTCCATTTTCATCCTTCTTGTTTTTGAAAATCCACTTTGTACCAATAACATATTTACCAGGAGGTTTTGGAACAAGACGCCATACTTTTAATCGTTCAAATTGATTTATTTCTTCTTGCATAGAAATACTCCAGTCTGGGTCTGAGAGAGCTTCACTGACCTTCTTTGGTTCATTTGAGCTTAAAAATGCAGTAAACTGAGATTCATCAGCAGTAGCTCGTCGGGTTTGAACAGAAGATTCAGGATCACCGATTATCTGATGTAAAGGATGCTCTCTTGTCCATTTAAGAGAATAAGGAAGTGGAAGTTGACCAGGATTGATATTTAAGGTATTGGTGAATTCAGGATGAGGAATTATCGCAGTTTGAGTAGTTGATGTAGATGGTGGAGGATCAACCCGTTTAACGTTGAATTTTGAAAACTCAATCACCAAAGTTGGAGGTTGAGCTAGTACTAAAGATAAATCTAAAGAAGTAGCAGGTTGACCAGAAGGTGATGATTGATTATTCGTGGGTGTGGAATTGTCCGGAGACGATTGATGTGGCAAAAGTGAAGAATTTTCCGGAGATGATGTGGTTTCATTTTGTGGGATAGAAGGTGAATGAGAAGAATCATTATGTGGAGTAGCAGAAGTAAGTGAAGGAGAATCCGATGAACTTGAAGGTTGAATATCAGGTACAGAAATAGATTGAACTTCAGCTACTGTTGGAAATGGAATGCCAGCCTCCTCAAGGATAGTATGTCGTATATTATGATAATCATCATAAAAATGTCGAAATAAGATATCTAAATCATTTTTAGATGTAGAAGGTGACGACGAAGGTGAAGGAATTTCAACAGTTGAAGTTAACGAATCGATAGGAAAGGTTTCATCAAAATTAACGTTAACACTTTCTCTAATCGTCCCTTTCGACCGATTATAAACTCTATAAGAAGTGGATTCTCTAGAATATCCCACAAAGATTCCTTCATCAGCTTTTTCATCAAATTTATTCAACTTATCTTTATCATTCAAGATAAAACACCGACTCCCAAAAATATGTAAAAATTTAATAGTTGGAATGCGGTTATTGATCAGTTCATATGGAGTCTTGTTGTATGCTTTGTTGATGATTGAACGATTTTGAGTGAAGCATGCTGTACTGATGGCTTCTGCCCAAAGAGATAATGGGAGTTTAGAATATGAAAGCATTGTACGAGCAGCTTCAACGAGAGTTCGATTTCTTTGTTCAACAACCCTATTTTGTTGAGGTGTTCTGGCAGCGGAAAATTGATGAGTTATACCAACTGAGTCAAGAAAAGAATCTAAAACTTGATTTTTAAATTCAGTTCCATTATCAGTGCGAATGGTATGTACTTTAAAATCCAAATTGGTTTGAGTTTTCTTGATGAAGGATATGATGATATTAGTTGCTTCATCTTTTGTACGTAAGAAATGAACCCATGTGTATCGAGAATAATCATCAACAATAACTAACACATATCGTTTGCCTGCTAAAGATTGAACGCTCATAGGTCCGCATAAGTCCATGTGAAGTAATTCAAGCGGTTTTGAAGTACTTTGAACTGGTTTAGACTTATGAGGCTTCTTTGTCATTTTTCCCATCTCGCACGAAGAACATAGATGATCTTTTTCAAATTTAAGATCTGGAAGACCAGATACATGTCCACCTTTCACCAATTTATTGATGGTTTTGAAGTTAAGATGAGAGAGGCGACGGTGCCATAACCAAGATTCATCTGATGAAGCTGTTGACATTAAGCAAACTTCTTCAAGTGGAACTACATCATTTAGATTGATAGTAAACAGATTTGTCTCTCGAGTTCCAGTAAGAAGTTCTTCTCCATCATATGTACGAACAACACATTTCTTTGTACGAAAATTAACTTCTAACGTTTTATCGCAAAATTGACCGATACTAAAAAGATTATGAGCGAGATCTTCAACGTAGGTCACATTTCGGATAATTAAATTGTGTCGAATGATGTCTCCAATACCCATAATAGCAGCTAAATGATCATTACCAAACCTAACAGTACCCAAATATTTGTCTCTAAAATTTGTTAATAAATTCTTGTTTCCGGTCATGTGCCTTGAACAACCAGAATCAAGATACCATAAATTCTACACAAAACAATTAAAACAAAAAGGTACCCAATCAGATATGGGTCCTACACGATTAGCACAACATGTTTTATGAAGAATGTCCAATATGATATCAATTTAGAGATTTGGAGAACTGCAAGGAGGCAGTTCTGGGTTTGTTATTTTGATAGACCATTTTAAGGATTTCTCAGGAGAGCATAATATCCAATTTGATTTTTCATTTTTGATCCATGTATATTTAACAAATTTGGATTGCTTTGGAGAGGAAGTCGAAGAACCGGATTTTGACGATTTCGGTGGAAACACAATGCGATAGAATGTTTTGGACGATTTAGGCACATTCACAGTGCGATAAAATGATTTCGGAGATTTTGGCGAGAATGACGAATTTGGTGTTTTTGGCGATTTAGAAACTATGCAAGAAATGGATTTTGGCGAATTATGTGGAGAAACTAATTGATTAACTGATTTTAGAGATTTATTTGCAGAAATTACACGATAAACAGATTTTGAAGAAATAGGAGAAGAACGTGTAGGTAGAGGTGTTTCAGATCCAGCAAGAATGGTTTTGCATGGTTCTGGATAACATATTTTGCATGAATGAATGATTGAACCATTTTTATGAAGTACATCATGACGAATACCACATGGAGCATATTTTCTTACAAAATATCGTGTATCATATTGAGAAATTGGTTTATTAGTTTTTCTATCAAAATAAACTTTGTTTCCATTTTTATCTGTTTTAACAACCAAATTTACACCATTAACAGCGTGATTAACAGGACGATAAATTGCTGAATCATAGACAATTCCATAACTACTAGCAGGAGAATTAAATGTTGTTGAGTTATTACATTTATTGGAATTTGAAAAAGAAGAAACTAAAAACGAAGAAGATCTAGACTTCTTAAGTTCATCAGACTTAAGCATACTAGACTTAGACGACTTAGACTTCTGTGACTGCTCAACTTCTTTCATCCTGTCTTTCATCGGCGTCTTAAGCTTGGAATTTAAATTTTTATCTGAAAAATTTAAAAAATTGGAATTAGAATTTCTTTTCAAAATAGTTGGATTTTTAGACGTAGAGAAATCGTCATTGACTGATGTTGGTTTTGGAGAAGCACTATGACTTGAAACAGATTTTATTTCAACAATTTTATCTTCTAAATCATGAATTTTTGATTGTAAAGCAGATTTTTCTTTGTCAAATGCCTTTTGGGTTTCATCTATTTCGGTTTCCAATTGATAAATTTTCTTTTCTAGAATTAGAGAAGGAATGTAAACTTTACGGGTTACTTTTTGTTGAAGTACCGCATTATCCTTAATCTCAAATTCTGCAGGTGTAATAATTGGAAAATATTCATCATTTTTAAAATTTGCCTTTTTAGTTTCATAAGTTTTATTTAATTCATTGTAATTGAAACTAATTTGTGCATTCTCCGATTTAGCTCTGTTGAACGCTTCAATTTCTTCTTCCTCATCTGTCATGCGAAGGAAACTCTGCCAAACATCAACATGTATGTATTTGGAATCATACAGTGTTGGAAGCACATTACAAGCCATCTTCAGATATTCAGGATTGTTAGCCCCCAGACCTTCTCGTGAATTAAAATATTTGAAATCTTTAGGCTTGTTCAAGTGAATAGTTTGATCAGTTTGTCCTCGTTTAGCAATTATTTCTTCAAGATTTTTGACGTGGGAAGAAAGTTGAATTTTATCATTTTGAAGTTGATTAATGACATTTTGTTTGTTATTTAATTCTTGTGATGTTTGTAAGTCATTTTCATGAAGGGTTTCTGATAATTCTTGTATTTGTGTGTTTAAGGATTTAAATTGATTTTCATTATCATTAAATTCTTTTTGTTTACGTTCTAACCAATTTTTAGTAATTTGATAGTCATTCCATGCTTCAATGTATAGCTTGTAATATTTATCATTTCCTGCATTATGTGTGGAACTTTGTGTGCTTTTAAGATTAGTTATTTCAATTTCTTTTTCAGAAATAGTATGAGACAAATATTGAATATCAGTCTCATATTTAACAGTTAATTATGATAATTGTTTTTGTAACGTCAGATTCTTTTTCTCAAAATTTTTATTTTGTTTAATGAAATTAACAAGTTGTGTATTATGATGAACAATTTGTTCATTTTCGTTTTCCAAATCAGCTAAATTTGCTTGAAATAAAGTATTTAATTCTTTTTCATTCAAAAGGTTTTGTTTTAAAGATTCAATTTCAGAATTCTGGTTTGTTACAAAACAATTTTCAGAATCAATTAAATGTGAAGCATGAGATAAGAAAGAATTAATTACATGTATTTCTTTGTTGGCATCATCAGATAAACGTTCAGAAATCTCAGCATTTTCACGTGCCATAAAGCATAGATTTGCCGAATGCTCTTCATCCTCAGGCTCTGAGTCTTCCATCCATTGAAGATCTTCTACTAATAATACCTTACCTGACTCAATCTGCTTTGCCATTAAAATTTTGCGCTTAAAGTATTCAGCATCCCGAACTTTAGGTTTCTTACAGTCTCGGGAGAAATGACCAGGAAGTCCACAGTTATAACATTTCTTTGTCGGATCCAAAGGTGTTATTGTGGGTTTGTCAGATGTGTTTGACGCAGATGGTGCAGACTTGAAAGTGGATGAAGATCTCTGATTGTTGTTAGTAGGAGTTGAGTAATACTTCTTCTCATATCTTGAGATAAAAGACATAGCTTGCAACAGTTGTTCTAATTCAGTCTCCATTTCTTCTTTTGTATCTTTTACAGGTTCTTCTGATTTTTCTTTCATTTTACCAGATGAATTAGACTGGTATTGTCTTGTAAGAAGAGCAAGAGTATCAAGAGTGTTTGCATTTTCCTGTTTGGTTTTGACTATATCTTTCACCATTGGAGCATTTTGAAGTAAATACTCATACAATTCATGCACATCTATTGAGCTCAGATCTTTATGTTGCATGGCACTATTTCCAAATGTGGCCCACTCTGGTAGTAGACTGTTGATGAACTTGATGTTGATCTCCAAATTCTCCTTTTTCAAATTTTTCCTTCGAAGTTCATTCAACAAGTTGCAATATCGATGATATGTGCTCTCTAATTCTTCCCCGGTGGAAGCTTTGAACGGTTGGTAAGCATTCAGAGTGGTTACCATCTTGGCTTTATTCCCTAAAACGGTGCCTTCCATTTGTTTTCTGATTTCATCACATATCTCTTTACCGGTTTCTAAACTGTCCAAGCTGTTATAAATTTCGTTCGGTAAACTTCGGAGAACAAATGAAAACGATTGTAGATCTGCTTTAGCTCGTTGTTTTTGTTGAACATTGTATCGAGATTGAGGAAGCGGAGTTCGACCTCCAAGAACTGGCGGTGTTGCGTTTGGTGCAGCTATTATATCTTCGTAAAATACGGCAACACCATTTTCGAGCGAGTCAAGAATATCAGTTGCCAGTTCTTGATTCTTGATAAAGTGGAGGAATCGTTTCTTCCACTGTGCGTATTCACCTCGGTATAGAACCGGAGGTTTGAGATCGGTCCCGATTGAAAGAGCATCTATTGACGTCATTTGAAAATTATTTGTACTTTTACAAATATTGTTCTCAGGTTATGAAATAATGCACGATGTATTGAGCTTTATGTGCAGCTGAATTGGATTAACTGTTGTCTCAACTTGATGATAAAAAATATATATTAACTGATTTGAACTTGAACACTGATTTAGGTTTCACTTGAAATTAATAAAACCAAATATGATTTCTTTTAATGGGCTTGGTATATTGGCTGGAATTTAATCTGGGTAATTTGGTATATGGGCTTGGAGATTCTTTTAATTTGGTATTTGGAATTTAATTTCGAATTGGACCTAAAGTATTTGCTTTGGGCCTAAAAAGATAGTTACAATCAGTGTTTCCTGCCTCACAAAATTGTTTGTTTACCGAGATCTTTAACACGCTGAACCATCATCTTTTAAACATCATCGTTAGAAACCCTTTAACACGTTGAACTCTTTAGAAACCCTTTAAACATCATCTTGGGCTGAAATTAATTAATCGCCGAGATTAATAGGGTGACATTGAAGTCGTCGAGTAGAAGAATCGTGGAGAAGAATCAAAATTGATTTAATCGGAGATCCAAAACAACATCAACAAACACTGAATAGTTAAAATTGATTAGTCGAGGATTGATTTAAGCCAGGATTCTGAATTGAAAGTCGAGATTCTAAATTAGGTTAAAACACTGAATTGAAGGTCGAGATTCTGAATCAATTCTGAATTGGGACAGACTTTGTTCAAACCGTACTTCAATCTTCAAGAGCCGAACTATTATTGACGTTCAAAACAGATTATGATTTTGAATTGAATTGATTTTGATTTTGATTTGCGACTGACAGTCTTGAAGCCGAACTATGTGAAAATTAGAGTGGCCGAACTATGTGTTGATCGAACTAGGTGAAGATTCCTAAGTTCGGGCCGAACTTGGGCTTTCAATATTGGGCCGAGAATTAGTAGTTCGATTTGGGCTGAACTTGTGTTTTTCACTTCGAGCCGAACTATTAATCAAGTTCGGGTCGAACTAGTTGTTTTTGAACTTCGGGCCGAACACAGGTGGGCCGAACTTGTTCTTCATTTTAAACGTCGAACTTCTTCACGTATATGAACAGTACGTTTGTTTCTTCACAAATTTTATCTGATTGCACTCATTTCTTCATCGAATTCAATAAATTCAATCACAATGTGCTCGAAAATCATTTCCTAACATTCTGATCCGTTTATCTTCTTCAATCCATAACAACAAAGCTTCGATTCTTCGATTTTCAGCAACTTTTTAACTTTTTCACTTTTTCTCTAAAATCATCAAATTGAGGATCGATTGTTGACGGAATTGATCTGAATTTGATTCTATTATGCTTAGAAACACTGGAGAAACACTAATCCATGATCAAATCTTCGATTTGGACAAAAATTTTACAACATTAAATTTCATTGACGAACATCAACTTTTTCTTCTATTTTCTCTAATAGAGATTTTGCTCTGATACCACTTGATAGATCGTATTCAACTAAGATCGAGCTAATTCATTGAGAAACAAGAGAGATTGAAGAACTAGTGTGTGTGTTCTTGGTGTAAGTGTGTGTGAGTTAGTTGAGAGAGATGGAGGGAATATGGTTAGCTTTCTGAAGTATAGTTCTGTTAATGATTGGAAAGCTTACTAAACAATACATCATTTAATCCTTATACACCTCTCCTCTAAAACAAGCTTAATTAACACTAATTAAGCTTGACTCCATTGACTAAGACTAATGACTAGCTCATAACTATTACAACTTGACATAACTAGCCCTCTAACTATTTGATACAACTAAATTGACCCTAACACATGATGTTAAGATATTGGGTTGATATGGAAAATATGAATTGAACATAAGAATTGTGAATGGCACCTCTTAATTTTAAATACTATTTTGGGTATCACGAAATTCTAACTATCGGGATAAAACTTGAGTATCAAAATAGAAATTAGGCGCAATTTCTAATTTAAGTTTGTAGCTGATTTTGAGAGATATGTCTAAGAGTTTGTGATCTCGTAAAAACGCAGACTGTTTCTTGTTTGTATAAAGAGATCAAAGCGGTCCTAATAAATTAGAAGCAGTTCCACAAAATTATAAGCAATTATAAACGGTTTTGAGTAGTTAGAAAACCTGCAACCACCGGTCGCCCAACAGCTGCTCGTTGCAGCACGCATAGCAACTAGTTGCTGCTTACACCAGCCGGTGATCACTTCAGTTAGCAGACCCTGCACCAGGGGCTTTTGCACCTTGGATCCTGATAGGGGCGCTGCCATAGGACCCCGTAAGGGGGTGTGACCCCCTTGACCCCCACCTTGTGTTCGTTCGCTTTATTATTCATATCAATATCATTTTAGACTTATACATGTGTGCACTCCACAACTCCTAACTTGTACCAAAGGCGTGCAAAGCATAAGAACGTTCCCAACAGTGCACCCAACTGACGCCGTCAGTTGTTGCCAAATCAGTGCCACGTCAGCTCACCCTCCAACCGACACTAAACTGACGTACCCATGCCAAAAATACCACTTCCCTTTAATTTTTTGGGACCCACCATTACAAAACACACACATACGCACAAAATACCCCTTTGGACCCACCCACCAAACTCACGGAAGCCTCAAGCCTCGTCTCCAAACCGGCTGGCGTTAAAGTGGCGGTAAACTGGCAGAGGCATGCCAACGAGTGCACCAAACTCACGGCAAACTGATACCACCGGCGAGGTTCCGTTGGGACACGTCTAAAACCCATAACATACATGTGTGTATGAACACCAATATTTCCAATTGGGCATATTCTTTTCGGGGACAGATATGCGGGCCTCCTCCAAGTGGTACGAATGTATATGGTGCTGGTCCCATGTCATCAAATCTTGACGGGTCAAACTTTTGGGGGTCGGGAAAGAACTCGGGATTTTTATGTGTCAAGTTTGAACGAACTCCCATACAACTGTTAAATGAGAAATTTGTTAGCTAATAAACCACATCCCTATCCACAAGGCAAACAATGATGATAATTTGTACAAGTGTTTAAATTACCTTGCAGCCCTTGGGGATAGAATAACCATTGTACATGAAGTCCGTGATGGCTTCTCTGAAAGTACCTTGGAGAGGTGGGGCTAATCGAAGAACTTCACATGCCACGTTCCAAGAATGATGTTAAACGTTGTATTAGTTATTATGTTAGGACATCCACTGAAAGATTGGAAGTCTACTAATTGTTGAGAAATAAGGATTGTGTTCAAGGAACACAATTGGATTAGATCCGCAAATATGAGTATATGTAAACTTTTAAACTGGGTAAATAACAATTAAATATTTATTGTTAAATGTTTTGCGGAGCCTATGTATGAGATATTAAATTATGTGATTTAGTTATGAATTGGATATGTGCATATGATATAAAATATTAAGATGATCGTATTAAATCACCAGACTTAACCATCTCATTATTCTTACTTCTTAATTTTAAATATATTATATTATTATGTTTCACCTTATAGTAATCATATTCGTCAATTTTCTTATTTTATTGTATTTTATTTAAAGAAATTTGTATTGGCCGCTACATATTCTTAAGTAAGAATTGAAAGGGACTAGTTCCAAATGAAGGATTTGGTACTCAAATAGAAGAGCACTGAGTATGCACACAAGGTGATTGCCGGCAATTAGGCTAGGGGAAGAACAGTCACCGATAGTTGTTGTCAGGATCGAATAACTCGAACAAGTTATTTAATCACAGATCTACTAACAAGAGAAGTTACATCGGATTAACACTCTTGTTATTTGATTAAGAATAATGAAAACTGTAATTGAATACGAACAATAGTAAGAACACAGTTATCACAAAAAGCTTCAATGTATATTGATATTATCGAACAATACACACGTACGTTTACAATTCGTAAGGAACTATTTATAATAGTTCTTGAAGCCTAAACTATTAACCTAGATATTTTAGGATTCGATTACAATTAAATTTACAAAAGATAAACATTCCTTAACAAACTATACGAAAATCTCGGACACGATCAACACCAAATATAGACATCAGTAGTAATGGCCATCGTCAGTAGTAAACTCGAGATCAGTAGCATTTCGAGTTTCTGCCCCATCAGTACTATCTTCTATGATTGTTGATCAGTACTAACTGCAGCATCAGTATTAGAATGTTTATATCCCAACAATCTCCCCCTAAACTTGTTAATTCACTTTTAGTTAATCAAGTGTCTTCTCTTCTTATTCCTTCTTCATTTTCTCTTCTAATATAGCAGCTCTTCTTTGATCACCTTCTAATGTTTTCTGATTTTGTTTCTTTCTTTGTGCAATTATGTATTTGCTGTTTCTTTTCACAAAGTAGTTATATTTTTCTTGATACATAGAAATGTCATGTGGATGCATGAATGAGCATGTGATGATCTGATACATTGTTTCTTCTGAGTGAGGATATTCCTTTTCATACAAGTACAGCTCACACTTCTTACTAGTTCTTTCAAAAAAGTACATATTCGCAGTTGGTAACACATTCCAAGCATAAACATTTTCTGTGTTAGTGAATATTTCAGGATAGTTGTCTGGATAAAAAGCAGCATCAATCATTTGAGTTACATATCCAGCTCATGAGTTTTTCCATGACTTCTATGTCATTCTTGGTTTACCAATAATTAAACCTTTGATAATGTCACTTCTACTACAGGACATAACCATTGGTTTCCATGCCTTAAATCTCTGAGTAGTTTTGTCTTCTCTTATAATTTCTATGACATCATCAACAACTCTCCAATTGATAATTGGATTATCTTCAATAGGAGCAATAGGAAAATCAAGTACTTGTATATCTTGTTTATTTTTCTTCCTTGATTCTGTTTCAGACTCAATTTCTTTCCTCTTTTTAGAAGGCTTTGAAGATTCACCAGATATTGGTGTTCTGGAGAGTACGATTGTGGGATCAATCTCAACTAATATCTTTTCTTTTTCTTCTTCTACTTCTAATTCTGCTAATTCCCTTTTCTTGGCAGTGCAGTATTTATCTACTATTGTTATCATTTTCATTCTGCCAAAAGACTTAGCACTTTGACCTTTTGATTTTAAGAAATCAATCATTTTCTTCTTTTGTTCAAAAATTTCATCTGGTAGGTCAGCTTTTTCTTTCTTACATTCTGCCACAAGATCTTCAAGGCAGTTCAGATGTTCCTCTTCTATTTTTCTTTGTTTCTTGAACTCTGCCTTTTGATCTTCTACCAGGAAATCTTCAACCTCTTGAATTGCTGCATTTTTCAGTCTTTCTTCTTCAGCCTTTTTCTTATCTTCAAGAGCTCGAGTCTTTGCAACTTTCCTCAGATACCTCATTCTGTTTACCTTCCATTTATCTTGCTTTACAGGTCTGATATGGTTGATTTTATTTACCATGTGGTGACCTAGAGCTCTGTTTGGATAGTCATCATCAAATTTTTCTTTCCCTTTTCCAACACAAGCTGAGAGTAGAGGTGGAGTGTATTTCATATCTATAACATGATTAAATACAATTGATGGAGAGAATAATTTGATTTTGTTCATTGGAAGTATCTTAGGGTGAGGAGGAAGTGCACATTCATCAACCTCATACCAATTCACATTATCATCAATGTCAGGTATGATAAGTGGTTGTAATTCTGGAGTTGGAGGTCTTGGTATGATTACAGCTGGTTCAAGAACTTCTGGTAATTCTTCTTCATCTTCAGTAGTAACCAAGGTAGTTACTACTGGTGTAGTCTCTGGTTCAAATACCACCAACTGTTTTGATGAGATTAGTACTGGTGAGGTTGTTGTTGTAGTTACTACTTCTAGGGCATCATTAGTAGGAATGATATTTTCTTCTGGAGCATTTACTACTGGTATTTCTTCTTCTTCAATAGGATCAGTAGTAACAACCTCTTGATCCTTAGCTTCAGTAGTATCCATAGGATCAGTAGTCTCTATAACTTCAGTAGAAACTTGAGAGTTTACTTGTTCTGCTGTTGGAGATTGATTTGCAGACACAAATACATCCTCATCCATACTTTTTATTCCTTTGTATAGATCTTCTCCATAACTTTGACCTGTTTCACCATGAGCTTCTTTTAAATTCAAGAGGGAGGCTGCTGCTACTGCTATTGAATGATCAATCATTCCTTGAATTTGATCCTTCTCCCCCTTAGTGATCTCAACATGTTGAGCCTCACTATCTGCAATCTTTTTCTGTAATTTTCTGATCAAATTTGATTGCCTTTGAAGCTTGTACTCGAACCTCTGCTGTCTCCTGTTCAGAGTGTTTATGTAATGCTTCATATAAGTCATGGTTTTTCCTTGATTATTCAATAAATTCAGACAATTTTGTACAGTGGTTTTAAGGTTTTCCTTCCTATTCGTCAATTGTGTTGGTTTAATACTGCCCTCAGCCCCTTTGGGTGGATCATTGGGCTTATGTGGTACATTGGCTTTTAGGTTTTTCATCTTATCCATCAATTCAATTTGTTTCTTTCTACCCTTATCACTTCTTGGTGATAAAATGGGTTGCTTAGACACTCTCTTCTTCCTAGAAGAAGCAGTAGTATCCCCCCTTGTGGTTTCTTGGCACCGGGGTCCTCTTAGTGCTGCCTCAAAAGATGAGTCATCACTTAGAGTTGCCAAGTTCTAGTACCTATTGATGTTCTCACTAGCCTGTGCACCCACCTTTGGGGCATCAGTAGTGAGAGCCCTTTCCTCATGTCCTCTCTCCTCTTTGGAGGACAACTCTTGGAGTCTGGGGTTTGACTCAATTGGTCCCCTGGTGTCCTTTAAGGAAGTTTTATTCCTTTTATAGATTTTAGAAATTTGTTTGGCAATGGGTTTGTCTTCCTCAGAGTGAAGAGTAGCACTCTGTGGATTAATTTCATGTACATAAGACACATTCAGGAAATCTGTTGGTTCAGGTAATTGAGTGGACTGAGTGGGTTGTGTTTGAGCTGTATTTAGTGGTGGAGTTGGTTGGGGTTCAATGGGGTGACTTGAACCTTCTCCTATAGGGGGTTGATCATAGATCATGTTTTGGAACAGTGGAGTAACCTTCCCAGAAAATTTAAATTGTTTTCTCATATTAGAATACACCTTTTTATTTAATTCAGGTGTAACAAAAATGTTTTTAGGTGTTGAGAGATCTTTAATTTTACAGTTTAAAATATGAGTGAGGAATCTTGGGAACATTAAAAATTTAGAAGATGATAGATTTGCAAGCATTCCTTCAAAAATCATGTTTGAAAAATTGAATACTTGTCCTGTGCACAGACAAACAACAACAGATGCTATTGATTTGTTGAACTCATTCCAAGTACTCTTTTTAGGAGAGATACCGTGTTGAATAGTATGAACAAGAAATTTCCATTGAGGTGAGAGAAGACCCTTTTGAAAAGTAACAATGTCTAGGCTTCCCTCATACCCCATCTTTTGTAAAATTTCAACAAGATCTTCCTTAGGTAAAGAAAACATACCTGATTCATCATTTAGTTGAAGATGATGTCTGATTGACTGTTCAGTGATGATGATAGGCTTTCCATCTACAACAGATTTGATTTGTGACATATTTGAATATTCAATCCTTTAAGCATTTTCCCAGAAGTCAACAAGATGCTGTTGATAAGCTTTAGGGTTGATTGTGAGAGCAAACTTGATGTATGAGTTCTTTAAGAACATGACTATGGGTCGAAAATCTTTTGTGCCATCTGGATTTCTCAAGAATGCACACATATTGTGAAATTCAGAAAATTTGAGATCAGTTTTCACATCTAATGATTTTAGAGTAGCCATTTGTTTGATGTTGATCTTTGAAATTGATGTTTGAAATTTTTGATTTCAGAGAGAGTTCAATCAATTTTGCTTGTGTGAGTGATTTGCGGAATGAATTTCTTTGCTACTGATGCAGGGATTTGATCGGAATTTGTAGAGATTAGGGTTTATCGAATCGAGGTGAGGATAATGCTAAACTAATCACTTTCAGCTATTTATATTTTTTCGAATTTACCTGCAAAAGGACCGAAATACCCTTCGAATCATAACCCAACGACTATTTTCATGGGGGTCAGTATGGTAAAATGGTGTATTTTACAGATAACGGTCGATCAGTAGTAACTACGTATCAGTAGTAGAAACGCCAGTAGTAACTGTTGTTTCTATACTTAACCTAATTCTAAGAAAAACCCTATTGGTACTAAATTGTAAGAGTTACTCACGATCAGTAGTAATAAATAACCAGCAGTAAAACATACTTATAAAAATAGAAATTGTACAAAAACTTTACATATGCTTTTTATTTGTGAAATTAATTTATTAAAATCATTCCAATACTGCTAACCAAGAAGCTGAATCTTCCTACATCAAATGCTTTTGTAAAAAATCAGCTAATTGATTATCAGTAAGAATTTTCTCTACTTTGATTAATTTCTTTTCATTACAATCCCTTATAAAATGAAATCTTATTTCAGTGTGTTTTGTTTTTGAATGTTTTACTGGATTATTCACAATACTGATAGCACTTTGATTGTCAATAAAAATAGGAGTTTTAAGAATAGAGATACCAAAGTCTAGGAGTTGATTTTGAATCCATAGGACTTGAGCACAGCAAGTAGATGCAACTACATACTCTGCTTCAGCAGTTGATGTTGAAACATTGGTTTGTTTCTTGCATTGCCATGACACCAATCTTGATCCAAAGAATTGACATCCGCCAATAGTAGATTTTCTATCTTGACATTCACCACCATAGTCACTATCAGTGTAGGCTATGAGTTCAAATGGTAAGGCATGTGGACACCAAAGACCAAGAGAAGGTTTACCCTTTTAATATCTTAATATTCTTTTGACAGTCTGCAAGTGTAACTCCTTAGGTCTTGCTTGATACCTGGCACATACACAAACACTATACATAATGTCAGGTCTTGATGCAGTTAAATACATTAAAGAGCCTATCATTGATCTGTAAAGATGCTCATCTACATCCTCCCCCTCAACATCAGGATGTAGGTGTTTGTGAGTTTCCATTGGTGTGCTTGCACTTTTGCAGTCTTTCATTGCAAATTTCTCCAATATGTCTCTGACAAATTTTGATTGGTTAATCAAAATACCATCAGATCTTTGATTTATCTCGAGTCCAAGAAATAAGTTCATTGGACCCATTGAGCTCATCTTAAACTTGATCTGCATTAATTCTTTAAACTCTTTGCACAGTTGATCATTTGTTGAACCAAAGATGATATCATCTACATATATTTGGACCAGTAGTATATCATCTTTGACCTTTCTTGTGAACAAAGTTTTGTCAATTGCACCTCTTTTGAAATTGTTCTTCAGTAAGTATGATGATAATGTGTCATACCAAGCTCTTGGTGCCTGATGAAGGCCATATAGAGCTTTGTCTAGTTTGTACACATAGTCATCATGTTCTGGATCTTCAAATCCTGGAGGTTGACACACATATACTTCTTCTTCAAATTTTCCATATAGGAAAGCACTTTTTACATCCATTTGATAGACTTTGATTTTCTTGTATGAAGCATATGCCAGAAATATTCTTATTGGTTCAATTCTAGCAACAGGTGCAAACACTTCATCATAGTCTAAACCTTCTTCTTGAGTGTATCCTTGGGCTACAAGTCTTGCTTTATTTTTGATCACTATACCTCTTTCATCTTTCTTGTTTCTGAAGATCCATCTTGTTCCAATGGGTCTTTTTCCTTTTGGAAGAGGTACAAGAGTCCATACAGCTTGTAATTTGAATTGAAGAAGTTCTTCTTGCATTGCTATGATCCAATTTGAGTCTTTCATTGCTTGTTGAATTTTCTTAGGTTCCTCCTGTAACAGAAAGCATTCATACATACATTCATTAGATATTAAACTTATGTTTCAAACATTTGAATTTAATGATGAATTGAATTTGCTTCTTGTCTGCATGTTTGAGTTGACATCACTTAGGACTAGGTCCAAAGGATGATTCTTTTTAGTTCTGGTTCCTGGAACTTTGTCAACAGGCATTTGACTATCTAGGTTTGACTCATTGGATTCAGGAATTTGGGCATCTGTCCATGTTTCTTCTTGGTTGTCTGGATTTTGTGGAGATTCTTCATTGCTACTGGTATCAGTAGTAACATTTTCTTCATTAAGTTCAGGTGGTTCATTGTTGTTACTGACACCATTATAGTGTGGTTCATCATCAAAACTTTGAGATTCTGAGTTACTACTGGGATCAGTAGTATCTTGAGAGTTGGAGTTGTTACTGGTGTCAAGAATACTAGGGTTATCAGAGTTACTACTGTCCTCAGTATCAACTGTGGGATCAGTATTAACTAATATATATTTCATTATGTCTTGACTGCCATTTAATGATGATGATCCTCCTTGTTGGTTTTGATTGTTTGAATCTCCTCCATTATAAACATAATTAACATCAAAAGACTTGGTTAGATTATCAATGTTAAATAACCAATCTGGACCATTTCCCTGTTCATTCATCAGATTTTCATTAAAGGATACATTTACACTTTCTTCAATGATCCTTAACCGTTTGTTGAATACTCTGTAAGATTTGATTTGAGTTAAGTATCCTACAAAGATTCCATCATCTGCTTTACAGTCAAACTTACCAATTTGTTCTCTTGTAATTAAAATAGTACAAGGACAACCAAATGATTTTAGAAAGCTTATTGAGGGTTTTCTTTTATTAAAAAGTTCATAAGGTGTTTTAAAGTGAGGCTTAACTATTAATACTCTGTTTTGAACATAACAAGAAGTATTAACAGCTTCAGCCCAAAAAGTTATTGGTAATTTTGAATCTGCAATCATGGATCTGGCTGCTTCAATGATGGTTCTATTTCTTCTTTCAGCTACACCATTTTGTTGTGGAGTTCTTGGTGACCTGTACTGCCTGTCAGTACCCTTAAGATCACAAAAATCAATTAGATTAGTATTCTTAAATTCTGTGTCATTATCACATCTAATTGCTTTCACTTTGAGATCTATTGTATTTTCCAGCTTGACAACAAGATTCTTTATAATCTCACTTGTTTCATCTTTGGTCCTAAGAAAGAAAACCCAAGTGTATCTGGAAAAATCATCAGTAATAACAAGGCAGTATTGTTTCTTTCCAATACTCATTACATTTGTAGGTCCAAAAAGGTCCATATGTAAGAGCTGCAAAGGATTAGAAATAGAGTTGATTGCTTTGGTCTTATGAGAAGTCTTGTGTTGCTTACCTTTTAGGCATGCAACACAGTGATGATCACACATAAATTCTTTTTGTGGTAAACCAACTACCAAATTCTTTTTGACTAAATTGTTCATATTTTTAAAATTTGTGTGACACATCCTTCTATGCCAAAGTTCTGATTCATTTGTGTTTGCCTTAGATATAAAACAGTTGATCTCATTTGAAGAAATGAGTTCTCCCCCTATATCCAGGCAATACACATTATTTCTCCTTGGTGTTCTTAAAACAACAAATTTTTCATCTAAAATAAAGTCAGGAGAAAGAATGATGCACTCTACATCTGTAAAAAGAATTTTGTTCTTCTTATCCCAGACTTGTGAGACACTGACCAGATTATATTTAAGCTCAGCAACATAAAATACATCATCAAAAGTGATCTTACCATTTGATACTGTACCTTTACCTGTAATCCTACCACCTCTTGGATTTTCACCAAAAGCAACATATCCACCTTCAAAAGACTTGAAATCTCTGAGAATTTGAAGATTTCCAGTCATGTGCCTAGAGCATCCACTATCAATATGCCATGTTCTTCCTTCTTCAGGGATTTGAATGCTCTGCACATAAAGTAAATGGATTAGTTAATTTTGGGAACCCAAGCTTGTTTTGTCTTTGGTTCATCCTTTGAAGAGTAAGTTTTTCTAAATGGATGAGTTTTGTATGTAGTTTTGGTCTTAATTTGTTGGTTAGTACTGGTGTTCTGTTTTACTACTGACCTAGGTTTATACCCGTAGTTTCTGGCTTTTGAGTATTTTACTACTGATGGACCAGTAGTATTTGGGTAATGTGAATTATTTGCATAGTCAGTAGTGTTTTTGTAGTTGTACCAAACAGCATTGTAATTAGGGTTTTTATCAGTAGTAAGCCTGGAATAGTTCCTACTGATGTTTGAAAACTTTGAGTATTGTGGAAATTGATTTTGTTTTCCATTATTTTTGAAATAATTACTTCTGTTTGGACTTCCATGCCTGCTATTTTGCACGAATCTTTGTGCAGTTCTTCCAAATTTGTGAACTTCAACATGTGGATTTTTAATTTCTTTTGCTTCTTCAGTTTGTTTTAGCTTTAATGCTTTCTCTTTTTCTTTGTTTTCTTTAAACTCTTTGAATTCTTTGCAGTTAATTAGATTAAAGTGACAATTCTTTGCTATGTGGTTAACTTTGTTGCAAATTAAGCATGTTAATTTTGTTGACTTAGCACCTTCAGGCTTTCTTTGTTCTTTTAACTGGTTCAAGTTTCTTTGATTTCCCCTTCTTAAAATTGTTGGTATATTTTCTGAGTTATATTTAAGGGATTCAGTTTGACTTTGTGTAATATGAAAACTTGTATCAGTTGAATCAGTTGTTTGATCATCATCAGATGAATCATTATTGGTTTCAGTTTGATTTTCTATTTTTAATTCATTTAATGTTCTTTCTGTGCTTGATTTAAGATGAGGGATAAAATTAGTTGGAGGTGGAACTGCATGATATCCCACTCCATTCATAACTTTTTTAGTGGTTTGATTACTGGTTAATTCATCAATAATTTTAGAACTTCTTTCAAATTTTTTAATAGTTAATTTATTTTGTTCTAATTCCATTTGACATTCTTCTAATTTAATTAAAGTTTCTTTTAACTTTAACTCAGCATATTCTTTATCATAGGTTGTTTGTAAGAGTTCATCTTTTATCTTTTGATCTGTTATTTTATAAATTTTAATTTGATTTTCAAGATCAGCTATACAACCATTATATTCAGTTCTCCTATATCTGTTTAATATCATCTCTTCAATTGTTTCTTTGTTAAGTTTTTCTAATTCTTTATATGCCTTAATGCATTCAGGAGTGCATGATTTAGAATGTACCTAAGTAGTAGAATTAGTGAAGGCCATGAGAGCTTGATTTTGAGCATGTTCCTCTGCTTAAAAGCTCCAGCCATAACCTTGTCCTTCTTGAGATACTAATGCAGTTGAATTTGAAGTGATGTTTTTGTTGTAATTTGATCTTTGATCTTTGCTAGGACATTCTCTGGCAAAGTGACCAAGATTACTGCAGTTGTAGCATTTGACTTTGGTCTTGTCAAATCCAGCACGATCTCCTTTGTTGTAGGTCAGATTTTGTCTTCCAGTTCTTTTGAGAAACATCTTTGTTCTTAAGCTCAGCATTGCCATCTGCCATTTGATGTCCATCTCTTCTAAATCATCAGGATTCAGTTGTTCCAAATCTTCACTAATCAATGCAGTGTGCACATGACTAGTGAAAAAGGATTCTCTTGCTACATCTTCAATTCCTGCATTCTTTGTAGCCTCTTGACCTGTTCCTGTACTAGACACAAAAGCAGCATTGTTTGAAGGTAAATTAGGAGTTTTATTACTTACCTCAGATTCAAACACTCTTAGTTCATTGTACAGTTCATCCAGATCTTTCTCTTCCAAAGCATCTCCTTGTCTATATATAACTGTATACATAGACCATTCTTCACCAAAAGATCTAAGAAACTTTCTGTTGATATCATCATTGTTTGGTTTAACACCAACTTGATTTAGTTCACCAATAAGCTTGTTAAACCGATCAAAGACTTGTGACAATGATTCATTCTTCTGGCCTTTGAAGTTTTCAAAGTCTTGCTTCAGAACAGACTTCATGTTTCTTTTGGTGCTTTTGGTGCCTATAAACCTCTTCTCCAGTGCCTGCCACAGTTTCTTTGCATCATCATATTCAACAAATAAATGTTGATAGTCATTGGGAATAGCAAGCAGAAGAGTGCTTAAGGCTTTGAGTTCGATTCCTCTGTCCTTCTTTTTTTTCACACTTGAGTTTGTCGACTTCAGTTGATGTGGTATCTATTTGAGTCTGGATAGTTTTGTTACCTTCAACAACAACTTCCTACATGGAATAATCAGTAATAAGCATGTATTGCTTAATTCTATTTTTCCACATCCCAAAGTTGTTGGGAGTGAGAACTGGAATTTTATTAGTCTGTGTGCTTTCATTGTTATCAGACATGATTAACAATTTAGAATTCGAAAGTATGAAACTTTTTGATGTTCTTAATTCGTAGATCTAGAACCTTAAAACTCTGATACCACTTGTCAGGATCGAATAACTCAAACAAATTATTTAATCACAGATCTACTAACAAGAGAAGTTACAGCGGATTAACACTCTTGTTATTTGATTAAGAACAATGAAAACTGTAATTGAATACGAACAATAGTAAGAACACAGTTATCACAAAAAGCTTCAATGTATATTGATATTATCGAACAATACACACGTACGTTTACAATTCGTAAAGAACTATTTATAATAGTCCTTAAAGCCTAAACTATTAACCTAGTTATTCTAGGATTCGATTACAATTAAATTTACAAAATATAAACATTCCTTAACAAACTATACGAAAATCTCGAACACGATCAACACCAAATATAGACATCAGTAGTAATGGCCATCGTCAGTAGTAAACTCGAGATCAGTAGCATTTCGTGTTTCTGCCCCATCAGTACTATTTTCTATTATTGTTGATCAGTACTAACTGCAGCATCAGTATTAGAATGTTTATATCCCAACAGTTGTCAAGCAGCAGTTGTTTTTAAAGGGAAGAGTTGTATGTTTGTGGATGATGTGAAGAATGAGGATGAATAACAAACGGGAAGATATTGGAATGTCTATCGGGGTTAAAGTTACACGGTGATAGATATCTGATTTTTCTTAACAAACAGTAGTGAACCTTCTCTTGTATGTTATGCCAAATAAATTGTCGAATAATATGTCTTCATAAGTGAGCATGTTTGCATCAAATAAGATGTCGTAATAAGGTTTTAATTGGGAAGATGTCACATAATTTCAAAAGCTCAGATACTAATTGTGAGTTTAGAATTCGTGATTAATTCATCATTAATCAAGATTTGGTAGAGATTAAGCTAGAAATGTAGAGTAAGATTAGAGAATAAACTTTGCATTAGATTGGAAAAATGTCTGAATAAATAAGATCTAAGAGTCAAAAAATGTATGAATGAATAAGTGATTATTTGAAGAAAAGTCTGCACTCGGACAGATACTCGGAATAATGTCTGGATTTGGACTTTGTCGGACTATCTTTTTTATCGGACAAATGCTCAGACACTTTTAGGCGGACAAAATTTTAAATAGATCGAACCAAATGTCGTCTACAATCTGAACATAAGTTTTACTAAAATGCTCATAATATCTTCAACTTTGATTCGATTTCAATGATTATTTTACAAAATGTTCGTTTTCAATCTTCTACATATAACCTATCAGGTCAATTTCCGAATACCACCTTCTGATCTTTAAGATTTTGATGAAAGTCAACCGAAAATGTTAAGAACTTAAGTGTTCTTCAGTGTAGGGCTTGAAAAACAAATGAGTCTTTGATTTATATGATTTTTGTAAGATAGGCGGTATCAAAAAAAAAATTTGTATGTTGTTAAATCCATTTAACTGAAATATCATTTTTTTTTACAAGGAGAAAGAAGGCAAATGGGCAATGCACCGCTATTCCCTTTTGAATTGCAAAACTAATTTTTTAAAAACAACATTTGTGAATCTGGATGTCATAACATTGTTATGCATAACATTTATGGATATGGGTATCAAATTGAACGATAGAATAGATCTATTTAATTAAAATTAAATTTATATCTTTAATTTCGTAAAATTTTGATGGGGATTAACTATTTTGATATACCACTATACCATTTGAACAGATCTAGATCACCTTCTCTCTCCATAATTAAAGCTATCATCTTACACACTTTTTTTTTCTCTCTCCATATTTTTTGTATATTATATTCTCTCTCTTCTCACAAACTTGACTAAACACTGTCTTCATCTCTCTCACCACCTCCCATCGAAATCAAACAACCACAACCATCTCCATACCATTACATCTGAAACCTAAAACTGAAGACAGAGAAACGAAAATCTATATATGCAAATTGAAATCTAGATCTGGGTATTGCGTGTGATTTGTGGTGGCGGAGGTTGAGCGATGGTGGTGGTGCTCTTTCCCCTTGTGTCACCATCAAACATAAGAAAATATGAGAAGACGATTTTGTGGCGGGGAAGATGAAGAAGCTCTCGGAATTTCCGAATCTGTTGGTAAAAGGTGAAAGTTCTTCATGACTGAAATGGTGATGGAAGTTGTTCTTCATCCTTGTGTGGATGGTTTTTTAAGAGATGGAAGAAGAAAGGAGGAGAGAGAGGAAAAAAAAGGAGAGAGAGGAAAATGGAAGAGATGGTATCTGGTCGAGAGAGAGAGAGATTGTGGATACTGTACCTATGTACTTGATAGTTGTGAAATACAATTTATTAAGATAAAAAGTAAAGTTTCATTGCAATTTCCAAGGTTAATATGTTCAAATGGTATAATGGTATGTCCTAATAGTAGGATCCATTTTGATGATTTTCGTATGGTATGTGGTATGCATGTGTCTAGCCTCTTGGGAATGGAAATGGACTTGAGAAATTGGAATCGACAGCAATTTAGTGATTCAATAAACCTGTAAGTAGGTTAGAGGAAAGTTGGTATCAGGTTGTGGTTAAGAAAATGAAAGCCCCCGTTTCGAGTCCCGCTTCCACCATATTTTGATAGATGCAAATGTTTTCTGAAATAATAATAACTATTTGACAGAATTTTTAACCTTACTATTTAAGTAAAGATTCTAAATACTTATACTCCTTCTGTCCCTAAGTAAAGTTCTCATTTCTCCTTCAAGTTTTTTCACTAAATAAAGTTCCCATTTCTCAAACTTAAGGGGCTCACTTAATATAATAATATTATTATCAATACTTTCACCATTAACTATCTTGAGGGAGTATATATTTGAGATTATTACTGATTTTTTTTAAATGACATATATATTAATTAATGATGTGTTTAGTTTGTCGTAATCATACAATTCAATTCAATTCTATTGTACTCCGTATTTGAATTCATAGTAAACTGAATTTCGTTGCGCATTTGGCTACAAAAGTTTTAATTATAATTCAATTCCATACTTCAACTTTTTTAATTTTATTTTTATTTATTTTTAATTATTTTAATTATTAATTATTAATTTTTTTTATTTTTTAATTTAAAATGTTTTAATCTTTTATTTTATTTTTTGAACAGCTTTAAGTAAAAAGTATATAGAATATTAAAGTTAATTAGTTTAACAAATGAATGTAATTGGTTTTATAAACGTTTTAACTTTTTCAATTATAATGAAGGATTATGACTAACCAAACGCACCATTAATGTAATTTACCTTGGCAATTTATTCCATTTAACTTATCTTTATCTTTATAAGATATCTCTATCTCTATCTCTATCTCTATATATAATAAAAGAAAGTTTTGTCAACATAGACAATGCCATGTCATAATAGCATGTCAACATATAAGCCACATATACATGCCACGTCAACCCATACCCTTCATCAAGCTTTGAGTTTTGTCGTTTCCCACTATGATTATTCAAGCCGTGAATAAGTTATTTCACGTTTCAACTATACACCTCTAACCCTAAACCCTTTTTTTGCCGATCAAGCTTAACTCAATTTGCCGATGTGAAATCTCGAATGGGTGTGTGTGTGTGTTTTTTTTTTTTTTTTTTTTTTTTTTTTGGTATAAACAAGGTGGTTTACGAGGAGCTTGGAAATTATGGACGTTACAATCAACTTTTGTGTTGTGAGCGTGTTGAGGAAACCAAACCAAGTAGACGTTACTATTTGCATAAAATTGGGGAATTAGATTTACAAGTTTCTGGACCTTTTCATATTTGGGAAATTGAAGGACCTGTTTTGGACCTTTATAAAGCTAAATTGGTGGTATTCTAATAATAATAATAATAATAATAATAATAATAATAATAATAATAATAATAATAATAATAATAATAATAATAATAATAATAATAATAACAATAATAATAATAACTCATTAGATTAACGTAGTACATATGTGAACTTTAAGTTAATTTTGATGTATAGACTTTTAATTAGAGCTGAATGCAATCTGACTGAAGTGAATGTTGTTTAATTGTGCTGTTTTATTGTATGATGATATTAGAGCGGGTGAACAATTTACAATGGACGCTTGCATTAGTTGAAGTTAGCTAACATATAGCTATGAAATAGGGCTTGCAGGTGAAAATAAATTATAATTGAGATTTATCGATTTTGCCTAATTTGACACTTGAATTATAGCCATATAATTTGCTAACATTACTATTGCAAGTATTCATGTTTTACTTTCAAACATGTTCACTGTGGATGTCATTTGGACTTTGGAGTTTATGTAACTGGTTTGGATTGCTATTTGAGAAAACTTCATTGTTTAGATATCTGTCATATGTTATGGATGTTGCTACACAACCAACAGATTGTTTAAACATTGTACATGATATAGGTCCTCAGATATCATGATAGGCAAATCAAAGAAGGCGATACTTTTTATTTAATTTCTCTAAGGTAATCACAATAAATATAGATCAATATATATATAAACACACACACATCCATAATATCTTTTGCTACATGTATAGACCTTTTGAGATGACAATTGAATGTGTTAATACATTTTCGGTAAAATGTAGATGGTTTAAAAAACTTAGGGTTTTAATATACGCTAACGGGTCGATTTATGTTACAGTTTAAAAGAAATTTAAGATTTATATATTACATAAAGGGAAAATATAGTAAGGAAAGAGGGAATCATGTATCTTGCGAAGTAGCTAAAGAAGTTCTTTTTATTCATTTTGTTTTATTGCAGTTTTCGAAATTCATTCATGGATTAAATTATAAAATTATTTGCATTTAAAATTAAATATGCAAAGGCTCATAGTTGTCTGTGTATTTATATATACATCTCAATTTATATATACATCTCAATTTGACTTGATCAATTGTATAATCTATTGTTTCATGTTTATTATTTGCTAATTGTCTTATTAATAACAGTAAGTTGGAATATTTAATTAAATGTAAATTTTGACTTTTGCCATATGGTGGTGATTTGGTTTGCATTTGTTAATCAGAACCCACTTTGATTGACATTTTGACGTTCCTCTGTTTCATGTAGATTATATATGAGAGATTTCTTAAGCTAAAAAATGTCACCGTTTTGATTCAATTAAGTTTGTGATTTAAGATTATGAATAATGTTGATAGTTAAACTTTAAAGGTATAGTTCCGCAAAATTTCGGCTTACATATACTTCATATGTAATTATTTTTTTAACGACATCTAATCTATACATAATATACACCTAATAGTTTATGGCTATTACTGTATTTGTAATCTCTATTGTTGATATTTTGAATCACATAAAAGATTGTGAAACTTTTTTAAATGAGTATTTTAAATAAGTAAAAAATCATGAAATTATTATGAAAAAGTTTATAAGCCGTTCGTGATTCATCACGGGTTATAGGCTAGTAATGTATTAATCAGTTGGCCTAGATTAATTGGCCACCAAGGAAGCCTTGCGGATTTTATCTTCAAGAGGTCTTGGGTTCAAGACTTGTTGGAGGCATTCCTTTGAGGTAAAAAAGATGGTGGGATTTATTCTTCTAAAGAAGAAAATATGCTCGAGGAATGCATACTGCCCGTTTGGATGTCACTTTATGACTCGAAGTCTCGATAACTAACTAATTTGCCATTAAAAAAAAAGATATAATGTATTTACCTTTTCTATAATTAAAATGATCAAAAATTCAGTCAAAACATTTGCCATTTATGAATTTAAACAACAATTAATTTTTTTTGGCGGGAAACGGGCAGGGCCGGCCCCGACATATTTTTAGCCATGTGCAAAAATTAAAAAAGGCCCCTCTTACACAAACACATACGTCTATGATATATATAATCTTAGATATAAAAATATTGAAGATGATATAATTTTAATCTATTAGTAAAAATAAGTTTTCCTATATTTTAGATTTTTAGTTTTTTTTTTTTTTTTTTTTTTTTGTGATTTTTGTTAACTTATTTATCTTTCCATATTATCAATAAAAAAGTCAAATTTTTTAGTTTGTTAATTAAGTTAATAGATGTCAAACTTAAGTTTTATAGTTCGTTATAACTATGCTTAATTATATTATAGTTAATGCATATTTTTCATTGAATATATTAATAAATTGAATTGAATATTATTATCATTAAAGTAATTTTTTATATCTTTGAAACAATAAATACATCCATTAAAAAAAAGAATCTGAAAAAAATCTAAAGTTGATAAAAAATATATAAAACTTGACAAAAAAAACACCAAAATTTATGCAGAGCCAGAGAATTGAATTGAACACAGGCCCCTTTGAGAAGCAAGAAAAGGGCGGCCTCTACCAACCTGATCTAGAGCACGCTTGATTTCTTTTATGGAGGCATTACATATATGTATAATTTTTAATAGATAAATAGAGTAAAATCTAGACACTAATTTTTTACCACCATCACCTACTAATAGTACGTGCCACCATCACTAGTAAATTGTCGCCGCAAAATATTGTTACAAGGTATCTCGCCGCATTGCGTGGGTACTCTACTAGTCATATAAAAGTATAAAACCTTCTGTGTTAAATCTAATCAAGTAAGAGTGAGGCATTCATTAGAATTAGGGGTGAATATTTGGGCCGAAAAAACAGAACCGAGCAGAAAACCAAACGAAATGAAAGCGAAAACATGTAATCAGTTCGGTTTTGAAAATTCATCATTTTATTTTAATTTCGGTTCTATCGGTTTAGGTTCGGTTCGGTCCTCGGATAGGGATGGACATTTAGCTAAAAACACTGAACCGAAACTGAAGCGAACCAGATCCAAAAACATGTAATGATTTCGATTTTGAAATTAATCATTTTCGGTTTTGGTTCGGTTTTTGAACCACACTCACCCCTAATTAGAAGTTGTTGGATCCCAACAACACTAACGTGTTGCGTTAAGACTGATTTGCGAAGATAATATAATGAACAACAAGATTTCAGTGATTAAGAGTTTATTAAAACAACTTAATACATTACAAAGTTTGCGGAAATAGATAGTACACACTAACTAAAACACTATACTTGAAATGACACTTTATATCTCTCAAAACTAGAAGACTATGCACTGAGAGTAATATCAGCTGATACTAACAGCTGATATCAATGTCCGAGTAATAACTATAGAGGAGTTAATACTTAGACAAATAACTAACTCTCAGAGAATGTTCTTGTGCTATGAATGCTCAAAAGGTGTGTGTAAATGCAAGCATTTACGTCTCTATATATAGCACAAGATCCATGTTCCTTTGCCCACAAGTTAGACGACGTGTAAACATCTTATTCGTCGATGTGGACTTGTCCATGGAACATTAAATGCTCTTGCATAAGTTGTTGTCCCAAGTGTACTTTGTGTCAACTACTTCCGGTACCCTTTCTGATGCACAGTGAAAGGTGTACTACATAAGTACATAAATAGTTGACTTTCCGCTTACATACTTGGAGGGACAAACGATGATGTTGTACTGACATTATCTTCTATTCCAAAATAGAAGATCCTCATCGTTTTCTTCTTCTTTGAGCGGGAAAGGGAAATGTTCAAGGTGTCAAGAACATTTCCTTTAATTCTTCATCTGCAGCAGGTACTATCAGCTGATTCCACAATCAGCTGAATAGTCTTCTTCTTGTCTTTGTCCTTTTGTCATAGACTTCGAATGAACTCTCGTGAATAGCTGCTGATTTGACTTGTTGTCCTGAAGCTAAGTACGTACTCAGCTGATGGTTTATTGTATATACTTGCTTCAGCTGAGATACTTACTTCAGCTGGTATTTATTCTTCTTAGCTATCGATCATCAAATCTTATATACTTAGTCTTGGGACTAACAATCTCCCCCTATTTGATGCAATCGAATAGCTGTATAATTGTAACCCTGTAATGATTCAGCTGAAGTAGTCAGCCGAATACTTATGTGCTTTGACCCTTTGGGTTCTTTTTTATATGTTTTATCTTTTTACAATTTTTACAAGTATATTACAAAAATTTTATTTTCTATTGATATGAAGCTGATGAGTACAAGGAAAATCAAATAAAAAAAAAAAAAACTAGAATGTCTTGGCCACAACTTCTCCAATGACATTGCGATACAATGAGCTGATCGCTGAGTCAATTAATCTTCTCATTTGTCTTCCCTCCTCAGTGGAGGAACTCAGCGACTTGTGATATAGCAGCAGGTGATCGATATCACACATGTGCAGCTCATCAGCCCGTTGGAAGCAAGGCTTCTTCTTCTCAGATAACAAAAGCCAAAGGTAGGTTCTTTTACAATCAGCCCAGGGACAAAGTTTACTCCCGTGGGGACGACTTTTGTGATGTTGAGTTTAGGTCGTTTGGAGAATATGATTGAGGACCAAACATCAACTATTCTGGAGTCAGCAAAAGGGTCAGGAAGAACGGACTTACGTTTTTCCCTTCTTGCTGAGGAGCCTTCACCAGCAGGTTCTCTGACAGCAACTTCTTGTGAGTCAAGCAATTCAGCTGGTATGCGATTTGCCAACTCAGGAGCGGTTCTCCTGATATTGTCACATAGACCCTTGAAGATACTGATTGCGACTTTGATCGCACTTTGCAGATCTGTTATGATGTCAGACTGTTGTGCAGATTTGGAAGTTGTCAGTAACTCATTCCATTCAGCATAGCTGAGGTGAGTACTGATTTTGTTCAGAGGTAACCTTTCAGCAGCCATGTATCCTCCAGCTCTGGTTATTTTTACTTCTGGTGGAGAGCTGGAAGAGGACTTGGGTGCCCTTACACTGGTGATTTTTGCTTCGAGCCTACGCTGACCAAGAACTTTGTTGAACAACCTAATGTTCTCAGCTCTTTGGGCTTCAGCTTTTTGATACAGCTCTTCTTGAGTTTTTCTTTGAAGGGCAACAGCTGCAGCAAGATCTGCTGTGGTTCCAGCTTCCTTTAATAGGAGAGCTTTAATCACATCAGAGTTAGGCTCCCCCTCAGTAGGTTGACGAATCTCCTGTATGATAGGCTGAGGGTTTTGTATTGGCGGGACTTGGACTTCTGGGCCCTCAACTGGTCCACAAGAGTCAACGATTTGAACTCTAGTTGAGGCATCTCCTGTCCTTCTGATCGTAATCCCTCCAATCTGGGACTCGAGTGAGTACCCAGAGGATCCCGACTGAATCCTGATGATGCTGCTGTCGCCAGCTCAACATCATCAATTACCACCTCATCTCCACGGGTAGCAGGACTCCTTATCTCCAGCAGAGGAGAAAAAGGAGGTAGAAACGTGGGAGAAGATGATAAAAAGAATGAAGAAGAAGGAGAGCGATCAGCGGTTCGCTTAACTCGCTTCTTAACCACCAGAGGAGGAACATCTGCATCAGCAGAATCCTCATTCTCAGGGACTGAGATCCCTGTTGAGGTGGTGGTTTCCCATCGGCAGCTGGGGATGGTCGCCCAGATGAGGGAAAACTCTTTATATGAGAAGAGGACATACCTTCTTGTAGGGCCGATTCCTTCGATGTTGCGCCCTTCTTTCGATCCCTTTTGGATCTGACTCGATCATCAATGATCTTCAGCATGTACGAGGTGAGAGGAAAAGCCTTTTCATCATCCTTCTTTTGGAAGATGATGTTGGAGATGGAACGGACCATCACCGATTCCCCTGGAATGTCTTCATAATCGATCTGCAGCTTTTCAAGCATCACATATGTGATGCACAACGTGAAAAAGCGAAGATAGGGAATATGATTTCCCTTTCTTTTCAGCTTGGCCTTGACCTCCTCGTACATAAGTTTCGCATAGTCGATCCGCTGACCGGTGACTAGGGCTTCAGCAAAGACTTGCATGCTGGAGTTGCACTGGTTGTGAGACCCGGAGTTTCCGCCTATACCTTGAATGATGTGGGTAAAGAAATAGGCACAGGGTCTCGTCAGCTAAGACTTCTTGAAGATCTGCACCCTTTCATCTTCGTGTTCTAATCTGTATCCAGAGATACGGATTAGGTTTTTTTTAGCTTCATCAGCAGATTTGGTCTGCTGATATTTCTCTCCAGGTTGCAGATACTCGAACCCGCAAGCGGTTCGGAAATCATCAATAGTAATGGTGATTTGATGATTTCCCACTTGCGCACTGATGTCGTCTCCAGAAACGGAGGCAGACATCCAGAAATCACGCAAGGGTTCGATGATACTCTTGGAGAATCTGGTAAATGCACCACCGATAGGGCAGTGGCGCACAAACGTCCCGACCGGTAGATATACCTCGACAAGATCCATAGGTGGGGAAGTGTTGGCGACAAGTTTTGAGTTCTGAGAGAACTTAATGTCAGCCCTAGTAAGAGTGACGTTTGAAGCTTTCTTCGACATTTTATGAAGAGAAAAGAAAGATAAAAGCCTGAAAGAGAGGGTTTTTGAGAGAGAATTGTGGGAGTGATGAGGATGAAGTGAGGAAGATGAGTGGGTATTTATAGGGTTTTTCGGACGGTTTGGGTAAATATTTGAATTTAAACCGGGTTAATTATGGATAGTTGTAACCCAACTATAGACATGTTGGTTATCGTGCAAAGGTGGGTGTTGGATGTGACAGAGAGGGGTAGTGGAGCCGTTTCTTGTGTCAGGGTGTCTTGTCTCACATAAATGCCAAATACTTGTGTCAGGGTGTCTTGTCTCATAAAATTGAATCATTTTTCATCTAAAGGCTTAGTGAATAAGTCAGCTAGCTGAAGGTCTGTTGAAATGAAATGGAGTTCAACGTCACCTTGTTCAGTGTGATCTCTAATAAAGTGATATCTTATGTCGATATGCTTGGTTCTTGAGTGAAGAACTGGATTGTTGCTGATTGCAATAGCACTTATGTTATCACAGTAGATAGGAACTTTGCAGAAGTTGATATCGAAATCAACAAGCTGATTCTTCATCCAAAGGACTTGAGCACATCAGCTTCCAGCAGCAACATATTCTGCTTCAGCTGTGGAGGTAGAAACAGTACTTTGTTTCTTGCTTGTCCAGCTGACTAGCTTTCTTCCAAGCAGCTGACATCCTCCAGTTGTGCTCTTTCTATCCATTTTGCAACCTGCAAAGTCTGAATCTGAATAGCCAATTAGATCAAACCCGGAGTCTTTGGCATACCAAAGACCCAGGCTTGGAGTACCCTTAAGGTACCTCAAAATTCTTTTAGCAGCTATTAAGTGAGATTTTCTAGGATCAGCTTGGTACCTAGCACACATGCAAGTAGCAAACATAATATCTAGTCTGCTGGCGGTGAGATAGAGTAACGATCCAATGATTCCTCTATAGAATGTGACATCAACTGATTTCCCAGTTATGTCAGCATCTAGGTTGTTTGGAGGAGCCATTGGAGTTGTCATGGATGATGATGAATTCATATCAAATTTCTTTAAAAGATCTTTGATATATTTTTCTTGATTTATAAAAATTCCATTTTTAGATTGCTTAACTTGTAAGCCAAGAAAATAAGTGAATTCACCCATCATACTCATCTCATACTTTGTAGACATAAGTTTTGAAAAACGTCTACAAAGTTTTTCATCAGTAGCACCAAAAATTATGTCATCCACATAAATTTGAACAAGAATGATATGACCTTTGATTTTGCGAATGAATAAGGTCTTATCAATCTTTCCCCTGGTGAAATCATTTGCTATGAGGAACGTGGAGAGTGTATCATACCATGCTCGAGGAGCTTGTTTCAACCCATACAGCGCCTTATCCAGTTAAAACACATAGTCTAAATACTTAGGATTTTCAAACCCTAGTGGTTGCTTAACATATACTTCCTCTTGCAGCTTCCCGTTCAAGAACGCACTCTTTACGTCCATCTGAAAAACTGTAAAGTTTTCGTACGCAGCATAGGCTAGAAATATTCTAATAGCCTCAAGCCTAGCCACTGGAGCAAATGTTTCATCGAAATCGATTCCTTCCTCTTGTCTATATCCTTGTGCAACAAGTCTAGCCTTGTTGCGAATAACCACACCTTCTTCATCCATTTTATTTCTAAATACCCATTTTGTACCAATTATAGTCTTTCCAGCTGGTGGGGGCACCAGCTGCCATACTTTGTTGACCTCAAATTGGTTAAGTTCTTCCTGCATCGCTTGAATCCAGCTTGAGTCTTCTAAAGCAGCTTTAATATTTTTCGGTTCTTCAGTTGCTAAGAAACAAGACCATAAGCAGAGATTGCATGATGCTTTACTTCTCGTGACAACTCCTTGCTGTGGATCTCCAATGATTAGATCAATTGGATGTTCTGAGGTCCACTTTGATTGAGGAGCAGCTGTAGAAGAGGAAGATTCAGCAGAATTAGATCCTTGTTGAGTGGCTGACTGCTCAGCAGGATGGATTACTTCATTTTGAATGGATCTTCTTGAAGTATGAAAAGGGGCTTTGAGATAGCCTTTGATGATGCTCTAGCTATTGGAATTTCTTGTTGAACAGCTGCAATATCTACAAGATATGTAGGGGCATCATGGAACGTCTCATTTGATTCATTTATGGGAACATCAAAGAGATTTAAAGCATCGGAGAATGCTTCAGCTATATCATCAGGAGATGGTTCAGCTGATCTCTGAAATGCATCAGACGAGTCAGCAGAGGTGGGGTTCAAAGCCTTTGAGTGTTCTTCAAAAGTCACATTTATGAACTCTTCCAACGTTTGTCTTCTTTTGTTGAAAACTCTATATGCCTTGGATAAAGTGGAATATCCCAAGAAAATGGCTTCATCAACTTTAGGGTCAAATTTACTTAGCTGATCTCGTGTATTTAACACAAAATACACACAACCAAACACATGAAAGAAACCGATGAAAGGTTTCCTTTGACGAAAAATCTCATAAGAAGTTTTCTTGTGTCTCTTCACGTAGAGAGACCTATTTTGAGTAAAACAAGTTGTGTTAACAACTTCTGCCCAAAATTGCTTAGGCATGTTTGACTTAGCAAGGATTGTTCTTGCAGCTTCTATTAGGGTTCTGTTTCTTCTTTCAGCAACACCATTTTGTTGAGGTGTTCTAGCAGCTGAGAAGTTTTGGGAGATCCCAACATCTGAACAGAAGTCTTCTAAAGTCTTGTTCCTGAATTCAGTTCCATTGTCTGATCTCAGCATCTTGACTCTAGACCCATTTAGAAGTTCCATCCTTTTGATGAACTTGATAATCTCTTCAGCTGCATCACTTTTGTGGCGAAGAAATATTACCCAAGTATATCATGAATATTCATCAATGATGAGAAGTGTATACTTCTTTCCTCCTAGACTTTCAGTACTCATAGGGCCAAAGAGGTCCATATGGAGCATGTAGAGGCAGTTGTCGATGGAAAAACAATGCTTCGATTTGAAGGAGCTTTTATGTTGTTTACCTTGCTCACAAGCTGAACAAAGCTTATCCTTTTCATACTTGATTTGTGGTAAGCCATTCACCAGCTGACCTCGAGCCAGCTTCGAAATATTTTTGAAGTTAAGGTTAGATAGCCTTTTGTGCCACAACCAATTTAGCTCTTCAGTAGAATGAGAGAATAGACAAACTTCTTGATTTTGAGGATTCATGTCAAGTGTATACACATTCTTGGTTCTTGGAGCAACCAATACTACCTTTCCACTTTTATTCGTCATCGTTCCTCTGTATTCATTAAAGTTCACTGAGAACTTTGCATCACAAAGTTGGCTAATGCTGATTAGATTATGTTTCAGCCCATTCACATAACCAACTCTTGTGATTTCTACGGATCCATTGGAAATGGTTCCATAACCTTCAGTTGAGCCTCTACCATTATCACCAAAAACTATTTAGGGACCAGCACAAACTTCAAACTCTTCCAGCAGGGATTTGTATCCAGTCATGTGTCTCGAGCAACCACTGTCTAAGTACCAGACATGTTTTTTTTCATCACCCTGCACATAAATTAAAAGAGTTAGTTCTTTTTGGGAACCCACACTTCGGTGGGTCCTTATGACTTTCCGCTGGAACTCACAGGAGTTGATTTTTCAGTAGGCTCAACTGCTGAAGTTGGGGAGGGTCTCAAGCATGTGCTGTCACACTCACTTGCCATATGCCTACGATCTCCACACTTATAGCATTTTCTGTTTCTTTGCAGTGGAGTGGAAGGCGAGGCAATGGGTTTGGGAACTGGACCCAAAATCCCTTTCATTTTCTGATTATCAGAGATAGTCAGAGTTTGGACGAGTGATGTCAGCTTGCTGACCTTTCCTTTCAGCCTTCTGACAGACAATCCTGAAGAAGGACTTGGAGTGTTTTTAGAAACAGTCTTACCTTTGTTCTTTGCAGCTCGAGTACGAACTCCAACTGGCTCACCCTTGGAGGGTGTAAGAACATTTTTCTTTCCCTGCTGTTCTGCTAGTCTTCTGCTGAGGTCTAGCAGAAGAGGCAACAGGTGCTGAACCCAAGATAGATTTTCTTGGTTCAACAATTACTACAGTAGGTGTCCTAACAACCATGGCAGAGGAGTCAGCTGAGGACTCTTCACCAGCAGTTACAGAAGGATCTTCTGAGGACATCTCAGTAGCAAAGGTTTTGGTAGACCTAACAAAGGAACCAAAAACCAACTCTTCAGCTGGCACAGAAGCATCAACTGACGAGTAGTACAAATCATCTGTACTACTGTTAGGTACAGCGGCTGCAACAAGGAAGTCTCCTCCTAGTACAGCTTGTACTTGACTAGGGATTTGTGAGCTAACACATTCACTCACGCGTTTGGATGAACGAGACCAAGATTCACAAATCTTTTTAATTGCTTCAAGTTCTTTAACTTTTTCACTTAGATCATGTTGAAGAACTGAGTTTATAAATTTTGTTTCAGAAAGATCTTCTTTTAAAGTTTTGTGGTCAATTAAACGTTCTTTTAAAAATGCATTTACACGTAGAATAGCAGTATGTTTATCCAAACATTCACCTTTCAGCTGATCGATGAAGTGCAAGTCACAAATAATAGAATCAACAATGTCTTTGGCTTTAGTAGCCTCAACATAAATTAGGGAGGTTACCATTGTATGAACAATGTTGACCCATTTATAAGAACTAGCATTATCAGCTGTAATACTTTCATCATCATCAGCACGAGCCATCAAACACATTGTGGCCATTTGTTCATCATCATCAGATGAACTATCACCTTAGTCAGCCCAGTCATGAGTTTCAGCTACAAGACCCTTGTCAGCAGATTTGCCTTCAAGTGCCTTCTTTTCTTCTAGAATCGTTTTGGTGAGGGCTTGTAGCTTTTTATATTTCTCTTTAATGGACTCACCAGTTGAAGATGATGAACTAGCTTTCTTCTGCTTGCAGTCGTTAGCATAGTGCCCCTTCTTGTTACAGTTGTAGCAAGTTATCTCAGAGATATCAGGTGTACTCCCAGAAGGTCTGGAAGGTACAGCTGATGAGATAGATCTGCTACTTGAGCCTTTAGCTGATGAGCCAGACTTGTTTTTAAAGAATTTTCTGTTTTTGACAAGCAAGGCAATGTGACAACTCGACATTTTGGGTATGTTACTATTTTTCATTTCTTACTTTCTATATTTAGAAAGTTTCTATTTTAGAAACTTTCACATTTCGTAACATTTCTAATTTTAGAAAGTTTCTATTTTTAGAAACTTTCCTCGTTTCCTATTATCTCTAATTATAGAAAGTTTCTATTTTTAGAAACTTCCCTCATTTCTATATTTAGGAAGTTTTATGTTTAGAAACTTTCCTCATTTAGTTTCATTTCTACTTTTGGCATCCAAACACATGACTAGTTCACCGAACATTTAACATTTTCACCATACATCAGTGTTTGACTATTTCAGTCAACAAAACATCTTATATTACTTGTGGTGACTTCATTTCATAAAAACATTTCTAAAAATAATACTTATGTATTATTTGAAACAATAAATCAAAATAATTAACGAAATGTGACTCGTAACGAATTTTATTCCAAACCGACACATCAATTGTTGTCCCGACCACTATGAGGCCGAGCCTAGTCCTCCTCCTCCACTAAATTTCGTCCAAACCCCACCAAGGTGGTGTGGTTATCAACTCATTTGAATCTTGAATTGTTATCCCTATCCCTCTTTGAATTGAAAACCTTATCTCCATCTACAACTTGAAAGAGTCCTAGTCCTTCTATAACTCTATCATCTAAACCCTAAATTCCTCCTTATAAATACCACACTTAAATCCTTCTTTTTTTCCTTTGTTGATTTCATCCCATACATCCCCAAAACAGCCCTGAGTTTCTTCCATTCGGCCGAGGCAAAACCCCAAGCACACCCTTCGTCCGTTCGTCGATCAAGCAAACCCGCAGCCCCCTTTGCTCGTCCCCTTCGTTCTTCGATCAAGGTATGATGTTATAACCTTTGTTTTTCCTTGATTTCTCCTTTCTTGATCACTGTTTTGAACCCGAGACCATGGACCTAGGCCATATGGTCTCGGTTAGCTATGAAAGTCCGAACATACGAGCATGTATGCGACCGTATGCATGTGTGTGTGTTTATTGCTTGATTTGTTGCTAGATCCGTTACCTATAACCCTAGATCTCGAACTTTGACATGATAAACCCTAGAACTAGTCCCTAGTCTCGAACCCTACCCGATCTAGTACCAAAAATCGAACCCTAGACTTGATCTTGACCGAACTAGAACCGATCCGTAAGGGTTTCGGCCTAATCGGCCAACCCTAATCGAATTTCCATCAAAACCGAGCCTAGTTGACCTAGATTGACCATGTTTGACCTTGGTTGACCGAATAGCATCCTAGGCTAAACCCTAACCGAAATCTAGGGGACCTATGTTGACTTTGTTGACTAATTTTGACCAATGTTGACCCACAAGTCAAACCGGGTCAAGGACGGATCTTGACCCAAACCGTGGACCCAAACCCGAATATCTAATCGGGCCAAGGCCCGTACTTGGCCCATATTGATCTACCTTAGTCCATCGGGCCCAAACTTTAGTTGGCCCATTAGTATCCAAGCCCATTTGGACCAAAGCCCAAACCTTTGGCCCATTTATACCCAAACCGAACCCAATTGGGCCCAAGCCCAATCCATGGCCCAATGTAGTTGGACCTAAGCCCAATAAGAGGCCCAGTGGCCAACCTAGTGGCCCAATAAGCCCATTTAGGCCCAATAAGTCTAACCCAAGCCCATTTCATTTCATTTCATTTCATTCCATATCATTTCATTTCATTTCATTTCAACCTATTAAGGTCCAATAACCCAAATTCATTCGATGTTACAAAACATAAAACATAACATTAATTTCATATCATATATCATTATTATTAGATCGCCTGTGTTAGCTTAGTCTAATTAGAAGCGTTATTGCGTTATGGCGCTAGGAGTCTTTGAAGAGATTCTTTGAGGTTTATCGAGAGCTAAGCTTTGCCCAGGTGAGTCCAAAGACCCCTTTTACTCTTTTACTGTTTTATAAACTTGGGGTGGAAAACATAAACACAACTGCTACTGTTTTTCTATGACTGTACAACTTCTATACGTTTTCATTATCGCGTTGGCATGACAAACGATTATTATACCGGACTAAGGTGCCAGCAATTATTAGCTAGTGGATGTAGACCATGGATATACAGATAGTTCTATTGGCTGACACTCGTCCTCCCATCGAACGATTGATCATTACTTGGTTTAACCAAGACATTTCCGGGAGTGTATATCCATAAAAGAACATAACATACTGGAGTTGAAGTGTTGATTGTGGACTTAGGGGTTGGTATATTAACTCAATAGACTAGCTACCTGTTGGGGATAACGGTCATGCGATGTCAAACATAACAATTTGTTCAACACTTTTTCATAAACATAACTAGTAGTCGTAGATATTCTACAACTACACTACACATTTCATACTTACTACTCATATCATATGAGTGTTGAACTTTATACTTTTCAGTCATAAACCATTTTATTAACAAACATTTTGGGCAGCAAAACACTTTACTTTACCTTTTACTATAACCCTGTGGATTCACTCAACATTATTTGTTGACCCCCTTTAACTTATGTTTTTCCAGGTGATTAGGTGCACAGTGAGACTGGAGGATATGAGAAGTTGATTATCGTGAGCCATGAATGAACATTTAAGTTTACGAACAATCACTTCATTTTTAAAACTTACTATTTTTAGTACCTACTATTTTTGGAAACTTTCCATTTTTAGAAGGTAAACCATTCTCATTATGTTATTTACGTGGTTGTTAGTTTACTTAATTTTTGATGTAAACATGAATGTTACACCTCCGTTCTTCCGCAAAACATTTTAAATGAAGTAAAACTCATTTTTGGCGGGGTGTGACAGAATGGTATCAGAGCTTAAGTTATAGTGAATTAGCAAGCCTAGTCTATAACTACAAAATATTTTTGGGAAAAACAAAAACTTTGACAAAACAAATGTTCATGGCACGATGAGTCTCATATCCCGAAGTTTCATTGTTCTTAGATTAGAACATTGCCTTAGTTAGTATTGCCTTAGAGTAATATTTAGCATATCGTCTGAGTGCCTAGTTTTATGTTCTATCAGTATTGCGACTTATTATCAAAATGTCGTTATCGAGTGTTATCGATATTTCGTCCGACTCCGAATATGATAGTGATCATAGTACTGCTACGCCTAGAAGTATTCTTTCATGTCAAGTTGTTCTATGGCATCGACAACCAAGAAGACGTCATATCCCTATTATCCCAAATGGTCCTCTGCCGCCTGTTAATGGCCAACGTCAAATTTTATTTCGTAAGTTTGAGGGCGGTATTTTATTTGTGTCTACGCCTGTGAAGCCACGTCGTAATTTAACTCCAAGAACCCCTCGATGACAAGAACCAGAACATACATCAGAATCAGAACTAGAAGAATATTCGGAGCCTGAAGAAGACTCTGAAGCAGAAGATGAACCAGAAGAAGACGTTGAATCGTCGCCGGACGTCCAAATTCGACTTATCATTATTTAAATATTTTATTTTCTTAACTATATTGAAATTTTGTTTTAATTAGTTATTTTCTTTTTACCTTGTTTGGCTGGATGTGCCATTCTTTTCCAAACTTAACCATTAAGAAACGTTTTTAATAAAAGTATTATCTTATTAATCAAAAAGAACATCTTATTTTGTTGTTTGAAAATATGTTTCATACTATAATAAGTAATTTCCTTATTTAGCGATTTCTACTACTACTACTACTATTACGTCTACTACTACTACGACTATTGTATATGTTTTTCCCTATTTCTTTAAAATGTTTCTGTTATGTCTACTCTATAATTTTTTTTTCTCTTTATCGTCTTGTCCCTCATACCCTTTCCCCTGAGTTTAAGCGAATTGAGATATATCTACGGTCTACACGATCTCATTCTTACTCACGTCATTGCCGCACAGTCTACGACTTTTGAAGATGATGTGAATCTAGCAACAAGAGTGATAGATGATGCTTTTGGAAGTGGATCGTTTAAAGACCAATTGGTTGTGTCTAGCAAATCGTCTGAACCCTCTAGCAACGACAATGGGAAGCGTTACTACAACAACAATCAGCAAAACTACATAGGGAACAAGTATCAGAAAATCCAGAGCTATGCTGCATTCAACCAGAAGAACAACGATCAGTCGAAACCCTGATGAAAAACTATGTGCTAGAAGCAATCCCAAGTGTAACAAGTGCAATTGACATCATGATGATCACTGTCAGAAGTTTTATATATGTGACCGTTGGGGTCACAATTTTAGAAAATGTATGTCTTACACTCCTCCCAAAATTCTCGTCTTTTACGAGTGTGGTGACCCAAATCTCTACCGTAATCATTGTCCAAAGCTATAGAAGAACAACAATAACAACAATGATCGTCAGAATGGTTGTGGTCGAGCGTTCATCATTGGTGCTTAAGAAGCTCGCGAAGATCCCAATACTGTTACCAGTACGTTTATTATCGACAATTATTTTGCTTCTATTTTATTCGATTCGAGAGCCGATTTGAGTTTTGTAACGACCGACTTTAAAATATTCTTAGAAGTCGAATCATCGTCTATAGTGGTAAGTTATGAAATTGAATTAGTAGATGGCAAGTTATTATGTCTAGTGAGATTTTCTTAAGAGTTGTAAGCTTAATCTAGACAATCATATATTCGAGATTGACCTTATGCCTGTAGAGCTAGGTATTTTTGATATCGTCATAGGGATTAATTGGTTATCTAAACACCATGTTGATATATTATGCCACAACAAACAAATTCGAATCCCTTTAACAAAAACAGAAACATTAATAATTCAAGGTGAACAAAGAAACAAAAATATCAAAATCATAAATGCCATGAAAGCACAAAATATCTTCATAAAGGATGCCAAGCCTTTCTTGCTCATGTCGTTCACAAGCAGTCCAAAGATCGTAAGATCGAGGACATTCCTTTCGTTCGTGATTTTCCTAACGTTTTCCTGGCAAATTGCCTGGACTGACACCTCAGTGACAAGTTGAATTCCGCATCGTTTTGAATCCAAAATTCACTCCTATCGCACTTTCTCCTTATCGTCTTGCACCGTCTGAAATGAAAGAACTTTCTTCTCTATTACAAGAACTTTATGATCTTAGTTTCATTCGACCGAGTTTCTCATCCTGGGAGCTCCGGTCCCTTTTCGTTAAAAAGAAAGATGGTTCAATGAGGATGTGCATTGACTATCGAGAATTGGATAAAGTAACCATTAAAAACCGTTATCCTTTTTTCCCGTATTGATAATCTATTCGATCAACTCCAAGGATCGAGTTTCTACTCCAAGATTGATCTTCGTTCAAGCTATCACCAGTTGAAGGTTCGTGATGAAGATATACCCAAGACCATATTCAGAACTCGTTATGGTCATTTCAAATTCTTGGTTATGCTATGTGGTTTGACCAATGCGCCTGCTGTGTTTAAGGATCTCTTCAATAGAGCGTGTAAGCAATATCTCGACAAATTCGTCTTCGTCTTCATAGATCATATTCTAATCTATTCGCGAACAAGAGCAGAACATGAAGAGCACTTATGAATTATTCTTGAGTTGTTGGAGAAAGAGAAGTGTATGCCAAGTCATCAAAGTGTGAATTCTGGTTGAGTGAAGTACAATTCCAAGGGCATGTCATTAGCAAAGAAGGAATCGACATCGATTCTGCAAAGATTGAGGCTATTAAGAAATGGGAAGCTCGAAAGACCCCAACAGAAATTAGACAATTTCTTGGTCTTGCTGGCTATCATAGAAGATTCATCGAGAATTTCACGAAGATAGCTACAAATTTAACGGTGTTGACACAAAAAGATGAGAAGTTGTATGGGGCGAAAACCAAGAATCGGCCTTCCAAACCCTACATTCCATAATATTTTCCCCGCAAATTCTATCTCTTCCCGAAGGAACCGACAATTTCGTAGTTGCTGTGGTACTTCACACCAAGGGCTAGGCTGTGTATTGATGACAAGGTGATCGCCTACGCTCCTCTATAATTGAAGATTCACGAGAAGAACTACACAATGCATGATCTCGAGTTAAGTGCCGTGGTGTTCGCTTTGAAGATTTGGAGATATTACCTCTACGGTACCAAGTGCATGATATTCACCGACCACAAGACTCTGCAACACATATTCAATCAATAAGAGCTCAACCTGAGACAGCGCAGATAGGTAGAGTTGGTGAATGATTACGACTGCGAGATCAAATATCACTCTGGTAAAGCTAACGTCTTAGCTGATGCCTTAAGTCGGAAAGAGCAACCCAAACGTCATCGTATTCGAGCCCTGCCAATTTCCATTCTTTCTAATCTATCCTCCCAAATTCATAAATTCCAAATTGAAGCCTTAGAGATAGAGAACATGAAGAAGGAAGCCGTATGTGTTTTGGAGAAGCAACTAGAAGCAAAGGTGGATGGAACCCTATACTTTATGGATCGTATATGAGTCCCTAATCATGGAAGTGTTCGCGACGTCATCCTAAATAAAGCTCACAAGTCCAACTATTCGATTTCATCCCGGTGCTGACAAGATGTACATAGATAACAAGGAACCTTATTTGTGGCCTAACATGGAGAAAGAGATTTCAGTCTACGTCAACAAATGTCTAACGTCCTCACAAGTGAAAGCTGAAAAATGAAAAACCGTCTAGTGTTCTGCAACAACCAGAGATCCCTGAATGGAAATGGTAACAAACCTTAATGGATTTTAGAACCAAGTTACCTCGAACGTCTGGTGGTCATGTTACAATTCGCGTAATTGTCGATCGTTTAACCAAATCAACTCACTTTATCGCGATCAAGGAAACTGATAAAATGGAGAAGCTGACAACAATCTACTTAAAGGAAGTCGTATCTCGGCAGGGGGTGACAATATCGATCATATCTAATCGCTTCATTCGTTTCACTTTTCGTTTATGGCAAACGTTGCAAAACATTCTCGGTACTCGCCCCGATATGAGTACTGCCTATCATCCACATCTATTTCTCGTTGTCTCTCCTGTTCGTTCTTTGTTTTAAATTTCGGGACGAAATTTTTTTAACCAGGGAGAATGTGACAACTCGCCATTTTGGGTATGTTACTATTTTTCATTTCTTACTTTCTCTATTTAGAAAGTTTCTATTTTAGAAACTTTCTCATTTCGTAACATTTCTAATTTTAGAAAGTTTCTATTTTTACAAACTTTCCTCGTTTCTAATTATCTCTAATTATAGAAAGTTTCTATTTTTAGAAACTTTCCTCATTTCTATATTTACGAAGTTTCTATGTTTAGAAACTTTCCTCATTTAGTTTCATTTCTACTTTTGGCATCCAAACACATGACTAGTTCACCGAACATTTAACATTTTCACCATACATCAGTGTTTGACTATTTTAGTCAACACAACATCTTATATTACTTGTGGTGACTTCATTTCATAAAAACATTTCTAAAAATAATACTTATGTATTATTTGAAACAATAAATCAAAATAATTAACGAAATGTGACTCGTAACGAATTTTATTCCAAACCGACACATCAATTGTTGTCCCGACCACTATGTGGCCGAGCCTAGTCCTCCTCCTCCACTAAATATCGTCCAAACCCCACCAAGGTGGTGTGGTTATCATCTCATTTGAATCTTGAATTGTTATCCCTATCCCTCTTTGAATTGAAAACCTTATCTCCATCTACAACTTGAAAGAGTCCTAGTCCTTCTATAACTCTATCATCTAAACCCTAAATTCCTCCTTATAAATACCACACTTAAATCCTTTTTTTCCTTTGTTGATTTCGTCCCATACATCCCCAAAACAGCCCCGAGTTTCTTCCATTCGGCCGAGGCAAAACTCCAAGCACACCCTTCGTTCGTTCGTCGATCAAGCAAACCCGCAGTCCCCTTTGCTCGTCCCCTTCGTTCTTCGATCAAGGTATGATGTTATGACCTTTGTTTTTCCTTGATTTCTCCTTGCTTGATCACTGCTTTGAACCCGAGACCATGGCCCTAGGCCATATGGTCTCGGTTAGCCATGAAAGTCCGAACATACAAGCATGTATGCACCCGTATGCATGTGTGTGTGTTTATTGCTTGATTTGTTGCTAGATCCGTTACCTAGAACCCTAGATCTCGAACTTTGACATGATAAACCCTAGATCTAGTCCCTAGTCTCGAACCCTACCCGATCTAGTACCAAAAATCGAACCCTAGACTTGATCTAGACCGAACTAGAACCGAACCGTAAGGGTTTCGGCCCTAGCCGGCCAACCCTAATCGAAATACCATCAAAACCGAGCCTAGTTGACCTAGATTGACCATGTTTGACCTTGGTTGACCGAATAGCATCCTAGGCTAAACCCTAACCGAAATCTAGTGGACCTATGTTGACTTTGTTGACTAATTTTGACGATTGTTGACCCACAAGTCAAACCGGGTCAAGGCCGGATCTTGACCCAAACCGTGGACCCAAACCGAATATCTAATCGGGCCAAGGCCCGTACTTGGCCCATATCGATCTACCTTAGTCCATCGGGCCCAAACTTTAGTTGGCCCATTAGTATCCAAGCCCATTTGGACCAAAGCCCAAACCTTTGGCCCACTTATACCCAAACCGAACCCAATTAGGCCCAAGCCCAATCCATGGCCCAATGTAATCGGACCTATGCCCAATAAGAGGCCCAGTGGCCCAACCTAGTGGCCCAAGAAGCCCATTTAGGCCCATTAAGTCTAACCCAAGCCCATTTCATTTCATTCCATATCATTTCATTTCATTTCATTTCGATCTATTAAGGTCCAATAACCCAAATTCATTCGATGTCACAAAACATAAAACATAACATTAATTTCATATCATATATCATTATTATTAGATCGCCTGTGTTAGCTTAGTCTAATTAGAAGCGTTATTGCGTTATGGCGCTAGGAGTCTTTGAAGAGATTCTTTGAGGTTTATCAAGAGCTAAGCTTTGCCAAGGTGAGTCCACAGACCCCTTTTACTCTTTTATTGTTTTATAAACTTGGGGTGGAAAACATAAACACAACTGCTACTGTTTTACTATGACTCTACAACTTCTATACATTTTCATTATCGCGTTGGCATGACAAACGATTATTATGCCGGACTAAGGTGCCAGCAATTATTAGCTAGTGGATGTAGACCATGGATATACAGATAGTACTATTGGCTGACACTCATCCTCCCATCGAACGATTGATCATTACTTGGTTTAACCAAGACATTTCCAGGAGTGTATATCCGTAAAAGAACATAACATACTGGAGTTGAAGTGTTGATTGTGGACTTAGGGGTTGGTATATTAACTCAATGGACTAGCTACCTGTTGGGGATAACGGTCATGCGATGTTAAACATAACAATTTGTTCAACACTTTTTCATAAACATAACTAGTAGTCGTAGATATTCTACAACTACACTACACATTTCATACTTACTACTCATATCATATGAGTGTTGAACTTTATACTTTTCAGTCATAAACCATTTTATTAACAAATATTTTGGGTAGCAAAACACTTTACTTTACCTTTTACTATAACCCTGTGGATTCACTCAACATTATTTGTTGACCCCCTTTTACTTATGTTTTTCCAGGTGATTAGGTACACAGTGAGACTGGAGGATATGAGCAGTGGATTGTCGTGAGCCATGAATGAACATTTAAGTTTACGAACAATCATTTCATTTTTAAAACTTACTATTTTTAGTAACTACTATTTTTGGAAACTTTCCATTTTTAGAAGGTAAACCATTCTCATGATGTTATTTATGTGGTTGTTTGTTTACTTAATTTTTTCTACGTAATCATGAACGTTACACTTCCGTTCTTCCGCAAAACATTTTAAATGAAGTAAAACTCATTTTTGGCGGGGTGTGACAGGCAAGCTCAGTTATAAGGGCATCGTTGTCTTCGTCTTCATCGACTTCTTCGATGCTGACTTCAGGCATGTTGAACAAACCAACAGCTGAAGTGTTGTCAGCTTCATCATCTGATGGAGGATATTCGATTCTGCTGGGCTTGTTTAAGGACACAAGAGCAGTCGAAGATCCAGAGGGACTCACTTTAGAGTCCTTTGGAGGTTGAAATTTGTTGAGTACTGTTCTCTCATGGCTTAGAATCATACCATAGAGAGATGAAAGAGTATAGTCTTTCAAAGTAGGGGATGTACTCATGCAAGTTATGATGGTAGCCCATTTAGAAGGTAAGGCTGCCATAAACTTACACATTTTGTACATATCGTCCTTATCAACCCCATGAGACTTCAGCTCGTTTAACAGAATGTTATAACGATTGAAAGTTTGAGCTATAGTCTCATTTGGCTTGGCTTTAAACAGTTCATAATCATGTATGAGCATGTTTTTGTTGTGTTCTCGCACAACTGATGTGCTTTCATAAACTTCAGCCAGCCTCTCCCACATTTCGTTAACTGAGTCACAAAATTTAATATTGTGATACAGTTCATCACCAACTGCTTGAAAAAGCATATCCATACCCTTGTTCTCAAGATGAACAAGACGTTTTTCAGTGTCTGTCCACTGAGCCTCAGACTTCACCACATAGTGTTCTGGTATTTCAGAAGTACCAGGGATGAGGGTTTTAGGAACATATTTTCCTATCGTGATGTTATCTTGGAGTTTTGGATGATAGGTAACCATGTGGGACAACATACGGGTTTTCAACATGGGGTAGTTCGTTTGAGTGAGTTTAGGAGGTTTTCCAGATGATGGAAGATCTGATGACGTAGGTTCAGCCATAACAGATGCTCAAAATTGATGGAAAACAATTTTGTCACTTGCTCTGATACCAGTTGTTGGATCCCAACAACACTAACGTGTTGCGTTAAGACTGATTTACGAAGATAATATAATGAACAACAAGATTTCAATTAGGGGTGAGCATAACAGGGTATCCGCTGGTTCCGACTGGAACCAGAACCGGAACCAGAACCGCAGGTTCCTAAAATATAGGAACCGGAACCGGAACCTGGAAGACAGGTTCCTAAATTTCGGGAACCGGAACCGGAACCGCCGGTTCCAGGGCAGGTTCCGGTTACCCTGTCTCTAAATTCAAAAAAAATTATCATTACTTACTATGTAAACAAGACAATAAATCACACGAACCAACGATTAGAAATATCGTTTAATAGTTTTAAATATAGTTCAACGATTACGAATATTGTTCAAAATATAAATAAGTGAATAATTATGATTAAAACATAGTAAATGTGTGAAAGGTGTGAAAGTCAGTCACAAATATATGACCTCACGACGAATGAATATCTCACTCAATTATAACGAGTAAAGGAAATTTTATATTTTTACTTGGACTAGTATTTTACATTTATATAAATCATAAATCTATTTAATTTATTGTATAATATAATATATATTATATATTTTAATAAAAACATACAGTGTAATCACCGGTTCCAGGGTATCCACCGGTTCCAGGTTCCTTACTTTTGAGAACCAGAACCGGAACCTCTTAAGGCGGTTCCATGATTTTAGGAACCGGAACCAGAACCTCCTAACAGGTTCCGGGTCCGGAACCTCCGGTTCCGAGACGGTTCCGGTTCCGATTCCGGTTACCCTCTTTTTCTGCTCACCCCTAATTTCAATGATTAAGAGTTTATTAAAACAACTTAATACAATACAAAATATATCGAAACCAAAGTTAAGCATAAGTCCGCTCTAGTGTTCTTCTATTCAAGGCCCCGCATCTCTATCCATGCGTACCTAAATCTTCGATACTGAGTACATAGCAAAACAAACAAGGAGTACGTGAGACAAAACGTCTCGTGAGCTACATGGGTTTAGACCCAACAATAACAAGTGTCAACTTACATACAATAATATATATAATCTGTCTATCCAGTCTAGTCACCCTATGGTGACCCTATCGATCTTGCTCTCCTAGCAAACATATCTAACTATCGGGTTGCCCCCGAACTAGTTAGAAGCACATACATATCTAGTTATTGGGTTGCCCCCGAACTAACTAGAAACAAGATACCGGCAAGAGGGAATCGCCCAATCTACCGATACCTGCCTTACTCGCCGGTATATGTCCAGTTAGCAAGACTATAACTGGATGAGTCGATGGGAATCCACCCAAATGCCCCTCAGTCCACACCTCATGACTAGGATCCCCCGCATCATCACATTATTTCAATCTTACCATAACTCAATAGTTATTTCAATCAAAGCCCTTGGCTATCACATCTATCACCAAACAAGTTAGTTAATTATTAACAATAATATATAACTAACTAAACAAATATGAATCCACACAATTAATAAAATAGACTGTATCACAAGTAAGAAAATGTATTTCAAAGGCTATGTACTCAGTAAAGTCCACACGTACTCACCTTAGCAATTAATGCTCCAAACGTGTTCTTCAAACACAATCCTTCCTTTTCCACAAGATTGCACACTTCGAGAATCCACCGAAAACCCTAATATGACAATCACAACTTGTTCAAAAACAATTACTACTAATAATAAACCTATTTATTATCAGAACCCCTATGATAATACTTTCCCCCAACTTTTAATGATTTCCAAAACCCTAGGTTTAACCAAATCTTGAGATTCTTACAAATCTTAACCATACACTTGTTTCATGTATTAAAATACCGTCTATTAAGTGAATACAACATTTATTTCACCATTTAAGAAAACCCCAAGAACTAGGGTTTGAGATCCAAGCTTTTACTTCCATGGATCTAAAGTAATAAACATCAAGGAGTGAAGATTTACCTTAATCTTCAACAATGGAAGCAAAATCACTTGATTTGGACCCCAAAATCGGCTCCAAATGACCTTTTCCACTCAAAATATGTATAAGAACTTAGAGAGAGAGTTAGAGTTTCAAGTTTGGCATTTAATGGCCAAAACCCGAATTTAATGTGTTCCAGACGACCTCGCGCGCTCGACCACCACCATGTCGCGTGCTCGACACGACTAGAAGTGCTCAGCCCCAGATACTCGCGCCCCTCGACAACCTCTCGCGCCCATCGGCACGGGTTCTGTCCGAATCGGGATTTCTCTGCACTTCGCTCGCGTGCTCGACAGACCCCTGCTCGCGCGCTCGAGCAACTTGTTCCCTTGTGTTCAATTTTTATGCTGATTTGGTCTTACTTTCGACCCGTTTTCGACCTTAACCATATCAAATGATGTCCAAATGACACGAAACCAATTCCCACGTGTTTTAAATGTTTATCTTATTTTATCATATTTTTACATTATTTATTTATTACAAAATTTCGGGTCGTTGAATTAACGGAGTAGCACTAACGAAATCAGCACTAACTGGTCAGCACTAACGGAGTCAGCATTAACGGGATCAGCATTAACTGATCAGCACTGAAGGAATCAACATTAACTGATCAACACTAATGGAATCAGCACTAACTGATCAACACTAACGGAATCAGCACTAACTGATCAGCACTAATGGGGTCGTTACAACTATCTACCCCTTAAGAAGATTCCGTCCTCGGAATCTCATCATAGTTCACAAAGTCCGGATACCTTTTCCGAATCTCGTCTTTGACTTCCCAAGTCAAATTTGGTCCAAGGGAATGCTTCCATTTGACCAACACCAACTCGATCTCTTTATTTCGAAGCTTCTTTGTCTTTGTCTCTAATATAGCTTCGGGTTCCTCAATCAGCCGGTTCGGGGCATCAACCCGCAACTCTTGCACTGGAATAATATTTTCCACCTCTCCAATAAACTTCTTCAAATAACTAACGTGAAAGGTGTCATGCACACCTTGAAGCTTGGGTGGAAGTTCCAACTTAAATGCTCGAAGCCCAATCCGGCTCAAGATTTTGAACGGTCCAACATATCTCGGACTCAACTTTCCTTTCTTTCCAAACCGCATTACACACTTCCAAGGTGACCCTTTCAACATTACCATATCACCGACATCCAAGTCGTATGGCCTCTTCTTCAAACCCGAATAACTTTGTTGTCTATCTTGAGCGGCTTTCATGTTGGCTTGTATTATACCAATCTTTTCATTCGTCACTTTTACAATCTCGGGACCCGTGAGCTTTGTCTCTCCCGCTTCTAGCCAACAAGATGGAGTTCTACATTTTCTCACATACAATGCCTCATAAGGTGGCATCTTAATAGTCGAGTGATAACTATTATTATACGAGAACTAGACTAACGGTAAATGTTCATCCCATTTACCATCGAAATCTAACACACACGATCTCAACATGTCTTCAACCGTTTGAATCGTTCTTTCACACGATCTCAATATGTCATGCTCAACCGCAACTTTGTACCCAACTCTCCTTGCAACGATCTCCAAAATCTCGAGGTAAACCTCGTGTCTCTAACGGATACTATCGATAATGGAACCCCGTGGAGTCGGACTACGTCATCAACATACAACTTAGCCAACCTCTCAAGTGGCAAATTTTCCTGAATGACTAAAAATAACGCACTCTTGGTCAACCGGTCAACTATGACCAAAATGGCATCGTGACCCTTACTCGTCTTTGGCAAACAAACTATGAAATCCATAGTTATGTCTTCTCACTTTCCGGCCGGTACTAACAATGATTAGGCTACCCCATACGGTACTTGATGCTCAGCTTTCACTTTTTGCACAAGTGGCACACTTCGAGATGTACTTGGCTACCCTCGCCTTCATTCTAGGCCACCAATAAACCCATTTGAAATCTTGGTACGTCTTTTTACTTCCCGGGTGAATTGAATACTTTGACTTGTGCACATCATTCAACAACTCTTTTCGGGTACCCCTGAACTTAGGAACCCAAACTCGACCGCCTACGGTTTTCAACTCTTGGGCATTTTCCAGGAAGTGTTGGTTCAACCCTTGGGCTCGTATTCGTTATCAAAAATATCGTGCTGCAAGGGATGAACCTACACATGTTGCCCAAAAAGTAGAGACAGAGTGTTCTTTACTAGACGACGCTATTAAAGAGTTTTTCAAAACTACATGGGTTACATAAGCTGTTTTTATGGGGTTAGTTACCTACATGTCTATCTAGAGGGCCACTGTAGCTCGTGTCATCAAGCTAAGGTTACGAACTTGCACAAGTGGGAGTCTGTTGGAATTATGTGCACAGTTAGTCAACCTATGGTGATACATCCATGCATACGAAACACTTAAGGGTCACACCGGTGAGTGCATGTATTTCGAGCAAGATATGTAATGATACTACGAAGAGGAATGATTCATAATAGTCATTATGATTCAATTAAGTATTAAGTTAAGTTAAAATTATTACTAGATTAGTTTAACTAACTAACTAATACAAGTATTTGTACATTTACTAGTTGAGTAAATATACAATGTGTTAATTATAGATTAACCATAATATGATTTAAAGCAATTAAATCATATAGTGTTTGGATAACATTTTTGTATAAATTATATAAAGGTTATTATATAATTAATTATTAGAAGTATTTATACAAGGCAAATATTTCGTGTATATGTATCATACCGAAATATATATTAAAGTGTATTAATACTAGACATTTAATAGTTAAGTGCAATAATAAAACAATAGGAAAACTATAAGGGAAGGAAACGTAAAAGGGAAAGTTTAATTAAGAAGTTAATCTTAACTAAACTAGAGGGTTCTAAGCTTGTTTAACTATAAATAAGAGGCTTAGGGTAACCCTAAAACCCCTTGTTGCACCCCACGAATTCCTTCCCCCTCCTCTCCTTGGCTTCGGCCGAACACACCCCAAGAACACAAGCATTGTGTTCTTCGTTCTTCATGTTCTTCAAGTCTTGAAGAATAAGGATCGTTACAAATGAGTAACTAAAGGATCGCTCGTCATGTTCATCATCAGTGGACTAACTTAAGCAAGTAAAGGTATGTTTTGGAACACTCTTTCTTCCTCCTTTCCCTCTTGGACGAAATCGAACCAAGAACCCTTGGGTTCTTGGTTAGTTCTTCGAACACCACAAGTATGTGTGTGTGTTCGAGTTTTTCGTACAAGGCTTCTTTCTTGTTAAGCTAGTTTAGATTTCCAACATCCCATAATCCCTTAGGGTTTAAGGATTAAGTTTAATCTCAATTCCGCTTTTAGGGATTAAACTAGCTAGTTGTTTTAACCGGTAAGAACAACCTAATGTTCTTGACAGTATGGTTCGAACCAAGACACTAGGTGGTTGATCCAATGGGTTGATCAGTATTATGAAACCCTACAGTGGTATCAGAGCGTTGGTTTAGAAATCTAAACAAGAATAACAAAGTTTTTTTTGTTTGTTTAATTTCCAAGTTTTTAATTTTTTTGTTCCTTCTTCTTTTTCTTCCTTATGTATTTCGAAAAGGGCAAGAACCCTAGGACCAAGAATGTTAAAGTTTTTAGTTTAATTAGTCAAAAGGATTCTAACCCTAGAATTTTCAAAATCTACAAAGAACCCTAGGACCAAGAACATTAAACTTATTTAGTTTAATTGGTCAAAAGGATTCTTTCCCCTACCCTATAATTTTCAAAAATTAGGAGAACCCTAGGATCAAGAATGTTAAAGTTTTTGGTCAAAAGGATTCTTTCCTTTTTCCCCTTGATTTTCGAAATCTAGGACCAAGTATGTTAAACTTGCTTAGTTTAATTGGTCAAAAGGATTCTTTCCTTTTCTCCCAAGATTTCAAAATATGGAGGAAACTTGGACACCAAGTATGTTAAACTAGTTTAGTTTAATTGGTGAAAAAGGTTCTAAGCCTTAGGAATTTTTGAAACTCTAAAAGTAACCTAGGACCAAGAACATTAAACTAGTTTAGTTTAATTGGTTAAGAGGATTAATTAAAAACATAATCTAGAACCCAGTAGAATTAAACAAGTTCATGTTTAAAAGGTTTAATTATTGTTTTAGTAGGTTTATTAAAACTAGTTCTTTAAACCTAGAAATCTAGACAAAGTTTTTCTATTGTCTATAAGGTTTAAATTAATGAGTTTAAATAAATTTATTAAAGTTATAATCTATCCTAGAATTTAAACAAAGATAATTGTTTGGATAGGATTGATTAGAATTAATCTTTAAATAAAAGATGTCCTTGATAAAGAAAGTTAAAACATAGTTTTAATTAATCAAGAACAAGATTAAGGGTTTAATTAATTAAAATTAAAAAGGATATAGGAAATGTTAATTTAAAGGTTTAAAATTAACAAGATGTATTAATATTATATATATATATATATATATATATATATATATATATATATATATATATATATATATATATATATATATATATATATATATATATATATATATATATGAGATTCAGCGCAGAACCATTTTTAGCGACAGAACCGCAGAACCCTTTTCCAGCCAATCAAATCGCAGCATTTAATAATTATTTTGTTTTTATTAATATTAAACGAAAAGGGTATTAAAGTAAAATTGCACAAGTCTGTTATAAATGGAAACCGAATAAATGCTGGCCGGATTCCTAAAAATATGGCAAGTCGGTTTTTTAAAATTTTTGAACATTAGATGTTTTGTGCAGGTACTTTTTTTTATTAAATATCTGGAGTTGGCTAAATATTGCATGTTGGCTAAACATTGCATGTTTGAACAGGATATGTTTATAACGTTTCTGTAAATATGCGACATATGAAAACATTGGATGAAAGCAATAAAACATTGGATGTAAAAACAATAAAACATTGGATGTAAAGACAATAAAAACATTGGATATGTAAATGTGTTACAACATGGATGTAAATACAATAAAAACATTAATCAATCTTGTTGTGCATTGAAAACAAATGGTTAGAGAAGTATGTTAGAGCTAGTGTCTCCCACTTTCGTTATAGTTAACTGATATTGTCTTCTTGCTACCAATTCTCCTAAGACCTGAAAACAAAACATAACACAATATCATCTATTTTAAAGTGAAAAACATTCAATGTCAATGTCAAAATCAGACAATGTCAAAATCTGAAAAACATACAATGTTGACACGATTATAACAAACAGATTTGGGGAAACCTTCATTTTTTTAAAATAACAATTTGGACATAATCAACTTCACATAAACATCTTGTAAAAACATCTTCACACAATCTTAATTCGATCAAATACATATAACAATCATTCAATTTACACCATAAATTAACAATAAGAACTAGAATAAGTCCCTGAAATTCAATGATCTGAACAATAACCAAAGAACTTGTAATCTAAAATTTCAACCAACTTAAATTTACAATTAAACTAATAGAATTGATGACTGATTCAATACCATTATAAGCCAGATGATACTGATTCCATTTCGACCCCAGGTAATAGCTTGGGGATGGTTGAAAATTCTTCAGATCAACATTATAACGATTTCATTTATATATTCCTTTCATAAGATAAAATAGTATAATTAAAAACATACCATTATATATCAATTGAGGACAATATATGAATTCAAAAACATACATGTATATGATTTCCCCTTTTCGGAACTCTGATTCGAATCACCGGAATGCTTCCCCTGATCGGAGTGAACAATACCTAGAACACGAAAAAACAAACCGGACCGTTTCCTCATTTCGGAATTCGGTACTCTGATTCAAGAACGCGAAAAAAGAAATCACCAACCACCGCCACCGGCGAGCGAATCGGAATCACCATCGCATATAAAAAAAAAAGGAAACATCGAAAGGAAATTATGGTGGAGGTCGTTGTCTCTGGATCGGTGTAAGATGTTGTGGCTAGGGGTTTTGGAGAGAGTGGGATGAAGGGTACGGTTTCTAAGGGAGTGGGAGAAGGGGTAGGAGAGAATGTAGGCATTTTAATATTCTGTTTTTACCCCTAGATAAGATAAAAATCTGATTTTAATATTAATTAAAAATACAAAATAGTCATCCTCATTATTAGCCGTAGATCAAACACATCAACGGCCCAGATTAAAAATAGGAATAGTTCTGTGGTTCTGTCGCTTAAATGGGTTCTGCGCTGAATCGGATATATATATATATATATATATATATATATATATATATATATATATATATATATATATATATATATATATATATATATATATATATATATATATATATATATATATATATATATCGGAATTTTTAAATATTTAAAAGAAAATGTGATTTTAAAAAGATAAAATATTTTGTACGTATTTTAATTAGGTTAAGTTAAAATGCATATGTATAAACTAGGTGCAATATTCTTATTAGAATGTTATAAGAATAAATGGAACATTAAATACAAGAAGTAAATTATATATATATATATATATATATATATATATATATATATATATATTAAATACAAGAATAAATGGAACATTAAATATAAATGTTATTTTGATCATATAGTTGTAATATTAAGTAACCAGACGTTGTATTAAATTATAATTAAACTAAAAATGTACAAAGTTGTAAACAACTAGAAATTGTACAAAGTAAGGTTTTATTATAATTAGATAATAATACAAAAATTATAAATATTATAATTAGATTGTATAATGTTATAAATAATTATAACTAGTTAATTATACAAGTATATTACGAGATACGTAAGATACTAGATTAATGATCAAGAGTAAGATAACATATGAACTTTAGAACATATATTTATCTAGTCTAAGTTAAATATAAGAATGATTTAAACAAACTAAAATTATTATATATAGTTTATATATATAACTAGCCTATAACCCGTGATAAATCACGGGTGGCTTATAAAATCTTCCGATTCTAAACCGGTCAGGTCAGATTAAAATGATACAATTTTTATTTAAAGTTTCCAACTTTTTGCAACTAATTAGTGTCCTAAATATAAGTTCCAAACGAATTGAAAAGAAAACATAGTCATATATATTAGCTTTCTCAGCAAATAATTAGGAAGTCTGCATGATTACCTCGTGAAAATATGTGGCAAGTGCCCTAGTCTCTCAAGCTCAAAAATAGTACACATCCAACATAATTTATAAATTCAGACAAAAATTAATTAGAAAACATCTCTTTGTAGACAACATCTTTGGCCCCTTTACGTATGAAATCTGTTTTGGGTCATGCTCCAACCCATTCAATTGCCAAAAGTATTAGAAAAATAAGCATACTACCTTGTATGATTCTATCCTAAACACCATTGACTTTGAGTGTCTATGTTTTTACCACCTCTGGGTGTTTGAGATATTTTGGCTCGCCTTATCTGATTACCGGATCTTTAGAGATATTTTTCATATGGAAGACTAATGAGACCATTTTGATTCTCATAGAATCTGCACATACCCAAATGATGTAACACCATATGATCATGTAATGCAACAAAGTTCTCACCTACAAAATAACATTGAGATCATAATATTTAATACTCCCTCCGTCCCACAAAAAACTTCCCATTTCACCTAAAAATTTTGTCCCACAAAAAACTTCCCATATTAGAATTGGAGGGACCCACTTAATAGATTAATATTATCTCATTTTATTACCAAACACCCCACCACCAACTATCTCCTAAAAACATGTGCCCAAGTCAAATGAGAAGTTTTTTGTGGGACGGGGGGAGTATATATTTTAAAATATGTAAAAAGGGCATACAATATAAAAAAATATTCAAAATTTCCCATCAGATGAATTTAGAATCATACAGGTTAAGGACTGACTTAACCAAAAGATTATCCGCAAATTCAGGGTAACCCGAAATGATGCTTAATTTGAAAAAGAAATTTATGATAAAATTACAAAAGTTTAATAGGGGAGTTTTAAATTACCGAACATAAATCATGGCAGAATGAACCATTGTGTTCTGACCAACTCAGAACCATCTTTGACCGGAATTCTCAAAAGGTCAACTCTACCCGATATAATCAATTTACAATGCTGCATCATTTAAAATATTAACTTCTTGCACATCTGTTTTTTTCTTGATTTATGAACTCATTTACACTCGAGTACTTCAGCAACTGCCATTGCAAATTCCTCAGCATGATTTTGACCCGTACGAAACCAGACCCGTTACTCAACCCGCCCATCTTACCATCTACTTAATAAGTTATTTTTACAAATATTAGACAGTTATTGTTGAAAAACAATAACAGTTATAATTTATCCCCAACCTTTAACATAAAAGAATCTATATGAATTGTACGCTATCTAAGACTACCCTAATGGTTCATAGTTCGTACCCGAGATACTGGAATAACAATACAATTATAAATTTTATGGGAAGTTATAATCTATATTTGTGCTTGAAAAAATTACTCACATTGATCGATAGTGTTGGCCAGGTTGCTTTTTACCGAGTACCCAAGGGACATACACCCCATCATTCACCCCATCATTTTATCAGGAGTTATTACACCACCATTATCTATCATCAAATATAAAAAAGTATTAGTGATATATTATTTTAATCACAAATTATGTATGTATTGTAAAATTAAGTGATATACCTTCAACCAACAACATCTTACAACCATGTTTTTCGTTATTTAGTACGCCTACATTAACATAAGTATCAACAGTGATCAAATAAAATTCATGAGAATATCATGTAACAGAGTTTAATACCTCATCCAAAGGATTGTGAAGAAGCTTAGCCAAAGCTAAAAAGGAAAAAAAAAATAACATAAAAATCAATCGTCAGTCATAAAACATATAATTGAATTCTCTCAATTACATAAAACTTTGATAATCAATAACAATTACTTCTTCCATCTCTAGAAAGCATAATGGAAACATGGATATTGGCTACCATTTAAGACACCCTCCTAAAAAATTGTTATTCGTTTAAGTAAGAATCCTACGAGCATATACTAAAAAAATGACTATCATTACTTGTAAAAAAATATATAAATTGGCTTCAACTTACATCTGCAAAACTACAAATTAAAAAAAATATGCTTTATCATGAACACATAAACTACAGTATATGGAAAAGGAAAAACTATGCTATTGAATTGACAGGAAAAGTAACTTTCTGTCTGGAGGGAAGAAATTTCTTCTCAATCCAGAATGTCTCCATATTTTTTTTATGAGCGTCTCTCTTATCAAACACCTGGTGGACAATGGATCGTTTTTGTTGAAAGTTAAAATTTAATTAAATTTACCTAAAATCTGAAAACTGATAAATCCCTAAAATCAACAATCTTTGAACACATAAAATACAATATAAGGAAACACTGATTCAATTGTGTGAAGTAGACAACATACCAGACAACCAGAAGAGAAAGGCACGTGAAAGTCTGTAGAGAGTGTCTAAGGTTGAAGGTTGACATGTGAAATGAAATGGGTTTAAGGGCGATTGTGAATCTGGGGAGCGCAACATGGTTTACCATTGGGAGAGAACACAAGTTTGAAGGCGATTTAGGGTTTTTCACGTTCGGGAGATGAAAGCGATGATAAACGGAAATCATTAATAAGATTGATTGTTAAAGGTGATCGGCTGATGGTGTAAAATGATGCAAGCCTTTAAAACAGTAGAAAAAAAAATGATTGTGACGAAGGATTGAGATGACGAAGGATTGAGATTGTGAAAAGTGAAAACTCATGTGAAGAAAGAGAACATGGTGTGAAAATCAATTTTGTTAAATTCTATTAGAACTTGTACGGTGTGCATAAAAGATTGTTATGACCTATGTGGCTTTATATATGCCATGTGGCTTTTGGAATTGCCATGTGGCTTTAGGAGTTGCCATGTGGCTTTAAACCTTTTGTTTATTATATATAAAGATAAGTTTATTAGTGTTCACCAAGTACAAACTAGTGATTGTGTTTGCTTAAATTCCATCATGGTCGTTGGAGCTAGTGGGAGCTACACAAGAAAGTCACAAACTTTATAAATGTGTCCCTAGGACATATTTCGGCGAATCTAATGTATAAATGTTTAATTTTATTATTAGATATAGAAAAACTAGATATGTAAAATTAGAGTTATGACTTGTGTTCGTAAGTCATGAAGAATTAAAATCTCTATTTTAAAGTTTAACATAAAGTTTAAAGTTTTTCAAGAAAGTAAAATAAGTTTTATTTTATTAGAGATAAGGTTTTTCATAAAACTTAGTAATATCATTTTGTACATCTCGTTTTAGGTATACAAGTAAAATCGAACAAATTTAAAACTACAAGTTTTAAAAGGATATTTAAAAGGGCGTCTTGTGGAATTAAGTACACGAATCACAATTTTTAAATAAGGATTAAAATTGTAATCAGGTTTAAGTTTAGTTTAAGACTTAAACAAACCCAAGAAAATCTTAGGTCTAAGTACTATCCATCTAATGGAACACCTCACTTGTTCAACGATATTCATATTGTAAGGAGAAAGAACCTTAGATATGGATTCAAATCATTGCGAGTGTTAGGGTGCGTAGGGTTCTGTGATAATCGGGAGTCCCGGCGCAGAACATCGCACTGTCTTAGAAGGTCTGATCTACTTTGGTGATAATTGGGAACCCGGCCCAAAAAGTACTTTAGTAGAATAAACATACCAGACCTTATTGCAACTTAGAAATGTGCAATTAAATTGTACAAGGTTGTAGTAAGTTAAAAGTCTATAGATTCTATGACCCCTAGGAATCGTGTCAAGTCTTGGTACGATCGGCAAGGATGTTACCTACCAGAAACAACATGTCTCGTCGGGAAGTGCCCAAACCTGCCGACGAGAATGTGATATATGGATCCTAGGCCAAAAGCATTAATTATGGGTTTATAATATATTTTAGAGATGTTTATTGATTATTACTAATTAAACTGGGTTTGATTTGTATACGGCAGCAACAACCACAACGACAAGTACCAACAATCTCTCGCTTCGCTCAATCCTCGAAAAGGACAAGTTGACTGGGTCAAACTTTCTCAATTAGAAGCGCAATCTTCGTATTGTGCTCAGGAATGAGAGAAAGTGGTATGTCTTGGAGAGAGCTGTGCCGAATGCCCCTGCCGCAAATGCTAGAGCCGAAACGAGGCAAGCTTATGATAAGCATGTCAGTGATGCACTCGATGTGAATTGTATGATGCTCGCAACCATCAATCCAGAGTTACAAGCGGGACTTATGGATGTGCCGGCGTTTGAAATGATCTAGCAATTAACGGATTCATTTCAAGAGCAAGCTCGCACCGAGAGGTTTGACATCAATCGAGCCTTCAACTCATGCAAGATGGTCAAAGGAACACCGGTGAGTGCCCATGTCATGAAAATGAAAGGGCACATGGATCACCTTGCTAGAATTGGTCACCCCATTCCGTTGCAGATAGCAACAGACACTATACTCAACTCGTTGTCTGATGACTGCAAGCGTTTTGTGGTCAACTACAATATGCACAATATAGAGAAATCCATTTATGAGCAACATTCTATGCTCAAGACGACTGAGTTGAGTTTGGGATCAAAGTCTAAGGATGTTCTAATGATCAGTGTTGGCCGTGGCAGTGGGAAGAAGAAGAGAAATAGGCATGATGGGAAGGGTAAGACCAATCCTAACCAAGGAGCGCCAAATGGTAAAGGTGTCAAACAAAAGGTCAAGAAGGTGAAGCCTAACACAGCGAGGACCGAGAATCAGTGCTTCAAGTGTGGCGAGGTCGGGCATTGGAAAAGATATTATCCAAAGGATGCCACTAGTGGAGGACTTGCGAGTTCCTCAAGTAACACGACCAAACTTCTAACTCACTTTAAGATACTTGTAGAGTACATTACAAGTAATCGAATCTTTGCAATCGTTTATTGCAGGAGGAAATGGAAAGTGATGATGACCGGCATGAGATGGAGATGATCCCACGAGCACCACGTTTTAATTCAATATTTTTCATTTGGATTCAGTAAAACAATTGTTGGTTTTGTTGTTTTGAACAAATTACAAATTTTTTTATTTTATGATATATAAATTTTCTTTTTTAAGTTTATCATCGTTTGAATCCATGGTTGAATTATATTGATTGTGCATGTGTGATGATTATACTAGTCAAGTTTTATGACTAAATTATAAAGTTAAGTATTGAATTAATAATAATCTCATTGTTTATATTTGTTTGATTGTTGTGATAATATCTTAAAAGCTCAAATTACTTAGATACTAGTAATTATAAAGTTTTTCTAAATACAAGTGTTCAAGAGGTTTATGGAAGCATCAAGTTCAAAGTACATTGGGCTTAATTAAAACATGTGAAGTAATGGTTACTTATGATAGTAAGTTTTAAAGTATTAGTATTAGTATATAATATAATATTATTATATTGAATATAATCAAGATAGACTTTAAGAGTATTATTAAAAGTATCTCACACTTGTGATAAAGGAGTTTAATAAAGTCATAATTCCCTAATAGGAATAATTGGATATTCGCAAAATCCAAGGAGAATGACTTAATATTAAATAAACTCTTAAAAGATAAAATTATATTAAAGTTTTTAAGAATTAAAGGTATTGATGCAAGTCTTTTATACTTGTAATAAATATAATATTTAATCAAGTCATAATTCCTTAATAGGAATGATGAATATTTGTGAAATCCAAGAAATGAATTTGGCATTAAATAAAGTTCTTTAAAGATACTAATATATATATATATAAGAATTGGAAGTATCGTTTCAAGTGATGTATACATGTTAGATACAGCAATGAAAGTCATAATTCCCTAATCAGGAATATTGGAGATTCGCAAATCCAAAGGATGACTTCAATGATTGATAGATTCTTAAAAGATTTAACTATAAGTTCTTGACTAGGTAAAATTAATAGTTTAAGTAATGCTTATGTTCCATAAAAGATAGTGGGAGCTATGACTAACAAATTCATTAGAGGTATTAATGTATATAGTAAGTTAGTAAGATATTAACAACAAGGTATTACCAAGTCGTTTGCCAAAGAGTTAAGAGAAATCATAAATGATCGTTAATTAGATTATTGCAAACCTAATAGCGTGATCACAAGTCTTGTGATTAATTATTGCATATCTAATAGGATATTCACACTCCAGTGGATAAAATAATCATTTAAAGAAATTTCTTTAACTAGTAATAATATATCTACAAATCAAGTAACTAAAAGAGGCTTTAGTTGCAAGGCAATTTTTTTGAATTCAAGAAACTAAGGAGTTATTTTCCAATCCTCCTATGTTTACCGAATTGTATAAAAAGGCAAGACTAGAATATGTTCTAGAATGTTGCAAGAACAAAATCTAGCAAAGACAAAAGTAATAGTATTTTTCCAAATACTTGTCTTATGTCTTTAGTTTAATAGAAATGACTAGATCAGTGATAAATTTTCAAGTGAAATTGTAAACGTCATTGAAGTAATCAACGCGAACAAAAGGAATAAGTCATGATCCAGTAATAATTCTGTATCTATGTCCAGTGAGGAATAATACATGAGTTAATGTCATTGTTATTCAGACTTTGTATGTTTTACAATATCCATGAATAAAAGTCTATTTATTCAAAAGATATAATCCGTGACTACTCGTCTTGGTGGGAACCTTGATAGGACTTTAACTCATCACGGTATTTGGTGGAGATTCGAGTTTCTCGGAGATTGCTACACAAGTTTTGTTGTAAACCATATATCGGTGATATTTTGTTGGAGCTCGACGAATATTGGATTGAACACCGTGATAATACTTCGTGGTTGAAAAGTTCAAAAGTATTATTCCCTAGGATTATTCTTAAGCCTGAGGTATTTGGTTCGGGATACAATGTCTAATGTACTTTAGTTCGTCTTAGAGAAGTCTGAAATATGATTGTCATTCGAGGCGTTACTGGGTACAAAGGAAGTTGTGTTTTAAATCGAAATATAACAAGATGGTAATATCACCTCTTTTTTAGGAGAGATATTTATGGGTCCCTTGACATGATGGAAAACTGGTAAGTGCTAGGCCATGCCCAAACGAACTGATTTGTTCTTTGTTGTTTATCATAACAGTTTGAATCAAGAAGTCAAGAAATGATTTCGAATAAAAGAATTGATATCTTCTACCATGCTCGTATTTGTTATCACAAATATCGTTCTGCAAGGGATGAACCCAAACACGTTGCCTAAAAAGTAGAGACAGGGTGTTCTTTACTAGACGACGCTATTAAAGAGTTTTTCAAAACTATACCTGGGTTACATAAGCTGTTTTTATGGGTTTGGTTACCTACATGCCTATCTAGAGGGCCACTGTAGCTCGTGTCATCAAGCTAAGGTTACGAACTTGCACAAGTTGGAGTCTGTTGGAATTATGTTCACAGTTAGTCAACCTATGGTGATACATCCATGCCTACAAAACAATTAAGGGTCACACCGGTGAGTGCATGTAATACGAGAAAGATATGTAATGATACTACTAAGATGAATGATTCATAATAGTCATTATAATTCAGTTAAGTATTAAGTTAAGTTAAATTTATTACTAGATTAGTTTAACTAACTAATTAATATAAGTATTTGTACATTTACTAGTTGAGTAAATATACAATGTGTTAATTATAGATTATCCATAATATGATTTAAAGCAATTAAATCATATAGTATTTGGATACTATTATTGTATAAATTACAAAAAGGTTATTATATAATTAATTATTAAAAGTATTTATACAAGGCATATATTTCGTGTATATGTATCATACCGAAATATATATTAAAGTGTATTAATACTAGACATTAAATAGTTAAGTGTAATAATAAAAGAATAGTAAAACTATAAGGGAAGGAAACGTAAAAGGGAAAGTTTAATTAAGACGTTAATCTTAATTAAACTAGAGGGTTCTAAGTGCAACTTGTTTAACTATAAATAAGAGGCTTAGGGTAACCCTAAAACCCTTTGTTGAACCCCATGAATTCCTTACCCCTCCTCTCATTGGCTTCGGCCGAACACACCCCAAGAATACAAGCATTGTGATCTTCGTTATTCGTTTTCGTGTTCTTCAAGTCTTGAAGAACAAGGATCGTTACAAGTGATCAAGTAGAGGATCGCTCGTCGTGTTCATCATCATTGGACTAACTTAAGCAAGTTAAGGTATGTTTTGGAACAGTCTTTCTTCCTCCTTTCCCTCTTGGACGAAATCGAACCAAGAACCCTAGGGTTCTTGGTTAGTTCGTCGAACACCACAAGTATGTGTGTGTGTTCGAGGTTTTGGTACAAGGCTTCTTTCTTGTTAATCTAGTTTAGATTTCCAACATCCCATAATACTTTAGGGTTTAAGGATTAAGTTTAATCTCAGTTGCGATTTTAGGGATTAAACTAGCTAATTGGTTTAACCGACAAAAACAACCTAGTGGTCAACCCAATGGGTTGATCAGTGTTATGAAACCCTACAGACAAATAGTTAGGCAACTCCCCTGAAAACGTGAAGGTTTTATATTTAACCTAGAGTGTTTTTCACAATTCAGAAGGTCTTAAACATACCTAGAAAATATTACAATTAATGATTATCTGATAAAATCGGATCATACTTCAGTTCAGTGACTCGTATATTTTCTTTCTGGGTTCTTTTAAGTATATAGCAATCAATTAACTCAAGTATGTCAAAAGTATTATCATTGTCTGATAATATCCATTAATTTTAGAGCAAAAGATAATAATAAAAAGTAAATAGTTTGATGCATGCAACGATAAGGAAAATAAAGTAGTTAGGTTACAGACAATTGTTTTTAAAGCATAAATTGAAATAACTTCCAAACACCGGCACACCAACACCAGTACCGCCATTTTCCTTCATCAGATCACCCCTTCTTGCCCTTGTGGCTCCCTAGGCCCATCCTCCGGCACTCCTCTTCCTTAGCCGCTGCCAGATCCTCTTCGGACAGCCCAAGCCTTCTGGCTGTCATCCTGACCTCTTCTTCTTCAGGAGTCATTGTGCTCTTGCGCTTTTTGATATTTGAGGGAGGGGGAACATCAAGACCTTTTCCCTTATCAAGGGACGAGTTTTTGAATTTACCAATAGGAGCCTGATCTGGAGTCCTTCCTATGACCAGAGGGTTAGAGGAAGGAGCAATGGGGATTCTTCTAGTACCGCCAAGATGAATAAGACGGATTTCCGGAAGTTCTTCAAACACAACACTTGACCTCCTTTCGTGAGCGGCCATTGGATACCGCTCAGAGGTCATCTTCACATTACCGCCACAAACACTATCACGGGCTAAACCCCTGCCACCACTACGAACTCTATTATCTCGAACTGAGCTCCTGCCACCACTAGTCCACTACCCATTTCGGTCGGTCCACCTACGACCTTCTCCGTTGTACCTTGTTGAGGCACAAATTTCTCCCCCTAAAATGAGGAGGAGTGGGTATGGCATCTGTAGTATTTTCTTCATTCATCTGTGGCTCAACAAGGTGGTTCGAGATAAGAGTTGTTATTTCATCGAGCTTGTCACCAATTGATCTTTCAAACTGATTGAACATGGAAGGGAGATCTGCATTGCTTGATGTGAGAATTTGAATTGCAGAGATGAGATTATCAATTTGGCCATGTTGTGCATTCACATTCCTTTGAATATTTTCCTGATTGATTGCCAGAAAGTCTTGCACAGTGTTTGTCATGTGTTGGTTGTTGGTTAGGTTCTTGACATTGGAGTTGATAACCCCACAGTAGCTTCTGAGAAGAGCAAGTTGTTTTAAAGGTTTCATTAAAGTTCTCCAGAAGACCAGATAGATTTCTTGCAACTGGCACACCCCGGTTCATTGAACCCTCTGGTGCATCAGTTCTCCTTGGGTGTGGGACCTAGGGGTGAGCATTTGGACCGAAAAAACCAAACCGAACCAAAAACCGACCGAAACCGAACCGAACCGAAACCGATAACATGTTATCGGTTCGGTTTCGGTTTTGAAAATTCATCGTTATCGGTTATCGGTTCGGTTCGGTTTCAGAAAAGGATGAATATTTGGCCTAAAATAACCGAACCGAACCAAAAACCGACCGAATCCGAACCGAACCGAAACTGATAACATGTTATCGGTTCGGTTTCGGTTTTGAAAATTCATCGTTATCGGTTCTATCGGTTCGGTTCGGTTCGGTTCGGTTTTGGCTCGATAAGCACCCCTAGTGGGACCTCTTCAGTTGCTGGGGTGGGATCTTCATCAGAACTCGTGTTCCAACTGACCGGTAACTTATACTCACTTTCAGGTTCGATAGCTTGGTTGGTTTCTGGAATGGGATTACCAATGGGCTCCACTGTTTGGTTCACAACAACAACCTCTTCATCATCAGGTTCATCAACAGGTTCTTTAACATTCACAAACTTGACATATGATGCACCACGATCTGACCTAGATACCTAACGGACCGAGGAAGGGTCCAAACCAACATTCTCAGTCCTTAGATGGACTGGAGTGGGAGAGGGTGTAATTTCTCTTAATTGGATTGGGGTCGGGTTAGATGCAGCTCCGGACCTTGAACTTCTAGTTCTGTAATGGTGTGACTTACGAGTTGGATTTTCAGGTGGTGGTGGTGAGTGGTCAGAAAATGAATGATTGTCCTCTTGGGCATCTGAAGAGTGTGCTTGAGAAACACTATTTTCAGATGCCGTCTCTTCCTCTTCTGAGGGATTGGAGAGAGGAGTGAGTGAAAGTTTACATACCTTCAGGTAACTCAGGGACAGGTTCCATATCCAATCTTGTGAAGTTTGAGCGACCAACTGTTCCAGCTTTGAAAGAAGGTCCAACATTATCAAAGAACTCATTTTCCCACAGTGAGTGCAATAAGATCATACATAAGAATCGAGGAAAAGGAATCAATTTGTCTTTCTTGGCAGCACCTACATTCTTTACCAGTTGAGAAAAGACTAGGGATCCAAAATCGGCCCTAATGTCAGATGATAAAGCAGCTCCAATAATCAATTCGTGACCCGACGCAGAGTCAAATCCTTATGTCTTGCTTGTTAAGCATTGGGAGATAGTCATGAAGAACGCTGACCATAGTGGACCTATCATCATTTTAGAAATTCCTCTGGAGTAGGATCCCTGGTATTGGATATACGCCAGAATGATTTTCTTTGCTTCTTCTAAGGTTGGAGTTGGTTCATAGACTTAAGGAGCTTGTATGTAGTCCAGTTTAGTTGCTACCTTTAAGGTTCAACGATTGAAGGATACGGTGTGTTTACCTTGTAGAATAGTTCCTGAGATTACATCTTCCCATGATTCGTTTGAAGTTGTGCATTTATACCAGAATTCTAGCAACATCGGTTTTGATAATGGGATATCAAAATGTAATGTGTCTCTTACCAGGTGTTGATCGGAGAATTTGATGAGCTCTTTGAATTCAGGCCTTAAGTTCCTGATTCGAGAATGGAGAAAGCTTCTTGAGTTGTTCTTTGTGTAGTAAATTTTTCTGTAAGGATACGACACATTTGTAGACCGTCTAACAGAATCAGGTAATGTGATCTTGAGAGGAATCCGCTTTGAGGTCGCCATTGATGAATGTGTATAATTTTGTGAAGAAGATGATAGGGTTTTCAATTGTGAGAGAAAAATTGCAAATGAAGTGTAGTGAAATGTTGAAGATGTGGAGTAATTTGGGGAAAACGTAGGAGACGGTTTTGATCCACGGTTAGAATTTGAGACGTTAAAAATGATCGTGTGGTGGAGATTGGAAGTTATTTATAGGTAGGCTAGGAATGATGGTGAAGGTCAATCAAATGGGAGGGTAGTGTGGCGGGAAATGACATCGACCAGTCAGCATTTAATGTCAGCGAGGCAGATGTGTCCAATAGCATTTGATGAAGGGTTTCATAACACTGATCGACTAGTTGGGTCAACCACGTAGTATGCTTGGTTTGACCATACTGACCAAGAACATGAACTTGTTCTTGACCGGTTAAAACCAACTAGCTGATTTAATCCCTAAAAGCGGAAGTGGGATTAAACCTAATCCATAAACCCTAAAGGATTGGGATGTTGGAAATCTAGATTAGATTAACAAGAAAGAAACCTTGTACGAAGAACTCGAACACACACACATACTTGGTCCTAGATTAATTTACTTGGTCCTAGATTACTTGTAGGGTATTTCGAAAATTCCTTAAAGCCTAGGAAACTTTTCCACCAATTAAACTAGGCTAGTTTAACAAACTTGATGTCCAAGTAACCTCCTTGATTTCGAAATCTTTTAGAAAAGGAAAGAATCCTTTTTGACCAATTAAACCAAAACTTGGTATAACATACTTGGTCCTAGATTTCGAAGATCAAATTATAAGGTAAGAATCCTCTTGATCAAAAACTTTGATGTTCTTGATCCTAGGGTTCTTTATAATTTCAAAATATTTAGGGTTAGGAAAAGAAGCCTTTTGATCAATTAAACTAAACTAGTTTAATGTTCTTGATCCTAGGGTTCTTTACAATTTTCGAAAATTACTAGGGTTAGATCCTTATGACCAATTAAACTAAACTAGTTTAATGTTCTTGGTCTAGGGTTCTTACCCTTTTTCGAAAACTAAGAAGACGTAGAAAAAGAATTGGAACAAAAAAAAGAAAGGCTTTAATTAAAATTAACAAACAAACTTTGTTAATCTAGTTTAGATTTCTAAACCAACGCTCTGATACCACTGAAGAGTTTCATAACACTGATCAACCACTTGGGTCAACCACCTAGTATGCTTGGTTCGACCACACTGACCAAGAACATGAACTTGTTCTTGACCGGTTAAAACCAACTAGTTGATTTAATCCCTAAAAGCGGAAGTGGGATTAAACCTAATCCTTAAACCCTAAAGGATTGGGATGTTGGAAATCTATATTAGATTTACAAGAAAGAAACCTTGTACGAAGAACTCGAACACACACACATACTTGTGGTGTCCATCGAACTAACCAAGAACCCTAGGGTTCTTGGTTCGACTTCGAACAAGAGGGGAGAGGAGAAAGAATTTTCCATGAATCATACCTTAGTTAATGCTTAAGATAAGTCCACTGATGATGAACATGACGAGCGATCCTCTAGATGATCACTTGCAACGATCTTTATCTTCGAAACTCGAAGAACACGAAGAACGAACGAAGAACACGAAGAACACAAGACTTGTCTTCTTGGTGTTTCGGCCGATCGAATGGGGAGGAGAGGCAAGGGATTTCGTGTGGGTGTAAGGGATTTTAGGGCTAAGCCTCTTATTTATATACAAATAAGTTACGCTTAGAACCCTTAAGTTTAATTAAGATTATATCTTTAATTAAACTTTCCTTTTAACACTTCCATCCCTTATAGTTAACTAGTTTATTATTGTTGCACTTAACTATTAAATGTCTAGTATTAATACACTAATATATTTCGGTACCCATATACACGAAATATATACTTGTATTTATACTTTTAATAGTTAATTATATAATAACCTTTATATAACTTATACAACAATATTATCAAATTACTATATGATTTAATGGCTTTAAATCATATCATGGATAGTCTTTAATTAACACATTGTATATTTACTCAACTAGTAAATGTACAAGTACTTGTATTAATTAGTTAGTTAAACTAATCTAGTTATAAGTTAAACTTAACTTAATACTTAACTGATTCATAATGACTACTATGAATCATTCCTCTTCGTAGTATCATTGCATATCTTGCTCGTATTACATGCACTCATCGGTGTGACCCTTAAGTGTTTCGTAGGCATGGATGTATCATCATAGGTTGACTAACTGTGCACATAAATCCTTCATTTGAGTGTCAGTTTTGAAGATAGGTCCAATCAGATTGCTCCACTTAATGAGTATCTGATAAAGTCTAGTATCTGATCCCTCATCTGATGGTCATTACCACGAGATAGTGTCTGAGATCATGGACTATCTGAAAAATAGCAAACACATTTTTTATTTTTCTGAGGCAATAAGATACTGGTTCTGTGAGACTAGATATTTTTAGTTAAATTAATTTGATTTCCTAAACTGATAGAATGCCCTGATTCTGATCATAATGAGACACTAAGATATGACTGATAAATCAGGTGACATTTTAGTATTTCAAATGATCAGACCCATACATATGAAAAACGATTGAGGCAATTTTGCAAAGGTAAAGCAAGACAAGGGATTTAAACATATCAGTGGAAATAATAAAAAATTAACAAAAACATACCAAAACAAAAATAGTCGTCAGACTTAGTAAGAGAAGAAAAGAGACAGCAATAGATGATAAAAATAATGGCAACAATGGTTGTCTTTGAGCAAGTTTTGATTATGAGATAAGCTTCATTTTTCCTTATTGATGATTTAGGAGAGACGCAGGGGCTTACAACTGATCATAAATCAGATGTCTTCATGTTGTCTGCCCTGCACTATCTTTCAGCTCATTCATGGATTTTTGAGTATCCACTGAGAGATGGATACTTGTTGTTCTCGAAGATGGCCATCTTTTGTGATATATTCTTCTCAGTATATGATGACATTTTTGAGCCTGGTGTCACTCTTCTTTCATAAGTGAGATTATGACATTCTTTGCTTTTATGATCATTATAGCTACACCTTTTTCAGCATTCTTGAATTGAGTGACTTGATGTGTATGACTGTCATCGATTTCCATCTCTTCAGTTACTTCCAAAATAATATTTTGTTTTACGTAATCTTCCATTGATGGACCTTGAATATTTTAATCAACTCAATTGTCATCAATCTCCATTTCCTCAATCACTTCTAAGATAACATTTTGCTTGATATAGTTCTTTATTGAGAGATGTTGGGATTGTTTTGGGTCATCCATTTGATCAAAGATTGTTATCAGATCGTCATCATAGATCGGTTCTTCTTGCATTTCATTCTCCCCCTAACGAATTGAGAAAGGTTGAGCAACGTTAGATGCAGGATCATTTTGAGCAGCTGGTGGAGTAGCAATGTTTTCTAGTTGCTTGAGAAAAGTTTGCAACTGATTGCTTATTTGGGAGAACCCTTCATTCATTTCAGCCCGGATCTCAGATGTGATCCTTGAGAGTTCAACTTTTGTATCAGTTACGGATAAGGTCAGACCGCTGATGTGAGCAATGAGATTAGCTATAGTTTGATCACATTAGCAATCAGCTGATGTGATCTTTGCTCCATTCTGAAGATAAGAGAGTTTCATCTTTTCAGTTTGAGGGGTAGCCTGAGTCATCTCTTCACCCCGGATCTTGGATCCCTCTGATGAAAAATCTTGGTGAATGAGACCAGATTTTGTGATGATCATGTTTCCGTTAGCAGTCTAAAATACTTCACTGCCAGAACGAACTTCTTTGGATTTGGACATTTTGGATTTATGAATGTAGTCATTTGGTATTCCGAATGTGGGAGTTCTGTAGTTTGGATTTGACTTAACTCACTACAGAGAGAACTGGAGCTGAATTTTGTTCTTCCAAGACCTGCTTTATGAGATCAGATGACTTAGACCATGAGTTGCACGATTTCTGAAGGGCTTCGTTTTTCTGAAATAACGTCATATTGTCTTCTCTTAGAATATTATTGATGTACGGAAGACCGACTACCATGAGTTTTACGGCCTCTGCTTTTGAAGATTCTTGAGTGAGCTTCTCTAATTCCTCAGTCACTTTAGTTAGAGCAGTTTCTAAGTTAGCCTTTCTATTTTGTGTGTATGCTAAATCTTGTGCAAGTGACTTGATTAAGGGTGGATAGTCTTTAGAAAAAGCTTTGTCAGATGTTTTTACCCTTTTTGGAATTTTAGCCTCCCATTCCCTTGAGAAAGAAGACTCTGGATAATCAAATTCTTGATATTCTTTGACTAGTTTATGCTCTTCAGTTTCTTCAAATTTAGCCATCAGACATTTGCAATCTTTTAGACTTTCTAAATCGGAATCAAATTCTTCTTCTAGTTTAGCAAATAGACCTTTTGTTTTGCTTACAATCACTTCTTCATCACTCGATTCCGAGTCACTTAGCCAAGTTTCAGCCGTTGCTTTCAATGCTTTTGCATCTTTCTCAGCCTTGGCGATCTGAGCTTTCAGATCCTAGTACTTCTTCTCAGTGTCTTCATATTTCTTCTTATAATTTGATGAAGAGCTTGAACTTGATCTTTCAGAGCCTGAGCTTTCTTTTACTCTGCATTCGGCTTTGATATGGCCCGTTCTTCCACATTCAAAGAATACCATTTCTCCCCTATCATTTTGGCCTCCTGCTCTGTTTCGATTTAAGAATCTTTTCTATTTGGTTGCTAATAACGCCATACTTTCAGATAATTCTTTTATATCATCATTCTCATGTTCTCTTAAGTTAGACTCACGCTCTTCTAGGTCACCATCCTCAGCATCTTAAATTTTTTCATCATCAGCATCATTTGGATCAATAACAATTTCCACTTTTGCTTTTAGAGCTCTTCGAGAGGATTTGGAAGAGCTTGCAATGAGTGCAGTGGAAGTGGGAGCCTCATTCAGATCATCGTACATTTTGTTTTCCTTTTCAAAGTTCATCAATGTACTGTAGAGACTACTCATGTTCATATCTCTCATCTGACCAGAAGTTCTTAGCACCGTAGACATAACAGCCCAATGTTTTGGAAGAATTTTCAAGAACTTATACATAAGTTCCTGAACTTCTTTGTTGATTCCAAACCCCCTTAACTCATTTATAAGAATGATGAACCTTCTGTAGGACATGTCGAGTGTTTCACCTCTGATAACCTTGAAGGCTTCATGTTTATGATTAAGCATGGCTTTCTTGCTAGCCTTGACTTCATCGATTCCTTCATAGGATGTTATTAAGATATCCCATATCTCTTTGGCAGTTCTACATTCTTTTACTGTAATAAGAATGTGACTTGGGAGGGACGTTTGAAGGAGGAACCGGATTGCAGCATCTAAACCCGCTAGCTTTTTATCAGTCTCTGACCATTGATCTTTGGGTTTGGGTTCTTCAGCATCAGACAAATCTTCTTCTTCTTCGTCTTTATCATCTCCTTCCTTCTTCTTTTTCTTTGACATAGTTGTGCTTGGAACGAACATTTTTAGAATATGTGGACCATTGATAAGAATATCTGGTCCCATATCATTTTATGTACTACAAATCCCAAAAAACGTATTTTCCACATACCAAAATCATCATCGGTAAAAACACGGGCATTTGTCTTTGAACCAAGGTTCATTTGTGATAACTTTACACTCATTTTGATCAGTAAGTAAGAAGATCAACAATTATGAATTAATTGTCCTACTCTGATACCAATTGTTAGTCCCGTGATAAGTGACTTAATACACTTATACGCTTTCACTGACCAAATAAAAATTATGGCAACACTCAACACTTTTTAAATTTTCTTTATTAATCAATAATGATATAACAAATCAGCAAGTAGTTTGCGGAATAGCTAAGAACAAATCCTAACTAAACTACTTGCAGGAAATAGACAATAACAGATACTATCTAAGACAAGTTCTGATCAACAAATGATCAGGCACAAGACCAGATACCTTCGTTACAGAGATTCAATTCTCAAATCAAGTAACTAAGGTATTACTGGTTGTTTACACTCTGCTCAAAGAATAAAGTCTGAGAAAATTTTAGTAGTGTGTAGACTTGTTAGGTGCACACAGAATTCGATCGCTAAGTCCTCAATTTATAGAATTGGGAAACGTGGTGCCAAAGGAATGATCCATTGAATCCACGTGTGAGAATTCCGTTGGTGCGCAGAGGATAGTTCATGCGACGAGCACTACTAACGGAATTCTGACAGTCCTTTCTGTCATCTTGTGATCGTCGATATCTTCTAGAAGATTTGCATTATATTCCCTTTATCAGCGATACACTAACTTGTGCTTTACTTGTGTCTTTCTGTGACACTGAAACTTCAGGCCTTTGTACGCTTCAGATCGCCATGAGTCTTCGGGTACTCATGCTTCTTCAGATGGCATTCAGCTTCAGTGACCTTCACTAAGAGTTTTACTTAGAGAGGTATCTGTTCAATGGTCCAGCGTTATTGTCAAGTGTGCGTTGAACCTGCTACAACTATCTGATATGTTGATCAGTATCTGATTCCGCACGGGGAACTGATCGTTGTTTCAGATGGTGATCAGATAGTGTGGCTGGGTAACTGAAATCCGAACTGATCAGATTCAGTTACCCACAATCTGAGGAACTGATCCTCAGATTGTCTTCTAACTATTTACCTTTTTGTCTTCATTAAATCCTTCAGTGGGGGATGCTTTTCAGCGACCCAACAGATATCTAGCGTTGTGAATTTCTAAATGAATTAAATAAGAAATCTAGACCTAAGGGTTTTATATATTTATATATTTACATTTTTTATCTTAGTTATAATTAATCAATGATATTTAGACTTTGTGTGTTAAAACTCGTGCCAATGGGCACGTTGGTAGCTCTCGTCGCCGCCATATCAATCTCGTCAGCCATGACAACGTTGGCACGGCCTCGTCCGTGGGCCTCTTCGGTAGATAATGTCGTGTGGGGGATGACTTTTGAATCTCATCCTTGTTAGGGAAGTGAGCTATGGAGGAGAGGACGATGGGGAGAAGGTGGGGGTTGGGTTTAAATGTTTTTTTATTTTAATTTTTATTTTCTTTATATATTTTTTAATAATAAAAAATAGTCATCTTTTTTATTAAAAAAAGTAGGTTTTTATTAGTTAGAAATTTTAATTTTAATAAATATAATATATTTAATTTAATTTAATTTAAAATGATGATATGACAAGGATGAGTTTAGTGACAAGTTAGGATGAGTTGTTGTTGGCATGACTTTGTGATCAGTAACTCGGCGGTAAGAATGATGGTGATATAGCGTTGACATGGCTCTACTCAGGGGCGGAATTGATATGGTGCACACTGTGGCACGTGCTACTACTCGAAAAAAATTCGGTACAGTAAATTTTTAGGATTTTTTTATTGTTATAGTATTTTGAATACATTAATATATATCCGAAAATACGAATTAAGATACATCCATCTACTAGCGCAGCTGGCTAGCACTCCTTACATGTATATAAGGAGGTCATGATTTCGAATCTTGTTCTTGCTATTTTTTTTAATCAACTTTTTTTCCTTTTTAAGCCTCTATATTACAAGGATTTTCTTTTTTCTCAAACTTTTTTTCCTTTTTAAGCCTCTATATATTTCAAAAAAAAATCTTTAGTCCAAACATTTCAAATCATTTTCTTTTATTTTTCATTTTCAATACTTTAAATTGATTTTTTTTATAAATCAAAGGAGGTATTTTATCAAATATAATATAATTTTATAAACCCAAATTTTTATGGATTAAAAACCTATTCAATATCCCAAATCAATCTTAAAAAAAACCTTTAACTATTAGTTAATAGTTCACACCTAAAGACAACCCGGATATTTGAACCAAATAAAAAAAGCCTAAAATGTGTATTGTAGATTTTGTAATATGTTTATAAAATTAGTAATTTTTTCGTAAGTTTATGAAATCCATTCTTAAAGATTTGTTGGTGTATGAAATTAAAAAGGGTGATTTGTAATATAATTATTTTGTGTTAAATTTGTTTTTGTTTCATGACATTGCCACTGGAATCTCACTAGAGGTCGCAGTCCCCTTAACACCGCATTTTTTTTTTCATCACAAGGGTGCCACCGCTGGTGCAAGTTTCTAATTACGCTTGACTCTACTGACGAATTTTGGAACTCATCAATGTTAAAAGGAGCCTAAAAATATCCCACCCCATCGCCATATACCTCCCAAAAAACCCCTCAGATCCTATTATTGATTTCTATATATAAATGAACCACCCATATCCTCTTATTGCTTGTTACTAAGTATCAAGTAGGTTTACTCCCAAACACCTCGATCGTTCTATATCCTATGTATGTAAACATATATTTATTTGTGCATGTGATTCAGTGATTGAATAACCAAAGCGTTAATGTTGTTCAGAAAAAAATGTGGAAGTTGAAGATAGCAGAAGGAGGTGGTGGAGAGTGGTTGACCACCACTAACAACCATGTCGGCCGCCAACACTGGGAGTTTGATCCAGATGCAGGAACTGAAGAGGAGCGTGCTGAGATTGACAGGATTCGTCTCCAATTCAAAACTAATCGGTTCCAACTCAAACAAAGTTCTGACTTTATAATGCGTATGCAAGTAAGTCAGTAACTTTTCTACAATTTGCAACTTAATTTCTAACCAAGGTTAGTAAATACAAATGATTCAGTACCTGTTATGAATAGAAAGTGCGAGCTTTATAAAAAGATAACACATTTAATTTTATTAACCTGATAATTAAATAATTTTTATTGGTTTAAACTTAGGAGTAAAAAATTATTTTGGAGTAAACTAAATAGAAATGTGGATAATAGAATTATGACGGAGGGAGTACCTTCTATGCTGATTGTATGATTAAGGTTAAAAATATTTAACTGTATACCAGAAGTGATATTATGATTATACAGTATAAAAGTATTTTCTTCAAAGTTAGATTATTTGTAATGGTGTGTTCTCAGTCGTTGCTCATCCACCCCCATGTGATGCGTCCCATTACGCTAACATGAAACCGCAATCAAACCCCTTGCATTTAGTCGTCCATGCAACCAATATCGGTTGTGGGTTGCGCATTGGTTGCTTGTACGTTATCCATTATAAGCGGTACATGTATTAATAAAATCAATTTTAAGGTTTGATCATGAGGTTGTTCGCCGGATTTGGTCGGGATTTTTATATGTTTAGTCTGAAAAGATAAAACTAATGTAATGTTAATGGGCACTGACTATTAAGGATGTTACACTACCCATGGGTTAAATGGGTAGTTTTCGGGTTAATTAACATGTGGGTTAGTTGTGCTACGAAACTTTTTTTTATTTAATTCTAGCTAGATTCTTATAGTAGTATAAATAATTGTATAAGGTTAAAGATTACAAATTCAAAAATATACAACCTTCGTGTTACAATAAGTGATACATTTGGAGTTTTATGATTTTTGAGTCAAAATATTAAAGTAATAGTTAAAATATATTAAAATAGATAGTTAGTTGAGTTGGGTTTCACTTTTTTTTGAGTAAAATGATATTAATGAGTTTTAAAAATAAAGGCATAAAAGTAATTTAACTCTATTAAAATAAATAGTTAGTGGAGGAATAATCCTACTTTTTTTAGCAAATAAGGTAATTTTTAAAATTTATCATTTATTATGAAACATCCATAAATAGAAAATGTATCATATATATTAATAGAATTTATGTGTAACCATGTGCATAATTCAATTCGTATCCATAAAATATTACTAACCCAATAATGATAGTTTTAAAAGAAATTCAATTCACAGTTAATGATAGAGTAAATTAATAAAGTAAATTAATATTTATTGTGATTTGATCAAAAATTTAGATTTTATCCTTAAATACCAGAAACTACAAAAATAGTCATTAATTATGGAGCTCGGTTATGCTTTTGGTCCCTAAAACAAATATCCGTTAAAATTTGCTGTTAATTTATACTTCCTCCGATTCAAAATAAGTGATACACTTTCCTTTTTGGGGTGATTCAAAATAAGTGATACACTTTGAAAAATTTCCTTATTTGGCAAAAAAAAATGGGACCCATACCCACTAACTATCTACTTTAACAAAGTAAAATGACCCCTTTACCCTTATTTTTTACTTTTAAACATCATTAACCTTACTTTATTTAAAAGGTGTGGGACCCGTTCCCCACTAACCATCCAATTAATCTAATTTAACCATCATTATAATCTTTTGCCTTAAAAACCGTGAAACCCCAAGTATATCACTTATTTTGAATCAAAGGAAGTAACAAAGGTCTAAAACACCCTTTAACATATTGGTTTTTTATTTAATTTTAATTTGTTTAATTATTCCACTCCACCTCCTCTCTCCTCTCTCCCCTCCCTCCCTCAATTGTACACGACACCCACTTCTTCAAATCCCTAGTTGTTAATCAAAAACAAATACTACGTTTGTATCAAAATAAGTGATACACTTTTTATTCAGGGATGGAACACAATAAGTGATACATTTTCAAAGCTTATCTTATTTGGAAAAAAAATGGAAACCACTAAATATCTACTTTAATAAATTAAAATGAATCTTTTACCCTTACTTTTAATTTTAAACATCATTAATATCACTTCATTCAAAAGAAGTGGGACTCATTATCCAGTAACTATTCACTTTAACCTATTTTAAATTACTATCTAATCTTTTGCCTTAAAAACCGCAATTTTGTAAATGTATCACTTGTTTTGATTCAGAGGTAGTATTAAAAATACATGATCAAGAAACTTCTGAACCCAGGTAGAAGACGATGATATTAAAAAACAAATATCGCTGTTCCCAATTTGTATGTCTTCTATTTTCTTCCTTCCCTTCAAATCAATTTTGTCTAATTGATGCAACAAAACCTTAAATAAAAGTTAATTTGAGAATCAAGCTCCAAATTTGAACTACTACTATCAATTATTGTTTTTGTTGTTAATGCTTCAAAAGATGAAGCTATTCTTTTGTTTTCATGACTTCAGTCATCACCCCCAAATTCACCACCACATTCTTCATTTTCAAAATGGAATCCATCTTATCAAAACCCTTAAATTGGTCTTACATCACTTGTTCTTCACATAAATATGTTGCACAAAGGAATCAATTAGGAAACCCAAAGTAAAAACGACATCGTGATAAAGAAACACCGGAGAAGGCGTTGAATGGGTGTAAAAATGAAGAAACCCTAAGCTTTCTCGAGTCAAATTTTGCTACATTTGTGGGTATCATATAGAGTGCCTGCAAATTTCAGGCTTTTACAAAAAGGAATTGAAGAAATGAGTAGAGATGACTGTATGAAAGCTTGAAAAGGAGCTTGAGATTTTTGACCGGAATCTCGCAGATGTTACGAGAGAAGGCGACTGTTGCCGCTGATGTGTTTGAGCAGCCATCGTATCCATTTGTGTGTGAAAGGCGTCTTAAAGAGAGATGACAAAAAGACACATTTACCCTTTATGTGCATTGCACATGACATATTCTAACAGAGATTTTTAACAATAATTAGTACTTCCTCCGATTCAAAATAAGTAATACACTTGAGGTTTCACGGTTTTTGAGGCAAAAGATTATAATGATGCTTAAATTAGATTAATTGGATGGTTAGTGGGGAATGTGTCCCACACCTTTTGAATAAAGTAAGATTAATGATGTTTAAAAGTAAAAAATAAGGGTAAATGAGTCATTTCACTTTGTTAAAGTAGATAGTTAGTGGGTGTGGGTCCCATTTTTTTTGCCAAATAAGGAAACTTTTCAAAGTGTATCACTTATTTTGAATCACCCTAAAAAGGAAAGTGTATCACTTATTTTGAATCGGAGGAAGTATTTGTGTTGAAATGTGAAGATGTCTTGTATTTAGGGGATATCCATACAATTTTTGAGACCTAGTGATTAAATCTAAAATTTTTAACAAGCTATAAGGAGCATCATAAAAGTTAAAGTAATAATTTAAAAACAATATTTTTATATAAATTAATTCTTAAAACATATTTGGAAATATTAAAGTTTAGTAGTTAAATTGTTATTTAGAGAAACGTTCAAGGGGGTTTATGATTTTTATCAAGTCCCGGGGAACAAATCTCAACCATTGATTAATATAATCTAATGGTCAAGATTAATCACACATTTTATACATAAAGGGTATTTTGGTCATTTGGCACTTCAAAAAAATTTGATTTTTTTATTTTAAATTTTTTTATTTATTTTATTTTTAATTGAGGGGTATTTTGATCATTTTAAAAAAAATATTTTTATTTTAAAATTTTTATTTTTAAAATTTTTTTTATTATTATATTTTTTTTAAAAAAATTATAATATTTTCATTAATACCACATAATGTGATTGAATAAAATCACTGTGATTGCATACTGAATCACATGTGATTGCATACTGAATCACATGTGATTGAACTAAAACATCAAATACACGTAATTATCAAATAAATATTATTTTTTAATGAAAAAAATTAATTAAAAAAATAATAAATTAAAATTAAAAAAATCAAATTTTTTTTAAGTGTCAAATGACCAAAATACCCCTTCATAATAAAAATAAAAAAAATCTAAAATAAAGAATATAAAAAAATATATAAAAAGATATTTTTATTTTTTTAAAATGACCAAAATACCCCTCAATATATAAAATATGTGATTATTCTTGACCATTAGATCTTATTGATCAATGGTTGAGATTTGTTCAATTGGATTTCTTAAAAATAATGGACCTCCTTGAACGCAACTCTTGTTATTTATTTAAAAACTTAAAAATGACAAAAGATCAAGTAACATTTATTAGATCATTTCAATATACTCCCTCCGTCCCATAAAAAAGTTTACATTTCATTTGGCCACAATCTTTTAAGAGATAGTTAGTGGTGGAGTCCTTTATAATACTTTTGATTAAAATATAAGATTAGATTGGAGAGTAAAAGTATTTTATTGGTGAAATGATTGGGAATAATATTATTTTATTAGGTAGGCCCCCAAATTTGAGAAATGTAACTTTTTTATGGGACAAAATTTTAAGTAGAAATGTAAATTTTTTTATGGGACGGAGGGAGTATAAACTTATTACTGTCACATAAGTTTTAACTTAATATTAATAAATAAACTTTAAAACACTATTGTTACAATATGTATAAGCTTAGATTATAAAGATTTTGTGTTTTGAAAAATACTTCTAAAATAAAAAACTTTTGAAGAAAAAACTTTATGCTAAAAGAACAGATACTTTAAGATTGGGTGTAAGGAGTGACCAAACCCGTTTGGTCACTCGCTGCCATATCATCACCACATCAGCTTGACTAAACACATGACACACTCCGACCAAACGTAGTAGGAGACCAAACTCTTCCCCTTTCAAATCAACTTATTCTCCTTTGAAAATAAGGCAACTAACAACTATCACTTAGTCTACCAAATGCACTCAGGGACGCATAACATCACAGTAAGGAAGAAGGATGTGTCGTATGTAGGGGATTGAAGGCGACCTGATGGATGTGACGCACCCCTTACTCCCAATCTAAATGACTTACATAAAAAGTAAAAAGGAGAAGACCTAACTACTCTACCCCAAGCCAATACGACCAAGCAACCTTGTTTGTTCTATTTTTTTATCCTGTTATTTAGTTTATGTTTAATTATTGATTTTAGTATGATAGTTACATTAAAGTGGGCAGCTTGCCTTCCTCGAAACTATTCTGTAGGGAAATAAACCTCACATCTTTTTCGTTCTGAGAAAAAGCCATCAACGTGATCGAAACTGAAATCTTATGAAAGAAAACCTTCAAAGTTACTCTTGGTGACCAGTTGATTTACACCAACTATTTAGCAATCTATTATATAATAAGCAACTTAAGTCAAAATAGATACTTCGTATAAGATTTTTTTCGGACCGACATTATATATTAACATCTAGTAAAGAGTTAAAGTAAAAGAAAACGAGGTACAAAGTACAAGGGAAGAGAAAACATTACAATGAGTGGGGGTTACTGTTTCAATCCATCCAATTTACACTAACATTTTTATCTATAGGGTTAATCTAAATAAAAAGGTAAAATTTGACATAATGTTGTAACAAATATTTTCGAAGCTTTTGACATTGAAATGCCATGTTATTTCAATATCTTCATATTGTCCATGGGATCGATAAAATCACTACCTCAAAGCGTTTCTCCTGGGAAAGCGGGTCGTTTATATAATCCGAAAGCTTGAGAATCTCAATAGGTAATGTCATATATGGCATCCGTCTTCTAGTTTTTTAAGTAGCAGCCTAGCTGGTATTATTAAAAAAAAAAAAAGGTAGATCATAAAAGGGAATTTATTTGTGTACCACAATTTTTACTTCTTATATCACAATGTACAACTTTTATAACTTATTGTACAAGCATATCAAACAACAGTTGTAGTAGATGAGTGTCAGGATCGATTAACTATAGAGAAGTTAATAAACACCTTTAGATCTAATTGAATATAGAAGTTGCAGCGGATCAACACTATATCAATGTAATTAAGAACAATGAACTGTAAATAATATGTGAAAGTATTAAGAACACAGTTTCACAAAAAGCTTCAATGTATATTATTGAGTTAACAATACACACGTACGTTTACAATTCGTAAGGAACTATATATAATAGTCCTTGAAGCTAAACTATTTACCCTAGTTATTCTAGGACTTGATTTACATCGAATAATAAAAATATACATTGATTTACATTCTATAACTATCTCTACGAAGATCTCGGACTTGATATTCTTCACAAAACGCGTATCAGTAGTAAAACTCATCACCAGTAGTAAATGTGTAACATCAGTAGTAAGTCTGGTGATCAGTAGTAAGTCCAGAAACCAACGTCAGTAGTAACTACTATTGATCAGTAGTATCTTCAATCCGTGCATGATCAGTAGTAACTAAGTTATAGTATACACCAGTATCAACTTTATCAGTAGTAATATGTTCTGCCCCATCAGTACTAAGTATGTCAGTACTAACTGCAGCATCAGTATCAAGTTGATCTGTGTTTTACTCCAACAATCTCCCCCTAAACTTATTGATTACCTTTTAATCAATCAAGTTTCTTTTGTTCCTCTTGTTCTCTTCTTCTTTTCTCAAGAGTTCTTTGATTCTGTTGAAGCCTTTGTTCAATAATATATCTGCTGTTCCTCTTTGTAAAATAATTCAGTTTGTTTTGGAACATAACAGCATCATAGGGTTTCATCAAAGTGTTTATGAATATCTGATACATAGTCTTCTCAGAATGTGGATATTCTTTTTCATATAAATACAATTCACATACTTTGCCTGATTTCTCAAAGAAGTACATATTGGCAGTAGGAATGACATTCCAAGCATACACATTACCTGGATTTGTAAATTGTTCTGGATAATTATCTGGATAAAATGCAGCATCTATCATTCTAGTTAGGTATCCAGCTCCAGATTCTTTCCATGATTTCTTTGTCATTCTAGGTTTTCCAATAATCAGAAGCTTGATTACATCACTTCTAGAACATGATCTGATTAAAGGTAACCATCCAGTGAATCTCTGTACAAATTTGTCTTCCCTTATGACTTCTATAATATTGTTTTGTATCACTCTCCAGTTAATAATTGGATTGTTCTGTAATGGAGCAACTGGCATTTCAAGAACAGGTATAGTTTGTTTTGACTTCTTCTTAGAGCTTTGTTCTTGATCAACAGATTTTCTTTTCTTTGATTGGGGAGTTGAAGTATCACCAATAGTTGAAACACTACCGGCTTTGAGCAAATTTGGACTGATTGGGATTAAAGTTTTGGCTTTCTTTGTTTCTTCAGCTTCTTGTTCAGCCAAGTCTTTCTTCTTTGCATTGCAGTATTTTTCAATGATAGTCATCATTTTCATTCTTCCTAATGACTTTGCATTATGCCCTTTTGTTTTTAAATACTCAATCATGTTGGCCTTCTGTTCAAACACATCATCAGTTAATGCACTTTTAGTCTTTTTGCATTCAGATACCAAGTATTCAAGGCATTGAGTATGTTCTTCTTCAATCTTTCTGAGCCTTTTGAATTCTTCCTTTTGAGCTTTTATCTGAATGTCATCTGTTTGAACAGGTATTTGTGCAGGAATTTTACTTTGTACTTTCCCTTTCTTTTCCTCTATTGCTTGATACATTTCCACTTTCTCCAAAAATTTTCTGTGTTTTAGTCTCCATCTGGACTGCTTTTCTGCTCTGACATGATTTATCTTGTTTACCATGTGATGTCCTAAAGCTCTGTTTGGATAATCATCATCATATATTTCTTTTCCTTTTCCAATATGAGCAGATGGTGGAGGTGGAATGTATTTCATATCTGGTATACCCATCATCAGAAGTTTTGGATAAAATAGATGTAATTGACCTTCTGGTAAGATTTTTGGGTGTGGAGGAAGTGTACATTCATCTACCTCAAACCAATTCACATTATCATCAATGTCAGGTATGATAAGTGGTTGATCAGGTGTTGGTGGTTTGGAGATGATGACATGTCTTTCTCTTTCAATCAGCTCTGGAAATTGTAGTTCTTCCTCATCAGTAGTAACCAGAGTAGTTACTACTGGTGTGACTTCAGGAGTTACTACTGATAGGGTATCAGTAGTATTTGCTGCTTTCAATTCCTCTTCTTCATTTACTACTGCTATAATGTCAGTAGTAGGAGTTACTACTGGTGTTTCTTTTTCAGCTTGTTCTTTAGTAGGAGCAGTAGTAATTGTCTCTACCTCTGTAATCATCATCTCTGGGCCTTCATCAACATTTGATTCCTTTAAGTTTAGGAGAGAAGATGCTGCTGCTGCAATTGATTCATCAATCATTGATTGGATATTATCCTTCTCCCCCTTAGTGAGCTCAACTTGGGGAGCCTCACTATCATCAACTTTCTTCTTCAATTTTCTGATGATTTTGGTTTGTTGATGAAGCCTTTGCTCATAGAACCTCATTCTCTTGTTGATGGTATTGACATGCCTTTTCATGGAAGCCATTGTTTTCCCTTGGTTTGTTAAGTATGTAAGGCAATTTTGTACAGTGGATTCAAGAGAATCCACTTTTTCCGTCAATTGTTGGATTTTAATACTGCCCTCACTCCATCTAGCAAGATCATCGGGCTCACTAACAGGTACATTGGTTTTAAGGTTTTCCTTCCTTTCCATCAATTCCACAGATCTGCCCTCATCACTGCTTGGTGATTCATTGGGTCTTTTAGACATTCTCTTCTTCCTATAAGAAGCAGAGATGTCCCCCCTTGTGGTTTCTTGGCACCGGGGTCCTTTAAGTAATTCCTCAAAAGAGTCATCACTTAAAGTTGCCGAGGTTTGGGTCTTAGTGATGTTTTCACTATCCTGTGCACCCACCTTTGGGGCATCAGTAGTGAAAGCCCTCTCCTCATGTCCTCTCTCCTCCTTGGAGGACAACTCTTTGAGCCTGGGGTGTGACTCGATTTGTCCCCTGGTGTCCTTTAAAGATAATTTCTTTCTTTTATAAATTGTGGATATGTTTTGGGTTTTGTCTGGTAGGTCTTCCACAGAGTGAAGAGTAGCACTCTGCAGATTTAATTCAAGTTCCTGGGACACATTCAGGACTTCTAAGTTAGTGGGTGATTGAGTGGCTATATGGGGTGGTGTTTGGGCTGTATTTGGGGGTGATGGAGTGGGTTGAGGTTCAATTTGGGTTATATCTTTGATTGAACCCTCTCCAAGTGGTGTGTGATCTTTGATCATATTAGGAAACAGAGGGGTTTCCTTGCCCGAAAATTTAAATTGTTTTCTCATATTTGAGAAAACTTTCTTGTTCAACTCTGGAATTATAAAAATATTTTTGGGAGTTGACAAGTTTTGTAATTCAATGTTTATGATATGTTGGAGAAATCTGGGATACATTAAAAATTTTAAAGAGTTAAGATTTCCCAACATACCTTCAAAAATCATGTTAGAAAAATTGAATACTTGGTCTGTGCATAGACAGACAACAGCAGATGCTATTGCCTTGTTAAACTCATTCCAAGTACTTCTTTTCGGAGAAATACAATGCTGAATAGTGTGGACAAGAAATTTCCATTGTGGGGAGAGAAGACCTTTTTGAAAAGTTACTATGTTTAGCCTTCCCTCATATCCCATTTTGTTTAAAATTTCAGCAATGAATTCCTTAGGAAGAGTAGTCATACCTGAATCATCGTGTAGTTGTAGATGTTGTCGAATAGATTGTTCTGTGATGGTTATCGTTTTTCCATCCACAGTTGATTTTATCATTGGTACAGTTGCACCCTCCGTTCTTTCAGCATTGGTCCAGAAATCCACCAAGTGCTGTTGGTATGCCTTCGGTTTCACCGTTAATGCGAATCGTATGTAAGAATTTTTCAAAAAGTTTACGATTGGTCGGAAATCCTTTGTTCCGTCTGGATTGCGTAGAAAGGCACACATGTTGTGGAACTCTGAGTATTTGAGATCGGTTTGAACATTGAGAGATTGTAGAGTTGCCATTTTGCAGTGATTTGAGAGAAAATTTTTAAGAATTTTAAGACTGAAGATGAGTTTTTGATCGAAAGCTAGGGTTTATCGAGAGGTTTTAGCAAATCGAAGTGAAGATAATGCTAAACTATTCGTCTACCGCCTTTTATATCTTTTGATTTAACCTGCAAAACTACTAAAATGTCCTTCGAATCATAATATAACGGTTATTTTCATGGGGGTTAGTTTGGTAATTGTGTTTCTGAAAGACCAGTAGTAAATAAGATATCAGTAGTAAAATGTCAGTAGTATCTACTAACATCAGTAGTGACTAAGGATTTTGACATCAGTAGTAACTATAGACATCAGTAGTAACCATTAACACGTAAGACCAGTAGTATATGTGAACACCAGTAGTACTGACTTACCAGTAGTATTTGTGTAAACCTAATACACACCAGTAGTATTTAACTACCAGTAGTATTTTGTGCACATGCCTACATACCAGTAGTACAGATATACCAGTAGTAAAATACTTTTTAAAAAAAACTTTTTTTAAAAAAAACTTTTTACAACAAAACTTTACACATGATTTTAAGAGATTTAATTTATTAAAATCATTCCAATGCTGCTGACCAAGAAGTTGAATCTTCCTACATCAAATGCTTTTGTAAAAAGATCTGCTAATTGATCATCAGTATGAATTTTAACAACTTTGATTAATTTCTTTTCATTGCAATCTCTTATAAAATGAAATCTTATTTCAATGTGTTTAGTTTTTTAGTGTTTTACTGGATTGTTCACAATACTAATAGCACTTTGATTATCAATAAAAATAGGAGTTTTAAGGATAGAGTTACCAAAGTCTAGAAGCTGGTTTTGAATCCAGAGTACTTGAGCACAACAAGCAGATGCAGCTACATATTCTGCTTCAGCAGTTGATGTTGATACATTTGTCTGCTTCTTACATTGCCATGACACCATACTTGATCCAAAGAATTGACATCCACCAGTAGTGGACTTTCTATCTTGACATTCACATCCATAGTCACTATCTGTATAGGCTATTAGTTCAAAGGGTGAGTCATGTGGATACCATAGACCCAGTGATGGTTTGCCTTTCAAGTATCTGAATATTCTTTTGACAGCTTGCAAGTGTAGTTCTTTAGGTCTTGCTTGATATCTTGCACACACACAAACACTATACATGATATCAGGTCTTGAGGCAGTTAAGTACATCAAGGAACCTATCATTGATCTATATAAGTGTTCATCTACATCCTCCCCCTCAACATCAGGATGTAGGTGTTTGTGTGTTTCCATTGGTGTACTAGCACTTTTACTGTCTTTCAAATCAAACTTTTCCAAGATGTCTTTGACATATTTTGATTGATTTATCAAGATGCCATCTGTTCTTTGATTGACTTGGAGTCCAAGGAAGAAGTTCATTGGACCCATAGAGCTCATCTTGAATTTAATTTGCATTAGTTCTTCAAATTCTTTACATAATAAGTCATTGGTTGAGCCAAAGATGATATCATCTACATAAATTTGTACCAGTAGAATATCATCTTTGACTTTCTTTGTAAACAAAGTTTTATCAATGGCTCCTCTTTTAAAGTTGTTCTTCAATAGGTATGATGATAATGTGTCATACCATGCTCTTGGTGCCTGATGTAGGCCATACAGAGCTTTATCCAATTTGAACACATAATCACCATGTTTTGGATCTTCAAAACCTGGAGGTTGGCATACATAGACCTCTTCTTCAATCTTCCCATACAGGAATGCACTCTTAACATCCATTTGATAGACTTTGAACTTCTTGAATGAAGCATATGCTAGAAATATTCTTATGGCTTCAATTCTAGCAACAGGAGCATATACTTCATCATAGTCTATTCCTTCTTCTTGAGTGTATCCTTGGGCTACAAGTCTTGCTTTGTTCTTGATCACTATACCTCTTTCATCTTTCTTGTTTCTGAAGATCCATCTTGTTCCAATGGCTCTTTTACCTTTGGGTAGAGGTACAAGTGTCCAAACAGCTTGTAACTTGAATTGAAGGAGTTCTTCTTGCATTGCCTCAATCCAGTTTGAGTCCTTCATTGCTTGTTGGATCTTCTTTGGTTCATCCTGAGACAGAAAGCATTCATACATGCATTCATTAGCAATTAAACTTATATTACACATATTTGCAGTTAAGCTTTTGTTTAATTTGCTTCTTGTTTGTAGTGGTGAGTTGACATCACTTAGAACAAGGTCTAATGGATGGTTCTTTTGAGTCCTTGTAGTTGTAGCTTTATCAACCACTAGTTGATTTTCAAGATTTGACTCATTTGTCTCAGGTAATTGTTCTTCTAGGGATCCTTCATTTTTCATTGATATTTGGTTCATCATCATCTTGGTCAGAGTTACTACTGCTATCATCTTCATTGAGATCAGTAGTGTTGATGTTGTTACTGGTATCAGTAGTATCTTGAGAATCTAGGTTATTATTTGGACCAGTAGTATTTTGAGTACTATTACTGGTATCAGTAGTATTAGAATTACTACTGTCCTCATTCTCAGAGTTACTACTGGTTCCAGAACTTGAGTTATTACTGACATCAGTATTAACTACTGGAGCAGTATTAACTACAATGTATCTCATTTCCTCTTGACCAGTATTATCTGATGATATTCCTTCCTTTTGATTGTGACAATTTAAATTACCTGCATTGAACTTCATGTTAGAATTAAAGGATTTGGTTAGATTGTCTATATCAAATAGCCAATCTGGACCATTTCCTTGTTCATTAGGTACATTTTCATTAAAGGATACATTGATGCTTTCTTCGATTATCCTTAGTCTTTTGTTGAATACTCTGTATGATTTGCTTTGAGTAGAGTATCCCACAAAGATTCCATCATCAGCTTTGTAGTCAAACTTACCAATTTGTTCTCTTGTAATCAAAATAGTACAAGGACAACCAAATGATTTTAAAAAGCTTATAGAGGGTTTTCTTTTGTTAAACAGTTCATATGGTGTTTTGAAATGTGGCTTCACTATTAATACTCTGTTCTGAACATAACAGGCAGTATTAACAGCTTCAGCCCAAAAAGTAATTGGTAATTTTGAGTCTGCAAGCATTGACCTTGCTGCTTCTATGATAGTTCTATTTCTTCTTTCAGCTACACCATTTTGTTGAGGAGTTCTAGGTGAGCTGTATTGCCTGTCAATACCTTTAAGATCACAAAAGTTAATTAAGTTAGCATTTTTAAATTCTGTGCCATTATCACATCTTATGGCTTTCACTTTTTGATCAGATGTGTTTTCCAGTTTGACAATTAAGTTCTTTATGAGTTCACTTGTTTCATCCTTTGTCCTGAGAAAGAAAACCCATGTATATCTGGAAAAGTCATCAGTAATAACAAGACAATATTGTTTCTTTCCAATACTCATTACATTTGTAGGTCCAAAAAGGTCCATATGTAAGAGCTGTAAAGGAACAGAAATAGAGTTCACAGTTTTGGACTTATGAGAAGTCTTGTGTTGTTTACCTTTTAGGCATGCAACACAATGATGATCACACATGAATTGTTTTTGAGGTAGTCCAATGACCAGATTTCTTTTTACTAAATTATTCATGTTTTTAAAATTTGTGTGACACATCCTTCTATGCCATAGTTCTGATTCAGTGGTGTTTGCCTTGGATATAAAACAGTTGACCTCATTTGTAGAAATGAGTTCTCCCCCTATATCTAGGCAATACACATTGTTTCTCCTTGGAGTTCTTAAAACAACATATTTTTCATCTAAAATAAAATCAGGAGAAAGAATGATGCACTCAATGTCTGTGAAAAGAATCTTGTTCTTTTTATCACAAACTTGAGACACACTGACAAGATTGTATTTTAGTTCAGCTACATAAAATACATCATCAAAGGTAATTTTGCCATTAGTAACAGTACCTTTACCTGTAATCTTACCTCCCTGGGGATTCTCACCAAATGCCACATATCCTCCATCAAATGACTTGAAATCTTTAAGAATTTGCAGATTTCCAGTCATGTGCCTTGAGCATCCACTATCAATATGCCATGTTCTTCCTTCTTCTGGGATCTGAATGCTCTGCACAAGTGAGTAAAGGATTAGTTAAGTTTGGGAACCCAAGCTTTATATGTCTTGGGTTCATCCTTTGAGAAATAAGCTTTTGGGGATTTAACTTTAAATACTTTTGGTACCCATACTTGTTTAGTACTGGTGTGTTGTTTTACTACTGCCCTTTTGGAGTTATTACTGGTGTGAGAATTTCCTACTGATCTTGGTTTATACCCATGATTTTTAGCTTTTGAATACTTTACTACTGATGGACCAGTAGTATTTGGGTACTTACCATGTTTAGAATGACCAGTAGTGTTTTTAGAGTTAACACCAGTAGTATTTTTGAAAGTTGTTTTGGGAGCAGTAGTATTTTTTAAATTAGGGTTTGTACCAGTAGTATTTTTGTACTGATACCATACAGCATTATAATTAGGGTTAACGCCAGTAGTAAAGTTGTTAAAGTTTCTACTGGTGTTGGAAAATTTAAAATATTGTTTATTTTGGGTGGATTTTCCATTGTTCTTGAAGTAATTGCTGTTCTTTGGACTTCCAACTCTTCTGTTTTGCACAAATCTTGGTGCACTTCTTCCAAATCTTGGATTTTCAGCAATTGGATTTTTAATTTTATTTACTACTGAAGAACCAGTAGTATCTTTTAACTTCTGAGTTTTTGCATTTTCTATTAAAATTTTAAATTCTTTTAACTCTTTGCAGTTTATTGGATTGAAGTGACAATCCTTTGCTAGGTGGTTTACTTTGTTGCAAATAACACATTTTAATTTATTATCTTGAGCCTTTATAGTTTTTCTTTGTTCTAAAAGCTGATTTCTGTTTCTTTGATTTCCCCTTTTTAGAATTTTAGGTATATTTTCTGCATCATATTTTGGAGATTCATTTGGACTTTGAGCTGTGTGAAAACTTGTATCAATTGATTTTGGTGATTCAGTTTGAGAGATTGTAAATTCAATTGATTGATCATCATCAGAAGAATCATTTGTTTCATTATGTAGTTCAGTTTGGGTTTCAGTTTTTAATTCATTAATAATTCTTTCTGAGCTGTTTTTAAGTGGTGGAATGATTTTATATGGAGGTGGTACAGCATGATATCCCACCCCATGAATAACTTTTTCTGTAGTTTGAGTATTAGTTAATTCATCAAGAATTTTAGTGCTTCTTTCAAACTTTTTAATTGTTAATTTATTTTGTTCAATTTCAAGCTGACATTCTTCTATTTTACTTGTTAGTTCTTTATTTTTTGTTTCATAGAACTCTTTCTCATCCAGAGCTTGAAGCAATTCTTCCTTTATTCTTTGATCAATCATCTTGTACACCTTTATTTGATGTTCTTGATCAGCAATCACACTATCAAACTCATGATTTCTTCTGACTGCTTTTGCTAAATCTTCATTTAATTTAGTGTTTTCTTTTTCTAAGGTTTTAACAATTTTAGCACATTCAGAAGTACAAGGTTTAGGTTTTACCTCAGTTTTGTTGTCAGTAAAGGCCATGAGAGCTTGATTTTGAGCATGCTCTTCTGCTTGGAAGCTCCAGTCATAACCTTGTCCTTGTTGTGAAACAAGAGCAGTTGATTTTGATCTTTTGTCTGGCTGAGGACATTCTTTTGCAAAGTGACCAAGGTTGTTACAGTTGTAACACTTGACTTTAGCTTTGTCAAATCCTGCTTTGTCACCTTTGTTGAAGTTGAGGCTTGTCCTACCTGTCCTCTTTAAGAATCTTTTGGTCCTTAGACTCAGCATAGCCATCTGCCATTTAAGATCCATCTCCTCAAGATCATCTAGGTTCAATTGTTCCAAGTCATCACTAATCAATGCAGTATGCACATGACTAGTGAAATAGGATTCTCTTGCAGCATCCTCAGAATCTGTAGCCTTTCCTGTGAATGTTTCCTGACCTTGACCTGTACTAGAGACAAATGCAGCATTATTAGAAGAAATAGAAGGGTTCTTTTGGTTTACCTCAGTTTCAAATACTCTGAGATCATTGTATAGTTCATCCAACTCTTTTTCTTCTAGAGCATCTCTTTGTCTATATACCACTGTATACATGGCCCATTCTTCACTAAGAGATCTTAGGAACTTCATGTTGACATCTTCTTGATCCATCTTAACCCCAACCTGGTTAAGTTCACCAATTAGCTTGTTGAATCTGTCAAACACTTGAGTGAGTGTTTCATTGGGTTTTCCTTTGAAATTTTCAAAGTCTTGTTTAAGAACAGACTTCATGTTCCTCTTAGTGCTCTTGGTCCCAACAAATCTCTTCTCCAGTGCTTCCCATAGTATCTTTGCATCATCATACTCAACAAAGAGATGTTGATAATCGTTAGGAATGGCCAGTAGTAGAGTGCTTAGAGTTTTGAGTTCGATGCCCTTGTCCTTCTTTTCTTTCTCACACTTAAGTTTGTCTGCCTCAGTTGCAGAGCTGCTTGCTTGACCAGGACCAGTTTTGTTTCCTTCAAGAACCACTTCCCACATAGAATAATCTGTAATAAGCATGTATTGCTTAATACGATTCTTCCACATCCCAAAGTTATTGGGAGTGAGAATGGGGATTTTGTTGGCCTGAGTGCTTTCATTGTTATCCGACATGATTAACAATGAGTGTGTTTTAAAGATTAAAACTTTTTGTTGTTCTTAACAAATAGTAGATCTAGAACCAATAAGCTCTGATACCACTTGTCAGGATCGATTAACTATAGAGAAGTTAATAAACACCTTTAGATCTAATTGAATATAGAAGTTGCAGCGGATCAACACTATATCAATGTAATTAAGAACAATGAACTGTAAATAATATGCGAAAGTATTAAGAACACAGTTTCACAAAAAGCTTCAATGTATATTATTGAGTTAACAATACACACGTACGTTTACAATTCGTAAGGAACTATATATAATAGTCCTTGAAGCTAAACTATTTACCCTAGTTATTCTAGGACTTGATTTACATCGAATAATAAAAATATACATTGATTTACATTCTATAACTATCTCTACGAAGATCTCGGACTTGATATTCTTCACAAAACGCGTATCAGTAGTAAAACTCATCACCAGTAGTAAATGTGTAACATCAGTAGTAAGTCTGGTGATCAGTAGTAAGTCCAGAAACCAACGTCAGTAGTAACTACTATTGATCAGTAGTATCTTCAATCTGTGCATGATCAGTAGTAACTAAGTTATAGTATACACCAGTATCAACTTTATCAGTAGTAATATGTTCTGCCCCATCAGTACTAAGTATGTCAGTACTAACTGCAGCATCAGTATCAAGTTGATCTGTGTTTTACTCCAACAATGAGTTAAAAGTTGTGGTATGAAAATCTCACCTACCATAAAATGGTTACAAGATTACGAAACTAAAAATGGATTACAAACACCACTTTGAGTCAGTTTACAAGTATATTTTCTTCCCTGTTACAGATCTAAAAAAAATATAGAAAATTTACATTATCTTATAAAGTGTTTTGATGAGAAGATTTGGATTAAAACCTCATATATCATTCGTGACACATGTGATAGGCATTCATTTTTCAAAGGTTATACATCAATGGACCAAGGCCGTTGGGGTAGTTTCATGCTAACAGGTCCATTAAAGGAAGCAAGTTTAGTCCACAAAAACACAACACGTATCCATGATTAAGTAATTATGGTTACGGTTGGGACGGTGCGACTGTGAGTTGCACCCACTTCCTTGAATGCTAAATTAATACTAACAAAATAATAATTAAAGGTGAAACGATGTACGAAAATGATGTAAACTAGGAGAGAAATCTATGTTCAAGTTATTTGGGGAAACAGTATAACGAACTCATCCTATGACGACTAAGCGTTTTCACCCTGTCGTCGAAAACCTACACAAAGATGAAAGAATAACGGAATCTCAATATATTACCTACACAAAGATGAAACAATAACGGAATCATATATATATCCTTAGTTGAATTGCAATTCTCAATTTCTCATCCTGTTGCTTGCTCCTTTATACTTTTATTCAGCTACTGCAATAGAAAAGGAAATTGTTTTTTTTATGTAAATTGACATACCGAAAGAAAATCTCATATAATCTGGACTATGACGATTTGGGGAAGTTTATAAAAGATTGTGCTCATGCGGCCACACCTTCTAGTCAAACTCGAAAAATGTTAGGTTGCTACAGTCGGATATCATGGCACAATTGTGCCCATAGTCCCATACATTCTATAAATTAAAAAGAGATATATTTTAATTATATAGGATTATTTTTCAAAATATAGGTCAATTTTATCTTTTTAAAATTTATTAAGGATTATTTAATTATTATAATTTCGAAATTTAGGTTGGTCTGATACCAATTGTTAACCAAAGTCAATGACTGGTAATAATCTAGAGAGGAAGTAAGGTTAGAGAAAATGATACGTTGCATTAAGATTGAACAATTGTAATTATGGCAAAACTTCTTCAGTAACCTATATATTTATACTATGCACTTAGTATGACTAATTACACTTAAGTCTCTAAGATTTTTGTTTAACAACAAAGAATTCTATTATTAAAACTCTAACAATAAGCTAGAGAAAGAGAAGTAACAAAAAATCTAGTTTAGAGTAGGATTGCAACACCAATGTAACCAATTTACATTTAAAAAAATTCTCTCAATTCGAAATCCATAGGAAAGAAAGAAACTTGACTTCATCCCCAAAAATGTCTTTACTAGGCTTCTTTAAAAAATAACTTCCGGAATGAAACCGGGTATAGAAATTTGAATTTTCCCACCAATGAAAATTAGATTTCCAAATATCCTTAGCCACTTTACACTGAAGGAAAAAATAAGTTTCATCTTCAATATCATCATCATCACAAGACGAGCATCTAACAAAACATAAATTAATCTTTTTTTTATCCAGATTAATTCTAGTATGAATCCTATGTTTTGGGTGCTTTGGAAATATTGTAGTACTATCACGTTTTCTTTTAATCCAATGAGAAAATGAAATTTGTTTGACTTAATTCGCTTATTTCCCTTTTCGTGGTTAAAATATAGAGGTAGGAAAATCACTAGTTGGACTGATTGGCTTTGTAATTTTCTAACATTTTGCTAGCTTTATATAAATCTTGCCGTTCAAAAAAAAAAAAAGTTGATTACAAGTTTTGCCAGCCATTAGTTTTTTCTCGTAAATTCAGGTGTTTGACCAATTTGGATATCCATGTATCCAACCCAGTTTTTTTCTCGTAAATTCTGATGTTTGACCAATTTGGATATCCACGTATCCAACCCATTAGAAAACGAAGGCATTTGAATAAATAACTGGTTCGATAATTCCATATTATCGAACGAGTTATTTAGTCATGATAGGCTGAATCCGATGAGCAGTCCATTAAATTGGCTAGAAATTGGAGGGATATGGACCGCATCAACAAACTGAACACCTCATCTAAAATTTTGACCAGGGCTCTGGTCCACTTTAACTTGACAGATTGGTCCTTGAGAGTTTCCAAAAAAAAAAATGGAGAGATGTTGGGCCCGTGACAAATGAACTTGGGCTTTTGACAGAAGTATTGATTTTCGCTTCTGTTAATAAGAGCCTCGTATACCAACAATTATAAGTTTTAAAATAAGTGATAAAAATTGGGCTACATGTTTTTTAAGTAAAATATTATAATGAATGTTAAATTAGATTAAATTAGATAGTTAATAAATGATAGTCCTATTTATGATTAAAGTGAGTTTAATGATGTTTTAAAGTAAAAATAAGCGTAAATGAGTCATTTTACTTTATTTTACTTTATTAAAAGAGATAGTTAGTGGGTAGGGGTCTCACTATTTTTACCAAATAAGGAAAATTTCAAAATGTATCACTTATTTTGAAACACCTTAAAATGAAAAAGTGTGCCACTTTTTGAAAGGGTAGTGATTTTGAGACCACACAAATTACTTCATCTATCACACTGTATAACATTTAAAGCATATTGTACAAGTACTGTAAAGCAGTGGTTGTGGTGTTAGAAGTAATTTATGTGGTCCTAAAATCACTACCCTTTTTTGAAACGAAAAAGTATGTGTTAATTGAGTAATGGTATTTCTTCTTAAATTTTCTTCATATCTATATGCCTGCCCACTTGATGATAACAAGTGACAAAATCAAGAAATAATACGAGAGACGATAATTAGTGAATTAAACAAGTTTAAAAGTTATTAGGAATATGAGTAATATCATTTGTCGTGTTAATTTAATGAGAATCACTGGATTAAAAATTTAGAACATTAACTATAGTTGATTAGGTGTGTTAAGTCTAGTTTTAAGCTTTATAAGGCACTTAGAATGTAATTAAACTAGATTAGAGGTGATGGTATAAATACCATTTGTGATGACTTTTTATAAAAGCTTTCCTCATTTGAATAGAATTACTCTTAGAAACCTACTTTCCTCCATCTTCATCTCTTTCAACTTCACACACTAAAACACACACTTGAATTCTCAAATCATCTTCAAATCACCATGAATTGCTCAGAGCTTGAGTGATTTAGCTTCACAAATTGGTATCAGGGCTCAATCCTTCAAGGAACATATCCGAATTCATGATGATTTGATCCAAATCTGAGTTTTTGTTGAAAAAAAAGTTTCTTACGAGCTGTGAAATTAATTGTCGAATTTTTCGTTTGGAATTGATGTTTTGATTGGATATTTATACTTATCCATTGATTCTAATAACAATAACCATTCCATCAACAATTCACCTCAATTTCGTGATTTTAGTGAAAAACTTGAAAACTCAAAATACGGACTGTAAAATCAAAATCGAATGCAGATTTGATATGTTTTGAGTTGTTTGATTGCATCAAACTGTTGGAAATTGAATTTCGAACGCTTTGGGATTGGAATCACTGGATTTGGTTGAGAATTGAGCAAGATTGAATCAAAATTGTGAGTTTTTGAACTTAATGTTCGTCCGTTCAAGTGTTCGGATCGAAGATAGAGTTCGGCTCGACTCAAACTCGAACATAGTGTTCGACTCGGCTCGTCAAAGACTTCGGCTCGAACAAAGTGTTCGGCTCAGAGTTCGGTAATATCAAAATCAAAGAGTTCGACACTATCAATTAAAATTCCAGACTTCGACTCGACTGATTTTGATCTCAACTTCGCTCAAATCAGATCTCGAACCATACTCGATGTGATTTCACCCTTCGATTTCACCATTCGTGCAATTAATCTTGATCTCAGTAATTCAATTTGGTATTTCGACCTGGATAATCTCGACTTCTTGTTCTTGACTGCTCAATTCGACCACAGCAGATCTCAACCCAAATAAGTTCTCGCCCAAAACAATCCTTTTAATTCTAAGCCCAAACCAAGTTATTTCAAGGCCCAAAACAGATCTTGGCCCATACTCTATCTCGATCTCATATTGATTTCATTGATCTCGGTCCAAATTCAATATTTTGCCCAAAGCTTATTTGATTCAAAATATTTTTTTTTTTAATACAATTTGTGTCAATACAATACAATTCCTAAATTTAAAAGTCCAATACACCCGTTGTTTTTAAAATCGCGTATTCAAATTCCACAATTTGTTACTAAAAATACGATTTGTCACTTGAATGTTTCATCTAGTAATATGTCACTACAAAATTTTAAACACTTTTAAATTTTTACATTTTTTTTAAAGATCTTAGAAGAAAATTTTCACATTTTTTAAACACGAGAACTTTTACCAAAACCTGAAATTTTTTACACTTCTCGACCCAAACTATTAAATTTTTTTTTAAAACACGAGATCGTATACTTTCAAACCCGAGAACCTGATTAACACAAGATCTTCTACTTATCAATCCGATAACTCAATCAACTTTATCGCAAAGAATGGAAAAACCTGCATCAACTACATTTGATGATATGGAAAAAGATCTTCAAGAAGTACTAAAAGCTATGTCACGCATTTCAAACTATCAGAAAAAATACTACTCACGACCAACAAACAATAATCTGAGATATTCATCCGACATTAAGCCTGATCCATCTGTTACAATCTCAACTGAAAAACCAATCATTACACCTTTGGATGTTACAAAGAAATCAATCGTTCGTGATTCAGAGTATTTTAAACGTAAGATGTTGATGGCTAAACAAATTGAGACTGAAAAAGTGTTAGCTGAAGATGAAGAACATGTAGTGTTGGGTCTCAATTATTGTAACCAATAGTCTAGGGGGCATTATGTAATTAGTCAAATCTAGGTCTAGGTATAAATAGAAAGTTGTAACCTAATTGTCTGAACTCACAGTCTCCATCTATTTTTGCAAAGTGTTCATCATTTCTATCAATCCTAATCTTCTAATTTCTACTTGTTTATGCTAAATCTCTAGTTCTATCTTTGAATCTTAACCTACAATTGGTATCAGAGCAAAAGTCTCAAGAGATTCGATCCAAATCAGTAGAGATTTAGCAAGTTTTCGCAAATTTATGAAAATTTGGAAAAAGAGCTGTGAAATTTAATCATCAAAATTTTTGTTAGAAATCGATGTTTTGATTGGATATTCGTGTTTCTCCATTGATTTTAAGCACTTTAGAATCAAATTTCAATCCAATCCATCAAGTATTGCTCTCAATTTGAAGATTTTTGTGAAAAATATGAAAACTCAAAATTTTACTGAAAAATCCAAAATCGAAGTCTGATTTGATCCATTTTGAGCTGTTTGATTGTATCAAACTGTTAGAAAAGTGATTTCTAACATATTGTGATTTGAATCACTGAATTTGGTCAAGTATTGAGCGAGATTGGATCGAAAAAGTGAAGAAAAGAACGAACGGTGTTCTTACGTCAAAGTCTTCGTCCTCAAGAAAAAGTTCGGCCCGAAGATTATAAAAAAGTTCGGCCCGAAGGTTATAAAAAAGTTCGGCCCGAAGGTTATAAAAAAAGTTCGGCCCGAAGGTTATAAAAAAGTTCGGCCCGAAGATTATAAAAAAGTTCGGCCCGAAGGTTATAAAAAAGTTCGGCCCGAAGATTATAAAAAAGTTCGGCCCGAAGGTTATATAAAAAAAAAGTTCGGCCCGAAGGTTATAAAAAAGTTCGGCCCGAAGATTATAAAAAAGTTCGGCCCGAGATTATAAAAAAAAAAAAGTTCGGCCCGAAGGTTATAAAAAAAAAATTAAAAGAAAATTTTCACAATTTTAAAACACAAGGATTTTTACCCCCAATTGCAAAAAAAAAAAAAAAATGGTTAAAGACCTTCAAGATGCGCTAAAGACTATATCTCTTATCTCGAAGAAATATAATTCAAAGCCTACAAACAATCACCTGTGCTTTATGGCAAAAGAAAATGCTGAGGTTTCTGTTAGATTCACTGAAAAGGCTAACAAGGAAAACGAGGTAATCCGTTCTCTCTTATCAAATTCTGATAATTCCATAGGTCCTGATACCTGTTTTGTTAAAACTCAAATATCTGAAGTTGATTCTTTAAAACATTTAAATACTCAACTTCAAGAACGTTTAAACGATCATACACTTAAACTCAACCAAGAAGTTTCTGAAAATAAAGCATTACTCTTGCAGATTGAAACTCTAACAAAAGATTTTGAAACAAAGTAACTTCAGATTGCTGAATTAACACAGAAACTTCATGACACAAATACTGTTAATATTTTGAACATCGAAAAATATGCTTCTGTTTGTGCTGAAAATTGTATTTTGACTGATAAAATCAAACAACTTGAATGTAATTTTGGATCTGACATACAAAAACAAATCAATATTTTTAATATTGAGAAAACAAAATTGCTAGATAAAATTACAGTTCTTGAAACAGATATTTCTTTGTCACAAACTACAAACGATGTCTTGAATATCAAAATTGCAAAATTTTCTAAACCTAAAATTTTTGATAAAGGAAAACGTGCGGTACAAGTTCCGATTAAGATTTACACAGGTGAATCTTCAAAATCTTTTACTAAAAAGGTCTCACAATTCACAACTTATTCTCTTCAAAAGAGTAAGTTGTTTGTGAAACCACAATCTTCGGAATCTTGTACTTTTAAATCCAAAAATGTTTTGAAATATTATAAAATTAAAAATAATTCAATTTCTAAAACAAACATTTTGAGGTATACAAGAAATGATATACTTTCAATGGCACCTAAAATAATTTTTAAATCAGTGCCCACAACAAATCTTGCTGTTGTTTTCAAGACACCCACATTTTTAAAAGAAAAATGGATTCCGAAAACATCAAAATCTCAAATAATTCCCCGGAAATTATTTGAAAGTGAAACATCGAGTTTCAATTTCTCTTGGAATTCTAAATCTTTACATCAAATTGATACAACTTATCGATGGTTTCATTCTAACACTAACACCATCGGACCCAAACAAAAGTGGGTACCAAAAGTAGTATGATTTGTTTTTGCAGATTGACTTATACACACTTCAGTGTATAACTCGTGCCACAAAAGAAATGGTTTATACACGCTTCAGTGTATGACCCGAGCGTCAAAGAGATGGCTTCTGATCAAAACAGATTCAGAACCCGATCATCAAAAGAAAGCACGAAGCTCAATCAATCTTCACCGCAAAAACTCTCCTTCAACCCTCCGACGATGTTTAAGGTACGTCCTCAAACCTCTAAACTTTTTCATACCTTTGTTTTGTCGAGGGGGAGAAATATTAATTATAGGGGGAGAATTATTATTTCTAGAGGGAGAAAATATAGAAAATTAAAACAAAATACCCAAATCAAAAAGTTTTATGTTTATAACGTAAATTATAAGTCGTTGTAATATCCGTAAACGATCTCTTTACTAGTTCCCTAGTAAAGATAGCATATGTTTATTACAAATTCTTTTAATTCTCGTTACCTGCTACTTCAAAAAGACTTACCTTCCCATGGTTTTACCAAAACCGGCTCTACCTTCCCAGGGTAATATTTATCAACCGCTGGAAAATGTGAGGGGATAGGTCTAGGGTATAGTAATAGGTGAGTGCAAGGTGATGTGAAATCATGATAAAATTAAGAAAACACACCTTTGAGTGCATCCAAACCGTCAACAAACCGGGCAACCATACAAATAGGTGATCATTCATACGTTGAATGTTTCACTAGACTTTATTGGCCCACTAAAGCAATTGCACGCCACCACCAACCACTCAAATTCCTCTCAACAGGAATTTGTTTCAATTCATCAGGGGACGTAGCACATAATCTATCGACTACTCATTCGGAGTATGTTGGTATTGAAATCATTAACCTTCTGCCCCGGGTTACGTCTCATTTTAATGCACAGTGTGTCTAGATATCACCGTCAAATATTTCCAATATAGGACACATACACTATTAAAATGAATCTCTGTGAATTCATCGGAACACTCATAGTGGCATCACAATCTGGTGCTTCACGAAGATTGAGTGGAAATCCTGCTAGAGCTAAAATTACGCCAACTCTAAATGCAGGTCACACAATTGAATCGACTGTTGTGCAAACGACTATTGAATCAAATGGTGTGCTAACGTCACTCTATGTGAGCCCGGTATTACCTAAACTGTCCAAGTTGTTGTGCCTAAAATTTTCAATCAAAATGGCAACAACTTATGCCGGAAACACATAAAGAATTCCGATGAAAAATCCATGTGAATTATTCTTACAGCGTAACATAGTAAATGCTGATCAAGTGCACATGAGCGTTATAGTTCACTCTCAAATAACTCCTATGATCTGCTATAACCGGCATGATCTTCCCCAGGAGCCACCTACAATATAGGACATACTTTGAGGGTCCCTAGGTCTAGGTGAGCAGAATCAAGTATCACGGGATCTTGATTGGGGTGCGCTTAGAATGTAATTAAACTAGATTAGAGGTGATGGTATAAATACCATTTGTGATGACTTTTTGAAAAAGCTTTCCTCATTTATATAGAATTACTCTTAGAAAGCTACTTCCCTCCATCTTCATCTCCGTCAACTTCACACACTAAAACACACACTTGAATTCTCAAATCATCTTCAAATCACCATGAATTGCTTAGAGCTTGAGTGATTTATCTTCATCAAAGTGGAAATACGTTATTTCTAACTACGTTTGATATTTTATATGATTTTGTTATAAAAAAATAGAATTAAACATACATTAGTTTTTGGTAATCTCATCTAAGTTTTATGATTAAATAATTTGAATATAATAATTAAAAGTAAAGTGTATATAATATAAACAAGTTAATTATTGACAATAATTATTTTTATCAAACATCTTAGGCTGGTCGGTATGGGTGGGGGAAAATGGGTATGGGGAGGTGAGGTGGCAGTGTGCACGGCGTGGAGGTAGAGGAGAACACCGCCCCCCACAATGGCGTGGGGGGTCAGCGTTGGTGGAGGAGGGCCACGGGCACAGGATGAAACGGGTGTGGGGGTTGGGCTTTCGAGATATATGACCGTTGAACGGTCTTAAATATTATGGTGAAATGGTGAAAGTGACATGCCTGCTGCCGGAAAAAATGATGAAATGGTTGCAGTGCCATGCCTGAGAAGACGACAAAGGGAAGTTAGGTTTTAGGTTTTAAAACAATTTTGGGCTTTTAAATATTAAGAGGTTGTCTTTGGGCCTTAGATTTTTTGGGCTTGCTATCCACAGATTTTTATAATTAAATTCTCATAATTATTTTATTTTATTTTTAACTTTAATTAAAATCTGATTTATTATAAACTTTTGATAATGTGGTATTAAAAATTATTTAAGTAGTTTTTAATTTAATAAAATGTTAGTTTTAATTCTAAAAAATAAATGAAAATAAAATGGTGAGATGAAAATTAAAATGATGTAGTGTGGTGTGGTAGAGATGATGTGGTGTGAGGGTGGTGTGGTTGGTAGCAGATAATGTGGCAGAAAAAATTAGTGTGTGTGGGGTACCCTACCCATAGCCTTAGTCACCTTACAATCACCCACGTTTCCCCTTTATTGAAAGTTTATTACATATATTGATATCCCACTAAGTTTGTTATGCAGTAAATCACTAATTAGTCCTTGGTAATATCGTACCTAATTTGAAAGCTTAATTTTCTATTGTGTTGGTGTTGGTATTCACAGCTAAGAAAGGAGAAGCAGATAGATAAAATACCCGAAGCAAAACGAAACAGAAGAATTAACAAATGAAGCAGTTGCAACTACAGTCAGAAGAGCCATCAGCTTCTACTCAACCATTCAAGCTCATGATGGTGCTGAATCTGCTGGCCCTTTATTCTTCCTTCCTCCACTGGTACTGATCGATGATCAATTAACATATATCTCTCTTCAAACTCAATCTTTAATCACAAATTAGAGAAAACGTAGAAATGTAAACTTAATTAATGCGTCTATATATAAACAGGTGATAGCACAGGAACCATGAATGTTATTCTAACTCCTGCACATCAAGTAGAAATCAAACGCTACTTGTATAATCATCAGGTATCACTTCCTATATAGTTAGCAATGTTTTTAATTTATAGCTTCATTAATTATGATCAGAATAAAGATGGAGGTTGGGGATTACATATAGAGGGCCACAGCACGATGTTTGGGTCAGTTTTTAGTTACATCACCTTGAGGTTGCTTGGAGAAGAAGCCGATAGCGGTGGCGGTGGTTGTAAATGGATCCTTGACCACGGTGGTGCAATTGGGACTCCTTCATGGGGAAAGTTTTGGCTCACAGTCCGTTTAATTTCTTATCACCTACACAAAATGAATATATTAAGTTGCAACGCATTTGAAAAATAAACTCTTGTTAGGAATATTCTGTGCAATATTCATTATAGATTTGATATGACAAAACTTGGAAAAGAAGAAAACTACAAGGACCTAAATCGAAGATATGTGATTCAAGATTTAAATAAAAGATTTAGAAGATAATGATAAAAGATTTGATTTATCAAATGATATATATCCTTGTATTGATTTAAAAGATTTATGTATATCTTTTCCTTGTAAATCTCTAGGTTTTCTAGTATATAAAGAAACCTAGAGGTATAGAATTAGTCGTTCTTGTAACCCACGTTTTAACGTGTATGTGTGTGTACTCTAAGCCTCAAGGTCGTTTGATCCTGTTAACCAAAACTGTTCTACATATTTATATGTAGAATTGGGGCTTTTAGTAATCATTGTATATAAAGATGATGATGAAACCTTGTTTAGCTATACAAATATGTTTATCTAATTCCGCAATATTATGATTTGTATATGCTTATTCCAGATCAAGAACTAACTATTCTTGAGCCTAAAGATCGATTTATATAGAGTTATTCTAAACTCAGCAATTGGTATCAGAGCCCGGTGGCTCAGATCTGGAATGAAACAAGGATCTATTGACGATGACACAATTGATCAAGGTTAGTCATGCATAAAATCTTGGTGTTCTTATTAAAAATATTGGTTGTCTCTTGCCTATTTGAGTGCTTCTTACGATCATGAAGAAATAGACAGAAGAGACAGAAAATCAATTATTAAAAAAAGAAAAAAGAAAAAAGGCAACGAATCTTCACGCATGAATCGAGTTTTCATGTCATAATGTGCTGAATTTACATCAAGATTTAAAGGATATTGTTCAAAATCTTCACGAATATCTAATTTCTAAATGTGTCCCAGTAGACCCACCGCTAGTTGTACGCACACTCTTCTCAACTTTTGCAAATTCATTTGTTTGCTTTTATCAACTTTTGCTTCATTGACTTTTAGTCCATCTTCAAAGTGTTTATGCTAGTCACATATGTTACTATTGGTCGCAATTTATTAATGCTGATCGTTTATATTACTACTGGTCAAAGGATTCTTTTTCAATTGTTATTACTGATCTTAGTCAGTAGTAAATCAAAATTACTACTGCTAGGTCAATTTCAATACTACTGCTGGTATAATTTTACTACTGATCCCTATTCAAACAAGCTTACTACTGCTCCATGGTAACATATCAACGTTTACTACTGATCTTGTTTCGATTTTACTGCTGCTGCTCCAACAACTTTACTACTGATCAACTAAATTGAAAATTACTACTGCTCTATCATTTTACTACTGATGAGGCAGTATTCAACATCAGTACTAAATATTTATTACTTACTACTGATCGCAGTAGTATACAAGTTACTACTGATCAGTACTAAACAGTACGGCTACACAATTTTTACTACTGATCAGTACTAACCGAAGAAGAATTTTGTTGCTAATCAGTATTAAACGAAGAAAAATTTTGCTACTGATTTCTTCCTTTAACCGATACATCATATTTTGGAAAACATGACACACACCATGCTCATTCCATATTACGGTTTATTGATTGTATTTGGTTAATCACTTAATTTTTATTCTTGATAAAAAGAGGATGAAAATAACTTGTGATATCAATGTGAAACGAATCACATTATTCACACACACAGGTTGAAGGCTTGATGAAGATAAAGGAAGATGGTTTGTTTGATACATATTTAATCTTTATCAGTTAATTACAGAAGAAGATTAATTATATTTTATTTGAAGAAGAAGTTGAAAGTCTTACTACATAAGATGTTATGTATTGTTGTAACTGCAATTCAACACTCTTAACGAAAAGATCTGTTGAAGGCTAAGATAAGAAAGTCCCTCATACAAGATTATGACGTTGCTGATTACTATATTTAGACGGAATGTGATGCATAGTTTGAGTTTCTACTTCAACTTCAAATAGAAAATAGTTGGTTTTCAATGTGATTGATATAGTCTTGAAGAACACAAGAATGATAGCACACTTTTAGGGGAAGAAAAAATGTTGATCATTCAAGGGGAAGTTCAAGTTTCTCGGATTTATTTGATTATGTCAAAAAGGGGAAGAGACTTGAAGATTCCTAGCTAATTCTACAAGTTATAAGTTTTGTCAAATCAAATAGGGGAAGATTGTTAGGAATATTCTGTGCAATATTCATTATAGATTTGATATGACAAAACTTGGAAAAGAAGAAAACTACAAGGACCTAAATCGAAGATATGTGATTCAAGATTTAAATAAAAGATTTAGAAGATAATGATAAAAGATTTGATTTATCAAATGATATATATCCTTGTATTGATTTAAAAGATTTATGTATATCTTTTCCTTGTAAATCTCTAGGTTTTCTAGTATATAAAGAAACCTAGAGGTATAGAATTAGTCGTTCTTGTAACCCACGTTTTAACGTGTATGTGTGTGTACTCTAAGCCTCAAGGTCGTTTGATCCTGTTAACCAAAACCGTTCTACATATTTATATGTAGAATTGGGGCTTTTAGTAATCATTGTATATAAAGATGATGATGAAACCTTGTTTAGCTATACAAATATGTTTATCTAATTCCGCAATATTATGATTTGTATATGCTTATTCCAGATCAAGAACTAACTATTCTTGAGCCTAAAGATCGATTTATATAGAGTTATTCTAAACTCAGCAACTCTGCATCTTTTGTAGGTTCTTGGAGTATATGAATGGGAAGGTTGTAATCCTATGCCACCGGAATTTTGGCTCCTTCCTAAAATTTTCCCAATTCATCCAGGTTAGTTCTCTTTTAGCATGTAATTATTCTAATAGTTGTTATGATTAATTTCCATCTAACAAAAAACATGTACAAACACAGGAAAAATGTTATGTTATTGTCGCTTAGTTTACATGCTACTTATACGGCAAAAGATTCGTCGGGAGAATAACTGGATTAGTTCAAGCACTAAGGCAAGAGCTTTATACGGGTCCTTATCATGAGATTAACTGGAATAAAGGGCGAAATACTTGTGCAAAGGTGGGTAATTAATCTATCTTGAAAAGATCATTTCAAACTCACAATTATCACAAAGTATATCATCTATGGATTATATATGTATTTTAGGAAGATCTGTATTACCCGCATCCTCTAGTTCAAGATATGTTATGGGGCGTTCTTCACAACATTGGTGAACCTATCTTAACACGTTGGCCATTTTCCAAACTACGGGAAAAGGCCCTAAAAGTTGCAATGGAGCATGTTCACTATGAAGATCAGAGCAGTAGATATCTTTGCATTGGCTGTGTAGAAAAGGTATTTAATTTAATTTGTTTCTTTCCATAAGATCTAGTTCTCATATTTTAGTAGTTTCATTGGAATTTTAACAAACAAAATAATATCACTAGGTGTTATGCTTGATTGCGACCTGGGTGGAAGATCCAAAAGGAAACGCATTTAAACGCCATCTTGCACGAATTCCTGACTACTTTTGGGTGGCTGAAGATGGGATGAAAATGCAGGTACATTAGAACTAATTAATTAAGTAGGTCAACATTTAATCTTGGCTGTTTTCTTTTCGGTTTTATATAGATGTTAAGTGTAGATAGATTTTTTGTAGAGTTTTGGCTGTCAAATGTGGGATGCAGCATTTGCTATTCAAGCTCGAGTAATCTAACAGAAGAATACGGGCCGACTCTTAAAAAAGCACATGAATTTGTGAAGGCCTCACAGGTAATATAATTAATCTGTGGACAGCCAGAAAACATACAGTATAATCATAAATATACATACACTAGAAAGAAACCAATTCAATATGAAACTGGATACATATTCTATGTTTTCAGGTTCGCCCCGTGGAGATTTCGGTAAAATGTACAGACACATGTCTAAAGGTGCGTGGACGTTTTCAATGCAAGACCATGGTTGGCAAGTGTCAGATTGTACCGCAGAAGGCTTGAAGGTTTGTATATAATTATATGCTACTTTTTATTAAAATATTGATGGTTGGTGTTTGTTTTATAGGTTGCACTTTTATATTCCCAAATGAGCCCAGAACTTGTTGGTGAAAAACTTGAAAATGAGCATCTCTACGACGCTGTCAATGTTATTCTTTCCTTACAAGTATGTCATTAATTTAATATAGGTGGTGATTTTTACACCACATATTTTAACTTATACACCACAATAGTTGCTTTATATACGGGTACAGTCTGCTAGTCTGCTGTACAGTGTGGTACATACATCAAAAAATATGGTATAGAAATTAATTCTCAATTAATATAGCTCTATAGATACTTGCATTGAAAAGTTTTTGTTTTGGGTCTACAATGATGACTGATGTAATGTTGTGTAAATTCATTAGAGTAAAAATGGCGGTTTTCCTGGTTGGGAACCACAAAGGGCATATTCTTGGCTGGAGGTATACAATTAAGTTTTTTTCTATTATAAACTATATATTTACTGCAAATCAAAATAAAAGGTCGGCATAAGAAGTTTGTGATCACCTGATTGTATGTACATTATGAATTTCAGAAGTTCAATCCGACGGAATTTTTTGAAGATGTGATGATTGAACGAGAGTAAGATTTGTAGCTATATATAAATTACCATCTTGTTCTCTAATTAACATGAAGAAGTATTTATGTTGTTTAATTTAGGTATGTGGAATGCACTTCCTCTGCCATCCAAAGTTTGGCGCTCTTCAAGAAATTGCACCCTGGACACAGGACGATGAAGATCGAACATTGCATTTCAAAAGCGGTCAAGTACATCGTAGACATGCAAAACACTGATGGTTCATGGTACATTTTTTTTTTTTGTTTTTTTTTTTTTTTTGTGATCGATCGTCAACCATTATTAACTAATGGATGAATTAAATCACTCATTATAAGCCTAAAATGTGTGTAGGTATGGTTGTTGGGGAATATGTTACACCTATGGTACATGGTTTGCAGTAGATGCACTAGTAGCTTGTGGGAAGAACTATCATAACAGTCCCTCCCTTCGAAAAGCTTGCCAATTTCTGCTATCAAAACAACTTCCAGATGGAGGATGGGGTGAGAGTTATCTTTCGAGTGCAAATAAGGTATGATTTAAATGATATAATTAATTGATTTTTGTTACAAAGATATGTTCTAATTTTTTCTTTTTCATTGGCTATAGGAATATACAAATTTGGATGGAGACCGGTCGAATTTAGTGCAAACATCTTGGGCTTTACTCTCACTTATTAAAGCTGGACAGGTTAATTTGTTCCTCATGCTTATAATTAACTTGGCTATCATTTGAAGCCAAATCTAGTTAGCAAAAAGTCTAGAAACATTTGAATTAGTACAATTAATTTTGTTTATTATGGTTAGGCTGGAGTTAATCTCACACCAATAGATCGTCTTGTAATAAATTCACAAACTGAAGACGGAGACTTCCCTCAACAGGTTTCTTTACCAACGGATTGAGTTTTAGTCTTTGGAACATTATGCAATTCATACAATGAAACGGCTTTTAAGATTTTTTTAATTAACATATTTCCTTTGGATTACAGGAAATCACAGGAGTTTTTATGAAGAATTGCACCCTCAATTACTCATCGTTTCGAAATATTTTCCCCATATGGGCTCTTGGTGAGTATCGGCGTATTCGCATGAAACTCTTCAGTCTTCTCTATTACTCGTCATAACGGAATATATTTCCTCTGTTACAAAATAAACTTCTCTATCCTTTTCATTTCTACGTATATATCAATAAAATATCAAATGCCACTCACTGCGAACATGTGAAATAAGGACGACACTGTAACATTTATTCAATACGACGGAGTCTATATGTAAATTACGTACTTGTAATTTGTGAAAATGGGTTGATTTAGTCGTCTGTAATTATGTGTTGTTAACGTGTAATTTGGCGAATTTCTGAGGTCTATAAACATTATGAAACATAAAGTAAAAATGATCAACAAGCCCATTTGGCAATTAGTTCGGGTTTGGGTTAGCGGTTTCGGGTTGACGGATTTGAATAAGTCAACCCAAATCCGACTTCTTTAGAATTTTGGTCAGAAAAATTAGCCTTAACTCGAGCATATTTAAACCATGGTAACACGTATCATACTCATGTGACCTATATAACTTAACAAGTTGATGGACAATTGAGTTAGCTGGTTAGAACCAGGTTGTCGGGTCAAAAACAAAAAGTAGACCCACATACAATGATAACTGTGAGAAGCTGAAATGTCAAGTGAGATTAAAAAATGTTGACGCGGGATCTATTGTATTTACATATTTTTTAAAAAGATTAAAAGAATAAAATTTAAACGAGTTGGCGAGTCAACTCTTTTATTCATAAGTTACCCTGAACCCGACCAGTTTACCTATTTTTTATCCGAACCCATATATACTTTACCAAAAACTGATTATTTTCGTGTTGGAGTATGGATCATGTTGGGAATTGCTGCTTAAAGCACAATTTGTAACTTGAGCAGCAAAGGTGACGTCAATCATAATTCTTTAGAATTGGACATGATCGTATTTGAGTCCATATATAGAACGGAAACACACCAACAAGTATCACGTTTTAGAGATCCTTGATTTTACACTATTTGCGTAAGGAATCAAACATTATAATATTTAATTATGTCTAATTAATTAAATCGAAGATAACTCAAATTCACTTGTTAAAACAAAACATGGTTGACAAAGATCATTGATTTTTTGCGTAGAAACAAAATGAAACAAAAACTCAAAAATCTTGAAATTTGAAACCTAGATGCAACTTTTAATGTGACGGGGAGAAATGGATCAACTACTTCAGTGGGCTTGATGAGCCAGACGGTAGTTTGGCCCAACTGCGCGAGTGGCACAACTCAAGGCCCCGAGTTCAAAATTACCATAACGTTGAAGAATTTTAAGTTTTCTTTTATCTAATTTTTAATTCAGTTCAAATCACATGAATATGAGAATCGATTTTCTGCAAATTAATTAACTTCCGTAATAAGAACTAAATATATCTATATTGTATGTTATTTAAATTTGAAACACAAAACTAGAATTGGTCTTAAAATTTACAAGATGGCCTAAGATTTGTACTTAGGGGATGCAGGCAGGCCCAATGATAAAGGAGCGAGTCATTGTGTTTACAGAAGCACAAGATCATGTTAGAAAAGTGGTTCATATAAGAAGATCATAACTTTTAGCTCGGGTGTTCGTTTTAGGCCCATTAGTAGGCAAATTGAAGCTTGAGACGAGGGCTACGATGTGATAAATATCCGCAGAGGGTTTACCCAACTTCCCAGCCAAGAACACTGTTTTGGACACTTTATTTAAGTTTTTGTGTTTTTTCTTTAATCTGAGAACTTTGTTTAGGCCCAGTTTATGGCCCCTTTGTTGTTTTAAGCTCATTCGAAAATATGAACCATTTTTAAAGTGTGTTTTATGCAATGAAATAATCAGTTGACATTTTTGCATAAATTGAGTTTTCTCTCCCAAATTGTGTTCTTCGTGTTGAACAAGTTTTGAAGATCAATCCCACTGTATTCTCAAATCAACGTGGTTTTCGTTAGATTATCCCGGTATGTTGGGATATAAATGATCTATTTTTGATTCTGCAGGTAATACTGATGAATTACAACTGATGAAGCTTAAACGTGAAATACTACTGATCTTGGACTTACTACTGACGATAGCGATTACTACTGATGTCTATGTATGGAGCTGATCGTGTCCGAGATTTTAGCAGAATTAGTTTAGAATGTATATCTTTATATAATTCGATTGTAATCTAGTCCTAGAATAACTATTAACTAGGGTAAAAGTTAGGCTTCAAGGACTATTATATATAGTTCCCTATGAATTGTAAACATACGTGTGTATTATCGATCATTAATATACATTGAAGCTTTTTGTGAAAAACTGTGTTCATAATATTGTTCTTACGATTTACAGTTTTATTGTTCTTGATAAATCAACATAGTGTTAATCCGCTGTAACTTCTATTGTTGAGTAGATCTGTGATTTAATAACTTATTGAGTTATTCGATCCTGACAAGTGGTATCAGAGCATTAAGGTTCTAGATCTACGAATTAAGAACATAAAATGTTTCGTACTTTCGAAACTAAAATTGTTAATCATGTCTGATAACAATGAAAGCACGCAGGCAAACAAAATCCCAATTCTCACTCCCAACAACTTTGGGATGTGGAAAAACATAAATAAGCAGTACATGCTTATTACTGATTATTCCATGTGGGAAGTTGTACTTGAAGGCAACAAAACCATTCCAATTCAAATCACTAGCTCATCAACTGAAGCAGACAAGCTCAAGAGTGATAAGGAAAAGAAGGATAGAGGCATTGAACTAAAGACATTAAGCACTGTGTTACTTGCTATTCCCAATGACTATCAACATCTATTTTTTGAATATGATGATGCTAAGAAGCTGTGGCAGACACTGGAGAAAAGATTTGTTGGTACAAAAAGTACAAAAAGAAACATGAAGTCTGTCCTAAAGCAAGACTTTGAAAACTTCAAAGGGCAAAAGAATGAATCTTTGTCACAAGTTTTTGATCGATTCAATAAACTTATTGGTGAACTCAATCAAGTTGGAGTTAAACCAGACAATGATGATGTCAACAGGAAGTTTCTCGGATCCCTTGGAGAAGAGTGGTCTATGTATACTGCGATATATAGACAAGGAGATGCATTGGAAGATAAAGAGCTTGATGAACTCTACAATGAACTACGAGTATTTGAATCTGAGGTAAGTCATAAAACTCCTAGTCTACCTTCACACAATGCTGCTTTTGTGTCTAGTACATGTACAAGTCAGGATGCTACATCTGGAAAGCATAAAGAAACTGAAGATATAGCAAGAGAATCCTTCTTTACTAGTCATGTGCACACTGCACTGATTAGTGAAGACTTGGAACAAATCAATCCTGAGGATCTGGAAGAGATGGATATAAAGTGGCAGATGGCAATGCTGAGCTTGAAGACCAAAGGATTTCTTCAAAGAACTGGCAGACAAAATCTGAACTTCAACAAAGGTGAAGTACTGGATTTGACAAAACCAAAGTCAAATGCTATAACTGTAGCAATTTTGGTCACTTTGCTAGAGAATGTCCTAGCAAAGATCAAAGATCAAGTTACAACAAGAACAGTTCATCAAACTCAATTGCTCTTGTATCTCAAGAGGGACAAGGTTATGATCGGAGCTTTCAAGCAGAAGAACATGCTCAAAATCAAGCACTCATGGCCTTCACTGATTCTACTACTGGGGTACATTCCAAATCTTGCACTCATGAATGCATTAAAGCATATAAAGAACTAGAAAAACTTAATAAAGAAACTCTTGATGAGATGATATTAAATAGAAACAGATGAATTGAATTTAATGGTTGTATTGCTGATCTAGAAAATCAAATTAAAATCTATAAAATAACTGATAAAAAATGCAAAGAAGAACTTTTACAAGCAACTTATGATAAAGAGCATGCTGAATTAAAATTAAAAGAAACTATAACTAAGTTGGAAGAATGTCAATTAGAGCTGGAACAGAACAAACTTACAATTAAGAAATTTGAAAAATGTTCTAAAATAATTGATGAACTAACTAGTAATCAAACTACTGAAAAGGTTGTTCATGGAGTTGGATATCATGCAGTCCCTCCTCCATCAAATTTTATTCCTCCACTTAAATCGAGTTCAGAAAGAATATTAGATGAATTAAAATTGGAAAGTCAAACTGAAATGAGTAATGATTCGTCTGATGATGAACACACCATTAAATCAACTGATACAGACTTTCACACCACACAAAGTCAAAAATCTCCTAAATATAATTTTGAAAATATAACCACCATATTAAGAAGGTGAAATCAAAGAAACTTGAATCAGTTAAAAGAACAAAGAAAGCCTGAAAGTGCTAAAACAACAAAATTAACATGCTTAATTTGCAACAAAGTTAACCACCTAGCAAAGGATTGTCACTTCAATCCAATCAACTGCAAAGAATTTAAAGAGTTTAAAGAAAACAAATTAAAATTCAAAGAATCCAAATTAAAACAAACCAATAAAAATTCACATGTTGATGTCCCTGAATTTGGAAGAACTGCACAAAGATTTGTACAAAATATCAGGCATGAAAGCCCAAAAAGAAGTAATTATTTTGAAAATAATCAAAAGCAGAATCGATTTTCAAAATATTCAAACTTTTCAAACATCAGTAGTAACAATCAAAGATTTACTACTGATACTAAACCTAATTACAATGCTGTCCGATATAATTGCTATAATACTATTGATTATCCTAAAAAGTCATATCACCCAAATACTACTGGTCCATCAGTAGTAAAATATTCAAAAGAAAAAAATAATGGGTATAAACCTAAATCAGTAGTAACACAAAAAGGCAGTAACAATCAAATAATGAAAACCAAACCTGCATCAAAAGTTCATGATACTAGAAAATTTCACTCTCCAAAGGATGAACCCAAGACAAAACAAGCTTGGGTTCCCAAAATGAACTAATAAATTTTTGTTGTGCAGAGTATCCAGATCCTTGAAGAAGTAAGAACATGACATATTGATAGTGGATGCTCTAGGCACATGACTGGAAATCTTCAAATTCTTAGAGATTTCAAGTCCTTTGAAGGTGGATATGTTGCTTTTGGTGAAAATTCAAGAGGTGGTAGGATTACAGGTAATGGTACAATTTCAAATGGTAAGATTACATTTGATGATGTATTTAAGGTTGCTGAGCTTAAATATAATCTGGTTAGTGTCTCACAAGTATGTGATAAAAAGAACAAAATTCTTTTTACAGATATAGAGTGCATCATTCTTTCTCCTGACTTTATTTTAGATGAAAAATATGTTGTTTTAAGAACTCCAAGGAGAAACAATGTGTATTGCCTGGATATAGGGGGAGAACTCATTTCTTCCAATGACATCAACTGTTTTATATCCAAGGCAAACACAAATGAATCAGAACTCTGGCATAGAAGGATGTGTCACACAAACTTTAAAAATATGAATAATTTAGTCAAAAAGAATCTGGTAATTGGTTTACCTCAAAAAGAATTCATGTGTGATTATCATTGTGTTGCATGCCTGAAAGGTAAACAACACAAGACTTCTCATAAGTCCAAATCAATCAATTTTATTTCTTTCCCTTTACAGCTCTTACATATGGACTTATTTGGTGCCACAAATGTAATGAGTATTGGAAAGAAACAATACTGTCTTGTTATTACTGATGATTTTTCCAGGTATACTTGTGTTTTCTTTCTCAGGACCAAAGATGAAACAAGTGAAATCATAAAGAATTTAATAATCAAACTGGAAAACACAAGAGATCTCAAAAGTGAAAGCCATTAGATGTGATAATGGCACGGAATTTAAAAATGCTAATCTAATTTCTTTTTTTGATCTTAAAGGTATTGACAGGCAGTACAACTCACCTAGAACTCCACAACAAAATTGTGTAGCTGAAGGAAGAAATAGAACCATCATTGAAGCTACCAGATCCATGCTTGCAGACTCAAAATTACCAATAACATTTTGGGCTGAAGCTGTTAATACTGCCTGTTATGTGCAAAACATAGTATTAATAGTTAAGCCACACTTTAAAACACCATATGAACTTTTCAATAAAAGAAAACCTTCAATAAGCTTTTTAAACTCATTTGGTTGTCCTTGTACAATTTTAATTACAAGAGAACAAATTGGTAAGTTTGACTGCAAAGCAGATGATGGAATCTTTGTGGGATACTCAACTCAAAGCAAAGCGTATAGAGTATTCAACAAGAGGCTGAGGATCATTGAAGAAAGTGTAGATGTATCCTTCAATGAAAATTTGATGAATGGACAAGGAACTGGTCCAGATTGGTTATTTAATATTGATAATCTAACCAAATCTCTTGATTTTAGTTATGATTTTAATGCAGGTGAAATAAACAATCAACCATCACATGGTGGATCATCATCAATTAATGATAGTCAAAATCAAATGAAGTATATCCTTGTTAATACTGCTCCCACAGTTAATACTGAGGACAGTAGTAACTTGGTTAACACAAACAATACTGATGCCAGTAATATCTCAAATTCTCAAGATACTACTGACACCAGTAGTAATTCAGAGACTCAAAATGATAATGATGATTCTTACAATATTTACGATCATACTAATACTGAAACACATGATCTAAATGAAGATCAAGTTGATACTGATATCAGTAACCATGAAGAAAATCAAGAAAATTCAGAAAATCAAGAAGAAACCTGGACAGATGCACAAATTCCTGAATCTAATGAATCAAACCTAGATAGTCAAATAGTTGTTGACAAAATTTCCAACTCAAGAGCACAAAAGAACCACCCCTTAGATCTTGTTCTAAGTGATGTCAACTCAAATATGCAGACAAGAAGCAAATTTAATTCAAGTTTATGCTCAAACATTTGCAATATAAGTCTAATTTCTAATGAATGTATGTTTGCATGTTTTCTATCTCAGGAGGAACCCAAAAAGATCCAACAAGCCATGAAAGATTCAAACTGGATTGAGGCAATGCAAGAAGAACTTCTTCAATTCAAATTACAAGCGGTTTGGACACTTGTACCTCTTCCAAAAGAAAAAAAAAGCCATTGGAACACGATGGATCTTCAGAAACAAGAAGGATGAAAGAGGAATAGTGATAAAAAAATAAAGCCAGACTGGTAGCTCAAGGATACACGCAAGAAGAAGGAATAGACTATGATAAAGTATATGCACCTTTTGCAAGAATGGAAGCAATAAGGATCTTTCTGGCATATGATTCATTCAAGAAATTCAAAGTCTATCAAATGGATGTTAAAAGTGCATTCCTGTATGGGAAAATTGAAGAAGAAGTATATGTGTGTCAACCTCCAGGATTTGAAGATCCTGAAAATGATGATTATGTGTACAAATTAGACAAAGCTCTATATGGCCTTCATCAGGCACCAAGAGCTTGGTATGATACATTATCATCATACTTATTGAAGAACAATTTCAAAAGAGGTGCAATCGACAAGACTTTGTTCACAAGAAAAGTCAAAGATGATATACTACTGGTCCAAATCTATGTAGATGATATCATCTTTGGATCAACAAATGACCAATTATGTAAAGAGTTTGAAGAATTAATGCAGATCAAATTCAAGATGAGCTCAATGGGTCCAATGAATTTCTTTCTTGGTCTCCAAATCAATCAAAAGTCAGATGGTATTTTGATTAACCAATCAAAATATGTAAAAGACATCTTGGAGAAATTTGCAATGAAAGAGTGTAAAAGTGCAAGTACTCCCATGGAAACACATAAACACCTACATCCTGATTTTGAGGGGGAAGATGTAGATGAACACTTGTATAGATCAATGATAGGTTCTTTAATGTATTATTTAGCATCAAGACATGATATTATGTATGGTGTTTGTGTTTGTGTCAGGTATCAAGCAAGACCAAAGGAGCTTCACTTACAAGCTGTGAAAAGAATCTTCATATACCTGAAAGGAAAACCATCACTTGGACTTTGGTATCCACATGACTCACCATTTGAGCTTGTAGCATACACTGATAGTGACTATGGTGGAGAATGTCAAGACAGAAAGTCAACTACTGGTGGATGTCAATTCTTTGGATCATGACTGGTTTCATGGCAATGCAAGAAACAAATAAATGTTTCAACATAAACTGCTGAAGAAGAGTATGTAGCTGCATCTGCTTATTGTGCTCAAGTGTTGTGGATTCAAAATCAACTATTGGACTTTGGTATATCTATTCTCAAAACTCCTATTTTTATTGATAATCAAAGTGCAATTAGTATTATGAATAATCCAGTAAAACATTCTAAAACTAAACACATTGAAATTAGATTTCACTTTATAAGAGATTGCAATGAAAAGAAATTAATTAAATTAGTTAAAATTCATACTGACAATCAACTAGCTGATCTTTTTACAAAAGCATTTGATGTAGGAAGATTTGGATTCTTGGTTAGCAGTATTGGAATGATTTTAATAAATTAATTTCATAAAGAATTTAATATGTAAAGTATTTGTATATTATTCTTAATTTTTAGTTTTAATGTTAAGTGTTTTTACTACTGATTATTCATTACTACTGATTTGGGTTGTATTCACAAGTTACTACTGATCGGGTGTTACTGAGAATTAGAGTAAGTGTAAAACAAAGGTTACTACTGACGTTTTACCACTGATACTTAGTTACTACTGATCGACCGTTTCATATGAAATATGCAGTTTTATGAAACTAACCCCCATGAAAATAGCCGTTAGGTTATGATTCGAAGGGTATTCTTGACTTTTTGCAGGTTAATTCGAAAATTATAGATAGATGAACTCGATTAAACAGACATTATCCAAACCTCAAAGTGCTAAACCCTACGATAAACCCTAAGTCGGTGATCAAAATCAAAACTACAAAACTGTTCAATCCACAAAATTCAATCCACAATCCTCATCTTCAAACAAAACGAATTAAACTAATCAAAATGACCATGATCAAACCCTTGTCTGTTACTACTGATTTACTATACTCCGGTTTTCATAACATGGTTGCATTCCTAAGAAATCCTGGTGGAACCAAAGACTTCAGAGAAATCGTTATGTTCTTCAAAAACTCAAAATTCGATATGCTCTAACTCTGGAACCTAAAATTTATGAAAGACATTTGGTGAGCTTTTGGGAAAATGCAGAAAAGATAGAAGACGAAGGTGTATCAAAACTCAAATCAACTATAGATGGTAAACCTCTAATCATCACTGAACAAACAATTAGAACTCATCTGCAACTCGATGATGCAACAGGTATATCTCTACTCCCTAAGGAAGAGCTTGTTGAAACTTTAACAAAAATGGAATATGAAGGAAGAAAAGATATTGTTACTTTTCAAAAGGGACTTCTTTCACCCCAATAAAAATTTTAGTATATACTATTCAACACTGCATCTCTCCTAAAAAGAGTTCTTGGAATGAGTTCAACAAATCAATAGCTTGGAATGTGACAACCCTCGTAAATGGACCAGTTAACCATCATCGATTGTAACCGAACACTGAAATTTAATAAATTAATAAATTAATTAAATATCATGCAACTAAAATCATAACTAGCTAGTTATTATTATATGAACTTAATAAGTTAAATGAGAACTAAAATTTAATAAAATAAAACATTCTCCATACTTCTCTTCACACGTTTCCTCTGCACATATCCATTCCACCAAGATTGTACTACTTTTCCCTTTTGATCTTGTCAGTAAAAAAAAGGAAAAGGAAATGGTAAACTTGTACCATGGAACCACCACTTTTCATGCTTGTGTCCTATTATATTAGACATCACCGCCACCACTAGGGGTGTTCATTAAACGGTTTGACCCGAAAAACCAACCAATCCAAAAGAAATTGGGTGAAATGGATCGGCTTATTTGGGTTTGGTTCGGATTTTTGGGTGTAACCGAAATGATATTCGGCTTTTTGGTTTGGATTTGGATTCAAAATTTACTATTCGGTGTACACCCGAATACCCCAAAAAAAAGTGAAGGACTAATCTATTTATATATATTATATATTTCACACAATAAAAACCTTTCATCTTTTGCAAATTTGAACCAAAATCACGTTAGAATCATCTTTTAATTTTACTTTGAACATGGGTGTTTATGTTTATGATATATTGTGTATGGAAATGAAACTATTTTATTGTTAAATCGTCTTTTCCGCCAAAACCACCATAATTTAATCAAAGCTTATAAATAGAGGAGATTGCAACTTTGGTGTGGATAATTTATTAAGTTTTAATAATATTTAGGACAATTACTTTTTATAGATCATATTTTTATTTAGTTTTGTGGAGAACCGAACCAAATAACCCGATTACTTATTTGGTTGGTTTGGTTTGGTTTTAATTTATTTGGTTTGGATATTGGTTGGTCAAAAATATTTCTAAAAACCGAATAACCCAAACCGATTAACCCTATTAAAACGAAAACCACCCGAACGTACACCCCTAGCCACCACCATATCTCCTTTTCTCCTTGCAGGGGACTAAGTCATGACATCTTTACCAACTCACATATTATCCACCCCAAAATGAAAGAAAACAATGGTTATTATCCCCATGTCTATGATGTTAAAAGAAAACTCATTTCACTCAGTTGGGATGCATCATCCGAAAAATTCACAACCAAAGAAACACACATTTTTACTCTCCTCCGGTGACACATCGGTTTTCCGGCAAACCACGGTCTCGGCAGAATTTCGCTCTCGGTCTCTCTTTCTCGTGAAAGGTATAACACCATAACCTTTTTAAATCTTGTTTATAAGCATGCATAGTGTGTTGTGTTTGTTTAATCCATTGGGTTTTTCCGTCACCTTGTCATCACCCTCGTATATACTCCCTTTCACTCCCGGCAACATTATTACAGTGTCACCATCAAAAACCAAACACACACACAGTGTGTGTGTTTGTGGGTGAGTTTACGTGTGGGTGTCATCATCCCTGTCGCTATTTCTCGTTTCCGGCGAACTCATTTTTCCGGCGAGACCCATTTTACAGTCGTACCGATGGAACCCGGGCACACACAACGTGTGCTTGGTGTGTGTGTGAGTTTTTGTTTTTGTTTCTCTTAAACTTTCTCTCCCGACATCCTGCTCCTCGATCCACCCCCGGCTAAACCAACACACAAACGTGTGTTGTTTATGTACTAACGAGACATGTTTCTTTCCCTCCGGCCAGTCCCCGTCGCTGGCCACGGCCCTTGGCCGGCCGGATTAAATCCACCCCCGTTCTCGAAGGACCGCTATCGCATGCGAGGTGTGAGTGTTACTTTGTATGAGTGTCTTGCAGGAGTTGTATTATCGTCGGTACCTTTCCGTTTTGTTTTCCGGCAAAGAAGCACCCTTGCCGGTGTCCGCCTTCTATTTTCCATCGAGTTATACTTCAATTCAGGTCGGGTTCGGGTTGGCGGGTTCGGGTTGGCAGGTTGAAGGGTCAGAAACGTTCAACCCGAAACCGACCTGTTTATATAAACGGGTCAGATATATCTCAACCCTAACCTGTTTAACTTCAACCTAAACCTAACCCGTATAACCCATTTAAAAAAACGGGTTAAACAGGTTATCAGGTCAAACAAGTTAAACGAGTCAAACATGTCAAATACCTGTTATTATTATACAAATTCATAACAAAATACTAAACACCAAATTACTAAGTAACACTTTTAATTTTTATCTAACTATTAATTACGTTTTAACTAGTAAACTATAAATTAAGTATAAATATGTATATTTTAAAATATTTTTTAATATTTAAACGTGTTGGCGGGTCGACCCATTTAAATTATCATTGACCCGAACCTAACCTGTTTAATAAACGGGTTAGCTGACTCAACCCGAGACTGACCCAATTATGTTTTACCTCAACTCAAACCTGTTTATTTTCGTGTCGGGTCAGAAATTGCCACCCCTACTTCAAACACATACACACACTGTGTGGATGATGGGTCTGTTAAAACGGTACAAGTTGTACCCACTGCTACAGATATGGTACCTTGAGTTTCCCCATAAAATGAAAAGTTGAAAGCATTTTAATCATTCTCTTTTTATTAATAATACTTCCTCCGATTCAAAATAAGTGATACACTTTGGATTTCATGGATTTTGAGGCAAAATTTTATAATGATGGTTAAATTAGATTAATTGGATGATTAGTGGGTAATGAGTCTCACATTTTTTGAATAAAGTAGAGTTGATGATGTTTAAAAGTAAAAGTAAGGGTAAAGGGGTCTTTTCACTTTGTTAAAGTAGATAGTTAGTGAGTGTGGGTCCCACTATTTTTTGCCAAATAAGATAATTTTTCAAAGTGTATCACTTATTTTGATACACCCCAAAAAGAAAAGTATATCACTTATTTTGAATCGGATGAAGTATTTATCTTTCTCTTTATACTGACATTATCTAAATAACATTTGCCATGTGCAAATCTTATTCATCTACAGTTGATGAATAGGGGTTTCTCATTTTTCTTTCTTTTTGACTGGTGTTCCTGATTTTCTGCTTCACACATCACACGATCGAGTCCTCAATTTCTTCTTTTCTTCTTCACGCCATCGAGAAGAGGAATGCTTCACACAATCGAGTCCTCAATTTCTTTATTTCTTCTTCACGCCATCGAGAGGACAAAATTCCTGATTATCTTCTTCTTCTTCTTCCTTGCTTCTAACAAAATTCCTGATTATCTTCTTCTCCTTCCTTGCTTCCAATCATCTTCTCCTTCTTAGGTTTGTTCTTCTCTTTGTGGTGACCTCGAAAGCAAGAGACGACCTGGGTATTTTGAGAATTTCTCAAAATCATCGAAAAGCTTCACCCTTGCTTCCAATCATCTTCTCCTTAAATGTTCTTCTCTTTGTAATAATCTCAAAAGCAAGAGATGATCGGGGGATTCTGAAAATTTTTGCGACATGGTCGAGATGGTGGGTTAGGGTTTTCATTTCTGCCATTGATAAACTCGAAAAGCTTCACAAACAGGTAAAATGAAAATATTGTGAAACCTTTTAAAACCGATTTTGGATTATGAACTACTTTGATCAATCATGATTATTATGAGTTTATGGAGGTTTTTGGTCCTACAGCTCACAAAACGAGTTATACCCGCAGACACAGGGGAAAGGAAAAATCCATTTTTGCACCATTTTAAATGATTATTGTGAAACCTTTTAAATGAAGTTTAGGAGGATTTAATTGCATCATTTTGGCTTCCACACAAATACCATGGAGAACTTACACTATGGAAGGCAAAGGTATCAATTGTTAAATACCTATCTAATTTACCATTACATATATTACATGTTAAGTGTTTGTGTGCGTGTGCGCCATCAGCAGGGCAGGTGTCGTGTTTGGCTCTAATCGGGTCGGGCCTATCTGGTATGAAGTAAAATAATCTAACCCGAAACCCGACCCTATATTCATATCGTATAACATATTAATTAGAGTTCAAAAATTGACAAAAAAAAGAAAGTACTATCAGTTACCTGTTACCTGCATAATAGATTATTATAATAATTAAATCAAAATTGATATAAAAAGAAAGCTAATGTATGTTTGTCTATTGAATTGCTCATTGTTTTTTGGAATTATGTTGGTTTATTTGCTGTAAATGTTGCTGCCAATAAGCAAAAAGAGTTCCCAACAAATGATGAATCTGGGAGTGTATGGAGGGAATTTGGAATCGACCCGTTAAGATTATTATTCCATATGTTTAAATGTTCACTTTTGAAAATGTAACATTTGAAATCGGGCCAGAAAGTGAGTTATTTGTGAGGTGTAATGAACTTAAATGTGTTAAATTCTGGATTGAATCAGAGATATATCCAATGAAAGAATTAAATGAAAGATCCAAAACAATCAAATGGGGAGGAAAACAAGGTGGAATTTTGCTACATAATTCAAAATATATTGTTTGTATTATATTCTATACTTTTATTTAGAGTAACTAATTAAAGTTTGGTTTTATGAAAAGGGAACACCCTTCTACTCTCAGTGCATTTAACCAAATGATGAATGTGGCAAAAGGAAAACAAATAGTTGTCTTATTAGATTATGATGGCACATTATCACCCATTGTTAGTGAACCCGACTGTGCTTTCATGCCTGATCAGGTACTTAATACAACAAATGTTCATTTTTTCTTATTGCAAGAGGTGGCAAGATGGCTGGGTCGGGATGGGTTGGGTTGAGCATCAAACACTTTCTGTAGGTAATAAAGCATTAAACCATTAAACCTTAATTCAAATATAAACTATTATTCTATCTGATAATGAAAATATTTAGTTAATATATGCTATTACAATTGGCAGGAAAACACACAATATTTGGAAGAGTGTGTAGAGGAATGGAGATTGTCAAGAGGCTCGGTAGTGTTCAGTTATGTAGTTATCCATTGTTTCCAATGCTTTAAGTTAAAGTAAAATTCCACTAAAAATTAGTATCAACGGATTTTTTTCTTCTCTCTGCATTTAAGTGGCCTATCCATAATGTATTACTGTAATGTATTATTAATTTTGCACCTATTGTTCATATTTCCTGCTATCTCACATGTGCTGACCTTGACAGAGATTGTATGAATATTTGCTTTATGGTGGATCAACGATTACGAAATCGTTTTGTGTATCTGATGTAGATATAATGGAAGGTAAATTACCACCACTTGCTATTTTTAGGCCTTAGATGAAATGATATTGTGAAAGTTTACATATTGCACTTTTAACACCATGTGATACTCAACGTTTGGATGTTCGGAGGAAACTTCAAAGATTGAAGAAAAATGTTTGTTATTATGAGGTATGTTTTCATGAGAAGATGCACATAATGGCAACTGATACTCACTTAGACAAACATAAATCAACTGTATTTGTTGCAACATGACCTGTTGCAACTTTCGATCCGTTAGCTTTATTATCATTCTATAAGATAGCATTTTTAAACATATCCATAGAATTTTTAGGGGATATGTATTTTACTCATCAATATTCTCTTATCAGTTTTTGATTTGTTTATGAATTAAATTTCGTTACAGAACGGAATACTTAAATTAATTGTCTAATGTCAATTTTTTATGTTTAATTTTATAGGTTACAACTTTAAAGGTTATTCTCAAGGTTCTTCAGCTACCCACTCGGTATGGACTTCAACTAATATATTTACTACTATATATGATGATATTTATAAGATTATGTCTTCTGATGTAGTCGCAACTTTTTGGTTCGGTTTGAATTGATGTATTTCCAAAAATTAATTTTTGGGTTTGATCGTTTCAAGTATGTTTTTGCCCGAGCCTCGGCCATACAACATTGTTACTATCATTTAGTTCAAATTTCGGATTTATTAATGATTAAAATAGCAACAATGTTCCGTAAACTCTCTGAATTAGATGTTACATCGAGCAAATTAAAATTTGCATTCAACTATATGAATACTGAGTTTTCATATTTGTTTATATCTTTCTCAAATGTGCTAGAGCTTTAATACATGTTTAAAAACCATGTGATGCTACAATTTGTATGCTCAGTGGTTGAAACAATTAAGGGGTATGTTTGCAACCCGCCGCGAAGCAAAGGCACCAATTCCTCGTAGCAAACAAATGCCTCAGGGAAATTTTTATTTAATAATTAATTGTTTGATTTATTAATTGATTATTTATTTAAATAAGGAAATTCTTTTTATTATGAACTTATAAATTAGTACATAATTATATATATAGCTACTTAAAAGTTATTTTTGTTTAAATAATTATCCACAATGTCACAAGTGTAACCATTTTCAAAACTTGTGTAAGTCGAACAAACATATTTAAAATACAAAATAAATTCCGTCGAGTCACCAACCTACCATTCGACTCTAGACCCCGGTTAAGAGAGCCTGCATGCATTATATAACTAAACGTGTTGTGAACCGTCACTTATTAACAATTAATACATGTTTAGGACGCTAGAATTGTGCGATCAGGCACTGATATTTGTGGAACCTTACTTGCTAGCAGCGCTAAGGTGAGTCTCACGGCCCCACTTTTACTATTTTAACGTATTTAAATATTTGGGGGGAGAAAACCTGTGAAAACATAATAATTAGTAATTATTTAATCCTTGTATAATCTTGAGTTGACTAATTGGAACCCAATTTGAGATCGTTAGATCGAAAACATTACTGTAATCATCAACTATAGTTAGCCAACGAATATATGAGTAGTACTATTCGGGCTTGATCCCCCGCTCATGGCTAGTCTCTCTAGCCGTGTAACATATGAGATATATATTCTATTAAAACGTCGTGGACTCGACACGCCCAAGGGCAAACTGGATTTAGGTTTGATTACAGGCTCATGAACTTATACCTTAACTTGTGTGCCTTGCAAACACGCTCGGGATTAGTTATTACAACAAAAATTATTATGAACGTACATGGACTTGTACTACAACAAAATACTATTTTAGTATCATAAAAACCTATGAACTCACCAACCTTTGTGTTGACACTTTTTCTAACATATTTTCTCAGGTAACAATAACTGAAGCATTTAACATGTCAGCATGCAAATGGGATTACCGTTTTTGGGAAGATTTTGATATCATATTTAGACGAACAATTTAAATATGTTTTGGAATCTTAAATATATTTTGTATAACTATACAATGTGGTAAAGTTAATACTTTACGTTTTTGTAAACACTTATTGGTAATTGATTTTGTATGCGTTACTTTGCTATTATCATTGTGTTATGATCGCTAATGTGTCACACGCTTGTTCTTCCGTAAAACTAATTTTAGCGGGGTGTGCCATATGCATATCCCACTATTTCCTATTCTAATGTGATGCATATCCTAACTACTCGGTCAACTAAAGAGACTATCAACTCTATTATACATTCAAACGTAAACTAAAATGACAATTATACCCTTAAAGACTTTCGGATTACTCTCATGTTGGTCCATTGAAACTAAGCATAATCTCGGAGTATAAAAAGATGTAGATGTAACTCATGATACATACAATATCAATATGAAAAGTGATACTAATTAAACCTGAAATGAGAACAGCTTGTGTTTGAGAGCAGGAGAGACGGGGTGAAACCCAGCCTCGATGTACTTAGATCAAACTCTAGGATTCGATTCTCCAATTGATGCCCCACCTAAAACAATAGATGTTCTTGGCTCAGATCCTCCGTCAACAAATGCAAGGCATATCACATTCTTCTAAGCTTCAACCATAATTAGGTTTGCACCCGACAGTCTCAACTTCATCAATGCACTATTCCCTTCCAAAACTAGGTCGATATCTGGAACCATTGGTCCAGTTTTTGTCATAGGGGCGGTCTTTGAATCAAAGCACGCCCCAAATGGTGCAATAGATGCCACCCTTTTGATTTTCTTTAGTGCAGCCGCCTTCACGAAATCTTGGACCAAACGCATGTAAATGGATGTTTGCAAAATGGTATAAGGTGTTGTGGTACTAATCTTGGTTCCGCCAACTCCATTTTTATCGAAAGATAGCAAAGACGAACTAAAAGATAACCGTTTACCGTTGATTTCAATGTCTTTGACACCGATGAAATAGTCATGATCGGAAACCGGGCCCCCACGGTGCTAACTGGATTGAACACAGAGTGGAGTCCCGACAAGTGACAAAGATTGATCTCCAAGAACAGGTGGCATGTAATACGGCCCACCGCGGATAATTAGGTCACCAAATCCATTTTCGGATGATGACGGTAGACAAAGAGAAAGCTTAGGAGCCGGAAGACGAGATTTGTGAAACCAACGAAACCGGGGCCTTGCAAGACCAAACAACCCTTTAGTACCATCGTCACCTGGATAATCTCTTGCAATGAGATCATCTCCACAAGAGAATTGAAATTTTGGTAACTCGTAATCAAGCCCGTACGTACGAGAGACCATCATGGTATCTTCACCAAGTTCTTGATGCGTTAAGTAATCAGAAAAAGGGTCGTAAGCATAGACACCGCACGTGTTATTGGAGCACCCTGGTTTAAGAGGCGCGTTACAATATAAGCAAAGAGGTCCATCGGCCTTAATTCTTACATCTGTTTGAGCCGCAAGATGCTCATTTGTAAGTTGGTGAGACATAAGACGTACAATCGAACCAAACAGATTTTGCTCCAAGATCGATCAATGAATCAACCATGGTAGTTGATCCAGGGCTTCCAAACTTGGATTTGACGTAATACTGAGAAGTTGTTTGGTTTTTTCGTATGGATGGCGGTAGGTTAAGGAACTTTGAATGTATCTGAAGCAGCCAAAGTGATGGTTACGAAAGAAAGGATGAAGAGAGTGGTGAGGCTTTGAGAATGTGCCATTGTAGTTGTATTTGCGAATTGGTTGATGGGATTGCACCTGTTTTATACTCCCTCCTTCCCTAAATAAAGTTCTCATTTCACCTTCAAGTTTTGTCCCTAAATAAAGTTCTTATTTCTCAAACTTAAGGGGCCCACTTAATATAATAATATTATTATCAATACTTTTATCACTAACTATCTCCTAAAACACTTTCTCTCTCCAATCAAACCTTATATTTTAATCAAAAGTAATACCAAATACCCCACCACTAACTATCTCCTAAAATATTGTGCCCAACACAAATGGGAACTTTATTTAGGGACGGAGGGAGTACTTATTTCTAAAGGCGGTCAAAGTTGGCGTCGCTACTTGGATATTCAGAGTAGTATTAAGTAATGAATTCATATTGTATTAATAAACAATAAAACGTGGGTATTCAGAAGTTTTTTTCATAGTTACTAATCAATTCGATTAGTAAATGTAGAGGTTCACATTATCTTGGCGAATTAATTAATATATTTATACTCTATAGATATTTTGAATCACCATAGTCCTTGTATCGAAGACATGATGTATATCTTCACGTGCTTCTGCATTTTCCTATTGTTTAGTGATGGGTCTGCTTGGAGGACTTCAATGAAACATTGGGTAACATAATTAATTAGTATATATGCAACTGTTTGTTAGGTGAATAAAAAAACACTGTTACCATAAAAAGGCGTAGTGTCTTCGGTTCACAGACGAACCATTTCCATGAAAATGGATTGTGATCGATGCATTCATGTTACCAGGAGAGGTGAGTCTTTGGCTCATATTAATGCGGTCTAAATTTGTTGCCATTTTTCAAATTATTAGTTAACGAAATTTAGGCTCGACTCGTTTAATAATTACTCGGCTCGAGTTCGACTCGAGCTCGAATAAGTTTTAAACATTCGGCTCGAGTTCGAGCTCGAATATTTATATAGTGTTCGAGCTCAAGCTCGATACTCGTTTATGATTCATATTTATTAAATGAACTAATTACAAACTCGAATAGCTCGTTAATTACTCGACTCGTTAACACAATATGTGTATATTGTTATACTTAATGCATCAACACTTGTATTTATTGCATACAATACTTGTTCGGCTCGTTAAGATCGTCTGGCTCTTTCGGCTCGAGACTAAACGAGCTATCGAACGAGCCGAGTCGAATATTAAGTTATTAGGCTCGTCTCGTGAGATTAATCGAGTAGTGTTTTATGTTCGAGCTCGACTCGAGATCGAAATAGTATAGGCTCGAGCTCGATATAAACGAGCTCGAGCTCGATATAAACGAGCTCGAGCTCGAGTAGCTCGTTAAAAGCTCGACTCGTGAACACCCCTAGTTATTACCCTGTGACCTCCAAGACTTGTTCTAGTGAGCTTTTAACCTCAACTCTACAGGAAATTATATCACCTATCATTAGGCTAGCTTAGGTTTAACTATAGTGATGGGTGGTGGATTGTGTGTGATGATGGTGGTGGTAGTGATGGTATTGGATGATTGTTATAGTGGTAGTCGTGGTAGTAGTGTAGTAATGGTGGGCAGTTCTCATATTGGTGACCGTTGGTAGTGGTAATAATTTAAATTTTTTAAAGTTTAAAATTTTAATAAATAAATATGGTTATAGAGTTGCGTTCAAGGAGGTCCATGATTTTTACAAAGTCCCGAAGAACAAATCTCAACCATTGATCAATATGATCTAATGGTCAAGATTAATCACATACTTTATAGATAGAGGGGTATTTTGTTCATTTGACACTAAAAAAAAATTATTTTGTTTTATTTTATATTTTATATTTTTATTTTATTTTTACTTTTTTATTTTTTTTTATTTTTTTATTTTTTTATTTTTTAATTTTTAATTGAGGGGTATTTTGGTCATTTTGAAAAAAAATATTTTATTTTTATTTTTATTTTTTGTTTTTTCTTTTAAAAATTTTAGTTTTTTTTTTCAAATTATTTTTTTTTTAAAAATTATTAATTTATTATGATTTTTTTAAAAATTATTAATTTTTCATTAATAACACATAATGTTATTGCATAGTGAATCACATGTGATTGCATAGTAAATCACATGTGATTGCATTCTGAATCATATGTAATTTAACTAAAACATGATTTTACACTAAAATCACATGTGATTTACACTAAAATCACATGTGATTAAGTTATACACGTAATTATCAAATAAATATTATTTTTTAATAAAAAAAATTAATAAAAAAATAAAAAATAAAAAAAATTAGAATTTTTTTAAGTGCCAAAATTACCAAAATACCCCTTCATAGTAAAAAAAATTAAAAAATAAAAAATAAAAAATAAAAAATAAAAAAAAAATAAAAAAATATTTTTATTTTTTAAAAAATAACCAAAATACCCCTCAATATATAAAATATGTGATTAATCTTGACCATTAGATCCTATTGATCAATGGTTGAGATTTGTTCCTTGGGATTTCCAAAAAATGATGGATCTCCTTGAACATTACTCTATGGTTATAATCAAATAATGAACGTATGATTGATTAACTTAACTTAATTATTTAATGTGTTGTGCTAATATAGTAGTTCAAGATTTGTGCATATTCGTATAATTATATAAGCAAATAATTTTAAAATTACCAAATGTAACTAATTTTTCCCCCTCAAAAGATATATAGATAGATAGTGTTAAATACAAAATCGTGCATAGTTGGTCCTTTCATTGTTTACCATTTTAGTACAAAAATATAATTTTAAAAAACACTAAAGGACAATATAAGGACATCCGAAACAAAACACCACAAGAACCAAAACAGGTTAAAGGTGAAGCTCAGAAGCAATCAATCAATGGCTTCTCCCAACTCGATCTCTCAGTGCTGCTCTATATTCATCATCATTTCTCTTCTTCCTCGCTTCACAGAATCCTTATGCAGCACCAGACCTCTCATTTTCAGTTTCGGTGATTCCAACTCCGACACCGGCAACCTCGTCGCCGGTCTTGGTTACTCCGTCAGCTCTCCCTATGGCCGCACTTTCTTTGGCAGATCTACCGGCCGTCTCTCCGACGGTCGCCTCATCATTGATTTCCTCTGTAAGTTCATTTTAACTTGTACTTAGAAGTTACTATTTTAGGTAATTGTTTCCATATCAGTCGGTTTTTTTTTGCAAAATGTTGATTCGTTTTACTGCTACTGATGGAGTAGGCACAATTAGCAAAGCGGATTTGGTTGTTGGGCAAATTTCTGTTTTTAATTGGATGGCGCATGCACCGACATCCATAATTGAAGTATAATAATGTATGTATAGATCCTACCTAAATTTGAGTATCATATATTGTTTTATAACTAGATTATTGGAGATGATTTCAATTGGTTTTTAGTAATGTGATGTGGATGGAATCCATTATTAGCGTTAGCAATTTGGAATTTATGTTCAAAATAGTTCAGATGGAATCCATGTATTTTTCACTTATCAATCTTTTCTGTACCAAATTGGGTGTTAGTGTCTAAGATTGAAATCGATTGACAGATTTTCCTGGAATTTTTATTTATTTTGCTCCAAGTGATCAGGATTTAGGATCTAATAAAAAAAAAAACAGAGAAATTATCGATCTCTAAGTTGGTGAGAATTTAATTAAGAAGAAAAGAAGAGGCAAATTTACACTTCCTACCCTCGAATGTAACCTAATCCTGTTAGCATCCACAAAAGGAATTAATTTTTTTGTTTTTTGTTGAAGCTGCAAATAAATGGGCTACATATCAAAATGGATTGTAGTGGGTTGACCTAAAACGCCGTTGTTATAGGCTTTAATAATCTTGTAATAAAATATAAAGCATCTCGGTTAGAATTACTGAAATTATTAACTACTTAATTTTCATATGAGATGATTTAGGAGGTCTTAGGGATTAAACATACATTTTCGGTGACTTCTAACTCGTTTGAGCTAATATTTAATTTTTTAGCTAATATCTATATTTTTGAGCTAATATTTAAATATTTTTCGTTGACTTGTACATTTTCAGGATTAAACATACATTTCCATTTTGAGCTAATATTTAATTTTTTTCTTGTTTGACCCGTTGGAGATAATCTGATTTCCATTGCAGGCCAAAGTGTGAAATCAAGGTTTTTACCCCCATACATGGAGTCATTGGGGTCCACCTTTTCAAATGGTGCCAACTTTGCAATGGTGGGGTCCGCAACACTCCCTAAGTATGTGCCCTTTGCTTTAAATGTTCAAGTTCAGCAGTTTCTTCACTTCAAATCCAGATCTCATGAGCTTCTTGCTGCTGGTAATTCACCCAATTTCTTATTTTCATCCCTCGAGTATTCATTAATTACAATGCACCCCCTTTAACTGTACTCAGGTTCAAAAAACATGATCAACGACGACGGTTTCCAGCATGCACTCTATACTATTGACATTGGCCAAAACGACATTGCCGATGCATTTGCCAAAAAGTATTCATATACGCAAGCTGTCAAAAAAATACCATCCGTGCTCGAAGAAATCAAGAATGCAATCAAGGTGAGTTTAATTTGTTAAAAAGATGTTAATCTTCATCTTGTAACTTTTTATGTGTATGTAGACATTGCACGATAATGGTGGCCGGAAATTTTGGGTTCACAATACTGGTCCAGTAGGTTGTCTACCTCAAAAACTATGGTTAGTTCAACCAAATTCTAGACAACTGGATCCCCATGGTTGTATTTCAACTTACAATTCTGCTGCTAAATTGTTCAATGAGGGACTTGGCCGATTATGTACACAATTAAGGTCAGAAATGAAGGATTCAACGGTCATTTATGTTGATATCTACACAATCAAATATGACCTCATTGCAAACGCCGCCAAATATGGTATGCTCAATAGTCTATATGTATAGGTTTATATTCATGTGCTAAAATGTACTCCCATTTTGTATAGGTTTTTCAAGTCCATTAATGGCGTGTTGTGGTTTTGGTGGGCCCCCGTATAACTACAACATCAATGTTACATGTGGTCATAGCGGCTCTCAAGCGTGTAATCAAGGATCTAAATTCATAAGTTGGGACGGGATACATTATACGGAAGCTGCTAATAATATTATAGCCGCCAAAATACTTTCTCAACAATATTCCACGCCTCGTGTGCCATTTGACTTCTTTTGTCATTGATTGTAATTTGCGAGTTTAGTTACCACGTTAAGTGTTAGTGCCTCTCTCATGTTGTCAAGAATTCGGATGTAAGGAACATCTGTTAATCTATCATCGATCTTTACTCGATGTTCTTTGAATGAATAATAGTCATATGTTGCTGTAATACATATATAGTATGCTTAATATTATTATTAAAAGTTGTACGCTTAATGATTTTGGAAGTATAAATGTTTAAAAGTTGTACGCTTATTATTAAAACTTGAATGACCTTTTATATTATTTGATCCTTTCTATATTCATAATGAAATTGAATATATCTATGTGTGTCCACCAAACAAGAATTCGTATATGATTTTTTTTATTTAATCACAGAATAGGAATGGACTATGTATGGAACTACATCCGTGCGATGCTGCAGAGAATTTTATATGATACCCAAAAGATTGTTTGCATCATATCCGATTAGTTTTACAACGTTTAGCTACGTACGCGCGCAGCTTGTATTATTCTACTGATCATATCCAATTTATTTTTATCCTTAATTATTATATAGAGTCATAAACTTAATTTGTGGTAAAAAAAAAATAGATTATGCAATTTGTTATTTTAGAAATTGGGTCTCGTTAATACTTGTATAGAGAATTGTTAATAATAATACTACTAATAAAAATATAAATATAATTAAAAAAACATTAAGGATAAAAGGAATAATGGGATTTGAAGTCGCGTGGAAGGGTCAAAGTATATATCTAAAGGATCAACAAAGGCTAATAAGACACATTTCCTACTTAGGTAATGCTATTTTAATTTATTATTTAGATAAGAAGAAATTGCGTTGTAAATAAAGATTAAAAAAAAAAAAACAGCTTCAGTGACTAGAACCGAGGTCTCCAAGATTTCGTAACAAATTAACAAAAAATCACTTGGGCAACTCTCCATTTGTTAATGTTTTCATACAAATTAACAAAAATCCATTTGGATTCAAACTTGTTGAGGGCATTCTTCATCAGATAAAAAAAGAATGTGGGGTTTATTCTCCAGAAAAGGAGATATGTTCGAGGAATATATATTGCCCGTTTGGATGTCACTATATGACTCGAACCACTAATTTACTAATTTTCCGTTAAAAAAAATACATTACTTTAAATGACAAATAAAAAACGCATATTAAGACAAGAAACCATTATTTATCGACTTGGTAAATGTTAGTATAACAAATGAGCTTTCATATTTACAAAACTATATTTAATTTTTTAGGAAATGAGTAAATAAATACATATATAAGTATATCTTAAATTTCAACCATTACCAAACAAATAGCTAATTTCCTAAAAATATAGAATATTGAATAACTCATAATATCATTGTAATTTTGCTATTATAAATCACTTCTCAAATAATTTATTATAAGTATAATATTCTTTTGATTTGTTCATTACAAAAATAGATCATTGATAAAATTAACTTTGATTAATGAAGAAAAAAAATACACTTCACAAAAACAGCCTAATTATTATTATAAAAATAATTATTGAAAAAATGAAAAAGAAAAAAAGTAAGTCAATTCTTAGAAAAGGTAAAAAAGTAGGAGTCAAGCCTTAACTTATCCTTCACACAACTTTTAATATTTGATTATATATTAAAGTTACTGTTCATGCAAGATGAGAAATGTAAGATATATAATATGAAATACGTATGTATAAAATGGTGATACAATAGGAATGCTGTTGAATTTAGATACTTAATTTTTGGAATGTATGATACAATAGAAAATCATCTATGTATGAAATAGTAATGTATACAATAGTACTACTATGTATAGAATGTAAAAAACCTAACACAAATAGTTCTACGGTTCTATTCCCGAATAAATCGGAACTGATCCGGCCCGGCACGGTAAACCCGATTTAGAGAGAAAACATGAACCGAATAAGTGGATTCGGTTCGGTTCGGCTCAGTTCCGGTATCAGGTTCTTGGAATTTCTCCACATCCCTAATATATTCATTAAAAGGTTGTTTGACAAAGCTTATCTAAACGGCTTACAAGCTTATTGGCTTATTTAAGATTATATTTATAAGATTAATTAAGCTTATCTTACTATTATATAAAGCATTTAGGCCTACTCCATTAGGCAAGTTTAAGGAGCTCCTTAACTTGATTTTAAGGAGCTCCTTAACTTGATTTTAAGGACCTTTCCACTTTTGTTAGTTAGTTCTCTACCTTAAAAAAAAAATCACGGCTAATAAGATTCGAACCCAAGACCTCTCCTAACTTATCACTATGTGTTAACCACTTGTTATACATTACACTTTGGTAACACCACCCACACTTAATAACAAAAGTCTGTTACTCGAAAACCATTTTACCCAATAACATTAAATATACGACGCTGTAAATCATCAACTCTTACCAAAATCCACATTTCCGTTTAATTATTTATTTCTAGCAACAATTATTACCGTGTAAACGACCAATACTTGCTCGCCACGAAATATGGTTTCTGGGTATCCGCCGCCGCATTGCGCGGGTACCCTGCTTATAAGTTAATAAGCTTTCCAAAACAACCTTGGCCTAAATTCTACAATCCAGTTACATAGTGTCGAACCCTGAAATGGGTAAACTAATGCCTGTTCAGTTTACTCGCGGGGTGTAAAGCTTTGACACAGATGTGAGCGCCCTAATCAGAGTATCCCCAAGATTTCCTAGCACCTAACGAGGTTTCAAGTTGTGACCTTCTGTGAGGTACTCCCATCGATCTACCTAATATCCAAAGTTATTCCTACCTTCCTTATGTCATGAGTATATCTTAATCTATATATGAGGCTACATTTGATCTAATTTTGCCAACTATCAATTTCGAGCTCTATGATTCGTCCACAATGCCACGTGTAATTCTGCCATTGGTCATCTATTCAAAGCATGATTCTCGACCACCAATTTAATAGCAATAAGCCGCCGGTAAGTTTGATTTGAATCTCGTGGTTAGAACACCAACCCTAATTTTTGTTGACACTTTCAGGTACTTTTCAGCATTGATTAAACCGTAAATTTTGGTTCGTAATTCACGTTCCTTTTTAGTTGAATGTATTTTTTTTAATTGTCATTGTTTGTAAGTATATATGGGTTAGGGTTTGGAATTGGGAATTGAAGCTTTTAATTGATGTTGCTAATGCTCATGATAGAATCTTTTGAGCTGAATCACGGCTGATTTAAAGCTTATTTTAAAGGCTGATTTGATTTGTTTGCTTAAAGAGAACGTCGAATGAAGGAAGATTAGTGATATATATTTGCTTATGATTCATTGAAATTCTGCCCCATTTAACGTTTTTTTTTTTCTGTTTAGCCGACTATTATGACCCATTTGGCTCATCGTTATGCATGATAATATTTTTTTAATCGCACTTTGCCGTACCAACTACCAAGTGATACTGAATTTGAAATAGGAATTTATGACATTCGAATTCAATTACCTTCAGAGTATCCATTTAAACAACCATTATTATGTTCAAATCGGTAATTCTAAACTACTATAGCTTTATATCATTATATCTCTCATTATCTACTGTAATGGTAGTTTATAATATATTTTTTAAATCCTACCAGAAGCATGTTTTGTGATATTTTGGAAGACAAAATCGGAATGGGATTTAACTATAACAATAAATATGAATGGGATAGGTATTTCTCCTCAATCGGACATTCGAAGCTCAAATTTACCAGACAAAAAATTGACTTTGAAACCTGGGTAAACAATAGGAGGTATGTAATTGGTCATTTAATCAATTAATTGAGCTGATATAAATGGTAATGGTTTTATTATTTGATTTGTTCAGTCCTGAAACCTGCAAGAATATATGGTGCATATAGTTGTTGCGTAGAAGATGTGTTAGCAGACCATGATTATGACTATGATTACAATAGCATTGGGTCCTTTTTGTGTACTCCTAGAAGTGGTACTTATTAGTTATTATCTCTCAGCTCTGCACTATAATAAACAAATGTTTGTGTTTTTTTTTTCCTAATTTGTTAATTTTCTTTGTCTGTAATTTCATGTTTTCGTAATGTAAGAAGAAATATTCAAACTACAATGTTTTAATGTTCATATTCCTGTTACATCAAGATGTTTACAGTTAAATTTTGGCGTTTTTTAGTCAACAAATTCAAATATGGTTATGACATAGGGCTTATTTTACTGTAATATTATTTATATTTATGTTTCAATGTATTTTAATTTTTTCAATTTTTATATTTTGAAGTTTACTTTTACTGCTAAAGTCTCAATGAATTTTAAACTCAATTTGTTGGCTTTTAAATTTCATTGTTTTATTCCATTTGTTATTTTTATAAGTCTAAATGTTCATGGTCATGTTTCTGTTTCGATTTAAATACAGTCAATTTGTTACTTTTGTAGTCAACTTTGACGTTAAGATCAGAAAATTTATAGTTTTGGTGCGTACATTGGTTCAACAAAATTATGGAATATTTGAAGTTTCATCAGTCTACATATACTGTAGTATTTTTCAACATAAACCAATTTATAGTAAAAAAAAGTCAACAATTTATAGTCAACGTATACCAATTTTTTGTACTTCCTCCGTATCAAAATAAGTGACACACTTTCCATTTTGAGGTGTATCAAAATAAGTGACACACTTTGAAAACTTTCCTTATTTGGTAAAAATAGTGGGACCCATACCCACTAACTATCCACTTTAATAAAGTGAAATTACCCTTATACCCTTACTTTTACTTTTAAAACTCATTAATATCACTTTATTCAAGAAAAGTGGGACACATTCTCCACTAACTATGTACTTTAATTTATTTTAACCTCTACTTTAATCTTTTACCTCAAAAAACGTGTAAGCCAATTTGTGTCACTTATTTTGATACGGAGGAAGTACATCATATGGTATTTTTTTTACTTTTGATAAAAACACAATAAAAAGTCAATTTGTTTACTTTTATAGTCATGATAACCCTAAAACTAACACTAATCCCTAAGCATAATCCCTTACCCTAAGACCTAATAATAAACAGTCATCAAATTGATTATTGTTTGTCTGTTTTTATTGATTTTTTTGATTTTTTTAAAATTTTATATGGATTAATAGGGTTTAATTTTTTATAAGTTTTTTACTGACTTTGGACTTTGGATTATTGACTTAATCTGCATTATATCCACATTAGAGGAAGATTACGGTCAAGAATTAGGAGTTATATCTTGCAAGAAGTGAAGCATATACATTTATTGAGATATCAATTATATGGCTCAATTTGCTTATTGTAAAGTATAAACAATGCTTTGCTTATAATGAAATTAAAGAATGCTTTGAAAAATGCTTATGTTTATGTTTATGGTTATGCTTATAATGAAACGGGTTATAGACATAAACTGAACTCAGTTTTTTTGGCAGGCATTTGTGAATATTGTTCTTACCTGGTGTGCTGCTGGGGATTTGGTTGTTATCTTTAAACTCTATACATGTCATTCCAGATGACAGGTGTCACTGATTTCTTGCCAAGCTACTTGAAGGTGAGCTTTTGAAATTCTTAATGAAGTATTAATTTCAAAAGTATTATAATTGTTTATTTTAACTTATAGTCAGTCATATGGTACAGAAAACATCTTCATTCTTCATGAAAAAATGTTATTAAGTTGATTAATTTTAGATTTGAACTCTTTGATCAAAATTTTTGTAAAGGTTAGTTGTCATAATTTTTTCATACTTTGATCTGATGGAATGTAGTATTTGATTATGCATAAGCTAACATATACCATATGATGGATCCATTGTATTGGAAGTAGCCAATTGGAGACATAGCATGTACAGGTTGCATTCGTTAATTTATGCTGATTGGGATTATGATACCGATGAATATGATGTTTCCGACCAAGATGACAACTATACTTACTCAACAACAAACGTCATATACAAAGAAGTTTTATTTTATCTTTAAAATTTTTTCAATTATTCATTTCAATAATAATTGACTATGGTTGCATAAGTTTTTTTATTAGTCCTTCCGACAACAAGATGCCTTTCAAATTGAATCGGAGGCAATTTCATGTTCAAGTCTGCTTTGCTATAACCATTAATAAAAGTCAAGGTCAGACGTTGTCTCAAGTTGGTTTGTTTCTGCAAAAACCAGTATTCTCACATGACCTACTTTATGTATTTGTATCACGAGTTAAGAACAAGAACGGATTGAATGTCATTTGTTGTGACAGAGATGACAATTACACTAATTCAACAACAAATGTTGTTTACAAAGAAGTCTTATTTCGTCTATAAATTTTCTGTAACATTTATTCATGTATCAATTTTTGTACAAACTTATCATTATAGCTATGAATTCTTATGTCAATTTAAAAATATTAATATTTGTTGTTATTTTTCTTTAATATATGTTTTGAAGCATGCCCGCCCAGTCGGGCGGGCTATGAAGCTAGTTATCATATATATACAATTAGCATAGGTCACTTACTGTTCATTAAATATTAAAACGGGGTTCCGTTTATATCTTGAGAATCCTCACGTGCCTTTTTGAATGGCTATTGCATTTGGTTTTCAATTCATTCATTCCATTATCTCAGCTACATGATTTTATGTTAAATTATTTCACACTTTAGTCCTCATTCTTTAAAAACTTTGACATCCACAACCCCCTTACTTATTTACATATTGTATAATATAACCAATATATAAATCAATGCTCAATTCACTTATTTAAGAACTTAAAAGTATTATTTTAAATGTTTGAAAAAATATATTAGACTTTAAAAATGTCAAAAACGATATAAAATGGGTATCAAAATTACATAGAAAATGTGGGCTCTAAAAAATCGCAACAACGCGCGAACGCATATTGCTCGTTCTTCAACATGGATAGTCATATCTTGAATAGTCTCCGACAAACTTCATATATTCTTGTCAATCTTATCTATTACAACCATAATTTCTTCCTCAATATTCTCTCTACAATTAAACCAAGACATCTTCATTTTCAATTCTTGAACAAGAATTACATTGTTATAATAGTCCCAGATTTTCAAGTTCAGATTATAACTTCCTTTTACATGACATCCTATCTCCTCGAACCATTCATCATTGTTTCTTGAAATACAGTGGATTAAATGTAACCAAATAGAATTCAAAGTCAAATCTTGCATCCCTTGCAAGGATTTCGCTTCAACCATAAACATAGTCATCACACTGAGAACGCCCGCTTGATACTTTTGCAAATACCTTGATTGATTTTAACTCTTGAGTCCTTTGGTCAAAGATTCTAAAAAAAGCAGTCGTTGCCTTACATATGTTCGCAAAAGAAATGAAAAACTTATCGGAAAATAAAACATTTTCAGATGCTTTGAAATCATTAACTTGTTGTAGCATCTCTTCATAAGTGTTGCTTTTCACAACAATTTGCTCCAATGATGACTTTACACTCAACCATCCGTCGCTACAACCTTTAAGTGACCTCACAAAATCTTTTTAGAGTTGAGAGGCCGAACACATAATCTCATAGTACCCAACAATCAAAACACGTAAAAGTGGGTCTTCCCTGCATTCACTTAATGTAACACCGCAAAATTTAGAAAGCGTTTTTTTTTTTTTTTTTTTAAAGGCTGAAGCATAAAGATGATAGATAAGGTTTAGGTTTAGGTTTACAAACCAAACGTCCCAAATTAAACTCCAATAATAATAATATTTAAACGGTGTTAATAAACGGCATGACTCATTTCTCAAAACATAACAAACTGAGCTTGGTCAATCATCCCGTCCAAAGCACCGATCACCTGAAAAGATTCAACGAGGGAGGGATTAGCACAAAGCTAAGTGAATGAATATAATTTACAAATTCTGCAAAGCACAACAAGCTAGCATAAACATCTCTACGATCGAAGAGCCACATAACCACTACACTAATCACTTAAACACGGAAGTTATAAAACATCTCCGGTTGGGTAATCACTTAAACACGGAAGTTATAAAACATCTCCGGTTTGGTAATCACTGCTTGTTCGAGAAGATCGGGGTCCTGCCGGAGCCTTAAACCATGGTCGGCCAAAACCACGGTAACCGATAGCGTTTCGTATCCAACACCCGGGCAACTCCCTCCCCTTAACCATGCAACAAATACAGGTAAGGTCGGATACCCTATTAGTCGATACCCGATGCCCAACGCACTGACTTCTCAAACCTCAGTCACCAAGTCAAACCGAGTTGTTGCTACCAATCAAGCAAAATCTCTTCACATATGTGCACATAACCTATTTGACTCAAACTGTCAAAGATTCGCGCCCGAAAAACGACCTGAAAACCCGAAATCAGAAGTTCACGATCAACAAACATAGTACGAAGAAACTCCCACCGCGATCCCCAAGGTTCGTGCTGCACGAAGAAAGTTCGTGCTGCACGAAGAAGTTCGTGACACGAAATTTCTGTTTCGTGACATGAACCCTCTTCATGCGGCACGAAAAACTTCGTGCGGCACGAAAACGAGTTTCTGTCCGACTTCGTGGCACGAACATTCTGTTTCGTGGCACGAAGGCCGAAATCCTGCATTTTTCACTACAAGAATGCAATACCTAACCGATTGCAACCAAACACAAGTTGGAGGTTAAATCCACTCACCGTAACCTTCTCCTTGTCACCAACTCAGTAGTCTAATGTCACTGAGTTGTCCTCCCGTTTCCTGTGAATCCAAAGGAATACCGAATTAGTATATAATTCCACCAAAATTATAAACAATGTTAATTATACATTTAACACTAACACTTGCACCAACTGGATAACTAAACACTTGCAAATTCATATGAACATGTCATGACCATTTACACTTATAAAACAAGTCAACTAGCCATTTTGCATGTCTCACATTCAAACGGGTCAAAACCAAATTTGAAACAACAATACATCATACACTTGCAATCATGTCATCAACTTACAATTCACCAAGTGTTATCAATAACAGTTCTAACACATAAACCTAACAAGATACTTATACTTTCACAATCCAAGCTACTTAAGTCATTTTACTACCAAATGGCCCAAACGGGTCAAAACTCGAATCTAACTACACCTCAAAATTCCACCAACTTTCACATACTATACCCAAACGGGTCAAAACCATATATTATTTGATCATTCATGACCATCTAGAAATTTATCACAACTAGTTGACCCAAACGGGTCAAAACCCAAATGTACTACAACCCTTCCCAAGCTCCATCATTTAGCACACATTCATCACAACTAACAAGTCATAACCAATTAAACAATTCATGACATCCAAAAACCCAAGTATTTTACTTCTAAAATTCCTAGTTCATCTTTTCACCCAAATAGCCAAACACTAGTTAATTTATTTCTCAAAATCCACCAATACTTGGTTTTAAACATACATAACTTACCAAACATTTTTTCTTAACATTACAACCAATAACAACCATCAAAACATCAAGAAATCCAAGGTTTGACAAAACCCATCTTCTTCAAACCTCCATTAATGGAGTTTGAAGGTGAGTTCCACCAAAGCTTAGTCTCTTCCAACAAATAATCATACAATACATGTCAACCCTTGCATAAACACATAAAACAACATCCATAGGAAGATTCATCCATAAAACACTTGAAATCACAAACCCTTGTTCAAACCATAACTCAAGAACACTATGAACAAGAAAAGGAGAAGAAGTAACTTACTTTAGGCTTCATCTACACAAACTCTAGTATGATTTCGGAATTTAGGGCAAGAATCACCACAACTAGCTCAAGAACAAGAAGATAAACTAGAGAGAGGATTTAAGAAGATACCATAAAAGATAAGATAATGTGGATATTGTGCCAAAGAAGAAAAGGAGGAGAAAAGGGGTCCCTCCTCCCCAAATCTGCCGAGATCACACCAAGGGTGGGGCCCACTGTTGACTTTTATCACTTTTTAAACAATACAATTCAAAGGTCTCGTTCGTAGTTAATTTATTTAAAATACCAAACGAACTCTATTTCTAGCAACGAATATATATTCGGAAACGAAATTAAAAGGAGAATCCAAAAATATAAAAATCATATTACCATTTAAACATTTCAGTAATCGGATATTTTAATCTCTTGATTAAAATATCACCAAATGACAAAAGGTCAAACAATTCATTTAACATTTAACCAATTTATTTCACATAGGGTCAAATAGATATTTTTCAAATATCAACACATACCTAAAACAACTAGGCCAGTTTTAGGATGTTACAACTCTACCCTCCTTCAAAAGGATTCCGTCCTCGGAATCAAACAACAATATTCAAATAACAAGAATTTATCACGATAAATCTACGACTCTATTCCAATCAATTTCATACATACATGCTCAAATCAAAACTCACATCCAATTCGTCATACACTTCAATTTTACTCTATACACTAATTCAAAGTTATCTCGATACTCAAATAGCAACTACCACTCATGCCTCAGTTAGAATTTCTCATGACATACAAGCGATCCACAAGCATATGTTCAAAACATTCCTTACACGAGGTCACAACAATTATCTCAAGTCTCAATTACCTACTCGTTTTTTCTTTATTCTATCGAAAATTACAATCATGCACAGTTTAACTCGTTTAACGACCCGCAATTTTAAGGATTTCTATTAAAAATTTCCGGTCTTAACCAATTAATTTCACAAAGATACACGTTCATAAGATAAAGTCATATCAATGTTTTTTGCATACTAAGCACAACCGGGTCAAAATCGAGCAACTTTCGCAACACTATCAAAGTCCTTAGTTAACCATACTTCTAACAATCATAAACTATTTCATGCATAGTTAACCATAAAACACGGGTGACAAAGTTTTACAAAGTCAAGTTGCACGTTTTGACAAAACTAGTCAAAGTTTACACAATTTGAGTCTACCCCACATATCTCATTACAATCATGGCAATATAAATAGCAACATCTTTTATACCCAATTAGTCATACTCGTGACCTAACGGATCCAAACAAGTTTTATTATCCAAAAATTTCTTTTATTTCTTCCATAACATGTAAACTATTTACCAAAACAACTCATTCAATTATCAACGATAATCATAAAAATTCCAGACACAATCACAATTGCTATAATTACACCATTTAACAATTCATAACTATCTAGTTATTTCAACAAGATAAAACTCCATTTTTATCACAAGACTATCAACTCACCACTTACTAGTTCATAGTTTAACTATAAATCATCAAAACATTATAGACTAACATTTTCACCAATTTACATTGTAACTTCACAACCACCAAAAATAACATATCTAACATGTTAATTTAACATATCTAGTCATTTAAGTCATAAAACATACAAGTGACATTATAACTAGTTCACAATTCAGGCACAAAATCCAAACTAGTTTTTTTTTTTATCAAATAACACAATGGTTGATCATGAATCACACTTAACTTTTTTTTTTTTTATCTTCAACCTGTCAAACTCAAGTTATGACTAATAACCATTTTCAATTAAACACCCACTCAACTAATTACAATTCAACTAGTTCTTGACTCTTACCCATTAACATCCAAATAACATGGTATATTCATCGATTCAATTCGCAATTAAGCATAAACAACATTTATCATTCTAACATGTTATTCGATCTAGAACATTTTTCTTAAGGCATGAAACCTCATGACCTTAATTTGACAACTTCTATTACAATTAATAAAACATCATCATCACCTCGAGTAGTTTTTTTAAGTTATGAATTTAAACTATGATCGATTTTTATTAACACAATTCATTTCAATACAATCATTAAATCTAAACACTAGATTTAAGTATTAATCACATTTTCAAAACTCTTCTCAAATAATTTCATAATGAATGCAAATCATTTAACGGTCTCTTTTATCTTCAATTATTACTATCACAAGTCATCTCAAAAGATCTACACACACAATTTATTAGTCACTTTCAGACTCCAAATTCAACATAGGAAACAAGTCACAATTTGTATCATAACATTCCGGGTCCTTTAGATATTTAACATTGACTGACTGTCATAATTAATGTCTATAATTAAATTAACATCAATTTATTCACATTGTACAGACATTTCTAACTCTCACTATACAAGTCATTATATGTGAGCCGACATGTCACAATAAAATTCCACTTTTTCACATAGCAAACACTAGTCCTACTTGGACTATTCAATTCACGCATACAATTCCATCCATTTTAATTACAAGCATCGCATTCCCACAGTTTACAATAATTACTATTATACTCAAATTGATCAACGGTCACATATGTTGTGACTGAAACCGACATCCAACTGTTTCTCTTCGCTTCTCCCAAAGTGAAGGAACGACCAAAACAATTACAATCAACTTATCACCAATTTGTACAATATGGAAACGAGCAACTTTAACCACCGAGACACTATGTGTGTCCCGACAAACCAGAAAAGATTCAATTTTCTATAACATTTATTCATAACTTTGATTTAAACTAAACTAATCCATACATCATATCACACTAAACTTAGTCCAAGTTTCAATAAAAGGAACATGTAAGCATGTATCACTTATATCTACACGACTCCTGACACATAAGAGGTGTCCCAAATCAATAAGCAATCAATTATTCCAATTCAAGTGACATAAAACACCAAAGGTAAACAGTTCAGTTCATCACAACATTTCACAAATCCTAGTTAAGCAAACTTCTCAATTAACAATTCTACATAAACACAAGTATTGAGTTTATTAAAGCATACCCGAACTATCATTGTCGGTCCACGGTTGGTGAAGATTCCCCGACCGCCCCCCGTCCTTGACCCACAACACATTTTCTTTTCCCAAGGCCAACTTCCATCTTGCCCAAATTGACCACCTCTAATGCACTTCATTTCCCCATGTGCGTATATATGCTCCTCGGGTAGTTCCCGCATCGTTACTTGATGTGCCAACATTTCCCAGGGCCAAGGGGGTCGGGTTCTCCTTACCTGTAATATCTATAACAATCACCACGACTCACGAAAGCTTAGTTTAAATCGTTAGTAACTACAACTAACTTCATTCACCATTGCTCTAATCCCACTCGTCCGGAATGCTTGACCAAACTTGAGCCACGATTTGGGAATGAAACACCAACCCTGTGTATTCATCGCCAAACCGAAGCTCTGATACCAAGTTGTAACACCGCAAAATTTAGAAAGCGTTTTTTTTTTAAAGGCGGAAGCATAAAGATGATAGATAAGGTTTAGGTTTAGGTTTACAAACCAAACGTCCCAAATTAAACTCCAATAATAATAATATTTTAACGGTGTTAATAAACGGCATGGCTCATTTCTCAAAACATAACAAACTGAGCTTGGTCAATCATCCCGTCCAAAGCACCGATCACCTAAAAAGATTCAACGAGGGAGGGATTAGCACAAAGCTAAGTGAATGAATATAATCTACAAATTCTGCAAAGCACAACAAGCTAGCATAAACATCTCTACGATCGAAGAGCCACATAACCACTACACTAATCACTTAAACACGGAAGTTATAAAACATCTCCGGTTGGGTAATCACTTAAACACGAAAGTTATAAAACATCTCCGGTTTGGTAATCACTGCTTGTTCGAGAAGATCGGGGTCCTGCTGGAGCCTTAAACCATGGTCGGCCAAAACCACGGTAACCGATAGCGTTTCGTATCCAACACCCGGGCAACTCCCTCCCCTTAACCATGCAACAAATACAGGTAAGGTCGGATACCCTATTAGTCGATACCCGATGCCCAGCGCACTGACTTCTCAAACCTTGGTCACCAAGTTAAACCGAGTTGTTGCTACCAATCAAGCAAAGTCTCTTCACATATGTGCACATAACCTATTTGACTCAATACTAGCAAATAGATACTAAACTAGCAAACTGTCAAAGATTCGCGCCCGAAAAACGACCCGAAAACCCGAAATCAGAAGTTCACGATCAACAAACATAGTACGAAGAAACTCCCACCGCGATCCCCAAGGTTCGTGCTGCACGAAGAAAGTTCGTGCTGCACGAAGAAGTTCGTGACACGAAATTTCTGTTTCGTGACACGAACCCTCTTCATGCGGCACGAAAAACTTCGTGCGGCACGAAAATGAGTTTCTGTCCGACTTCGTGGCACGAACATTCTGTTTCGTGGCACGAAGGCCGAAATCCTGCATTTTTCACTACAAGATTGCAATACCTAACCGATTGCAACCAAACACAAGTTGGAGGTTAAATCCACTCACCGTAACCTTCTCCTTGTCACCAACTCAGTAGTCTAATGTCACTGAGTTGTCCTCCCGTTTCCTGTGAATCCAAAGGAATACCGAATTAGCATATGATTCCACCAAAATTATAAACAATGTTAATTATACATTTAACACTAACACTTGCACCAACTGGATAACTAAACACTTGCAACTTCATATGAACATGTCATGACCATTTACACTTATAAAACAAGTCAACTAGCCATTTTGCATGTCTCACATTCAAACGGGTCAAAACCAGATTTGAAACAACAATACATCATACACTTGCAATCATGTCATCAACTTACAATTCACCAAGTGTTATCAATAACATTTCTAACACATAAACCTAACAAGATACTTATACTTTCACAATCCAAGCTACTTAAGTCATTTTACTACCAAATGGCCCAAACGGGTCAAAACTCGAATCTAACTACACCTCAAAATTCCACCAACTTTCACATACTATACCCAAACGGGTCAAAACCATATATTATTTGATCATTCATGACCATCTAGAAATTTATCACAACTAGTTGACCCAAACGGGTCAAAACCCAAATGTACTACAACCCTTCCCAAGCTCCATCATTTAGCACACATTCATCACAACTAACAAGTCATAACCAATTAAACAATTCATCAATTCATGACAACCAAAAACCCAAGTATTTTACTTCTAAAATTCCTAGTTCATCTTTTCAACCAAATAGCCAAACACTAGTTAATTTATTTCTCAAAATCCACCAATACTTGGTTTTAAACATACATAACTTACCAAACATGTTCTCTTAACATTACAACCAATAACAACCATCAAAACATCAAGAAATCCAAGGTTTGACAAAACCCATCTTCTTCAAACCTCCATTAATGGAGTTTGAAGGTGAGTTCCACCAAAGCTTAGTCTCTTCCAACAAATAATCATACAATACATGTCAACCCTTGCATAAACACATAAAACAACATCCATAGGAAGATTCATCCATAAAACACTTGAAATCACAAACCCTAGTTCAAACCATAACTCAAGAACACTATGAACAAGAAAAGGAGAAGTAACTTACTTTAGGCTTCATGTACACAAACTCTAGTATGATTTCGGAATTTAGGGCAAGAATCACCACAACTAGCTCAAGAACAAGAAGATAAACTAGAGAGAGGATTTAGGAAGATACCATAAAAGATAAGATAATGTGGATATTGTGCCAAAGAAGAAAAGGAGGAGAAAAGGGGTCCCTCCTCCCCAAATCTGCCGAGATCACACCAAGGGTGGGGCCCACTATTGACTTTTATCACTTTTTAAACAATACAATTCAAAGGTCCCGTTCGTAGTTAATTTATTTAAAATACCAAACGAACTCTATTTCTAGCAACGAAAATATATTCGGAAACGAAATTAAAAGGAAATCCAAAAATATAAAAATCATATTACCATTTAAACATTTCAGTAATCGGATATTTTAATCCCTTGATTAAAATATCACCAAATGACAAAAGGTCAAACAATTCATTTAACATTTAACCAATTTATTCCACATAGGGTCAAATAGATATTTTTCAAATATCAACACATACCTAAAACAACTAGGCCAGTTTTAGGATGTTACACTTAAAACCCAATGAACTCTTTCTTGGTTTATTGCAAGTACACGTTTAATGAATCTAAAAATGCTATCAAGCGAATTAAATTGTTTTGGGTAGTCAATAATGAACTTTATTATGTTGTTGGTGTTATCATCTTCATCACAAGCACGTATATACCATTCTTGATCTTTATGAAGAGATGAAGTAACTTCATACGAAATGACCATTGCTTTTTTGATAGAATATTCATAAAGCTTCCATTGCAGTATGCCATCATCACATTTAAATCGAACTCCAGTGCTAATCACTTGTAAGTTACTATCTGCAATTAACTTATTCCAAGTTATACCTGCTTTTCTTATATCGTGACTATATTTGTGAGCATCACGACTCATATTTTTAATAGTTTTTGAGAAGCTATCTTTTTTGCATGTTTATCTATTACAATCGCCATTTCCTCCTCAGTGATACGAGTCATCTTGTTCTTCAACTCTTGTAGAATATTCAAATTGTCATAAAAATCCCAAATCTGCAATCTCCTGTCATAAATTCTTTCTCTCACACAGAACCATTTATGCTTCTTCCTTGAAAAACTTGGAATGTTATTTAACCACAGAGAATATGAAGTTATAGTTTTCAACTCTTGCATTAGTTCATAATCACTGATATATGTAGCTAGCACACTGAAGATACCTGCAATTGTGATGCTTGATACTTTTGCCAATGTTATCACTGACTTGAACTTGCTTTTGCCTATTATCTCTTCGTTTAATTGTCCAGAAAAAGCAACTGCTTCCTTCAAAATATACGCAAAAGATGCTATAAAGTAATCAGAAACTTTAACACTTTCAGCAGCTTCAAGATCATTGATCTGTTGTAGCATCTCTTGATAAGTGTAATCATGACTTGTACATTTGATCACAATTTGATTTAATGCCAATTTTACACCCAACCACGTATCAGATACGTGTTTTAGCAGCCTTACAAAATCAATATAAAGTTCAGATGTCGCATGGATGATTCGATAGTAACTATGAACCCAAGGGAATAACTTTGTGTGGCTCCATTCTTCCTTGCATTCATTCATTTAAAGCTTGTTGGTTGATTTCAATTAGGGTTTTAATGATATTTTGGAGGCCATCGAAGGAACTTCTTTGTATTCTATAATCAAGAATGAAATGTATCATCTTGCTGGTGAAGTCATGGTCGACCGAATGACAAGAATTAAGATCTGTACCAACTTCACAAGCACGAATATACCATTTCAACTCAGTGGCAAGAAATAAAGACTCTTGAAACAGATTGTATACTGCCTCACTAGTAGTGTATTCATGTTGTTTCAATTGTTGTATGTCTTCATCACGTATAACACGAAATCCAAATTTTGTTACCTCTAAATCACCATCTGCATTAAGTAGATTCAAAGCCCTTTAAGTATCATGCATTCCTTATTTACTAGTCTTAACTTTACTGAAAAAAGAATCTATGTCAATAAACTGATACAAACTAGATGATTAAGAACAGATAAACGATAGTAAACTGTGATTGAATTCTTGAAACAATCAAACAGTAAGGGTTTATTCACATTCGAGAGGTGAATAGCTCTCCCAACTAATAGTTTCTCAACATACAAAACAGAAAAGATGACAACTCTATCTCTTTTATACTAGTGATTAACTACTAACCACTTATTAACTAACTACAAGTTGTTACTAACTGACTCATAGTTGAAAGGACTAAACTACCCTTATTCGTATCATACACAAAGTGAAGATTTCTGTGTTTAATTTCTTATCTGTTTCCTTATTTAGTCCTGGCTGAATGAAAACCAAAAGTTGTTCTTTTGCCTTGAATATACAGTTCTTTGAAGGTCATCAACTACCGTCCAATAAAAAACCAACTGATTCTCCGACCCATGAACCAAAGAGGGGCTGGAATTTTCCAATGCTTTTCCCCGAGATGGATATGACATGTCACAACAGATTTATCTTTAACTGCTTCTAAACAAGCATCAATATGGTGGAGAGCAACTCCAATCCATGGGCCTTTAATGATCAAATGTTCACCAGGCCTTGTCAGCATAGGAAGTTTCCTTCCAGCACCAACTATCTCAAATACAGCTTCTGGTGTCATCCAATAATTTGTTCGAAACTGCATACAAGTAAGAATGAAGTTTATTAAATAAAAAAAATCTTCACATATAAAAATTGTAAATTGTTAATCAAAGTCTTCTAGGAAGAGGTACCTGGAGATAACTATTTAATATTTTTTCTGCTAGACAACCACCACGCTCATTCTCTGCCAGTTTAGGGCAGTTCAAACATGATACGGTTGGACTACTGTTGTTGCTCGTGGCATGGCACATCTCTGTTGATATATAATAAATGAATCTAATCTCAAGTCCATAAAGTGTGTCCTCGTTTACAATCCAAAGTTTAGGTAAGGACTGCATCCTCTTGCATTTATTCAAATAAAGCATTCTAAGATTTGAAAGGAGACTTATACTTTCCGGCAAGGAAACAAAATCATTTCCTGAAAGATTCCGATTTACAAACCAATACCGTCAGGAACTGCAGATAAATTGCAGTAACTTAGATCAAGTTCTCTTATAAATGATACTGTATCAATATCTGAATAAAGAAAACCTCCAATTTGGGATGAAAACCGGCATTTATTAACACGAAGGAGTCTTAAGCTCTTCAGGTAATGAATAGAAGATGGTATTTCTGCTATAGCAGTTTCACTTGCTTCCTCAAATTACACATTTCCCCAATCTTTTCTGGTAATTTTTTTATTTTAGTTCCATTAACATATAGATGCTCCAAACGCTTCATATTCTGTCCAAACTTGGGAATATTCTCAAGACTTGAGCACCAAGAAAGCACGAGTGCCTCAAGAGATTCCATTTCCATAGTATTCCTTCCAAGGCTTTGAACAAGCGTGCAATCTTTAAGATTTAAGTATATTAGCCTTTTTTGAACAAGAACTGATTCATGTAGCTCTTTCAAATTCGTGCAGCCTTCAAGATTTAGTTTCACCAGATTCATAGTTGATGTTAAGTCCGGGATTTTGGTCAAATTCTTTGAGAAACTGAGGTTTATAGATCTTAAGTTGGGTGGATTCTGTCGAGTAAGAGGGAAAATTCAGATTTCTAAATCTTGAAGTTTATAAATGGGGTAATAGACAATACTTACTAGCTCTTTGTCCCAAAGTGTTTCAAGTTGGCTATAACACATTTCAATTTCAAATATATGTTTTGGGTTGAACATTTTGGGTAAAGACTTTAACGAACATCCATACCATTCTAGAACTCGTAGATCATTGGAAAGACGGTCAAGACCTTGTTGACAGTGTATTTTACAAATTCTGAGAAACTTTAATTTCATCATCTTGGAGAAACAGTTGTAATTACCGATGAATTCAACCTCTTCAGCTTTATAGGACTCCTGATTAATGATTTCAATTGCTCGTGTTTCCTACAAACAAGCAGAACGAGAAATATATTATATCTCCCTCTCTCCAGAAACAATACATTTTGATAGCATATAAATGTCGACAAATGAGCTATGCATTTTATCTATTTAAAAATTAAAAACATATTGAAGAAAAAATTACTACTCGCTTTAGTTTTCAAAACTAGAAGTAGAATCCAAGTTCTTTAAGAGAGTATAAACTTGTAAATGAAATTTAATTTGATTATGAAAATCTTGTCAAATGATTACAGTAGATCTACAAACTTCTGGTTCCAATGAGAGGATATCTTGAAGATACTTGATTGCAATGTGTTTACCATCACGTCTTTCTGAATCTTTACGTAGAACTTCCCAACACATTTGTTGGAGCAAATCATGCATCCACACAGTATCATCATAATTAATAGTTATGAGGAACATGTTTATAAGATCAGGAATTCCACACTCGGGGAAAACACCAATATTTTGTTAGTATATCTTTTACCAAATGTATGTTTCCCCCTTTCAAGAAACATGCAATATTATATGAACGTCTTTCGTTGATCTCTATCAAGTCTAGCATAAACTGTTTCAAGTCTTCCAAGAACTTGTTCATGTGGATATTCTTGAAGTTTCTTCAACATATTGTTCCAATACTTTTTCTCCTTCCCGCATAATAGAGAACCGTAAACATTAAGAGCTAATGGAAGACCACCAGCAAGCTTTACCATATCATTTGTCAACATTTCATAACCGTGTGTAGGACCTGCTTGTTTAAAGGCCGATTGACAAAAGAGTCTATGAGCTTCATCGCCTTTTATTTCTTCACACGTATATATTTCATCTATAATATCTGGATCCAACAAGTGGTTGTTTGTTGTGGTTATTATAATTCTTGTACCAGGTCCAAACCATTCTCGGGCCCCAGCCAGATAAGTTAGTTGGTCCGCATGATTCACATCATCCAAAACAATTATAACTTTCAAAAAACGTAGCATCATTCCCAATAAAGTCTGTCCATGTGTAACACTTTTTACATCTATCTTGTCCTCCAAAATGTCATTAAGGAGTTTCTGTTGTAAATTGCATAATTTATTACTATCACTTTTCTTGGAAACGTCTTTGATATTTTCAATGAAGCTGCTTCTTTGAAAACCACGTTGAATGCCCTTACAGACAATTTCAGCTAGAGTAATCTTCCCCATTCCGCTCATCCCTATAAAACGGACTTCACTAGGCTCCAAGCTCAAGATTCTTTTCACCTGTGATTCTATTCCCACAAGACCATTGGGAACATCAGCTGGTAATGTATCCTGCAACTCTTTGAAGATCTTTATTACAATCTTATTTACAACTTCTGCTGCAAATGATTAGACATGAGATATCTTTAGCATGGTTGCATACAAACATGCTTTAAATTTTGAAATGACTTCCTCCAATTTAGAGCACTATATTCTATTGGTAAAGATGCACAAGGGTTGCGAAAAATATCCATATATTTCCACCAAATTAGTTCTATTTTCCATCTGCTATTTACTATATATCTACACCTCCCCTGTACTTGTTTTTAGATTCTTATGACATTATTAACAGGCCCTACAATCCGTTTACTGAATATATAAATAGCAAAATAACTTTGCTTAGATAATTTTAAAAGAAATTTGATAATAAGACAGCTAGCAACCTGTGTGGTGTTACTTGTGACCCTGCAATGCTCTTGCAAAAGCAGCTCTCCATGTTTTCACCATCTGTGGTGTAAAGTCCGGATTCGCTTCATGATCTGCAAATCCTTGTGCAAAACAGTCGCTTTGATGGCGTACTGATGATGGAGTCACATGGTAAAAAACAGGAATCACAGTCAGTTTGCCTCGTTCCATACAATCAACAACCTTCGCGATTTCCTCCAAACACCATTTTGATGTTGCTTGACAAAACCACAATCGCATATCTTGAAGCTTCTATTGCTTCTAGAAGCTCAGGAGCAATGAAACTCGAGTGACCTGTCATCTTTGTAGGTTCTAATGTGTTTTTTAATTAAAGCATCGTATAAATGGCTGGTGAAACCCGTACGAGTATCCTCGCCTCTGAAGCTCATGAACACATCATAACCCTGTGATAACCTTGTTATTGATGATGATGATGATGCATGTGGCATCATCTCTACAGCTGAGTTTGAGCTATTTAAACTCGATTACAGAAAATCAAGCTGTAGCGAACAAAGAATTAACAAACATCGAAGTTGATTTCTATGTGAAACCCTAGAATCAAAGGCTATTCGTGTGTTTACCTCTTCAGAATAATTGAAATTGAAGTGACGATAATCAAGCTGTTGAAGTTTGACCGGATAATCAAATTTTTTTATCCCTAAATAATTATTGAAAAAATAAAAAAGAAAAAAAAGTCATGTCAGAGTTCTTAAAAAAAAGTAAAAAAAATAGGAGTCAAGCATTAATTTATCCCTCCACACAACTTTTAATATTTAATTTGGGTAAATTACAGTTTTTGTCCCTCACATTTTTTAATTAACGACAAAAAATAGACGGAAGGACAAATATGCAGAATTTTAAAAACATAAAGGACAAAAAAACAGAAGAAAAAAGTTTAGGGACAAAAATCCCGAATCGGAAAAAGGTCAGGAACAAAAACTGTAATTTACCCTTTAATTATTAAAGTTACTGTTCATGTAAGTTGAGAAATGTAAGATATATAGTATGAAAGATCTAAGTATAGAATGGTGATACAATATGAATGATGTTGAATTTAGGTACTTAATATTTGGAATGAGAATTGATAATGATACCACAACTTTTAATGGTTATACCACAGTGTATAGATTTTACAGCTAAATGTACAAGTATTTAAAGCATTAGATGTGGTAGATACATTAAAAGTTGTGGTAGGAATATCACCCCCTATTTGGAATGTATGATATAATATAGGGGTGAGAATTTGGACCGAAAAACCAAACCAAACCGAACCGAAAACCGACTGAAACGAACCGAACTGAAACCGGTAACATGATATCGGTTCGGTTTCGGTTTTGAAAATTCATTGTTATCGGTTCTATCTGTTCGGTTCGGTTCGGTTTTCGGAAAAAGGATGAACATTTGGCCTAAAATAACCGATCCGAACCGAAACCGATAACATGTTATCGGTTCGGTTTTGGTTTTGAAAATTCATCGTTATCGGTTACCGGTTCTATCGGTTCGGTTCAGATCGATTCGGTTTGGCCCGATAATCACCCCTAATATAATAGGAAACCATCAATGTATGAAATAGTAATGTATACAATAGAACTACTATGTATGGAATGTGAAATAGTTTTACGGTGAAGGGTTTCATAACACTGATCGACCACTTGGGTCAACCACCTAGTGTCTTGATTCGACCATACTGACAAGAACATGAGGGTGTTCTTGCCGGTTAAACCAACTAGCTAGTTTAATCCCTAAAAGCGGAACTGAGATTAAACCTAATCCTTAAACCGTAAAGGATTATAGGAACTTGGAAATCAAACTTGATTAACAAGAAAAGAAACCTTGTACGAAGAACCCGAACACACATATTGCTTGTGTGTGTTCGTCGAACACTGACCAAGAACCTCAGGGTTCTTGGTTCGTCCGGTCGAACAAGAGGGGAGAGGGGAAAAAGGGTTTCCCAAAACATACCTTGATGTTTGCTTAAGAAAGTCCACTGATGATGAACACAACGAGCGACCTTCTAGTTGATCCTTGCAATGAACTTGTTCTTCGAAACTCGAAGAACACGAAGAACGAACGAAGAACACGAATGTGTTCTTGTGTTGGGGTGTTCGGCCGATCGAAGGGGATGGAGGAAGCATGGAATTCGTGGGGTGTTAAACAACAAATAAGGGTTACCCTAAGCTTCTTATTTATACTTAAATAAGTTACGCTTAGAACCCTCTAGTTTAATTAAGATTAGATCTTTAATTAAACTTTCGTTTTAACACTTCCATCCCTTGTAGTTTTACTAGTTTATTATTGTCACACTTAATTATCAAATGTCTTAGTATTATACACTTATATATTTCGGTATATACATACACGAAATATATACTTGTGTTTTATACTTTTAATAATCAATTATATAATAACTTTTATATAATCGTTAGACAATAATATTATTCAATCACTATATGATTTAATAGCTTTAAATCATATTATGGATAATCTTTAATTAACACATTGTATATTTACTCAACTAGTAAATATACAAATACTTGTATTAATTAGTTAGTTAAACTAATCTAGTAATAAGTTAAACTTAACTTAATACTTAACTGATTCATCATTCCTCTTCGTAGTATCATTACATATCTTTCTCGTATTACATGCACTCACCAGTGTGACCCTTAAGTGTTTCGTAGGTTTGGATGTATCATCATAGGTTGACTAACTGTGCACATAATTCGAACATACGGTTCTATTCCCAAATAAACCGGAACCGATCCGTCCCAGCACGGTTACCCGATTTAGAGAGAAAACATGAACCGAATAACCGGGTTCGGTTTGACTCGGTCCGGCTCGGTTCCAGTTCTAGTTTGGTATCGAGTTTTCTTCACATCCCTAAAATATTCATTAAAAGGTTGTTTGGGAAAGTTTATTTAAACGACTTAAAAAGCTTATTAGCTTATATAAGTTTACTTAAGATTACATTTATAAGTTTAATTAAGCTTATATAAGTTAACTAGCAGCTTATATAAGTTAATGCGGCGGCGGGTACCGTGTGACTAAATTTGACGGCAATCAAGTAGTGGGTGGTGACGACGGTAGCGATAGTGGCTGCTGGTTGTGGTCGTGCGGATGGTGGGTGATGTTAATTATAATTTTGTAAAGATTAATAAAGATATCTCATAAGTTTCCTTAAATCCGAAATTGACTTTTTTTAAATATAGACCGTTTTAGCTATGTTGAATATCTCATAAGTTTCCTTAAATCCGAAATCGGCGTTTTTTAAAATATGAGCCTTTTAGTTATGTTGAAGTTAAAGGTATATATATTAGTTGTTGGGTAAAAGCAAAATATCAAGTAGATCAATTGGTTAACACACAGTCCGTACTCGCAAAAGGTCTTGGGTTCGAATCCTGTAAGCAATATTTTTTTTTATTTTTGTGGTGTTTAAGATGTTACCCAAAATAGAAATAAGACTAGGTTCAAGTTTAAGGACTTCTATACTTAGTAGTCCTAAACCCTTTAATAAGGAGTAAGAAGTAAGAAAAGCTTATAAGTCGCTCAAATAAGTTTCTCAAACAACTTTGGCCTAAGTTCTCTTAATTTGAAAATAAAATGGTAAATTCTAGAAAGGAAAAAAATAACATTTTCTTGAAAAAGAAAAAAAGGTCGATTTAAGCTCATTCCCTTCGACCGCATAGCTGCAGTAGCTGGTACTACGAGCCCTCTCTTCTCCGTTAGGTCTCCAAAATAAATACTAAAAATACCCTGCGAGAACTCTTACCCATATCTTCCCATTTATTCGGAATTGTGCGCTCATATTACGATGGAACTAATTATAGCTCGGCGCTGCTACTAGCTCACAAGAAGAAGAGAAGAAGACCCTAGCCTTCAGATATGGATTTCATAAACCAAGAGCCAGAGCGGATTTCATCCCCCTCCCACTACCCAAGCTTTCATAAACTAGACTCATATCTTGAGTGGTAGATTCCCTCTTGTAACCAAGAGACCATCCTTGATCCAAGCTGAGTTTTGCATTCCCTAGATTGGTGCAAAAGGCTTCTAGCGGTCAGGCAAGTGTGGTAATGCTTTGTTTATAGGTTTTGTGGGTTCGCCGGATTTGAATTTCACAAGTAAGAAAAAGATCCTATTAACTTTTTTGCATTTATTTTCTTTTTATTAACTATATAACATATCCTAGCACATTAAATTCAAACACATAATATTGTTTCCATGTTTTGTAGATCAAGCAACTTTAATTTATTTAAGAATCAACTAATTAATGTTCTTTAAGTATAAAAAGGATGTTCTTTTTGAGAGTGTTTGGACTCAAGCTTGTTGCAAAACCAGGCATTTCTCTAGGGGTGAGCATAAAAACCGAAAAACCGAACCGAACCCGAAAAACCCGAAAAAACCGAACCGAAAAAACCGAACCATTTGAAAAACCGACATCAAGGGTTTTGATTTTTGGAAAACCCGAATGTTTGGGGCGGTTTTCGGGGGCATATGAAAAACCAAACCGAAAAACCCGCCCCGTCCCGCCTTTATATATATTTCAAGTTTTATAAAAATATTCTTATATTTTTAAAAGATTTGATATAAATTTGTTTGCAAAAGGAAAGCAACCATGCAATGAAACTTCTATGGATGAAGACATTGACTAAGATTATTGCGAAAAATGGTCGGATGTTATTCTATTATTAATTTTTTTCAAATTATGTTAGTTGAATTTATTATTACATTATATTAAACTTACTAGTTGTTTTTTATTTATAATGAAATGAGTTAAGGTTTGGAAGTTTGAATCATGATATTAGTTTTTAAGGTAATAAATTGGTAAATTTAAGGGAAACTAAAAAACCGAAAAAACCCGAAACCGAACCGAAAAACCCGAAAAACCCGAAAAACCGAAACCGAAAAACCCGAAACCGAATGGGGTGTAATTCTCAAAACCCGAACATTCGGGACGGGGTTTGGTTTTAGTTAAAAACCGCCCCAAACCGCCCCATGCTTACCCCTACATTTCTCACATAGCAGTTCACTTAGGAGGTTGTTAATCCATTCTTTCCTTGCAATTGATGTGAATTATTATTTTTTTTTTTTTTGAAGAAACTTCTTTACACTAGTTGTTTTTGTTTATTGCATAAATTTGTATTATATGTCATTATAACGAAAATAATTGTTATTTTCACTAATTTGTTGAATCTTTTTTGAACAAATTAAGTTTTCCAGTTAAATAAACAAAGAAGATGAAAGAGTGCAAAAATGGAAGCACTTGTTTTGCTATGGTGATGGTTTCTTCGCTTCTGGTTTTGTGTGCTATTGTATGTTTTGTAATACGTTGTTTCATGCCGAAACAGAAGAACTGCCACTCCCTGAAGCTTGATGAAGTTATGATGTGTCGATACAATTTTATCAGTTAATTCTAGTTTCATTATGTAAGTTATTATTTTCAGTTTTCCTTTTGCGTATAGTAGGCTTTCTGTGATGAAGCACACTAGTTTTGGGTTTGCAACTTAACACATTTACAGTTTTATTCTTAAAATGAAGCACGCTATTTTCTTTTTATTAACTATATAACATATCCAAGCACATTAAATTCAAACACATAATATTGTTTCCATACTTTATAGATTGAGCAACTTTAATTTATTTGAGGATCAACTAATTAATGTTCTTTTAGTATAAGATTACGTGTTCTTTTTTAGAGTGTTTGGACTCAAGCTTGTTGCAAAACTAGCTATTTATCTCATAGCAGTTCATAGAGGAGGTTGTTAAGTAGACATGATAATGGAGCAAATTTTTAACCCTGATCCGATCCGGATCCAGAAGTATTAACTGGGTTAGGATCATGGTTTGTGATTCGTTTACTCGCTAACGACTCATATCTGTTAACCTTTTTACTAAAAGGGTCGGGTATGGATCAATACCGATCCGATCCATTTATAACCCGCCCCTCATTTAAATTTAGAAAAAACTAATTTATATTTTTCATACTTATGGTTTATATGTATAATTGTTCTCCTTAAAAACAAATAGAAATTAAGAGTTAGAAGTTTTAAATCAAGATTTCAATTTTCCAACATTATTCATTAACTTGCTATTGATTCCTTGTCAAGATTTCCAACTTTATATATAAAATATTTTTCTATAATGTGGGTTGTAACATATGTTAACATGCATTTAATGATCCGTAATTTTCTTAGCTAATGTAATTTGACATTAATGAACTATTAATTTTATGTGTTATACCAAATATGTTCTTGCTAAACTGAGAAATGAAGAAAATTAAAATTTAATATAAGGGCAAAAGAGGTATTTAATATGTCTTATAGTATGCCTTTAGTGTACATATCAGCAAAACTCATATATAAAAAATTCAAATTGACAATCATTTTACAAATTAAAATCAAGAATCGTGTACGGTAAATGGGTCGGGTAAAAAGGTCGGATATCCGCTGATTCGGTGGATAAGGGTATGTGTTCGATTTTTCAAGACCGTGCGGATCACGGATCGGGTTTGGATCATCATTTGAAATTTTTTAAAAGGGTATGGATCCAGGCTGATCCGCTCCAAACCCGTTTCATTGCCATGCCTATTGTTAAGTATTCCTTCCTTGCAATTGATGTGAATTATTTCGATATGTTGAAGAAACTCCTTTACACCACCTATCTCCCATCTATATATATAATATTAGCTTATAGCCCGTGAAAGATCACGGGTTGTAGCTTATTACGACGAATGTTAATAATATTTAACACAAAATATTTTTGCTAAAATCATGATGGTTACAATGACATAACAAAATACAAACAAAGATTAGAAAATATCAATATTGTGACAAATAAGACTTTTCTTCTAATGACAGATGTATATAACGAGTAGGTTTACCCCGCGCGATGCCACGGGAATTTTCATATGATACTAAAACTAATGTTTACTGATATTTGTACAAACATAAGTTTATCTTCTCAATAATTTGGATACTAACATTAATTTGAGCTATAAAATCAAATTGTTAAATGTTACTGTATATATTACTAATTCATACATTTCATTTACTTATTAAAACAAATATTGTTAAAATATAAGTATTCAAAACTTAAATAAAACTAAATGAAAATTAAGCAGCTATTGTTTACTATTACATTTAAATATATATTCGTCTAAAATATTGAAAAATAAACAAAGAAAAAAAGTGGCAGCTTAGTTAGTGAAGTAAGTAATAAAGAGGTAAATATTAAATAAAGAAGAAGGTAGTTAGTAATAAATGAAAATGGAATGAAAAGTGGTAGTAATAGGACTGTGCACGGTCTAAGAACCGGACCGACCCGGATCGACCCGGTTAGGACTGAGAACCGAAATTCATGTTTTTTGTGGACCGAGGACCGGACCGAAAAGGCGCGGTTCGGTTATGTTATTTTTCGGGTATTTTCGGTCCGGACCGATTTGGACCGTCCAGAACCGTATGCAATTTTTAGCTGTTTTTTTTTTGGTATTTGGCTACTGTTTCGAGCAGGAAAAGCGCTATTATTTTGGTATTTTCGCTACTTGTAGAAGAATGACGATTGACAAACGAACGAGCAAACTCTGTACGAGCGAACAAGTAGTAGAGCAGTGCGTACGAGGATTTTGATTTATCGAATGGAGGTTTGATCGAACGAGCAGATTCTGTACGTGTTATAGATTTTTCGATCGAGCGCTAAGTAAGAGAAAATCGACGGTCATTTAGGTTTGATCGAACGGGCATGCTCTAGATTACGTGATGTTATTTACGTTGCTGGGGTTATTTACATTATGTTATTTATGTTGTTGGACTTGTTTACCTTGTTGGGGGTATTGTTGCTGGGTTGAACACTCATCGGTCCTACTCGGGTATTTTCGGGTCCTTCGGTTTTTACCCGAAATGGACTGAATTTTTCGGTTCCCATAAATTCAGGACCGAGGACCGGACCGTTGGATGCGGTTCGGTTCCTTCGGTCCTGGTCGGTTTCGGTCCATTCTGCACAGGCCTAGTAGTAAGTAATAAACTCCGGTGGAAAGAATCTCCGAAGTATATAATATGTAGCAAAGAAGAATAAAAGAAAAAAAAGGTGTTTATCAGGTATAGAACCCGGGTGGCATAGGAATCAGGCGGCATCTTTGACCACCTTGACAATTAGATGTTTGGTTTATATTTTACTTATTATATATATAATTATTACAAATTTTCACAAACGACAAAACAACCCTGTTCACGCCCGATGCTGAATGTATTATAGTAAATAAATCAGGGGATCTGACAAGATTAACTTTAGCAATTCATAAGATTAATCGACACACCATTTATTAAATATATAGATGTATTATTCATTAATTTGCCTCCTTCAAACAACACACTTGGCCATTTTTACATAAATTAATTTTTGTTCTTGTAAATCCCGATAATTTTCATAAAAAAGTGGCCTATCAACCAAAATTAGATTGTTGAATAAAAATTAAATTGTCAAATAAAAATTAGATACAGAGATCAACAAATTAGGGCCTTCAAATATATCAATGGGCATGTCGTTTAACTTCATGAAACTTGGCCCAACATTTTTTATTTATCCTACTTTCACATTGCCAATTCGATATACGGGCCATATCTGGAGCAGGCAAACTCCAACTTCAACCGATCCCTCAGAAAAATATATGAATCCACCTTCGGCTACTCGATACAGCAGATTAAAACCTCATTGTGGCTACCTTCAACGTCGGCATATAAACTTTTAATAACCAAAAAAGGCCAAAAATAATTAAACAAAGCTGAAAAATTAGTAAACTTTTTAAGAGCCGACCGGTAATCCCTGAAGAAATTATGATTTATAACACCATACTGATTATCGATTCCCCCCCATCATAGTGGTTTCAATCATTCGCAGGTTAGCATTCGTTATAATCAATCATTCCGATTCCAAATAACAATATGCAGTTGGATTTAGATTTTAAAGTATATATTCAACGATATGCAGTTGGATTTCGTGTCCTGACGATTTAGATTATGAAGAATAGAGGGTCTCAAAACCCCTAACCCACGTCTTCATAAAACCCTATATCTTGGTTTAAAAATTCTTCTTTTGGTTTTGGCATTATGGGGTTTCTTGATTTTAAAATTTGTGTTAGTATATAGTTGAAATTCTAATAAAAAAGTTTGATTTTTTTATTAATCATTTTGAAAACGCATAGCCAAACGCCCCTAATCATTATATCACCATTTGAAAAATGGATTGATTCGTTTTATGCAAACATTTGCAGGTAAAAATGGTACTATTATATGAAGGGTTTCACTACACACCATGCGACTGATCGACCCATAGGATCGACCTCCTAGTATACTTGGTTCGAACCATGACTGACCAAGAACATGAACTTGTTCTTGACCGGTTAAAACCAATTAGCTGATTTAATCCCTAAATGCGGAACTGGGATTAAACCTAATCCTTAAACCCTAAAGGATTGGGATGTTGGAAATCTAGATTAGGTTAACAAGAAAGAAACCTTGTACGAAGAACTCGAACACACACACATACTTGTGTGTGTTCGTCGAATACTACCAAGAACCCTAGGGTTCTTGGTTCGACTTCGAACAAGAGGAGAGGAAGAATGAGTGTTCCATGAAACATACCTTAGGTTAATGCTTAAGATAAGTCCACTGATGATGAACACGACGAACGATCCTCTAGATGATCACTTGCAACGAACTTGGATCTTCAAGACTTGAAGAACACGAAGAACGAATGAAGAACACGAAGAACGAAGAACACCAAACTTTGTGTTCTTGGGGTGTTCGGCCAAAACCAAAAGAGAGGAGGAGGCTAGGGTTTCGAATGGCGATCAAGGAAAAAGGGAACCCCATGCATTCTATTTATAATAGAAAGACTTTCACTTAGGGCCCTTCTAGTTTAATTAAGATTAATCTCTTAATTAAACTTATCTCTTACACTTTAAACCCTTATAGTTTAACTAGTTTATTATTGTTGAACTTAACTATTAAATGTCTAGTATTAACACACTAATAATTATATACGAATTATTCACACTTGTATTTATACTTTTAATAGTTAATTATATAATAACCTTTATATAATTTACACAATAATATTATCCAATTACTATATGATTTAATAGCCTTAAATCATATCATAGATAATCTATAATTAACACATTGTATATTTACTTAACTAGTAAATGTACAACTACTTGTATTAAGTAGTTAGTTAAACTAATCTAGTAATAAGTTAAACTTAACTTAATACTTAACTGATTCATAATGACTATTATGAATCATTCCTCTCCGTAGTATCGTTGCATAACTTGCTCGTATTACATGCACTCACTGGTGTGACCCTTAAGTGTTTCGTAGGCATGGATGTATCATCATATGTTGACTAACTGTGCACATAAGTCCTTCAGACTCCCGCTTGTGCATGTTTGTAACCTTTGTCTTAATGATACGAACTACAGTGGCCTTCTAGATGGGCATGTAGGTAACCAACCCCATAAAAATAGCTTATGTAACCCTGGTATAGTTTTATGAAAACCTCTTAATAGCGTCTCCTAATAAAGAACACTCTGTCTTTACTTCTTGGGTAACGTTGTTAGGCTTATCCCTTGCAGCACGATATTTGTGATAACGAATACGAGCATGGTAGAAATTATCAACTCCTGTATTCGAAATCATTTTATGACTTCTTGATTCAAACCGCTGTGATAAACGACAAAGAACAAATCAGTTCGTTTGGGCACGGCCGTGCACTTGTCAGTTTCTCATCATGTCAAAGGACCTATAAATATCTCTCCTAAAGAGGAGGTGCAATTACCATCTTGTTATATTTCGATTTAAAATACAACTTCCTTTGTGCCCAGTATCGCCTCGTATGACAAACATATTTCAGAATTGTCTAAGTTGAACCAAAGCACATTAGTCATAGTATCCTAAACCAAATACATCAGGCTTAAGGACAATCCTAGTGAACAATACTTTTGAACTTTTCAACCACGAAGTATTGTCACGGTGGTCAATCCAATATTCGTTGAGCCTCCAACAGAATATCACCGATATTTGGTTTACACAAAACTTGTGTAGCTATCTTCGAAGAGCTTCGAATCTACCACCAAATACCGCGATGACGTTAACGTCCCATCGAGGTTCCCACCAAGACGAGTAGTCACAGATTTTGTATCTTTTTGAATAAATAGAATTTTATTCATGGATGATGTAAAACATACAAAGTCTGAATAAAAATGATACTAACTCATGTATTATTCCTCACTGGACATAGATACTGAATTATTACTGGATCATTACTTATTCCTTTTGTTCATGTTGATTACTAATGATTCTTACAACCTTAATTGTAAATTTATCACTTAAGCCAATCATTTCTATTAAACTAAAGACATAAGACGAGTATTTAGGAATACTATTACTTTTGTCTTTGCTAGATATTGTTCTTGCAACAATCTAGAACATATTCTAGTCTTGCCTTTTATGTAATTCGGTAAACATAGGAGGATTGGAAATTAACTCCTTAGTTTCTTGAATTCATAAAATCATCCTTGTAACTAAAGCCTCTTTTAGAGACTTGATTTGTAGATATTCTTACTAGTTAAAGAAATTTCCTTAAATGGCTATGTTATCCACTAAAGGGTTAACAACCTATTAGATATGCAATAATTAATCACAAGACTTGTGATCACGCTATTAGGTTTGCAATAATCTAAACAATGATCATTTATTTCTCTTAACTCTTTGGCTAACGACTTGGTAAACTTGTTAATGTCTTACTAACTTACTGAATTCATTAACATCTTTAATGAATTACGTTAGTCTCAGCTCCCACTTACTTTTATGGAATTTAAGCATCTCTTAAACTACTTTGACCTAGTCAATAACTTGTAGTTTAATCTTTTTATGAATTCTATCAATAGTTAAGATCATCATTTGGATTTGCGAATATCCAACATTCCTGTTTAGGGAATTATGATCTTTATTGATTACTGTATCTAGCAAGTATAAAACACTTGAAACGATACTTCCAATTCTTAAATACATTAGTATTCTTTAAGAACTTTATTTAGTGCCAAAGTCATTTCTTGGATTTCTCAAATATCCATTATTCCTATAAGGGAATTATGACTTGATTAATAATGTATTTATTACAAGTATAAAAGACTTGCATTAATACCTTTTAATTCTTAACTACTTTAATATAGTTTGTCCCTTTTAAGAGTTCATTTAATGTCTAAGTCATTTTACTTGGATTTCACGAATATCCAATTATTCCCATAAAGGAATTATGACTTCATTAAATCATTTACTACAAGTATAAAAGACTTGTAATAACACTCTTAAAGTCTATCTTGATTATATCCAATATAATCATACTATATTAATACTAATACTTTAAAACTTACTATCATAACTAATGACTGTTACTTAAGATGTTTTAACTAAGTTCAATAACTTTTGAACCTTATGCTTCCATAAAACTCTTTAATACTTTCATTAGAAAAACTTTCTAATTACTAGTATCTAAGTACCTTGAGCTATCAAGATATTATTTATACAACAATCAAACAATATATATATATATATATATATATATATATATATATATATATATATATATATATATATATATATATATATATATATATATATATATATATGAAATATAAGTAAATCAAAACTTGACTTACAATCTAGTCATAAACCTTGACTAGTGTAATTATCACACATGCACACAATATAATTCAACCATGGATTCGAAATTGATTAAAACCAAAATAAAACTTATTTTAACAAAAATAAAATTATCCAAACAATAAAGTAAAATTGTTTAAAACGAATCCACAATATACTGAATTATAAAACTTGGTGCTCGTGGGATCATTACCATCTCATGTAGGTCGTCATCACTTTCCATCTCCTCCTGCAATAAACGATTGCAAAAGTTAGATTACTCGTAACGTACTTTACAAGTATCTTAAAGTGATTAAGAAGTGTGGTTGTGTTGCCTGAGGAACTTGCGTTTCCTCCACTACCACTTGCACCCTTTGGACAATTCCTTTTCCAATGCCCAGCCTCACCACACTTGAAGCACCGGTTCTCGGTCCTCGCAGTGTTAGGCTTAACCTTCTTGACCTTTTGTTTGACACCTTTACCATTTGGCACTCCTTGGTTAGGATAGGTTTTACCCGTTCCTTTACCACCATGCCCTTTTCTCTTCTTCCCACCGCCACCACCATTACCAATCTAGAGAACGTCCTTAGATTTGGTCCCCAAACTCAACTCAGCTGTCTTGAGCATGGAATGTAGCTCAGCAATGGATTTCTCTATATTATGCATGTTGTAGTTGACCACAAAAGACTTGTAGTCATCAGACAACGAGTTGAGTATAGTATTTGTTGCCATTTGCAACGGTATGAGGTGACCAAGTCTAGCGAGGTGATCCATGTGTCCTTTCATTTTCATGACGTGGGCACTCACCGGCGTTCCTTTGACCATGATGCAAGAGTTGAAGGCTCGGTTGATGTCAAACTTCTTAGTGTGAGCTTGCTCTTGAAATGAATCCCTAAGTTGCTGGATCATCTCAAATGCAGGCACATCCATAAGTCCCGCTTGTAACTCAGGACTCATAGTGGCGAGCATCAGACAACTCACATCGAGTGCATCACTGACATGCTTATCATAAGCTTGCCGCGTTTCAGCTCTGGCATTAACGGCATGGGCATTTGGTACTGCTCTCTCCAAGACATACCACTTTCTCTCATGCCTGAGCACAATATGAAGATTGCGCTCCCAGTTGAGAAAGTTTGACCCAGTCAACTTCTCTTTTTCGAGGATTGAGCGAAGTGAGAGATTGTTGGTACTTGTCGTCGCGATTGCGTTTGTTGCTGCCATCTACAAATCAAACCCAGTTTAATTAGTAATCATCAATAAACATTCTAAAATATATTATAAACCCATAATTATTATTTTGGGCCTAGGATCCATATATCACATTCTCGCCGCAAGGTTTGGGCACTTCTCGACGAGACATGCTATTTCTGGTAGGTAACGTCCTTACTGATCGTATCAAGACTTGAAACGATTCCTAGGGGTCGTAGAATCTTTAGACTTAAAACTTATTACAACCTTGTACAATCTAATTGTACATTTCTAAGTTAGTAATAAAATCTAGTATGTTTATTCTACTCAAGTAATTTTTGGGCCGGGACTCTCGATTATCACCAAAGTAGATCAGACCATCTAAGACAGTGCGATGCTCTGCGTCGGGACTCCCGATTATCACAGAACCTTACGCACCCTAACACTCGCAATGATTTGAATCCATATCTAAGGTTCTTTATCCTTACAATATGAATATCGTTTAACAAGTGAGGTGTTCCATTAGGTGGATAGTAATTAGATCTAAGATTTTCTTGGGTTTGTTTAAGTCTTAAACTAAACTTAAACCTTTATTCCAATCTTAATCCTTGTTTAAAATGTGTGACTTGTGAATTGAAGGGTTCTACAAGACACCTTTTTTAAAAACTTAAGAACTATTCTTTAAAACTTATAGTTTCAAGAATTTGCGCGACTTATATGTATACCTAAAACGAGGTGTACAAAACGTTTTACTAGGTTTTATGAAAAACCTTATATAGAATAAAACTTACTTGTTTTATCTTACTTGAAAAACCTTAAATCTTATGTTAAACTTTTATTTCTAGAATAAAACTTACTTGTTTTATCTTACTTGAAAAACCTTAAATCTTATGTTAAACTTTTAATTCTTTTATGGTTCATGAACTTGAAACATAAACCTAGTTTAGCACACCTAGTTCTTCATATGTCTAATAATGAAATTAAACATTTGTTTTGACTTATTAGATTCGACCAGAACTTATGTCTTAATGACACACTTATAAACTTTGTGATTTTCTTGTGTAGCTCCCACTAGCTTAAACAACCATGATGAAACTTAAGCTAACACAATCACCGGTTTATACTTGGTGAAACTAATAAACTTATTATATAAAGACTATATATAATAATTCTTTAGTTTGTTTAAACCTTTCTTATATTTAACTTGAACTAGTATATTACATCACTTGTAAAATACTTATATTATACTTGTATAATTACCTAGTTATAATAATTTATAACTTTATACATCTTAATATATGACAATATATATATATATATATATATATATATATATATATATATATATATATATATATATAACTTTGTATATTTCTAGTTAATCATATAATTTCAACTTGTACAATTTCTAGTTATAATGAAATCATAACTTTGTACTCTCTAGTTTTACTTATATTATAACTTATACAATAACTAGTTATAATATTATCTTTAAAGATCAAAATAACATTACCCTTTTTAATTCTTGCATTTTATCTTGTATTTAATGTATTCGTATATATGTATATTTTATATTAAACTTGTAACATTCTAATAAGAATATTACATCTAGTTTATACATATGTATTTTAACTTAATCTAATTAAAATACGTATAAACTTATTAGATCTTTTAAAATTCAATTTTACATAATAATTAAAAATTCCGAAAATTTTAGTACATATATATAAATAACTAAATACACCTTGTTAATTTTAGAACTTAAAAATTAACATCCTCTTTATCAATTCCCTAAATTATTTAAATGAACCCTAATCTTGTTTTTGACCAATCAAAACTAGGGTTTTGACTTTCTTGATCAAAGACATTATTTTAATTAAAAGATTAATTTTAATCAATCCTATTAAACAATAAACTTTGTTTAAATTCTAAGATAGATTATAACTTTTAATAAATTCGTTTAAACTTTTTAAATTTAAACCTTATAAACAAAAAAACTTTGTCTAAATTTCTAGGTTTAAAGAACTAGTTAAATAAATCTATCAAAATAATAAGTCAACCTATTAAACATAAACTTGTTTAATTAATTAGGTTTTAGATTATTATCCTAATTAATACTTTTTATCTATTAAACTTAAACTAGTTTAAACTTCTAGGGTTCTTTTTTAGGGTTTCAAAAATCTCAAGACTAGGTAACTTTTCCACCAATTAAACTAGGTTAGTTTAATGAACTTGGTGTCCAAGTATCCTCTAGATTTCAAAAATCCTAAGGGATTAGGAAAGAATCCTTTTGAACAATTAAACAAATCTTGTTTAACATACTTGATCCTAGGGTTCTTCCTTGGTCACGAAAATTCAAGGGAGAAAAGGAAAGAATCCTTTTGATCAATTAAACATATCTTGTTTAACATACTTGATCCTAGGGTTCTTCCTTGTATTTCGAAAATTGCTAGGGTTCTTAGAAACCTTCTTGACCAATTAAACTTAGACTAGTTTAATATTCTTGGTCCTAGGGTTCTTCCCTTTTCTGAAACTTATGAAGAAGAAGGAAAAAAACTTGAAACAAAAAAAAACTTAAAATTAAAGTAAACAAACAATCTTTGTTAATCTAGCCTAGATTTCTAAACCAACGCTCTGATACCACTGAAGGGTTTCACTACGCACCATGCGACTGATCGACCCATAGGATCGACCTCCTAGTATACTTGGTTCGAACCATGACTGACCAAGAACATGAACTTGTTCTTGACCGGTTAAAACCAACTAGCTGATTTAATCCCTAAATGCGGAACTGGGATTAAACCTAATCCTTAAACCCTAAAGGATTGAGATGTTGGAAATCTAGATTAGGTTAACAAGAAAGAAACCTTGTACGAAGAACTCGAACACATACACATACTTGTGTGTGTTCGTCGAATACTACCAAGAACCCTAGGGTTCTTGGTTCGACTTCGAACAAGAGGAGAGGAAGAAGGAGTGTTCCATGAAACATACCTTAGGTTAATGCTTAAGATAAGTCCACTGATGATGAACACGACGAACGATCCTCTAGATGATTACTTGCAACGAACTTGGATCTTCAAGACTTGAAGAACACGAAGAACGAATGAAGAACGCGAAGAACGAAGAACACCAAACTTGGTGTTCTTGGGGTGTTCGGCCGAAACCAAAAGAGAGGAGGAGGCTAGGGTTTCGAATGGTGATCAAGGAAAATGGGAACCCCATGCATTCTATTTATAATAGAAAGACTTTCACTTAGGGCCCTTCTAGTTTTATTAAGATTAATCTCTTAATTAAACTTATCTCTTACACTTTAAACCCTTATAGTTTAACTAGTTTATTATTGTAGCACTTAACTATTAAATGTCTAGTATTAACACACTAATAATTCTATACGAATTATTCACACTTGTATTTATACTTTTAATAGTTAATTATATAATAACCTTTATATAATTTACACAATAATATTATCCAATTACTATATGATTTAATAGCCTTAAATCATATCATGGATAATCTATAATTAACACATTGTATATTTACTTAACTAGTAAATGTACAACTACTTGTATTACTTAGTTAGTTAAACTAATCTAGTATTAAGTTAAACTTAACTTAATACTTAGCTGATTCATAATGACTATTATGAATCATTCCTCTTCGTAGTATCGTTGCATAACTTGCTCGTATTCATGCACTCACCGGTGTGACCCTTAAGTGTTTCGTAGGCATGGATGTATCATCATAGGTTGACTAACTGTGCACATAAATCCTTCATTATTTACTTCTTTCGCTTGTGGATGTCGAGGCAAATTATCTTGGCAAGTCTTCCACCCTTATGATCTGAAGTGTCAATTTTGACCCGTATACTTACGAAATGATCGTTGGCGTTTAATCTCAGAGATTGAAGAATTTCAAGAATTTCACAGGTACTATGTACATTCTTCATTTTCATATATTATCTCTAATTATATGTGATTAATGTTTTAATTGTTTTTTACATTGATTTTACGTATATAATTTCAAAAGAAGCCTTCATATTTACCCTGTATAATACTTCAAATCACAACGATTGTCTTAAGGTACACTGGTTTATTTTTGGGAAGCATTTTTACGTTTTTTGTTCATAATTGAAGGGTATTTTGGACACTTAACACAGTTGGGAGCAATTAATCCAGAAGAAGCTGAAAGGTAGGCACAATCTTTACAAGATGTTGCCATGGTACCTGATAAAAATTCAAAATGAAGATGACATCCATTTAGGTACAAATGGACATTTTATTAATTATGTGATTACTGTTGTAACTAATATTTGTGGTTGATTATGATTTAACACCTTCATAAGTAGACTTTATGTACATAAAGTCTACCACCATTATGTTACCAACTCCTACCCTATAAATAGGGTGGTCATGTAGTAGTTCTTGTATCCCTATCTATCTTGTGTATCTCTTGTCTCTCTTGTATCATTTGTATCATAGTTCTATGTATAATGAGAATGTTTGTGATGATCTATAGTTTGAGCTAATTTGGCTTACAACACGTTATCGGCACTTTGCTCCAAGTCGTTCTACGTTCGTTGTTCGAGAAGCAACAAATTGAGATGTTAAAGAATGTTCTTCCCACATGTTGCAAGTAAGTTTTCATGAACCAATATTTTTATTTTTAGTTTATACAACTTGAAAGATAAAATTGATATGAAAAACATATTGCTTTTTACTGTTGGATTAAGAAAAAAAAACCAATATATTTGTTGTACGAATTTTTTATTCTCTTCACAATATATTTGCTTACAACAAGTAACAATTTGTTTGTGAAATTCATTCACATTTTTGGATTGTATAAAAACAAAGTTATGATAAAAAAAAAAAAATAGTATTAGTTTGCTAGTAACCATAGTATGAGATGGTAATCTTGCATATTCTTTTTAAAAGAGTTTAAGAAATGATTTTTTTCAATGGATTTATACAAAGTTAACTCCAACAAGATTATTTATAAAAGTTTGTCAAATGCAAGTTATTAAATGATGTTAAAATACACATATATTTACGTGTAATATTTTATATACTTGAAGTATGAACTTATTCAATTTGACAATTTGAATTAAAATACAAATTTACATATTATTGAATTTGGTTTGGTTGATAAAAATGCATGTCTTGATATCAATAATTTTTTATTGAAAAAAAAAGTCATGTTTTTATGTTGTGGTTCATTTTACAAAATTGAAATGAATAAAAATAATTGTTTAGTGAAGAAATTTGATGAAAAAAAGTCATCTCATACTTTTAATGATAGTTATTGATAATTAATGGAGTATTGGCTAATAATGATGTTTATGTTTTAAAAATGACATTAATTCATATTAAATATAATTGATTAGTCATTAAAATGATCATATTTATTCAAAAGTTGTTATAAAGTTTTTTTCTATAGAATTTAATAATGAAGATTTTTGGATTTTGATATTACATTCTAAGAAAAGCTTATCAAACTTTCGTTCGAACATTTGTTTTTTACAAAATTATAGAAGTAGTTATGAAACATTATGTATAGTACTAAACAAATTTGGTTTCATAATGAATTCATATGTATTATAATTTTTTTTAAATCGTTTTGATAACCATACAAATGTTTTTAAGATCATATAAACACTTCTAATAGTGGATAAAGAAAAAAAATAGTATGTTCATTAATTAGTTATTATATTATTTTGCTGAAAACATATATAGTTTTGAACTAACTAACCATCAATTATGGATACATTGGCATATAAAGAGTTCGTTACACTTTCTTTTGTATTTGAAAGTTCACTTATTGTTTGCGAATCACAATGTGTGAATTACGTTGTTAGTCCATGCGAACTCAAATCGAAAAATGCGGACTTATGAGCATTGTATTAAAACTACCCAAGTGAAAGATATTATACATCATCCCCAAATAGGCTCACCTATTCATATTACAATGTCTAGGAAAGATAGGTGGTTTTTCTGACTCCTAATGATGGGTGGTTCTGATACGCACAAGCGCTGTCTACACTCACCGTCTATCCTGGTTGTATTCGAATAGAGCTACCGAAAAGGGTTGACTAAATAATCTTTCCCCCGAATGTGGTTATATACATATGATGAATTGGTGTCTATAAATCGACATGTCGTTCGATAAATGAGAACCATTCGCGCTTGTGTTTTTTGAACCTGTTGATTCGACACACAGTTTATGCTCATACAAACCATAAGCATATAAACTATCATTTTATATGATAACTAAATCGAATATTACTCCTCCCGTTGTAGGAAAATATCGAAACAAACATAAATTCATTGAGATCACCGATTTTGTGGCTCAAATGGAATATTAGAGCTATTGTTAAGCTTCTTAATTATGTTTTTTTTGGATTATGCTTTCCCATTTGGATAATGGTTATCTTTTGGACTATGGTTTGTTCACGTTGATTATGTTTCTCGAGATAATTTAAAGTTGTTTTATTCCTTATGAAATTAAACAATACGTGTGACCAACTTCAAATTATTTTTTTACTTTAAGGCATTAGGAATAAGGACTACTTTATCAATATTACGCCTAAAAGTAACTTCATTGACAACCATTTCGGGCCCGTCAACTCTTGACTTTGGTATAGCCCAATATATGTAGTCAAATGGTACTATTTTAACCATAAATAAAGCCTTATATTATCCAAGTTCCAGTCGTAACTTGTTGAGTTTTAAGGATATTCGAGAAAACATGTTTTCATCTCGAAACTGCTCGAGAAAATGGTATTGAATACCTTTACATTACCTCCGATAAATACGACCAAAACCGTATATTGGAGAAGTTGAGATGTTTGTCAAACGGTTTGTACTTTAATACGATCTAAACCATTGAAAGCAATCTAATCTTTCATCGAGCCCCTGTTGATAGCGAAACTTATATGTTATGGCATGACGGGCTGGGACACCCGGGTCAAAATACGATGCTTCGAACTATGAATGGATCTCATGGGCACCCTCTTGAAGGAATTAGTTTCATGATTAATTCGAAAAGCCTATGCCAAACATGCTCGATTGTAAAGACACATCTCAAACCACTTTATGTATAATCTACAAAAGTGATATCCTGTTTTCTTGAGAGAATTCATGGAGATATTTGTGGACTTATCCAACCAACATGCGGACCATTTAAAAATTTCATGATATTGGTTGATGAATCAACAATGATGGTCACACGTAGCTTTGTTGTCCACAAGGAATGAAACATTTCCTAAACTCCTAGCCCATATCATTAAGTTGAGGGCTAATCATCATAATTATCCAATAAAGTCAATTAGACTTGATAATGTCGGTGAGTTTACATCTAAAATGTTCGATGATTATTGCATAATATTGGGCCTTGATATTGAACACCCTGTTGTGTACGTTCATTATCAAATTAATCTCGCGGAAGCGTTTATCAAACGAATACAAATAATTGCAAGAACTTTGGTTATGCGCACCAAAACGCCCCATTTTTATATATGGTTATGCGATATTGCACACGGATGCATTGGTCCAGCTGAGCCCCATGTGCACCCAATAACTTCCTGCGTACCAGCTGGTAATTGGATATGAACCCGACGTTTCATATTTACGCGTGCTTGGGTGCTTGGTCAATGTTCCAACTGAACTTCCAAAGTGTTCGAAATTTGGACCTCAGAAACGACGGGGAATATATGTTGATTATTAATCCCCATCCATCGTACTTTATTTAGAGCCCTTGACAGGCGATCTATTTAACGCTATACATACGGATTGTGATATTGATGAGACAATCTTCCTGTCGTTAGGGGGAGATTTGCACGTTAACGTTGATAAGGAACGACATGAAAGAACGTGGCATGTACCCAAATTGTCTCATATGGATCCTCCGACTGCACATAGTGATAAGGATGTGCAAAGAATTCTAAGTCTACAAAATGTTGCTAATCACCTACCAGACGCATTTAATGACTTAACAAATGTCACGAGTCAAATATACATGCTGCATATGTGCCTGCAAGGATAGACGTCCCTGTGAGACGCCATGTTCCGTTTGAATATGTTGCATCGGTTGAACCCACTGTGCAAAGGACGCTGCCAGTAGCTGTCCAATCTGCCGCTCTTCCCAAGAAAAGAGGAAGACCGGTTCGGTTCCAAGGATGTTATGCCTCAAAGGAGGAGAAGTTATGTTGTATACGTTTTGCCACACGATCATTAAGGATCACGAGACTATATTGGAGAAGCATGTTCCCGATGTAACACCACTTTCTCATCATCCCGATAATCTTCAAATATATGTCGAGTATGCTAGCTTACACGAAATTTTGATGCAAAACGAAATTGTCATCAATGATTTGTTCATATACGCAGTGGCCACTGACATTATGAGAAATGATGACATGGAACCATGTACTATTGTCGAGTAGAATGGATTGGTCTATGGAAACACACAATACAGGTAAAATTGGATTCCTTACTGAAAGGATGAGTGTTTGGACATGTTGCTCGAACACCACCTAATGTTAAACCAACTGATTATAAATCGGTATTAGTAAGGAAGCGTAATGAGAATAATGAGATTGTATGATACACATCTCGCCTCGTGGCGCTAGGCTTCTCTCAAATACCCTGGTATTGATTACGAGGAGATGTATTCTCCCGTAAGGGATGTTATAACGTTCCACTACTTCATCAGTTAAGTAGTTTCCAAAAAACTGAATATGCAGCTTATGGAAGTGGTCACATCTTATCTCTATGGGGATCATGACACATAGATACACATGAAAGTCCCTGATGGACTCAAGTTTCCTGAATCAAGTAGTTCTAGACCATGGAACACGTTCTCGATAAGACTGAGATGATCACTTTATGGTTTAAAACAATCTGGACGGATGTGGTATAACCGTCTAAGTGAGTACTTGATCAGACTGGGATATTTGAATATTGGAATATGCCCATGCGTGTTTATAAAGATATCCACTTCAGGATATGTTATTATCGCAGTCTATGCAGATGATTTGAATCTCATAGGATCCTCGAAAGAGTTGTTTGAAACTGCTGAAATCCTGAAGAAGGAATTCGAGATGAAAGATCTTGGGAAAACACGACATTAGCTCGACATGCATATCGAGCACCGTGAAGATGAGGTTTTTCCTCCATCAAGAGAATTACACCTTAAAGGTATTAAGACGCTTTAGTTGCCATGACACAAAACCTCCATCTACTCCCATGGTCATTCATTCTCTAAACATTAAAAGGGACCAATTCCATCCAAATGAGGATGATGATGAGATATTGATCCATGTGTGTTCATATCTCGGTGCAATAAGCGCAATATTGTACTTGGCCCAATGTACTAGAATGGATATCTTGTTTGTTGTAATATGCATGACTAGGCATAGCAATGCGCCAACACGCCACCATTGAAATGGTGTTAAAGACATTTCCGTTACCTTAAAGATAGTACGGATATGGGCTTATTTTATCCCTACGCGTAATCGAGTGGATCAAGTGTGATTGATACTCGAGATAACGCGACCCTTATCGGCTATGCTGATGCAGTTTACTTATCAGACCTTTACAAGGGACGTTCACAATATGGTTATGTCTTTACCATAGGGAATGTGGCGACATCCTAGAGTTCTTGTTCTAGTTGATACCTCGACAAATCACTCCGAACTACTCGTGCTCGTTGAGATGTAAGAGACCATATTCGAAGTAAATGTGGTTTGGATTATGATCCAAGCTAACCAGTTGTCATATATGAAGATAACACCGTTGTTATCTATCAATTGAAACATGGCTATATCAAAACACGATAACACCAAACACATCTCGCCGAAGTTGTTCTTTACACATGAACAACAAGCATTTCACCAAGTTACTACCAAAGTACTCTTTCCAAAACATGTCAAAGCTATTTGACTTAGGAAAGTCTCTGAGCTACATAAATGACATATATCATGCACCTGTTGAGTGAGAATAATGATTGCATCCTGACGTATGCTTTGCACCCTGCTGAGTGAGAATAATGATTGCATCTTGACCTATGCTTCGCACACTGTGAGTGCATGTGAGGGGGAGCATCCCGATGAATGCTTGTGTACTCTTTTTCCTTTAGTTCAAGGGTTTTGTCCCATTGGGTTTACCTTGACAAATTTTTTTAATGAGACACTAACGGTACCCCATTCTCAGAAAGAATTGTTGAATTCAGGGGGAGTATCCAGTTGAATACTTATAAACCATTGTGCACTCTTTTGTCCTTCGTTAGAGTTTTTGTCCCACTGGGTTTTCTCTAAACAAGGTTTTAATGAGGCACATCATATATGGTTCCTTCACTCGCTCAAGACATCCTTATTGTACTCTTTTGTCCTTCGGCTGGAGTTTTTGTCCCAAAGGGTTTTCTCCGACAAGGTTTTTAATGAGACGAATGTTTGATGGATTGTCTGAAGATACAATACTTATTAACCATTGTGCACTCTTTTGTCCTTCGTTAGAGTTTTTGTCCCAGTGGGTTTTCTCTAACCAAGGTTTTAATGAGGCACACCGTATATGGTTCCTTACCTCGCTCAAGACATCTAGATCGTACTCTTTTATCCTTCGACCATAGTTTTTGTCCGAAAGGTTTTCTCTGACAAGATTTTTAACAAGACAAATGTCTGATGAATTATCTGAAGATACAAGACGAAGAAGTACAACTATGATCGGCGTAAATCTAAGTAACCAAGGGGGAGTATTGTAACTCATATTTGTGGTTGATTATGATTTAGCACCTTCATAAGTAGACTTTATGTACATAAAGTCTACCACCATTATGTTACCAACTACATAAATAGGGTGGTCATGTAGTAGTTCTTGTATCCCTATCTATCTTGTGTATCTCTAGTCTCTCTTGTATCATTTATATCATAGTTCTATGTATAATGAAAATGTTTGTGATGATCTATAGTTTGAGCTAATTTGGCTTACAACAATTACAAAACTTTATAATAAATACGCACACTTAATTGTTTATTAATATGTTAATTGTCAATGATGGTATTGCCTGCTAATCGAAAATTCCTCAATGATGGTATTGCCATAATAGCATTAAAAGTCTTAATTTCTATAAATACGGTGATTCAAAATATCAGGAACTAAATGACATTTGCAAATTAACGAACGTTTTCAATATCAAGCATTAAATATGGTGATTGAAAATTTGAAATTAAAAGAGTCAATATCAATATTTTCAATAGCCGTTTTAATGTTATAATTTTAGTAAGGAAAATGCTAATATTAATCTTTAATTGATTTATTGAAAATGAAAACAAGATTTCCCAAATTACTGATTTGATAAATAACCATAATTGTCTAATTTGATAAACACTATACGCAACTCAATATGTATGTCTTCTCAATTCCACCAATTTTGATTTTGAGGATCGGAAGGATGACCATTTATGTCATCTTCAACCTCAAAATAAGGGGATTCGTCATTAACAACCAGCGACCGTTGATATGGTCAGAGTTCTCGACCTCCAAACCCTAAGTAAATCTCTTCTTCAACCGCAAATCTCTTATCCGCAGGTAAGTTTATCAACCAATTTGATCATTCAATTATTAGGCATTAAAATGCATGAAGAATTTAGAAGACATGTTTTTAATTACTATTCTGATACACCCACAAATTTCACGATATTTTAATTTTTCTTTCTGATAAAACTTTAAAAAATGGTGAAAAATCATGGGTGTGTACTGGCCCGTTTTTATATCTTGAATTTTCAGCTACAACCTAATGAAATTTAGTTCATTTCTGTTCGTGGTGGTCTTAGATCTCTCAAAAATCATACCCATCTTCTTAAACAGGTAATTTTTGGTTTCCAGTGACAATTTTATTGAAATCTCGATGAGTTTGGGGTTATGTTTTGATTATTGATTAATGTCATCAGTGAATTTGTCAATTTCAGCTGGTAAGGTTGCAAACCAATTTGATTACTCAATATAGGGTCGTGATATGCACAAGGATTATGGTATGAATATTGATTTAAATTTAAAAGACTCTCAAATATACAAGTTTTTAATTTAAATACAATTTAATTTGAATACGTGATTATGGTAATTCGTTTTTTGTACAATAAAAACTATTATGGTATAAATATTGATTGATTGCCTTTAATATGATATTTCCATAAATATTGATTGTTTTTTATAATTATGGTAATTCTTTGCAAAAAATAACTTCCTTCCTTATGCAAATCACCACCCTTTAGGTAAATATGGAAACACCAACATGGAAAACAAATCGTTCAATATTTAGTAAGACTCTATAAATATGGAATTATTAACATAAATATCAGTTCTCAATTAATATGTTTTGATACGCTGCCTAAAAATAGTGTTACCGGGGCTGTTATAAATACTTACTGTATTTATAATTTTTTTACCCATCATTCGAATTTACCTTGTTATTCTCTTATTGCAGCCGACATCTTCAAACTAAGGTTTGTATTGCTCATAATTCGTACTATTTTGATGATCGGTAAAATGTTACTTGTCAAAATCGTTTGTGTGTAACGTTTTTGGAGATAGAAAAGTTTTGTTGATATTTAAAATGTCATAAGTACATGACTACACTCTATATGCAGTTTCTGATTTGTTTGACTATCTTCCTTTTCATTTATTTTTATCTGATTACTTTTTAACAATTAAACTTGTATAATAATTCAATCACATAGATTTTTAAGCAGATGCGTCAGCATTATTACTTGTAAAAGCTTTTCTTGTGATTTTGCGTTAAAAGTAATCCGATTTTTCTTTGGGAATTTTTTACATGTGATTTCCTACAGGGATTTTGGGTTACAGATTTGAGATACTATTACACTAATTTGTTGAATCTTTTCTGAACAGAGTTAACTTAGAACAAAGAAGATGAAAGAGTGCAAAAATGGAAGCATGTGTTTTTTTGGGTTGATTAGTTTTTTGCTTCTGGTTGTGTGTGTTCTTCTCATTTATGCAATATGTCGTTGCAATTCGAGACAAAAGACACCGTCGGGCTCTGGAGGTGCAGGTCCAAGTGCAGGTGCAGGTGCACTTGAAGCTGAAGTTGAAGCTTGATGAAGTTATGATGTATGGATACAATTTTGTCAGTCAACTCTAGTTTCATTCTGTTACGTTATTCTTTTCATTTTTTCTTTTGCGTGCATTAGGAACAAAACTGTTTTTGGGTTTGCAATATAACGTTAGATGCAATTTAAAAATTAATTGGGTACTCTTAACTTCTTGACGAGTTTTGCTTTATGGCCGTTATCAGGTTGCTTTTTTTGCTTTATGTAGCATCACAATTTTGTTTCTTCAACCTAATATTAAAGAGTGTTTAAAAAAACTCGGATACATCCCTGTAGTATATGCATAGTAGCCAATCAGGTACTCAGGTCTGGTTTCTGCCTTATATTCTTTTAAAAAATGTGCTAATCTAATCATCTTGCTGGCAAGATGATTTTTTTTATTTTTATGAACGCCAAAGAATATATTTACGTAAAATAAACTTGCAAGAACACCCCTAGCCTACCAGAGTACCAGGTTAGGATGAATTGAAAAATATTTTTGATTTTCTTTTATTATTGTTTCCGAAAAAACAAACACACTCCAAGTCTAATATTCCCCAGATTTCAAGATTTTTGGGTTAATATTTGACCCTATGATAAATGTAAATCGCGTAAGATATGTGATCCATTAATTCACGAGGTTTAATTCTTAGAGGTCAGGTGTGGTCACATGGGTGAAATGGTCACTTCAGTGCCACATTATTATTTCACATTTCACATTAAAAACCCCCAAATATCCATCTACCATCACTTAAGCCATTTGGACCCCACTTTTTTTTGTTTTTTTTCATTTTTCCAAAACAACTTAATATATAATTAAAATAAAAATTACAAACTAGAAATAAAAAATTACAAAAACCGAAAAAATAAAAAAAATTACTGAAAATTAAAAATAAATACCAAAATTAAAAAACTACACGTTATCTTCAACGTCGATTTCATCGTCACCTACAGGGTATTTTGCGCGAATTGCGTTTTATTGCTTGTCATACACAACTTTGTTCCAAAAACAATCTTTGGTACTCGGCACCTCGGAAACGCTTTTGACACACTCGGCTAGTAACATTTCTTGTGCGTCATCCCACCTTTCTGGTGCAACATTTGGTTGTGGTTGTTGAGATATTTTTTGAAGAAAGTATTAGAGAGTATGAGAAATGTTGACAAATGTTGTGTGAAAAGTTGTGTAAAATGGTGTGGTATTTATAAGGGTTTAAGGTGTATTAAAAAATTAATTAATTTTCGGCAAAAATAGGCGTTGCCGACGGCTAGTGCCACGTGGCGGCCTCTGATTGGCTCGTTGGCCTCGTGGCCTAGCCAGCGAAGGGTGGGTGCAACGTAGCGGGCGGTGTGGTGGCGCGCGCTGAAGCGGACGTGGCAAGCCGGCGAGGTAGGGGGTGCGTGATTGTACCGGACCCTCTTAGTTGTCGAATTTGATTATTTCTTCCAATTTCAATATTCAAGATTTGGGTGATACCCGCCAAATTTAGAAACTTCCTTTCAATGACATTCATTCAAAGAGTATCAATTACACACCAAAAATTCTCTCTTATGCTCCACTACCAAAACCTATTTTCACTATTAAACTAGCCGAACGTTCAACAAATAGTCAATGCTTTGTTCGGAAAGAAGGTCGTATATGCTCGTTAATTTATTAAGCGAACAAAAATAAACAAGATTTTATGTTCGTTTAGTTAGATGAACGAACACGAACATAAGTCATGTTCATATACATTCATGAACAATAGGTAAGCATTCGCTAATGTTCGTTTGTGTATGTTCATTCATTTTTATTTGATAACTTTATATATTAAGTATTTTAATAAAATAGTTATAGTTAAACGATAAGCACCAACAATCGTCTACAAAATGATATTATTTATAAATTATTTTATATTAGTTCTCATGCATTTTCGTTCGTTTATGTTCATTTACTTACTCAATGGACTGTTTACGAACACTTAAACACTTCATAAACGAATTTTTGCAATTGTAATCCTAAGCAAACTCTCTTTGCAAACTCTTCATTTTAAAATTGGCAGCATAAGATAACAATAATAATAATAAATTCCAAAGAAGATTTCCACAATTTATCCTACCGAGACCAACATCCCTTAAAAAGTTACACATATTATGAAACTTTTTACCCCATATATAAGCATTAGATTAGATACCACCAAAATCCCGTCTTTTTCTATAAAAAATGTTGAACTTTTGATGTTGGGGAAACAAGAACGATAGAGTAGATTGACCCGTTGATTCTACGAATACCGGATAACCTAACCAAAGACACGTTGATTCGAGAGAATATCGTGATTTGGTCTTCAAAACTTGTTATAACACAAAGAACATAATTTCAGGAGAGAAAAATAAATTTCACCAAAATATTCAACTTTTTTTATAAACATTTCACCTCTTTCCTATTACAATAGAAATGACTTAAATAAGTCTAAAGAAACATTCTAACAATTACTTCAAAATGATTATAGAAACTGAAAAGACTAATGGCTTTAAGCCTTCTTAAAACATGAATTAATAACACTTTAACATTTAGAGCTTCTTAATTTCCCCATCACTCCCCCTTTAATGAAATTGTCTCCATTTTTTAACTCACACCAACCTTCCACATCCATGCATGTATCAACAACCATCCACATCCATGCAATAATCCATGGCCACATCATGCATGCATCATTCCCTCCCTCTTCGAAATGAATTGTCTTCAGTTCAACATGTTCATCATCAATAAGAAATGATGAATTTATCTTTATGTATACATGTGCAACCATCTTATCTTTTGGTGTAAACAAATTCCAAGTAATCTTGAAATCTCTAACTTGGATAAAGATCACATATGCCTCCTTAGGATCAGATTCAATCATGCCAAAGGTCAGGGCTGTTCCAAGCAATTTTTGGGCCATGGGCGAGATCCTAAAAAAGGGCCCATATAGTAATTTCTTTTTGTAAAATTCACATAGACATACGTCCCTTTAAATGAATATTAGGCAAACAAATTGCTTTTTAGGAGTGAACAAGTATTAAATTCAGAAGAACTTTATTTTAACAAATGTATAATTGACTATTTTAAAGTTTTTTTTTTTTTTTTCATTTTCGGCTACCCGATAAATGTTTTTTAGGAGTAAACAAGGCAATAAGGCAGAAAAACTCAATTAGGCAAACAAATACGGAGTAGTAAATTAGCGAAGTCAAATTAACAGGTCAATTAGGCAAGGAAAATAACGGATTTGAATTGATACACCTGAGCGGGAATTGGGAACTGAGAAGAACAGCAACATTCACGAACTTTTGAACGAAGCAACATTCACGAACTTTTGAATGAAATCAAGAAATCAGATACAAACGATTGATGTTAATACTGTAAATGAAAACAAAAATCATATACAAAATAAAGATCCAGAATATTTGCGAGTTAATCAGATACGAACAATTTACTACGTGAGTCGCCGTCGCTGAGAGGAGAGAGCCGATTTTGCTAAATTGTCGTCTCTGAGATGTGAGAGGCGAGAACTGGGAAGACCGCCGGAGATGTGAATTGTTACTCTGAACCGTCGCCAAGATAATCGCTGGTTGTTTGCGCCATTTCAAAATTTTAATTCTTTTTTGTTTCTTCCTGCACGGATAAGGCGCACAAGATGGAGAGTAGACTTTGGGCTTTAGATATTTGGGCCCTAGGAGTTTAATCTGGACGAAAATTAAGCCTATATTTAGAATGGATAAATTTATGAAAATGAGCCCTTCAAATCAGTGGGCCCTGGGCGGTTGCCCTGGTGGCCCAGGCCCAGGGCCGGCCCTGCCAAAGGCTGAAAATTCGTGGTACTTGTAATCCATGGTTCTCAAAGTTGTGAGCTTTTGCAACGATTTTTGAATTTCAACAAAAACCAATTCTTCAATTATATTATTCTCACCAACAAAATTTATTTCATCACCAACGAAACATGTTCTTTCATTAATTTCTTCTTCGTCGTCGGTATCGTAGATGAGATTGGAATCATAAATTGAATTCGTATCATCATCCACTTCTTTCAAATAATAAAATAACATGTTATCAATGTCATCTTCAAGATCATAGAAAAATTTGAAGTTGTAGATGTTGGTGTTCTCATCTACTTCTTTGTCATCTTCAAAAAGTAACTTACGTAACATAATTTTTTTTTTGTAGGAATTTGAACAACAATTCTAGTAAGCAAACTTGCACCAAACTCAAAAGGAATTTGGGCTCTGATACCAGCTGATGTAGGGGGAATAAAGGACGGTCGAATAGATTGACCCGTTGATCTACGAATACCGGATAATCTAACCAAAAACATGTTGATTCAAAGAATACCGTGGATTGGCCTTCAAAACTGGTCCAAACGAAGAACACAATTTTGGAGAGAAAAACAATTTTCTCAAAAACTTGTTTTTTTATAAACATTTCACCCATTCTATTACAATGAGAATGACTTATGTAAGCCAAAGGAAAATCACCTAACAATTACTTCAAAATGGTTACAGAAAATGAAAAGACTAATGACTTTAGGCCTTTTTAAAACATGAATTAAAATGTCACTAATGGACTTATTTGTAACTTGTTTTCTTAGTTACTATGAGTTAATCATTTACTTATTTCCATGCAATAATTCATGGCCACATTGCATTATGAGACGAATTCAATTTATGATTCCGATCCCATCTACGATACTGACGACGAAGAAGAAACTAATGAAAGAACATGTTTCGTTGGTGATGAAATAAATTTTGTTGGTGAGAATAATATGACTGAAGAATTGGTTTTTGTTGAAATTCAAAAATCGTTGCAAAAGCTCACAACTTTGAGAACCATGGATTACAAGTACCACGAATTTTCAGCCTTTGACACGATTGAATCTGATCCTAAGGAGGCATATGTGATCTTTATCCAAGTTAGAGATTTCAACATTACTTAGAATTTGTTTACACCAAAAGATAAGATGGTTGCACATGTATATATACATAAAGATAAATTCATCATTTCTTATTGATGATGAACAAGTTGAATTGAAGACCAATTATTTCGAAGAGGGAGGGAATGATGCATGCATGATGTGGCCATGGATTATTGCATGGATGTGGATGATTGTTGATACATGCATGGATGTGGAAGGTTGGTGTGGGTTAAAAAATGGAGACAATTTCATTAAAGGGAAAGTGATGGGAAATTAAGAAGCTCTAAATGTTAAAGTGTTATTAATTCATGTTTTAAGAAGGCTTAAAGCCATTAGTCTTTTCATTTTCTATAATCATTTTGAAGTAATTGTTAGAATGTTTCTTTAGACTTATTTAAGTCATTTCTATTGTAATAGGAAAGCGGTGGAATGTTTTATAAAAAAAGTTGAATATTTTTGTGAAATTCATTTTTCTCTCCCGAAATTGTGTTCTTTGTGTTACAACAAGTTTTGAAGACCAAATCACGGTATTCTCTCGAATCAACGTGTCTTTGGTTAGATTAATCTGGTATTCATATGAATCAACGGATTCTAATATATTCTATCATCCCTTTTTACCCTACATCAGTTGGTATCAGAGCCCAAATTCCTGCTGAGTTTTGTGTTAGTTTCCTGCCTAGAATTGTTGTTCAAATTCCTATAAAAAAAATTATGTTACGTAAACTACTATTTGAAGATGACATTGATAATATGTTATTTTATGATTTGAAAGAAGTGGATGATGAGACGAATTCAATTTATGATTCGGATCCCATCTACGATAACGATGACAAAGAAGAGGAATTTATTGAAGAAAATGTAGAAGAAATTAATTTCGTAATCTGAAATGAAATTGTGGAAGACACTAATTTTGTTGGAGACGAAATTGTGGAAGACACTAATTTTGTCGGAGAATGGTCTTTGATCATCAGATGGAATGATAAGTTTCCATTGATTTTGTTTGAATAATGGTTTAATTGTCATGATGTCATTAACGCCATGAAAAGTTCTTTGATGATTTATCCCTTCGTTACTAACAAATTTGCACCAAGAGAAGTATATAACTAATCTTAATTATTTTTTGTTTCATGTGGGGAACGTGAAACCTTTGACATGCTTGAATCTGAATTGAGAGCAATTCATTTCAAAAAGAGAGGGAATGATGCAATGTGGCCATGGATTATTGCATGCAAATAAGTAGATGATTAACTCATAGTAACTAAGAAAACAAGTTACAAATAAGTCCATTAGTGACATTTTAATTCATGTTTTAAAAAGGCTTAAAAGTCATTAGTCTTTTCATTTTCTATAACCATTTTGAAGTAATTGTTAGGTGATTTTCCTTTGGCTTATATAAGTCATTCTCATTGTAATAGAAGGGGTGAAATGTTTATAAAAAAACTTGAAGTTTTTGAGAAAATTGTTTTTCTCTCCAAAATTGTGTTCTTTGTTTGAACAAGTTTTGAAGGTCAATCCACGGTATTCTTTGAATCAACATGTTTTTGGTTAGATTATCCGGTATTTGTAGATACGACGGGTTAATCTATTCTATCGTCCTTTATTCCCCCTACATCAACTTTTTAACCGTTTGTAAGCATTCTCCATTATGGGTAAACAAAAACGACTATAATACACAATATAAGCATTACCTATAGCAGAATTAACAGGAAATCTATTTGAAACCATATCTTTTAAAATATTATCATTAGATCAAGGCATCAAGCTCTCCTATTTTACGGAAACATGATATGGAATGTGGATATACTTGATGTTGTATATGGGGATGTTTAAGACAAATTTGATGCACAATTCTGGTTATTTCATTAAAAGGCCCACCTTAATATAAGCATCAATTAGATTTGAAACAACATAAATATCAAGATTATAACTGTTTATAAGAGCATGTTTGGGAAAGTTTATTTAGTGGGGCTTTTAAGCTTATTAAGCTCAAATAAGCATGTATTTTTAAGCTTAATAAGCTAATAAGCCTAAACATGCCATAACGATTCTGCTTGGGTGAAAAATCCATAAAGCTGTCAATGTGAAATTGTCGAGAAGAAAACCTTTAGATTGCAATCTAGGATTAGTAATTTGGGGTAATTCATGCCTGCTTATTGAATTCTAGAAGCATAATCTTAAGGATTATCAACCTTGTTAAAAATTCCAGTTCGTTTATAATCCTGAAATACATAAAACATCGTCTAAAAAACTAACAAAATTTTGAAATTAGAAAAATTGACTGATCAAATGGATTACCTTCCGAGCTGCGCCCCTACCATGTGGGTTGTTATAGCTACAGAACACCTTCAGAGGAATTAATTTGGTTTCAACAGGATGAGTTACATTAAGAATCGTCATAGCTCCGACATCTGAATTAACAAGTTATGAGTGAAATAAGTGGTCTGAATTGACGGATTACAAACCTGAAATTTTCTAATTTTATGTGGTTTGATGGGATTCTGCAGTCGTTGTTATTAGGGTTCTTATTAATTTAAAATCTCGTTAGGAAACAAATAGATGCTTCAAAACTTATGGCAATAATCGAGAAGTTGAAGTTGAGGCTGGAACCTAATGGAGTAAAGCTGAAGTTCACTTCGGATGAGTGGGTTCGTAATCCAAGCAATGCTGTTGTTTGGGTCGGGTTGTGATTGCATCTTTTTTCAGGTTAGATACTGGGTCCTACTGTTGGGACTCTGTGCCATTGGTAGTTGATACTCTGTTTTTTTTTTCTATGTTTTCCGATCTGTATATGGGAGGTTGTGAAGTGGTTTGTTAGCATTACAAATACTTCCTCCGTATCAAAATAAGTGACACAAATTGACTTACACGTTTTTTGAGGTAAAAGATTAAGATAGATGTTAAAATAGATTAAAGTAAGTTAGTAGAGATTGGGTCCCACTTTTCTTGAATAAAGTGATATTAATGAGTTTTAAAAGTAGAAGTAAGGGTATAAGGGTAATCTCACTTTATTAAAGTGGATAGTTAGTGGGTATGAGTCCCACTATTTTTACCAAATAAAGAAAGTTTTCAAAATGTGTCACTTATTTTGATACACCCCAAAATAGAAAGTGTGTCACTTATTTTGATACGGAGGAAGTAATAAAATTGGCATTACAAATAAAAAAATTGTATATTAGCATTACAATTTTTATTTTTTTTGTATATATTCGGAATTCCGAATATTCAATGCTTTTTTAAAACTGCTTTCCGTAACAGAAGTTTCGGTTATCCGAAATTTAGGTTTTCTGGATTTTTGATTTGTTCCATAAGGGATCTATGGATCAAATATTCGGATATGGATATTTTTTAAACATCCTACTTGGCCATTCAAATTAACTAACTTTTTTTTTCTTGTCAAAGGAGGAGAGAATACATAATTAGCAAATTTAGTTATTTTCATAGCATGCACATTAATTAATTTCATACATTAGGTAGTCATCTAAAACACTAGTTTAATCTAGGAAGGTGAATTATAAAGATTTGTAGGCTAGTATACTATTACGTTTAATTTAAGCACTTCGTCTCACTTTGTTTATCTTGATTTTATAAGAAACATTTACACGTAATCAGTGACGGACCCAATAAAAAATTGAGGGACATCGCCGGTTGCATATTGTTTTATTTATGGTATTACTTAGATTAAAAAAAATTGATCTTTTTTTTATACAAGTCAAGCTATTTTAAAGGTTGCACGGACTACTATCCGGCATAACAATAATGCACTATCATGCATTCTACGTTATCTATAATCCAATGTTTTACAGGCACAATTTTAGGGTCACGTTATTACAATGACATCATTTGGCCCATAAATACTTCCCACACACCAATACCTCTTAAGTGAGCCATTTCAATTCTCGATGATCTCTCCACCCACCAAAATGATGGTTTTCAGCAAGACTTCTTGCATGGTTAAACCAGCGGACCAAACATGGTCCGGTAAGCTAGCCTTATCAGAACTAGACCAAACTGGTGTCATCACTCATGTCCCAACCATCTACTTCTACTCACACTCCCCTGAGGATTGGCTCACTGTCCTCAAAACCCTAAAAAGTTCACTCAGTTCATCCTTAATTCACTTCTACCCTTTGGCCGGCCGGTTGTCCCCTGCCGCCGGAGGCCGCCTAGAGATCAATTGCAATGCCGCCGGAGTGCACTTCATGGAAGCTTACACCGACACAAAGCTTGTCGATTTAGATACTTTGTTACCATCTCCAATATACCACCACCTTATTCCTTCAATAGATTATCACACAACACCATTAGAAGAAATCCCATTGTTAGTTTTGCAAGTCACAAGGTTCGGTTGCGGTGGTTTTAGCCTCGCTTTAAACATGTCACATGTCGCTGCAGACGGACAAAGTGCACTTCACTTTGTGTCCGAATGGGCCAGGATTTGTCGTGGCGAGTCAGTTGACTCGCCACCTTTTCTTGATAGGGAGGTTTTACGAGCTGGAAAACCTCCACGATCAAGCTCGTTAATTGAGGATGCACAATTTGCTCCACCGCCAATTATTATGGATCAATCGGGCGTAAGCGAGCATGAGCAAGAGACAACAGTCACCATGTTGAAATTAACATCAACCCAAGTAGAGAAACTGCGTAACGAGGCTAATAAGAGTCAAAAGAGTGGTACGAGCCATGGTTTTACTCGTTATGAAGCTATAACCGCACACATTTGGAGAACTTCGTGTAAATCACGTGATCACAAACCCGAACAACCGACTTCATTGGCCATGTGTGTTGATTTTCGAAATAGAATGATCCCACCCTTGCCTCAAAAGTACTTTGGAAATGCTATTGTAAACGTGATCGCCACCGGATATTCGGGTGACCTAATTTCAAATCCTTTAGGATATGTTTCGGGTATAATACGAGACGTGATTGCAAAGGTTGACGACGAGTACGTGAACTCGGTGATAGATTTTTTGAAGAATCAAGAGGATTTATCGCTTTTTCGTGAGTTAACACCAACAAGTAACGATGAAGGACCTTTTTACGGGAATCCAAATATGGGGGTGATAAGTTGGTTAACACTACCAATCTATGGTGCTGATTTTGGGTGGGGGAAGGAGATTCATATGGGTCCAGGAACACATGACTCTGATGGTGATTCTTTGATTCTTCATGGGAAAGATGGAGATGGATCTTTGGTTGTTGCATTGTGTTTGCAAATGAGGCATATGGAGGATTTCAAGAAGGTGTTCTACCAAGATATCGATATATAGAATGTTGAGTTATTGACCAACCAGAAGACAAATTGCACGCAACTTCTTGAATTAAAAGTCAAAGTCAAAGGCTTGTAGATCTGATTATGTTGAATACCTGATTGTTCCATAGGTCTTTGTTTTTTCTTTTTCATTTCAATGTAAGAATTAATTAATTCGGGTTACACGAATTTCTGATTCATCGTTCAGGTTGTACGTAATTGATTAAGTTAAGAATTTAATTATATGTGTGAAGATTTAGTTATATTGTGATTGATTGAAATAATTTCCATTTCTATTTGATTTTGTATTTAATGGTTGTGGGTGGTGATGGCGGCCTTATGTTGTAATATGTGGCATGTTAAAGAGGGGTGTTATATATACTTCAATACATTTTATTTTAGGACAAAAATTTTAGGACGGGGTGAGTAATATTATTAAAAATAATCTTATCACTAACTATGTTTTAAAAAGTATTTTTGTTTTCCAAATTAATTTTATATTTTAATTACATTATTAGTACTAAATTCTTCATCATTAACTGTTTTGTAAAAACTTGTGTCAATGAGATAGATGAGATTTTTTCTGAGAAGGTGGGATTATAATTCTAGAATATCGGTCACATAAATGTCAAACATGCGACAATTTGTGACAATATTTCTCATTGCAAATTTGACGGTAAATTGCAATGGATTTATGACGTTTTACTTTATTTTTAGTGTTTGTATCTTTTCTAAACATATATATGCATTCGTATATGCAAATATTAATTACACAAAATTAAGATTTTTGTATGTGTACTTAGAATATACATGTGTATATGGATGGATTATAAATTTGAGATTAGTATAGTAATGTGGGTAAATGTTAAAGGTAGTCCAAGAATTTTAGCTAGTCCCAAGTGACAATTAATAGTCATTGGATCAAGAAAAAGTCAAAGGTCAAGATCAAAATTCAAACCATATAAGCACATATGCTTCAGTACATCAACACCCCCACCCACCTCCTGCGGCCGGAGACGGCGGCCGGCGACGGATGGCGGCGATGGGCGGCGGCCGGCGGCGGCGGACGGCGGCCGGAGGTGGGCGCCGGCGGTGGTGACCGGTGGTGGTGGTCGTGACTGGAAGCACATGTGCTTGAAACACATGTGTTTCGAAAATAAAGGAGTGTATATGTACAGCCAAGCACATGTGTTTCAAGTAAAGAAGCACATGTGCTTCATAACATCAAGCACATGTGCTTCGTGATTCATACACAAATGACTTGCTTGTAAGTTAAATGTGTTCAAAAACAAAAACACATGTGATTGGCTTTATGAAGCACATGTGTTTCATAATGATATGTTCGTCACTTGTTTTGATTATTTTTCTTGTTAGTGAAGTACATGTGCTTCATAACGTCAAGCATATGTGCTTCGTGATTCAAACACAAATGATTTGCTTGTAAGTTCATGAACAAAAACACATGTGCTTGGCTTTATGAAGCACATGTGCTTCATAATGATATGTTCGTCACTTGTTTTGATTTTTTTCTTGTGTAGTGAAGCACATGTGTTTCATAACGTCAAGCACATGTGCTTCGTGATTCAAACGTAAATGACTTCCTTGTAAGTTACATGTGTTCAGGAACAAAAACACATGTGCTTGGCTTTATGAAGCACATGTGCTTCATAATGATATGTTCGTCACTTGTTTTGATTTTTTTTCTTGTGTAGTGAAGCACATGTGTTTCATAAGGTCAAGCACATGTGCTTCGTGATTCAAACACAAATGACTTGTTTGTAAGTTACATGTGTTCAGGAACAAAAACACATGTGTTTGGCTTTATGAAGCACATGTGCTTCATAATGATATGTTCGTCACTTGTTTTGATTTTTTTCTGTGTAGTGAAGCACATGTGTTTCGTGACCTGAAGCACATGTGCTTCGTGATTCAAACACAAATGACTTGCTTGTAAGTTACATGTGTTCAGGAACAAAAACACATGTGTTTGGCTTTATGAAGCACATGTGCTTCATAATGATATGTTCGTCACTTGTTTTGATTTTTTTCTGTGTAGTGAAGCACATGTGTTTCGTGACCTGAAGCACATGTGCTTCGTGATTCAAACACAAATGACTTGCTTGTAAGTTACATGTGTTCAGGAACAAAAACACATGTGCTTGACTTTATGAAGCACATGTGCTTCATAATGATATGTTCGTCACCTGTTTTGATTTTTTCCTGTGTAGTGAAGCACATGTGTTTCGTGACCTGAAGCACATGTGCTTCGAAGTAATATGCTGTGTTTTAGTGAAGCACATTTGCTTCGATACATCAATACCACCCCCCCCCCCAATTACCACCAGCACCTTCACTGTCAGCCACCACCACCACAGCCGGCCGCCGCCGCCGGCCACCGGAGGCGGCGGCCGGCGGTGGCTGTAGGTGGGGGGATTTGATCTCGCCCATCTTGATACAATGGCTAGGATTTATCCCTTGGAACTAGACAAATCTTTTGGACTTCCTAAATACAACTCTAGTAACGTGTGACTATTTTAGATTCATGGAAAAAAAAAACATTTGAAAGTTTTAAATTCCAATTAAAAAGCTAAAGGATATAACAGGAATAATAGTTAACATAATAAACTCCAGTTTAAGCTCAATGACATTTAAAAGTATTGAATCGGCCCTCGCTATAAATCAATCAATAGATGCGGACAACATGTTTCACATATTAAAAATAGGTCATGGGTCATGGCCATAACCCCATATAAAAAGGTTTGAAGATTTGTAGAAGGCATATAAGACTTTTTTTTTTTTTTTTTTTTTTTTTTTACCTTTTGTTAGTTGCGAGGAAGCAATTAACTCTTTAGTCGTTAGTTATCAGATTTAATGTAACATTTGTTTAATATGTATTTACCATGCTATATTAATCTTAACGTTTAATGATACGATAATTAATTCCGCGCAGAGAATGCAATACTTTATCGTTGCTTGTTCATATTGAATAATGAAAATAACACCAAATTACTTTTCATTAATTTTTATTCACGTAGTAACCTCTATATAATTTCAAGGTAATAATCATATACTTAAAGAAACAACTCATGCTCCTAAAAAGCTCCTATATAAGAGCTCTCTCCCAAACACATCATATACAATATACACAATATACATAATCTTAAATTAACAAATATATATTTAAAAATAAAATACATGATAATATTAACCATCATGTATTAAATTAATAAAATATAAGGTACAACTTCACAATATACTAATAAAGCGGAAAGATATATTAAAACACGATTAAAACTAGCTTAATGATATTAGTGTAACATGTAAGGTGATCAAGTCACGTTGTGAATAAATATAATTAAGTAGATTATGTGACGTAGAAAAAAACACACACAATAAAAACGGTTGGTTACACATTTATGCATATCGTGCATCTTTGGAGGGCATGAACAAAATTGCGTATTTACAAGAGCTTCCATGCTTTGCCTCCATTCATGTTAAATTTCTTAAGCCTACCAAAAAACATAACTACTATCAGAATTAGCTTTCCTTCGTCGCTCCATTTTCCCGAGAAACCATACCACTTGTTTTCACAAACGCCATCCGGCTTTAGTTGCCGATCACAACTATATCCCGTGGAAAACCCTACGTTTCCGTACGCACTGCCATAAATTCAAAGAAAATGTGGTTATTAAAAACACCTTACATCAATATATACCTAGGCTACAAATTTTGTTAGTGATTTGTAGACCACTAACTCGTGCTTTACTAGGTAGGACATGCTCTTTCGTACCTTATTACTTCGACAACAATATTTAGTACATTAAAGTTGAGGGGATCTTCTTTAATCCTTTTCCTCTCCGTTATGCAAACAAGAATGACGAATATTACGAGATACGAGAGTTGTGAGAATACGATATTATCCAACAAATTTCTTCTGCTTTTCTTCTTTCTTTGATCGCTATTTTTTTCACCGCTAACTTTTGCCGATAATGGCAAAAATGAGGTATATGGAGGAAGATACCTATTTCAAGACCAAGTCAAAGTTTTCAAGTTAGACACACAAAAACAAAAAAAAAAAAAAAAACCTCGCACACTTTTCTTACTTCTTCCGATTTAATTTAAGTGGTACATATTTTATTTTTTTGGGAAGCAAAATATTATAGTAAACGTTATGATAAATTAAAACTGATAATTAGTAAGTGTGAGTTACTATCTTTTAATAAATTGATGTTTATAATGTTTAAAAATAAAAGTAGTAACAAAAGTCTCAAGATAATTATTAAAATCGCTCTCACTATCTTTTAAAAAAATAGAATGAAATATTTCCCTCGATTTTTGATTTATTAAAAAAAATTCTTGGGCTAATATAAAGATATCTGGAAATTATTTATACTTCCTCCAATACAAAATAAATGATATACTTTGGGTTTCATGGTTTATTAAGCAAAAGATTATAATAGTAATTAAATTGGATTAATTGGATTGTTAGTGGGGAAGGAGTCCCACACTTTTTGAATAAAGTGAGGTTAATTATGTTTAAGAGTAAAAAGTAATGGTAAAGGGGTCATTTCACTTTGTTAAAGTAGATAGTTACTGGGTGTGAATCTCACTACTTTTTACCAAATAAAATAATTTTTTAAAGTGTATCACTTGTTTTGAATCACTCAAAAAATAAAAGTGTATGACTTATTTTGAATCGAGGATGTTAAATTTTGAAACTATGAACAGAAATTTTAGTCGTTGTTAAATCATCAAGTTTTGAACAAGTTTTCAAAAGTTGACTTCTAACTTTAATCTAAGAATAAAAATTCAACAAACTATGTTTTAATATATTTCTTTAGTAATATAGTCTCTTAAAAAAGTACATTATTTTATAGTACTATGAATCCAGGCCAATTATTTTTGTACCAAGAAATATTAAATTCAAACCAACAATATGAGGTTATTTTATTAATGTTATGTTTTCAATATATAATTAACTTCGTCTTAAATCTTAATTTTTTTATAAATGTTCTATTTTTTGAAAGATGCATGCAATTACAACGAAGGATCGATAGGGCAAGCATCCAACCCTTCATAAATGCACCTTGTAGCAAGTCAACAATTATTTTGATATGACATGTTGGAATTTGATAATTAATTAAATGATAATCATATATCTAATAGTTAAATTGTAGTAAAACTTATTTATAATTTTAGATGGAGAAAAGGGAAGAGAAACTAACATCATGACCACGATCAACACTAATGAGGCGGCAACGATGGTCGAGAGATCGAGTATGGTTTCACCTGTATGTCGAGTATTGATTGTCTGGAAAAGAACTCCAATAAATTTTTGATAGTTATTCAAGCCATCTAACGAATCAGAGTTCCATTCCAATGAGGAAAACAATATATATTGTGTTAAGATGAACACGAACATTGTAACCACAAGGAACGATGAGTGCTTGTAAGAAAGAAAATGATGGAATTTGACCTCTCGGGTGTTGTTCAACAAGTAACTAGTTTCGGCTTTCTTTTTAAATTTTCCGATGGCCCAAACAGAAAATCTTAAAGCCGAAGGGTAGAGATTGTTACCTAGAAGAACTTGAGGGATTAGAAGTAGCAATAGGCCGGAGTTCTTTCGAAAGACCACCATGTTTTCATTGGTTGGAACGAAACCACAACTAGCAAAGGTTGAAACTATGGTGAAGAGAGAGAAAGTAAATGTATTTATACCCTTTTGGTTAAGTACAGTTTTGGCATTTGAGACGACATTTAGGTACACCAAAACTGAGACCACACCCAAAATTTGGACAAAAAATAAGTAACCCAAGGCTAAAAGACAAAGAAATTTAACGGACTTGTACTTCAGTTTATCCATTTCAATATCTAATTCGGGATCATAACCAAGATCAAATATATCTGATTTAGAACTCTCGAATTCCGGGTTTGCTATTGTGCCTAGCTCGATAGAAAGTTGCGAATGAAAGTTTTGAGGAATACCGAGATCACTCATAGAGTCATTCACTTTACCGCCCTTTTTTGCAAAACCACCACCTTTTTGTGAAAAACTACGTACAAGGAGTCCAACCATTGAAGTGAAAACCTCACCGCCCATGAACATTAATATTGTCATAACGATGAGTTGGGTGTTGGAGAAAATCTCCATTTCAACGACAGACATACTAGAAACAGTAGCTGCAGAAACAGAGGTGAAAAAAAGATCTAAATTTCTAGGGGTAAATGTGTTGGTCCTTGTATTCGTTGCATTTAGGATAAGAAATCCGATACAAGAAATAAAGAGAAAGTAGAACGCTTCAATAGAAAATTGGTTCATACGGGACACGACATAATGGTAGAAAAAAACGACCAATAACCATATGAATTTACATAAACTCGAGATTGCGGAATATGAATAACTACAAAGCTGTTCTAGTTTCCTCCCCACATAGGAAAAGATTACCATGTTGATGGTTTGTTAGAGGGTGAAGAACTCTTATTTGGCAATGAAGAAAGGTGAGTGCTATGTTGAGTATTTTGGTAGGTTATTTATAGGGAGAGGGCATACGTTGACTTCGAGGAATTAATGATTGCTTTGTTTATGACAATTATATTTCCTAAACATGGTACAGTTGTCATAGTATCATATTTCTGTATTATATATTGTTATAGACTAAATTATATTAGTGGTCCGTATAATCCCCTGTTTCTTAATTGCTCTGTTTCCAGGCCTGTTCTGTTCAGAAGGAGCTATGTAATTGGTGGGGTATTGAATTGAAATGCTTTCAATCGATTCAAGGGTTTTGGGTGGCGATTCCCAGGCCCTCTCCTATTTCTGGTTCAAATCTAGGGCTAAATCTTGTAAGTTGTAACTTAGATAATAGATGGTCGGAATTGGTAATATATTATCGCAAATCACCTTTTGTAACGAAATAAAATTAAAATTCATAATACATATACTTAATTCGATTCAATGTAAGTTATATATTTTTTATTTTTTTAATGTATCAAACTAAGTGATACATTTTAATAATTTATCTTATTTGGTAAAAAGTAATAAATACACACCACTAATTATTTCATTTAATATAATAATATTACGCATTTACCCTTATTTTTTAATTTTTAAATATCATTAACCTCATTTTTTTTTTTCAAATATGTGAGATGATCCTTTACTAATTACTAATTATCTAATTTAGTATAATATAACATTTATTAAAATATTTTACCCTAATAAAATGTGAGATAAAAAAATATATCACTTAATTTTGATTGAAGGAAGTGTTAAATATGTAGAAACGTTATCAAAAGTGAACTTGACCTTAGGCTACAGACCTTCTGTGAAAGGCATATTTTATATGACTTATACTATGTGTAATGGGTAAACCCGTTTGGTCACCCGTTGCCACATTGTCGCCACATCAGCTTTTTCTCTTACGATCAAACACATGAAAAATCCCGACCAAACCCACGTAACCGACGACCAAACTTATTCCCTTTGAAAACAACCACCTTCCTTTTGAAAATTTGGCGACCGAAGCGAACATTCACACCGGGACGCGTCACAGGAGACATCGCGTAATGGACAGGACGCGTCGAACATGGAGGGGAAGTAAGGTCGTGGTCACTTGCGACTGACCATTACGCCCAGTCTTAGGTCCCATGTTCATTTTCTGTGATTCTATTTTTCCTTTTTGTATTGTAAGTAGTTTGAAATAATAATAACGTGATTGAACTTTATAATTTTATAAAATAATCAAAGATGCGGTTTCGATACAAGATGGGACGGAACTGTTGTTTTTTAGTTAAATGTGAACATCGTTTTGGTATAATAACTTGAGCTAAATCACTACCAACGTTTGAGTCCGGTCTAAGATATGATTTGATAGAGAATCAATTTCGATGTAACGTACTAATACCGAACCTAACTATACTGTACAATACAGATAGCTAATATTTTCAAATTTGTGGTATTGGTACAGGATGTGATGGTACCAGTACTTTATAAGGTCTGGACTATTTTTCTAGGTGATACTGTCATCACTTTTAAACCAGAATACGAGGATTTTAACTATTGTACAAATATGTACCCTTCAGTTATTAGAAGTAATTGATACACTTTCATTTTTTCGATGTATCAAATACATTTTAAAAACTTTCATTATTTAGTAAAAAAAAGAGTATAACTCACAACCACTAAATTTCTTATTAATAAAGTAAAATGACTCATATACCCTTCCTTTTACTTTTAAAAATCATTAAACTCACTTTAATTCGAATATGTGGGACTCATCTTTCATTAACTATCCAATTTAATCTAATTAACCTTTATTGTCATATTTTGCCTCAAAAAACATGCGATCTCAACTCCTCAAGTGTATCACTTATTTTGAAACGGAGGAAATAGTTATTACCAAATGATGAAGAGTAACTTATCAATCATATAAACACTTTAAACGTTTACCCTGTTTATTACGTATACAATTTTGTTTAACAACTAAATGATAATTATACTAAAACTCTAGCAGACGACGGGGCTTGATCACGGGTCTTACTTCACCCCCAAATTTACCAAAAAACTACTCCCTCCGCCCATTTTTATTATCTAATATATTATTTTAGTTTGTCCCACAAAGACTGTCTTTCCTAAATTTCAATTAATCAAAAAACATTTAAGTGGGATAAAGAAAATTTGATTAATGACATAGTATAATTAATGTATTTTTCTTAAACTATTTTTTTTTTTCTTGTAGTAGACAATAAATTTGGGACAGATAGAGTATCAATTTTGTAGAAATACACGATAACAATGTAGGGTAGTAACAACTTCATCCACAAATTACTTTCAGAAAGGCCTGATCCGGATAGCTTACCTTGATATAAAAACTGTTTTAAATTTTATTACTCCTTCATAGCAATAATTCATGTTAAAAAATAAAGCATGATTTGTGAATTAGTTGAGTTGAATATTTGTGAATCATAGGGGGCTTGCGCGTAGACACCGTGTTATATAAGATAATATAATAAAACAATTTCTTATTTCGGATAATGCAATTATAGATGGAATTCTTTTTTTTATTTAATTTGGATAATTTGGACAATTTGGACAAGAGAAATGCTAACAAGTGTCCTTAGGTCGTTGTTTAAGAAAAAAAAGAAGAAGCATTAAATCATTATAAATTAACCATAAAAAATAACCGCCCCTGAATTTCATAACCATCTCAAGGTAATTGGTTAATATGGATGAGTATAAGGCTGTTTGAAACGGTTTAGAATTAAAATCTGATCTTGAACAGAAAACTTTGTAGCTGAATATATTTTATATATATTTGAATATATTGTAGATCATGTATACAATTGTATTTATCTTGTAGATCCGGTATTTATGGTAGTTAAAACTCTTGTAATTATAAATACAATAATAAAGCTCTTCACAAATCAGTGAATATTCAATTATTATATGGTATCATCTTAAATTACGATCCCTCGCCCTAACCCTAGTTGTCTCCCTCTTTTCCAGCTACAACCGTCGTTCTTGAACCCTGCGCAGAATCCATGGCTGGCGGTCAATCTTCCTCCTCCGATAACTCCTATGGTACCCTTTCTCTGTCTACCATCTTGCACATGCTCACCTTGAAACTCAGCTCCACAAACTACTTGTTATGGCACAAACAAGTCCTCCCGCTTCTCGCTTACCAACACTTAACGGGATATGTTGATGGCACCATTCCTGCATCCTCACCAACGGTTACTGTTGATGACGTACCTCTGTTAACCCGACATATACTGCGTGGCTTGCTGCTGATCAGCGGGCGATGATAATCATTAAATCCTCACTCACGGAAGAAGCAATGGCCGGAACCTTAGGCCACTCTACATCGCATGTTGGTTGGTCCGCCCTCGAATCTGCATACCGACACGACTCAACTGAACGGGTCCACACTCTCTGCGACAATCTCCGTACCCTCAAAAAGGGTTCGTCCAGTATCGCTGAGTACTCTCGCAGGTTCAAGCATGTCTGTGATCAATTAAATGCCATTGGGCATCACCTTGATGACAATGACAAAAGTCATTGGTTTTTATGCGGGCTTGGATCCTCCTTTGAGACGTTTTCAACAACGCAACGTCTTATATCTCCAAAACCTTTGTTTCGGAATTTGGTCTCTCAAGCCGAAAGTCATGAGATGTTCCTTCAAATGATCAATGACTCTACGGTTGCACCGGTTGCCTTTAATACTACGCGAGAAGGTAATAATTATTCTAATAGTGGCCGTTCTTCTAACCGTGGTTATTCTTCTCGTGGTAGGGATCGTAGAAATTGAAGACCTCCACATTGTCAATTTTGTCCGAAGGATGTTCATTATGCAAATCAATGCCCTAGTTTGCACACTTTTGCTAGCCAATCTCCAAATATTGACTCAAATCTAGCAGAAGCCTTTCATGCTCAATGCAACACCTCCGCACCCGATTGGTATGTTGACACCAGTGCCTCGGCACATATGACATCCTGTTGGAATTATGTGCACAATTAGTCAACCTATGGTGACACATCCATGCCTACGAAACACTTAAGGGTCACACGGGCGGGTACATATAATACGAGTAAGTTATGCAATGATACATGGAGATGAATGATTTATAATAGTCATTATAAATCAGTTAAGTACTAAGTTAAGTTTAACTTATTACTAGATTAGTTTAACTAACTAATTAATACAAGTACGTGTACATATACTAGTTGAGTAAATATACAATGTGTTAATTATAGATTAACCATAATATTATTTAAAGCAATTAAATCATATAGTGTTTGGATAATATTATTGTCTAAATTATATAAAGTTTATTATATAATTAATTATTAAAAGTATAAAATACAAAGTATATATTTCGTGTATATAATAAAGAAATATGTATAGTGTATAATACTAGACATTTAATAATTAAGTGCAACAATAATAACTAAAATAAACTATGGGGGTTAGAAACATAAAAGGAGAAGTTTAATTACAAAAGTTAATCTTAATTAAACTAGAATGGCCATAAGTGAAAGTCCTTCTAATATAAATAGAAGACTTGGGGTTCTCTTGTAAATGCTTGACACTCCACAAAAGAACCCTAACCCCCCTCCCTTGTTCCGATTGGCCGAAGCCACCAACACCAAGAACACAAGCTTGTGTTCTTCGTGTTCTTCATTCGTTCTTCATGTTCTTCAAGACTTGAAGTGCAAGGATCATTGCTAGGACCGACTAGAAGGTTTCTAGTCGTGCATTATCATCAATGGACTAACTTAAGCAGTCAAGATATGAATTGGAAAACCATTTTTCCTTCCCCCTTATGTTCGAAGTCGAACACCAAGAACCATATGGTTCTTGGTGGTAGTCGAATACACACAAGTTGTGTGTGTGTGTGTGTTCGAGTTCTTCATACAATCTTATTTCTTGTTAATCAAGTCTAGATTTCCAACATCCCCACTCCTTTAGGGTTTAAGGATTAAGTTTAATCTCAGTTCCGCTTTAGGGATTAAACTAGCTAGTTGGTTCAACCGGTAAAAACAAGTTCATGTTATTATCAGTCATGGTTCGAACCAAGTATACTAAGTGGTTGACCCAATGGGCCGATCAGTGTTATGAAACCCTACACATCCTCTACCACAGATCTCGACCGTATCACTCCTTACAACGGTAATGATTTTGTTTACTTTGGTAATGGTGAAAGTGCTCCTATTTCACACATTGGGAAATCTCATATTTCTCCTAATATCTCATTACTTGATGTCCTCGTTATTCCAAAGTTAACTAAAAATCTACTCTCTGTTAGTAGGTTAACTCAAGACAATCCGGTTGATGTGTTATTTTCTAACCCTTTATTTTACATTCAGAATCGCCAAACCAAGGAAACGCTAGCTCAAGGAAAACGTAGACACGACCTCTACGTGCTAGATCGAGGTCAGATAGCTTTTTTGGCTAAACTTTCCTCCCGTCGGTTAAAAGCATCTTTTGAATTATGGCATTCTCGTTTAGGGCACGTCTCTTATGACATTATTTCTTGTTTAAATAAATTAGGTTGTCATTCCGTTAACTCGGTTTTACCTAATCCACGTTTATGTTCTTTTTGTCAATTGTCGAAAAGTAAACATTTACCGTTTGATATTAATTTAAAACGTTCTTTGCATGTGTTGGATTTAATTCATTGTGATTTATGGGGACCTTTTCCCATTGTGTCCTTAGATGGTTTCGTTATTATGCAATCTTTGTTGATGATTACTCACATTTTACTTGGTTTTACCCATTGAAGACCAAATCCGATTTCTACGAACTGTTTGAATCATTTGTCAATTTTGTACAAACACAATTCTCGTGTAAAATGAAGCAATTCCAATCCGATGGTGGCACCGAATTTATTAATCATCAAGTACGTACTTTTCTTTCCAAGAATGGTACTCATCATCGGGTTTCTTGTCCATATACACCGCAACAAAACGGACGGGCCGAACGAAAACATCGACATATCACAGAAACGGGCCTTGCTATGATGTTTAACGCACACGTCCCAACCTACCTTTGGGCGCATGCGTATAGTTCAACAACATATATTATTAACCGGTTACCAACAAAGCTTCCTGGGCAAAAGTCACCGTTGAATTATTATTCTTAACGCAACCAAATTATGCAAACTTTAAGTTTTCGGTTGTCGGGTTTTTCCATATCTTCGGAATTATTCATCAAATAAGCTTGCTCCCCGAAGTGCTCCATGTATTTTTATTGGTTATAGTGCTCAATACAAGGGGTATCGGTGCCTTGATTTGACCACAATGCGTATTTATACTACACGCCACACACAATTTGATGAGGAACTCTTTCCGTTTCCGGTAAACAACCATCAACTTCATCTACTCAACCTTTTTTGTCATCATATTGTGATGATTACCCCTTGTAAAAACCAACTCAAACCACTGCCCAAGGTGATGCTACTGCCCAAAACTCATCGCAAGACTCACCCTGTAGTCTTTGCTCCCATACGGATCCACAGCCCACTACCTGTAACATCCCAAAAATCAGGGAAAATAAAAAAAATTTAAAGTAATAAATAAGTATTTTCCCAAAGTACAAGTAAATAAAAACCGGCCCCACTCATAAATTCATAAAATAAACCGTCACGTGGTATTTAATGCGGAATAAATAAAGTTTTAATAATAAGTTTGACTCGACAAACATTAAAGTGAAAATCCAAATCCATCAATAAAACCGACATGCAACCCATCAGCCATGAACCTTCTCTTTGCCATTGCTAGTACCTGAAAATGGGGGGAAGTGTTTGGGGCCAGCCACATGCTGAGTGGATAAAATCAAAATAAACAAACACATACAACCAGTTCATGCCACATACATGTTCCCTAAAAGACTCTACTCATTTCTCGTTATTAGGCCTTTATTAATTCTCTTTAGGTTCGCCATGGGTTGTGACGATACTCAACGTACGCCCACCGCCATACGCTCGTCACCACACCCTCTTCCAACACCCGTCCTCTAGATGCCCCGCAGTACCACGCTGACAGTCATGTAGTGTACGTTGGCAACTCAAACGGGAAGAGTTGGCTCTCGTCGTCGCCTCTTGTGATCAGTAATTAAAATCTCATAGTTATTAGGTTAGTTTTATTAACGTGTTGACTCATACAACATGTACTCATATAAAACAAACCATCTCATACTCAACACATATCATCCTCTAGGTTAGTTTTATCCTTTTGTGATATTTTAATCAAGGGATTAAAATATACGATGTATGAAACGTTTAAATGATTTTATGATTTTTATATTTTTAGATTCTCTTTTGAAAATCGATTCCGAAAATATATTCATTTTTGAAAACAGAGTTCGTTTGGTAATTTAAATAAATTAACTACGAACCTAACCTTTCATATCGTATCGTTTAAATAAAAACTAAAATTTGGGGGGACCCCCTTTTCTCTCTTTTGGCCGGATGCAGAGGATAAGGGGGAAGCCTTATCCGCCTTCTTTCTTCATTTCCATGTTCTTTCTTTTAAAACAAAACCCATCAAAAACCCTTTGAAGCTTTCTTGACATTTTGAAGATTCCTAGCTTCTTCTTCTTGATTTCTTGCTTGAATCTCGAGTTTGTAGTAGTCTTTGGTAAGTTCTTGTCTTCTTGTTGGCTGGTTTAAAATTTTGGCTAAAATGATGAACTAGGGTTTTGAGTTTTGTAAGATTTATGTTAGAATATGTATAATAAAGACATATTTATGTTTGTATGGGTTTATTAGGTTGATGACATGAAAATACATGTTAGTTGCTTATTGTGTTCTTGAAAAGTGTTGAACTAGGGTTTTGACATTTTAGTGGGTTTTTGCTATATTATGGAAGGTGTGAATCTTGAAGTTTATGGTTTTTATGGTTAGTTTATGAAGGATTTATGTGCACAGATAAGTACACGTGTCACCGTGTCCAATGTTATAAGACACTAAAGGGTCACACCACTACACACCCAATAATGGACAACCGAATAAAGTAAGTTGTGTGAAATAATTAACTAGTTAAGTTAATTACAAAGAAGTGAATAAATAATAATAAGTTAATTATTATTTGTGAGGATGGTTAAATACTAGGTTAAGTATTTAACAGACAGTTGATTAATAGTTAATTAATTAACTAGTAAAAGTCTAAGGGTTTAAAGTGACAATAGGAAGTTTAATTATGAGATTAATCATAATTAAACTCCAAGGACCTAAACGTAACATGTAACCTTATAAATAAGAGGCTTATGTTAAGGGTTTTAGGTTAATCACATTACACACTCAAAACCCTAGAAGCTTTCCTCCCTCTCCCTCTCCTTCGGCCGAAGTCGACCGAAACCCCATAGGGTGTTCGGTCTTCGTGTTCGTCGATCGTTACACACACACACGAGTTCTAGTGTGTTGCTTTGTTGGTACAACGCGGTCTTGCAGCGTGTCCTGGTGGTGCAGTAGAGGTAGATCACTTCTTTAGCAATCTAAAGGTAATGTTCATCATCTCTTTCTTCTCGTGATCTCATTATCTAGTAGAGATCCAGGATGTGGTATTCAAGTTCCGCCATGTGAATAATACAAGGTTATCCTACAGTGGTATCAGAGCTTTCTACTAATCTCAATGAGATTCGGGTAAGTTTCTTTTCGTCTAAAAAAGAACCCTAAGAATTTCGAATCCAAGCATGTGTTTTTCAAGTTTTTGAATGAATATTGGATTGAACAGGGTTCTAGATAAAGAGAAATTAGGTTTCTTTTTCTTCTTGTTTTTTCCAAAAAATAAAAAAATTCCGAAAAATTTAAAATAAACACAATATCACTTCATAATTAAGGAGGAAATAAGAAACCAGTTTATAGGTAATTTATTAATTATCAGTTTGGTAATTTAAATTATCAGTTTATTTATTTAATTAGAATGACATAACCCAAAAGAAGTGATATTGTGTTTATTTTAAATTTTTCGGAATTTTTTTATTTTTCGAAATTTTATAAAGTTTTTATTTTTAAATACACAAAACACAAAAACCAAGTCTTTGGGGTTATGGCATGACAATTTCTCGAAAATTGCAAGTATTATTTATTTTTCGTTTATTTATTATAATATGAAATAATAAGATGGTGATTATAAACAGTTTGTTTAGAAAACCAAGATTTAATTATAAGATGGTAATTATAAACAGTTTGTTTAGTAAACCAAGGTATAAATTAATAAGATGGTGATTATAAACAGTTTGTTTAGAAAACCAAGTTTTAAATTAATAATGGTAAAGTAAACAGTTTGTTTATAAACCAAGTTTTATAAAGATAAATTAAAAGTGGAATTTATAAACAGTTAGTTTATAAAACCAAGTAATTAAAAACTGGCTAACTTTTTCGAACAAAGGAAAATCCTTTTTAGAAAATCTTAGATCAGAGTGCAACCCACTTAATGGAACACCTCACCTGTTCAACGATATTCACATTGTAAGGAGAAAGAACCTTAGATGTGGATTCAAATAATTGCGAGTGTTAGGGTGCGTAGGGTCTTGTGACAATCGGGAGTCCCGGTGCAAGGCATCGCACTGTCTTAAGTGGTACGATCTATTTTGGTGATAATCGGGAGTCCTGTGCCAAAATGCACTAGAGGGATTAAAACATGTACAAGTTTGTTGTTCAACTTGATATTCCGAGGATCTAGGAATCGTTTCTAGTCTAGAGACGATCGGTATGGCTATACCTACCGGAATTAGCGTGGCTCTAATTGGAAGTGCCCAAACCTTGCATTAGAGGGCGTGAAATATGGATCCTATTCTAACTATTATTCTTAAAAGGTAATAATGTTAGAAGTTATTTATTTATCTAATCCTACTAACCGTTTGTTTGTTTTTCTTATAGATGTCTGTACCGTCAGAAATTCCGTTTTACTCACCAAACGAATCACGAAAGTTCATCACTGGAAAATGGAAGCTTACTGGTCCGAACTACAAAGTTTGGAAAGTGCACTTTAGGAGTTACCTAGAATCTCAGAATCTACTGTACGTGATAGACGAGGTGCCCAAGGGACAACCGGGGCAAGATGCCCAGGATGATGAGCTTGACGCTTATTATCAGTATCTGGAAGATGAATCACAAGTTATGTCGATTCTTATTCTTACTTCATTATCAGAGCTTACTGATAATCTACGTAAGAAACCATGCTATGAGTTTGTCCAGTATCTTGAGGAGACGTTTAAAGATAGTAACGAAGATAGCAAGCAGTTCATTTTGCAAGAAATCATTTCGTCAAATATGAAAGATGATCAACCATTGAGTGACCATCTTATTAACATAAGAAAGTTACTAGATTGTCTCACCCTAGTTACTGGGACATCAAATGAGCATGAACAAGTCTTGTTCTTGTTTGGGTCTCTCACTCAGTACTATCAGGACAAGGTAGTACGAATAGTCGGGAATTTTGATCTGAGTGTCGCAGGTCTACACGATAATCTCTTGTGTATACGCGATGTTCAAAGGCTAGAGGAAGAATCTCTCCCCGAGATTCAGGAGGACGAGTTCCAAGAATGGTTGAATGACTTTGCTGATTTGTGTTGCCCAGCTTGTGACAACAAGGATATTTGCGAGTACACGTCTGACGTGGGGCTGTTGGACGATGACTTTGTCAGCGATTCAGGTATCTTTATGATTGATTGTCTCGTTACTTCTAGTGAATCCTGGGTAGTGGATACCGGATGTGGTCATCACATTTGCAATCATTTGCACGGATTTAAGAAGAATAGGAGGTTGGGACGAGGAGATGTTGAACTACGAGTAGGCGAAGGTTCCAAGGTTGGAGCTGAAGCCGTAGGAACATATCTTTTCAAGTTGCCTTCAGGAAGAGTTTTGGAACTTAAAGATTGTTATTATGTTCCTAGACTTATTAAAAATATTATTTCATTTGATTTACTTATAGACGGTGGTTTTTATTATGAGTTTTATGGAAAAATAATTTCATGTTTAAAAGATGATATTTTATATTTTAACGCAAATTCTCATAATGGTCTATACACGTTAAATCTAAATAACATAGAACGAGACATATATCATATAAGTAAAAGATCCAAGAGTAACTTGAATCAAACTTATCTTTGGGATTGTCGTTTAGGTCATATAAACGAAACTCGCATAAAGAAACTCCACGATGATGGAATTCTAGAGCCATTTGATTTGGAATCATATGCAATATGCGAAGCTTGTTTATCTGGCAAGATGACAAAAGACCCTTTCAACCACTACAATGAAAGGGCAGGCGAGCTGTTAGGGATTATACACACATATGTGTGTGGACCCTTTACTCCAGAAGCAAGAGGAGGATACCGCTACTTTATTACCTTTACTGACGACTTCAGTATGTATGGTTATGTCTTTCTTATGAGACTAAAGTCTGAGAGCTTTGACAAGTTCAAAGAATATTAGAGGGAAGTATAGAACCAACTAGGCAAGAAAAATAAGTCACTTCTGTCTGACCGAGGAGGCGAATATTTGAGCCAAGAGTTCGACGATCATTTGAAAGAATGTGAGATTGTTTCACAACTCACACCTCCGTATACACCTCAGATGAATGACGTATCAGAAAGGAGGAATCGCACCTTGTTAGACATTGTACGTTCAATGATGTGTCGCGCCCCACTACCACTATCATTTTGGGGACATGCACTCGAGACTGCAGCATTCACACTGAATAGGGTTCCGACCAAGTCAGTAGAAAAGACTCCGTTCGAGCACTGGACGGGAAGAAAGCCTAAATTATCATTTCTCAAGATTTGGGGTTGTGAAGCGTACGTTAGATGTAACTTCACAGACAAACTAAACCCCAAGTCAGACAAGTGTATCTTCGTTGGATATCCAAGGGAAACCTTAGGATACTATTTCTATCATCAAGAAGACACAGAGTCTTTGTTTCTCGGAAAGGTGTCTTCTTGGAGGAGAAGTTTCTAGGAACTGAAACTCCAAGAAAAGAAATAGAGCTTCAAGAAATTGAAGAGAATAAAGATCCACCGACGACTTCAGTCGAACTAGTTGTTCAACAAAGAATTGTTGATTCCCAACCAGACCCACCGGTTGAGGAAGAAGAGGCACACAATCCGCGTAGGTCTAGTAGACCACGCCAGGAACCAGATAAGTATCTTGGATTCATGATCGATGAAGATGATGGAAGTCTACTAGAACCATTAACCTACAGCGAAGCTGCTAACGGCATAGAGTCTGAAAGATGGCTCGAGGCTATGAAAGCAGAGATGCAATCCATGTATGACAACCAAGTTTGGGTGTTATCAGACTTGACACCACAGTCACGTGCTGTTGGATGAAAGTGGGTTTTCAAGAAGAAAACCGACATGGATGGAAAAGTTCATACTTACAAAGCACGACTCGTCGTGAAGGGTTTCACGCAAACACATGGTGTGGATTATTCTGAAACCTACTCGCTAGTCGCCATCCTTAATTCTATTAGAATTCTTATGGCCATATCTGCATATTACGACTATGAGATATGGCAGATGGATGTTAAAACCTCCTTCCTTAACGGGGAGTTGAATGAGGACGTATTCATGATACAACCGGATGGTTTTACTGATCCAAAGAATCCTGATAAAGTATGCAAATTGCTAAAATCCATTTATGGATTGAAGCAAGCATCTAGAAGTTGGAACTTACACTTTGACAAAAGAATCAAAGAATTTGGTTTTGTCAAGAGTGAGTTCGAGGCGTGTGTCTACACAAAATTCAGTGGGAGCATAGTAATCTTCCTAGTCTTGTATGTTGATGACATACTGCTTATAGGAAACGATATACCAGCATTATAAGGAGTAAAATCCTGGTTAGGTAAATGTTTCCAGATGAAGGTCTTGGGAGAAGCCACATTTATACTGGGTATAAAGATCTATAGAGATAGATCTAGGCGGCTTATTGGACTTAGTCAAAGTACATACATTGACAAAGTACTGAAGAGATTCAGTATGAGTGATTCCAAGAGAGGACTCATTCCAATGACACATGGCATTACACTGAGCAAAGCTCAGAGTTCCACATCTAGCAAGGAAATAGCTAGGATGAGTTTGGTACCATATGCTTCGGCAATTGGATCAATCATGTATGTCATGTTATGTACTAGGCCCGATATTTCTTACTCCATAAGTCTTACAAGCAGATATCAAAAGAACCCTGGTGAACCCCTTTGGGTGGCTGTCAAGAACATTCTTAAGTATTTGAGAAGGACGAGAGAAATGTTCTTGGTCTTTGGAGGTTCACTGGAAGAACTGCGTGTAACTGGTTACACAGATGCAAGCTTCCAAACCGACAGAGACGATTACAAATCGCAATCGGGATTTGTCTTCACACTAAATGGAGGAGCTATATCTTGGAAGAGTCAGAAACAAGATACGATAGCAGATTCGACTACAGAGGCTGAGTACATTGCCGCAAATGATGCTGGAAAGGAAGCCATGTGTCTTAAGAATTTTATCGAGGATCTTAGAGTTATTGCCAGTATCTCTAGACCCATCGAAATATTCTGTGATAACAGTGGAACAATAGCACAAGCTGTTGAGCCAAGAGAGCATCAAAAGACCAGGCATGTACGCAGGAAATATCACCGCATACGTGAGTATGTAAGAGAAGGTAATATTATAATTAAGAAAATACCAACAGATGACAACGTCGCTGACCCGTTGACAAAACCACTAGCTGGACCAAAGCATGAGAAACATGCGCACGCTATAGGCATGCAGTACCTAAATATTGGTAGCTAGTAATTTTGATTAGATTCATAGATATGTTTGAAATCGATACATTATGTAATAACATTTCGTGGGATTGAAATAGGAAGTTTTACGTAATATTTTAACATTGTCTATTCTTAACATGTTTTAAACCTATCCTTGAGACACAAAGTTTTTGAGTATCTAAATTGTCTGTGGTTGCTTGAATTTAGTGGGAGCTAGATTCAAGAGTTAATACCATTATGAATATTTATCTATTTCATAGTTATTGAATAGAGAAACAAGGGTTGTTAAAATAAATATTCATAGATGTTTACAGAGTTTGCTAAACATTAGACGTGACCAAAAGATCGAGATTACTTCATGGAGCCCAAGCATGAGTAATTTTGAGTAGATGTCCTCTGACCTGAGACGTTTTGGTTTGAGACACGATGACTTCTGATCTTTAGCATTTATCTACCGTCAAACCGTAAAAGGGTGATCATAAGGAACTTGACTAAGACAGCGGAAGTCGTGGGCAAGATAACGCAAATGTGAAGATGGAATTTGCACCTTCTTTAACTAGAAGAGATATTTCATGGCCGCTCGACGATTAAGACTACTGAAATGCGTGGCACACGCTCGGAGAATGATTAGATCATTTGGAAATCCGTTACTGCAGAAAGTCGCAATCAGAGTCGAGAAAATTCGAGTATATAGAACTAGATCCCTGCTCCATGTCTATTACTCAAATTAAGAAATATCATGATGCGAAAGGAAAATCTATTAGTGTTATTCATTTTATGAATATTATCTCTGGATGTAAGAGTTCTTATGACCTGGTTATCCTAAATGTCTGGCTAGGGACCGCTTTAGGCCAACGATGATCAGAAAGTGTTTCTTAACTTGCACAAGTGGGAGTCTGAAGGATTTAGGTGCACAGATAAGTACACGTTGTTAGGTCACAACAACCCTGGATTACTTAGTTAATTGATAGAATTATTATTACTTAAGACAAATAATGTATAGAACAAGATTATAGTCAAATGTATAATTCCACTAAGTGTGGTATGCTGCGGAATAGCAATACCACCGATCAATTACAATAAGATATGAAAGTGTAAAGTGAATTGGTAAGTTCTACTTTGCAAGATGATCTCTATTTATAATGGTATAGAGATCTTACATAATGGGCAAAGGAGTAACCGAAGGACTAAACTAGGGAAATGACTAAGATCAAGGGATTTGATCTTAGTCCGTTACAAAACTGACTGTAACTCAATCCTTCTACTCAGTATTGGATTTCCAATACTGAGTGTTGATACTGAGTGGCCAATACTGGCCAAACTCAGTATCACTCCTAAACTTAGCAATTTAAATCTACTATTTATTCTAAGCTAGTCTAGGTTGTTTTGTTAACCTAAGATTCCAAAGGGGTAAGGCTTTTTGCCTTAAAAATCTCCCCCTATCTAATGATAACAAAACAATTACAAAGAGAATATTAATAAAACAAAACATCAGGCAGCATAGTCTTCCTTTTCACTATTTGTTGATTGATTCAAACTCATAGACGACTTCTTTCTTTATGTGAATGAACTCTTCTCTTTTCTTCAGTTCATCCTGCCTGTTATTCAGCTCAGCAACTATCTTCTTTCTGAACCAAGAGTCATCTTTCTTGGTTATCATCCATTTCAAGCCCACCAAATGACTAATATGGGCCTTTGGCAGATCTGCTTCAGTAATGAAGCATTCCCCATCTTCTGAGTCTGTATACATATATCTAGAGGTTGGATATATGGTGCTCTTGTGATCCTGAAAGATTAAATTTGGGGGAACAGAGTATGACTTAAAGATCGTGAAAGTATTAAGGCACTCAGGGTTGTTGTTCTTTACAACCTCAGTCATTACCCCGAGAGCCCTATAGTCTGCTTGATACAAAATGCCTTGTTCAAAGCAAACAGCAGAAACAGCCCAGATTTCATCCATCATTACTTGGGCTTCTGAGGATCTTGATGGTAACTCCTTAATTAATCTGGAAATCTTCACCCAGTCTTGGAGTCCCATGTTCTGAATGTCATGAAGGAAAATCTTCATAGGAGGACTGACTGGTCCAGTGCAGACTGCAACTATGGACTTGTCAACAGTTTTGACTTTTATTTTGTTGACATACATATTCAGCCAGCATACCTCCTTCACATTTGGGAATAACCTATTCCTCAGCATACTCATCATGTTCTCCCTATATCTTGTTCTTTGAGAAACAATGTTCCAATATTGTTGAAGAACTTCATCTCCTGTTCTTCTTATAGTGTGGGGTTTCCATGGAACATCTGCATCAGTGTCAGTATCATGATCTTCTTCCTTAACAGGAAAGAATCTTTGGGCCTCAATCTCATCCTCAGCATCACTCTTTTCCTCAGTATACTGAACATATCTTCTTGGTCTAGAAATCAGAGGAGCTGGATCTAGTTCTTCACTTGATTCTGAGGACATAACCACTTTTGACATTCTTCTGGTTATTGGTCTTCTAGGAACCCTAGAAGGTCCTTCAGCTTGAGGAGAGATTGGCTTTCTAGGAGGCTCTTCTTCATCACTTGATTCTGAGGAGCTTTCTTTATTTGCCACATCTAGTGCAAAGTTTAAGAAGTTTTGAGATGGCACTGGATGTTCTTCATCATCATCAGAAATAGGCCAGACAAAAGGCCTATAAACTATAATCTGCAAGTTATTTGGTTCTTGAGCAGGAGGCTCAGTATCAACTTGCTGTGGTTGGTCAGTTTCAGTCTCCCCCTGAGCAGTTGGCTCAGATAACACTTCAAGTTGTTCCAGAACTGACCTTCCTCTTATTCTTCTTCTCTCATACTGAAACCTAAGTGATTGATCAGTATGAGGAGTTTGCTGATGTTGTTGTTGTTGCTGTGGAGGTTGATCTTCATTTAATTTTCTTCTTTTCTCCCCCTGAGCAGCTGGCTCAGGTTGATCAACCTCTTCTTCTCTTTGTCTCTTCTCCCCCTTATTGTTATCATTTGATAGGGATGGAAGAGGTTCAGTATCACCACCTATGTCCCCTTATTGAGCATCAGGAGTAGGAGAGGGCATAGGTTCAGTAGCAGCATCATGTTCACCCTCAGTATGAGCATGGGAGGGTGATCTTCTAGGCTCAGTATCAGGGCCTTCTTCATCATTATGTCCACCAAGTGGAGTCTGTGGATGTGGTGGAGTCTGTTGTTGTTGCTGAAGTAGTGCCACCGACTGCTTCAATGAATCAATTTCATTACTCATTGCATCCATCCTGGCCAGAATATTATTTTGAGTGTTCTGCATGACCAGGATCTGGTTGAGAATTGTTTGTAGAGCCCCTTGCACTTCCTGAGACTGAGTGGCTTGTGCTCTACGACCCTGCACAGATGGTGCTAAAGAAAAAAAAATCAAACTGGTTAGAATGAAAGGTTTATCGAATAGAATTGTGGTGTTGTTAAATTCTATAATCATTTAAACAGAATTTTGAAGTCTGTATTTCATCTGGTTCATGATGAAATATTGTGAACTTGTGCATAGCATGTGTAAGAAATGTTTTAGTAAAAGTGAGTGTGAGTATTTGAGTAGCTCAGTATAGGATAGGTCACATTTACTAAAATGTGTTGGTTTGGGAAATCGAAGCCTGGGATGTGCTTCTTGTTATTTTCAATGTTTATCACTCGGTATCAGAGTGATAACAGAAATGTGGCTAAAACCCATGGAAATTTTTGGATTATGTGGTTTAAAAGGTTTGTGATCATTTCTTGAATCATGTGACCCTACTCAAAAATAAGTAGGACATAATTCAAGCAGCACCAGTGGGTGTCAGTGTGACATCACCACCATTGTCTCTTTAAATGTTGAGACAACTGTAGACTGACAATGATCATATAAGTGCTCAGTGTATGAATTTTGCATAGTAGTAGTGGGCTAACTATGTTGGCCATAATTGGATATATATTTGAAAGTTCGTTTGACACTTTGGTCAGTATTGAGTTGGTACAGACCAATACTTAGTCTCTATTTGGGAAAGATATATATATATATATATATATATATATATATATATATATATATATATATATATATATATATATATATATATATATAAAAGTTTGAGAGCATTTTAGAAATTCATACCTGAGACTTTGTCAGATTCTCTTCGAGCATCTGCAGAGGTCGGTGCTGGATCATCTAGATTTTGATTTGAGGCACCAGCACCTTCAGGAGCCTCTTGTCTGCTATCATGAGCACCTTCCACTATATGTTGCTCAAACTGAATCTCCACATCAAGAGGAACATGAGGTTCCTCAATTTGTTGAGCAATATGTTCAGGTCAGGACCTGGAAGGTCAGCGGTGGCTGCAACTAGACTTTGTGCTTGAAGAGATGCAGTTAGTGATGGAGCATGAGTAGGCTGCACCTCTTCTGATGATAAAGCACCCATTATCACTGGGGATATGTTTCTTCTTCTTCGTCGTATGACCAGTGGTTGCATTTCTGTGGACTCAGTAACAGTATCTGTTGCAATATGAGGAGCATCAGGATCTTGTGCAGGTGGAGGAATATGTGGTGGTTCTTGTGCAGGATCTGGTTGAGCATCCACCATCTCAACATCTTGAGCAGCATTTCCCCCATCACCACTATCATCATCATTATCATCATCATCATCATTATCATTTTCTGATCCAGTATCAGAATTTTCTTGATCATTAATGTGTGCCTGTACAATAGCTCACATAGAGTGACTCATTACAGGCTCTCCTTCCCTTGGCCTGTAAAAATATATCTTCTCATGTAAGGGAGGAAGATCTGCTCTTGGACTATTGAACTCATCATAAACATGAGCAGGCATTGAATTCTGGAAAATGAGAGATAGAAATCTGCAAAAAGGAACATTGATTTCTCTAGTTTGAGCCCTAATCAGAGAAGCTAGTTCATTGAAGATCGGTCTAGCATAATCAATATCCCGACCATGATACATGGCATGAACAATCTGCATCCCAAAATCATTTATTTGGTCCAAAGCTCCTGTTTTGTGGGTCATACACCGAATGAGTGTGGAAATTAAAAGACCCCACATTGGACCAAATTAATTCCTTTTAATTATGCCCGTGGTTCCTCTTCGTCCAATTAGAGGTAACACTGAGCGAGCCTCAGTTCGATCAACAAAGGGCTCATACTGAGCGTGAGCGGGAAGCCTCAGTATTTCCCGAATTATAGCTGTTGAAACAAAAGCCCTTCTTTGATCTCGAATAACCCAACCGGTAATCATGTCCGGAGAGTCAAGTTTAGCAGAGTACCAGAATTCACAGAGCATCTCCGGATAAATTGCACGAGGAGATAGAATCAACGCTTGAGTGATCGGACAATGCGTCAGATATGTAATCATGTGAGTGAATTCAGGGCACGCACAAACCTGAGGAACGTCGAAATTTGCGGTTATATTGTTCCTCGCAAATTTGGGCACTTCGTCGTTTCGAAATTGGGTCGCCGGTGCAGCCTCGGGTGCAAAGAATCTGTAATTTGCCATCTGCGATTTTGATTAGGTAATAGCTTGCAAAGAAAGAGTAGAATCGTTAATCGCAGAGAGAATTGAAAGAGAGTATGAAATAACTGTTAGAAAATTTTTAAGAAAGAAAAGAAACAATTATTTATACTTAATTAGAGATAATTACGGTATTGGGAAGTAAAAACGGCTGATTTGACAGCCTTATCCTTTTCCAACGTTAACTTTCTTATTAAGAAAGGTTACCGTTGGGGAGTATTAAGATTAAAAGTCAGATTTACCACTACAGGACTTCAATACCGAGTTAAAAAAAATTAAATTAAAAAAAAATTAAAAAATTATAAAAACATTTAATTTAATCTATAAATTAATAAAAAAATAAAAATTATTAAAGTTTGATAAATCAGACAAGTGATACTGATCTAGTCAATATTAGATATAATACTGAGAAGTCAGTATCAAAAATTTTTGAGGAAAATTAAGGATTCAGCATACCCAATTGCCCTGATAAGTACATAAACCTTTCCTCAGAGAGAGATTTAGTAAACACATCGGCCAATTGGTCATCTGTAGGAACGAAATCTACCTCAACCTTACCCTTTTCCACATTATCTCGAATAAAATGGTGTCTGATATCAATGAGCTTTGTTCTTGAGTGATGGACTGGGTTCTCTGTGATAGCAATAGCACTCTTATTATCACAATGAATGGGTGTCTTTTGAAAGTTAAACCCATAGTCCATTAGTTGATACTGCATCCATAAGAGTTGAGCACAACAGCCTCCTGCAGCAACATATTCTGCTTCTGCAGTGGAAGTTGCTACTGAATTTTACTTCTTGGATGACCAGCCAACTAATCTTCCACCGAGGAATTGACATCCTCCACTTGTGCTTTTCCTGTCCAACCTACAACCTGCAAAATCTGCATCTGTATACCCTTCAAGGTCAAAGTTTGAGTCCTTGGGATACCAAAGACCCATGTTAGGAGTACCTGAAAGATATCTAAAAATGCGCTTAACAGCTTTCATATGTGATTCTTTAGGATCAGCCTGATACCGAGCACACAAACAAGTTGCAAACATATGATATCAGGCCTGCTAGCTGTTAAGTAAAGTAAAGAATTAATCATACCTCGGTATGTGGATTGAAATACTGGTTTACCAGTTTCATCTTTACTTATTTTATCCTGAGTACCCATAGGAGTGTGCATGGAAGATAAATTTTCAAATTTGTATTTCTTTAGCATGTCATGCACGTACTTACTTTGATTTATAAAAGTGCCATCAGGCTTTTGATCAACTTGTAAACCAAGAAAGTAAGTAAGTTCACCCATCATACTCATCTGATACTGAGATGACATTATCTTAGCAAACCAGTCACACATTGACTTGTCAGTGGAGCCAAAGATAATATCATCGTCATATATTTGATTAAGTAAGATGTCAGAACCTTTCCTTTTTGAAAATAATGTTTTGTCAATTTTACCTCTTCTAAATTCATTTTCAATTAAGTACTCAGACAGGGTATCATACCAGGCTCTTGGAGCTTGTTTGAGCCCATAGAGAGCTTTATCAAGCTTGAAAACATAATTAGGAAATTTAGGATCAACAAAACCTGGTGGTTGTTTAACATAAACTTCCTCTTGTAGTTTTCCATTGAGGAAAGCACTCTTGACATCCATCTGATAAACTTTGAAGTTCTTGAAAGCTGCATATGCAAGATACAGCCTAATAGCTTCAATTCTTGCAACTGGTGCAAAAGTTTCATCATAGTCAATGCCTTCTTCTTGCCTGTAACCCTGAGCAACCAGTCTAGCTTTGTTTCTAATGACAACACCATCCTTGTCCATTTTGTTTCTGACCACCCACTTAGTACCAATAATAGTTTTGCCAGCAGGTGGTGGTACTAAGTTCCAAACTTTGTTCCTTTCAAACTCTGTCAGTTCTTCTTGCATAGCTTCTACCCAGTCTTCATCTAATGAAGCTTCATCAACTTTCTTTGGTTCCATGGTAGATAGGAAGCTTGAGAAGAAGCAAAAATTTGCAGTTGCTTGGGGTTCAAAATCTAACTTTCTTCTTGTTTGGACACCTTGTTCAATAGGACCAATAATATTTGAATGAGGATGATCTCTGTGTTCCCTTAGATTGTTTCCTAAGGGAGCATTTGAAACAAGGTCAACAATATCTTGTTGTACTGATGTGTTGTCTGCCTGATACTGAGTTGAATTCTGGTAAGTATTAGACAGTTCAGGTTGCTATTCTTCTTGATTTTGTAGATCTGAGGTGGATTCTTGAAAGATACTGGAAGATTCACCTTCTTCATAGGTGGAGTTGTTCAGATCAATTATTGGGAACTCAGTATTGGGGTTCTCAGATATGGGAACCTCAGAATTTGATGCATTAGAGTTAGATTGAGTTCTTTATTGATCAGTGTCACTTATACCATGATCAACATAGTATGAGTGAGACTTGGGCTGTTCAGCAATTGAGTTTTCTGGATTGCATAGAATGTCTATGCCACTAATGTCTTCCTTTGCTGAGGTAGAATGCTCATTCTGATCTTCATCAAAAGTGACATGAATGGATTCTACAATCATCTTAGTTGAGATGACATACACTCTGAAAGCTTTAGAGTGTGGAGAGTAGCCCATGAACACCCCTTCATTTGCTTTGGGAGCAAATTTGTTGAGATTTTGTTTAATACTGAGTACAAAACATTTACTCCCAAATATGTGGAAGTATTCCACATTAGGAACCTTGCCATTGTATAACTCATAAGGAGTGTTTAGATGTCTCTGGACTATTGTAGCTCTGTTCTGAGTGAAATTTGCACAGTTTACAGCTTCTGCCCAGAAGCTCAGTGCCAGTCCAACATGGCATAACAAAGTTCTTGCAGCTTTAATTAATGTTCTATTCTTTCTTTATACAACACCATTTTGTTGTGGTGTGTAGGCTGCAGATAAGTTTTGAACGATTCCTTTTTCTTCACAAAAATCTGCTAATACTGAGTTCTTAAACTCAGTACCATGGTCACTTCATAGTTGCTTGACCTTGTTGCCATTATGTAGTTCTTCTCTTTTGATAAAGGCAATGATTTCTGTTGTTGCATCTGATTTGGTCTTGAGAAAGATGACCCAAGTATATCTTGAGAATTCATCAACCAAGACTAAGTTATATATCTTTTTGGCCAATGATGGTGTACTGACGGGGCCAAAAAGATCCATATGTATCATTGTAAGAGGTTCATTAATGGAATGATTGACCTTTGACTTGAATGAACTCTTCTTCTGCTTGCCCATTTCACATGCTGAGCATAACTTATCTTTTGAATAAGTAATAGTGGGCAACCCTCTCACCAATTTCTTCATACTGAGCGCATTTATATTTCTGAAATTTATATGAGAGAGTTTCTTGTGCCACAACCAGTTCAGTTCCGGCTTGACTTTAGAAAGCAGGCAAACACGAATAGTAGGGTCTATTTCAGACAGGTTGACCACATAGACATCTTTTCTCTTCTAGCAATGAGTACATGTTGCCCTTTATCATTGTAGATGATTCCTGCAACCTTTCTGAAACGAGCTTCATTGTCATCATCACACATCTGACTGATACTGAGCAGATTGTGTTTAAGACCCTCTACATAGGCAACTCTTTTAAACGTTATGTTGACTTCCTTGATTACTCCATACCCTCTTGTTTTTCCAATTGAATCATCTCCAAACTTGACAGAAGGACCCTTCTCTGGTGTATAGTTTAGAAGGTATTCCATATTGCCAGTCATGTGTCTTGAGCAGCCACTATCTAAGTACCATTTTCTGTCACCCTGCACAAGACACAAAATAAGGATTAGTTCTTTCTAGGAACCCATTTTTGAATGGGACCTTTGGTAGGAGAAACATGGGTAGACTTGATCTCTTTTGTTGGAGAGGTCAGTATCACTTTAGGAGAAACCTTGGAGGTTTTCTTTGGTGATACTGACTTGGTTTCTCTCCCTTTCTTTGGTACTGAGTACCTAGGACTTGAGAGATCAGTTCAGCATTCATCTCCTTTATGTCCAGTATGATGACATCTATAACATTTTCTAGGTCTGTTTCTGAACATATTTTCATAAGGAATTTTTGAAAATTGTTTGACTTTTAGTAGACCAGTATGAGTAAGTTTTGCAAACTTTTGACTTAAAACTTTGATCTGATCACCAATAGATTTTAAAATGTTACTTTTGTCATTTTTTACTGGTGTTTTAATGTTGTTTTGACTGGTCTAGAAGGAGATGAATCTGGTGTCCTTTTATTTGGTAGAGAAGTCTTTTTAATATTAGACTTCTTGTTTTTGCCACTTGGAGATCCTGTTGAAGTTGATTTCTGGTTATCATGTTTTAGAATGACAACTTTAACAGGTTCTTTAGATTCTTGAGTAGTTGACTTTCCTGTTCCTGCAACCTCAGTATTAGATAGAACATTTTGAGTAGAAGTGGTTTTATTTTCATTATATATCTTAAAAGTGGTTGTGTTAAATAATACTTCAATACTGAGCTCTTGTAGTTCAGTATAGCACTTCGAACAGATGGAAGGACCAATTGGTTTTTTTAAAAATAGTTTAATCCTCATCATCTGACTCAGTTTGACATCCAACTTCACAAAACGTTTTTGCTTTCACAAACTGAATAGGGTTCATATCCGAAAATTCTTCAAATAAATCAGCAAAATTATTTCTATTTTTTAACTGAGGATCAACACCAAGTGCAGCCCTCACATTTTCTGGAAATTGTTGATTTAAAAATTTATTTAATTTAATAGATGCATTTCCCCAATATTTACACATGGTTTTCAAATTTTTCTTTTTCTAATTTGTGGAAATGAGCTTTATCAGCTAATCTTTGGTTAATGTCTTGTAAGTTTAAAAAATTTAGTTCTAAATCTTTAAATTTTGCTAATTTATCTAAGTGTTCATTATTTACCCTTTCAAGTTCAAGAATTGTTAATTTTAAAGCTTTTTCTCTCTGTACTAAAGTTTTAAGATCAACAATGATATACTCAAAAATATTTTCTTTTTCATTCACTGAATAAGTTTGAAAGGAACTCACCTTGTACAACTGAGTGGAATCCCAATCAGTATGAACACTCATCCTCTTAGCTTCTTTGATATCCTTTTCAAAGGAGCTCTTCAAATCATCTTCAGTGAAAGCCATAAAGGCTTTGTTTTCAACCTCTTCCTCATCATCACTAAGCTCTTCATCCATCCAAGCTTCAGAGTAAAGTGCTTGATGAGGTGCTCCATTCCCTGCTGCATTCTTGCCCTTGCTCCAGTTCTTTATCTTGACATACTTGTCTCTATACCGTTTAACTTGGTATGCAATCTTGTCATTCTGATCAGTTTCAGTTGACTTAGTATGACAATTAGCAGCAATGTGCCCAGGCTTTCCACACCTATAGCAAAGACCTAATCTTGGGTCAGTATTGGAAGAGCTAGCACCAAGCCTCTTCTTTTTCAACTGATCCAGCTTCATAGACATAAGAGCCATTTGGGTTTCAAGCTCTTCTGCCTTAGCATCAGCAAGATCAACTTCTGGTTCTTCAGGCTCAGTCACAGTATATGCCTGTTGCACAACTAGAGCCATGCCAGTGGAAGACTTGTCAGTTTTCTTCCAGTTGATCAGTCTTGCAGCATTATTCTCCTCATGATTCAACATTAGACCATACAAAGTTTGAAGAGTGTATGACTCAATGTTGTTAGCAGCATTGACAGAATTTGTCATATCAAGAAACCATTGAGGAAGACTATCCAGGAACTTTTGAACAAGCTCTCATTCTTCCTTCACAATGCCTACACTGATTAAATCATGAATAACATTATTGAACCTGTTATAGAGAGTGGTGATGTCTTCATTTGGACTTGAGAAGAAGTTTTCATACTTCCTCCTCATGTTGCTTTTCCTCTACAACTTCACCTTAGGTGTGCCTTCATAGGTGACTGATAGGCTATCCCACATAGCCTTTGCTGTTGGCAATTTCATAATTGCATTAAGTATTTCTTTGGTAATAGCATTACTAATCACCCCCTTTGCTCTGGAGTCTAAACTGTATAACTGACGGTCAGTATCAGTCCAGGTGTGTTTCAGTTTAGGAACTGTTCTTGTGCTCTCAGGAGCATCATCAGTAGCAGCAACGGGTTCCACAGTTTGTGGAATGATGGGACCATCATTCAGCACAGTGAGCATCTCATGATGAATAGATTCAAGATACCACTGAGCTTTTAGCTTCCATTAATGGAAGTCTTTGCCATCAAAGATGGGTACTCCCTTTCCAGACGTAACTGGTGCAATAATTGTAGACATTTTGGATTTTTGAGTGTTGGAAGGATAGATATAGGGAATGGCTGCCAGGGTAATAGATCGACTAAATAAGGATTTATTTAGCCTGCTCTGATACGAGTTGTTAGGTCACAACAACCCTGGATTACTTAGTTAATTGATAGAATTATTATTACTTAAGACAAATAATGTATAGAACAAGATTATAGTCAAATGTATAATTCCACTAAGTGTGGTATGCTGCGGAATAGCAATACCACTGATCAATTACAATAAGATATGAAAGTGTAAAGTGAATTGCTAAGTTCTCCTTTGCAAGATGATCTCTATTTATAATGGTATAGAGATCTTACATAATGGGCAAAGGAGTAACCGAAGGACTAAACTAGGGAAATGACTAAGATCAAGGGATTTGATCTTAGTCCGTTACAAAACTGACTGTAACTCAGTCCTTCTACTCATTATTGGATTTCCAATACTGAGTGTTGATACTGAGTGGCCAATACTGGCCAAACTCAGTATCACTCCTAAACTTAGCAATTTAAATCTACTATTTATTCTAAGCTAGTCTAGGTTGTTTTGTTATCCTAAGATTCCAAAGGGGCAAGACTTTTTGCCTTAACACACGTGTCACCGTGTCCAATGTTATAAGACACTAAAGGGTCACACCACTACACACCCAATAATGGACAACCGAATAAAGTAAGTTGTGTGGAATAATTAACTAGTTAAGTTAATTACAAATAAGAGAATAAATAATAATAAGTTAATTATTATTTGTGAGGATGGTTAAATACTAGGTTAAGTATTTAACAGACAGTTGATTAATAGTTAATTAATTAACTAGTAAAAGTCTAAAGGTTTAAAGTGACAATAGGAAGTTTAATTATGAGATTAATCATAATTAAACTCCAAGGACCTAAACGTAACATGTAACCTTATAAATAAGAGGCTTATGTTAAGGGTTTTAGGTTAATCACATTACACACTCAAAACCCTGGAAGCTTTCCTCCCTCTCCCTCTCCTTCGGCCGAAGTCGACCGAAACCCCATACGGTTTTCGGTCTTCGTGTTCGTCGATCGTTACACACACACACACGAGTTCTAGTGTGTTGCTTTGTTGGTACAACGCGGTCTTGCAGCGTGTCCACGTGGTGCAGTAGAGGTGGATCACTTCTTTAGCAATCTAAAGGTAATGTTCATCATTTCTTTCTTCTCGTGATCTCATTGTCTAGTAGAGATCCAGGATGTGGTATTCAAGTTCCGCCATGTGAATACCACAAAGTTATCCTACAATTTAGGTTAAACTAACATATTGTTAGTATTAAATGTTGAGTTGGTGGATTATGACTTGAAATGATGAAAAGTGTTAATTATAATATTTTATGAATTTATGTATAGTTATGTTAAAATGACATGTTGAATATGTTAGTTGTACTTTATAAGCAACTATTATGTTATTTGATAAGTTGACTAGTTGTGATATTGTTGGGTAAAATTGTTAGTCAAAAGCTAGATGGATTTTATGTCTATATATGAACTAGTAAGTTGGGAGTTAGTAATCTTGTATTAAAAATGGATTTTAATCGTTATGAAAATGATCAGTTAGTTATGAGTTGTCAATTGGTATAATTATAGGATTTATAGTTAATGTTTGGATGATTTGAGTCAAAAGATATAACTTATGATTTTGAGGTATAATAGTTGGGTTATGATAGTTATGAACTTGTTGGATTTGCTAACTAGTTATGACTTGCTAGATGTAGTAGTTTATGGATATTAGTTGTGAATTGCTTATGCTATAGTGATGTTCGGGTTTTGACTCGTTTGGGTAAATAATGTGAAGGCTTGGCTAAATGTGTTGGTATGGTTTGAATTTTACTAGGAATGACAATAACATGATAATCACATATTTTGGTAAATTGTAATATGTTGACTTATTGTAGTTAAATTCGGGTCTTGGCCCGTTTGGATGTAATATGCTAAATTGGTTAGATATGGCTTGGTTGTATTTGACTTGAATTGCAAAAGTGTAACATGGCTATGACATGTTTATATGATATTTCAAGTGTTTAGTTATTCATGTGGTGCAAGTGTTAGTGTTAAATGTATATTTAACATTGTTTATAATTTTGGTGGAATTATATATACTAATTCGGTATTCCTTTGGTGTACAGGAACCGGGATCGAGATTCAGAAACATTAGACCTCTGAGTTCGGAAAGTGGAAGTAACGGTGAGTGGATTTAACCTCCAACTTGTGTTTGGTTCCAATTGATTGTATTTGCATACGTGTTGAATATGCAGGAAATTGCAAGCAAATACAGGGTTCGCGACGCGAACTATTGCTCGCGAACGCGAACATTCGACAGAGATTTTGGGGGTTGTTTCGTGAACTCTTCGCGACCAAGTTCCCGGACGCGAACATGAATTCGCGACGCGAACTTCGAGTTTCTTAATGGGAACTCGGCTGCAATGCTTTTCGATGAGATTTTTCGTATCTAACTTGCTTGTTTGGTACATATATATTTGATTGTGTTATGATTAAATAGACTATGTGCACATATTTGAGGAGGCTTGGCTTCATTGGTGGCGACAGTTCGATTTTACTTTGTGACCGACGTTTGAGAAGTCAGTGTCGGAAGGATAACGGATGGGCATAGTGTATCAACGATCGCGATATTCGGACCTTACCTGTATGCGTTACACATCAGGGGGTTTATCGGACTTTTGGGTACATCGCTATCAGGTACCATTGTTAGGCCAACGATGGTTTTAGGCTTCGGCAGGACCACCGATCTTCTCGAACAAAATAGTGATTATGTGGTTATGTGGCTTTCGATCGTGGAGATGTTTGTGCTTGCTTGTTGTGCCTTACAGAATTTGTAGATTATATTCATTCACTTAGCTGTAACGACCCGAATTTTGTAAATAAATATATTGTGTAAAAAGATGATAAATATGGATAATTCATTTATAACACGTAGGAATTGGTTTCGTGTCATTTGGACACCGTTTGGTATGGTTAAGGTCGAAACCGGGCTGAACTGGACAACAAAAACTTACAGCCTAGCTGCCTGGGGAAGTTCACGGCGCGAACTATAGTTCGCGTACGTGAAGATCAAACAGAGAGTTCGGGGTTTTGAGGCATGGAGTTCACGACTGGTTGTCGATCGCGAAGAGTTCCCGACGCGAGAAGTTCGTGACGCGAACTCTATTTCGCGAACGCGAACTGTGTCAGACCTATATAAACGGGTTTTCGAGCTAGGGTTTAGACACCTACACCCCTAGTTCTAGTACAGCCGTTATTTTGAAGGAAGGAGGCGATTTTGCTGATCTTGAGCTCAAATCTTCATCATCTTTGAAGATTTAAACACCAAAGGTAAAGATTATTGATTCTTATCATCTTCTATCTTAATTTGAAGCTTTTCTTGGGCATTAATGGTGGTTAGGACAACCTACTGAAGGGTTTCATAACTCTGATCAACCCATTGGGTCGACCACCTAGTGTCTTGGTTCGAACCATATTAACAAGAACATGATGGTGTTCTTGCCGGTTAAATCAACTAGCTAGTTTAATCCCTAAAAGTGGAACTGAGATTAAACCTAATCCTTAAACCCTAAAGGATTATAGGAACTTGGAAATCAAACTTGATTAACAAGAAAGAAGCCTTGTACGAATAACCCGAACACACACATTGCTTGTGTGTGTTCGTCGACTACCACCAAGAACCCTAGGGTTCTTTGGAATCGATCGAAGAATAGGAGAAGATGGTATTCCAAAACATACCTTAATCTTGCTTAAGTAAGTCCACTGATGATGAACACAACGAGAAACCTTCTAGTCGGTTCTTGCAACGATCCTTGAATAACTCGATCAATCTTCGAAGAACGCGAAGAATGAACGAAGAACACGAAGAACACAAGACTTGTGTTCTTGGTGTTTCGGCCGAATTCAAGGGGATGGAGGAGGAGAATTTCGTGGCTTAGGGTTAAGCATTAGAGGAATTAGGTTAAGGCTAAGATCTTCTATTTATAATAGAAGATCTTTCACTTAGAACCCTTCTAGTTTAATGAAGATTAACTTCTTAATTAAACTTATCCTTTTACACATTCAACCCTCATAGTTTTACTAGCTATTATTGTCACACTTAATTATCAAATGTCTTAGTATTATACACTTATATATTTCGGTATACATACACGAAATATATAGTTGTGTTTTATACCTTTAATAATTAATTATATAATAACTTTTATATAGTCTTTAGACAATAATATTATCCAATTTCTATATGATTTAATAGTTTTAAATCATATCATGGATAATCTATAATTAACACATTGTATATTTACTCAACTAGTAAATGTACAAATACTTGTATTAATTAGTTAGTTAAACTAATCTAGTAATAAGTTAAACTTAACTTAATACTTAACTGATTCATAATGAATATTATGAATCATTCCTCTCCAAGTATCATTGGATAATAACTACTTGTATTACATGCACTCACCGGTGTGACCCTTAAGTGTTTCGTAGGTTTGGATGTATCATCATAGGTTGACTAACTGTGCACATAATTCCAACAGACTCCCACTTGTGCAAGTTCGTAACCTTTATCTTAATGACACGAGCTACAGTGGCCTTCTAGATGGGCATGTAGGTAACCAACCTCATAAAAAGATCTTAGGTAACCCAGGTATAGTTTCGAAAAACTCTTTAATAGCGTCTCCTAGTAAAGAACACCCTGTCTTTACTTCTTGGGCAACGTTGTTAGGTTCATCCCTTGCAGCATGATATTTGTGATAACGAATGCGAGCATGGTAGAAAATATCAACTCCTGTATTCGAAATCATTTCATGACTTCTTGATTCAAACTGTTGTGATAAACGACAAATAACAAATTAGTTCGTTTGGGCATGGCCATGCACTTACAAGTTTTCTTATCATGTCAAAGGACCCATAGATATCTCTCCTAGAAAGGAGGTGCAATTACCATCTTGTTATATTTCGATTCAAAATACAACTTCCTCTGTAACCAGTAAGGCCTCGTATGACAACCACATTTCAGGCTTGTCTAAGACGAACCAAAGTACATTAGTCATTGTATCCCAAACCAAATACCTCAGGCTTAAGGACAATCCAGTGAACAATACTTTTGAACTTTTCAACCACGAAGTATTGTCACGGTGGTCAATCCAATATTCGTCGAGCTTCAACAAAATATCACTGATATTTGGTCCACAACAAAACTTGTTGTCGCTATCTTCGAGAAAACTCGAATCTCCACCAAATACCGCGATGACGTTAACGCCCCATCAAGGTTCCCACCAAGACGAGTTGTCACAGATTATGTCTTTTGAATAAATAGACTTTTATTCATGGATATTGTAAAACATACAAAGTCTTGAATAACAATGATACTAACTGATGTACTATTCCTCACTGGACATAGATACAGAATTATTACTGCATCATTACTTATTCCTTTCGTTCGTGTTGATTACTTAATGACTTTTACAATTTTACTTGTAACTTTATCACTAAACTAGTCATTTATATTAAATTAAAGACATAAGACAAGTGTTGGAAAAACACTTTTACTTTTGTCTTCGCTAGATTTTGTTCTTGCAACATTCTAGAACATATTATAGTCTTTCCTTTTATGCAATTCCGTAAACATAGAAGTATTGGAAATAACTCCGTAGTTTCTTGAATTCATAAAATTCACCTTGTAACTAAAGCCTCTTTTAGTTACTTATATTTGTAGATATCTTGTTACTAGTTAAAGGAATTTCTTTAAATGATTATGTTATCCACTGGAGTGTGAATAACCTGTTAGATATGCAATAATTAATCACAAGACTTGTGATCACGCTATTAGGTTTGCAGTAGTCTAATTAATGATCATTTATTACTTCTCTTAACTCTTTGGCTAACGACTTGGTAAACCCTTGTTGTTAATATCCTACTAACTTACTATATTCATTAATACCTCTAATGAATATGCTAGTCATAGCTCCCACTAAATTTTATGGAAATAAGCATCACTTAAACTATTACTTTGACCCAGACAAAATCTTATAGTTTAACCTTTTAAGAATTAATGAATTATTAAAGTCATCCTTTGGATTTGCGAATATCCAACATTCCTTTTAAGGGAATCATGACTTTCATTGATCAACGTATCTAACAAGTATAAGACACTTGAAACGATACTTCCAATTCTTAAATGTATTAGTATCCTTTCAAGAACTTTATTTAATGTCAAAGTCATTTCTTGGATTTCTCAAATAACTATCATTCCTATTAGGGAATTATGACTTGATTAAATATTGTATTTATTACACGTGTAAAAGACTTGCAATAATACCTTTTAGTTCTTAAATACTTTAATATAGTTTTACCTTTTAAGAGTTTATTTAATGTCTAAGTCATTCTCCTTGGATTTTGCGAATATCCAGTTATTCCTGTTAGGGAATTATGACTTCATTAAATTCCTTTATCACAAGTATTATAGACTTGTAATAATACTCTTTAAAGTCTATCTTGATTATATCCAATATAATCATATTATATTAATACTAATACTTTAAAACTAACTATCATAAGTAACCACTACTTTAGATGTTTTAAATAAGTTCAATGTACCTTGAACTTTATGCTTTCCATAAAAACTCTTAAATACTTATATTAGAAAAACTTTTATAACAATTAGTATCTATGTAATTTGAGCTTCTAAGATATTATTCAACAATCAAACAAATATAAATAATGAGATCATTACTAAGTCAACACTTGACTTTATAATCTAGTCATAAATCTTGACTAGTATAATCAACACACATGCACACACAATATAATTCAACCATGGATTCAACGATGATAAACTTAAAAACCGAAATTTATCATAAAATAAAAAAAATGTAATTTTGTTCAAAACAACTAAAAACGAAAATTGTTTTACTGAATCCAAATGAAAAATACTGAATTAAAAAAAATCTTGGTGCTCGTTGGATGCATCTCATGTAGGCTATCATCATTTTCCATACCCTCCTTCAATAAACGATTGCATGAGTTAGATTACTCGTAATGTACTTTACAAGTAATTTAAAGTGATTTAGAAGTTTAGCGGTGTTACCTAAAGAACTAGCAAGTCCTCCACCACCGGCAATCTTTGGACAATCCAATTTCCAATGCCCGACCTCTCCACACTTGAAGCACGGATTCTCGGCCTTCACTATGTTGGGTCTCACCTTCTTGCCTTTATGTTTGACACTTTTACCACTCGGCATTCCCTGGCTAGGATTGGTTTTACCCTTTCCTTTACCATTTTGCCCTTCTCTATCGCCATCATCAGTTACTGTGCGATCCCTTTTAGAACTGGTCCCAATATTCAGCTCAACAACCTCGAGCATGATTGTAGCTCAGAAATGGATTTATCCATATCGTGTTTGCTGTAGTTGGCTACAAAGAACTTGTAGTCATCGAATAATGAGTTGAGTATAATGTCAATTGCTAACTGCAATGGCATGCCGTGACCAAGTCTAGCAAGGTGATCAACGTGCACTTTCATTTTCATGGCGTGTGCACTCACGGATGTTCCCTTAGCCATCTTCCAAGAAGTGAACGCCTTACAAGTGTAAAATGCTTGTCCTGGTTCATTCTTTGCATCCTTGGCAGGGGGATTCAATACATTTCTTTCTAAGTCATTTCTATTCCTTTCTTGTTTGATCATGATCTTAAGATCACGTCTCCAATTGAGGAAATTTGACCCTGTCAATTCTCTCTTTCCTAGAAAGAAACATCGCGTAGATACTGTGATGATATTGTTGTTAGGTCAAGAAGGCCTTGAGATTGGAAGTACTTCCTTGATTGGGAAGTAAGGATTTGTGTTGATTAACACAAGTATTGGATAGCATTGCTAAGATGAGTACATGTGATCTTTTCTGAGTACATAGTAAACCATGTTTTATAGATTGAAATGATTTATTAAGTCTTTATTAGATAATTGTTTTAGTAAAGAAAAAGATTGAATTAATACAAGTATGAATTGAATGGAATTGAATTGTTAATTGATTTGTTAGTTCCACTAGTATGATATGAGTTATGATTGGGAGCATTGACTCAAGTTGATGATTTGTTATGTGGTAGCTAATCAATTGGATCCTAGACAACCCACACAAGTTGGGGGAGTTAATGACACCTACTTGGGGCGGTACCACCTTGCGCAAGGGTAGTGTGTCGAGAAATAGATAACCCGGAAAGCGGGGGAGTTTGAGATAACCTGGAAATCGGGGGAGCAATAGATAACCCGGAAACAGGGGAGTTTACCTAGATAAGCCATATCGGGGAGTTTGTTTCGGTGAGGCTCATTACGTATGTGTGGGCTTATGGCAATCCTTAGAGTATGATTGACTATGTGCATTGTGATAATTATTTAATTATTATTTTATTGCAGTTATTTCTAAACGGGTCTCAAACCACCCATGCTTCTCACGAGACAATTTTGTCTCACGTACAACGTTTATTTTGGCTATGTACTCAGCTTCGGGAGCTAAGGATTAGGCAGCCCGTAGTTAGCATTTGGAAGTGATTAGCTAGGTGTACTTATTTAATTCCCTAGACGTTAGTTTTGATATATTTGTAACACCGATTTTTGGTACTCGTTGATTACTCCAAATGTTTTATTTAAACCGTATTTTTGGGATACTTGGTTTTTAAAGACTTAAGTTTTATTATTTAGAAGTTTTAAATTTGGTTGAAAAAATAAGGTGTGTTACAACTTAGCTTTGTGCTAATCCCTTCCCCGTTGACTCTTTTCAGATTGATTGGTGCTTTGGACGGGATGATTGACCGAGCTCAGGAAAATATGTTTTGCAATATGAGTCATTTCGTTAAGTGACACCGTTTAAACAATGTTTATTTTGGAAATTAATTTGGGACGTTTGGATTGCAAACCTAACACTTATTTATTCTCTTTATGCTTCCGCACTTCTTTAAAAAAAATGGTTTCTAATATTTGCGGTGTTACACAAATATCAAACTCGGATTGTTGCAAAAGGCTTTACTCAAATACCGGGACTTGATTATTCTGAAACCTTTAGTCCCGTTGTCAAAGCTTTCACGGTACGTATTATTCTCTCTATCACAATGCTAAACAAATGGTCTCTTCATCAACTTGATGTCAAGCACGCCTTCTTGAATGGTCACCTATATGATGTTGTCTACATGGAGCAACCTCCGGTGTTATTGACACTAAATTACCGAATCATGTATGCCGCCTCAAGAAGGCTCTTTAAGGTCTTAAGCAAGCACCCCCGATCTTTGTTTCAACGACTAAGCTCATTTCTCATTAGCATTGGATTTTATTGTAGCCAAGCCGACACCTCGTTGTTCGTATTTAAAAACGGTCCACAAATTCTTTATCTCTTGGTATATGTTGATGATATTATTTTAACCGGTAACGATCCCACGACAATTCATGATTTCATATCAAGACTCAATAAAGAATTTCTCATAACGGTTCTTGGCAACTTAACTATTTCCTTGGTCTTGAAGTCTCATATCATGACAAGGGACTTTTTCTTAAGTCAATCCAAATATGCTCACGATATCCTAGCTCGAGCAAAAATATTACAGGCAAAATCGGTTTCCACACCTCTATCTACATCGACTTATTTCACTAGCCAAGGTGTTCCCTTTTCGGACCCTACATTATACCGATCTCTAGTTGGAGCCCTTGAATATCTCACTATCACACGGCCCGATTTATCTTATGCTGTGAATCAAGTTAGCCAATTTTTACATGCTCCTATGCAAGACCACTTTGAAGGTGTTAAGAGAATTTTACGGTATGTTAAAGGAACTATGGATTATGGTCTTACATTTTTATATTCTCCATCACCAACAATCCTTGGCTACTCCGATGCCGATTGGGCCCGATGTATCGAAACTCGTCGATCTACTTATGGTTATTCCATATTTCTTGGTGGAAACAAACTTGGTTTCATGGAGTGTGAAAAAGCAACGCACGGTATCACGCTCGAGTTATGACTCAGAATATCGATCTATGGCAAACACTGCTTCCGAGATAGTTTGGATCACCCATTTAAAGTTGGTCCTCCCCTACTTTCGCTTGGGGGGGGGGGGGGGTGTAACCGAATATATTATATATATATTTGAATATATTGTAGATCAAGTATACAATTGTATTTATCTTGTAGGTCCATTATTTATGGTAGTTAATTAAACTCTTGTAATTATAAATACAATAATAAAGTTGTTCACAAATCAGTGAAGACTCAATTATTATACTTTGGGTTTTAAGAATCGCTAAGCGTTTGGTTTCAATTTTTTTAGTTTCGACCTTTTAGTTTTCACAATAATTTGTATTGGTCTCGGTTTTTTTTTTTTTTTTTTTTGATTTTTTTGTGGGTATTTAGGCCTACTATTTGGTTCTACTCGTAGTCCTACTTATTAGATGAAGACACGTGTCAAAATCAAGGGATAATATTAAGAGAGAGAATTAGTGGATTACACATGTTATCATATTAAGTGAGTAAGATTATAAGTATGACCAAATAGTAAGACTGATTATCATTTCTCTTTTTTTGTTTTTTTAAAATTCACTAGTAATTGCAATCCTATCGTATCCAATTGACATGCATAACAAAATAAGTAAACGTAAATTAGATTTTTAAAAAAATCATCTAACATACTATTATCATTCTTATTTTAATTACCAAATGATCAACTATGAGTAAGAAGAAATCAAAACCTTTTTCTGTGTATTCTCATTGTCCATGATCGATGATGGATTTTCTCGCAGAAAGATATATGTTTTGCTTTCGATAGAGATGTAAAAGTGTTTAGGAAATATAAAAGTGTAAATCGTCTGAAAAAAATCTAAATGATATATACTCAAAACATATTCTAAATAATTTAGCATCAAAATTTTTATAAAGATAAAAATATGTTTTCAGAATTTGAAATATATATTACGGTATGGTGGGACGGGTTTTCGGTCCGGTTTTTCATATGCACCTGAAAAACGCCCTAAATATTCGGTTTCTTCAAACATCAAAACCGCTCACATCAGTATTTCAAATGTTTCATTTTCTTGATGCGGCGGTTTTTTTGTTTTGGTATTTCTGATGTTGTTTTATCAGTCTCGATTCGAATTTTTTTTTTTTGTACTCACCCATAGTAGTTAATTTCTTTAAATACGATCTAACGCGACTTGTTTGGAGTCGGTCCATGGATGACCCCAATGTTGAAACTACACATCAAAGGGAGGTTTCCATACTTTCATCTGAGCTAGTTATAAAACGGTACTAAAAGCATCCCAATGGTTAACTTTACAATAGCTTATTAATTTTGCCAAATTAACAATCTACTAACCAAAAACGTCTACATAAATAGCATCTCCAAATGGTGAACCTTTTCAAAAGTTTTTTCTTTAATAATATTTCCAATTTACCTTTATATATCTTAAATGTTTTATATATATCCCTTATATAATTTGACACTTTTTATAACATTTTACTACATATAATATTTTTTTAAATATCTCACACAAAAATATTATAATAATTGACATTAAATATTATATAATTTATTTATTAAGTAATAAAAATATAATAAAGAATTTATGTACAATATATCTAAAGTTTAAAATGAAAACTATTAAACATAGAGGACTAAATAAGACAAATTTTGAAAGTACATTACAAGGTTAGTAGAAAAAAAATCTTTGAATAAGCTTTTAAAAATGCTAGTTATTCCAATGGATAAAAATTCATTAAAAAACTTATTCAAATAGTAATAAGCTTTTAAAAAAAACTACCATCGGAGATAGGATGTACAATATATAGTGAATAAGCTTCTGAAATGTTTATTGATAGCATTGAATATTGAATATATAGAAAATTAGTCCTAACGTTTGGTTTATGATCCCAATACATAACATTCTTTATCCTTTGATCAGTACATCTTGATCGGATGTATGTACACATTAAGAGCACTGGCTATGGTAATATAAGTTGGCCTGCTATTTATGCGTCACATCTGCGCCACATCATTATTTCACATTTCACATTCAATACCTCAAATATCCTCTCTACCATCACTAACATAATACTCCTTTGAGACCCACCAAAATACCTCTCACTCACAAAATACCCCTCACAAGCTTTTTCTTTCTCATCCGCCGAACCTCCGGCGCAAGCCCTCACTGGCGTAGCGAGGGGTGCAGTGGCGAGCCTCCGTGGCAATTTTGAAGCCGGCGAGGGAGGGGTCCTCGTTACCGCACCTTACACTCTGAGGCTCGTTTGTTAGACCAACGCCAATGTGACTTTTATTGGACCGTTGGCATTTCGTTTTTTTTTTTGTTTGTTGTAACCGTAAGTACATTGTCTTTAGTTTGAGAGATATTGTGGTTTGCTTCGGCTATCTGAAGGAAACGGATGAGGAGGATGCGAGGTCCAATGAGTATTTTAGCAAAGAATTTAGTATTTTGTGCGTATATAATAAAGCAAAAAAAGCTGACGAGAAAAAGTATTGTTGATATCGATGTGTCAGTTAAAATGTCAGGTAACGTGTCACTAACGTGCCAACAACTAAATGTGTCAGTTTTAAGACTCGAAATTATCTTGTCGACATGCTATTGTCAACTCACGTGCCTCCGGAGCATATAGGTAAAGTAGGTATTACTTTGTCCTGGCGGTATATGTTGTTCGCTACTCTTATTTTATAACTGGGCCACTGCAACAAAACTTTGACATCTTAAACTACAACTTATCTTGAAGTATATGTAATAAACATTTGATTATTTAATATTAGTCATTTCACGATTAAATATTCTTTTAAGCTATTGAATTATTGTTAATTAATATATAGCTATTGAAATATATTTATAATATTAGTTATTTCATTCTAATAATTTTATTACTCCTACATAGCAATAATTCGTGTTAAAAAAATAATGCATGACTTGTGAACTAATTGAATTTAATATTTGTGAAATTATAGAGGACTTGCGCGTAGACTACGTGTTAGTTTTTAACTTTTTATATGGATTAATTAGTCTGCAATGAAAGAATAATGCGTCCCTGTCTTTATATATCGTATAGTTAAACACTTTCTTAGTACGGATAATGCATATACAAAGATAAAATTTTATTTAATTTGGGTAATTGTATCAGTCTGAAATTTTAATATGATACCTCCACTTTATTTACTTTCTATATTAATTATATTTTACTTGATTTCATGACAATATAAATAACTAGATTATAGTCTATGAAAAATCAAGAATAATTAGTAATTTTATTGAACATAACTTTTTTGTAAAATACAAAAATTAATCATCAATTGGATAATTATTACTCTCTCCGTCCCACAAAAAATTCCCATTTGGCTCTAAATTTTTGTCCCATAAAAAACTTCTCATTTCCACATTTAATGGGCTCCACACATTAAAAAACTATTATTACTAAAGATTCTACCACTAATATCCACTACATATCTTTCTCTCTCCAACTCAACATTATATTTTGATCAAAAGTATTGTCAATGACCACACCACTAACTATCACCTAAAAACTTGTGCAAAAGGCAAATGAGAAATTTTGTGGGACGTAGGGAGTACTGTATACACTATAAGAAAATATATAATGCTTCTATGATGCAAATTATCAAATTCGAACTTACAAATTATATAAACATGAGGACATTTAAAATTACGTAATAATAAAATAATAAACACAAAATAACAAACAAAATCAAATAAAACATTACTAGAAAATGTTTAATACTTAATGTAAAAACAATGTTTTTAACAAAATAAGAAAAGTTAAGATAAATTTCTAAACACTTAATTGAATACAACATTTTATGTTTTATTTGTTAGTTCATGATCCTTAGCTTCTATTAGTATTTTCAAATCTTATCTGCTCTTTACTCTAGAAAACGCTACATATACATGTCCGTGTGAAAACGCCGACTCTCTCAAATACAAACCAATATTTGACATTGATTGACATAATTGTCATAGCAGAACTTGACTTTTCTTAAACTTAAATGGAATCTTGCTGTCAGATGATGTCAAAAACAATCGTGAAATAAAAGTACGATATCCACAATATTCTAGATATAACAACTGCTTTGATAACATTTACACCCAAATGCTATATTATGAAATTTAGTACCATTATATAAACCACTTTCTAGTCAATGTTTCTTAATAACATAATCAGAACATCAACTTTTAAAACTAACTCATGATTTGGCAAACCAAAAAATTTAATACCATTTAGCACATCTAGTGCAAAATTTTCATCGAATTAATCCTTCAAAAATTCTGAAGGACATATGCTATCTAAACTTATATACGTAGTATTCATTTCCTTCCCCTAAAAATATTTAAAAAAGAAATCATTTATATCTTTTACAACTTCGTTTGTTGGTGTTACATGAGTATGAAATTAGAAGATCCTACAAAATATCATCTCACTCAATATACTTGTGTTTTATTGTTGTGATTATTTTAAGTCCACACCGTTATTATTCTGATTCTAAGAGTAAAGTTGTCTTTATATTCGTCAGTGTTTCTAATAAATGATACTTCGTTTGTAAACATTTTACCAACAAAACAACTAAAAAGCATATGTTAATTTGACATATTATGATCATATAAAAAATATTAGCATGACTCTGAGATACGGACATATTAAGAGGGTTTTGAAGTAATATGTCGAATGGTGAACAGAACTATAAGTAGTGAAATGCTTGTTAAAAAAATGGATGATAAGGCATACAATAATCTTTAATATGAAAAAAATATATTATGCAAAAGAAAGCATATAATGAGGTTTCTATAATGTATGGAACCTCAGATTTTGTAATACACTAAAACTCTTTAAATTAATAATGTTAAATTTAGAGAAATTTATTAATTTAAAAAGTTATAAATTTATCGATAAATTAATAATTTTTAATTTTAATAATTTTTAAGTAGTTATATTGTGCATAACAAACAAAAAGACAAATTAGTCTATGTCTCTTAAAATTACGTTGCAACGAACTTTGAGACTCAACGTAAATTAGCTGTAACGACCCGAAATTATGAATCGAATAAATTATTGAAAAATATGATAAATAAGGATAAATCATTTAAAACACGTGGAAATTAGTTTCGTGTCATTTGGACATCGTATGAGAAAGTTATGGACGAAACTGGGTCGAAAGTTAGACCAAATAAGCAAGAAAATCGGACCAAGGGTACCAGCCATGCTCGAGAGGCGTGAGCCGCAGTCGAGCGGCGCGAGCTACGATAAAAATTTTGGAGTTCGAACAGAAGGTCGGTCGAGCAGCGCGAGGACCTTGTCGAGGGGCGCGAGCAAGTGTCGAGTGGCGCGAGAGGTTGTCGAGGGGCGCGAGTATCTGGGGCTGACCACTTCTGGTCGTGTCGAGCACTGTACCATCCCAGAACCCTGTAGCACGATATTGTCCGCTTTGCCCACCGGCGTACGGTTTTGTTCATGGTATGGACCACTCCACCCAAAAAGCCTCATGCTAAGAGAGGTATCCACACCCTTATACAGAGTGTTTCGTTCCCCTCTCCAACCAATGTGGGACGAATGTTACAATTCTCCCCCCTTGGGACACAACGCCCCCCGTTGTGCACATCGGTTCGGGTCTGGCTCTGATACCACTTGTAACATCCCAGAACCCCGTAGCACGATATTCTTCGCTTTGCCCACCGGCGCACGGTTTTGTTCATGGTATGGACCACTCCACCCAAAAGGCCTCATGCTAAGAGAGGTATCCACACCCTTATAAAGAGTGTTTCGTTCCCCTCTCCAACCAATGTGGGACGAATGTTACAATTAGTTGTAACGCCCCGAAATTTGTAATAATTAAATAACAATATTTTAATCACATTTTATTTATTATAATTAATTTTATATTATTTGGACGACCTGTAATTAGACGGTTCGTATTATTAGGACGACCCGTTATTATATGGTTCGTTATCTTTAGACGTTAATTAATTTAGACAAAAATATATTAGACGCGCTGATTTTTAGGCGTTTTAACTATTTGGGCACTTTATGATTAATTGGACGTTAATTAGTCGTGTGTGGGCGCGTTGAGTTTTAACTCGGTTCAATGATCGAGAAGTGGGTTGTGCTCTATGGAGTCGGGTTGACCAAAGACCAAGGTCCGGGCTTTCAAGTGGGCTTGGATAATTATTTTGCATTATGCCCTAAAACCTAATTATCCCCCTTATCTCCATATTGTTATCTCCGGTCGTGAGTGCGAGCAAGCATTGTGCGTTTTTTTTTCTCTTTGGGCAATTGACGGTGGAGGAGCAAGATCAAAACAACAATTCCTTTGTGATTGGTTTCTTTTTTTGTGCACGTGCCCAACAATTATGTTGGTGAAAGTAGGAATCCAAGAGATAAGGTTGACTGGCCAGCCTTGTATTTGTTGTTAATCCTTCGCGGCAGCTAGAAGTAGTGGACAGTGGCTATGGAAGCTTGTTGAGGCGGTGATAGTTATCACATTAATTCGTTTGTTGTATTTGGGTTAGACATATCGCACGCCAAGAAGCCAAATCTCAATCTCATCTTCTGTTGGAATTACCAAGAAGGGGAAGGCCGATCGGGGTTTCGGTGTTGCTGAGTTCGGGTGTTGTATTGAATCGTAGAGTAAAATTCTTAACCCTCTTTCATATTTCCTTTGAGATTGTTTATTGTGACAAATTATTTCTATATAAATCCTAATCCTTTTCTTTATAGTTTCGAGTTATAATATGATTGTTTGTTCATTCGATCTCTACGGCTTGTGGCGGTGTCGGGATTTTGAGTCGTTTGTTATATTGTTGTATTGGATTCTGCCAGGTCTATTTCTCTGAGTTGTCGTTGATATTCGACCCTCTTCGGGACTGATTCCGGGCTCGGTGTCCTCTAGACATTTGTAGTTCTTCGAGTCAGTGAACCGTGGCCGCCGACTGTTCGTAAATCCGAATTATGGTCGGTGAGTTATGGTCATTTCCGTAAGGTGTCGTGTTGTTGTTCGCCTAATTTTGTTATCTGTATTTTGTGATTATTTTGAACACTTTCGGGACAGATTCTGAGCTTCGTGTCTTCTGGACATTTGTAGTTCGTCAAGTCAGGAAACCGTGGCCGCCGATCGCTCGTTAATCGGAATTATGGTCGATGAGTTATGGTCGTTTCCCTAAGATGTCGATGTGCTGATTTTCCTTTTCGGTTTTGTAATGTGTTTTGTGATTATCTAGCATCATTGTTCTTAAGTTTGGAACCGTGATGGGATGGACGACACCCTACCGGGTATCGGGATGAAATTCCGAGGATCAGGTTTTATTAGTGTAAATGTCGTTTTCCTAAATTTCTAGTTTTATTGTTTTTCGGGTTTTGAGAATTGGGAAGTGGCGTGTGATTACACCGAGGATGGTATCGGGCCCTCGGGCTCGGTTGTATGAGGTCCCGGGACACATCACGATTGTCACTTAACCTATTAAATGTCACTCTTATTGATTTACCGTTTTAGTGACCGAGAGGGGAAACCGAACCCGTAGGGTTCTTGGTTTCCCAATCGAGAAAGTTTTCAAATGAATAAAATTAATTTGTTTTAAATTTAGTTTTCTGTGATGAATTGGATATCAGGGCTGTTGGGTGCCCTTGGGTTATACGGGTTGAAGTCTGGATTGTTAAAGTAGAATTTAAACACAATTGAGTTTTTGGGCAGAATCTGTCCCCTGAGTTCGGGGCTGTTTTTACCACACTTAATATAAGTTTCTGGACTATTGGCCCAAGTTGGTCTCTAGTTTTCTGAGTCCTCTTTCGGTTGCCGCTAACGGCTCGTGGATCTGATTTTCCATTTAAAAGTTATAGCTATTTTTGTAAACCATCGCAGAATAGTTTTCGGTTCAGCTATTCTGTCTTGTGAGCCTGTTTTGAGCCCTTTCTGTTTGGATTTAGTTTCCGATGTCTTCTGTCGAATTGTAGTACTCTGAGTCACTTAGCTACTGTGAAAATTTGAATAAAAACTAGTGTGCGGTTTGAGAGTTATAGCCGTTCCCGCAAAAGTGTTGTGTGCTGTTTAGCTTCTGCTCAAACAACCTTTGAGTCTAATCCTAACCCGAGCTTCCTTGTACCTTGTAGGACCTTCTAGGACCTGTTAGAGACACTCTTCTGTACCGAGGATATTTAGGAGCATACGTCTATTCGAGTTGGGTAATCTCACTATAAACTTGTACTTACTTTCGATTCATGATTATGTGCTATGTGTTGTGAATTATCTTGTTGATTGAGCTTGAGTATTGATTGTGTGATTTATCTGAGTTATCTGTGATCTGAGTTATCTGGAGACTGAGTTATCTGAGTTCTGAGTTCTTGAGTTAAAACATTAAACATAATATACTTGACTTGACACCGAAGAGCACTGGTGTCAGATGTTTGTCTTGGCACCAAAGAGTACTGGTGCCAGACGTTTTGACTCAACACCGAAGAGTACAGGTGTTGAGCCTTGAGGTGGTGTGAGGCGGGTCGAGGTTGATCTCTCGGCCCAAGTCACACTAGCGCGCTATATAAATTAAAATCTGAGAAATAAAATCTGAGAAATAAATTTGAGTAATTGAGAATTGAGTAGAGTCTCTAGAAATCACTTATGTGACTTGAGTTGTTTGTATTTATTTGTTTAATTTGATATTATTCACTCAGCGGTGCTGACCCCAAACACTCCCTCCCATTTTGCAGGTACTAACAAGGGCAAAGAGAAGGTCAATGGTTGATGAGCTGCGTTTCTATTTTTATATTTATGGATTTGGATTAAAACATTTATTTCGAGTCAAACATGTTTTGTTTTTAAAACCTTCAATTATTCCGCATTAAAACCACGAGACGGTTTTATATTTTTACTTATGAGTTGGGACCTTTGAGTTACTTGTACTTTTGAGGGAAAATGTAATATTTTATTGATTAAAAAGTTTTAAATTTCCACTGATTATTGGGATGTTACAAGTGCGCGACAAGGTGGTGGTCGAGCGCGCGAGGTCGTCTGGAGCATTAAATTCGGGTTTTTGGCCATTAGATGCCAAACTTAAACACCCTAACTCTCTCTCTCTAAGTTCTTATACATATTTTGAGTGGAAAAGGTCGTTTGGAGCCGATTTTGGGGTCCAAATCAAGTGATTTTGCTTCTATTGTTGAGATTAAGGTAAATCTCTTCTTTCTCAAGCTTTAGATGTAAGATTTGGGGAATATGGTTGAATGAATGTTAACCCTAGCTTTTGGGGTTTTCATGGATGATGAAATAGAGCATGTAGAACTCTTATCTATGATGTTTAAACATGGGGAAACATATTTTTAACTTAGATCTATACTAGTTATGATGTATTTGGGGAAAATGGTGGTTTGGACTACCTACCATGGATATTTGGGGAAGATGATTATGGAGAGTGTAAAACACTCATAGCTAGCTTAGGAACCTTGTGTTCTTGCTAGATTTGGAATTTCATGATGTAAATCTTGAACTAGGGTTTGAGATTTCACCAAGTTGGATGAACTTGGTGGTTAGGAATGTTATTATGGGTTGATAATTGATGTCTAGTTATGGATGATAACTAGAAATGTGATGATTATGTTGATAGGTTGCAAGGACCAAAAGGTTGGAGATATTCCAAAGGCGGAAAGTAAGGATTCGTGTTGATAAACACGATTTGGATTTAGCTATCGCTAAGGTGAGTACATGAGACTTTTAAAATTGGGTACATAGAAAATGGTTTTTGAAAATACATATGATGTTTTATGGGTCTTTATTAATAAATGATTTTAATAAAGATATGATTGAAAAGATGAGAAAAGGTAAATAGTAGACTATCTAAGTATGCCTAAAATGATTGATGATTTTGAAAGAGATCGTGATAATGAAAAGTGATTAATAACTAAATATTGATATGATGTAAAGGAGTATATTTTTATAATATTTGATTACTGATGATGAAACTAGTTGGTTTGATTTTGTGAATACTAAGTGAGATTAGTATATGGAAAGTTTGTATGATGGCCTTACGACATTGTTGATAGATGTGACATATAGTCACATGTAATAGCTATGATGGGTAGACTGAAATAGGACAGGTACGTGGCAGATTCGGAGGCATCCTGGTTATCACGGTATCTTTAAACTGATGGATTGGAGGCATTCCGATCACCCAACAAGATGTTGGATCTTACTGAATTGGAGGCATTCTGATTAGTAAGATAAGATGGGTCACCTTGCTTGGATAAGGTGACAAAGGGGGTTCTACTGAATCGGAGGCATTCTGGTTAGTAGGACAAAAATGGGGTCTCGTTGGATTGGAGGCATTCCGAACAACTTGTCAGGTCGAATAGGCTATGAATGAATGTGATAGGATTACCGAAGAGGGATCGATGTATATGAATGTGATAGGGTTATCACGGAGGTAACTAAAGTGTATATATATATATATATATATATATATATATATATATATATATATATATATATATAGGGGAGGTTCCTTTGAGAATTGGAAAAATGGTGAGAATGTAAGAATTTTTGTAATCATGGGATAATCATCGATGATTACACATTAATCATCGATGATTAAACAGGGCACATGTGCCCCCCTCGTGCCACGCGGCAGACTTTGCCGGGCTGTGAGCCCTAAATCCGCCCTAATCAACGGATGAGATCTATTCTCACATTCTCACCTAATATATTAATTCTCAATGGAACTCATTCCTATATACATATATATATATATATATATATATATATATATATATATATATATATATATATATATATATATATATATATTATTGTCGGGTCTAAAACCCATGTATCTCACGAGACAATTTCATCTTACGTACTACGTTTGTTTTGTGGCTATGTACTCAGGTACATGTTTGAAGTGATAGAATGTTGCACTAGAAGTGGCTAGAGATGTTTAGCTCGGGAGCTCATAGGTAGATCCCGTTTGCCTATGGTTTTGATATACTTTTTGACACCGTATTATTGTAAACTCTGATAAAGGTTTTAAATTTTTTGTTAAACTGTATTTTGGACAACATGATAATGTTGGAAATTGTATTATAGATGTTTTAAACAATGTTTTTAAAAAATACGGGTGTTACAAATTGGTATCAGAGTTATAGTTTAACTGAATTAGGTTGGATGTCCATCCTAGTCTTAGACTGTAGCAATAGGAATGTACGATTCCTTGAGTTTGTTAGGTTGACTTGAGACTTTATGTTAAGTTTAGGGTTGAACCTAGGGGACATATAGAAGTTGTTATGAAATGTGTAATGCAAAGTCTTTTGAGACCGTAGGGCATTAGTATGATAGGCTCGACCCCTATGAGAAATGCCATGTTTCGATCTAATGGTGTTGTTTTCGATTGTTGAGTTGACCGTTTGAATCTTGTTTGTTGGATACGTTGGTATGGCGAAAGAATGAATGTGAAAAGTGGACGAGCTCCACTTAATTGGGAAGAGTTAAGAATGAGGATATGCGCCTGATTTTGGATAATCAAATGAATGAGGGTAGGTGGAATGATCCCAATACCCATATGAAGGAAGAGTCGTCGAATGGCGAAGTTCGTAGTGGGAAGTATCTACATAAAAAGGTAACATAACCTTGTCGGAAGAAATGGAAGGATGTTGTATAAGGCCTTCATAGCGTGTAAAAGCGTTAGGTAATTCGGAGGTTCTGAGCCGGAGGTCACGATTTGGTGGATTCGGTGGATTGAGCAAGTGCTAGAGAGTAGCAGACAAAGGAAGAAAGATATGGTGACTTTAGCATCACCATTATTGGAGGATGATGCGTTCGCAAGGTGGAATGTGTTGTATAAAACTCAGGGAAAGAGGGCTCGGTACAAGATGTTGTGAAAGGAACTCACGAGTGAGTTGAAAGGGGAAGTCTGCCGGGAAGAAAATATATAGGGGGTTCATGATACAACCTCGGAGATCTTAGGTAAAATGGATGTTATGTGATTGTGGCTTAATGGTTTTGTTATTGAACGAATTGGTGCTTATAGAAATTGGAGATGAGTCGTATGATGTAGAGATTTATTTTGGGAATAGTATTCCCGGTTAGTATGTGTATAGAAATTTCATAATGGAAAGGATTATTGACCGGTGTGTCGCATGTAGTAAGGATATATTGGTTGATGCTAATATGTAGTATTAAAGGACGAACCACGAGAATGGTAGATGTTTTCAACAAAAGGATAGTAGTACAATGAAGTACGAAGTCTTGATAAGAATTGTTAGTATGGATGCAAATTTTAGAAATAGAAACTTTGGAAATGGAATTTGGATATCCGGCGGTAATCCGGATAAGTAATGTAATATTATGATACGTGAACGATAAAGGAAAGGATGACTAAGGTTTAGTGATGCCTTAAAACTCATAAATTGAAAATATGTGGAAAAGAATAAGTATCAGGAATGACGAATTTTGATTGTAGAAAACGGTTGAGTAAAAGTTGGCACTTAGCCATTGCAAGTTTTGTGACAGGGTGATGGATTCGACATTAAGGGTAAGAAGACAACTGTTTGTAAAATGTCATAGTAATGGTATGACAGTATATGTCATGGGGTAGTGTGAGACTATACGGTTAGGAAAGGAATATTTCTAAGTCTCGCGATGTATAAAGAGTAGAACATCGAGTGTTGGGCTATTGGGTGCTAAGTCATGGTTTGCAAGTGTAGACCGGAGTCAATTGGTTGACTCAAAGGTGACCGGGTGGTCTGGTGAATTATGGTTAATGGAATGGATTGGTGGTTACCCCAGTGGTGACGAAAAGATTTGGAAAATTTTGTAATAAGGAAATGAACCGGTTAAAGGTGGTCAATGTGTAAGTGAAACGGTAAATAGTAATTGGAAATTCTATTAGCTCCCAAGGGGTACAATGCATGTGCATTATGTGATGGCCTTTGAAGGCATATGAAAATGGAAAGGTAATGATATGTGAAACGTGTTATGTAGTAATATGTTAAATATGAAAGAAAATGATAATATGATATTATGGTAAAGGTGCTAAAGTGCATGATGAATAAGTAGAAGATTAAATGTGTAAGATAGTGGTAAAGCTATGTGAGGTGAAAAGAGGTATACTTGTATGGTATGCAATATAGAATGAGGAAAAGATGATGTGGTAGTTCGGGGGATCCCCGGCTACTATGATGTTTGGGCGTGGAATCAGTTGGGCGGATCCCAATTGTTCCATTCCGTGATTGGAGATGTTCCAATCACTGTGACAATTTGGATCTTGATGGATTGGAGGCTTTCCGATCATCTCGATAAAATAGTTAATGTATGAATTGTGTGTTATATAATAATGTTTATATATATACATAATGATGGATTGGAGGCTTTCCGATCATCTCGATAAAATAGTTAATGTATGAATTGTGTGTTATATAATAATGTTTATATATATACATAATGAATGTAGGACCATGTGGTTATTGTATATTGTTATAATATTATGAGATAAATAAGAAGTTGGTTTGCTAGTGCAGATTGCATTAGGTCATGTATGAGTGGGAGATGCCTTCAATTTATGGAGTATGAGAAAGGTGATGCTTTTAGCAAGCAAATTTTTGTTGGTAACCAAGATATGGTAAACTTGTATGAAATTGGGAAATGTGTTGCGGTAGAGAATTTAATACCGGTAATTGAGAATAAAAGTTATGAAATTGATCGATGTGACAAAAAGATGGTTGAAAGAATACTAAGGGATGGTATGAGTGACCAAATGATGGTCAAGAATCGGTAAAGGTCGGTGTGACCTTAAGTAACTGTGCGACTCTCGGATTATTTGGGGAGAAATTGAAAGTTTGGAAAAACGGGAACGATTGTTAAGGAAACAATAATGAGTAGATCCGGAAGCGATAAGTTGGTAATGGTATTCCGTGAGTACGAAATTTGTTAGTTTGGAAAAGTATGGTTGACTTTATGCAAAAGTCAAGATTAGTCAACTTGTGATTAGTGACTTGGTGAAAGATGGGCTTTGACTCTCGTTTTGAATGACTAGTGAATGATGAGAGCATGATGTATCGATTGTGGGTATGTGAAAATGGAATAATTAAAAGAGTTATAGTCGGATTATGCGACTTTGACCCGTTTGGTGTTTTCAAGTTGAATTTGGGAATCGGATATATGATGGTTGATGAATCATAATTAAAGGTCGATGGTAAAGGAAATGATGACTAATGAAACCTTTAGCAAGTAAAGAAATTGTTAATGTATAGTTGACTTTGTGCTTAAGTCAAATGATTAGTCAATGTTGGGATATGGCGACTTGGTCGAAGCTAGACATTGACTTTCATTTTGATTGATTAGCTAAGAATAATGATTGGGTCATGTAATTTCTATGTGTATGAAAGGATTGGTTAAATGATTGAAATTGTTATGGTCAAATTGTGCAATTTTGACACGTTTGGGTACTAAAGGCTTAAGATTGATTTTTGACCCGTTCGGGCCTAACGGGGTTAAGCAAATGTTTAAATACATATTGTCGGGTTAATTGAAATGGGAAAGTTCGATGGTAATAATAACAAGGGAATAGGAGCGGAAAACTCGGTTGAATGTGAATTGGAAATCTTCGAGTGATTCCAAGGACGGAATCCTTTCTAAGGGGTAGATAGTTGTAACGACCCGAAATTATGAATCGAATAAATTATTGAAAAATATGATAAATAAGGATAAATCATTTAAAACACGTGGAAATTGGTTTCGTGTCATTTGGACATCGTATGAGAAAGTTATGGACAAAACCGGGTCGAAAGTTAGACCAAATCAGCATGAAAATCGGACCAAGGGTACCAGCCATGCTCGAGAGGCGCGAGCCGCGGTCAAGCGCCGCGAGCGACGATAAAAAATTTGGAGTTCGAACAGAAGGTCGGTCGAGCGGCGCGAGGACCTTGTCGAGGGGCGCGAGCAAGTGTCGAGTGGCTCGAGAGGTTGTCGAGGGGCGCGAGTATCTGGGGCTGACCACTTCTGGTCGTGTCGAGCGCGCGACAAGGTGGTGGTCGAGCGCGCGAGGTCGTCTGGAGCATTAAATTCGGGTTTTTGGCCATTAGATGCCAAACTTGAAACCCTAACTGTCTCTCTAAGTTCTTATACATTTTTTTGAGTGGAAAAGGTCGTTTGGAGCCGATTTAGGGGTCCAAATCAAGTGATTTTGCTTCCTTCGTTGAAGATTAAGGTAAATCTCTTCTTTCTCAAGCTTTAGATGTAAGATTTGGGGAATTTCGTTGAATGAATGTTAACCCCAGCTTTTTGGGTTTTCATGTATGATGAAATAGAGCATGTAGAAATCTTATCTATGATGTTTAAACATGGGGAAACATATTTTTAACTTAGATCTATACTAGTTATGAGATGTATTTGGGGAAAATGGTGGTTTGGACTACCTACCATGGATATTTGGGGAAGATGATTATGGAGAGTGTAAAACCCTCATAGCTAGCTTAGGAACCTTGTGTTCTTGCTAGATTTGGAATTTCATGATGTAAATCTTGAACTAGGGTTTGAGATTTCACCAAGTTGGATGAACTTGGTGGTTAGGAATGTTATTATGGGTTGATAATTGATGTCTAGTTATGGATGATAACTAGAAATGTGATGATTATGTTGATAGGTTGCAAGGAACTAAAGCTTGGAGGTATTCCAAAGGCGGAAAGCAAGGATTCGTGTTGATAAACACGATTTGGATTTAGCTATCGCTAAGGTGAGTACATGAGACTTTTAATACTGGGTACATAGAAAATGGTTTTTGAAAATACATATGATGTTTTATGGGTCTTCATTAATAAATGATTTTAATAAAGATATGATTGAAAAGATGAGAAAAGGTAAATAGTAGACTATCTAAGTATGCCTAAAATGATTGATGATTTTGAAAGAGATCATGATAATGAAAAGTTATTAATAACTAATTATTGATATGATGTAAAGGAGTATATTTTTATCATATGTGATTACTAATGATGAAACTAGTTGGTTTGATTTTGTGAATACTAAGTGAGATTAGCATATGGAAAGTTTGTATGAAGGCCTTACGACATTGTTGATAGATGTGACATATAGTCACATGTAATAGCTATGACGGGTAGACTGAAATAGGACAGGTACGTGGTAGATTCGGAGGCATTCTGGTTATCACGGTATCTTTAAACTGATGGATTGGAGGCATTCCGATCACCCAACAAGATGTTGGATCTTACTGAATTTGAGGCATTCTGATTAGTAAGATAAGATGGGTCACCTTGCTTGGGCAAGGTGACAAAGGGGGTTCTACTGAATCGGATGCATTCTGGTTAGTAGGACAAAAATGGGGTCTCGTTGGATTGGAGGCATTCCGAACAACTTGACGGGTCGAATAGGCTATGAATGAATGTGATAGGATTACCGAAGAGGTGATCGATGTATATGAATGTGATAGTTACCACGGAGGTAACTAAAGTATATATATATATATATATATATATATATATATATATATATATATATATATATATATATATATATACTAACCAGAATGCCTCCGATTCAGTAGAACCTCCTTTGTCACTTTGCCCAAGCAAGGTGAATACATACATGAAAACATACATGCACGAAAACATATACATGCGGGGTCCCTCATTAAATCACTTCATGTATCTTCCATGATCATTTCATTTTGAAATTCAATGGTTTAGATTGAGTTCTGCAGGTTCTGTAGCCTAAAATGGGTTCTTTAACTAGCCCTTCACTATATATATATATATATATATATATATATATATATATATATATATATATATATATATATATATATATATATATATATATATATATATATATATATATATATATATATATATATATATATATATATGGTCGAATTCCAAACAGAACCCAAATTATTTACAGGTAACTCCTAAAATGCACCTTCCAAACTTTGTAGTTCATACCAGTAAGCTTCCATTTTCCAGTGATGAACCTTCGTGATTCGTTTGGTGAGTAAAACGGAATTTCTGACGGTTCGTTTAAATCCTTCATGGCTTGTAAGCCAAATGTGTATACGGGTAGTTCGGACCCGAAGGTAACTATGAGGAACAAATTTGGATTAATTTAAAAGTTCATACCATTTGTACTGATAATGGGACTGAATTCAAAAATGTAAATACAAATTAACATTTATAACTGCAAACAACTTGATAAATTTCTTCTACACATTTATAACTGCGACGACTAACCCAACCAACCCAAGAGCTAAACCCTATACTGGGAACAAACCAAAGTGTAACATATGTGAGTGGCATCATAAAGGAAGCCAACAATGTCTTCAAACTGAGACAAGAGACGAATGATGTTAGTATTGCTCTTAATAGTTTTAATAAATTACAACTTTTTCAGTCATAAAACTATTTTCATAACAATCATTTTAGGTAGCAAACACAATACTTTTACCATAAACAATAACCTTGTGGATTCACTCAACATTATTTTTAACCTTTTTATATTTATGTTTTTCAGGTGATTTAGGAGCACAGTGAGACTGGAGGATATGAGCAAGAATTCAGCTCAGTATCAAGAAGACAACACATCAGTACAACAAGATATTGTTGACCTTGCTTCAAATGCTCCCTTAGGAAACAATCTGAGGGAACATAGAGACCATCCACATAGAACTATTTTTAAGCGATCTGAACCACACATTCGTAAAATCAAAGGCTATAAGTTTCGGTGGCATTTATGTAATTCATTGGATCTTAAATTACCGGATTTTAAGTAATAAAAAGGTAAAATTGGAAATCCGTTTTTTATAAATGGAGAAGATTCTTTTAACAGGTCATATTGTCATCCTTGAAAACCGGATCATGAAAGATTATCTTCCATATTGCTCCACCTTCCGAAATCACAACAATAGTTATACCTAAAACTTCAAAAATCGTCAATAGTGGTGACGATTTCTTCCATACAAGGCGACTGAAAGATCTTTTAGGGTCTTAAATGGTTCGACACTTCTGCAGAATACTACGACTGAATGAAAATCGAGAATCGGCTGGAGCTAGGGTTATGGAAACTAAGTTAATTTTCTGAGTAACTGTGGTCGAATTTAGTAAAATTGTCATAAATGTATCTTAAATTTTGTGTTTACAATCTATATTCATGGCGATTTTTTGAAAAAAATTTAAAAGCATGTATTTTTTTTATGTTTTGGGGTTTTTATGTTTACAAAGGTTACTATTAGTGAAAGATTCATAAATGTATTTATTTTTTTGGCAGTACGAACGTGATTCATATCTGGATTCATGTCGATCTGTGAAATTTTTTAAAAGCATGTATATTTTTTTTTTGTTTTGGGGCATTTTTTAAAAAGTATTAGTGAAAAGATTCATGAATGTATTTAATATTTTTTGGGTATAAGTACCTGATTCAGGTCAGTTAGTGTAAGACCGGTGCCAACGACACGTCTTCCCCACGTCAGCAGCCAATTTTGGCACGTCGTCTACTGATGCCGTTGGCACCGCGCCGTCGGTAGCCGTGTCAGTAGAAACCCGTCGCCATGAGGACGTGAAAGAGGGGGCGTCAGTAGCTTTTGTGTGTGGGTGGGGGGTTAAATGTCATATTTTAAGGGTTAGTGATGGGTTATGGTTGGCACGACCGTGTCCATAAGGATGAGATGATGTGGCGCTACTGACGGGTTTAGTGACGCACCACGGTTAGGATAGGCCTAAGGTTGCAGAAGTTTGAATCTATGTTTTTGCTAGTTTGGGGTTTTTGTGATTTTTTTTCCAGTTATTGTAAAACATTGATGTATGTTAGTGTCATAATGGTGTTAGTTATGAATGCGTGTCCTTCTGGTTGATGTCTATTAAAAAAAACATGGATGCTTTTATATAAACGGAATGAATGGGTTGATAGATGTTCTATTTATTATATGGGTAACCACATGGATGTGTTGATTGAATAATAACATGAATGTTGTACCAGGTGTAAGAAGAAGCCGAAGGAAAAGAGGAAGAGATGTTCGGTCGCCTTCTTAGTGTCATTAAGGGTAGTTTGATTGAAAAAATTAAATTGGTGATTGCGGAATTCAAGTGACAGTCTACAAGGTATAGTGAAGAACTAAAGATACTTGAATAATTATTGTGCGATGCATGAAGTGTTACTTTGGCCAAGACTTAAAAAAGTGGACTATTGGGCTGGATTACGCAAGGTGAAATTCAATCAGTAGCTATATGGTTTGAAGAAAAAAGTATGCAGCAAGTATAATTTTAGGTTAATGGAATGCGTTGCTGGATAAAACCAGAAAATGATTGGCTAAATTTCAAATGGGAAACAAATGATGAACGTGTGATGGTAAAAGTATTTTAAATTCATAAAAGACTTGGTGTTTTTAGAAGGACGAATGTGGTATGATTGTATATAGGTAATGAAAACAGATCTGTAAAATACATAAAACATATTAATGAAATTTATGTGTATTAATAACATTTATGTGCTGGTGTTTCAATATACATCAATGTATTACTAACAAGTGTTTTTAGCAACATATTGACATCTACGAGGGTGTGAATGAATAATCTAGACCCGTACACAAGCATGTAAATCACCGCTCATTCTTTTTTATCCATCATATGATGCTAATAAAACATTGATGTCATATAATTGAATACAACAATTGTATAATTAAACATGAATGATTTAGCAAAAAGAAAACACAACCTCATAAACATTAATGAATAAAAAATAACAAAAAGAAACAAAATGTTAACTGAAAATAAGAAAATTGTATGTAATTAAAAAAATCTATCATACGGGTCATCACTATCTATTCAATAAAAACTCAATCGTCGTCGATGTCAACATAAACTTCTTATTCATCCTCATCAAAATAATCATCCATGTCTTAGTCACCTTCATCATCTACACCGTACATAACATATACACGTATACATACATGTATACATTCTAAAACATCAAATTGGGATTAATACATTCTCGTAACTTATTAAACTAACAAAAATGTCATACACGTATCTGTTCTCAAGTAAGATTGTGTCACATTCAACACAAATGTATGATAAACAAAACATGTGGCATTTCCAAAATACATCAATGCATAACACAAATGTATGATAAACAAAACATGTGGGATTTCACAAATGTATAAAAGAATACAAACATGAATGTTTAGAACTGTTTGTTTACCTAATCCTTAACAGAAAATAACAATATCGTCCATACATACATGTATACGTGCTAAAATATACAATTATCTTTAATACCTTTTCTCAACAGTCAAGATATTATCATAACATAAATGTCGTAAATATGTTTATGTAAGATTCAACACAAATAAATACGGAAAAAACTAAAAAAAAATCTAATTGATGATATATTTCATCCTCTGACTGATATCACCCATTTTGAGGAGCTTCATCGCAAAAACTATTATCATGTATGTCGATAATGTCGTTGTATATTGGATGATCTTCATTAATTCTAGTACCACCATTATCAGACAACATCTTCTGAAACGTGTATATTTTGAAGTGATATTTGGATGAAAATCACTTCAATTTTAGATAATACGGATTACTATGAACAATTAACAAGGAACTTCAAACGGTAGAAGTGATTTTATGGAAGATAGAATCCTATGGAAACCACCGATCCTATTAATTAGGATTTGATCTTATTCGGTCAGTTACCTTTTGAAAAACGGATTGGCCAAAATACCCATACTGCCCTTCAATCATTAATCATAAATAATTAATTAAATTGATTTATCTTGATATGATTTGTCTAAAATAGTTGGGTTTTGTAAATTATTTAGGTTCTGTATGGAATCATTCAATATATATATATATATATATATATATATATATATATATATATATATATATATATATATATATATATATATATATATATATATACTGAAGAATTATATTGAGAACCCTGATTATGAAAAGAACTTTGAGAACTCTAATTGACCAATCACAAATTAGTAATTTCTTTTTTTTTAATTTATTAACAAAATATCATCAGGGTAATTTAGGAATAAATTATTTAAAGTCAGTTTGTATTTTTGGAAGTTACGTTACCATCCCTACATTCATGGGTCATGGAGATTTTATCATATACTTATCTTACTACTATATAAAGCATTTAGGTCTACCCCATTAGGCAAGTTTAAGGAGCTCCTTAAACTTGATTTTAAGGATCCTTCCACTTTTGTTAGTTAGTTCTCTAACTTAAAAAAAATAAATCACGGCTAATAAGATTCGAACCGAAGACCTCTCCTAACTTATCACTACGTGTTAACCACTTGCTATACATTACACTTTGGTAACACCACCCACACTTAATAACAAAAGTCTGTTACTCGAAAACCATTTTACCCAATAACATTAAATATACGACGCTGTAAATCATCAACTCTTACCAAAATCCACATTTCCGTTTAATTATTTATTTCTAGCAACAATTATTACCGTGTAAACGAACAACACTTGCTCGCCACGAAATATGGTTTCTGGGTACCCGCCGCCGCATTGCGCGGGTACCCTGCTAGTTTACCTAAAAATTGAAAACCCTAAAGCTTCCATCTTCACAGCCGATTGAATCTCTACCATCAAACGACGACGGAGACGGTGACGGAAAGGTGATGCCGATGATGACACAGAGATGGAGACGAAGACGAAGAAGGTGACGGTGATTATGAATTAGATCCCACCGCACCACAACCACTAGATCTCGCAAAATCACCCGCTCTGTCTCGATCTCTGTATATTCCGCCCCCAACACCTCTATCTCGATTCTGCTGAGTTGAGAATTTCCGCTAGTCTCGTGTTATGATAAACCTGTAACTGATCAAATCCCTCGTTCTTCCAGTCAATCGGATTCGCATGTGGTTGGAGCTGGGTTAGATCGGCGCCGACGGTGGTTGGATCTGGGTGAATCAACGGTGGTTGGATCTTGGATGAAGAACAACTAACATCATCATCGGTAAGTGTATTGAATTTTTTTATATATCCTTTATTCCATTCTTTAGCTTGCTAAAATGTTTCATTTTTAATCCAAACGAATTAGTTTGCATAAATGTATTGTTGTGGCTGCCTATTATTTCGTTATTGAATACTATTGAATAAAATGCCCTTTGCTACGTCTTTGGGGATCTTTCTGTTGAAAGGATATTAGGGGTTAAATGTTTCTCTTTCAGTTTGTGAAATTTTTTGTTGTGTGTTATAAGTGTAATAGATTTCTGCATCAGAATGTTTCATCTAGGCCTATCTTCGTACATAAGGATTTGATTTATGTAATGTAATCTATGTGTAATTTGTGCTCTATGCTCTTATATATTGATAAACTATGATGCAATTATGTTTACAACATGTGTTTTCTAGTATGTATATCTGTAAATTAAAATTGATATCATAATATCTAAATCTTAATCAAATATATGGGTTTTCCATTACCATGCTTCATGTCATTGACCTCATGGAATTTGTAGTTTATATGCATATTTTAATTGTAACTCTACTACAACAACGACCATTTATATACTAAAAAAATGAATTTTATAAACTATATATGATATTTTGCTATTGGTAAGGTGATTTATAATCATGTCGTGTTCTTATTAGGTTTCACATATTTTCGTGATTAGTTTGTATATATGTTCTTGATAAACATATTTTTTTTTATATTTTGCAATAGGTGGTACAACGAAAATTGACAAGTGATACAAGTGAAAAAAAAGAGGAAATAAGCATTTTGTGTTAGAGTATATAAAGAAGAAAGTTCCTTCAAAAGAGAACACAATTGCACACCAGCAACCATTTGAATGCATATATGTTATTGCTCGAATACATATATGTGTTTTTTGAATTTGACTTTTTTTATGAATTAGTTGACATGTATGTATTATGTTTGCTTTATAAATTTTGTAAAATTTAGATGTTATAGATTTTGTTTTTTGAACATGTTGGTTTTATGTTACATATATGTTTAACATATATGCAAATGCGCACAATAACCTATTTGCATAACCGCGTTGACATATATGCACAACCTACATATAACATTAATTAGAAAAAAAACATATATGCACAACCGGCTCAATAAAAATGACAAAATAACAAAAACTTTTACGAAATAATTCCTAAATTTTAGGATATTTTCAAAAAAGGAAATAATTTTTTTTGTAAAATGTCGTAAATACCCCTGAATAATTAATATGAATAAAATAAATCAAAATTAATTTACTAAATTCTGATTGGTCAATTAGAGTTCTCAGGGTTCTTTTTAAAATCAAAGTTCTCAATATAACTCGACCCTATATGTATATATATATATATATATATATATATATATATATATATATATATATATATATATGTAGTGAAGAATTAAAATCAGAACCAATTAAGGCTACAGAACCGACAGAACTCAATTTAGGCCATTGGATTTCAAGATCAATGGTTAAGATTGTTATGACATTTCTTTAAATAAATTAAATTATTATTTTGGTAATAAATTAAATGAAAAGGGTAATTTTGTATTCTGACATAAATGAGAAACATATTCCCCTAAAAACTGTCACCATCTCTCCTCTTTAATGCCCTCTTTCCACGATCTCTTTCTCAAATCCCTCACCCCCAATTTTGAGAAACCCTAAATCGAAAATACAGCCTAGAGTCTGGAGGTCCATCTTCATCGTCATCTTATTTTACTTGCTACAAATCTAAGCCGTCGGTGCGTCTGGTCTCCGCCGTAACAGCACCGGTGCCACCGCTAATTCCGGTGGTGACGACTACGATCATAAAAGGCTGCCGGAGAAGGAAATTAACAAATTAAGGTTCCGTCGATCTAAATAAGATCTGGTTTTTGGTGATTTATTTCAGATCTGTGATGGAGGTTTAAGGACTTCAGATTTCAGATCTGCGTTGGCGGTTTCCGACGATTGATTCAGCGGCGGTTATCGGCTGTTTGTTGAGTGTTCCAAAAATGAAGCTTTTTGTTGAGTGTTCCAAAAATGAAATGAAAGGAGTTGTTTATTATGATGTTCATCAAGCTCTTGAAAGATGGCATGCTTCTGGTGTGAAGTAGGTAAATTTAAACATTAAACTAAATAGTTTTCATGGTAATTAATTTATATTTAAAAAGATTCATTTCTGATTAGGTGCACATATACTCGAGCGGTAGCAGATTGGCACAAAGGTTAATATTTGGATATTAAAATAATATCTAAATATTATTAACTACTACTTGTATTATTTTATAGGGTTAGCTCGATTTACACCTTCGATTTTTGGGGTTTTGATTGCAATGCAGCTGTTCTTTGTCGATTGATCGTTAACCACACCATCGAGCTGCCTTCTCCATAATTGAGCAGCCTTCTCCATGATTTCCGGTGCCGATTTGCGGCGGCAGAAAACAAATCATCGTTGATTTTGTTGCTATTGAGGTTTAATGGTTTGATTTTGACGGTGGGGTGAAGTCCATGGTGTATGATGGTTCTCACGGTTTCTATGTGTTTACATGAATGTATTCTTGGAAGCTTACATGTATGCGTTCATGATGTGGGGGTTTTGCTTTTAATTGGAAGCTTACATGTAATGGTTCTTGCTGTTTCTGTGTGGATACATGTATGTATTCTTGGAAGCTTACATGTATGTATTCTTGGAAGCTTACGTGTATGTATTCTTGGTGGGGGTTTGCTTTTAATTGGAAGCTTACACGTATGTATTCTTGGATACATGTATGTATGTATGTATGTATAAATTGTAAGGGACACATGTATGTAGTGATTGTAGATGCTTCATTCTTGTGTTTTTTGGAACCGGTTATTGTATGTATTTGGAAGCTAATTAGTGTAGCATAGATTTATGTATTACATACATGTATATATATGTAATTTTGTAATATATATGTATTTGTATTTTTATAAATACAAAATTGTCACACAATCACGTATAAAAATCAGTCGTATGACATTAATGTATTAAAACCAGTCGCATGCATTAATGTATTAAATCCAGTCATATGACATTAATGTATAATAAACGGAATATAAAAATTTGATGATTAAGAAAATATTACTTACAGATCTGACTTTCCTTATATATAGGAACATTAAAAAATATGGAAGTTACAAAATTAAAAAATAAACATGCATTTACGTTTATACCCTTTATAATAAAATAAAATAAAAACATTTAACTAAATTGTGATTGGTGGAAAAAAGTTCTACCGGTTCTGTAGCCTAAATTGGTTCTGTATTTAATTTGACCCTATATATATATATATATATATATATATATATATATATATATATATATATATATATATATATATATATATATATATATATATATATATAGTGATGGATTCCATACAGAACTCATTTTATATACAGAACCCGCAGAACTCAATCTTAGACCACTGAATTTTAAAATTAACGGTTAAGATCGGTTATGGTATTTTCGTAAATAAATCAATCATATTTTTGGTAAAAAAATAATTGTAAAGGGTAACATTGGTATTTTTCAAAATAAAAAAAATATATTAATTTCCTTAAAACCCGTCATTTGAATAAGTTGAAATGAAAATGACCTAACTTCCTTATAAACCTCCAATGGAAAACCCGTCATTTGTATAAGAAAAAATTAATATCCCCACTCTTAATTTTACAAAACTAAAAACCCTAAATTGTTTTCTTCCCACGTGGTGGCCGGAGATGAAACCTCCAATGGCGGCGGCCATTTCAATGCTCGGTTCCAGATTGTCAAAATGAACAAACTCACATCCGATGTTTTCTCAATTCTTGAAAAAATCATCTTGTTCGGTTACTATTATTATTATGTGAAATCTGATTTTAGTTCATTATCTGTTAATTTACTATCTATATTATTACTGTATTTTATATTTTAGGAGGTGGCTGTGGTCGTTACTATTACAAATGGTAAGTGATTTCATTGAGGACTATTACTATATGTTTTTTTATTACTTTGATGGTTTTAATTTGAGTTTTGTTAGTATTATTCATATGTTCGATTAAAATCCTTATGAGTAAACGAATGGAATGTTGGTACGCATGGATCTAGAGTAAAGTATTGATACATATATGTTTATTCGTTTAAATTTTTGTCTTGCTTAAGATTATTAAAACTTATTTTAAAATTATGATTGTTTAAACTTTATTTTAAAATTCAATGGTGTAATCTTATTTTTTTTAATTATTTTGTTAAAATTATAATGGTTTAAACTTATTATAAAATTATGATTGTTTAAACTTACTTTAAAATTCACTGGTGTAATCTTAACCGATTCTCACTTTTGTGTCAATTTATCTAATTCCTTGTGATAATCATGGGGGGTAGATCTCGACTCAGGTAACTTGTTTTAATTGTACATTATTTTTTAAATTTTGTGATCCATTAATTTGTAATTGGAGTTATATATGTCAAGGTGTGTTTGTATCAATATACATTGATATCTATATACATCGATGTAACCATATCTATAATGTGTGTAACACTGATGTTATCGTATCTATATACATCGATGTTACTCTACATTCACGAATGTATATATTGAAAATTATGTTTGATATGAGATTATTTTCTCTATTTTCCAGCTTGCAGGGTCAAACTCGAGAGGGAAAACGATGTTTAAATATCTTGGTACCATATTAAAAAGGAATCTCGTGGTGAGGGTAAAGATTGTTATAAATATGAAAACGGAAGAGATTGTCAAAACTCTACAAAGATGAAGAGAATAATTTAGAAAGAAGAAGCAATGTTTGTACATAGATGTTATTTAGTTTTTTTGTACATAGATGTTATTTGTGTATGTCTCTTATCCACTATTTTTAAATACATAAGTGTTATTTTGTACATATTTGTTATCCACTATTTATTATTGTTATTATAAAGTACTTGTTTGAGTTAATTAATATAACCGTAAAATAACATTAGTGTTTTTTGAGATACATAAGTGTTCTTTTGTACATATACATGTATGTATAACCGTAAATGTAACATATATGTATTATAGACATTCCGAATTTAATTCCTAAATTTTAGAAAATTTACAAAAAAAGAAATAGAAAATAAAAATGTAAAATGTCATAAATACCCTTGAACCATTAAATGAATTAAATAATCTTAAATTAATTTACTAAATTCTAATTGGTTGAAAATAGTTCTACCGGTTCTGTAGATAATATGAGTTCTGTATGGAATTCAACCCTATATATATATATATATATATTTAATATGTGTGATTATTTATATATTATTGTCGGGTCTAAAATCCATGTATCTCACGAGATAATTTCGTCTTACGTATTACGTTTGTTTTGTGGCTATGTACTCAGGTACATGTTTGAACTGATAGAAGGTTGCACTAAAAGTGGCCTAGAGATGTTTAGCTCGGGAGCTCATAGGTAAATCTCGTTTGCCTATAGTTTTGATATACTTTGTGACACCGTATTTTTGTAACTCTGATAAAGGTTTTAAAGTTTTTGTTAAACTGTATTTTGGACAACATGATAATGTTGGAAATTGTATTATAAATGTTTTAAACAATGTTTTAAAAAAATACGGGTGTTACATTAGTAACGACTGTGTTCATATGCATTGGAAATCAATAATAACTTTTGAAATACTGTAAATGTAAACAAGAGTTTCTATGAATTATTAATTTATGATTTTTTTGGGACCGCAAATTATAATGGGATCTCCTAAGAAATTATTGCAATGACCCATATCGGGACCGGACAAATATATTATTTTAAAAAGTTTATTAATTTACCGAGTATTAATTTAATTTTTTTTACTGTGTTTGCAAATATATTTAGGAAAAATTTAAACACATATATATTATGAGAATATGAGGAACTTGGGCTCCCATAATTTGAAGGACTATGCTATTTATCTTATGGAGTTGCAATGTATATTGAACTGAGGTACAACAACACAATCTTATTATATATTTACCAATCATACAATTGCCAATTTCCATTTTTACTACTTCGTATAAGTGTTGTATTACTGATAGGGGTGAGTTTGGTTCAAAAACCGAACCGAACCGAAACAGATAGAACTGAAACTGAACTGATAACATGTTATCGGTTTCGGTCCGGTTCAGTTTCGGTTCGGGTTTTTTAGGCCAAATGTTCATCTTTTTCCGAAAACGAACCGAAACCAAAAACGATGAGTTTTCAAAACCGAAACTGAACCGATAACATGTTATCCGTTTCGGTTTGGTTCGGTTTCAGTCAGTTTTTGGTTCAGTTCAGTTCTTTCGGTCCAAATGCTCACCCCTAATTACTGCTGTATTTTCTTACCCTAAATTAGCCGTGCAGAAGAACCGGTTTTTGACCAAACCGGTTTTGGTTTTGACCAAAACCGGTTTTGGTCAACACCGGTCAAAACCGGTTCGACCAATAACCTGTTCAATTCCTAACCGGTTTCGGGACTCAAAAATTCTAACCGGTATAATGGGTATTGTAACCGGTTCGGTTCGGTTACAAACCGGCTAACCGGCCAAAACCGGTGTGTTGACCAAATTTGTGGTCGGTTTTGGTTAAAAACCGGTTACTAACCGGTTCGAACCCTAAGAACCCCAAACCGCTTGGGATCCGATCGGTTAGACAAAAACCGAACCGGTTTTGGTCAAAATCGGGTTTGATCAGTTCGGTTTCGATTTCGGATATATTGTGCACGGCTACCCTAAATCATACACTGTTTTTAACGAAAGCATTTATTTTCTAATTAAGTAAGCCTTCACTTAAAACAATGAACATAAAGCAGTACATAAAACGCATGTATCAATGTCATTTTATTTTGACTATAAAAATAGTAACCATCATAATATCATATCATGTTTTACAGTTTTAAAATAATTTTAAAAATTAGAAAAAAATTTAAAAAACATATTTCTAGAAATTATAATGTACTTTAAATAAAGCTGTTATATTTAAACGAATAAGCACAAACACACATATACAAAATGATTATATATAATTAAAATATGTTATATTAGTTCATGCATATCCGTTAATGTTCGCTTACTTTCTCATCGAATTTTTCACGAATAACTGATAAACGATTATATATTTTAACACTTAAATATAAACATAAAAATCCGTTTGTTTAAGTATTGTTCATGGACAATTCACTAACACTTAATTTTATTAACAAACGAACATGTTGGTATAATGGTGTAGATTCTTTTTATTTACACACGTATATGTGTTGATGTTCATGCCCATCTCTTTTTTTTTAGAATTCATTTTTACACCATAACTTTTATATCATACACATCATAATATAAATTTTAAAGCTAAATGTATAATTATACTAATAAGTATTGATTATGACAAATGCATTAAAAATTATGAAATAAAAATCATCCTTTTAATTTTAGTTAGTTATTAAAACGTACTTGATCAGTGAAATATGTGCCCGTGAGGAATGGACTAGATGTAGCGCAAGACTTGAAGATTTTATATTTTTATATAACCCACAGCTCAATGCTTGGAGTACTAGATCCAGTGTAGAACTACTACAATTTGATGGATGATATTGATTAGTTTCGTTCCGAAAACGCCTCGCATTTTCGTATACTTTTTTCTTGCTTGATAATGATATCCTTTAAATTCCTATTCATTTTTGGTTATTTACATAGAGAATTGTTCAACATAGTCCTTGATTTTTACTTAGTCTCGAGAGATAAATCTCAGCCCTTAGATCAATCAACCCCTAAATCACCATTATCACCAACATCACATGTGATTCAACACATCAAAACTACCACCACCTTATGTGTATTAAATAACATATGATTGTACACCGCCGATCACACACACTACCACCCCATGTGTATTCAATCACATGTAATTCAACACCGCTGACCACCACCACCACGACCAACAACCTCTGCCGCCACCGTCTCCACCACCGGCAACCCTAGCCCTATATTTCATTCAGGAATAAACCATGGCTTGCAACTCTTCCTGTATAGGTGAGAAAGAGAAAGTTTTGTTGTTAAAAATCAACCTATTCTTCGCTTTCCAGATGATCCAATTCATGTATTTATTACACTATGCAACGAGTCGAGCTTAAACGAGTATGAGCCGAGTCTGAGCTTAACTAAGAGCCCGTTTATTAAACGAGCCCGAGCCCGAGCTTGATCCACTAAGATTGATTAGGTTCGCGAGCCTAAATGAGCAAATATATATCAATTATTACAAAAATATAATTATATAGAGTAAATTACACGGATAGTCCGTGTGGTTTGACAATTATTTTGGATTTGGTCCCTAAGTATCAGAAATTACACCCGTGGTCACCGTGGTTTGGACTTCGTATTGGTTTTGGTCCCTAATACTAACAGTCGTTAAATTTTGCTGTTAAACTTTTTTAATTGACACTTTTACCCTCACCCTCACAATCTCCTTTCTCTTTCCTTTAAAGCAAAGGCTTATCGGTCGGTTTATTTCCAAAGGAAGTTGAATTAGTCACTCCTATACCGATACGAGACCGAACTTTTAGAAGTTTTCCTCAGACGACCGTGTTTAACAAAATTCGATACGATGGCGTTTTACGAGAGTACTGTCAGAGCTATAACCTTACGTACGGCAGTCTTACCGGCGTTGAAGGACTGTCACAGAAGCAGCTTTTGTGATTGCTCCGGCGGCGAACTTTCTCCGAGACCTCCGTCAACCCTTTCGGCGTTGAAGGACTGTCACAGTAAGCAAATGTGCCATTTTCATATGAAATGATTTCTCCCCTAATTTGCAGTATCAAAGCCCCAAAATTCTATTTAATCCTAAAGTTCAACAAGTAAGAAGCATAAATTGTTACATAAAATGATGAAACAGTGGATTAGATCTGCATATCATGATGAAATTTGTGAAGCATTTCTGAAAAGAAGTTTATCTCTGTTTGATATCCAATATGAGAGGGAATCGTTTTGTCAATGGTAGGAGAGTAATACACGAAGGAAGATTTTTCTCTGAAGGAGACAATTGTGATTGATTTTATCATAAACCAGTATGAGATTAGGTAGGGGTTAGGGTTTTGATTTGGGTATATTTTTGTATGCAGAGATGAAGGAAAGAGGAAGGAGATGGTGAGGGTGGGGTAAAATTGTCAATTAAAAAAGTTTAACGGCAAATTTTAACAGTTGTTAATATTATGGACCAAAACCAATACGAAGTCCAAACCACGGTGACCACAGGTGTAATTTCTAATACTTAGGGACCAAATCCAAAACAATTGTCAAACACTCATACCACAGGGAATATCCGTGTAATTTACTCAATTATATATTATATAGTACTTTCTCCAATTCAAAATTGGTGTATCAAAATAAGTGATACACTGTGATAATTTGTCTTATTTTTTAAAAGTAGTGGGACCTACACCCACTAGTGAAATCACATATGTACCTTTATCCTTATTTTTATAAATTATTAACCTTACTTTATTCAAAAGATGCAAAATTCATTATTCACTAAGTATCCAATTTTAAATTAATCAAACCATAATTATGCTCCCTTCGTCCAAAAATTATTATTCACGGACAAAAATCACACATTTTAAGAAAACATATATTTATTACAGTATGCAACCAATAGAATTATTTCTGAAAAGAAGTTTATCTCTGTTTGATATCCAATATGAGAGGGAATCGTTTTGTCAATGGTAGGAGAGTAATACACGAAGGAAGATTTTTCTCTGAAGGAGACGATTGTGATTAATTTTATCATAAACCAGTATGAGATTAGGGGTTAGGGTTTTGATTTGGGTATATTTTTGTATGCAGAGATGAAGGAAAGAGGAAGGAGATGGTGAGGGTGGGGTAAAATTGTCAATTAAAAAAGTTTAACGGCAAATTTTAACAGTTGTTAATATTATGGACCAAAACCAATACGAAGTCCAAACCACGGTGACCACAGGTGTAATTTCTAATACTTAGGGACCAAATCCAAAACAATTGTCAAACACTCATACCACAGGGACTATCCGTGTAATTTACTCAATTATATATTATATAGTACTTTCTCCAATTCAAAATTGGTGTATCAAAATAAGTGATACACTATGATAATTTGTCTTATTTTTTAAAAGTAGTGGGACCTACACCCACTAGTGAAATCACATATGTACCTTTATCCTTATTTTTATAAATTATTAACCTTACTCTATTCAAAAGATGCAAAATTCATTATTCACTAAGTATCCAATTTTAAATTAATCAAACCATAATTATGCTCCCTTCGTCCAAAAATTATTATTCACGGACAAAAATCACACATTTTAAGAAAACATATATTTATTACAGTATGCAACCAATAGAATTTTATCTTTACCGCCTAATTATTTTTTATTAGTTGAATTTTCAAATGGACAATAATTTTAGAACATTTAAAAAAAGAATCATAGACAATAAAATTGGGACTCGTAATATTTTCTCTTAAAAGAGTAATACTCCCTCCGTCCCTTAATAAAGTTCCCATTTGTGTTGGGCACAACATTTTAGGAGATAGTTAGTGGTGGAGTATTTGGTATTACTTTTAATTAAAATATAAGGTTTGATTGGAGAGAGAAAGTGTTTTAAGAGATAGTTAGTGGTAAAAATATTGATAATAATATTATTATATTAAGTGGGCCCCTTATGTTTGAGAAATGGGAACTTTATTTAATGACAAAATTTTAAGGCAAAATGGGAACTTTATTTAGGGACGGAGGGAGTATATCACTTCATTTGAACAATAGAAACTAAAAGAGAGTTATGTCAATTTCGAAGCTCTCGAGTCTTCCCTTTAATAAAAAAAAGAGTAAAAGACTTACTTTTTTTTGAAACAGCAAATCAATCTACTTTTAATTACCACTTAGAGCATTAGGTGTGGTAATAAGGGTCGGATGGCTACCTATGCGCCACATCTGCGCCACATCACTATTTCTCATTCAAAACCCCAAATACCCCCATCTACCATCACTAACCAATAATATTCATTTGGGACCCACCAAAATACCAATTACTCACAAAATACCCCTCAAAATTATATTCTCTATCATTCGTTGGTTCAATGGCGTATGGCTTCACTCACATAGCGCAAGGTACAGTGGCGAAGCCTATGTGGCACAAAATGGGGTTCCACCTCATCTCACTCGTTACGGTACCACACTCTCTTATATTAGACTCGAACTTCAGACCTAAAAGATGAGAGTCATACATCACACCACTACGCAAAAAGCCCTTTAGTGTGTTGAGCAGTGAAATTGGGGACATAAATGGACCATACCGCCGATTCATCATTCCGACTTACTATAAATGTTAATTTGGGGACATAATTTTCAAAGCTACATTTCTCTAATGCTGGAAACAGTGAAACAAACTTGGCAGAATAAGGCCTCTCCCAACCCTTACCCATCACTAAACCCATCACTAGCGCCACGTCATCACATCCTTACTGACATGCTACTGCCACGGTCGTGCCAACCTTACCCATCACTAACCCATCACTAAACTCATCCTTTCCACATCATCATTTCCACATCATCATTTTAATTAATAAAAAACACACTACATTAAATAAAAAAACATTACATTAAATTAAAAAAAACATTACATTAAATTTAAAAAAGACATTAAAACATAAAAAAAAAACACTAAACTTAAAAAAAAAGTAGACATAAAAAAAAACATTAAACTAAAAAAAAAAAAAAAAACTACTCGTCGTCCTCGTCGTCTTCTCCCTCATCGGATGAGTCCGGATCGGCGTATTTCTCCAATAAACTCCGGCGATATTTTAAAACCGCTTTTCGCTCTCTTCGGTTCAAATTTTCGGGAACCGAACAATGAAGGACTCTTAAAGCATCCGATATCTTGCGCTCCACAGTCGCTTCTTTGATAGTCTTCAAAGCGTTTGCTTGCAGTATGGCGTTCTCACATATACGGTCACGAGTTTCGTCACTTGAATACCGTGACGAAGTCGCATCCGAGGAACTTGCCGTACGCCGGCTAACGTTACGACCCGGTGGGCGACGGATCGGGTCGTCACGGAATAGACCATCCATATTTGCGGTAGGGAGCGGGGTGGTGTGGTCTTCGCCAAGGTTCACCGGGTTGGGCTCGGGAGTGGGTTGGGGATTCATCACGTTGTAATCTGTCCAAAAGTTGGGGTAATCTCTTAGTTAATTCCAACACAGTTCGTACAAAAAGTTCCTCCTGTTGTTGTTGTCATAAATTGTTGTTTTGCGGCGTTGAGCACGCCTTGGTCATCGGCCCCACTTTGTCACCTTGACTCGAACCGTTTAAATATTTCCTCAAACTTCCGAACGTCCATTTTTATCTTGTTCCATTTCCCTTGGAGTTGACTTCTGGTGCGTTTTGTATCAACTAGTGAGTTGTACTCGGCTTCAATCTGCCCGCAAAGTCGATCACCGGATTGTGAGTTCTCGCGTTCTGCGGATTGTGAAGCATTTATCCACCGCTGGGATAAAATAACGGCCTCCTGGATGGACCACTTCCGCACCGAACCAGCCTCCCTAACCGCTGGTGTAGCTCTTCTTCTTCTTCTTCCTGTTCCACTGCTTGGTTGGACCGGTTCGGGTACCGCTTGTGGGCCCTCTCCTTCGTCTTCCTCTTCCACTTCGGGCGGGGATTCAGTTTGCAAATCGGGTTGATAGCCAGAACCCGAACCCAAGCCGGGATAATAAACGCCGCCATAGAAACCGTGTTGGTAACCGTGTTGGTAACCCGGTTGATAACCGGGTTGATAACCCAGTTGATAACCGGGTTGAACAGCGCCTTGGGGCGGGAAACCGCCGGGGGATGAGTAGAACGGATGAAAACCCGAACCCGAACCAGATGTGACGTTGCTCGGGCTGGGCTGGCTAGTCTGTCCAGCATTTGACGAATATGCTGGTGACGGGATACGAGTGTTTAACAAATTTTGGAAGTGATCATTTGACGGGGAGGAGTTGGATCTACGACTCATGATGAAAATTTGGAAAATAGGTAATGAAGGTAACGAAGAAGTGGGAGAAGTGGTATAAAATTATGAATGAGAGGGTGTTGTATTTATAGGTAAAAAATAGGATAAAGAAAAAAAAAATGAATTTTGAATTCAATTACCCCGCTCCCCCGACCCCACATACCTCCCCGACGCCCTATCGCAGCCGTCGACCAGACGACGCCCGCCCAACGACGCAAGCCACGACGGGTCGGTGCCAACGCCGTCGTGGCGCGACGCACCTCGACACCCTCCCCCGACGTGCCGTTGGCACGGGTCTAAGGGACACGCCGAGCATGAAAGTACGTACCAAAGATAGTCAAACAAGGGGAACACAAATTAAAACGTTAATTCAATTTCATAATCAATTCAAACACCAAAATGTTCATCATCGTCATGAAATCACAGTCATCTCCATTGCTAGAACATGATTTTAATACTGAAAAAAAACCCAGCATCCCAAAAATCGGAACATCTCAGCAACATCTCATTGAAACCCAATTGGTCACAGATTAACAATAGATTTGGGTTCAAGGATGCTTCGAGACTCGTGAAAACTAGAAAGGGATTGGAATTAAATCAATCCGCTATCTATACACACATAATTCAAAACCTAGAGACTAAAACCTAATCCTAAACCTACACCTACCCCAATTTAACAAAAAGAAACTGAAACGAACCTGTGAAATCACAAGATCGGGTAGGCATTTAACCGCCGCACTCTGTTTCAAACCCTAGCTTTCTGTAAAAGAGGATTGAAGCTACGGCAGTTAGAATTGTTAACATCCTTGCAATGCACAGTCGAATCGATCGAATAATCGGCAAACATCGACTTGAAATCGTCTAAATCGAGCGCGGAGAATCCGTTCTCGTTTCTATCCAAAACCTTCAACAATCTCGTGACGAAATCGACGTCGCAACGGATGACAAGTCCGCCGGTTGTCTGGAATCCGAATTCTTCTTCGGCCTTGTTGAGCAGTGAAACGAACACCGGTAGGTTGAGGAAGCGCGTCGGAATGATGAATCGGCGGCGTTCAGAACCGACGTAGACGGCTAGGGATCCAGCGGATGTGATACGGTGTCGTTGGCTGGAGGTGTCCATTTCGGAATCATAGTCGGAGGTGAACGAATCGGTAGTGATGCAGCGGTGACGCCATCGTTGCATGACACGTTTAAGGCGGACGATTTGGCTGATCTTGTTGGCTTTCCTCGTCGGAGATGCCATTGGAAGCGGCAGTTGGAGAGAAGAGTGGTGGCAGACCAGGGGGATATGGTTACGATAACTTGAAATTTATATAAAAGGAGAGAGAGAGTCGAGTTTTTGTTTCTCGAAGAGATCTATAAAAGATAAAAAAAAAAACAGTTGCTTATTCTCCTTTACGGATATGCTTAGGTCTGTAAATAAACCGAACGAATATGAACGAAGTCATTTTCGTGTTCGTTTGTTAAGGAAAAATGTGTTCTTGAACGGTTCATGAACACTTATCGAACGAAATTTTGTGTTCACGAACGGTTCGTTAAGAAAATTTAGTGTTCACGAACGGTTGGTGAACGAAACAAACACGAACGAACATAAACAAACACAAACGTACACAAACGAACACAAACAAACACAAACGAACATAAACAAATTCAAACGAACACTAACAAACGAACACGAACGGATGTTTATGAACGTAAATGAACGAACGGACCTTTGTTCGTGTTCGTTTGTTTAACTAAACGAATACAAAATCTTGCTCGTGTTCGTTTGTTTAGCTAAACGAACGAACATAAATGAACTCTCACCGAACAGTCACGAACAGTTTGTTGAACGTTCGGTTCGTTACAGACCTAATATGCTTGACAGTTGGAGTGGAGCTGCAAGACAAAGGTGTAAGTTGAGCCTTTGAGCTTTAGTTTTTCTATTTCTTTTTTTTATTTTTTTATTTATGAGTTTTTAAGTTTTATTTAAAAACAAAAAAAAAAAAAAAAAAAAAAAAAAACAAAATCTCAAAGCTTTAAAAAAAAAACCATCTACACTAAGTTTTTTTACCTACGAAAAGCTTTCTTTTTTCGTGGCGGTGAAATGTCGCGCCACTTACTGATATGGTCAGGTGATGACCAAGGATTTAAAATTCGGTTGAGTTGTACGCCTCGAGGCGAGGAGATCAATATTCGTATGTGAGGCAACACCTTAGAGCATGTCTTTGAAAGTACGCCTCTGCAATCCGAGGCGGTGAAAGGCGATACGATGTCTGAGGCGAGTCACGCATTGAGTTTTTTTTTTTTTATTGTTTTTTTACTTCAGATCTTTTACTTACTTTTTCTTGTTTTTTTGGAAAGCTCGTTAACCTTTTTTTTTTTTTTTTTGTCTTTTTGCAAAGAATGTTTTGATAAAAGCAAAAAGGGTGACCAATATCTATCCAAAATCATAATTGGATATTGAGCTTAACAAGTAAATTTGCAAAAAATGATCATTTTGTAAGTATAACGTAATTATGACCTTTTAAACTAAATATTGGTGTTATATAATTTTTGTGTTGTTTTTTATGAGTTATATGACATTTTATAAATTATTTGTTTTTTCGCCTCAATGCTTACGCCTCGTGAGGCAAAAAAAAAAACCTTGAGGTTCGATTCCTTATATTAACACCAGTGGCGGACCCAGAGAAAAAGTTGAGGGGTGTCACCGGTTGTACATTTTTTCTCAGGGGTTGCACTTACACTAATAGAAAGAAAATATAAAAATTTTAACGTTATTTTTACACTATTCGGAAAATTTTAAGGGGTTGCACTGGCAACCCCGGGAACCATACTAGGTCCTCCCCTGATTAACACCTTGGTGACGTTGTCATGACACTGTGCGCCAGGTGAATGACACCCCCCGCAAGTTCAGTAACGAGAATAACATGCTAATAAGGAGGCTAGATTTCAAATTTAGTTGTTTTAACAACTAAATTGTTTTAAATTTTTCTGAATACCAACCCTATATATAGTAAATGTCTCTTAACTCATTCATATTTTTCACGCTACAATTCTAAAAATTATTCACAAAGTAAATTTAAAATATCTCTCAACCACCAAACAATCCCTCTTTAACAATCTATCTGATTTGTCGTAATGTTTATCATCAACTGCACTAGGGGTGGCCATTCAGGTCGGGTTCGAGTTGACGGGTCAGTAACGTTCAACCTGCACCGACATGTTCATATAAATGTGTTAGATATTTTAACCATATCTTGTTTCCCAATACAACCCATATATCTCATTTAATAAATGGGTTAAACAAGTTAGCGAGTCAAACGGGGTTAAACATGTCAAACATGATGCTGTTATTCCACAAATTCATATAATACAAAAACACCAAAATTATTAAGTAATTTTTTTATGTAACCATTAGTTACTTTTTTTATATATAGAAGTGGGATCATGTGAGGACATAAAAACCGTGAGGACTCGCGAGGATACCTTAAAAAAATTTCAAAAAATTCCGAAAAAATACATATAACTCCCCATGATTATTACTATATTTGACCAAAAAAAAATTATGATCCACTTTTTTTTGCGGATCATAACAATGATCCATATTTTTTTTTTGTGGATCATAATTTTGATCCATATTTTTTTTGGATCATTTATGAAATTTTTTATTTTTTTTTATCCTATAGGCTGCGATTTTTGATATTTAAAAAAGAAATTTTTTTGAAAAAAGTTTGTTTTGGATTATTTTTAGAGTTTTTTTTAGTCCTCGCAGTCCTCACTGGGTTTTGAGTCATCACCGGATCCGGACCCTATATATATATTTTGTTAGATACATTTTATAAATTAAACAAATTGTCGTGTCTAGCAATTTAAATTGCCATCAACCCAAACATAACTCGTTTAATAATCGGATTAGTTAAGTCATTGACCTTTAACTCAAAAAAAATTTACACAAATAAACTCAAAAAATAATAAATCCAACCATATAACATAGAGCTAATATAATTCTATATGGCATATAAGAAAAATAGACCAAGAAAAAGAATACGTTTTCTCAAAAAAAAATAAAAAAAAATCAATTAATATTTAGTGGACTCAAGGACGAGATATTTAAGAGCGGTTGGTATGGGCATGCACAGCAAAGGGCTCTCAAAAGCTCCTTAAGCTCCTTTGGCGGCGCTAAAGCCCGCAAACCCATACCGTGTATGCGCCAAACGAGCCTTCGCCATTGTTTTGATTAGCGTTAAACTGTTTCGTATGCTAAAATTGTATATTTAACCAGACGAGCATGAAGACTTTAACATGAGGGAGGAATTATCATGAATGTTAAACCATGTTAAAATGTCAAAAAACCATTTAATACATCTTTAATATCATGTATACATCTTGTGCTCTGCCAATTTGTAGTAAAAAAACACTACTTTTCTTGACAAGATTTTAAAATCTAATAAAAATTCGTGATTGTCGCTTTTATTATAAATACGTACATGTACATTCATATATGCACCTGTAACACGTAAGCTTTAATGTGCATGCCACATTGTTAGGTACTAAATATATTGTAAAAGATAGTCTAGGGGGTATATTGAAACATTGTATATACGTTTAGAAAAGATTAGGATTAGTCCTATTAACCAAGGAATTAAGCCATGGTATATAATCCTAAGTGTAAGGCTTAATTCCTAACTTTTGCACATTAATCAAATCAATATTCCAGCAATTGTTCTCTACCTTCTCTCTACCTTTCTCTCTAAAAGCCCTAATCACCATCTTCACTTTTCATACCAAAAATATCATCCAACACCTTGTATGGATTGATTCAGTGTTTTTATGCTATTCAATTGGTATCAGAGCACAATCCACTTGGAATAGATCCAATTTCGTGCTCAATTGATCCATATTTGAAGTTTTTGAAATTTTTAGAAAAAGAGCTGTGAAATTAATTGTTAAAATTTTTGTTACAAATTGTTGTTTTTATTGGATAATCATGTTTCTCCAGTGATTCTAAGCACATTAGAATCAAATTTCGTTGCAATCCATCAAGTATTCATCTCAATTTGGAGATTTTTGTGAAAACTTGAAAACTCAAAATTTTACCGAAAAATCCAAAATCAAAGCATGATTTGATCCGTTTTGAGCTGTTTGATTGTATCAAACTGTTAGAAAAGTGTTTTCTAACGTTTTGGGATTGGAATCACTGAATTTGGTTAAGAATTGAAGAATCTAGGATCAAAATTGTAGACTTTTTTTTAAGAACGTACGTACACAGCTCAAGAACAAGTTCGGCCTTCAAAGTCTTCGGCCCAAGTTCGGCTCTTCAATAGTTCAGCCCGAACTAGATTACATACTTCGGCCCAAGGAAGTTCGGCCCGAACATTCCAATCTTCGGCCCAATATTGCTCAGCCCGAACTTCACACTGTTCGGCTCATTCTTCACAAACAGAACTTCGGCTTCAACAGGATTTCGACAAAATCAACAATTGAAATATACAACAATCGAATTCACCAATCAATTCCAGCAATCAACATAATCAACTTCAACAATTCGATTCCAGCAACAATTGAATCCAAAAACAGATCGGCAATTGAAGTGTTCGGCCTTCAAATAGTTCGGTTTTTCACAAATCTTTCAATCTCTGATTCTGCTTAAACTCTGTTTGATGATTTGACGCTGCGTGAGGTAATCAAAACCGGACACGAGCGCGTAGGTGCCGCCAACAATGAGGACGGTTTCTCCGACATCCTGAAGCAAATGACCTAAGACATCGACGGTGAAAGCACGCGGTTGAAGAAGTCGTTGGTTGTGTACTTCAGCAAAAGCATTCCGAATCGGATGCAGAGTAATAGGAGGTGCAATTAAATGTCTCAGAGGACAGAAGTGAGGATGGAGTAGAGAGAGTTTGAGATTAGCAGCGGTGGTGGCGAAGACGCTGGTGGTGCTTCGATCTCTGATTCGATCCCTGCGTATTCAATTTTCTCTGATTCGTCAATGGCTTTGTCGTTAACTGAGTTCTTGATTTAAATCAAACATTCTGGTCTAGCCCGAATAAAATTCAGGCCCAATTTCTAAATCAATTAAAGGCAATTAAGGCCCAACTTTAATTTAATTCGGTAGAGGTTTTAAAATTCACAAAACAATACAATTTTCTTAATATATTTTTTTTTAAAAGATCAAACAATTTCAATTTTTACAATTTCAATTTTAAATTTTTTAAAAACTTTTAAACACTTTTAATTTTTATATTTTTCTTAAAAGGTTTTAAAAGAAAATTTTCACATTTTTAAATACAAGGACTTTTACCCCTAATTGCAAAAATATAGATAAAGACCTTGCAGATGCGATAAAAGCTAGCAAATATTATAAACAAATTCAGACTGAAAAAGTGTTAGCTAAAGATGAAGAACAAATATCAAATTTGTGCAGTATGCCAAGAGAGAATACCGAAGGTTCTGACAGATTCAATGAAGAAGCCAACAAGGAAATTGAGATAATCAGTACTTTTTCATCAAACTCTGATAATGCCACTGAACTGAGGAATGATCTGGTTGTTCCACAAAATGATGAAAATGAGGTACACTCTTCTTTTTTTGACTCTTTTCTATCTGACTCATACACTGATAAATCAGAGAATTCCTTGTTTAATGAAAAACTTTTTCTTAAAATTGATGAGAAATCGCAGTTGACGAAACAAATTACTTTTTTAGAATCTGAAAAAGCACAACTTTTAAATGATCTAAGTCAATGTTCTCTTCAATTAAAACAAGTAAACAAGGAATTACAAAATCAGTTGTCTACGTCAAAATCAGCTTATAAATTTCAAATTTCTGAATTACAAAATAATCTACAAAAACAAGTAAATACAACCAATGAATCAAATACACAAATCTCAAAATTAAAGGAAGAAAATTTAACCTTTCGTCGCCAACTTGAAACTCTTGTTCCTCAAGTAAATCGAAATAACCGTTCAAATCAAAAAACACAAGAGTTACAACAACAGTTGTCATCGTTTCATGCTGCTCACACCAGTGAAGTAAATCGTCTAAATCACATTATTAATACAAAAAATCTTGAAATTTCGAACCTTAAGAACATGAAGACGGTGTCAAGTGATAAAGACGACTCCAAGCAGCTGATAAATGACTTGGCAAATCAACTAAGTCGAGAGCAAAAATGGATGAAGTCCGCAGACATCAAGATGAAAGACTACCAAGATAAGTTGAAGAAGGCTGACATCGAAATTCAAAAATTGAATGAACAAATCAAAAACATAACAAACAATTTTAAAAAGGATATCGATGAACAATCAGCAACCATACACAGTCTCACTGTAAGAAAAGAAAATGCTGAAGAACACATTTCTAAACTGGAGCAGACGATTGTTAAAGCCGGTCATACAGAACAAACAATCAAGTTCAATGAACCAAAAGAGTTCAGATCCTACAAATCAAAAGCTGGACTTGGAGCAGATAATCCTCATGTTCTGGAGAAAGCTGCTGATGTTCTCCCAACATTATACAACTATGATTACATGAACTTGTGAATCTGGTAAAGCTTTCTTCATATGCCGGACGAAGAAGCAGAATTCGAGAAGTTCAACAGAGAAAAGACGGAACACGCTCAAATCAGCTTTAACTATTCTGAATTGAACTATACATATGAAAAGAATAAAGCAAAATTTGAAAACAATGAGTACTTCCCGATTGTCACTCCAGCTGAATTTTCCATTCCTGAAAATGAAGTGTTAAAACAAATCAAAGAACCAAAGCTTTATGTTCCTCCATTAATTTTAGAAAAGAAAATTGTACAATTAGAATCTGAAATTGATGAAACACAAAAAGCCTTTGATAAAGAAAAGGAAAATCTTCAAATCAAAATACATAATTTAGAGGACACCAATTTAGAATTAAAACCTAAAACGAACAAACCTGTTTCTCAAAATTCTAAATCCTCTGTATTAGGACCGGCACCAGTTAATCCAGTTCCAATCATCTTGAGGAGAAACTCTAATTCACCAGTCTTAAATGCTTCCAATAGTAAATTAGAGTCTCAGAGTGCGAAGGCCAAGAAGCCCGATGGAGTCACAAGAGCCAAGAAGTCCGAGAAGTCTATTCAGACTGAACCTAGTATGCTTAAGAAGCCCAGCCTGCTTAAGAAGTCTAGTCCTCGTACGTCCGTAGTTTCTTCTTTTTCGGTTCAAAATAAAAGTAAAAAACTCTAATTGTGTGAAAACTCTTTTAACGGCTTTTAGAACTGATTATGATTCAACTGTTTATCGTCCCGTCCGACACACTCCTGACTTTGGTGATGTGTATGTTAAAACTGACAAATCTGGAACAAAAAGATTTTTGATAAAATTACAAAGAAACAAATAACTCAGACTGATAAACGTTTTTTTTGTAAGACTTGATGCACCTTGCAGTATTCATAAGAACATAGTATATCATAAATCTGGTACACTTATTAACACATGCAAAACGTGTTATCCATATCAATGCAAATCATACGTCACTAAACCAGCAAACTCAAATCAGAAGATTTCATCATCTCCAGTTTCCAAACAACCGAAATTCTTTTCAAAAAACCCACCAACCTCTGATACTCACTCGTTATCTCGTCGCAAATCTTCTCGAGGAAATTCCGCACCTAAGCCAAAATCTTCAGGTTCCTCAAAATGCGACAACAAAACACCCACCAAATCTTCAACGTTTGTAAAATATAACTGGATCAAAAATGAAAACTCTCATTGGATTATTCAATCCTCTGAAAAATCTTTAAAATGGGTCGTTAAATCCACAACTTCTGAACTGCCTTCTTGCAGTTCTCTAAAGCTCTAATTTCATCATAAAATAATTATACATAAAACATCAGTCACTAATCGTTCAGGACCCATAAATAATTGGGTACCAAACATGTTTTAATTGTTTTATGTAGAATCTGAGGTACCTTGACTTGGGATGTTCAAGGCACATGACTGGAAATAGAGCTCTCCTATTCAACACTCATGATAAATATTTGGGGATAGTTACCAGTCTCGACCAGGGATCATTTTAATTTTAATATCTTATATATATATATATATATATATATATATATATATATATATATATATATATATATATATATATATATATATATATATAAATTTAATTTGTTAAATTCTCTTTTATTATTAATAAAATTAAATTTTCAAATTCTATTTATATATACATATATATCTAAAATTTCATTAACAAAATGACTTATACACAATTCAGTGTATAACTCGGTCCTCAACCGTCCATGGCTCTTACACACTTCAGTGTATGACCCGAGTTTCAAAGAAATGGCTTTCAAGTACTTCAGGTTGAAACCCGGTCCTCAAAGGAAAATGGCTTCTGATCAAAACAGACTAAGAACCCGATCAGCTAAAGAAGGCAACAAGCTCAATCAATCCTCACCGCAAAAACTCTCTTCCAACCCTCCGATGATGTTTAAGTGGTACGTCTTCAGATCTCAAAACTTTTTACTTTTGATTTTTCGAGGGGGAGAAATACTAATTCTAGGGGGAGAAAATTTAGTAAATCATAACAAAAATACCCAACATGAATAAACGAACGAAAAATATTTTCATAAAGACAATACCTTCCCATGGTTTGCCAGATCTGGCCTAACCTATCTCAGGGAAATATTTCAGCCAACTGGTAAATGTGAGGGTATACGTCTAGGGTATAGAACTAGGTGAGTGCAAGGTGATGTGAAAACATGATAAATCTAAGAAAACACACCTTTGAGTGCATCTGAACCGCAAAATAAACCGGGCAACCACACAAAAAGGTGATCATTCATGCGTTGAATGTTTCACAAGACTTTACTCGCCCAGCAAAGCAAATGCACACCACCACCAACCACTCAAATTCCTCCCAATAGGAAATTGTTTCATTTCATAATGGGACGTAGCACATAATCTACTGACTGCTCATTTGGAGTTTGTCGGTATTGAAAATATAACCTCCTGCCCCGGGTTACGTCTCATTTGTATGCACAGTGTGTCTAGTTCTCACCCTCAAGAACCTTCCAATATAGGACACTTGCACTACAAAAATGGATCTCAGTGAATCCATCGGAACACTTGTAGTGGCATCACAATCTGATGTTTCACGAGGATCTAGTGGAAATCCTGCTAGAGCTAAAATCACGCCAACTCTAAACGCAGATCACACATTTGAATCAACGGTTGTGCAAATGACTACAGATTCATACCGTGTGCTAACAGATACTCTATGTGAGTCCGGTGTTACCTTAAAAGAACAAGTTGCTGTGCCTTAAACTTCAAAATCATTAAGGCAACAACTTATACCGGAAACACATAAAATTCTGATGAAAAATCCATGTGAACTAAAATGTAACATCTTGAAAGCTGATTAAAATGCACATGAGCGTAATAGTCCACTCTCAAATTACTCCTATGATCTGCTAAACCCAGCATGATCTTCCCCGGAGCCACCGACAATATTGGAACTAAAAAGTGAGGGTCCCTAGGTCTAGGTGAGCAGAATCAAGTATCATGGGATCTTGATTTGGGTGCGTTGAGGTAAAAATTGAGAGGGGGTATGAAGTACGGGGTGCAAATTAGCTTATTACATGGTAAAAACAAAAACGAGGGTGTGGTTGAAAATAAAAAAGTGAGTTGAGTGTGGAGCGTGTGTGAAAGGGTTAATGAAAACGGAAAACCCTCCCTAAACCGAACAAATGACCGGGTAGCCACATCTATATCAGACTGCATAAGTTGCTTTCTGATTAAGACATCATGGACCCAGTGATGCAATGCACAACCCCCACTGACCACTCAAGTACAAAATGTACTTGTTTCAAAATCACGGAGATTACCACATCCACTATCGACATCTCATTTGGAGATTGTTGATATTGAAAAAGAGGACCCACCTCCAGTCCTCGCCTTCGTTTGTCCATGTATAGAGTCTAGAACCAAATTAAATTTCTCTAAGACACAGGCACTCCACCAAGTATATCTTTGGGATATTTCCGGAACATTCATAGTGATACCAAAAAATATTGGTATTCCACGATGATTGAATGGAAATCCTACCAGTGCTAACATCAATGCCAACACTGAACGTAGGTCACACAGTTTCTGTAACTGTTGTGCTAACAGGCAATCTATGTGATCCTGGGTTACCCTGATACATTCTCGTGCGAAGATCAGATGACCGTACTCCATTCTTATCAACAACGGTCACTATGTCTGATAGAAAATCTGACGACTGTACTTCAATCATATCAACAACAGTCAATACTTCAGATAAGGGATTCTATGACCGTACTCCAACATTATCAACAACGGTCAGAAAATCCAAAACATATCAATATTCCGCACTGCTTCAACTTCAACAAACATCAGGAACCAAGGATCTGCCGCAAATCGACAAATGCCACAACTTCAAGAAAGGACTTCCGCTGCTAACCGCTCTATCTATGGGTCTGAATTCAGTCGATTTGCATGAAGTCTTCTGGAATACTTTATATTGGTTGAAAAGCCAATCAAAAGTATGTCTGTCACCGACGATCAAAGGCTGATGCTGTTTTATCAACATAACTGCTCAACGGTTCAAATCTCAGCTCCAGCCTTACAAACACAGAAGTCTTCAAAGATACGCAACCTAGACTATTATTACAAAGGGGGAGATTGTTAGGTACTAAATATATTGTAAAAGATAGTCTAGGGGGTATATTGAAACATTGTATATAAGTTTAGAAAAGATTAGGATTAGTCCTAATTAACCAAGGAATTAAGCCATGGTATATAATCCCAAGTGTAAGGCTTAATTCCTAACTTTTTCACATTAATCAAATCAATATTCCAGCAATTGTTCTCTACCTTCTCTCTAACTTTCTCTCTCTAAAACCCTAACTTTGTTCTTCAATTTTCCATCCAAAAATAATCATCCAACACCTTGTATGGATTGATTCAGTGTTTTTATGCATTACACACATACTTAAAGTAATGTGAATATATTATGTCATATATTCAAGAATGAGAAGTTAATACAAAACAGCCCCTCATATGAAATTCTCTCTAGCTTTCGTCCCAAACTACTACCGTTCTTGATCTCCACTCTTGCAAGCTTCCCTGTGATCGTGTGAATTCATCCTTGGATTCGTGCTTTACGAGCGTTGTTACAAGGGTGGTCCTTGGACCCATAGGGTTTGGTCGATTCTTGAGAATATGAAAGGTCACTACGATTCTGGTGATGGGTGGCGTCCGGTGAATAACAAGAGGCATGCTCCGATTACTTTGTCGTATCAAACTTACTAGACAAGTGAAACATTAATGGATTGCGTGATAGATTTCAGAGTTTTGGGATTATTGTGGACATATATATTTCCAGGAGGAAAGATAAGGGCGGTTCTTACTTTTCATTCATTCGATTCAATGGTGTGCTTGATGGGAAAAGGTTTGAGAAATCAATCGGAATGATTAAGTATGATCATTGCATTCTTCGTTGCAAATGGGCCGGATATCAAAGGAAGAACGTTACAGATAACCACCGCGACACTGAAAAATCACCCCCTGTTCGTTCTTTTCCTCAACGCAACAATGTAAACTCGGGTGCATTTAACAATGGCCGCTCCTACGCTGTTGCCGTTAAGGGCCATGATTCCATTACAATGAAGAAGAATGATCGTCCAATATTCCTTTATCCATCTAGAATCATTAATAGCCATTTACAAAGTCTTGTTCTTATTGGTGAAATTCCGGACTTTAACAAACTCAGAAATCTTCCAATGCTCGTTGATGATGAATGTATTTCTGATGTTAAAATATATTATTACGGTGGCATGTACGTTACATTATACTTCGGCAAATCCTCATGTGCTAATGGTTTTCTAGCCAATGAAAAATGTTGGAAACAATGGTTTAAATGGCTAAAGTTTGGTTCAAATGCTATGGATATTCCGTTTAAGAGATTGGCTTGGTTACGTGTTGTTGGTCTTCCTTTATGTTTTCGTGACAGTGATAACATAATGAAGATAGCAAACAAATATGGAGAGGGGTTGATACTGTTGATGCCCCATTGGAGGGATCCAATCTCTCTAATGCAAAAGTTGCAATATTAACATCATCTAAGGTTAGAATCAATGATAAGATTACGATTTCTCATTATGGTGGTTCGTTTAATATCGGAGTATCTGAAATCCATTACGCTTGGCATCCCTTTTCTTTGCAACCGTTTTCAATGGAACCAACTCAACCGGGTGAACTGGATGACGATGGTCTTGCAGGTAATAATTCTGACTCCGATTCTAATTCTGATGATGGAATTCAGAAATTTTGAAATGAGCACGTCAATATATGAATTGTTTCATTATTCGTTATTTCCGGGTCTTTTCGTTGGGAACGTGAGCCATCGGATAATGTTGTCGAGGAGGGAGAAATTTTTCCGGAGGTACAACAAAATTCCACCGGCGATAATAATGTTCCGGTCAACATCGTTATTGATGAGACCGATCACACTAGTCCCCAAGCAGCAATTAATGTTGAGAATAATGCCACTTCAGTTGTCGAGGAGTCAGTTGATTGCCCCCATGTTGATTTCCAGCCTTGCAATGTCACGTGGGAAAATTCTTTTCCCAAGGGTCCGATATTAAATTTTGGTCCATTTCAAAGTTCTGTTCCTATTGGGCCGAATTCTTCTGTATCTGGTTTAAGCCCTTTTGCGCTTGGTAAATCCCATTCTGCTATTGGGCCTAGTTCGATATCCAAAAAACGCAGGAGGTTTTCTCCAATTCGGCCCCATAATTCTGGCATCCATAATCACGATGATAAGACTCATGCGTCTATGGTTCCCGACTCGGCTCCTATCATCGATCTCAATGCCGGTCTGGCAAATTCAACTATCTCCGGTGATAAGTCTCAATCTCATTCAGTTTCGGTCCCAGAAATCTCCAAGACGGCTGCCATTGGTGCCGAGGTCGGTTTTCAAATTAGGGATGATAACCCTATTTTGCGTGAAATTTTCTCAGGAGATGGCGAAAAAATTGTTTCTCAATGAATCTTTTATCATTAAACATTAGGGGGGTGAGTGAAACTCACAAAATTGAGTGGGTAAGGAAATTGAAATCGAAATACAAAATTGATTTTATCGGTTTGCAAGAATCGCATGTTCATGTTTCTTGCAATTTCGACATCTTTGGTTGTTAGGGTAACAATAACGTACAGTTTGAAGCAGTTGATTCTGTAGGCAGATCGGGAGGTCTAATTAGTATGTGGAACACTGATGTGTTCTCTGCTAATTTTTGTGTTAAATCAAGATATGGTCTTACTGTGTGGGGGGGGGGGGGGGGCAATTGGAACGGTTTTAATGGAGACACTTTTCATGTAAATGTGTATGCTCGTCAGGCATTAAATGAAAGAAAGCAGTTGTGGGAGGATTTAATCAATTTAAAAAATTCTCGTCAAGGTATTTGGATCTTCTTTGGAGATTTTAACTCTGTTCGCTGCCCGGATGAGAGGCTCAATTCCTCCTTCTGCCGGTCAACAGCAAACCGCTTCAACAACTTCATTAATTCTTCAGGCCTATCGGAGTTTAGTATGGGTGGGCGGAGATTCACATATTTAAGCCCTGATTGTCGAAAATTAAGCAAGTTGGACCGCTTTCTTGTGTGTTCGAATTTCATACATGCTCAGCCTTGTACTACGGTAATGGCTCTTCCCCGTGAACACTCTGATCACTCGCCAATAATTCTATGTAAAAATTTGGTTGATTTCGGTCCTCCTCCATTTAGATTTTATAACTCATGGCTATTGAGAGATGGTTTTATTGATTTGGTGAAATCGGCTTGTGCTTCCTTTCATGGATTTGGCACACCTGATCTATTTCTTGCGGCGAAATTGAAACATATTAAACTTGAAATTAAGAAGTGGCGGGCAATTGAATTCAATAAGGAGAATAAAGACTTGAAAGATCTTAAAAAACGCCTTGAAGATCTCGATCTTTTGGTTGAAAGCAGGTCACTAACCGATGCGGGAATTTTAGAGATTAAAAACAGTAAATTAAAACTGGAGGACCTTGACCGATTTCACAAACTTGATTTAAAACAAAAGGCCCATATAAAATGGGCAATCGATGGTGATGAAAATACATCGTTCTTCCATGGAACGCTTAAAAATAAAAACAGGAACAATTCTATTCATGGGTTATCAATTAACGGGAATTGGGTTACCGATCCCATGGAGATTAAAGCGGAAGCATTTAGATTTTTCTCTTCCAAATTCACCGATCAATGGGCTGATCGGCCCGCTTTTATTAATCCGCTTTTTTCCAAATTATCAGGCTCGCAACAGGCTCTTATTGAAAGACCTTTTTCGGAAGAAGAAATAAAAGCTGCTGTTTGGGCTTGCGGTGGAGAGAAAGCCCCCGGTCCGGACGGTCTAACTTTTAAATTCATCAAGTTACATTATAATGATCTTTCGGTGGAGTGATGTCTTTTATTAATCATTTTGAGGAAACTGGATTGATATCTAGAGGTTGTAACTCTTCCTTTATCTCTTTATTACCTAAGATTAAAGACCCGGTCAATTTATGTGATTTTAGACCAATTTCTCTCATTGGTTGTATGTATAAAATCTTGGCAAACGCACTATCTTTTAGACTGAAATCAGTGATTGATGATATCGTTAGTGTGCCTCAATCGGCCTACATCAACGCTAGAAATATTTGAAGGATTTATGTGCACAGTTAGTCAACCTATGATGATACATCCATGGCTACGAAACACTTAAGGGTCACACCGGTGAGTGCATGTAATACGAGCAAGATATGCAATGATACTACGAAGAGTAATGATTCATAATAGTCATTATGAATCAGTTAAGTATTAAGTTAAGTTTAACTTATTACTAGTTTAGTTTAACTAACTAATTAATACAAGTATTTGTACATTTACTAGTTGAGTAAAACATACAATGTGTTAATTATAGATTATCCATGATATGATTTAAAGCTATTAAGTCATATAGTAATTGGATAATATTGTTGTATATATTATATAAAGGTTATTATATAATTAATTATTAAAAGTATAAATACAAGCATATAATTCGTGTATATGGGTAACGAATTATTAGTGTATTAATACTAGACATTTAATAGTTAAGTGCAACAATGATAAACTAGTTAAACTATAAGGGATGTGAATGTTAAAAGGAAGTTTAATTAAAGATCTAATATTAATTAAACTAGAAGGGTTCTAAGCGCAACTTATTTGTATATAAATAAGAGGCTTAGGGTAACCCTAAATCCCTTGATACACTTACATGCCTACTTCCCCTCCCCTCTCCCTTCGATCGGCCGAGGCCCCAAACACAAGAACACAAGTCTTGTGGTATTCGTGTTCTTCGTTGGTTCTTCGTGTTCTTCGAGTTTCGAAGATCAAGGATCGTTGCAAGTGATCATCTAGAGGATCGCTCGTCGTATTCATCATCAGTGGACTTATCTTAAGCATTAACCAAGGTATGATTCATGGAACACCCTTTCTTCCTCTCCTCTTGTTCGATCGAACGAGAACACCAAGAACCCTAGGGTTCTTGGTGAGTGTTCGACGAACACACACAAGTATATGTGTGTGTTCGAATTTTTCGTACAAGGTTTCTTTCTTGTTAATCTAATCTAGATTTCCAACATCCCAATCCTTTAGGGTTTAAGGATTAGGTTTAATCCCACTTCCGCTTTTAGGGATTAAATCAGTTAGTTGGTTTTAACCGGTCAAGAACAAGTTCATGTTCTTGGTCAGTATGGTCGAACCAAGTGTACTAGGAGGTTGACCCAAGTGGTCGATCAGTTACAATTAAACCCTTCAATATTTTGGAAGGCCCGCTTGTTATAAACGAAATGTGTTCATGGGCAAAAGGTGCTAAAAAGAAGATGTTTTTGTTTAAAGTCGATTTTGAGAAAGCTTTTGATTCCATTAATTGGCGTTATTTGGATTCTGTTTTGGCTCAAATGAACTTTGGCAATAAATGGAGGTCTTGGATTCATGGATGTCTCTCTTCATCTTATGCATCGGTTCTTATTAATGGGTCGCCAACTAAGGAATTCCAAGTCACAAAAGGTGTCCGTCAAGGTGATCCTCTATCACCTTTTTTATTCATTATTGCAATGGAAGGGCTTAATGTTGCCATGAAGTCCGCTTGTGAGAAAAAATTATTTTGTGGTCTTTGAATTGGTTCAAACGGCCCATGTATATCACACTTATTTTACGCGGACGATGCAATTTTTGTTGGGGAGGGTTTTAGTGTTAATTTAAAAAATTTAGCTAGAATCTTGTAATGTTTTCATGCGTCTTCTGGTTTGCATGTAAACTTTCCAAATCAAAAGTCTTTGGAGTTGGTGTTTCATCGTCTCAATTAAACAATTGGGTCGAGATTGTCCATTGTGTACCCGGTACGTTACCCTTAATATAAATTTAAAGAAACATTGGGTACCGGTTATCAATCGTTTTAACTCAAAATTATCCGATTGGAAAGGCAAAAAATTATCTTTCGGTGGTAGGCTTACTCTTGTCAAGTCGGTATTAAGTAGTCTACCTCTTTATTATTTCTCATTATTCAAAGCTCCCGTTTGCGTAATTGAATCTCTAGAGAAAATTATAAGACGATTATTTTTGGGTGAGAAAAAAATTAATTGGGTGGCTTGGTCCACTATTTTGGCATCAAAGGAGGATGGCGGGCTTGGTATTGGATCATTAAAGGCCCAAAATTATGCACTCCTTTCTAAATGGTGGTGGAGATTACGTGATGGCAAGATAAGTATATGGAAGAATGTTGTCATTCCCATACACAATCTTAGGCGCAAACCATTTCACACAATGGCATCGGCCAAATACGGGGGTGTGTGGAAAAATATTACAGAGGTTGATCTGAACTCTTAAAACTCGATCATAATTATTTTGATATTTTTTCTCTTAAGATTGGTTCAGGGGCAAACTTAGTATTTTGGAAAAATAAATGACATGGTAACACATCCTTGTAGGCTCGATTCCCTAATTTATACATACTTGAAAAACACAAGTCTTGCACGGTATTGGATCGCATATTGAACACCGGTTTCTCATGGGAATGGAAATCTAGTTTCAATAATCAACCATTGGTAAATGAATTTTGTGAGTTACTGCATTTTATCAATAATGTTCATTTAACAGAGTCCCATGATTGTTTGTCGTGCAATGTTTCCAAGGATGGTGATTTTAAGGTACATTATATTCGTCAATGGATAGATAAAAAATTGACTACCACCGGGTACACTAACATGCCATGGTCATGCATTACTCCTATTAAAGTCAATTGCTTCACATGGCGGGTGGGCCTTGGGCGCATTCCGGTTGCATGTAGCTTGGAAAAAAGAGGTATCAATATATGATCCATCATTTGTAAATGTTGCAATGTGGAAGATGAAGATATAGAACATGCATTTCTCCGGTGCTCTAGAACAAAGGATGTGTTAGCTTGGTTTTTTAATTGGTGTAGTATACAGTTGCCATCCTTTAATTCGGTAAAGGAACTTATAGAATTCGGAGTTAATTGGGGCAATTGCCTAAAGGAAAAGAAGATGTTAACCATGTTAATTCAATGCTTACTTTGGTGTGTGTGGAAGGCGAGAAACAAGGCGGTTTTCAACAACATACATAAGTCTCACTCGATTATAGCAAGTGACATTATTGAGACTTCATTTTTATGATTAAAACATAGGAGTAATTTCGATTGTAATTTGGTGGATTGGAGGATTTCCTCTCTTTTGTCTTGTATGTAAACTTTCTTTGCTCATCTTAGTGTCTTGCTAAACTCGGGTGTTTATTAATATATTTGTCGTTTCCAAAAAAAGAGAAGTTAACACTAACACCTTTTTTTTCTTATTAATATCGTGGTACTAGACTACTAGTCTAGTACCGAACCGTACAAAAACTTTTGGCCCTTTAAGTATTGGAGATAACGAGTCCAATTGTTTCAGCACACGTCACACTCAAATTGCTCAGTCGAAAGGTTCAACTTTACCTAATAACTAATTAAATAATGTTTGATGAATGACTCTTCAAAAGTCGAGATGGCAGGTGGTGAAAGATGTATTTATAAAGTTATCGGTATATAATACTAAAGAAGCCTAGGTGGCAAGTAATTATGATAAGGGTATGTTTCAGGTTGTTTCCGCTTCAAATCGAGCCTAATCTTCGACATGCCCCCATGCCCCAGGTTTGAAGAATTCGATGACTAATTTCAGTTTTAGAACGATTTTGGTTTTAGCGGATTCCGAGTTAACGCTCCGTTTTAGTTTTAAAACCAAACTCACTTGATATTTAACATTAATATATAATTTCATATACTAATATTTATTTAAAAGTGATATGTTTACGTGTTTAAGTAGTCCATTTCTAAATTTCTAAGACCCCGAGATTTTTATGGGCTTAAATTTTATACCAATCAACTCAGCAATGTTTGTCTTACAATTTGTAAATGCTACTTAAATGAATTTTCATCTCATTTTATCTTTTTCATCTATTACATTTTGGGGCGCCAAGTATAATGACATGAAGTATAAAGGGAGACTATTTAACACCGATTTGCATAAAGTTACTCTGTCAGGTCACTGAAGAGCATCCCCCACTGAGGAGATTTAATGAAGACAAAAAAGCAAATAGTTAGAAGACAATCTGAGGATTTGTTCTTCAGATTGTGTGTAACTGTATCTGACCAGTTCGGATCTCAGTTACCCAGTTACACTATCTGATCACCATCTGAAACAACGATCAGTTCCCCGTGCGGAATTAGATACTGATCAACAGATCAGATAGTGTAACAGGTTCAGCGAAATGGACAAAACGCTGAACCATTGAACATATACTTCTCTAAGAAAAACTCTTAGTGAAGGTCACTGAAGCTGAAGGCCATTTGAAGAAGCATGAGTCTCTGAAATCTCATGGCCACCAGAAGTGTACTTAGGCTAGAAGCTTCAGCGTCACAGAAAGACACATGTAACGCACAAGTTTGTGCATCGTTGATTATGGGAATATCTTTCAAATCTTCTAGAATATATCAGCGATCACAAGACGACAGAAAGTACTATCTGAATTCCGTTAGTCGTGTGCGTCCCATGATATATCATCTGCACCAACGGAATTCTCACACGTGGAATCGATCGATCATTCCGTTGGCTCTACGTTTCCCAATGATATAAATTGAGGACTTAGACGATCGTTTCCGGTGTGCACCCTACAAGGTTACACGCTGCTGAATTTACTCCAGAACTTTATTCCTTTGAGCAGAGTGTAAACCACCAGTTAACTCTAGTTGTCTGATTCGATAATTGAATATGTACAACGCAAGTGTCTGGTCTTGTGTTTGATCATTTTTTGATCATAAACTTGTCTTAGATAATATATGTTGTTGTCTATCACATGCAAGCAGTTTAGTTAGGATTTGTTCTTAGCTATTCCGCAAACTGCTTGCATATTTATTGTATCAATTATTGATTAATAAAGAAAAGTTTAAAAAGTGTTAAGTGTCTCCATAAATTTAAATTGGTCAGTGAAAGCGTATAGGTGTTATATTACATCTATTACGGGACTAACAATTGGTATCAGAGCAGGGACAATTAATTCATAATTGTTGATCTGCTTACTTACTGATCAAAAATGGGTGAAAAGCTATCTCAAATGAACCTTGGTTCGAAGACAAATGCCCCTGTGTTTACTGATGACGATTTTGGTATGTGGAAAATCCGTTTTCTGGGATTTTTCGAACATCAAAATGACATGGGACCAGATATTCTTATCAATGGTCCATACATTCCAAAAATGTTCGTTCCAAGTACAACCATTTCCAATAAGAAGAAGGAGGAGGGTGACGATGAAGACGAAGATGAAGAAGATGAAGACCTTTCCGATGTTGAAGAACCTAAACCTAAAGATCAATGGTCAGAGGCAGACAAAAAGCTAGCCGGCCTAGATGCTGAAAACCGATTCCTCCTTTAAACATCCTTCCCAAATCACATTCTTATCATTGTAAAAGAGTATAGAACTGCCAAATAGAATTGGGATATCTTGATAACATCATATGAAGGAACCGATGAAGTTAAAGCTAGCAGAAAAGCAATGTTGAATCGAAAGTATGAAGCATTCAAAGTCATCAAAGGTGAAACTCTCAACATGTCTTACAGAAGGTTCACCATCCTCATAAATGAACTAAGGGAATTTGGCATTCACAAAGATGTTCAAGAATTAATGTACAAATTTTTGGAGATTCTTCCAAAAGATTGGGCTGTCATGTCCAAGGTGCTAAGAACCTCTGGTCAGATGAGGGATATGAACATGAGTAGTTTGTATAGTACACTGATGAATTTTGAAAATGAAAACAAGATGTATGATGATCTGAATGAAACTCCTGCCTCCTCCGCTCTCATTGCAAGCTCTTCTAAGTCTTCTCGTAGAGCACTAAAAGCAAAAGTGGAAAACGCTGTCGATCCAAACGATGCTGATGATGAAAGATTTGAAGATGCTGAAGACGGTGATTTCGAGGAACGTGAATCAAATTCAGGAGAAGGAGACAATGATGATATAAAAGAACTATCTGAAAGTATGGCTCTATTAGTCACATGGTACAAAAGATTCTTAAATAGAAACAGATCAGGAGGTCAAAACGCCAAAGGAGAGATGGTATGCTTTAAATGTGGAAGAACGGGTCACATCAAAGCTGACTGCAGAGTTAAAGAAAACCCTGGTTCTGAAAAATCTAGCTCAAGCTTCTCGTCAAAATATAAAAAGAAATATGAGGATACCGAGAAGAAATACCAGGAGCTGAAAGCTCAGCTAGCCAAGGCTGAGAAAGATGCAAAAGCATTAAAGGCAAATGCTGAAGTTCGGTTAAGTGACTCAGAGACAAGTGAAGAAGAAGTAATTACTTGCAACACAAAAGGTCTATTTGCAAAAATAGAAGAAGAATCTGAGCCAAACTCTGAAGATCAACAGAAAGTTATATGTCTGATGGCAATGTGTGAAGAAACTGAATATTGTCAGGAAGAAAAAGGGGCTCTTGAACCTGATACTCTAATGTTCCCTGAATCAAGGGAACGGGAAGACGAACTTCCAAATGAAGGAAAAGTGCCTAACACAGCTTCACAAGAAGATTATCTACCGCTAGTCAAATCACTTGCTAAAGAGCTGATGATCACTCATAAAAGAAATGCTCAGTTAAAAACCGATCTCTCCACGATGACCAAAAGGTTAGAAGAACTCACTCAAGAATCCTCAGAAGCTGAAAATTCAAAACTTGAGGTAATCAGGCTTCAGTGCCTCAACAACATCCTGAGAGAAGATAATTTGCTACTAGCTCAGAAAAATGAAGCTCTTTTGAAATCATCCAGTTTCAACAAGCAAGTTCTAGAAGAACAAAATTCCACTCAAGGTGTTCCTAAAAAGTATGAGCAATATTCAAACTTCATAACTTCTACATCTGGAACATTAAACAGTAAAAACAGAGCATCCAAATCGTCTAAATCCCAAGAAGCTCGTTATAAAAGAGAAGTTTTTCAGACTGCAAATGGAAATCTGATCATCACCAGAGACTATACTTCAGAGGAATCAAAGATTCAAGATGAAGAGATGTCTAAGACCACTACTCCACAAGAAGATATAGAATCCATTTGTCATCAGAAACAAGCAAGAATCACTGATGTCGATTGCACTGACGACCAAACACTAGTAAACTTTACCACTCACATCAGCTTGCTAACATCATTAATAGGTTATATTAAAACTGATCTTGCACAACTCACAACCGAAATCAAGGCTGAGATGAATGAAGGGTTCACACAAATTAACTATCTACTACAAATAGTCTTCAACCTGCTCGAAAACAATGTCATTCAATCAGTCACTCTGAAAGACTTTGCAACTTATCCTTTTCATCATCTCTCATTTCATCCAGAGGAAATATCAGACGAATCAATCAATGGTGACTGTCTGAGGGCTTTCTTTGATCAGATGTATGACATCAACCAATCCCAAAACTTCTCAATAGAAAACTATATCAACCAAAATGTTATCTTTGACGACGTTGAGGAACTGGAGGTTGATGAAATTCAAGCTGATCCAGGTATTCAAAATCTATTAATGGAAAAATATGTAAGACAGAACATCATCGTGGAAGCTACTGAAGAAATGGAAACGGATCAAAACAGTAAGCTTGAAAGTGGTAAAAAGAAATGTAGTTACCACAAGAAAAAAAAACTATTACAATCTCATTCATGAAGAAGCCATAGCCTCGAGCTCAAAAAGGTCATCAGAAATTGGAAGGTATGCTTCAAAAGGGTCAGTTATTTTAAACAACAACCAGTATCCATTCTTCAGCGATGGATACTCAGAAATCCAACATTGAGCTGAAGAACAGGGCAGGGCAGACAACACGATGATATCTGATATATGATCCGTTGTAAGCCCCTGCGACTCCACCACATCATCAATAAGGCAACGTGAAAAATTCTTTTCAGACACTACCTGTCGCCAACCACTGTTGCAACTATTATCTTCGTATGAAGCTGTCTTTCTTTTCTCTTATCCTACCAAGTCTGAGGACTAATCTGATATTAGGTACAAGTTATTCTAATTCTCTTCATGTTCAGCTAGTCATTTTCATTGTCATACAAGACTATGTTCCTAAATGATCAGCTTAACGTTTTAAATTTTATGATTTCCTGAGTCTGTCCTTATTGACATACAAACATATTACCTGATTTATCAGTCATATCTTCGTATCTCATAATATTCAGATATAAGACATTAAAAAAAATTATTTTCAGCCAGCGCATTCTTCAGATACATCTACACGGTGAAGTGATTCAGATAGTCGAATGATTCTCAGATAGTCACACTTTGTCCTTGACTAACTGATGGTAATGACCATCTGATGAAGTATCAGATCGTCATTAGGTGGAGCAATCTCATTGGACTTATCCTCATCAATGACATTCAAGTGCTATTGGACACGTCTGTCTCGCTAACATTTAATGCGACAACACAATGTCTTTTCCCGCCACACTACCCTGCCATTTAATTGACTTCCTCCATCATTTCTAGACTACCTATTAATAACTTCTCATCTCCTCCGCGCGATCAATCTTAACGATTCAAATTCTAACCGTCGATCAAAACCGTCTCCCACGATCTTCTCCGAATCACTCCACACTTCACCATTTCAAAGTTTCCTCTAACACTTTTCCCCTGCAATTCTCAAAACCCCTTCGTCCCTCTTGAAAAATCTCTCAAGTTCTAAAAATGTCGAAATCCAAAACAACTTACCTCAAGGTCCCTCTTCCTGCCTCGATCCAACCATCTCCAAACGTTTCGTATCCATACCAAAAGATATATTATACAGAAAACAACTCTAGAAGCTTTATAAATTATCGTCTCAGAAATCTGAGACCAGAGTTTAAAGAGCTGCTAAAATTCTTTGATCAACACCCAATCAGAGACACGTTGAACTTTGAAATCCCCTTGTCAAAACCGATGTTGCTTGAATTCTGGTATACCTGCACTACCTCCAAAGAATCCGGAGAAGACGTTATCACAGGAACAATTCTACAAGGTAAACACACCGTCTCCTTCAATCTCACTATATTTAGGGAAGCAGTCAAACTCGATTATGTAAGAGCTCCGCAAGTTCATGAACCAATACCATCTCTAGAAGATGTAAAAAGCGTTGTTCTGCCATATATCAAGTACCAAGGAGATCACACCAGGGGTATCTCACGAACAAAAATGGGCTCGCTTTGGTCAGCGTTCTTTATGACCATCTCTCAATGCCTAACCAGTAAGACTGGAGGGTATGAATGCGTTTCTGGTCATGAGATGATATGAGGAGCGACCCTATTCTCTGATACTAGGATTGATTTTGGGTCTCTAATCTTTGATCAACTGGTAAAGAAGGTTGGTGCTGCAAGCAAAGATGAACCGTTTCCCAGGTTCCTATGTATGGTCTTCCTTCATTCTTTAAGAGAACAAAAGTTCTATGACAACATTGGCTCCTCTCTCAAAGCTGTTATGGTGGGTAGCTCTAACTTTACAGGGCAATAAGAGAAATTTTCTCCCGAGCTTCCAGAAGGTATGTTGACATTTACTCGATTCGCTATGTCTGCCTCTTCTGAAGAGGATGATATCGAATCTGATAATGATGACAATCAATCCTCTTCTGATCACTCACCACCACCACTGCCATCAAACCCATCAAACCAATCCCGCAGATATAGAACCAGAAGCTCCAACCCCAGATTTATGCCAAATCCAACCCCAATTGAGATAAGAGAAATCTCATCCTCTCCTCCATCAGCCCCAGAAAATGCTGATATGGACCATTCTCCGGTCCATCAAGAATCCAGATTAGAAGCTGAACTCAATGATGTTAATAGACTTATTGACGAGTTTGTAGAAGAGGATGTTGCTGATGTGAATCAATCGGTGGAGCACACGAGTGTCCCCACTGAAACAAATGTTGGTACTGAACCCGAACAAGAATACCAGCTACCAGTCAGCTGGACTGAGAGCTCCGATGAAGAACCTGCCCCCACAGCCGAGCAAGTTCCATTACCCAGGAGAGCCGCCACACCAGAGGGTCCAAGGGACCTGTTGGAATATGCTTCACGCGTATAACATATAGTTATATGGCTAGTTGTTTGTGAGCCTAATACTAGTTGTTTGTGAGCCTTAAGGGTCACACATTTAAACACTTAACACCATGAGATATATAGTGTAATTAAGGTAATTACATTATATATTAATATAAGCTACTAGCTTGTATATATATTATAGTTTAATATTAATTGTTAATATTGAAACTTAATTGTGTGCCAAAAAGAAGAACAAAGAAGCAAGAGATCTAAGTGTAAAATACAATTAGGAAACAAGAGAAAATTAGACAAGTTAATTAAAAACCCTAATCTCCTCTTGTTTATACGATTCGGTTGCACAAAGAATTTGAAAAGAGAAAATAGGATTTTGGCTTTGGTGGTTGGTGGCGAGAAACACACACAAAAACAAAAACCACAAAACAAGGCCGCCTCTTTTTCCTCTTTAATTTTGACGTGAAGAACGAATTAATTAGATACTTTGGTTCTTGCCTGTTTCTTCATTGGCTCTTGACTAGTATCAATTGGTGTTCTTGCTAGAGTGTTGTGTGGATCAACTTTAGAGGCATTCCCCATTGGAATCCTAAGTTTCGGCCGTCCATAATCTCCATGCGATTCAATATATTCAAAGGCAACTAGGGTATGAATTCTTATACCATTCTCTTTGATTTCTTATATAGTTTGATTATATGTATTAATATTGGATCCGGTAATGGTGATTTAATTATTTTCCGTTGCGTTTCTGTTCATGTTTTAACCGAAAATCACCAGTAGTGGTATCACGAGTCATTATATTAATCATATAATTAGCTAGATTTTGTGAAAAAGTGGCAAAAACAATCGGTTTTTTAATCCCGATCGGAAGAGAAAAAACCCTACGGGTTTTTTGTTTTTTTCGGTTTTTTATAAAAAAGATGGGTTAAAACAAGTATTTTTGGAACCCTATTGTTACTTATTACAAAATCACATCAAAAAATTAATCTAGCTAATTGAGTTTTTTGATTATTTGGCTTGGATTTCTTGTTTATTTTAGTTTTTGATATGGAAAAACATGTATTTTAGCCATGTCCCAAGCCAAAGCCTTGTCAATTGTTGCTTGTTTGTGTAAACCGATGAAAGCCTAGACCATTTGTGAATGAATGTGTTTGTTGTTTGGTTGATTTGGGAAAAGCCGTGTTTTTGGCTTAATGGTTGTAATTTGTTTAATATTTTCTTTTATTTTTGGTGCATTTTTGGGGCAAATTTCAATTGTAAAAGTAATTAGAATAGTAGTATTTTGTTTCTTTTTATTTTGTAATTTGTTGACCAAAGGTGAAGAAAAGATGAGGACAAAACAACAATTTTCGGCACCTCCTGTGCAACTGAACGAAAACAGACTTCCCTGGAGATTGGGTATTCCGTTGGACCTGAAACCACCGCCAAAATTTCCGCAACTCAGAGACCTACAACTTTACATAAGGCGGGGAAGACCACCGAAGATTCCTTCAGTGACTTTTCGGCCCCTCAAGTCAGACTGAATGTTCTGGCAGATTATATTTTTTCACAAATGTTGGTTTCTACTTGCCCATGAATGTCTTGGGGCAAGTGGGAGGCCATTGGGTTTATGCAGGCCCGTTTGGGTTTATGTTGGTCCGTCCCCTAGTTTGACCCTTCGGTCCGTCATGATGACTCATGTGACCGAACCTAGGATTTCATTGGTCGAGGTTTGCACAAAATATGTTGCATGTTTTTATTTATGTTTGTGGTTGTTTTCTTTTCTATTAGATACAAAATAATAAAACAATTAAAATATAATTTTAGACACAAACATTAAAAACATCCAAACCTTTGATCATCTATGATTACTATTTAATCATTAATGGTTAATCTTTAATCTAAAATTGTTTTGAGATTAAAACAAAGTTTAAATACGATTTGAAACTTAACTCTTAATAATCGCTAAATGTTTTTACCGTTGATTAAACGACTTATGAAGTGGTATGAATGAAGTACATAATTCATTCATGTATTAATAAAATTTTATATTAAAATTTTCCATACCTAAAATTTAAGTCACGCCGTCCAATCGGTTGAAATCACTTGCTTCTATTTTTGAATTCACGTGAGACGTGGTTTGAATTTAGATCCGAGGTCGTTATTCTCTACGCGTGAGACCTAGATCTATTTTGACATGATTTCACATTGGATGACTTAATCGAGTTAACGGTGAGACCTTGACTCGAGGCGAAGATGTGACAAACATGCCACTTGGCCCTAGATGCTTGTTCACTAGGTGCCATGAAGTCCCATACCTCTAAGAGTTGCACTTGTAATGCAATTGTTGATCGTCACGTACCTATTGGATCTATCATCTCTAGCAGATCAACTGATGCGGTGATAGAAGCTCAACGGGATCTTAGCTTTTAACTAAAATTAATTGGGTAGTTAATTGATTAAAAGAAATTATTATTGAAAATACTAATTAATGAACTTTGTAATTTTGTAGATGACTTCAAACAATCAAACCCTAACACACACCACCATTCGTTCCGTTCTCGAAAAAGTGAAACTTGATGGAACGAACTTTGTGGACTGGGCTCGTAACCTTAGGATTGTCCTTAGGGCCGAGCACAAGTACCACCATTTGGAAGAGGCGCTGCCCCCTGCCCCTGCTGCTACCGCCACTGCTACTCGTGCGGCCTATACAAAAAGGTTTAACGAATAGCAGGAAGTCGCCGCGCTTATGCTAGTGAGCATGACTCCTGAGATTCAAAAGAATCTCAAGGACCTCACTGCATTTGATATGATGCGTGACCTAAAAGCCATGTATCAAAAGCAAGCCGAGCAGGAACTCTTTGACACTGTCAAAGCTTTCCACGCTTGCAAGCAGGAGGAGGGTCAGTCTGTTAGCTCTTATCTTTTGAAGATGAAGAGCTATTTAGACCAAATGGAGAAACTTGGTTACCCCATGCCGCATATACTTGGGATTAGCTTGATCCTAACGTCCCTCAACAAGGATTTTGCACCGTTTGTCATGACTTATCATATGCATAGTATGGGGAAGACTTTCACCGAATTACATGCTATGCTGAAACAAACGGAATCTGGGCTACCTAAGAAAGCTCATGCCCCTGTTGTCCTTGCTATAAAGCAAGGTAAGATCCAAAAACCTAAACCGCAAGTAGTTGCTAAGGGCCAAGGCAAGGGTAAGCAAGTTTACAAACCCAAGCCAAAGGTTCCCCCACCTACTCATAAGGAGCACCCTACTAAGGAGCTTGCTTGCCATCACTGCGGTGAAACAGGCCACTGGAGGAGGAATTGTCCTGCCTACCTGGCGGAGTTGATGAAGAACAAAGCCAACAAGGTTGGCACATCAGGTATCTTCACAATAGAACTATATGCTTTCCCTAAGAAATCATGGGTATATGACACTGGTTGTGGAACTCACATCTATAATACCATGCAGGGTCTAAGGGGAAGTAGAAAGCTAAACCATGGAGCTTTGGACTTGTACGTGGGCAATGGAATGTGTGGACCGGTCGAAGCTATATGAAGCTATGATTTAATCCTTCCTAGTGGTTTAATTATTGTATTAGACAATTGTCACTATGCTCCTAGTATTACTAGGGGTATAGTATCGCTTTCATGTTTGTGGAATAATGGTTTTATTCATACTTTTACGGATTATGGTATTTCAGTTTCAAAGGATAATGTTTTTTATTTGAATGCTATTCCTCGTGATGGTATCTTTGAGATTGACATGCATAATCGTATCACAAACAGTAGTTCTATTCATACATGTAGCAATAAGAAATCCAAGAAGAATTTGGATTCTACTTACCTATGGCATTGTCGCCTTTGCCACGTTAACAAGAAACGCGTTTTAAAATTACAAAACGATGGACTTATAAAATCAGATGATTCTGAATCATTTGATAAATGTGTTTCTTGTATATCGGGCAAGATGGCGCGCAAGCCTTTCTCCCATGTAGGCGAAAGGGCCAATGATCTACTTGGACTCATACATACTGATGTATGTGGCCCATTTAGAACTAGGACAGGGGAAGGTGCTACCTACTTCATTACTATCACTGACGACTTTAGTCGTTATGGTTATGTTTACTTGATTAAACACAAACATGAAACCTTTGAAACGTTCAAAGCTTTCCAAAATGAAGTAGAAAATCAACTCGGAAAGAAGATAAAGGAGACCATCTAAAGAATTGTGGGATTGTCTGACAATTCACTCCTCCTTATACACCACAACATAATGGCGTATCAGAAAGGAGAAATCACACCTTGCTTGACATGGTCTGATCGATGATGAGTCCTACCACTCTGCCTCTATCCTCTTGGGGTTATGCACTCAAATCGGCTGCTCGCATACTGAATATGGTTCCCACCAAGAAGGTTGAAAAGACACCATATGAGATATGGCATGGGAAAGTCCCTAACTTGTCTTACTTGAAGGTCTGGGGTTGTGAGGCTCTCGTTCAACGAGACACACCAAACAAACTTGAACCCAGAGCTGTCAAGTGCATCTTTATAGGATACCCTGAGGAAACGATGGGTTACTATTTCTACTACACACCAGAGCAAAAAGTAATTATTGCTCGTTACGCTGAGTTTCTTGAGAGCAATCTTATTTCACAAGAAGCAAGTGGGAGTACAATCGACTTTGATGATATTCCAAGCGATGAAGATGCACAACCTATTGGAGAGACTAGCGAACATCAAAATGAGGTTGAACATGAATATGTTCCTGTTGCACCTCAAGATGATGTAGTCCCAGTTCGAAGGTCCGCAAGGACACCTCATGCACCTGAACGATATGGTTTCCAAATCGATGCTGAGGAGCTAAGTTTAGGGGATCATAATGAACCCCCTAACTATCGAGCTGCATTAGCAGATTCTGAATCTGACAAATGGCTTGAAGCTATGAACACGGAAATGCAATCCATGAAAGATAACCAAGTATGGACTTTGGTTGATCTTCCTCCTAACAGCAAGACTGTTGGCAGCAAGTGGCTCTTCAAGAAGAAGACCGACATGGATGGCAATGTACACACCTATAAAGCTAGGTTGGTAGCAAAAGGTTACACTCAAACCTACGGGATTGACTATGATGAAACCTTCTCGCCTGTTGCTGACGTTAAAGCTATTAGGATCCTCTTAGCCATAGCAGCGTACTATGACTATGAGATTTGGCAAATGGATGTTAAAACTGCTTTCTTGAATTGACATCTTGGTGAAGATGTCTATATGGTACAACATGAGGGCTTTGTAAGTACCAAACACCCAAAGAAAGTATGTAAGCTTCAAAGGTCCATTTATGGACTAAAGCAAGCATCCAGAAGTTGGAACAAAAGATTCGATGAGGAAATCAAAACGTTTGGTTTCGCTCAAAATCCCGACGAGCCATGTGTATACGTGAGAGCTAGTGGGAGCATTGTCGTCTTTATAATCCTATATGTCGATGACATATTACTCATAGGAAATAACATTCCAATGCTACAAGATGTAAAATCCTGGCTTGGGAAGTGCTTCGCTATGAAGGATCTTGGGGAAGCGGCATTTATACTTGGTATAAAGATCTATCGAGATAGATCAAAGCGGTTAATCGGATTAAGTCAAATTGCATACATTGATAAAGTTCTAAATCGGTTTAGAATGGATGCTTCCAAATGTGGAAATCTTCCTATGCAACACAATGTACACTTGAGTAAGACTCAAGGATCGTCCTCGCCTGACGAGGTGAAGCGTTTGAGTGAAGTCCCTTATGCCTCGGCAGCAGGATCTATCATGTATGTTGTACGGTGCACAAGACCTGATGTAGCGTTCTCTCAAAACCTTACAAGCCGATATCAACAGAATCCAAGTGAGAGTCACTGGACTGCTGTTAAGAACATACTGAAGTATCTTAGGAATACTAAAGATATGTTTCTTGTCTATGGTGGTGATACTCAAAATGAGCTAAGCGTTACTTGTTATTCTGACGCTAGTTTTGAGACTGGTCGAGATGATTCCAAATCTCAAACGGGGTACGTTTTCGTTATGAACGGAGGCGCTGTTGATTGGAAATGTGCTAAGCGAAGCACTATTGCTATGTCCTCTACTGAAGTCGAATACATTGCAATCGCTGAAGCTGCAATGGAAGGTGTTTGGATAAGGAAATTTATTTCTGGGCTTGGAGTTGTCCCCGGCAATGAAAGACCTATTGATATGTATTGTGATAACTCAGGTGCGATTATCATTGCCAACGAACCTGGCGTTCAGAAAGGCGCCTAACATTACAGAAGGAAGGTTCACTACATTAGAGATGCGATCTCAATGGGAGATGTACGCTTGCTCAAAGTTCATACAGATGACAACTTAGCTGACCCCTTCACGAAGCCAATGTCATGCACCAAACATATTGAGCATGCTAGGAACATTGGGCTTCGACCGTCTAATAGACTCATGTAATCTGTTTTAGTATTTGAATAATGGAAAATTGAGCAGTTTTTATTGGAATAAATTGATATATTTGATATGATCGTTTTTATATGAATATCTACTGTGTTCTATATTTGCATGTTTAATCGCTGAAGCTGCAATGGAAGCTATTTGGATAAGGAAATTTATTTATGCGCTTGGAGTTGTCCCCAGCAATGAAAGACCTATTGATATGTACTGTGATAACTCAGGTGCGATTATCATTGCCAACGAACCTGGCGTTCAGAAAGGCGCCAAACATTACAGAAGGAAGGTTCACTACATTAGATATGTGATCTCAATGGGAGATGTACGCTTGCTCAAAGTTCATACGGATGACAACTTAGCTGACCCCTTCAAGAAGCCAATGTCATGCACCAAACATATTGAGCAAGATAGGAACATTGGGCTTCGACCGGCTAATAGTCTCATGTAATTTGTTTTAATATTTGAATAATGGAACATTGAGCAGTTTTTATTAGAATAAATTGATATATTTGATATGATCATTTTTATATGAATATCTACTGTGTTCTATATATGCATGTTTAATCCTTGAATATTTACTGCGTTTTATATTCTAAATTGTCCATTGTCAAAATTGATAATATGGGAATATTATTGAGGTAAATCTGAGGGCATTGATGGCATTATCTTAGTATGACTAAGGATGATGATATCAAACTCACATGTTGTTCATTGTGATGCACAATTGGACTGACCCAACCTATGAGAAATCACTTCCTGGATTTATGTCACAAGTGAATCTCACAAAGGCTTTGTCACTTATCCTCTGACTTGAGATGCAAGTTGGCTTGTGTATGTAGAGGGGCAACTCTGATGTGGTTAAACGCTGACCTGAATAAGGCTGCTATAACAACCATTATCGGGTTTGTCATTAAGCATATGACAAACACGTGTAGTCAATACAGAATTTGTTCCTCCACACATGTGGATTAGATACTACTGGGCCCCTCGATGATTTGAATAGATGTATGTGTGGCCACACCCAAAAGGTAATCAAGATGAATCTTGATTGGTTTTGGTAATCTAATTCAATATATATATCGAGAAACAGAATCGTTGAATTTTTAGATTGACATTAATCCTTGTCTAAAATTCAACACAGTATCACTGTATCAGTAACATAAAGATAACTGCTCGAAAAACTTTGAACAAAGATTTTATGAAACTCCTCGTGTACTTCTAGGGGCATTGGCGGGTTGCTAGCTCTAACATTTGCTTGTATTACTACTTGATGTTATCACGTGCGCACGTGGGAGCTGTTGGAATATGTTTCATGCGTATAACATATAGTTGCTCTGACTAAAAGTCTTTGAGAGGTTATGAACACCAACATTAGGAATGTCTCCAATCACCAGGCTTTGTCAGACAGCTTTCAAGATTTCCTGGCTAACAATCAGGAGAATCTCCAAAGAAACGTGAATGCACACAACGGGCAGATCGATAATCTTATCTCTACAATTGAAAATCTCACGTCAAGTAACGATGTTCGGACATTAAAAGTCAATCATATCGAAAGATCCACTGGTGAAAGGATTGATACTTTGCTATCTCGCATCTCTAGCCTTGTCGAGCCACTGATGAACAGAGAAAATGCTCAAGGTCTTACCCCCACCCCTCATTTTGAGGGGGAGAAGTCTGTGTCCCATCAAGGCACCGCGGAGAGGGTCGTTAGACCGGCCGGAAAGGGAGGTGAAGACTGGAGCAATCGGAGCAAAGAGAAGGGAATCGTTGGAGATAGCATAACTCTTAATGTTGGTAGTGGTTTGAATCGTGTAACCATGGAAAGTGTTCAGGGTGAGAAAACCTATCAGATGACCTCAGAATGTTTTAGGAGGCCAGGGATCAGGTTCGAGGAATTCCCAGAGACCAGAATCACTCATGCCGATGGTACTACCAGAATCTCAATCGTTCCGTCCTCAGTTCCCCCGATCAGGGCTCCTGCAGAAGCTCCTGCGGGCAAAATCTAAAACCTTCCCCCGGATAAAGGTAAGGGTCCTGCAACCTCTTCCCCAAAGATGAAAAAGTGGAAGAGTCAGATGACTCCTGACATAGAAGAACTCAGGAGAACAGCCAGACATCTAGGGATGCCTGTTGAAGTGGTTTCTGAAGCTATGTGTAACGCCCCAGATTTTCATAACTTAATTTAATTACGTTTAATGCATTATTAGACTTATTGTATTACTTATTTAGTGAAATTAATATGTGTCGTATTCTCGTGCAATTTTGTGTGCATTAATTAGTTAGTGGTGTTAATTTAACCTCATGTCGTCTCGTTATCGTGACGATTTATTATCGCGACAATTAGAATTCCCGAGAACCTTAATTCTATTCTGTTAGCTTAATAGCAAACTCGAGTCTTGTGTGACTCAAACATGTCGAGTAAAAATGGGTTTCGAGGCCCGGCCATTAGGCCAAGGGCCGACTTCCCTATTATCCTTTCTCGTTCCTGAATCTGACTAGAAAAAGGAAGACAAACCCATTAGTTTTAGCGGATTCGGTTTATGCAGATCACCAACCAGCCCAAGTTTTGTTTGGTGTACTTCTAGTTTCGGCCCAGCACAAGAGAAAGAAGCCCGAGATTGGTTTTAATCCAATTGTTATAGTACTTAATTAAAAATAATCCCTAATAACCCCATTGAGCACCATCGGCCGCTGGAAATCCCGACCACACTCTCTCTCATTTTTTCTCCAGTTGTCATCGCCTTCCTGTTCGCAACTCCTAAACAAACACCTCCATTCCGAGTTCTTCTGTTGTACATTTTATTCATCCTTTCTGTCTAGGAAGGTGGTGATCGGAATTGGTAAGGATCAGTTCTAAATCTTTTTTTTTTCTTTCGGTCATGATTCATTATCTAATCGGGTATTGTTTTGTTGTGATATCCGGTATTTTCTGATCTGGGGTAATCGAAATTGAAGTAGTTCGGGTTCAGAAGTGATTGGATCATCCGAACAGGAGAGGATTCGAGGGGGATTAGTGCTCTCTAGTATTAGCCGACGCAAGGAGTATATTTCGGTAGTCTTCTTGCCCTTTACCATTCCAATACTTATATTATCGTTTCCGTAATTCATAGTTGTAATTTGATTCTTTTCGATTTTATATAAGTCGGCTGCAGTCTTGATAGTTGGTTGTTGTTTAGACGTTTTTGTAAATCGAGAATTTATTAACCGAAGTGAAAACCGAACCCTTAGGGTTCTTGGTTTTCAACCGGGAAACTTTTTATCATCAAGGTTTTTATACAAATCATTTTTAAATCAAGGAAACTGGGCGGGGGGCAAATCTGTCATGTTCCTTAATGAGTAGTTTGGGTTTCGTGGCATTAAATCGGTTTTGTTAAAATAGGGTGTACATAAAATATATTTTGGACAGATTTCTGTCATCTGTTCGCGGTGGTTTTTGTCCCGCTTAAAATAAACTTTTGAGCTCTTGGACCATGCTGGGACCTTGTTTTCTGAGTTAGCTTTTCAATGCCGCAACCCTCTCATCAATCCGAATTACGGTTTAAAAGTTGTATCGGTTTTAATATGCTGCTGTTAGGAAAATGACCTGTACGACATGGCTGTCTTGCGACACTGTTTTGAGACCCTTAGAATCTGTTTTGACCAGTGACCGTTTCACAGAGATATGTAGTTCTTGTTGCGTAGTTTCTGTGGTAAAAATATGGGATAAATCTACTAACCAGTTTAGGAGTTATGGCAGTTCCCGTGAGACCGACGGGTGCTGCCAATTTTCTAAATTAAAGTTAAGGGGTTGCTTTTTAATCCGGGGTTTCGATTTATGTTTTAGGTCCGTCTAGGAGATAACTTGCTGTATCTTTGATTCCCGTGAACCCGTTGGAGCTTACGTTTCTCGAGGTGAGTATTCTCACCGTGTATTCAGTTATAACGATACGTGCATGACTTATGTGGTTAACTGTTTTGATCTACGTTTACTTTCTGTGTGATTGATCTGTTATCTGAGTATCTGAGTGACTGTTTTTATTTACTACTGATCTGAGACAGACGTGCCGAGTATCTGAGCCGGTACAGAGTCATTACGTGCTACTATGTGATAGGCTATCTGAGTGGTTTATGTTATGAGTTGAAAACATAAAAATAAATAACAAATCTGTTTGGTGGCCTGAGTGGCAATTCTGTGTGGTAGCCTGAGTGGCATTTTAGTGTAAGGAGAGGCGAGGTTGATCTCTCGACTCGATTTGCACAAGCGCGCTATACGAATTTAAAAGATATGAAAACTGAGAAATTAACTGAGTAGTAAATGAGTAGGAGTTCACTTGTGTGCCCTCATGTATTGTATGTTGTAGTTGTTTACATTTTGAGATTATTCACTCAGCTTCCCCGCTGACCCAAAATCTCCCTCCCATTTTCAGGTACTAGCAAAGGAAAAGTGAAGGTGGACGGTTGACTGATGTACTGCTTCTGAGTGCTGATGTGGAACGCTTTTATTATTTTTAAAACTCCGAATTTATTTGAGGCTTTTCCGCATTAAATACATTTTTATGTCAAACAATTATTTTGGGAATTATTTATGGGACCTTTTTTATTATAATCTTGCACACAAAAAAAATTTAAAAATCTTGTAAATTTTGGGTGTTACAAGTTGGTATCAGAGCACTGACTTGAGGGATTTGGGTTCGCAAAGGGCGAATTCAAACTCAAGTTGAAATATTTTTTTTAGATAAGAGTAAAACAGTTTCTGAGAGAAGTTTCACATCAAACGTACAGCATGTCACGTCGACCCTCGTTTTTCCTGCTGCCGGTAATATTTACGTTTTGCTTAACATTATATATATAGTTTCGCCGAGTGGCAAATTTCGAGTGTTTTGAGCTGGAAACCTGTGAGAAAGTGAATTCGGGTGTTTCGTGACATCGGCGCTGCGGATATTATATATATTATATATTTTGTGAAAACTATTTGCGTTATATGGTTGATATGGAAACGAAGGGTTGTAATAATCCCATTTTTTGTTGGAAACCTGTCAAGGGTTGGTGTCGAAAAATAATAGAAGGGCCCCTATTATTGTACGCACCGGACCTTAGACTACGTTTCCGGGAGAAATTGAGAGAATTATTAACTTGACGTCTAAGTATCATTATAAGTAACATTTTCTGATATATTATATTTTTCTTATATATAGCAAGATGCCGCCAGCCAGACCTACTGCACAAGAGTTGAGAACCATGATGACTGAAGTGTTGGGCCAGATGTTACCCGAGATGTTTCAGGACATGTTTAATGAAATTACTGATCAGGTCAGCCATATGTTGCATACCGAGTTCGCTGCCAGAGATGCTGTCGTGCCGCAACCGCCAGCACCGAAAGCCTTCACTTATCGAGATTTCTCTGTGTGTTCACCCCCTGAATTTAAGGGTGAAACTGACCCGAAGGTGGCGATATGTTGGCTTGCTGACATGGAAAGCGTTTTTCGAATCTCCAGATGCCCCACAGACTTGAAGACGACCTACGCGTCACACTCACTGAAGGGCGAAGCTAAAGAATGGTGGAAACCACTAGCAGCATCCATGACTGAGGAACAACTGACTTGGGAGGTATTCGTGGAAAGGTTCAAGAAGCAGTATGTGTCGCGCGTAGAGGTGGAGCGGATTACCCGGGAATTTCTGAGCCTTCAACAAACTACTGAATCCGTTAACACCATCACTACTAAGTTTCGGGAGATGGCCTCGTTTTGTCCTGAATATGCTGCGACGGAAGAAATGAAGATGGCTCGATATCTGGATATGATGTGTATTGATATTCGAGAGTTTGTGGGGATGACGAACCGTAATTCATTGGCAGATATGATTGAACCGGCATGCGGTCGCGAGATTGAGCTAGATCGCCAGAAGAAGGACCACAAGAGAGCATTGACTCCGTCTCAGGGAAACACGAGCCAGGGTAATGAAAAGAAACAACGGTTCGAGTTCAAGCCATACAAAGGGGGAAATTCAGGCAGGAGCGGCCAGACTGGAGGTAACGCGCGTGGTGGAAACGCACGTCGAGAGGATACGAGGATCGCGCCTCGTGATGCATCTGATAAAGATGAAGTGAGGCCGAGGATGTGCTACAAGTGTGGGCAGACTGGGCATATGGCGAATGCATGTCCCATTAAGGGACCTGTGTGTTATTACTGCAGGGAAGAGGGTCATGTGAGAGACGATTGCCCAAAGAAGAGGGATGGTGGAAGAGGTGCCGATTCCTACATTTTTATTTATTATTTTAATCTATTACTTTCATACCCTCTTATTTGACTGTGTGTATATATATATATATATATATATATATATATATATATATATATATATATATATATATATATATATATATATATATATATATATATATATATATATATATATATATATATATATATATATATATATATATATATATATATATATATATATATATATATATATATATATATCCTTATATAATCGATAATAGGTGATACTAGAGGTGGACCCGTGATTAATCCGGCTCCAGCTACCCTTAGAATTACTGAGGGGGCTACTACTAGGGCTCGAGGACGAGCCTATCAGATGACTGGGGAGGAGGCCAAGAAGGCTCTTAATGCTGTTGCTGGTAAATATTTTTACCTTCTGAGTTATTATTCAATTTATCATCTGAGCTATTATTTGGGTTTTAATCTGAGATGAATTTGCATGAGTACTACTGTGTGATTCTAATTCTGTGTGCATTTTATGATCTCTGTGCAATAGGTACATTTTCTGTGAACGACATACCTGCTTTTGTGTTATTTGATAGTGGGGCAACCCACTCGTTTGTCTCTTATGCTTTTAGCAAGTTGATGTCCCATAAATTAGAGGACCTTTCTGAGCCCTTAGTGATAGAGGTCGTCAATGATAAAACTATCGCTGTTACAAAAGTTTATCGTGAATGTCGGATCGAGTTGTGTGGGGAGAAATTCCCCATAAACCTTATTCCTATCGCTATGAGAGAGTTATGTGTGATCGTGGGGATGGACTGGATGACCGAATACCACGCTGAGATTCTCTGTCACCAAAAACAAGTTCGTATCAAACCTCCAAGTGGGATTGAATTGTTAATTCAGGGTGATGTGAATCGATTAGTGCCGGCACTGTGTTCGGCTGCAAGGGCAAGAAGATATCTTCAGCACGGTGACGTGGGTTATTTGGCATATGTTATCGACACCATTCTTGAGGAGAAATCAAGATCGATAGAGAGTGTTCCTATTGTGAGCGAGTATGCTGATGTATTTCCTGAGGATCTGCCGGGAATACCACCAGAGAGACAGGTGGAATTTCGAATTGATTTAGTACCGGGTGCTGCGCCGATTGCAAAGGCTCCTTATCGCCTTGCACCGCCAGAGATGAAAGAACTATAGGACCAATTGCAAGAGTTGCAAGAGAAAGAATTCATTCGACCGAGTTGTTCACCGTGCGGCGCACCGATATTATTCGTAGAGAAGAAAGATGGGTCGCAGAGAATGTGTATCGATTACAGAGAATTGAATAAGTTGACAGTGAAAAACCGTTATCGACTGCCGAGAATCGACGATTTATTCGACCAGCTTCAGGGCGCATCATGGTTTTCAAAGATCGACTTGCGTTCAGGGTACCATCAGATGCGGGTGAAAGAAGAGGATATTGAGAAGACCGCCTTTCGGACGTGTTATGGTCATTATGAGTTTGTAGTGATGCCCTTCGGACTCACTAATGCACCGGCGGCTTTCATGGATCTTATGAATCAGGTGTGTAGTAGTATGTTAGATCGTTCGGTGATTGTGTTTATTGACGACATTTTGGTTTATTCAAAGACTAAGACAGACCACGAGGTTCACCTTCGCGAAGTGTTGGATACGTTAAGACGCGAGGGCCTTTATGCGAAATTTTCTAAGTGTGAATTCTGGTTACGTGAAGTGTAGTTTCTTGCGCATGTTGTGAATGAAGAAGGTATAAAAGTTGACCCTGCAAAAATCTCAGCAGTGATGAAGTGGGAGGTACCAAAGACGCCATCAGAGATTCGTAGTTTCCTGGGTTTAGCTGGGTATTACCGTCATTTTATCAAGGATTTCTCCAAAATCGCTTCGCCGTTGACAAAGTTGACCAAGAAATCGGCCGCATTTAGTTGGGGCAATCAGCAACAAGAGGCTTTCGAAGCATTGAGGAATCGGTTATGTGAGGCGCCGATTCTAGCCCTGCCGGAGGGTGTAGAAGACATTGTGGTTTATTGTGACGCGTCCATTCAGGGTCTGGGTGCCGTTCTGATGCAGAGGGGTAAAGTGATAGTGTATGCTTCTAGACAGTTGAAGTCTCATAAAGGCAATTATCCTACGCATGATCTTGAGTTAGGTGCGGTAGTGTTTGCCTTAAAAATCTGGAGACATTACTTATACGGCGTAAAAATCACTATTTACACTGAGCATAAGAGTTTGCAATATTTGATGGACCAGCAAGACTTGAACATGAGACAGAGAAGATGGTTTGATGTGCTGAAGGATTATGATTGTGAGATCCTTTACCATCCGGGTAAAGCCAATGTAGTAGCTGACGCGTTGAGCAAGAACCCTATTCGGGGTATTTGTAGGAGGTTGACAGCAGTGGCATCGTTATTGGAGTCTATTCGCAGTGCACAGATAGAGGCTTCGGAGGCTGAGCAGGCTAAGAAGGAAAGGGTCGTAGGTGTGATTGGTAGTTTTGTGAAAGACATTAGAGATCTTTTGACACATCTTGGTAGAGTTTAGGTTCCTTCACATGGTGGTAATCGTGGTATATTGTTAGATGAGGCTCATAAGTCCAAATTTTCTATTCATCCGGGTTCGACTAAGATGTACCGAGACCTTCGTGATAACTATTGGTGGCCGGGTATGAAATTAGAGGTAGCCGAGTATGTTGAGAAATGCTTGACTTGTCGCAAGGTCAAGGCCGAACACCAGAAACCACATGGTATGCTGCAGCCATTAGAAATTCCAGTGTGGAAGTGGGAACGGATTACCATGGATTTGATCACCAAGCTACCAAAAACGCCTGGAGGGTATGATGCTATATGGGTAGTGGTTGACCGTTTGACCAAGAGCGCCCACTTTATTCCGATTCGGGAGAGTTCTTCAGCTGAGGAAATGGCGGATATTTTTGTTCGCGAGATTGTGGCGAGACACGGTATACCGGTTTCTATTGTATCAGATAGAGACATTCAATTTACATCGAGATTTTGGGAGAGATTCCAAGAGGAGATGGGCACGAGACTTCATTTCAGTACCGCGTTTCATCCACAGAAAGATGGTCAGAGTGAGCGGACGATTCAGACGCTTGAGGATATGCTGAGAGCATGTGTACTTGATTTTGGAGGTAGCTGGGATAAGTATCTACCGTTAGCAGAATTTTCTTACAACAACAGCTACCACTCGAGCATTCGTATGTTTATTAATTTCCTTCCCTTCCTTTAATTTGTGTGTGAATGTTTTAATAATCTCTTTGAATTAGGTAAACCGCCATTCGAGATGTTATACGGTAGGAAGTGCCGAACGCCTATCTGCTGGGGCGAAGTTGGGCACAAAGTGCTTGGTAGTACTGAGATTGTGTTGAAAACTACCGAGCTGATTCAGATGATCCGGGAGAGATTAACTACTGCACAAAGTCGCCAGAAGAGTTATGCTGACAAGAGGCGGTCTGTTCTAGAATTTCAAGTAGGAGATTATGTGCTACTTAAAGTTTCTCCGTGGAAAGGAGTAATCAGATTCAGAAAGAGAGGGAAATTGGGACCTCGTTACATTGGTCCTTATCAGGTGATCGCCAGAGTTGGTAAAGTTGCTTATCGTCTAGATTTACCAGAAGAACTTCACCTCATTCATAATACTTTTCACGTTTCTCAACTGAGAAAATGTATTGTCGACGAGTCCGTCGTTGTGCCTTTAGAAGACATCCAGATTGACGAAAAGTTGAACTATATTGAGCGACCGATTACGATTCTTGACCGCAAGGTCAAGACTTTGCGCAACAAAGAAATTGTGCTGGTTAAGGTGCAGTGGCAGCACCGTAAGGGTTCCGAGTAGACATGGGAACCCGAGTCTGAGATGCGTGATAATTATCCCGAGCTATTTCCGAGCAATGACTTCGGGGACGAAGTCTGATCCAAGTGGGATTGAGTTGTAACGCCCCAGATTTTCATAACTTAATTTAATTACGTTTTATGCATTATTAGACTTATTGTATTACTTATTTAGTGAAATTAATATGTGTCGTATTCTCGTGCAATTTTGTGTGCGTTAATTAGTTTGAGGTGTTAATTTAACCTCGTGTCGTCTCGTTATCGTGACGATTTATTATCGCGACAATTAGAATTCCCGAGAACCTTAATTCTATTCTGTTAGCTTAATAGCAAACCCGAGTCTTGTGTGACTCAAACATGTCGAGTAAAAATGGGTTTCGAGGCCCGGCCATTAGGCCAAGGGCCGACTTCCCTATTTTCCTTTCGCGTTCCTGAATCCGACTAGAAAAAGGAAGACAAACCCATTAGTTTTAGCGGATTCGGTTTATGCAGATCACCAACCAGCCCAAGTTTTGTTTGGTGTACTTCTAGTTTCGGCCCAGCACAAGAGAAAGAAGCCCGAGATTGGTTTTAATCCAATTGTTATAGTACTTAATTAAAAAAAATCCCTAATAACCCCATTGAGCACCATCGGCCGCTGGAAATCCCGACCACACTCTCTCTCGTTTTTTCTCCAGTTGTCATCGCCTTCCTGTTCGCAACTCCTAAACAAACACCTCCATTCCGAGTTCTTCTGTTGTACATTTTATTCATCCTTTTTGTCTAGGACGGTGGTGATCGGAATTGGTAAGGATCGGTTCTAAATCTTTTTTTTTCTTTCGGTCATGATTCATTATCTAATCGGGTATTGTTTTGTTGTGATATCCGGTATTTTCTGATCTGGGGTAATCGATATTGAAGTAGTTCGGGTTCAGAAGTGATTGGATCATCCGAACAGGAGAGGATTCGAGGGGGATTAGTGCTCTCTAGTATTAGCCGACGCAAGGAGTATATTTCGGTAGTCTTCTTGCCCTTTACCATTCCAATACTTATATTATCGTTTCCGTAATTCATAGTTGTAATCTAATTCTTTTCGAGTTTATATAAGTCGGCTGCAGTCTTGATAGTTGGTTGTTGTTTAGACGTTTTTGTAAATCGAGAATTTATTAACCGAAGGGAAAACCGAACCCTTAGGGTTCTTGGTTTCCAACCGGGAAACTTTTTATCATCAAGGTTTTTATACAAATCATTTTTAAATCAAGGAAACTGGGTGGGGGGCTAATCTGTCATGTTCGTTAATGAGTAGTTCGGGTTTCGTGGCATTAAATCGGTTTTGTTAAAATAGGGTGTACATAAAATATATTTTGGACAGATTTCTGTCGTCTGTTCGCGGTGGTTTTTGACCCGCTTAAAATAACCTTTTGAGCTCTTGGCCCATGCTGGGACCTTGTTTTCTGAGTTAGCTTTTCAATGCCGCAACCCTCTCGTGAATCCGAATTACGGTTTAAAAGTTGTATCGGTTTTAATATGCTGCTGTTAGGAAAATGACCTTTACGACATGGCTGTCTTGCGACACTGTTTTGAGACCCTTCGAATCTGTTTTGACCAGTGACCGTTTCACAGAGATATGTAGTTTTTGTTGCGTAGTTTTTGTGGTAAAAATATGGGATAAATCTACTGACCAGTTTAGGAGTTATGGCAGTTCCCGTGAGACCGACGGGTGCTGCCAGTTTTCTAAAATAAAGTTAAGGGGTTGGTTTTTAATCCGGGGTTTCGATTTATGTTTTAGGTCCGTCTAGGAGATAACTTGCTGTATCTTTGATTCCCGTGAACCCGTTGGAGCTTACGTTTCTCGAGGTGAGTATTCTCACCGTGTATTCAGTTATAACGATACGTGCATGACTTATGTGGTTAACTGTTTTGATCTACATTTACTTTCTGTGTGATTGATCTGTTATCTGAGTATCTGAGTGACTGTTTTTTATTTACTACTGATCTGAGACAGACGTGCCGAGTATCTGAGCCGGTACAGAGTCATTACGTGCTACTATGTGATAGGCTATCTGAGTGGTTTATGTTATGAGTTGAAAACATAAAAATAAATAACAAATCTGTTTGGTGGCCTGAGTGGCAATTCTGTGTGGTAGCCTGAGTGGCATTTTAGTGTAAGGAGAGGCGAGGTTGATCTCTCGACTCGATTTGCACAAGCGCGCTATACGAATTTAAAAGATATGAAAACTGAGAAATTAACTGAGTAGTAAATGAGTAGGAGTTCACTTGTGTGCCCTCATGTATTGTATGTTGTAGTTGTTTACATTTTGAGATAATTCACTCAGCTTCCCCGCTGACCCAAAATCTCCCTCCCATTTTCAGGTACTAGCAAAGGAAAAGTGAAGGTGGACGGTTGACTGATGTACTGCTTCTGAGTGCTGATGTGGAACGCTTTTATTATTTTTAAAACTCCGAATTTATTTGAGGCTTTTCCGCATTAAATACATTTTTATGTCAAACAATTATTCTGGGAATTATTTATGGGACCTTTTTTATTATAATCTTGCACACAAAAAAAATTTAAAAATCTTGTAAATTTTGGGTGTTACAAGTTGGTATCAGAGCACTGACTTGAGGGATTTGGGTTCGCAAAGGGCGAATTCAAACTCAAGTTGAAATATTTTTTTTAGAAAAGAGTAAAACAGTTTCTGAGAGAAGTTTCACATCAAACGTACAGCATGTCACGTCGACCCTCGTTTTTCCTGCTGCCGGTAATATTTACGTTTTGCTTAACATTATATATATAGTTTCGCCGAGTGGCAAATTTCGAGTGTTTTGAGCTGGAAACCTGTGAGAAAGTGAATTCGGGTGTTTCGTGACATCGGCGCTGCGGATATTATATATATTATATATTTTGTGAAAACTATTTGCGTTATATGGTTGATATGGAAACGAAGGGTTGTAATAATCCCATTTTTTGTTGGAAACCTGTCAAGGGTAGGTGTCGAAAAATAATAGAAGGGCCCCTATTATTGTACGCACCGGACCTTAGACTACGTTTCCGGGAGAAATTGAGAGAATTATTAACTTGACGTCTAAGTATCATTATAAGTAACATTTTCTGATATATTATATTTTTCTTATATGTATAGCAAGATGCCGCCAGCCAGACCTACTGCACAAGATTTGAGAACCATGATGACTGAAGTGTTGGGCCAGATGTTACCCGAGATGTTTCAGGACATGTTTAATGAAATTACTGATCAGGTCAGCCATATGTTGCATACCGAGTTCGCTGCCAGAGATGCTGTCGTGCCGCAACCGCCAGCACCGAAAGCCTTCACTTATCGAGATTTCTTTGTGTGTTCACCCCCTGAATTTAAGGGTGAAACCGACCCGAAGGTGGCGATATGTTGGCTTGCTGACATGGAAAGCGTTTTTCGAATCTCCAGATGCCCCACAGACTTGAAGACGACCTACGCGTCACACTCACTGAAGGGCGAAGCTAAAGAATGGTGGAAACCACTAGCAGCATCCATGACTGAGGAACAACTGACTTGGGAGGTATTCGTGGAAAGGTTCAAGAAGCAGTATGTGTCGCGCGTAGAGGTGGAGCGGATTACCCGGGAATTTCTGAGCCTTCAACAAACTACTGAATCCGTTAACACCATCACTACTAAGTTTCGGGAGATGGCCTCGTTTTGTCCTGAATATGCTGCGACGGAAGAAATGAAGATGGCTCGATATCTGGATATGATGTGTATTGATATTCGAGAGTTTGTGGGGATGACGAACCGTAATTCATTGGCAGATATGATTGAACCGGCATGCGGTCGCGAGATTGAGCTAGATCGCCAGAAGAAGGACCACAAGAGAGCATTGACTCCGTCTCAGGGAAACACGAGCCAGGGTAATGAAAAGAAACAACGGTTCGAGTTCAAGCCATACAAAGGGGGAAATTCAGGCAGGAGCGGCCAGACTGGAGGTAACGCGCGTGGTGGAAACGCACGTCGAGAGGATACGAGGATCGCGCCTCGTGATGCATCTGATAAAGATGAAGTGAGGCCGAGGATGTGCTACAAGTGTGGGCAGACTGGGCATATGGCGAATGCATGTCCCATTAAGGGACCTGTGTGTTATTACTGCAGGGAAGAGGGTCATGTGAGAGACGATTGCCCAAAGAAGAGGGATGGTGGAAGAGGTGCCGATTCCTACATTTTTATTTATTATTTTAATCTATTACTTTCATACCCTCTTATTTGACTGTGTGTGTGTATATATATATATATATATATATATATATATATATATATATATATATATATATATATATATATATATATATATATATATATATATATATCCTTATATAATCGATAATAGGTGATACTAGAGGTGGACCCGTGATTAATCCGGCTCCAGCTACCCTTAGAATTACTGAGGGGGCTACTACTAGGGCTCGAGGACGAGCCTATCAGATGACTGGGGAGGAGGCCAAGAAGGCTCTTAATGCTGTTGCTGGTAAATATTTTTACCTTCTGAGTTATTATTCAATTTATCATCTGAGCTATTATTTGGGTTTTAATCTGAGATGAATTTGCATGAGTACTACTGTGTGATTCTAATTCTGTGTGCATTTTATGATCTCTGTGCAATAGGTACATTTTCTGTGAACGACATACCTGCTTTTGTGTTATTTGATAGTGGGGCAACCCACTCGTTTGTCTCTTATGCTTTTAGCAAGTTGATGTCCCATAAATTAGAGGACCTTTCTGAGCCCTTAGTGATAGAGGTCGTCAATGATAAAACTCTCGCTGTTACAAAAGTTTATCGTGAATGTCGGATCGAGTTGTGTGGGGAGAAATTCCCCATAAACCTTATTCCTATCGCTATGAGAGAGTTATGTGTGATCGTGGGGATGGACTGGATGACCGAATACCACGCTGAGATTCTCTGTCACCAAAAACAAGTTCGTATCAAACCTCCAAGTGGGATTGAATTGTTAATTCAGGGTGATGTGAATCGATTAGTGCCGGCACTGTGTTCGGCTGCAAGGGCAAGAAGATATCTTCAGCACGATGACGTGGGTTATTTGGCATATGTTATCGACACCATTCTTGAGGAGAAATCAAGATCGATAGAGAGTGTTCCTATTGTGAGCGAGTATGCTGATGTATTTCCTGAGGATCTGCCGGGAATACCACCAGAGAGACAGGTGGAATTTCGAATTGATTTAGTACCGGGTGCTGCGCCGATTGCAAAGGCTCCTTATCGCCTTGCACCGCCAGAGATGAAAGAACTATAGGACCAATTGCAAGAGTTGCAAGAGAAAGAATTCATTCGACCGAGTTGTTCACCGTGGGGCGCACCGATATTATTCGTAGAGAAGAAAGATGGGTCGCAGAGAATGTGTATCGATTACAGAGAATTGAATAAGTTGACAGTGAAAAACCGTTATCGACTGCCGAGAATCGACGATTTATTCGACCAGCTTCAGGGCGCATCATGGTTTTCAAAGATCGACTTGCGTTCAGGGTACCATCAGATGCGGGTGAAAGAAGAGGATATTGAGAAGACCGCCTTTCGGACGTGTTATGGTCATTATGAGTTTGTAGTGATGCCCTTCGGACTCACTAATGCACCGGCGGCTTTCATGGATCTTATGAATCAGGTGTGTAGTAGTATGTTAGATCGTTCGGTGATTGTGTTTATTGACGACATTTTGGTTTATTCAAAGACTAAGACAGACCACGAGGTTCACCTTCGCGAAGTGTTGGATACGTTAAGACGCGAGGGCCTTTATGCGAAATTTTCTAAGTGTGAATTCTGGTTACGTGAAGTGCAGTTTCTTGCGCATGTTGTGAATGAAGAAGGTATAAAAGTTGACCCTGCAAAAATCTCAGCAGTGATGAAGTGGGAGGTACCAAAGACGCCATCAGAGATTCGTAGTTTCCTGGGTTTAGCTGGGTATTACCGTCATTTTATCAAGGATTTCTCCAAAATCGCTTCGCCGTTGACAAAGTTGACCAAGAAATCGGCCGCATTTAGTTGGGGCAATCAGCAACAAGAGGCTTTCGAAGCATTGAGGAATCGGTTATGTGAGGCGCCGATTCTAGCCCTGCCGGAGGGTGTAGAAGACATTGTGGTTTATTGTGACGCGTCCATTCAGGGTCTGGGTGCCGTTCTGATGCAGAGGGGTAAAGTGATAGTGTATGCTTCTAGACAGTTGAAGTCTCATAAAGGCAATTATCCTACGCATGATCTTGAGTTACGTGCGGTAGTGTTTGCCTTAAAAATCTGGAGACATTACTTATACGGCGTAAAAATCACTATTTACACTGAGCATAAGAGTTTGCAATATTTGATGGATCAGCAAGACTTGAACATGAGACAGAGAAGATGGTTTGATGTGCTGAAGGATTATGATTGTGAGATCCTTTACCATTCGGGTAAAGCCAATGTAGTAGCTGACGCGTTGAGCAAGAACCCTATTCGGGGTATTTGTAGGAGGTTGACAGCAGTGGCATCGTTATTGGAGTCTATTCGCAGTGCACAGATAGAGGCTTCGGAGGCTGAGCAGGCTAAGAAGGAAAGGGTCGTAGGTGTGATTGGTAGTTTTGTGAAAGACAGTAGAGATCTTTTGACACATCTTGGTAGAGTTTGGGTTCCTTCACATGGTGGTAATCGTGGTATATTGTTAGATGAGGCTCATAAGTCCAAATTTTCTATTCATCCGGGTTCGACTAAGATGTACCGAGACCTTCGTGATAACTATTGGTGGCCGGGTATGAAATTAGAGGTAGCCGAGTATGTTGAGAAATGCTTGACTTGTCGCAAGGTCAAGGCCGAACACCAGAAACCACATGGTATGCTGCAGCCATTAGAAATTCCAGTGTGGAAGTGGGAACGGATTACCATGGATTTGATCACCAAGCTACCAAAAACGCCTGGAGGGTATGATGCTATATGGGTAGTGGTTGACCGTTTGACCAAGAGCGCCCACTTTATTCCGATTCGGGAGAGTTCTTCAGCTGAGGAAATGGCGGATATTTTTGTTCGCGAGATTGTGGCGAGACACGGTATACCGGTTTCTATTGTATCAGATAGAGACATTCAATTTACATCGAGATTTTGGGAGAGATTCCAAGAGGAGGTGGGCACGAGACTTCATTTCAGTACCGCGTTTCATCCACAGACAGATGGTCAGAGTGAGCGGACGATTCAGACGCTTGGGGATATGCTGAGAGCATGTGTACTTGATTTTGGAGGTAGCTGGGATAAGTATCTGCCGTTAGCAGAATTTTCTTACAACAACAGCTACCACTCGAGCATTCGTATGTTTATTAATTTCCTTCCCTTCCTTTAATTTGTGTATGAATGTTTTAATAATCTCTTTGAATTAGGTAAACCGCCATTCGAGATGTTATACGGTAGGAAGTGCCGAACGCCTATCTGCTGGGGCGAAGTTGGGCACAAAGTGCTTGGTAGTACTGAGATTGTGTTGAAAACTACCGAGCTGATTCAGATGATCCGGGAGAGATTAACTACTGCACAAAGTCGCCAGAAGAGTTATGCTGACAAGAGGCGGTCTGTTCTAGAATTTCAAGTAGGAGATTATGTGCTACTTAAAGTTTCTCCGTGGAAAGGAGTAATCAGATTCAGAAAGAGAGGGAAATTGGGACCTCGTTACATTGGTCCTTATCAGGTGATCGCCAGAGTTGGTAAAGTTGCTTATCGTCTAGATTTACCAGAAGAACTTCACCTCATTCATAATACTTTTCACGTTTCTCAACTGAGAAAATGTATTGTCGACGAGTCCGTCGTTGTGCCTTTAGAAGACATCCAGATTGACGAAAAGTTGAACTATATTGAGCGACCGATTACGATTCTTGACCGCAAGGTCAAGACTTTGCGCAACAAAGAAATTGTGCTGGTTAAGGTGCAGTGGCAGCACCGTAAGGGTTCCGAGTAGACATGGGAACCCGAGTCTGAGATGCGTGATAATTATCCCGAGCTATTTCCGAGCAATGACTTCGGGGACGAAGTCTGATCCAAGTGGGATTGAGTTGTAACGCCCCAGATTTTCATAACTTAATTTAATTACGTTTTATGCATTATTAGACTTATTGTATTACTTATTTAGTGAAATTAATATGTGTCGTATTCTCGTGCAATTTTGTGTGCGTTAATTAGTTTGAGGTGTTAATTTAACCTCGTGTCGTCTCGTTATCGTGACGATTTATTATCGCGACAATTAGAATTCCCGAGAACCTTAATTCTATTCTGTTAGCTTAATAGCAAACCCGAGTCTTGTGTGACTCAAACATGTCGAGTAAAAATGGGTTTCGAGGCCCGGCCATTAGGCCAAGGGCCGACTTCCCTATTTTCCTTTCCCGTTCCTGAATCCGACTAGAAAAAGGAAGACAAACCCATTAGTTTTAGCGGATTCGGTTTATGCAGATCACCAACCAGCCCAAGTTTTGTTTGGTGTACTTCTAGTTTCGGCCCAGCACAAGAGAAAGAAGCCCGAGATTGGTTTTAATCCAATTGTTATAGTACTTAATTAAAAAAAATCCCTAATAACCCCATTGAGCACCATCGGCCGCTGGAAATCCCGACCACACTCTCTCTCGTTTTTTCTCCAGTTGTCATCGCCTTCCTGTTCGCAACTCCTAAACAAACACCTCCATTCCGAGTTCTTCTGTTGTACGTTTTATTCATCCTTTCTGTCTAGGACGGTGGTGATCGGAATTGGTAAGGATCGGTTCTAAATCTTTTTTTTTCTTTCGGTCATGATTCATTATCTAATCGGGTATTGTTTTGTTGTGATATCCGGTATTTTCTGATCTGGGGTAATCGATATTGAAGTAGTTCGGGTTCGGAAGTGATTGGATCATCCGAACAGGAGAGGGTTCGAGGGGGATTAGTGCTCTCTAGTATTAGCCGACGCAAGGAGTATATTTCGGTAGTCTTCTTGCCCTTTACCATTCCAATACTTATATTATCGTTTCCGTAATTCATAGTTGTAATCTAATTCTTTTCGAGTTTATATAAGTCGGCTGCAGTCTTGATAGTTGGTTGTTGTTTAGACGTTTTTGTAAATCGAGGATTTATTAACCGAAGGGAAAACCGAACCCTTAGGGTTCTTGGTTTCCAACCGGGAAACTTTTTATCATCAAGGTTTTTATACAAATCATTTTTAAATCAAGGAAACTGGGTGGGGGGCAAATCTGTCATGTTCGTTAATGAGTAGTTCGGGTTTCGTGGCATTAAATCGGTTTTGTTAAAATAGGGTGTACATAAAATATATTTTGGACAGATTTCTGTCGTCTGTTCGCGGTGGTTTTTGACCCGCTTAAAATAACCTTTTGAGCTCTTGGCCCATGCTGGGACCTTGTTTTCTGAGTTAGCTTTTCAATGCCGCAACCCTCTCGTCAATCCGAATTACGGTTTAAAAGTTGTATCGGTTTTAATATGCTGCTGTTAGGAAAATGACCTTTACGACATGGCTGTCTTGCGACACCGTTTTGATACCCTTAGAATCTGTTTTGACCAGTGACCGTCTCACAGAGATATGTAGTTCTGGTTGCGTAGTTTCTGTGGTAAAAATATGGGATAAATCTACTGAGCAGTTTAGGAGTTATGGCAGTTCCCGTGAGACTGACGGGTGCTGCCAGTTTTCTAAAATAAAGTTAAGGGGTTGGTTTTTAATCCGGGGTTTCGATTTATGTTTTAGGTCCGTCTAGGAGATAACTTGCTGTATCTTTGATTCCCGTGAACCCGTTGGAGCTTACGTTTCTCGAGGTGAGTATTCTCACCGTGTATTCAGTTATAACGATACGTGCATGACTTATGTGGTTAACTGTTTTGATCTACGTTTACTTTCTGTGTGATTGATCTGTTATCTGAGTATCTGAGTGACTGTTTTTATTTACTACTGATCTAAGACAGACGTGCCGAGTATCTGAGCCGGTACAGAGTCATTACGTGCTACTATGTGATAGGGCTATCTTAGTGGTTTATGTTATGAGTTGAAAACATAAAAATAAATAACAAATCTGTGTGGTGGCCTGAGTGGCAATTCTGTGTGGTAGCCTGAGTGGCATTTTAGTGTAAGGAGAGGCGAGGTTGATCTCTCGACTCGATTTGCACAAGCGCGCTATACGAATTTAAAAGATATGAAAACTTAGAAATTAACTGAGTAGTAAATGAGTAGGAGTTCACTTGTGTGCCCTCATGTATTGTATGTTGTAGTTGTTTACATTTTGAGATTATTCACTCAGCTTCCCCGCTGACCCAAAATCTCCCTCCCATTTTCAGGTACTAGCAAAGGAAAAGTGAAGGTGGACGGTTGACTGTTGTACTGCTTCTGAGTGCTGATGTGGAACGCTTTTATTATTTTTAAAACTCCGAATTTATTTGAGACTTTTCCGCATTAAATACATTTTTATGTCAAACAATTATTTTGGGAATTATTTATGGGACCTTTTTGATTATAATCTTGCACACAAATTTTTTTTTAAAATCTTGTAAATTTTGGGTGTTACACTATGGAGGAAGAACTAAAGATGAGGGGCTTGGGAAGCCACAAGGGAAGAAAGGAGTGATTCACTGGAGAACGATGTGAGGCACCGGTGAAAGAAGACCGGTGGTTTAAAAATTTTATTTTGATTATGTTTTAAAACAATTGTCTGTAATCCTTAAAAAAATTTAATTTTCTGCATGCACCCCAAAACAATTTACATTTATGCTTCTATTTTGCTAACGCTTCTGGTGATGAATGAACATCATCAATCACCATATATTGTAATGTTTTCTAGGTACGTCGAAGACCCTTTAAATTGTGAAAAATATTCAAGGTTAAATATAAAACTTTCACATATTCAGGGGGAGTTGCCTAACTATTTGACTACATCAAATATGGGGTGATTGTTGGGTCGCTGAAGAGCATCCCCCACTGAGGAGATTTATTGAAGACAAAAAGACAAATAGTTAGAAGACAATCTGAGGATTTGTTCCTCAGATTGTGGGTAACTGTATCTGACCAGTTCGGATCTCAGTTACACTATCTGATCACCATCTGAAACAACGATCAGTTCCCCGTGCGGAATCAGTTACTGATCAACAGATCAGATAGTGTAACAGGTTCAACGAAATGGACAAAATGCTGAACCATTGAACAGATACTTCTCTAAGCAAAACTCTTAGTGAAGGTCACTGAAGCTGAAGGCCATCTGAAGAAGCACGAGTATCTGAAATCTCATGGCCACCAGAAGTGTACTTAGGCTGGAAGCTTCAGCGTCACAGAAAGACACAAGTAATGCACAAGTTTGTGCATCGCTGATTATGGGAATATCTTGCAAATCTTCTAGAAGATATCATCGATCACAAGACGACAGAAAGTACTGTCAGAATTCCGTTAGTCGTGCGCGTCCCATGATATATCATCTGCACCAACGAAATTCTCTCACGTGGAATCGATCGATCATTCCTTTGGCTCTACGTTTCCCAATGATATAAATTGAGGACTTAGACAATCGATTCCGGTGTGCACCCAAAAGGTTACACGCTGCTGAATTTACTCCAGAACTTTATTCCTTTGAGCATAGTGTAAACCACCAGTTAACTCTAGTTTTCTGATTCGAGAATTGAATCTGTACAACGAAAGTGTCTGGTCTTGTGCTTGATCATTTGTTGATCATAAACTTATCTTAGATAAAATATGTTGTTGTCTATCACATGCAAGCAGTTTAGTTAGGATTTGTTCTTAGCTATTCCGCAAACTGCTTGCATCTTTATTGTATTAATTATTGATTAATAAAGAAAAGTTTAAAAAGTGTTAAGTGTCTCCATAAATTTAAATTAGTTAGTGAAAGCGTAAAGATGTTATATTACATCTATTACGGGACTAACACACTCTTCTTCCAAAAGAGATGTTTTTAGCTTTCCATAATGTTAAATTTGCCTTTAATTTATCGATCATCGGCTTTCAGTTCTTTGCAATTTTCATAATCACCTTAACAGTGATCTCAAGGTAGATAAAATGATGTTTTGTCCTGATCACATATTAGATGTGAAGCTAATTCACTCATTTCAAAATCTGATACACTGATTCCCAGTACTTTGCTTTTAGAGTAATTAACTTTAAGATCGAAGCCAAATAACAATAAGGGGTTGACTATTGGGACACCCCATAGTTCTATTTGAACACCCCATAATTTCATAATAAGTAACAAATAAATTTTTTTGTAGCCGCCACCGAAGTCCGCTGCTTACTACCACCCTACCAACTCACTTACATCGGAATCAGCAACCGCCGTCACAGCTCGCTTGCTCCGCCACCACCAACTCGCTCTGATGTTCACTTTGTCGTTGATTCCGCCCCCACCAAATAACTCAGCCACCACCATCGCATATGCCGCTCACCACCACCACCACCTTCAACCATAAATTTTAAGTTTTAAAAAATCTAGATAACTTTGTTAATTAATTATTTGTGATTATAATATGCAAGGTTTGACTTTAATTGAGGTGTTTATTTAGTAGTGAGGGGTGTTTAAATAGTAGCACCCTAAAAACAATTAAGTATTCATTTGGGATAATAAAAATAAGTAAGATTTCACTTATCATCGACGAAAAGAAAATCAGATAATTAAGGACCGTTGTTAGGAAGAGAAATACCACGATAAATGTTTTTTAACGACGCCTCTAAGGCTCTAACATAGCAATATGCAACCCCTCTATTGCAATTATAAAAAAAAATGGGGAGAGTGGACCCCCTTGTCTAAGTCCACGGGAAATTGGAAACTCACCCGTTGGAGATCCATTGATCAAGACCGGAATGCAAGCTGAAGATATATAGCTGTTTTTAAAAACATACTCATTGTTGCAAGCTTGGTTTAATTTACGTTTAGTCATGAAAAACAAGATATTAGAAGTAAAAAATAAGTTTTCAACTTCAACTATTTTTTAAGCGTGTAAGATTAAAACACTGCATAATATTGTTTCTTAATATGTTAAGAGTTCGAAAAATCGCCACGACAACGATTTGATAGTATATATCATGAACATACTTGTCACTGTAAAAGAGCCATTATAATACCCTTAAGAGCGAATTACATCTAACGTCCATGTGGTTTACCACTTATTGCAGCCACAGTCCCTAAACTTCATTAAGTACACTGGGAGTCCCTGGTGTTGCCATTTTGTTGCACCCGTAGTCCCTGAAGCAAACGTCCGTTCAAAAACCCTGTTAAATCACCCATGTGCACAACACATGATGGGTAGTATGGTAATTGTCCACCTCTTCCTCATATTTAAACCCGAGTAAATTACATGGAAGGTCCCTGTGGTATACTACTTATTACAGCCTTAGTCCCTGAACTTCATTTATTACACCGGAAGTCTCTGGTATATACAATTCAACATTTATTGTCGCGCCACCAACCCCCTGAAAAGTCTATCCGAATGAACACGAATGGGGCCTTGTTCGTGTTCGTTTGTTAAGGAAAAAATGTGTTCGTAAACGGTTCACCAACACTTCTCGAACGGAATTTTGTGTTCGTGTTCGTTTGTTAAGAAAGTTTAGTGTTCACGAACGGTTCGTGAACGAGGGTAACAAACATAAACGAACATAAAGAAACACAAATGAACATAAAGAAACACAAACGAATACGAAACAAACACAAACAAACATAAACAAACACAAACGAACGCGAAACAAACACAAACGAACACAAACAAACGTAAACAAACTCAAAAGAAAACTAACAAACGAACAAGAACGGATGTTCACGAACGTAAACGAACGAACGGGCCTTTGTTCGTGTTCGTTTGTTTAACTAAACGAACACAAAATCTTGTTTGTGTTCGTTTGTAGGCCTGTAAACGAACCGAACGAACACGTGTGGGGTCTTGTTCATGTTCGTTTGTTAAGGAAAAAATGTGTTCACGAACACTTATCGAACGAAATTTTGTGTTCGTGTTCGTTTGTTAAGAAAATTTTGTGTTCACGAATGGTTCGCGAACGAGGGTTGCAAACATAAACGAACATAAAGAAACACAGACGTACACGAAACAAACACAAACGAACACAAACATATACACCAGGGTCTTCCGGTGTAATAAATGAAGTTGAGGGACTAAAGCTGTAATAAGTAGTATACCACATGGACCTTCCATGTAATTTACTCGGGTTTAAATATGAGGAAGGGGTGGACAATTACTATACTACACATCATGTGTTGTGCACATGGGTGATTTAACAGAGTTTTTTAACGGACGTTTGCTTCAGGGACTACGGGTGCAACAAAATGGCAACACCAGGGATTCCCAGTGTACTTAATGAAGTTTAAGGACTGTGGCTGCAATAAGTAGTAAACCACATGGACCTTAAATGTAATTCGCTTTACCCTTAAAATACAAAATGAAAATCAATAGGTACACTAGATCTTTCATATCCTGTTACGAGTCACACATCAACTAATGTTACACCAGTTTAATCCAATTTCCTTCCCTTGATTTCCACATCAAATACTTTAGCTTTAGTATTATCAAAGGGCGTCTAGCTTAATGGATAAGTTGTTGGAAGATACTTTTTTTTGGAAATAGCAAATGTTATCAACGGAAGCCTACTTGCAATTTTCCAGCGAGCATCCCAGGTTCGAGCTCTTTTACAGGGCAAACCCAGCCCCCATAGGGATTTCCAGGGAAAAATCCCCCATATTTGACACCACAAGAGGTGTTTACAGGATTCGAACTCCAGACCTCACGCCTCATATGGGTGTAAAACCATGAGCTAGCCATCATTTGGTTGTAAGTGTATATTCTACTCTAAGTTTGTGTGCTTCTATCTTAAAACTAATTGGTTGTAAGAGGAGTAGCACATGACTCTTATAAGCACATTACAGATTTATTATTTGTCCAATGTCGGACATTACTCAACACGTCCCCTCACGTGTGGCGTCATTTTTTCCGCGCTTAACACATGGATATTCTATGGGCTACGTGTCGTCGTTGTGGCCGTTTGACCAACTACGGGTGAACCTTGCTCTGATACCATGTAAGTTTGTGAGGTTCAATCTTAAAATCAGTTGGTTGTAAGAGGAGTAGTTCAAGACTCTTAGACTATGCGTAATGGGAGTCCCTGGTGTTGTCATAATGTGTGAGTGTTTGTTACTATTAGAGTCTAGTGGAGTGTAGTGGACTCTTGGTATCCAAGAGTAGTGCCACCCACTAATAATGTTTATGTAGTCCTCATTGTATGATACGTATTGTAAAATGTTGCCTATATAAAGAGGCACTCCCCATGTAATAAAATCATCAAGTTTCCATGAATATGGACTCTATTGTTCTATCTTTTGAAGTTTTAAACTTCTGAAAAGCAGATCATACTCTCCTAAAAATACTAAAACACTCTTTAATCAAACATAATTCAGAGATCAAGCAAGAAGAATCAACATTCAAGCATATCAACGTCCATCATCATCAAATATCATCTATTTCTTTTAGTGAAGCTGTGTGCGACATAATGAAAAAATAAATTATACTCTTATAATGTTAATATTTTTACCTTTTCTTCGATGATTCTTTTTTCTTTCATTCTTTTTTCAAGTCTATTTTCTAAAAACATTTTTACTTTAGTCATCGTTGGTCTATGTTCATGTTGACTTGTTTTTATTCTTTCTTTTATATGAGTAAGATCTTTTTCTGCAATAGATACTTCTTCGTTTATATCTTCTATGGCAGTGTTTATTTGTTTCTTTAAAACCTTCCATAGAATATTGTTTTCTATTTTTAAAGTACTTCCTCCCCCCTTTTTTGTAGATATGTTTATATTTAGGATGGTAATTTTGTTTTTTCCATTTTTTATTTCTTCGTTTACGTTTTTCACAACCATATTGACCTATTCGACTAGTTTGATTATTACAACATAATTTTATTTTTGCTTCATTTTTAGTTACTTGTTGAATACATTTTTCTTTCATCCATGTTTTTAAAACACATATTCTTGCTCCAAGACTATCTACTATGTGTTCTACTTGTAGTGTTGCTTCGAAACGTTCTATTATATTTTGAGAAACTGTTTGGGGTAATTTATGATAAAACATTTCTAATGCAAGTTTTTGTCTTTCTTTATCAAGAAGATAATATTGTTAGTACATACACGTATGTACTTTACATTTTGCTTTTACTTTATTTTCTCCCCCGAAATGATGGAAGGTTTGTCGTTATTCCATGATTGGTACTTCATCTTTGTTTTCCTTGCAATACTGACAGTTGTGTCTAGGTGAATCAAGTATAATGGAGCATAGTTGCTTTTTTACATCTGCCGGTAATTCTGAGAGATGCTTTGTAAACTCTTCGAATGGTTCTTCAAAGGTAGCTAGTGCTTGTAAACCAGATGGGCTAATCTGACTATTTGTATCTTGTGAATAAATTAACATTGTATTACTACAATAATTCTAACATCTGATTTTTGACTTCGGTATGTGCCTATTCTTGATGCAGCAAGGTATACTCCTGCGAGTGCTGAAATAAGATGATTTTTTGTTGGTGTGATCTGGGCAATTACATCTTTTGTGGGATACTTTGAATCTTCTTTTATATTGCTTACCCCCATATGTGCTAGTACTATTGAAGGCACAAATGGTTTTGATTCTTCGTCGAAAAATGGATAGCTAGCGTGTAGTTTTATAAAAAGATCTCTGTTTTTTGCGAATTTTTCTTTGTATTGTTGAACGACTGATTGTACTTTAGAGGGGAATTCTAGAATCTCTTGAAGTGTATTTCCATTGATGTATAATGTATCTATAAATCCATGAACAAAATAGTCCCATACGGTTAGTGCTTCTGCTCCAGGAAGAAAAATAACCTTTGGCCCTGGTCTTCTGTTTATTGGATAAAAGTTCATAGTTGAATGATATTCATTGTAGCTTATAATACTATCCCATAATCTAGAAAAATTTCGGGTGTTGGTTTTTTCATCTCTTCCTTCTCTTCTGTTGATAGGATATTTTCTACTCTTGTTCTTGCATTTAACCTTGATATTGGGTGTTTTCCTAAGGAAAATTTTGCGGGCGATCTTTGAACTTCCTCTTTTACAATGGTTTTGTATGATTCTTTTAATGCTTTTAAGCTTCTTCTTTAGATTTGTAGCTTTTATGTGACACATTTTTTCCAGCTATATGAGAATTAGCTATTCCCCAATCACGATATAATCCTTTGTGTGGTCCGTTAAATATTACGTACCACTTCTTTACCTCTTGATCATTCTTTGGTGATATTTCCATTTCTTCTCCTTCATTTTCTGGAATCTCTACTTGTGTTGAAGAGGTGCGTTGTTCTAGTGTTGAAGGGGTGCCTTGTTCTGCTGCAATTTGTTCTATTAGGATATCGAGTGTTCTTTTTAATCCTTCTTTTTCTTTTCTGATGGTTTCAAGTTGTCGTAGAACAGCTGCTTCTTGTTCTTCTTTTTGCTTTAACTGATGTTGGAATTGCTTCATAATATTTTCCATTCTCTTGTGAGAGTATCTGCAATATGATTATTCTCGCTTTTTATATATTTCAAATAAGGACAATATTGGTGTAGTTGTAATTGCCAGCGAATTAATCTTCCTCTACAATAATCTTCTTGGAGTTTATATCTCCAAAATCCTAATAGATATTTTGAATCTGTTCTTAGTTCAAATCTTGTTTGGAGTAATTCAATCTTCCATTTCTTGAGAGTTCTTAGACAAGCTAAGGTTTCTTGTTCATGAGTACTATAATTTTGCTCTGCTTGAGAAAATGTTCCTGATACATATTTACATAGTTCATGTTTATATTTTTCGGTTTTTAGTATCTCAGACGATGGTATTGATATTTTTTGTGCTTGAGTAGGATTGTTTTCATGAAGGAAATTTCCATCAATATCCAATCCTAATAATGCTTTTCCGTTTTTTATTGCTTTTAGACATCCAGCCCAAGTATCACTTGAGGCGTCTGTTTCGACTATTAAGAAGTCTTGTGCTTGTGGGTTGTATAGTGCTGGAAGAATTCGTACTTTTTGTTTTATTTGTTGTACAATATTAGTATCTTTAAGAGTCCATACCCATGGTATTTTCTCAGATATCTTTTTTTGTAATATTCTTCTTTCTTTTGCTAGATCTTTCAAAAAACCTTGTTCAGCAATATAATTTAAACAACCAAGGAAACGCTGAATTTGTTTTCTATTTTCTAATCTATCCGGAAATAAATTTAATTTTTCTTGTATATTATCTGTAAGAAAGGTTTCCGTTTTGTCCAATTTTTAAGCCTAAGTACTCTACTTCTGGTTGAAGTAATTTAGATTTATTTTTAGATAGAACTAATCCTTTTTCTTTTATCCTTTCTAATACTTTCATTACGGCATTAATATGTTCTTGTTCATTTCCTCTTGTAAAAACTATAATGTCATTGATATAAGTTAGACAAATATGTTCTAATCCTAAAAGATTAGAATCCATAAATCGTTGATAAATTGATGGTGCTTGTTTAAGTCCGAATGGTAATACATTCCATTCATAATGTTTCTGAGGCGGGCATGAGAAAGTTGTTAGTGATTTTGCATCAAATGTGCTAAAATGAGTATTTCCTTTTAACTTTTCTAATATATATTCTTTTCTTGGTAGTTTATATGAGTCTCCAACGGTAGCTTCATTCATTTTTTTATAGTTTATAACCATTCTTCTTTTTCCTCGTTTTTTCTCATTATTATTCTCGACATAAAATGCAGGTGCTGAATGAGGACTTGAGCTTTCTCTAATTATTCCTTTTTCTAACAATTGACTACATTCTTCTTTAAATTCATTTACATCTTTTATACTATAAGGTATTCTATTGGGGACATTGACTTCTATATTTGGATCTTTTAAGAGGATTACTATTTCTTGATTATTTTTATTTTTTATCTCATCTAATGGATTTTCGCTACATACTTCTTCTAACTGTTTTTCAGCAATTTCTTTTGATAGTATTAATAATATATGCAAACCGAAATTAATTTCTTGTCTTAACATTTTTATAAGATCGTATTTTTTAATTATTGATGTTGTAACAACCTTTTTTATAGGATGTCTTATACTAATGTATTCGGTTGTTTGTACAAAAGGTTGATATAGTTTTAAAAAGTTATTGCCAATTACTAGATCTATTCCAGAATCATGTTGATATATGGTTGGTGTCATGAAAGGAACTTTTTCTATAAAAATTTCAACCATTCTTCCTACAAACCATATTTTGTGTATTGATTTATCTGCTATTGATATTCTTATAGGTTTAATTAGTTTTTCCCAATTTTTTAATATGTTCTTTCTTCTGAAACATAAAGTTGCTCCGCTATCAATATAAGCGATGACTTCTTTATCTTCGATTTTTGTATATATAAATGTACTATTTGGGTTTATCGTAGATTTTTCTTTACTCATTATCTAGATCTGAATCTGTATCATCACTAGAATCTGTTGTGTATGCATATATTTCTAAATCTGAATTTATATCTGAATCTTCTATTGGGTCGTATCCTAGATTATATGCTAATCTTAATACTTCTGTTTCTTGTTTCTTTTTTCCTTTCTTTCGACATTCATTTGCATAATGACCTTCTTCTCGACATATCCAACATCGACATGACTTCTTTTTTGAAGGACAAAAATTTTAGTTTTCATTGTTTTTATATTGTTGTTTATATTGTTTTCTATTTTTAAAGTACTTCCTCCCACCTTTTTTGTAGATATGTTTATATTTAGGATGGTAATTTTGTTTTTTCCATTTTTTATTTCTTCGTTTACGTTTTTCACAACCATATTGACCTATTCGACAAGTTTGATTATTACAACATAATTTTATTTTTGCTTCATTTTTAGTTACTTGTTGAATACATTTTTCTTTCATCCATGTTTTTAAAACACATATTCTTGCTCCAAGACTATCTACTATGTGTTCTACTTGTAGTGTTGCTTCGAAACGTTCTATTATATTTTGAGAAACTGTTTGGGGTAATTTATGATAAAACATTTCTAATGCAAGTTTTTGTCTTTCTTTATCAAGAAGATAATATTGTTCTGAAATATCGCAAATAAAAGAATCTAAATAGCACATATTACATATTTGTAGATTTGTTATATGCCATAGTGCTATTGTTCTAAATGCTTCTTTTGATGTTTCATCTCCTACTTTTTTCCCTATAAATTCTCGTAATATCTTATCTATTACTCTTTTGAAAGTTTCCATTGCGTCAATTACTGCTATTTCAGATATTTCGCTTTCACTCATGGATTCAAGAAATCTATATACACTTCCATGTGTTTTATGTATAATATAGCTAAAAAAGTTTCTTGGTTGCAGTTTTCTTAATTCTTCAGTTATTTGTATTTGTATTCCCATTTTGTTACTCCATTCTTGTATTTTGGCTTCTGGGTTTATTTCACAATCTATTGAAAGAATATCTGCTTCCGTAGGTGTTAAAGATAGTTTTGGTATATATTGATTTGGTACTTTTACCCATTTATTTTCTTTATTTTTAACCATGCCTTGTCTATAGAGATAATTTTCTTCTAGGGATGGTGGACCATATATATATTGACTTTGATAATCATCTTGAACATATGATTGTTTGCGCTTAACTCCGTAATTATAATATGGATTTTCATATGGATTTTCGTTATCTGAACTAAAGTCGTATACTACTTCAGCCTCTTCTTCTGATTTTTCTACATCTGGTATTTCTAGTGATGTCATTAGTCTAGTAAGAGTTTCAATTTGCCCTTCTAGAGTTTCCATATCTTACTTTTTATCTAGTGATAATTTTGGATTTTAATTCTTTAATTTCTTTGGTCATATCCCTTATTGATGATTTTGATTGTTCAATACAAATCTTTTTTACTCTAGTTGACATGTCTGGTATAAATTTTACATATTTCATTCTTACCTCGCAATATTCTATACTTTCTTCTCGTTCTCGTATTTCACTCATTTCATTTTTATTATGTTTAGTGTGTGTTTTGCTACTCATTTTTTATAGTATTTAACCATTTTATAGGAGGTTCTATATTAGTAGTAAGTTCAATATTTTTGTGTATCTTAATATCATTAAGTGATTCTTGCATCTGGCTTAATACTTCTTGTAATTGTTTATGACTCTCACTTATTTTTAATAATAATTCTGGTAATTGTTTTATTAATAAACTTAGTATTTCTGTGGTGTTATTTAATTTTTTATTTGTTATATTTACTTTTTCTCCTAATAGTTTGCTTTCAAATTCTTCATTATTTTGTAATTCTTTAAAAGTTTTCAAGATATCATCTTGTCCTATCATTTTTAAATTCTAAGACTTAAAGATCTAATCATTTCTTTTATATCTTCTATATCTTCATCTTTATTTGAAGTAGATGGTCGGTCTGTTTGTATATCTACACTAGATGTTCTTCCAAAGGTTGTAGATATTGGGGGTTCTATATAAGGGACGGGGTCTCTTTTAATTAATGGCGTAGTTATTGTTTTTCTGAGGTTTGACTCGTAAAATTTTTTATTATTTATAAGTTTTGGTGATTCTAATGAAAGGAATGGTTCAAATAATTTATCTATATAAATTCTATCTTCTGCTTTAAAAGTAATGCTATGATGGGAATTTGTTAGTGCATAATTTATCTGATATGTTATTGTAAAGGGATGATTACCTTTTAACATAAAATTATTCCGTAATAATTTATATCTTACCGTAATACTACTACTTAAGTCTTTATCTTTTAGACTTAATCCTAGTTGAATATTTATATTAAATTTTATTTTTCCTTCTATTAGATTTCCTGTACCTTTAGCAATTATACTTTCTTGTTTATCTACTATTCTATCATCTCGAATTTCCAATTCTATTGGAGTGTTTAATTCACTAAAGGTGCTTTTTAATATAACCTGAATAGTTGAGATATGAATATATGCTATTTTAGCTCGGTCTGATTCTCTAATATGTTGTATTCTATTTCTTAGTTGTTGTTTATTTATAATAGGAATAATAATATCTCCTTGGGTTGCTTCTATAGGTATGGGTTCTTCACCTATTATTTTTCCATAATAAATGATGTTTTTTCTTGAGAAGAAATTCTTAAATGAATCATATTTAAAATTATGTTTTTCAGATAAAGTAAAGTTAATTCTTCTTATAGCATCCTTTTTCACTATACTATTTTTATTAGTTAACGTATCTAGTAGATATCCTGATTCATCTTCTTTATCATTAATAATAGTAATATCTTCTTCTATTTCTTTTAGTGAAGTTGTGTGCGACATAATGAAAAAATAAATTATACTCTTATAATGTTAATATTTTTACCTTTTCTTCGATGATTATTTTTTCTTTCATTCTTTTTTCAAGTCTATTTTCTAAAAACATTTTTACTTTAGTCATCGTTGGTCTATGTTCATGTTGACTTGTTTTTATTCTTTCTTTTATATGAGTAAGATCTTTTTCTGCGATAGATACTTCTTCGTTTATATCTTCTATGGCAGTGTTTATTTGTTTCTTTAAAAGTAAAGTCATTTTGTTAATTAAATCGTATGTCTAGCTCTGATACCAAAATTTAAACAACAAAGTTAAATTTTAACAACAAAGTTAAAGAGAATACCTGAATGTATTTTTAATAGATGATATTTGATGATGATGGACGTTGATATGCTTGAATGTTGATTCTTCTTGCTTGATCTCTGAATTATGTTTGATTAAAGAGTGTTTTAGTATTTTTAGGAGAGTATGATCTGCTTTTCAGAAGTTTAAAACTTCAACAGATAGAACAATAGAATTCATATTCATGGAAATTTGATGATTTTATTACATGGGGAGTGCCTCTTTATATAGGCAACATTTTACAATACGTATCATACAATGAGGACTACATACACATTATTAGTGGGTGGCACTACTCTTGGATACCAAGAGTCCACTACACTCCACTAGACTCTAATAGTAACAAACACTCCATGTGGTTTACCACTTATTGCAGCCACAGTCCCTAAACTTCATTAAGTACACTGGGAGTCCCTGGTGTTGCCATTTTGTTGCACTCGTAGTCCCTGAAGCAAACGTCCGTTCAAAAACCCTGTTAAATCACCCATGTGCACAACACATGATGGGTAGTATGGTAATTGTCCACATCTTCCTCATATTTAAACCCGAGTAAATTACATGGAAGGTCCATGTGGTATACTACTTATTACAGTCTTAGTCCCTGAACTTCATTTATTACACCGGAAGTCCCTGGTGTATACACTTCAACCTTAATTGTCGCGCCACCAACCCCTGAAAAGTCTATCCGAACGAACACGAATGGGGCCTTGTTCGTGTTCGTTTGTTAAGGAAAAAATGTGTTCGTAAACGGTTCACCAACACTTCTCGAACGGAATTTTGTGTTCGTGTTCGTTTGTTAAGAAAGTTTAGTGTTCACGAACGGTTCGTGAACGAGGGTAACAAACATAAACGAACATAAAGAAACACAAACGAACATAAAGAAACACAAACGAATACGAAACAAACACAAACAAACATAAACAAACACAAACGAACGCGAAACAAACACAAACGAACACAAACAAACGTAAACAAACTCAAACGGACACTAACAAACGAACACGAACGGATGTTCACGAACGTAAACGAACGAACGGGCCTTTGTTCGTGTTCGTTTGTTTAACTAAACGAACACAAAATCTTGTTTGTGTTTGTTTATAGGCCTGTAAACGAACCGAACGAACACGTGTGGGGTCTTGTTCATGTTCGTTTGTTAAGGAAAAAATGTGTTCACGAACACTTATCGAACGAAATTTTGTGTTCGTGTTCGTTTGTTAAGAAAATTTTGTGTTCACGAATGGTTCGCGAACGAGGGTAACAAACATAAACGAACATAAAGAAACACAAACGTACACGAAACAAACACAAACGAACACAAACATATACACCAGGGTCTTCCGGTGTAATAAATAAAGTTGAGGGACTAAAGCTGTAATAAGTAGTATACCACAGGGACCTTCCATGTAATTTACTCGGGTTTAAATATGAGGAAGGAGTGGACAATTACTATACTACCCATCATGTGTTGTGCACATGGGTGATTTAACAGAGTTTTTTAACGGACGTTTGCTTCAGGGACTACGGGTGCAACAAAATGGCAACACCAGGGATTCCCAGTGTACTTAGTGAAGTTTAAGGATTGTGGCTGCAATAAGTAGTAAACCACAGAGACCTTAAATGTAATTCGCTCTACCCTTAAAATACAAAATGAAAATCAATAGGTACACTAGATCTTTCATATCCTGTTACAAGTCACACATCAACAAATGTTACAGCATTTTAATCCAATTTCCTTCCCTTGATTTCCACCTCAAATACTTTAGCTTTAGTATTATCAAAGGGCGTCTAGCTTAATGGATAAGTTGTTGGAAGATACTTTTTTTTGGAAATAGCAAATGTTATCAACGGAAGCCTACTTGCAATTTTCCAGCGAGCATCCCAGGTTCGAGCTCTTTTACAGGGCAAACCCAGCCCCCATAGGGATTTCCAAGGAAAAATCCCCCATATTTGACACCACAAGAGGTGTTTACAGGATTCGAACTCCAGACCTCACGCCTCATATGGGTGTAAAACCATGAGCTAGCCATCATTTGGTTGTAAGTGTATATTCTACTATAAGTTTGTGTGCTTCTATCTTAAAACTAATTGGTTGTAAGAGGAGTAGCACATGACTCTTATAAGCACATTACAGATTTATTATTTGTCCAATGTCGGACATTACTCATCACGTCCCCTCATGTGTGGCGTCATTTTTTCCGCGCTTAACACATGGATATTCTATGGGCTACGTGTGGTCGTTGTGGCCGTTTGACCAACTACGGGTGAACCTTGCTCTGATACCATGTAAGTTTGTGAGGTTCAATCTTAAAATCAGTTGGTTGTAAGAGGAGTAGTTCAAGACTCTTAGACTATGTGTAATGGGTGACCAAACCCAGTTTGGTCACCCCTGCCACCTCTGCGCCACATCAGTTTTCTCTCTCCTGATCAAACACATGACCAAACAGCGACCAATAGCCCATAATGGGTGACCGATCGAATTTTTTTTTTTTTAAATTTCATTAGTAATTTAAACATTACATTAAAAATAATTAAAAAAACATTACATTGAAAAAAAACAAACATTGCGTAAAAAAAAACTAGTGGTAGGGATGTCGATTCCAAATGTGTTCCACCAAATCCAATCTGAGATTTAGATGAGTTTGTTGGTTACGGATATCCCTGATAACTTGTAATACTTCTTCGTGTGGTCGTACGGGGTCAAGTTTACTATGTCGCTCTTCCGGATGAAAGTCGGGACATATCGCCCTGCCTTTGTCTTTGATAATCATATTATGTAATATGATACAAGTGTACATCATATCCCTTATTTTGTTAACATTTGGGGACCTTGCAGCGTTTTTATTATACCCCATTTTTTTTTAGAACGCCAAATGCGCGTTCTACGTCTTTCCTTGCAGCTTTGTGTGCTTTCTTGTAGTTCACCCGCTTAACATCATTCGCATTTCGGTGTGAAATAGACTTAACAAGAACAGACCAATCCGGATATAAATCGTCAGTAAAATAATATCCCCATTTGAAAGACACCCCGTTTGCAAAATAAGGTACCTCAAGTGCTTACCCGTCTTTGAGATCATTGAAAATACGGAATGCTCGTAACACGTTGATGTCGTTGTTCGACCCGGCGACACCAAAGAACGCGTGCCAAAACCACAAGTCTTGTGAGGCAACCGCTTCAAGTAAAATGAATGGTTCGTTCCCGTGATCCCCTCTAACATATTGTCCACGGTAAGCATTTGGACATTGAGCCCAAGGCCAATCAGTACAACCAATGCTTCCTAGCATACCGGGAAACCCATGTTTCTCCTCATGAAAAGCGTATAGCTTCGCCACATCAGTATGAGTAGGCTTTCGCAAATACTCTTCTCCATACAAGTGCATAACCCCTTTACAGAATTCTGCGAGACTATCACGGCTAGTTTTCTCACCAATTTGTAAGTATTCGTCTAGAACATCCGGTACGGTGTCGTATGCTAATTGACGAATTGCAGATGTGCACCTCATTAGCGCAGAAGTCCCTGGGTTCCCAAGTGCATCATAACGTTGCGCAAATAATGGGACGATATTAGTGAGATCGCGAACAATGCGTGTGAAAAGATCACGGCTCATCCTGAAACGTTTACGAAAATCTTTTTCGTTGTACGTCGGATTTTCAGCGAAGTAAGCTGCCACAAGACGGTCATTAGCACCGCCACGGTCCATATGCACGTATCTTCTAGGAGTTCTAGGGATACTAGAACTGGAACCTTCAAGAAACGCGGCCGCCGTTTGTAAAAAACCAAGATGTATAATCTTGTCCTCCTCCTCGTCGCCAAAAATGAAATTAGCGACATTCATTTCATCGTCAGAACTCATATTTAAGATAGTGTGTGTGATGTGAGTAAGTATGAAGAAAAGAAATGAGAAGTGTGAAATTTTTTAGAAAATGATTGGGTATTTATAAGGTAAAAAAAGGGGTAAATATTAAGTTTGTAAGTGGTGTGTATTAAATAAAATAGCCGTTGGAGGGGTGGAAGAAGCCGTTGGGAGTGAAATGGGAACGGTCGAATAGTCGACCGTTGGACACGGTCAACGCGTCGGGGGTCGACTCTCGTAACGGGGGTGACGCGTCGGGGATGGCTTGGGTGGCGGTCGCGACCGGTGGCGAGGTCACCCAATACGCACAGTCTTATAAGCACATTACAGGTTCATTATTTATCCAGTGTGAGACATTACTCAACACACCCCCTCACGCGTGACGTCATTTTTTCCGCGCTTAACGCGTGGATATTTTATGGGCTACGTGTGATCCGTATGGCCATTTAACCTATTAGTTTTAAGATGAAACCTCATAAATTTACATCTACTATTAAAAATAAAACTTTACCTTAAGTATCAATATATTCGCATAATCGCATTATTTCTATTTTTAACACATGATATATCATTACGAAACTCTCATCAAAGAGAGTCAACCCAATGTCAATTTGTTTACATAGACCACACAAGCAGTACTAACTATCAAGGTTCTATAAAATGCGTCATGGCGGCGTCAAGGCGTGAGACGCGACTCCGCCGTTACAAAACAGGTCGTGGCAACAGTTTAAGGCGTGGCGCAGAAAAAAACGCGATAAAGCGCCTTATCGGAAGTTTTTTTGAAGTGCCTTCTAAAATTTGGAATTTTTTTAAAATAATTGATTGTTTTTTATAGATTTAACATTTTTCTGTAAAATTCACATATGAAAATCATACAAATCAATATATCTATATTTTTTTTTGAACTTGATATACATATAAAAATTTACCGTCTTAAGTCAGGCCTTAAAAAACGTCATGGCTCCCCACGGCTCGCCTTGGTAAAGACTTGATGGTGCCGTCACGCCACACCTTACGTTTTTTAGAACCTTGCCAACTATATATGTATTTAAAATTGGTGAAAACTCACTATTTAACTATAATTTACACACACTTTATAACTATGTTGATTTGTTGAATATCTTTCATACGTTTAATATAGTTGTATTAATAATAGCTTAATTTGAATATTTTTTGTATTTCTCGATTGTTAACGTGTTCTAATGCGCTCTGACTTAATTCTGTTAGCAATTATTTACGATTATAACAAAAGCTAAAATTAACATAATCAGTATTAAAACAATAAATTTACATTTACATTTTTCAATTCAAACTTTTTGTTGTTGGTTTAAATATGTAGTAAAATATTGTTGAGGTTGAATCATGAGTCTCATGTACACATTACTCATTGGACCATTGCCTTGTTCTTTTACTATTTTTTTTTATTGATTCATACATATTATATTGTCTTGTTTATCTATACATTCCGTTTTGTCATATAAGTACACAAATGTATGTTTAAGATAATTTCTAATTTTTGTATAGTTTTGAGGTATACATCTCAATTATTGATCAATTAATAATTATTGTCAAGATTAATTAGATATATATTTGGACATTTATCACCCACATAAAATAAATTATTTTTTTAATTACTTTTTTCATTTAGTTTTTTTTCATAAAAACATAATGTGATAATTACATGTGATTGTGTACTTGATCACACGTGATTACAAAAACATAACATGTGATTAACAATATAATCATATGTGATTATTAAATAATATTGTTTTTTAATGAAAAAAAATATAATAAAAAAATGGATAAAATTTATATAAGTGTCAAGTGACTAAAAGACTAATGCATGTATAAAATATGTGACTAATCTTAATCATTGATTATTATTAATCAATGATTAAAATGTGTCTTTTAAAACTACAAAAAAATTAATAACTACCTTGAACAATTATCTACTTACACATATAATAACATAACATAATAAGGACGGTCGTCTACCTATAACGTGATTAATAAATATAAACTTTTTATTTATATCGTAATGCATTTACTTAAGTAATAAACCCAACCCATGAATCAACCCAATCCATCAACTAACTAATACAACCCACATTTGCAACCGTAACTTGCAACCACTGAAACAAGGCTTGACATATACTTATCGCAATCTCACACTTCCATAGCAAATGATTTGTATCCTCGATATCATCACCACACATACACATCGGTTATAAGGATACCTCGTGAATCAATATTTATTCTAGTTGGGATTTGATCTAAGCTAACCTTCCAAAACAAGATGTTTACCTTTTGAGCCACTAAGACCCTCTGGCAACGAACGCCCTTCGTCAACAACTTCATCGGCAGAAATTTGTTCATGTGGGGAAGAGTTCATACTCTTCGTTGGTAGGCTGTATGAGGTGGGGGGCTATGAGTATCAACGGTTCGCAGTATTCGGACCTTAGCTATATTTGTTATACCTAAGGGGGTTTACCGGGCTGCGTGATACAGGGCCATCGGTTTACTATTGTTGGGCCAACAATGATTTTAGGTTCGGCAGAACCGTCGGTACTCTCATATTTGATTACCATTATTTGAGAAATGTTTATTGCTTCCTTATTGTGCTTAATATAACTTGTATGTTATATTCATTCACTTAGTTTTGTGATAATCTCTCCCTTGTTGACTCTTTTCAGGTTGATAGGTATGTGATGAGTCGAGGTGTTGGTCGGAATTATTGACCGAGCTTAGGAAAATATATTTTGTAATTTGAGTCATTCGTTTAGTAACACTGAATCAAACACTTACTTTATTTTGGGATCAACTGAAGAATAATACTTTTGTAAACTAACCATATTATTATTCTTATTATTATTAAATCGCTTCTGTATTAAAAAGAAAAAAAAAATGGTTTTCTAAAATTTGTGGTGCAACACTATAGTGTGGCTGTTGTCCTTAGCTACAGAATGGTAGTCGATCACAGCTCCCACGATTTATGCTAAAATAGAAGTCGACGCATGTAGTTGTTGTGACGCCGGTTGCGTTAACTTTACCCAATTAATCAGTAGGTTCATAATTTCCTTGTGACACCGTCGTTCGTCTTTAATAAAATCCCTAATCAATTGTTCGATCTCATCGAACCTCTTACTAGTGGTGGCTTTGTATTAAGTTAGATCAGCTTCAACATCATCAATTGTTTTGTGCATCTTGATTTTTTTTGCGTGAACAATGTTGTCGATGAATAGTACCGACGCATGAACAACGAACCGATGAACAGTGTGTGTGATGAACTGTACCCCCCCCCCCCCCTCCACATAAATTACTTCAAACACCACAACACTAATTTACAGTACTTATACAATATGCTTTAAACGTTGTACAATGTAGCAGATGAAATAATTTATGTGGTCCTAAAATTATTGCCCTATCTTTAGTGATCAAAATCTAGACCAATTGGTTTATTTGAAATTACTTTATATTTATAAAATGTGGTGAAGCAAACCTATTAATTATCGAGTCACTTTCCGAATAATGTTGGGTTTAATATTCTTAATAAAAACAAAGTGTTTCTAGAAGGTTTCTTCAAGTGTCGTACTACCCAGCCGTACAAGTTTAACTTGGTCCAAATGCTCAAATTAGCCTCATAATTAAATAATCTTTGATTAAACGACTCTTCAAGAGTCGTGACGACCATTCGTACGAATCCAATATTATAACCGATAATTTCAGATAGACCCCCATGTTTATGTGTTGAAAAGTACTCGTGAAAATATAATGTTTTTTTATTTATTTATTTTTAACATGTTTGAGATTGTGGAAATACCGGTTAGGTTATACATTGTATTAATAAGATTTAAATAGAGTTACAAATATATGATAGTAATACAAAAGGCCCCTACACTATACATTATAAACATAAGGAATACATTATAACTAACTATTTAACAGGTCAGTTAGTGGTTCGAATCACGTGTTAACATCAGTATCATTCCTTGAACATATATTATTTGGTTGTGAAAATATGAAATAATGTACTTTTCTGTTCTTTTGTTTTTTAACTTCTTACAACTTAACTTTTTTCTTTTTTCTGTATTTTTTAACTTGAGTTGTTGATGGTGTGTTTGCTTTGCTCATGCGAATTACAATGGGAACGGATTCGGGTATGTGGTGGAATGGAAATGGGTATGGATATTTTAAATATGTTGTTTAGTTTATAAGTTGAGTTTAGTATTGATCCAATATTTTGTTTGCCTATTGTTTAAAACTCAATGACGATAAACTATCAACTCTAGCATTGAAACTTTGAAAATAATTATAATGATATTCAATCTCTTTAAGAATAAGATATGAGAATGTGTATGAATGCTTAAAAAAAACAAACACAACTATAAACAGATGCAAGTATGAATACGAGCACAAAAAATTGTGCTCTGAGAAGAGTGTGTCTACGGGAGAGTGGAGAAGATGCAAATACATGTGAGAGTGGAAACATGTATCAATCAAATCCATCAATTAAAAAAACGACATATAAGGATGCAATCATATAAATCAAGTCCGGTCGTGGACAAATTAGTAGAAGTTTTGAGAGAAGACATACTACCTCTTGTGGATGTCACTGCCTAGACTCGAACCACTAACTTACTAACTAGCCGTTCAAAAAAAAAGTAATCCTATACACATGCCCTAATTCTCATTCTCCAAAAGTTTTTATCAAATGTCATGTCCTCGATTAGATTTAGATCCATCAAATCACGGATTGATACACATGCCTTAGTTATCTACTTTAATACTCCGTATAATATAAGAGTAATGGTATTTAGTCTTATAATTTGGTCCTACCTATAGTCATACTCATTAAATGAAAACATGTGTCAAAAATGGATAATATTAAGAGAGAGAATTAGTGGAATACACATGTCATCCTATCAAGTGGGTAGGACTATGAGTAGGACCAAATTGTAGGACTAAGGTTGTGTTTGTTTGCAGCTTAATGGAACCATTCAGCACTGAATGCTTAATCACTTAGCATTCAGTGCGTTTGTTTAGCGCCTCTTAATGAAGTATATGCTGAATGGGACAGCAAAAAGCTGCTGAATCATTCTTCCTTAGAACATATGCTGAATCATTAAGCAGTCAGAATTTTTATAAAAAAATTTCTCACATTCAAAACAAATTTTATACAAAACCTCTTAATCATTCAGACCGTTAAATTATTCAGCACTTAATCATTTTATTCCTATCAAACAACACCTAAATATCATTTCTCATAACATAATAACTTTTTACACTTATTTTTATTTTTATTTTTAAAAATCATTCACATCACTTTATACAAGATTTCTTAAATCAAATATGAGCTAAAAAGTAGAATGTGTCTTAATTTTTTTTATTCTATTTGACAATTTATTACCAAAAGAATGCACAAGAAAGTCGATTTAATACTTGGCATGTTGAAATAATAATATTCTTTTTTTGGATTAAATAATTCAAGCTTTTCGGTGGGCTAATATAAATATTGTCGCGGTTGAATCATGGGTCTCCTCAACAACCTTCCCACCAGGCCATCATTGTGGTGGCCCTATTCCATGGTTTTTTTAGTATATTCTATGTATATCATTTGTTATTTTAACGAGGAATTGGGGCCCGCGCTTTGCGGCGGGTTGTAAACTTACACATCATATTTATAAACTGACATATTAATATCATATAGTCAATAAAAAAATTCAACATGCAAGTATATTCTTATACACAAATACAGTCGCTATTTTAATTATTATTTAATTCAAAATTTAAAATAAATGATAGTAACAATATTGTACAGATGAGATTTGGGTGAAAACATTCTCGATACAATCAATCCCAAAAACTAATTTTTTGGAAGTAGCGTAAGCCAAAACGATAAGCTTCTTCAGTTCATGTGAATTAGGAACAATATAGGTACTTGAAAGTTTGAATTTTATGTACAAATGAAACATTGATGAATGATTTACATGAGGGTGGACTCTAATCAATGTACAACTATGTAGCACAGGGAAAAAACATGTAAATGAATGAATGTACTTTCTAGATAAACGCCATCCTAAAATCCTGGAATTTTTTGGATGAATGCACCTCAAAAATTAAATTGATAATGAATTTGAATCAATTCAAGTGTTATTTTTCACCAGATATTCAAAATTTGGACCATCACAATTTCAAAAGAAAATCCATGTAAATCTATATAATTTACATGACCATTAATTATTCTATGGGTATCAGAGCTGCATCTAATGACACCAAAAAGTTGTAACTACATCAGAAGACCATATCACACAACTGGGCAATGGATTCTTGTTTAGATGTTGCCCATTAGTATATGAGTAGTCCAAGAGATGGTGCAAAAAGATACCTGCACACATTCAAATAACCATATCATCTATACCATGTATATTTTCATGAAATCTATTGCCAAAAAGGGTTAGGCTAAAAGTGTTATCCATATAGATTATAGCATTACTATCGGATACATTAGTTCATATACCAATCAATACCTTCAAATATGATTCTTTGACAAACTTAAGTAATCAAACCATAATCAGTTGCCAAAATTGTCATAATGAGATCAAAACTTGGGATAATAATAGATATAAAACTAAAATATCCGTATAGAAACCCAACTCGACCACCTCTACAACATCGGTTGTATTTAGGTCTTTGACTCAAAGATAGACCTTTCAAGCGTTCCTCATGCCAATATCACAATACTCGCAAACCTGATCACATTCAACCAAATCCATATATGCTGCCTGTTAAAAAGATGTCACCAATAAAATACAATGATGCATAAATAAATCACATATAGGTTATTCATTTGCATGAAGCACCTTTGAAGATGTCTGGCAAAGTAGCATTTTTGCTGAGGAAGAGGATTATGCGCCAACACGATCCGTAACATACAAAGTTGATCCACGCTAACAGGACACCTAGGATTGCTTACCTCTATTGATTGAACCGATTCCTTCAAAATTTAAGATGTTTTTTACCATTATATATATAATGCTATTAGTGTGATATGGTCATAGCTTCCTAAAAAATCTAGAATCATGTAAACTGTATCATAAGAAATAAACCCATGACACAATGCACCTGCTATTGCTTTTTAGACAAATAGTAGCTCAACGAATGAACAAACACTTCCATAAATTTTAAAAATTAAGTATAGAGTGAATATAGTGTGGTTTTGTTTTTTCTAGTATGATGATAAAACATACAAAAATAGATAATTTATAATAAATGCAATGTTATAAAGTGTTATACCAAACTTTTTATAAACAGGTTACAGATTTTTAGTGGTGCTATGTAACGCATCCAACCCAATCGGGTCAACCCGACAAACCCAAAACCCGATCAGCCCGAACCCGATCAATCTGATTTCTTATCAGATCGGGTGGGTTTGGGGTTAGTTTTTCTTTGCTTTAAACTCGAGGGGCCCAACCCGATAAGAGCCTAACCCGACCACAATAATTGTCAAAAACAATAACGTTTCTGAACTACTTGAAATTGAATAAACAATGGAGAATAAAATAAGCAACAATAAAATAAGCAACAATAAAATGAGCAAATAAGATTCTTGGAAATCATAAAGAAAAACTAAAATTTAAAGCAGTTTCTGTTTACCTGAACCACCATCCCGACATAAGCATTCCAGCTTAATAAAACCAATAATGAGTCATCAAATATGCCTTCTTTGAGCATTGAAAGAGCATGAACTGCAAAATTCAATAAATCTATAAAACCCCACAAATAAAGATCCAATCTTTAATCAAATTACTCAATGCATTGGTAGCAAATTTTACATTTCAGCCAACAAAATTCCAAAATTTTTCCCATAACCCACTGATAAAGATCCTTCATTTAACATAATTACTCACTACATTGCAAATTCAGAACTCATTATTCCTTAATATCTAAATTATTTTCTTTTTTTCTAAAAATTATTTTTATTGATGGTCATCTTCCTCATGCATAGCACTCCCTACTCTGTATCATTTTCAGCAAATTATCATAAGAAAAAAGTCATTTTTTCTTTGATCTCGTTTCAATGAAAACTTTCCCAATTTTTTGTTTGTCTTAAAATTATTTTCAGTTTTTAATCCTTTTTATTTATTACTTTTGGGTTTTACATAACAAAAACATAGCATATATTATACTAAATGAGAGTTCAAAACACAAATTCTTCGAACAAAAACCACAAAACGTACATGAAATTGAACTTAGATACGTAATGAAGATGAAAAGAACACAAACCCTACAAAATCGGCACAGATCTGACTTAACAGCCGGAAACGGTACAGATCCAAGTCATTGAAGTTGAAAACCCTCAGATCGGAGTTGAGAGGCGTCAATGGTACATATCTAAGGATTAAAAGAGAGAAAATGCCATTTGAGGTGGTTGTGGCGGTGGTGTTGAATCTTTGATTGACGCCAGAGCTCCGATTGAATTTTTCTCCGATGATGGCTGGAGTGAAAAAGGGGTTGTGATTTTGCCGTCGATTGGGGTTTTAATCTTCTTTCAGCAGCGATTGAATTTATCCCAAAAAGCCTCTGATCGGAGTTCAGAGAGAAAGATGACTGAAAATCACTTTCTCTCTCCTACTTAAAACCGATGTGCATATAGGATAAAATGACAACTATACCCTTGCTAAACTATTCATCTTACTACTATATAAAGCATTTAGGCCTACCCAATTAGGCAAGTTTAAGGAACTCCTTAAACTTGATTTTAAGGATCTTTCCACTTTTGTTAGTTAGTTCTCTACCTTAAAAAAAATCGCGGCTAATAAGATTCGAACCCAAGACCTCTCCTAACTTATCACTATTTGTTAACCACTTGCTATACATTACACTTTGGTAACACCACTCACACTTAATAACAAAAGTCTGTTACTCGAAAACCATTTTACCCAATAACATTAAATATACGACGCTGTAAATCATCAACTCTTACCAAAATCCACATTTCCGTTTAATTATTTATTTCTAGCAACAATTATTACCGTGTAAACGAACAACACATGCTCGCCACGAAATATGGTTTCTGGGTACCCGCCGCCGCATTGCGCGGGTACCCTGCTAGTCAACTGTAATATCCCCTGGTAAATCTTACTACTATATAAAGCATTTAGGTCTACCCCATTAGGCAAGTTTAAGGAGCTCCTTAAACTTGATTTTAAGGACCTTTCATTTTGTTAGTTAGTTATCTAACTTAAAAAAATAAATCGCGGCTAATAAGATTCGAACCCAAGACCTCTCCTAACTTATCACTATGTGTTAACCACTTGCTATACATTACACTTTGGTAACACCACCCACACTTAATAACAAAAGTATGTTACGCGAAAACCATTTTACCCAATAACATTAAATATACGACGCTGTAAATCATCAACTCTTACCAAAATCCACATTTCCGTTTAATTATTTATTTCTAGCAACAATTATTACCGTGTAAACGAACAACACTTACTCGCCACGAAATATGGTTTCTGGGTATCCGCCGCCGCATTGCGCGGGTACCCTGCTAGTGTTAATAAACTATTCATCAACTGTAATATCCCCTGGTAAATGTTAATATAGGTAATGATATACGTATTAGTTATTGAGAATTTGTGCAACAAAGCCCAAAATTTTTTGAAGTTTCAAAAAAAAACAATTCTCAATCATTATTAATAATAAGTTGAGTTCAAAGAAGTCCATTATTTTTACGAAGTCCCGGGGAACAAATCTCAATCATTGATCAATAAGATCTAACGGTCAAAATTAATCACATATTTTATATATTGAAGGTATTTTGGTATTTTTTTAAAAATAAAAATATTTTTTTATTTTATTTTTAATTTTTATTTTTTATTTTAGAATTTTATTTTTTTTATTATGAAGGGGTATTTTGGTCATTTGGCACTTAAAAAAATTCAATTTTTTTTGTTTTTATTTTAAAATTTAATTTATTTTTTTAATTTTTACTTTTTTATTATTTTTTTCATTAAAAAATAATATTTATTTGATAATTACGCGTATAACTAAATATTGATCACCTAAAACAGAAACAATAAACCAAAATAATCAACATCAATATGATGATTATCTAAAAATAAGACTCTAAGTCTTTTTATGAAGCTATGAATAAATTTAAAAGTGTTTATGCTAGAATATTCAATGCCTTTCATTATACACAAGATCCCTTTATATAGGGAGAAGGATTACATAGAAAGTGTATCTACCTTATCAATACTAACAAACTATTCTAGAATATATATTGTTACATACTTTACATATATACTAATAGTCCCCCGCAGTTTGAGCGGGAGGTTTACGTCCGCTTAAACTGGTACGAAAAGATTCGAATAGTTGTCGTGGAAGCCCTTTGGTGAAGATGTCGGCAATTGATAAGCGGTTGGAACATGAAGAACTCGAATATCACCGACTTTAACTTTTTCCCGCATAAAATGTATATCGATTTCAACATGTTTAGTTCTTTGATGTTGAACGGGGTTGCCGGAAAGGTAAACTGCTGAAACATTGTCACAATAAACTATAGTGGCTTTGCGTAATGGGGCATGAAGTTCTAATAAGAGATTTCTCAGCCAACTTGTTTCAGCGACGGCATTGGCCACACCGCGGTACTCGGCTTCGGCACTAGAGCGGGAGATGGTTGTTTGTCTTTTTGAGGACCACGAGATCAGATTATCACCCAAATAAACACAATAACCCGAGGTTGATCTTCGTGAGTCAGGGCATCCCCCCAGTCGGCATCCGAATAGGCAATAAGGTTGTGACTAGGGGATGCAATAATGTTTACCTCGTATTCGATGGTGCCCTTGATGTATCGTAAGATTCTTTTCATGAAGTTAAAGTGAGTATCATGAGGTGCATGCATGAAAAGACAGATCTGTTGTACCGCATATGATATATCGGGCCGCGTAAAAGTAAGGTATTGAAGGGCACCGGCCAGGCTTCTGTATAATGTACCATCTTCGAGAGGCTTGCCGGCGGTGGCGCTGAGTTTCGAAGAGGTGTCTACGGGTGTGTTGCATGGATTGCAAGTTGTCATAGATGCTCATTTAAGTATATCTTGCGCATATTGTGATTGTGATAAAAACAACCCGTTTGCATTCTGTTTTACCGAGATGCCAAGGAAATGATGTAGCGTTCCGAGATCGGTCATGGAAAATTCTCGAGGCAGTGTTTGTATGATCGATTTTAAGAGTTGATCATCCGAAGCCGTGAGGATAATATCGTCTACGTATAATAAGAGATAAGCGGTTTGCTTGCCTTTTTGCATAATAAATAAAGAGTTGTCGCAAATGCTACTCTTGAACCCGTTTTTAGTAATAAAAGTTGCAAACCGATTGTACCATGCTCGCGGGGCCTGCTTGAGCCCATATAAGGATTTTTGTAGCCGGCATACATGGTGCGGTTGACTTTTGTCAACAAACCCCGGTGGTTGATGCATGAAAACTGTTTCTTGTAATTCACCATGTAAAAATGCATTTTTCACATCCAATTGATGTATGGGCCATGAGCGTGAAACTGCGAGACTTAATACCCTTTGGATTGTAGCCGGTTTAACGACCGGGCTAAAAGTGTCATCGCAATCAATACCAACTGTTTGAGATTTCCCGTTGACAACTAACCGTGCCTTGTACCGTTGAAGTGAACCATCTGCATGATATTTGTGGCAAAAAAGCCACACACAACGAATAATAGGACGGTCCGTGGGTCGTGGTACAAGCTCCCACGTGTGATTGGACATCAATGCATTATATTCATCTTGCATCGCATTGAGCCAATTAGGGTCCCGGAATGCCTTGGTGTAGGTGGTGGGGACGGGTGAGATGGTGGTGGTATGTAGGTTAAGGGGTTGGCGAGGTTTGAAGATACCGTCTTTGGCTCGGGTGGTCATAGTATGGGTGTTATGCGGTATCGGGATGTGGGGTGGGGGGTAGGCGGGTCGGCCAGAGGTGGTTGGGGTGGGTTGGGCTCGGTTGGAGGTGGTTGGTCAGGGTCATGGTTGGGCAGTGGGGATTGGGGTGCCGGTGGGGACGGAGGGGTTGGGGTAGGCAGCGGGTTTGGGGTGGGGTTGGTGAATAGGTGAGGGTTAATGGGAAGGAGGTTTCATCAAAGGTGACATGTCTAGAAATGAGGACCTTACCGGTGGAAGGGTCTAGGCAGCGATACCCTCGGAAACCGGTGGGGTAACCGAGGAATATGCAGTGGATGGAGCGTGGGTGTAGTTTATGAGGTTGTGTAGCGGTCGTGTTTGGGTAACAAGCACAACCGAATACACGGAGATGGTCATAGGGGGTTAATTGTTGTTATTATTGTTGTTGTTGTAGCCCCTATTGTTGTTGTATCCTTGGTTTCCTCGTTGATAGTTTTGGCCATAACCTTGGTTCAAATAATTGACCTCCTCTTCGGTCATCATTGGTTTATGTTGTTGGCATTCTTTTGCAAGGTGTGGTCCACCGCATTTGTCGCATCCAACCTGTATAGCATGTAAAGAAGATGTTATTTTATCTAACTTACGCTCTAACATGATTTGGTTATTCTTTATGGCGGCAACTTCATCACTTTGTCTATCATCAACCGCATTTACCGAACTCGATTGTTTCCCGGCTCTTCTATCGGTGGCCCATTTCGCATTGTGCATTGTCATATCCTCCAAAAGTTGGTATCCTTCCGTAGAGGTTTTATACATGAATATGCCACCACTCGATAAATCGAGGGTGGACCGTGCATTGTTGGATAAACCCCTATAGAGGAGATGGACGATATCGCTCTTTTCAAACTCGTGGTTTGAGCATCTTCTCAGCATACCTTTGAAACGTACCCATGCTTCCGTTAATGTTTCCCCAGCTTCCTGTTGAAAAGCCATAATGTCAGTTTTTAATTTATCCGCTTTCGCGGGTGGAAAATAACGGTGAATAAATCGACTTCGGAGTTCTTCCCAAGTCGAAATGGAGTTTGGCTCAAGAGATTTGACCCAAATTTTCGCTTCTCCAATTAGACTAAAAGGGAATAGTCTAAGTCGTATCGCATCTTGCGGAACGTTAGGTATTCTAAATAATTGGCAAATGTCATTAAAGCACTCGATATGGTGATTTGTGTCATTTGTGAGTCTACCATCATAACCCAAATCACGAACCATACTGAGAAATTGACTTTTAATTTCAAAATTTATGCCATTTATTTCCGGAAGTCTAATTGCCGGAATGGAATCAACCGGGGCATTTTGCCTCGTTTGCCACATCGGACGTTCCGGTGGTGGTTTTCGTTCACCCATTAGATTATCAAGAATCGGCTCTTAATTATCGACTGTTGGTTCTAATGTAACAGGAATCGGCTCCTGATTTTCAAAACTTTGGACTTGAACTTCAAAAAGCGGATTTTGATTTTCAAGACTTGGTTCTCCAATATTTTGAGATTTCTTTATGGTTGCGTTGTATCTCGCTTCTAACTGAGTCCTCTTTCTCCTTCGAAAAAGTTTCTCTGGATCGGAGGACGGTGAGGGTTGATCAGGTTTAGACTTTTTGCCTCTAAGAGTATTCTTATTGCTCATGCACCTGCACAACTCAAAGCAAAGAGTTAACACGCAACTGATAAACAAAATAAAGGAAAATAGAAATTACAAAAAAAAAAATAACTTATTTAAGAATAAATTCCTAAACAAGGATCAATTAACTAATTAACTTTCAAAAACTTAAGAACATAAAACCGCTCCCCGGCAGCGGCGCCAAAAACTTGATGTGTTAAATCCAGTTATAAAATAAGGCTCCTAAGTATTTCGGGTCATCGAATCCATAGGGAACGGTTTATGTAATCCAGTTAAAGCAAGCTAAAGAATTAATCAAGGAAAGGGTGTTGATCATGTTTTGATTTTTATGAAACGTAATTAATAATTGAAGTGACAAAGAACGCAAATTTGGACGTTGATTTGAGATTTAAGAGATTTTCACTATGTATGGATTCATCTAGTTCTAAGCATTGTTATTAAGCACCGGTTAGTTTAATGTTCTAGAAGTCACGGTATTAGATTTCTCTCAATCCCATTTAATAAACTAATTACAACTAATAGGAATTTCTTCTCTCAAAAGTTATAACTAATCACACTTCTACTTGTTGAAATTACCGTCTTGAATTACCTAAAACTTCTAACCTAGAATTTTCATTACTAGGGTTGAACTTTTTGTTTAATCTAACTTATTGGAATCTTGTCTCTATTCCCTATTTCTAGTGAATTACCAACTAGGTCATAAATGAAAAGTCGGGGAAGTAATCAATTAAACCAAGTGATGTCAATACCTAATTAAATCAATTACCAACGATAAAGAAACGAAAATTCATAGATTAAACCAAAGAGTAATTAAACATCAACAATTGTTTGAACATAAACATAACCCTAAAATTAAACCATACTTAGTTCTAGAATCATCCAACCATAATGAATATAGAGATTACTAGCACATAGACATGCTAGAAATCGACAAACAAGAAATAAAGAGTAGAAATACAACCATTAATTTAATCCAAAATGTTTGAAGATCAATAATTGCTGTAAACTTGAAGAATTTCTTGATGAAATGCTCTCTAATTCGTCTCTAACTGCCCAAAAACGTACTAGAGGAAAAAGATAACTGATTCACTGACTTGATCTGCGATTTAACCAGCCTTCGGACGCATAGTTCACGAACGCAAACAAAAGTTCGCGCGAACTTCATGAAATGCAGGACTCCCGATCGTGAGCTCGAGTTAGCGAACGTGAAAACCAAACAGCGAGTTTAGTGATTGGTCGTGAACTAGTTCACGATTAGTTCACGTTCGTGAACTTCTTCAGGCGCGTTTTCTTGTATTTTCGGCTATCTTTTGACCAGTTTTCGACCTCATGTCCGCTATACCACCTGAAATGTAAATTAAACACAAGATTGAGTAATATCACATGTATTTGCTTCTAAAACATACTCAAAATGGGTGATATTGACGGGTTTGAATGTGTCTCAAAACGTCAATATCAAAATCCCTACACTTAAACTTTGCTTGTCCTCAAGCAAATCATCAATTAAATAAATTGCACTAGCCACAGTTAAAGTTCATGTTATTTGACATTTCTTTCAATGTATGACTCAAACAAAAATTTGAAAATTATTTATTTAGCGGATAAAATTTGTTAAGGCTTTTATATTCGGATTTGTGTACAGCGTTAACCAACTCTATATCATTTTAATCGACTTTCAGTCAAACTATTAAACCTTTGCTAGCCTAAGACCTACTCATTGTTACATAACCTAAAAGTTTAACTTTTTATGAAAACTCCCGACCTCAAGGTTTATTGTTGAAAACTTAGTTTAAATATTTTTACCAATGCAACTATTCATTCATTTCATGCATTTTTCTGCATTTGTCCAGTTTTTGAATTTTTTAGATAATTAAGCTTGGGTCATCAAACCATTCACCCCGACTTTCTAATAAACCCATATAATATTTTTCTATTATAGACTTTGTCCGAATTTACTAGGCCGAAGGGGTTCTCACCAATGCAAAACTTCCATTCATCAACTTAATATTAATCATCGGCTTTTCACCGATTCTTAATTTAGTACACCAAGGATTTTTCTAAACTAAAAGTCCAATCTCAACCTATTTTGTCAGGGATTAGCTTTGCCAACTCTAATTTCCTAAAAAGTTAATGTTTTAACTTGTGCAAGACCTATTGTATCGCTTAAGCTATGAAAGATTTTATAAATTGCTAAAAAGATTTTTTTTAAAAATAGAAAGCCACAAACTTTGGACATAAAAACTAGAACAAATTTTATCTTTTAAATTGGAATATTTTTCCGGGTTTGTTTTTCCTCATAACATCGAGAAATGTCTAAAAAAAATTTGGCTAATTTAAATGTAACATACGAGTGTTCGTTTCATCTAAAATATATCTTTACACATAAGTAACTTGGATTATGTGTATTAAATGCTCAAAACATGTTTTCCATGCTTTAGTTGTGTTTGTGCAAATATGGTGGTAATGTGATAAGTACACAATTAAGAAAAACATGTATGAGCAAATAATATAACATTTGTAACACCCATTTCCGAAGCATCAACTTTGGGAATGAGTATCCTGGAATAAAGTTGAGAATTTATTAATATAATCTAAATGGAGTTGTAGTACTCCTTATGAGGTTTCCAACGATATAAAGAATGTTAAAAACGAAGTTCGTATGAAGAAGTTACGGGTGTTTGAAAAATGGAAGAAAATTTCTGTTGGTGCTGTTAAGTATTTAACTGGCGGACACCCACACCGTTAGAGAGAGTGAGGGCGCGTGCGTGGGTCCCTAAGAGATGTATGAAAGTGGTGTTAAAATTTCATGCATATCAGAGGTCGTTTAGACACTCTGCCGCATCATTTACAGAACAGAATACATGCAATCAGCCTAAAAACTCTCTCTTTCACTAAGTGTGTGTGTTCTTGGTGTTTTAATGGGTGTGAACGATTTTAAGCTCAAATAAACGGGGTTTTTACATGAAAGTGAAGATTTAAAGGTAACTCATCTCCCTTATCATATATATATATATGAGTAGAAATCATGATAGAAATGGATGATTTGGTGAAGGTGATGAACCCGCTTATGGGTAAGCCTCATGAACCATGAAATTAGGGTTCATGACTGTTAAAAACATTCTAATATCATGATATTATAATTAGGTTATGTTAGATATCAAGTTATATAGCTACAATCATTGGTTAATTGTAAGAATTAGCAATTTTCGAGTTTGAAAATCATGATTCTGTACTGTTTTGTAAAATACGTAGAACATTGTAGAAAACTCATTTAGGGGTGATTCCAGTGGCATCTGAACCGTATTGATGTCTTCTTCGTTTCTTATTTTGGTCTTAAAAATAAATTTTGGCTCTAAGATAGGTAAAAATCGCATTTTGTACAGTTATATCGAGCAGAATTCTGACAGCATGATGTTACCGTATTGTAAAATTTATTTAAAATCTTAGAGAAATCCGAAAAATATGAGGTCAGAGGCATTGGAAACCTACTCAAGAGTACCCAGAACCCTAAAAATTTCATTCTCTTATTCTGAGTTTAAGTATGTCAGAACTGACCATAAACTGAGGGCTGTATAATGGATAAACATATAAAATTTCTCTATTGAGAAGAGTATAGATAGAGTGAACGGTAATATCTACTTATGAATTTTGGTATGTATACTCCAGGAGTTATATAGAACATATTGGAAGCTTGTGACAACTGTTTATACTTTGGAAAGTCTATATCCGATTGAGGCTTTCGGTTTGAGTTCACGCCCGATTAAATAACACTGTGAGTTCATCTATGTACGATTGTATACTAGTAGTTATATATATCTAAATTCTATGTTTTATTTGTTATTTGGTTTATTGTCATCATATATGCGATGCTTAGAACATTGAATTGGACGAATATCGTGATTATATGTGGTATGCCTTGTTTATAATCTTTTGATAGATGTCTTGATTGTTGGAATATCCTTGTAATGTCTCGCTTGACACGATTCAAGTCTTATGAATTCCTTGTGTCGCGTCTCGGTTTGATTGTCCTTGTATGAGATTCATTTGATATTGATTCGGCTTATGATAATCTCTTGTTCCGGTCTCTTGGAGTTTGTCTTTGTTAATATTCCGTTTGATATCGAATGTGAGTTACCCGTATGAATTCCTTGAGAGATGATTTCGTTTCGTGAGGACCCACGGCGGCTTGAGTATTACTTTGTGTAATATGTTGAGCGGTGGTCGTGGGGGTACCTGGCGGAGGAGTGGTATGGACCGTGGTGGTGAAGCTGGGTCATGGACTCATTTAGGGGTGGCATGATCACCTTCACCGGCCTCATTCCCTAATGGCCTAAGGGGGAATGATGCACTTTGACATGTTTGGATTGTATTGAGATCTCGTTGATTCTTGATGTGGTATTGTCTGTCGGCTACGGTGGTTACGTGATGATTCCTGTTGAATATTGATTTGGTGATTGGTTCTCGATTGTGTTTATTATCTGGCGAAATCGTTGTTGATTCTGGTATTGTACTTTGATCGTTGTTGATCCCGGATAGGTGTTGATACTCGGCATGTTAGATTCTCGGTAAATCTCATGTTAAGTTGCAAAGTTTCACGGTTAGTTATGTATTGACTTGTTCCTGTTATAATATGAACTCCTTGAATTGTTTTATATTATTTATATGCTTTATTCTTTTGTCTTGTACATAATGCTAGTATTATTTTGTGCTTTATGAACTCACTAAGCTCGTTGTAGCTTACCCGTTTAGTGGACAAACATTTTACAGGAAAAGATAAGAGAAAGCAGATAGGATCTTGAAGTTGATCAGAGGCTTAGAAGTTCTAATTCTGGTATACATTTAGGTATGCAGAAATTGAGTAGTTTTATATTTTGATTGTAGGTAGTTGGCTTGTATCCATAGTAATTATTGGTATGTAGCGAGATCTTGGTTCGGTTGCTATCTTTTGTACAAACATTATGGATTCGAATGGTTTATTGTAATTAGATGGCTATTGGAAAGTTGTGAGTTTTGATTTGCGAGTATTTTGACCCGGTCATTACAGTAAATAAAAGTCATTTACGTGTATTTAGATGATTTTTTTTTTCGAGATTTCACAAATTTTAAATGGTGGATTTTTATACACCCCTTCCCACACTTAAGTGTTTGCATTGTTCCCAATGCAATAAACTTGACAAATTTTAGGAAATCAAGGTCATAAGAAAGTATACGACCCGAGGGTGTGTTGTTTTCATTCTCGGTGGATTTTTGAATTCCGGAGCAATTTACAAGATCCCGCAACAATCAGCAATCGTGATGAGCACCTAAAAACAAAAGAACAAAAACAGAAAACGTTTTTTTTTTTAATTTATGCTGCCTTCATTGTGGTGGTGGGTAAGGGCGGTACCAAGTATTGGAGTCTTGGTACCGAGCATCGTAATCTGGGTAGTTCGGTGGTGCGGGGTAGCTCGGTGCCCAAGTTGTCAAAGTGGAATAATCAAAGGGTGGAGGACGGATAAATTGATCGGGATATAAAATATAATTGGCAACATCGGTTTTCCAATTCATCTGTTGACCGACCCGCATCTGATTGTAGTATGACCTTTGCATATGATTTTGGACATTTGATTGCAAATGGTCGTTGGATGATCGGACATAGGAAACATCGACTTGCATTGCATCCATCCTCTCGACCATTTGATTATACGAAGAGTAAGGATCGAACGAGGATGGACCCGACCCTGATCCCGAGGCCTCCGAATGGCCGAATTGGGGACCCGTTGGTCCCGGTTGACCAAAGTCATGACCCGCCATGGGTAATACGTTACCTGGCGCGTCTTCCATATTCACATCATCATCACTACTACTACTACCCGCCGGTTCCTCCACCTCGGGATGTTCATTCCAAACATAATCACCCGCAAATTTAACAATTACATGCATACCCGATAACAATGTCTCGTCCATTGAGCCCATAAGTCGATACGTCATGCTATCCCAAACTCGTTGAGGAATGGCAATTGCGGCTCGAGCCAAACGTGTAATATAATGACCGGGACCCATCGGACTACACCCCTTTAGCCCCTTTGCTACCGTGCTAAAAAATTTTGCGATCACAAATGGAATATTCATTCTTGCATTCTTGTCTATCAGTTGGTGGAGCAACCACATATCATACTTGTTGACTTTTTCGGGACCTTGGTTACGGTGGCGGATAGTGTATGAAATCATCCGATGGAGATAACGATGGGTGCCACTTCTAATGCTTGACTCTTTGGTATGAGCCATTCGATAATCACTACCCCAATTTGACGCCAATACCCATCATTTTAACTTCATTGGTTGCACACCACTTCATATAATGATTAAAGTTCATGGCAGTGGTTTCTTCTTGGGTATATATACCTAAGTTGATAGCAAATTGAATGAGATTACAGTGGACCCATTGGTTCGCCACTCTGTATTGGATGCATAGATCACGGGGATTTTTCATTGCTACAAGGGGTTCAAATTTGATAGTAGAGTAGAATTCGAGGAGGAGCTCGTCATAAGTTGACTCGTTGATGAGAAGAGCTCTCTCCCACGCCCGGCATGTAAAAATCACATCGCCATGAGGATCCATGTGATAACGAACAAGGTAATCATAAATTGCTGCTCTTTGACCTACAGCATCTAATAACTCCAAATCTGGACATCTTCCAACTGCACTTGTTTGTGTGAGATTTTATCTCTCCTATTTTCACAATCCCGTGCTAGTCCTTCTCGAGGTGCATTATCAAAATTTAGGAACACATGTGTCCTATTAACTTTAAGCACAGCCGGGAACCCATCGGCTAGGAGTGCGGGTCCCAGTGCAGGTACAGGTGAAGGTGCACGGGCACGCCCGCGCCCACGGCCACCGGCTGATGACGAAGCAGCGGTCTTTTGTTGTTCTACATTCAAAGGCAATCATCAAAATTTTAAGAATATAGATATGAAATAATAAAAGGGTGTCCAATTATGTATAACATGTAATGTAAATGACGCTACCCCTTCCCACACTTAGTTTTAAAAATAGAAAAATTGAAAATAAAATTAAAGATTTGACATTGTTAATTATATTTTATTTCAATTTGATTTAAAAACTAAGTGTTATAAACATATTGACATTGTAAAAATATTGTCTTTGTTAATATTCTTGACATAATTTGAACAAAAGATTTGACATTTGGTGTCCAATTTTATCCAACCCGAGTTATTAAACTAGTCATCTTAAAGATTGAAAATTTAAGTATGATAACTAGTTTAACAACTTAAATCCAACTTAAACACTTGCAAAAATTCGAGATTTGCCCCTATTTATCCACAATTTCCCCAATTTCATACAATGTAGGTCTAGAAATCTAAAAATCTTAAGAAAATTTACTAAATAAGCACAGAGAGTAAAGATTTCTACTAGGGTTCATCTAATAATCAAACACTAAGCACAAAGAACTAAGATTTATCTCAAAAACTTCAAGAACAATGCAACATTCTCGGACCTAATACCGTAATTTTAGACAATCTATGAGAAAACTAGAAGAACTAACCCTTGGAGCCATGAAGATGAAGATTTGAGGTAGAAATTGGAGGTTTTGGAAGAGAAAATCTCGAAATCGGCTGGAAGGAGGGTTGGACTGCTCTGGTCGTTCGTGATTTGGGGGCTAGGTTAACGATTTATGAAAGCTGGAAGAGAAACGATGGTTTTATAATCCGCAGAGTTCGCATCGTGAGTGAGTTCCCGATCGAGAACTAATATGAACCCGAATGGGTCAAACCGGGTCGACCCGGATCCGAAACGCGAACTGGATCGTGAACTAATCACTAACTCGTCACGGTCTTGCACCCAATTCTCTGTTCGGACTTCCCGATCGGGAAGAAAAGTTCACGGCGTGAACTTTCCTTCAAAGTCACACTTACGATTGTTTTTATTCAAGCAGAAATTACCAAATGAACACTTACCAAACGTTTTAACAAGCAGAAAATTATACTAAATAAAAGCTGAAAAGAAAGGGAAATAACCACAATACACACGGGTTGCCTCCCGAGAAGCGCTTCAAAGATTATTGAGTCTAAAGCTTGACTCGATGGTACTCTCTTTTTACTTACGAGCACCAACCGAGATGAAATGAATCACCTCCTCTTCCTCCAACTTCTCTTTCTCACTCTTACCATCTCCCTCATGATAATGTTTCAAACAGTGACCATTTATGTTAAAACGACCACTATCACAAATGAGCTCCACATACCCGGATGGGTTTTGTTGAACAACGGTGTAAGGACCGGCCCATTTGGATTTCAGTTTTCCGGGAGAAAACTTGTAACGAGATTGATAAATTAAGACTTTATCTCCCGGGTTGAAACATTTGATGGCTTTCAATTTGTTGTCATGCCAACGTTTCGTATTTTCTTTGTAAATTTGAGAATTCTCGTAGGCATGAGATCTTTCTTTGGTAAGAACGTTTAATTGGAACTTGCGGTTATTACCCGCCATGATTACATCCATGTTACATTCTTGAAGAGCCCAAAAGGCTTTGTGTTCAATTTCGATTGGAATGTGACATGCTTTCCCGTAAACCATACGGTACGGGGTGTAACCGGTTGGCGTTTTAAACGCGGTTCGGAATGCCCAAAGAGCATCATCCAATTTTTGGGACCAAATCTTGGGATTTTTATCAATTGTTTTCTCAAGGATCCTCTTTAGTGCTCGATTAGTGTTTTCAACTTGTCCACTTGTTTGTGGATGATAACAAGTTGAAAAACGGTGATGGACACTGATATCGACGGATTTATACATATTTAAATCCGTCAATATTGTATTTTTTAGGCTTGATTTATAGTAAAAATAAGTGTTTATGCCTAATTTATGATGTTGTTGATAAAATGCAGGTCCAAAGTCCAAATTATAGAAGAAAAGGGCCAAAAACGCGTAAAAATTCAGCAAATTCCGAAATTCAGACATGCTCGAGCGGCGCGAGCAGGCCGCTGTCTCACCCCGTGGCGTGCGAGTGTCCCTCTGTCGAGCGTGCGAGAGACCCCTGGTCGAGTGCTCGAGCAAAACGAAAATAAGGGTATTTAAGCTAAAATTCAGCCATTCTTCTAGGGATCTTTTTGTGCAGCCGATTTTTGACCTAGGGAAGCTATTGTGGACGAATTTTAGGGGTTTTGAAGCATCAAGATCTTCAATTCCATTCATATATTTCGGTTCTTAATCATTATTAATCAAATTATGTTTGTTTTATTGAATTCTTACGTTTGTTTTGCGATGTTTAGCATGTCTATGTGCTAATCATTTATATTCACTATGATTAGATGAAATCTAGGCTTTAGGTTTGGTATTTTTAGGATTTTAACATTGGTTTTGAACACTTGTTTATTTATATCAAAGATCCTTTCGGTTAATTCTTGAATTTTTGATTGTTTTAACTGTTGATTATTAATTGTTTTGTTGAGTGACCACTAGCATTTGTAGTTAATAATTACTTCAACTTTTCACCCCGGTGACGTAGTTGGCAATCCACTAGATCTAGGGATTCGAGTTTAAGCATCAAATAACTTAGGTGAAACCGAAAATTTAATCTTAGTAACGACCGAATTCGAGATTAGAAGGTAACGGAAATCCGGGCCTAGATATATATAACAAGCTGAAGTGTGACCATAGTATGATTCTTTAGGAAAACCTTGCTTAGGAATGATAATACGGTCATTGTAGGAAGCTAGAGACCACTGCTTTCCTGACTTCTAGAACACCAATTAAATCGGGACTTAACCAACCAAACCTATAACTAGATGGAATCGATCATAGTGAATATTCCCTCTCGTATTTAAACACAGTTTAACTACTTTGTCAATTTGTCTCAGTTTTCAAAAGCTCAAATTTACTTTTAATCAGTTTTTTCATTTAATTAATTTAAAAACAAAAACCCCTACTTTATGCATTCGTTTAGATTAAATCATTAGTTTTATACTATTTAGTCGGCTTAACTGCTCCCTGCGGAAACGAACACCCGAAGTACTTACCTGAACTATATTGCTCACGATTAGGTCATACTTGCCTAAGAGTGTGGTAATCTAGAGAAGGCGTATTTTAGGTTATTATTTTATAATTAGATTTTACACATCAAGTTTTTGGCGCCGCTGCCGGGGAACAGTTGCCTGATTAGTTATTTAAAACTAATCTTTTAATCGATCCTTGTCTAGGGATTTATTCTTGGACAAGTTTATTTTAAATTGTTGAATTACTTTATTGATTGTGTTAAACAGTTGCGTTTTTAACAATTGCTTTGAGTTTTGCAGGTGTATGACCCGTAGCTCTGACTCTGATCCGATATCACCATATTCTGAGCAAGAGAGACTTCTTCGCCAGCGACGTAGAGCTGTTTTAGCAGCGCAATACCTAGACTCGATCAACTTTCAAGTTGTTGAATAACCCATTTTCGACATGGGAGATCAACCACCACCAGAGCAACCCATGTGGAGTACTAGGCAGACATCACCAACTGCCCCTACTCCATCCATCACAGTTCCCGAACTGAACAATATAAATTTCGAGATTAAAGGACAATTCCTTAGTATGGTGCGGGATCTGAACTTCGATGGCAGATTATGCAATGATCCCAACAGACATCTCGAAAACTTTTTGGAAATTTGTGAGTTGTTTAAACAACGAGACGTAACGTTGGATGCCATGAGACTAAGATTGTTTCCTTTCAGTTTAACTGGGGATGCACGAGATTGGGTTAAATCGTTAGAGCCATGCTCTATTACGACTTGGGATGAACTCCGAAGTCGCTTTATTACACGTTATTTTTCACCAGCTAAGGCTGACAAACTAAAAACTGACATCATGGCTTTTATGCAGGATACAGGTGAAAAGATAATAGAAGCTTGGGAGAGATTTAAAAGCCTACTGAGGAAGTGCCCAAATCACGGTTTCGAGAAAAATAACATAGTACACATTTTTTATAGGGGATTAGATCATACATCTCGTTCTCTACTCGATTCATCAAGTGGTGGGCTATTCATGTACAAAACCCCAACTCAAGCATATCAACTTCTCGAAGACATCTCTATGAACAGTCTAGAATGGACATCTGACAGACGAATCGGGCAGAATCAAGCCTCTCTGAATGCAGTTGATGATCAACGAAATGATGAAGTGGCCGCAATAAAGAACAACCAACAGGTATTTGAACGAACATTAGATAAAATAACAAGTTGTTTACATGCCATACAGGTTGGATGCGATAAATGTAGAGGACCACATCTCACTAAAGATTACCAACAACATCAACCGATGATGTCTGCGGAAGAAGAGTTGAACTACATCAACAATGGGTACCGAGGTAATTATCAAGGAGGAAATCAGGGGTACAACAACAGCAATCAGGGGTACAATAACAACATAGGTTATAACAACAATAACCAAAACAATAACTATCCCCCGAGAAACTCGAACCCCCCTGGTTTCCAACATGATAATCAAACAAACCAACCACCTCGAGAGAATGCTGCAGGTCAAGGATCAAAGTCATCAATGGAACTCATGCTTGAAAAATTTATAGAAAAACATGACAAGAAAGCTGAGGAACAAGATCAGATTAATAGAAATCAGCAAGCAGCAATTCAAAGCTTAGAAAGAAATATGGGCAGGATGGCTGAAGCATTACAGGAACGACCGCAAGGCAGTCTACCACCCAGAACAGAGGACAACCCAAAAAGGGGATTTGAAAATGTTAAAGCTATCACTACTCGAAGTGGTAAAACGGTAAGTTCACCTGTATTAAATACTAACGAAAATTCTTCTAATGTACAGGTTAATGAGGAGACTCCAACTGATGAAGAGGAGAGGGCCATGCTGAAGGTTGAAACCCCAACCGAGCCAGAAAAGACAAATCCGAAGGAGACGCACAGGTCCAACAAAACAGATACAACAAACTCCTACACACCGAAGGTCCTCTTTCCTCAACATTTGAGGAAAGAAAAACTTAAGGAAAAATATGGTAAGTTTGTTGAGATGATTAAACAGGTGCACATTAACGTTCCTTTGGTTGACATGTTAGCAGGTATGCCAAATTATGGGAAATTCATCAAGGACTTGGTCTCAAGCAAGGAGCACACGTTGGAGGTGTCGTCAGCAATATTAAGCGAGGAATGCTCAGCTATCCTCCAACCAAACATACCTCCAAAGAAAGGTGATCCAAGGAGTTTTTTAATCCCTTGTCTTATAGATAATTTACCACCCTGTAAGGCACTAGCTGATTTAGAAGCTAGCATTAGCTTAATGCCTTAATCTTTGTTCCTTAAATTAGGAATAACAGACCTTAGACCGACTAGGATGAGTGTTAGATTAGCAGACCTATCGCTTACATACCCCGTGGGCATAGCAGAAAATGTTCTAGTTAAGGTCCAGAGGTTCATATTTCCCGCTGATTTTGTTATCTTAGATATCCCGGAAGAGCCAAATGTCCCTCTCATTTTAGGGAGACCCTTTCTGAACACTGCCAGTGCCATAACCTTGGTTGCTGAACAACAACTTAGTCTAGGTGTCGGGAATGACCGAGTCACTTTCTCCATTGAGAAAGCGATGAAGCACACCTCTGCCTCCGATGACACGTGCAATTTCATCGACATCATCGATGTGTGCATGGAGGAGGAAATTACTTCATTTCTCGACCTAGATTGCGATGACATCACTACCTATGGTGATGTCACTCTAGACTCTCCCGAATCTATCCAATATCTCTCAGAGCTCGAGGAATTACTTCACCTGATGAAGAGGATTCGGAAGAAAATGAAGATGATTTTGAGAAATTCACCCTGAACAAAATCTCCGAATGAAAACATCTTTAGAGGACCCTCCTTCCTTAGAACTTAAACCGTTACCTGGCCATCTGGAATATGCTTTCTTACAAGGAGAATCTGAACTGCCAGTCATCATATCTTCGAACCTATCCTCTACTGAAAAAATCCAATTAGTAACAATCTTGAAATCTCACAAACGGGCTCTTACCTGGAAAACTGCGGACATACCGGGAATCAACCCTGTTTTCTGTACACACAAAATCCTCATGGAGGACAACTTCAAGCCAAGTGTACAAAGACAAAGGAGGTTGAACCCGAATATGAAAGATGTGGTCAAGAAGGAGGTTTTAAAACTACTTGATGCAGGTCTCATCTATCCCATCTCAGATAGTCCATGGGTGAGTCCGGTCCAAGTGGTTCCGAAAAAAGGAGGGATGACAGTTGTCCGTAACGATAAGAACGAACTTGTTCCAACTCGAACTGTCACGGGATGGCGAGTGTGCATTGACTACCGAAAACTCAATGATGCAACTCGCAAGGATCACTTTCCTCTTCCTTTCATTGATCAAATGTTAGAGAGACTAGCCGGAAATAACTTTTATTGTTTCTTGGACGGTTTCTCTGGCTACTTCCAAATCCCCATCGATCCCGAGGACCAAGAAAAAACTACCTTCACATGTCCGTTTGGTACCTTTGCATATAGAAGGATGCCATTTGGGTTGTGCAACGCACCTGCTACATTTCAGCGTTGCATGACATCCATTTTTCAAGACATGACCGAAGATTGTACGGAAGTTTTCATGGACGGCTTTTCAGTCTTTGGAAATTCCTTTGATTCATGTCTTGAAAGTCTTGAGCGTGTTCTCATTAGGTGCGAGAATTCTCATCTCGTACTTAATTGGGAAAAGTGTCACTTTATGGTGCGTGAAGGCATCGTATTAGGACACAAAATTTCTAGACAAGGGTTGGAGGTCGATAAATCCAAAATCGACGTTATTTCTAAACTCCCTCCACCCTCAAATGTCAAGGCAGTGGGAAGCTTTCTCGGTCATGCGGGGTTTTACCGTCGGTTTATCAAGGACTTCTCCAAGATAACCCGGCCCATGACCATCTTCTTGAGAAGGACACACCCTTCGTGTTCAATCCCGAGTGTGTGGAGGCCTTCAATCTTTTTAAAGACCGTCTCACAAATGCCCCTATCATGGTATCTCCCGATTGGGATTTACCATTCGAACTCATGTGTGATGCGAGTGATTACGCACTCGGTGCGGTGTTGGGACAGCGTGTGAACAATCACTTCCAACTGATATACTACGCTAGTCGAACACTCACCGGTGCCCAAGCGAATTACACCACCACCGGAAAAGAGCTTTTAGCTGTGGTGTTCGTTTTTGACAAATTCCGTCCGTATCTGGTTCTATCTAAAACCATTGTCTGTACAGATCACTCTACATTGAAGTATCTCTTTGCCAAGCAAGATGCTAAACCGAGACTCATTCGTTGGATTCTTCTCCTACAAAAATTCGACATTGAGATCAAGGATAAAAAAGGGGCGGAGAACCTTGTTGCGGATCATTTATCCCGTCTCGAGAACCCTCACCTTGAGGAGTTTAATGAAAATGAGATTAATGATACCTTTCCCGAAGAATTTCTCGAGGCCGTCAATGCTTTACAAGACACCGAGGGAGATGACCCATGGTTCGCCGACTTTGCAAATTATCTAGCGGCGGGTGTTCTTCTGAAAGGGATGACCCATCAACAAAAGGGGAAGTTCTTTTCTGATCTTAAGCATTATCATTGGGAATCCCCATATCTTTTCAGAGTCGGTGCTGATTTCATGCATAGACGTTGTGTCACCGGTGATCAAGCAAAAGACATTCTCAACGAATGTCATAAAGGACCTACCGGGGGTCACTTCGGTCCAAACTACACCGCTCGAAAAGTGTTGGATGCGGGATTCTATTGACTACTGTAACGACCCGAAATTGTAAATAAATAAAATATGTAAAAATATGATAATTATGGATAAATCATATAAAACATGTGGAAATTGGTTTCGTGTCGTTTGGACACCGTACGAGAAAGTTATGGGCGAAACCGGGTCGAGACAAAGTTGGAAAAATGCAGCCCCAGCTGCACCAAGAGTTCGCGACGCGAACCCGAGTTCTCGATCGGGAACTAGCTCCAGAGAGTTTGGCCTTTTATCGCGAATAAGTTCACGCCTGATTAACGATCGCGAACCTATGGAGATCGCATAGTTAGCGACGCGAACTATTGTTCGCGTCGTGATCTTTTGTCTGGCAGCATTAAAGTCGGGATTTGGCTCATTTATTGCATTTGTAAACCCTAGTTTTCTCCCTCTCGAGTTTGTGAATGATGTTGAGTGTAAAGCATCATTTAGAGCAGATTTCTTGGTCAAATCTTGTGATTCTTCACTCCTAGTTGAAGATTAAAGGTATATCTTCAATCCTTTGTAGTTGTAGCTTTAGATCTATGGGTTTGGAAGCTTGGGTTTGGAACCCTAGTTCTTGGGTTGGTGATTAATGGTTAAATAAATGGTGTGTACACTTAATAGATGGTATATTAACAAGGAAAACAAGTGTATGGTTATGATTTGTAAGAATCTTAAGGGTTGGTTAAACCTAGGGTTTGGTAATCAACATATTTGGGGGAAATGGATTGATGGGTGTTATCTAGAGGTAGATGAACACATTGGTAGTAGTTTGTGATGATAATCTTGTTGTGATAATTGTTTTAGACATTCGGTGAAGTGTTGAAGTGGACGAATTGTGAACAAGGAACCGGCGGAAAGAAAACGGTTAAAGCATCTTTATTGCTAAGGTGAGTACGTGTGGAATTTACTGAGTACATAGCCCTTTTAAATGTTTTCATTACTTGTGTTACGGTCTATTTGCTTAATTGTGTAGACTAGTAACTAGTAGTTAGTTGTACCGATAGTTGTATTGAACTAACTTGTTTGATGATAGACGTGATAGCCGAGAGCTAGATTGACATAACCATCGAGTTATGATATGGTGAGATGATGTGATGATTCGGGGGATCCCCGGTCATGAGGTATGGAATGGGGAGCATTTGGGCGGATCCCCATCGGCCCATTCCATGATAGTAGTCTTGCTAACTGGAAGTAGTCCGGCGAGTAAGGCAGGTATTGGTAGATTGGGCGATTCCCTCTTGCCTTTACCTTGAAGCTTGTTAATGCGGGGGATCCCCGGTTAATAAGTTAATGTGGTTCTAGTTGGTTGGGGATGTCTCGACAACTAGGTATGATTGCTAGGAATGCAAGGTATTAGAGTCACAATAGGGTGACTAGATAGATGGGTGATTGCTTACGTGTTTGTTGTTTGTCATTCGGTTATTATTATTAACTTTGGGGTCTAAACCCATGTAGCTCATGAGACGTTTTGTCTCACGTACTCCTTGTTTTGTTTTGCTATGTACTCAGGTTCGGGATCGAAGGCTTAGGTACGCATGGATAGAGATGCGGGACCTAGATTAGAAGGACACTAGATTGGATTTAGTCTTAGCTTGGTGATGATCTATTTTGTAACACCTACTTTTATACTCTGATTTCATACCAAGGTTTTTGTAAATCCGAATTGAGGATGTCCTTCTAATTATAAAAATGTTTTATTTTGGCCAATATTTTGTATTAAAAATCGAGGTGTTACAACTTGGTATCAGAGCTATAGTTTAAGTGAATTAGGTTGGATGACCATCCTAGTCTTAGACTGTAGCATTAGGAATATAAGATTCCTTAAGAGCATAGGTTGACCTTGAGACTTTATGTTAAGTTTAGGGTTGAACCTAGGGGGACCGATGAGAATTGATATGATTATGGATATTGAGTCTTATGTGACTAATGGGTTGTACACAAGGTACTAAATGTTTAATGTCTTTCGTATAGTCTTGATTGAAAGAAATGGTGACCACGCGAAGAAGTGGTAAAGCCCCGGAAAACCGGGAGGAGGAGATACCTCATGTAGAGGTTGAGGTTGAACAAGAAAGTCAACCGTCGTTGCATCGGGTGGGTGAGTCGGAGGTCGGAGCTAATAGAACTCCGGTAACCATGGCGGATCTCCAAACTATTGTCGATCAAATCAAGGGAACGGTGGCCGAAGAAGTGCACCGTATTATTGGAGACCGTGAGAAATCGGGTGGGGACCGTGAATCCGAGGCTAGATCGGAGGGAAGAACCGGGGGTAGTGGCACCGGGGAGGGGAAATCCTCCACGGGTGGCCAAAGTGATGCTAGGGCTAGGCCCATTGTGAAAGAAGGTTGTTCGTTTAAATCCTTCATGGCTTGTAAGCCAAATGTGTATACGGGTAGTTCGGACCCGAAAGTAACGATGAGGTGGATCCGAGAAACCGAGAGGGTTATCGGTAGTAGCAAGTGTAAGGATGCCGATATGGTGACGTATGCGTCACAATTGCTAAAAGAAGATGCCATGGTTTGGTGGGATATTGTGTATGAGACCCTCGGGAAGGAGGTGATTGAGAAGATGTTGTGGGATGAGTTTACCACGAGGTTGAAAAAGAAGTTTTGTCCCGAAAGGGATTTGGAGAAAATGCACGAGAAATTCTTGACCCTTAAGAAGGGTGATATGTCGATTGAAGAATATTCGAGGGAGTTCACGGGATTGCTCCTGTTTGTTGCTAAAACCTACTCGGATGAGAGGTTGAGAGTAGTTCGGTATGCAAGTGGGCTACCGTGGGATTATCAGTTGGAGGTTAAGAGGGCGGTTTCACTCGATGAGGCTATTAGTGCCGCCCGGAGTGTTAAGGAAGTAAATGAGGCACGGGTTGCCGAGAGGGCCCATGTGGGCGAGAAGAGAAAAGCCGAGAGTGGCTCGGGTACTTATAAGAAAGGGAAGTTCACTTCGAGCTTCTCTAAGCAAGGTAGTGTTGGTTCGTGCAAGAGGTGCGGGAAGACTCATGCCGGCGTGTGCCGAGGGGAGTCGAAGACTTGTTACAATTGTGGGAAGCCGGGGCATATGGCCCGAGAATGCAAGTCGAAATCATTGGCCGAGATTGAGTGTTTCTCGTGCCACGAAAAGGGGCACTATAGCAATGTGTGCCCGAAGAAGGGAATTGAGTCGATGGTGTCCACGGCTCAAAAGAAAGTGGAACCGGCTAAGGTGAAGGGGCGATCCTTCCAACTCACTCGGGAGGAGGCGAAGGAGGCACACGATGTGGTGTCAGGTATTCTATTCATTAACTCCTTGCCAACTCATATTTTATTTGATTCGGGTTCCAATTATTCTTTTGTATCTTATGAATTTGGTTGTAAATTGAATGTACCGTCCGAGATGTTAGATGAGGTTTATGAGATAGAAGTAGCCGACGGGAAAACGTCTATGGTTGAATGTATTTATAGAAATTGTGAAATAGAAATAGACGGTAGAAAGTTTAAGGTGGATTTGTTGCCCATGGGAATTAGGGCGTTTGATGTGGTTATCGGTATGGATTGGTTGGGTATGCACCAAGCCAAGATTTTGTGTGGAAAGAAAATAGTGTCGATTAGGACACCCGAGAATGAAAAAGTGTATGTGTATGGGGAGAAGCGACATCACATGCCTAATGTGATTACCGCCATTAAGGCAAGGAAAAGTATATCGAAGGGTTGTGCATCGTTTATTGCATATGTATTAGATGGCCGAAAGGAAAAGAAGTCAATGGGTGATGTCAAAATTATTCGGGATTTCCCCGAGGTATTTCCCGATGACTTACCCGGTTTGCCACCGGAGAGACAAGTCGAGTTTAAAATTGATTTAGTTCCGGGGGCGACGGCGATTGCTCGTGCTCCCTATCGTTTAGCTCCCACCGAGATGCGGGAATTGATGACCCAATTGCAAGATTTGTTAGATAAAGGTTTTATTCGTCCGAGTTCGTCACCGTGGGGGTGCACCGGTGTTATTTGTTAAGAAGAAAGACGGTTCGATGAGAATGTGTATCGACTACCGAGAGTTGAATAAGGTAACTATTAAGAACCGTTACCCGTTGCCGAGAATTGACGACTTATTCGACCAATTGCAAGGTGCTAGTTATTTCTCGAAGATCGATTTGAGGTCGGGTTATCACCAAGTTCGGGTGAAAGAAGGCGACACCGAGAAGACAGCTTTTCGTACACGTTATGGTCATTATGAATTTCTAGTGATGCCGTTTGGTCTTACGAACGCGCCAGCTATTTTTATGGATTTGATGAATCGGGTTTGTAAACCATTCCTTGATAAGTTTTTGATTGTGTTTATTGACGACATTTTGATTTATTCTAAAACCGAAGAAGAACACGAAGGTCATTTGAGACTTGTGCTAGACGTGTTGAAACGGGAGAAGTTGTATGCAAAATTCTCGAAGTGTGAATTTTGGTTGCGGGAAGTGCAATTCTTAGGTCACGTGGTGACGTGTGATGGTATTAAAGTTGATCCGTCCAAGATTGAAGCGGTGTCAAATTGGGAGCCTCCGAGGACTCCTACCGAGGTTAGAAGTTTTCTTGGATTAGCCGGTTATTACCGAAGGTTTATACAAGACTTCTCGAGAATCGCGATTCCACTCACGAAGTTAATGAGAAAAAGTGAGAAGTTTGTGTGGGAGAAGAAGCAAGAAGAGGCGTTTAAATTGTTAAAAGAAAAGTTATGTAACGCACCGATCCTTACGTTACCGGATGGTATGGAAGATTTTGTGGTTTATAGTGATGCTTCGAATCAAGGGCTCGGTTGTGTGTTGATGCAAAGAGGTAAAGTGATCGCGTATGCCTCGCGACAATTGAAAAATGCGGAATTAAGGTACACGACACACGACTTGGAGTTGGCGGCGATTATTTTTGCCTTGAAATTGTGGAGACATTATTTGTATGGTACACGGTGTACGTTGTACACGGATCATAAAAGTCTACAATACGTGTTTACTCAAAAGGATCTTAATATGCGACAAAGAAGGTGGATCGAGTTGATTGCCGATTATGATTGTGAGATTGTGTATCATGCGGGGAAGGCTAATGTAGTAGCCGACGCCTTGAGCCGAAAAGTTTATGAAAACCCGAACCGGGGAATTTTAACACGTATAGAAGTCGTCTCGAGTATTATCGAAAGGATCAAGAATGCCCAACGAGAAGTTATGGGAAAAGACGAGCTAAGACAAGAACGGTTAGGTAAGAACCAACATTTTCTTGAAAATGCACAAGGGTTGAAGACCGTAGGCGGTCGTATTTGGGTTCCTAAGTTCGGTGGTATCCGAAAAGAGTTGTTGTATGATGTGCACAAATCGAAGTATTCGATTCACCCGGGAAGTACAAAGACGTACCAAGATATGAAACGGGTTTATTGGTGGCCCGGAATGAAGGCGAGAGTGGCCAAGTATATCTCTAAGTGTGCCACGTGTGCACAAGTGAAAGCCGAGCATCAAGTACCATATGGGGTAGCTCAATCATTGGTTGTGCCGGCCGGGAAGTGGGAAGATATAACTATGGATTTCATAGTAGGTTTACCGAAGACGAGTAGAGGTCACGATGCCATTTGGGTCATAGTTGACCGGTTGACCAAGAGTGCGTTATTTTTAGCAATTCGGGAAACGTTGCCACTTGAGAAATTGGCTAAATTGTATGTTGATGAGGTGGTTCGACTCCACGGGGTTCCGTTGTCGATTGTGTCCGATAGAGACGCGAGGTTTACCTCGAGATTTTGGCGATCTTTACAAGAAGAGTTGGGTACAAAATTGCGGTTGAGCACGGCCTATCATCCGCAAACCGACGGTCAAAGTGAAAGAACGATTCAAACGGTTGAAGACATGTTGAGATCGTGTGTGTTAGACTTCGGTGGTAAATGGGATGAACATTTACCGTTAGTCGAGTTCTCGTATAATAATAGCTATCACTCGACTATTAAGATGCCACCTTATGAGGCGTTGTATGGAAGAAAATGTAGAACTCCATCTTGTTGGTTGGAAGCGGGAGAGACGAAACTCACGGGTCCCGAGATCGTGAGAGTGACAAATGAAAAGATCGGTATTATTCAAACTAACATGAAAGTCGCCCAAGATAGACAACGAAGTTATTCGGGTTTGAAGAAAAGGCCATACGACTTGGATGTCGGTGATATGGTCATGTTGAAAGTGTCACCTTGGAAAGGTGTAATGCGGTTTGGTAAGAAAGGAAAGTTAAGTCCAAGGTATGTTGGACCGTTTAAAATATTGAAACGGGTCGGGCTTCAAGCTTTTAAGTTGGAACTTCCACCCGAGCTTCAAGGTGTGCATGATACCTTTCACGTGAGTTATTTGAAAAAGTTTATCGGGGAAGTTGAAAATATTATTCCATTGCAAGAGTTGCGGGTTGACGGCCCGAATCGGTTGATTGAGGAGCCCGAGGCTATATTAGAAACGAAGACAAAGAAGCTTCGGAATAAGGAGATCGAGTTGGTGTTGGTCAAGTGGAAGCATTCACTTGGGCCGAATTTGACTTGGGAAGTCAAAGACGAGATTCGGAAGAGGTACCCGGATTTCGTGAACTATGATGAGATTCCGAGGACGGAATCTTCTTAAGGGGTAAATAGTTGTAACGACCCGAAATGGTAAATAAATAAAATATGTAAAAATATGATAATTATGGATAAATCATATAAAACATGTGGAAATTGGTTTCGTGTCGTTTGGACACCGTACGAGAAAGTTATGGGCGAAACCGGGTCGAGACAAAGTTGGAAAAATGCAGCCCCAGCTGCACCAAGAGTTCGCGACGCGAACCCGAGTTCCCGATCGGGAACTAGCTCCAGGGAGTTTGGCCTTTTATCGCGAAGAAGTTCACGCCTGATTAACGATCGCGAACCTATGGAGATCGCATAGTTAGCGACGCGAACTATTGTTCGCGTCGTGATCTTTTGTCTGGCAGCATTAAAGTCGGGATTTGGCTCATTTATTGCATTTGTAAACCCTAGTTTTCTCCCTCTCGAGTTTGTGAACGATTTTGAGTGTAAAGCATCATTTGGAGCAGATTTCTTGGTCAAATCTTGTGATTCTTCACTCCTAGTTGAAGATTAAAGGTATATCTTCAATCCTTTGTAGTTGTAGCTTTAGATCTATGGGTTTGGAAGCTTGGGTTTGGAACCCTAGTTCTTGGGTTGGTGATTAATGGTTAAATAAATGTTGTGTACACTTAATAGATGGTATATTAACAAGGAAAACAAGTGTATGGTTATGATTTGTAAGAATCTTAAGGGTTGGTTAAACCTAGGGTTTGGTAATCAACATATTTGGGGGAAATGGATTGATGGGTGTTATCTAGAGGTAGATGAACACATTGGTAGTAGTTTGTGATGATAATCTTGTTGTGATAATTGTTTTAGACATTCGGTGAAGTGTTGAAGTGGACGAATTGTGAACAAGGAACCGGCGGAAAGAATACGGTTAAAGCATCTTTATTGCTAAGGTGAGTACGTGTGGAATTTACTGAGTACATAGCCCTTTTAAATGTTTTCATTACTTGTGTTACGGTCTATTTGCTTAATTGTGTAGACTAGTAACTAGTAGTTAGTTGTACCGATAGTTGTATTGAACTAACTTGTTTGATGATAGACGTGATAGCCGAGAGCTAGATTGACATAACCATCGAGTTATGATATGGTGAGATGATGTGATGATTCGGGGGATCCCTGGTAATGAGGTATGGAATGGGGAGCATTTGGGCGGATCCCCATCGGCCCATTCCATGATAGTAGTCTTGCTAACTGGAAGTAGTCCGGCGAGTAAGGCAGGTATTGGTATATTGGGTGATTCCCTCTTGCCTTTACCTTGAAGCTTGTTAATGCGGGGGATCCCCGGTTAATAAGTTAATGTGGTTCTAGTTGGTTGGGGATGTCTCGACAACTAGGTATGATTGCTAGGAAAGCAAGGTATTAGAGTCACAATAGGGTGACTAGATAGATGGGTGATTGCTTACGTGTTTGTTGTTGGTCATTCGGTTATTATTATTAACTTTGGGGTCTAAACCCATGTAGCTCACGAGACGTTTTGTCTCACGTACTCCTTGTTTTGTTTTGCTATGTACTCAGGTTCGGGATCGAAGGCTTAGGTACGCATGGATAGAGATGCGGGACCTAGATTAGAAGGACACTAGATTGGATTAGTCTTAGCTTGGTGATGATCTATTTTGTAACACCTACTTTTATACTCTGATTTCATACCAAGGTTTTTGTAAATCCGAATTGAGGATGTTCTTCTAATTATAAAAATGTTTTATTTTGGCCAATATTTTGTATTAAAAATCGAGGTGTTACAACTACGTCTCTAAATGGGCCGAGGAAAAAGCATTACCAACTAATGATGCCCGAGTTGTAGTTAATTTTGTGAGGACCTTATTTTGTCATTTCGGATGCCCAAGGGCTCTTATTAGCGATCGTGGCACTCACTTTGCAAATCATCTTTTGGAGAAAACTCTCCAACGATATGGTGTCCACCATCGGTTCTCAACGGCGTATCACCCACAAACGAGTGGTCAAGTCGAGAACACTAATAGAGCCTTGAAAAGAATTCTTGAAAAATCCATTGTGAAAAATCCCAAGACGTGGTCTCAACGTCTTGATGATGCTTTATGGGCATTCCAAACCGCCTTCAAAACCCCTATCGGATGCACACCATACCGAATGGTGTACGGAAAAGCTTGTCACCTTCCTTTTGAAATTCAACATAAAGCATATTGGGCCATCAAGGAATGTAACATGGATGCTATCTTAGGAGGGACGGAAAGGCGTCAACAACTCAACGAGCTCGATGAAGAAAGATTCCATGCTTATGAGAATTCCCGGATTTACAAGGAAAGGAGTAAACATTGGCATGACATGAGGTTGAGAATTCGTAAGTATTTCGAGGCGGGTGATAAGGTTTTGATATATCAATCTCGATATAAGTTTTCACCTGGAAAACTAAAGTCAAAATGGGTTGGCCCGTACACAGTTGTCAAACAACACCCATCGGGATATGTCGACCTTGTTACCGAGAAGGGTGGTCATTTTATCGTAAATGGTCACCGCCTTAAACAATATTTCGAGGGAATGGATGAAGCTGAAAGATAAGGAGAGGTTGTGCATTTCACCTCGATGAAGAAAAGCAAGTGAGAAGAGCAACACCGAGTCAAACTCTAGACTCGTAAATCTTTGAAGCGCTTCTCGGGAGGCAACCCGGGGTTTTTAATGTCTTTGTCCTTTTTCATTCTGCATATTTTATGGTTATTTCTGCATTTTTTTTATATATATAAAAAAAACGTTTTTTTTTATTTTTGTTGTCGAGTTCGTGACAACCATGTCGCTCCGCGCGACTAGTCGACCAGAATAGCCTCATCGAACAGAAGGCGTGTCGCATACGCGAGTGATCTGTCGAGCCGCGCGACAGCCCTTGTGAACCTGTATCGCGTTCTCGAGCCAGGCGAGTGATTTGTCGAGCCGCGCGACGGTATCTGTGAATTTGGTCGCGTTCTTGAGCCCTCGAGCCCATCTCCGTCGCGCACGCGTGCGCATCCATCAAATCTGAACCGGATCCAGCTTGTGTCGCGTCCTCGACACCCAGGGCGTCGCGCCCGCATCTCGATCAGGTTTAAAAACCCTTCTCTTTCTGTCGCGTCCAGCATCCCAAAACCCTAAACAGTCGCGTTTTCCTCCGATCCCACCACCGAAAATCGTCCATTCCAGCCCTAATCTCCGGCGAACCCTCCTCGTTTTCTTCAATAATATGACGTCTAAGGTTCGTAATCTCTGTTTTTCGTCGTTTAGTCTTGTTTTAGAGGTAGAAATCTGATTTTGTTAGGGTTTTTGAATTAGGGCCGAAAATTTGATTTTTTCTCAAATTGTTTGGATTTTGCTTGTAATTCTTGATAAGTTGAAGTTTTAAGCCACAATGTAGTCGAATTTGCACTATACCTTAGTGCCTAATCTGAATTTTTGAAATTGAATTGGTTTTTGGGAAGAAACTTCATGAACTAGGGTAGATATTGAACAACAAATCCGAAAATCATGTAGTTTAGGGCTTGCAAATCACCACATTATGATATACAACTGATTTGAATAGAATTAGTAGCAATACTAGTTCAATTTTATACAATGTGGTTTAATTGTCATCCTTAAACATGATTTTCGGTTTTAATATACAATTGCTAACATTTTGATGGAAATTTTTTATAATGAACTTCAATGTAAAATTAATTCTAAGTGTTACATTAAATCACACTTAGTTAAACACAATTGTATAATTATGTTTATAACTAAGTGTGGGTAACAGAAAACGGTATTATAAACTAGTCTATATCTTTTATCGACTCCCTTAATTGTTTTGAAAATTTTCTATTATATAACACTTCTAATTAATTAAATTCTTATGTGATTGTTTGACAGAGACCAAGAGGTGCTGCCGGGTCATCCAAGTCCACTTTGGTACACGAAGATGGCCTTCCCCGAGAATTAATTGTACGGGGAAAACATGTATTCATGAACTTTAACACAATTCCCAACCCCGATACAAAAGAGAAAGTTAAAGCTAAATACGAAGAAATCAAAAACAGATTAGTTGAACCGGGTAGAACTTTGGATTGGAAATACATGGAAGACGTACGAAGAGTTCAGAACCTACGGGAATACTATCCCCGATTTCTCCTTGATGAGAACGATGTACCGATAGTGAAGTGTAATGCATGGGAAGTGGCCTAAGAAATGAGAAAACCGATCTAATCGGAACTGGTTTACCAATTCATGTCATCTTTCCACTTCAACAGAGTGGATGCCAAAGAGGGTTTTGATGTTCCTTGTATGCGATTCTGGTTAGGGGGTGAATAACGGGAACTATCTTTGAAAGGTTTGGCTACACGTCTTAAGCTCTATAAAGAAGATGAGATGGAACAACCCGAATTTCACCGTTACTTATCCTTATGTGAGATGGAACCTGCAGATGATATCCGTTATGGACCCATTTGGGCAGAAATTGGTGCTGGCGAGTATGAAAACGCCAATACAAAATCATCAAAAATGTACTCAACCGAGGATAAAGTCCTCCACCGGATAATTGCCAATACTATAAACCAAAGGAAAGACAGTAGAGAGAAAGTGGGTCAAATGGACCTTTGGCTATTAAGTCGTTTGAGGGATTCACGAGCTTTTACTCACGTGCCATACGTTATCGCCCAATTTCTGAGTGAAGCCACGGGGAAAAAAAACCGCCAGTGGTCTGTGTGGGGGTCAGTACATCTCCCGACTTGCAAAAACCTACGGTATACTTACTCCGCGTGTTAAGGATTCTTTAAAAACCCTAGAGATGGGATGGCTCGATAAAAACGCCTTAAAGGGTATGCACGCAATTAAAAGAATTGATAAAACCAAACATTATGAATGGGATTTCGGGGTTGAAAGAGAGAAAGAGCTAAGGAGGCAAGAAGAGATCAGGCTCAGAAAGAAAGCACGACGGGAACAGGGGTTAGAGAGTGAAGACGAAGAAGTGGCGCCACCACTAAATCAAGAGGCGATGCAAGTGGATGTGGAAGATATCATTAAAAGTCAAGGTCAAGATCAAGCATCGGGTTCTCGCACAACACCATCCGCATTTGACCCGTATCAATCTTTTCAACAACTCGGCATGCGGATAGGTGGTGTTCATACAGATTTAGCAAATTTGCAGGTACACATGGCGGGCCTACAAACCGAATACGTTGGAGTCAGGCAATATATGGGAGACATGAAATTACAACTTCAACGAAATTATTACCAAGGCGAGCGGTTGCAAATGTCTCAGAATTGGCAAGCTCGGGCCACAACAACATCATTTGGGTCTCAACCCGCCTTACCAGTTGACTATAACCCAATGCCGTACTGGGCCCCGAGCATGACAGCACCACCGAACTTCGACACTTATGACGCATGGTACCAGCAGCACGACTCGACACCACACCGCGATGATCTTGACCAGTGATCCATCTGTTTGTCTTTGAATTCGAACAATTTTATTTTCAGTTATTTCTTTTCGTTCGATTGGGTTGTACTTCACTACCAACTATGTTACTGTTTTACTTTTTTTTTATGTTTTCTACTTTTATTTGTGTTTCTGTTGGTTGTGATGTTTAGAACAAAATTCATGTTTGGAGTTGAAACTTGGAATTGGAGCATATTCTTTTGAACCACAAAAGCATGGAATCAACACAAAGCACCCCTAGGGAGTACCTTTCTTTTACTCTTTTATTTACCTTTACCCGTTTGGTTAAAATATTATTGCATTGGGGACAATGCAAAGCTTTAAGTGTGGGCATGGGGGTGAGTTTCACCACTTGGACAGTTCTCTAGAAAATCATCTAAATACACAAAATTGTTTTAATCAGCAAATTTTTTTAGACACATCTCAACCTTAGAAAACAATTTTTGGACAATAAAGTTCACTTTAAAGGGCAAAATTTTACCTAGCTTTTATGTGTCAATTTTTGTGGTTTTTCGCCGATCTAATTATTTTTAACTCGTTAATTAAACCACTTCCTAACTTGGAAAATTTGAAATGTCTTGTAAAATCTATAAAAATTGTCTTTTAGAAAATTAAGATTAGCAAAGCTAGCTCCCGATGACATTAGGTTGAATTAAGGGCTTTTAGTTTACGTGAATAAATTGCCAATTATAAATATAAAAGAAAAATTTGAGAATCGATGAGAATATTCATCCGGCCTTGTGTTCTCGACAAGTACGCCCGAGGGGTCCTTCAAACCTAGCATTCTAAGGTCAACTTATCTAGACATGTTGGTCGAAAGTCTTTTATGTGGGTTCACAATGTAAGCATAGGTTCGAATCGATTCTTGAATAAATACCTAATTAAATACTCAGGGAGAAAAATTAGCCGACCTTGGGTTCCCGACGAGTACGCCCGAGGGGTCCTTCAAAGCTAGCATTCTAAGGTCAACTGATCTGGACATGTTGGTTGAAAGTCTTTTATGCGGGTTCTCAATGAAAGTTGTGGTTCTCTCTTCCAAACAAAATCAACAAATAAAATCATGCAAAGCATGTATAAAAAGAAATGAAAAATCAAATAAAATAAATAAACATGCAAAGCATGAAAAATAAAGCAAATAAGCTTTGAAATGGATAAATAAACTAAATTTTCTTGTTTTAACCTAACTAGTTGGGTAATTTTCATAAAGGTGGTATTTATAGATTATACAAGTATGGATTAGGATCTAAGTTAAAAGTAGTATAATTAGCATAGTTAAAGATTTGATTAGATTTGTGAAAAGTTAGCTGATGTCTTACACAAACTTGGGCATAAAATATAGTGAAAATTTTAACTGCTAAATTGGACTAGGTTCTGAAAATTGTTGTATTTAAAGTGTCATATGTGTTAATTCATTATCTAGTTAATTAATTTTTCTTATGATGATTTGCTTGAGGACAAGCAATGTTCAAGTGTGGGCATCTTGATATCGACGGATTTATACATATTTAAATCCGTCAATATTGTATTTTTTAGGCTTGATTTATAGTAAAAATAAGTGTTTATGCCTAATTTATGATGTTGTTGATAAAATGCAGGTCAAAAGTCCAAATTATAGAAGAAAAGGGCCAAAAACGTAAAAATTCAGCAAATTCCGAAATTCAGACATGCTCGAGCGGCGCTAGCAGGCCCCTGTCGCACCCCGTGGCGCGCGAGTGTCCCTCTATCGAGCGCGCGAGAGACCCCTGGTCGAGTGCTCGAGCAAAACGAAAATAAGGGTATTTAAGCTAAAATTCAGCCATTCTTCTAGGGATCTTTTTGTGCAGCCTATTTTTGACCTAGGGAAGCTATTGTGGACGAATTTTAGGGGTTTCAAGCATCAAGATCTTCAATTCCATTCATATATTTCGGTTCTTAATCATTATTAATCAAATTATGTTTGTTTTATTGAATTCTTACGTTTGTTTTGCGATGTTTAGCATGTCTATGTGCTAATCATTTATATTCACTATGATTAGATGAACTCTAGGCTTTAGGTTTGGTATTTTTAGGATTTTAACATTGGTTTTGAACACTTGTTTATTTATATCAAAGATCCTTTCGGTTAATTCTTGAATTTTTGATTGTTTTAACTGTTGATTATTAATTGTTTTGTTGAGTGACCACTAGCATTTGTAGTTAATAATTACTTCAACTTTTCACCCCGGTGACGTAGTTGGCAATCCACTAGATCTAGGGATTCGAGTTTAAGCATCAAATAACTTAGGTGAAACTGAAAATTTAATCTTAGTAATGACCGAATTCGAGATTAGAAGGTAACGGAAATCCGGGCCTAGATATATTTAACAAGCTGAAGTGTGACCATAGTATGATTCTTTAGGAAAACCTTGCTTAGGAATGATAACACGGTCATTTTAGGAAGCTAGAGACCACTGCTTTCTTGACTTCTAGAACACCAATTAAATCGGGACTTAACCAACCAAACCTATAACTAGATGGAATCGATCATAGTGAATATTCCCTCTCATATTTAAACACAGTTTAACTACTTTGTCAATTTGTCTCAGTTTTCAAAAGCTCAAATTTACTTTTAATCAGTTTCTTCATTTAATTAGTTAAAAAACAAAAACCCCTACTTTATGCGTTCGTTTAGATTAAATCATTAGTTTTATACTATTTAGTCGGCTTAACTGTTCCCTGCGGAAACGAACACCCGAAGTACTTACCTGAACTATATTGCTCACGATTAGGTCATACTTGCCTAAGAGTGTGGTAATCTAGAGAATGCATATTTTAGGTTATTATTTTATAACTAGATTTTACACATCAGACACCATATCTTTGCAAAGTTTTCTCCGTTAAGTGATTGGCTAAATGAGTGCCCCGATCACTAATGAGAGCACGAGGACAACCGAACCTACAGAAAAGAGCTTGAATGAATTTGACTACGACATGGGCATCATTTGTTGGTAATGCTTTTGCCTCGGCCCATTTTGAGATGTAGTCGATGGCAACAAGAATGTACTTATTACCATGGGAGCTCGGGAATGGGCCCATGAAATCAATGCCCCAAACATCGAACACCTCACAAACTTGAATGCTATGTTGAGGCATTTCGTCTCGTTTGGAGATGCTACCCATTCTTTGGCAAGAATCACAAGCCTTGACCAATTTAAATGAATCTTTAAAAATTGTTGGCCAATAAAATCCCGCATCTAGAACTTTCCGGGCGGTAAGGTTAGGTCCGAAGTGGCCCCCGGTGGGTCCCTTATGACATTCGTTGAGAATAACATAAGCTTCCTCACCGGATACACATCGTCTATGAACAAAATCAGGCCCGACCCGAAATAGGTAAGGATTCTCCCAATAATAGTACTTGAGATCCGAGAAAAACTTCCCCTTTTGTTGATGAGTTAAACCCTTTACAAGGATACCCGCAGCCAAATAATTTGCCATGTCGGCGAACCACGGGTCATCAGACACTTGTAAAGCATTAACTACTTCAAGGAATTCATCGGGAAAATTTTCATTTATCCCATTTTCATCATATTCCTCCAAATATGGATTTTCGAGGCGGGATAAATGATCGGCTGCAAGGTTTTCCGCCCATTTCTTGTCCTTGATCTCAATGTCGAATTCTTGCAAGAGGAGAATCCAACGTATGAGTCGAGGTTTGGCGTCTTGCTTAGCAAAGAGATGTTTTAATGCGGAATGATCGGTGTAGACAATGGTTTTCGACAACACAAGATAGGGTCAAAATTTGTCAAAAGCGAACACAACCGCAAGTAATTCTTTTTCGGTGGTTGTATAGTTCACTTGAGCACCATTAAGTGTTCGGCTAGCATAATAGATTGGTTGAAAGTGATTGTTCTATCGTTGCCCCAACACCGCACCGAGTGCATAATCACTCGCATCGCACATCAACTCAAATGGTAATTCCAAATCGGGAGAAACCATGATCGGAGCCTCGGTTAGTTTTTCCTTTAACAAATTAAAGGATTCTACACATTCATTCGAGAAAATGAATGGTATATCCTTCTCAAGTAAATGGGACATGGGTCGGGTGATTTTTGAAAAATCTTTAATGAACCGACGGTAAAAACCCGCATGACCAAGGAAACTCCTAACGGCTTTCACATTCGAGGGCGGAGATAGCTTAGATATGACATCTATTTTAGCTTTATCTACCTCAATTCCCTTCTCAGAAATTTTATGTCCTAACACGATGCCTTCACGCACCATGAAGTGACATTTTTCCTAATTTAGCACTAAATTGGACTCCTGACACCTTCTCAATATTCTCTCAAGATTTGCTAGAAATGAAGTAAATGAGTTCCCGAAAACCGAGAAGTCATCCATGAATACTTCCATACAATCCTCTATCATTTCTTGGAAAATAGCCGTCATACAACGTTGGAACGTGGCCGGAGCGTTGCATAAACCAAACGGCATTCTCCTATAAGCAAATGTGCCAAAGGGGCACGTGAATGTGGTTTTCTCTTGATCTAGGGGGTCGATTGGGATCTGAAAACAGCCGGAAAAGCCATCAAGGAAACAATAAAAGTTGTTTCCCGCAAGTCGTTCCAACATTTGATCAATGAATGGTAAAGGAAAATGATCCTTACGGGTGGCATCATTTAACTTGCGGTAATCAATACACACGCGCCAACCCGTGACAGTTCGAGTAGGGATTAGTTCACCCTTCTCATTTTTGATAACTGTCATACCCCCTTTTTCGGTACAACTTGTAGCGGACTCACCCACGGGCTATCGGAGATAGGGTAGATGAGTCCCGCATCAAGAAGTTTAAGAACTTCTTTCTTAACCACATCTTTGACATTCGGGTTCAATCTTCTTTGCCTTTGCACACTTGGCTTGAAATTTTCCTCCATGAGGATTTTATGTGTACAATAGGCGGGATTGATACCCGGAATGTCAGCCGTTTTCCAAGCAATGGCTTGTCTATGAGTTTTGAGAATTTTAATAAGATCGGTTTTTTCGGTGGAGGATAACTTAGATGAAATGATGACCGGAAGATCGGAATCACCTTCTAAAAAGGCATACTCTAAATGGTTTGGTAACGGTTTTAGCTCTAGAGTAGGTGGCTCTTCTAAAGAAGTTTTGATTCAAAGGTTGTCTTTATGGTCAATTTTCTCAAAAACAACATCTCCTACCTCGGATTCCTCACCATCTACATGAAGCAAATCCTTGAACTCTTGGAGATCTCGGATTGTTTCATCGGAATCAATGGTGAAATCACCTTTTGTGGTGACATCATCACAATCGAGGTCGAGAAAGGAAGTAACCTCCTCATCGATACATGAATCGATAACATCAATGAAATAACAAGAATCATCGGATTTGGAGGTATGCTTCATGGCTTTCTCAATAGAGAAGGTGACCTTATCATCATCAATTCCCAGACTTAGTTGTTTTTTAGACACATGGAACATGGCATCCACCGTGTTCAAGAAAGGTCTTCCTAGAATTAGTGGGACTTTGGGGTCCACATCCATTTCTAGGACAACGAAATCTACGGGAAACACGAATTTGTCTACTCTAAAAGGGACATTTTCTGCTATGCCAATGGGATATGTGCATGAAAGGTTTGCTAATCTTAAGATCATCCTAGGCGGCTTAAAATCGGTTAATCCTATTTTTGTAGCTATCGACAAGGGCATTAAACTTATACTAGCACCTAAATCTACTAGACCATTGTAAACCGGTAAATTATTAAAAAGGCAAGGGATTATGAAACTCCCTGGGTCCTCTAGCTTTGGTGGCATCTTGGATTGTATGATCGCCGAGCATTCTTCACTCAACACAGCTGAAGATGCTTCCTCCATTTGCACTTTGTTAGACACCAAATCTTTAATAAATTTTTCATAATTTGGCATACCTGCCAACATATCAACCAAAGGCACGTTAATGCATACCTGTTTAATCATATCAACAAACTTACCGTATTTTTCTTTGAGTTTCTCCTTTCTCAACCGTTGTGGAAAAGGAACTTTAGGTAGGTAAGAGCTTGTTGTGTCTTCCTTCTTGGATTCACTCTTCTTCGGTTCATCTTTTTCTAGAATCTTATCAACAAGCACCTCATCTTCATTCAATGGTGTCCCATCTTCTACAAGTACCTGTTCACTAGAATTATTAGTATTAATTTTAATCATAGGTGAACTTACCTCTTTACCACTTCGTGTGGTAATGGCTTTGACATCCCTTGAATTGTTGAATTCTCCTTTGGGATTGACTTGAGTAGAAGGGGGTAGATTGCCTTGTGGTCTTTCGGTTAAGGCTTGTGCAATTCTCCCAATATCTCTTTCTAAGTTCTGAATGGTTGCTTGTTGGTTCCGGATACTTTGTTTCATCTCTTTAGAGTCTTGCTTGGTTTCTTCGTTTGTTTTGGCTTGGCTAGCCATAAATTGTCCAAACATACTCTCTAGAGACATTTGTTCTTCGGGTTTAGAACTCGAGCCGGGAGTGTTAGAATTATTTCAAGGAGGGTAATTGGATTGGTTATTTTGAGGGAAACCTGGTGGATGTGATGGTCTAGGGAGTAATTGTTGTTATTATTGTTGTTGTTGTAGCCCTTATTGTTGTTGTATCCTTGGTTTCCTCGTTGATAGTTTTGACCATAACCTTGGTTCAAATAATTGACCTCCTCTTCGGTCATCATTGGTTGATGTTGTTGGCATTCTTTTGCAAGGTGTGGTCCACCGCATTTGTCGCATCCAACCTGTAGAGCATGTAAAGAAGATATTATTTTATCTAACTTACGCTCTAACATGATTTGGTTATTCTTTATGGCGGCAACTTCATCACTTTGTCTATCATCAAACGCATTTACCGAACTCGATTGTTTCCCGGCTCTTCTATCGGTGGCCCATTCCGCATTGTACATTGCCATATCCTCCAAAAGTTGGTATCCTTCCGTAGGGGTTTTATACATGAATATGCCACCACTCGATGAATCGAGGGTGGACCGTGAATTGTTGGATAAACCCCTATAGAAGAGATGGACATAATCGCTCTTTTCAAACCCGTGGTTTGGGCATCTTCTCAGCATACCTTTGAAACATTCTCATGCTTCCTTAATGTTTCCCCAGCTTCCTGTTGAAAAGCCATAATGTCAGTTTTTAATTTATCCGCTTTCGCGGGTGGAAAATAACAGTGAATAAATCGACTTCGGAGTTCTTCCCAAGTCGAAATGGAGTTTGGCTCAAGAGATTTGACCCAAATTTTCGCTTTTCCAATTAGACTAAAAGGGAATAGTCTAAGTCATATCGCATCTTGCGAAACGTTAGGTATTCTAAATAATTGGCAAATGTCATTAAAGCACTCGATATGGTGATTTGGGTCATTTGTGAGTCTACCATCATAACCCAAATCACGAACCATACTGAGAAATTGACTTTTAATTTCAAAATTTATGCCATTTATTTCCGGAAGTCTAATTGTCGGAATGGAATCCACCGGGGCATTTTGCCTCGTTTGCCACATCGGACGTTCCGGTGGTGGTACTCGTTCACCCATTAGATTATCAAGAATCGGCTCTTGATTATCGACTGCTGGTTCTAATGTAACAGGAATCGGCTCCTGATTTTCAAAACTTTGGACTTGAACTTCAAAAAGTGGATTTTGATTTTCAAGACTTGGTTCTCCAATATTTTGAGATTTCTTTATGGTTGCGTTGTATCTCGCTTCTAATTGAGTCCTCTTTCTCCTTCGAAAAAGTTTCTCTGGATCGGAGGACAGTGAGGGTTGATCAGGTTTAGACTTTTTGCCTCTAAGAGTATTCTTATTGCCCATGCACCTGCACAACTCAAAGCAAAGAGTCAACACGCAACTGATAAACAAAATAAAGGAAAACAGAAATTACAAATAAAATAACTTATTTAAGAATAAATTGCTAAACAAGGATCAATTAATTAATTAACTTTCAAAAACTTAATAACATAAAACCGCTCCCCGGCAGCGGCGCCAAAAACTTGATGTGTTAAATCCAGTTATAAAATAAAGCTCCTAAATACTACTACTCTAGACTACCACATTCATAGGAAAGTATACCTAATCGTGGGTAATATAGGTTAGGTAAGTATTTCGGGTTATCGAATCCACAGGGAACGGTTTATGTAATCCATTTAAAGCAAGCTAAAGAATTAATCAAGGAAAGGGTGTTGATCATGTTTTGATTTTTATGAAACGTAATTAATAATTGAAGTGACAAAGAACGCAAATTTGGACGTTGATTTGAGATTTAAGGGATATTCACTATGTATGGATTCATCTAGTTCTAAGCATGGTTATTAAGCACCGGTTAGTTTAATGTTCTAGAAGTCACGGTATTAGATTTCTCTCAATCCCATTTAATAAACTAACTACAACTAATAGGATTTTCTTCTCTCAAAAGTTATAACTAATCACACTTCTACTTGTTGAAATTACCGTCTTGAATGACCTAAAACTTCTAACCTAGAATTTTCATTACTAGGGTTGAACTTCTTGTTTAATCTAACTTAATGGAATCTTGTCTCTAATCCCTATTTCTAGTGAATTACCAACTAGGTCATAAATGAAAAGTTGGGGAAGTAATCAATTAAACCAAGTGATGTCAATACCTAATTAAATCAATTACCAACGATAAAGAAACAAAAATTCATAGATTAAACCAAAAGAAAAATTAAACATTAACAATTGTTTGAACATAAACATAACCCTAAAATTAAACCATACTTAGTTCTAGAACCATCCAACCATAATGAATATAAAGATTACTAGCACATAGACATGCTAGAAATCGACAAACGAGAAATAAAGAGTAGAAATACAACCATTTATTTAATCCAAAATGTTTGAAGATCAATAATTGCTGTAAACTTAAAGAATTTCTTGATGAAATGCTCTCTAATTCGTCTCTAACTGCCCAAAAACGTACTAGAGGAAAAAGATAACGGATTCACTGACTTGATCTTCGATTTAACCAGCCTTCGGACGCCTAGTTCACGAACGCGAACAAAAGTTCGCGTCGCGAACTTCATGAAATGCAGGACTCCCGATCTTGAGCTCGAGTTACCGAACGTGAAAACCAAACAGCGAGTTTGGTGATTGGTCGTGAACTAGTTCACGATTAGTTCACGTTCGTGCACTTCTTCAGGCGCGTTTTCTTGTATTTTCGGCTATCTTTTGACCAGTTTTCGACCTCATGTCCGCTATATCACCTGAAATGTGAATTAAACACAAGATTGAGTAATATCACATGTATTTGCTTCTAAAACGTACTAAAAATGGGTGATATTGACGGGTTTGAATGTGTCTAAAAACGTCAATATCAACCGTTTATGTTTAGACATTGACACGAATGGCAAATCGTAGAAGATTTGACCTTATTACACGAAATAAGTTAACGTGAACGAAGAAAATCTAAGATAGTAGCGCCCGGATGACTTAGTCGGTTATGCCGTTCATCCCGTGTGGAGATGGATGTGTAACTGGCGGTTGAGGTTTCGGGTGCGGTGAACGGGTATAGGTCACCCGAACTATTGTGGCGCGAAAGGATCCTCCCATCCTTGAAATCCTTCACTGAAAAACCGTACGGGTCAAATTCAAGAGAAACATGATTAGTACGAGTAAATTTACGAACAAATAATAAGTTTTTAATAATGTTCGGTGTGTAAAGGATGTTACGAAGGTGGTAGTTGAGGTATTTGGCATTTCCGGTCCCTTTGATTGGTATACTATTACCGTTTCAACATAAACGGCTCGAATATTAGAAGGTGTTAAAGGTGTATGTATTTTACCTTCCTCGGCAGTCATGTGGGAGCTAGCTCCGGTGTCCATGTACCAGTTGGGTTCGGGATAACCCATTTGCATTACGGAGAATGCCGTTCCAAGATCGGTCGGACTTAAAGCATCATAGTCTTAAGTGGGCTCAGCGTCGCTCTGTTGGGCGTGTCCATTGGGCTCGGCAGTTTGGGCCATATTGGCTGTTTGGGGCTTCGGCTTAGGAGCTGCAGAAGGCCAAGGTTGTCCGGCCCATTGGTTAGGTTGTGTCGGATATGGACACGGTGGAGGGGCCCACCAGGCCCAAGGTGGATAGGCTTGCGGCGGCATTGGTGGGTACGAGCGTCCACGACCCGAACCAGAATTTTGTGATCAGCCGCCACGGTTTTGCCCACGCCCTCTGCCGTATGTCCCATTATCGGACGAGTGGTTGTTAGCCGACGACTTCGATGAGGCAGAGGGAGCAACCACGGCAGATTGGGCTGTGGTTTGTCGTGCGGATTGGCGGTGTTGTTCCAATTGAAGCATGTTACACGCCGTGTCCCACGTCGGAGAACTTTGATTGATGAATGAAGCGACAGTATCAAATTCCGATGGAAGGCCGCGAACAAGCTGCAATACCAATCTTTTTTCATTCACCGGGTTGTCCACATCGTTCAATTGACCTGCAAGATCTTTTAGCTTTTGGCAATATTCATCCATACTTGAGCAGGCGGGGAGCGTGAGGTTCGTGAACTCGTGCTCAAGGGCCGCTGCTCGAGATCCTTTATTACTCAAGAAAATATCACGGATCTTGATCCATGCATCCCGTGCAGTAGCCTCGGCATCAAGCACACGGATGAGTAGGTCGTTGGGCAGTGTACCGTATATCCATTGGAGAACGATATCATCGATCTCAGTCCAGCTAGCATAGTTATCGGCGGTTTCGGCTGGTGGCGGCGTACCGTCAATATGCTCGAGAACCTTATAACCCCTAGCGTGGAGATTGAACAACTTCACCCACGACGAGTAAGATACTGTCGTGACATCGAGAATACGGACCTTGTTTTGGATGTTGGTCACCGTATACACCGGATGGAGGGATGGAGGATTGGCGGGTGGTGTGTTGCTCGTCGACGCAGAAGTCGGAGATCCCATGGGTTAGACTTCGGTCGCCGTTCGTAAGGAGGCAATTAGGGTTTTGCTAATTTAGCTCTGGTACCATAAAAGTGTTTATGGTAGAATATTCAATGTCTTTCATTATACACAAGATCCCTTTATATAGGGAGAAGAATTACATAGAAAATATATCTACCTTATCAATACTAACAAACGATTCTAGGATATATATTGTTACAATACTTTACATATATACTAATAAAATTGTCATAGGAACATTAAGACCAAAGAAAGAAAAGTTCATTTTCACGTTACTTGAGATTGTGTTTATATAAGGGTGCGTGTGGATTTGAGTAATAAACAAAACGACTTCCTCCTTATATTTTCTCTAAACCTTATTCTTCTCTACTTTGACAATTCCATCCCTTCTAGTTCATTAGCTCGACAACTTGTACCATAAGTTCACAAGTCTTTAATTCCTTTCACTTGATTATCTACATCGGGTTATCAGGTCGGGTTAAAACTTTTATCGGGTCGATCCGTCAAGATTGAGGTAAAAAAATACTAACGTAGGTTTACAATCAAGGCCAATCTCTACAAAAATCTGAAACTTAAAAAAAAAAAAAAAAAACTAACTATTGAGGATAGGATTTTAATGAATACTAAAAAAAGAAAATAAATTAATAATAACCCTTGTAAGTTCTAACCCAACCCCACATTCATTCTCAAACTCTCTGCACCAGCTCGAATCTCGAGGGAATTCTGAATGCTTCTGTAATGGAAAAGGTAATTCGATGTACCTCATACTCTACACTACGCACTCCAAATCTCAGTTCACCTCACAAAATTGAATTCCTAATTCCCAATACACAAATCAAATGTCGAACTCGGAGGAACAACAATGCGTTAGTGGTCAATGCAAGCGACGGAGCCAGAGAAGTGGATACGGCGGTGGTGGAAAAGGAGAAGCCGAAAGTATCGCCACGGCGGTTTCAGGTTTTACGAGGTTCTCCGACGCCGTTCGGTGCCACAGCTCAAGAAGATGGGGTTAATTTCGCGATTTATTCACACAATGCTGCATCTGCGACTTTATGCTTGATGACTCCCTCTGATTTGCCTGAGGTCTGTTCTTAATTGATTTTATTTCTACAAGCAATCATTTCTTATCAAATTTGCAGTTAAACAACTCTGTTGAACTCCTATTGCAATGTATACCAAGATATATAACAAGTAATTCATTCATATGATATGAATAATATTCATTATGTATTTTCACTGGATGCAGAAAAGAGTTACTGAGGAAATACGTTTGGATCAATTAATCAATAAAACAGGAGATGTTTGGCACGTGTTTCTGAAGGGAGATTTTACAAATATGCTTTATGGTTACAAATTTTCTGGGGATTTTAATCCTGAAGAAGGACACTACTATGATTCTTCGCAGATCTTACTAGATCCTTATGCTAAAGTTGGTAGCTTGTTTAATCTATTTATTATATTATAATCCAAATTGCCAGATAAAATATTCTATATCCTTTACACCTATTCATATTCCCTAAAAAGTATTGTTGATTATTCAGGCTGTTGTAAGCAGGGGTCAGTTTGGTGTTTTGGGACCTGATGATGATTGCTGGAGCCAAATGGCCTGCAGAATTCCTTCTATTGATGAGGTATGAATTTGTCAGTTAATTATAAATCTTGACCATATCAATATCTTATAAGTTGGTAATAGACAAAAGTCGTAATAAATATGGGACACAGTTAAAAACTATGATGACAGAAGTACATTTTATCATACACTTTTGTAAATTTGAGAATAAAAATTTACATTAAATTTATTGTAGTAAGCAGGAGATGAGTTTTATTTTTCTTGCTTCATCTCATTTCACATAAAACCAGAATTTGATGCAATTTATTATGCATTCATTTATTTTTGTTTGATTCAGTTTGATTGGGAGGGAGATATACCTCTGAAATTAGCACAAAAAGATCTGGTAATTTATGAAATGCATGTTCGTGGATTTACAAAACATGAGTCCAGCAAGACAGAATCTGCTGGCACTTATCTTGGTGTAGTGGACAAACTTGATCATTTAAAGGTATATACACGCTCAATATACATCACCATACCTAATTATTTGACAAATATGATATAATATATAACACCACCTTATTTTCAATATTATTGTTTCATGTCCACATCTTGGTTAAGTCTTAATTCTGATGACATTTTGGTCACTAATGGTATTTTAGAAATACATGTTTATGTACTAGTCTTCCTATATATAGTTCTGAAAGTCAAAGGCCAACCATTAATTTTCTTCTTACAGAGCATGCAGAAAACAATTAAAAAAACACACATATGTACATGTTAAGGGAATTGCTATAACTATTGTAACAATAATTTAAGCTTTCAATGCCTTGTATCATTTATGTATTTTTCTATTAAAGTAAGTTTATAAAGTAAAATTATATACCTTGAGTTCATATTTTCAAAACTATAGGTGTTCAACTATGCTGACATTTAATAAACCACAAGGCTCAACTGTTAACTACCTGAACCCATATGTTGTTCTTAGTTCTCTTCTATTTTTTGTTTATTTTTTCTAATTGTCACTTCATACTGATTACTGCATTCGTTAAATCTATTAATTATGTTGTAGGAACTTGGTGTCAATTGCATAGAGTTAATGCCATGTCATGAATTCAATGAGCTCGAGTACTTTAGCTACAATCCCGTTTTGGGTGACTATAGGTACATAAATACTATATTTAAATTTAGACATCTGAGAAAGAAAATATCTAATAATTGTAAAAAATCTAATAATTGTATCAATCTTTTGATTAGGTTAAATTATTGGGGATATTCAACCATTAACTACTTCTCACCAATGTTAAGATATGCATCTGCTGGTACTCGTAATTGTGGCCTAGATGCAATAAATGAGTTCAAACAACTTGTTAAAGAGGCACATAAACGTGGAATCGAGGTGACAAACATAAATTAAAAGTTTTCTTTTAATTATTGACAAAATCCCTTTCTAATTTAGATTTTCATCAGGTGCTGATGGATGTTGTTTTTAATCACACTGCTGAAGGAAATGAAAATGGTCCCATTTTGTCTTTTCGTGGTGTTGATAACAGTGTCTTTTATATGCTTGCACCTCAGGTATTATAAACCCATTTATTCTACTTTTTTACTCGTAAATTTAAATTATTAGAAAAATGTTTTCAGTAAAAATATGTTTATTTATGCATGATTTTTCAGGGAGAATTTTATAACTATTCAGGCTGTGGAAACACCTTCAATTGTAACCACCCAGTCGTACGCCAATTCATAGTAGATTCCTTGAGGTAAATATAAGTACTTGAATATATGCATTTTGATCATCGAATATTATTTTATTTTAATAAATATTTCAACAGATATTGGGTAACAGAAATGCATGTAGATGGATTCCGCTTTGATCTTGCTTCTATTTTGACAAGAGGGAGCAGGTTATCATATCTGGTCTAGCGCCTACATGATAATGACAATACAAAACAGCGTGTTTATTTACACTTTTGCCCTTGTGTTTCAGTCTCTGGGACTCAGTAAATGTGTATGGAAATCAATTGGAAGATGATTTGTTGACAACTGGTTCACCTTTAATCAGCCCACCATTAATTGACATGATTAGTAATGATCCAATTCTTCGAGGAGTTAAGGTAATTTTTTTAGTGCATCATTAAATATAAACCTTATGGTATAATTTTTATTAAATGAAGCTAATTATTTTCATTTTGGTGCAATTTTCAACAGCTTATAGCTGAAGCATGGGACTGTGGAGGCCTTTATCTAGTTGGTGCATTTCCTCATTGGGGTATTTGGTCAGAATGGAATGGAAAGGTTTATCAACATTTTTTGTATTTTTATTTTTATCATATTTTTATTTTTATTATTCCTGAGTTCCAATTTGTTTTTTCTAAATTATTTCAGTATCGCGATACAGTAAGACAGTTTATCAAGGGTACCGATGGATTTTCCGGTGCTTTTGCTGAATGTCTTTGTGGGAGCCCTAACTTATACCAGGTATCTATTTCATCATTTTATTACGTGTTCTTTACTTTTTTTAATTAAATATTATTATTTTTAACTCTTATTAGGAAGGCGGTAGGAAACCATGGAACAGTATAAACTTCATATGCGCTCATGATGGTTTTACACTGGCTGATTTAGTTACATATAATGACAAACATAATATTGCAAATGGAGAAGATAATAAAGATGGTGATAATCACAATAACAGCTGGAATTGTGGACAGGTAATTTTTTCAATCCGTTTCATCTTCTTTTTAATAATATTATTAATATAATATAATAAATATATTATTATATAGGAAGGAGAATTTGTGAGCATCTCAGTTAAGAGATTGAGAAAACGACAAATGAGAAACTTCTTCCTCTGTCTAATGGTTTCACAAGTAAGTATTTTTAATTATTTTTTATATTATTATTTAATAATACATTAATACATGTGAATATTGCAGGGTGTACCGATGATACATATGGGTGATGAATATGGTCATACAAAAGGGGGGAACAACAACACATATTGCCATGATAACCATGTAATTTAATCTTAATAAAAAAAAATCATATGCTGTAATGAGCTAATTAATTACTGGTTTTTGTGCAGATGAACTATTTTCAATGGGACAAGAAAGAAGAGTCCTCATCAGATTATTTCAGATTTTGTCGCCTAATAACCAATTTTCGACAGTAATGCATCCTTTAAATATCATCTTTTTTTTCTTTTTCTTTTTTTAGTTTGTATACATAATTAGGCTTATAAAAGTAGTTGTGACTTGTTTGAACAGTGAATGTGAGGCAGTTGGATTAAACGAGTTTCCAACAGCAGAAAGGTTGCAGTGGCATGGACATGTTCCCGAAACACCAGATTGGTCCGACACCAGTAGATTTGTTGCCTTCACCATGGTATGCCATGTCTAAACGGGTGAACACTTTTTGCCCGTTTGACCAATTAGAATTTGACCATCAAGTTTAGGAAAATGATGTGTTTATATGAAATGCAGAAGGATTGGGTAAAAGGGGAACTATATATCGCCTTCAACACGAGCCATTTAGCAGTTACAGTTACATTGCCAGAAAGGGCAGGGTACAGGTGGGACCCGTTGGTGGACACAAGCAAACCTGCACCGTTTGATTTCCTTACTCATGACATCCCTGAAAGAGATATAGCTGTGAAACAATATTCTCATTTTCTTGGTGCCAATTTGTACCCTATGTTAAGTTATTCTTCTATAATCTTATTATTAATCCCTGATGTAAATGTTTAATTTAGACCCAACTGCTTGTATCATACATAATAATCGTGCTGGCTCATAGCATGTATGAATTATACAAATGTACTTACTGATCTGAAAGTGCTTGTAATTTGTCTTCTTTTTGTATCTTTTTAAAGAGTATTGTCAAATACATAAACTTACGAGAAAATGGTGGATCAACCCAACAAAAGAAACTTGGATATATTTATTTATTTATTGTAAGCTACACATGTTTATTTCATCTTATACATATAGCCCACTAATTAAAATAAACGGGTAGGAGTCAATTTTAACCTCTTAAATGGAAGGACCAAACTGCAATTCAACAAAGTTGATGGTGGAATTAGGTAGATTGAGAAAAAGCCTGCATCGATCAACGCAATGGTTGTCACTAGACGGCGTTTGTATATGGCGGACAGCCTTCCTGTTGCATTTAAAACCCGACCCAAATGTGAGTTGCCAGACCCGGTCCCTTTGCCTCTAAGTACGCCAATTCGTACCATATGCTACTTGATGACGTGTTTCCGTAGCGGTGGCGATTGATGCCTCCATGTTTGTGTCGGTGAGTCCCAGGCTGCGCTGCAGATCGTTGACCACCGTCTTGCTGGAGGCATGGATGCAAAAGTGTTCGAATGCTAGCTTGTAGTCTGGAATGTACGGCTTGGTTGTGGAAGAGGAAGGTGACTCACTGCCACAAATGTATGCATTTATTTTTCTACTGGCACAGTTAAAATGTCAGTAGTATATTTGAGTTTTTGTGACACTTTAATAACATTTGAGTGAAAAGTTAGAGATTTTGCGAGAAATTTGTGTCACTAAAAGGTCAAAAAGCTATTCCTACATTCTTGTGTCACTCTATAAAGGACTTCGCCAACGACATTTTTATTTAGGGTTTTGTTAATGACAGCCCTAAATAGACATGCATCATAATTTTATACTTCAACCCTTAACTAACTCCCGGATTTTAGGAATTACCACACTCTTTGAATTGATGTACAACTTTTTATGCATTATTGAAGGGCTTTCATTAGCAAAACCCTTTTATTTATTATATATGTAGTAGTTAAAACATTTGTACATTTTGGTAGGGGTACGTGAGTATAAAAACTAAAAAAAAAAAACTAAATCGAAACTGAAAAACCGAGCCATTTGAAAACTGATGTAAGCGGTTTTATTTTTAGAAAAACCGAATGTTTGGGCGTTTTATGGATGCATAAGATTAACCGAGCCCCGCCCCACCATATATATATCCTTCATATTTTATAAAAATATTTTAAATTTATAAAAGATTTGATTTCTTAACTATTTAGAAAGAAAGTTTTAAATATATTATCTATAATTTTTCACGTTTTATTACTATACTTTGCAGGTTTTATAACTGTATAAAGACTAAAGTTTGAATTATAACTTTAACAAATTGGTAAATCATAAGGTAAACAAAAAACTAAGAAAAACTGAAACCGAACTGACTTGCTTAGAAAAACTGAAAAACCAAAACCGCAAAAACTGAAACCGAATGGTTTCCAATTCTTAAAAATCGTAGTTTGCGGTTCGAGTACAAACCGCCCCATACTCACTCTAATTTTTATTTTTCGCAACACCTTTCACACTTTTTTGAGTTTGGGTGACAGTTGTATGCTAAATTACGAGTAAATATGTCAGAGAAAAGTGGTTACAGTTGACTAACGAGACGAAATTAGATGAGTTCCCAGAGTTGGCGCCGCCACCTTCACTACCGGAATTGACAAGTGTGGAAAAGAAGAAGAGTTGGTCGGAGAACGGGAGGGGCCCAACGTCGTGATGTTTGTTTTAATCGCATCACCCCCAATCTCAACAACATCTTTGCTAACCCTTTATTACCCTCTCCATCTTCTTCTTGTTAAAGCTCGAATCATGACCACCTTTATGCGTTCGAACGATATGTTCAAGCTTATACTTAGCCCGACCGACAACAACAAACCCATTCTAAAATAACAATTCGGAATCAGCATTGACCGGAGTACCAATTATACCCCACCATCTCATCCAGTGCGATAATCCCGGCGCTGCATCCCATCCCACCCAAATTGAAGCTTAGAATATTTCCTCTCATTTTGTAGTGATTGATGATATCGATGGTGTTGGGGCTGCAGTTTACATTCCGACGTCTTTTGGGTGGATTTTGGTCTTCTGGAAAAGCTCGTCTAATATCACCATGGATGCCTCTGCCCTGCCTTCTTTCATGGTCGACCGGTGACATGATTATGGATTTTCGGAGGTATGTTTCGTCTCCTATTCCTGATGATTCGAGTATTTTCTTCTGGAATTCTTTCGTCGAATTTTCCCGACTTTCTTGCTAGCTTAATAAATTCCTCCTTAGTCACCTGTAGAATCACAGTTCTCAACTACTTTCTTGTTTAAATCGTTGAATTTGAACCAAACTGAAACAAGTTACTCCCTCCGTCCCTTAATAAACCCACCCCGCATAGATTGAATTTCTTGAATGGAGATAGGATCCAAAATACTCAGAATTTCATCCATCAAATTGGGACGTCCCTTAGGCTGCTCGGTATGGGAACACAAAAGGGGGCGTGGGAGGTGAGCTGGAGGCAGGCACGGCGTGGAGGCTCGGAGGAACACCGCACGTGGTGGAGAAGGGGCACGGCCGACGGGAAGAAACGGCGTGGGGCTCGGTTTTTTTCGAAAAATGACGTTGAACGAGGATAGAATAAGAAGAAAAGTAGGAGGATACCAGCTCTTTGTGTTGGAGATGAACTGATGAGGGCTTCGTTTTTGTTGCAGCATCCACATGAAGAAGATGAAATAATAAATTAGGTTTTAGGTTTTTAAGTTTTTAGGTTTGGGCTTTTGGGCTTCTTAAGTTCTACTTTTTGGGCTAAGAAAAAAAAAGTCTCTTTTGGGCTTCAATTAAAAAAACACTAGAATTTTTATTTTCATGTTAGTTCCACTTTTTTTGGCTAAAAAATTAGAAATTAATTGCTATAGTTTTTTGACAATATGCATTAATAAATTATTTATTAGGTTATCTTTTATAAAATAAATGAAAAAGAAATGATGAGATGGAAATTAAAATGGTGTGGTGGTGGTGTGGTTGATGAGGTGATGCTGATGTGGCGGAAAAGGGCACCACCACATGTGGTGCCCATACCCACTAGCCTTAATAAATTTCTATCAAAATATTTGTCCCAAAATAAAGTTCTTATTTCTCAAATTAGAGGAACTCACTCAATAAAATAATATTATTACCATGTACTTCACACTAACTATCTTTAAAAAAATATTTTCTCTCTCCAAAATAATCTTATATTTTAATCAAATTTATTATCAAGACCCCACCACTAACTGGAGTAACTCCTAAAAACTTGTGCCTAATTGAAATGAGAACTTTATTAAGGGACGGAGGGAGTATATTTTAGTGACACTTTTGATTTTACTGATACTTTATCGATATATGTGTCACTAGGGAACAAGTTTCTTGGTGTCTAAATTAGAATACGTAAATTTGCATAAAATAGCATGATATTGTTAAGTAATTTCTAATTCTAGCAATTAATTATCAATATTTTAGAAAATAATAACATATTTTTAAACTTTTACAATTTGAGAAGCGTTTTATACGAATAACTGTAATTGATATTTTCTAGTAATATAGCTAGTTATATAGTTTTTTTCCTTTTGTTTCAAATAATCTTAAACTTAGTTGATCTATAATTCTCAAAAACAAATGTTCCATGTGAACCTCTTATTCCTCTTCTATAAAATATTCCTTTCGTCCTAATATTATTGTCTATCAGACAAAAATACATAATTTAAGAAAGTAGATTAATTATACTATGTACTATATAACCAATCAAATTTTTTCTTTCATACTTAAATGTTTTTTAGTTGGTTTACACTTAAAAGCAGACATTTGGGACAAACCAAAATAGAATTGTGAACAATAAAATTTGGACGGAGGGAGTACTAAATAGTGAATACCGTCATTCCCGACAAAGGGTTATCCAAATACAAAAGTTTATTTTGAAAATTTTAATAATTAGTTGCTAGAATTATGAATCACCTAATAATATGTTATTATTTTATTCAATCTACTCTATAAATGGGGGGAAAAGGTGAAGCATGTTTACATATTGGTGCAATTAGCCCTTTAGATTATTGCAGAACAAAATTATAAAAGCGGTTTACGGACCTTAAGCTCATCATCCGGTTTGAAACACGCAAAATAAATGAGATAAATCTGTGGAGGGCGCGACATGTAATAAACAGTGATAGTGAAAACAAACGTAACAAAAAACGCAACAGCAGCAATGAGATCATAGCCACCGGTGGTGTCCCATAGCTTCCGCCACAGCTCCTCCCTGTTAACCTCCGCACCAAAACCACCACCGGCAAGGTGGCTATATAGATACCATGGTTAATCAGGTAATGGTACCCAAGCTTTACATACTTGAGCTTTACTGACTGGACAAAATCCGGCAGCCCCTGACAGAAAAAGTCACGGTTCCGGCATCAGGACCGGACGGTTCGGTGGACAAAAGGTGGTGTTCTCCGGTAGGTGCCATGAGTTAATGTGTGTGAATATGGGGAGTGGTGTTTGTGTATTTATGGGGAAGGAGGGACAAACTAGAAGGAATATAGTTGGAAGATTTGAAACTTCATTAAATTTGTAGTTATCTTTAATGCCATCGCGAAACATGTTTGCTTATTAAAACTTTTAGTTGGATGCAATTTGGTAGCGGTCCTTGACAGCCTAGAAAGAGAATTACTGCACAATGTGGTTGGATTTTTTGGTTTGAAAAACTTGATGGCTCGTTATACAAATCTACTTATAGATAACTACAAACTAAGGTAACAAGTATTAAAGAGATACGGTCACAAAGGCTCGTCCATTTGTCTGCTGACTTGGCACGCCACGTAGGAACCATACTCGGGGATGTCCCAGGTGGCATCGATCCAGAAGGTAGTGGTGACTATAGGCTTCCCAGTGTTCGTGTTTTTGAATGATATGCTTTAGGTTAGAAATAGTGTTAAACTAAACCAAAACAAAAAACAAATACCGCGATACATGCAAAGATAGGGGTTAGGAATCGTCGCGGTCAACATATGGTGGTAATAGCGTTGACTTTATCTCCCCTTCTTGTATTAAAGTTATTTCCACATCACAACTTTTAGTTCATACGCTAATTGTACAACTATACTAAACAATGATTATGGCAAATATCAAAATTTCCCTTTCATTTTTGGCACGTCAGATAATGGTAAAACCATTAGCTCAAACCAGCCTCCTTGATTCGATCAACTAGAATATGTGTCAACCACCATCAACTGCCTCTATCTGTTTGGACTGGCCGATTCTTGTTATGTAAATTCCGTGTGTCCGCTCTTTAGAAGGTTACTTTTTACACTATGTTTTCATTTGCATATTGGTGTTTTTTAGGCTTCTCACAACAGTGACGCATTCTCAAACTCATCAGTAGCGTCATATCACCTTCATCCTTACTAACGAGTTACTAACAAGGTCATGCCAACAGCAACTCATCACTAAACCCATCCCCACTTAAAAAAAAAATATTACAAAATAAATCAAAACACACCCTTTTCCCCCCTTGCAGCCCACGACGAGGATTATGTCATTTTATCAGGCAACTAATTTTTTTGGGTCATATGTACAAACACCAACATAAAGATTATGTCGTCTATTGTTTATTTAGGAGAACATGTCAAAACACGAGATAGAGCTAGCAATACACACTGATTCAATGGATAAAAGTAGCAATACTATATTTACTTTGAACAAAACGAGTTGACTTTCTAGTTAATTTTGAGCATTCCGAGTTGTTGAAGTTTGTAAAGCATGAGCAGTGCAGCAGAATCAAAAGAAGTCTTCTTATCAGCGCGTGGATCTCCAGTGAGCTCAATAACACCATAACTTGGAATAGTCAAACTGATATGAGATTCAAAGCTACTAAAACCTCTTCTTTTGTCCACGCCTTCACCGATTTCAACCATTGATCTGCAAAACCCATCATCAATTATCTAATCCATTAAAATAATAATAATCTAATAGCAAGTAATGTTTACTTTGATTTGTGTTCTGAAGGTGTCATATTAGGCATCGGCCATTGCATTTTCTTGCACAATTCATAAAGTGTCGATCTTGGTCCTCCTTTTGCCCTGTTGATTGACTTGAGCACTGCCATTCATATATATAAAATTAAAACGAGTTATAAAAATGGAAACTTTATATTATGATTACCCAGGATTTCGACTTTAGAATCCGTTTCATCAACTGCTTTTGGATCAAAGAGAGTTATTTCTGCATTCCTCTTTGTATCGGGGTTGGATGCCATGTCATCAATTTTGTTGTCTGGACCTTCCTTTTTCCTTGAAATTCCTCTTTTCTGTCAACATCAACATGTCAAAGTCAAAACCCCTTTATTTATGAACGGGTCAACCCGGCCCATACAAAAAATGACCTGTTTCGACCCGAACCTGTCCATTTAGAAAGGAAAAATATACAATGAAAAGGAACCCGAACCTCAAGATCTTTTAACAACTTAAGAGCAGCTTGACCCCGTGCAATCTTTCGGGTTGACCCGTTACCAATTCCAACCAATAAAGTATCTTCAAGTTGCACCCGCAGCTCTGCTACTACATGATCACCTTTATTACAACATATATCTTTTATGAAATAACCCATTGAGTCACATAATTCCATTAACTCCCGTAAAGGTGGAAGCTCGAGTTTATCGGGTGTTACAATTGGAGATAATAAAGGTTCAAAAACCCGCCAAACTTCATCAAGATTCAGTCTCGTGTCAACTAAAATGGCCCCCGCAATGCTCTCAACTAGGTCACCTAACGCCTGTAAAATCAAAACATTGGGTTGACCGGGTCAACGGGAGATGTTAAAAAGACGAAACTGACCTTGGGGCTTTTGTTGGTCTGGAGTGAGTTTGTGTCAGTTGATGAGGTGGCAACGAATTTAACATATTCTGCAATCTGATTTTGAAGAAAGGGTGAACGATGCTGAAGATGTGGATGAAGATCTCGCCTCACAGCAGCATATGCAAAGTTTTCATTATTTACTGAAGCTGACCGTAAATCGGTTAATTCACCAGGATCGATGTTGTTATGTTTTTTGTACAGATACCAAGTAATCAACAGATCCAAAACCGAATCACCAACAAACTCTAACCGCTCGTAACAGAATCCAACTACCTGATCTTGACCAGATTGACCAGAAGCATGTGTAATAGCTTCCAACAACAACCCTTTCACACCAAATTCATACCCGAGTTTTGATTCTAGAACCCGAATTACATCAATTTTGGGAGTATATGTGTGAAGTGAAGCAGTTTCAATGGCTTGATTGACCCGTGATGGGTCAAGTTCACATTTTATACCGAGCCATTTCATGCAATGAAGCCCGCCATCCAGCCTGCCACCCACAAAATAGGCTCCAACAAGGGCCTCAACACAGTCTGATATTGTCTTTGACCCTAACCATCTGTGGCCCGAATCGCAAGATTTACCCGTCATGATTTTCGGGTCTTCGGTTTGGTATTTCGGGTCAATCGGGACTTGTGGTGAGTCCACACCGTGATCACACGGGCTGGGTCGCAGTAGAAGCTGGCCCGGGGCGGTCCATCGGGTCGGGTCAAATGCACTGTCCCGTATGTAACCCTGTAAAAGATTGGTATGAGATTGCACTTTGTACAGGTGGATATGCGTAGAGTACAAGCGGTAATGCATACCTGTAGTTGACAGTTGATTCCCAAATTATACAACATGGAATTACAAACTTGTGATGATCTCTGAGCAGACAGCTGTCCTTCTTGTTTGTTTGCATATTGAAGATAAAGATGACAGCTCACTGCATATTTCAGCACTGAGTCACCGAGTAATTCCAATCTCTCCATTGAAAAACTCTCGTTGCATCTCAGAGTTGTGATAGCTTCCAAAATCTAACAAAAAAAAAAAAACATAATATTAAGGAGTCGATTAAAAAACTTTTTTCTACTTGTATAAAAGAATAAAAAAATATAGATTACAAACCAATGAGCTCGAGATGCATATTTCGGTATTTTGGCCCGTAATCTGTTCACGAAGTTGGCTTGCTAACATTAATGACTCGAGTCGATGCATTAAAGAAGGCAGCAAATAGAAGGGTTTCACAACATCAATTCGGGCATCAATAACCACCAGCAGTTCAGGTGGAATTCGGGCATTATATCTCCGTCTTTCTTTGTTCATTTTGCAGCTTTCAGCCCGAATCTTCTTTCCATGTAAAATCCCTTCAAAAACCAAGAAATTAATTAAAAAATCAAGAAAAAATTCATCATAATTTTCAACTAACCTTCACCATTGAAGTCAACAAGAAGATTATGAGCCCGATGACTCTGTTTTAACAGCAACAGGTTTTGTTCTGGATACACTAGTTCTATCTGATACTTTTTCTTAAAATAGTCGGTAAATGATGAAAATCTTGCAGAATCTCCATCAAACGGGCTATTTGCAGTTTCATTTTCAAGAAGCTCTAGACCAGAGTAGATTTTGCCTGAATGGATTGCCAGAAGCACAATATCTTTTACATCATTTTTATGAACAGGTCTGTTTGCAAAATGAACCATATCTGCAGCATCAGAATCGCTCATGATTGAATCAGTACTCTGTTTTTCAGCCCGTAAATCAGAGTTTTTCTTGAGAGATTCTATCACGAATGCTGATGAATCGATCACGGGCCAATTGATCTTCAATGGTTCTAGTGACTCAAGGGGTAAAAGCAGGAACATGTATGATGGGGCCCACAGTTTTTGGCCCTTTTGTAGTAGAAATTCTCTAGGTTTGGACCCCACATACAACTTTCCAAATATTCCATTGAAAAACAATTCTTGGAAAGATTTACCTTTTGCTACCTATTATAATAAAACAATTATTAAAAACAACAGATCGATGAGTCAGCAGCCAAAAATGTCTTATTCAAGCAAAACCTGTTCTGCAGTTAGATGCAATTCCACACATGAAGAAACTTTGCAAGTAACCGACTTTGAAACTAAATACAATTCCAACTCCATATTCGCCACATCATCATCGAGTTTTGATTCAAGCAAAAGGACGAAACTTGAATATTTCACATTTTCAATGCTGCATGTGAATTTAATTTTATAAGCATAAAAATTAAAACCACCTTCAAGTTTATCCCCCCAACTGCCCGATACTGCCCGAATTGGAGTGGTCCCGTGCAATTCCTTTCTCTTTGTGGTTCCTATAATAACAAATAAACATAAAATAATCCAAATTTTTAATTAAGAAATGTTATATTTCAGTTTGTGCACATTACCTGCACCGGAAGGCGGTTCTTTAGCAGTTTTTGATGGTTTATTTTCCTTATTATTAGGGGGTAGATTTTTGGTTTCTTTAATATTAGACGCTTTTCCCACAGAAGTTTCAGTTTTTTGTTTTTTAGCACCATTCTTTGCAAAAAACTCACTTTGAATGATGTCACAAGTAAGTTCTCGTTGCTTTTCATTCCCTCTGTTCATATTTTTATTAGCATATAAAAGAAAATTATTTATAATAAAAGTTTAATACGTCAAATTACCTTTCAACCATTATGATTAAGTGGGACCCACTTTGTTGAGATTGGAAATTGGTTGTAACTGTTTTGGGGATATCAAATTGGATGACAGTTGAACATTTTGGTAATTCAATTCCCTCTTCAGCAACATGTGTGGCAAACAGTAGATTCACCTAATTAACATATTTAATTAACTTAAGAGATAATTAAAGAGTATTTATATAAGTTATGACCATATTTAAAACCAGATGATCAGAAATTAAAAGTTGATATCAACGACTTTGATATCAAACAAAAATATGATTTTAATGCATTACACAGCACTGCATGAATTTGATTTCTGTAAAAAACTAATTGAATTTAAAAAACTTTAAACGGCTTTCTAATATGGAAATTGACCCATTTAATTTTATGAGTTGACTTGCTTATGTTTGATCTTAACGAGTAAAATAAAAAAAATAAAAAAAAACTAGGATAAAAAAGGCTCTATATTCACCTCAAATGTGTTTTCAATGTATAAAACCTCATAAATCAATTTATGCAAAAAAGTATATTGTTACACTTTTTGTAATCATATTTGACATACTGTTATTTATATGAATAAAATTAGGACAGAAGATGTTTCACAAGTACCAAAATAACCTGTTAAACCGCCCATTTTGCCACCTCAGCAAGCTCACGAGAAGAGTATAAATATACCTTTGTAGGCATTCTCTTGACAATTATGTCAAGAACTTTGGCTGTTATACAACTCTCAACAATAATGAGGCATGATGCATTTGCAGTTTCCCTGAAATAAATTATTAAAATGCTTAAATCTCAATTTCTTAACTACCAAAAAAAGAAATATATACTAATTCCATCACAAGTTAAATGAATTTTCCAGGTTAAAATATTTTGGAATTTTGACCTTTTAATTTGCCAAACATTTAATAGAATTATAGAAACTCAATTACTATCTACACCTTTTTTTGTTGAGGATTCATCTCATTTTATAGAAACTCAATTCTAAGATATTTATACTTTTAGCAACAGAAAAAAAAAACTGATTTATATAAAGTGAGGAAATATTAAGTTACCCAAATGAGCGTAAAAGACAAAAGAGCTCTTTTAGCTTCGGTGAGATATATCCAACTGCTACCATGTTTTCATAATCACAATCCGGATCAAATATATTTTCATGGCCTGAGGAAATAACAAGAAACTTAAATTAATAAAATTAAACAAAATAAAAATACGTAACATAATTCGCTTAGGTAACAAATAACATACCATTTGGCAAACATTCTGCAATAAGAGATAATGCTTCTTCAAGAAAATATGAACATTTTAAGCAGTTTTCCTTAGAAAAATCATTTTCAACTGCTTTTGGGGCGTTTGCTATACAAATTTTAACAGCCTACAAAACAATTAATCATAATATCATATCTGATAACTAAATTCAAGTGCAAAATACCTCATAAGCACATAAAAGGCCCAATTCATCAATGCAATAAATAATCTCAGAGTAATCATTTGACTTTTGAATCTCAAGCAGTTGGACTTCAAACTGAACAGTGAAATAAAAGAAACTTTCAGGGCTCATTTTGTTAATTGTAACAAAAGAAAATCAGGATTTTTATATATTGACCTTTAATCGTGTGGATTCTAGTTTGACTTTTAGTTCCCCATGGTCAACTTTGGCTGGCTGATAGAAACAATATTTTTGTGACACATGTGGGGTTGCGTTCTCCAGCTCTATAATGTTCTGTTTTCTGTAAACCTGCACAATCATCATTTTTACCATTAAATTTTGTAATTTAGATTAATTTTCGAGTTAAGGGTAAACTTGTAAAATGACATGTTAATACCAGAGAATCCAAGACATTTTCAAGCTCAGTTATTTGTGCTTCACATTCTCCAGCCGAAGAGATACCTAATGCAGAAATCATATTGCAGGATGCATACAGTATGTTAATTAACATAAATTTGTGAACATGCAATTTTCAACAATTGCTGCTCAATAATAAATAAAAAATAAAAAATATATATAATAATGATACTCTCTGAAAAAACATGCCAAAATTTCTCTTAGGGATTTTAGGCTTATTGGTTATTTTTTCCCCATAATGTGTGTCTTATTGCTCCTGTTTTGCTGTTTTTATGCGTCTTTTTCAATTTCGTTACATTAAGATTATAGTTGACTAATTTAATCCGTGTTCCTATAAAAAGGATTGATTCAGGTTGTGTTTTATCCCTAACGGGTCAAATGGGTAAGCTAAAACATAGCTTAAAAGGAAACGGGTCAAAAATCACCCAAAGAATTAATTATTACTGAAAGAATTTACTTAATTACTTTTGGTAATCATACGACACACAAATTGTTCATAAAATATTTAAAGAAAATTGGACAAAAACTGTTTCAGGTAATCACAACCAGACCCGTTTTGACCCGTGACCTGTTTCTACCAGCCATGTGTGCCCCACTGCTCACGTTCTCAACCTGCATCACCAAATATGATCCGTGTACTGCTAATCATATCAAGTGAAGCAGAGTCAGATGCAAGTGTTGAGCTAATCATGGATCATAGAACCAATTTATTCATAACTTAATGCAAGAATAAATTAAAAATAATAATAATAAATTATGCAACTTAATAAACCTAACCTTTTTTAGTTACCAGTGATGCAGTCATGCCAAAAACCTTTGGCTTGTTAACGGCTTTAAGATAGTATTCCTTCACAGAATTCAGCAACATATTTTTATATCATAACGCATATATATATATATATATATATATATATATATATATATATATATATATATATATATATATCCAATATGTTGACAATGATAAACAATTATTAGTTACCTTCATTATGGTTGCATATGGATGATTACCACTGGCACGGTGACACTCGTCAATAATTAATAAACATATTGTTTCAAAGTTAATCAACTCATTCTTCAAGGCATCCAACAAAATTTGAGGTGTCATAACCATTACCTGTGAAAAGAACAAATAGGTAAAAAAAAAATATGACGTGAAAAATATAAAAATAAATAAATAAACTTAAGAAACAAACTCACTTGATTTTTGTTAATCTCCTGTTTCCAAACTTCAGCATCCCATTCATCAACATTCTTTCCATTTGTATTTCCAGATTTAGCCCCATGGTAAAAATCAACCATGAGGTCTGTGTTTTCCTTAAGGACATTGAATTGCTGCAAAAGTTTGACTTTAAGTCAAACCTACTACTTTATAGATTTAGATTTCATAATAAAATTAGCAATTTTCTGTAAGTATTTTATAACAAACTTCCAGTAGTCTCATATATACCAATTATTACTAAACAAAACTTAAAAAAAAAAAAAAAAAAAAGTTGAACAATTGACTACTAGTGAATGAAATTATCATACTGCACCTGTTCAACAAGTTTACGAGTTGGGGTTAAGAAAATGATCAATTTCGTTTCAGATGGTTGTTTTTTGAGTGAAAGTGCAACTTCTTTGATGATCATGACGGCGGTCATTGTTTTTCCGGCACCTGTGTCAAGATGTGCTATGGTGTTCCGCTCCAAAGCCACCTTAAATACATCCATCTGATACCTAATTTCACCAAAAACAGCAAAAATGCCAAATTAGAACACAAACTCGTCGGTAAAAAATACAATTAAAACCCTCATTATCGAACAGTGTATCAAATCAGTTTGGGGGTTCACACCAGCTTCCAAACTTGATCAAATATACACGCATTAATTATAACAGAAGCTCAAATATTATTCACATTTTTCAGTACAAATTGAAGATACTCAAAAATACTTACGATTTAGGTTGTTGGCTATCAGCAGAATCATTTATCATTGTTTCGAAGTTTCTCTTCATGTTTCCGGTGAATGGGAAGTAATTGAGAAGAACTAGTAAGTTTTTTGGGTGGAAGCCACGATTTCTATGTGTGTTTTCGACAAGTATGTTGAGAAATGAGAAATATTGTAGAACTTTTGCAAAATTCGTCGATCACTGGAAACAGAAAAGGTATTCACAGAAATAGCGTGAGAATATAAATTTCAGAGACTGCAGGTGGAGCAGGAATCAAATCCCTTTTGCTGCGATTTTAGTGAGGGTTGTTTGATGATAAACCTTGCATGAACATTGGGATTCAAAGAGCGGAGAGTTATAAGTGGGTTAATTTCATAAAAACCAGTAAAAAAAAATTATTAAAATTCATAATGTAATTTTTAAATGGACAAAATTTTAGACAAATAAAAAAGAAATATAGACAACAAAATTAAGACAGAAAAAGTAATATAAATAACATTAATTTAATATTTTGTTAACATTCATTTAATATAAATTAGAAATGTGAAATCCAAAATGTATCATTTATTTTGAAAATGGAGGAAGTATAACTTATTGATGTTGTATTCCCGTGATGGGTGAAGCAATTTTAGTAGTTTAAAATCCCCACAACAGAATTTCGCACGTGAACGATTTATGAAATTTGGATGGAAAACTTTTCAGAAAAGCTAAAGGTTACATTACACTATCAATCTATTCACCGATTTCCTTTTATATAAATTCTCACTGTTGTGTGAATTTGCTAAAAACAAAAGTGACAAGTAGAATGGAACCAATATGTATGAACTTTTAAAAATATATTGATAATTCAAGATTTCTAGGGATGAGATCAGGACTAACCCGAACAAATCTGAACACGAGAATCCAATACCCGATTTCAGAGGATTAGTAGACCCGAAAACCGAATCGTTTTACAGGATCAGTTCCAGTTCGAGTACGGTTTTAGTTCGGGTGAATCAGGGTTGAAACCAAAATAATAATTGGAGCCGATTTTAAGTGTTTGTATCATATTTGTTAGTTTTACATATAATATTATATGCAATTGTGCAATAAACATAAATCGAACACTAAGAATAGTATTATACCAAAATAAATCCAGAATAAAAATTGTTGTTCCAGGTTTTCGACCCGATTTGTTCTACCCGGGCTACCCGATACCCAATTTTCGGGAAAAAGTTGCCGATTCCGATTCTAGTTCGGGTATATATGAATCGGATTTCCTGTTCTATATCATGAAATTTATAAAGTGCAAAAAGCGTACAGATTATTGAGAAGAGTTGATATGATAAAGTTTGAAAAGAACATCCATCTACCCATTTCAATTGATATAAAAAACAATAAAATCAAAAGATTTCCATGACACCTTTTGTTTTATGATATTAATTATACAAGATTCATGAAAGTGGAAGTCAATTAATGGATCACAAAGATTGAACTCTAGTATCGTAGTACAAAGTTGCATTTGTGTAGTACTGCTATCCTGGTACTACACACTACCTTTTTGGATCATTTTGCACTTGATTTGTCTATATATATAATTGTATCTCGATATTTAACCACCAACAACCACCGCCAAGTCGCCGGAAAACACAACGATGATGCACATGACCTTCTACTGGAGCAACAATGTAACTCTGCTAATTGATTCATGGAACACCGACTCATGGTTCACTTACATCCTCACGTTAATCGTCTGTTTTGTTTTCTCCGTTTTCCATCAGTTCATGGAAGACCACCGTCTCCGATTCAAAATCACCGCCGACCACGGCCGGAAGTTTTTCTTGGGCGGAAGACGAGTGAAGTTGGTCGGAACTGTACTTTTTGGGATAAATTCAGCGATGAACTACTTTCTGATGCTGGCAGTGATGTCGTTTAACGGCGGTGTGTTTGTGGTGATCGTGGTTGGACTGGCGGTTGGGTACTGGTTGTTTAGAAGCTCCGATGATGAACAGATGATGGTTGTTGATGATTCGTGTGCTTGTTGCTGATCTTTGTTCTTCGTCTGTGATTGATGTGAGAAAATTTTGTTTTTAGGAAAGAATATTAATAAAGCCGTGTGTGTGTTTTGTGTGTGCATACACTTGTATATAAAGCCATGATTGTAGGATTCAAATCCTTGTGTCAAATTTAAGTTGGGGTGCTCGTTTTAAGAATCAAAACATAGGTTGAGTAAAGTTTCAATCATTAATCCACGCTAAAATAAAAATAAAAATGATCTATTATTCAGTTATAGCATTTTTTTTTTTGTCTGAAGAGACCCTTATACTTTAACATGCTACACCATACCAGGTACATGGTATAGTCTAAAAAGTTTATAACATCCCTATAACAAACCATAGCTTGTGCTCTTACCAGGGACGTCTTCGAGATTTTGATTGCCCTGTGCGAATTGACGAAAATGGACCCTCTATATACAAGATTTATATAAAAAAATGAAAAAAATTTAATTTTTTTTTCTATTAAATTATTAAATTGGCTTAAAATTTTAAGATTATTTATAAGAGATATATAAAAATTGGGCCTCCATAAAATAAGAGCTATGTGCAGCTGCACCTCTTGCACCTTCTCAAAGACACCTCTAGCTCTTACCATAACATAAAGAGTGAGCAAAGTAAAACGATGTTTTATATGACAACTAGGTTATAACCCGTGAAAAATCACGGGTGACCTATAATTTCACTGAACCTAATTTATATAAACTAAAAAATAACTATTAATTTTATGATTATCATATAAACAATAAAAAAATATTGATAATACTTGCATAACACAAATTTAATGACATGAAAATATAAAATAATAAAACATTTCTGAAAAATATCTAATATAAAAATACATTCACAGTTAGTTTTATTAAAAATTAAAAAAAACAAATATGATTCGAATATGATTAAGAGATAATCATAGAAAAATCTATATGTTACACTATAATTTTATTAAAGATTTTACTAATCATTAACCTTAGAATAATAGTTAAGAATAATTTTAATGATTAATATATAATTAAATAAGTATGAATGATTAATAAAATATATGAAAGTAGTTTTTATCAGTTAATTTATAACTTTTAAAAAACATCTTCAATTTCATAGTCGAGCAAATAATAACAAAACATTTTCAATCGAAGGAAACAAAAAAAAAGAAGATAAGAGGTCGATTACAATTTATCAACAATTCGTAAGTTCGTGGCTTGATATTTGCGGCGCCTTCCGAGACTTGTAGATTCAACAGGTAATCAACCTGACGAATTCTCAAGGGTTAATTATCAACATCAACATTTGAAACATTACAGGTAAGTATATGATGAAATTAGGCTTAAATCATACCATGTAGTGTTTCTTTAAGGTCACAGTTTCTGTTTATGGATCCCATTAGGGTTAAATATGAGCAAATGGTTTCTGTTTATGCAGCCAGTTAGTCACAAATCATACCATGTAAAAAAATACTAAAAAAATCGAATAACAACCCTAATTTAAGGTTAGGGTTAACACAGTTAAATTCAGTGTCACAGTTTCTGTTTATGCAGTCAAATAATTAGGGTCACCGTTTCTGTTTATGCAAGCAATTAGGCTACATGAGAATTTGTTGCATGATTTACTAACTCAGGGTTAAGCGAAATGGGCCGCACGAGTTACTAATTTACAGCTAATAACCCTAATCTAAGGGCTGGGTTAACACAATAACCCTATTGTGTTAGAAACCATAAATTTAGGGTTAAAGAAAAATAATGGTTAACAAATTTGCATCTAATGAGTTTGGTATAGTGTTGAATGAAAATTACAGGAATTTCTGTTTATGCAGCCAACTAAATTTTTATTTAAGGTGACAGTCAAATATCTAACAAAACAATTTAAAATAAATTAAAAACAGAATACTATAAAAGTCATGGAATCAAACTAATGGATGATTATTTTGTTGAGTAAAAAGAAAATATTAAAACAAAGTCATGGCTATTAAGAAAAAATGAGATTTTTTGCTACCTTCATGTTATTATCAAACTGATTTTGAGCTTAATAATATAATAACATGTTACCAGTATCAGCACAAAGTAGATATTTGTGCTGATTGATGTTATATTGTAATATTTTTTAAAAAAAGTGGGTGATTAATGATAGCTAACATTATTGTTTCATTATTCAGCTATAATAAAATGATATTTGATGCACTTTCAACCCTGAAAGATCAGGTGGATCAGATACCAGGGATATTTTTAGTTTTATTGATGTAATTCTTTTGAGCTGCTAAATGATCTCTTACATTACCTATACCCTAAATCATAAATCAAAAACTTAAAAATGAAAAAAATCATAAATAATTTTAAAAATGAAAAAAAAAAAGAGGTACTATTAATGGAATACATAGAGGACATACCTACATACAGGAAAAATACTAAATACGACATTGTAGCTGGGAATTAATAATCCAAAACATAGAATCAATAATATAAACACTATAAATTTCTTGAAAGAAGGCGGCTGCTGTTTTATAGAATGAGCTGCTTGAAGATGCTGCAAAACCAGTAGATGTCTGAAGATTTAAGTATAAAAACTAAAATACGACATTGTTTAAATAGAATCAAGTAAGGTTTGTGATTAGGAGTTTGTTCCGTAATTCGAGCTCATATTAGGAATTGTTTCTTTTATGAAAAAAGTTATAATATACTTTACGTAACAAAATAATCATGAAATCGGTTTTTTTAAGAAATGATTGATGTTTTGAATTTAAATTCAAATTCGGTTTAAAGAAAAAAACGGAATTTTGCATACCTCGGGGACAAAAAAAACAGAAAAAAAAAGTATAGGGACAAAAACGTAGAATCAGGCAAACCACAGGGACAAAAACTGTATTTTACTCTTTCTATAATTATAGATTTGCTGATTTTGAGAGCTATTTAAGGTGTCTAATTTTGATTACTTAATTTCTTAAATAGCCCAGCCTCCCTTCCCTATTAAGCGAATTAAATAGCTGTAAAATATTATGCAAAAATAAGAAAGTTACCTAATATTATGCGAAATCAGTGGCCTGTAGTTTTATAGTCTTGGGCGGGAAAATAAGAATTCTGGCCAATAAGAGACTGCCACTTGGCAATGTGGCTTCTTAAAAGTTGTCATGTGGCATCTTAAAAGCTTCTTTTATTATATTTATAGATTACAAAAAGGCACGTACAATTACCATACTAGAATATTTCTTTATATAGAGCATATTGTCTTAATCTCCATTACTAGCAAATCAAAAGTCTTGAAACTCCTAGTTAAATGCAGCAGTTAGGGCATTTCAAGAGACTCGACAAAAATTAAAGCTCCCCAAGACCGATACAAAGTGCACCTAAGAGTAAGGGGTATGGTGACGGTGGAGTTGAATGTGAAATGCCACATAGGCTCAAACTCACTAACTACCACACCCCATGTGGTGTGAGTGAAATGTTTTGCTGCTCTTGTAACGGAGGAGAGAGGAGAGAGAAATGCTTTTTTATGGTATGTTGTGAGTGAGAGGTATTTTGGTGAGTCTCAAATGAGTATTATTGGTTAGATATAGTAAAAAGCGTATTTGGAGTTTTGAATGTAAAATGTGAAATGATGATGTAGTGCTGACGATAAATCGTGCTCTAAATCATGTTATTCCAGTAAAATCTTTAAAAACTTAGAGATATTAGAGACAAGATTATTTCTACCTCCATCCAACATGGGATGAGTAATTTGTAAACTTACAAATACCCCTATGTTAGTTCCAACACTTTTAAGATCCTATTTTGTTTATGCAGTGGAAATGCAAGTGTTAATAAATGCAAAAAAATAAAAATTAAATAGAAATAATTACAGATTTGAAACGAGGACAAATTGATTAACATAAGAAGCATATCATACGCTAGTTTCTCAATTTCAAGAAAAAAAAAATGAAGATTTACCCATGAGTGCAGCCATTCCAACAGAAAGCCAGAAGATTTTATGACCCGATTCAATAAGAATTAATGAATTATAAGTAAATAGGTCAAATGAACCACCTCTATATGCAACCTTTCTATCGCATAATGAAAAAAAATTTGTTTCCGCCATGACTCGATAAATTCCTATGGTTAGCCGTCTATAATTTTTACTCCACATATCACGTAATCATTCAACTAATTTTGATGCTGATTGTGCCTACTGTTATTAGTTTATGATTTCAGTTAAGTTTTTACGACAGAACTCTCAATTGTGAAAACTTCTTGATGCGTAAAAACAAAAGGATCTCAATTCTTGCTTTTTAAACGTGAACAATATATTACTAGTTTGGCAAGAAAATAAACATATCGTCGCTTTGGCCGAGTGGTTAAGGCGTGTGCCTGCTAAGTACATGGGGTTTCCCCGCGAGAGTTCGAATCTCTCAGGCGACGTAAGTTCTTTTTGTTGCACATTTGTAACTTCTTACACAATTTACAACTTATCATTTCTATTTATTGAATGTTATTATACTGAATTATTGACGTGTATGCTACAAAGATATTCTTACACAATTTGTAACTTCCATACTGATCTACACGTATATATGGAAATGTCCACATTCCTTGACTTTTTTTAATGAACTTTTAGCAAAATGAAAACATGTTCGTATACCCTAATTCAATCAACCAATGTTGTCACACTGTCCTTCAAGTAATAAGATTAAGATAACACTGAATGCAACAAACACCAACTTCATAATCATGGTCACCATCAAACGCTTCATATTTAACTTGTCATCACTTCCTTAATAATTGGCTACGTGTTATGTCATGTCATCGCCACAGAGTCGACATCTTTTAACAACATGTCGTCGTTTCTAAATTCCCTGGAACAAAAATAAAAGAAAATAAAAAAAAATTACCGCGTAAACATTTTCATTTCCTGACAATAACATGTCGTCGCCGTAAGGCTTGAAAAAAAAAAGAATTATGGACAACTCTATAGCGACGACATGACATCATCATAATTTTCGATTGCGACGACACGTGTCGTCGCCATAGGGTTTCCTCGCTATAGGGATAATTTTCTTGAAGTGAAGGTACAACCAATGTTTTAAAACCCGGGTAACTACTCGGCCCGATAATATTGCCGGGTAACAGGTCAACAGGTTCAACCGGTGGGTCAACTCGGGTCAACTAAGAACATATAAAAAAAATATTATATAAAAGATGTGTACATCATGCATAAAACTTTGTAAAAGATTAGAAAACGGGTGAACCCGGGTCACCGGGTCGCCGGTTTTCACAATACCCGGCCGGGTTGAACCGAGTCGATTCTAAGCAAAAACCTGGTCGTGGTTGAACTGTCTCTTACACCGGGTCCCGCTTCAACAGGCTGAGTCAACCCGGGATTTAAAACACTGCTTACAACAAAAGAAAACGTATATGCCAGGTGGAAATGTCATAGTCGTAACTGATCTGACCATTTAATTAATCTCCAAATATTTCTCTTAATTACGTTATAGTTCTATCAATTAATTAATGGCAATAAATGAATCTATGACATATGTGTGGATGCTGCAAATTTACATTTAACAGCCATAGAAATATGTAAAAGGATCTTCATCTTTAAACCATTAGTTTACAAGTAAAGGTCTTATTATTACTAAACCTTTCAACCACAAAAAATAACTAGATTCTTTCATTCACAACATTCCCGCCTTAAAAAAAGCGTTTCTCTAATGTCGGAGTCACGAGGTTTGATCATCTCGTTGGCTATTTTTGCAGCATTTTCGGTGTTTGTAAATGCGCATTTTGATTACCATGAAGCCCTCACAAAATCGATCATTTTCTTGGAGGCCCAGAGATCTGGGAAGCTTCCTCAAAACCATAGGCCCTCTTGGAGAGGTGATTCTGCTCTCGAGGATGGAAAAACAGTTGGGGTATATATATACTTCAAGAACATGGATATATGAATTTTCTAAGGGTTTTGACTTTTAATGTTGACCTTTTTCTTGTTTTGACTTTTGTTTATAGGTCAATTTGGTTGGGGGGTACTATGATGCCGGAGATAATGTGAAATATGGGTTCCCGATGGCGTTTACCATGACCACATTAGCATGGGCTGCTTATTTTTATAAGCCGGAGTTAACTGCCGCCGGAGAAATGAATAATGTTCTTGAGGCAATACGATGGGGTACGGATTATTTTCTTAAAGCGAGTACTAAAAAAAATCGTTTGTTTGTTCAGGTGATTACTTGGATATTTTCGTATAATTTGCCTCTGGTTTGGTTTTAGTTTTACGAATTTGGAAAACCTGGAGTTTCCAATTCTATAAAGAGTTTTCCTAACGTATATCCTTGGGGGTAGGGGTGTCTATCGGGTTGTCGGGTCGAGTTCGTCGGGTTTGTGGTTAAAAAAATTCTAACATGAAACCCGACCCGATAAGGAATCGGGTTGGCCGGGTTCAGTTGGTCGGATTGACCTAATCGGGTTCGTCGAGTTACACGTAAGTTAAGATTTTTAGGTAAAAATGAAACATATTTAATGTATTGAAGTTTATCGCTTTTGATTTAACAGATATAATTGTTAATTAATTTTTATTGAATAATCTAAATTTTTTTAATGTACTAATTATTGATATAATGGTAAAAATATCTTAGATTCTAAAACAAATAAATTAAACCTCAATCGAGTCTAATCATGTCAATCTGAAAGTCTGAAACCCGACAAAGTTAAACACTCCTAGCCCGATATTCGACCCGACGATTATAATCGGGTTTAGGTTTGGGTTTGGGCGGGTCAGAACATTTGGGCACCCCTGCTTAGGGGCATAAATTAATGTGCATCTAATGAAGTGGTTATTTTTTACAAGTGTATTGAATCATTAATGAACTCTAATTTCGACCAATTTAGAAGATGAATGAAATATACACAATAAATTGTAAAATTTTGAGTGAAAATATTTAGGTAGGAGACCCGGTAAAGGATCATGAGTGTTGGGTAAGGCCTGAGAAGATGAAAACAGGAAGAAGAGTGTTGGAGATTAATCCAAATTGTCCTGGAACTGAAATTGCGGCTGAGACCGCTGCTGCTTTGGCTGCTGCATCTCTTGTTTTTCGCAATCTCGATCATGCCTATGCTCGTTGCCTTCTTAACGGAGCCAAAAAGGTTCAATCTTTACAAAAATCTAACTTAATTAATTTCCTCTATATATAATTAAAACAAATTCATTTCAATTTGTAGCTCTTTGACTTTGCCAATGAACACAGAGGGACTTTCGACGGTGAATGCCCTTTCTACTGTTCCTTCTCCGGTTATAATGTAAAATGTCCTTCTCAGCTCTCTCATGTTTTTGCATTGTAATTAAATGATGATGTTTTTGGTTCTTATGTATTAATTGGAAAATAATTAAATGTCTAGGATGAGTTACTATGGGCAGCAACATGGCTATATATTGCAACTAAAAGGCCGGTATATTTGAAATACATAGAAGAGGAGTCAACCACTGCTATTGTTTCTGAGTTCAGTTGGGACCTTAAATATGCTGGTGCTCAAGTCCTTCTCTCCCAGGTATATATCTCATAGTTCCACCCATTTATTTAAAATTAAAATAAATTTTCACTTTATATTTTATTGTCATAATGTACAAGTAATTGACTTCTCTTATAACAATGAACAAGACTTAAAATCACATAAACATTTAGTTTCACGACAACTACTAATCATTTTATTTATTTAATATAATCTAACAAGGAAATAAATGTATTGAAACAGCTGTATTGGGAAGGACAGAAGGAATTTCAGACGTTTCAACAGCAGGCCGATGGATATATATGTTCAGTTCTTCCGGGAAGTCCTTATCGTCAAGCTTTCATTACCCTAGGCTGGTTTCTTTCCCATATCATATATATATGCACCCAATTAACTCTAGTCTTTTTCTAATCACCTTAATTAATTATATATATATGCTCCAATACATTTGACAACAATCCTTTCATATGATATGAAATGTAAGATTTATACAATCATACCTCTACACTTAGGTAGAGATCGACTGCTTCTAAAGTGACCGCTCCAATACCTGTAAATCATATATAATTAATCCAACAAATTTGTGCATGTAGGAGGTTTAATTCATTTGAGAGATGGTGCAAATTCACAATATGTGACATCTACAGCCTTTCTTTTCAGTGTTTATAGTGATTTATTGGCTAGGCATAATATGAATGTCACTTGTGGTGACAAACAATTCACTTGTGTGCAGCTCATGGATTTCGCTAAAAAACAAGTATACTATATTTTGCATAGGCCATTTTAGCAATGTGTATGTATGTATAATCTTAACATAATTAAATATCGTGTGTTGTTGCAGATGGATTATTTACTAGGGGATAACCCATTAAAGAGATCGATGATGGTAGGGTTTGGTCGCAACCCACCGGTGCAGGCGCACCATAGAGGTGCATCGGTGCCAGTGATGTCAGAAAACAAAGATGTAAATTGTGCGATGAGTTTTGTTTATTGGTACAACACTAATAAACCTAACCCTAATGAGCTCACGGGTGCCATTCTTGGTGGTCCCGATAAGAAGGATAATTTCATAGACTCACGTACTAATTCAGCCTACACTGAGCCATGTACGTATGTTAATTCGCTCGCGGTTGGGGTTCTTGCAAAGCTGGCAAAACATGCTAAAGTATAATTTTGATTCAAGTTAGTGCATACGGAACCCAAATTTAGGTGTCATCTGGGTAAGTCCCTGCAAGTGTAGAAAGAGAATTTTAGTTCTATGATGTAATTAAACTAGTGGGTTATTTCTCGGATCATCATAAATATCTCATAACTTACTATTTATACATCTTCGTTTTTATTCCAGTTACTTATTGATGTTGATAAAAATAGGCTTTACTAAAAACATAAAAGCAAGTAGCTTTTCTTGCTAACCAAAGCTTTATGATGTGGTGTTTTCCCATGATGTATTGCAATCTCCTAAATTTTGTTGGTGTTTCAGTGGTCTCTTTGATGTTAAAAGAAACTAGTTACTCCCAAAAAAAACATATTTTCGCTTAAAATTTTGTCCCACAATAAATTCAAATTTCTCAGATCTAATCACTTAATAAAATAATATTATTATCATTGATCCCACCATTAACCATCTCCTAAAAATATTCTCTTTCTTTCCAAAATAACCTTTATACATTAAAGAAACGTTCAAGGAGGTCCATCATCTTTAGAAAGTCCCAAGGAACAAATCTCAACCATTGATCAATAAGATCTAATGGTCAAGATTAATCACATATTTTATATATTGAGGGGTATTTTGGTCATTTTTTAAAAAATAATTTTTTTTAATTTTTTTAATTTTTAATTTTTAATTTTAAATTTTTTTTTTTAATTTTTTAATTTTTTTATTTTTTTTATTTTTTTTATGAAGGGGTATTTTGGTCATTTGGCACTTAAAAAAATTTCGATTTTTTTTTATTTTAAATTTTTTTTATTTTTTTATTTTTTTATTAATTTTTTTAATTAAAAAATAATATTTATTTAATAATTACGTGTATAACTTAATCACATATAATTTTAGTGTAAAATCACATGTGATTTTAGTGTAAAATTAGTTTTTAGTTAAATCACATGTGATTCAGAATGCAATCACATGTGATTCACTATGGAATAACATTATGTGTCATTAATGAAAATTTAATAATTTTAAAAAAAATAATAATAAAAAAATAATTTTTTTAAAAAAATAATTTTTTTAAAAAAAATTAAAAATTTTAAAATAAAAAATAAAAAATAAAAATAATTTTTTTTTTCAAAATGACCAAAATACCCCTCAGTTAAAAATTAAAAATTAAAAAAAATAATTTTTTTTTAGTGCCAAATGACCAAAATACCCCTCTATATATAAAATATGTGATTAATCTTGACCATTTGATCATATTGATCAATGGTTGAGATTTGTTCCTTGGGACTTTGTAAAAATCATGGACCCCCTTGAACGTAACTCTTATACTTTAATCAAAATTTATTACTTATGTCTCCACCACTAACTATCTATTAAAAATTTGTGATAAAGAGAAATGAATTTTTTTTTTGTGGGACGGAGTGAGTATTAGTTAGGTTTGCTTGGAAACTAAGGCCCCGTTTGTTTTGACGTAATCCTCCGTAATCTTCCGTAATTGTAATTCAATTACATTACGGATGACGTTTGGATGAACTTTTGAATTACGATATTCGTTGTAATTGAATTCCGTCCCAACACCCTATGAATTCAATTACGGTCTTATAGTAAACTAATAAATTTGAATATTTTTATATGCTTCAGATTTTAAAATCTTAAAAAAAAAATTAAAAAAATTTAAAAAAAAATTAAAGAAAAATAAATTTAAAATTAAAAAAAAATACAAAAAATAATTAAAAAAAATAAATAATAAAACTTTAAAAAAGAATTTAAAAAAGTTTTTAAAAAATACATAAGTATTGATTTGAATTACAACTCAAAATTTTGGTAACCAAACGCGTAACTGTATTCAATTACAACCGAATTCAATTACAACCGATTTCAATTACATTACGGAGGATTACAAGCCAAACGCCCCCTAACTATACCGCTCCAGGACCATCACGTAAGAGCTAAACGAGTTTACTGGGTGATAAAGGCAACGCAACATTGGCAGACACGAGATTTGAACCCTGGTTTCTTTCCAACTGCTACTACGCTCCTAAGGCTAAAAAATAGTATATGGCATAGTATTAGCGACGGATGGGCAATTAGTTAATTTGTGACGGTCATTTGCGATGGAATAAAATAAAATCACAGTTTGCAAGAAGTAAGAACAAAGAACTATAACAAATTCAAGCGAAAAAAAAAAAGCTGACCTGACAACTCGACCCCAACATCCCTATTGAGTCATTGTATTTTAATTATAACAAATTCAAACAAATATGCACTCCACACCATCATTGTTGAAAAGAGAGACTTGCACCTTTGATACCACACACACCAAACGTACAATTTAGCCAAACAATAAAGTCAATTTTTGCAATTTACTCATAAGTAAATCTTGTTTATAAACTAAATGTTTTGGTCAATTTCAGAAAACATATCAAAGAATGATGAAATATTCAACCCAATAGTCTTTTTCATATCTACGAATCATGTGACGTATACTATATTGGTGAACTAAAAGTGAACATGTGAACTTATAATTCATCTGTTATCTAGAAACAGTTTTACATAAAGAAACTCAAAGTGATCAACACAAAGACCGTTTATTACAACACTCTAGGCAAAGTATAATGCATGACATTTATACACCCTAAAAACAATAACAATTAAACTTGAAACAAACAACACCACAAAAGTAACAACACTTAAAACAACATTCCTTAAACGGATCAAATGGGCACCAGACTGCTGAATATGCGTTTCAAACTAGGGCAAGCGGCCCGTAACTTTCCCATGCTTGATGGGCTTATCTACAACAGTTCCATAAATAAATAAATAACAAAATAAATCCATACGGAAAAATGCGCTTAAAAATAACATATATTGAAGAAGCATTTTAAATAAAGTAACCTTTTGACAAAAGCGGACATCGAGAGTTTCCAGTGCGTGACACTGTGATATGGCTGATTCAACTGCTTCTTCACTAATATTGCAAGACTGGTTCAAATAGTGAGATAAAACATTACAACTTATACACGCAAATCAAATAAATAAAAAGGATTAAGATAATGCATACCTGTAGAAAGAGGCTAGTTAATTTTGGACAATCGAGCTTCAAGATTTCCAATGAGCTGCAATTGCTGAGGTGGCAAACACAAAAATATTAACTTCAGTTTGACATATGAGAATTACAACTATATGACACCTTACCTTAGATTGAGAAAGCACAAATTAACACAAGCCAAATCAACTTCCTTCAAGTTAGCAGATAATGAAATATTCAACGATTGCAGATGAGAAAACTGAGCCACTGAAGGAATAAGCACTTTTTTAACATTTGGACAACCAACACAGTTAAGATTTTGTAGAAAGCGTTGGTTGTTGTGAAGATGGTTAATGCTAAAACTCCAATTTAGGTCGTGCATATTCACACAACCGTTTAAACTGACATGTGTTAAATGTGTGCAACATGCAAGAAGTTCTTCAATGGAAGCTTGACATAAACTACCGTATGATAAGTCCAGTTCACGAAGTGTTGGGAGGGCCCCCTTTTTTAACGGTTCAAGTGATGAGTCACTCAGATACTTGCATGCTTGTAGTTTTAATACCTTTTAAAATAAAATAAGAATATAAGATAAAAGATCAGAAAAGAGTGTGTATGATAATAATAATAATAAGACTGACCTTTAACTGCAAACAAGAATCGAAAACGGGCTGCAAGTTGGTTAAAAAGGTGTAAGAAAGATCAAGTGATGTCAGATTAGGCAGGCAACAAAGAGATAATAGTCCATCAGAACCAACAGATGGACATGACATCAAAATTAGGGTTTCGATTAGGGGACATGAAGCAGTTGTTGCAGATAAGCAGTCATCCTTCAGTTGGCTGCATGAATATATATTAACATTAAAAAGTTAGTATTTTATTTTTATTTTTTAAAAAAAGAAAAAAAGAATAAATGACCTGCAAAAGGAAGCATCTAGAGAAGTTAACAGTGGGCAGTTTATTAATGCTTCTGATAAGACACCACAGCCCTTGAGTTCAAGTAACACCATACTCGGTGCTTCTATTTTCAGTGAATTTAGTTTTGGACATATTCCCAAATTAAGAGATCGAAGCCCGACCTGATATAATTATATTATATTAAATTAATTAATAAATAAATATATTATTACGTATATAGGAAGATATGTGATTTGTTCACTTACCGGACTAAAAGTTGCTCTTTCAAGGTGATCACATCCATCTAAAGAAACTTGTTCAAGATAAGGGCAAGTTAATTCAAGACAAGTAATAGCACGACAACCAGCCAGAGAAAGACTAGTCAATGAATTGCTACAGAACGCGACAGCTGTCAAGCTCTGAACCATACAAAATTAAACCAAAATCAGTATCTAAAAACAAAGTATGTATTTGGTAAGTCACAAACCTCGCAGCTATCAAGAATCAATGATTTAAGCATGGGGCATCCACCCCCATCACTAAAAACTTGACAGATCGAATTGGTCAAAGATTCACAATCTGTTAGGTCAACTTCTTGTAGAATTTGACATTGTAGCTCTAGGGAAGTTAAGCTTTCCTGTTTTTGCAGAACAAGTTTCTGCAACAACAAAAAATAAATAATTAATAAATAAAAATAAGAATAACATTACATAAAGAAGTAAAAAGACTGGTTGATATGAATAAGTTATAAAACATACTTGGAGTGTATTTGATATAATGCTGATACGTTGAAGTGAAGGACAATTAGAGACTTTTATTGATGATAATACCACACTTCTTAAACTCAAGTCCACAAATCTGCAATCACATTATATTAGCAATTAAAAATTAAAAAAAAAAACATTTTTTCTTGTAAGGATTGTATAGAAAATTAAAAATCATACTTGCGACAATGTACAAGTCTGATATTCTGCAAACGAGGTAGATCCAAAAACACTGATGTCAATAAACTGCAATTATCAAGCTCCAAAACCTCCAACATGTAACTATGTGATATGGCAGCCATGGAAGCAGAAGTAATTCCTTCACAGCTATGGAGTTTGAGTACAGTCAGCATTGGTAACCTTACAGACTTCAAATTCAACCAAACAACAAAGATCATTAACAATATCATTAAATTAATAATTAAAATAACAAAATTACCTACCTCAAGGGAGATGTTTGGACAATAAGATGCATTCAGAATATGAAGATTTCCACAAGTTAATGAAATCTCACGTAACGTTTCGTCACTAACACACGAACAGTTTGACATATCCAATGATTCCAAAAGAGGACATGATGTCACTGCTGACCTAATCGCAGCATCTAGAAGCTTATGACAAGATGCTATATCAAGATCACGCAAAAGAGGACAGTTCAATACAGCATGTGCCATGCTGCTTCTTTTCAAAGATAAACTTTGTAGTTGGGGACACCTGGCAAATAGATAAGCAAAATTATTATAATTTATATCATACTAATTATAAGATTATATTATCAGTAATCAGTTATCACTTCACCTAACAGATATACGGACCACACGACATTTAACAATTTGAATGTGTTGTAAACTGTCATGGTGTATTGGTATTTCTTGAATGCCATTACCAAGAATAGCATCAGTTACAATCAAACTTTTTAGCATATTGCAGTCTGTTAAAGCTTGGAAAAATGTTTCCCCTAATTGTCCTTTTCCCAAAGTTAAGAACTCAAGATTCCTGAAAAAGTTAAATGCATAATTAGTTAACAGAAAATTAGATGTTGTTAATAATGAAAAAAGTTATTACCTTAGAGAAGAGATTGCTTGCATCACAAGCGTGTGTATAGCTGGTGACCCGTTGATGTTTACTTGAGTGGCGTTTGGATATCGGTGACACATATCTTCAACTGAAAAACCATATATTAGTAAGATTTTAAATACCAATACTACAGACAGTTAAATAAAGTAGAACAAAATCATCTTACATTGTTGTGGAGATATGTTGCGGTTTTCAAAGTTTAAGTGTCTCCAGAAATCTTCATGTGCACTAGCTATGCGCCATTGTCTACAAACCTTAGCCGCTCTACAAAGATTAATGTGGTCCAAGAAAGAAAAAACCTAACAGGCCAAATCGATAATTATCAGCTCATAAATCCAAAAAGAACAAAAACAAAAAATACAGATGGAAAAGTTGAAGAAAATAGTAATAAATACCATATGTAACAAGTCATCAGTAAGGTCCATTCGAATTTCTCGATCATCCATCTCTTGTGATTCGTTTTCATCTTCATCCATTCGCCAACTAGGACTCCCATCATCATCAGCTGAACAGAAGTAATGACTTGAGCTATTAAGCATTCTCTCATACTCTTTTTCGATTAAGCTCATGGGTTTATTTTGTTGAAAAGGAGATAGAAGAAAGCTATGACGATCCCTGAAAAAAGAAGAAAAGGAATCGTTACAACATAAAGACTTCTGAGTTCTTTTTATCAATTATCAAAGTCCTGAGATTTACATTTCTTAGTAGGAATGATAAACAATGAAGAAATGTGGCTTGGATAATGAAATCCAAGCTTACTACCATATATTACAATTAAAATAAATTAAGAAAGTGAGTCTTACGGTGAAAGAGAATGAACTTTGGGACGTTTACTGGGAATATCACGATCCAGACCGTTTCTTTCAAGCGCAGGCACAGCTGATGAAGACGAAGACTCTCCTCTCAAGCTCGAATTCAAATTGACCTCCAAGGTACTACCGTCACCGGAACTTTTAGATGTGCCACCCCTTAGCTGCGATCGAAGATTTGCTCCGTCATTTCCAGGATTCGCAAACCCTAATTCCTCATCATTTCCTATTTCGTCCGACTTAACCTGATCACAATCCATTTCCCCCAAAATGCCCTCTCTCTCCCTCATCGTTTCTATCTTCTTGTATTCTTCTTCCTCTTCTTCTTCGCCGAAGCATAAACAGCACCAAATCCTCATACACAACCGAAGAAGCCCCAAATTTGTGGCTTTTATTTATAATTTATAAACCCTAGGTTATAAGATCTCACACACGGTTCTAAGACAATTCGAACAAATTTATTGCTTTATTAACCTAAACCCTACAAAAAGCGTAAAAATCGCATTGCACAAGCTGATCGAATTTGTTTGGCAAAATTCACTCGTTTGAAATCAATAAAATCAAAATTGGAACAGAAATCGAGAAATGCATTCAAACACAAAGGAGATATGTAGATAGGAGGCGACTTTTAGGTAAAATCAGATCGGATCCGAGTGGATGTTCCTCCGATAGCTGATCGGCGTCGTCGACAGTCGATCGGCGGCCGCATAGATAGATATAAAAAGGTTGAATCCCTCGCTTTCTCTGTGCGAGAGAAAGTGAGAACTTGGTTACTTTCTACGGAGATTGCTGAGAAGACTGATGGAATCCAAAAGGGAATACTCCCGAATATTTATTTGTCTGGTGAAAAGGGAAAAGATATAAAGAAAATGTTTATTTTTCCACTTCACATTTAATAGTTCGTCTAAAATATAAAGAAAATTAAATAAAGTAAACAAAAATTAATTACAGTACTTAACTTTTATGTTCTAAGTTATCTTAATAAGAGCTTCCTCTGAGAACTGATTCGTACAGAGCAACTTTTATCCATTTAGAGTAAATTCATCCCAAATGACAATCATGCCCTTCCTTTACGTTTAACACATTTTACATTTCACCCCTCCCATTAAGGGCATGATTGTCATTTGGGAAGAATTTGCTCTGTATGGAATCAAAGTAGTTTGGCACTGTCAATCCAGAAGTAGATTAATAAAAAAAACTCGGGAACTCATCGATTCATCTAGTACTAGTATTTAAATATATAATTCATTTATCGATTTACTAGATTGAAGTACGAATCAGCTCCCTTTCAAAAAGTGATACACTCTTTTATTTTAAGTTTTTCTAATTCATGCTATAAGGGCATGTAATTAAAACATTCAATGAATTTCAAATTTTCTTGTATAATGAAAAATGCATTTATTGACAATCAATGAATTCTAATTTATGCATGAATTAAATGTATTTCAAGATAATAATGATAAGCTTGAGTTTATTAAACATGTTTATCTCATGCCTTTAGTGCATGAGTTAGCCAAACCCTTGTATTTTAAGGTGTTTTAAATAAGATATCTTTTAAGTTTTAACTATGACGCGTCACTAAACACAGTAATACCGACGGGTTACTGATGAGGACGTGACTACAACAACACATCACTATCTCATCACTAACTCATCACTAACTCCACTTAAAAAAAATATTAAAATATTAACCCAAACCCCTTCTCCCAGAGTCCCTGCCGACGGAATACTCCCTCACGTCGTGTAGAAGACGGGTTGGTGCCGACGCCGCTAGTGTTGGGGCGGTGTCAATGGCGTCAGCCCTTGACGGCTCAAAATTGGTGGTGACGCACGTTGGCATGGACCTAAGTGATACTTTTTAAAAACTTATCATATTTGGTAAAAAAAATAAAATAATGGGGCTTAAAGCTACTAACTATGTCATTTAATACAGTGAAATGACATATTACCGTTACTTTTACTTTTAAACATCATTAACGACATTTTAATCAGAATATGTGGCACTCACCCTCCACAAACTATCTAGTTTAATCTCATTAACTCTTATTATGATATTTTACCTCAAAAACTTGAAACCCAAAGTGTATCACCTATTTTGAAAGAAAGGAAATATTATTTCATGTTTTCAGCATTAAAAAGGTCACGTTATTATTGGATTTAATATATTACTTGTATCTTTAATATATATAATTAAAGTTCTAAAAAGCGTAAGGTGTGGCATGACGATATCATCATGTCTTAATACATGGCGAAACATGGTGTTTATCAAGGCGTGACTTAAGGCGCCAATGTATATATAAATTATAATTATATATGTAATTATCCAAAAAAAAGAATACAAAATACATAATTACGATTCTGTTGGATCCCAACAACACTAACGTGTTGCGTTACGGCTAAGTAAAGATAAGGAAAGTAAAGAACACACAATATTTTCAATGATTAAGAGTTTATTAAAACAACTTAATGCGGTACAAAGTTTGCGGAAATAGATAGTACACACTAACAAAAACTTTATACTTGAATTGACACTTTTGTTTCCTCAACTAAGATCCTATGCAAGGAGAGTTATATCAGCTGATACTGACAGCTGATATTCAATGTCTGAATATTAAGTATGAAGGAGTTAATATCAAACAGTAACTAACTCTCAGAGAATGTTCTTGTGCTATGAATGCTAAAAGGTGTGTGTTGTAAATGCAAGCATTTACATCTCTATATATGGCCCAAGATCTGTTTCTTTGTCCATCAGATAATCCATGTGAAACCTTATTATCCGATGATGGAGACTTATCCACGGAAACATTTAATGCATTTGCATAGGTTATAGTCTCAGTTGTACTTTGTGTAAACTTCTTTTATCACATTTTCTGACGCACAGTGAAAATGTGTACTATGAAAGTATAAAAGAAGTTGACTTTCCGTTTTGTGTTTGGAGGGACAAACGATGAAGTACTGACAAGTTATCTTCTATTCCAAAATAGAAGATCTTCATCGTTTTCATCTTCTTTGAGCGGGAAAGGAAAATGTTCAAAGTGTCAAGAACATTTTCCACCAAGTCTTTATCTGCAGCAGATACCATTAGCTGATTCCACTTTCAGCTGAATGGTCTTCTTCGAGTTTATGTCCTTCGGCCATAAACCTCGAATGGTCACACTGTATGTAGCTGCTGATCTGACTTGATTCCTTGAGCTAAGTACGTACTCAGCTGAAGGTTTTTTTTGCATATACTTGTGCTTCAGCTGACATACATACTTCAGCTGATTTATTCTTCTTTAGCTATTGATCATCAAATCTTATTTACTTAGTCTGGGGACTAACAGATTCTTATAGCTAATTACATACATGGCTCAATACTTTTAATATGCTTTAAAAAGACAACTTATGATGGGTAAAAGTGTGTCAAGTTGGACCTTAACATACCGTCAAGTCTTACGTTCAAGCTTTGGACCAACACGCGGCGACATGGTCAAGCTCTACCTTTACGAGACATGGTGAGCATTGTATAAATACCCAGCTAGTATAGTTGTATTAAATTTAAGCCCTTCTCTTATACTTAGTAATTTTGATTGGTTTTAAATGAATATTTAATTTTTAGAACAAAAATAAAAACATTTGTTATATTAAACATAAAATTAAAGTGATTTCCGAATATGGTTATTATATAAATTAAAAAGGTACAATTAAGAGGGTGTTTGAAATTGCTTACTGAAAATAGATTATGCGTTCTGGAAATGGATAATCAGATAATCATCGATTTTACAAAATGGAATTCTGAAAAATAGTGTTTGTATTTTATTATGTTGTTTGAAATCACAATAATCAGATAATTAGTTTTTTAATGTTTGGTAGACCTGATTATTTGTATAGTTAATAGGTAAAATTCAAATAATTATTTTTCAAAACACAATAAGCACCTAACAACCTACTTTTTCAAAACTCGATTTTGGAAGCTCCAAAACGCAAATAAATGATTATTTCATACTTTTTGCCAAACATTAGTTTTAGACTATTTACATTTTCTAAACGCAATAAGCAGAAAATCTGCTTCAAATCTTAATCTCAAACATCTTTTAAGATTGTCTATAGAAGGGTATTCAAAATGTCTATATGTATTTGAATATGATATGCGAAATATAGTAATTTTTTGAAATTCAGATAATATTTTTTCAAAATAAGAATTCTGAATTTTTGAATTCGGATTCAGATAGTGGTTTACAAAATTTTCAGATATCCAAATTTTTCTTCTCCTATATTCCTAACTAATATACGAAATTTATACAGGTAAAAATTGACAATTATAACAATAAACTAACAAATATGATGCGAACACCTAAAACCATCTCTGAATACTATTTCGGTTCTAATAAAATATATACCTGATTTAACCGAGCCGAACCCGGTACCTGATTATGTAAAATGATTCGGTATCTTAGTCTACTGATCATCTGAAATCAGATTTCAAATATTTCGAGACCGGTCCATCCAGATTGAATCTAAACCTGATTCTATCCGTACTCACTGGCCTTAAAAATAGGGAGCTGATTTGCACAAGGAACATTTTACTTCATCCAAGGAAATTTATACATAAAAACAATTTTACCCTCTTAGGCTATTGACAAGGTTATTGACTCAGCTCTTTGTGTTTTTCTATATATTTTTTTGAAACGGAAAATATTATTAAAACACCAAACTTAGCAAGATACTAAGATGGAGAGAACAATTACACAACAAAATTAAAAAGGGAAAATGGCTCAATCCGACTAATTACATTGAATTTTACTCCTATTTTTCACCCATAGAAAAGATGTAGAGATGATATTTCCTGCCGTAATTGTATATGACTTATAAACCTTATTGAAAATCACATCATTTCTTGCCTTCCAAATGCTCCATAGTGTGCATTGAATAATAGTATTCAAAACTTTTTTCTTTTTAGTACATTTACTCCAATTTAAACCAAATTCGATAAGTTCGACCACCGAATTAAACAACGGAAGATCAATACCAGACCATTTGAAGATCCAAGATAAGATTTCCAAAGCATACGGACATCTAATGAATGTGTGATCAACATCTTCAACACCATGATTACATACCTTGCAAATGTTTGAGCCGATATTGATGCCTCTTTTCTCTAAACAACTTGCCACCGGTATTCTACCCAAACCAAGCCTCCAAACAAAACACTTGACCTTTAGTGGAGCAGTCCTTTCCCATGGCATATTAACATACCCGCTAGTGGTCACCTTGCTATCAATCTAATGTCGAATTTGATGAACCATAAAAGAACCATCGGTAGAAATCTTGCACCTTAATTGATCAGCACTTGTGTGCAACCGAATCTGGCCGAGCAAACCCGTGAGACGGTTTAACTCAGCGATCAGGGATAGATCGGAAGGAATGTGTCTCCAATTCCACACATACCCTGAATTATTGACATGATCGGCAATCGAGCATAATTTTGTTTTTTCCAAATCATATAGAGTTGGAAATTCCAACTCTAATGGAGTAACACCAATCCAACAATTCTTCCAAAACAGTAAGTTATTTCCGGAACCTAATTGAGGTGAAAAACAATCAAAAATCGTGTACCCAATTTTATTGATATCCGATTCAACTTTTGTAATGTTTCGCCAAACTCCACTCGAAGATTTTTTTTTTGACATTTGATGAACCGGTTTGAAGCTTAATTTATGAATTGCCTTGATCACTTCCTTCCATATGCTCTTTTTTCCATCTCTTAGTTTCCACCACCATTTCATCAAGAGAGCATAGTTTTGTGCTTTAAGAGAACCGATACCAAGCCCACCTTTTTCTTTTGATGCTAAGACGGTTGACCATGCAACCCAATTAATCTTCTTTTCATTTTCGTTACCACCCCATAAAAATCTCCTTCTAATTTGTTAAAGTTTTTCAATAACGCAAGAAGGAGCTCGAAATAAAGAGAAGTAGTAAAGTGGGAGACTACTCAAGACGGATTTGACAAGAGTGAGTCTACCACCAAATGATAAAGTTTTGGATTTCCACCCGGATAGTGTTGAATTAAATCTATTAACTACCAGAACCCAATGCTTCTTTAAGTTCATGTTCACACCTACCGGAACTCCAAGATAAATGAAAGGAAAAGTACCGGTAACACAACCAACGGTAGAAGACCAATTATTTAATTGAGCCGGAGATGACCCAATACCAAATAACTTTGATTTGTGAAAGTTCACATGCAATCCGGAAGATGCTTGAAAACATCTTAAAATTCTAGCGAGATTCTTTATGTTACTATTAGAACCTTCTCCAACGAAATTTGCATCGTCCGCGTAAAGAAGATGTGATATAGATGTCCCGAAAGCACCAATCTTTTGACCCCGAAATAAATTCTTTTCACACGCCGTTTTCATTGCCACATGTAGGCCTTCCATGGCAAAATGAATAAGAAAGGAGAAAGTGGATCGCCTTGCCTAACACCTTTCTTTATATGGAATTCTTTTGTTGGTGAGCCATTAATTAGAACCGAAGCAAACGATGATGATAAGCAACTTTGAATCCAACCACGCCATTTAGCACCAAAATTCACTTGTGCCAAAACGGAGTCTAAATAACCCCAATTAATGGAGTCAAAGGTCTTCTCGAAGTCAACTTTGAACATGAACATATTTTGTTTTGCACTTTTTGCCCATGAACATAATTCATTTATGACCAAAGGACCCTCCAATATATTTCTACCATTGACATATGCTGATTGAGAATCACCAACAATGTCATCGATCACCAATTTTAATCTTAGTGATAATGCTTTTGCTAAAATTTTGTATAAACAACCGATTAGCGATATAGGGCGGAAATTACATAAGTTGATCGGGTCTTTGATTTTAGGAAGCAATGTGATGAATGAAGAATTGCAACCACGTGAAATAACACCCATATGTTCAAAATTGCGCACAAAAGACATCACATCATCTATGAATAATTCATAATGAGATTTAATAAATTTCATTATGAAGTCGTCCGGCCCCGGAGCCTTTTCACCGCCACAAGCATGAATTGCCCTTTTTATTTCATCGACTGAATAAGGCTGCTCCAATTCGTTACTCTGCAAATTAGACAACTTAGAAAATAACGGGTTAGTAAAAAGAGGCCTAGCAGGCCACGGTTCTGAGAATTTCTCTCTCTCTCTTGCTTTCGTCTCAAACTACTACCGTTAATTGAAATCAATATTTATATTATGTAGACGATGACAATCATCCATCATAAACACAATACGTTTAATGAAAATGAAACTTATACACCTTCATTTCGCTAATTAAATTCGCATTATCATCATCAAGATCATTAATAATATTCTCAAATTTAGTAAAAGATGGATTCTTTATAAAACCATAAAACATCATATTCTCAAATTCAGTTAAAAATCGATTATTATATTTCCAACTATCTGAATCGTTCTGTGTTTCTCTCTTTAATTTACTCCAACGACGATGAGATATTAACTAAGAGGGTGAATTGCTTTCCACGTATAACAACATTAGGAAAATCCATAAGGATATAAAATCTCTAATTACCATTTACACCTATATGTTATTCCTAAATTAACTCCATCTCTCATAAGTTACACCTTCAGCCATTGAGTTCCACCGGCAACTCTGTTCCGACAATATTCAACACAGTAGCGGGCGTGGTCTCTGATTTTGGCTATGTAGCCTATGTTGAATTCCACCTGCTCCGATAACTCTGTTCCGGCGTTTTCGGTTGCCGGAGCTATGTTTCGATGGTTTTCTTAAGTTCACCGTTTTCCATCAATCTTCACCGAATTGAATTCAATTGTGGAGACGAAGGTGTGATGGTCATAAAAAGGATAAAGTTGACGTACAAACAAACTGGGTGAAACTCGTTTTTATGACGTTTGGTGTAGTTTTTCCCGGCACCGGAAACTTATACGACGTTATTGGTGGAATTAAGGAAAAGGGAAATAGATGAGAATGTTAAATTTGGTTTTGCATTGGTTAAAGTTAACAAACAAAGAGCCGAGTTAATAGTCTAAAAGGGCAAAATTGTCTTCACATATAAAATTCCTTGTGAAAATTAATCAGCAAATCACCACCCTTAAGAATAAGAGTAAATTATAGTTTTTGTCCCTGTGGTTTGCCCGATTCTGTGTTTTTGTCCCTGTGCTTTTTTTTCTGTTTTTTTGTCCCTGAGGTATGCAAAATTCCGTTTTTTTGTCCTTCCGTCCAACTCTGTCAAAATTACACCGTTAAGTTGTCTCATGTGCCAAGCACATGAGGGCATTTTAGTCTTTTTACCATCTTTCTTCTATGTTCTTCCCCAATCTTCATCTTCTTCATCCCAATTGAAATTAAAACCCTAATTATAAATTAATTGTTTATAACAGAAAAAAATAAGAACACGAACAAGATCTGCGTTTTAAACACTCGATCCCACCATTTACAACAGAACACGAACAAGAAGTGATCGTCATTGTCGTCATCAGACCATCGATCTCACCAATTACTTGAACCGCCGCCACCTGTGGTTCCACCACCACTTCCGTCACCGAAACTTGAAGCCATAAGAGGGAAGACGACCAGATCTGAGAAGACGACAAGATCTTGTGGGTGTAATGGTGGGAGAAGACGACCAGATCTGAGAAACCCCAAATCAAAAGCTTTAAGTATTTGGAAAGAGAAAACGACCAGATCTGAGAATCAACTTTGGCCGGAGAAGATGGTGGTTCAAGGTGGAGGCGGCGGAGCTTCAACTTTGGCCAGAGAAGATGGTTGCCCGGAGAAGATGGTGGTTCAAGGTGGAGGCGGCGGAGCTTCAACTTTGGCCGTTATTTTGACTTGCTGCTACTTGTTTATGATGGTGGTTATTTTATAATGGTTCAAACGAGTGCTGCTTCAGATCTTGAGGAACCCCTGTTTTCTTTTTTGATTTTTTTTGGTATCAATAAGATCTATAAAATTAAAGATTTGATAGGCACGGAGAAAGAATCGCAGATGTTGTTGTTTTAATGGATTTTTATGAAATTGAAAAAGGAAGAATGGTTTTGTGAAGTTCTTGAGGTGCAGGTAAAGTGGGTGATAGTTTGTGAAGAAGAAAGGTGCTAAAATGACTAAAATGCCCTCATGTGATTGGCACATGAGGGGCTTTAACGGCCAAAAAGAGACGGCAGGTGGACGGAAGGATAAAAAAACGGAATTTTGCATACCTCAGGGACAAAAAACAGAAAAAAAAAAAGTATAGGGACAAAAACGCAGAATCAGGTAAACCACAGGGACAAAAACTGTAATTTACTCTAAAAATAATTTCTTTGATCGGAAAAAGTCAAAAAACTGTAAATATGGTTGTTATCGTGTACGGGTTGACCGTTTGACCAGAAAACAAGAAGCCCTAATGTTGCACGTGACATGCACCGTCTCATCTCTCCTCACGTCAAACATGATTTTGAAGCTTCAACATTTTACACCTTCGCGATTTCGTTCCTTTCTCGTTCTTCTTTTTACCCTTGTCCACAATCCCAGCTCAGAATCATCGAACATACACAATTTCGTAGCAAAACTGAATTCAATTCATCAGAATAAGTTGATTATGTCTATCAGATTCAAATTCAGAAGTTCCGTCAACTTCGATTCAATCGAAATCGACGGTGGTAAATCCTACATATCGGTGGGATATAAAATTCTACGTCAAAAGAAGCTAAACGGAATATGCCATATAGACTTTGATCTCGTCTTCCTTGACGATCTCACCGGCCAAGGTTATTTTTCTAATTCTATTCGTCTATGTAACGTGGTGTTCAGTTTTATTGAAGTGCAATCCAGGTTCTGTATACTTGTTTCCTACAGTGTGTGTTTAAATAGTTTTATTCCTTTTGAATTAATAGAGTATAATGAGGACGAGTTTGAGATTCCTAGCGGTTCGAGTGTGATCGTAAAGAGGGTTCCAGCAGAACCGGTGCCTACAGCTGTGTAAGTTTTATTTGAATTGAATTTCTTCTATAAAACCTGTTAATGTTTACTTTAGTTATGTGAAATCAATAATCCCTTGATGAGTTTCCAGCAATAAAATATCTCAAAATACTTGCTGTTGATTATCATATAGTTTATCCATCTTTGTTTTTCTTGTCTGGAACTTGACATGTGATACTCTGTTTTGTCCAGGTTAAGACATCATAAGGTTGAAGCAAGTGAGGAAATTCCAAAAGGTGCATAACATTTTAAAGCAGTATAATTTTTTGATGAACTGCTCTAACTACAGCACACTTAATTCTCAAATGTAGGCATGGATCTTAATAAACCAGAAGAAATAGGTCTTGCACCTGAACACCATGAACACATTAAATTGGAAAAGTAAAATTTGTGCTTTAATTTCTCATAATTAATTTATTCAGGCTATCTAAACATTTCTTTTTCCTTTCAAATTTTGACTTGACATAATAGAGTTGACTTGCCATTGGAATTAAGATGTCCCATTTGCAACACATACTTTAAGGAGGCTGTGATGATACCGTGCTGTCAGCATAGCTTTTGCCAAAATTGCAAGCCCTTCTTTTTCCAATTATATATGTGTGTGTATGTATCTGCATATTTGACATGTGTTATTGTGTGTGAACAGGCATCTCTAAAGTACTTCTACTGACAGCAAAGTGTCCTAAGTGTTATCCTACCATGTACAGGGTAGAACACTTGCTACCAAATTTATCTCTTAGGCATGCAATTGAGCATTTTATTGAATCTCAAATTCTGGCAACTGCTCCAGAAACTGATCTGCAAAAATACGTCCCAGGTGAGATATATATTTATTTTATTTTATATATTTCGAGTACTGCATGTTTGACTTTTTGTTTTCAGATGGAGAATCTGGTATTCAGGGGAAGGAAGTTTCCACCATAACCAAAAGGAAATTGGATTTGCTTTATCCTAAATCTGCAACAAAAAAATTATCAAATCAGAACACTGCAGAGTCTGTTTATGAGAGGAAAAATGTTTTCTTGGAGGGTACAGGAGTAAATACACGTGCAATGAATTCAACTCCTTCTCAAGGTGAAAACCAGCCTGCTATGCCCCAAATTTGTATGCCAGATGAAGGTATTTCTCATTGCCAGATGCTTACAATTACATTACATATATGCAATAAAAAAAATGACTTATTATTAATACTTCATCTATCCCAAGACTTTTGGTTCGAAAAAGTCAACTGTGAACTCTATCTTTTTGTTGCTTTTTCGTGTTTAGCTGATTCCACCAGCAGGAAAAGGGTTAATTCTGGAGGTAAAAATCTTATCAACCTCACACTGAAGTTTTTATAAGCAATTTCCTGATTTTGTTATTTCTTCAGGTGGAGATGGAATTTATGCAGTTGATAATAGAAACAACAAGGTACATTGTTGTGCATAAATCCATTAAAATTGCAATAATAGTAAACAATTTTGTATATTATTAGTAGGTTAATACATGGTTTGTATCTGATGTTATCAGGTGCGCACTTGTTACATGTGCAACTCTCCAACCCATTTTATAAGAGACTGCCCTATGGCTATGGCTTCTACTGAACAACAACCTACGTTTCATACTGGTAAATTCTGCTTGAGTTATCAAATCATAATAAGACCTAACCATCTGTTGGTTAATCAATTTGTTAAAATATGGGATGATGCCTTTTAGCCCTAATATGCTCCCTTATCGAATTCCACCTTTTGCTCCATCTGCATATGCCACATTACCTTTTCACAGGTTACTTTTTAATTTTAATTTTAATTTTTAGAAATGCGTTCTGTGCATATTTGTTAACCTATATGGCACTATGAACAACCATGCAGTGGAGTTATCAAAATGGTAGGCCCAACCAGATTTGAACAACCGTTTAGACATTCAGAGAGTTTGGACCTTCAGAGCAGTGATAACCGAATTAAATATTCCCATGAAAAGAGGTAACTTTTGTTTTTATATTCATATAACCGCAGTGTTAGTGTAAATTACATAAATCCTCCCTGTGACTAGTATGAATCAATTTTTTTTGTTACACTTATAGTCCCTAATTTTGGAACTTGTAACATCAAAGCGATCTTATGTAATTTTTTTTCACATTTCTTATGTAAGTGCTCTTTTTGCTAGACAGATTATGAAGGTGTGAGCAATTCAGAGGAAAGCTATGGCAGAAAGTATCACCACTACAACAAGCATTCAGATCAAAAAGTCAAATCTGGTCATAACAGAAGATATGAAAAGCATTCACATTCAACAAATGATAGATCAGTTTCAGGAGTAGAAGAAGATGTTGGTAACTATAGATACAGTGAAGTGAGATACAAAAAACACCATCATAATAGCAGCAGGGAGCATTCAGATAGTGATTGTAGCTGTAGCCGTCATAAAAGAAAAAAAATGACAGATGGAAGATGGTGGATGAGTCAGATGATGATTATGACCACAATAAAAGGAAAAGAGTACAACACTAGAAGTTAACAATAAACCTGAATGGTAAATATGTATTTGAAGGTGCAGGATGCTGACTTAGTCAATCGTACTGGTACACATTTTTTAATTTCAAGTGGCTTTTTTGTTTGTATCAATGTAAAGTAGTTATGGTTTTATATTTTATACAAAATAGTTGGTTGGTTTTGTAAACCTAGACAGGAGGAGGAGGAGAGATATTTAGGGTGGTTGTTGGTATGGTATCTGATTTTTTACCTTGTTTTGGTGTGTGGTCAGCAGTTGGACATTAACTTTTTGTTAACTAACAGCTTTTGATGACTAAAAAAGTTATTTATTGGAATCTGGTTACATTTCCAATACCATATCTTTTGGATACCTTACATGACACAAGTGGGCTGCTGATCAACATCAAATATTCAGAATTGAAGCTGATTGAGGTATGTTTTAACTTAATTGTCTTAATGCTTTATTCTTTTAAACTTGCCGCATGTCAAAACAAAAAAACGTCTATTCATACATACTCATGTTTCATAAATAGGTTGCTTTTTCGGAGTCTTTTTTATATACTCTTATTTAATACCACAAAGCCAATTTTGGTTGCTTGCTCTTTTTGAAAATGTCTTCTATGGGGAATTGACTAGTTTTTCCGAGCTTAAAGGCTTCTAGTTTGAAAAATAAGTGTCTATTGAAATAATAACTTTGTTGGGAAGTGGGAGTTGTAGCTTTATTTTAAAAGTAAATAAAAACTACTTAAAATATCTTTTTAAAAGAAGCTGGAGCATTTGAAAATATTGAAATCACCAAAATACCCTTGAATGATCACATTTCTCCCGTACTTAGGCTATTTGGTATGGGCAAGCCACGACGTGGTTTTATCCTAGGTGGCAATTTTAAAGAATGAATTTAATGGTTTAAATGGTTGTATATTATCATTGACCACATACCATGTTTACCATATCTCCCACCTATATATGGAGTAAGGACATGAATTGATTTTGATGACGTGTCTTACCCAGCCAATCACATCACTCCTTAATGATGAGTCACACGCTGACTCAAAGGGTAATTTTGTAATTCACACAAATCAGTCACAATGCCAATACAGGGTCACCAAATCTAGGGTTACTTCTACCATTTGCACAAAAAAAAAAAACAACCTACGCATCTCTCTTCCTCCAACCCAGTTATCCGGTCACTCCCTTCCTCCATCACATAATCCGGCTGCTCCCTTCCTCCGTAAACGAAATTCAGCAGTTTACTTCCTCCATCAACGAAATCAGGCTACGGATTTGAACTCAATTTTGATTGGCGACATCTCGAACTAGGAGCGATAGGTATCTAAAATCTAGGTATTTCCGAATTACTCCATCCCGAATTTGTTTTTTTTTTCTTTTCATAAACTAGGTATTTCCGTCGCCGGTCATGTTTGAACCCGGATAGTCCGTCCTTATTTTCCATCGCCGGTCAGTTTGAATTTCTGTAAATTCTAATATTTTTATTAAATTAATTCATGGTTTTAGGTCTCTAGATCATCTAAGAATCTACATGAGGACAACGAGTATGCTCTTTATACTGTCACATTATTCAACCGTGATGCTGATAATTTTCGAATTAAGGCTCGCGAAAGAAGATTTCAAGTGAGTTCTTTTGATTTTTTTTTGTTTGTCAGTAAAAAAGTGAGTTTAGTTTTGATTAATTTGTTGTTTTTTAATATTAATTGTGATTTAGATTCGTGATTTTGAATGTAAATCGGAAACTCAAGAGAGTAGAAAGCAGCAGTTTGAAAAACTGATGCAAGATCAGGAATCCCTCAATAGCTCTCTTTAGCAGTGGTGCTACACCAGTTATGGAGAGGTATTTAATTTATTTTTTAATTGTATTATAAATTTTATATAATGGATTAAGTTAACTAATTATTACATGATGGAATATCGTAAACCATAACCATATACACACATTTATATCATGCATTTTGATTAATAGATAAAAAGAATTGGTTTTTTGTTATCATTTTATGCAGGTTTTCACTTCCTGGATGCAGTTTTGTGCTGTTCGTTTATTTTCCGAGAGCATTTTGAGATACGGGTTACCCCCCTTCAATTTTGGTATATTAAGTTAAACAATTCCAAATCTACATTTGTCATTTTTTTTATATACAATCTACCACCTATATATGACACCCGGATAGTCCTCCGTCGCCGGTCATGTAATCTAGGTATTTTCCATCCCGAATTTGTTTTTTTTCATAATTACTCTTCCTTCGTAGCTAAATCTTATTACATTTTTGAATTTTCATAATTTAGGGCTCTATTCCCTTCGTCAGTTCAACATTGTCCTAAATGCAATCCTGGTTATTATTCTTTAAATTTCTTAGAAATGGTTACTCATGGACACAAGATTCATGAGTTGGTTGGAGCTGTTAGAGACTTGAAGTAACAAGAATTGACGTTATAAAGGTATTTTCCCCAACCAAATTGTGATAATAAGGTCTGGTTTTTTTTCATAATTGTGACAATATCCATTTTCGTTTTTTTTTTACATTTTATGACACAAAATCATTAATAATTTATACTCCCTCCGTCCCACAAAAAACTTCTCATTTGACCTTAATTTTTTGTCCCACAAAAAACTTCCCATTTTAATAAAATACTATTATTACTAAGGACCCCACCACTAACTATCCACTAACTATCATTCTCTCTCCAAACCAATCTTATATAATAATCAAGATTATTACCAATGACCCCACCACTAACTATCACCTTAAAACTTGTGCCCATATCAAATGGGAAGTTTTTTGTGGGACGGAGGGAGTATATTTTTATCATTGGAGGTTAAAAGTGTGCTTGATCCTTGCGAGGATGATGATGCCAGTTTGAGAACTGATTCAAGATTCGGTCAAACTCGTCCAGTTCGGTAGCCGGTCAAACAATGGTCAAGAAAGGAACCTTACCAGGGATAGCCGCTGCTACTTGATGGAATTGCATGCAAACCGGTGACAAGCGGCCTTTCAAGATGGAGATGCAATTCGAGATGGAGTGCAGGTAATGTGGATTGTGTTTTAACCAAACGGGTCAAATAATATTTTTGACTGAAAATGGTCATCTGGGCCATCAAACATATTGAAAGTCAACCTACGTCTTTGTTTTTAATTCTATCTTTTCCTAAAATCCACGTCCCGTTGGGAGTATTCCTAATAATATAATTATTATTGCTCTAAATTTTGACTTTCTTAGAGTTTTTTGTTGATTAGCGATTGATTTTGTTGTTTCAGTCTGCCTTTTCAATGTCAGGTTATCATCTATTATTTCCGTAGTTTTTGAGAATACTTAATTATAGAGGTGCAATTTTAACTTATTTAATACATTTTTTCTTAATAAATTTCAACTCTTATCTAAACAACTGGGTCGGTTTAGGTTGGCACAAAACCACCTTTACACAAAGGGAAATCATTTTGGCACCACAACTTTTACTTCCTATACCACATTGTACAAGTTTTACAGCTAAGTGTACAACTATATCAAGCATGTAGATGACATAAAAGTTGTGGTGTAAACATCACCCCCTTTACCGGAAAGACCAAAATTTCAAAACATTACAAGAACTACATTGCTTCAAATAATGATCAAATTGGTCTTAAATAAAAATGATTTAGGTGATTTTTTACCCGTTTGACCATTTCTTTTTTTAATCATTTTTTTGTTTTATTTTCTGCTATGAAGATGCAACATTTTTATATCATCAGATGCATCAGTTACGAATTTGAAGTTTATGTTTTATGTTTCATAAACGATTGTAATCCTTTTAAATCACGTGAATTGTTAATTTTTTTTTTTCCTATTTTGATTGTATTCTAGGAGGGTGGGAGCTATTAACCAGGTAGAAATCAATTGTTGTTTTGATCGTATTCTCTACTATATATAAATCATTAGGAGTTTACTGTTTCTTTATGTAGTCTCGATTAAGTATTGCTCATAAAGAAGCACTTAGCTAAAAGAACCAAAATTGGACAAACTTTTATATAGTTAGTATTGGTTATAAACTAAGTGAAGTTTAGAAGTTTATATTGGTCTGAGTTTAGAAGTTGCAAAATTGGTTTCAATCAAGGAACTTTCATCATAATCTGATTACAACAGCTAAACTTCTATTGGTTGTAACTAAAAGTGTAGATATGTTTGTAATTATGGTTATTTTTATTATATTTATCAAAGTGCACGTAAAATCAGCCTTTGTTGATGAGTTTTTATTTGGTTTTGTTGACTTGGACTTCATTTTTTCATACCATTGTCTCCTACATCGACTCCTACCTCGAAGGTTCAAGAACGAATTGTGTTTGACTTTCGAGCCAATCATATTAATTTTGATGTGGCAACTTTTGCTTGACTATATAATTTCATACATTTTTTCATCATTATGTATTTTATTTCTCGAAGCTAGCCCGCCTATCGGGCGGGTTATGAAACTAGTGTAACCATGTAATACAACCATTTAAAGCATTTCATCTATCTTTCATTATATCCCTAGGCATATGTTTAGATGCATTAATTAATTCAAATTTTCATTAAAACTAAAAAATGCATTAAATACATCTATTAAAAATGTAAAATATGAAGTTCATTAACATGTGCCCCTAAGCACATGTTAGAAAAACCCCTGGACCACTCGAGTTTTTCTAATGTATGCTTTGGGGTGTATTAGAGTGCATTTAATGAAGCATTATTGTTATTATTTTTATTTAAACAGACAATTGTATTTAATGTGTCTTCTAAGATTTTAAAATTAGAGTCAACTAAAGTTATTTAATACATATTCTGAAAATAATTACCTCATTAAATGTACCATAATGTATGTCCTAGAATATACTCCGACAAACCCATAAAAGATTATACTTTTCCCAATCCTTCATTTATTTTTTTGGAAAATGATAATGACAGCCCTTAGGGCTAAGGGCTGTCAATAACAAGACAATATCAAAGTAAAAACCGCCATCTGAATTTTAGAATCATTATTTTCTCGATGAATGTACAAGCCTTTTATGCATGTTCATTAATAAAACCCTATTTTTTTTATCTTATTATGAATAATGATATTTATTTTAAAAATGAAAAGAGGAATCAATGTAAATGTTAATCGGTGATTTTGAGTTTTTCTAAAACGATGAGAGAAAATAATTGGAGGTTAATTTATTATTTCTCCTTTAAACTTTTTCTCCTAGAAGCAAAATGATATGGAAATAAGGCGATAAAGATAAATTTTCTGACAATTATAAATTTATTAAAATTTACTTGATCTAGAGCTCTTCTACATGCAAATGATGGGTACAATTGCACGAACGGAGATGGTTTTATTTTCTACACCATAAACCATAAAAATTGATTTGGTACGACAAAATCAACCGAAGGGCTTATTGAAAAGGTGGTAAGTCATATTGTGTGCACAAATAGTAACTATAGATGGGGTGTATGCTAGCTTTAAAAAAAACGACTATATCTTACATTGTACACCCTATACGCATATTACTGGTGTACATATTAAATTTGTAGTATATACATATTTGTGATGTGCATATTAAATTTGGTGCTCTATGCATATTAAGGGCATGTTTGGGAAATCTTATTTAGGGGCGTATTAGCTTATAAGCTTATATAAGCTTAATTAGGCCTTTTAAATGTGACTATATAAAGCTTATAAGCTAATAAACTTCTTAAATAAGCTTTACCAAACATGCCCTAAGTTTGCCAAAAACACAAACAAATAACCTAGTATTTTACAATGATTTCAAAAATACAAATGAATAACCTATTATTTTACGAAGATAGAAATCTTCAAAAGCTGATGGCAACTGATATTATCTATAATTTGACTAGATAAAAATTTCCAACATAGAACCTTTTTAGTAGCGGTGAGCATAAAACTGAATCAAAACCGGAAAAATCGCATCGAAAAACCAAGCCATTTGAAAACCGATGTTAATGGTTTTGATTTTTGGAAAAACCGAATGTTTGGAGCGGTTTTGGGGGCATATGAAAAATGGAAAAAAAGAACCGCCCGGTCATTATAAATCTTTCAAATTTTATAAAAATATTCTTATATTTATAAAAGATTTGACATTTAATTATTAATCTTAGAGTAAATTACAGTTTTTGTCCCTAAGGTTTTCTGGATTTGGGGTTTTTGTCCCTTAATTGAGTTATCTTAGTTGAATTTATCATTATATTTTATGAAAATTGATTAGTTTATTTAAAGGTAATGAGTTAAACTCTTGGATTTTAGATTATAACTTTCAATGTAACAAAATGGTAAGTTAAAGAAACATAAAAAAATGGGGAAGAAAAACTGAAAAACCAAAAACAAAAAAACCAAAAACGAAGGGGGTGTAATTCTTAAAACCCAAAGTTTACGCTTCGGAATTTGGTTTTAGTTAAAAATCGCATCATACTCACCCCTACTTTTAGCATCTTTGATTGAATTAATCCACCGGAAAGAAATGGCTATGCGACGAGGCACCGGAACGGAAGACGTTGACGCAAGAGAACCGACTGGATCAACACATAAGGAGATCAACCAACCATGGCACCGTGGGTTCGAAAGAGATCATGGTGTTACGGGCTGAAATTCCCGTGACTATGGCGAAGAAGACCATGCGACTAGTTCGTCTAGTCGTTGCCTTCTGGCCGAGTCAGGAAGTGTTGACTATGAAGGGGATCGTAATGGTTAGACACAACTGGTCAGGGGGCTAGTGTCGCATCCCTGATGAGCTCATGGCAGAGCGAAACCAGTTGGCTTATATGGGAGGTCTAGTCTCGGGGTTTTATTGGGGACCTCGGGACACCGCACGGGCAAGGTGCGATGCCGAGCTCGTGTACGCGACATTTGGTATCAGAGCCAAAGTCCGAAGGGACATACCAGTATGGTTGTGCACTTATGAAGCTGGAGTTTATAACTGTATGAACCGGTAGTGTGTTGGACCTAAAACATTTTGAAGACAAATCACCAACGGTATCCTTGATGAACAAGATCTAGACCAATTAGTTAGTTTTATAATCTAATGGTCAACATTAGCTTAAAATGGATCTATAGATTACCACTTTACTTTGTTTTAAACCCTACACTAACTATCTAATTTAATCCATCATACTCTCTTATCATAATTTTTTACCTAAAAAGGCATCAAGCTAACAATATCATTTACTGTACAGTGGAAGTATATATGTATAGTTGTATACTGTAATCAAAATCCAAGTTTGTTAATTTTTTAAACACTTAATTCTCCTCTGTCCAAGCATAAATTTATTAATTTCTATATTTCTGGTTTGGGTGTTATATCACCATAACTCAATAATAATGCTTGTACCTATGACTCTTTCGCAGCTAATAAATTAGTGAATACATGGGCAGAACTGGTTAATGAATGTAATAACTCATTCGCAGCTAAGGACTACGTTAATATAACATTTTAAATAAATAAATTCTCTTAAGAGAAAATTAGCATTTCCTCCATTTTAAATAAATAAATTTTATGTCATTTAGGCAAAAATTGCAATGAAAATTAAATTGAATAGATAGTAATAAATAAATTCCAGAGTTTTAATGAGTTATTTGTATAAATAAGTTGATTATTTTTTATCAAATAAAAAAATCTTTAAAATATACTCCCTCCGTCCCTAAATAAAGTTCTCATTTTGCCTTCAAATTTTGTCCCTAAATAAAGTTCCCATTTTTCAAACATAAGGGGTCCACTTAATATAATAATATTATTACCAATACTTTCACCACTAACTATCTCTTAAAACACTTTCTCTCTCCAATCAAACCTTATATTTTAATCAAAAGTAATACCAAATACCCCACCACTAACTATCTCCTAAAATATTATGCCCAACACAAATGGGAACTTTATTAAAGGACGGAGGGAGTATCATTTAAATCGTGAAATAAAAATAGAAAATATATTTAAAAAAATATGGAGAAAAATAAGGCTCAGTCCCTTAGATGTTCATAATACATTGCGATCATTCTCGCAAATCATTACATGTCTGTATTGACTCATCATCGCCAATTGTTCTCCATATGATAATAAATTAATATACATTCCTCAAATATTAATAAGAAAAATTGGTTTAGTATTCATATGAATTGTAGCTGTACTAGTGATCCCAAAAGAAGATCGGATGAGATTAAATAATTCAGAACAGCACGCTTGATCTTGCTTCTAGGGAACGAGTCGGGCAGAAACTGAATAAATTCACGCCGACCAGATAGCGAAGCCTTATCTACACCCTAATTAATTGAAGATGCTGAATAGATAATACTATAGCTAAAGAAACCATAACTGGAGATGTAAAAGAATGAAAATGAATGATTTCATTAGCTGAATACGAAATTTATAAACCCTAAATTAGAGATGATGAAGTTCTTTGTGCAGATTTGGGTTTATGTAGAGAATGAAGCAATCACATCCAATGGTTTAAATCTACAGTCATGGATGGACGGCTAGGATATTACCAAGTAATTAACCCTAGTCGATATAGCGGGCTTTGGATGATACTTTTGAAAGAGGGCCCAATAACAATTTAGAGCCTGGTAGGATTTAAACTCTTGGGTTATTAAATTAAGAAGAAAGAAAATGAAATGTTATTTATCTAAAACTAATTTAAGCCTACAAATTTTTATACTCAAATGATTACGACAATTAGCAAAATAAATGAGTGAAAAGAAAATGATACTTACAAACTTAAATTGTGGGCATAAAGACACCATGCACACTATAGTGTTGGTTGCTCCTTTGGTTGATTGCCTTCAGTTTAATAAGAAGAGGAAAATGAGTATGTTTGTGAGTATTAGAGCAAGAGGTGTGGTGATTAAGCTAAACCGCCACCTATGCGTCACCTCACCATTTCACATTCAAAACCCCCAAATACCCTCTCTACCATCACTTAAGCCATTTGGGCCCCACCCCCTTTTTTTCTTTTTCTTTTTTTAAAAACATAATACTTCATTAAAATAAAATTACACAATACAAAATAAAAATACCTAAAAAAGAAAGAAAATTACCGAAAATAAAAAAAAATTACCGAAAAATTAAAAAAAATACCGAAAATTAGGAAAAAAATACCGAAAAAAAATAACTACTCGTCGTCATCGTCCACGTCTAGTTCATTTGCGTCGACGGGGTATTTTTCGCGGATCGTCTTTTTTTCCTTGACGATTCTCGCCTTATCTTGGCGCCCCAAACCGTGGGTGTTAGTGCTTAGGAATCGCAATTCTTCCAACCGCACGAAAACGTCATCCCGCGCCTATGACCTTTCGTAAGCCGATTGAGCGGCTTCACTTTTCCGCCTAAACTCGGCCATCATAGCCTCGCCAAGGTCCGGCGGTGCGGCACTTCCGGCGGTGTTAGTGCCGGATGAACTTTTCGATCTACTTTTTTTTTGCCTTACGAGACTTTCCCGCCGGACGTGGTCTCGTATCTTCCCCGAAAAGTTCTTCGTTATCGGAGAGCGAAATGGGTGCGGGGGCGTCCCATTTCGAGCAATGCCTCAAAACTTCCCACGCACCTTCGTTGTTAAATTGTTTTTTTGATGACGACTCGTCACGGTACGCTTGTCGGGCACGGGCCATAAAGTCCACCTCATTTTCACCGCTTCGGCTTGTACGTTGTAGACGTTTGTAGGCACCGTTGAATTTTTGACAATTACCGTTTAAAGTCGTCCACTTCCCCATCAACATGTCTTTGGTACGCGGCGTATCAACATCCTTGTTGAACTCAACAAGGATTTTGTTCCAAAAACATTCATCGGATTGGTCGGCGCCCTTTTCGCGGTCCTCGGAAACGCTAACCCAACACTCGGCCAATAAAACTTCTTCTGCGACGTCCCACCGCATGACCTTCCGACTTAAGTTGACGGCAACTTTTTCCCCTTTCTTCTCGCCTTTTCAACGCCCTCGGGGTCTTGAGGTTGTGAAGGCTGCGGTTGTGAAGATTGTGGTTGTGACCATTGTTGTTGTGACCACATTTGAGAGGGGGGGGGGGTTGGTGTTGTTGAAGGTTTTGAAATTGTTGTTGAAGCATAAAGTGGTTGTATTGCTCTTGGGAAAATGTCGGCATCACGGTGTTTTGGGTGGACGATACCGATTGTTGGGACGAAGGTGTTGACGGATTGGACGCCGGTGAGCCGGAACTTCCCCATCCAAGAATACCGTTCATCCATTAGGGTGTGGTGGTTGAGACATTTTTGTGAGTTTTTGAGAGTGAAAGTGTAAGAAATTGTAGAGAGTGTGTAGAAGATGATGTGAAAGAAGGTTATGGTTAAATGAGTTATTTATAATAGGTTTTATTTAATAAAAGAAATAATTAAATTTTCTGGAAAACTAGCCGTTGCCAACGACTAGTACACATGGCGTCACGGGATTGGCTCACTGCCTTCGTCGGGGGTCCGGTGCACCTGCTCGCTCGCGTAGCGGCGGTGCGGTGGCGGAGCCGGCGCGCGTACGTGGCATCCGGCGGATGCATCCCCTCGCCACCACACACGTCTCTCTTAATATTCTGTGTACGTATATTTCATGTATAAAATATTAAGTAAATATGTATTGTTGGCATAATTGTGTAATTTGTGTTAATTAAATGTTAGTTGACGTATCATTTATTTGACATAAAGTGAAGTATTAATAGTAACATGTAAGAGTAGTATTATGAAAGAACACTAGTATATATTCACAACTGAGTTATTATCTAGATCCAATCTTTATAGTAGGGGAGATTCACAGAGATGTTTATCGAAATACTCCGTATATATTTTCATCAAGTACCGTTAGTTATTTGTAACACATACATACTTCTATTGTGGTATACTTGTTGAGTAGAATTGCAAAGTATGTGTCGCTGTATTATGTATAAAGATTGTGAAGTAAACAAATATTATGATTACCCATAAGAGAAGGTCAAACTCAATTTGGTCATTATTGTTAAATCTGATTTTTTTTTTCCAGATCAAACACATAATAAATTCTAATCAAATCCACGTAACATGTGACCAAATTTTCCCCCCTTCAAAATTTACATCTTTCCTTCCAAAATCAACGACCTCCAACACCGCATGAGACTTGAGACGCGTCACATATCATCGGAAGTAAGGGGATACCATATCGCATGAATCCCTTACGGGTAGTCCAACATCCTTACAGTATGACTTTCAACCAACAATAAAAGAGTTGTATAATTTTTAATCCTGGATAAATATATTAACTATATTTAAGTCCTAATTAATATACATAAAAAACTTAAAAAGTTTAAAAAATGTAATGTTATTTAAAGAGTTTTTCTAATATATGCCCCAAGGGCATATGATAATGTGCATTCAATGAGCCGATAATTACCATTTAAACATAAATTCTAATTTAATGCATCTTCTAAAATGGTATTTTTAGAGTGCATTAATGTCAATCAATGCATGTTTAGAAAATTATCACTTCTTTGATGCATGTTATTGTATGTCCCTGGGTATACGTTAGAAAAAACCTTATTTAAAATATATTCCTTAGACGGAGCGTAATGCATGATAAGTCGGACTCCCTTGGTCGCCGGCCCCTCTGCGACACGTCCCATTCTGTCACACCCCGCCAAAAGTGGTTCGCGGAAGAACGGGCGTAAAACTTCTCGAGTATACATAAGCATATGATTATCGTAAACAAATAAATATTCAAAAACATAAATAACCATTTAATTTGAAGTACGCCACAAAATTAAATGTTAACAAAATATTTGAAATGTATAAGACATTGTTTTTAATAAGAAATAAATTGTGGCATCTTGACATATGCATGCTCGTGATCCAATGTTACTAAGACTCATGCTTCAACTTAGTTACCTGAAAAACATATGAAAAATGATCAACAAAATTGTTGAGTGAATCCACAGGTTTATAATTTGTTTTGAAATCCAAAGTTTTCTGTATGCCAACAGTGGCATAAATTGTATAATGGTATAGTGTCTGAAAATGATTTAAAGTTCAAACTGTTCATGTGCTAACCATGGTGTAAATTGTGTGACGAAATAATGTTCGACAATGATTTGCCACCACGGGCTGTAATCTGATAGTAATTGATTTGTTGAAATATTGAAACATATATAATTGTAGAAAAAGCATGACTGATATCCCCCTAAGGTTTGCAAGGCCTTCGAGTTAAAATGTCGACTCTAAGCCCATAATCAAACTCCAACTCTAATGATAATGAATCTAAGATATGCACTCCCTGATTTACGAAGTTGTGGGAGGAAGAGTCTTAGCCAATGGTACCATCTGCATATCCAGGGTCTAGTCGCAACTAGCTAATGATTATGGTATGTAAGTACATCTAAACTTAGTCCGAGCATACAGATTGATTGTCATGGTTTAAGATATGTTTCACCACAGATAAAATAAATAGTCACAGTAGACTTTACTGAAACACATTGGTAAATAATGTAAACATTTATAAAAAAAAACAGTTGATATGTTTTTCACCCCAAAACAGTATAAAACGTAATAAAAGAGGGGCTGTGGACTCACCTGATGCAAAGCTAACAAAATGCAAATGATATTGTGCAAATTTGACAATGACTTCTTAGCGCCCTAAATGCATAAGAATAACAATAATGAGAGACGGCTATATCGGCACGTCTATGCTAGTAGTTCACTATAATATTTTAAATGTTGTTAGGTGCGAGTGGCTCATAGGTGCCTTTATCAAAGGTTAGTGTTTTAGCTTACTAGTAACTTCGTATTATGGGATGACACTACTTATATTTTGTAAGTTTTGAATAAAATGCTTATTGATTTATTAAACGTAAATTTTCATATTTGTTAATTAGTAAGACTAGTAAGTATTTCCGAAACAGTAAGTTTGCAAGCAACAATTGATGACAAATTAATTAGTAGAACTCATAAGTTTGACATTCTTTTATTTTATAATAAAAACTATTTGAGTTATCTAATAAATATGGATCATTCTAAGTTTGTTATGGGAATAATTCATTTATGGAACATAAAGGCTAATCAATACTCAATAGCAACAATGCGTGACATACAACCTTCACCACACATGCAATTAAATAAATTTAAATTATGCTCAGGTGGGATATCTTTCGTGTTAAGTGCTTAAATAATTTATGAAATGTATATATGTTAACAAATTACGTATTTTTGACCATATAATACTAGATATAGCTTTGTGATAGTTGTTTACAGCTTCTCAAGTTTATTCTCCGGTTTAGTGGTGGATTTTAAGCAGATATATCTTGTGAATTAATTTGTAGATTATAAATACCATTAGTTTTAGTGGATTATTTCGAGAGTGAACCATTACTAGCATAAACACAAGATAATTAATAAAAACCACAAGATAAATGTTCTCACAAGGCTTTTCGGGTTGGTGGTTTCTAGCTTGGATGAGTTCTTTCTCCTTTTCTAAGACGCCGAATGGAGTTGTTTTTCTTGGTTAACTACTTTGGATGAAGCAAAAATGAGTATACAAGAATGATCCAAGTAAGAAATGAAGTAGAAAGTTAAAACTCAAAACTTACACTAAGGAGATGAAGATGTAAAAATCTGGACAGCAGATTATGGCCTGAATTCGACTGAGTTGCAGCCATTTCGTGGGTGTTCTAAAGGTGGGATGTTGTAGAGGAAGTTCTTATAGTGATATGGCAACTTGAATCACCAAATTTGGACTTGAAATGAAGAAGTTATGAAGATTTGAAGTTGAGATTGTGAGGTAGAAATGCAAAACCGGGATTTATCTTTTTGAGGGAGTTTTTGTGAGCTTCTTATGTTTGAGAGTGTAGTTGGAGTGAAAGCAAAAGATAAAGATGTTGTAGGTTGGACGTATGTGTGTGTAGCTATTAGAAGTAATATAAACATTGTTGGAATGAGGTGAGGTGAAGTGAAGGATACATGGTTTAAAGTAAGTTTGGACTAAAGAGGTATAGTAGAGAACATTGGGGTGTATGCATGCATGGAGTAGAGAGTTGGTTCACCAAAATGTGAAAGTGCATGGGGTTAGGTACAGAGTAGGAAAGCTTGAAGAGTGAAATACGTGATTTGATTGACCATGGTGAGAAAGTGGACAATTGTGGATGTATAGACATTGTTGGTAAGGGATCTAATAAAAAGAAGGGAAACAATCATAAATTTATGCATGGAGTGTATAGGGGTATTGGCGTGACAGACAAAGCAACAAGAAAAGGTATCTTTAACTCTCCAAGCCAAAGAGATAAAGTGGGAAGAAAATGTCTACTTAAATGAGTATTTATTTTTATCAACGATGTATTATTTTAACTCATATTTTATTAACAATGGATAATTATTAATTAATAGATATTATTTTGGATACTTATATTATTACTTTCAACATTCGCATTTAATACTACGTATTAAATTTATGTGTTATTTGATTTTGACGCAAATGGCGTTCCGATCGTTATATTTCATATCAGTTGATTCGGTTGAGATATTTCTTTTATCTTAAAAGTATATAATTTATATTTTTTATCCGGTTTGAATTTATTTTACGTTACATCACCATCGTTAAATTTTTGGTGTTCAACTAAACAAGGTACTCATAAATTGATGTTTGCATAATTAGGTGTGTACTACTGGCACATGAAATAAATTTTGCTAGACTCAAAATGATAAATAATGCTTTAATTGATAGATAGACTGTTTTACAAAAATGCTCGGTTACAATCGATTTCGAAGAATGACCCATTTTCGAGGGCTGTCACACATTCATGCATCAGCGACCGATGAAGGTCACGGGATGCTGATTTGGCTTGTACATCTATGTATGATAAGTGGTTCGTGTATTAATTTTAGAGTTTGTTCACCACTATGATAATTTGATCGGAATCTATTATGTTTTTTATTGGAAAATAAAAACAAATTTAATATTAATGTGATAATAATAATTAAACTTGGGTTCGATCACTACCCCACACATAGTATAGTCATTACCCGTATACGACACAAATATGTTTTGCCACCTTTGGTATATATTTTGAAACACGTAGAAAGTAATGCGGTGGCAAATGAGACGGTGATCGCCGAGTAATTTCTCCTATTAAAGCATCTCCTCTGTTCTCTTCTGTTCACGTTGTACGTTCTGCTGTGAAAGTGGTACATCAGCTATGTGTGGGATACTTGCAGTTTTGGGTTGCTCCGATGATTCTCAGGCGAAAAGGACTCGAGTTCTTGAGCTCTCTCGCAGGCATATTAATCTTATCAAAATCCTCATTTTTCTTTTTCATTTTTTAAAAAAAAATTAATATCAATCTAGAGTGGTGTCCATCTCCTTCAATTTAACTGGAAGAATGTTAACCATTTTACAATTCTGATAATTCTTTTAATTAAATTAGTGCAAAATGAATCACGAAAGCATTAATATATAATTGATAAACCATTGTAATTGATAAAGATGATACGGTACAATATCAATTAGTAAATATCCTGAATTTCAGATGGAGACTTTTATTATCCAAATCAGGTATCCTAAATCAGCGATATCCTAAATCAGGTATCGAAACTTTTGGATTTTTCTGAATATTTCAGATATTTCTCAGGATGTCCGGAAACTTTGAAAACAAAAGCTCGTCTGATATCTGAAATTCAGATTTACGGAACTAGGGATATATATATTTTTGGATACATTGGCTTTATTGTGTTTAGAATAAATTAATTAAAACTACTTATCTATCTAAGACTGAATTGAAATATATAGATTAAAACATCGAGGTCCTGATTGGAGTGGTATGTATCAGCATGGCGATTGCTATATAGCTCATCAACGACTAGCCATTGTTGATCCAGCTTCTGGTGATCAACCCCTCTACAATGAAGATAAGAGCATCATTGTAGCGGTAATTACTCGACGTCCAATTAATGTTGTTGATTTTTTATTTATTTTTTTAAATTATCATTAAAAATATTGCTTGAAAATACAGGTTAATGGTGAGATATACAATCATGAGGATCTACGTAGCCGTTTGCCTGGTCATAAATTCAAAACAGGCAGTGATTGTGAAGTTATTGCACATCTTGTGAGTTAACCATCATTTGTGTTTTGTTTTTGATACATATAGATCTTTTGTGTTTTGTTACTAGATAGGCATCGCACAAAGTAGTGGTTAATTATTATCTTTCATAGAATTGTATAAAGGGTATAAAATCAATTTACACAAATTTAGCGATTTGGGTAAACGTTCGACTTACTCTACCTTCATTTATAGCAAAAATAACACAAATCTTTCTATAATAAGCAAGTGTCTTTGGCTGATTTTTTTACATCTTTCTATTTATGAAAAGTCCTAAATCCATTAGGATGTAGTATAGATATAGATAGTATTCAAACATGCTATTAGTGTATTATTGTCAAAAATCAAAATATTGTTGCTATATGTACGTACGTATGCACAGAAAAAGGTGATGTTCTATGAATTAACATGAATTTGTAATGTACATCTTGTAGTATGAGGAGTATGGAGAAAACTTTGTGGACATGTTGGACGGAATGTTTTCTTTTGTTTTGCTCGATACTCATGATAACAGCTTCATTGCTGCCCGTGATGCTATCGGGATCACATCTCTTTACATTGGTTGGGGACTTGATGGTAAAATGTTTACGTACACTTTTAAATTAAGCACATCATATAATATGATTCCAATAACACCAATTTTTATGTTTTTTCTTTAGGTTCTGTTTGGATATCATCTGAATTAAAAGGGTTGAACGATGAGTGTGAACATTTTGAGGTATTTCCACCTGGAAACTTGTACTCGAGCAAAACAGGCGCTTTTAAGAGGTGGTACAACCCGCCATGGTTCTCGGAGGCAATTCCATCTAATCCATATGATCCGATTGTTCTAAGACACGCTCTTGAAGATGTACGTGTTGTACATTTTGTTTTTATAATATGTTTCACATGTGAAAATAACTTGAAAAGAAAAATAAGCATATATTATGTAAATTGTAGGCCGTGATCAAAAGGCTAATGACCGATGTACCCTTTGGTGTGCTCTTATCGGGAGGTTTGGACTCGTCATTGGTAGCATCGATTACGGCTCGTCATTTGTCCGGTACAAAAGCCGCCAAACAATGGGGAGCCCAACTTCATTCATTTTCAATTGGTCTAGAGGTAACACTAAACTTTTTACATAACTTTGACCAATATAATTACAAAACAGCATCATTTGAACCCCTTTCCTAAAGGGGATTAATTTTACACCACAACTTTTATTCTATGTACCATATTTATTGCTTAATATACTTGTATATTTTGCTATAAAACTTGTAATCTGTGGTGTGTGAACTAAAAATTGTGGTACAGAAATGAATTCCTTTTTCCTAATGTTCATGTTTTACAGGGTTCGCCAGACCTAAAGGCTGCAATAGAAGTAGCTGATTATTTGGGTACAATTCATCATGAGTTTCACTTTACCGTCCAGGTACGTCGCTTTAATTGTATTGTAATTATAATGCAACACATATATATTGAGTTGAAAAAAATAGAGATTGCGATAAGAATTTACAACCAATCATTCATAACAATCATATATAAATAAAACAATCGTATCTTATATAATCATATGTATATATTACTTATTCACATTTGAATAAATTTATATAATACTTATTCATATTTGAATAAATTGGTTTATTCATATAACTCACAATCTCAACCTTTTTTTTGCTAAACTCAAAGTAACGATATATATTAAAGTGGCTTGCGCTAAAAAGTAATAAATTACAATGTGATAGGATGGTATTGATGCAATAGAAGATGTAATTTACCATATCGAAACGTATGATGTAACGACGGTTAGGGCTAGCACACCAATGTTCCTAATGGCCCGCAAGATCAAGTCCCTTGGAGTGAAAATGGTGATATCGGGTGAAGGTGCGGATGAGATATTTGGTGGCTATTTGTATTTCCATAAGGCACCCAACAAGGAAGAGTTTCACCGTGAAACTTGTCGCAAGGTATTTGATTTAATTATGTTCCCCTTTGGTGACCACAAAAATGAGATTTTTCTATTTAGATTATGTAGTTCTAGTAACATCTACTAGTGTTTTTAGATAAAAGCTATTCATCTTTATGATTGCTTGAGAGCAAACAAGTCGACATGTGCTTGGGGCTTGGAAGCCCGAGTCCCGTTTCTAGATAAAGAATTTATCAATGTTGTAATGAGTATTGACCCCAAAATGAAAATGGTATGAAATTGACTTCTGTAATGATTTGAGACTTTTGATGGCACGTGGACACTGATAGCGTACATGACACTTTTCACAGATCAATATGGAGAAAAACCGCACCGAAAAGTGGATTCTTCGAAAGGCTTTTGATGATGAAGAACGCCCGTATTTGCCAAAAGTAAAGACTTTTTATTTATTTATTTACTTCATCCGCCCCAAAATTATGTTGGGTTTTCTATGCATCTAGCCACAATTTGTTTAAGGCGGAAATCAAAAACAACTTGGTAGAACATTGACCCGATAAAACTATTTGGACCGTTAGGTTTACAATTCTAACGCAACTAGAATTTAATAACTAATTAAATGATAAATTCAAAACTTACATTGTTACGGTTTGGCGAGGATGACAAACCTTGTGATCTCGTTCTTGCCAGATTCACACTATGCCTAGGATTCAAGAAAGAATCCCTCTATCGTATCACACCCAAGGGTTATCACAAACAGGACAATATACCACAACGTAGTATAAAACACCTTGAGAAAACGAGTACCGAAACCAATCGAAAAACTCTTTCGATTACCGGCGGCGGCGGCGGCGGCGGAGCAGCGGCGGTCCGGCGGTGGTTCGACGGCGGCTGGACGGCGGGGCAGCGGCGGTTCGGTGGTGGCTGTGGGGTGTCGGCCGAATGGTGCAAGGGAACAAGAAAGAGTTGTTAAGTCTGTTTAGGTTAATACACTTTAACCTCTATATATAGTGCATCAACCCTAATTAGAGTCAAACTCTAATTAGGTCAAAGCCCGTCACCACCAAGCCCGGTCCGAACCCTATGCCTAGCCCGAAACCATTTAATTAATTAATATCCATTAACTAATTAAATACGTCAAGCCCGATAGTCTATTTAATTAAACAATTAATTAAACACTACGTTTTTCTCGTGTTTGTTGATTCCTCGAGGGCAACCCGAATAGGACTCTAAAATACCCGAACCGGAATACGGGTTTATTTGATGTGTTGGACACCAATTCCAACAGTCTCCCACTTGGACATCTCATCAACTATAAACGGTACGCGTTCGTGTATCCTTTAGAGTGTGCATAGCATGTGCAGCTGCCGAACTCTGAACTATCAGAAACGGTCCTATGATAAGTGATCATATGTCCTTCGTTGCGCGATATCATGTAACTAGTGACATGGACTTGTCAATCACTCTAGTTACGATTATGTTTCCTGATTCGAGATTTATGATGACGATTTGACTACATGATTGAACTTTCAATCTAGTCATGACCTGCGCAGGTACTTCAGTGTCACATCAAATCAACAGGGGGCCCATATATATCTCCTCTATCACTTTGATCAGAGGGAACGAATAAACCTTAACTACATCGTCTTCCTTCATAGTCATCACATAATACATGGAACTAATCTTTATAGCTACCAGTTACGAATAGCGTTGGAGTTAGACCAATGCATCACGAAATCGTACTTAGGAAACGATGCATCTTGGTTTGAAGACTCATACGATATTATCGCCTCACTATTACCCATGATAAAGTCCATGGGGTAATACTCTGAGCGTGGGTTGGTCCAACATTTAAATACACCTTTTTAAATGCTCATGAGAGTAGCAGCAATCTCTATGCAATGTTCATACCTTTGAACAATCTACTCACTCTCCCATGACATCTTAATTCAGTTCTTATTCCCATAAGAACGATCGACTGTGGACGTTTAAGTAATCTCTTAGTTTACTTAGGAATAGGTTCTAAACATGCAAAAGGTTTGAAATGGAATAATTAAATACTATATGAATGATAGAACACTTGCAAATTATTTAATCTCCATAAATAAATCATCAATTCATACAATTTAATATTCACTACAATTTCAAATGAATGACAATTTATGATAAGTCACTATGAAATCTAATTCCTATCGTCCTTGCATGAGCATCATGCTTGGCACGACTTAGTGCTTTTGTGAAAGGATCAGCCGGGTTATTTTCCGACGATACTCTTGTCACTATCACGTCCCCATCTTCAACTCGCTTTCTCACGTAGTGAAACTTTCTGAGTATATGCCTGGTTCGACTATGATCTTTGGATTCTTTAGTCAATGAGACTGCACCTTCATTGTCGCAGAAGATTTTCATTGGTTCCTTGATGCTTGTTACGACACCAAGATCCCCAATGAAATTCTTCAACCATGTGGCTTCTTTTGATGCCTCACAGGCAGCAATATACTCAGATTCGCAAGTTGAATCAGCTACTGTCTCCTGCTTGGAACTCTTCCAAGTGACAGCTCCTCCGTTCAATAAGAACACCCACCCAGTTTGTGAGCACGAGTCATCTCTATCCATTTGGAAACTCGCATCACAATAACCTTCCACAACAAGTTCGTCTTTCCCACCATACACTAAGAACATATCCTTTGTTCTCCTTAGGTACTTGAGAATCGTTTTCACCGCAGTCCAATGATCGTTGCCAGGGTTGCCTTGGAACCGGCTCACCATGCTTAGCGCATATGAGACATCCGGGCGAGTACATACCATGGCATACATGATCGATCCAATCGCCGAGGCGTAAGGGACTCGACTCATTTTCTCCAGTTCTTGCTCAGTACTGGGACATTGACTCTTAGACAATGTTATGCCATGATTCATGGGTAGATACCCTTTCTTGGAATCAACCATACTAAAACGTTTTAGTATTTTATCCAAGTATGTACTCTGGCTTAATCCTATTAGACGTCTTTCTCTATCTCTGTATATCTTTATACCGAGTATGTACGCTGCGTCTCCTAGGTCCTTCATAGCGAAACATTTTCCCAACCAAGACTTCACGTCTTGCAGTGTAGGAATATGATTTCCTATAAGGAGTATGTCATCCACATACAGTACTAGGAAGACAACAACGCTCCCACTAGCTTTGATGTAAACGCAGGACTCATCTTCACTCCTAGAGAAACCAAACTCCTTGACTTTCTCATGGAAGCAAAGATTCCAACTTCGAGAGGCTTGTTTCAATCCATAAATGGATTTCTCAAGCTTGCACACTCTATCAGGATATTTCTTATTGATAAAACCTTCTGGCTGTGCCATATAGACATCCTCAGTAAGTCTTCCGTTAAGGAAGGCGGTTTTAACATCCATCTGCCAAATTTCATAGTCATGAAATGCAGCTATGGCAAGCAATATTCTGATAGACTTTATCTTGGCTACTGGTGAAAAGGTTTCATCATAATCAATCCCATGAGTTTGAGTATAACCTTTTGCAACCAACCTAGCCTTATAGGTGTGCACATTCCCATCCATGTCTATCTTCTTCTTGAAGATCCACTTGCATCCAACGGTTTTGACACCGGGAGAAGTCTCAATCAAGTTCCATACTTGATTGTCATACATGGACTGAATCTCACTCTTCATAGCCACTTTCCATTTTTCGGCCTCAGGGCCTTCCATAGCTTCCTTATAACTCGATGGCTCATCGTCATCAACTGGTAAACTATTACCAGCAGATGCATCGCCTTCAGCAATATGGAAATCATAGTAATCACCATAATGCTCAGGAGGGCGAACAGTTCTTGAGGATCTACGTGGAACGGTAGGAGTTACATCAATTTGTTCAACAGGAGTCTCATCCTCTGGTTGAGTGCTAGTGTCAACTATAGGTTCCACTACATCTTCATCGTTTGACTCTTGACACTCTTCAAGATCAATTTTGCTCCCACTGTCTTCTTTGGATATTAGCTCTCTCTCGAGGAAGAATCCTCTTCGAGATACGAACACTTTGTTCTCTTTCGGATTGTAGAACCGATATCCAAAAGACTGTCGTGGGTAGCCAATGAAGTAGCACTTCTCTGATTTGTTATCTAGCTTGTCGTGAGATTCATGTCTTACATAAACTTCACAACCCCAGATTTTCAAATGTTTGAGGGAGGGAGGATTCCCTGTCCACATTTCAGAGGGAGTTTTGGCAACCTTCTTAGTTGGTACAAGGTTCACGATATGTGCTGCAGTTTCTAAGGCATATCCCCAGAAACTCACTGGAAGTGTTGATCGACTCATCATTGATCGAACCATGTCAAGCAAGGTTCGATTTCTCCTTTCCGACACTCCATTAAGTTGTGGAGTTCGAGGAGGTGAGAGTTGGGATACTATTCCACAACTCTTTAGATAGTCGATGAACTCTTGACTAAGATACTCTCCGCCCCTGTCAGAACGGAGCATCTTAATCTTCTTGCCCAGTTGATTCTCTACTTCTTTCTGATATTCTTTGAACGTTTCAAAAGTATCAGATTTATGTTTAATCAAATAAACATATCCATATCTACTGAAATCATCAGTAAATGTGACGAAGTATCGTTCACCATGTCTAGTGTTAGACTTGAACGGTCCACATACATCAGTATGTATGAGGTCCAACAAGTCTTTTCCTCTTTCACATGACCCTGTGAATGGCGCCTTTGTCATCTTGCCAAGTAAACAAGACTCACACACATCATTCGATTTGAGGTCAAATGATTCTAACACTCCATCCTTTTGGAGTTTAGCTATGCGTTTCTTGTTTATATGTCCTAAGCGACAATGCCATAGACATGACTTATCCAATACACCTTTGGATGAATCAACATTTAATATTAGATTCCTTTTGTTTACGCAACCATCTATTTCATATATACCAGCACAAGGAATAGCTTTAAAATAAAACACATCATTTTTATAAACTAAAATAGAACCATTCTCATTATCAAAAACAAAGTTAAAACCATCCTTAAACAATGCGTAATACGAAATAATGTTGCGTGCCATAGAAGGCGAAAAACAAACATCTAATAAAAGTAAAGAACATCCATCCCCAAGCATGAGCTCATAATCTCCTATCTTGGTGACAGCAGTCGAGACTCTGTTTCCCATGATCAGATTAAGCTCTCCATGCTTCAACTTCCTACAATTCTCAAGTCCCTGCATATCAGTGCAAATGTGAGTACCACACCCTGTATCTAGAACCCAAGAATTAGTCATAGAAGTATGATGGAGTTCAATCATAAAAGTACCTGATGGTCCAGACTTTTGGACTTTCTGACTCTTCAGATCATCCAAGTACTTTGGGCAGCTTCTTTTCCAGTGACCCTTTCCTTGACAGTAGTAGCAAATAGCATCTTTCGGATCTTTGGTAGGTGTTATATCAGAATCAGCCTTCCTCTTATAGCCTTGTTTGGCTTGACCTACTTTGGCCTTGCCTTTGCTATTTGGAGGAGGACGGCGTTTCTTTTTAACACCTTCAGATCGAATAGACAAGACAGGAGCAGCGGGGTTGGAACCTTTAGCTTTCATCAAGCTAGCCTCGGTAGTTTTCAACATACCGTGCAGTTCCATGAGTGTCTTATCCATATCACCCATGTTATAGTTAACTATAAATTGTGAGTAGGACGGTGGAAGCGAGTTCAAAACCATATCAGTGGTCAACTCCTTCGGTAAAGGGACACCCAAGTTTGCTAGTCTGTCTATGTAGCCCTTCATCTTTTGGACGTGGCTACACACAGATTGTCCTTCTTGTAGTTTGCATCCTACTAGGGAACTTACCACGTCGAAACGTTCTTGCCTAGCTCTGTTTTGAAACATTTGTTTGAGCTGTTGATTGATGTCATAGGCACTCATCTTCTCAAAATTCTTTTGGAGATCAGAAGACATAGTGGCTAACATCAGGCAAGCAACCTTTTCCGACTCTGAACGATGGAGATTATAGGCAGCTCTGTCTATGTCACTCGAATCGTCAGTCAACTCAGCAATCTCGTTATCGAGGACATACTCCTTGCCCTCGTACCTTAATGTGATTCTAAGCGTACGAACCCAATCAATGTAGTTGGGTCCAGTGAGCTTCTCACGATTCAAGGTGGAGATAAGAGCAAAGCTTTGTGGTCCTTGTGGAAGTGGAGGTGGTGGTGGTAGAGGAATTGTGTTGTCATTCAAGTTTGAACCCATCTACAAAAGAAACAATTTCTTTGTTAGTGAATTCAATAATTAATCCTTATAATAATTTTCCCAATCTTTATTCATAAGGCTAGGATACGCCCACTAGTTATTTGATGTGAAGAGGGATGCCGTATTTCACACCAAACAATTTCGTGTCGTAGGCAAACTATTGTCAATTTCAATCTTATGAAATTCCTAGTTCTTTGAGATTCATTCTCGTGGGAGAATGGCATGTTAATCTCGAATCAATGCTCATTCTAATCTATATGACAGGGATACCGTGGATCATATATTAGAAGGTGAAACAACCATGGAATACCCACGTGGACTTCTCGGCTCAAGTTCGCTTGAGTATCGCGAGAATCGTTTCACTCATAAAATAATCTCACAATTAACGTACCGGTTAACCACACGAGTTCCGTTAATCAGACTATGATACGAGCGCGTGTCATTCAATGGAGAGCACACAATGTTCACATTTAATTAAACGGGAAGGATTTGTTTAATTTTATGATTATACTTTTAATCTTAACATCATCCTATTATGCCCGTTTGGTAGCTCCATTCCAAGACAAGGGAAGCGGCGGGGCAGGTCAGCGCATGGCGTGTTAAAAAACGCAACCCCGTTTAGAGATCTATATCTCTTCCTTTTCATCCTTTAGATGTCTTAGACTATGGGTGAGCCTACTAATGACATAAGTAACGATGTATTTAACTTTAGTTATAATATATATAAACTTTTATATAATTATATCTATGTACATTAAAGCCTTTTAATTACATTTACTAAAGTTCTATATAGTACAATTAATTTTATAAACGCGCGAGGACGCGACGTTTTAAATCCTATTATAACTATATCTTATATAATATTTAATAAACTTTTATTACATAATATTATATATATAAGGGAAGAATATCAAATCACATTTGATATATATGGGAATTCGAAATATATATATATATATATATATATATATATTCTAATTAAACTTTTAATTAATATATATAATATATAATACTTATTTAAATATTTATCTTTATTATAAACTATTATAAGATAAGACAAAACAAATTTAAATTTATTCGAAAATCCATACCCTTTTGATTTTTTAAAAATACCGAAAATATTTAAATATATATAAATATATACCGAAATTATTTTCGGATATATCTATATCCATATTTAAAATATCTTTTAATTTTTAAAATCATATCTTTAATTCTTATTAAAAGATTTCGGATATATCTAATATATCCCTAATTTAAACTATTAAATTTTATCCTTATTTGATACTCCTTCAAATATATAGATTTGCCAAATCAACTATTTTTGGCATATATGTGTTTCGAAAAATACATATATACTTAAATAGGATTTATTTTATTTAATTATTAAATAAATAACCTTTATATTCCTTTTATATATTCCAAAAAATATATAAAATATATAAAATATTTATTTTAAATCTTTTAAATAAAAACCTAGATTTGATAAAATCTTTTGTTCAAATTCTTGATAATTCCAACTTTTGAAATTATCATAATTTATTAATTTAAATAAAAAACGTTTTTAATAATTAAATTAATAATTCCGAATTTTCGGAAATATTAAAAATCATATTTTTAATTTTCGGTAATTATCAAAACAATTTTATAAAATACCGAAAAAATCTAAAAACCTATTTTTAATGTATTTTTAATTTTCGGAAACCCCAAAAACAATTTTCGGAAATTCCGAAAATCATAAAAACAATTTTTATGGATTTCGAATTTCTTGTCTAGCACAATTAGACTTGTAAACCAATGGCGCTCTGATACCACTGTTGGGTTTTCTATGCATCTAGCCACAATTTGTTTAAGGCGGAAATCAAAAACAACTTGGTAGAACATTGACCCGATAAAACTATTTGGACCGTTAGGTTTACAATTCTAACGCAACTAGAATTTAATAACTAATTAAATGATAAATTCAAAACTTACATTGTTACGGTTTGGCGAGGATGACAAACCTTGTGATCTCGTTCTTGCCAGATTCACACTATGCCTAGGATTCAAGAAAGAATCCCTCTATCGTATCACACCCAAGGGTTATCACAAACAGGACAATATACCACAACGTAGTATAAAGCACCTTGAGAAAACGAGTACCGAAACCAATCGAAAAACTCTTTCGATTACCGGCGGCGGCGGCGGCGGAGCAGCGGCGGTCCGGCGGTGGTTCGACGGCGGCTGGACGGCGGGGCAGCGGCGGTTCGGTGGTGGCTGTGGGGTGTCGGCCGAATGGTGCAAGGGAACAAGAAAGAGTTGTTAAGTCTGTTTAGGTTAATACCCTTTAACCTCTATATATAGTGCATCAACCCTAATTAGAGTCAAACTCTAATTAGGTCAAAGCCCGTCACCACCAAGCCCGGTCCGAACCCTATGCCTAGCCCGAAACCATTTAATTAATTAATATCCATTAACTAATTAAATACGTCAAGCCCGATAGTCTATTTAATTAAACAATTAATTAAACACTACGTTTTTCTCGTGTTTGTTGATTCCTCGAGGGCAACCCGAATAGGACTCTAAAATACCCGAACCGGAATACGGGTTTATTTGATGTGTTGGACACCAATTCCAACAAATTATTATCCAGACACCAGAATCATAGATTTTTAAGAAAAGTGCATTTATTAAACTATGCAACCAATATAATCTTATCTTTACCACCAAACTATCTTATGATTTTTGGACTTTTGAATTGGACAATAATTTTGAGAAATACAAAAAAGGAAATATGTACCACAAAATTGGACTAGAGAGAGTATATAATTAACGTATTTTAGGATATTTAATCATTCGTTTTTGTGCAGCATATTTTGTATAGGCAGAAAGAGCAATTTAGCGATGGAGTCGGGTATAGCTGGATCGATGGACTAAAAACCCAAGCTGAACTTCATGTAAGATTTTTTCGGTTTTAGTGACCGATTTTTTAAATCATCAAATTTGACTATAAATTTAAATTGCAAACATAATCCAGGTGACCGATAAGATGATGCTTAACGCAGCCCATATCTTCCCTCACAACACACCAATGACAAAGGAAGCATATTACTACCGCATGATCTTCGAACGCTTCTTCCCTCAGGCATGTCCTCCACGCATTAATTACTTGTACATCATGCTTCGTTTATAGTAGACCAAATCATTGTTCCAACCATATTCTTTTCATGCTCGTTTCAGAATCCAGCAATCTTAACCGTGCCCGGTGGTGCAAGTGTGGCTTGCAGCACAGCTAAAGCTATCGAATGGGATGCTAATTGGTCCAACAATCTTGACCCTTCGGGCAGGGCAGCTTTAGGAGTTCATGATTCGGCTTATGAAGTTAACCCCGAGCCTGTTGCAACTGACCCAAAGGTTGTTGAAGATGGCTCCAGACCCATGGATACAACGCCTCCCAAAGTCGTGATACGAAGCTAAAAGTCAACAGTACCGAAACAAAAGGTCAACTTTTCGTCGACCCACGTGTATAATATAATAAGATTCTATAGTGAACCGTATAATTTGTTAAGTGTGGAACCACAATATATAACCTAAATTTTATTATATTACAAGGTACTTGGCGCTTCATTGTGCGATACGATTGTCATACGACTTAATGTCTTTTGTGCGACTTGTCCGTCTTAAGATTTTTTATTTATGACCAGAATATTTTTGTGCAACTAAATGACACTTGTCAAATTTTGTGTGGAGTAGTTTATTTTAGAAAGATTTGAATATAAAGTTTTTTTTAGGAAATTTGGATTTCAGTAGTCTATTTTTGGAAATCACCCTAAAAATAACTATTTAAAATACAGCAAGCAACTAGCTATACATAGATATGTCTCGATATAATTTACAAATTTCACTAGCTACTTTACATCTAATCAACACCTTAACAACTTACACTTTTTTGTTTAAAAAACGAGCGATGAGTCAGCTCCCGCAAGCAACTAATTTTCTACGTTGGTAGCATTTAAGATGACCGTTATTACTGCCATTGTTGTCATCTTCCTTGTTTAATGTTTCTATGGAACACTCTACACTTATTTCACTTTCACAATCAACATGACACGCTTCTTGTTGCTTCTCCTAAAAACAATAATTTTAAATTATTTAATATGTTCATTTATTCATGGTAATAAACATGATCAAAAGCGACTGCAAATCAATCAAAGTTACCATGATTTCAACAACACCCGAGCCACAGCCATTGTTGCTCTGTTCGTCTCGATCAATACTATCAAAGATTCAAAATCGCAGTGATTAGCAAAATGATTATTTAAAAATCTACAAAATGGTATTTGACTTTCATTCTAATAATAGCGAACACTAATTTATTAATTTAATAAATAAGAAATAAATTTGGAGACATACTCTAAGGAATGTCGATCGATCATTTCACTCTCTTCGATTCTTTCTGCTTGAGATACTTCACTGATACCGTCTAAATCAATCACATTGCTTCCATTAATAGTCTCATAATTAGTCCCTGCTTCAGTTTATACAATTTAGTAATTTAGTAATTTATTTATTAAATTACTTAATAGTAGAGGTGACACAGTTTTAACCAATTTACTAATGAATGGTTGTATCAGTTTTTTTAATCTTAAAAAGGTCAAATAAAAAAAACTACCTTATAATAAAACGTGTAGACAAGTTGAAACTCGTCCAAAGTGTATTTTTAATGCATAAAAAACTATTAGTAAAACAAAATAACTTTTACCAGATTTGGCATGTTTGTTATTTATGAAGGGTTTAGAAACCTTGACCCGTTGTTACCCAATCAGCCCGACCCACCCATATTGCCACCTCACAAAAGCCACACCTCTTGATATGCTTGATTCTGCAGAGGGTTGACTTTTGACCAAGCTTTTTTGACACATTTGGGTGCCTTGGAAATCAAGAAACGTGTAGCCAAGAAACTCCAATTTCTGTGCTTCCGTCATCACAGTAAAACCAAACGATGAGGTCCAAGTGTGTAACACACTTGGGACAGCTGGCAAAACTAGTCTCTCCACTCCTAATTCCACAAGTTTCTAAAAACACCAACCATAAATAACAACAATACAAAAGATTAGAAAAATAAAATGCTAGATTATGATATAATATTAGCAAAAAAAAATTATGTAGAGTTTACCTTTTCAAGCACATTCATAAGAGCATGACACATAGGGGTGTTCGTTTGGACGGTTTGGTTTTATCCGAACCAAATAGGTGAAACCAAATAAAGTCCGGTTTTTAAAAGTTCAAACCAAACCGTCCAAACTAATTCGAAAACCAAACCGATCCGAACCAAATAACAATTTGGTTGGTTTGGTTTTATCCGTTTGGTTTTTCCTTAAAATTTTCAAAATACTACAAAAGTATATAACATAAATAATATTAAGTTCGATATGTAAAATTCCAAAATGATAAACTATTTTGTACATAAAAACAAGTCTAATTCATAACTTGTGACATTTACAATCATATATGCAAAACTGTTGACATCAACTTTTTCAAAAACTTCAAAAAGATTGGTACACCGCTAACTGATACAATATAAAATGAAACAAGTGTTAGTATATAAATCAATTTAGTATAAGAAATGTAAAGAAAATGAGTACCATAATTGCTTACAATGGAAACCAACAAGTGTTAGTATATAAATCAATTTATTATATATTACTATTCGGTTTTTTTGGACAATCCGGTTTTCACAACGGAAACCAAATCCAATCCGAAATCCAAACTATTAATTTGGTTCAAGTCCAAACCGATCCAAAAAACCAAATAACCAATTCAAATAGTCCGATCCATAATGTCCAATTGGACAATCCGGTTATATCCGAATAGTGAACACCCCTAATGACACATGCCAAGTCTACGGTACCGGAATCTTGTACCAATAAGCGGTAGTTCCGCTACTTTTTCTCCATAAATCCTTCAAAATTGTAATAAAAGAAAATGATAAATGTGTGAAATGATTAAATTAAAAAAAAGGGGATGATACATTATTAGTTTATTACCTTATTGTAGCTGCTGAAACTAGCTCATCGTCTTTCTCCAGAAGAATTGTATAAAATCCCTTGAAGTTTAACCGGTTCAACTCTGACCTGTGGTCAATTTAGCATAATTACCACACAAACAAACTAAATTTACATGGTAATATTTCTATAAATTTAGTATTAAAGAAAAATCTTTTGTTATTTGTTACCATCTAGAGAAAATAACATCTTCAACTATATCTCTTTGGGTACGTGGTTCTTTAACAGGCTCGAAACACTCGTGCATTACACTTATTGCAATATTCAGCTTGCTATAATTTTCTGTCATTTCTTCATCATTTGAATTTTCAATTTCGGGTGGTGTTTTGTGTTTTAATACAGTCCATGTTAAATCATCCCTACCAACTGGAATCGGTTCTCCCAAAATCTTGTTAATACCCAAAAATATCTGCCATAAAAAAAATATATAATATAGATTAACAAAACTAGTTGACTATTAGTCAAATGAGTAAACTATCTTTCAATTATACCTCTTCACATCTCATACTACAAAACCAATTTACTTGAGGAAAATTCTCCACCTTTGAAAAACCTTCTTTTCTTTTCAAGCATCCAATATGATCTGCAACAATTTTTTATAATTAATTAGCATGAATACGACTTGACTTAACGTATTAAAATCATTAAATTAATATATAAGCATGCTCACATCTTCTTTCACATTGTTCACAATTTAGAATATTAATATCAGTATCTTCCTCACAATCATCACTAAATTTATTCTGGTTACAAATTCTGCAACAGCATGATGGGCAGAACCAATCATCATCCGGGACTTCCTAAAAGAAAAAAATAAGATATACCCGTTAATAAAAAATCCAAATTTAGTAATAAAAATTATTTCTTTAAAGAAAAAGATAACATTTATATTACCTTTAATCCAAGACAACGAGTGTGAAATGAAGATGGGCATTGATCACATAAAACTAATTCCCCACCATAATGACAAACTGAACATATATAATCATTGTCATTAACTAACTTCTGTCGGTTACCCTTTAATCTTCGTGGTTCTGTTTTTGAGAAATTTGAATTTAGATCACTTTTGAGCTTTATTTGACATTGTAATAAAGATCTACCATCTTCAAGAAATATGTTAGCAGAAGGCCGTCTATTACCACTTCCAGCATGTGACTCAAATCTTGAAACACTAAAAACAGTTTGACAACAATTGCATTTTATTCCATCACGTGTCACTTTTCCTTCTTTCATTGTATGACCATCTTTTCTGCAACGGTATTCGACTTTTGATCTTGGTATAATAACATGATTATCAATTAACCAAGATAAAACGGTTCTTGAAGCTTGATGCATTGGTGAAATTTCTTCACGGGCCCGTTTACTTGATCGTAAAACACACGTTTTTCTTGATTTTTCCGTTTTTTCTTCGGTTATTGATTTCAAGAATGACCCTTTTGCCCTTGCTGCTGCTGCTGCTTCTATACTCAACACACCGTTTTTTTTCTTGATTATGAGTTTTCCAACCCCTTTTTCTTTTTCTTGAATATTTGATTTTCCAGATATTTGATAACCACAAGCTTTAGAGAGAGAATAAAAGTTCTTCCCGTTTGGTGACGTGTACACAGCCCGTTTACGCAAATCATCTACAAAACCGAATTTCCATCCAATAAAAGAAAGATGTTTCTTTACTCGATTCAGTAATAAATCTTTAAAGTCAGCATCTTTTTTCCTCAAATCATGATTTTCTTCTGAAGTCAACTTGTAATAGTCAACCATAGCTTGTGGGCAGTACTCAGGTTCAACTTCAACCACAGTTAACCCACGTGTGGTTGGTGGTTTATATGACACCAAAGAAGTATAATCAGACGAACGACTACATAAATCCTTACATATATTATTAAGTGAAAAATATTGTTTTTTATTATTCGGATCGGTGTAACGATATCTATTACCACACCTCCTATTTGCCCCAAAAAAGTCTTTTTTAAGCTCAATTTCCCAACTTAAATACAATAAATGTTGCCTAACTTTTAAAATTAATGATGGTGTAGGTTTAGTATTTGACAGGTTTGACTCATAGTATTGAGAGATTGACTCAGGGCAACACACGGGTTCAACCGCCAAATCAGGTTCAGAAATGCCAATTTCTTGTACTTTAGTCCAATTATAGAAGCTTTGATCTTTAAAATCAGGGTCAAAAACGTCATTTTTCAAAAATCCAGGGGGCCCCATGTCATCATCATCATCATCATCATCATCATCAAGATCAAGTTCGTCTTTAATTGGTAATATATTTGGATCACATGGTAAAACCTCAAGCTTTTCAAATAATTTCGGTTTCATATTTACTATCGATTCAAGAAACTGTTTGTTTATATCCAATTTCTCATTTTCTTCTCGTTGCAATTTACTAAAGAATTCAACCATTCCCAGCTTTAAATTATCAAAAATCACTTCCTTAACCATTTCTTCCCAAATCTCTCTCATTTGACCGGTAGTCCACTCTTTAATTTTTTTCCTAAAACATTTTTTCATCCTAATTTCATACCAAATTTGTTTAACCGAAACCAAAATAGGAAAATCGACCTCTAAATCCTCTAAAATTTCAAGAAAAACCCAATTCCCGCGAAACTTCCATTTGTCAGTATCAGCATTCCAATCACAAGTTAACCGTATTTTCTTAACTGAAACCCTAAGTTCATCACCAACATCAGGAAAAAAAACCAATCTTTCATCACACAAATCATTATGGTCAAAAATAACACCTTCCCACCATGCATCTTGATGAAAAACATCTACACATTGACCATAATGTAGACAATTTATATTGTGTTTAAACCTAGGGGGAACCGGTCTTATTCTACAACGATTATTATGAAATAAAACTGGGACTGAGTCAACCAGGTTATCTGAACGATCATCACATAAAATGTGATCGTATTTAACAACGCGAGTTTGGTTTTTAATATCAATCACATTTGCACTATGCCATGAGCCTTCAAACCCCTCTTCAATACTCCTTATCTGAAAAATAATTTTAATTTCCATAACTAAAAATACAAAATTTGATTTAAATAAGCTAAAAGAAAAAAAGAAACTAAAAAACCCCCAAATTTCTAAGCATTGTGTTCATCAATTTGGGATCAACTTAAAATTTTAAAGTTTTATACTTAACCAAACGTCAAAGCCCAAATCCGTCGTTGCATAAAAAACAGTATTTACTTAATAATTGTCGCAATTAACAAACTGTTACCAAATTGGACTCAGATTAATTAACATTCCGTCTAATTGACCATCAAATCGACGACTGATCACAACTGTGAATCAATCAAGCAAAGCAATGTAGGTAAAATCAGAACATGCAATTTGTCAAACAAGTGATAAACAAGAAATTGAAGCAAAATCAAATCAAAACCCCTAAAAAAACAAGATTTTTAACCAAGACCCACATTGTTATGCACACAGATTCTCGTGTTTCAATGATCGTTAGACCCCAGACGCTAAAAAAACGCTACTATAAATTAAAAATAATAATTTTTAATGGTGGAAGATATTACTTCAACTTTTTGGTCTGTCGGAAGCTTCTGAATCGGTATGGGTTTTTTTCGTTTTCTTGATCGCTTAGAAATTAGTCCAGCCGCTTCAATGTCGTCCGCCATTGATAAGGTTTTGGAGGTCTGAGAGTGAAAAATTGATCACCCAGTTTGGAGGTGTTTGGTGAAGGGGTTTATTGGAATCGAATCTTTAAAACCCAAATAAATATTTAGAGAGTATAATACTCCGTATTACAAATTTCCGAAACGTTGTGGCCAAGTAACTATATTAGACCACTCACAATGGAGCCATCGGCTTATTCTACAGTTGCTTCGGTTTCTTTCCTCCATGATGCGCCTCTTCACTTTTTCTCCTTCGGTTTCTTTTATCTGTACAGATTTTATAATGGTACTCTCAAAAAATCGAAGAGCATGAGTATTGTTGGCATACATTTGTCAGTTAGAGTGCCAGTTCACGTGTCGCTGATATGACAAAATTTGAACGTGTCATGATTCATGTCTCTACATTTCTTTTTAACCTGGATTTCGACTGTTTTACGAGCCGACTAATATTACGATGATTATCCGCTTTGCGGATAGTGCGTAACCGAGTGAACATGTGCAACCACAAATGTGTTTTTTTCTTTTTTTCTACTAAGGATTGAACCTGAGAATTTCAGCTTACCAAAGTTCAACCACTATGGTGTATTTTAATTATTCCATGTGTTTTCTGTTGTTTTCTTGTGTGTTTTTATATTGTGATTATTTTTAATTACGATGATTTGAAGATAACGGTTTATTAGTTGTACTTCACTTTTATTATAGCATAGCCTTAATGTTTAATTTTGAAGTTTGATAGATTGTGTTCAAAATGATGCATTATTAATTAACTAGCAGGGTACCCGCGCAATGCGGCGACGGGTACCCGTAACTAAATTGTAGAGTTTTTTTGGCAATAGTCAAGACGTTATCTTCAATAAGCGTTGAATAAGATGAGTGGTAAAATCTTCTAGAATACATATTAAATTGTATCCGAAAGTGTTATGTTGTCTGTTTATTTGGGATTAAACAAAGTGTCATTTAGATCAATTGGTAACACACATTCAGTACTCATAAAAGGTCTTGTGTTCGAATCCTGTAAGCAACATTTTTTATTTTTATGGTGTTTAAGATGTCACTAAAAGTAGAAATAAGTTGAAGTTTAAGTAGTTCTATTTTTGGTAGTCGTAAACACATTATAAAGGAGTAAGATTATTGTCAAACATATAAATTTTACAATAATTATTGATAAACTATTTTGAAATGATTATTGTCAAACATATAAACTTTTGTGATTATTGATAAACTATTTTGAAAAAGACAATAAAATTTTGAGGATTTGTTTTGCTGAAACTTGAAAGCGTACTCGATCTTTTTCATTGAGCCCATATGAATATTTTGAATAAGTTAAGAATCTTAAAAACATAAATTTGTTAAATTTGAATATTTCTTACGTCTTTAAATACAAAATTCAACGTTGCTAAAGATATGAATGCTTCCTTATTTCTTTTGCTCTAATAAGAAATTGTTATTAGTAATACATAATTAACGCGCACAATTTGTAGTTACTTACAAATCTGTCAAGCAAAAACAAATATAGTTTGTTTTGTTTGTGGTTAAACCAAACATATTCAACGCGCACACATCTGCATTTGTACCAGTACTGAGGTTTCCACAGGTCTTGAAAGTTTTCAATCGTCTCGTATGATCCAAAAGCCTTGAAAAAATAGAATGAAAAAATTCCATTAAAATAAAATACATGTGATATATACACACCTATTGACCACCATGTCAAATAATAGTATTCATGATCATCACTGCAAATTTGTTATGAAAGTTGTTATGAATCGTCTCGTATTTCAAAATTCGTTATGAAAGTTGTACCTTATGAGCCTCAAAAGTTGAATCCCCTGCATCCGGATGGGGTGGTGCAGTGAGCAATGAAGTACCAATATGTGTGGTTAAAGACATGAAATTTGCACAAGTTGCTTACACCCCGACAGTCGAAATATGCAAAGTTAAAGAAAATTAGTATGAGAAAGTAACAATCGATTGTTAACATATATATGATCTTAAACGGACAACAAACCTTAACATCGGAGCATATGCCATGGGTATTTATCGCCGGAAATCGCAGGTGGGTAAAACGTCGCCTGATTTATAGCATCGTGTTTATTTCATGGTTGTGGTGGAGGCGTTATGTTGAAAGATGAACAAAAGCTTCTATCTTCTTAAGATATGCGTTATGGGTAGTATAGTCAATTTAGGAAGTAAATTAATTGGGGGGTAAGACGTTTCGAAAAATTAGTACTGAAAAATTAGTATAGTCAATAAGTGTTGAATAGTCAAGACGTTTCCAGAAATATAAATTGTAACGAAAATTAAAGATGGGTCAAATGCGAGGGTTTTAAGTGATAAGTAATCTGTTACTTTGGTATAAAAAAAGTGTCATTTAGAGAAATTGGTTAACACACAGTGAGTACTTATAAGAGGTCTTGTGTTCAAATCCTGTTAGCAACACTTTTTTTATTTTTGTTTAGTTGAAGAAGTTACTAAAAGTGGAAATCTCCTTAATTTTAAGTTTAAGGAGTTGCTATGTTTAGTAGTCCTAAATGTATTATTAAGGAGTAAGATAAGATAAGATAAAATATACATTTACAAACTAAACTGTGAGACGAATGAACTGTACATGATTTTTTATTCTTTATACCTTCTTCGCCTACAACTTTTTTTTGGAAATGGCAAATATATTATAAAGACCGAACTTAGCAAAATACTAAGACGGAGAAAAGCAAGACAAGATTACGAATAAGACAAAAAAAGGAGAAATCCCCCAATCAACAGAATTACAACAAAAATTTTTGATACGATATCACCCGCGATCACCGAGTAAGATTTTTGAATCTTTTTGAACACCATTCCTAGCTTTCCACACGCACCATTGTTCGCTAAATTTTGCCGAAAAGAATCTCGAAGCCTCTTCTTTGATCTCCGTAGGATCGTCCACCCATATGCCATTGATCGTTAAGCCATGAATACGGTTACACCTATTTTTGTTTTTTAGTGTACCATGAAAAAAAGACGAATTTTCATTGCGCTTTTTGTTTTAGATCAAGCTTATAATCTATCTAACTCTGCCATCCTCAATTTACCATTTTTTACTTCCATCAATTTCTACATCCGTCAAACATCTTGACTCCACCACAAGATCAAGATCATGCAATCTTTTTTAAGAACTTTTAATTCTTTGTTTTCTTTTGCCAGTTCAATATTTCTCCATTCTTTTATTTCATTTTTAATGTAATTTAATTTGGCAATAAAAAATTGATCAGGGAGACCATACCCATGAAAAGACGAACAAGCCCGGTTGATTGTGTCATTATAACCGATTCTAAGCATCCATGAGTTGTAAAATCTAAATGGAAGAGGGCCAAAATCGACCACCGCATTACCCAAAAAGATCGGGGAGTGATCGGAATGCTCACGTGGTAAAGCAATGACCGAAGATCTAGGTTGCACCGCCATAAAGTTGGAGCAAACAAGAAACCGATCTAGTTTACTTAATTTGCAGCAATCGGGACTTAAATAAGTGTATCGCCTTCCTCCCATATTAAATTCGAACAACCCCGCCTCAATGATGAATTTGTTGAATAGATTGGCAGTGTATCGATAAAAAGTGGAGTTAATTCGTTCCTCCGGCCTACGGACATAATTAAAGTCGCCAAAAAAGATCCATGTGCCTTGGTGAGAGTTTTTTAAGTTCACCAATTCCTCCCATAGGAGTTTTTTATCCGCTGCTGATTGAGGCGCATAGATGTTGACAATATATGTGTTACCATTGAAGCCAATCCATTTACCTCCCACTGTTAAGCTATATCGAGATTTGATGCAACAATTAGATTCAAACACATCAGGGTTCCAAATGCTTAACAGTCCACCCGATCTGCCGACAAAATCAATAGTTTCAAATTGAAAATTCATGTTACCCCAACATCCAAGAACATCAATATTGTCTGATATAGATACACGAGTTTCCTGCAACCCAATAAAATATGGCTTGTGTTTTGATTTCAACTCCTTAACCCAATCAATCTTGTGAGATTCACTCACCTCCTGATATTCAATGATAATAAATTCATTGAGACACATTGGCAGCACCATCTCCGGAGAAGATATCGCGCAAAATAGGGTTATCATCGTTAATTTCAAAGCCTAATTACACCCCGACAGCAGCCGTTTTGGAAATTTCGGGAATCGATTGTGATTGTGATGTATTGCCAGAATTTTCTGGACCCAGGTTGAGGTCAATAGGTGGATTCTGGTCATGGGCTCCCAAGTTCAAAGGAGGAATAATTGGAGGTTGATCAAAATCCTAATGGGGAAATGCCTTCTCCGATTTTTAGAAGCAGTTCTGAGCCCACCATCCGACTGGGCCAAATCAATTTGGAAAGGGCTATTTCCAAAATCATGTGGGAGCGGTCCAATTGGAACAGAATTGGGAAAGGGCCCAAAATTTAATCCAGCTCCAAATGGAAATGTGGAAATCACAGGCGCATGGGGATTCTTAGCCGCCCTATTGTTGGAGACTCCAATCGTTTCCTCAACAACTGTGCAATTCCCAGCCATTAAATTATTATCATTAAAATCATTATTGGAATTAGGTCCATGCAAACCATCAGTTATGATGTTGACCGGAGCATCCACCGCACCGACGTGGTCATCATTGTTCACCGTCGGAATTTCACCCTCCTCCATATCGATGTTATTATTTTCCCAGGTATCTGATACACCATCTTCATCTTCCGTATCATGCACAAATCCGGAATCTGAGTATTCCCCATCATCTTCAACATTATCATCAACTAATTCACCAGGTTTAGTTGGTTTCATAGAGAACGGATAGGTTGCATACGGGTGCCAATCATAAAAAAAATCCGAAACCCCGATCTGAAAATTCCCACCATTGGAAGAAATTGTTATTTCTTCATTTATTCTAGTCTTAGAAGATGATAATATGGCCACTTTTACACTAGATAAGTTGGAACTTTCCCACATCTCATCAACCTGTTCAATCACATCACCGAAACTATTTGCAATCTTCCTGATATTGTCAGTATCCCGAAAGCGCAAAGGCAAGCCAACAATACGAAGCCATACAAGTCGGTGGAATTTGATATCCATGGCATTAACACCGGGTTTCAACCATTTGAACCATCTTTTCTAGCATTGTTCATTTTCTAGGAATCCCTTTGCACATGAAGATCGTTCAAAGTACATAACCACATGCATTTCACCATAATAATAAATCTTTGCTTCGGATATACCTTCATCCTCCACAAGCATTGGAAGGTTTTGAAGTATCTTCATATCAACAATTTCACCAATAAGAACAAAACTTTGGAGGTGATTATCCAATGTACGGGACGGTGATAAATGTATATTTAATCCACGGGATGGAGCAGACCCAGAAACAGACTGACCTTTTACTGCATCGGCGAAAGATCGGCCCTTAGTGAACTTACTAGTATCAGGTTTGTGCGGATGATGATGATGTGGGAGTGAATGAACGTGGTTGTGGCGAGGAATCTCCTCTGAGCGGTTGCCATTACCCATTTTCCTTTGATATCTGGCCAAGTTAGATCGCAGAATACAATGACCATATCTCACAACCCCAATCGATTTTTCAAAACTAGCAGCGTCATGAACACCACTAAATCGAATGCAAAATATGATCCCCCATTATCTCTCCTTTTGGCAATGCAAATGTCTACGACTTTGCCAAACTTGTCGAATCTACTCTTTAATCCACCATAATTTGCTTCATCCAGAATGTTTGAAACGAATAACGTGATTGTTTCCAGCCTCCGATTACCTATTGTTCGCCATCCATCTCCAGAATCATAATGTCTCTTCATTTTCCCAGAAATTCAACCAAAACCCTATAGGTTCAAGGACCACTCTTGTAACAACGCTCGTAAAGCACAAATCCAATATAGAATCCACACAATCACAGGGAAGCTTGCAAGAATGGAGATCAAGAATGGTAGTAGTTTGGCACAAATATTGGAGAGGAAGCTAGAGAGAGCATTTTAAAATGAGAGCATTAACTGTAACAACTGAAATTTGTAAATAAATAAATTGTACAAAAATATGATAATTATGGATAATTCATTTTAGAACCGTAGGAATTGGTTTCGTGTAATTTGGACACCATTTGATATGGTTAAGGTCGAAACCAGGCTGAAATAGACAACAAAAAGTTGCAGCCTTACTGTCAGGGAGAGTTCGCGACACGAACCTAGGGTTCGCGATCGCGAAGAGGTCCCAGCGATTTTGGGTCTTGGTCGCGAGGAGTTAGCGATCGTGAGGTCGGACACGAACAGGAGTTCGTGACGCGAGCCTGCCGCGAATTTGATCGTGAAGAATGGTTTAAACAGTTCGATGACGTCACTCCCGCGTAATTTCGCGAACGCGAAGTGGAGTTCGCGGCGCGAACTTGTGTCTGGCAGTATAAATCGGGTTTTCAAGCTAGGGCTTAGGCACCTACACCCTTAAAACCCTACCAGCCGTTATTTTGAAGGAAGTGAACGATTTTTGGTGTTCTGGAGCTCAAATCTTCATATTTCTTGGAGATTATTGATCTATGGTAAGAATCCTTGTTAGTTTATGCATCTCTTTGGTATTTTGAGCTCTATTTGGGTATCAATGATGGTTTGGACAACCTACCATGTCCTCTTTGGGGAAGATGACCGAAGTTGAGTGTAAAACACTCATTGTAGACTTGTAATCGTGGTGTACAAGTTGGATTTGGGTTTTATGGATAGAAATCTTGAACTAGGGTTTGAGATTTCCACCAAGTGGTATGAACTTGGTGGTCGGGAATGTTAAATTGGATAGATTAGTGATTAGTTATGGATAATAACTAGATGTTGTGTTGATGATGATATTAGGTCAAGAAGACCTTGAGATTGGAAGTACTTCCTTGATTGGGAAGTAAGGATTTGTGTTGATGAACACAAGTATCGGATAGCATTGCTAAGGTGAGTACATGTGATCTTTTCTGAGTACATAGTAAAATGGTTTTATGGTTTAAATGATTAAACAAGCTTTTAGTAGTCTTTATTAGACAAATGATTTGATAAAGAAAATGATTGATTTGTGTAGTACATGAATTGTATTGTTTATTGACTTGCTTGGTTACCACTAGTATGTTGAGATTTATGATTTGGAGCATCGGCTCAAGTTGATGATTTGTTATGTGGTAGCTAATCAATTGGATCCTAGATAACGTACCCACACAAGTTGGGGGAGTTAGTGACACCTACTTGGGGTGGTACCACCCTGCGCAAGGGTAGTGTGTCAAGAAATAGATAACCCGGAAGCGGGGGAGTTTGAGATAACCCGGAAATCGGGGGAGAAATAGATAACCCGGAAACGGGGGAGTTTACCTAGTTAATCCATATCGGGGGAGTTGTTTCAGGGAGGCCCGTTACATATGTGTTGGGCTTATGGCAAGCCTTAGAGTATGATTGACTGTGTGCAATTTGATAATATTTTTAATTATTATTTCATTGCAAATTATTTATAACCGGGTCTAAAACCCATGTTTCTCACGAGACAATTTTGTCTCATGTACTACGTTTATTTTTGACTATGTATACAGGTTCGGGAGCTAAGGATTAGGCGGCCCGTAGTAGTAGCATTGGAAGTGATTAGCTCGGTGTACCATTTGATTCCCTAAGACTTTAGTTTTGATATTATTGTAACACCGATTTTTGGCACTTGTAATCATTCCAAATGTTTTTGTTTAAACCAAGCTTTGGTTATTATGGATTTTGGTTGTTAAACTTTAAATATTTAAAAGTTTAAATTATTTTGAAAAATTGGTGTGTTACAACTTGGTATCAGAGCTTTAGTCTAAGTGAATTAGGTTGGTTTACCCACCCTAGACTTAGACTTTACTTTTGAGGCATTATGTTCTATAGAAAGTTAGGTTGACCTTTATGAATTAGGGTTGACCACTAAGGGAATTGTTTTGAATCGAGCTTTTTTATGTGTTATTTTGACTATTTAGTCAACTTATTGGATTCTAATTGGGTTGACATCTTATTATAGTAAGATGTCTAGAACAAGAAGTGGTCGAGCTTTGTTGGATGGAGAACAAGCTTATGAAGGAATTATGTGCACAGTCAGTCAACCTATGATGATACATCCATGCCTACGAAACACTTAAGGGTCACACCGGTGAGTGCATGTAATATGAGCAAGATAAGCAATGATACTAAGAAGAGGAATGATTCATAATAGTCATTATGAATCAGTTAAGTATTAAGTTAAGTTTAACTTATTACTAGATTAGTTTAACTAACTAATTAATACAAGTAGTTGTACATTTACTAGTTGAGTAAATGTACAATGTGTTAATTAAAGACTATCCATGATATGATTTAAAGCTATTAAAGCATATAGTGATTGGATAATATTGTTGTATAAATTATATAAAGGTTATTATATAATTAACTATTAAAAGTATAAATACAAGTATATAATTCGTGTATATGGGCACCGAATTATTAGTGTGTTAATACTAGACATTTAGTAGTTAAGTGCAACAATAATAAACTAGTTAACTATAAGGGTTTAAAGTGTAAGAGATAAGTTTAATTAAGATATTAATCTTAATTAAACTAGGGGAACTTAAATGAAACTTATTCTATTATAAATAGAAGGCTTACGGTTTCATTTAAATCTAATCAATCATTCACTTCTCAAAACCCTAGACGAAATCTCTCCTCCCTCTCTTGGAGATTTCGGCCGAATACCTAAGAACGCCAAGTTTGGTGTTCTTCGTTCTTCGTGTTCTTCAAGTCTTGAAGATCCAAGTTCATTGCTTAGATCAACTAGAAGATCGCTCGACTTGTTCATCATCAGTGGATCTATCTTAAGCAATCAACAAGGTATGTTTTGGGAAACCCTTTTCTCCCTTCTCCCTCTTGGACGAATTTCGGCCAAAGAACCCTAGGGTTCTTTGGTTGATGGTCGACGAACACACAAGTATGTGTGTGTTCGAGTTCTTCGTACAAGGTTTTTTTCTTGTTAACCTAATCTAGTTCTCCAACATCCCAATCCTTTAGGGTTTAAGGATTAGGTTTAATCCCAGTTCCGCGTTTAGGGATTAAATCAGCTAGTTGGTTTTAACCGGTCAAGAACAAGTTCATGTTCTTGGTCAGTATGGTCGAACCAAGCATACTAGGAGGTTGACCCAAGTGGTCGATCAGTGTCATGTGAAACCCTACAGTGGTATCAGAGCGTTGGTTTAGAGATCTAGACTATATTAACAAAGATTGTTTGTTTTCTTTAATTTAAGTTTTTTTTTTTTATTTCAAGCTTTCTTCTTCTTCTTCATATTTTCGAAAAAGGGAAGAAACCCTAGGACCAAGAACATTAAACTAGTCTAAGTTTAATTGGTCAAGAAGGTTTCAAGAAAACCCTAGCAATTTTCGAAAACTATAGGAAAACCCTATGATCAAGTATATTAAACAAGATATGTTTAATTGATCAAAAAGATTCTTTCCATAATCTCTTGAAATTTTCGTGACTTAGGAAAACCCTAGGATCAAGTATGTTAAACAAGATTTGTTTAATTGATCAAAAGGATTCTTTCCTAATGTCTTAGAGATTTCGAAATCTAGAGGAATACTTGGACACCAAGTTTATTAAACTAGCCTAGTTTAATTGGTAGAAAAGTTTCCTAGCCTTAAGTTTTCGAAACCCTAAAGAACCCTAGAACATTAAACTAGTTTAAGTTTAATAGTTTAAAAGTATTAATTAGGATAATAGTTTAAAACCTAGTTAATTAGACAAGTTTATGTCTAAAAGGTTTAATTATTATTTTAATAGATTTATTAAAGCTAGTTCTTTAAACCTAGTAATTTAGACAAAGTTTCATTGTCTATAAGGTTTAATTTAAAGAGTTTAAATAAATTTATTAAAGGTTATAATCTATCTTAGAATTTAAACAAAGTTTATTGTTTAGATAGGATTGATTAAAAGAAATTAATCTTTTAAATAAAATGATGTCTTTGATCAAGAAAGTCAAAACCCTAGTTTTGATTGATCAAAAACAAGATTAGGGTTCATCTAATTGATTTAGGGAATTGATAAAGAAGATGCTAATTTTTAAGTTCTAAAATTAACAAGATGTATTTAATTATTTATATATATGTATTTAATTTTTCGGAATTTTTTAATAATTAGGTAAAACTGGATTTTAAAGGATATAATAAGTTTATGCGTATTTTAATTAGTTTAAGTTAAAATACATATGTATAAATTAGATGTAATATTCTTATTAGAATGTTACAAGTTTATTATAAAATATACATATATACGAATACATTAAAATACAAGATAAAATGGAACAATTAAAAAGGGTAATGTTATTTTGATCTTTAAAAGATAATATTATAATTAGTTATTGTATAAGTTATAATGTAATTAAAACTAGAAAGTACAAAGTTATGATTTCATTATAACTAGAAATTGTACAAGTTGAAATTATATGATTAACTAGAAATATACAAAGTTATATATATTAAGATGTATAAAGTTATAAGTTATTATAACTAGATAATTATACAAGTATTTTACAAGTCATGTAATATACTAGATTAATGATCAAGTAAAAATAACAAGAACCTATATTTAAATAGTTCAAGTTAAATATAAAAAAGGTTTAAACAAACTAAGAATTATTATATAGTCTTTATATAATAAGTTTATTATTTTCACAAAGTATAAACCGGTGATTGTGTTAGCTTAAGTTTCATCATGGTTGTTGAAGCCAGTGGGAGCTACACAAGAAAATCACAAAGTTTGTAAGTGTGTCGTTAAGACATAAATTTTGGTCGAATCTAATAAGTCATAAGAAATGTTTGATTTCATTATTAGACATATGAAAAACTAGATGTGTTAAACTAGGTTTATGTTTCAAGTTCATGAATCATAAAAGAATTTAAAAGTTTAACATAAGTTTATAAGTTTTTCAAGTAAGATAAAACAAGTAAGTTTTATTCTAGATAAGATTTTTCACAAAATCTAGTAAAACGTTTTGTACACCTCGTTTTAGGTATACATGTAAAATCGTGCAAATTCTTGAAACTATAAGTTTTAAAGAATAGTTCTTAAGTTTTAAAAAGATGTCTTGTAGAATTCTTCAATTCACAAGTCACACATTTTTAAACAAGGATTAAGATTGGAATAAAAGTTTAAGTTTAGTTTAAGACTTAAACAAACCCAAGAAAATCTTAGATCTAAGTACTATCCACCTAATGGAACACCTCACTTGTTAAACGATATTCATATTGTAAGGATAAAGAACCTTAGATATGGATTCAAATCATTGCGAGTGTTAGGGTGCGTAAGGTTCTGTGATAATCGGGAGTCCCGGCGCAGAGCATCGCACTGTTATAGATGGTCTGATCTACTTTGGTGATAATCGGGAGTCCCGGCCCAAAAAGTACTTGAGTAGAATAAACATACTAGACTTTATTACTAACTTAGAAATGTACAATTAGATTGTACAAAGTTGTAATAAGTTAAAAGTCTAAAGATTCTACGACCCCTAGGAATCGTGTCAAGTCTTGATACGATCGGTAAGGAAGTTACCTACCAGAAATAGCATGTCTCGTCGGGAAGTTCCCAAACCTTGCGGCGAGAATGTGACATATGGATCCTAGGCCTAAAATACTAATTATGGGTTTATAATATATTTTAGAGAATGTTTATTGATGATTACTAATTAAACTGGCTTTGATTTGTAGATGGCAGCAACAAACACAACGATAACCTACAACAAACTCTCGCGACGTTTCTTTCTAGGAAAGAAAGAAAAGACTGGGTCAAATTTCCTCAATTGGAAGCGTGATTTTAAGATCATGCTCAGACAAGAGAGGGAAAGGATTGACCGAGAGAGAAACGTGTTGAAAACCCCTGCCAAGGATGAAGAAAACGAACCAGGTTAAGCGTTTTATGCTTGTAAGGCGTTCGCTTCTTGCAAAATGGCTAAGGGAGCATCAGTAGGTGCCAACGTCATGAAAATGAAAGGACACATGGATCACCTCGCTAGACTTGGTCACCCCATACTGTTGCAAATGGCAACATATACTATACTCAACTCGTTGTCTGATGACTACAAGTCTTTTGTGGTCAACTACAACATGCATAATATGGAGAAATCCATTGCTGAGCTACATTCCATGCTCAAGACAGCTGAGTTGAGTTTGGGGACCAAATCTAAGGACGTTCTCTTGATCGGTAATGGCGGTGGCGGTGGGAAGAAGAGAAAGGGGCATGGTGGTAAAGGAAAGGGTAAAACCTATCCTAACCAAGGAGTGTCAAATGGTAAAGGTGTCAATCAAAAGGTCAAGAAGGTTAAGCCTAACACTGCGAGGACCGAGAACCGGTGCTTCATGTGTGGTGAGGCTGGGCATTGGAAAAGGAATTGTCCAAAGGGTGCAAGTGGTAGTGGAGGAAACGCAAGTTCCTCAGGTAACACAACCACACTTCTTAATCACTTTTAGATACTTGTAAAGTACATTACGAGTAATCTAACTTTTGCAATCGTTTATTGCAGGAGGAGATGGAAAGTGATGGTGACCGGCATGAGATGGTGATGACCCCACGAGCACCAAGTTTTATAATTCAGTATTTTGTGGATTCGTTTTAAACAATTTTAGTTTATTGTTTTTCGATAATTTTATTTTATGTTAAAACAAGTTTTATTTTGGTTTTAAATAAATTTCGAATCCATGGTTGAATTACATTGTGTGCATGTGTGATAATTACACTAGTCAAGGTTTATGACTAGATTGTAAGTCAAGTTTTGATTTACTTATGTTTCATGTTTATATTTATATATTTGTTTGATTGTTGTATGAATAATGTCTTGATAGCACAAGGTACTTAGATGCTAGTAATTAGAAAGTTTTTCTAATGAAAGTATTTAAGAGTTTTATGGAAGCATAAGGTCTAAAAGTTATTGAACTTAGTTAAAACATCTTAAGTAATAGTCATTACTTTTGATAGAAAGTTTTAAAGTAATAGTATTAATATAATATGATTATATTGGATAAAATCAAGATAGATTTTAAGAGCATTATTGCAAGTCTTTCATACTTGTAATAAAAGATTTAATGAAGTCATAATTCCCTAATAGGAATAGTTGGATACTCGTATAATCCAAGTAAAATGACTTAGACATTAAATGACTCTTAAAAGGGACAAAACTATATTAAAGTTTTTAAGAATTAAAAGGTATTATTGCAAGTCTTTTATACTTGTAATAAATACAATATTTAATCAAGTCATAATTCCCTAATAGGAATAATGGATATTTGAGAAATCCAAGAAATGACTTTGGCATTAAATGAAGTTCTTAAAGAATACTAATGTGTTTAAGAATTGATAGTATCATTTCAAGTGTTTTATACTTGCTAGATACAGTAATCAATAAAGATCATGATTCCCTAAACAGGAATGTTGGATATTCGCAAATCCAAAGGATGATCTTAATTATTGATAGAATTCTTAAAAGATTAAACTACAAGTTATTGACTAGGTCAAAGTAGTAGTTTAAGAGATGCTTAAGTTCCATAAAAGTAAGTGGGAGCTAACACTAACGTAATTCATTAAAGGTGTTAGTGAATTCAGTAAGTTAGTAAGACATTAACAACAAGGTTTTACCAAGTCGTTAGCCAAAGAGTTAAGAGAAATAATAAATGATCGTTGATTAGATTATTGCAAACCTAATAGCATGATCACAAGTCTTGTGATTAATTATTGCATATCTAATAAGGTTGTTAACCCTTTAGTGGATAACATAGTCATTTAAGCAAATTTCTTTAACTAGTAAGAATATCTACAAATCAAGTAACTAAAAGAGACTTTAGTTACAAGGATAATTTTATGAATTCAAGAAACTAAGGAGTTAATTTTCAATCCTCCTATGTTTACCGAATTGCATAAAAGGCAAGACTAGAATATGTTCTAGATTGTTGCAAGAACAATATCTAGTAAAGACAAAAGTAATAGTATTCCTGAATACTCGTCTTATGTCTTTAGTTTAATAGAAATGATTGGTTCAGTGATAAAGTTACAATTAAGTTTGTAAGAATCATTAAGTAATCAACACGAACGAAAGGAATAAGAAATGATCCAGTAATAATTCAGTATCTATGTCCAGTGTGGAATAGTACATGAGTTAGTATCATTTTTATTCAGACTTTGTATGTTTTACAAGATCCATGAATAAAAGTCTATTTATTCAAGAAGACACAAAAATCCGTGACTACTCGTCTTGGTGGGAACCTTGATGGGACGTTAACGTCATCGCGGTATTTGGTGGTAGATTCGAAAGTTCTTCGAAGATAGCTACACAAGTTTTGTGTAAACCAAATATCGGTGATATTCTGTTGGAGGCTCAACGAATATTGGATTGACCACCGTGACAATACTTCGTGGTTGAAAAGTTCAAAAGTATTGTTCACTAGGATTGTCCTTAAGCCTGAGGTATTTGGTTTAGGATACAATGACTAATGTGCTTTGGTTCAACTCAGACAATTCTGAAATACGTTTGTCGTACGAGGCGATACTGGGTACAAAGGAAGTTGTATTTTAAATCGAAATATACAAGATGGTAATTGCACCTCCTCTTTAGGAGAGATATTTAAAGGTCCTTTGACTTGATAAGAAACTGGCAAGTGCACGGCCGTGCCCAAACGAACCGATCTGTTTTTTGTCGTTTATCACAGCAGTTTGAATCAAGAAGTCATAAAATGATTTTGAATACAGGAGTTGATAATTTCTACCATGCTCGTATTCGTTATCACAAATATCGTGCTGCAAGGGATAAGCCTAACATAGTTTGCCCAAGAAGTAAAGACAGGGTGCTCTTTACTAGGAGACGCTATTAAAGAGTTTTTCATAAACTATACCTGGGTTACGTAAGCTGTTTTAATGGGGTTGGTTACCTACATGCCCATCTAGAAGGCCACTGTAGCTCGTGTCATTAAGACAAAGGTTACAGACTTGCACAAGTGGGAGTCTGAAGGAATTATGTGCACAGTCAGTCAACCTATGATGATACATCCATGCCTACGAAACACTTAAGGGTCACACCGGTGAGTGCATGTAATACGAGCAAGATAAGCAATGATACTACGAAGAGGAATGATTCATAATAGTCATTATGAATCTGTTAAGTATTAAGTTAAGTTTAACTTATTACTAGATTAGTTTAACTAACTAATTAATACAAGTAGTTGTACATTTACTAGTTGAATAAATGTACAATGTGTTAATTAAAGACTATCCATGATATGATTTAAAGCTATTAAATCATATAGTGATTGGATAATATTGTTGTATAAATTATATTAAGGTTATTATATAATTAACTATTAAAAGTATAAATACAAGTATATAATTCGTGTATATGGGTACCGAATTATTAGTGTGTTAATACTATACATTTAGTAGTTAAGTGCAACAATAATAAACTAGTTAAACTATAAGGGTTTAAAGTGTAAGAGATAAGTTTAATTAAGAGATTAATCTTAATTAAACTAGGAGGACTTAAATGAAACTTATTCTATTATAAATAGAAGGCTTAAAGTTTCATTTAAATCTAATCAATCATTCACTTCTCAAAACCCTAGACGAAATCTCTCCTCCCTCTCTTGGAGATTTCGGCCGAATACCCAAGAACACCAAGTTTGGTGTTCTTCGTGTTCTTCAAGTCGTGAAGATCCAAGTTCATTGCTTAGATCAACTAGAAGATCGCTCGACTTGTTCATCATCAGTGGATCTATCTTAAGCAATCAACAAGGTATGTTTTGGGAAACCCTTTTCTCCCTTCTCCCTCTTGGACGAATTTCGGCCAAAGATTTGGTTGATGGTCGACGAACACACAAGTATGTGTGTGTTCGAGTTCTTCGTACAAGGTTTTTTTTCTTGTTAACCTAATCTAGTTCTCCAACATCCCAATTTTTAGGATTTAAGGATTAGGTTTAATCCCAATTCCGCATTTAGGGATTAAATCAACTAGTTGGTTTTAACCGGTCAAGAACAAGTTCATGTTCTTGGTCAGTATGGTCGAACCAAGCATACTAGGAGGTTGACCCAAGTGGTCGATAGTGTCATGTGAAACCCTACAGCTTCGAATGTGAATCAAGATGGGAATGGATTGGACAATTCGGGTATTGGGAATAACCATACTCCGGTAACAATTGAGGTAATTCAATCCATGCTCACTAATATGAGAATTTTGATGCAACAAGATGTTAACCAGATCATAAATGATCGGTTGAACCTTGGTGATGGTGAAGAGGAAGAAGAGGAACGTCGTGATGAGGAGGAGAGGGAAGAAAGCGAAGATTCCCCACCTCTCATAAAAACTAAATCAACGGACACTAGTGTCCCGACCGAGAAGTCCTCCAATGAGGAAAGTGGCGAAGAAAGAAAGATGGAACGTGAAGGATGTTCTTACAAAACATTCCTTGCATGCCGACCCGACAACTATCTCGGGAGTAAGGAACCGAAGGTGACCGTTCGTTGGATTCGAGAGACGGAATATGGTGACCTATGTCTAACGTTTGTTGAAAGATGATGCTCTTGCATGGTGGGACACCGTGTATGAGACTTTGGGAAAGAAAGTCATTTACAAGATGTCGTGGGATGAGTTCACTAGAAGACTCAAAGAGAAGTTATGTCCCGAAAGGGAGTTGGAAGAGTTGTTGGAAGAGTTCTTGCATTTCAAGAAAGGTAATCTAACCTTGGATGAATATACCAAGAAGTTCACGGGATACCTCCCATTTGTGTGAAGTACCTACCCAACCGAACGTAGTCGTGTGGTTTGGTTTGCTAATGGGTTACCATGGGAGTATGAACTCGAAGTGAAGAGGGAGACTACTCTTGATGAGGCGATCAATGTCGCCCGAAGTGTTGAGAAAGTTAGTAAGAGAAGAGTACAAGAGAGGTCGGTTGGTAATATGAAGAGAAAGTTTGAGAGTTTTTCGGGACCATCAAAGAAGAGCAAGTTTGCCCCGAGCGGGTCAAAGCAAGGTAGTTTTGGTGGTTGTAGAAAGTGTGGTAGGGACCGCAAGGGTGAATGCAAGGCGGATTCAAATGGTTGTTTTAAGTGTGGGCGTTTTGGCCACAATGCTAAGGATTGCAAGGTGAAGAGCCTTGATGAGGTGGAGTGTTTCTCATGTCATGAGAAAGGGCATTATAGTATTGTTTGCCCAAAGAAGGGAACCGAAACGTTGGTGTCAACCGCTCACAAGAAACCGGAGCTGTTGAAAGTCAAAGGGCGTGCCTTCCTACTCATGCGTGAAGAAGCTAAGGAGACTCATGATGTCGTCTCAGGTACCTTATTCATTAACTCCATACCCACTTATGTATTGATTGATTCGGGTTCTACTTATTCCTTCGTGTCTCATGAATTTGGTGCTAAGTTAAAGGTTCCACTAGAGTTACTTGATGATTTGTATGAAATAGAAGTAGCCGATGGGAAAACCTCTATGGTTCAACACATTTATAGGGATTGTCAATTACAAATCGATAATAAAAAGTTCAAAGTCGATTTGATGCCTATTGAATTAAGGCTTTTGATGTGATTATTGGGATGGATTGGTTGGGAATCCACCAAGCCAAAATTTTGTGTGGAAAGAAGTTAGTGTCGATCAAGTCACCCGAGAATGAGAAGGTGTATATTTATGGGGAAAAGAGGCATCATATGCCAAACCTTCTAACCGCCATTAAAGCAAGAAAGTATTTGTCAAAAGGATGTTCGTCATTTATAGCCTATGTCCTTGATGGAAGAAAAGAGAAGAAGACGGTTGAAAATGTGAAGATTATTCGGGACTTTCCCGAAGTTTTTCCCGATGACTTACGCGGCTCGCCACCGGAGAGACAAGTCGAGTTTTGAATTGATTTAGTTCCGGGGGCGACGTCGATTGCCCGAGCCCCGTATCATTTAGCTCCCACCGAAATGAGAGAGTTGATGGCTCAACTTCAAGATTTACTTGATAAAGGTTTTATCCGTCCTAGTTCGTCACCATGGGGTGCACCGGTCTTGTTCGTGAAAAAGAAAGATGGTTCGATGAGGATGTGTATTGATTACCGAGAGCTTAACAAGATGATGATTAAGAACCGATATCCTTTGCCAAGGATAGATGATTTGTTTGATCAACTTCAAGGTGCCGATTATTTCTCCAAGATTGATTTGAGATCGGGTTACCATCAAGTTCATGTTAAAGAAGGTGATACCGAGAAGACGACCTTTAGAACTCGTTATGGGCATTATGAATATTTGGTGATGCCATTCGGTTTGACGAATACCCCGGCTATTTTCATGGATCTCATGAATAGGGTTTGTAAACCATTCCTCGATAAATTCCTCATCGTGTTCATCGGTGATATTCTTATTTTCTCCAAAACCGAAGAAGAACATGAAGAACACTTGAAGCAAACTCTAGAAGTTTTGAAACGAGAAAAGTTGTATGCAAAATTCTCAAAGTGTGAATTTTGGCTGCGAGAAGTTCAATTTCTCGGTCATAAAGTATCTCGAAGCGGGATAAAAGTTGACTCGTCTAAGATTCAAGCGGTAAAGAATTGGGAAGCACCGAAGACTCCAACCAAAGTAAGAAGTTTTCTTGGGTTAGCCGGTTATTACCGAAGATTTATTGAAGATTTTTCCCCAGTGGCGGTCCCACTCACTAGGTTAACGAGAAAAGATGTGAAGTTTGATTGGGGGGAAAAGCAAGAGGATGCTTTTGCCTTGTTAAAGGAGAAGTTGTGCAATGCACCAATTCTCACCCTACCCGATGGTATGGAAGATTTCGTGGTGTATAGTGACGCCTCGAACAAAGGTCTCGGTTGTGTTTTGATGCAAAGAGGTAAAGTGATAGCTTATGCTTCAAGACAGTTGAAAAACGCAGAAGAAAGATATACCACTCATGATTTAGAGTTAGCGTCGATTATTTTTGCCTTGAAGATTTGGAGACATTACTTGTATGGTACAAGGTGTATATTGTACATGGATCACAAAAGTCTCAAATATGTGTTTACACAAAAAGACTTGAATATGAGACAAAGAAGATGGATTGAGTTGATTAGTGATTACGATTGTGAAATCGTCTATCATGAAGGGAAGGCTAATGTGGTAGCCGACGCCTTGAGTAGAAAAGTCTACGAGAAGCCGGTTAAGGCTAAGTTGATGCGGATTGAGGTGGTATCTAGCTTCATTGAAAGTATAAAGACCGCACAAACCGAAGTAATGGGAAAAGATGAATTTAGACAAGAGAGATTGGGAAAGAACCAAGTATTCGAAGAAAATGTTCAAGGGTTAAAAACCGTGAATGGTCGGATTTGGGTTCCGAAATTCCGTGGAAACCGAAAAGTATTGTTGAATGATGCTCACAAGTCCAAGTACTCGATTCATCCCGGAAGTACAAAGACTTATCAATACTTGAAGAGAATGTATTGGTGGCCGGGGATGAAGTCGAGAGTAGCAAAGTACATTTCCAAATGTGCCACGTGTGCACAAGTGAAAGCCGAGCACCAAGTGCCTTATGGTGTTGCACAATCGTTGCAAGTGCCAGCCGGTAAATGGGAAGATATTACCATGGACTTTATTGTTGGTCTTCCAAAGACAAGTTGAAATCATGATGCCATTTGGGTGATTGTTGATAGGTTAACGAAAAGTGCGTTATTCCTAGCTATTCGGGAAACTATGCCACTCGAGAAATTGGCAAAGTTATATGTTGATGAGGTTGTTCGTTTGCATGGGGTACCAATGTCGATTGTGTCCGATCGGGATGCAAGGTTTACCTCGATATTTTGGAGATCACTCCAAGAAGAGTTGGGAACTAAGTTGAGATTGACCACGGCTTACCATCTGCAAACCGATAGTCAAAGTGAAAGGACAATCCAAACGGTCGAAGATATGTTGAGATCGTGTGTATTGGATTTTGGTGGTAAATCGGATGAACATTTACCGTTAGTTGAGTTTTCATATAACAATAGTTATCATTCGACGATTAAAATGCCACCGTTTGATGCATTGTATGGGAGAAAGTGTAGAACGTCTTCTTGTTGGTTGGAGGTGGGTGAAAGGAAAGTCACGGGCTCCGAGATTGTGAAAATAACAAACGAGAAAATCGGAATAATTCAAAAGAATATGAAAGTCGCACAAGATCGTCAAAAGAGTTATTCGGGTTTGAAAAGGAGGCCCTATGATTTGAATGTTGGTGATATGGTGATGTTGAAAGTGTCGCCTTGGAAAGGTGTGATGAGATTCGGTAAGAAAGGAAAGTTAAGTCCACGGTATGTTGGACCGTTTAAGATTTTGAAAAGAATTGGACTTCAAGCTTTCAAGCTTGAACTCCCACCCGAGTTGCAAGGTGTCCATGACACGTTTCATGTTTGTAATTTGAAGAAATTTTTGGGAGAAGTGGAGAATGTGATCCCACTTCAAGATTTGCGGGTCGATGCACCCAACCGATTGATTGAAGAGCCTGAGGCCTTTTTGGAGGCCCAAACGAAGAAATTGAGGAACAAGGAGATTGAACTAGTGTTGGTCAAGTGGAAGCATTCCCTTGGGCCAAATTTGACTTGGGAAGTCAAAGATGAGATTAAGAAACACTACCCGAACTTTATAGATTATGATGCGATTCCGAGGACGGAATCCTCTTAAGGGGTAGATAGTTGTAACAACCGAAATATATAAATAAATAATTGTACAAAAATATGATAATTATGGATAATAAATTTCAGAACCGTAGGAATTGGTTTTGTGTCATTTGTTCACCGTTTGATATGGTTAAGGTCGAAACCGAGCCGAAATAGACAACGAAAAGTTGCAGCCTTACTGTCTGGGAAAGTTCGCGACGCGAAACCCGCGAAGAGGGGCCAGCGATTTTGGGCCTTGGTCGCGAGGAGTTAGCGATCGTGAGGTCGGACGCGAAAAAGGAGTTCGCGACGCGAGCCTGCTGCAAATTTGATCGTGAAGAATGGGTTAAACAGTTCGATGACGTCACTCCCACGTAAGTTCGCGAACGCGAAGTGGAGTTCGCGGCGCGAACTTGTGTCTGGCAGTATAAATCGGGTTTTCAAGCTACGGCTTAGGCACCTACACCCCTAAAACCCTACCAGCCGTTATTTTGAAGGAAGTGAACGATTTTTGGTGTTCTGGAGCTCAAATCTTCATATTTCTTGGAGATTATTGATCTAAGGTAAGAATCCTTGTTAGTTTATGCATTTCTTTGGTATTTTGAGCTCTATTTGGGAATCAATGGTGGTTTGGACAACCTACCATGTCATCTTTGGGGAAGATGACCAAACTTGAGTGTAAAACACTCATTGTAGACTTGTAATCATGGTGTACAAGTTGGATTTGGGTTTTATGGATAGAAATCTTGAACTAGGGTTTGAGATTTCCATCAAGTGGTATGAACTTGGTGGTTGGGAATGTTAAATCGGATAGATTAGTGATTAGTTATGGATAATAACTAGATGTTGTGTTGATGACGATATTAAGTCAAGAAGACCTTGAGATTGGAAGTACTTCCTTGATTGGGAAGTAAGGATTTGTGTTGTTGAACACAGGTATTGGATAGCATTGCTAAGGTGAGTACATGTGATCTTTTTAGTGAGTACATAGTAAAATGGTTTTATGGTTTAAATGATTAAAAAAGTTTTTAGTAGTCTTTATTAGACAAATGATTTGATAAAGAAAATGATTGATTTGTTTAGTACATGAATTGTATTGTTTATTGACTTGCTTGGTTACCACTAATATATTGAGATTTATGATTTGGAGCATCGACTCAAGTAGATGATTTGTTATGTGGTAGCTAATCAATTAGATCCTAGATAACCCACACAAATTGGGGGAGTTAGTGACACCTACTTGGGGTGGTACCACCCTGCGCAAGGGTAGTGTGTCAAGAAATAGATAACACGGAAAGCGGGGGAGTTTGAGATACCCGAAAATTGGGGGAGAAATAGATAACCCGGAAATGGGGGAGTTTACCTAGGGGGAGTTGTTTCAGGGAGGCCCGTTACGTATGTGTTGGGCTTATGGAAAGCCTTAGAGTATGATTGACTGTGTGCAATTTGATAATATTTTTAATTATTATTTCATTGCAAATTATTTATAACCGGGTCTAAAACCCATGTTTCTCACGAGACAATTTTGTCTCACGTACTACGTTTATTTTTTACTATGTACTCAGGTTCGGGAGCTAAGGATTAGGCGGCCCGTAGTAGTAGCATTGGAAGTTATTAGCTCGGTGTACCATTTGATTCCCTAAGACTTTAGTTTTGATATTATTGTAACACCGATTTTTGGTACTTGTAATCATTCCAAATGTTTTTGTTTAAACTAAGCTTTGATTATTATGGATTTTGATTGTTAAACTTTAAATATTTAAAAGTTTAAATTGTATTGAAAAATTGGTGTGTTACATTAACGCCCACAACTTTTGACTTTTGGTTTCTTGAATTATCGATATTAATTAATTTAATCAAATCTATTATCTACAAACATAACATTTGGCATTTAAATTCCGATACTAAATATTTAATAACTTTTTTAATGATATTTAACCTACTCTAATTTGTTCACGGCTAGATTTAAACCTATAACATTTAACAATTCTTTAATACATATAATTATGTACTCATATCCAATTTCGTTGAACGTAATATAACATTTTACATCGCGTGAATAGTGTTAGTCTAGCCAGTGATTATTTTTTCATTTTTTTAATTCTTGCTGATATTTTTTACTTTTTTTTTTTGTTTTAGCATTTAATATTTTTAACATTTAACTTTATAATATTACATTTTAATCCCCTTTGTTTTAATATATTTACCTTTTGTTCATAAATTGTAATGTGGAAATTAGTAATACTATCTTCAAGTGATACAATTTGTTAAAAGGGGTGGAACAAAATAAGTGACACATTTTTTAAATTTACTTTATTTTGAAAGTTTTTGTATGTGAACTTACCCTTTTACCCCTATTTAAATTTCTTAAACAGCATTAACATTACATTTTCGCCTCAAAAGCGTGTTTCAAAGTTTCGCTTTCCCAACCAAAAGTGTTTAAAAAGATGTAGGATCCACTTAATAAATCTTAATCACCACTTAAAAGTTTTGCCTCAAAAACCGTGTTTCAAGAAGTGTATCACTTATTTTGATACAGATGTAGTATTTACCAACTTTATTTTATAGCTCAATTTGTTTATAGTATCCAAATTACTGAAAATACGAATTTATGGTTGTATGAATATCATAAAATATTATTTTGGGTATCATATGAAAATCCCTACGGCATCGGGGCGGGGTAAACTTACTAGTTAAGTACAGATTTTGACTCACTCGATAGTCTACTTTTCTTGGTATTATTCTAGTAGCTTGACAGCAGAAAAGTTTGCTTACGTTTCATTGTGATTGTGATAGCTTCTTGTTAATGCATGTTTTCGAAAGTTTTATCGGATAACTTATTTCTCAGAGTCGGATTATGTATTAAGACTGCGAGATTTGTGTCTAGTATTTATGCATATTTATGTGCCTACTCATCTCTAAGACCACTCTCAATGGTGAGTAAAACTGAGGCCGTTAGTTTTTGCAAAATCAGCGCCACGCCAGCTCACCTTCCAACCGACACTATACTGACGTACTCATGCCAACAATGCCTCTTCTCTTCAGTTTTTCAGGACCCACCATTACAAAATACACACATAAAATACCCCTTTAGGCCCCACACACCAACTGATCTCACCCGTTCTTCTCGTCCTCAAACCGGTTGTATTCAACCAATGTGACCAAGTGATCCCTCTGTACCAACGGAGGGACGCCATCCCCAAACTCACATACCAAAGTGACGTCATTCGTTGGCACCCCTTTAAGTTTGACATGTATAATCCACTAATTCTCTTTCCTCATATAATTTCTTGATTTTAACAATTGTCATCATCAATGAGTATGCACATAAGTAGACACAAATGATAGACACCAATATCGTTTCAAATTACCGAGATACGTTGGAACCTGGTGATCATTTTAAAGTGATCAGAGTGAGCTATAAGAGTTGCTACGATGTTTTGAAGACAATTGTCAATATCTCGTGTCTTGTTAATTCCCGATTTTTTTTCATAAATAGGCTTGATCGGAGCTATGTTTTCACAAATAGGCTTCTTTTTTTTCGTTTTAAAAAATAGGCTTTCCTGGGTCCCCGAGGCCGGCTTTCCCATTAAAACATGACTCCTGGAGGCCGGCTTTGTGTTGTCTGACGTGACCACTGAATTTGTGTACTCCCCGAGGCCGGCTTCACAAAGAATGCCTCCCCGAGGCCGGCTTCAGGTTAACAAAGAATGCACACCCTCTGCTATATAGTTCCACACTTCACACCCACCATTGCCACACATTTTCTTCTCCATTTCACAAATTTCTCAATATTATCAACCCCTTTACTTACCAAAAAAATAAAGAAAATAACATATTTCTAATACCATGTGGCGAAGTCAAAAAGCCTTAATCATTGAACTTCTACTACAGGTTGAGATGTTAGAAGAGAGAGTTGACCTAATGAGTCAATGATCTCGAGCCCGTGAACTTCGAATTATCATTGACGAGATGCAACGTACAATATGTGAAATGGATAACATGGCTTATGAAGGGGCGGCGGAGGAGGCGGTTCAGGAAGCAAACGCACATATGATGCAACGTACGAGGGAAACGCCTGTAACACCTCAAATTTTAATACAAAACATTTGACCAAAATAAATCATCTTTCATAAATAGAAGAACTATTCCAAAAATATGGATTTACAAAAACCTTTGGTATGAAAATCAGAGTATAAAGTTTGGTGTTACAAAATAGATCATAACCAAAGCTAAGCATAAATCCAATCTAATGTTCTTCTACTCTAGGCCCCGCATCGCTATCCATGCGTACCTAAACCTTCGATCCCGAACCTGAGTACATAGCAAAACAAACAAGGAGTACGTGAGACAAAATGTCTCGTGAGCTACATGGGTTTAGACCCGATAATAATAATAATCGTATGGCATATAGATAAACATGTAAGTAAATCATCCATCTAACTAGTCTCCCTATTGTGACTCTAATACCTTGCTTTCCTAGCAATCATATCTAAACATCGGGTTGCCCCCGAACTAACTAGAACCACCTTGACTTATTAACCGAAATCCATCGCCATTAATAAGCCTCAAGGTACCGGCAAGAGGGATTCACCCAATCTACCAATACCTGCCTTACTCACCGGACTACCTCCAGTTAGCAAGACCACTATCGTGGTGGAGTCGATGGGAATCCACCCAACTGCCCCTCACACCACACCTCATGACCGGGGGTCCCCCGCATCATCACATTATCTCAACATATCATAACTCGATGGTTATGTCAATCTAGCTCTCGGCTATCACGTCTATCAACAAACAAGTTAGTTCAATACTATAATCGGTATAACTAACTACTAACTACTAGTCTACCCAATTAAGAAAATAGACCATAACACAAGTAATAAAGGGATTTCATAGGCTATGTACTCAGTAAATTTCCACACGTACTCACCTTAGCAATTAATGCTCCAACCGTGTTCTTGACACCAAAACTCTTGCTTCCACAATTTCACCGACTTTCCAAGACGTCACCGAAAGCCTAATACAATGATCATACAATGTTCAACATCACAATCTACTAATAATGTATCCATTAATCACTAGATACCATCAACTAACACTTTCCCCCAATTATGGTGATTTACCAAACCCTAGGTTTAACCATCCCTTAAGATTCTTACAAATCATAATCATACCCTTGATTCCTTTGTTAACATACCATCTATTACGTGTATACACCATTTATTCACCATAATCCATAACCCCCAATAGCTAGGGTTTCTAACCCAAGCATCAAAATACATAGATCTAAAGCTACAAAGATCAAGGAGTGAAGATATACCTTTAATCTTCACTTAGGAGTGAAATCAACCAAAGTTTTGAGAAGGAATCACCCAAGATCAGCCACTATGCTCGAAAATCGCCAAGGAGAAAACTAGGGTTTTTGTTTTGCATTTAATGAGCTAAAACCCGAATTTATTGCAGACGACCGGACTTCACGACGCGAACTAGTTCGCGTCGCTAACTCTGCATGACGCACGCATACTTAGCGATCGTTATCTCATCGCGAATTACTTCGCGCCTCAAAGCCAAACTACCTGGCCCGACTTCACGAACGCGAAGTTCTTCGCGTCGCTAACTCCTCATGCAGCCAGGCTGCACTTTTTCGACTTTGTCTCGACCCGGTTTCGCCCATAACTTCTTCATATGGTCTCCAAACGACACGAAACCAATTCCTACGTTCTTTAAACGATTTATCCTTAATTATCATATTTTTGTACAATTTATTTATTTACAAATTTCGGGTCGTTACAACGCCTCCACCCACATTACAGTTTGTGGAGCAGCAAACTCAAAACTCCTCAATACGTAATCAACAACCAGAAACAATGGACTTGGTTGGGGAGTATGGTTGGGCCAGGAGTGTAGAGGAATTTTACTTGAACGGGGATAGGCGCGGAAATGAAACCTTTTGCTATATTGTATTCTTAGGTCGTACCCAGGTACCTAGGGAGTTTTGGAGTACCCTGTTAGATGAGAATTCCAGCTCTGTTTTGTTCCGTGCGGTACGTAATTTAATTATGTTATTATCCATATTTTTAACGGAATCTCAAATGTAAATAATTGTATATTTATTACAGCATATAGATTGTTGGGTTAAAAGATGGATGCGTTATCGGTTGTATCTTGGCTATAATACTGGAGAATATAAGCGATGGACAATAATGCCTACCAAGTTTGAGTCTCTACTCTTACCACCTCACGGATCAGATGCTGTAAAATATGCAGATGGCAGTTTGACACCTTACCCCGCTTGGGGGGACGTAGATGTCTTATACATCCCGTTACGTTTAAATGATAACGTTTGGTTGCTTGTGCAGATGGATCTTGTTCGCAATGATACATGTTTAATTTGCAGTTGTCGTCAATCCATAAAGCATGACGTGCTTATGGCAACCCTAAAACATTGGCGAGATGTTTTGTCGGGTTTTAAAAGGAGTTTCTCCTATGAAGAAAGAAACCCCCAAGTTAAGGCGAATCTTTATTTCGCCAAAGGCATACCTCAAGGAAGGGAAGAAGACGCTGATGTGTTTATTTGTAAGTTTATGCATTATCTGATAACAGGGAAATCAATCAAGAAAGATGGAGTCGTCGATAGTAATCAGATCGCTACGGGTTATCGACAACTTATGGCTCGTGATTTGTATAGCTATCGTATTTTAGAATCACAACCCGAAATTTTTCCTTTTAGATCTGAGGTTTTGTTTGATGATTTGGAATAAAATTTCAATTGTATTTGGTATTAATTTATAAAATCGTGATGTTAGTGTTTATTTGTCATTTAAAAATAAAGTATTTAAAAAACAAATTGAAAAAAATTAAATGTCTAACTTTGGAGCTTGATACAGTACACTTTTAAGTTATTCAGATATAACTTTCTAAATGATAGTTGCAGTATTGATGATAGTGTAAACATATGAAACAGAATTAGAGCAAAAAAATAAGTAATGAAAGAGTTATGACAATCTGAAAATGCAAACAAGTAGTTTTTTGTAATCCAAAAACATACATATAAAGTTAATTTCATGCATGAAAATGCAAAATTAGTGTTTATTTGTCATTTAAAAATAAAGTATTTAAAAAAAATTGAAAAAAATTAAATGTCTAACTTTGGAGCTTGATACAGTACACTTTTAAGTTATTCAGATATAACTTTCTAAATGATAGTTGCAGTATTGATGATAGTATAAACATATGAAAAGGAATTAGAGCAAAAAGATAAGTAATGAAAGAGTTATGACAATCTGAAAATGCAAAAAAATAGTTTTTTGTAATCCAAAAACATACATATAAAGTTAATTTCATGCATGAAAATGCAACATTAGTGTTTATTTGTCATTTAAAAATAAAGTATTTAAAAAAAAAATTGAAAACAATTAAATGTCTAACTTTGGAGCTTGATACAGTACACTTTGAAGTTATTCAGATATAACTTTCTAAATGATAGTTGCAGTATTGATGATAGTGTAAACATATGAAAAAAAATTAGAGCAAAAAGATAAGTAATGAAAGAGTTATGACAATCTGAAAATGCAAAAAAATAGTTTTTTATAATCCAAAAACATACATATAAAGTTAATTTCATGCATGAAAATGCAACATTAGTGTTTATTTGTAATTTAAACATAAAGTATTTAAAAAAAATTGAAAAAAATTAAATGTCTAACTTTGGAGCTTGATACAGTACACTTTTAAGTTATTCAGATATAACTTTCTAAATGATAGTTGCAGTATTGATGATAGTGTAAACATATGAAAAAGAATTAGAGCAAAAAGATAAGTAATGAAAGAGTTATGACAATCTGAAAATGCAAAAAAATAGTTTTTTGTAATCCAAAAACATCCATATTGGTTTGCAAAAGTCAATAAATTAAAAAAAAAATGATTGCATAATACAACTTTGGCCAAAATATAAGCTAATGATTGTGGCCCCTTCTTCCACCTGTCCCACAATTGTTTCTTGCCGGCCTTTGTTGTTCTTCATGATTAGGTGGCTCTATATTGATGTCAAACTGATGGACCGGACTCACGTTTCAATTAGGTGGTTGATCAGAAGATTGGCCCGCGAAATAATTATGAGGGGAACCTGTGAAACTGAACGGGTGAGAATATTGTTGGTGAGCATACGCGGGGGGGTATTAAACAATTCCGAGAAAAAATCATTTTGAGAGATCCCCTCCATATTAAGTTCATTTTGGTTTTCAAATTGCGTACTAGAGCCCCCCTGTTCAAAGTTCCAACTTGGATTGTTGCCCATGTGGTGTGATGTACTGGCACCACCAGCATATTCAGTTTGTGTTTGTTGGGCACTAGATTCCCCCCGGTTTGATGGGCCCTCTCTTCTGTCTGAGTTTGTTGGGCCCTACGAGCCCCCGCATCCATCTCTGAACCGGCATTAGTTCCTCTTGTGTCAGCTGTGGCGCTTGATGCTGAATAGGTGCCACACGAGGAGCCCAATAACTTGGATGTTCATCTTCATGTGCCTTGTGCAAGTAATCCTGGGACAGTTGATACATGTCACCTATAAAAGGCTGAAACTCATGTTGTCCCAGGTACGGTTGCATCATCGATTGAAGATGTGCTAACCCATCAGCTTACATACATGTTATATCAAATATTAATATATTATGACTAAGTGTACATATAAACATTATTATGAACCGCAACATTTAAAGCTCCTCCCAGATTATGGCCACGTGATAAATTGTCTCCAACAGGCCTTGGATTTTTAATAAAGCCTATGGTACGCTGAAAGTACCAAGGCATATAATCATCAGAAGCTGTTGGCATGGTCATCCATTGGTTCACATTGATGGAATTATTAAGACGGTTGTTCCAATGTGTCACATAAACGACATGCTCCACCCACCAATCTAGACCTGCGCGTCCTCTACGGCTCTCTCTACGTAACAACATATGATCTGCTATATTAAAGAGGGGCGCCATTGGAATACCTTGATAAACGTTGAATTGTCTTAATACCCTGTTGGGGGAACACGACATCAAACATCGCCGAGAGTTACAACAATGTATTGCGTGGGGCTAGGCTTCTCCCAATTAAGGCAATGGTTGACTTCACATTCACAAAAACTGTCAACCTCTTCAGAGAGCGTGTTGAGAAAGCGTCTAAATGTAACACGCCACTAACCTCGCGTATGTGGGATCTTTTCACCAGGCGCGACAGATATGGACAGCAACACGATATTCTGAACTTTGACTACAACGAGGGCGTGTACAGGGTGAGGACAAGGGTTCAACCGGGCCAAAGTGGTGGGAACGATCAAACGGTGACTTACATCGGTGGAAACGGTTCTTGTACATGCGGCAAGTGGGAAATGATGCGCTTCCCGTGTTTACATGCTATTGCCGTTTGTCGTCATAGAGGTGATGACCCGAACCGTCTCGCGAATCGGGTGTATACAACACACTATTGGCAACGTCAATATAGAAAAGCCTTTACACCGCTAGCCCATGTCTTTTACTGGAACGACCCGAATTGGGGATTGAGAGCCGCAAGTGGAAGAATTTCCACAAGAAGAGGGAGGAGACAGGTGAATAGGTTCCCTATGGAGATGGACCAAGCAGATCCAACGCAATCTGGCAGAAACCATTGTGGAATTTGCGACCGGACAGGGCATAACAGAACCAGATGCCCAAATATTAGTGGAGAAAGAAGAGTGTAGAAGCATTGTGTGCTTTTTTGTTATTTATTTGGTACTTAAGTTAATGTATTATTAAATATGTAATAGTTTTTTAATGCACTTTTTAATATGATAAGACCAGTTTTATTTCACATGATATATCAAACTATATTACATATCATTCATTCTCACGTTTAACACTAAAAATCACATTTCTACCATTAGTCTGATAGTCTTCATTTATGGTAAAAGTACAAAGTTCATTAGGTAGAATTCCGTTTTCATGCATGAAATGCTTCAAATCACCACTCATTTTAACTTGCCCAAATCGAGTAGCATGGAGGTCCATGACTTCAACAGAATCACCTCTTCGTATCACGCAATGTCTTTTCTGAAGGAGGTGGTTATGCTGCCTCACAAACCGAGCCGGTAAAATCTGAAAATACAAAAAAAAAAATGATTTTAGTTAATTGAACAAATATTATCTTGTAATTTTAAACGTACCATCTTTTGCTTTCTCGTGTCAAAATTCTTAAACCTCCCTTTTAACTGCCAGAGATGAACAACCGGTGGTCCTATTTCACGCAACATTTCAATATATCGCTCATATTGAGCTTGCTCTGCATCAAGCCAAAGAAGTTGCTCCTCGTCTGCAATTTCTTCCGCATGCACCTCATTGTAATCTCTAGCTATCAAACATTCTAACTCAGCCTCATCTAAAGGAGGCGAATCATACACGTAATGATATGGAGGTGACTCGTTATTCGACGAACTCATTCTTGATTTTTTGAGTTGTGAAATATGCTCTTTTTTTTGTGAAATGTAAGGGGAAGGGGAGAACTATTTTTTTTGATATGTTGTTATTAAACCCGGAAGTGAAGTGTAGGAATATATAGGCGACGTTGTATGGCTTAAAGCCGGCCTCGGGGAGGCCATGAAGATGAAGCCGGCCTCGGGGAGTCCCACTTCTCAGTGGTCACATCAGGGAAGGAAAAGCCGGACTCCAGGAGTCCGGTTTTAATGGGAAAGCCGGCCTCGGGGACAACAGAAAGCCTATTTTTGAAAATGAAAAAAAAGCCTATTTGTGAAAACTCTACTCCGATCACGCCTATTTTTGAAAAAAAAAATCTTAATTCCCTTGGGGGATGAATTGCATAAAACGCACACCAAATATATTTGGGGCTGAGTAGCATAGGATTATGGAGTAAAGGATCTTTAGTGGCCAGTCTACCATTGATGGCAAGCTAGAGAAGATAAAGTCATAAATGTATAATTGAGCATGTGTGACAACCCTCGCAATTGGGTGTTTAACCCAACGTCTATTTGTGATCATTTAGCTTGCATTTTCTATGACATTAATAATTACACTTTTATTCGTATAAGTCTAGCGAAATATACAAATTATATATTAATTTATACACAGCAACAAAGATGCAAGTAGTTATTATTTAAGATTGTACAGTGGTTAACTGTAATTTAGCGAGTTGGTGACCAAACCCAAAACCAAAAGTATAAATTTTATATTTTATAACAAACTTCAAGTGAACTAAAGTAAGTAATATAAAACTTGTACAAACTATAAACTACAAGGATAATATTTAATAAAGTATAACTGAAGTCTAAAACCTTCAAAATAATAGTTATAAAAATCGTTGCACTGTCATGGAATTTTTGCTAAATATGTATGCATGCATGGTGTATGTATGATGCCAAGTTATATGTCCTCAATCCTTTCAAATTTAAAAGTTAAATTTATCCTTATCATCCCACTCGCCGGCTATTCTACCGAATTCCCCAAGAATATACTACACGTTTTTATTTTTATAAGATCATCCGCCTCACGATAGCTTATTACTGTTACCACATCAACAATCTACTCATCAAAACCTTACTTAAATAGCATTTCCAATGGTTAACCTTTCTAAAAGCTTTTTCTATTACAATATTTTCTAATTTACCTTTATCTATCTTAAATATTTTATAGATACCCCTTATATAATTTGACATTTTTTATAACTTCCTTACTAAGTATATTATTTTTTAAAATATCTTATACAAATACTCCCTCCGTCCCACAAAAAACTTCCCATTTGAGATGGGCACAAGTTTTAAGGTGATAGTTAGTGGTGGGGTCATTGATAATAATTTTGATTAAAATATAAGATTGATTTGGAGAGAGAAAGAAAGTTAGTGGATAGTTAGTGGTGGGGTCCTTAGTAATAATAGTATTTTATTGAAATGAGAAGTTTTTTGTGGGACAAAAATTTAGGGTGAAATGGGAAGTTTTTTGTGGGACGGAGGGAGTATATTATAATAATTGATACTAAATATTATATAATATATTTATTAACAAATAAAAATATAATAAAGAATTGATGTACAATATATCTAAGGTTTAAAATGAAAAACTATTATACATAGGAGACTATAAATGACAAACATTGAAAGTCCATTAAAAGCTTAGTAGAAAAAAAGTCTTTGCAATAAGCTTTTAAAAGAGCTCACTATTACAATGATAAAAAGTCATACAAAAGCTTATTGTAATAGTATTAAGCTTTTAAAAAAGCTACCATTAAAAATGCTCTAATATGCTATATTCAAAATTGTACCTATCATCAACCCCCATTTAAGCATACTGCCAACCCTATAAAAACCTCTACTCCCTTCTTTCTTCCACTTTTACAAAACTCACTAGCAGAAACAAATTCTCCGGCAATCACAAAGAAATTCCGGCGACACAGGCTTGCTCACGATCGATCTCTTTCCCGGTATCTTGCTCATGTATGTGTTAGGTATAACTCTTATCACTCTTTTCGGTTATCATAAGCATGCATTGACGTGAGTTTTGTTCCATTAAGTTTCTGGGTTTCGACCTTGTTGCACCTCCCTCGTCCCGGACGAGGGGTAGTTTTTCCGGTCCGTTTGGCAGCCGCCAACTCCGTCGACACACACACAGTTGTGTGTGTATTTCGGTTGGGTTTTGGGAGTATCGGGTTATCTTGTATTTACGTATCTATATATATCGGGTTTAGTGTGGGTCGAGATATAGATTCTTTTTCACTGTTTTCCGATGCAAACTATTTTCCGGCGAGGTTCCGGCCAACTGCCGGCTTCTGTTTCTGATTTCCCGTCAGCTGAGTCGGTTAGTCGCAGGCCACAAGACTCGGTTGGACATCCTTGTTGATCCAGATGATTTTCTAACCATTTCTTTTAGTTTAATCCAACAATCTTTTGTATCCCTTTAAGCTCAGTACATTGTTAGCCCAAAATATTTAATTTTATTAAAACCTTTTGTAGTCATGTTAATGAATCGGCCTTGGATTGGCCTAATATAAGCCTACTTTTTTTATAGAAACCTTGGAAAGTTTTAAAATTAATTAATTAATTAATTTCAAATTAAATCGTTTATTATCCACGGTTACAAAAATAGATATTCTAAAAATATTCATTTATTTTTTTTATTTAATTACGTGATTTAAAATTATTTAACAATTATATATTTAATAATTATTTAATTAGTAAAACTCAATTTCTTTAATTATTATTTATTTAATAAATAATTAACAATTTATAAATATTTAAATTTACTTATTTAACTAATTATATTTGAATAATGAATTGTATATTCTTCAAACATACTTAAGCTATACAATAAAATGGCCAACCTAACTAAGTCACCAACGTATCACTCATATCTAGATTCGAGTTCTAGGAATCATTCATGCATCATATAGATTAGACGTGTCATATTAGACCGTCATTTATTAACTGTTAATATGCGTTTACGACACTAGGTTTCTTTGGTTGGAACCCCTAACTTTGTGGATTTGCGAATTTGCTAGCTGCGTCAAGGTGAGTTTCACGGCCCCACTTTTACTGTTTTATAAATACCTATTGGGGGAGAAAACATATACTACTCAACTATTTTGCAATAATTGATCTTTGTATAATCATTGTGGTGTACAAGTACCAACTGTTTAAGAACCACAATACATGTCCTCGTTTAACCGTAATCATTAACTATGTGTGTTAGCCAAGGAATACAGAGATAGTACTATCGGGATTGATCCCCCGCTCATGGCTAGTTATGCGCTAGCCCAACTGAGTCCGAGCTTTATATTCTAACTATTTTAGATTTCGGTTTGATTATAGGCTCTTTGATTATACCTTAACTTGTATTGCTTCGCGAGCTTGCGAGGGATTATGCATTGAACCTAAAACTACTTTTGTACATGATTTGTACTAAACGATTTTGATGATACGTCTTATGGAGTCATAAAACCTGTGAACTCACCAACCATTGTGTTGACACTTTTTCTATATGTTTTCTCAGGTAACGGAAACTAGGTCATTTCAAGGTTCTATTTTTGTCAAGGATTGTCATGCATTGGTTTCAAGAATAAGTCTTTATGACACAAGTTTTTCATTTACAAACGTTTATTTTGGTTTATGTTAAAACACTTTCTTTTTTATTTTTGTAACGACATTGGCAATCCATTTTTCAGTTTATGCGAAGTTTACTATTATTGATGTGTTATGTTGCTAATTAGTCGCACATCGTCTTCCGCAAAACAATTTTGACGGGGTGTGACAGCATGTTAGGCAAATATGCTCTCATATGTTTTATGCTTACAGTGTCATGGAACATAGATAAACCCGAACCCGAGCCCGAGCCCAAATTCGGAATCGCTATTCCGAGAGGACACACTACGTCGACCACCGGGTCGCAACGTTACCTGGAGGACATCAAGTTCCTCGGATGCAACTTCGCTGGTGTTCGAGCGAAGAATCCCGTGACCCTCTTCGGATAGTAGACATTTTGAAGACTATTAAAGAGACATATTTGCAACGGAATATGATTGAAGCGTTCAGGTGCCCTCCAAACCCCAGTTCTTTAGGGTTTGAGTAGAAGAGATCGAATAGGATCTTAAAACATTAGGATAACTTGTGGGCGAAGTATGGTCAAGTCTTTGCCTTTGACGACACTGATGACGAAGATGACGTGTAGTTGTTTTTAATAGTGTAATCTTTTTAATTATTGTTTTATTTTATTAATGTTATGTTTCCTTAATTAATCTAATGTATTTATTTATAATCACTGTGTGTGACTAAAAAATTGTTAGGTCATGTTTGATGTTCTAAAATTGAAGAATGAATTAAGGATGCTGTTAACATGAGTATATTATTTAATTTGTTTGCAACGAATATATAATGTATTGTGAATGTGGTGAAACTTAAGAAACAAGTGAGATACCTTAATTTTGTTTTTTTTCTTAACAAACTTCAAATAGATTATAAAAAAAACAAAATAATATTTTCACTTTCCATTCAGTAAAAGTAAAAACCTCGTTTTTTTTTATTTATCAAAGTTGAGAAATGAGTTATAAGTTAAAAACCGTCTATGTGAAATAATGATTATTTTACGCTTCCGAATTTCCTTTATTTGGAAATGAAATTTCGTGTTTACCTTTTCTAAATCTTGCAATCTCACCTTTTATTTCGTTTGATCTCCGAAAAACAATTTGTTTTCGATCTCCGAACTAATTTCAATAATTTTATTGATGTTTTTCCATTTTTGATTTGAATTTCGCACATGACTCCGTCCATCTCTCTCTTAAATAGGTTAGACTATATATCATGACTTTACATATCTTTGTATGTATATAATTCATAAACTTCTTACGAATGTGTTTTCATCCTTCATTTAGGCACAACAATATTGTTGCTCTTTTAGCAACGAATTAGTTACAACATCAAAAGAAACGATCAAACAAGGTGATATTCAATCTCTCCGTTTATGTTTTTACTTTTCTTTTGTGTTTTTGATTGTCATGTTCATAATGATAAAGAAAACCTTTTTAGGGCTTTAACTGTAACTAAACAAAAATGCAATTGTTTTCATTATAAATTTGCACGATTCAGTAGCCGAACCGAACCGTTGGAAACCTAAACAAATCGAGAACCGAGAAAATGGTCCGCATGATGTCTTGGACGACTAGACCGACAACTGTGGTTTTTCAATTCTTTTCGGTTTAAGATGGGACTGAACCGGACTGAGAACCGAACAGTCCGATTCATTTCCGTGTTTTGACCGTATCAACTCTCATAATGTACATACATGATATTTAAGATATTTAATAGTAGATTAGTATTTTGTTATAATTTTTGATACGTTGATGATGTAACAGTAATCTCATGGAGTAGTGAAGTGTGCATTCCAATTTCCAAATGCTATTATTATTTACCATAATATATGTTTTCCTATAAAAATATATTTACATTAAATCATATTTATTGTATTGATAGCATTTCCTATTAACACCACAAATTGTAACGGCAAATTTTACATTTCTATATTTTTCAATATCAGAAAGGACCCTTGTAAGAAAACATATAAATATCATTTAACTTTTCATTAAACAGTACTTATGCTAGCTTGGTTTTACACTTTCCTAAAATACCCTTGGATGAAAACAGAACCCCAAGGAAAGGAAAAGAAGAGAAAGTGTTCGAATGGCTGTTTCATCCGGAAATGGGGGAAAGCTTCAAGGAGGAGAAGATGAAAGAGGGGTTGTTACGAATGAAGTTGATTTGGGATTTGACCCTTCTGCCCCTCCTCCTTTTAGGGTGGCTGAGATAAGAGCTGCCATTCCTAAGCATTGTTGGGTCAAGAATCCATGGAGGTCACTGGCCTACGTCCTTAGGGATATTTTGGTCATTATATCTTTGGTTGCTATGGCCGTCTACCTAAAGAACCTTACTTGGGCTTTCTGGCCACTCTATTGGGCTGCTCAGGGCACAATGTTTTGGGCTATCTTTGTTCTTGGTCATGATTGGTACGATTTCTTTTCCTTTTTTTTTTAATTATTTTAAACAACATTTAAATAAGAACATTGATATTTTATTGACAACATAAATTGCCAATACATTACAAGAAAAATGTCATTTAGTACACAAATTTATTATATTTTGCTGCTTTAGAAAAATAAAAGTAATTTAACAAGGTGTATAAATGATAAAACTGCAACAGTTTAGTGACTAATTCTGTTTTTATTTGACAGTGGCCACGGAAGCTTTTCGGACAGTTGTACTCTAAACAACATTGTGGGCCATTTTTTGCATTCGGCAATTCTTGTACCCTACCACGGCTGGTAACTTTCACATTACTTTTGCATCTCCTTTAATTAATTTGTACAATGTACAATTTTTAATACATAATATACAAATTTTTATAGGAGAATCAGTCATAGGACTCACCATCAGAATCATGGGCATGTGGAGAAGGATGAATCATGGGTTCCGGTAAACATTTTTTTTTTTTTTATCTTTTTAAGTTCAAAAAATACATTTTATAAATTTTAAAAAAATTGTGCTGGATTTACTGTGCAAAGTTGCAAACTTATCAAAATAATTGGTGGATTTAATGAAAATAGGAAATGCATTTTGTGTGTAACACAAAATTTAGAAGAAAAAAAACTATAATTGTTTCTTCTTCTTTTTTTTTTTGCATATTCAGCTTCCGGAGGAGACATACAAGAGCTTAGATGCTAAAACGAAGTTCTTTAGATTCAAAATCCCTTTTCCGATGTTCGCATATCCACTATACTTGGTGAGAACAAACATTTGTGCTTAATGTTTGTATTATACAATATAACAAAATATATTGCATTAGAACGTTAGCAATTTTTGATGTTATGTATATAGTTGAAGAGAAGCCCGGGGAAGAGTGGATCGCATTTCAACCCGTATAGCGATATATTCTCAGCAGATGAGAGACATTATATTGTGACATCAACCGTATGCTGGGGAATTATGGTTGCTTTGCTTGTATGCTTGACCAAGCTCATAAGCCCACTTCTCTTGTTCAACCTCTACGGAATCCCTTATTTGGTGAGTTTTCTTCTTCTTCTTTTTTTTTAAATTTTAATTCTTTTTTATAAGAGGTACACGAGGGGTGGATTCAAGTTTTGTTAATTAAACTGTTAAGTAATGTCCCACATTAGATAATAAATGAATCTGTAATGTATTTATAAAGGTCTTAAGCAATTCCTTTAACAACTAATTGGTTTTAAGACGGAACTCCACAAACTTATATGATATTAGACCAAGGTTCACCCTTAATGGTTTAAAGGAAAAACTAATATTTTTAGATCTTTCCATTTGTAGATTTTTGTGGCATGGCTAGATATAGTGACCTATTTGCATCACCATGGTTATGAGAAGAAGCTTCCTTGGTACCGTGGCAAGGTATTATTTCTTATGCATGTGTTTACTTATAACTAATTTGTTAAAAAAAAAAAACAAAGGTGCATTTTTTTTATGGTACATATAATTTAAAATTTACGAATTATACTTAAACAGGAATGGAGTTATTTACGGGGAGGTCTCACAACCGTAGATCGTGATTATGGATTATTCAACAACATTCATCACGACATCGGGACTCATGTCCTTCATCACCTCTTCCCTCAAATCCCACATTATCATTTAATCGAAGCAGTAAGTATTTTATAACACGTTACATGTTTTATGGGACTTATTGACATGTGACATTATTTATGTGTTATGCAGACAAAGGCGGCGAAGCCCGTGCTTGGGAAGTATTATCGAGAGCCTAAAAAGTCGGGATTGGTACCGATACATTTGATGGAAAATTTGTTGAGAAGCATCCAACAAGACCATTTTGTTAGTGACGTTGGTGATATAGTTTATTATCAAACAGACGATGGTTTGATTGGAAAAAAGGAACAATAAAAATCCTAAATTTTGTGAGTTAGGTTTTTATCATAACGTATTACTTGTGTTTGTCTAATGTAGTTTTTGCTATATAGGAAGAATTCTCGAAACAAACATACAACTGTGAAACGGTTTTATATTGTATGTTTTATTATCTTGAATATTGTTTTGTCCTACCTAATCATTTCTGACAATCTTTGCCTCTTAGACTCTCGGCTTTTTTGTTTGTTCGCCTTTAAATCATGCCCACTATCATCTTTGATTTATACAAGAGTAATGGTATTAGTTTGTGCCCATTAATGTGTTTATCAATTTGATCATGACAAATGTCAAGATCAAGGGATGATATGAAGAGAGAAGATTAGTAGATGACACATGTCAAATTTATAAGTAAGTAGACAAAAATGGTAGGCACACATATCATTTCTTTATACAGTTATGAAAAGACAAATGTATTATTTCTGTTATACAATACTAGGTTAAAACCCGCGCGATGCGGTGGGCTGCGAACTACATATTCTTGGGGATTAAAAGTCCATTGGTTACATATTTTTATAACGAATACAGTACATAAGCATGACAATTGTGTATAAAATAGAGGTAATAAGCAAGAATTAGCATTGGCTTTGAAATGTTGTTAGGTTACATGTTTTGATATATAATAACACAAATTGTTCGGTTACACATTTTTCTAACAATAACAATAAAAATGAATGATACTCATTGTTTTGCGGCAAATACTCTGTACCCTTGAACTATATATTCCTGGCGATAACATGCCAATAACATGCCGGGCGGTAAATGTTATTCGGTTACACATTTTTTTTATAATAATAACTAACAAATAAGTGATAGGTCAACGAAAATCTTTCCACCATATGGTACACGTGCGATGCAACATCGATATAATTTCTTTTTAAAGTATTATGTCAGCAACATGCCGTTTTTTATACTAAAATTTGAAGGCCGCCATATAACCTTTAGTAGCGAACAACAAATAGTTTTCAAATGTTCAAATTATTCAAAATCAACTACCTTAAAAATTAATCCTAGATACATGAATCAAAACTACGAAGTTGAACTTTTACAAAAAGTTGTTTATTGGTACTGCAAAGTTAGGGCTGTCAATTGACAAACCAACTTTTAACAAAAAAGAAAAACACTCGTATGTTGCCAGAAACTATGGTGAGCAGTTTTTAATGGTATTCGTCACAAAAGTAAAAATAGGTGAAATGACACTCGTATAGAAGCTTATGCACCCATTGCTTCTGGTACAACCCGCTAAATGTAGTCACTTATTGATGGTGGGACCACCCTGCCTAGTGCCTTCTATTCCCTGTTAATATTCAAATGAAAAATCAGTGTTAGCTTTTATGATCACTAAGTTAAACCACTTTACAGATTCAGGTTGACCCTATTGAGATAGAACACAACCAAATTGACACATATTATCTGTTTGAGTTCTATGCAAAATGGGATATTTGTTACTATAAATCTATAATATCAACACCATTAAATGTTTCTGGATTCTCACTGCCAGTTGATGAATACTTTCATGCCAGCAATAACATAAAACATCATTATCAGAAACCTGATAGAATTACATAAATGTGACCAGGAACCAGTTACACACGAGTTGTTACTCATGAAGAGATGAAGTTCAATTATCTCATCATATTAACAAATTTACTTGATCAGTAGGTTCATGTCAAGCTGTCAGGATCGATTCCCAGAAAGATTAATTAATCACAGATCTACAAACTATTAGAAGTTGCAGCGGATCAACACTTATAGTTTAATTGAATAAGAACAATGAATACTGTTAATGAATACGAATGTAAATAAGAACACAGTAATTCACAAAAGCTTCAATGTATATTAATTTGATCGATCAATACACACGTATGTTTACAATTCATAAGGAACTATTTATAATAGTCCTTGAAGCCTAAAACATTAACCTAGTTATTCTAGGATTCGATTACAATTGAATTTCATAAAGATATACATTCCGTAACTAACTATGCTAGAATCTCGTATGCAATCAGCACCAAAAATAGAACGTCAGTAGTATTTGCTGTCATCAGTAGTAAACGTAGTTCTGCCCATCAGTACTAATCTTCAGTAATCTTGAATCAGTACTAACTGCAGCATCAGTAATAGAATGATATCTCTGTTTTATATCTCAACAATCTCCCCATAAACTTATTAATTCGCTTTGAATTAATCAAGTTTCTTTTTGCTCTTCATTCTTCTTAGCTTGTTCTTCTAATTGTTTAGCTCTTCTTTGTCTGCCTTCAAGTGTTCTTTGATTTTGCAGCTTTCTCTGAGCAATGATATACTTGCTGTTTCTCTTGATAAAATAATTAAGTTTGTTATGGAACATTACAGCATCATGGGGTTTCATCATTGAGTTTGTGTATAACTGATACATTGTTTCTTCAGAATGAGGATATTCCCTTTCATACAAGTACAACTCACAGTTTTTGCTTGATCTTTCAAAGAAATACATATTCACTGTGGGTAGCACATTCCAAGCATACACATTTTCTTTATTTGAAAATATTTCAGGATATTGATCTGGATAAAATGCAGCATCTATCATTTTAGTTAAGTATCCAGCTCCTGAATTCTTCCATGACTTCTTAGTCATTCTTGGTTTGCCTATGATTAGGACTTTAATGATATCAGCTCTACTACAAGACATAACTAATGGTTTCCAACCAGTAAATCTTTGAACTGGTTTGTCTTGTCTGATGATCTCAATAGCATCACCAACCATCCTCCAATTTATGATTGGATTATCTTCAATAGGAGCAACAGGAGTGTCAAATACCTGTATTTCCTGTTTCTTTTTCTTTCTTTGTTCTGTTTCAACTTCATCTCTTTTTCTTTTCTCAGGAGGTATTGAAGATTCTCCAGTTGTTGGAATTCTGGTGAGGATTGTCATGGGATCTATTTTAACTAAAACTTTTTCCTTTTCAGCTTCAACATCCAATTCAGCTAATTCTTTCTTTTTGGCAGTGCAATATTTGTCTACTATTGTAATCATCTTCATTCTACCAAAAGATTTAGCACTATGTCCCTTTGACTTCAAAAAGTCAATCATATTCTTTTTCTGTTCAAATATGTCATCTGGTAGGTCAGCCTTTTCCCTTTTACATTCGGCTACAAGGTCTTCAAGACAATTTAAATGTTCTTCTTCTATCTTTCTATGTCTTTCAAATTCTGCTTTTTGACCTTCTACCAGGACTCCTTCTATTTGTGGGATTTGTACTTCAGCTTCTTGACTTTCAGGATTATTTAATTTTTCTTTTTCAGCCTTTTTCTTGTCTTCAAGAGCTTGAATTTTAGCAACTTTTCTTAAGTACCTTATCCTGTTCACCTTCCATTTATCTCTTTTAGCAGGTCTGACATGGTTTATTTTGTTTACCATGTAGTGACCTAGTGCTCTGTTTCGATAATCATCATCATATTTTTCTTTCCCTTTTCCAATACAGACTGCTGGTGGAGGTGGAGTATACTTATTATCAAGAACAGTAATGAACACAATTGATGGAGAGAATAGATGAATTTTATTCTCTGGAAGTATTTTGGGGTGAGGTGGAAGTTCACATTCATCAACTTCATACCAGTTCACATTTTCATCAATATCAGGTATGACAAGTGGTTGTTCTGGTGTTTTAGGTTTTGTAACAATGATGATCTGTTCTTTCTCAAGAAGCTCAGGAATCTCTTCATCTTCTTCTTCAGTAGTAACCAAGGTGGTTGCTACTGGTGTGATGGTTGTGGTTTCTATTGTTGTGATTGCTACTGGTGTACTTTCAGGTTCATACACCACAACTTGTTGTTCTTCATTTACTACTGGTGAGGTTGCTATTGGAGTTACTACTGCTAGGGCATCAGTAGTATCCATAAACTCTTCTTCTGGTGTTCTTACTACTGGAATGTCTTTTTCTTCAATAGGGTCAGTAGTAACAACCTCTTGATCCTTGTTTTCTTCAATTTCTATTGGATCAGTAGTTTCAATGACTTCAGTAGTAACTGGTGAGTTTATTTGTTCTGCAGTTTGTGATTGGTTTGCAGACACAACAAATACATCATCATCCAGATTTTCCATTTCTTTATACAGGTTCTCACCAACACTTTGACCTGTTTCACCATGAACCTCTTTTAAGTTTAGAAGGGCTGCTGCTGCAATTGATTGATCAATCTTCCCTTGAATTTGATCTTTCTCCCCCTTAGTGATCTCAACTTGTTGAGCCTCACTACTTGCAATCTTTCTTTGTAATTTCCTGATTAAATTGGATTGCCTTTGAAGCCTGTGCTCAAACCTCTTCTGCCTTTTGTTCAAGGTGTTAATATAGTGCTTCATGTAGGTCATGGTTTTCCCTTGATTGTTTAATAGAGTCAGACAATGTTGTACAGTGGTTTTAAGGTTTTCCTTCCTATCCGTCAATTTAGTTTGTTTAATACTGCCCTCAGCCCATTTGGGTGGATCATTGGGCGCATTTGGTACATTGGTTTGAAGGTTTTCCATCCTATCCGTCAATTTAGTTTGGTCAGTTCTACCCTTATCACTTCTTGGTGATAAATTGGGTTGTTTGGACACTCTCTTCTTCCTAGAAGAAGCAGTAGTGCCCCCCTTGTGGTTTCTTGGCACCGGGGTCCTCTCAGTAACTCCTCAAATTCTGATTCATCACTGAGAGTTGCCGAGATCTTGGTCCTAATGATGTTCTCACTAGCCTGTGCACCCACCTTTGGGGCATCAGTAGTGAGAGCCCTTTCCTCATGCCCTCTCTCCTCCTTGGAGGAAAACTCTTGGAGCCTGGGGTGTGACTCAATTGGTCCCCTGGTGTCCTTTAAGGAAGTTCTCTTCCTTTTATAAGTTTTAGAAATGTGTTTGGCTATGGTTTGGTCTTCCTCAGAGTGAAGAGTAGCACTCTGGGGATTAATCTCATGTACCTGGGACACTTGCAGGACATCTGTTGGTTCATTTAATTGGGTGGACTGAATGGGTTCTGTTTGGGCTGTATTTGGTGGTGGAGTTGGTTGGGGTTCAATGGGGTGACTTGAACCTTCTCCAGTGGGGGGTTGATCATAGATCATGTTTGGAAATAATGGAGTATCTTTACCAGAAAAGTTAAACCTTTTTCTCATATTTGCATAAACCTTTTTGTTTAATTCTGGTGTTACAAAAATGTTTTTGGGAATTGAAATATTTTGTAATTCACAGTTTATTATATGAGTTAGGAATCTTGGATACATTAAAAATTTTGAGGATGATAAGTTTCCAAGCATTCCTTCAAAAATCATATTTGAAAAATTGAAGACTTGTCCTGTGCTCAGACAAACAATAGCAGAAGCTATTGACTTGTTGAACTCATTCCAAGTGCTTCTTTTTGGAGAGATGCAGTGTTGAATAGTATGAACTAAAAACTTCCATTGGGGTGAAAGAAGACCCTTTTGAAATGTTACAATATCTAATCTTCCTTCATACCCCATTTTTTGTAAAACTTCAACCATATCCTCCTTTGGTAAAGAAAACATACCTGACTCATCATTGAGTTGAAGATGGTGTCTGATTGTTTGTTCAGTTATAATAATAGACTTTCCATCTACTGTTGATTTGATCTTGGACATGGTTGAATCTTCAATTCTTTCAGCATTGGACCAGAAATCGACCAAGTGTTGTTGATATGCTCTTGGATTGATGGTGAGAGCAAATTTTATATATGAGTTCTTTAAGAACATTACAATAGGACGAAAATCCTATGTACCATCTGGATTTCTCAAGAAAGCACACATATTGTGGAATTCGGAAAATTTAAGATCAGTTGTGACTTCGAGTGATTTTAGGGTTGCCATTTGAATTGATTTTGATCTTTTGTGATGACTCGTTCAGAGTCGTTTTGGCAAGAATTTCAAGGTTGTGAAAGGAATTGAGTTGTTACTGATGCAGGGTTTTGATCGGATTTTGCAGAGATTAGGGTTTAGTGTAGGGTTTATCGTATCGAGGAAAAGATAATGCTAAACTAATCTCCGTCTGCTATTTATATTTTTCGATTTAACCTGCAAAAAGACCAAAATATCCTTTGAATAATAACCCAACGGCTATTTTCATGAGGGTCAGTAATGTAATTTATGTATTTTCCAGATAACGGTCTACCAGTAGTAACTAAGTGTCAGTAGTAGAAACATCAGTAGTAACCATTGTTTTTATACTTGACCTAATTCTACTGAGAAACCCTGTCAGTACTAAATTATAGTAGAAGCATACAATCAGTAGTAATAAGTAACCAGTAGTAAAGTAAATAAAATTGTACAAAACACTTTACACATGATTTTCTTTTTAGACTTAACTTATTAAAATCATTCCAATACTGCTAACCAAGAATCTGAATTTTCCTACATCAAATGCTTTTGTAAAAAGATCTGCCAATTGATTATCAGTATGAATTTTCTCTACTTTAATTAATTTCTTTTCATTGCAATCCCTTATAAAGTGAAATCTAATTTCAATGTGTTTTGTTTTAAAGTGTTTTATTGGATTATTTACAATACTGATAGCACTTTGATTATCTATAAAAATTGGAGTTTTAAGGATAGAGATACCAAAGTCTAGTAGTTGATTTTGAATCCATAGTACTTGAGCACAACAAGCAGATGCAGCTACATATTCTGCTTCAGCTGTTGATGTTGACACATTGGTTTGTTTCTTGCATTGCCATGACACCAATCTTGATCCAAAGAACTGACATCCACCAGTAGTAGATTTCCTATCTTGACATTCACCACCATAGTCACTATCAGTGTAGGCTACTAGTTCAAATGGTGATGCATGTGGATACCAAAGACCAAGAGAGGGTTTTCCCTTCAAGTATCTAAAGATTCTTTTGACAGCTTACAAGTGTAATTCCTTAGGTCTTGCTTGATACCTGGCACATACACAAACACTATACATAATGTCAGGTCTTGATGTAGTTAAGTACATTAGTGAACCTATCATAGATCTGTAAAGGTGTTCATCTACATCCTCCCCCTCAACATCAGGATGTAGGTGTTTGTGAGTTTCCATTGGAGTGCTTGCACTTTTGCTGTCTTTCATTGCAAATTTCTCTAGAATGTCTCTAACATATTTAGATTGATTGATTAAGATACCATCTGATCTTTGATTGATTTGGAGTCCAAGAAAGAAGTTCATTGGACCCATTGAGCTCATCTTGAACTTGATCTGCATTAGTTCTTCAAATTCTTTGCATAGTTGATCATTTGTTGATCCAAAAGATGATATCATCTACATATATTTGGACCAGAAGTATATCATCTTTGACCTTTCTTGTAAACAGTGTTTTGTCAATGGCACCTCTTTTAAAGTTTTTCTTCAGTAAATATGAGGATAATGTGTCATACCAAGCTCTTGGTGCCTGATGTAGGCCATATAGAGCTTTGTCAAGCTTGTACACATAGTCATCATGTTTGGATCTTCAAAACCTGGGGGTTGGCATACATACACTTCTTCTTCAATTTTCCCATAAAGGAATGCACTTTTTACATCCATTTGGTATACCTTGAATTTCTTATATGAAGCATATGCCAGAAATATTCTTATGGCTTCAATTCTGGCAACAGGAGCATATACTTCATCATAATCAATTCCTTCTTCTTGTGTGTATCCTTGGGCTACAAGTCTTGCTTTGTTTTTTTATCACTATACCCCTTTCATCTTTCTTATTTCTGAAGATCCATCTTGTGCCAATAGGTCTTTTTCCCTTTGGTAGAGGAACAAGAGTCCATACAGCTTGCAGTTTGAACTGAAGAAGTTCTTCTTGCTTTGCTATGATCCAGTTTGAATCTTTCATAGCTTGTTGAATCTTCTTAGGTTCTTCCTGTGACAGAAAACATTCATACATGCATTCATTAGATATTAAACTTATGTTACAAACATTTGAATTTAATGAGGAATTAAATTTGCTTCTTGTCTGCATGTTTGAGTTGACATCACTGAGGACTAGGTCCAAACGATGATTCTTTTCAGTTCTGGTTCCAGGGATTTTTTCAACAGAGATTTGAGAATCTAGGTTTGACTCATTTGATTCAGGAATTTGTGCATCTGTCCATGTTTCTTCTTGATTGTTTTCATTTTGTGGAGTATCATCAATACTACTGTTGTTAGTAGTAACGTTCTCTTCATTGACCTCAGGAGGGTCATTGTTGTTACTGACATCAGTATTGAGTAGATTATCATCACAACTCTGAGGTTCGGAGTTACTACTGGGATCAGTAGTATCTTCAGAATTTGTGTTATTACTGGTATCAATGAAATTAGGGTTACCAGAGTTACTACTGTCCTCAGTATCAACTGTGGGATCAGTATCAACTAAGATATATTTCATGATTTCTTGCCTTCCACTTGATGATGGTCCTGCATGTTTGCTTTGATTGTTTGAAACTCATGTATTAAGCTCATAATTGACATCAAAAGATTTGGTTAGATTATCAATATTAAACAACCAATCTGGACCATTTCCTTGTTCATTCATTAGATTTTCATTAAAGGATACATTTACACTTTCTTCAATGATCCTTAGCCTTTTGTTGAACACTATGTAAGATTTGCTTTGAGTTGAGTATCCTACAAATATTCCATCATCTGCTTTGCAGTCAAATTTACCAATTTGTTCTCTTGTAATTAAAATAGTACAAGGACAACCAAATGATTTTAAGAAACTTATTGATGGTTTTCTTTTATTGAAAAGTTCATATGGTGTTTTAAAGTGAGGCTTAACTATTAATACTCTGTTCTGAACATAACAAGCAGTATTAACAGCTTCAGCCCAAAAAGTTATTGGTAATTTTGAATCTGCAAGCATAGATCTGGCTGCTTCAATGATAGTTCTATTTCTTCTTTCAGCTACACCATTTTGTTGTGGAGTTCTTGGTGAGCTGTACTGCCTGTCAATGCCCTTAAGATCACAAAAATCAATTAGGTTAGTATTTTTAAACTCAGTTCCATTATCACATCTAATTGCTTTCACTTTAAGATCTCTAGTATTTTCCAGCTTTATAATCAGATTCTTGATCATTTCACTTGTTTCATCTTTGGTCCTAAGAAAGAAGACCCAAGTATATCTGGAAAAATCATCAGTAATAACAAGGCAATATTGTTTCTTTCCAATGCTCATTACATTTGTATGTCCAAAAAGGTCCATATGTAAGAGCTGCAAAGGTTTAGAAATAGAGTTAATTGCTTTGGTCTTATGAGAAGACTTGTGTTGTTTACCTTTTAGGCAGGCAATACAATGATGATCACACATAAATTCTTTTTGTGGTAGACCAATTACTAAATTCTTTTTAACTAAATTGTTCATATTTTTAAAATTTGTGTGACACATCCTTCTATGCCAAAGTTCTGATTCATTTGTGTTTGCCTTAGATATAAAACAGTTGATCTCATTTGATGAAATGAGTTCTCCCCCTATATCCAGGAAATACACATTGTTTCTCCTTGGTGTTCTTAAGACAACAAATTTTTCATCTAAAATAAAATCAGGAGAAAGAATGATGCACTCAATATCTGTAAAAAGAATTTTGTTCTTCTTATCACAGACTTGTGAGACACTAACCAGATTATATTTAAGCTCAGCAACATAAAAGACATCATCAAAAGTGATCTTACCATTTGATATTGTACCTTTACCTGTAATCTTACCTCCTCTTGGATTTTCTCCAAAAGCAACATATCCTCCTTCAAAAGACTTGAAATCTCTAAGTATTTGAATATTTCCAGTCATGTGTCTAGAGCATCCACTATCAATATGCCATGTTCTACCTTCTTCAGGGATCTGGATACTCTACACATAAAGTAAAAGGATTAGTTAATTTTGGGAACCCAGGCTTGTTTTGTCTTGGGTTCATCCTTTGAATAGTAAGTCTTTCTAACTGAATGAGCCTTATATGCAGTTTTGTACTTAGTACTGATGTTCTTAGTTACTACTGATCTAGGTTTATACCCGTAGTTTTTGGATTTTGAAAATTTTACTACTGATGGACCAGTAGTGTTTGGGTAATATGTATTTTGAGCATAATCAGTAGTGTTTTTGTAATTATACCAGACAGCATTGTAACTAGGGTTTTTACCAGTAGTAAACCTGGAATAGTTTCTACTGATGTTTGAAAACATTGAATATTGAGGAAACTGATTTTGTTTTCCATTGTTTTTGAAATAATTACTTCTGTTTGGACTTTTATACCTGGTATTTTGCACAAATTGTGGTGCAGTTCTTCCAAATTTATGAGTGTCAGCACATGGTTTATTGAGTTCTTTTTGTTTTGGTTTTTTAGATTCCTTTTCTTTTGATTTTTCAATTTGTTTTAGTTTTAAGGCTTTTTCTTTTTCTTTGTTGATTTTGAATTCTTTAAATTCTTGACTGTTAATAAGATTGAAGTGACAATTTTTAGCTATGTGGTTAACCTTGTTACAAATTAAGCATGATAATTTTGTTGTTTTAGCACTTTCAGGTTTTCTTTGTTCTTTTAACTGATTTAGGTTTCTTTGATTTCCCCTTCTTAAAATTGTAGGTATATTTTCTGAATTGTATTTTGGGGATTCAGTTTGACTTTGTGTTGTGTGAAAACTTGTATCATTTGATTCAGTTGTTTGATCATCATCAGAAGATTCATTTTATTCATTATTGGTTTCAGTTTCAGTTTGACTTTCAATTTTTAAATCATTTAAAACTCTTTCTGTACTTGATTTAAGTGGAGGAATAAAATTTGTTGGAGGTGGGACTGCATGATATCCCACTCCATGAACAACCTTTTCTGTGGTTTGATTATTAGTTAATTCATTAACAATTTTAGAACTTCTTTCAAATTTCTTAATAGTTAGTTTGTTCTGTTCTAATTCCATTTGACATTCTTCTAATTTGATCAAAGTTTCTTTTAGTTTTAATTCAATATGTTCTTTTTCATAAGTAGTTTGTAACAATTCATCTTTTATTTTTTGATCAGTTATTTTATAAATTTTAATTTGATTTTCTAAATCAGCTATACACCCATTATATTCAATTCTTCTATTTATGTTTAGTATCATCTCTTCAAGTGTTTCTTTATTAAGTTTTTCTAATTCTTTATATGCTTTAATACATTCAGGAGTATAAGATTTAGAATTTACCTCAGTAGTAGAAGGATCAGTAGTAAAGGCCATGAGAGCTTGGTTCTGTGCATGATCTTCTGCTTGAAAGCTCCAGTCATACCCCTGTCCTTCTTGAGGTACTAAAGCAGTTGAATTTGAGGTACTGTTTTTGTTGTAGTTTGATCTTTGGTCTTTGTTTGGGCATTCTCTGGAAAAGTGACCCAGATTGCTACAGTTGTAGCATTTAACCTTGGTTTTGTTAAATCCAGCACGATCACCTTTGTTGTAAGACAGATTTTGTCTTCCAGTTCTTTTAAGAAACCTTTTGGTTCTTAAACTCAGCATAGCCATCTGCCACTTGCTGTCCATCTCTTCCAAATCATCAGGATTGAGTTGTTCTAAATCCTCACTAATCAATGCAGTATGCACATGACTAGTGAAGAAAGATTCTCTTGCTACATCTTCAATTCCTGTATTCTTTGCATTGTCCTTCCTTGTTCCTGTACTAGACACAAAAGCAGCATTGTTTGAAGGTAAATTAGGAGATTTATTACTTACCTCTGATTCAAACACTCTTAGTTCATTGTAGAGTTCATCAAGCTCTTTCTCTTCTAGTGCATCTCCTTGTCTATATATCACAGTATACATAGACCATTCTTCACCTAGAGACCTGAGAAACTTCATGTTGACATCATCATTGTCTGGTTGGTAACCAACTTGATTCAGTTCACCAATGAGTTTGTTGAACCTATCAAATACTTGAGACAATGATTCATTCTTCTGTCCTTTGAAGTTTTCAAAGTCTTGTTTTAGAACAGACTTCATGTTTCTCTTTGTGCTCTTTGTACCAACAAACCTCTTTTCCAGAGCCTGCCATAACTTCTTTGCATCATCATATTCAACAAAGAGATGTTGATAATCATTGGGAATGGCAAGCAAAAGAGTGCTTAAGGCTTTGAGCTCGATCCCTCTGTCCTTCTTCTCTTTCTCACACTTGAGTTTGTCTACGTCAGTTGAAGTAGTGGCTATTTGAGTTTGAATAGTCTTGTTGCCTTCAAGAACCACTTCCCACATGGAATAATCAGTAACCAGCATGTATTGCTTGATTCTATTTTTCCACATCCCAAAGTTGTTGGGAGTGAGAATTGGAATCTTCTTTGCCTGAGTACTTTCATTGTTATGAGACATGATTAACAATTTTGAGATCGAAAGTATGAAACTTTTTGTTGTTCTTAATTCGTAGATCTAGAACCGTAAAGCTCTGATACCACTTGTCAGGATCGATTAACTCAGAAGGATTAATTAATCACAGATCTACAAACTATTAGAAGTTGCAGCGGATCAACACTTATAGTTTAACTGAATAAGAACAATGAATACTGTTAATGAATACGAATGTAAATAAGAACACAATAATTCACAAAAAGCTTCAATGTATATTAATTTGATCGATCAATACACACGTATGTTTACGATTCATAAGGAACTATTTATAATAGTCCTTGAAGCCTAAAACATTAACCTAGTTATTCTAGGATTCGATTACAATTGAATTTCATAAAGATATACATTCCGTAACTAACTATGCTAGAATCTCGTATGCAATCAGCACCAAAAATAGAACGTCAGTAGTATTTGCTGTCATCAGTAGTAGCTTGAGATCAGTAGCATCAGTAGTAAACGTAGTTCTGCCCCATCAGTACTAATCTTCAGTAATCTTGAATCAGTACTAACTGCAGCATCAGTAATAGAATGATATCTCTGTTTTATATCCCAACACAAGCTTTTAAACAATTGACTTGACTCCATAAAATTACCATAATACTCAATCAAAAACTCAAACCCATCACAAAACAAAATTAAATGCGTATATTTAGTGGGAAAATGAATGACAATAATAATCAAAGCAAGATCGGCAATTTCTTTGATGTGTTTAGATGGTGATTTACTCGTGATGAAGATAGATTGATAGATTATATAATTATGAAACAAATTAAATTTAAATAAAAGTTTTAAAAGATCTAGATAGAAAAATAAATGTTGAACTTTCCTAAATCTGTAATTGTCTCTTTTGAGGTCAAATAGTTCATTTGTTGAAATCCAAAATTTGCATAATTTTGTTCTTTATTCGCAGGTTGAGAACTCTGGGAGAATTGGTTTTAACATAATGCAACATGCTACATTATGATAAAAATTTCTCCAAAATTGGTATTAGTAGTCATTTGACCTGAAAGTCAAAACAAAAAAGAAATAAGTATACTCTGCTAACATAAGATGAAACTAACACATAAGAAGAAATAAAAGTTTACCATTTGAATATTAAGATTCCAATATTACTGTCGGTTCTTCCCAAGATTCTTATTTTTTAGTGTGAATGGGAGAACAAAAGTCAAACCCATTTTAAAAGCAATGAGACAACTCATTTTTAAAGGTCAAACATATGACACATACATAACTTATCTCCACATTTGGCTATGTCCTTTGCATCAGATTCATGAGTTTAACAAGAAAAATTTTAGGGTTGATACCATAACATATATTTACTTATCATTAACTCATGTAAACTTAACCTCAAACCATATTCAAAATTCACCATTTCGCCAAAGAACTTGTATCTGATGGTCCATCTCTAGCATTCACCTCGAGTCTACTGTAAATTTAACAAGGGAAAAATTAGGGTTGTACCTGCGATCCCAAATGGCTGTACTCATATTTATGATCTCCGTGCAATCAACAGGTCATGGAGCAAATGTAAAAATAAATAAATAAAATATAAAGTTATTATTATTCTAAATACCTATATCATTAGCCACCAGCCTTCCTCATTCTGCTTGCAGCATCTATGGCATTTCGACTTTCCAGCAGACTCTTCAACATTCGAGTAATCGGTACCGACAATCAAAGCTCCAATTACCTAATTATGACATTGTGTAATAATTGAACTAAAACCAGTTCGAATTACAGTTTGATCATAACAATTTCATGTATGCAATTAGGATTTTAAGCGTGCCAACTGCACAATTAACAATAAATCTATGATTATTACCTGATTCTTTGGAGAAATTCGGTGAGAGAGGATCGGAGGAGAGCGTGTGAATGCACCTGACGGTTGAAACCATGCTAGTTCTTGGTTGACTGACGCCACGGGAAGCTATAATACGACCTTCATTCATGTCAGACATGATATATATACTCTACAAGGCGATTTCGATTTATAGTACCGTACAAGATCTTCAAATTGCTATGCGTGAAATTAGCAACCGTTACCCACATTTGGGGCAGATATGGGGGAATTAAAGAAGAAACTGATTATTCCCTACGTTTGGTTAATTTGGTTAATTTAGTGTAAAGGAAAGAGGAAAAAATGAAACGGTCTAACATTAAATGGGTTTTTTAATGCAGTGAATATTAAAACGAACGATAATGGTATAAGGTGGTTAAGCATCAAAAGGATAACAAAAAACCAATTGGCCGAGTGGTTAGATCGTTGCTTGAACTACATCACGTCTTGGGTTCGAAACTCGGCTGAAGCACTTTTAAAATTTTGATTTTAAAGGGTGTTTGGACATTGCTAAAAATGGAAGTATTGAAAATTCAGACATCCAGTTTTAGAAATATCAAGCACTCATTTATAAGTAGTATAGATGTGACAACAACATTAACTATGTTACATTTGAATTGTGAAACTCTAGGTAACAATTGAATGGGCTTGCAACCCAAAGTTGGACATCTTACAATCTTTGACTTTGTATGGTCAAACATCCAAAACACATCATCATGACTTGGGAATTGAATCCAATGAACATAGTTTTAGCAATTAGCAAATAATCTAACTTATGGGAATTACAAACTCAAAACGCACAAGAAGCTTTATGAACTTGTACTTTTCGCCTTTTTCGTTGTACAATGGGACGCATCGTATGCCACTTCTCAACTCGGAAACAGGTAGGCAAGTTTGGCCTCCAAACTCATTATTCCTAGTAGTGTCCTTATCTTTAACCTCAATCGTTAACAATGCAAGTTCAGGGACTTTAATCGGAAATTTAAACTCTTGATTCCAAATTGGCCACCAATCATCCTCCATTGCCTCCGTTTTATACATTTCATTATTATCCTCAAATCCAGCTACACCTACCTACATTTTTTTGCACCTTTATCATAATTCATAAAATCATTGTTCTAATACTTCATTTGATAAGCGAAAATGACAAAAAAAATAAAATAACATAGTATACCAACTTTGACAACATGGAATATTAATATTTCCTCGCTCATCAAAGGGTTACATAGACTCAGGATCCGCTAAGACAACGTTTCTTTGTGAGACAGATAAGAAAAGATTTGAGCCTTATATCAAACATTATGATTCAATCAATCTCTGATAATTAGTAATTTATGATTCAATAAATGTTCGGTTGAATCAGTAATCATGTTGGATCAATGGCCCAAATCTCTTTTTATGTGTTTCACGTACTCACATTTAAGGGAACATTAAGCAAAAAAGTTGCCTTTGTCACATATCTCATATAGTCAGCATTGGTAGATTATGTAAGCTTTTTTTATAAGCCAATTTTTTTAAACAAATCTCTCATTATCAAAATTGATATATTATGTTCCCCTAAATGTAAGAAATTGTATCTATGCTACCTTTGGATGACTTAGAAGGTTTTACATATCCCATATTGTCAAAATTGATATATTATATAATTTTTTATGTTTTTTTGCAGTTTACCCCTTTTATATAAGCATGACACTAGAGAAAATAATATAGAAAAAATTTAGATTTACTTTTGCATAAAAATCCGGTGGGGAACAATAATCAAAGTGAGCATGATGAAACTCCAAGTGCCATCCTTCTCCCATGTAAACTTTAACCTGATGAAAATAACACAAAAGGATTAGTATCAATATATGTGCATAAAAATGAAAACTTCAATTTGATTTTGCATAAAAGATTTTCAATCAACCTTCAAATAAAATTTGATTTCATTTGGAGGAAATGCCGTGCCGCCCTCACGTAAAAACTTTGGTTTTTTCACGTAACCACGGCCGTTGTTGGCTCTGAATAAGCCTTGCATCAACCACAAGTTCTTTTCGTATCCCTGAAAGCAGTTGGAAAGTTAGTTGTTTTCTGAATTGATAAAAAACTAAAAGATAAGAAAACTTCTAGACTTACTTGCATGTTAAATGCAACCATTTGTGCTCCATGTTTCCAACCATTAAATGGGTTGTAATTAGATGAATCAAGTCGCGTCCCCTTAGGGTACACCCTCAACACGTTCCTTTGCGTAAATCTAGAACAATGATGATCATCAGCAACTAAACGGGGTATTCTAATGTAACAGGCACACATTAAGGATCATTCTATTGACTACTCTAAATTTTACTTTTTTAGGAAATGCATTAAATGCGTTTTTCGATTTAAATTTGAAATTCTAAGTTCATTAATTGTATCTTTATCATGACATACATTTGAAAGAGAAGAGAAAGGCTTGTTGTATTAAGATGATGTACCTAACAATTTGTGGCCCATGTGTTTTGCAAGCTTCAACAAGCGCTTGTTCACTCAAACTAAGACGTTTGACTTTATTTGGGTCAACATGTAACGAATTATTCAAATCTCCTTTATGCTTTACAGCATGAATAGTAATTAAATCCTTGTACTCAGGGAGTTCACCCTGCATATCTTCCACATAATGCGTTGTATCTTCATCTGAACCATCTTTGCTCTCCAAACACACACAAATTGACCCAAACCCTGTATTCTGTTGCATCCAATCATGCCAACAATATAAAGTTAAACTAATCATAATATTAAATTATCACACGTGGCAATTTCAAACAATTTACTTATAAATAGATCGAATCTGTGTTTGATCTCAAACTCTATTGCAGTAGGGGTGGCAATTCTTGTTGGGTTCGGGTTGGTGGATTCAAGTCGACAGGTTGGTATTATCTAACTCTTACACAACTGGCATAACCCATTTATTTAAACGGATCTAATGGGTTAGCGGGTTGTAAACGAGATAAACGTGTTATAATCGGACTGTAAACGGGTTGGCTAGGGTTGAATTTAATCTTTTTTTTTTGTTTTATTAGTTAAATAGGTGGGCGGGTTGACCCATCTATCTGTATCAACAATTTAATCTGAACACGACCTATTTATTAAACAAGTTAGGACTTAGGCGAGTCAACTCGTTTACAACCTGAACCCATTTAGACCCAACCCTAACCTGTTAATTTTTGTGGTGGGTTCGCGACATGTCAAGAATTGCCACCCGTAGTTTGCGGGTCAACCCGACCCGCACATACCCATATATACCAGTAACCCAACCAACTTTCAACCAAAATTACATTAGTTCTGTTATCATCCACCCTTTCGGACTCCAGTGACTCATTTGGTGGTTTTGTTGAAATGGCGATCTTTCTTTTTAAATGCTCAGGTGAAGGGAGTTTAGTAATTTTGTTATCTTTTCTTGATAGAACAAGCATATCTCCAAATGTGCTTTTTACCATCTGCAACATAAAAAATATTTTTTTCAGAAACGGATCGTAAAAATGGTACATATATTAAAAACCATCCTTGGAGAAACATAAACATAAATATTTTACACACCTGGGCCACTTTGCCCCGTAGCTTTTTGTTGAGATGATCTTCAAAAGTGATGACAACCGGATATTCGGAAGCAACAAATGCATTTTCCTTGATGGCTTTCAAACATTTTCGCAGTTTAACAGATGAAGTCAAAGTCCTTTATCAAAGAAGAAACAAAATAACTAGAAATAACAATCATTCAAGCTAATATAGCACGGAAATCTCATACTTAGCTATATATATTATCGAGTAAAAAAACGGGCTAGTTGCATATCAAGGTAACTAACTTATTTTAGGAGGTAAAAACATCAAAGTTTACAAAGAAATTGATTTAAGGTAGTTACTAATTACCCTAAGATAGGGTTTAAGGCGCTAAAAAGTCTAACATGGTTAAAAGTTACCAACATGTTGCTCAGTAATATCCCACACTAATGAATATGTAGTGTATTTATAAGAATCTTGACTACTCATCTTACAACCAATTGGTTTTAAAATAGAACCTCACAAACTTACACATGTCAGCTAAGTTGCATGCCAAATCGCTAATTTGACCGTCAAATTACCTTATGTCTGCTTCCCTTTTTTTGTTTCTCAAGTTGTTTACCTCGTTTAAAAGATTGATGATTATGATTATTTCAAGCCTAAAAAGGATGGTAACAAACTTTATGATATTGGCCCTAAATAACTAACTTTTGTACCTTCCATGACAAACATTTATATCGGTGTTGGTTGAATTTGGCCAAAGATCCAATTCAATAACTCTGACCCCTTTCTGTAAAGCCTTTATAATAGGCCTAACACTGCTGTCACTCGTGAACTGATTACCGGTTAAATAAGTATTGTGGCTGGTATACACATAATAATCAGAAAGCGGAGATTTCATGTCATCAAAAACCGCCTAAATTCAAGAAAATACAATCAAAAATACAATAAATTATTATTTTAATAATAATATAAAGTGATTAAAAGGTAGTTACATTAAGAGGATAATTGAGATCACTTAAGAGAAACTCCAAGAGATGCAAGCCTTTGTGTTGATTGTGAGGTTTTGCTTTCTCGAATAGGTCAAGTGCATCTGCATTGGTTTCTCCTTGGACTTGTCTCAAAAAGTTATGAAGATTTTGAAGGTTGATTATACCGTTATTAGTGTAACTATCGAGCAATTCTTTAATATCTTCGGGGAGTTCTTCTCTTTTTGGCCGGAAATGTCTTGAGAAACAACCAAATACTTCAAAAGTTTGCATTATTTGCACAAGAGAAAGAGATTAAATGTTACTCTTTATCTTTCTTATGGTTTAAGTAGAAAGAGAGGTATGCATGAATGAATATATGCGTCAAATAGAAAAGTTATGAAAAAGAATTGCTTCCATTGATTAAAAAAGAATGGGTATCAGAAATGCTTTAAATATTCTTTCTTTTTTTTGTAACTTGGGTTTTGGAACCGCTTTGCGAGCCAATTAGTCCCGGTACAACCATCTCCTTTGCGGGTAATCTGGATTCAACACATATGAACATATGTGTCCACATAGGGTCTTTATTATTATTATTTTTGCTTATATGGATTGAATTTAGAAACTACTAAGGAATTTATTTTTTGGGAAACTAAACCCTATGCACTAGACACAATCTGCTTTAAATATTCTAACTTGATAAATATTGCTCTTTTTGAAAGTGAGAATTTATTCTGCCAGCTAATATTCCATTTTCTAATATTTTGCTTCTTTTTCTATCCTAGGAATATTTTCTGTTCTTGCCTACACATTAAAAGAACATATAACAATTAACAATTATTTCTTAAAACAAATACATTACAAGAAAGAAAGAAAAAACCTTGTAAAATATGGAAATAAATAGGTATTATGGACCTTACAATGTGTCTATCTTCATTTGATTAATAATATGTATTTCTGTGAGACTTATGGTTTAGAACACCCATGATTTTTAATGTGACAATTAAGAATAACAAATTGCACAAAAATGAATGGATTTCTCTTTCACAGACATATATATACAGAGGTTTTGTTTCAAAATTAAAAGATTACAATTCTTTCCTACAACAAATGATCAACTCTAAAAATGAATAAGCTAATCAAAATGCACATAATTATACTAATAATACATATTTTAAACAAATTTGAATCGCATGAGTAACCTTGCTGATGAATATTGATCGCCTTTTCGGTTACAAAGTGGGATTGCACGAATTCCTGGCTTCAATTCTGAGACAGGGAGACAAATTTGGCCAGCAAAACCGTCTTTTTCAGACATGTTATAATAATGTACTTCAATTCTAAGTAAAGCTAATTCAGGAACTGCTAATTGGAATGTAAATTCTTCATTCCAAACAGGTGTCCAGTTGTCTTCCTTAATCTTGGTTCTTTTCATTTTTTTATCAACACCTGCTCCAGCTATACCCACCTGCATAAAAGGTTAATTATTATGATTTGTTAATAGTATAATTTTGTATTTAAATTACTATTTAAACACATACGATATAAACATAGTTAGTAAAAGATAATTACCCTAGTGTAGAAAATATAATAAATATTATTAATATTATCATTTAAGTTTTTGTTCTAACTCATTAAACACTTATGTATTCTCAAGTTTTTAAATAATGGAAAAAAAAGAGAAAACGTATACGAGAAAAAAAAAATCTTTAGAAGAGTGTTTAAAATGAACTCCTAGACGTCATGCGTCGATTACTGAGTCATTTGCCTAAATAATGCAGTATACTCTAAAACTGCACAACTAATGCTCTTTTTCATCCTTTTGCAAAAATAATGCTAACCAGGTATGGCATACCCGGTTTGAACCAGAAGCCGACACGTTTGATTTTTTCAGTCAAACGGGGGTTCCAATACCCGGTTTGGTACTGACACCGGGCACGCCAATCCCGGTTTGGTTGCAGGTTGCGTGTGTGTGTAAACTCAGTGTGTGTTTTTGTAATTCAATGGAATTGCTTGATCATTTCAATTACAGAGATACACTATTTATACAGGAAATTGAGAAATATTAAACCTAATATTAAACCTAATATTAAACCTAATTACTGCCTATATATTGTAACCGAAATCTATACATAAATGTGATTTATACATAACTGAAATTATGGAGATTTATTTTGGTTAATACTCCCCCGCAGTCGAATCTGTAGCTGGTCGGATAGAGAGACTGGCGCGGAAGCAGGTAAATAACTGACGAGGTAATCCCTTGGTGAAAATATCTGCGTATTGGTAGTCTGCAGGAACATGTAGGACGCGAAGGGAACCCATGCGTACTTTTTCGCGGACAAAGTGAATGTCGGTTTCAATGTGTTTTGTACGTTGATGTTGTAATGGGTTTTGAGTGAGGTATACGGCTGAGATGTTGTCACAGTAGATGATGCTGGCGTGACGTAGTGGAAGATGAAGCTCTAGTAGTAGGTTACGAAGCCATGTGGTCTCTGCTGCGGCGTTTGCGACGCCTTTGTATTCCGCTTCGGCACTGGATCGGGATATAGTGGGCTGTCATTTGGACGACCATGATACAATATTGTCACAGAGGAATACACAGTAGCCAGAAGTGGAGCGTCGGGAGTCTGGGCAACCCCCCAGTCTGCGTCGGAGTAAGCAGTAAGTATGGTTGACTTGGATGGGGTTAAATGGAGCCCATGATGACTAGTACCTTTGAGATATCTTAGGATACGTTTTAAGAAACTGAAATGCGGGTCTCGAGGTGCATGCATAAAGAGACATACTTGTTGAACTGCATAAGCGATGTCTGGGCGAGTAAAGGTCAAGTACTGAAGAGCTCCAGCGAGGCTGCGATAAAGAGTAGTGTCTTGCATAGGTTCTCCAGCGGTTCCACTGAGTTTGGAGCTTGTGTCAACAGGTGTAGCACATGGTTTGCAGTCTTGCATGTTTGCCCGTTTAAGAATATCATGTACATATTGTTCTTGAGTGAGAAATAAAACGCCATTTTGTTGTTTCACTTGAATTCCAAGAAAATGGTGAAGAGACCCAAGGTCGGACATTGCGAATTCTTTTGATAGTAAATCAATAAAATATCGTAGAGTTGTGTTGTCTGAAGCAGTCAGGATTATATCATCCACATAAAGAAGAAGATACGCCATTTTGTTCCCTTTGTGGAATACAAAAAGTGAATTGTCCCTTGTGGTGCTTTTGAACCCGCAAGAATGAATGTAAGTTGCAAATCGATGATACCAAGCACGGGGAGCCTGCTTAAGGCCATATATAGATTTCCTTAAGCGACAAACATGTTTTGGGTGGTTTGGGTCCACAAATCCTGGGGGTTGAAACATATATACAGTTGCTTTAAGATCACCATGTAAGAAAGCATTTTTAACGTCTAATTGGTGTATTGGCCATGATCTTGAAACGGCTAGACTTAAAATCGTTCGGATTGTGGTTGGTTTCACGACAGGACTAAAAGTTTCATCAGAATCGACTCCGACTTGTTGACTTTTACCATTAATAACCAATCTTGCTTTGTAAGGTGCAAGTGTCCCGTTTGCGTGAAATTTGTGCCGATAGAGCCACATGCATCGTATGACATGAGCATCAGGTGGTTTTGGCACAAGATCCCCATGTGTTGTTATCTATTAAAGCCTTGTGCTCATCTATCATAGAAGAGTGCTAGTTTGGATCAGACATGGCGTATTTGTGGGATTTAGGTAGTGGAGATTGAAGGGTTTCACTACGCACCATGCGACTGATCGACCCATAGGATCGACCTCCTAGTATACTTGGTTCGAACCATGACTGACCAAGAACATGAACTTGTTCTTGACCGGTTAAAACCAACTAGCTGATTTAATCCCTAAATGCGGAACTGGGATTAAACCTAATCCTTAAACCCTAAAGGATTGGGATGTTGGAAATCTAGATTAGGTTAACAAGAAAGAAACCTTGTACGAAGAACTCGAACACACACACATACTTGTGTGTGTTCGTCGACTACTACCAAGAACCCTAGTTCGACTTCGAACAAGAGGATAGGAAGAAGAGTGTTCCATGAAACATACCTTAGGTTAATGCTTAAGATAAGTCCACTGATGATGAACACAACGAACGATCCTCTAGATGATCACTTGCAACGAACTTGGATCTTCAAGACTTGAAGAACACGAAGAACGAATGAAGAACACGAAGAATGAAGAACACCAAGTGATGGTGTTCTTGGTTCGGCCGAATAGGAGGAAAGGGGGCAAGGGTTTCGGCTTCTAAAGGTGTGTCCTAATAAGTGATACCTAAGCCCTCTATTTATAATAGATGAACTTTCACTTAGGGCACTTCTAGTTTAATTAAGATTAATCTCTTAATTAAACTTATCCTTTACACTTCCATCCCTTATAGTTTAACTAGTTTATTATTGTTGCACTTAACTATCAAATGTCTAGTATTAATACACTAATAATTCGGTACCCATATACACGAATTATATATACTTGTATTTATACTTTTAATAGTTAATTATATAATAACCTTTATATAATTTACACAACAATATTATCCAATTACTATATGATTTAATGGCTTTAAATCATATCATGGATAACCTTTAATTAACACATTGTATATTTACTCAACTAGTAAATGTACAAACACTTGTATTAATTAGTTAGTCAAACTAATCTAGTAATAAGTTAAACTTAACTTAATACTTAACTGATTCATAATGACTATTATGAATCATTCCTCTTCGTAGTATCATTTCATAACTTGCTCGTATTACATGCACTCACCGGTGTGACCCTTAAGTGTTTCATAGGCATGGATGTATCATCATAGGTTGACTAACTGTGCACATAAATCCTTCAGAGATATGGGTGGGTTCTGTGATTGAAGAAGATGAGATAGTTTGGGGTTGGAAGATAATAGGTGATGTGTCAGAATCTAGAAAGGAGTAGTTATGTGGTGGATTAGGATGGATATTGGCATATGGAAAAAATGTTTCATCAAATGTGACATGTCGAGATAGTATTATTTTTCATGTGGCCATGTCGAGGCATCGATAGCCTCGGTATTGTGCAGGGTAACCAAGAAAGATACATGGTGTGGATCGTGGGGCAAGTTTGTGTTGGCGGGTGGCAGATAGGTTGGGAAAGCACACACAGCCGAATGTACGTAAATGGTCGTATGTTGGATGCTTTAGGTAGAGAGCGGAAGTGGGTGTGCGGTTTGCAAGTAATTTTGTTGGAAGAATATTGTGTAGGTAGGTGGCAGTGTGAAGAGCCTCAACCCAAAATGAAGGTGGGAGAGAGGCATGAGTGAGGAGGGAGAGCATGACTTCGTTGATGCGACGAATCATACACTCGGCTGTGCCATTTTGTTGTGATGTATAAGGACGTGAAAAACGAATTTGGAGACCGATGGTGGATGCGAAGTTATGAAAAGAGGTGTTATCAAATTCACCACCTTTGTCACATTGAAAAGTTTTAATATTGATGTTGAATTGGGCGTGGATGTATTTGTGAAAGTTTTGAATTTTATCATAGGTTTCAGATTTGTATTTGATTGGAAAGGCCCATGTAAAATGGCTAAAATTATCAACGATAATTAAATAATATTTGAAACTAGTTTTGCTGTGTAAAAGTGAGGTCCATAGGTCGGCATGAACAAGGTCAAAAGGTTTTAAAGTGGTTGTGGTGGATGTTTTAAAAGGTAATCGTTTGTGTTTTGCAATTTGGCAAGAATGACAAATAGATGAACGATCATTTTGATTGCAAGAAATGTGTTGATTTTTGCTAAGAAAATCCATTACGTGATTTCCCGGATGACCGAGTCGATAATGCCAAAATGGTGCAATTGATGAAGCACAATGAGATAAGGCTTGTTCGATTGATGGTTTGGTGAAGGGGTAGAGATCCCCAGTACTATTGTGTCTCGATAGGAGTTTCCCGGTTTTATAATCGTTTATAGAAAAACCATATGGATCAAATGCAACAGAAACATTATTTTGACGAGAAAATTTACGGACATATACAAGGTTTTTGATAATATGTGGTGTGTGTAATATGTCTTTTAGATGAAGTTGTGTTGTTGGATGGGGTAAGGTGGTGCGGCCTGATCCAATAACCGGCACTTGATTTCCATTTCCAACAAACACAGATTTAATAAAAGACACACAAGGGATAGATATTTTACCTGCATCGGCAGTAAGATGAGATGTTGCACCGGAATCTATATACCATTGATCATCATTTGGATTTAAATTCATTGTTGAAAACGCATTTCCTGACTCAGAAGGTTCATGCGGTGTTGCTGAATGTTGTTGATTAAAAGGGGCAGCCCAATAAAAAGGATATGGACAATGGGGTGAAGCCCACCAAGGAATTGATTTGTGGCCCACGCATGGCAATTTTGATTTCTCATATTGGGCTGGGATATTGAAGTACGTTCTGTACTAAACCAACGATGCGAATACTTGCGATTAGGGTTGTAGTTCCGATCGTAAAAACCGAAATTGGTATTGCGATCGTAGAAACCAAAATTGGTATTCCGATTCTGGTTGCGACCAGTAGATGACCGATTATGACTGACTAAAGGAGCTCGTTGGCTGTATGAATTCAACGCTGGGTATTGGCGACCAGCAAAGTGATTTGTCATTATTTGAAAAACAGACCTCAAAATTGGGTTTGGAAGAAGAGATAATGCAGTATTGCTATTAGGAAGAGATGATAAAAAGTTGAAGAACACAGTCGTAGCTGCTGTAAAATAACGATCGGAAATAAGAATAAAAGGCAGCCGTGGCTGTTGAAGAGAAACAAAGGATTTCACAGCTCTTGGCTCATGTAATTCTATGGAATTGCTTGATCATTTCAATTACAGAGATACACTATTTATACAGGAAATTGAGAAATGTAACTGCCTAATATTAAACCTAATTACTGCCTATATATTGTAACCGAAATCTATACATAAATGTGATTTATACATAACTGAAATTATGGAGATTTATTTTGGTTAATAGTTTTGAGTGAAAAAGAATCTTTTCTTTTGTTTCGATTTCTATACTCTTTTCCTCATTTATGCTTTCATTTCTAGTCACCCTTCTACCCGTTCCTCGTTCTATTTTCTCTGCAATCTTCAAGATTTTAGACACATCTTTAGACATATAGCCATAAATAAAGCATACTTACACACACTACACACAGAGAAATAATCAAGAAAGGATATTTTGTGTCTTGCAAATCCCAACAAGAAATTAACTTTTTTACCCTATATACATTACCCATCTCTAGTTCTGTTATATGTATTGCATAAGGGTTTCATTGCAAGATCTCTTTTGCTTTTCTTGATCTTCTTTGAAAAAATCAAGAAAACAGCTGGATTTCTTCAAGGACGTGGGCAGGTAAATAAAGATTGAATTTTTTTGTTTATTTATTGTCAGTACCAAACCGGGTATTGGAACCCCCGTTTGACTCAAAAAATAAACCGGGTATAGTACCCTCTTTTTGCGCCAAAACCGGGTATGGGTTTGGGGTACCCCATCCCCTTGAAAAGCTGTTGGAAGAGACTGCCACGTGTCGGCTTCTGGTTCAAACCGGGTATGCCATACCCGGTTAGCATTATTTTTGCAAAAGGATGAGAAAGAGCATTAGTTGTGCAGTTTTGGAGTATACTGCATTATTTAGGCTGATGACTCTCGATTACTTCAGTAGGTAAAATTTTATCATATGACCAAAAAATTGTTTGAAAACTGTTATGACAACGGTTAAGTCATCTACATCACGAGCAAAGCTCAGTCACCTTGAGAGAGCCGTTACAAATGGAAATACCTTTTAAATTTATTTTCATTAAGTATATTAACATATGGACATGCGATTAGTATTTCTTTGAATATGTATTCAAATTTGTTCGAGATGTAAGTGAAGCTCATATTGGGAAAGAATATGGTTCTTGGGTTTTTCTATTATTTATTATTTTCTTTTTAATTAAAACCACGTTTCTGTGACTCTGTCTATTTCTATTCCTAATTCGGTAATGCACCCTTTAAATCATTATCTTCTTCCAAGCATACACTCAACAAGAGTAGCTTATCATTTCTATCAACTGTGCTCGGCTGAAAGTGACGATTGTTACTTAAGTGACATCGTTGCCACACCATTTTCTCTTCCTTTGCTTTTTTGTTTTGGTTTACCCACAAGGAGAGCAAGTGTGATGTAAGAAATACTTGCCGACAAGGAGAGAAAGTGCCAGTTGGTACGTCAGTTCAAATTTTTTGATGTAAAACTAATATGACAAAACTAATGAAAGAATGAAAAGATAACTGTTGAGGACTTGTGATAATTGGGAAAAATTGAATACAAAAAACCATAAATTAGGATTAACTCTTTTTCATAATGTAAAAAATTATGTTTCTTATGTCACGGGAAGATTTTAACATGTTGCGTAATGAGATAGTATATGTAGTACAACATTAGGATATTGCACAAACGTAATTGTTCTTCGAGTTAAATTACCAACTTTTTGTCTTACTATTGAAGGGATATGCTAATTATAGCTATAGTTAACAACCATCTTATATTTTTCTTCTCCCTCTAAATATGTGTTTTTTATTAACTAATTTATAGTAATAAACAATATATTTACATAAAAACCCATAAAACGGTTATAGTTAAACTACACATGTACATATAATCATATAATCTCTAGCCATGTATGTTTTTAACATAATGCCTAACTAACATATCATATATTCATTACCTACATTCATTACCTACGTATAATTATCTTTATTAATTTCTTAAAACTTTATAAAGTTGAAATTATAACCACTACCCACCACCATCTACGACTACAACCTACCACCACAAATGACCACCACCCACCCCTACCCACTTCCATCACCAACGCTATGTGAAGTTGAAATTACCGATTTACCCTTTATCAAAGCTACGAAAAATGCTAGCAGCTGAATCATATTAGATTCTATGTCCTTAATACAATTACACATCTACAAAAAAGAAAAAAAGATGCATTCGTTACATCATTACTTGAGTTTTATTTAAAATTATGTTTTTGGCATCTAACTCAGGGAGTTTGCAAGGAGGTGTTAATGAAGGGGATGCAGCTGATCTTTTGAGGAATTCACGTTGCGTTTCATCAGCATAACAAAGAAGTGATTCAATACATTCTTCTTTAGCAGTCGAAGGCCGAATTGGTTTAAAATCCAATAATTTTGCATATTCGGTTATTAAATGAAACATATATTCGTATACCCTCTCAATATTTAATCGTTCCATATAATCTTGTACCGCTTTTCCTATTCCCTCTGCCTGTTAAACATCAAAAGATAACAATTATACTTATCAAATAAGGTAAAATAAAAATAAAAATTTTAATTTTTTTTTTCTACTTTTTACCTCGGATGGATGTGAATTCCCCCATTCGACTGCAGATTTAATAGATGGGCATAGATTATTGGGGGAAATAGGCAAGTAATTTTCGTTGGGTAAAAGACCTCTGCTAAAAAAATCCTCATATTTTGGTTTTACTATAAGTGGAACGCAACCACATGCCAAAATATATTTTAAACTTACAGACCAAGCATACCCCTCTGCATAAATCTTATACCTGCATAACCATGAGATTGAGTCAACACATTTTCTAGATTAAAGGTTGACTTAATCACAAAAAACGACGCTTATAAGTTATAAGTAACTGTAACGTACCGATGATTGCACTGGTCAGATAATTTGGAGTGCTTGAACCCTTCCAAAATTTCCTGTGTCCAATTCTGTAATACAATGTTAAATAGCATTAGAAAATGCATACATCTTCTTGGTTGAAAAATGTCAAATTGTTTTTAATTATCTTTACTATATATAATGCACTTCGGACCTTCTCAAATTAGCAAAATTTAATTTTCAACCAACACACTTGCTATTTGGGACAGATTTGTGTGTATCAAAAATATGCATTATGCAAGACTTAAACTTGCAAACTCTGGGTTATTAACACAATGCCATAACCACTGAGCTACTAAAGAAACCATATGTTTCTTACTTGACACAAGATTATCTTCATTAATCCTTTCAATTTTAAAAAGTTGAAATTACACCACCATTTGTTATCAGCGACCACCATCACTACTAGGGGTGCCCATCGGGTTATTGGGTCGGGTTAGAGCTCTTATCAATTGGGTCGTCTGGTTTGCGGCAAAAAAATCCTAACCTGATACGATAAGGTTTCGGGTTTGTAGGTTTCGGGTTTTCCGGGTTGACCTGATCGGGTTGGTCGGGTTACACTTGCGTTAGGAATTTTACGTAAAAATTAAAAAAATTATTTAATACATTAAACTTTATGGGTTTTTATTTACACTTGATTTTTATTGAATGATTTATCATATAATTTGCTAATTAATTGATTTAATAGTAAAATATCTTAATTTTTATAGGAAATAAAACACTTAAACTTCAATCGGATCTAATCGGGTCAACCCAAACCCGACAAAGGTAAGAAACTCTAACCCGACCCGACAAAGAATCGGGTTTTTAAAACCCGATAATAACATGGGACCCGAATAGACTCGACCCGATTAGCATAATCGGGTTGGGGTTCGGGTTTGAGTCAGGTCAGGTGCGGGTACCGCCACCACCCACCAATTGGTCGCCGCCAAATATAGCCACAGGGTGCGCCCGGCGCATTGTGCGGGTACCGTGCTATTAAAATAAAAAATGTGTACCTGACGCATTATTTGCGCTCCCCATTTATTTGTATTGTTACAAGATAACAGTTTTTCTCGAACCGGAGAAAGAACGTTTGGATTTCCTTTCCAATATGCGTAAGGAAGCTTCTCTTCCCAACTCGTCATTTTTGAACCGTTTTTAATGCTTTTAAATTCTTCTTCCCAAGGTCCCAAATTTACTTCCACCCTGGCACACACACACACACTATAGTTGGCATCATAAATCTCTAAAGGACAGAAAAAGAAAAACTTATAACAATAGTTCTAGCTTATTTGTTTGTCTGTTTGCATTAAATATAGACATTTGTTATCTCTACTGAATACAAACGACAACAATAAAGTTATGCGGTTAATCTAACAACTTGAGATACATCCAAGATTCATATAAACTTACCAACCCCAAAAGGACCAATCAGGAAACGGGATATCAAAATGATTAGGCGTTGTGCAATAACGAAAAATCGGTAAAGGCATTGCAGAATGATCTTTCTTATGAACAATTGGTCTGTCCATACAATCAAACATCAAATCAACATCCGGAATGTTCCCCGGGTACCTCTTAAGAAGCTGTAAAAACCCCCAAATTGTAAACAAGGCACGGCTCTGCACACAATCATAATAATAATCCACATAAAGTTTCCCACTAACAATCACTATCCGCAAAGAAGCAAATTTCTTTGCTTCGGTTAGATTGGAATATGAAATTTTGGTTTCGGACCAAGGGTCGAGATCATAATGTATCCATCTGTAAAAGTCAGGGCAGTTTTCTGGTTCGTGAGTGAATGTTGTTTGCTGGTTGTTAGATGTGGCCATACATGAAAGATACGAGCATTGTATGATCTTTGAAGCTCGTGCGATCGATGTTTCATTTTTGAAAGTTTTTGCAGGAAATAAATGCCATGGAGTCGGTTCTAAGTTATGACCAATAATGGTTTTTGTTTGAGTAGCCATGTTGTCCACCTGTTCGACAAAATGCCACAATGAACAAACACAATTTCATACATAAACTTTCAAATGTATACAGATTCATTAAAACTACAGCTATTGCAGAATTCAAATTGCTGAATGGATTTTTATGAAATTTTTGGAAAAAACCCCAACTGAATCGAATTTCGTACAATTTACCGATTAAGAAGATGAAATTGTACCTCAAAAAGAATAAATAGTGTGAGAGTGATGACTAACAACACAACGAAGAATCGAGGGAGTGGAATCAGGGTTCGAACTGCTTTCCTGGAAAACAGTCCCATATTTCAAGCTTAATCGTGATAACAATGGTGATTGACGGTAGTGTGGATGACAATGGTGATTGCAGTTACGATTGATATAAACACGATTTCGAAATGAAATTTGGTGAGCATTTCATGCTCAAAATGCGAATTCTGTGAGTCTTCTTTTTTCACATGGAGCTCAACAACCATTTTGGTAGCGTTTCCCGCATCCTACTCCAAACGACCGACTTTTTCTCTCCAGAATCCAGTACACTGCTACATAATTACACTTCACCCCTCTAATAAGAATTTATTATCATTTAATGTCATTAAAGGTCATATTCATAACGATAAAGTCCATAAACCTTGGTCTTTGGTCCACCAAGTTTATAAAATTTGTTAGATATTATTGGATCCAACAACACAAACATGTTGCGTTATGACCAAGTAATGAAGATAAGATAAATAACACACAAGATTTCAATAAATAAGAGTTTATTAAAACAACTTAATACAGTACAAAGTTTGCGGAAATAGATAGTACACACTAACTAAAACTTTCTACTTGAAATGACACTTTTGTTCGCTCAAACTAGAAGACTATGCAAGGAGAGTTTTATATCAGCTGATACAGACAGCTGATATTTAATGTCTTAGTAATAACTATGGAGTAGTTAATACCAGACAATAACAACTCTCAGAGAATGTTCTTGTGCTATGAATTGTAAAAGGTGTGTGTAAATGCAAACATTTACGTCTCTATATATAGCCCAAGATCCGTGTTACTTTGTCCACAAGATAATCGACGTGTAAACATATCATTCGTCGATGTAGACTTGTCCACGGAAACATTTAATGCTCTTGCATATGTTGTAGTCCCAAGTGTACTTTGTGTCAACTCCTTTTGCTACCTTTTCTGACGCACAGTAAAAGGTGTACTATGATAGTACAAAAGTAGTTGACTTTCCGTTTACATGCTTGGAGGGACAAACGATGATGTACTGACACAATAGAAGATCCTCATCGTTTTCTTCTTCTTTGAGCGGGAAAGGAAATGTTCAAAGTGTCAAGAACATTTCCACTAAGTCTTCATCTACAGTAGGTATCATTAGCTGATTCCACAATCAGCTGAATGATCTTCTTCTTGTCTTTGTCCTTTGGCCATAGACTTCAAATGAACACTCTTCTATAGCTGCTGATTTGACTTGATTTCCTAGAGCTAAGTACGTACTCAGCTAAAGGTTTATTGCATATACTTGCTTCAGCTGAGATACATACTTCAGCTGATATTTATTCTTCTTAGCTATTGATCATCAAATCTTATTCACTTAGTATAGGGACTAATAATCTCCCCCTATTTGATGCAATCGAATAGCTGTATAAGTATGAACCTGTATTGATTCAGCTGTTTGGATCAGCTGAATGTTTATGTGCTTTGACCCTTTGGGTTCTTTTGTATCTTTTTACAGTGTGCTTACAAGTATATTACAAAATTTGATTTTCTATTAAATAAAGCTGAAAAATACAAGGAAAAAAAAAACTACAATGTCTTGGGCATAGCTTCCCCAGTGACATTGCGATAAAGAGAGCTGATGGCTGAGTCGATTAATTTCTTCATTTGTCTTCCTTTTTCAGTGGAAGAACTCAGCGACTTGTGATAGAACAAAAGTTGATCAATATCACACATATGCAGCTCATCAGCCCGTTGGAAGCAAGGCACCTTCTTCTCCAGATAGCAAAAGTCGTAGATAGGTTCTTTCACGATCAGCCCAGGGACAAAGTTTACTCCCGTGAGGACAGCTTTTGTGATATTGAGTCTTGGTCGTTTTTCATTTATGATAGACGACCCAATATCAAGTGTTCTGGAGTCAGCAAAGGGGTCGGGAAGAACGGACTTACGTTTTTCCCTTCTTGCTGAGGAGCCTTCACCAGCAGGTTCTCTAACAGCAACTTCTTGTGAGTCAAGCAATTCAGCTGGTATGCGATTTGCCAACTCAGGAGCGGTTCTCCTGATATTGCCGCATAAAGTCTTGAAGATGAAAATTGCGACTTTGATCTCACTTTGCAGATCTGTTATATTATGAGACGGTTGTGCAGATCTGGAAGCTTCTAGCAACTCATTCCAGATGAGTGTTGATTTTGTTCAGAGGAATCCTTTCAGCAGCAATATATCCTCCAGCTCTAGTTATTTTTACTTCTGTTGGGGAGCTGGAAGAGGACTTGGGGGCCCTTACGCTGGTGATTTTTGCTTCCTGCCTACGCTGGTAAAGAACTTTGTTGAACAACCTAATGTTCTCAGTTCTTTGTGCCTCAGCTTTTTGATACAGCTCTTCGTGAGTCTTTCTTTGAAGGGCAATAGCTGCATCAAGATCAGATGTGGTTCCAGCTTCCTTTAAAAGGAGAGCTTTAACCGCGGCAGAGGTAGGCTCCCCCTCAGCAGGTTGAGGAATCTCCTGTATAATAGGCTGAAGGTTTTGGATTTGCGGGACTTGGACTTGTGGGCCCTCAACTGGTCCAAAGGAATCAACGATTTTAACTCCAGTTGAGGGTTCCCCCGTCATGAGGCCTTCAGCAGCGGTGAGTGTTGGTTGAATGATTGTCTCACCTGCTGAAGTAGTAACCTTAGGTGTTTCAGTAGTGACGAGTGATGTTGGAATTAGGGTCTCGTCTACTGAAACGTCTTCTTCTTCTGATATCACAGCAGAGGTGATAGGTGGAGATCTTGGGGTCTCACCTGCTGGAATATTTTCAACATGGGCTCCAACAGCAGAGGTGATCATAGATTGTGAAGCATTTCGTTCACCTTGTTCTTCACATGCTGAAGTAGCTTGCTCTTTCTCCCCCTCAGAGAGTGCCTGAAAAATTAAGGTACTCTCTGGTGCTGAAGCAGGATGGACAACAGCGGCGGCACCCTCATTTAACTTTTGAAGAATGAGGTTGAGGGTGCCTTGGAGACTAGCAACTTGGGAAGTCAGCGAACTGACCTCAGTCTCCAATTTGTCCATTCTTGTGGACACAGCAGAAGTGGATGCCTTAATAGCCTTAGAAAGGTGGCTATGAGTGTGGGTCAGCAGAGACTCTTTCTTAGACTGTGCAAGGGCCAGACGATCAACAGCTGGTTGGAGAGGAAATACCTTGGAAGACAAGGTATTTAGCTGTTTTTCCACTTCTGCTTCAGTTGCCCGAGTTCGGAGAGAAGGTTGTCTTTTTCGACTCTGTCAGACTCGCGAAGGGAGTTCAACTCTCGATGAATAAACTTTTTGAGAGTGATGAACTCGCTTGTGTTGCAGCGAATCTGATCAGCAAGAAGAGCCAGCTGAGGAGTCCGAGTGTGAACCTCAGTGTGCAGAGAAGCTATGCTGGAAGAGAGGTTCTCAGCAGTTGTAGCAAAATTATTTGGAACATCCCTGCGAAGGGTGTCCATATGCTGACTCAGTCTGGCCATCCCATGTCGAATCTGGGATGATACAACTCTAGACATCAGAGCAGCAGCGGCTCTGATGGGAATGCTTCCTCCAGCTTTTCTGGATTAAGCATGGGACACTTGGACGCTTTGGGAGAAGGGGTCTGGCATGTCTCCAGCTTGAGGGGTAACCTCAGCTGTGGGAGTGGGTGATCCTGAGTTAGGAAGAATCGCTCCTATGGGATGCTCAGAAACTATGGGGGGGTGGGTTGGGTCCAGCTGAAACTTCTGGGTTACTAACAGAAGTGCCGACATCAGCTGTCAAAACAGTTTGAAGCCCAGTATGTACGTCTTCGTCAGATGACGAATAGTAGGGCTGAATAGGATCATCAGCTGAATCAAACATCATATGAAATGCTGTTTGATCCTCTGGAGCTTCAGTCTCACCAGCCGGCGATACTGGTATGGAGACGGGAGGAAGAGTTCCTCTGGGTGGTGTTTTAGCCGCCTCACAGCTCAGTTGGCGAATACGTTCGCGATCACTGGCAGCTTGGGTGGATGCCTCAGTAACAACTTGGTCTAAAGTTGTCTCTTCATTGGCGGTGGTGGTTTCCTCGATCACCCGCTGGTTTAAGCTGGTAACATTGTGGGAAACAGAAAGAACAGCTTGAAGATTGACTTGGTTTCCAGTCAATCTATCATCAGCTGATGACTCAGAAAGTGATGAAGAAGTTGGTGCTGGTGTGTGTGCAGCTGACTCACGGGTGGCTTGGGTTGAGCCGAAAACTTCACCAGCAGTCTGTCGAGAGACTGAGGTTGCTTGTGAAGTTTGTTCCCTTGTTACAACGACTGATAATGAATCAGTCGAGGAGCTACGCAGAAGGTTGGAGCCGGCACTAACTCCTGATGAACGAAATTGCCGTTTTGAAGTCTGCTGACTTGTTGAGAAATCAGCAGAGGGAGGTTGAAGAGCAAAAGAGAGAAAAAGAGGATCAGCCGGGAGTGTCTGACCAGGAGCTCCGATTGTTGGTGGAGTTCCTGGAAAAACACTGCCTAATTGAAAATGAGAAGGATCATTCTCAGAAGCTGGCATGGCTTCTGATCGTAATCCTCTCAGTCTGGAACTCGAGTGAGTAACCAGAGGATCCCGGCTGAATCTTGACGATGCTGCTGTCGCCAGCTCAACATCATCAACCACCACATCTTCTCCACGGGTAGCAGTCCCTCTTACCCTCAGCTGAGGAGAAAAAGGAGCGCTAGAAGTGGAATAAGATAAAAAGAATGAAGAGGAAGAAGGAGAGCGATGAGCAGCTCGCTTAACTCGCTTCTTCACACCACGTGGAATATCACCCGTTTCCACATTTTCCACATCAATGGGCATTGAGATCCCAGTGGAAGTGGTGGTATTTCCATCAACAGTTGGTGGTCGTTCAGTTGATGGAAAACTCTCCAGATGAGGAAAGGACATACCTTCTTGTAGGGCAGATGCTTCTGATGTGGTGCCCTTTGTTTGATCCTTTTTTGGATCTGGTCCGATCATCAATGATCTTCAGCATGTAGGAGGAGAGGGGAACATCCTTACCATCTTCCTTCTTAGAGTTGAAGATGATATTGGAGAAGGTACGTACCTCCACTGATTCCCCTGGAAGGTCGTCATAATCGATCTTCAGCTTCTCAACCATCACATGTGCGATGCACAATGTAAAGAAGCGAAGATAGGGAATGTGGGTTCCCTTTGCCTTCAGCTTGGCCTTGACTTCCTCGTACACCAGTCTCCCATAATCAATCCGCTGGCTGGTGATTAGGGCTTCAGCAAAGACTTGCATGCTGGAGTTGCACTGGTTGCGAGACCCAGAGTGCCGCCTATACCCTGAATGATGTGGGTAAAGAAATAGGCCCAGGGTCTCGTCAGCTGAGACTTCTTGAATATCGGCACCTTGTCGTCTTTACTTTCTAATCAGTATCCAGTGATACGGATTAGGTTCTCTTTGGTTTCATCAGCAGATTTTGTCTGCTGGTATAGTTCGACAGGTAGCAGGTATTCGAACCCGCAAGCGGTTCGGAAATCATCAACAGTAATGGTGATTTGATGACCTCCAACTTCCGCTACGATGTCGTCTCCAGAAACGGAGGCAGACATCCAGAAATCACGCAAGAGATCGTAGATGCTCTTGGTGAATCTGAAGAATGCACCGCCGATAGGGCAGTGACGCAAGAACTTCCCAACCGGTCGATATACATCGATGAGGTTCTTTGGTGGAGAAGTGTTGCCTACCAGATTCGAGTTCTGGGTGAACTCGATGGCAGCTCTAGAGATAGGAGCTTTTGTGGTTTTCTTCGACATTATAGGAGAGGGAAGAAAGATAAAAGCTTGACGAGTTAGGGTTTTTGAGAGAAGATTTTGAGGGTGGTGAAGATGAAGTGAGGGACAAGGTGGGTATTTATAGGGGTTTTTGGAACGGTTTGGGTAAATATTTGAAATTTAACCGGATCATTTATGGATAGTTATAAACCAACTATGGAAATGTTGGTTATCGTGCGGAAAAGTCGTTGGATGTGACAGAGAGGGATAGTGGAGCCGTTTCGTGTGTCAGGGTGTCTTGTCCCCCATTAATGCCAAATATTTTCACTCGAGTGGAAATATTTGCCACAGAGATTGTATGGATGGGTAGAAAGATGCCTTTTTGTGGGAGAACCAAACGTCTTACTTTAAAAGAAACTTGATAAATTATCATTTTGAAAGATTTAATTTGGCTGACTGATGAATTCAAAATGCTTTTATTCAGCTGAATGTACTAAATGACAAGGTGGACTTATCAGCTGCTGATAGTACTTCAGCAGTTGATTCAGGCATTCAACATACCCAGCTCGCTGATTAGAAAATTGAAGCGTTTTTCATCTAAAGGCTTAGTAAATAAATCAGCCAGCTGAAGGTCTGTTGAAATGAAATGAGGTTCCACGTCACCTTGTTCTATGTGATCTCTAATAGAATGATACCTTGTATCAATATGTTTGGTTCTTGAATGAAGAACTGGATTGTTGCTGATTGCAATAGCACTTGTGTTATCGCAGTAGATAGGAACTTTAGAAAAGTTCATATCAAAATCAACGAGCTGATTCTTCATCCAAAGGACTTGAGCACAACAGATTCCAGCAGCAACGTATTCTGCTTCAGATGTGGAGGTAGAAACAGTGTTTTGTTTATTGCTTGTCCAGCTGACTAGTTTTCCACCTAGCAGCTGACATCCTCCTGTGGTGCTCTTTCTATCCATTTTGCAACCTGCAAAGTCTGAATCTGAATAGCCAATTAGATCAAACCCAGAGTCTTTGGCATACCAAAGACCTAGGCTTGGAGTACCCTTGAGGTACCTCAAAATTCGCTTAGCAGCTATTAGATGAGATTCTCTAGGATCAGCTTGATACCTAGTACACATGCAAGTAGCAAACATAATGTCTGGTCTGCTGGCGGTGAGATAGAGCAAAGATCCAATGATTCCTCTATAGAACGTGACATCAACTGATTTCCCAGTTGTGTCAGCATCTAGATTGTTTGGAGGAGCCATTGGAGTTTTCATAGATGATGATGAATTCATATCAAATTTCTTTAAAAGATCTTTGATATATTTTTCTTGATTTATAAAAATTCCATTTTTAGATTGCTTGACTTGTAAGCCAAGAAAATATGTTAATTCACCCATCATGCGCATCTCATACTTTGTGGACATATGTTTTGAAAAACGTCTACAAAGTTTTTCATCAGTAGCACCAAAAATTATGTCATCCACATAAATTTGAACAAGAATGATATCACCTTTGATTTTGCGAATGAATAAGGTTTTATCAATCTTCCCCTTGGTGAAATCATTTGCTATGAGGAATGTGTAGAGTGTGTCATACCATGCACGAGGAGCTTGTTTCAACCCATACAACGCCTTATCCAATTTAAACACATAGTCTAAATACTTAGGATTTTCAAACCCTGGTGGTTGCTTAACATACACTTACTCTTGCAGCTTTCCATTTAAAAATGCACTCTTCACATCCATCTGAAAGACTGTGAAGTTCTTGTAAGCAGCATAGGCTAGAAATATTCTAATAGCTTCAAGCCTAGCTACCGGAGCAAATGTTTCATCGAAATCAATTCCTTCCTCTTGTCTATATCCTTGAGTAACAAGTCTAGCCTTGTTGCGAATAACGACTCCTTCTTCATCCATCTTGTTTCTAAATACCCATTTAGTACCAATTATAGTCTTTCCAGCTGGTGGAGGAACCAGCTGCCATACTTTGCTGACCTCGAATTGGTTAAGTTCTTCCTGCATTGCTTGAATCCAGCTTGAGTCTTCTAGAGCAGTTTTAATATTCTTCGGTTCTTCAGCTGCTAAGAAGCACGACCATAAGCATAGATTGCACGATGCTTTACTTCTTGTGACCACTCCTTGTTGTGGATCTCCAATGATTATATCAATTGGATGTTCTGCGGTCCACCTATATTGAGGAGCGGCTGTAGAAGAGGAAGATTCAGCAGAGTTGGATCCTTGTTGACCAGCTGAATGCTCAGCGGGATGATTTACTTCATTTAGAACAGATCTTGAAGTATTGAGAGGTGGCTTAGAGATAGCCTTTGATGATGCTCTAGCTGCTGGAATTTCTTGTTGAACAGCTGTAATATCTACAAGATATGTAGGAGCATCATGGAATGTCTCATCTGATTCATTTATAGGAACCTCAAAGAGGTTTAAAGCATCAGAGAATGCTTCAGCTGCATCATCAGAGGATGGTTCAGCTGATCTCTGAAATGCATCAGATGAGTCAGCAGAGGTGGGATTTAAGGCCTTTGAGTGTTCTTCAAAAGTAACATTTATGGACTCTTCCAAAGTTTGTCTTCTTTTGTTGAAGACTCTGTATGCCTTGGATGTAGTGGAGTATCCCAAGAAAATGGCTTCATCAGCTTTGGAATCAAACTTGCCTAGCTGATCTCGTGTGTTTAATACAAAACACACACACCCAAACACATGAAAGAAACCAATGAAGGGTTTCCTTTGACTGAATATCTCATAAGAAGTTTTCTTGTGTCTCTTCACGTAGAGAGACCTGTTTTGAGTAAAACATGCTGTGTTAACAGCTTCTGCCCAAAATTGCTTAGGCATGTTTGACTCAGCAAGCATCGTTCGTGCAGCTTCTATTAGGGTTCTGTTACTTCTTTCAGCAATACCATTTTGTTGAGGTGTTCTAGCAGCTGAGAAGTTTTGGGAGATCCCAACATCTGAACAGAAGTCTTCCAAAGTCTTGTTTCTGAATTCAGTACCATTGTCTGATCTCAGCATCTTGACTCTAGACCCGTTTAGAAGTTTCATCCCTTTGATGAACTTGATAATTTCATCAGCTGCATCACTCTTGTGACGAAGAAATATGACCCAAGTATATCGTGAATATTCATCAACGATAAAAAGGGTATACTTCTTTCCACCTCAACTTTCAGTACTCATGGGACCAAAGAGATCCATATGGAGCATGTGAAGGCAGCTATCGATGGAAAAACATTGCTTTGATTTGAAGGAGCTTTTATGTTGTTTACCCTGTTCACAAGCTGAACAAAGTTTATCTTTTTCATACTTGATTTGTGGTAGACCGTTCACTAACTGACCTCGAGCCAGCTTCGATATATTTTTGCAATTAAGGTGAGAGAGTCTTGTATGCCACAACCAATTCAGCTCTTCAGTAGAATGGGAGAATAGACAAACTTCTTGATTTTGAGGATTCATGTCAAGTGTATAGACATTCTTGGTTCTTGGAGCAATTAATACAACTTTTCCACTTTTATCCGTCACCGTTCCTCTGTATTCATTAAAGTTCACTGAGAACTTTGCATCACATAGTTGGATATTAAATATGTTTCAGCCCATTCACATAACCAACTCTTGTGATTTTTACGGATCCATTTGAGATGGTTCCATATCCTTCAGTTGAGCCTCTACCATTGTCACCAAAAATTACTGGAGGACCAGCACAAACTTCAAACTCTTCCAGCAGGGATTTGTATCCAGTCATATGTCTCGAGCAACCACTGTCTAAGTACCAGACGTACTTGCTTTCATCACCCTGCACAAAGATTAAAAGAGTTAGTTCTTTTTGGGAACCCACATTTCTGTGGGTCCTTGTGACTTCCCGCTGGAACTCAAAGAGGTTGGTTTTTCGGAAGGCTCACATGCTGAGGTTGGAGAAGGTCTCAGGCATGTGCTGTCACACTCACTTGCCATATGCCCACGATCTCCACACTTGTAACATTTTCTATTTCTTGGAAGTGGAGTAGAGGGCGAGGCATTGGGTTTGGGAACTGGACCCAAAATCCCTTTCATTTTCTGATTATCAGAGATAGTCAGAGTTTGAACAAGTGATGTCAGCTTGCTGACCTTTCCTTTCAGCCGTTTGACAGACACAGCTGAAGAAGGACTTGGAGTGTTTTTAGAGACACTCTTACCTTTGTTCTTTGCAGCTCGAGTACGAACTCCAACCGGCTCACCCTTGGAGGGTGTAAGAACAGTTTTCTTTCCTGCTGTTTTGCTAGTCTTCGACTGAGATCTAGCAGAGGAAGCAACATGTGCTGAACCCAAGATAGATTTTCTTGGTTCAACAATTACTACAGTGGGTGTCCTAAATACCATGGCAGAGGAGTCAGCTGATGACTCTTCAACAATAGCTTCAGAAGGATCTTCTGAGGACATCTCAGTAGCAAAGGTTTTGGTAGACCTAACAAAGGAACCAAAAACCAACTTTTCAGCTGGCACGGAAGCATTAGCTGACGAGTAGTACAGATCATCTGTACTGCTCTCAGGTACAGCAGCTGCAGCAAGGAAGTCTCCTCCTAGTACAGCTTGTACTTGACTAGGAATTTGTGAGTTAACACATTCACTCACACGTTTGGATGAACGAGACCAGGATTCACAAATCTTTTTAATTGCTTCAAGTTCTTTAACTTTCTCATTAAGATCATGTTGAAGAACTGAGTTTATAAATTTTGTTTCAGAAAGTTCTTCTTTTAAAGTTTTGTGATCAATTAATCGTTCTTTTAAAAATTCATTTTCATATAGAATAGCATTATGTTTATCCAAACATTCACCTTTCAGCTGATCAATGAAGTGCAAGTCACAAATAATAGAATCAACAATATCTTTGGCTTTAGTAGCCTCAGCACAGATTAGAGAGGTTACCTTTTTATGAACTATGTTGACCCATTGATAAGAACTAGCATCATCAGCTGTGATACTTTCATCATCATCAGCACGAGCCATCAAACACATTGTGGCTATTGGTTCATCATCATCGGATGAGCTTTCACCTGAGTCAGCCCAGTCGTGAGTTTCAGCTACTAGACCCTTGTCAGTGACTTTGCCTTCAAGTTCCTTCTTTTCTTCTAGGATCTTTTTGGCGAAGGCTTGTAGCTTTTTATATTTTTCTTCAATGGACTCACCAGTTGAAGATGATGAACTAGCTTTCTTCTGCTTGCAGTCGTTAGCATAGTGTCCCTTCTTGTTACAGTTGTAGCAAGTTATCTCAGAGATGTCAGGTGTACTTCCAGATGGTCTGGAAGAAGCAGCTGACGAGATAGATCTGCTACTAGAGCCTTTAGCTGAGGAGCCAGATCTGCCTTTAAAGAATTTTTTGTTTTTGACAAGTAAGGCAAGCTCAGATATAAGGGAATCATTGTCTTCATCTTCATTGACCTCTTCAATGCTGACTTCAGACATGTTGAACAAACCAGCAGCTGAAGTGTTGTCAGCTTCATCATATGAAGGTGGATATTCAATTCTGCTGGGTTTGTTTAAAGAAACAAGAGCAGTTGAAGATCCAGCGGGACTCACTTTAGAGTCCATTGGAGGTTCAAATTTGTTGAGTACAATTCTCTCATGGCTTAGAAACATACCATAGAGAGAGGAAAGAGTATAATCTTTTAAGGTGGAGATGTACTCATGCAAGTTATGATGGTAGCCCATTTTGAGGGTAAGGCTGCCATGAACTTACACATTTTGGACATATCTTCCTTATCAACTCCATGAGACTTCAGCTCGTTTAACAGAATGTTGTAACGATTGAAAGTTTGAGCTATAGTCTCGCTAGGCTTAGCTTTAAACAGCTCATAGTCATGGATGAGCATGTTTTTGTTATGGTCATGCACAACAGATGTGCCTTCATAAACTTCAGCTAGCATGGCCCACATCTCTTTAACTGAGTCACAAAATTGTATATTGTGATAGAATTCATCACCAACTGCTTGAAAAAGCATATCCCTTCCTTTATTCTCACGATGAACGAGACGTTTTTCAGCGTCCGTCCATTGAGCTTCAGATTTAACAACGTAGTGTTCTGGTATTTTAGGAGTACCAAGAATGAGGGTTTTAGGGATGTATTTTCCTATCGTGATGTTATCTTGAAGTTTTGGGTGATAGGTAACCATGTGGGATAACATGCGAGTTTTCCACATGGGATAGTTGGTTTGGGTGAGTTTGGGAGGTTTTCCAGATGATGGAAGATCGGATGATGTAGGTTCAGCCATAACAGGTGCTCAAAGTTGATGGAAAACAACTTTGACACTTGCTCTGATACGAGTTGTTGGATCCCAACAACACAAACGTGTTGCGTTATGACCAAGTAACGAAGATAAGATAAATAACACACAAGATTTCAATGATTAAGAGTTTATTAAAATAACTTAATACAGTACAAAGTTTGCGGAAATAGATAGTACACACTAACTAAAACTTTCTACTTGAAATGACACTTTTGTTCGCTCAAACTAGAAGACTATGCAAGGAGAGTTTTATATCAGCTGATACGGACAGCTGATATTTAATGCCTTAGTAATAACTATGGAGTAGTTAATACCAGACAATAACAACTCTCAGAGAATGTTCTTGTGCTATGAATTGTAAAAGGTGTGTGTAAATGCATGCATTTACGTCTCTATATATAGCCCAAGATCCGTGTTACTTTGTCCACAAGATAATCGACGTGTAAACATATCATTCGTCGATGTAGACTTGTCCACGGAAATTTTTAATGCTCTTGCATATGTTGTAGTCCCAAGTGTACTTTGTGTCAACTCCTTTTGCTACCTTTTCTGACGCACAGTAAAAGGTGTACTACGATAGTATAAAAGTAGTTGACTTTCCGTTTACATGCTTGGAGGGACAAACGATGATGTACTGACACAATATCTTCTATTCCAAAATAGAAGATCCTCATCGTTTTCTTCTTCTTTGAGCGGGAAAGGAAATGTTCAAAGTGTCAAGAACATTTCCACTAAGTCTTCATCTGCAGCAGGTATCATTAGCTGATTCCACAATCAGCTGAATGATCTTCTTCTTGTCTTTGTCCTTTGGCCATAGACTTCGAATGAACACTCTTCTATAGCTGCTGATTTGACTTGATTTCCTAGAGCTAAGTACTATTGGAGATAAATTGTCACACCCCGCCAAAAATGAGTTTTTACTTCATTTAAAATGTTTTGCGGAAGAACGAAGGTGTAACGTTCATGACAACATAGCAAAACTTAAGTAAACAAACAACCACGCAATAACGAAAAATAAAGGTTTGTTTCACTTTCCAAAAGTAGAAAGTTTCCAAAAATAGCAAGTTTCCTAAAATAGAAATTGTTTGAAATGAAATGATTGTTCGTAAACTTAATGTTTTAATCATGGCTCACGACAATCCCAATGCTCATATCCTCCAAACTCCACTGCACCTAATTACCTGGAAAAACATAAATAGTAAAAGGGTCAACAATAATGTTGAGTGAATCCACAGGGTTAATGTTTATGATAAGAGTAAAGTGATTTGCTACCCAAAATGTTTGTTATGAAAATGGTTTATGACTGAAAATGTATAAGGTTCAACACTCATATGATATGAGTAGTAAGTATGAAAATGTTTAGTATAGTTGTAGAATGTATACAACTACTAGTTATGTTTATGAAAAAGTGTTGAACAAAATGTTGTGTTTGACATCGCATGAACTGTTATCCCCAACAGGTAGCTAGTCTATTGAGTTAATATACCAACCCCTAAGTCCACAATCAACACTTCAACTCCAGTATGTTATGTTATTTTATGGATATACACTCCCGGAGATGTCTTGGATAAACCAAGTAATGATCAAACGTTCGTTGGGAGGATGAGTGTCAGCCAATAGTACTATCTGCATATCCATGGTCTAGATCCACTAGTTAATGATTGCTGGTAACCTTAGTCCGGTATAATAATCGTTTGTCATGCTAACGCGATAATGAAAATGTAACGATGTTGTACAGTCATAGTAAAATAGTAGCAATTGTGTTTATGTTTTCCACCCCAAAGTTTATAAAAGAGTTAAAAGAGAAAAAGGGGTCTGTGGACTCACCTGGCAAAGCTTAGCAACAAGAGACTTAAGACAGAGGAATCCTCGGGAGACTCCTAGCTTCCTAAATGATTTAACTACTGATTAGGCTAAGCTAACACAGGCGATACTATATACGATATAAGATATATGATATACGTTAAATGTTATGTTATATGTTTTGTGACATCGAATGAACTTGGATTAATAAAATGAAATGAAATGAAATGCATTGGGTTTTATAAAATGAAATGAAATAGGCTCCAAAATGAAATGACATGAAATGAAATGATTCTCGAAATGAAATGATATGAAATGAAATGGATTGGGCCTAGATGGGCCTAATGGGCCACTAGGTTGGGCTACTTGGGCCTCATATTGGGCTTGGGTCCAATAGAGTTGGGCCAAGGATTGGGCTTGGGCCCAATGGGTTCGGTTTGGGTATAAGTGGGCCAAAGGTTTGGGCTTTGGTCCAAATGGGCTTGGATATTAATGGGCCAACTAAGGTTTGGGCCCGATGGACTAAGGTAGATCGAATTGGGCCAAGTACGGGCCTTGGCCCGATTATATGTTCGGGTTTGGTCCACGGTTTTGGGTCAAGATCCGGCCTTGACCCGTTTTAGCTTGTGGGTCAACATATGGTCAACAAAAGTCCACTAAAGTCAACTTAGGTTTATTTTGGGTTTGATGTGTACGGTTTTAGGATTAGGGTTCGGGTTGGTTTATGGTACCGTATTAGGGTTAGGGTTTTCAAGGATTTCGGGTCAATGAAAGTCAAATCCAGTCAACAAATGTCAAAGAAAGTCAACCAAGACGAGGGTTTCGGTTTCTAGGGTTAGAGTTCGGCTAGGGTTAGAGTTCGGCTAGGCCAAAACCCTACGGGTTTCAAACTAGATCGGTCTAGGTCCGGGTTCAATGGCTAGGTTTCGGGTTTGTGTGCCTAGATCGGGTATAGGTTCGAACTAGTGACTAAATCTATAGTTTTAGCATGCCAAAGTCGAGATCTAGGGCTCCTATGTACGGATCTAGCAATCAAAACAAACCCTAATCACACACACGCACCCGTTCGGTTGAGTACATGTATGTGTTCGGTTTTTGGAGGCTAACCGAGGCCACATGGCCTAGGGCCATGGTCTCGGGTTCAAAACAGTAGATTAGCAAGGATTAAGCAAGTAGAAACAAGGGTTTTTAGGGTTCATAACTTGGATTAAACGATCAAGAAACGAAGGAAAGTGTTTGGGGTTGCTTGCGATCGGAAACGGACGAAGGTGATGATGGTGGTGTTGCTTGCGGCCGAGAAGAGGAGAGGGAGCACAGAAGGTTTAGGGTTTACAATGGTTAAGTATTTATAGTGCTCAAGATCTAGGGTTTAGAAGTAGAGTCCTAGTAGCACAAGGACTTGTTTAAAAGCATTGGATAAGGATTAAATTGAAGAGATAAAGCCACACAACTTGCACCACACCCTAAGGGGTGTTCGGCCGAGTTTGGGGTCCAGCAAGGAGGGGGAGGCCGGCCATTAGGCGGTCGGTCAAACCTTGGTGTCGGTTTAGACGGCTCGCTCAATTCGAGTCACGTTTAAATTGAATCGTTACGTTTATTGTTTAACCGGTAAACTTATCGTTTTAGAAATGATTTAGCTCAAAGTGTGTCACCATAAGTAAATAAAAATGTTGTGTTGACTAGAATAATCAAACACTAATGTATGGTGTAAAATATGTATGTTTGTTGTGTATAAGGAATGCCAAATATAGAATGTCTATAAGTAGAAACTTTCCAATTGTGGAAAGTTCTAGAAATGAAATGAGGTTACATACCAGAAATATCGAGTTGTCACATTCTCCCCTGGTTGAAGAAATTTCGTCCCGAAATTTAAGACGAAGCACGAACAGGAGAGACAACGAGAAAAAGATGAGGATATTTCTTTCACATCTGGTCCTCACGTTCCCACGTGAATTCAGGACCTCTTTTGGAGTTCCATCTGACTTTAACGATTTTGATCTTGCTTCTTCGCAACTTTTGCTCTTTCCAGTCAGATATTTCAATTGGTTCCTCAGTGAAATGAAGTTTGTCGTCGATGATAATTTCTTCAGTAGGGACGATAAGCGAAGGATTATGAATAAACTTCTTAAGATTAGAAACATGAAATGTGTTGTGAACATTGCTGAGCTCATTAGGAAGACGAAGGCGATATGCAACAGCACCGATTCTTTCAAGAATCTCAAATGGTCCGACATAACGAGGACTGAGCTTTCCTTTCTTACCAAAACGTACAACACCTTTCCAAGGTGCTACTTTTAGCAAAACATGGTCGCCAACAGCGAACTCTAAAGGCTTTCGACGATTATCAGCATAACTCTTTTGTCGATCTCTGGCAGCCTTGATACGATCTTTGATCTTGAAAATCTTGTCAGTCGTTTCTTGTAGAATCTCAGGACCAGTAATCTGACGATCACCAATTTCAATCCAACAAAGTGGCGAACGACACTTTCTTCCATACAAAGCTTCAAACGGTGCGGCCTTAATAGTTGTATGATAACTATTATTATACGAGAACTCAGCTAACGGAAGATGAGAATCCCAACTTCCACCAAAATCAATAACACATGCTCTAAGCATGTCTTCCAAAGTTTGAATTGTTCTTTCAGTCTGCCCATCTGTTTGGGGATGATAGGCAGTACTCATATCGAGGCGAGTACCGAGAGATTTTTGCAACGATTGCCAAAAACGAGACGTAAAGCGACTATCACGATCCGAGATGATCGCGACTGGCACACCATGCCGAGATACAACTTCCTTTAAATAAATTCTTGTTAACTTCTCCATTTGATCAGTTTCCTTAATAGGAATGAAATGAGCTGATTTGGTCAATCGATCGACAATTACCCAAATTGTATCATGACCACTAGATGTTCGAGGCAATTTGGTTATAAAATCCATAGAGATTTCTTCCCATTTCCATTCAGGGATCTCTGGTTGTTGTAGAAGACCGGAAGGCTTCTGATTCTCTGCTTTCACTCTAGCACAAGTTAAACATTTGCTGACATAAACCGCGATCTCTTTCTTCATGTTTGGCCACCAATATAATTCTTTGACATCTTTATACATCTTGTCGGCACCAGGATGAATAGAATATTTGGATCGGTGAGCTTCATTCAAGATAACATTGCGAACACTTCCAAAATTTGGAACCCATAAACGATCCATGAAATAAAGAGTTCCATCCACCTTTGCTTCCAACTGCTTCTCCATACCACGCAAAGCTTCACTTTTGATGTTCTCTACCTTCAAGGCTTCAGTTTGGAATTCATGAACTTGGGAAGATAGATTAGAACGAACGGAGATTGGAAGGGCTCGAACACGACGAGGTTTAGGTTGCTCTTTCCGACTTAAGGCATCAGCTACCACATTAGCCTTACCTGGATGATACTTAATTTCACATTCATAGTCATTCATCAATTCTATCCATCTACGCTGTCTCATATTGAGATCTTTCTGATTGAAGATATGTTGCAAACTCTTGTGATCGGTAAATATTGTGCACTTGGTACCGTAGAGATAATGTCTCCAAATTTTCAATGCAAATATAACGGCACCCAACTCAAGATCATGGGTTGTATAATTCTTCTCGTGGTTCTTCAGTTGTCGAGAGGCATAGGCGATCACTTTGTCATGTTGCATCAATACACAACCTAGTCCTTGGTGCGAAGCATCACAGTACACCACGAAATTATCGGTTCCTTCAGGGAGAGATAGAATAGGAGCAGAACATAATTTAGATTTTAGAGATTGGAAGGCTGATTCTTGCTTTTCACCCCAGACAAATTTCTCATCCTTATGTGTTAACACCGTCAAATCCTTTGCAATCCTTGAGAAATTTTCTATAAATCTTCTATAGTAACCAGCAAGACCAAGGAATTGTCTCACTTCAGTTGGGGTCTTCGGAGCTTCCCAATTCTTTATAGCTTCTATCTTTGCAGGATCAACGTGAATACCTTCTTCGTTGATAATATGACCCAGAAATTGGACTTCACGCAACCAAAATTCACACTTGGACAACTTGGCGTACAACTTTTCTTTCTCCAACAACTCAAGAATGATTCTTAAGTGCTCTTCATGCTCTTCTCTAGAATGCGAATAGATGAGAATATCATCTATGAAGACGATAACGAATTTGTCGAGATACTGTTTGCACACTCTGTTCATGAGATCCATAAACACAGCAGGTGCATTGGTCAAACCAAATGGCATTACCAAAAATTCATAATGACCATAGCGAGTTCTAAAAGCAGTTTTGGGCACATCTTCATCACGAACTTTTAACTGATGGTAACCAGAACGAAGATCGATTTTGGAATAGAAACTCGATCCTTGGAGTTGATCGAATAGATCATCAATACGGGGAAGAGGATATCGATTCTTAATTGTTACTTTGTTCAATTCACGATAATCAATGCACATTCTCATTGAACCATCTTTCTTTTTAACAAAAAGGACCGGAGCTCCCCAGGGCGAGAAACTCGGTCGAATGAAACCAAGATCAAGAAGTTCTTGTAATTGCGATGAAAGTTCTTGCATTTCAGACGGTGCAAGACGATAAGGAGAACGCGCGATAGGTGCGGCTCCTGGAATCAGATCAATACGAAATTCAACTTGTCTCTGAGGTGGCAGTCCAGGCAATTCACTAGGAAATACACCAGGAAACTCACGAACAATAGGAATGTCCTCAATCTTACGATCTTTGGACTTTGTGTCAACGACATGATCAAGAAAGGCTTGGCATCCTTTACGAAGATATTTTTGAGCTTTCATAGAAGTTATGATTTTTATGTTTTTGTTTCTTTGTTCACCTTGAATTATTAATGTTTCTGTTTTGGATAAGGGAATTCGGATTTGTTTGGTGTAACATATAATTTCAGCACGGTTTTTAAACAACCAATCCATCCCTATGACGATATCAAAACTACCTAGTTCTACAGGCACAAGGTCTATATCAAAAATGTGATCATCTAGGTCAAGCTTAAACCTTTAAAAACTTCACTAGACCTAACAATCTTGCCATTTGCTAACTCGATTTCATAATTCACCTTCAAACGATCAGGATCTAGATTTAAGAAACTTTTAAAGTCGGTCGATACGAAACTCAAGTCGGCTCCCGAGTCAAATAAAATAGAAGCAAAATGATTGTTGACGATAAACGTACCAGTGACGGTATCAGGGTTCTCACGAGCTTCTTGAGCATTCATAACAAATGCACGACCACGACCATTTTGACGATCATTGTTGTTGCTGGCATTGCGATTGTTGTTACGATTGTTATTACGATTGCCATTGTTGTTGTTGCCATTCTGGTTATTGTTGTTCTGAAGTCTAGGGCAATGATTACGATAATGGTTAGAATCACCACACTCGTAGCAGACAGGATTCTTAGGAGGATTGTTGGACGAACACTTTCTGAAATTATGACCCCAGCGGTCACACTTGAAGCATTTCTCACACTGACCATCATGATGCCAGTTACATCTGTTACACAAGGGCTTGCTTCCAGCATAAGACTTAGATTCTGAATTAGACCGATTGTTGTTCTGAGTAGAGGCTGCATAATTCTTAGTCTTTTGATATTTGTTCCCTTTGTGATCACGTTTGTTGTCGTAGAAACGCTTTCCATTTTCATTGTTCACATTATCAGTAGATTTGCTAGACACCACTAGCTTGTCTTTGAACGATCCACTTCTCATTGCATCATCAGTCAACCTTGTTGCACGATTCACAGCATCTTCGAATGTTGTCGGTTCAGAAGCAATAACTTGAGTACGAATAAGATCATGAAGACCTTGAAGATACTTTTCAATACGCTTGAATTCAGGAGTAACCATATGAGGAACGAGACGAGCGAGTTCTTGAAACTTAGTTGTGTAGGTAACAATATCAGATTCAACCATGGACATATTCCATAGTTCCACCTCAACTTTTTGTAGCTTTCTCCTTGGGCAAAACTTTTGAGTTAACTGATCCTTGAACGTATCCCAAGTCATAGCATCAATAGTTGCACGACCTAAGACTTGCACTTGAGAATTCCACCAGGACAACGCTTCCTTGGACAACGTACTAGCAGCAAACTTCGTCATATTCTCAGGGGCACATTGAATAACACTGAAAATGGATTCCACCTTCTCAATCCAGTGGATGATAGCAATAGCACCTTCAGATCCAGAGTAGGTCGGAGGATGACAGGACGTAAAGGTCTTAAATGACTGACCCTGACGATTTGGATCTGAAGTTTAAACAAATAGGGAAAGAAAATGAGTAATAAGTTAAAATAAGATAGAAATAATGAATCTTCTTTCATGGAGTCGTATATTATACCATTGTTTCCCACATTAGATGCACCAGCGACATTTCCTCTTGCAGCGTTCATTTGAGCCATTGCTTCAGCGATACGGCGTTCCACCATTTGTTCGACAGTCTCAGCGTTTCCTCCTCGAGCCATTGATAAATTGCTGATACAAATGATAAGAAATTAAGAGATGAATAATATAGGAGGAATATAAGGAAAATATGTACTTATAATAGGGATCAAAGAGTAGATATACAATAGACGTAATAGTAGTAGTAGACGTAGATATAAATAGTCGTAATTATAGTAGTAGTAGAGACATATAGAAAATACAATTATAAGAACAATAGAAATTACTAAAATATCACTTTTATTAAACACATTCCTAATACATAATAGTTTTATAAGTAGGGCATATTTGCCAATACTAAAGAACAAAAATACTGAAATAGCTAAACATAAAATTTAATAATAGAAAAACAAATATAGACGATAGGTAGATGACTAATCATCTTCTTCTGGCTCAGAGTCTTCCATAGGCTCTGACTCTTCTTCTGGCTCTTCCTCTGGTTCTGATTCTTCTTCTGTTTCAGAGTCTTCTTCAGGCTCTCATTCTGATATCACTTCTGGCTCAGGTTCTCGACGTCGTGGAGTTCTTGGAACAATATCACGCTTGGGTTTAGCAGGCGAACATAGATAAATGATACCGCCCTCACGCTTACGATAGATAATAGGATGCTGACCACGAGCTGGAGTAGGAGGACCATTAGGAATGATAGGAAAGGGACGTCTTCTTGGGCGACGATGCCACGGGATAACAGGAGGTTGTACCACTGCTGGCACTGGAGCAACAGGAACTGGGACTACTGGGACAGCAGCATCACGATCACTATCGGAGTCATATGAGATATCGAGGACACTAGCAAGCGACATTCTACTAAACACGACGCATAAAAGTCTATTAGATTATGAAGTTGTAAGGCTTGCTGACATATGCTAGCTATAACACTAGGGCAATACTAACTAAGGCAAATGTTCTAAACTAAGAACAATGGAACTTCAGGATATGAGACTGAGCATGCCATGATTATTTTGATTTTATAAAAGTGTTTGTTTTTCCCAAAAATCTTTTGTAGTTATAGACTAGGCTTGCTAATTCACTATAACTTAAGCTCTGATACCACTCTGTCACACCCCGCCAAAAATGAGTTTTTACTTCATTTAAAATGTTTTGCGGAAGAACGAAGGTGTAACGTTCATGACAACATAGCAAAAATTAAGTAAACAAACAACCACGCAATAACGAAAAATAAAGGTTTGTTTCACTTTCCAAAAGTAGAAAGTTTCCAAAAATAGCAAGTTTCCTAAAATAGAAATTGTTTGAAATGAAATGATTGTTCGTAAACTTAATGTTTTAATCATGGCTCACGACAATCCCAATGCTCATATCCTCCAAACTCCACTGCACCTAATTACCTGGAAAAACATAAATAGTAAAAGGGTCAACAATAATGTTGAGTGAATCCACAGGGTTAATGTTTATGATAAGAGTAAAGTGATTTGCTACCCAAAATGTTTGTTATGAAAATGGTTTATGACTGAAAATGTATAAGGTTCAACACTCATATGATATGAGTAGTAAGTATGAAAATGTTTAGTATAGTTGTAGAATGTATACAACTACTAGTTATGTTTATGAAAAAGTGTTGAACAAAATGTTGTGTTTGACATCGCATGAACTGTTATCCCCAACAGGTAGCTAGTCTATTGAGTTAATATACCAACCCCTAAGTCCACAATCAACACTTCAACTCCAGTATGTTATGTTATTTTATGGATATACACTCCCGGAGATGTCTTGGATAAACCAAGTAATGATCAAACGTTCGTTGGGAGGATGAGTGTCAGCCAATAGTACTATCTGCATATCCATGGTCTAGATCCACTAGTTAATGATTGCTGGTAACCTTAGTCCGGTATAATAATCGTTTGTCATGCTAACGCGATAATGAAAATGTAACGATGTTGTACAGTCATAGTAAAATAGTAGCAATTGTGTTTATGTTTTCCACCCCAAAGTTTATAAAAGAGTTAAAAGAGAAAAAGGGGTCTGTGGACTCACCTGGCAAAGCTTAGCAACAAGAGACTTAAGACAGAGGAATCCTCGGGAGACTCCTAGCTTCCTAAATGATTTAACTACTGATTAGGCTAAGCTAACACAGGCGATACTATATACGATATAAGATATATGATATACGTTAAATGTTATGTTATATGTTTTGTGACATCGAATGAACTTGGATTAATAAAATGAAATGAAATGAAATGCATTGGGTTTTATAAAATGAAATGAAATAGGCTCCAAAATGAAATGACATGAAATGAAATGATTCTCGAAATGAAATGATATGAAATGAAATGGATTGGGCCTAGATGGGCCTAATGGGCCACTAGGTTGGGCTACTTGGGCCTCATATTGGGCTTGGGTCCAATAGAGTTGGGCCAAGGATTGGGCTTGGGCCCAATGGGTTCGGTTTGGGTATAAGTGGGCCAAAGGTTTGGGCTTTGGTCCAAATGGGCTTGGATATTAATGGGCCAACTAAGGTTTGGGCCCGATGGACTAAGGTAGATCGAATTGGGCCAAGTACGGGCCTTGGCCCGATTATATGTTCGGGTTTGGTCCACGGTTTTGGGTCAAGATCCGGCCTTGACCCGTTTTAGCTTGTGGGTCAACATATGGTCAACAAAAGTCCACTAAAGTCAACTTAGGTTTATTTTGGGTTTGATGTGTACGGTTTTAGGATTAGGGTTCGGGTTGGTTTATGGTACCGTATTAGGGTTAGGGTTTTCAAGGATTTCGGGTCAATGAAAGTCAAATCCAGTCAACAAATGTCAAAGAAAGTCAACCAAGACGAGGGTTTCGGTTTCTAGGGTTAGAGTTCGGCTAGGGTTAGAGTTCGGCTAGGCCAAAACCCTACGGGTTTCAAACTAGATCGGTCTAGGTCCGGGTTCAATGGCTAGGTTTTGGGTTTGTGTGCCTAGATCGGGTATAGGTTCGAACTAGTGACTAAATCTATAGTTTTAGCATGCCAAAGTCGAGATCTAGGGCTCCTATGTACGGATCTAGCAATCAAAACAAACCCTAATCACACACACGCACCCGTTCGGTTGAGTACATGTATGTGTTCGGTTTTTGGAGGCTAACCGAGACCACATGGCCTAGGGCCATGGTCTCGGGTTCAAAACAGTAGATTAGCAAGGATTAAGCAAGTAGAAACAAGGGTTTTTAGGGTTCATACCTTGGATTAAACGATCAAGAAACGAAGGAAAGTGTTTGGGGTTGCTTGCGATCGGAAACGGACGAAGGTGATGATGGTGGTGTTGCTTGCGGCCGAGAAGAGGAGAGGGAGCACAAAAGGTTTAGGGTTTACAATGGTTAAGTATTTATAGTGCTCAAGATCTAGGGTTTAGAAGTAGAGTCCTAGTAGCACAAGGACTTGTTTAAAAGCATTGGATAAGGATTAAATTGAAGAGATAAAGCCACACAACTTGCACCACACCCTAAGGGGTGTTCGGCCAAGTTTGGGGTCCAGCAAGGAGGGGGAGGCCGGCCATTAGGCGGTCGGTCAAACCTTGGTGTCGGTTTAGACGGTTCGCTCAATTCGAGTCACGTTTAAATTGAATCGTTACGTTTATTGTTTAACCGGTAAACTTATCGTTTTAGAAATGATTTAGCTCAAAGTGTGTCACCATAAGTAAATAAAAATGTTGTGTTGACTAGAATAATCAAACACTAATGTATGGTGTAAAATATGTATGTTTGTTGTGTATAAGGAATGCCAAATATAGAATGTCTATAAGTAGAAACTTTCCAATTGTGGAAAGTTCTAGAAATGAAATGAGGTTACATACCAGAAAAATCGAGTTGTCACATAAATCATCTCCTTAAATTAGTTTATTTGATTAGTCAAACGTAGTTAAAACTTACCTTGTATATTGCCAATGATTATGCTGTAATTTTGTATTTATACTTGTTCCATATTCTCAATAACATAAGGTGAATTTTATTCAATTCTATTATGGTATCAGCCAAACATCTTTCCTATCCCTAATCTCCTTCTTCTCCCTTTTACTTCTCTGCCTCCACTCACGTAAAGCCATCTTCAACCAAAAAAGATAAAAATAAACATGGCAGATTCTTCTCTTACAATGAATACCATTATTCATATGCTCACCATCAAATTAACCTCTTCCAACTATCTTCTTTGGCGTAATCAGATTAATCCGCTCCTCCTTCATCAGAAGTGGATGCGTTTTGTTGATGGCTCATATCCCGCTCCTCCAAAAACCATACAAATCGATGGTAAAGACACCGAAAATTCTGAATATTTGTCTTGGGTTGAAACCGATCAAAAGGTGCTTCTTATCATGCAATCGTCTCTATCAGAAGAAGCAATGGCAGAAGTGCTTGGTCTCACCTCTTCTCGTGCCGTATGGATCGCCTTGGAATATGCTTATAGCCATGATTCTTTGGAACGATCTCAGAATCTTAAAGATTCGCTGCGTCAATTAAAAAAGGGAAGTCTTTCTGTCTCTGATTTTACTAAAAAGTTTAAATCTATTTGTGACCAACTTGCAGCCATCGGCAACCCGGTTTCCGACGAAGACAAAAGCCACTGGTTTTTGTGTGGCTTAGGACCTGATTTTGAAACTTTTTCTATTGCACACCGACCTGTCAAACCACGACCTTCTTTTCGTGATCTCGTTGCTCAAACAGAAGGTCACGCGCTATTTATATCATCACTCCATGGCTCTGCTCCTTCTCCGGTTGCCTTTACTGCACAACAATCTCATCAACCCTCTCGAGGAAGGGGTAGGTCTGGACGATTCAACTATCGAGGAGGATATTCTTCCTCTCGTGGTCGTGGTCGACGACCACCTCATTGTCAACTATGTAGACATGATGGACATTATGCTTCAGCATGTCCAGATTTGGGTAACTATGCCCAAAAATCATCTTATTCAGCTGCAAATCTTGCACAAGCTTTTAATGCTGATTGCAACATCGGCGACTCGAGCCCGGACTGGTATGTCGACTCCGGTGCAACAGCCCATATGGCTCCTTCGCCGGCCTCATGTGATTCATCTATTCCATACCATGGCAAAGAGAAAGTTTCATTTGGTAATGGTAATATGCTTCCCATCTCTCGTATTGGTACACTATCTATTAACCGTAATCTAAAGTTGCAAGATATTCTTATTGTTCCAAACATCACAAAGAAACTCTTGTCGGTAAGCAAGCTGTCTAATGATTACCCGATTAAATTCTTATTTTCTCGGTCATTTTTTGCCATCCAGGATTCAGTCACAAATGCAATACTAGCCACGGGAACACATAAGGATGGACTTTATGTTTTAAAGACAGGTTTTAAAGCTCTTTCTGCATCAGTTACTTCTCCAAATAAAGCGTCATTTGAATTATGGCATAAACGGCTTGGTCATGTTGCTTTTGATGTTATTTTTGATTTAAATAAATGTGGACATTTAAATGTTACCTCTATTTTACCGAGACCAAATGTGTGTTCTTCTTGTGAACTTTCTAAGCAACATCGTTTGCCTTTTCAATTAAATGATAAACGTTCTTTAAATGTTCTTGACATGGTTCATTGTGATTTATGGGGACCCGCCCCCATTACTTCGGTTGACGGGTATCGCTATTATGCCTTATTTGTTGATGATTACTCACGGTTTTCTTGGTTCTATCCTCTTAAAACCAAGTCTGATTTTTTTGAGGTATTAGTAAACTTCTTAAAGTTCACACAAACACAATTTTCTTGCAAACTCAAGGTTTTTCAAAGTGACGGGGGCACTGAATTCTCAAACAGTAGAGTTCGCCAATTATTTCTTGATAACGGTACTCAACATCAAATGTCGTGTCCATACACCCCACAACAAAATGGGCGTGTTGAACGTAAGCATCGACACCTTACCGAGACCGGTCTTGCCATGTTGTTTGGTGCAAATGCACCTGCCACTTTTTGGGTCCATGCTTTCTCTTCCGCAGCACATATCATCAATCGTCTTCCAACAAAAGTATTACTTCATAAATCTCCGTTTGAAGTTTTATTTAACTCGGTGCCAAGCTATAGCAATTTTAAAGTCTTTGGATGTCGAGTTTTTCCTTATCTACGACCTTATTCAGAACACAAACTTGCACCTCGAAGCATCGAATGTATCTTTGTTGGTTATTGTACACAATATAAAGGCTATAAGTGCTTGGATCCAAACACTCAACGAATATTTATCACCCGTCATGCAAGATTTGATGAGACGTCATTTCCATTTTCACAAAACACACCCACCACCACTGATCTTGCTGCCTTGTTTTTGAGCTCATATTTGGATGAATCTACACCTTATCCACATCATCAAAATGATACGCCACCTACCATCATCAATACATCTCACTCACCTCAAACTCAAAAATCTTGCATCTCATGCTTGGATGATCCACCTTCACCACCTCCTAACCTTGTGCCTACTCCAATATCACACCCTCCACCAATAATACCACCCTCTATTTCATCATCCAAAACACCGTCTTCTTCTTTACCACCTGTTAACCAAGCTCAACATCCGATGACCACTCGAAGTAAGTCCGGTATTGTTACACCTCGACACCCTCTTAATCTTCTCGCTATGTCTCCTACATCTCTACATGTTGCCTTACTTGCTGCCACGGAACCCAAAGGTTTTAAATCAGCTTCTAAACATCCACATTGGTGTCGTGCAATGTCTGAAGAAATTCAGGCACTTCATCAAAACCACACGTGGACTTTAGTTCCCCGACCACAAAAAACGAATGTGGTAGGTTCCAAGTGGGTATTTCGACAAAATATCATGCAGATGGAACTATAGATCGCCATAAAGCACGTCTTGTAGCCCAAGGTTTTACACAAATACCGGGTTTCGATTTCTCTCACACATTTAGCCCTGTTGTTAATGCCACCACAGTACGTATTGTTCTTTCCTTGGCTGTCACAAATAAATGGAATCTTCATCAATTTGATGTTAAAAATGCGTTTCTCCATGGCAATCTTCGTGAAACAGTATATATGGAGCAACCTCCGGGCTATGTTGATCAACGTCATCCAGACCATGTTTGTCGCTTAAACAAAGCTCTTTATGGTCTTCGTCAAGCACCACGGGCTTGGTTTCAAAGATTGAGTTCATTTCTACTAAACCAAGGTTTCCGGTGTAGTCAAGCGGATACATCACTCTTCATCTTTCATCGTGGCTCGTGTCTATTATACTTACTAGTGTATGTTGATGATATCATCCTCACCGGAAATCATGAGCCGACCATTGCATCGTTCATTACTCGTTTAAAAACAGAATTTGCTCTTAAAGACTTGGGTAAATTAAGTTACTTTCTTGGCCTTGAAGTGTCTTACACCTCAAATGGTCTATTTCTTAGTCAAGGTAAGTACACTCATGATATTCTAAGTCGGGCTGGTCTTCTTGATTCCAAACCTATTGGAACACCACTTGCTACTAACGATGTATTCACCACTAGTGGAAAATCCTTTTCTGATCCCACTCTTTACCGTTCCTTTGTTGGTGCCTTGCAATACTTGACTATTACACGGCCTGATCTTTCTTATGCGGTAAATCAAGCAAGCCAATTCCTCCATTCTCCAACAGATCAACATTTTACACTTGTAAAAAGGATCATGAGATATCTCAAAGGCACTCTTACTCATGGTCTACACTTCTCGTGTCCTAATAAATCTATGCTCATTGGCTACTCGGATGCCGACTGGGCACGTTGCATTGAAACCCGCCGCTCTACTTATGGCTATTCTATTTTCTTTGGTGGAAATCTAGTCTCTTGGAGTGCTAAGAAGCAACCCACGATTTCTCGGTCTAGTTGCGAGTCCGAATACCGCGCTATGGCCAACACGGCTGCCGAACTGATATGGGTTTCTCATGTATTACGTGACCTGAATGCATTGCCAGTCGAACGTCCCACGTTATTGTGTGACAATTTAAGTGCTATCTTTCTAAGTCAAAATCCGGTAGCACACCGACGAGCCAAACATATTGATATTGATTATCATTTTGTTCGTGAACTTGTATTATCTGGTAAACTGCATACAAAGTTTGTTCCTACCAAGCTTCAAGTGGCCGATATTTTCACAAAACCATTGCCACAACCACTCTTCGAGACGTTTCGTGATCAATTACGTGTTCGACCACCACCTGTGCGCTTGAGGGGGGATATTGGAGATAAATCATCTCCTTAAATTAGTTTATTTGATTAGTCAAACGTAGTTAAAACTTACCATGTATATTGCCAATGATTATGCTGTAATTTTGTATTTATACTTGTTCCATATTCTCAATAACATAAGGTGAATTTTATTCAATTCTATTAAGTACGTACTCAGCTGAAGGTTTTTGCATATACTTGCTTCAGCTGAGATACATACTTCAACTGATATTTATTCTTCTTAGCTATTGATCATCAAATCTTATTCACTTAGTCTAGGGACTAACAACCTTTTTAATTGATTACTCGGTATTACGTTTAATATATATAGAAATTTTTATTTTTATTTAGGTATTCATAATTTTGGTTGCATTGTTAATTGTTATCAATCGACACTCCTCGTTCTCGTAGCCTCGTAGGCGTGGTTAGAATCATGGTTTGTTTTCAAGCACCCATCAAAAGTGCATTTCATTTCACGTTTTTACATTTTGCTTTATGTTAAGGCAATTATGTTCTAACTATTTATATACACTCTTAAAATATAAGATTATTTTTCATGTAAAAGCTGTCTTTGCATTTTAATATTGGACGTAAGGGATGACTAAATGATCGATCATGCCCTTGTGTACTCAACACTCCAATGCGTTCTCCCCTTTATATAACTTTCTCCCAACGCGTCCTCATGCAGGTTTGGTCGCCTTAACGACCCGTGAAGGTCGTAAGGCATCGTGCATTGGGTGTTTGTACTTCGTGCTTGGTAAGTGATACATGTATTAATAAAACTAATTTTAAGGTTTGGTCACTGGTACGTGAATTTGGTCGGTATTTCTCACATGTTGGTCGAAGGAGAAAAAGTTGATGTGCCGCTAATGTGACATGAATGACCAAATGTGTTACACATTGAACAAATTATATTTTCTATCTATCTTTTAGAATTTTAAATCACTTCTTATACAACTATTTGAGAAGGTATTTGCATTATAAGGACTCGATAAGGTGGTCGAGCCGTTGTCATGGCCACATATGTCTTTCTGATACTTCCTCTGGCCATGTGGTAAATTTTAATTATCGAGGGATCAAACTTGTAATCGTAGGACTAGATATAATGTTAGTTTGATAAATTGAGTTATAAACTCTATTATGTAATGTTCTACTATCTCACTAGTTTTAATGTTAGAAAAATGTTTCCAAGAAAAAGAAAAAGAACTCGTAGGTGGTGTTTGTTTTTTGGCAAAAAGTCTTTTTGGGGTATTATGTCTGCAGGCGGGAAGACATTTTGAAAAAAGAGCGTTTGTTTTTTGGAAGTCAGAAGATGAGGAAAAGTCTTTTTGAAGTCTGCTGTGAGAAGACTTGGATAATAGTCTTCCAAGTTAGGATGACATTTTACTTAAAACTAAAAAAAGAGTTTATTCACCACCACTAACACTACTTACTACCCATGCCGCCACCACCACCACCTACCTCCACCATAACCTACTGCCGTCGCCACCACTACCCACCACCAGCTACCGCCACCACCACCTACTGCCACCGCCACCACCCATCACCACATACCTCCACAACCACCACCACTCACCACCACCACCGCCTACCGCCACCACCACCTACTACCACCACCGCCACCACCCGCCACCACCGACCACCACCACCACCACCACCTGCTACCACCTACCGCCACCACCACCACCCACCATCATCTACCTCCACAACCACCACCACCACAACCACCACCTGCCACCGCCACCACCTACCTCCACCACCTACCACCACCACCCACCACCACCTACCGCCACCACAATAATCACCACCACCCGCCTCACCCACCACCACCAATAGCGCCACTAAAATACATATTCAGTCTGCAGACATTGAAAAACAAACAGTCTTTTTCTTACAGACTGCAGACATTTGGTCCACATCTTCTCTGCAGATGTGGTCCGCAGACTGCAGACGTTTTTACTCTTAAAAAACCGTAATCTCAATGAAGTGATTTTGTATCTTTTACCCCAGACCATCATCAAATGGTTAATCCACCCCCCCCCCCCCCCCCTTTTATCTTTCATATGTTTTTTAATACTTCGTATGTATCATTCCCACCTTGTACATAAGATTTCTTTTAATAGCCAAAATCATAATTTTATTGATCAAAATTAGAGATACAACTTACATGAAGCAGAACTTCTATTGTGCAAGCCTTTTTGTTATCTTACTACGAAGTACATCCAATTTTTATTTCTATAATGCTCAACAAGAAGATTTACTGAAAACCTAAAAAGACCATTTAACATTGATGATAACTACCAAGGCCTAATGGTTTAGCGGTAAAGGTGTTTACCCCCAACCTTGAGGTTGAGAGTTCGAGTCCCATAGTAGACATACGTGAATTTAGGAGTAGATTAGGTTGCCGTTCAAAAAAAAAAAAACATTGATGATAACTTTAAGGTAATCTCCTACTCTAAACTATTAAAGGTGTGGTATCCTAAACTTAGAAAAATAGTTAATTAAGTACAATGATTCACTAATTTAGTCTCAAATTCTCACCATATGATTTGTCTCTAATCTCAGAATATTGAGTTGAACTTATATTTTTTAGTTCATCAAAAGTTACAAGAGAAGTTTGTCATGTAAAAAAAACGCAAATAAATTATTGTACTAGAGTTCTATATTAAAACGCAACATCCGGGAATCGAACCCACAACCTCTAGCTCAATGCTCCAAACGATTCACCACTGAGCTACATTGGGTTTACTGGTTCATTATCAAGTCCGGAGGTTGTGGTTGCGTGTCATGTATATAGATCCGGTATGGTTGGTCATTAATCATTATGATTGTACAGTTCTTGTTAAAAAATTGTCAAACCGAATAACATTTATTCGCCACAAAATATAATGACAGGGTACCCGTCGCGGCATTGCGCGGGTACCCTACTAGTTAAGGATAATAGAGGATCCAATCACCCTAATTTATGGTACTAAAATTCATTTTGACCTAACTTTAACTTAATGTAGTACAATATAATTGTTAAGTGAAATACTTGATCTTATTTTTAATTCCTCACTATCTAACAAAATCCCAGCATCACAAAATTCAAATAAAATCCCAGCATCACAAAATTCAAACAAAATCCCAGCATCACAAAATTCAAACAAAATCCCAGCATCACAAAATTAAAATTTAAAGAGACAACTTTACACGGAACCCAAAATCAACAAATGTAGGATAGTAGCATCATCTCCCTGAATAAATCAACGTGTTCCAAAATCTCCATCACAAGTGCGGGTTCCTGCAACCTGAACAAGAATGGCTACCACTTTCGAGCACATTGTGTTAGTCTTGACACTTGTAACATTATCGATAGAGAAGATCAGAGTGGAAAATTGACCAAACACACATAAACATGATTTGATCAACATATGGAAAAAGGTCATTCAACACTACACTCTCTCATCCAAGTTATGTTGATTTTTCACCCTTTTCATTTTGGATTATACTTGTATAAAGTAGCCTACCATTCTACCCTATAATGACAACAAGTCAGTAATCTACATCCTTACAAGTTTTATTCGAAGGTGTTCGATTAAATGCCACAATCTAGTAGAAAACATTGTAAACATTATTATAATTTCATGGGTAGGATGATAAAGTAAGAAGATTTAGTAGGAAACAATACATATTTTCATAATTTTATACAATTTACTGAATTTTTAATAGAATAAGTTCATTCTTACTGACCAATAATTCAAAAAACATAGATACCTCATTGAGTTAGTAGGTAGAGAATCGATTGGCAGTCTGGCAGCAATCAATCTACCTTAATCATCAAACATAAACCGATCACTTGTTGAGCATTCAAGTCATTCAATTCCATATACGAACAATTAAATCAATCAAATTAGAGATCATACCAATTACCAAACACTGAGATCACAAATACCTTAAAGGCTTTATTAAAACACGATAGAGAATTGCTAATCAAACGGCCAAACAGGATCGGTATTTAGGCAAAATGCACGTCATGAATCCGCGTGCTCCGCCTTATCATTATTGTTCTTCAGGCGCCGTTGATGAACAAAATTGGAGAAATTGACAGATAGATTCGAATAAACATTGCCTACCTTTGTAATATTACCACTGATTTCATGAATCAATGCCACATTTTTCACCAAATTATCAGGAATTTTCGACTGATGATTCTCGTTCACTTGTTGGATTAACAATCGATTCTGATCTAACACCAATTGTGGTTCCATAAAACTTCTATTCAGCGTCTCCCAAGCTTCCACGTCGCACTCCTCACCGCCATCGCCGTTCGCCGATCCGGCCAACCACCGCTTCGCCGTCGTTTTGTCAACGGATTTTTTCGGTTTGTCCTTATAATTTGCCTCCTCTACCGCAAATGAGGAATCCATTTTTTCTTACACACACCAACACACGCAAAGGAAACGAACAACCGACTGTCGAAAAGGCGGTATTTTTTATTTATTTCGTGCACTTTCTGCTAATATGACGGGTTTACTATGTTTTGTGAGGTCACAGTAAAAAAGTAGCTTCAAATTTAGTAGATCAGACGTGGTGGATTTTGCTGTGATTTAAGAGCATCTCAATGGTTAACCTTACAAAAATTTATTACTTTTGTAACATCAGTACTCTACAAATAAAAAATTATTCTAAAATAACATCTCCAATGGTTAAGCTTTTACAAAAGCTTTTTTATAATATTTCTGTAGGAGCTAATACCAATTTTCATTAATAAAATACAATTACAATAAGGGAAATTGACGAATACGTTTACAAAAGATTGAAACAAACTAAATAGAACAAACAAGTACAAGGTTTGGTTGAGTCTCGTGAAATTCACGATCCCCTTAAAATAGATTCGTTGTCTATTTCCCAGGGTAAAACAACCGAGTAGTTTTACACTACCGGATATAATCCAAGCCAGAACAAGTACCGAAATTAAGAGCGTTTTCTTGGAGAGAAAGCTGTGAAAAGAAGAAGTAGGTGTAGAAGATGTATTTACAAATGAGACCCAAGGTCTCTATTTATAGTGTAGAATGAAGACTAATGTTTACTCAAAACATTAAATGCATTCGTTATCATTAAACAAGAAAATCAAAACAGTAATCTGCACTAATTGCAGAATTTTCGTAACTGTTCTGCTCAGTCCTTCTGGTCAGTCCAGGAACTCAGTCCGAGAACTCAGTATCAGAAGTCAGTATACGAACTCAGTATTGGAAGTCAGTGCAGCAGGTCAGTATCAGACTGCTGCTGCGCAGGTCAGTATCAGACTGCTGCTGCGCAGGTCAGTATCAGACTGCTGCTGCACAGGTCAGTATCAGACTGATGCTGCGCAGATCAGTATCAGACTGCTGCTGCGCAGGTCAGTATTGGAAGTCAGTATCAGACATCTGCTGCGCAGATCAGTACTGCAGGTCAGTATGAGACTGCCTGCTGCGCAGGTCAGTATCAGACTGATACTGCACAGGTCAGTATCAGACTGCAGCTCAGTACACGTCGAACACTCAGTGCGAGGAGGTCGGTATTGATCGGTTCAGTACTGAGGTGGTCAGTATGAAAAAATCAGTACTGAGGAGGTCAGTACGAGACAACTGCAGTGTCGATGAGGTGCAAAAATTGACCCGCACGAGCCCGGAATTTCGGAGCTGCATTCGTGCCCGCAGGTCGCTCGGGCGTACACGAGTTCAAGCTATTTCGGGCAACTCAGTCCAAATTATTTGCACCCCCCCCCCCCCGCGTAGGCGTGCGGGTAAAACCCATGTATAAGGATTTAATCTTCCATACAACTTCCAACCTTATAAACCAACAAATGGTTTCATCTTTTTCCTATGTGGGATACTCTCCCACATCCCCCACTTCCAAGATTTCTTGTATCAAACACCCTACTTTGAGAGTCGATATCTCATTCACCACAACTCGACTTTGGACACGCTATATACCGTTGCGTAGCTCTCATATAGGAGAACACATAGCTACCAACCAATAACTATATATAACACATATATATATATATATATAATTATATAGGTCCAAAGTTGGTGAAAAATCATTTTATCACAAGTTTTTCCAACAATCCCCCACATGAATAGAGATCGATTGAAAACACCACAAACCATCGATAAATGTTCAACAGTCAAGTCTTGCAAAGGATGGGTAGGTGTTAGCCTTTGAACCCTCCCTTGAGAAGCACACTTAGTCTCCTAGCAGTCAGTAGACGCGATGTCCTTGAACTGAGTCCGCCTTTTGTGTAGACGACTGTATACATTCTCACAAGACCCTCCCTAACTTGTTCATATCCTCTTATCGTGCCCGTCTTGGTCATGGACACTGCCTGGTTCTGCGAGAGCTACTTAGAATTGTGCCCAACAATCCATTCGAAGCGACCCCACTTCTCTCTCACATAGGTGATTCTCTACCACGAATCATTAAAAGCCATAGTGCTTATCCTCATTGTCACTGAACTAGGAATGGACTAGGAAGTAGTACAATGTACTCCCTTTAAGAATGTATGGAGGAATTCCGTTACCCCCACAGTGACATCCCTTCGTTTATACAATTTGGTTGTCCTATTGAACCTAGATCTTGGGATCTCCAGTCAACTAGGTTAGGTTTCCTTCGCATAAACTTTTATTCCAAGGGCTTTAGTCCCATTCCATAACTAACTCTCTACTTAAGCCTTTTTCATAAGCGGATCCGCAAGTTTATCATTTAGCTTTTATAGTCAATCATGATAACTTCACTTGAGAGTAGTTATCATATCATATTTTGTCTCACCATTATACATTGTACACTTGACTAATGTAAATTTGAGACAATAATATATACCATCAATTATTTAGAATATCTTCTTTAATTGAAGTTAATTTCCTATTAAGATGAATTAATACCTTAGCAAGGTACCCCCACATTCGTAAGTATTTATTAGATGATTTCTTTCAAATCAAAATGCATACGATGTTTCATCTTATCCTCACGGGTTATCTTATAAAAGATAAGTAGTCGACACACGACTTACCCCCACATTTGTACATATTAATGTATCAATCACTTCATATTTACTTTTCTCTAAAGTAAAGTTACACTCTTTCGTGTGCATCAAGGAGTTTTGGTTATTTCTTTCAACCAAATGGAAGGATGAATATGTTATGTTTGTGAGTTGAAACAATATGGAATGTTGGTGGTATGCAATTTAATTTATTAAAACAAATTTAATTAAATTTATATGGCATAATCAACCATGTTAAATATTTAACAATTCAAAATTAAATGAACAAACTTTATTAGCATTTTATCAAAAATACGGTTACAAGTTGTTACATTTAATTTTAACACTTTTACCAACAACAATTCCACATTTTGATAACAGAATCCCATTGGATTCAATCACAACCCGCATAACAAATTTAGTAAGCAACAATCCGGACACAAGATTCTTACGAATCGCCGGAACATACAACACATTGCTTAATGTGACATCATTTCCGGAATTCATCCTTAAGATGACATTTCCTTCACCTTTGATATCCGCGGTAGCCGAGTTTCCCATAAAAGTTTTTGTCCATTTTCAACATCTTTGAAAGTGGTAAACAAACTTTTGTTGAAACACACATGACGGGTTGCACCCGTATCGACATACCATCCACTTGAATCGTTTCCCACCAAATTAACTTCCGACAACTCGGAAATCATAGCCACAATATGCACATCTTCCTTCATATGCATTTCCATATTAGGCATTGTCACAACATTTGTCATTTTTATCAAATAAAAAATGCAAATATTTGACCAATAAGCCTCAACAATTATACTTATTTGGATTAGAAGTAAGATATTTTTCAAGTGTTAACTCAAGAAGTCTATGACTATCTTGTATCTTACAACCAATGTCAACAAATATAAATTTTTAAATCCAAAATTGTTTTAAACAATATATCAAGTTATTTAAAATCAAACTTTAAAAACTTGATATAATAAACTTTAAATCCAAAAATTTGATTTAACAATTTAAACAAAACAAAATTGGAAAATTTTCGAAAGACTCAATTGAACCTTTTTGTTCTATAAAACGTTTCAATCACCACTTTTCCGAATCTATGCTATTAACGAGCAAAATCCGAAAAAAAAAAAATATGTATTTTCCAACCGGTATTAGCTAGAGAGGAAAATCTATTTTAAGTTTGTAGGAGCTAATACCAATTTTCATTAATAAAATACAATTACAATAAGGGAAATTGACGAATACGTTTACAAAAGATTGAAACAAACTAAATAGAACAAACAAGTACAAGGTTTTGGTTGAGTCTCGTGAAATTCACGATCCCCTTAAAATAGATTCGTTGTCTATTTCCCAGGGTAAAACAACCGAGTAGTTTTACACTACCGGATATAATCCAAGCCAGAACAAGTACCGAAATTAAGAGCGTTTTCTTGGAGAGAAAGCTGTGAAAAGAAGAAGTAGGTGTAGAAGGTGTATTTACAAATGAGACCCAAGGTCTCTATTTATAGTGTAGAATGAAGACTAATGTTTACTCAAAACATTAAATGCATTCATTATCATTAAACAAGAAATCAAAACAGTAATCTGCACTAATTGCAGAATTTTCGTAACTGTTCTACTCAGTCCTTCTGGGCAGTCCAGGAACTCAGTCCGAGAACTCAGTATCAGAAGTCAGTATACGAACTCAGTATTGGAAGTCAGTGCAGCAGGTCAGTATCAGACTGCTGCTGCACAGGTCAGTATCAGACTGCTGCTGCGCAGGTCAGTATCAGACTGCTGCTGCACAGGTCAGTATCAGACTGATGCTGCGCAGATCAGTATCAGACTGCTGCTGCGCAGGTCAGTATTGGAAGTCAGTATCAGACATCTGCTGCGCAGATCAGTACTGCAGGTCAGTATGAGACTGCCTGCTGCGCAGGTCAGTATCAGACTGATACTGCGCAGGTCGAACACTCAGTGCGAGGAGGTCGGTATTGACCGGTTCAGTACTGAGGTGGTCAGTATGAAAAAATCAGTACTGAGGAGGTCAGTACGAGACAACTGCAGTGTCGATGAGGTGCAAAAATTGACCCGCACGAGCCCGGAATTTCGGAGCTGCATTCGTGCCCGCAGGTCGCTCGGGCGTACACGAGTTCAAGCTATTTCGGGCAACTCAGTCCAAATTATTTGCACCCCCCCCCCCTCGCGCGTAGGCGTGCGGGTAAAACCCATGTATAAGGATTTAATCTTCCATACAACTTCCAACCTTATAAACCAACAAATGGTTTCATCTTTTTCCTATGTGTGATACTCTCCCACATCCCCCACTTCCAAGATTTCTTGTATCAAACACCCTACTTTGAGAGTCGATATCTCATTCACCACAACTCGACTTTGGACACGCTATATACCGTTGCGTAGCTCTCATATAGGAGAACACATAGCTACCAACCAATAACTATATATAACACATATATATATAATTATATAGGTCCAAAGTTGGTGAAAAATCATTTTATCACAACTTTTTCCAACAATTTCTAATTCATCTTTATCTATCCTAAATGTTTCATATACACCTCTATATATAAATTGACAATTTTTTTTGACATCTTATAAAATTTAATATTTTTAAAAATATTTCATACAAAAGTATTATAATAATTGACATTAATATTTAAATAGATAAAAACATTACATTGCAAATATTAAAAAAAAACACAAGTCTAATACTATAGCCCATATCTAAGACTTAAAATGAAAAGTTATTAAATATAGAGGGACTAAAAGAGACAAACAGGATAAGTTCATTAAAAGGTTAGTAGAAAAAAAATCATTGCAATAAGTTTTTAAAAAAACTAGGTATTCCAATGGTAAAAAGTCTTCAAAAACTTATTGAAATAGTAGCAAGCTTTTGAAAAAGCTACCATTTGAGATGCTCTAATAAAATGACTGTCGGTGAGTATAAATGTTAAAAAAGCTATAAATGGATCTTAAATGGTTCTGTGATTGGGTAAATGTGTACGGGAAGGGATATATCTTAAAGGATAAATTATTTAATGAAATAGTCCCTACACTTTTGAAAACTTACCTTTTGCCCCTTAACCAGGTATATTCAGTTTTTGAACAGCAAATTTAATTTGGGTCTTACAATTTTTAGAATTTTTCAGTTGTTACCACCAAGTTTGGCCCCTTGAAATCCTTTTTACCCACGATCAATTGGACTTATATACTTTGTCATAAAAGCCCGTGAATTTTTCAATTTCTTTAATTTTTAGTTCAATTATTATTGACACAAAGTTCATCATCCAGAGATAGAAAATGTGATTTCCAACTAATGGTCTATAATTATACATATGTGTGGACTTCCATTGAAATGGTCTATCATAAAAGATCGTGCACAACGGACATAAAATAAACTTTCAATTGATTTTTAAAGTTAAAGTCATGAAACTAAATTATGACAAAACATGCCCACTTACCACTCTCATATCCAATAGTATGACAATTACCATCTAACTCGATGGATATCTAATTTTTTTTCAACAAGTTTTACAGATTTAGGGTTTTATAAATCTAGGTTATTCAATCTTTAGCTTCGCAACCTTCTGCTACAACCTATGGTGAATGGTTTTATAAAGATGTAAGTCGCATAATGATTTTAATGATTGTAATTGGTGGTTTACAAAATGAGTTTTTCATAAAATCGTTTAAAGCAATAGTGTACTTTATTCAATTTGGTTTTCAAAACTAGATCAACAAGAGTGTGACATATGGTAGTTGTAGGAAAGGAGTGGTGATTGTAACGACCCAGATTTTGTAAATAAATAAATTGTACAAAAATATGATAATTATAGATAATTCATTTCAGAACCGTAGGAATTGGTTTCGTGTCATTTAGACACCGTTTGATATGGTTAAGGTCGAAACCGGGCCGAAATAATCAACAAAAAGTTGCAGCCTAGCTGCCTGGGAGAGTTCGCGACGCGAACTTGGGCTCCCGATCGGGAAGTCGAGACAGGGAATTGGGGTTTTGGACGACTGGAGTTCACGACCCATTACCGATCGTTAACTATTCACGACACGCATAGTTCACGACGCGAACTTGAGTTCGCGATCGTGAACTGGTTGGTTCTGTATAAAAACAAGTTTGGGGCTAGGGTTTAGACACCTACATCCCTAGAACCCTACCAGCCGTTTTTAGAGAGAGAGAGAGCTCGTTCTTGGTGTTCTTGGGCTTGGATCTTCATAAATCTTGGAGATTTTAACATCAAAGGTAACGATTCTTGATTATCTTGCTTACTTATCTTAGTTTCAAGCTTTTCATGGGTATCAATGGTGGTTTTGGGGACCAACCACATCATCTGTGGGGAAGATGATCTATCATGAGTGTAAAACACTCATGGTAAGCTTGTAATCAATGTGTACAAGCTAGATTTGGGTTTTATGGATATAAATCTTGATCTAGGGTTTGAGATTTCCACCAAGTGGTATGAACTTGGTGATTGGGAATGTTAAGATGGATTAATTAGTAGCTAGTTATGAATTATAACTAGATTTTGTGACGATATTGATAATAGGTTAAGAAGGAGTTGATATTGGAAGTACTACTTTGGTTGAGAAGTAGAGATTGTGTTGATTTACACAAGTATTGAATAACATTGCTAAGGTGAGTATATGTGATCTTTCTGAGTACATTGTAAACCATGTTTTATGAATTGAAATGATTTGAGAGTCTTTATTAGATAAATATATTTAATAAAGAAAAGATTAAATTTATAGAGTATGAATTGAATTGAATTGAATTGAATTGAACTGTAAATTGATTTGTTTAGTTACCACTAGTATGATTGAGTTGTGATATGGGGGCTTTGACCCAAGTTGATGATTTGTTATGTGGTAGTTAATCAATTGGATCCTAGATAACCCACACAAGTTGGGGGAGTGAGTGACACCTACTTGGGGTGGTACCACCCTGCGCAAAGGTAGTGCGTTGAGAAATAGATAACCCGGAAAGCGGGGGAGTTTTGAGAAAAGCCGGAAATCGGGGGAGCAAATAGATAACCCGGAAACGGGGGAGTTTACCTAGATAACCCATATCGGGGAAGGTATTTCGGGGAGGCCCGTCATGTATGTGATTGGCTTATGGCAAGCCTTAGAGTATGGTTGACTATGTGCAATTTGATAATTATTTAATTATTATTTTATTGCAAATATTTTCTAACCGGGTCTAAAACCCATGTTTCTCACGAGACAATTTTGTCTCACGTACTACTTTTATTTTGGCTATGTACTCAGGTTCGGGAACTAAGGATTAGGCGGCCCGTAGTTAGCATTTGGAAGTGATTAGCTCGGTGTACTTATTTAATTCCCTAGACTTTAGTTTTGATATATATTTGTAACACCGGTTTAAGTACTTACTAATTATTCGAAATGTTTTATTTAAACTACTTTTTGATTTGTTATGTGGTAGTTAATCAATTGGATCCTAGATAACCCACACAAGTTGGGGGAGTTAGTGACACCGACTTGGGGTTGTACCACCCTGCGCAAGGGTAGTGTGTTGAGAAATAGATAACCCGGAAAGTGGGGGAGTTTTGAGATAACTCGGAAATCGGGGGAACAAATAGATAACCCGGAAACGGGGGAGTTTACCTAGACAACCCATATCGGGGGAGTTGTTTCAGGGAGGCCCGTTACGTATGTCATTGGCTTATGACAAGCCTTAGAGTATGTTTGCCTATGTGCAATTTGATAATTATTTAATTATTATAGCTTATAACCCGTGATAAATCACGGGTGACTTATAAAATTTTTCATAATATTTTTATAATCTTACACTAATCAAAAATTATTTTATTTTATTGAAAAATTACCGGTTTGCACATTATAGTCATCGTAATAAAGCTTACTTGGGTTTTTAATTGTTAAAAAAGTCAAGTTGACCCTAACTAAAAAGTACTGACAATTACTATCAACACGTTTTACATATTTAGAGATCATCGTTGGTGTGAATTTTATCAAGAAACTTTTGAATTATCTACTAACTGAAAATAACATCATAATTAACAAAAATATTAATATTAATATAATAAATAAATACAGAATATTTACCTCCATAACGAACAACCCTTAGTTTACATTAACAACCACTAATAGGTAATAGCGGAACATCGTTTGTGTTAATTTTGCAACAAAACCTTCTGCAGACAAATATAAGCGTCGACCACATCTGCAGAATCAATGTATTTTATCAAATCTAATGATATAAGAGGAAAAAGAAACTGCTGCATCTTTTTAATGATGTATTTTATCATAAGAACTTCATACGTTTGCAATTGGGTAATTGGTGGGAATGTTTTGACAAAAATGCAATAATGGTACTCATGCAATACCATAGTTAACTTGAGTTTAGACTTACTCATCTTGATAATCTAACTAAAATCTAATGCCTGCAAGCAAACCATAGGATAAAAACTCTAAACCCAAACCTGGTAAATGTGCTACAGCCCCTGCACCAGCAATAATAACATGTCTGCCTCATTCTCGAGCAGATTTAGCATAAGAAAATATCAATAATAACACTATTCTAACTTGCATTATGGAAATCCATTAGATGCATAAAATTAACCCTAAATCACCTGCTGCTAATTGCTTCAACTGCTAATCGTGCAAGTTGTATAATCCTTCAATATCTTGAAAATTGAAATCACTGGTTTAATAATTTCTTTATGGTGTATGTGTTTGGGTTATGAACCGAAAACTGCATAAGCAACCTGAGGTCTTCTAGAAGCTTCCCTTGCAAAGTTTACATCTTGTGTCTGCCAAGAATTTCATATCTGAGATGCCAAAATGAACAACTGGGCGACAAGATCAAATGGGTTCGGGTCAAAAGGGATTTTTTAATATGGGTCGGAAAGGGACGGGTTGGGTTGACCCGCCAACACTTTTTGTCCATATTATTATATTTTATAAATAAGCAATGTATTAAATATGATCAAGTAAATTATAAGCATGTCAATAAACTTTGGTTGACTTTTGACTCATTTCAATTTGTTAGCTAAGTTCTAAGTTTTACACATTTGACCCGTTGGAAATTAAAAAAACATGATCCAAATTCCAAATCAAACAGTTTTAGGTAAATTGTTAAAAAATGCAACCTCTATTTACTAAAAATAATAAATTAGTTTTCAAGAAGGCACTTACAAAGTTAAGAATCCGCAAAAAGTTGGATATATTTCTAGCAGCAAGTACATGATTTCCACCACCCCTAGGTTGTTCATGTTATCGAAAGCACAAATGGATACGAAAGCACAAATAATTGATTGAATATCGGACTGACCTCTTTCGACCGACGTGCAGAGGAGGAACCTCCCTGAGGAGGAACCTGACATAAACCGGTGCTAAAGACAGAACAATCACATGTACAAAGTTCTGCAAGTTAGATTGTTTCCATGTAGGAAGATATCAACAAATAATGCTAAAAGGTAAAAGGTAATAATATGGGCGGGTCAGGTTTTAAAAAACCTGAATGATAGAAAATTGATGCTTCATTATTATCTTTAACAATACTACAATTACTAAAACCATATAATTTCATTTGAGAATATAATTAATCTAGAAAAGTGCATATAAAGGTATTGAGTTATAACTTATAACAATAAAAATGTGGAACTGCATATCAAGATGTTCCAACTTCACATTGTTCCCAACGTTACTTAAAATATCAAAACTTCTAACATCAGAAAGATGTTATATCCAAAATCATTATCATACTCTAGTGATCCCTTCATGTTGAATTTGACTTTGACTTCAGGTACTTGAAGTAGAACTTTCACTCTCTTGCCAACAAGTCAAAGGCACATAATTTGCTGACATATGATGATATACTACGTGAATTAACCTAAAACAAAAAAAATATATAAATACAATTACTAAAGTTTCCATATATCATAAGAAAATGGCATGGAGTGAAATTATATCATACACTTCCCTAAAGGTCCTGGAAGCTTTGAGGTTATTGTTTATATTATCATCTGAACAGAAAATGGAGCAACCCCAAATAAGAAATTCTCACAAATTGAAAGTAAATAATCATACAATCAAAGTATTAGCAAATTGATAATTAATTTATCAATTGAAAGCAATATACCTGAATAAAAGATTATAAACAACCACTGATTCAATATTGAAATACGTTTCAATCCCTAATCCATATCTGAATTAAAAAAATACCTGAATTAAACATAACGATTTTGAAATCACCACAGCTAAGTTTGAGGCAGAAACTTTAGTTCGCCAAATAACCTGCAGAAAATCTCAATTTGATGGAGACATGGCAGAAAAATCAAACCCTAATTTGATTGTGTCGATGGAGAAATCATACGCAGCTGGTATATGATAATAGTTCGAAATTAATAACTGACCTATGTGACAGATAAAGCCATCATCTTCAAATGCGTATTTGATACAGAATTTGAGATGATCCATCCCCAAATTAACGTGGCAAACTGCAATTCCTAACCAACCGGAATAGTGGGTATTTTAAACTGCTCACGGTTGGTTTGTAGATGTGGCAGAATACATGGAAATGGAAAATCGAAATTGCACTGCTGGATTTTAACGTGGCATACTTGACTCAGCAATGACCTGGCAAATAAATTAAAAAAAACCTTCTTTTATTATATACTAGCCTATAACCCGTGATAAATCACGGGTGACTTATAAAAATTTCAAAACAAAAGTTCAAGTAATTAAATAAATACAATAATTTGTCAAACACATTAAAGTAACTCAGTCTACCACATGTATAGTGGTTTATTTAATTAGTGAGGCAACCGAGTTTTGGACATAATATAGCATGATATTGGTGGCAGCTATCATTTTAATCGGCAACACAATTATAGTTTTTCTCTTGCATCTTCATGAAAAATGGAAGTGTAGAATCTAAATGATGAGTTTATGTTTGAATCAATGGTAGTTGATATTGACAATAAAAAACTAAGAGGCCAACTTTAAATCAATGGTAGTTGATATTGACAATAAAAACTTAGAGGCCAAACTTCAGGTTACAAAGTCAAGTCGATCTGAATTCACAACACCGTAATCATAACTAACAATCATATCGATTTGTATAATAAATGATTATATCCAAGAGCTCAAAAATCATGTTGCCTAATATTGCATTAACGACCTACTTAGCCTCAGTGCAGATCTAGAATGAAATCAGAGATCTCTAAATCGGACAATAAATAACATACCTACTTGAAAAGTTCACAAGTTACATATTCACAAATTAATTTTTATCTTTTAATATATAATTTCATACATGAATATATATAATTTCAGCTTCCCTAGCTTGTATATCTCATTTTCTTCTTCAGAAAAATGAAAAAATAAACGGTTGAAACAGGTTGAAAATCATTCCAGTATATTCAGATGCATAATACCTTCAAGGCCACTATATTAAAAATAATTATTTATTTAGTAATGAAGTTTTAATTATCATAGCTTACATACAAATTAGCTAACCTAAAAGTTGGATCTATTGAAAAAATTATTGGAATCTGTTTGAGGTTTGGCCAGGTCGAAGTAGCAGGCAAAATCGATTACGGGTCAAAACGGGTTGAAAGAAGTTACCTTGGCCATTCAAGCAGGCGTCCATGATCAGGATCTTCCCTCTGGGAGCAGCAAATGAGTCACTTATGGCCTATCTAGGTTGCAGGTCAACTATGGAAACCCCCAAACCTGCCCCAAAATTTATCATCATCACCAAATATAATCTTGTATTAATCTGTGCAAAAAAAAAAAAAAAAAAAAAAAACATAATATGTTCTAAAATTAATCAGATGAATAAAGTAATTTGCTGGTGAACGTAATTGGTTAATGAAAATGTTGTTAACAAACTGATTTGATTTGGATGAGAGATTGAAGGAGGAGACAATAGATAGCGGCAATGGTGCAGAGAACTGAAAGAGAAAAAGTAGGCTGAATCTGGTAGAAGTGTAGAACACAGATGCAACATTGATATTGTCTCTTCGTACTCTGAAGCATATACAAACACCCACAAATGCATACACTTAACACCATATATATTCAATTATTAACTAAATCAATTTTTAACAAATCAACTTTTTAATTACCTCATGCTTCAATGGCTGACTAAAAAAAGTAGAATAAAACATTGATTTATCTGATTTTGACCAATTCAATTGTAAATGGATTAATTTGGGTAATGCTTTTATAAATGTTTCCCAAACGGACAATCATAGGTAGTGGTTATAATGGTTTGTGACATTTTAAAGGTGTTACCCAACCCGTATGATCCACCCATTTTGCCACCTCTGCATGCAAGAAAGAATCACACAATTAAATAAATAAAATGTCACAAACCAGGGTTGTTGTTCTTGTATAATTTGATCAAGAATTTCAGAAGCAATTTAACAGTTGTTACTCTCAGGGGCCCATTAGTAGAACTCACATTAAGCTGAAAACTGGCAGGGGATATATGCATTCGTTACTCCAGAACCAGCAACCAGCCTTCCACATGTATATTTGGTTTAGGGAAATATATTTATGGTAGTGCAAATGCCTTTTATGTAATATAAATTTTAAATTACTTACAATTCTTTAAACTGGATAATTTCAGGTAAGTTAGTGTTGATGAAAAGATTTGTTGCTCCAATGTAGGTGGTCACACTTGTAAAACCTAAATAGGTATGAAATTTAGACGAATTAAATAAAATAAATAACAGTATTGTATTATGTTAAATAAATATTATGGAAAAGTGACACAAACTTACACTTAATTGCATCTTCGTCACCAGAAGCAACTGATAGAAATGAAAAAACACAACTTTTAATTGCACGATACATAGATATAATCAAATAGACAAATTAGAAATCGATGTTTACGAATATACTCCCTTGGTGTGGTGAACTTTTTGAGCAACGCATAAACCTGAAACAACTGTATGAATCTTCAATTGAAGGTGGAAATCCTGGAATTCACCATTGAAGGGGTCGATATTGTACATGCATACCGTTTTATAACCTAATTTGGATATGGAACCCAATTAAAAAGAAAATTGCTTACAGGGATGGAGTAATTAAGGGGCAGAGATGATGCAGTGGTGTTATTAAGACCATTGAAAGGGTCGATTTGAACAATATCACCTAAAGGCAGTTGCGTTGAAACTGAAACAAACGTGGGATGAAGCTGAGAAGTGGCCTGAAATCACGAAAGAGAGACGCAACAAATAAAAAAACTGGTTTTATAGACGGTTATATATACAGGTGATGTGGCGCCAATTCATCAATGACTCATCAATGAGTCAGCAATGAAAAACCTTTGTTTATTATATATAAAGATGAAGATTTTATTGCAAATATTTTCTAACCGGGTCTAAAACCCATGTTTCTCACGAGACAATTTTGTCTCACGTACTACTTTTATTTTGGCTATGTACTCGGGTTCGGGAACTAAGGATTAGGCGGCCCGTAGTTAGCATTTGGAAGTGATTAGCTCGGTGTACTTATTTAATTCCCTAGACTTTAGTTTTGGTATATATTTGTAACACCGGTTTTGGTACTTACTAATTATTCCAAATGTTTTATTTAAACTACATTTTGAGGTGTTTGGTTTGTAAAGACTTAAGTCTTAGTGTTTTAAAAGTTTCAATTTTGGATGAAAAATCGGTGTGTTACAACTTGGTATCAGAGCTTTAGTCTAAGTGAATTAGGTTGGTTTATCCACCCTAGACTTAGACTTTGCTTTTGTGACATTATGTTTATTGGAAGTTAGGTTGACCTTTAAGAGTTAGGGTTGACCATTAAGGGAATTGTTTTGAATCGAGCTTTTCTTATATTTTATTTTGACTATCTAGTCAACTTATTGGATTCTAATTGGGTTGACATCTTATTATAGTAAGATGGCTAGAACGAGAAGTGGTCGATTGTTAGATGGGGAACAGGCTTCGAATGTGAATCAAGATGGGAATGGATTGGCCAATTCGGGTATCGGGAATAACCATACACCGGTAACAATGGAGGCGATTCAATCCATGCTCACTAATATGAGAAATGTGATGCAACAAGATGTTAACCGGATCATAAATGATCGGTTGAACTTGGGTGAACGTCGTGATGACGAGGAGAGGGAGGAAAGTGAAGATTCCCCACCTCTCACAAAGACCAAGTCAACGGACGCTAGTGTCCCAACCGAGAAGTCCTCTAATGAGGAAAGTGGTGAAGAAAGAAAGATTGAACGTGAAGGATGTTCTTACAAAACATTCCTTGCATTCCGACCCGACACCTATTCCGGTAGTACGGAACCGCAAGTGACGGTTCGTTGGATTCGAGAGACGGAACATGTGCTTGAAAGTACCAAGTGCAAGGAAGAAGACATGGTGACTTATGCCTCACGTTTGTTGAAAGATGATGCTCTTACATGGTGGGACACCGTGTATGAAACCTTGGGAAAGAAAGCCGTTCACAAGATGTCGTGGGATGAGTTCACAAGGAGACTCAAAGAGAAGTCTTGTCCCGAAAGGGAGTTGGAAGAGTTGTTGGAAGAATTCTTGCACTTCAAGAAATGCAATTTGACCTTGGATGAGTATACCAAGAAGTTCACGGGATACCTCCCGTTTGTGTCAAGTACCTACCCCACCGAACGTAGCCGTGTGGTTCGGTTTGCTAATGGGTTGCCATGGGAGTATGAGCTAGAGGTGAAAATGGAGACTACCCTTGATGAGGCGATCAATGTGGCCCGAAGTGTTGAGAAGGTGAGCAAGAGAAGAATTCAAGAGAGGTCGGTTGGTAATGAGAAGAGAAAGTTCGAAAGTTTTTCGGGACCATCCAAGAAAAGCAAGTTTGCCCCGAGTGGGTCAAAACAAGGAAGTGTTGGTGGATGTAGGAAGTGTGGTAGGGACCACAAAGGTGAGTGCAAGGCGGACTCCAACAGTTGTTTCAAGTGTGGTCGTTTTGGCCACAAAGCTAAAGATTGCAAGGTTAAAAGCCTTGATGAGGTGGAGTGTTTCTCATGTTATGAGAAGGGGCATTATAGCAATGTTTTCCCAAAGAAAGGAACCGAAACGTTGGTGTCAACCGCTCACAAGAAACCAGAGCCGATGAATGTCAAGGGGCGTGCCTTCCAACTCACGCGTGAAGAAGCCAAGGAGACTCATGATGTTGTCTCAGGTAGCTTATTCATAAACTCCATACCCACTTATGTATTGATTGATTCGGGTTCTACTTATTCTTTCGTGTCTCATGAATTTGGTGCTAAGTTTAAGGTTCCACTAGAATTACTTGACGATTTGTATGAAATAGAAGTAGCCGATGGAAAAACCTCTATGGTTCAACACATCTATAGAGATTGTGAATTAGAGATCGATAATAAGAAGTTCAAAGTAGATTCGATGCCTATGGGGATTAAGGCTTTTGATGTTATTATCGGGATGGATTGGTTGGGAATCCACCAAGCCAAGATTTTATGTGGGAAGAAGTTAGTGTCAATTAAGTCTCCCGAAAATGAGAAAGTGTACATTTATGGGGAAAAGAGGCATCATATGCCAAACTTGTTAACCGCCATTAAAGCAAGAAAGTGTTTATCGAAAGTATGTGCATCATTTATAGCTTATGTCCTAGATGGGAGAAAAGAGAAGAAGACGGTTGAGAATGTGAAGATCATTCGGGATTTTCCCGATGACTTACCCGGTCTACCACCGGAAAGACAAGTCGAGTTTCGAATTTCCGGGGGCGACGCCGATTGCCCGAGCCCCGTATCATTTAGCTCCCACCGAAATGAGAGAGTTGATGGCTCAACTTCAAGATTTGCTTGACAAAGTCTTTATCCGTCCTAGTTAGTCACCATGGGGTGCACCGGTTTTATTTGTGAAGAAGAAAGATGGTTCGATGAGAATGTGTATTGATTACCGAGAGCTTAATAAAATGACGATTAAGAACCGATATCCTTTGCCAAGGATAGATGATTTGTTTGATCAACTTCAAGGAGTCGATTACTTCTCCAAGATTGATTTGAGATCGGGTTACCATCAAGTTCGTGTTAAAGAAGGTGATACCGAGAAAACGGCCTTTAGAACTCGTTATGGGCATTATGAATTTTTAGTTATGCCATTCGGTTTGACGAATGCCCCGGCTATTTTCATGGATCTCATGAATAGGGTTTGTAAACCATTCCTCGATAAATTTCTCATCGTGTTCAACGATGATATTCTTATTTTCTCCAAAACCGAAGAAGAACATGAAGAACACTTGAAGCAAACTCTAGAAGTTTTGAAACGAGAAAAGTTGTATGCAAAAATCTCAAAGTGTGAATTTTGGTTGCGGGAAGTTCAATTTCTTGGTTATATTGTATCTCGAAGCAGGATAAAATTTGACCCGTCTAAAATTGAAGCGGTGAAGAATTGGGAAACACCGAAGACTCCAACCGAGGTTAGAAGTTTTCTTGGGTTAGCCGATTATTACCGAAGATTTATTGAAGATTTTTCCCGAGTGGCGGTCCCACTCACGAGGCTAACGAGAAAAGATGTGAAGTTTGATTGGGGGAAAAAGCAAGAGGATGTTTTTGCCTTGTTGAAAGAGAAGTTGTGCAATTCACCGATCCTCACTTTACCCGACGGTATGGAAGATTTCGTGGTGTATAGTGACGCCTCGAATAAAGGTCTCGGTTGTGTTTTGATGTAAAGAGGTAAAGTGATAGCTTATGTTTCAAGACAATTGAAGAATGCGGAAGAAAGGTATACAACTCATGATTTAGAATTGGCGGCGATTATTTTTGCCTTGAAAATTTGGAGACATTACTTGTATGGAACAAGGTGTATATTGTACACGGATCACAAAAGTCACAAGTATGTGTTTACACAAAAAGACTTGAATATGAGACAAAGAAGGTGGATTGAGTTGATTAGTGATTACGATTGTGAGATTGTCTATCATGAAGGAAACGCTAATGTGGTAGCCGACGCCTTGAGTAGAAAAGTTTATGAAAAACCAGTTAAGGCTAAGTTGATGCGGATTGATGTAGTATCTAGTTTTATTGAAAGTATAAAAACCGCACAAAAGGAAGTGATGGGGAAGGATAAATATAGACAAACGAGGTTGGGAAAGAACCAAGTATTTGAAGAATATGTTCAAGGGTTAAAAACTGTGAATGGTCGGATTTGGGTTCCGAAATTCGGTGGAAACCGAAAAGTGTTGTTGAATGATACTCACAAGTCCAAGTACTCGATTCACCCCGGAAGTACAAAGACTTATCAAGACTTGAAGAAAATTTATTGGTGGCCCGGGATGAAGTCGAGAGTAGGAAAGTACATATCAAAATGTGCCACGTGTGCACAAGTGAAAGCCGAGCACCAAGTGCCTTATGGTGTTGCTCAATCGTTGCAACTGCCGGCCGGGAAATGGGAAGACATCACAATGGATTTCATTATTGGTCTCCCAAAGACTAGTAGAAATCACGACGCCATTTGGGTGATTGTTGATAGGTTAACGAAAAGTGCGTTATTTCTAGCTATTCGGGAAACTATGCCACTCGAGAAGTTGGCAAAGTTGTATGTTGATGAAGTTGTTCGATTGCATGGGGTACCGATGTCGATTGTGTCCGATCGAGATGCAAGATTTACCTCGAGATTTTGGAGGTCACTCCAAGAAGAGTTGGGAACTAAGTTGAGGTTGAGCACGGCTTATCATCCGCAAACCGATGGTCAAAGTGAAAGGACGATCCAAACGGTCGAAGATATGTTGAGATCGTGTGTATTGGATTTTGGTGGTAAATGGGATGAACATTTACCATTAGTTGAATTTTCATATAACAATAGTTATCACTCAACGATTAAGATGACACCGTTTGAGGCATTGTATGGGAGAAAATGTAGGACGCCTTCTTGTTGGTTAGAGGCGGGTGAAACAAAACTCACGGGTCCCGAAAATGTGAAAATAACAAATGAGAAAATCGGGATAATTCAAAGGAATATGAAAGTCGCACAAGATCGCCAAAGGAGTTATTCGGGTTTGAAAAAGCGACCCTATGTCTTGGATGTTGGTGATATGGTGATGCTGAAAGTGTCGTCTTGGAAAGGCGTGATGAGATTTGGTAAGAAGGGCAAATTGAGCCAAAGGTATGTTGGCCCATTTAAGATTTTAAAACGGGTCGGTTTACAAGCATTTAAGTTAGAACTTCCACCCGAGTTGCAAGGGGTCCATGACACCTTTCATGTTAGTAATTTGAATAAGTTCTTGGGTGAAGTGGAGAATATTATCCCACTTCATGATTTGCGGGTCGATGCACCCAACCGATTGATTGAAGAATCTGAGGCCATATTGGAGGCCCAAACAAAGAAATTAAGGAACAAAGAGATTGAGTTCGTGTTGGTCAAATGGAAGCATTCCCTTGGGCTAAATTTAACTTGGGAAGTCAAAGATGAGATTAAGAAACGCTACCCGAACTTTGTAGATTATGATGCGATTCCGAGGACGGAATCCTCTTAAGGGGTAGATAGTTGTAACGACCAAGATTTTGTAAATAAATAAATTATACAAAAATATGATAATTATAGATAATTCATTTCAGAACCGTAGGAATTGGTTTCGTGTCATTTGGACAACGTTTGATATGGTTAAGGTCGAAATCGGGCCGAAATAATCAACAAAAAGTTGCAGCCTAGCTGCCTGAAAGAGTTCGCGACGCGAACTTGGGCTCCCGATCGGGAAGTCGAGACAGGGATTTGGGGTTTTGGATGACTGGAGTTCACGACCCATTACCGATCGCTAATTATTCACGTCACGCATAGTTTACGACGCGAACTTGAGTTCGCAATCGTGAACTGGTTGGTTCTGTATAAAAATGGGTTTGAGGCTAGGGTTTAGACACCTACATCCCTAGAACCCTACCAGCCATTTTTAGAGAGAGAGAGAGAGAGAGCTCGTTCTTGGTGTTCTTGGGCTTGAATCTTCATCAATCTTGGAGATTTTAACATCAAAGGTAAGGATTCTTAATTATCTTGCTTACCTATCTTAGTTTCAAGCTTTTCATGGGTATCAATGGTGGTTTTGGGAACCAACCACATCATCTTTGGGGAAGATGATCTATCATGAGTGTAAAACACTCATGGTAAGCTTGTAATCAATGTGTACAAGCTAGATTTGGGTTTTATGGATAGAAATCTTGAACTAGGGTTTGAGATTTCCACCAAGTGGTATGAACTTGGTGATTGAGAATGTTAAGATGGATTAATTAGTAGCTAGTTATGAATTATAACTAGATTTTGTGATGATATTGATAATAGGTCAAGAAGGAGTTAAGATTGGAAGTACTACTTTGGTTGAGAAGTAGAGATTGTGTTGATTTACACAAGTATTGGATAGCATTGCTAAGGTGAGTACATGTGATCTTTCTGAGGACATAGTAAACCATGTTTTATGAATTGAAATGATTTGAGAGTCTTTATTAAAGAAATATATATTTAATAAAGAAAAGATTTAATTGATAGAGTATGAATTGAATTGAATTGAATTGTAAATTGATTTGTTTAGTTACCACTAGTATGATGATTTGTTATGTGGTAGTTAATCAATTGGATCCTAGATAACCCACACAAGTTGGGGGAGTTAGTGACACCTACTAGGGGCTGTACCACCCTGCGCAAGGGTAGTGTGTTGAGAAATAGATAACCCGGAAAGTGGGGGAGTTTTGAGATATCCCGGAAATCGGGGGAGCAAATAGATAACCCGGAAACGGGGGAGTTTACCTAGATAACCCATATCGGGGGAGTTGTTTCAGGGAGGCCCGTTATGTATGTAATTGGCTTATGGCAAGCCTTAGAGTATGTTTGACTATGTGCAATTTGATAATTATTTAATTATTATTTTATTACAAATATTTTCTAACCGGGTCTAAAACCCATGTTTCTCACGAGACAATTTTGTCTCACGTACTACTTTTATTTTGGCTATGTACTCAGGTTCGGGAGCTAAGGATTAGGCGGCCCATAGTTAGCATTTGGAAGTGATTAGCTCGGTGTACTTATTTAATTCCCTAGACTTTAGTTTTGATATATATATATATATATATGTAACACCGGTTTAAGTACTTACTAATTATTCCAAATGTTTTATTTAAACTACATTTTGAGGTGTTTGGTTTGTAAAGACTTAAGTCTTAAGTATTTTAAAAGTTTCAATTTTGGATGAAAAATCGGTGTGTTACAGTGATGGGAGCAACTCTGCAAATATGTAAGGGTACGAGAGGTTGCTGGTTGTGGCGGGTGTGCATGTGGTGGAAGAAATGAGGATAAAAGATAAATAAAAGAAAAATAAATCAATTAATTAAGTAAAATTTACGGATGCTCCGTGTGGTTGCCACTTATTAAATGTGCAACCATTTATTTTTGTTTATTATAAAAGGCTAGTTTAGTCCTTAAATGTTGTTAATAGCGCTAGGGACTACTAATGTAACAAGGTACATAAATTGAGATATGTAGCGTAATAAACAAATTTAAAGGATTGAGTTTGTTATAAATGCAAAGCAATATTTTAAAAAGTGGGTTTTAAATTTGAATACATACTAGTTAATATTTATGGTACAATAATTATGTAAATATTGTACAAATGTCAAAACACTAAAATAAAACAAATTATATAAATTAATTCAAAACCTATTTTTCAATTAAATTTAATACTTTTAGATTCCAAAACTTATATAAAAATTCAGATTTCTATTTTATTTACTTACTTTTTTATAGAAATATTGGTTTTTTTCTAGTTCGATTAGCTGGTTCAACTGGATTTTCATACACAACCAAGCGGTTCTAATGAATTTATAACTACGTATCTAAGACTGCATGTAAGGGGTGTGTCCCCTTACTGCGTTCTCGTTTGGTCGTTACATGCGACGCGTCCCTCAATTGACACCACTTGACATGCGACGCGTCCCTCAAGCACATGGGTAATCCAGGCGACCGTTGATGGTCGCCTGATTTTCAAAGGGAAGAAATTTTTTTCAAAGGGGAATGGTTTGGTAGCCCGTTACATGAATTTAGTCGAGATTTTTTATGTGTTTAGTCGCAAAAGATAGAACTGATCTGACGTTAATATGTGAGGGGTCATCACTATTGCAGTGGTCATCTAACCGATTGATTCCAATCTACTTAACTTCCTATTTTCCGATTTAACAAGTCTCACCAGTCGTACGACAATGTTTTCAAAAGCATCAACAATTTCAATGAGTTATGTTCAATCAGCATGTAAAGAGACACGTGATGTCATGTATTTCCATTCTGAAGTATTAACTGCATCTATAGCCACGCAGCAGCGGTTGCCGTTTCAAGCAATATAACGTGTTCTTCATCCATCAATTCGCCAAAATAAAACCCCCAAAACGAAACTTCCTGGAAATTTCCTCCTCCAATTCCCAACAACTTTAATTCTATTTACTTCACTAAAATTCGTAAACAGTTTTCACTCACTTCATGTGTGTTTTTGTCTGAGTAAAATATTTTACTCCATGGCTTCGTCGGACTTAGAGAACGGAGACATCGCCAAACAGATTCCGGCTGCCAAAACATTGCTACGAACGACATCTCAAACCGATGTTTTATCTTGCGTGCGGTTTCGAATTTTGAAACAATTTCTCGCGAATGTTCGGATAGTTATATTTGAAACAAAACTTTTTGTGCTTTTTCCGGCGATTCCGATGGTGTTTGTAGCTCATTGTTACAATTACGGTAGAGTGAGTGTTGAATGTATATGATTAATTAGTTAAAGAAATATTGTATAATAGGTTTACGCAATTTCTGATTCAAATTTTGTATGGTTTCCAGCCGTGGATTTTTGCTTTGAGTTTGATTGGACTGACTCCACTTGCAGAACGTTTAAGTTTTCTAACAGAGTAAGTTTCATAATCACATTCAAATTCACACTTTATTTTCAACTTGAAATTACGAATTTATTTGTTTATAAGCTTTCTAACTTTTGGTTTCGATTTTGAATTTGAATTCTGTGTTGGTGAAATTCAACACAAAAAAGACAAATTGCATACTTCACAGGACCTACAGGTATTTAAACTCCTAGCAATTTGATTTAATTTTACTAGCAATTAAAGTTAAACTTCTAATTCTTCTAATTAATGGAAAATACTTGTTCAATTACTGAATTCTATAATGACAAAATCAGTAGAAAACGTCAGTGAAATTTGAGTTCTGTAACTGAGAACAAGTTGTTGAACTAATTTTTCTATTCAAAATGACGACCCACTTAATAATACATAAAATAATTTAATATGAATGCTGACGTTGTTAAAAGTTATTATATTTCCCTTGATTTTTTAACAAGTCACAACTCACAACAAATTTCCACTTTTTTAGGGGTCCCCTACGTAAGAAGTTGGTGTCATTTAGGTGCAAATCTTGCAAACCTTTTATAGAGTAAATTAGAAAGGATGGTAATATGGTATTAAAGATTTACCTTTTCACATATGATCTTTTACTTTGATAATTTTTTTTGGATCTTTTAATTAAAAAAATTACATTGATAATTCTTTTTTTTAACCTTTCGCCCCATAGTCTTTTTCTTACATATTTTAAGAGAAAAGGACTGCCCGTGTAATTTTAAATTACTATCATTATATTTTTTTTTAAATAAATATTTAATGGCTAAAGGACTTCCGCAGGTGCAAAATGTTTCAAAAGAATGACTGATATTGTAATTTTTAAACATAAAAGACTATATGTGAAATTTGATGTAAACCTCATGGACTGTCCTTGTAATTTACTCTTTTTTATTTGAAAACTTGTATAAGCTTCACAAATCCGTTTTTTGTGGCCTCTAAGACCCGTGCCAACCCTCGTCGTGGGAGCTTCTTTGGCCGTCGAGCAAGGACGGCGTTGGCACGCCCCCGTCGTGGCGAGGCGTCATCTACACGACGTATAGAGGGAGGGCGTCGAGAGGGGATCTGCAGGGAGGGGGTGGGTAAGGAAAGGGGAAAGGGGGGGTGGTTTGGGTTTTATGCTTGCACAAACAGCATTAAAACTTGTACAAAATATTCTTTTTCTTTTTTTCTTTATTTATTTTCTAAATAACATTATAAAAAATATATTTTCTTATTATTTTATATAAATTTTCTTTTAAATTTTTAATAATATATTAAATTTCTATTTAATTAAAAATGATGATGTGGAAAGGATGAGTTTAGTGATGAGTTAGTGATAGGTAGGGTTGGCACGATCGTGTCAGTAAGGATGTGCTGACGTGACGCTACTGATGGGTTTACTAACGGCGAACTAGAGGCCTAAGTTGTTTGTATGATAACATTCATTTATTTATTTTTATTTAAAAACTTATATAACCTCATTTTGATTAGTGTTAATTACCAAAAAGAAGAAAAAGAGAAACACCTATATGTCGCTTGTTGTTTGACAACGAGTATTGTAGTTAACCAACCAAATCGCCAATTCTTTTCAAACCGGCCAATATAATATTTCATATCAAACTGTTTATTGTCAAGTTCGAGAAGTATACTGTCTCCTACTTAGATTTCTACTACAATCATTACTTAATTAATAAATTACTTCAAAATTGTAACGGTTTTGCAGTTGGAGGGCTGGTGAATGCAACATGTGGAAATGCAACAGAGTTGATAATAGCAATGTTTGCTCTTCGTCAAAGAAAAATCCACGTGCTAAAATACTCTCTTTTGGGTTCCATCATCTCAAACCTCCTCCTTGTTCTTGGCTCATCTCTCTTTTGTGGTGGCATAGTCAACCTCAATAAAGAACAAAAGTTTGACCATGTAACACCTCCCACATTTGTTACAATAATTCCAATATTAAATCCCATATATAAATTAATCATTTTTAGCATGTTTTATGACTAACAGAAACAAGCGGATGCAAACACGTTATTGTTGTTGCTTGGTTTACTTTGCCATATCACACCATTGTTGTATAATCTCCATGTGATTGATGGGGTACAAGCAGATGTAAATTTGGTTTTACAGTTATCAAGGGCAAGCAGCATTGTGATGCTGATTGCATATGCTACATATCTCTTTTTTCAACTCAAAACACATAGTCAACTTTTTGGATCACAAGAGGTTTGTTATTTTGACTTTCTTGTTGACTTTTGAGGTCAAAGTTTTTATATTTTTTTTTCTTAAATTAATTAATTAGGATGAAGATGACGATAATGAAGAGCTTGATAAGGAAACAGCATCAATAGGACTATGGAGTGCATTTGCATGGTTATGTGTTATGACAATAACCATCTCCATTTTGTCCGAGTATGTTGTCGGTACAATTGAGGTATAGCTAATTTATGGTAAAAAAATAAAATACAAACTATAACTATAATAAAATAATAAATGTGAATCAGGATGCATCGGAAACTTGGGGAATTTCTGTCAACTTTATCAGCATAATTTTGTTACCTATTGTCGGGAACGCAGCAGAGCATGCTGGAGCTGTTATATTCGCCTTCAAGAACAAATTGGTAAGATTTATACAGGCTTTTAGATGCATTGTTTGATTGTACAGTACAACACCGGTTGCAATGTTTTTTTGTGTCTATAAAATGGTGCAGGACATATCTTTGGGTGTGGCTATGGGTTCTGCATCTCAAATCTTGATGTTTGTGGTGAGATTTTGTTCATAAATTTTGATACATGTTTATGTTGTACAGTACAAGTTTAGGATTGAGAGGTCTAACACATTATAAATAATGAAAATAAAACCAGGTTCCTGTGTGTGTGATTATTGGTTGGATAATGGGAATACAAATGAGTCTTGATTTTGGACTTGTTGAGACTGTTTGTCTTGCCTTTTCAATTCTTCTTACAGGCTTTGCTTTACAGGTAATTTTCAAAATCCAATACATTTTTATTTTTTAAGAAACAAAAAAAAAAAAAAAAAAAAAACAGAAGAAATTAATTAAGTAAAATTTGTTATAAATGATACACAGGATGGAAGTTCACACTACTTGAAAGGAGTAATACTTACCCTTGCCTATGTAGTGATTGGGGCATGCTTCTTTGTTCAACATCTACCATTTGGTAACTCAATTTGTTTCAGTGTTTTCAATTTTATAGTTTACAAAACAAGATGAGTTTTCTATCTTTGAAAAGGAAAATAGTTGCAAATTATAAAAGCCGGTTTACAGAAATTCATTTAGAAAATTGAAAAGTGTGTTTTCTGTTTTTCACAGGAACTTTTCCTTAAAAGTCCAATTTGAAGACGTTTTGTTGCGTTTTACTTTTAACTATTCTCTAAAAGACTGCCACAATTTTCTAAAACTAAACTCACCCTTAGTTTTTGGTTTTACTGGTTTCATTGTTACTCATAAATTGCAGATGAATCGGATGTCAACAATTTAGGGCCAATTGCAAATGCAGTTGCTTGACTATTTAGTCAAAGTCTCCCATGGTTGCTTGTAAGCCGAAAGTTATGGTATCAAGGATCATATTTTGGGGACTTGGAGAATTGACAAAAATATGATAGGATGACTCATCCAACATTTAGGAACATTTTTGGTGTTTAATGTATTTATGTTTTTCTTGTTTCATGGTTCGGTTAGAATGCAAATAATTGTAAATGGTAGTGTCTGACACAATTTCTCTAGTTAGGGCATGAAATAAATTTTAATCTTTTAATTGGTGATTTAGCCCCAATAAATCGAGATAAATATGATAAAGGAGTTACGTTACAAAAATTATATATGTTTTAAAACTTATCTAGTGTGGGGAGTAAAGTAATTTTTGTAATTGAGAATAGGAGTATGAATATAACCAAAATTTAAACCCATTTGAGGCTATGTTTTAACAACGTGGACAAAGTATCAATGATCTCTACTCAGATAGCAGAGGCCTTAAAGCCAACTTTAACTCATTTATGTATCAACTAATTAATTGCAGTTATGGGTTATTTCAAACTGTTCAAATGGTCCATCCAAAAAGTTTAGCTGAATCTTTTATTACAAAATTTAAATTTAAATTATTATTAGTTTAGTATTGTTATTGAAATCATAATTTAACGCGTTAGTTCGCGACAATCGTAATAACAACACACAAACGTTTGATTTTCATTTATTTAAGAGCATACAATCAGGAGAGTTTTAGTTTTTAGAAAGCTTTTTAGTAATTTGAGAAACATATTTACCTTGATGAAAAGCTTGTTGGAGCTCTAATTCAGTTGGCATTCGAGTTCCATCACCTGCATAAGTTCCAGCACCATACGAAGATCCACCTTTTACTTCCTCAATTTCAAACATTCCACTCCCAAATGTGTATCCAACTGGCACAAATAGCATCCCATGATGTGCTAATTGCGTTATCGCTGTGAAACTGCACACAAATAAACAGTGTCAGTCACATAAGTGGATACTGTTGCTAATTATTATTACCTAACTTATGTTAATAATAATCTTATGAATATATACGAAATCTTACGCTGTAAGTTCTTGGCCTCCGCCATGATAACCGGTGCTCCAAAAGATTCCAGCTGGTTTACCAGCAAGTGCTCGAGTTTCCCACAAATTCTCAGTTGCATCAAAAAAAGCTTTACATTGGGCTGCCATTACACCAAAACGAGAAGGAAATCCAAATAAAAATCCATCAGCTTCTATCAATTGTTCCGGCTTAATCACCGGTACATCATCTGCTTTAGGTGGAGCTTTCATCTTTTCTAGTATCACACTTGACAGTGTTTCAGGTACCTATACAAAAATAAACTAAATAAATAATAGTCTTCTTTGGGATATTTTCATGAGCTTATGGCCAATTTGCAGCAAAAGGTTCATGTTTGATTGTTTACAAACCTGCCAAAGTGTTTTGTGACCTTAATCGAATTGGCTCCACGTTGAATTTCTCTAGCCATATACTCCACATGTTTATGCACAGAGTAATAACTACAACAAGATTAATCCAATTCAAGCATTTGTATGTGTTTTGTGACCTTAATTTGAGGGAACTTTTATATTTATTTACTTACATTATATATATCTTGGTGATCGCCATAGTTGCATCTGAAGCAATCATGGAAAAGCAATAAAATTAGATAAGCAAATGCAATTTAAACTCTGAAATTAAAATCACCACTTCATCCATTTGGAATCAATATCAAAACCAAAATTAATTTTCATTTTCAAAAAATCCTGGGTTTGGATGCACAAGGCCGATTACAAAAATCATGGGACAGCTCTTTGTTTTAGGACTATATCAATAAATCCGTTCAATTTCCCGATTCAATTCTGAAGCATGGTGATATAGAGCTATTTGATCATCAAAAAATTAAAACAACAGTACAAACATGAATCTCTTTGATGCATTTCATCAAACAGTTGGGGTGCACACTTATAAGGGAGATAAAGAACTTACGTATGTAGAAGCGTTAAGGAAACTGCAATTTCAGCAGAAAGAAGTGGTGATCATATGAGAAGCTGAGTTTTGTTTCGTATGTATCGATAAGTTGATGTTATTGTTATCCATAGAATGAATGATCAAACAAGTAATCTGTCTCCGTCTTACGATTTATTTTTTCTTTTTATTTTCCCCATATATTATTAATATTATTTTACTCACCGAACATGAGTAAAACAACGGTTGTCAGTTGTCATACTTTAGTATGGATTCATAGAAAAGAGTATCTATTTGAATAAGTTGAAGAAATAATGTATTTTCGTAAAATATATATATATATGTATATATACATATATAATTAGACCACATATATTATATATATATATGCATATTCATGCCCTATATATATGTAGAATAAGGATCAAGAAAGAAGTTAAGTTATTTAGAGAACTTAAAGAAGCAATTAGGAGCATTGATTTAATTAAAACATTTAAGGGCACTTAAGGGCATGATAGTCATTTTTCCCTCCTTCAACAATAAATACGTCTTTTTCAGTTTTCCCCATTCTTGTATGTGTTTTTTAATTTCTCAGACTCATCTTCTTCACATCTCCTTCATATTTCCATCAATGTCTTCTCTCATAAATCAGAACCCTAACTCTTATGAGATTTCAACCCGTCTCCAATCACTCCAGGTCTCACATGTCCAATTTAAAAAACGCACCAGATTTAAACCTTAAATCAGCTGCTCCAATTCAAATATGAACCAAATTTGAGCACTAAGTCAGCTACGAACCCCAAATCATCTCCTATATGAACCCTAATTTAGCTCATATAGGAACCCTAAATGAGCTGTTAATGAGGGAATTAGATCCACATCTAGGTCGTCTATTTGAATCAGATCTAAACTAGTACCATTCAGCTACAGGTATGTCGCATATCTAAACCAGTCCCATTCAGCTACAGGTATGTCACAGATCTAAACTAGTCTGATACATGCTTCAATTCCTTTTGATTTCTATTCATTCTTTCAACCTTTTCATTTGATCCATGTATTAGCTAAATATCTCTAAATCTTGCTTCAATGGCTATCGAATCTTATATCCAATTGGATCCAGAAGTGGATAACAATTGTAATTTGTTGATTCTAATATTTTTTTAGTTCATTAATTTTTAATTGAATGTATGATATGATGTGTTCGTGTATGATACGCCATGTTAGTTTAGATGAATAATATTTGTGTATGATATGCTGGTAATCAATATTCAGATATGTTTTTGTAGTTTTGAATGTTGTTTTTTACATTTACGTATGCATTTGCATTTTCATTTTCAAACTCTCACTTACATTTGCATCTTCATTATACTTAGTAATTCCCTGAAAGTTTAAACAGCTGTTTGACATATATTTACATTTGCATTTTCATTCGTGCAGATGCATTTTCAGTTTATGTAGTTATTTTATGAAGTTTCACCCTTTTTGTAGTTTTTTAAAAAAATATATGGTCTTGATGATAAATATTGGGTTCATAATGTTTATAATACTAAAAGACCTCTTAATGTTATGCAATTTCTTTGTAGGTTGTCTATAATGTTTCTTTGAAGAAATTTACATGTACATGCAAACGATATGAAAGTGTGGTTACTGTGACAGCTAAGATCCGCCTAATATTCGAACTTGTCCATAAAGGAAAAGAAGTAGATGATTCAAAGAAAAAAAATGAAAGGAGCAGATGATGATGCAAGATTTTCTCAAGTGGCACATTAGAGTTTTGTTTTGTTTATGTTTTATATTCTTACCAAGTTTAGTTAAACATACTTTCGCATTTTCATTGTAACTACTTATTCCATGACATTTAAAATATTGGTTATGTCTCAAATATTGGCATTCACATTTGCATTTTCATGCTTGCAATTGCATTTTCAATTTATGTAGTTATTCCCTGAAATTTTACATTTTGGTTATGTTTTAAATATTCAGCTGCATTTGCATTTTCATATTGTCAGTTGCATTTTCCTTTTCATACTTGCAGTTACATTTTCATCATATGTAGTTCTCCCTGAAATTTTCCAATCTGCTTCTGTTTTAAATATTGTCAATTGCATTTACAGTTTCATAATGTCAGTTGCATTTGGATTTTCATACTGTGAGTTGCATTTGGATTTCATATTGTCAGTTGCATTTGCATTTTCATAGTGTCAGTTACAGTTGCATTTGCATTTTCATACTTGCTGTTGCATTTTCACTGTATATAGTTATTCTCTGAAATTTACATTATGCTTTTGATTTAAACACTGCCAATTGCATTTTCATATTGTCAATTATATTTGAATTTTCAGGTAGTTGTATTTTTATTTTATGTAGTAATTGCTTGACATTTTACATCATGTTTCTGTTTTAAATATTGTTAGTTGCATTTGCATTTTCATACTTGCGGTTGCATTTGCATTTGCGTTTTCAGTTTGTCTACTTATTCCTAGTTTTTGTTTTCCTTTTCATACATCATCAACACCACATGAATTTTAATAATCTACGTACACTTTATCTATCCACTATTATAATCAATACAAAGGTAAATCCAAATTATAACCATAAAAACAACCAACTATTAATAATTCCTTTTCATGTATCATGAACACTTGTAATCTAGATTATAATTAATATGAAAAAACTAAAGCAATAACATTCTAAATTAGTTCTACAATTATCCATCAATCTATATAAACAAAAACCAACCAACTACATAAAAAAAACAACCAACCAACCACCTAAATCCAATAATTCATATGAACAAAACCCGTCTAACCACCTAATTTCCTTCACAACTACCCTCTTTTTCCTTTTTTCCGGTAGCTCTGCATAAGAAAGTTCCACCCAACCATCATCTATACTTTCTTGAATTTTCTTGATTCCTGTAATGCACATGTTAAATATGTTACATAATGATTTTTCCAATAACGCAATGCATAATTCACATACATAGTAACCACAAATTAAAAGAGCATTTTATTTTGCTTTTTTATGGATACTTTTAGATTCCAAGAAATGCAAATGCATACAGACAGCCCATTCCAAGTTCACGGTTCATAGTTGTTAAACAATGTCTCTTTTCAACGTCATAGTTTATAGTTCTTAAACACATTAATGCAAATGCATGCATAAACAACTTTTCAGGTTCATAAGTGTTGCACATGACACAAAATCTTTTTCTACATTAACCCTAAACCACTTTTTTTTTCTTTCTACAAACCAGTTTCTACTTTTCAAATTTATTTAAAATCAGTTTAAATACCCAAAAATGCAAATCAACACAATTTCTACAAATCATAGAAAAATAAGTTTAAATGTATACACAATTTCTTCAAACTAGTTCATATCAAAACATAAGTACAAGATATATTTAAAATTTATGAGTTTAATAGTTGTATCAACACAAATGAACACATATAAGTGATTACCTTCTTGAACTTAAATCAATATTGTTTCTCCTTTATGTTTCTACTCATCATCATCATCATCATCATCATCATCATCATCATCTATGATTGTAGTATTTTTATTTTACGTTTGATTCGAACCCTAGATTGCATCGTAGCCTATCTTGTAGAATTCAATTTCTTTATGATTTTACAACCCTAGTGTTACCGGCAATGTAGGAAGCATATTAGCTTTTTTTTGTTATGATATTGCAAAATTTCTTTATGGAGATTGAAAACTAAAATTTGATATTTAAGTATATGACAACTAGAAACCTATTGCATCTTTTACTACGCTTTCTAGAGTACAATAATGCATAGATCTCATTGTTGAATTAATTTCAAATGTTATAACAGAATGTAATACAAATTGTAAAATTAACTAATTTTCTTAAATCATTGTGTCGATCAGTGGAAAATTAGCAGCTCTGGTTCATAGGAATTGCCTTTATTTCTAAGTGAAATTGTGAATTAAAACAACAATAATGGAACAAAGGATATATACCTGCAAATTGATATCGAAGAAGTAGATTTGGTCTTAATCGAATTTGTTGAGCAACCGAAATGTTGATCCTATGTTGCTGGATGGTTGCTGCAGCTATGGCTGACAAATTCACGTATCTGAAATCGACTCAACAGAGAGAGGTAGAATCACGTATCAGAAATTGATGTATCTTAAATCGACGCAATCACATTCGAGACAAAGAGTGATTTACAGAGATGGAGATCGCCTGTGAAGTTGTCTTCCATGAAGAAGCTTTCAAAAAGCCCTAATTTGATAACCGTGAAAAAACTCTTGAGGTGAGAGAGTAAGAAATTTACAAAATTGACCTTTTAGCCTATGTTTTATCTGGATTTGATGATTAAATTATGTATATGCGTGTGTTTTTTAGATTCTAATCTAGTCCCTCCATTTCTTGATCTAAGGGCTATAATTGCTTCCTTATATTCTCTAATTAATAATGCTTTTCTATAGATCCCTACCCTATATATGTATATATACACATATATATACACATGCATTTTACATAACTTGCATTTGCATTTTCATATCGGAACTTGCATTTTCGTTTACGAAAATGCATATACATACCGTATATATATGTGTATATATATATATATATATATATATACATATTGTTGGGATATAAATCAGATATAACATTCTATTACTGATGCTGCAGTTAGTACTGATCAATGAAGTATTGAAGTTAGTACTGATGGGGCAGAAACACTAGTTACTACTGACGATGATAAACACAGGACTTACTACTGATGATCAATGTTACTACTGATGCTATTTATGGTGCTGATCAAGTCCGAGATTCTAGTATAGTTTGTTATAGAATGTATATCTTTATGTAATTCAATTGTAATCGATTCCTAGAATAACTAGGTTAATGTTTTAGGCTTCAAGGATTAGTATATATAGTTCCTTACGAATTGTAAATGTACGTGTGTATTGATCGATAAAATTAATATACATTGAAGCTTTTTGTGATTACTGTGTTCTTATTGTTCAATCGTATTTGTTTACAGTATTCATAAAGTTCTTAATCAATTAAACTAGAGTGTTGATCCGCTGCAACTTCTCATAGTTTGTAGATCTGTGATTAATTAATCCATCTGGGTTAATCGATCCTGACAAGTGGTATCAGAGCCTTACGGTTCTAGATCAACGAATTAAGAACAGCAAAAAGTTTCATACTTTCGAACTTTAAATTGTTAATCATGTCTGATAAAAATGAAAGCACTCAGGCTAACAAGATTCCAATTCTCACTCCCAACAACTTTGGGATGTGGAAAAACAGAATCACGCAATACATGCTGGTTACTGATTATTCCATATGGGAAGTGGTTCTTGAAGGAAACAAGACTATTCAAACTCAAATAGCCACCACCTCAACTGAAGTTGACAAACTCAAGTGTGAGAAAGAAAAGAAGGACAGAGGAATCGAACTCAAAGCCTTAAGCACTCTTTTGCTTGTCATTCCCAATGATTATCAACATCTCTTTGTTGAATATGATGATGCTAAGAAGCTATGGCAGGCTCTGGAAAAGAGGTTTGTTGGTACAAAGAGCACAAAAAGAAACATGAAGTCTGTTCTGAAGCAAGACTTTGAAAACTTCAAAGGGCAGAAGAATGAATCATTGTCTCAAGTCTTTGATAGGTTCAACAAACTCATTGGTGAACTGAATCAAGTTGGGTACAAACCAGACAATGATGATGTCAACAGGAAGTTCCTCAGGTCTCTAGGTGAAGAATGGTCTATGTACACTGTGATATATAGACAAGGAGATGCACTGGAAGAGAAGAGCTAGATGAAGTCTACAATGAACTAAGAGTGTTTGAATCTGAGGTAAGTAATAAAACTCCTAATTTACCTTCAAACAATGCTGCTTTTGTGTCTAGTACGGGAATAGGTCAGGAGGCTATAAAGAATGCAGGTATTGAAGATGTAGCAAGAGAATCTTTCTTCACTAGTCATGTGCATACTGCATTGATTAGTGAGGATTTAGAACAACTCAATCCTGATGATTTGGAAGAGATGGACATCAAGTGGCAGATGGCAATGCTGAGCTTAAGAACAAAAAGGTTTCTTAAAAGAACTGGAAGGCAAAATCTGTCTTACAACAAAGGTGATCGTGCTGGATTTGACAAGACCAAAGTCAAATGCTACAACTGTAGCAATCTGGGTCACTTTTCCAGAGAATGTCCAAATAAAGATCAAAGATCAAGCTACAACAAAAACAGCACTTCAAGTTCAACTGCTTTAGTATCTCAAGAAGGACAAGGATATGACTGGAGCTTTCAAGCAGAAGAACATGCACAGAACCAAGCTCTCATGGCCTTTACTACTGATCCTTCTACTACTGAGGTACATTCTAAATCTTGTACTCCTGAATGTATTAAAGCATATAAAGAATTAGAAAAACTTAATAAAGAAACACTTGAAGAGATGATTCTTAACAGAAATAGAAGAATTGAATATAATGGTTGTATAGCTGATTTAGAAAACCAAATTAAAATCTATAAAATAACTGATCAAAAAATAAAAGATGAATTGTTACAAACCACTTATGAAAAAGAACATATTGAATTAAAACTAAAAGAAACTTTGATCAAATTAGAAGAATGTCAAATGGAATTAGAACAAAATACATTAACTATTAAGAAATTTGAAAGAAGTTCTAAAATTGTTAATGAATTAACTAGTAATCAAACCACAGAAAAAGTTATTCATGGAGTGGGATATCATGCAGTCCCACCTCCAACAAATTTTATCTATCCTCTTAAATCAAGCACGGAAAGAATTTTAAATGATTTAAAAATTGAAAGTCAAACTGAAACTGAAACCAGTAATGAATCAAATGAGTCTTCTGATGATGATCAAACAACTGAATCAACTGATACAAGTTTTCACACAACACAAAGTCAAACTGAATCCCCAAAATACAACTCAGAAAATATACCTACAATTCTAAGAAGGGGAAATCAAAGAAACTTGAATCAGTTAAAAGAACAAAGAAAACCTGAAAGTGCTAAGTCAACAAAATTATCATGTTTAATTTGCAACAAGGTTAACCACATAGCTAAAAATTGTCACTTCAATCCTATTAACAGTCAAGAATTTAAATAATTTAAAATCAACAAAGAAAAGGAAAAAGCTTTAAAATTAAAACAAATTGAAGAAACAAAAGAAAAGGAATTTAAAAAACCATGTGTTGAAACTCCCAAATTTGGAAGAACTGCACAAAGATTTGTGCAAAATATCAGGTATAAAAGTCCAAACAGAAGTAATTATTTCAAAAAGATTGGAAAACAAAATCACTTTCCTCAATATTCAAAGTTTTCAAACATTAGTAGAAACTATTCCAGGTTTACTACTGGTAAAAACCCTAATTACAATGATGTCTAGTATAATTACAAAAACACTACTGATTATGCTCAAAACTCATATTACCCAAACACTACTGGTCCATCAGTAGTAAAATTTTCAAAAGCTAAAAACCACGGGTATAAACCTAGATCAGTAGCAACTAAGAACACCATTACTAATCAAACAACTAAGCACAAAACTGCATACAAGGCTCATTCAGTTAGAAAGACTTACTCTTCAAAGGATGAACCCAAGACAAAACAAGCTCGGGTTCCCAAAATTAACTAATCCTTTTACTTTATGTGCAGAGTATCCAGATCCCTGAAGAAGGTAGAACATGGCATATTGATAGTGGATGCTCTAGACACATGACTGGAAATCTTCAAAAACTTAGAGATTTCAAGTCTTTTGAAGGAGGATATGTTGCTTTTGGAGAAAATCCAAGAGGTGGTAAGATTACAGGTAAAGGTACATTATCAAATGGTAAGATCACTTTTGATGATGTATTTTATGTTGCTGAGCTTAAATATAATCTGGTTAGTGTCTCACAAGTCTGTGATAAGAAGAACAAAATTCTTTTTTACAGATGTTGAGTGCATCATTCTTTCTCCTGATTTTATTTTAGATGAAAAATTTGTTGTTTTAAGAACACCAAGGAGAAACAATGTGTATTGCCTGGATATAGGGGGAGAACTCATTTCTTCAAATGAGATCAACTGTTTTATACCTAAGGCAAACACAAATGAATCAGAACTTTGGCATAGAAGGATGTGTCACACAAATTTTAAAAATATAAACAATTTAGTTAAAAAGAATTTGGTAGTTGGTCTACCATAAAAAGAATTTATGTGTGATCATCATTGTATTGCCTGCCTAAAAGGTAAGCAACACAAGACTTCTTATAAGACCAAAGCAATCAATTCTATTTCTAATCCTTTGCAGCTCTTACATATGGACCTTTTTGGACCTACAAATGTAATGAGTATTGGAAAGAAATAATACTGCCTTGTTATTACTGATGATTTTTCCAGATATACTTGGGTCTTCTTTCTTAGGACCAAAGATGAAACAAGTGAAATTATCAAGAATCTGATTGTAAAGCTGGAAAATACAAGAGATCTCAAAGTGAAAGCAATTAGATGTGACAATGGAACAGAATTTAAAAATACTAACCTAATTGATTTTTGTGATCTTAAGGGAATTGACAGGCAGTACAGCTCACCAAGAACTCCACAAAATGCAAACAATCAAGAAGAAACAGGGACATATGCACAATCTCCTGAACCCAATGAATCAAATCTAGATTCTCAAATCACTGTTGATAAAGTTCCTGGAACCAGAACTGAAAAGAATCATCCTTTGGACTTAGTCCTAAGTGATGTCAATTCAAACACGCAGACAAGAAGCAAATTTAATTCTTCATTAAATTCAAATGTTTGTAACATAAGTTTAATATCTAATGAATGCATGTATGAATGTTTTCTGTCACAGGAAGAACCTAAGAAGATTCAACAAGCTATGAAAGATTCAAACTGGATCATAGCAATGCAAGAAGAACTTCTTCAATTCAAACTGCAAGCTGTATGGACACTTGTACTCTACCAAAAGGAAAAAGAGCCATTGGAACAAGATGGATCTTCAGAAACAAGAAAGATGAAAGGGGTATAGTAATCAAGAACAAAGCAAGACTTGTAGCCCAAGGATACACACAAGAAGAAGGCAATGATTGTGATGAAGTATATGCACATGTTTCCAGAATTGAAGCAATAAGAATATTTCTAGCATATGCTTCATACAAGAAATTTAAAGTCTACCAAATGGATGTGAAAAGTGCCTTCCTTTATGGGAAAATCGAAGAAGAAGTGTATGTATGTCAACCTCCAGGCTTTGAAGATCCAGAACATGATTACTATGTGTACAAGCTAGAAAAAGCTCTATATGGCCTTCATCAGGCACCAAGAGCTTGGTATGACACATTGTCTTCATACTTACTGAAGAACAACTTCAAGAGAGGTGCCATTGACAAAACACTATTCACAAGAAAGGTCTATGATGATATCCTACTGGTACAAATATATGTAGATGATATCATCTTTGGATCAACAAATGATCAACTATACAAAGAATTTGAAGAGTTAATGCAGATCAAGTTCAAGATGAGCTCAATGGGTCCAATGAACTTCTTTCTTGGACTCCAAATCAATCAAAGATCAGATGGCATCTTGATCAATCAATCTAAATATGTCAGAGACATTTTAGAGAAATTTGCAATGAAAGACAGCAAAAGTGCAAGCACTCCAATGGAAACTCACAAACACCTACATCCTGATGTTGAGGGGGAGGATGTAGATGAACACCTTTACAGATATATGATAGGTTCCTTAATGTATTTAACTGCATCAAGACCTGACATTATGTATAGTGTTTGTGTATGTGCCAGGTATCAAGCAAGACCTAAGGAACTACACTTGCAAGCTGTCAAAAGAATCTTTAGATACTTTAAGGGAAAACCTTCTCTTGGTCTTTGGTATCTACATGCATCACCATTTGAACTAGTAGCCTACACTGATAGTGATTATGGTGGTGAATGTCAAGATAGGAAATCTACTACTGGTGGATGTCAGTTCTTTGGATCAAGATTGGTATCATGGCAATGCAAGAAACAAACCAATGTTTCAACATCAACTGCTGAAGCAGAATATATGTAGCTGCATCTGCTTGCTGTGCTCAAGTTCTATGGATTCAAATTCAACTTCTAGACTTTGGTATCTCTATCCTTAAAACTCCAATTTTTATAGATAATCAAAGTGCTATTAGTATTGTAAATAATCCAGTAAAACATTCTAAAACAAAACACATTGAAATACGATTTCATTTTATAAGGGATTGCAATGAAAAGAAATTAATTAAAGTAGAGAAAATTCATACTGACAATCAATTGGCAGATCTTTTTACAAAAGCATTTGATGTAGGAAGATTCAGCTTCTTGGTTAGCAGTATTGGAATGATTTTAATAAGTTAAGTCTCAAAAGAAAATCATTTGTAAAGTGTTTTGTACAATTTTCTTTATTTTACTACTGTTATTTATTACTACTGATCGTATGTTACTACTATAATTTAGTACTGATAGGGTTTCTCAGTAGAAGTAGGTTAAGTATAGAAACAATGGTTACTACTGATGTTTCTACTACTGACACTTAGTTACTACTGATAGACCGTTATCTGGAAAATACATAAATTACAATACTGACCCTCATGAAAATAGCCGTTGGGTTATTATTCGAAGGATATTTTGGTCATTTTACTGGTAAAATCGAAAAATATAAATCGCAGATTGAGATTAGTTTAGCATTATCTTCTCCTCGATTCGATAAACCCTACGCTAAACCCTAATCTTTGCAAATTCCGATCAAAATCCTGCATCAGTAACAACTTAATTCCTTCCACAAATCTGAAATTCTTGCAAAAATGACTCAACTCTCTGTAAAAGTTTCATCACCAAAGATCAATATCAATCAAAATGGCAACCTAAAATCTCTTACAGTAAAAACCGATCTTAAATTCTCTGAATTTCATAACATGTGTGCTTTCATAAGAAATCCTGATGGCACAAAAGACTTTCGTCCTATAGTTATGTTTCTGAAAAACTCTCCTATCAAGTTTGCTCTAACAATCAATCCCAGGGCATATGAACAACATCTCATTGATTTCTGGACAAATGCTGAAAGAACTGAAGACTCCAACATGTCCAAGATCAAATCTGTTGTAGATGGAAAGTCTATCACTGTCACTGAACAATCAATCAGACATCATCTTCAACTCAATGATGAGTCATGTATGTTTTCTTTACCAATGGAGGATCTTGTTGATGTTTTACAAAAAATGGGATATGAAGGAAGATTAGACATTGTCACATTTCAAAAGGGTGTTCTTTCACCCCAATGTAAATATTTAGTTCATATCATTCAACACTGCATCTCTCCAAAAAGGAGTACTTGGAATGAGTTCAACAAGTCAATAGCCTCTGCTATTGTTTGTCTGAGCACAGGACAAGTATTCAATTTTTCAAATATGGTTTTTAAAGGAATGCTTGGAAATTTATCATCCTCAAAATTTTTAATGTATCCAAGATTCCTCACTTATATAATAAACTGTGAAATACAAAATCTTTCTATTCCTAAAAACATTTTTGTTACACCATAGTTAAATAAAAAGGTGTATGCCAATATGAGGAAACAATTTAATTTTTCTGGAAAAGATACTCCACTATTCCAAAACATGATCTATGATCAACCCCTTACTGGAGAAGGTTCAAGTCACCCCATTGAACCCCAACCAACTCCACCAATAAATACAGCCCAAACACCACCCATTCAGTCCACTCAAACAAATGAACCACCAGATGTCCATAATGTGTCCCAGGTACATGACATCAATCCCCAGAGTGCTACTCTTCACTCTGAGGAAGACCAGACCATTGCCAAACAAATTTCCAAAACGTATAAAAGGAAGAAATCTTCCTTAAAGGACACCAGGGGACAAATTGAGTCAAACCCCAGACTCCAAGAGTTGTCCTCCAAGTAGGAGAGAGGGCATGAGGAAAGGGCTCTCACTACTGATGCCCCAAAGGTGGGTGCACAGGATAGTGAGAACATCCATAGGACCCAGACCTCGGCAACTCTAAGTGATGACTCAGAATTTAAGGAATTACTAAGAGGACCCCGGTGCCAAGAAACCACAAGGGGGGGCACTACTGCTTCTTCTAGGAAGAGAGAGTGTCAAAACAACCCAATTTTTCACCAAGAAGTGATAAGGGTAGAATTGACCAACCTGAATTGACGAATAGGATGAAAAACCTTCAAACCAATGTACCAAATGAGCCCAATGATCCACCCAAATGGGATGAGGGCAGTATTAAACAAACAAAATTGATGGATAGGAAGGAAAACCTTAAAACCACTGTACAAAATTGTCTGAATCTACTGAACAATCAAGGAAAAACCATGACCTACATGAAGCCCTACATCCATACTTTGAACAGAAGACGGAAGAGGTTCGAGTATAGGCTTCAAAAGCAATCCAATTTGATCAGAAAATTACAAAGGAAGATTGCTGATAGTGAGGCTCAACAGGTTGAGATCACTAAGGGGGAGAAAGATCAAATTCAAGGGATGATTGATCAATCAATAGCAGCAGCAGCTCTCCTGAATCTGAAAGAGGTCCATGGTGAAACTGGTCAAAGTTTTGATGAAGACCTGAATAAAGTAATAAAAAGTATGGATGAGGATGTGTTTGTGTCTGCAAATCAATCTCAAACAGCAGAACAAATAAACTCTCCAGTTACTACTGAGGTCATAAAGACTACTGATCCTATGGACATTACTGAGGCAAATGATCAAGAGGTTGTTACTACTGATCGTGTTGAAGACGTAGATACACCAGTAGTAAATGCACCAGAAGAAGAAATTATGGATACTACTGATGCCCTAGCAGTAGTAACTCCAACAGCAACCTCACCAGTAGTAAATAAAGATCAACAGATTGTGGCTTTTGAACCAGAAAGTATACCAGTAGCAACCACCTTGGTTACTACTGAAGATGAAGATGAAGAAATACCAGAGTTACTTGAACGAGAACAAGTTATAATTGTAACAAAACCTCCAGCACCAGAACAACCACTTATCATACCTGACATTGATGACTAGGGGTGCTTATCGAGCCAAAACCGAACCGAACCGAGCCGATAGAACCGATAACCGATAACGATGAATTTTCAAAACCGAAACCGAACCGATAACATGTTATCGGTTTCGGTTCGGTTTGGTTTCGATTCGGTCCGGTTTCGGTTCGGTTATTTTAGGCCAAATGCTCATCCTTTTCCTAAAACCGAACCGAACCGAACCGAACCGATAGAACTGATAACCAATAATGATGAATTTTCAAAACCGAAACCGAACCGATAACATGTTATCGGTTTCGGTTCGGTTCGGTTTTTTCGGTCCAAATGCTCACCCCTATTGATGAAAATGTTAATTGGTATGAAGTTGATGAGTGTGAACTTCCTCCACACCCCAAAATACTTCCAGAGAAGAAAATTCATCTATTCTCTCCATCAATTGTATTCACTCCTGTTCTTGATATGAAGTACACTCCACCTCCACTAGCAGCCTGTATTGGAAAAGGAAAATAAAAGTTTGATGATGATTATCCAAGCAGAGCTCTAGGTCACTACATGGTAAACAAAATGAACCATGTCAGACCTGCTAAACAAGATAAATGGAAGGTGAATAGGATAAGTTACTTAAGAAAAGTTGCTAAGACTCAAGCTCTTGAAGATAAGAAAAAGGCTGAAGAAGAAAGATTAAAAAATCCTGAACATCAAGAAGTTGAGGTATCAATTCCACAGATAGAAGGAGTCCTGTAGAAGGTCAAAAGGCAGAATTTGAAAGACAAAGAAAGATAGAAGAAGAACATTTAAATTGTCTTGAAGACCTAGTAGCCGAATGTAAAAGAGAAAAGGCTGATCTACCAGATGATGTATTTGAACAGAAGAAGAAGATGATTGACTTCTTAAAGACAAAAGGGCACAGTGCTAAATCTTTTGGCAGGATGAAAATGATGACAATAGTAGACAAATATTGTACTGCCAAAAAGAAAGAACTAGCTGAAATGGAAGTTGAAGCAGAAAAAGAAAAAGTACTAGTTGAAATAGATCCCACAATAATACTCTCTAGAACACCAACAACTGGTGAACCTTCAATTCCTCCTAAGAAAAGGAAAGGAGCTGAACCTGAAACTGAACAAAGAAAGAAAAGAAAACAAGAAATACATGTTTTGGATACTCATGTTGCTCCTATTGAAGATAATCCAATTATAAATTGGAGGCTGGTTGGTGATGCCATTAAAACTATAAGACAAGACAAATCAATCCAGAGATTCACTGGATGGAAACCAATGGTTATGTCTTGCAGTAGAGCTGATATTATTAAAGTCCTGATCATAGGCAAACCAAGAATGACCAAGAAGTCATGGAAGAATTCAGGAGCTGGATACTTAACCAAAATGATTGATGCTGCATTTTATCCAGACAAATATCCTGAAATATTCACAAGTAAGGAAAATGTTTATGCTTGGAATGTACTTCCTACAGTAAACATGTACTTCTTTGAAAGATCAAGCAAAAACTGTGAATTGTACTTATATGAAAAAGAATATCCACATTCTGAAGAAACAATGTATCAGATATTCACAAACACATTCATGAATCCTTATGATGCTGTTATGTTTCAAGAAAAACTTAATTATTTTACAAAAAGAAACAGCAAGTACATTATAGCTGAAAGAAAGCTGCAAAATCAGAGAACTATTGAAGGCAGACAAAGAAGAGCTAAATTGTTAGAAGAACAATCTGAGAAGAATGAAGAACAAAAGAAACTTGATTAATTCAAAGAGAATTAATAAGTTTAGGGGGAGATTGTTGGGATATAAATCAGATATAACATTCTATTACTGATGCTGCAGTTAGTACTGATCAATGAAGTATTGAAGTTAGTACTGATGGGGCAGAAACACTAGTTACTACTGACGATGATAAACACAGGACTTACTACTGATGATCAATGTTACTACTGATGATCAATGTTACTACTGATGCTATTTATGGTGCTGATCAAGTCCGAGATTCTAGTATAGTTTGTTATAGAATGTATATCTTTATGTAATTCAATTGTAATCGATTCCTAGAATAACTAGGTTAATGTTTTAGGCTTCAAGGACTAGTATATATATTTCCTTACGAATTGTAAGCGTACGTGTGTATTGATTGATAAAATTAATATACATTGAAGCTTTTTGTGATTACTGTGTTCTTATTGTTCAATCATATTTGTTTACAGTATTCATAAAGTTCTTAATCAATTAAACTAGAGTGTTGATCCGCTGCAACTTCTCATAGTTTGTAGATCTGTGTTTAATTAATCCATCTGGGTTAATCGATCCTGACACATATCGAGGGTATACATGTGAAAATATATATATCTATAGTCTAAATATTTATGTATATGTACATATTTGTATGTATATGTGTGTTTATATGTATATTTTACGAAAATACAAACCTTTTCTAACTTCTTCAAATAAGGATGCTTCTTTCTTGATCCATATTATAGTGATACTAATGCACTCATTTTAATAATATCCATTCACTTAGTATTTTATATACTCCGGATAAAATACATACACAATAACAATCCTAAATTTTTTTTACACTTCCCATCATCTCTTTATCAGTCTCCAAACCGAAGTACTCTAACTGAAACTACCGTGCTAATGATGTCAATTAACTGAAACTAAATAATGCTCAACCGACACAAAAGTTATCACAGTCTAAATGTTATTAGTAAATTTTTCTAAGTTGCACATCTCATGTAAATTTGAAACCAAGAAAATTAGTTCTAGTGTCTACTGATTAGAAAAGATATTTATTTGAATTGATCATTTGTTTCTTTATCTTGTTGTTTGGTATGGGTTATTTTTTTTTTAAAATATATGTCGTTTTAAATAGATGAAGAACGCCAGTTTCTGTAGGTGCGGAATCAAGTGCACCAATAATGCCGCTGAAAAAGAGCAGAAGAAGGAAGAACCACAAGAGTCATCTGATGTTGAAGGGGTCTAATGGGGTTGTTTGATTGAATTAGATTATAGTTATTTATGGTTATTAATATGTGTCTATGAGTTATTTCAATCATTTCTTCATTTTGTATGGAGCTTTAATCTTTTGCGATGTTAACGCCATAATAAACGTGCGTATCCTATTGAGTCCTTGACTTTTTTCGGTTCTGGTCCGAACGGAACTCCTTGGACACAAAACCCGATTTTGCATATAAATTAGAACCAAGAACCGACCGAGATAGCTCAGTTCGGGTTGGTTTCGTGGTTCAAGTCAGTTCTCGGTCCATTTTACACACGCCCGTTGATGTTTCATGGCCGATCCTAAACCATCACATGATCATCTATTAAAATTTATTCAGGTAGGGTCACATGTGACCTTTAAGAAGTTATTTGAAAGTTGTACCACTAGCTTATCATCATATATTTTTTTATGATTCAATGTTCTTTGTTTATATACTAAAACAATGGATGATTTTCATGATTTTGTTTAATTTTTTTCAATACATATATCAATCAATCGTATATTTGATTGGTGGAAATTAACGGGAAAAAGGATATAGTGCATCAAGTTGTCGTGATAACTACTTTCACGGTGGCGGTGGCCGACTCCACCCTCCAAACTGGTAGTATGTGTGAGAACATGACTTCCCCGTTAAACGCATTAAGGGGAAACGAATCTTATGTCTCTCTCTCTCTCTCACGAAACAAACTAATTTTGTCTCGTGTTATTTGTATATCTTGGTCTAAAATTGAACGCCGTTCGATTAATCTTTGTGGAATCCATCAAGGACTATTATGCGCAGTCGATAAGGACTAGTGCTAGACTAGATATTTTAATTTGTGCAATTACTAAAATGTCTTTTAGTCTAAAAAATACGTCTCATTTTACTGATTGTTACAAAGAATAAAAAGCATACGATAGTTTCCACATGTGATAATGTAATTCAAACGAACTTATGTAAGTGGTCTACTTGATTGTCGTCCAATTGAGACGTGCCACGTTTAGGATTTTTGGTCGAGTCAAATACAATATTGGACACCAATTGTTATTTAGATTAGTTATCAATCCAAAATATATAGTGCAATCATTTATATATATAGGTAATTTTAATATTACAAAAATTACTTCAAACATTATGACATACATTAACTTTACAACTTGAATCAATAACTGTAGTGTTTGAGTCTTTGTAGTATTTAAATTGTCTTACTTTGAAAAATATCTTATGCCTAACTACGCACGTATCATGATTCATGAAACAATTAAAACCTACAAAATTTATGAGAATATTGTTAAATGCAAATAAGTTCTCCTTTTAGTTAGAAAATTCTTCATTTTATGTTTATTTACGTGTTCTTTTCATCATTAAAAATTAATTAATATAATCCTGATAGATCCAAAAGGATTCATATTCTTTTTGGTTTACAAAAAAAATAATATGATAATTTCATTCCAAAAGGTTGATGTATTTAGGCTTTTACGAAAATGAATATAGACATCTGCTTACAGAGTTAATAATATATCGTTTTAACTAGAATATTTTTATAATCTCATATCCAAATAATGATTTTTACCTCCTCTAAACTCAAAAATAATTTTTGGAACCTTTTGGAATTGTTATAATATTTGTTTTATATATATTTTAGGTTTTATGAGTTTTATGTATATTTCACAAAACTAGTTCATCATAAATATAGTTTATCATAAATATTCAATTATATTGTAATCTGGTTCAACTGATCAATTAAAATCGGTCGGCCCGATTCGACTGTTTTAGGACATTGACCGATTCGATCAATACCCAAGTTTTAATACATTGGTATACGTAGTTGTTATCATAAACGTGTACGTAGTTGTTGATCTGAATTTATTGAGATGATTTCCGTTACCAACTTTGAATCAATCGTCTTCTTACAAAAGTTAAGGGTGACAACTAGAACAAACTATAATATCTAGGGTCTGAAGTGAAATATAATACTACAAAAAGCGCCCCTGAAGTTTTAAAAATATTACTCTATCAATGAATGTATAATCGTTCTATGCATGTTAGACTTAAGGACTGCCATTAACAAAACATTTAATATAAAAACAGAAAAATATACGATGTGATTGACTATGTTGCACAAGTTTTTTATATATGAAAAGAATCTCCGTGTGTAAGATCGGTGCCAACGGTACCGCCGGTTGGCACCACCGGTTTTCCGCCGGTACCGGCACCGTTGGCACGGTCCGCCAGTTGTGGCACCGGTTTGATTTTAGTCGGTTTGGAGACGAGGGAAGTGGCGGAGATGGAGGGAAGATGGGTGGGACAGGGTGTACTTTTTAATCATTTTAATAATAATTTTTTTTAAACGGTAATAAATACAAAAAAGGGTAATAAATACAAAAAAAGGGTAATAAATACAAAAAAGGTAAAAATTCAAAAATATTCCCCCTCATTTACATCTATAAATACCCACTCATTTTTTCTATTTTTTACACCACATTCACCTTCTTTATCTCTCAAAAAATTCATACTTCCTCCCAAACTTGAAAAAATGTCCAAAACACGTCAATCATCGGTATCCAACGACGTGTGGGAGCTATTTCAAAATTCCCCCATTGATCCCCCACCCTCACCGGCTGGTTCTTCTTCGGGTCAAACAAGCAACCCGACACCATCGCTTGGTTTTGGGGCTTACTCTCAACCACCACCAAACTACCAATACCAACAACGACCACCAAACTTTCAATACCAACAACCATCACCAAACTTTCAATACCAACAACCACCACCCAACTTCCAATTCCAGCAACCTCCTCCAAACACACCTCTCTTTTCACAAAATTTTCAATCACAATCACCATCCGAAAATGTGAGAGACACCCAACCAGAACCGACACCCACAAGAAAAGGGAAAGAAAAAAGGACGAAAAAAGGGAAAGAAAAAGCGGCGCCAAAAAGGGCACAAACAAAGTGGTCAACCCCTGACACGGTGATTTTAGCCAAACGTTGGATTCATAACTCCGAAGATGGTGTTAAGGGGAATAGCAAAAAACATATCGTCCATTGGGGTCAAATTCTCGAGGACTTCAACTCGGTTGCTTCTGTGAAGCGTAACATGAACCAACTAACGGGCAAATGGTCCAAAATAGCGTCAGATGTGAAAACGTTCAGTGCTATATACAATTCTTTAAACGACATTCGTGGAAGCGGTACGCGAGACGAGGACATTCTAAAAGCTTCTCGTCAACAATTCCATGAAAATGTTGGCCGTAATTTTATATACGAGGACTGTTGGGAAGTGGTAAAAGATTGCCCAAAGTTCTATTTTTCTCAAGGCGTCATGGATACCGAGCCGATAAGCCTCGATGAAGACAGCGAACCGGTTAGCATGGATACAAGGACGACGACACCGGCTAACATGCATGCGTTGCTCCAAGATGACCCGTTGAGGCGCCCCCCCGGGCCGCAGTCTATTTTTCTATACGAGGACTGTTGGGAAGTGGTAAAAGATTGCCCAAAGTTCTATTTTTCTCAAGGCGTCATGGAAACCGAGCCGATAAGCCTCGATGAAGACAGCGAACCGGTTAACATGGATACAAGGACGACGACACCGGCTAACATGCATGCGTTGTTCCAAGATGACCCGTTGAGGCCCCCCCCCCCCCCCCCCGGCAGTCTTAGTAAGAAAAGTAAAAAAAACTTCCTCTTCGTCCGATGTCGCAACTTCTTCAAGGTTCATTAAGTTGGACACTTTGGACGTGGTTAGACAAACCTCCCATAAGCAATCTAACGCTATCGCTAAGGTTGCAAAAATGGCGCACCAAAAATTAATTTTGAAAACTTGGAAATTCCTAGACACAAAAGTACCGAAAGATATTAGCGAAAGTCGTAAGAAAATGCTTGAAGAAGCTCATGAATCAATTGCAAGGAAATTTCATAAGGATTTGACGATTTTTAACGAGGATGACAAGGAGGGTGACGGTGAGGGTTCCCGAACACAAGGACCGGTTGGCGAAGACGAAGACGGAGACGAAGACGAAGACGACAATGAATCTATTGACTAGTAGTTTTTTTTATGAATGTCCTTTTTTTATTATTAATGTCTTTTTTTTATTAATGTCTTTTTTTTTTAATTAATGTCTTTTTTTATGTAATGTTTTTTTAATTAATGAAATGTATTTTTATTAGTTATATGTTTTAGTTAGTTGTATATTTTTATTAGAAAAAGAAAAGTAAATGGTGGGCCCAAATTTGGTGAAGTGACGGAGTGCTGTTAGCATGATTATGTCAGTTTAGTATTAGTTAGTTTGTCTGCTGACGTGACGCTGAGTTGGCAGCAACTGACGTCAGTTGCTTATACTATTGTGAGTGGTCTAACGAGACATATATAACAACCTCACACCCTCTTCTTTTTGCTAAGTGAAGTTACGGTCAGTCGTACTTCGCCGGGAACTCAACCGGAAAACATTCACTGTCGACACAAAACTCCGGAGATACAGAAACCAGTTTCTCTAGGTTGGTATATATCGATGAAAAACGACCCATTTCGTTTATTGAATTGATTACTATATGCGCATTGGTTCCTGTTCCCCGATCCGATTTTAATGCATACAAGTGTGTGTGTTTATGTGTGTTGTAATGATTGTTTTCTAGAGATTTGCTTAAGATTAGACTTTTTTCAGTTTTGCTTGATTTTGACTCTGTACAGGTTCAAAGGAAAGTTGTCACTTTATATTGTTGGATATATAAGTTATCAGTTTCTCAAAAAGAAAATTAAAAAAAAAATGAAAACCAATATGGCGAATAAGTGTTTTGATTCAATTACACACCCTCCCTGTTGTTCTCCTTCCCAAACACTAGCCTCAGTTATCTCTTTATCGTCGGTCAAACGCCGGAGCTTGACTCACCTCACACTCGCGTACCGGTATGTTCAACGCTCGGCTTTTTTAGGGACAAAATTGGACAAATCAAATTTATCGAGAACACATCAGCCGATTACACGCGCCGTCACCGCCAGCTTAGATGCGGCGTTTTCCGATGAGGAGTTCTCGAAGAAGATTCGAGAATTGGCCCTCCAGTTTCAGGTTAAATTAAACAAATTACACTATTTCATCTGTTATATCAAACGCAATTAGCTAACGAACAGTTTTAATTAAAAAATTAACAGGTTTCTCATGACATTGAAACTAAAGAGAATTGTGATTGGTCGGACGATATGATCCCGGCCAGTATAGAACGGAAGGCAAACAGTGCGGATTTGCCTTTTTCGTTACGAACTATTAAAAAGAAGAAGCAATTGAATGAGGGATTAATAATGGTAGGTGAATCTGCGTATTGTTCAGTGAAGAAAGCTTTCTCTTCAATGGTGTTCATAATTCGTGAGCTTCAAAGTTACACACTTCAAATGAGAGAGCTTTTGTTTTATGAAGATTTACAGGAGATAGTTGTGAGAGTGCAAAAGGAAATGAATGCATCATTCGTTTGGTTATTTCAACAAGTTTTTTCACAAACCCCAACTTTAATGGTGTACGTCATGATTCTATTAGCCAATTACAGTGTTCATTCAATGTCCAATAATTTCGCAATCGCCGCCGCGGCAATACCTCCGGCGACCGTGGAGATTGTAACGGAACACCGGAGTCAAAGTCAATTTGATTCGTCATCGGTGAAAACATTTTCTGCGAATTCAGGTGGGAATAGTAAACCCACTTCAATCGGTGGAAATAACGGCGGCGGTGGGAAATTCCGGGCGGTTGCTAGTGGTACAGACGGTGACGGAAGGTTTGACGGGTCTGCGGTTTGGTCGGATTCGATTTTGAACCCGACCCGGACAAGTCAGGAGTCGGTTTCGGGTCAGGAAGAGGAATGGGGGTTGTGGAATATGGTTGTGGACGAGGCTGATAGAATGCAGGGTGTGATCGGAGCCGGTGATTTGGATCGCGAGACGATGAAGAATTTTGTTTCTCCGGTGACGGTGAAAATTGAGGAAGAAGATATTAGAGATTACTCCAAAACGGAGCTTCTTTATCAAACGGGTCTTTCGCAGGAACCCAATAACCCGTTACTTCTTGCCAATTATGCTCACAGTTCCTCTACCTCGTTGCACGTGATTATGATAGGTACTAAATTTTCACAAATTCATTTTTTTAGCATAAATAAATACTTTCTCCGCTTCAAAATAATTTATATTTCCTTCTTATCAAAATAAGTTAGTCAATTTGAAGTTTACATTTTTTAAGATAAACTAAGGTAATTAGAAATTAGTGAAATTAAATTGAGTGATTATAATGTATGGGTCCACACCTTGTACTATTTTGTTGCTTTTATAAATGATAAAAAGGTTAAATATATGAAGATAACAAAAATGGATGGGCCTCACACCTTTAATGATGTTTAAAGAGAAATAAGTAAAGGTAAATGAGTAATTTTAAATTTAAAAACTTACTAAATAAGATAAATTAGTAAAGTGATTCACTTATTCGAATACACCACGAAAAGGAAATTGATTCACTTATATTGATACAAAGGAAGTATAAATTAGGTTTTACGTATTGGGTTTTACGTATTTTAAAACAAAATATTATAATGAAAGTTAAATTATTAAATTAAATGGTTAGTGAGTGATGGGTCCCACATGTTATGATTAAAGTAAGTTTAATGATGTTTAAAAGTAAAAATAAGGGTAAATGAGACTTTTCACTTTATTAAAGGGGATAGTTAGTGGTTACGAGTCTTACTATTTTTTACCAAATAAATAAAATTTCAAAATGTGTCATTTATTTTAAAACACCCAAAATAGATAGTGTGTCACTTATTTTGAAACGGAGAAAATATATAAAATCGATTATATATTTGAGAAATATTTAAAAAATAATGAAATTTACACGTTTTAATTTGAATTCGTCATACTTCCTCTGATTCAAAAAAAGTAATACACTTTCCTTTTTGGGGTGTATCAAAATAAGCGATACACTTTGGAAAATTACCTTATTTGGCGAGAAATTGTAGGACCCACACCCACTAACTATCTACTTTAACAAAGTGAAATGACTCTTTTACCCTTACTTTTACTTTTAAACATCATTAACCTAACTTTATTCAAAAAGTGTGGGACTCATTCTTCACTAACTATCCAATTAATCAAATTTAACCATTATTATAAACTTTTACCTCAAAAAGCGTGAAATACAAAGTGTATCACTTATTTTGAATCGGAGGAAGTATTATTAATAAAATATATTTTTAGTATTTAATTAAGGAAAATAATAATGACAATCCTAAAGGCTGTCAATAAGACGTTAAAACACATAAAAACTTGTACAATGATCAATAACCGGCTCTTGTATTTTAGGAATCAACCATCATTAATATAAGTACAAATATATTATACCTACAACTAACTCCTAATGATAGCTCTAAAGGTTGTTATTAATAAAATCCTTTAATTAATTGGACAGCAATTTTAATATAATTTGTTACTCAAAGTATTAATTAATTGAATTTTTCAAAAAAGATACATAGTATGAATTAATGTTTTTAGCCATAAAAATCCATAATTTGAAATGAATGTATATGTATTAACTAATGGAATTTTCAAAATTATAGTATAAAATCATAAATTTAATTTTTAAATACAAAATAAAAAAGTAAAGAAATTTAAGTCTAAATTAAAATAAATAAATTAATATTATATTAGTATGAAATCATAAACTTTTGTAATTTAGCTAATTCATAAATTCAAAAACTTGAAAAAAACTCTTTACAAGTTTTAAAGTGGATTTTATATGTATACCAAAATATAAATTCTATAAATTGTTTTAAAGTGGATTTTATATGTATACCAAAATATAAATTCTATAAATTGTGATGCGTGAGTAATTTTTTGTAATGTATGATGTAATATCACATCCCTTCGTAAACTAGTGGTAGCCTGGTAGGTAGCAACTTGTCATAATTCTTTTAAGGAAAAAGAAAGACATTACGTCTTCCAATTTGGCACGGTTCATTAAATTCATTACATGTTGGTACGTTCAACAGGGCAGAGGACTACTTCAAAAGGGCTTCTATAGTTGAACCAAAGGACGCAGAAGCACTAAACAAATACGCAAGCTTTCTATGGCAAATTCGGAAAGACTCGTGGGCGGCTGAAGAGACTTATTTGGAAGCGATCTCCGCTGATCCTGACCACTCTTTCTATGCCGCCAATTATGCACATTTTCCTTGGACCACCGGCGGTGAAGATACTTGTTTCCCGCTTGATTCGCCGGAAAATATGTTTCCCGGCGATGTGTAAATTGACCATCATTGCATGGAACTCGATTTTAGCTTAGATAGTTGAAATAATAAACGATCTAGGTGGAAACGTGAAAGTTTTCGAGACAGTGACGGAGGTTGAAAATTCATAGCGGAAAGTTGTAATTTGGTATACTTTTGCCATTCGGAGAAAAGATGGTTTTGAACTTTGAAGGGGCCAAAAGTTGTAATTAAATTTTGTTGATAGAAAATTGTAAGTGAAAATGTATTTAGGTGAACGAAAAGTATGAAAGTATACGTTATTCTCGTGCATTGAAGTCGTTTATAAGAAGTCAAAAGTCTTGAGTTGCCACATTTTATTAATTTTATTAATGTCGTTTATGTATTTTGCAAAAATATAAAAGTTTTGTCTAACACATAATCTTCTTCAACATCTAATCTACATCATTTTATCCATAGCGGGAGCATCAAACTTCAATATTACTAGACTAAAATAAACTGAATTAATGACTAATCCCATAAGATAAACTCAAACTTTGCATTTTTATTTGTAGAAATATATAATTCATGCATAAACTCAAACTTTGCATTTTTTTTGTAATAGTTATATTTAGACCCTATATATGTTAGAAATCATACTTCTATTTTTAAAATCTATAAATAATTTAAACTTCTATTTTCTCATTTACTGAAAATTGGACTTTTATTTATTTCATAGCATGAGAAAATTTTAGCTTTCCAAATTGTCAAATTTAATTAAGTTTCAAACAAGTTTTCTCATTCATTCATTCCCCAAGTTTTCTCAAATTTTAGCTTTCCAAATTGTCAAATTTAATTAAATGACGAACTCATGACTTTGTTACTTGTATTATGTGTTTGATTTTTTTTGAATGCTTCATTAATAAAACTAGCAAGGAGCTAGGAAAAAACAAGTAATACAAAGTTTTTTTAAAAAGAAACATAAGAAACGAAAACAAATCAGAAACAAGACATAAGATTATTACACCATTCCCACCAACGGTTATTAAGGCTCCTTGATTTAACCATGTTTTTGAACCAAAAGTAAGAATTACTTTGAATTTCGCTAAAAAATGAGGCTTTCCTTTCCGCTATTTTCTGCACCAAAAGTCTTATTGTTTCGATTTTTCCAAACAAACCATAAGTAACATTGAATCGCAGCAGAGAAAGCCTTAAGTTTGGAGCTGCTAAGATTCAAAATTTCCCCCCAATTAATCAACTGCCCTATATTATGAATTTCGTGCACCTCGGCTCCCCACCACCGGCCAAAGTCATTTAAGATAGATCGAGCAATTGGGCAGTTGATGAAGATGTGATCTTCATCTTCCAAAACAGCCCCACACGAGGCACAATTTGTGGAGACAAGAGGGATGTTCATTGCAAATTTGATTTTGTGGGAAGCCTACCATGGTATGCTTGCCAAGCCTTGATACCTATCTTTGAAGGCACCAAATTGTTCTAAGGGAAATCACGCTTTTCGATCTTTTTAATAAGGCATCATCTATTGCTACCCTCATTGATTTTACCGAAAAAAATACCCGATTAATCTATTGCCCATCTTGAAGGGTTTCATAACACTGATCAACCGATTGGGTCGACCACCTAGTGTCTTGGTTCGAACCATACTGACAAGAACATGATGGTGTTCTTGCCGGTTAAACCAACTAGCTAGTTCAATCCCTAAAAGCGGAACTGAGATTAAACTTAATCCTTAAACCCTAAAGGATTATAGGAACTTGGAAATCAAACTTGATTAACAAGAAAAGAAACCTTGTACGAAAAACTCGAACACACACACACACACACACACACATACTTGTGGTGTTCGACGAACTAACCAAGAACCCTAGGGTTCTTGGTTCGATTTCGTCCAAGAGGGAAATGAGGAATGAGAGTGTTCCAAACCATACCTTAACTTGCTTAAGTAAGTACACTGATGATTAACACGACGAGCGATCCTCTAGTTGATCACTTGTAACGATCCTTGATCTTCAAGACTTGAAGAACAAGAAGAACGAACGAAGAACGAAGAACACCAAACTTGGTGTCTAAGTTTTGGCTGAAATCTCCAAAGGAGGGAGAGGGATTTCGTGTAGGGTTGTTTAGGAAGTGAATGATTAGGTTTAAATGAAACCTTAAGCCTTCTATACATAATAGATGAAGTTTCATTTATGTCCTTCTAGTTTAATTAAGATTAATCTCTTAATTAAACTTATCATCCTACACTTTAAACCCTTATAGTTTATCTAGTTATTATTGTCACACTTAATTATCAAATGTCTAGTATTATACACTTATATATTTCGGTATATACATACACGAAATATATACTTGTGTTTTATACTCTTAATAATTAATTATATAATAACCTTTATATAATTTAGACAATAATAATCACTACATGGTTTAATAGCTTTAAATCATATCATGGATAATTTCTAATTAACACATTGTATATTTACTCAACTAGTAAATGTACAAATACTTGTCTTAATTAGTTAATTAAACTAATCTAGTAATAAGTTAAACTTAACTTAATACTTAACTGATTCATAATGACTATTATGAATCATTCCTCTTCGTAGTTGTCACACCCCGCCAAAAATGAGTTTTACTTCATTTAAAATGTTTTGCGGAAGAATGAAGGTGTAACGTTCATGACAACATAGCAAATATTAAGTAAACAAACAACCACGCAATAACGAAAAATAAAAGTTGTTTTCACTTTCCAAAAATAGAAAGTTCCCAAAAATAGCAAGTTTCCTAAAATAGAGATTGTTTTGAAATGAAATGATTGTTCGTAAACTTAATGTTTTATTCATGGCTCACGACAATCCCACTGCTCATATCCCTCAGTTCCACTGCACCTAATCACCTGGAAAAACATAAATAATAAAAGGGTCAACAATAATGTTGAGTGAATCCACATGGTTAATGTAAAAGGTAAAGTAAAGTGTTTTGCTACCCAAAATGTTTGTTACGAAAATAAGTTTATGACTGAAAATGTATAAAGTTCAACACTCATATGATATGAGAAATAGATATAAAAAGTAAAGTGTAATTGTAGAAGATCTACAATTACTTGTTTTGTTTATGATAATGTGTTGAACAAATTGTTATGTTTGACATTGCACGACTGTTATCCCCAACAGGTAGCTAGTCTATTGAGTTAATATACCAACCCCTAAGTCCACAATCAACACTTCAACTCCAGTATGTTATCGTTGTTTTATGGATATGCACTCCCGAAAGATGTCTTAGATAACCAAGTAGTGATCAAATAATGTTGGGAGGATGAGTGTCAGCCAATAGTAATATCTGCATATCCATGGTCTAGTTCCACTAGTTAATGATTGCTGGCAAACCTTAGTCCGGTATAATAATTGCTTGTCATGCCAACGCGATAGTGAAAATGTAAAGATGTTGTACAGTCATAGTAAAACAGTAGCATTTGTGTTTATGTTTTCCACCCCAAAGTTTATAAAACAGTAAAAGTAGTAAAGGGGTCTGTGGACTCACCTGGGCAAAGCTTAGCGACAATTTAGGACAGAGGAATCCTTCAGAGACTCTTAGCTTCCTAAACGATATAACTTACTAATTAGACTAAGCTAATACATGCAATTCTAGATACGATATAAGATAAATGATATACAATTAATGTTATGTTTTATGTTTTGTGACATCGAATGAACTTGGATCATTGGGCCTTAATGGGCCAAAATGAAATGGAATGGGCTTCGAAATGAAATGAAATGGGCTTGGGTTAGGCTTAATGGGCCTAGGTTGGGCCTATTGGGACTAATGGGCTTAATGGGCCTAGATGGGCTTAATGGGCCTAGATGGCTTAATGGGCCACTATGTTGGGCCACTTGGGCCTCTTATTGGGCTTAGGTCCAATTAGATTGGGCCATGGATTGGGCTTGGGCCCAATTGGGTTCGGTTTGGGTATAAGTGGGCCAAAGGTTTGGGCTTTGGTCCAAATGGGCTTGGATACTAATGGGCCAACTAAAGTTTGGGCCTGATACACTAAGGTAGATCGATATGGGCCAAGTACGGGCCTTGGCCCGATTAGGTATTCGGGTTTGGGTCCACGGTTTGGGTCAAGATCCGGTCTTGACCCGGTTTGACTTATGGGTCAACATTGGTCAATCCTAGAAGTCAACATAGGTCAAAATAGTCAATGAAAGTCAACATTGGGGTTCTAGATTTCGGCTAGGGTTAGGGTTCTGATTTAGGGTTGAGTCTAGCATAGGATTCGGTCAACAAAAGTCAAATCTAGTCAACATATGGTCAACTAGGCTCGGTTTGGTCTAGGGTTGGCCGACTAGGCCGAAACCCTTCGGGTTGGTTCTAGATCGGGTCTAGGTTCGAGACTAGGGTCTAGATTAGTCTAGATCGGGTTCTAAAGGGGATTGTTCGACTAGATCTAGGGTTCAAACAATCGGATCAACGAATCATTAACAAATCTAGCGAGTTATGAACAATAAACGATTAAACACGACCCATTGACATGCATGCTAACATACACGTCGGGATCAAGATCAAGCAAGTGCCGAGACCCCTTGGCCTTTGGCCTAGGTCTCGGGTTCGAGTAATATGACCGAATCAAGGATGAAAATAACAAAGGGGGATCTAGTTTCATACCTTGCGATCGGAAATCAAGAAGAAACCGAATAAGGGTGCTCGAGATTGCTTGTTGCTCGAACACGAACCGAATGGGGATGGTGATTGGTGTAGTCGACGGCACAAGGGAGCAAGGAAGGGGAAAATTAGGGTTTTGTGATTAATGGTAGTATTTATAATGACCAAGGGAATAGAGTTGTACTTGGAGTAGGTCTCCTTTGAATTTGGATGGAGATAAGATCAACAAGATAAGGTCAAAACAAGTTTAACCACACCCCAAAGGGGGTTCCGCCGAGTGGGGATGGTCACGAGCAAGTGCATGGCCTGCCACTTAGGTGTTCGGTCATGGTTCAGTGTCATTCGAGTCACGTTTAATTTAAATAATTACGTTTATTGCTTAACCGGTACACGTTACCATTTTAGAAATGTTTTAGCTCAAATGTGTCACCATAAGGAAATAATAATGTTGTGTTGACTAAAATAGTCAAACACTAATGTATGGTGTAAAAATATGCAAATTTGTTGTGTGTTAGGATGCCAGAAATAGAAATGTCTAAAAATAGAAACTTTCTAAATAAAGAAAGTTCTAGAAATGAAATGAAGTTACATACCAGAATTATCGAGTTGTCACATTCTCCCCTGGTTGAAGAAATTTCGTCCCGGAATTTAAGACGAAGAGCGAACAGGACCAGTAATCTGACTATCACCAACTTCAATCCAACAAAGTGGCGAACGTCACTTTCTTCCATACAGGGCTTCAAATGGTGCGGCCTTAATAGTTGTATAATAACTATTATTGTACGAGAACTCAGCTAAAGGGAGATGAGAATCCCAACTTCCACCAAAATCAATAACACAAGCTCTCAGCATGTCTTCCAAAGTTTGGATTGTTCTTTCAGTCTGACCATCGGTTTGGGGATGATAAACAATTTTCATATCGTGGCGAGTACCGAGAGATTTTTGCAATGATTGCCAAAAACGAGATGTAAAGCGACTATCACGATCAGATATGATCGCGACTGGCACACCATGCCGAGATACGACTTCTTTCAGATAAATTCTCGTTAGCTTCTCCATTTGGTCAGTCTCTTTAATAGGAATGAAATGAGCTGATTTGGTCAATCGATCAACATTTACCCAAAATGTATCATGACCACTAGATGAAGGAATTAAGTGCACAATCAGTCAACCTATGATGATACATCCATGCCTACGAAACACTTAAGGGTCACACCGATGAGTGCATGTAATACGAACAAGTTATGCAACGATACTACGAAGAGGAATGATTCATAATAGTCATTATGAATCAGTTAAGTATTAAGTTAACTTTAACTTATTACTAGATTAGTTTAACTAACTAATTAATACAAGTAGTTGTACATTTACTAGTTAAGTAAATTTACAATGTATTAGTTATATATTATCCATGATATGATTTAAAGCTATTAAATCATATAGTAATTAGATAATATTATTGTATAAATTATATAAAGGTTATTATATAATTAACTATTAAAAGTATAAATACAAGTGTATAATTTCGTGTATATGGGTACCGAAATTATAGTGTGTTAATACTAGACATTTGATAGTTAAGTGCAATGATAATAAACTAGTTAAAACTATAAGGGTTTAAAGTGTAAGAGATAAGTTTAATTAAGAGATTAATCTTAATTAAACTAGAAGGGCCCTAAGCGTAAGTCTTTCTAGTATAAATAGAATGCATGGGGTTCCTTATTCCTTGATCACAAACTCGAAACCCTAGCCTCCTCCTCTCCTTGGTTTCGGCCGAACACAACCCCAAGAACACAACACTTTGTGTTCTTCGTGTTCTTCGTTCGTTCTTCGTGTTCTTGGAGTTTCGAAGATCAAGGATCGTTGCAAGTGATCAACTAGAAGATCGTTCGCCGTGTTCATCATCAGTGGACTTATCTTAAGCATTAACCTAAGGTATGTTTCATGGAACACATCTTCTTCTTCTCCTCTTGTTCGAAGTCGAACCAAGAACCCCAGGGTTCTTGGTAGTAGTCGACGAACACACACAAGTATGTGTGTGTGTGTTCAGGTTCTTCGTACAAGGTTTCTTTCTTGTTAACCTAATCTAGTTTTCCAACATCCCAATCCTTTAGGATTTAAGGATTAGGTTTAATCCCAGTTCCGTATTTAGGGATTAAATCAGCTAGTTAGTTTAAACCGGTCAAGAACAAGTTCATGTTCTTGGTCAGCAAGGTTCGAAATCGTGTACTAGGTGGTCGACCCAAGTGGTTGATCAGTCGCATGGTGCGTAGTAAATCCCTTCAGTGATCAGAGCGTTGGTTTAGAGATCTAGACTAGATTAACAAAGGTTGTTTGTTTACTTTAATTTACAAGTTTTTTTTTGTTTCAAGTTTTTCTTCTTTCTTCTTCATATTTTTCGAAAAAGGGGGAAGAAACCCTAAGACCAAGAACATTAAACTAGTCTAAGTTTAATTGGTTTCTAGAAAACCCTAGCAATTTTTGAAACCCTAGAAAGAACCCTAGGATCAAGTATATTAAACAAGATATGTTTAATTGATCAAAAGAATTCTTTCCATAATCCCTTAGAAATTTTGTGACCTAGAAAGAACCCTAGGATCAAGTATATTAAACAAGATATGTTTAATTGATCAAAAGGATTCTTTCCTAAAGCCTTAGGATTTTAGTAAATCTAGAGGAATACTTGGACGCCAAGTATGTTAAACTAGCCTAGTTTAATTGGTGGAAAAGTTTCTTAGTGTTAAGATTTTCGAAAACCCTAAAGAACCCTAGAACATTAAACTAGTTTAAGTTTAATAGTTTAAAAGTATTAATTAGGATAATAATCTAAAACCTAGTTAATTAGACAAGTTTATGTCTTATAGGTTTAATTATTATTTTGATAGATTTATTAAAGCTAGTTCTTTAAACCTAGTAATTTAGACAAAGTGTATTGCCTATAAGGTTTAAATTAAAGAGTTTAAATAAATTTATTAAAAGTTATAATCTATCTTAGAATTTAAACAAAGTTTATTGTTTAAAAGGATTGATTAAAATTAGTCTTTTAATTAATTTAGGGAATTGATAAAGAAGATGTTAATTTTTAAGTTCTAAAATTAACAAGATGTATTTAATTGTTTATGTATATGTATTTAAAATTTTCGGAAATTTTTAGAATAATTAAATAAAATTGAATTTTAAAAGAAGTAATAAGTTTATACACATTTTAATTAGTTCATGTTAAAACGTACATGTATAAGCTAGATGTAATGTTCTTATTAGAATGTTACAAGTTTGTTATTATAAATATACATATATACACGAACATATACATTAAATACAAGTTAAAATGGAACAATTAAAAAGGGTAATGTTATTTTGATCTTTGAAAGATAATAATTAGTTATTGTATAAGTTATAATATAATTAAAACTAGGAAGTACAAAGTTATGATTTCATTATAACTAGAAATTGTACAAGTTGAAATTATATGATTAACTAGAAATATACAAAGATATATATATATATATATATATATATATATATATATATATATATATATATATATATATATATATATATATATATATATATTAAGATGTATAAAGTTATAAGTTATTATAACTAGATAATTATACAAGTATAACATAAGTATTTTACAAGTTATGTAATATACTAGATTAATGATCAAGTATAAATAACAAGAACCTATATTTAACTAGTTCAAGTTAAATATAAGAAAGGTTTAAACAAACTAAAGAATTATTATATATAGTTTTTATATAATAGGTTTATTAGTTTCATCAAGTATAAACCGGTGATTGTGTTAGCATAAGTTTCATCATGGTTGTTGAAGCTAGTGGGAGCTACACAAGAAAATCACAAAGTTTGTAAGTGTGTCGTTAAGGCATAAGTTATGGTCGAATTTAATAAGTAAGAAATAAATGTTTAATTTCATTATTAGACATATGAAAAACTAGGTGTGTTAAACTAAGTTTATGTTTCAAGTTCATGAATCGTAAAAGTTTTAAAAGTTTAACATAAGTTTTATAAGTTTTTCAAGTAATATAAAAACAAGTAAGTTTTTATTAGAAATAAGGTTTCTCACAAAACCTAGTAAAACGTTTTGTACACCTCGTTTTAGGTATACATGTAAAATCGTGTGAATTCTTGAAACTATAAGTTTTAAAGAATAGTTCTTATGTTTAAAGAAGGTGTCTTGGAGAACCATTCAATTCACAAGTCACACAATTTTAAACAAGGATTAAGATTGGAATAAAAGTTTAAGTTTAGTTTTAAGACTTAAACAAACCCAAGAAAATCTTAGATCGAAGTACTATCCACCTAATGGAACACCTCACTTGTTAAATGATATTCATATTGTAAGGATAAAGAACCTTAGATATGGATTAAAATCATTGCGAGTGTTAGGGTGCGTAAGGTTTTGTGATAATCGGGAGTCCCGGCGCAGAGCATCGCACTGTCTTAGATGGTCTGATCTACTTTGGTGATAATCGGGAGTCCCGGCCCAAAAAGTACTTGAGTAGAATAAACATACTAGACTTTATTACTAACTTAGAAATGTACAATTAGATTGCACAAAGTTGTAATAAGTTATAAGTCTAAAGATTCTACGACCCCTAGGAATCGTGTCAAGTCTTGATACGATTGGTAAGGAAGTTACCTACCAGAAATAGCATGTCTCGTCGGGAAGTGCCCAAACCTTGCGGCTAGAATGTGATATATGGATCCTAGGCCTAAAATATTAATTATGGGTTTATAATATATTTTAGAGAATGTTTATTGATGATTACTAATTAAACTGGGTTTGATTTGTAGATGGCAGCAACAAATGTGATTGCGACAACAAGTACCAACAATCTCTCACTTCGCTCAATCCTCGAAAAGGACAAGTTGACTGGGTCAAACTTTCTCAAATGGGAGCGCAATCATCGTATTGTGCTCAGGCATGAGAGAAAGTGGTATGTCTTGGAGAGAGCAGTACCGAACACCCCTGCTGTTAATGCCAGAGCTGAAACGAAGCAAGCTTATGATAAGCATGTCAGTGATGCACTTGATGTGAGCTGTCTAATGCTAGCCACCATGAGTCCTGAGTTACAAGCGGGACTTATGGATGTGCCTGCATTTGAGATGATCCAGCAACTTAGGGATTCATTTCAAGAGCAAGCTCGCACCGAGAGGTTTGACATCAATCGAGCCTTCAACTCTTGCAAGATGGTCAAAGGAACGCCAGTGAGTGCCCACGTCATGAAAATGAAGGGACACATGGATCACCTCGCTAGACTTGGTCACCCCATACCGTTGCAAATGGCAACAGATACTATACTCAACTCGTTGTCTGATGACTACAAGTCTTTTGTGGTCAACTACAACATGCATAATATGGAGAAATCCATTGCTGAGCTACATTCCATGCTCAAGACAGCTGAGTTGAGTTTGGGGACCAAATCTAAGGACGTTCTCTTGATTGGTAACGGCGGTGGCGGTGGGAAGAAGAGAAAAGGGCATGGTGGTAAAGGAAAGGGTAAAACCTATCCTAACCAAGGAGTGCCAAAAGGTAAAGGTTTTAAACAAAAGGTCAAGAAGGTTAAGCCTAACACTGCGAGGACCGAGAACCGGTGCTTCAAGTGTGGTGAGGCTGGGCATTGGAAAAGAATTTGTCCAAAGGGTGCAAGTGGTAGTGGAGGAAACGCAAGTTCCCCAGGTAACACAACCACACTTCTTAAATCACTTTAAGATACTTGTAAAGTACATTACGAGTAATCTAACTTTTGAAATCGTTTATTGCAGGAGGAGATGGAAAGTGATAGTGACCGGCATGAGATGGTGATGATCCCACGAGCACCAAGTTTTATAATTCAGTTTTTTTTGTGGATTCGTTTTAAACAATTTTAGTTTATTGTTTTTGGATAATTTTATTTTTTGTTAAAACAAATTTTATTTTGGTTTTAGATAAATTTCGAATCCATGGTTGAATTATATTGTGTCAAGTTTTGAGTTACTTATATTTCATGTTTTATATATATTTGTTTGATTGTTGTATAAATAATGTCTTGATAGTTCAAGGTATTTAGATACTAGTAATTAGAAAGTTTTTCTAATGAAAGTATTTAAAAGTTTTGTGGAAGCATAAGGTTCAAAAGTTATTGAACTTAGTTAAAACATCTTAAGTAATAGTCATTACTTATGATAGAAAGTTTTAAAGTATTAGTATTAATGTAGTATGATTATATTGGATATAATCAAGATAGACTTTAAAGAGTATTATTACAAGTCTTTTATACTTGTAGTAAAGGATTTAATGAAGTCATAATTCCCTAATAGGAATAATTGGATATTCGTATAATCCAAGTAAAATGACTTAGACATTAAATGAATCTTAAGAGGGACAAACTATATTAAAGCATTTAAGAATTAAAAGGTATTATTCCAAGTCTCTTATACTTGTAATAACTACAATATTTAATCAAGTCATAATTCCCTTATAGGAATAAATGGATATTTAAGAAATCCAAGTAAATGACTTTGGCATTAAATAAGATTCTTAAAAGAATACTAATGTGTTTAAGAATTGATAGTTTCATTTCAAGTGTTTCATACTTGTTAGATACAGTAATCAATAAAGATCATAATTCCCTAAACAGGAATGTTGGATATTCGCAAAATCCAAAGGTTGATCTTGATTATTGATAGAATTCTTAAAAGATTGAACTACAAGTTATTGACTAGGTCAAAGTAGTAGTTTAAGAGATGCTTAAGTTCCATAAAAGTAAGTGGGAGCTAAGACTAATGTAATTCATTAAAGATGTTAGTGAATTCAGTAAGTTAGTAAGACATTAACAACAAGGTTTTACCAAGTCGTTAGCCAAAGAGTTAAGAGAATAATAAATGATCGATTAGATTATTGCAAACCAAATAGCGTGATCACAAGTCTTGTGATTGATTGTTGCATATCTAATAGGTTGTTAAACACTTCAGTGGATAACACAATCATTTAAGGAAATTTCTTTAACTAGTAAAGATATCTACAAATCAAGTAACTAAAAGTAGCTTTAGTTACAAGGATAAATTTATGAGTTCAAGAAACTAAGGAGTTAATTTCCAATCCTCCTATGTTTACCGAATTACATAAAAGGCAAGACTAGAATATGTTCTAGATTGTTGCAAGAACAATATCTAGCAAAGGCAAAAGTAATAGTATTCCTAAATACTCGTCTTATGTCTTTAGTTTAATAGAAATGATTGTTTTAGTGATAAAGTTACAATTAAGGTTGTAAGAATCATTAAGTAATCAACACAAACGAAAGGAATAAGTAATGATTCAGTAATAATTCAGTATCTATGTCCAGTGAGGAATAGTACATGAGTTAGTATCATTTTTATTCAGACTTTGTATGTTTTACAACATCCATGAATAAAAGTCTATTTTATTCAAAAGATATAAAATCCGTGACTACTCGTCTAGGTGGGAACCTCGATGGGACGTTAACGTCATCGCGGTATTTGGTGGTAGATTTGAAGTTCTTCGAAGATCGCTACACAAGTTTTGTGTACACCAAATATCGGTGATATTCTGTTGGAGGCTCAACGAATATTAAATTGACCACCGTGACAATACTTCGTGGTTGAAAAGTTCAAAAGTATTGTTCACTAGGATTGTCCTTAAGCCTGAGGTATTTGGTTTAGGATACAATGACTAATGTGCTTTGGTTCAACTCAGACAATTCTGAAATACGTTTGTCATACGAGGAAGATACTGGGTACAAAGGAAGTTGTATTTTAAATCGAAATATAACAAGATGGTAATTGCACCTCCTTTTTAGGAGAGATATTTATAGGTCCTTTGACGTGATGAGATAACTGGAAAGTGCATGGCCATGCCCAAACGAACTGATTTGTTCTTTGTCGTTTATCACAACAGTTTGAATCAAGAAGTCATGAAATGATTTCGAATACAGGAGTTGATAATTTCTACCATGCTCGTATTCGTTATCACAAATATCGTGCTGCAAGGGATAAGCCTAACAACGTTACCCAAGAAGTAAAGACAGAGTGTTCTTTACTAGGAGACGCTATTAAAAGTTTTTCATAAAACTACACCAAGGGTTACATAAGCTGTTTTTATGGGGTTGGTTACCTACATGCCCATCTAGAAGGCCACTGTAGCTCGTATCATTAAGACAAAGGTTACAGACTTGCACAAGTGGGAGTCTGAAGGAATTATGTGCACAGTCAGTCAACCTATGCTGATACATCCATGCCTACGAAACACTTAAGGGTCACACCGGTGAGTGCATGTAGTACGAACAAGTTGTGCAACGATACTACGAAGAGGAATGATTCATAATAGTCATTATGAATCAGTTAAGTATTAAGTTAAGTTTAACTTATTACTAGATTAGTTTAACTAACTAATTAATACAAGTAGTTGTACATTTACTAGTTAAGTAAATTTACAATGTATTAGTTATATATTATCCATGATATGATTTAAAGCTATTAAATCATATAGTAATTGGATAATATTATTGTATAAATTATATAAAGGTTATTATATAATTAACTATTAAGAGTATAAATACAAGTGTATAATTTCGTGTATATGGGTACCGAAATTATAGTGTGTTAATACTAGACATTTCATAGTTAAGTGCAATGATAATAAACTAGTTAAAACTATAAGGGTATAAAGTGTAAGAGATAAGTTTAATTAATAGATTAATCTTAATTAAACTAGAAGGGACCTAAGCGTAAGTCTTTCTAGTATAAATAGAATGCATGGGGTTCCTTATTCCTTGATCACAAACTCGAAACCCTAGCCTCCTTCTCTCCTTGGTTTCGGCCGAACACAACCCCAAGAACACAACACTTTGTGTTCTTCGTATTCTTCGTTCGTTCTTCATGTTCTTCGAGTTTCGAAGATCAAGGATCGTTGCAAGTGATCAACTAGAAGATCGTTCGTCGTGTTCATCATCAGTGGACTTATCTTAAGCATTAACCTAAGGTATGTTTCATGGAACACATCTTCTTCTTCTCCTCTTGTTCGAAGTCAAACCAAGAACCATAGGGTTCTTGGTAGTAGTCGACGAACACACACAAGTATGTGTGTGTGTTCGAGTTCTTCGTACAAGGTTTCTTTCTTGTTAACCTAATCTAGTTTTCCAACATACCAATCCTTTAGGATTTAAGGATTAGGTTTAATCCCAGTTCCGCATTTAGGGATTAAATCAGCTAGTTAGTTTAAACCGGTCAAGAACAAGTTCATGTTCTTGGTCAGCAAGGTTCGAACTCGTGTACTAGGTGGTCGACCAAAGTGGTTGATCATTCGCATGGTGCGTAGTAAATCCTTTCACTAGATGTTCGAGGCAACTTGGTTATAAAATCCATAGAGATTTCTTCCCATTTCCATTCAGGGATCTCTAGCTGTTGTAGAAGACCGGAAGGCTTCTGATTCTCTGCTTTCACTTTGGCACAAGTTAAACATTTGCTAACATAAATCGCGATCTCTTTCTTCATGTTTGGCCACCTGTACAATTCTTTGACATCTTTATACATCTTGTCAGTACCGGGATGAATAGAATATTTAGATCGATGAGCTTCATTCAAGATGACGTCGCGAACACTTCCATGATTAGGAACCAATAAACGATCCATGAAATAAAGGGTTCCATCCACCTTTGCTTCTAACTGCTTTTCCATACCACGCAAAGTTTCACTTTTGATGTTCTCTACCTTCAAGGCATCTATTTGGAATTCATGAACTTGGGAAGATAGATTAGAACGAACAGAGATTGGAAGGACTCGAACACGACGAGGTTTAGGTTGCTCTTTCCGACTTAAGGCATCAGCTACCACATTAGCTTTACCAGGATGATACTTAATCTCACAGTCGTAATCATTCATCAACTCTACTCATCTGCGCTGTCTCATGTTGAGCTCTTTCTGATTTAAGATATGTTGCAAACTCTTGTGATCGGTGAATATTGTGGACTTGGTACCATAAAGATAATGTCTCCAAATCTTTAATGCGAACACAACGGCACCCAACTCAAGATCATGAGTTGTATAATTCTTCTCGTGGTTCTTCAGTTGTCGAGAGGCAGAGGCAATCACGTTGTCATGTTCCATCAATACACAACCTAGCCCTTGGTGCGAAGCATCACAATACACCACGAAATTATCGATTCCTTCAGGAAAAGATAGAATAGGATCAGAACATAAGAACATAACTTAGATTTAAGATATCAGAAGGCTGATTCTTGCTTTTCACCCCAGACAAATTTCTCATCCTTATGTGTTAACAACGTTAAATCCTTTGCAATCTTTGAGAAATTTTCTATGAATCTTCTATAGTAACCAGCAAGACCAAGGAGTTGTCTCACTTCAGTTGGGGTCTTTGGAGCATCCCAATTCTTTATGGCTTCTATCTTCGTAGGATCAACGTGGATACCTTCCTCGTTGATTATATGACCCAAAAATTGGACTTCACGCAACCAAAATTCACACTTGGACAACTTGGCATACAACTTCTCTTTCTCCATCAACTCAAGAATGATTCTTAAGTGCTCTTCATGCTCTTCTCTCGAGTGCGAATAGATAAGAATATCATCTATGAAGACAATAGCGAATTTATCGAGATATTGCTTGCACACTCTGTTCATGAGATCCATAAACACAGCAGGTGCATTGGTCAAACAAGATGGCCTTACCAAAAATTCGTAATGACCATAGCGAGTTCTGAAAGCAGTTTTGGGCACATCTTCATCACGAACTTTTAACTGATGGTAGCCTGAACGAAGATCAGTTTTGGAATAGAAACTCGATCCTTGGAGTTGATCGAATAGATCATCAATACGGGGAAGAGGATATCGATTTTTAATAGTTACTTTGTTCAATTCACGATAGTCAATGCACATTCTCATTGAACCATCTTTCTTTTTAACGAAGAGGACTGGAGCTCCCCAGGGCGAGAAACTCGGTCGAATGAAACCAAGATCAAGAAGTTTTTGCAATTGCGATGAAAGTTCTTGCATTTCAGACGGTGCAAGACGATATGGAGAACGCGCAATAGGTGCGGCTCCTGGAATCAAATCAATACGAAATTCAACTTGTCTCTAAGGTGGCAGTCCAGGCAATTCGCCAGGAAAAACGCCAGGGAATTCACGAACGATAGGAATGTCCTCAATCTTACGATCTTTGGACTTCGTGTCAACGACATGAGCAAGAAAGGCTTGGCATCCTTTACGAAGTATTTTTGAGCTTTCATAGTGTTTATGTTTTTAATGTTTTTGTTCAACTGTTCACCTTGAATTATTAAAGTTTCTGTTTTGGATAAAGGGATTCGAATTTGTTTGTTGTAGCATATTATTTCAGCACGATTTTTAGATAACCAATCCATCCCTATGACGATGTCAAAACTACCTAGCTTTACAGGCACAAGGTCTATAATGAAAATGTGATCATCTAGGTCAAGCTTACAACCTTTAAAAACTTCACTAGACCTAACAACTTTGCCATTCGCTAGCTCGATTTCATATTTAACTTTCAAACGTTCAGGATTCAAATTTAAGAAACTTTTAAAGTCGGTCGATACGAAACTCAAGTCGGCTCCCGAATCAAATAAAATAGAAGCAAAATGATTGTTGACGATAAACGTACCAGTAACAGTTTCAGGATTTTCGCGAGCTTCCTGAGCATTCATAACAAATGCACGACCATGACCATTCTGACGATCATTGTTGTTGTTGGTATTGCGATTGTTGTTGCGATTGTTGTTACGATTGCCATTGTTGTTTTTGTTGCCATTCTGGTTGTTATTGTTGTTCTGAAGCTTAGGGCAATGATTACGATAATGGTTAGGATCACCACACTCGTAACAAACAGGATTCTTAGGAGGATTGTTGGACGAACATTTTCTGAAATTGTGACCCCAGCGGTCACAGTAGTATCATTACATATCTTGCTCGTATTACATGCATTCACTGGTGTTAAGGCAAAAAGCCTTTCCCCTTTAGATCTTAAGATAACAAAACAACCTAGACTAGCTTTGATTTATATGTAGAATAATATAGCTAAGTTTAGGTCTGATACTGAGTGATCAATATTGGAACTCAGTATCAGTACTCAGTATCAGATAGTGATACTGAGTACAAGGACTGAGTAGAAGGACTGAGTGATACTCAGTATAGTAACGGACTAAGATCAAATCCCTTGATCTTAGTCATTTTCCTTGCTTAGTCCTTCGGTTACTCCTTTGCTCATTATGTAAGATCTCTATAACATTATAAATAGAGATCATCTTGCAAAGGAGTACTCACCAATTCACTCTACACTTTCATATCTTGTAATTGATCAGTGGTATTGCTTTTCCGCAGCATACCACACTTAGTGGATTTGTACACCGACTCTAATACTGTGTTTTACACTTTAATTGTCTCTTGTATAATCATTCTAATCAATTAACTAACAAACCAGGGGTGTTGTGACCTAACAACTGGTATCAGAGCAGGCTAAATAATCTCTTATTTAGTCGATCTATAACCCTGGCAGCCATTTCCTACATCTATCCCTCCAACACTCAAAAATCCAAAATGTCTACAATTGTTGCACCAATTATGTCTGGAAAGGGAGTACCCATCTTTGATGGAAAAGACTTCCATCAATGGAAGCTCAAAGCTCAGTGGTATCTTGAATCTATTCACCATGAGATGCTCACTGTGCTAAATGATGGTCCCATCATTCCACAAACTGTGGAACCTGTTGCTGCTACTGATGATGCTCCTGAGGGCATAAGATCTGTACCTAAACTAAAGCACAACTGGACTGATACTGACCGTCAGTTGTATGCTTTAGACTCCAGAGCTAAAGGGGTGATTGGTAATGCTGTTACCAAAGAGATACTTAATGCAATTATGAAATTGCCAACAGCAAAGGCTATGTGGGATAGCCTATCAGTCACCTATGAAGGTACAGCAAAGGTGAAGTTGCAAAGAAAAAGCAACATGAGAAGGAAATATGAAAATTTCTTTTCAACTCCAAATGAAGACATCACCACTCTCTATAACAGGTTCAATACCGTTATCCATGATTTAATCAGTGTAGGCATTGTGAAAGAGGAAGGAGAGCTTGTTCAAAAGTTCCTGGATAGTCTTCCTCAACAATTTCTTGACATGACAAACTCTGTCAATGCTGCTAACAACATTGAGTCATACACTCTTCAAACTTTGTATGGTCTAATGCTGAATCATGAGGAGAATAATGCTGCAAGACTGATCAACTGGAAGAAAACTGACAAGTCTTCCACTGGTATGGCTCTAGTTGTGCAACAGGCTTATACTGTGACTGAGCCAGATGAACCAGAAGTTGATCTTGCTGATGCTGAGGCGGAAGAGCTTGAAACTCAAATGGCTCTTATGTCTATGAAGCTGGATCAGTTGAAGAAGAAGAGGCTTGGTGTTAGCTCTTCTAATACTGACCCAAGATCAGGTCTGTGCTATAGGTGTGGAAAGCCTGGACATATTGCTGCAAATTGTCATACCAAGTCTTCTGAGACTGACCAAATTGACAAGATTGCATACCGAGCAAAAAGATATAGAGACAAATATGTCAAGCTGAAGAATTGGAGCAAGGGAAAGAGGGCAGAAGGAAATGGAGCACCTCATCAAGCACTTTACTCAGAAGCCTGGATGGATGAAGAGTTAAGTGATGATGAAGAAGAGATTGAGAATAAAGCCTTTATGGCTTTCACTGAAGATGATTTGAAGAGTTCCTTTGAAAAGGATATCAAAGAGGCTGAGAGGATGAGTGTTCATACTGATTGGGATTCCACTCAGTTGTACAAGGTAAGTTCCTTTCAAACTTATTCAGTGAATGAAAAAACCAAGATTTTTGAGTATATGCTTGTTGATCTTAAAACTTCTGTACAAAAAGAAAAAGCTTTAAAATTAACAATTAAAGAACTTGAAAGGGTAAATAATGAAAACTTGGATAAATTAGCAAAATATAAAGATTTAGAACTAAACTTTTCAGATTTAAAAGACATTAACCAAAGATTAGCTGATAAAGCTCATTTACACAAACTTGAAAAAGAGAAATTTGAAAAACAGTGTAAATATTGGGGAAATGCTTCAATAAAATTAAATAAATGTTTAAATGAACAATTTCCAGAAAATGTGAGGGCTGCCCTTGGTGTTGATCCTCAATTTAAAAACAGGAACAATTTTGCTGATTTATTTGAAGAGTTTTCTACTATGAACCCTATTAATTTTGTAAAAGCTAAAACTTTATGTGAAGTTGGATGTCAAACTGAGTCAGATGATGAAGAAAGTGAAATTTTAGAAAAACCTATTGGTCCTTCCATCTGCTCAAAGTGCTATACTGAGCTACAAGAACTCAGTATTGAATTTCAAATAACAGAAATTTCTGATACCGAGCTACCAATAGTTCAGTATGACACTTCTGCTGTTCCACCTTTTGAATTATTATTTAATACAACAACGTTTGAATTATATAATGATAATAAGACAACTTCTATCTCACATGTTTCATCAAATACAGAAGTTGCAGGAACAGAAACATTATATACTGAGACATCTAAAAAACCTGTTAAAGTTGTTCCTTCAAAACATGATAAACAAAAGACAACTTCAACTAGGTCTTTGGTTGGCAAAGACAAGAAGTCTACCACTAATAATATTAGAAAGACTTCTCTGCCAAATAAAAATAAGCAACCAGATCCTCCATCTCCTAAACCAGTTAAAAACAATGTTAATACATCTATTAGAAATAACAAAATTAACATTTTAAAAACACTTGGTGATCAGGTCAAATCTTTAAGTAAATAATTTGCAAAACTCGTTCATACTGACCTACCAAAAGTGAAACATTTTTCTAAAATACCATATGAAAATATGTTTTGAAATAGACCTAGAAAATGTTATAGATGTCATCATACTGGTCATAAGGGAAATGAATGCTGGACTGATCTCTCAAGTCCTAGGTACTCAGTACCAAAGAAAAGGAGAGAAACTAAGTCAGTATCACCAAAGAAAACTTCTAAAGTTATCCCTGAAGTGATACCGACCTCTCCACATAAAGAGATCAAGTCAAATTGTGTTTATCCCACCAAAGGTCCCATTCAAAAATGGGTTCCTAAAAAGAACTAACTCTTATTTTGTGTCTTGTGCAGGGTGACAGAAAGTGGTACTTAGATAGTGGCTGCTCAAGACACATGACAGGCAGTATGGAATACCTTCTCAATTATACTCCAGAGAAGGGTCCTTCTGTCAAGTTTGGAGATGACTCGGTGGGAAAGACAAGAGGTTATGGTGTGATCAAGGCAGGCAACATAACTTTTAAAAGAGTTGCCTATGTAGAGGGTCTTAAACACAATCTGCTCAGTATCAGCCAGATGTGTGATGATGACAATGAAGCTCGATTCAGAAAGGTTGCAGGAATCATCTACAATGATAAAGGGCAGCCTGTACTCATTGCTAGAAGAGAAAAAGACGTATATGTGGTCAACCTATCTGAAATAGACCCAACTATTCGAGTATGCCTGCTTTCTAAAGTCAAGCCAGAACTACATTGGCTATGGCACAAGAAACTCTCTCACATCAATTTTAGAAATATCAACGAGCTCAGTATGAAGAAACTGGTGAGAGGATTGCCCACAATTACTTATTCAAAAGATAAGTTATGCTCAGCATGTGAAATGGGCAAGCAGAAGAAGAGTTCATTCAAATCTAAAGTCAATCATTCCATCAATGAACCTCTTACTATGATACATATGGATCTTTTTGGCCCCATCAGCACACCATCTTTGGCCAAAAAGATCTATACTCTAGTCTTAGTTGATGAATTTTCAAGATATACTTGGGTCATCTTCCTCAAGACTAAGTCAGATGCAACAACCGAAATCATTGCCTTTATAAAAAGAGAGGAACTTCAAAAAGGCAACAAGGTCAAGCAACTTAGAAGTGACCATGGTACTGAGTTTAAGAACTCAGTATTAGCAGATTTCTGTGAAGAAAAAGGAATCATTCAAAACTTCTCTGCAGCCTACACACCACAACAAAATGGTGTTGTAGAAAGAAAGAACAGAACACTGATTGAAGCTGCAAGAACTTTATTATGCCATGCTGGACTGGCACTGAGTTTCTGGGCTGAAGCTGTAAACTGTGCAAACTTCACATCATTGGCAGTAAATGTTTTGTACTCAGTACTAAACAAAATCTCAATAAATTTGCTCCCAAAGCAAATGAAGGTGTGTTCATGGGCTACTCTCCACACTCTAAAGCTTTCAGAGTGTATATCATCTCAACCAAGATGATTGTAGAATCCATTCATGTCACATTCGATGAAGATCAGAATGAGCATTCTACCTCAGCAAGTGAAGACATAAGTGGCATAGATATTCTATGCAATCCAGAACACTCCATTGCTGAACAGCCTAAGTTTCATCCACACTTTATTCCTAATAAGTTTAATGAAACTGATCAAGTTCAAACTCAGTATCATTCAAATGAGACTAATACTGAGGTTCCCATATCAGAGGACCTCCATACTGAGTTTCCAACTAATGATCTGAACCACTCTATTTATGAAGAAGGTGAAACATCCAACACTTCACAAGAATCCACATCAACTCTGCAAAATGAAGATGAACAGCAACCTGCACTGTCTAATACTGATCAGAATTCCACTCAGTATCAGACAGACAACACACCAAATCAACAAGATATTGTTGATCCTATTTCAAATGCTCCCTTAGGAAACAATTTAAGGGAACACAGAGACCATCCACACTCAAACATTATTGGTCCTATTGAAGAAGGTGTCCAAACAAGAAGAAAATTAGAATTTCCAACCCAAGCAACTGCAAACTTTTGTTTCTTCTCAAGTTTTCTATCTACCATTGAACCAAAGAAAGCTGATGAAGCTTTATTAGATGAAGATTGGGTAGAGGCTATGCAAGAAGAGCTCACAGAGTTTGAAAGAAACAAAGTTTGGAACCTAGTACCACCTCCTTCTGGCAAAACTATTATTGGTACTAAGTGGGTGTTCAGAAACAAGATGGACAAGGATGGTGTTGTCATCAGAAACGAAGCAAGGTTAGTTGCTCAAGGTTACAGGCAAGAAGAAGGCATTGACTATGATGAAACTTTTGCACCAGTTGCAAGAATTGAAGCTATTAGGTTGTATCTTGCATATGCAGCCTTTAAGAATTTCAAAGTTTATCAGATGGATGTCAAAAGTGCTTTTCTAAATGGAAAACTACAAGAAGAAGTTTATGTTAAACAACCTCCAGGTTTTGTTGATCCCAAATTTCCTCATTATGTTTTCAAATTTGATAAAGCTCTATATGGGCTCAAACAAGCTCCAAGAGCCTGGTATGACACCTTGTCTGAGTATCTTATTGAAAATAAGTTTACAAGAGGTAAAATTGATAAAACATTATTTTCAAAAAGGAAAGGTTCTGATATCTTACTCATTCAGATATATGTAGATGATATTATCTTTGGTTCCACTGACAAGTCAATGTGTGACTGGTTTGCTAAGATAATGTCAACTCAGTATCAGATGAGTATGATGGGAGAACTTACTTACTTTCTTGGTTTACAAGTTGAACAAAAGCCTGATGGCACTTTTATAAATCAAAGTAAGTATGTGCATGACATGTTAAAGAAATACAAATTTGAAAATTTATCTTCCATGCACACTCCTATGGGTACTCAGGATAAGATAAGTAAGGATGAAACTGGTAAACCAGTATGTCAATCCACATACCGAGGTATGATTGGTTCCTTACTTTACTTAACTGCTAGTAGGCCTGATATCATGTTTGCCACATGTTTGTGTGCTCGGTATCAGGCTGATCCTAAAGAATCACACATGAAAGCAGTTAAGCGCATCTTTAGATATCTTACAGGTACTCCTAACCTGGGTCTTTGGTATCCCAAAGACTCAAACTTTGACCTTGAAGGGTACACAGATGCAGATTTTGCAGGTTGTCGATTGGACAGAAAGAGCACAAGTGGAGGATGTCAATTCCTAGGTGGAAGACTAGTTGGCTGGTCATCCAAGAAACAAAATTCGGTAGCAACTTCCACAGCAGAAGCAGAATATGTTGCTGCAGGAAGTTGTTGTGCTCAATTATTATGGATGCAGTATCAACTCTTAGACTATGGGTTCAACTTTCATAAGACTCCTATTCATTGTGATAACAAGAGTGCTATTGCTATCACAGAGAACCCAGTCTATCACTCCAAAACCGAGCACATTGATATCAGACACCACTTTATTCGAGATAATGTGGAAAAAGGTAAGGTTGAAGTAGATTATGTACCAACAAATGAACAATTGGCTGATGTGTTTACTAAACCTCTTCCTGAGGAAAGGTTTATGTATTTACTAGGGCAATTAGGTATGTTGAATCCTTAATCTTTATTAAATTTCTTTAAAACTGAGCGCTCAGTATCACTCCTGTTGATACTGACCACTCAGTATCACTAGTCTGTTATCATCAAAATTTAAAATTTTTTATTTTTATTAATTTCAAGAGTAAATTAATTGTTTTTATATTTTTTAAAATTTTTTTTTAAAAATTAAATTTTTTTTTAACTCGGTATTGGGGTATGACGGCTCTCACACCGAGCTTAATCCTCATACTGCTCAAACGGTAACCTTTCTTAATAAGAAAGTTACCGTTGGCAGAGGATAAGGCAGTCAAATCAGCCGTTTTTACTTCCCAATACCTTAATTATCTTTCAAATCTCCTATAAATAACCGTTTGTTTTTACTTCAAATTTTTTGAACTGTTATTTCTTTCTTTCATTTTCAATTCTCTCTGCGATTAACGATTTCACTTTCTCTTAGCAAGCAAATTCTTTTTCAAATCACAATCACAGATGGCGAATTACACTTTTGTTGCTCCAAACGTTGAATCGGAAATCCAATTCCGAAATAATGAAGTACCCAGGTTTGCGAGGAACAACATCACATCAAATTTCAATATTCCTCAAGCTTGGGTATGCCAAGAATTCACGAACATCGTGACTTTTATGAGGCATTGCCCAATTGCTCGTGCACTGACATTATCTCCTCGAGCAACTTACCCAGAAATGTTATGCGAGTTTTGGTACTCTGCCACACTCGATTCTCCAGATATGATTGCTGGATGGGTAATTAGGGATCAAAGAAGAGCTTTTGTTTCTACTGCAATCATTCGTGAAGCACTGAGACTTCCCGCCCAAGCTCAGTATGACCCATTTGTTGATAGATCAGAGGCACGCTCTGTTCTGCCCTTTCTGGGTCGAAGAGGAACAACGGGCATAATCAAAAGAAATGAATTTGGTCCTATGTGGGGTATTCTCATCACAACAATAATTCGATGTATGACCCACAAGACGGGAGCTTTGGACCAAATAAACGAATTTGGGTTGCAAATAGTACATGCTCTGTACTATGGAAGAAATATTGATTTTGCTCGCCTAATTTTCAATGAATTAACTACTCTGGTCCGAGCAAACACAAGGGAATGCAATGTCCCTTTCTGCAGATTTCTATCACTCATCTTTCAACACTCAATGCCCACACACATTTATGATGATTTTCATAGTCCAAGAGTTGATCTTCCTCCGCTTAGTGAGAAGATTTTCTTTTATAGGCCAAGAGAAGGAGAGCCTCTTCTAAGTCCTCCTATGTGGGCCATTGTTCAAGAACATATAAATGATGAAGAAGATATGTCTGATACTGAGTCAGACAATGATGGTGATGATGATAATGATGATAATAGTGGCAATGGAGCCCAGGCTGGTCAAGATATTGAGATGCAGGATGTCCCACAAGTTCAAGAACCAACTATCTCTCCACCTGCACAAGATCTTGCTGCTCCTCATATTGAAACCGTTCTTGAAACTGAGTCCTCAGAAGACACACCATTGGTTCTTCATAGACGAAGAAGGAATCTCTCTCCTATCATTATGGGAAACTTATCATCTGAGGAGGTGCAGCCTGCAAATGTTCCATCATTAACTGCCTCTCTTCAAGCCCAAAGCCTAGTTGCAGCCACCGCTGACCTTCCAAGTCCAGAACTACCTCCATCTGCTCAACCAATTGAGGAACCTCATGTTCCTCTTGATGTGGAGATTCAATATGCACAAACTACAATGGAAGGTGCTCAGCATAACATAGAGGTCGGTATTGAAGATGTTGGTGCTGCACATCAACAAACACATGATCCTGCACCGACCTCTGCAGATGATAGAAGAGAATCTGACAGAGTCTCAGGTATGAATTTCTAAAAAGCCCTTAAACTTATATATATATATATATTTCATTCCCAAATAGAGACTAAGTATTGGCCAGTACCAACTCAATACTGACCAAAGTCTCAAACGATCTTTCAAATATATATCCCTTTATGGCCAACATAGCTAGCCCACTGCTGCTATGCAAAATTCATATACTGAGCACACTAAATTGATCATTGTCAGTCTACAGTTGTCTCAACATTTAAAGAGACAATGGTGGTTGATGTCATACTGACACCCACTGGCGCTGCTTGAATAATGTCCAACTCATTTTTGAGTTGGGTAGCATCATTCAAGAAATGATCCAAACCCTTAAGCCACAAAATCCAAAAATATCCCATGGGGTTTAGCCACATTTCTGTTATCACTCTCATACCGAGTGATAAACATTGAAAATAACAAGAAGCACATCCCAGGCTTCGAATTCCCACACCCAAACCTTTTAGTAAATGTGACTTATCCTATACTGAGCTACTTAAATTTTCACACTCACCTTTACTAAAATCTTCTTACACATGCTATGCACAAGTCCACAATATTTCATCCTATACCAGATGAAATACAGACTTCACAAACTCTGTTTATATGATTGTAGAATTAAACAACACCACAATTCTATTTGATAAACCTTTCTTTCTAACCAGTTTTATATTTTTGTTTCTTTAGCACCATCTGTGCAGGGCATTCAGGCATCTCAGGCTGCAGCAGACCAAGTGACTCTGCAAGCAATCATGCAGCACATTCTGGCCATCCAACAAACTCAAAATGTAATACTAGCCAGAATGGACAAGATGAGTGGTGATATTGACTTAATAAAACAGTCAGTATCACTCCTTCAACAACCACAGCAGACTCCACAAACTCCACCAGGTTCACATGGTGACCACAATGAAGAAGGAGAAGGAGAAGGAGGTGCTGGTGATACTGATGCTGCAACTGAGCCCATGCCCTCCCCTACTCTTGAACAACCTGAAGGGGACATGGGTGGTGATACAGATCCTCTTCCCTCCTCATCAAATGATAACAAAAGGGGGGAGAAGAGACAAAGAGATACTGAGGTTGATCAAACTGAGCCTTCTGCTCAGGGGGAGAAAAGAAGAAGATTGAATGAAGATCAACCTCCACAACAACAACATCAGCAAAGCCCTCATACTGAGCCATTTCGCATTCAGTATGAGAGAAGAAGACAAAGAACAAGGTCAGCATTACAAGTTCAAGACCCACTTGAGCCATCTGCTCAGGGGGAGACTCATACTGACCAACCACAGCAAACTTATTCTGAGCCACCTGCTCTTGAAGAGAATAATTTACAAATTGTGGTCTATAGGCCTTTCATCTGGCCTATTGCTGATGATGAAGATGAAGAACCAGATTTAGTAAACTATGCACTAAATCTGGTAGAACAAGAAAGTTCTTCATCATCATCCTCGGATGATGAAGAACCAGAAAATCTGGTAATTAGAAGAAGGAGTTCCTTATCAAGAAGACCTATCAATGCTGTTCTCACTTCTTCTGAATCAAGTGAGGAATCTGCTCCTCTGGTAACAAGACAATGAAGACCTGTTCTTACAAGGGACAGTGATACCGAGCAGGCTCCAAGACTGACTCCTCAACAACTCTGGGCAGAACAAGAAAGATTTTTATATGAGCAAGAGTTGGGAGTCAAAACTGAACCAGAATCTGACCCAGATACTGATACTCCTGGTCCTTCACATAGAATCTCAAGAAAGGGTCCAGACCATATTCAACATTATTGGAATATGGTTGCTGCTACGACTCAGTATAAGGAACAAAGAAAGGAGTTCTTGAGGACCAAAACATTTCAAAATGTAAGGGGGATACATTGGTTAAATCTGGATGTCAATAAAGTAAAAGTGAAGCTCAAAGAAGGAAGAATTACTATCACTTGTACTGGCTTAACCAGTCCCCCCATGAAGATATTTATTCATGATATTCAAAGAATTGGTCTTCAAGACTGGGTGAAGATCACAAGACTGATCAAAGAGCTTCCAAAGAAATCAACCTATGATCAAATAGTCTTGGATGAGATCTGTGCAGTAGCTGCAGTATGTTATGAGAAGGACTTACTTCATGAAATAGAGTACAGAACACTCAGTGTGATGACTGAGGCTTACTCAAACAACAGACCAGAGTGCCTTCATACATACAAGTATCTTAGAAAGTATCCTCTTCCTCCTAACCTTGTCTTTCAGGATCAAAAGAGTGTCATATATCCAACTTCTGGATATATGTATACTGACTCAGAGGATAGAGAATGCTTCATTTCTGATGAAGATCTTCCAAGAGCTCAAATCAGTCACCTTGTTGGACTGAAATGGATGATCACCAAGAAAGAAGACTCTTGGTTCAGAAAGAAGATTGTTGCAGTACTGAATAGCAGGAGGGATGAACTCAAAAGCAGAGAAGAGTTTGTCCACATCAAACAAGAAGTCTTCTATGAGAATGAAGCCATCAACAGCAAATGAAGAAGAAGATATTGTTACCTATGCTGTTGTAATTTTTGTTTATCTCTTTGTAATTGTTTTGTTATCATTAGATAGGGGGAGATTGTTAAGGCAAAAAGCCTTGCCCCTTTAGATCTTAAGATAACAAAACAACCTAGACTAGCTTTGATTTATATGTAGAATAATATAGCTAAGTTTAGGTCTGATACTGAGTGATCAGTATTGGAACTCAGTATCAGTACTCAGTATCAGATAGTGATACTGAGTACAAGGACTGAGTAGAAGGACTGAGTGATACTCAGTATAGTAATGGACTAAGATCAAATCCCTTGATCTTAGTCATTTTCCTTGCTTAGTCCTTCGGTTACTCCTTTGCTCATTATGTAAGATCTCTATAACATTATAAATAGAGATCATCTTGCAAAGGAGTACTCACCAATTCACTCTACACTTTCATATCTTGTAATTGATCAGTGGTATTGCTTTTCCGCAGCATACCACACTTAGTGGATTTGTACACCGACTCTAATACTGTGTTTTACACTTTAATTGTCTCTTGTATAATCATTCTAATCAATTAACTAACAAACCAGGGGTGTTGTGACCTAACAACTGGTGTGACCCTTAAGTGTCTCGTAGGCATGGATGTATCACCATAGGTTGACTAACTGTGCACATAATTCCAACAGACTTCCACTTGTGCTAGTTCGTAACCTTGGCTTGATGACACGAGCTACAGTGGCCCTCTAGATAGGCATATAGGTAACCAACCCCATAAAGACAACTTATGTAACCCAGGTATAGTTTCGAAAAACTCTTTAATAGCGTCGTCTAGTAAAGAACACTCTGTCTCTACTTTCTGACAACGTTGTTAGGTTCATCCCTTGCAGCACGATATTTGTGATAACGAATACGAGCATGGTAGAAAATATTAACTCCTGTATTCGAAATCATTTTATGACTTCTTGATTCAAAGTGTGGTGATAAACGACAAAGAACAAATCAGTTCGTTTGGGCATGGCCATGCACTTACCAGTTTTCTTATCATGTCAAAGGCCCCATAAATATCTTTCCTAAAGGGGAGGTGCAATTACCGTCTTGTTATATTTCGATTCAAAATAGAACTGCCTCTGTACCCAGTAAGTCCTCGTATGACAATCATATTTCAGAGTTGTCTAAGACGAACCAAAGTACATTAGTCATTGTATCCCAAACCAAATACCTCAGGCTTAAGGACAATCCTAGTGAACAATACTTTTGAACTTTTGAACCACGAAGTATTGTCACGGTGGTCCACAACAACACTTGTCGTAGCTATCTTCAAGTAAGCTCGAGTCTCCACCAAATACCGCGATGACGTTAACGTCCCATCAAGGTTCCCACCAAGATGAGTAGTCACGGATTATATCTTTTGAATAAATAGACTTTTATTCATGGATATTGTAAAACATACAATGTCTTCAATAACAATGATACTAACTCATGTACTATTCCTCACTAGACATAGATACAGAATTATTACTGCATCATTACTTATTCATTTCGTTCGTGTTGATTACTTAATGACTTTTACAATTTTACTTGTAACTTTATCACTGATCTAGTCATTCCTATTAAACTAAAGACATAAGATAAGTATTTGAAAAATACTATTACTTTTGTCTTTACTAGATTTTGTTCTTGCAGCATTCTAGAACATATTCTAGTCTTTGCCTCTTATGTAATTCGGTAAACATAGAAGTATTGGAAATAACTCCTTAGTTTCTTGAATTCATAAAATTCACCTTGTAACTAAAGCCTCTTTTAGTTACTTGATTTGTAGATATCTTGTTACTAGTTAAAGAAATTTCCTTCAATGATTATGTTATCCACTGGGTGTAAATAACCTATTAGATATGCAATAATTAATCACAAGACTTGTGATCACGCTATTAGGTTTGCAACAATCTAATTAATGATCATTTATTATTACTCTTAACTCTTTTGGCATACGACTTGGTAAAACCTTGTTGTTAATATCCTACTAACTTACTATAATCATTAATACCTCTAATGAACATGTTTGTCATAGCTCCCACTAAATTTTATGGAAATAAGCATTACTTAAACTATTACTTTGAACTAGTCAAAATCTTATAGTTTAACCTTTAAAAATTAATGAATTATTAAAGTCATCCTTTGGATTTGCGAATATTCAACATTCCTTTTAAGGGAATCATGACTTTCATTGATCAACGTATCTAACAAGTATAAGACACTTAAAACGATACTTCCAATTCTTAAATATATTAGTATCTTTCAAGAACCTCATTTAATGCCAAAGTCACTTCTTGGATTTCTCAAATATCCATCATTCCTATTAGGGAATTATGACTGATTAAATATTGTATTTATTACAAGTGTAAAAGACTTGCAATAATACCTTTTAATTCTTAAATGTTTTAATATAGTTCTACCCTTTTAAGAGTTCATTTAATGTCTAAGTCATTCTCCTTGGATTATACGAATATCCAGTTATTCCTATTAGGGAATTATGACTTCATTAAGTTTCTTTATCACAAGTATGAAAAACTTGTAATAATACTCTTTAAAGTTTATCTTGATTATATCCAATATAATCATACTATATTTATACTAATACTTTAAAACTTACTATCATAAGTAACCATTACTTAAGATGTTTTAAATAAGTTCAATGTACCTTGAACTTCATGCTTTCCATAAAAACTCTTAGATACTTATATTTAGAAAACTTTCTAATTTCTAGTATCTAAGTAATTTGAGCTTCTAAGATATTACTCAACAATCAAACAAATGTAAACAATGAGATTATTGTTAAGTCAACACTTGACATTATAATCTAGTCATAAAACTTGACTAGTATAATCAACACACATGCACACACAATATAATTCAACCATGGATTCAACGATGATAAACTTAAAAACCAAAATTTATCATAATATAGAAAATCGTAATTTGTTCAAAAAACAACTAAAACCAAAAATTGCTTAGACTGAATCCAAATGAAAAATACTGAATTAAAATGTGGTGCTCGTGGCCATGTTAGTCCATCTCACTTTCCATCATCTTATGCAATAAACGATTGCGAAAGTTGAGTTACTCGTAATAAACTTTACAAGTAGGAAAGGAGTATCTAGAATTTGGTCAAGTCAACAGAGGAGCAAGCATTGCCTCCTACTCTTTGACCCTTGCCACAACCAAGACACCGTTTCTTGGTCCTTGCGTTGTTTGGCTTGACCTTTTGTTTGAATCCATTACCCTTTAGGCATGCCGTGGCTTGGGTCGGTTTTATCCTTTCCCTTTTCACTGCGCCTCTTTTTCTGATCACTACCATCATCGGTTACTACAATATCATTATTAAACTTGGTCCCCAAATCAACTCAGTAGTCTTGAGCACTGAATGTAGCTCAACAATGGATTGCTCCATGTTATGTATGTTGTAGTTGACTATATAAGGCTTATAGTCATCTTACTACGAGTTGAGTATCATTACTGTTGCTAACTGCAACGGTACTAGGTGTCCTAGTCATTCAAGATGATCTATGTGCTCTTTCATTTTCATGACGTGAGCATTCACTGATGATCCCTTAACCGCCTTGCAAGATTTGAACACTCTGCAAGCGTAATATGCTTGGCCTGGTTCATTTTCTAGCATTCGCGGTAGGAGCATTTAGTATTGCTCTTTCTAGGACGTTTCCTTTTCTCTCATGCCTAAGCATAATCATAAGATTACGCTTCCAATTGAGAAACATTGACCCAGTCAATTCGTCCTTTTCTAGAAACAAGTGTAGTGAGAGATTGTTGGTACTTGTCGTTATGGTTGTTGCTGCCATCTACAAATCAAACCCAGTTTAATTAGTAATCATCAATAAACATCTCTAAAATATATTGTAAACCCATAATTAACATTTTAGGCCTAGTATCCATATATCACATTCTCGCCGCAAGGTTTGGGCACTTCTCGACGAGACATGCTGTTTCTGGTAGGTAACATCCTTACCGATCATATCAAGACTTGACACGATTCCTAAGGGGCGTAGAATCTTTAGACTTATAACTTACTACAACCTTGTACAATTTTAATCGTACATTTCTAAGTTGTAATAAAGACTAATACGTTTATTCTACTCAAGTACTTTTTGGGCCGGGACTCCCGATTATCACCAAAGTAGATCAGACCATTTAAGACAATGCGATGCTCTGCGCCGGGACTCCCGATTATCACAGAACCTTACGCACCCTAACAATCGCACTGATTTGAATCCATATCTAAGGTTCTTTATCCTTACAATATGAATATCGTAGAACAAGTGAGGTGTTCCATTAGGTGGATAGTACTTCGATCTAAGATTTTCTTGGGTTTCTTTAAGTCTAAACTAAACTTAAACCTTATTCCAATTTTAATCCTTAATTTTAAAAACTTGCGATTCGTGTACTTAATTCCACGAGACGCCTTTCTAAAATTACCTTTAAAACTCTAAGTTTTAAATTTGTCCGGTTTTACTTTGTATACCTTAAAACGAGGTGTACAAGAAGATATTACTAAGTTTTGTGAAAAACTTTATCTTAATAAAACGTACTTGTTTTAATTACTTGAAAAAACTTTAAACCCTATGTTATACTTTAAAATAGAGATTTTAATTCTTCATGACTTACGAACACAAGTCATAACTCTAATTTAACATATCTAGTTTTTCCATGTTTAATAATGAAATTAAACATCTACTTATTAGATTCTCCAAAATATGTCCTAAGGACACATTTATAAACTTTGTGACTTTCTTGTGTAGCTCCCACTAATTCCAACAACCATGATGGAACTTAAGCATAAACAAAATCACTAGTTTGAACTTGGTGAATACTAATAAACTTATTATATATAAACCATATATAATAATCTTAGTTTGTTTGAACCATTCTTATATTCAACTTAGACTTAGTTAAATATAGGTTCTAAATTTCCTATGTTATTTTACCCTCGATCATTAACCTAATATTTTACGTAACTCGTAATATACTTGTATAATTAACTAGTCAAAATTACTTTCGTATTATTATCTAATTATAATAAAACATTACTTTGTACAATTTCTAGTTGTTTACAACTTTGTACATTTCTAGTTTAATTATAACTTAATACAAATTTCTAGTTATCATAATATTACAACTAAATGATCAAAATAACATTTATATGTAATGTTCCATTTAATCTTGTATTAAATATATATATATATATATATATATATATATATATATATATATATATATATATATATATATACATATAATTTATTTCTTTAAAACCTTATAACATTCTTAATAAGAATATTACACCTAATTTGTACATGTGTATTTTAACTTAGACTAATTAAAATACGTACAAACTATTTTATCTTTTAAAATTCGTTTTCTTTTAAATATTTAAAATTTTCCGTAAATTATATATAATATAATATAAATACATCTTGTTAATTTTAAGACTTTAAAATTAACACTTCTCTTTTATCCTTAATTAAATTTAATTAATTAAACCCCTATCTCGTTCTTGATCAATTAAAACAAGGTTTCAATATTCTTGATCAATAACGTCTCTTAGTTAAAGATTAATCCTAATCAATCCTATTCAAACAATTATTAAACTTTGTTTAAATTCTAGGATAGATTATAACTTTAATAATTTTATTTAAACTTATTCATTTAAATCTTTTAAACAAAAACTTTGTCTAGATTTCTAGATTTAGAGAACTAGCTTTAATAAACTCATTAAAACAATAATCAAACCTCATTAAACATAAACTTGTTTAATTTTCTAGGTTCTAGATTATGTTCTTGATTAATCCTATTAACCAATTAAACTAAACTAGTTTAATGCTCTTGGTCCTAGGTTACTTCTAGGGTTCGAAATTCCTTAAGCCCAAGAAACTTTTCCACCAATTAACCTAAACTAGTTTAACAAACTTGGTGTCCAAGTTTCCTCTATGATTTTCGAATATCTTGGGAAGAAAGGAAAGGATCCTTTTTACCAATTAAACTATATACTTGGTCCTAGATTTTGAAGAATCAATAGGAAAAAGGAAAGAATCCTTTTGACCAAAAAATTTGACATTCTTGTTCCTAGGGTTCTTCATCTTTTCGAAAATTCCAAGGGTTAGGGAAAGAATCCTTTTGACCAATTAAACTAAAACATTTAATGTTCTTGGTCCTAGGGTTCTTGATGAATTTTGAAATTTCTAGGGTTAGAATCTTTTTGACCAGTTAAACTAGAAAGTTTAACATATTTCATCCTAGGGTTCTTTACCCTCTTCCGAAATCCACAAGGAAGAAAAAGAAGAAGGAGCAAAAATAAAAAAAAAAACTTGGAAATTAAACAAACAAAAAACTTTGTTATTCTTGTATAGATTTCTAAACCATCGCTCTGATACCACTGAAGGGTTTCATAACACTGATCAACCGATTGGGTCGACCACCTAGTGTCTTGCTTAGAACCATACTGACAAGAACATGATGGTGTTCTTGCCGGTTAAACCAACTAGCTAGTCCAATCCCTAAAAGCGGAACTGAGATTAAACTTAATCCTTAAACCCTAAAGGATTAAAGGAACATGGAAATCAAACTTGATTAACAGGAAAAGAAACCTTGTGGTGTTCGACGAACTAACCAAGAACCCTAGGGTTCTTGCTTCGATTTCGTCAAAGAGGGAAAGGAGGAAGAAGAGTGTTCCAAAACATACCTTAACTTGCTTAAGTAAGTGTTGGATCCCAACAACACAAATGTGTTGCGTTATGACAAATAAAGACGATAAGATAAAGAACACACAAGTTTTCATTGATTAAGAGTTTATTAAAATAACTTAATACAATACAAAGTTTGCGGAAATAGATAGTAAACACTAACTAAAACTTTATACTTGAAGTGACACTTTTGCTCGCTCAAACTCGAAGACTATGCAAGGAGAGTTATATCAGCTGATACTAACAGCTGATATTGAATGCCTGTGTAATAACTATAGGAGAGTTAAAACCAGACAATAACAAACTCTTAGAGAATGTTCTTGAGCTATGAATGCTAAAAGGTGTGTGTAAATGAAAGCATTTACGTCTCTATATATAGCCCAAGATCCATGTTCCTTTGTCCACAAGTTAATCGACGTGTAAACATATCATTCGTCGGTGTAGACTTGTCCACAGAAACATTTATTGCACTTGCATAGGTTATAGTCCCAATTGTACTTTGTGTCAATTCCTTTTGCTACCTTTTCTGACGTACAGTGAAAAGGTGTACTATGATAGTACAAAAGTAGTTGACTTTCCCTTTACATGTTTGGAGGGACAAACGATGATGTACTGACATATTATCTTCTATTCCAAAATAGAAGATCTGCATCGTTTTCTTCTTCTTTGAGCGGGAAAGGAATATGTTCAAAGTGTCAAGAACATTTTCCACTAAGTCTTTATCTGCAGCAGGTACCATCAGCTGATTCCACTATCAGCTGAATGGTCTTCTTCTGGTCTTTGTCCTTTGGCCATAGACTTTGAATGAACACTCTTCTATAGCTGTTGATTTGACTTGTTTCCTAGAGCTAAGTACGTACTCAGCTGAAGGATTATGAATATACTTGTAATTCAGCTGAGATACATACTTCAGCTGATTTATTCTTCTTAGCTATTGATCATCAAATCTTATTTACTTAGTCTGGGGACTAACAATATCCCCCTATTTGATGCAATCGAGTAGCTGTATAAGTTTGAACCTGTAATGATTCAGCTGTTTGGATCAACTGAATACTTATGTGCTTTGACCCTTTGGGTTCTTTTGTCTATGTTTATATTTTTAAAAGTATATTACAAAATTTTGATTTTCTATTAATATGAAGCTGATAAAATACAAGGAAAATCAAAACAAAAACAATTACAATGTCGTAGGAATTGCTTCCCTAACGACACTTTGATATATTGAGTTGATGGCTGAGTTGATTAATTCCTTCATTTCTTTTCACTCTTCAGTAGAGGAACTCAGCAGCTTGTGATAGACCATAAGTTGTTCAACGTCGCACACATCTAATTCATCAGCTCGTTGAAAGTACTCCTTCTTGTTTTCCAGATAACAAAAGCCATAGATGGGTTCTTTGACGATCAACCCAGGGATAAAATTTACTCCCATGGGGATGGCTCTTGTGATATTGAGTCTTGGTCGTTTTACAAGTATTATTGAAGACCCAATATCAAGTGTTCTGGGTTCAGCGAAGGGCTCGGGGAGAACTGACTTACGTTTCTCCCCTCTTGCTGAGGAGCTTTCACCAGCAGGTTCTCTGACAGCAACAACTTGAGATTCGCGCAATTCAGCGGGTATGCGATTTGCCAAGTCAGGAGATTGTCTCCAGATTTTATCGCATAGAGCCTTGAAGGAAATGGTGGCGACTCTTATCTCATTTTCCAAATCTATTATGTAAGCGATGGTCTTGCAGATTTGACAGCTGCTAGCATCTCATTCCAGTCATCATAGTTGAATTGAGTGCTAATCTTGTTCAGAGGAACCCTTTCAGGAACGAAAACCCCTCCAGATCTATATATGATGACTTCAGTTGGAGAGCTGGATGTTGTTTTGGGGCCCCTGACGCTGGTGATTTTTTGTTCTTGCCTTCGTTTATAGAGAACCTTATTGAACAACCTAATGTTCTCAGTTCTCTCTGCTTCACCTTTTTGAAACAACTCTGCTTGAATTTTCCTTTGAAGAGCAAGAACTGTTTCGAGCTCAGCAGTGGTTCTGACTTCCTCTAGGAGGCCAACATTAAACTCGGCAAGATTTAGCTCCCCCTCAGCAGGTTGAGGATTCACCTGTACAATGGGCTGAGGGATTTGGATTGGTGGGGTTTGGACTTGTGGGACCTCAACTGATTTAAATGAATCAACGATCTTAACAAGATTAGTTGAGGTTTCTTCAGCCCTGAGACCTTCAGGAGATATGAGTGTTGATTGCATTGTTGTCTCATCTGCTGAAGCAGTTACCTCAGGGGTTTCAGTAGTGACGAGTGTTGTTGTAATTGGTGTCTCGTCTACTGAAACGTATTCTTCTTCTTCTTGTATTCCAGCAGTGGTGAGTGGTGGAGAAATTGGAGTCTCACCTGCTAGAATGTCTTCTATATTGGCTCCAACAGCAGAGGTGACTATAGTCTGTGAAGCATTTTTTTCACCTGATTGTTCACCTGCTGAAGTAGCTTGCTCTTTCTTCCCCTCAGAGAGTGCCTGGAGAAGTAAGGTACTCTCTGGTGCTGAAGCAGGATGTACAGCATCGGCACCTTCATTTAGCTTTTGTAGAATGAGGTTAAGGGTGCCTTGGAGACCAGCAACCTGGGAGGTCAAAGAACTGACCTCAGTCTCCAGTTTGTCCATCCTGGAGGACACTTCAGATGCAGACTCCTCAATAACCTTAGAGAGATGGCAATAAGTATTGGTCAGCAGAGATTCTTGCTTGGATTGTGCAAGAACAATACCATCGATAGCTGATGAGAGAGGAGATACCTTGGAAAGTAAGGCATTCAGCTGTCGGTCAACTTCTACTTCTGTTGCCCGGGCTTCGGAGAGAAGCTTATCTTTCTTGACTCTGTCAGATTCGCGAATGGAGTTCAACTCTCTATGAATGTATGCTTTGAGAGTGTTGAACTCGCTGGTGTTGCTTCGAATCTGATCAGAAAGAAGAGCTAGCAGAGGAGTCTGAGTTTGAACCTCAGTATGCAGAGAAGTGATGTTGGAGGATAGATTTTCACCAGCATCAAAACACTTCTTTGGAACATCCCTGTGAAGGGTGTTCATCTGCTTCCTAAGTGTGGCCATCCCAAGTCGAATCTGGGATTTCACAACTCTAGACATCAGAGCAACAACGGCTCTGATGGGAATGCTTTCTCCAGCTTTGCTGGATTCAGCATGGGACACTTGGACGCTTTGGGGGAAGGGGTCCGGTATGTCTCCAGCTGGAGGGGTAACCTCAGCCGTGGAAGTGGGTATTTCTGAGTTAGGAGGAATGGCTCCTATGGGATGCTCAGAAACTATGGGGGGTGAGTTGGGTCCAGCTGAAACTTCTGGGTTTCTGTCAGAAGTGCCGACATCAGCTGTCGAATCAATTTGAAGCCAAAGTTCATCTGCTTCTTCTCCTGAAGACGAATACTAGGGCTGAATGGGCTCATCAGCAGAATCAAACATTATGGCATATGCTGTTTGAGAACTTTGGGCTTCAGTCTCACCAGTCGGCTGAGCTGGTATGGAGACTGGAGGAAGAGTTCCTCTGGGTGGTGTGTTAGCTGCCTCACAGCTCAGTTGGCGAATACGTTTGCGATCACTGACAGCTTGGGTGGATGCCTTAGTAACAACTGGGTCTACAGTTTTATCTTCATCGGCGGTGGTGGTTTCCTCGATCTCCAGCTGGTGTAAGGTGGTGTAAGCTGGTGACGTTGTGGGAAACAGAAAGAACAGTTTCAAGAATGACTTGGTTTCCAGTCAATCTGTCATCAACTGCTGACTCATAAAGTGATGTAGAAGTTGGTGTTGGTGTGTGTGCAGCTGACTCACGGGTGGCTTGGGTTGAGCCAAAAACTTCACCAGCAGTCTGTTGAGAGACTGAGGTTGCTTGTGGAGTTTGTTCCCTTGTTACAACGACTGATAATGAATCAGTCGAGGATCTACGCAGAGGGGTGGAGCCGACACTAACTCCTAAAGAACGAAATTTCCGTATTGAAGTCTGCTGACTTGTTGAGAAATCAGCAGATGGAGGAGAAAGAGGAAGAGAAAGAGAGTAGTGATCAGCCAGGGGTGTTTGACTAGGAGCTCCGATTGTTGGTGGAGTTCCTGGAAAAACACTGCAAAACTGAAAATGAGAAGGATTATTCTCAGATGCTGGCATAACTTCTGATTGTAATGCTTCCAGTCTGGGACTCGAGTGAGTACCCAGAGGATCCTGGCTGAATCCTGATGATGTTGCTGTCGCCAGGTCAGCATCATCAGCCACCACACCTTCTCCACAGCTAGCAGACCCTCTTACCCTCAGCCAAGGAGAAGAAGGAGCACGTGAAGTGGGAAAAGGTGGGGGATGGAAAGGAGATGAAGTGGGAGACCGATGAGCCGTTCTTTTGACTCGTTTCTTCACCACTGGAGGAGCAACCTCCTCATCCTCATTTTCCACATCAATGGGAACTGAGGTCCCTGTTGAAGTGGGAGTATTTTCATCAGCAGCTAGCGGACGACTAGCAGCTGGAAAACACTTCAGATGAGAAAAGGACTTACCTTCTTGTAGGGCGGATTTCTTCGTTGTGGTGCCCTGTGATCGATCCTTTTTGGATCTGGTCCGATCATTAATGATCTTCAGCATGTACGAGGAGAGAGGAATATCCTTACCAGCTTCCTTCTTGGAGTTGAAGATGGTGTTAGATAAGGTACGAACTTCAAAGTATTCCCCCTGAAGGTCATCATAATCGATCTTGAGCTTCTCAAGCATCACATGAGCGATGCAAAGAGTGAAGAATCGAATATAGGGAATGTGAGTTCCCTTAGCCTTGAGCTTGGTCTTGACCTCCTCGAAAACCAGTCTCCCATAATCAATCCGATGACCGGTGATTAGGCCTTCAGCAAAGACCTGAAGGCTAGAGTTGCACTGGTTGTGAGACCCAGAGTTGCCGCCTATGCACTGAATGATGTGCGTGAAGAAATAGGCCCATGGTCTCGACAGCTGAGACTTCTTAAATATCTGCACCCTGTCGTCGTCCTTTTCTAATCGATATCCGGTGATACCGATTAGACTTGCTTTTGCATCATCACAATATTTCATCTCCTGATATAGTTCGACAGGGAGCAAGTAATCGAACCCGCAAGCAGTTCGGAAATCATCAACAGTGATAGTGATTTGATGATCTCCTACTTGCGCAACAATGTCGTCTCCAGAAATGGAGACAGACATCCAGAAATCACGCAATAGTTCGTAGAAACTCTTGGTGAAGCGAAAGAAAGCACCCCTGATAGGACAGTGGCGCAAGAATTTTCCGACCGGACGGTAGACATCTATGAGGTTTTCCGGTGGAGATGTGTTTGCTACCAAGTTCGAGTTCTGAGTGAACTCAATGGCAGCTCTAGTGAGAGGAGCTTTTGATTTCTTAGAAATATTTAGGTAAGAAGAAAGCTAAAGGCTTTGAAGAAGAGAAACAAACGCTCGAGAGAATATGGGGTTCTTGAGAGAATTTTGGGAAGAAGTTTAGAGGGTGGTGAGGTGAATGGGGTGATATGGATGGGTATTTATAGGGTATTGTTGGATGGTTTGGGTAAATATTTGAATTTAAACTGGGCTATAAATGGATAGTTAAAAACCAACTATGGAAATGTTGGTATCCGTGCGAAAAAGGAGGACGGATGTGACAGTGAGGGGTTAGTGGATCCGTTTCGGTGTCAGGGTGTCATGTCCTTCATAAATGCCAAATATTTTCACTCGAGTGAAAATATTGGCCACAAATATCGTGTGGATAGGGATGAAAGATTCCTTTTCAAGGGAAAAACCAAACGTTTTAACATACAAAACTTAATAAGTTATCATTTTGAGATGTTTTATTCGGCTGACTGATAAATAGAAAGGTTTTAGGCAGCTGAATGTACTAAGGGACAAGGTGATCTTATCAGCTGCTGATAGTACTTCAGCAGATGATTTAAGCATTTAACATACCCAGCTCGCTGATTAAAAAGTTGAAACATTTTTCATCTAAAGGTTTAGTGAACAAATCAGCCAGCTGAAGGTCTGTTGAAATAAAATGAAGTTCAACGTCACCTTGTTCAATGTGATCTCCAATGAAATGATACCTGATATCGATATGTTTGGTTCTGGAATGAAGAATTGGGTTGCTGTTTATTGCGATAGCACTTGTGTTATCGCAGTAGATAGGAACCTTGCAAAAGTTCATATCAAAATCAACCAGCTGATTCTTCATCCAAAGGACTTGAGCACAACAGCTTCCAGCAGCAACGTATTCTGCTTCAGCTGTAGAGGTGGAAACAATATTTTGTTTCTTGCTTGTCCAGCTGACTAGCTTGCCACCTAGCAGCTGACATCCTCTAGTAGAGCTCTTTCTATCCATCTTGCAACCTGCAAAGTTTGAATCTGAATAGCCAATTAGATCAAACCCGGAGTCTTTGGCATACCAAAGACCTAGGCTTGGAGTACCTTTAAGGTACCTCAAAATTCGCTTAGAAGCTATTAAATGAGACTCTCTAGGATCAGCTTGATACCTAGCACACATGCAAGTAACAAACATAATATCTGGTCTGCTGGCGGTGAGATAGAGCAAAGACCCAATGATTCCTCTGTAGAATGTGATATCAACTGATTTCCCAGTTGTATCAGCATCTAGATTATTCGGAGGAGCCATTGGAGTTTTCATAGATGATGATGAATTCATATCAAATTTCTTTAAAAGATCTTTGATATATTTTCTTGATTTATAAAAATTCCATTTTTAGATTGCTTAACTTGTAAGCCAAGAAAATATGTTAATTCACCCATCAAACTCATCTCATACTTTGTAGACATAAGTTTTGAGAAACTTCTACAAAGCTTTTCATCAGTAGCACCAAATATTATGTCATCCACATAAATTTGAACAAGAATGATATCACCTTTAATTTTACGAATGAATAAGGTTTTATCAATCTTTCCCCTGGTGAAATCATTTGCTAGAAGGAACGTGGAGAGAGTGTCATACCATGCACGAGGGGCTTATTTCAACCCATTCAACGCCTTATCCAACTTATACACATAGTCTAAGTACTTAGGATTTTCAAAACCTGGAGGTTGCTTTACGTAGACTTCCTCTTGCAATTTACCGTTTAAGAATGCACTCTACACGTCCATCTGAAAAACTGTGAAGTTTTTGTAAGCAGCATAAGCTGAAAATATTCTTATAGCCTCAAGCCTTGCTACTGGAGCAAATGTTTCGTCGAAATCGATTCCTTCCTCCTGTCTGTATCCTTGTGCAACAAGTCTAGCCTTGTTGCGAATAACCACACCTTCTTCATCCATTTTATTCCTAAATACCCACTTGGTACCAATTATTGTCTTACCAGCTGGTGGAGGTACCAGCTGCCACACCTTATTGACCTCAAATTGGTTAAGTTCTTCCTACATCGCTTGAATCCAGCCGGAGTTTTCTAAGGCAGCTTTAATATTTTTTGGTTCTTCAGCCGCTAAGAAACACGACCATAGGCAAAGATTACATGATGCCTTACTTCTTGTGACCACTCCTTGTTGTGGATCTCCAATGAATTCAATTGGATGTTCTGAGGTCCACTTGGATTAAGGGGCGGCTGAAGAGGAAGAGGATTCAGCAGAATTTAATCCTTGATGAGCGGCTGAATGCTCAGTAGGATTGAGTACTTCATTTTGAACTAATCTTCTTGAAGTATGAAGAGGTGGCTTAGAGTTAGCCTTGGATGATGCTCTTGCTGTTGGAATATCTTGTTGAACAGCTACAATATCTACAAGATATGTGGGAGCATCATGAAATCTATCATCTGAATCATTTATTGGAACTTCAAAAACATTCAAAGCATCAGAGAATGCTTCAGCTGTATCATCAGATGGTGGTACAGCTGATCTCTGAAATGCATCAGATGATTCAACAAAGGTGGGATTTAAGGCTTTAGAGTGTTCTTCAAAAGTAACGTTTATAGATTCTTCCAATGTTTGTCTTCTTTTGTTGAAAACTCTGTATGCCTTAGACTTAGTGGAGTACCACAAGAAAATTGCTTCATCAGCTTTAGAGTCGAACTTACTCAGCTGATCTCGTGTGTTTAACACTAAACACACACAACCAAAGACATGAAAGAAACCGATATAAGGTTTCCTCTGACGGAGAATCTCATAAAAAGTTTTCTTGTGTCTCTTCACATAAAGAGACATGTTTTTAGTAAAACAAGTTGTGTTAACAACTTCTGCCCAAAATGGTTTTGGCATGTTTGACTCAGCAAGCATTGTTGTTGCAGCTTCTATCAGGGTTCTGTTTCTTCTTTCAGCAACATCATTTTATTGAGGTGTTCTAGCAACTGAAAAGTTTTGTGAGATCTCAACTTTTGAGCAGAAGTCTTCCAATGTACGATTTCTGAATTCAGTACCATTGTCTGATCTCAGCTGCTTTACTCTTGACCCATTTAGAAGTTCCATCTTCTTGATGAATTTGATAATTTCATCAGCTGCATCACTTTTGTTACGAAGAAATATAACCCAAGTATATCTTGAGTATTCATCAACGACAACAAGAGTATACTTCTTTCCACCTAGACTTTCAGTACTCATAGGACCAAAGAAATCCATATGAAGTGTGTGCATGCAGTTGTCGATGGAGAAACATTGCTTTGATTTGAAGGAGCTTTTATGTTGTTTGCCTTGTTCACAAGCTGAACAAAGTTTATCTTTTTCATACTTAATCTGTGGCAGGCCATTCAACAGCTCACCTCGGGACAACTTTGATATAATTTTAAAGTTTAAGTGAGATGACCTTTTATGCCACAACCAATTCAGCTCTTCAGTGGAGTGAGAGAATAGACAAACTTCTTGATTTTGAGGATTCATGTCAAGTGTATATACATGGCTGTTTCTTGGTGCGATAAGCACGACTTTTCCACTTTTATCTGTCACCGTTCCTCTGTACTTATTAAAGTTCACTGATAACTCTGTATCACATAGTTGGCTAATTCTGATTAAATTATTTTTCAGCACATTCACATAACCAACTCTTGTGATCTATATAGATACATTTGAGATGGATCAATAACCTTCAGTTGAGCCTCTACCATTATCACCAAAATTTACTGGAGGACCAGCACAAACTTCGAACTCTTCAAGCAGGGATTTGTATCCAGTCATATGTCGTGAGCAACCACTGTCTAGGTACCATACATGTTTGCTTTGATCACCCTGCACATAAGTTTAAAAGAGTTAGTTCTTTTTGGGAACCCACACCTCTGCGGGTCCTTGTGATTTCTTGCTAGAACTCACAGGGGTTGGGTTCTTAATGGACTCACAAGTTGAAGTTGGAGAGGGTCTTAAGCTTGTGTTGTCACACTCATTTTCCTTATGCCCACGATCTCCACACTTATAACATTTTCAGTTCTTTAGTAGTGGAGTGGAGGGTGCAGCAGCAGGGCTGGGTGCTAGACCTAAAATCCCTTTTTGATTATCTGAGATAGTCAGAGTTTGAACGAGTGATGCCAGCTTGCTGACCTTTCCTTTCAGCTGTTTAACAGGACCAGCTGAGGAAGGACTTGGAGTGGTTTTGAGAACACTCTTACCTTTGGTCTTTGCAGCTCGAGTACGAACTCCAGCTGTCTCACCCTTGAAGTGTGTAAGAACAGTTTTCTTTCATGTTGTCTTGCTAGTCTTCCTTTGAAGTCTAGTAGAAGAGACAGCAGTTGCTGAGCCCAGAATAGACTTACTTGGCTTAACAATAACTACAGTGGGTGTCCTAACAACTATGGCTGAACAGTCAGCTGATGACTCAACACCAATGGTTTCAGAAGGTTCTTCCTTGGAGATTTTAGTAGCATAGGTTTTGGTAGACTTAACAAAGCAACCAAACACCAACTCTTCAGCTGGAACAGAAGCATCAGCTGATGAGTAGTATGGATCATCCGTACTGCTGTCAGGTACAGCGGCTGCAGTAAGGAAATCTCCTCCTAATACAACTTGTACTTGACTAGGAATCTGTGAGTTGACACACTCACTCACACGTTTGGATGAACAAGACCATGATTCAAAAATATTTTTAATTTCTTCAAGTTCTTTAACCTTTTCATTTAGATCGTGTTGAAGAACTGAGTTTATAAATTTTGTTTCAGAAAGTTCTTCTTTTAAAGTTTTGTGATCAATTAATATTTCTTTTAAAAAAACATTTTCACGAAGAATAGCACCGTGTTTATCCAAACATTTACCTTTCCGCTGATCAATGAAATGCAAGTCACAGATAATGGAATCAACAATATCTTTGGCTTCAGAAGCCTCAGCAGAGATTAGAGAAGATACCTTTTTGTGAACTATGTTGACCCATTGATATGAACCAGCATCATCAGGTGTAATACTTTCATCAGCACGAGCCATCAAACACATTGTGGCCATTGGTTCATCATCATCAGATGAGCTGTCACCAGAGTCAGCCCAATCGTGAGTTTCAGCTACAAGACCCTTGTCAGCAACTTTGCCTTCAAGTGCCTTCCTTTCTTCTAGGATCTTTTTGGTGAAGGCTTGTAGCTTTTTGTACTTTTCTTCAATGGACTCACCACTTGAAGAGGATGAACTAGCTTTCTTTTGCTTGCAGTCGTTAGCATAGTGTCCCTTTTTGTTGTAGTTGTAGCAGGTTATCTCAGAGATATCAGGTGTACTTCCAGACGGTGTGGTAGGTGCAGCTAATGAGATAGGTCTGCTACTTGAGCCTCTAGCTGAGGAGCCAGATTTGCTTTTGAAAAATTTCCTATTTTTGACAAGTAGGGCAAGCTCGGTTATAAGGGCCTTATTATCTTCATCTTCATCGATCTCTTCGATGCTGACTCAGGTATGTTGAACAGATCAACAGCTGAAGTTGTGTCAGCTTCATCATCTGAGGGAGGATATTCAATCCTGCTAGGTTTGTTTAGAGAAGCTCACTTTAGAGTCTTTTGGAGGTTGAAATTTGTTGAGTACAGATCTCTCATGGCTTAGAAACATGCCATAGAGAGAGGAAAGAGTGTAATCATTTAAAGTAGGAGATGTACTCATGCAAGTTATAATGGTAGCCCATTTAGAGGGTAGAGCTGCCATAAACTTACACATCTTGGACATATCGTCCTTTTCAACCCCATGAGACTTCAGCTCGTTTAACATAATGTTATAACGGTTGAATGTTTGAGCTATAGTCTAACTAGGCTTGGCTTTAAACAGCTCGTAGTCATGAATGAGCATGTTTTTGTTGTGTTCACGCACAACGGATGTGCCTTCATACACTTCAGCCAACCTTTCCCAGATTTCTTTGACTGAGTCACAAAATTGAATGTTGTGATACAGTTCATCACCAACTGCTTGAAAATGCATATCCTTTCCTTTATTCTAAAGATGAACAAGACATTTTCAGCGTCTGTCCATCGAGCTTCAGATTTCACAACATAGTGTTCTGGTACTTCAGGGGTACCAGGAATAAGGGTTTTGGGAATATATTTTCCTACCGTTATATTGTCTGGAAGTTTTGGGTGATAGGTAACCATGTGGGATAACATACAAGTTTTCCACATGGGGTAGTTGGTTTGAGTAAGTTTGGGAGGTTTTCTAGATGATGGAAGATCGGATGTTGTAGGTTCAGCCATAACAGATGCTCAAAGTTGATGGAAAACAACTTTGACACTTTCTCTGATACCAGTTGTTGGATCCCAACAACACAAATGTGTTGCGTTATGACAAATATAGAAGATAAGATAAAGAACACACAAGTTTTCAATGATTAAGAGTTTATTAAAACAACTTAATACAATACAAAGTTTGCTGAAATAGATAGTACACACTAACTAAAACTTTATACTTGAAGTGACACTTTTGCTCGCTCAAACTCGAAGACTATGCAAGGAGAGTTATATCAGCTGATACTAACAGCTGATATTGAATGCCTGCGTAATAACTATGTGATAGTTAATACCAGACACTAACAAACTCTCAGAGAATGTTATTGTGCTATGAATGCTAAAAGGTGTGTGTAAATGCAAGCATTTACGTCTCTATATATAGCCCAAGTTCAATGTTCCTTTGTCCACAAGTTAATCGACGTGTAAACATATCATTCGTCAATGTAGACTTGTCCACGGAAACATTTAATGCACTTGCATAGCTTATAGTCCCAATTTTACTTTGTGTCAACTCCTTTTGCTACCTTTTCTGACGTACAGTGAAAAGGTGTACTATGATAGTACAAAAGTAGTTGACTTTCCTTTTACATGCTTGGAGGGACAAACGATGATGTACTGACATATTATCTTCTATTCCAAAATAGAAGATCTGCATCGTTTTCTTCTTCTTTGAGCGGGAAAGGATAATGTTCAAAGTGTCAAGAACATTTTCCGCTAAGTCTTTATCTGCAGTAGGTACCATCAGCTGATTCCACTATCAGCTGAATGGTCTTCTTCTGGTCTTTGTCCTTTGGCCATAGACTTCGAATGAACACTCTTCTATAGCTGCTGATTTGACTTTTTTCCTAGAGCTAAGTACGTACTCAGCTGAAGGATTATGAATATACTTGTACTTCAGCTGAGATACATACTTCAGCTGATTTATTCTTCTTAGCTATTGATCATCAAATCTTAATTACTTAGTCTGGGGACTAACAGTAAGTACACTGATGATGAACACGACGAGCGATCCTCTAGTTGATCACTTGTAACGATCCTTGATCTTCAAGACTTGAAGAACACGTAGAACGTACGAAGAACACCAAACTTGGTGTCTAAGTTTTGGCCGAAATCTCCAAAGGAGGGAGAGGGATTTCGTGTAGGGTTGTGTAGGAAGTGGATGATTAGGTTTAAATGAAACCTTAAGCCTTCTATATATAATAGATGAAGTTTCATTTATGTCCTTCTAGTTTAATTAAGATTAATCTCTTAATTTAATTTATCCTCCTACACTTTAAACCCTTATAGTTTATCTAGTTATTATTGTCACACTTAATTATCAAATGTCTAGTATATACACTTATATATTTCGGTATATACATACACGAAATATATACTTGTGTATTATACTTTTAATAATTAATTATAGGGTTTTGCTAATGACAGCCCTAAGGGCTGTCAATAAGCGCATTAAAGCGTGTAAATTAATCAACAACCACCACCTGCATTTTAGGTATCACTCATCCGCTAATAAAAGTACAAAATTTTAATGCATGTTATTGATAGCCCTAAGGGCTGTCATTAGCAAAACCCTTAATTATATAATAACCTTTGTATAATTTAGACAATAATATTATCCAATCAGTATATGATTTAATAGCTTTAAATCATATCATGGATAATCTCTAATTAACACATTGTATATTACTCAACTAGTAAACGTACAAATACTTGTATGAATTAGCTAGTTAAACAAATCTAGTAATAAGTTAAACTTAACTAATTCATAATGACTATTATGAATCATTCCTCTTCGTAGTATCATTACATATCTTGCTCGTATTACATGCACTCACCGGTGTGACCCTTAAGTGTCTCGTAGGCATGGATGTATCACCAAATGTTGACTAACTGTGCACATAATTCCAACACATCTAATACCCCTGTTTTCCCCGCCACTGTTGGGATCCAATCGGAACCAATAATTAAAAGGGATGTTCAATTTTTCAAGCGGTTTGTGAATTTTTAAGATACTATTCCATTTCCCGGATGTATTACCGGAAGGATTAGCCGCCTCCAAACCGTCACTTAAACCGTGAATTTCTTGAATAACTTTTTTCCATAATGACTCATTTTCCGTTTTAAATCTCCACCACCATTTGGAAAGAAGAGCTAAATTTAGAGCTTTGAGACTTCCAATCCCTAAACCACCCTTGTCTTTGGCATTTTGAATTAAATCCCAAGAAATCCACGGAATCTTTCTTTGGCCCATTTTAGCTCCCAAAAAAAAGTTAAGCCTTAGACTTTCAAGCTTTTTAAGGATCTTCTCGAGAACTTTGAAGATTGAGAAAAAATATATACCCAAATTCCCGAGCACCGATTTGATTGTTGTAACACGACCCCCGGAAGATAATGTGGTGGCCTTCCACTTTGATAATTTGGAAGTGAATTTTTTAATTATCGGCCCCAAAACTCCGTTTTATTCATTGAACATCCGGTTGGAAGCCCAAGGTATGAAAAAGGGAGCGAGCCGGAATTACAATGATATCTATTCGCCAGATTTCTAATAGAATCGGAGTCAATAGATACTCCCATCAGGCAGCTTTTGTTTAAATTAATTTTGAGGCCGGAGGATAAATGAAAGCATCTTAAAATCCGGATGAGATTGGCCATATTAGTATCAGACCATTCACCAATAAATATTGTGTCGTCCGCGAATTGCATGTGCGATATCGTGATATCATTATTATGCAATTTGATACCTTGAAATACACCATTAGAAACAGCAGCTTTCATGGCAACATTAAGAGCTTCTGCTGCAATAATAAAAAGAAACGAAGCTAACGGGTCGCCTTGGGGAACCACATGTTCCATTGAAAACTCCTCAGATGGAGATCCGTTTATTAGTAAGGAGATCCGAGCTGAAGATAAACAACCTGCCATCCAGTTTCTCCATTTCTCCCCGAAATTCATTTGATAGAGGACATCATCAATAAATTTCCAGCTTATAGAATCAACAGCCTTCTCGAAGTCAATTTTAAAGATCATTGCTTTGCATTTAGTTTTTTTGTACCACGCAATTATCTCATTTATAATGAGCGGACCGTCTAATATGTTCCTGCCCTCAATGAATGCAGTTTGCTCCGGGCCTACAATCTTACCAATCACCTGTTTTAATCGATTTGCCAAGACTTTTGCAATAATATTATATAAACAATTCAATAAACCTATCGGCATGTATTCGTGAAAGGTGAGAGGCGAACTGACCTTAGGGAGAAAAACCAAAAACGACGAATTGCAACCAACATCAAAAGTACCCTTATCAAAGAATGATTGGACCGCTGCCCCGAGATCGGACTGAATAACCTCCCAGTATTTTTTAAGGATGGCAAATGTGAACCTGTCGGGCCCAGGGGCTTTATCAGACCCAAGGCCCCAAACTGGCGCCTTAATTTCAATTAAAGAACAGTATTCTTCAAGGCCTCGAGATTGAGCAGTGGAGATTTGATTAAATAGTCTGCTACAGAACAAGGGGCGATTTTGGGCACCCGATGAGAATTTGAATTAAAAAAGCACTTGGCTTCTGATTTTATGAAGTCCGGGTCCGTGGCCCAAGAACCATTGGACGAGATGCCATGTATGTAATTGTTTCTTCTGTTTTGGTTGAGCAACCCATAGAAAAATTTAGTATTCTAGTCCCCGAAAGAGGCCCATTTGATCCTAGATCTTTGTTTCAAGTCCTATAAATATTTTTTGAGAATTTCGTTTAACTTAAGCATATCATTCTTTCTTTTATTGATTTCTTCTATTGAAACAGATAATGATTCCGCTTTGTTTTCCACATCCTCAATTGCCTGCTGCAATTTCTTTTTCAGCTCCATATTATCCGATTTACTTTCCGCCCGCCACTTTTTAATCTCAATTTTTGATAGCTTTAAGCTTAAACATAAAGCGAATCATATCATGCCCACTCGAGGTTGGGCCGTTCTAGGACCTGGCCACAATAGCGTCCATTTGGATCTGTCAACCAAGAATTATAAAACTTAAAATATGTGGGACCGAAATCGACTGTAGCAGCATTGAAAATGATCGGGCTGTGGTCGGAGTATAAGTTTGGCAGGATGATCGTAGAGGGATTTGGCCATTCGGACAGAAAATCGTCATTAGTAAAGAATCTGTCTAGCTTGCTGAATCTAAGACAGTCTCTACTCATTCTAGAAAATCTCCTACCGCCGCTTTTAACTTCCAATAAACCTGACTCGTGATTAATTTTATTGAATTTATTGGCCCCGAGAAATGAGAATGGCATACCTTTGCGTTCTTCCCCTGATCGAACCTCATTAATATCGCCAAAAACTATCCATATGTAATCTGATCGAGCGTCCATGAAAATTTTCAAGTTTGCCCAAATAGTATTTTTACGAGATTGACTCTGTGGACCATAGACATTTATAAACCCACATCTTGAATTTATGCCCACCCAGGAACCCATAATAATCAAGAAAAAATAATCTGAATGATAATTCAAGTTAGATGGCTTTTAAGTATTCTTGAATTAAGAACCATAAAAAGTCAAATCCAATTTCACGTGATCTAAAAGAAGTGATTAGCAATTAATTGGCAAGTTTTTCAAAAGAAACGACAACCAAGAACAGTACTAGTCAGGGTATTTTGCTTGGCAAATTGGCAACATATGAAAAAGTAGGTGTTTCCGTTAGGTATTTTTGGATACATGGTGTATGGTGTAGTATGGTTGCTAAGGTCATAAATAATAAATAATGTGGTAGATAATTAAAATGATCTGGCTAATGGTATCCATAAACACATATACAGTAGAAAATCTCATAAATAAATTATCTAGGTTAGTAAGTTCTATAGTAGTGGTTGAATGACAAAATCTCGTGGTCGGGCCTAATTGGGTTTTCAAAATAATGGAGTCCTTGATTTGGTAATTGAGGCCAAACACAAGATGACGCCCAAAACATGTGAAATGGAGATGGTAACATTTAGCTACTCGCCATTCATGTCTCCTCCATCCCTCTTTTTGTGCCATTTCCATGTGCAAATAACACATCAAAATCACTTTTACACATTTATATCATCAATAATAGGTGTCCGATTCAGCACAGAACCGTTTAAAGGTGTAGAACCCTAGAACCATTCTAACATGCAATGTTTTTTATGTTATACATAAGTTGTACACTTTCAACACGCTGTAACACATTTACACATCTAATGTTTCCAATTTTTTATACACATAATATATAAATATATTTATATGAAAATGTGTAAAAAATTGGATGTGTAAATATGTTACAGTGCGTATGAAAATGTACAGCTTATGTATAACATAGAAAACATTAGATGTTAGGATGGCTCTACGGTTCTGCAACTTTAAACGGTTTTACGCTGAATCGGATCCTTAATAATAGAAATATAATTATGATCATGATTTTGTTTAAAAGCCTTGCAATAATTATCACCGAAACCAAACAATATACTAAAGATCATCAATTCGTTAGAAATTACCGATGTAACCTGATAACTAAAAAAATTGTATCGCATTATGTTAAATCTTCATACTTTATCAAATAAGTAATAAGATATGTAAGAATATTTAATAGAAAACAAGAACTAATTAACCTAGATATATAATTGACAATTTGAGTAGCTTAACGTCCACCGCGAGTAATACTTTTTGAGACTTTTTTTTGAACGGCTCGTTAGTAATTAATTAGTGATTAGAGCCTATGCAGTGACATCTATAAGGGGCAGTATTTTTGAGACTGAACTTTCTTTTTAGTTCAGTGGTAAGGTGCCGCAATACATCCTCCAAGGCTCCAAGCTAAGGGTTCAAATCTTGGTAGGCTTTTCTTTTTCTTTCTATTTCTCTTCATGGTTCATTGATCCATATTTTTACTGACGCTTTATTATCAAAGATAATTTGCATTAGATTTCTAAAACAACCCTATGTATCATTTTTGTATAAAATATTCAGCCTTTTTTTTTCATTCCCTATTTTTGTATGAAAGACTAGGGGTGTCAAATTTGTACCGAACAAAACTAGCCAACATGCTACCAACCATACCAAGTATAGTTGGTAGCCAATATATTGGTAGCCAACATGTTTGGTTGGTAGTACCGTACCAATTGTGTAATCATGGTACGGTAATGGTACACAAATTTTAAATACCACGGTATACCGTACCAACCAAGATATATATTATATGATTTTTAGTTTAATATATTATAACAAACTAGCAACCTATTTGCCCAAGATTCCAATTAGATATTAAAATATACGATATTTTATTTAAATTATAGATGTGCCCAAAAAATATCTCTGAAACTAATATAATATAATATGACATACTTATTTTAACTTTAAAACTAAAAACATCTTTGAAAATATAATATTTTATATGTACATTCACACAAATCAGTGATTCAGTTACGACAAGATAGCTACATCTTTTGTTACTTTATCGTACTAGATTATGTTTATATAGCACGTAACATATTATATCATTTTGCTTATTTTGTTTCTATGTTCGGAACACTTGTTAATATGTTTAACTGGTCGATAATGATAAAATATCATTGTTCTTTTGTTATTAATTTTTTTTAATTTCATATGAGTTAGTGATGTTGGTATATACCATTACCAATTTGTACCAACCAAGATTGTTGGTAGCCAAACAAATTGGTACCAAGTAAACTTAGTATGATAATGGTAGATAAATCAGTGTACCAATTATAGTTGGTACGGTATGCGGTATGAGAAAAATATACGTGGTACCGTACCATGTTCACCCCTATGAAAGACTAACACAACCTTTTAAATTATGTAAAAAAGATAAATTATTTTCACGACAATAAGAATTGACTAATCTTTCTTAACACTTATATTAATGTTATGTATGTTTGAACTAAATCAAATTTATTTACATTTATATGAATTTGTAAACCGGTAAAAACGATAGTTTTTTATTTTTATTTTTTATTGATTTTGTTTCATAAAATGATTTTAATATTTGAAAATTAAGTATCTAGATAGTTTGATATTTTAGTTTCCTAAAATGATTATTAATATGAAAATTAGGTATCTAATGGTATTTAGGTCTATCATTTAAATCTTTCCATAGGTCTACTCATTATATTAAGACACATGTCAAAATCAAGGGATAATATAAGGAGAGAGAATTAGTAGAATACACATGTAATCTGTTAGTGATTTACGGTTTAATCAAAGTAAAACGCAGCGGAGATATAACATAAATCACCAATCAAGGATCTACATATTGATAATATAATTAAGCATGAAATTAAAGAGTTAGGACGTAAAAACCATACACTTGAAGCCTTTGATTACAACAATGATTGAGGAAGAAGAATTCAAAGAATTCAATGTAGAATTTCTCTAATGGTATACACACTACATTATATCAAAAACACCAAATAAATGCTAGTCCCTTGTTCAAGAATCAAAACTAAAACCATTCGTATATTTTCTTCCTACGTACGTACTCTAAAACCAAGAAACAAAAGACTATATATTTTGTTTTGTTTTGTTTTGGCATGACGCACAAAACAAAAAGGAGAATCAATTCCATCGTTTCTTTTTCTTTTATCTACGGATGTACGCCAGATTAAAGAAAGGAGACGGCCATTTTCTAGGAGAGGGAGAGATTAAGGTTAAGGTTAATTTTTCTTGCTCCCTAATCTAAGTATATATCCATATTACAAGTTATGAGATATAACACTTTGATCCTTGTAATTTTGATTCTTTATGATTACTCACTAATACATTTTAACTTAACAATTAATTAAAACATAACTAGTCAAGTAATTATAGTTTATATAAATAATATAATTACCCTAATTATATTATATATATTAAATGATGTTTGGTGTATAAGTGTGACCCTTTAGGCTCACATCGTCTAGCCATATAACTATATGTCATGTATGCTGGAATATGCTTATGTCATGACATATAATTATATGGCTAGATGTACGTAAGTCTATAGGGTCACACACTTATACACTGAGATACCATTTTAATATATGTAATGTAAATATTGTACTTACATTATTTATATATCCTAAGTAACATGAAATAATTAAATGAGCTTAATAGTTATGCTTGATTTAATTAAATGGTTATAGAGAGGCTTAAGTGGAAAAGCCCAATGGGCATTAGACTTTACCAATATGAAATATTGTTAAACCTAATACTACTCTAACGTAAAAAATTAGAATGCGCCTCTCTCTATCAAAACTCAATACGGCAGCAAGAATGATGATTCTTGTTTGTGAGTTCTTATAATCCACCGACAATATTTAACAAAGTAATCATTTGCTTTGTTGATTTTTTTAGACGCATGATAACCAAAAAAAACACCAACGCCATTTTATGTTTTGTTACAAAACTGTTTGTGTACAAAACGCTAATTGGAGAAGATCATATCTCTTCTGTTAAAAGTTGGATGTTATACGGTTCGTATGTTGGGTGAATTATCTTGAGCTTTCCGATAGTGTTACTAAGAGGACTAGCATCCCATGGTGATCAACGACGTGTAGAGTGGACTACTCTAAAGATATCCTACTTTGGATATTCGGTTTCTTCTACCTACCGGTGTTCGAATTCAAAGGCTTCAAGGGTATGATTATTTCATCCTAATCTCTTTGATATTATTGCTTAATTACTTTGTCAATATGTAGATCCGTTATTAGTGATTTATATTATATTTCCGCTGCGTTTTACTTTGATTAAACCATAAATCACTAACAGTGGTATCACGAGTCATCATATTGATGATTTAATTAGCAAGTTTTTTGTAAAAAGTAGCAAATTTTTTTAAAAAATTGGGTTAAAAATTTGATTTTTTGGAACCCTAATTGCTATTTGTTACAAAAACATCAAAAAATTAATCTAGTTATTGTATTTTTTGATTATTTGGCTTGTAATTTAATTTTTTAATTTCGTTTTTTGATATGGCAAAACATGTATTTTTTCCATATCCCAAGCCAAAGCCTTGTCAATTGTTGCTTGTTTGTGCAAACCGATGAAAGCCTAGACCGTTTGTGAATGAATGTGTTTGTTGTTTGGTTATTTGGTTGATTTGAGAAAAACCGTGTTTTTTGCTTAAATTGTTGTAATTTGTTTCATTTTTTCTTTTATTTTTGGTGCTATTTTTTGGGGCAAATTTCATCGTAAAAGCAGTTAGAATAGTTGTATTTTGTTTCTTTATACTTTGTAATTTGTTGACTAAAGGTGAAGAAAAGATGAGGACAACACAACAATTTTCGGCACCTCCTGCGCAGCTGCACGAAAACAGACTTTCACGGAGATTGGCTATTCCGTTGGACCTGAAACCACCGCCAAAATTTCCGCAACTCAGAGACCTACAACTTTTCAGAAGGCAGGGAAGACCACCGAAGACACCTTCAGTGACTTTTCGGGCCTTGAAGTCAGACTGAATATTTCTGGCAGATTGCATTTTTCACAAATGTTGGTTTCTACTTGCCCATGAATGTCATGGGGCAAGTGGGAGCCCATTGGGTTTATGTAGGCCCGTTTGGGTTCAAGATGGCCCGTCCCCTAGTTTGACCCTTCGGTCCGTCGTGATGACTCACGTGACCGAACCTAGGATTTCATCGGTCGAGGTTTGCACAAAATTTGTTGCATGTTTTATTTATGTTTGTGGTTGTTTTCTTTTCTATTAGATACAAGTAATAAAATATTAAAATATGATTTTAGACACAAACATTAAAACATCCAAACTTTTTATCATCTATGATTACTTATTAATCATTAATGATTAATTTTTAATCTAAACTTGTATTAGAGATTAAACAAAGTTTAAATACGATTTGAACTTACACCTTAATAATCGTTACATGTCTTTACCGTTTATTAACCAACTTATGAAGTGGTATGAATGAAGTACATGATTCATTCATATCTTAAATAAAATTTTATAATTAAAATTTATCATACCTAAAATTTAAGTCATGTCGTCCAATCGGTTGAAGTCACTTGCTTCTATTTTTGAATTCACGTGAGACGTGGTTTGAATTTAGATCCGAGGTCATTATTCTCTACGCGTGAGACCTAGATCTATTTTGACATGATTTCACATTGGATGACTTAATCGAGTTAACGGTGAGACCTTGACTCGAGGCGAAGATGCGACAAACATGCCACTTGACCCTAGATGCTTGTTCACTAGGTGCCATGAAGTCTCATACCTCTAAGAGTTGCACTAGTAATGCAATTATTGATCGTTACCTACCTATTGGATCTGTTATCTCTAGCAGATCAACTGATGCGGTGATAGAAGCTCAACGGGATCTTAGCTTTTAATTAAAATTAATTGGGTAGTTAATTGATTAAAAGAAATTATTATTGAAAATACTATTTCTTGAACTTTGTGTGTTATACAGATAACAACAACAAATCAAAACCTAAGTATCTCCACTCTAAAATCAGTTCTTGAAAACTGAAACTGACTAATATCAACTTTATCGACTGATATTGAACTCTAAGGATTGTCTTTAGAAATGAGAAAGTTGATACACCTATAAGAGGCCTTACCTGAGGCACCTCCTGTCAATGCTTCTGCTGCTGTTCGTCAAGCCTTTACCGAAACGTTTAACGAACACCAAGAAGTCGCTACCCCTATACTTGTGAGCATGAACCCCGAGATCCGAAAGAACTTCGAGGAACTCACAGCATATGACATGATAAGCGAGCTGAAAATGATATTTCAACAACAAGCAGAACATGAACTGTTCATAACAGTTAAAGCATTCCACGCTTACAAGCAGGGGAGGCCAATCAGTTAGCACTTACATCTTGAATATGAAATGCTATCTTGATCAAATGGAGCGTATTGGTTACCCCTTACCACAAGTTCTTGGAATGAGCTTGATTCTTACCTCACTATCCAAGGACTATGACCAGTTTGAAAAGAGTTTTAAAAGTACATAGCATGGGGAAGACAATCGGAGAATAACATGCTATGGTAAAACTGGTTGAGCAAGGGTTACCCAATACTTTTCTAGCAATCAGGGAAGGTAAAACCATAAGCACAAGACAAGAGTCTAGGTAAGGGTAAGCTAGTTTACTTTTCCAAACCTACGATTCCCCCACCTGCTAAAAGGGAGCACCCTACAAAGGATATCTCTTGCCATCATTGTGATGAAACCGGCCATTGAAGGAGGAACTGTCCTGCCTACTTGGCAGAGTTGATGAAGGACAAATGTGTTCTGGCTAGCACATTAGGTATCTTCATTATAGAACTCTATACTTTTACTAATAAATCTTGAGTGTATGACACTAGTTGTGGAAATCACATTTACACAAATGTGCAAGATTAAAAGTAAAGTATAAAGCTAAAATAATGGAAGCTATGATCTAATCCTTCCTAATGCGTTAATTATTGTTTTGAACAATTGTTAATTATGCATTGTTTAGCTTAATCGTTTGTTGAATAATGATTTATTCAAACTATTATGGATCATGATATTTTGTTTTTTTGAAAAATAACATATTTTATAACTATTCCTTGTAATAGTATACTTGAAATTGATATGCATGATCCAGATTCAAACGATAGTTCTATATACAAAAGTAGCACTCAAGAATCCAAAACGGTTTGGATTCCATCTACCTAGAGAATTGTCATCTTTTTCACATAAACAAGAAACGCATTTTGATACTATAACACGACGGGCTTCTTAACAAATGATTATGAATCATTTAAATGTCTCTCTTGTATATGATGGAAAGATAACAAGAAAGTTTTTCTCCCATGTTGGCGAAAGAGCTAAAAATCTACTTGGACTCATACATACTGATGTATGTGGCCCTTTTAGAACTAAGACTAGGGAAGGTGTTACCTACTTTATCACTTCCACTGATGATTTCAGTAGTTATGGTTATGTTTACTTGATTAAACATAAACATAAGATCTTTGAAACGTTCAAAGCTTTCTAAAGTGATGTAGAAAATCAACTCGACAAGACAACAAAGGATTTCCGTCCTAATCGAGGAGGAAAGTACATGAGCCAAGAGTTTCAGGATCATCCAACCCAACGTGAGATTGCCTCACAATTCTCTCCTCCATACACTCCATAAGATCATGGTGTGTCTGAAAGGAGATATCGGACCCTGCTTGACATGGTTCGATCTATGATGAGTCCTAATACTCTTACACTATCCTTTTGAGGGGCATGCACTGAAGTCTGCTGCTCGAATACTTAATATGGTTCCGACCAAAGGGTTAAAAAGACACCATATAAAATATGGCATGGGAAAGTCCCTAATTTGTCTTACTTGAAGATCTGGGGTTGTGAGGATCTCGTGGAACGAGACATGCCGAACAAACTTGAGCCCATATCTATCAAGTATATCTTCGTTACTATTTTACTACCCACCTGAGAACAAATTGTTGTTTCTCGGTATGCTAAGTTTCTTGAGAACTGTCTCATTTCACAAAGCAAGTGGGAGCACTATAGACTTTTACAAGATTCAAAGTGAAGATGCACAACCTTCTGGTAACACTAGCAAATATCATACTATGGCTGGACATATAGATGTTGGACCACAAGATGATGTTGTTCCCATTCGTAGGTCCGCAAGGACACCTCATGCACTTGAACGATATAGATTTATGTCTTTGCTGAGGAGCAAAGTTTCGAGGATCATAATGAACCCCCTAACTATCAAGTTGCATTATCGAATTTTGAATTCGAAAAATGACTTGAAGCTATGAATGCGAAAATGAAATCCATGAGAGGCAATCAAGTTTTGAACTTAGTTGGTCTTTCTCAAGACAGTAAGACTGTTGACATGGATGAAAATATACACACTTATAAAGATCTTGTAGTAGCATAGGGTTACACTCAATCCTACGGGATTGACAATGATGAAACCTTCTCGCCTATTACTAAAGACACTAGGATTCTTATAGCCAAAGTAGTGTACTATGACTATGAGATTTTGTTAATGATGAAATCAAAATGTTTGTTTCACCTAAAACCCAAAATGAGCATGTGTATATATGAAAGCTAGTGGGAGCATTGTCGTTTCTCAAGTCATACATGTTGATGACATGTCACTCATGTGAAACAATATACCAATGCTACAAGATGAAAATCCTGGCTTGGAAAATGTTTTGACATGACAGATTGTAGAAATATGACAGACATACTTGAAGTTAAGAATCTATTGGGATAGATCAAAGCGGTTAATTGGTTTAAGTCAAAGTGCTTACATTGACAAAATTCTAAAACGGTTTAGAATGAATGCTCCCAAACGAGGAAGTCCTCGTATACAATACAATGTAAACTTGAGTGAGACTCAAGGACCTTCCACACCTGATGTGGTGACGCGAATGAATGTAATCCTCTATGTGTCGGCTATTCCATTCATCATGTACGCCGAAGAAGCACTAAGCCAAACGTAACGTCCTTAAGAGATCTTACTAGAAAATACCAACAGAATCCACGAGAGAGTCACTGGATCACTGTTAAGAACACATTGAAGTATTTTTGAAATACTGGATATATGTTCCTTGGTTATGGTGGAGATACCAAACTCAAACTAAGTATACTTGCTATACTTATGCTGGTTTTGAAATAGTTCGTGATGACGCTAGATCCTATTTACGAAGGTTCACTATATTCGAATGATTTGTCGAGATATGTGAAATACGTAATCTGAAAGTTCAAACAGATAACTAACTAGCTGACGTTTTATCGAACTCAATGTCTTGTACCAAACATATTGAATATGAATGGAACATTGGACTTCGACAAGCTAGTAGTTTCATGTAAATCTGTTTTAGTATTTGGATAATGGAACGTTGAGCAGTTTATATTGGAATAAATTGATATATTTGATATGGTCGTTTTTATATGAATATCTACCGTGTTCTATATTTGCATGTTTATATCCTTGAATATTTACTGCGTTTTATATTCTAAATTGTCCATTTTCATATTAATAATATGAGAATATTATTAAGACAAATCTGAGGGCATTGATGAAATTATCTTAGTATGACTAAGGATGATGAAATCAAACTCACATGTTGTTCATTGTGATGCACAATTGGACTGACCCAACCTATGAGAAATCATTTCCTGGATTTATGTCATAAGTGAATCTCACAAAGGCTTTGTCGCTTATCCTCTGACTTGAGATGCAAGTTGGTTTGTGTATGTGAGTGCCAAACTTTGATGTGGTTAAACGCTGACCTGAACAAGGCTGCTATAACAACTATCATCGGGTTTGTCATTAAGCATATGGCAAACACGTGCAGTCAATAAAGAATTTGTTCCTCCACATATGTGGATTAGATACTACTGGGTCCCGCGATGATTTGAATAGATGCTTGTACGGCCGTACCCAAAGGTAATCAAGATGAATCTTGATTGGTTTGGTAATCTACTTCAATGTAAAGATCGAGAAACATAATCGTTGAAATTTTAGATTGACATTAATCCTTGTCTAAAATTCAACATGGTATCAGTAACAAAAGGATAACTGATTGAAAAACTTTGAACCTGGACTTTTCTGAAACTCACTCATGTACTTCTAGGGGCATTGGCGGGTTGCTAGACTCTAACCTTTGTTTGTATAATTACTGGTTGTTATGACATGCGCAAGTGAGGGCTGTTGGAATATGCTTATGTCATGACATATAATTATATGGGTAGATGTACGTGAGCCTATAGGGTCACACACTTATACACTGAGATACCATTTTAATATATGTAATGTAAATATTGTATTTACATTATTTATATATCCTAAGTAACATGAAATAATTAAATGAGCTTAATAGTTATTCTTGATTTAATTAAATGGTTATAGAGAGGCTTAAGTGAAAAAGCCCAATGGGCACTAGACTTTACCAATATGAGATATTGTTAAACCTAATACTACTCTAACGTAAAAAATTAGAATGCGCCTCTCTCTATCAAAACTCAATACGGCAGCAAGAATGATGATTCTTGTTTGTGAGTTCTTATAATCCACCGATAATATTTAACAAAGTAATCATTTGCTTTGTTGATTTTTTTAGACGCATGATAACCAAAAAAAACACCAACGCCATTTTATGTTTTGTTACAAAACTGTTTGTGTACAAAACGCTAATTGGAGAAGATCATATCTCTTCTGTTAAAAGTTGGATGTTATACGGTTCGTATGTCGGGTGAATTATCTTGAGCTTTCCGATAGTGTTACTAAGAGGACTAGCATCCCATGGTGATCAACGACGTGTAGTGTGGACTACTCTAAAGATATCCTACATTGGATATTCGGTTTCTTCTACCTACCGGTGTTCGAATTCAAAGGTTTCAAGGGTATGATTATTTCATCCTAATCTCTTTGATATTATTGCTTAATTACTTTGTCAATATGTAGATTCGTTATTAGTGATTTATGTTATATTTACGCTGCGTTTTACTTTGATTAAACCGTAAATCACTAACAATGTATGTGAAACATATTCAAACAGCTCACACTTGCGCACGTCATAACATCAAGTAGTTATACAAACAAAGGTTAGAGTCTAGCAACCCGTCAATGCCCCTAGAAGTACATGAGTGAGTTTCAGAAAAGTCCAGGTTCAAAATTTTTCAATCAGTTATCCTTTTGTTACTGATACCATGTTGAACTTTAGACAATGATTAATGTCAATCTAAAATTTCAACGATTCTGTTTCTCGATCTTTACATTGAAGTAGATTACCAAACCAATCAAGATTCATCTTGATTACCTTTGGGTACGGCCGTACAATCATCTATTCAAATCATCGAGGGGCCCAGTAGTATCTAATCCAAACATGTGAGGAACAAATTCTTTATTGACTACACGTGTTTGATATATGCTTAATATCAAACCTGAAGATGGTTGTTATAGCAGCCTTATTCTGGTCAGCGTTTAATCACATCAAAGTTTGACACTCCACATACACAAACCAACTTGCATCTCAAGTCAGAGGATAAGCGACAAAACCTTTGTGGGATTCACTTGTGACATATATCCAGGAAGTGATTTCTCATAGGTTGGGTCAGTCCAATTGTGCATCACAATGAACAACATGTGACTTTGATTTCATCATCGTTAGTCATACTAAGATCATGTCATCAATGCCCTTAGATTTGTCTTAATAATATTCTCATATTATTAATATGACAATGGACAATTTAGAATATAAAACACAGTAAATATTAAAGGAAATAAACATGCAAATATAGAACACAATATATATTCATATAAAAACGATCATATCAAATATATTGATTTATTCCAATAAAAACTGATCAATGTTCCATTATTCAAATACTAAAACAGATTTACATGAAACTACTAGCTTGTCGAAGTCCAATGTTCCATTCATATTCAATGTGTTTGGTACAAGAGATTGAGTTCGATAAAGTGTCAGCTAGTTAGTTATCTGTTTGAACTTTAAGAGTACGAATTTCACATATCTCAATAAATCATTCGAATGTAGTGAACCTTCGTAAATAGGATCTAGCGTCATCACGACCTATTTCAAAACCATCATAAGTATAGCAAGTATACTTAGTTTCTGTTTGGTATCTCCACCATAACCAAGGAACATATATTCAGTATTTCAAAATACTTCAATGTGTTCTTAACAACGATCCAGTGACTCTCACGTGGATTCTGTTCGTATATTCTAGTAAGGTCCCCTAAGGACGTTACATTTGGCCTAGTGCTCCTTACAGCGTACATGATGAATGGAATAGCCGATTCATAGGGGATTACATTCATTCGCTTCACCACATCAAGTGTGGAAGGTCCTTGAGTGTCACTCAAGTTTATATTGTGTTGCATACAAGGACTTCCTCGTTTGGGAGCATCCATTTTAAACCGTTTTAGAATTTTATCAATGTAAGCACTTTGACTTAAACAAGTTAACCGTTTTGATCTATCCGAATAGATTTTTGACTTCAAATATGTGTGTCGTATATCTACAATCCTTCATGCCAAAACATTTTCCAAGCGAGGATTTTCATCTTGTAGCATTGGTATATTGTTTCATATGAGTGACATGTCATCAACATGTATGATTTGAGAAACGACAATGTTCCCACTAGCTTTCATATATACACATGCTCAGTTTGGGTTTTAGGTGAAACAAACAGTTTTATTTCATCATTAACCAAATCTCATAGTCATAGTACACTACTTTGGCTATAAGAATCCTAACGTCTTTAGTAACAAGCGAGAAGGTTTCATCATTGTCAATTCCATAGGATTGAGTGTAACTTTGGCTATAAGAATCCTAACGTCTTTAACACTCTTACTATTTTGAGAAAGACCAACTAAATTCAAAACTTGATTGTCTCTTATGGATTTCATTTTCGCATTCATAGCTTCAAGTCATTTTTCGAATTCAAAAATCGATAATGCAACTTGATAGTTAGGGGTTCATTATGTTCCTCGAAACTGTGCTCCTCTGCATCGACATAAATCTATATCGTTCAGGTGCATGAGGTGTCCTTGCAGACCTACGAATGGGAACAACATCATCCTGTGGCCCAACATCCTCAGTATGATATTTGCTAGTGTTACCAGAAGGTTGTGCATCTTCGCTTTGCATCTTATCAAAGTCTATAGTGCTCCCACTTGCTTTGTGAAATGAGACTGTTCTCATGAAACTCAGCATACCGAGCAACAACAATTTTGTTCTCGGGTGGGTAGTAAAATAGTAATGAAGATACAACTGATAGATGGGCTCAAGTTTGTTCGGCATGTCTCGTTCCACGAGATCCTCACAACCCCAGATCTTCAAGTAAGACAAATTAGGGACTTTCCCAAGCCATATTTCAAATGGTGTCTTTTTAACCTTTTGGTCGGAACTATATTAAGTATTCGAGCAGCAGACTTCAGTGCATGCCCCTCAAAAGGATAGTGTAAGGGTAGTAGGACTCATCATAGATCAAACCACGTCACGCAGGGTACAATGTCTCCTTCCAGACACACTATTATCTTGTGGAGTGTATGGAGGAGTGAATTGTGAGATAATCTCACGTTGTGTTTGATGATCCGAAAACTCTTGGCTCATGTACTTTCTTCCTTGATCAGGACATAAATCCTTTGTTGTCTTGCCGAGTTGATTTTCTACTTTACTTTAGAAAGCTTTGAACGTTTCAAAGATTTCATGTTTTTTGTTTAATCAAGTAAACATAACCATAGCGACTAATATCATCAAAGCTTTCATGTTGATGTTTAATCAAGTAAACATAATTAAAGCGACTGATATCATCAGTGAAAGTGATAAAGTAGGTGGCACCTTCCCTAGTCTTTGTTCTAAAAGGGCCGCATACATCAGTATGTATGAGTCCAAGTGGATCTTTAGCTCTTCTGTCTAACATGGGAGAAAAGCTTTCTTGTTATATTTCCATAATATACAAGAGAGGCATTTAAATGATTCATAATCATTTGTCACTACAACAAAACGAAGCTATTGCAACCCCCATAAAAAGTTGCATTATCCATGGAAAAAGTTGCATTAGGCCTAATGCATCCTTTTGACAGAGGCTGCGTTAGGTGGAGTTGCATTAGCCTTAATGCAACCTTTTTATTAGCTAATGCAACTTTTAATGAAGGAGTTGCATTTATATTCAAATGCAACCTTTTTTTATAGCAACCTTTTTTACATGCAAATGCAACCTTTAATTTATACAAATGCAACCATAATTTACAAGAATGCAACCTTTTATTTATACAAGAATGCAACCTTTTATTTATACAAATGCAACCATTATTTACAAGAATGCAACCTTTTATTTATACATATGCAACCAATATTATTTATTTATTATACACAAGAAGCAACCTTTTTTACAAATTATTAATGCGATATTTTTTAATACTAAATAAATCACGTATTAATCTAAATAAACAAACATAGTAATTTCTAATGCTAACACAACATTTATTTCTACTAATTAATTCAACTATGCCATAACATATATGATGGTTCTTGAATTTGATCACTTAAGATATCTTTTCGCATACCCTTCAAGTTCTCTTATTGGTTGTCAATATCACAACAACTTCAGGTCAACACAGCAGATTCAGGTCAATACAACAGATTCGGGTCAACACAACAAGTAATGGAAATTCGGGTAAAAGAAGCAGTGAATGCGTATTCGTGTCAAAACATTAGGTAATCCAGATTCGGGTCAACACACTAGGTAACGCAAATTCGGGTCAAAACAGTGGTGATGCTAACAAACCTGATTCTCGGATACAAAAAATCAAAAATTAAACCTGATGCTAATAAACATGATTGTCGAATACAAAAAAAAATCAACAGCTAAAAAAACCTAATTCTAATAAACCCGATTCTAATAAAGCTGATTTGGAAATACCAAAAAATTCAACAATTTAAAAACCCAGATTCTAAAAAACAATCTGATTCTAATAAACCTGATTCTAATTAAAAAAAACCTTAAAAATTAAAGATTAAACCTAATGCTAATAAATATGATATAAAAATAGCATATTCCATGTCCAAATGCAACAGTTGATGTAAAATGATGTAACAAATAGGGACTTACAATTTTTCTTGTCGCGTCATCATGAGTATATTCCTTGTTTGGGTCTTCTCATAAACAAAACAACATATTCAGGAACTGAATTTTACATTTTAAAATAGAAACAAGTTAAATTCAATTTTACCCTAGATATCACAGGTTCAAAATCAGGTTAAAAAACATTCAGAGGATCATAAATACAGTTCAACTTAGCAGTGAAATCACAATTTTGAACTCGAAAATTAGTACCTGAGATGGGGGCAGCAAGCAATGGGCAACCGATTGCAGAATTGAACCGATGGCAAATTTAGGGTTGTGAAGATATCAAATTTAGGTTCGGTCCGGTTATGCAGTTCGGGTCGGTTCTCGGTCCAATTTGCACATACCTAAACATGATTGTAAATAACACAAAATAATTAATTAACAATATTTGCATAATAATTAAAAAGTCACCCCGACAAAGGTTGGTCACCTACAAGCTCAATAGTAGAAACCGGCTACAATAGCAATTCCATCAGAAACTTTCTTAATAAACAAAAAGAATGAAATTGACGTTAGTTAAACAGACAATATTCACTATTGGATATCTAATCAATAAACCTAAGTAAGTGAAAAGAATGAAGATACTTATATCGATACAAACAATTCAAAAAAGTGTGTAATGTAATTGACATCAAATTATCGACAGACTTATTTGATACAATTGAATGAAACCTATGAAGATACCACTCCTCTTATAGTACATGGCCGAATACATAATTTATACGCATAAGTCATCTCTAAAGCCTATTGTAATAGTAATAGTTATTTATCAAGTATATTGTTATTACCCATTCAATGCACCAACCAAGAGCATATGACAGAGAAATTTCATCATCGGTCAATTCAGCATTTCTGCTCCATTTAGCAACTGGTAGAGGACAATAACGGAGAGACCTGGATTCAGCAGGTGAACTGTTTTTTCATAGACAATAAAAGATCGAGCAGAGACTTTTAAATACCTGAATTAGACGATTGAATTGAATGGAGGTGGGACACGAGTACCGAAATTGCATACTTGTTAGGAATGGGATGCCGGAGAGCAGAGGCGACGCTGGAGAGCCGAGGCGACGCCGGAGAGCAGAGGCGATGCCCGAGAGAAGCGGTGACGGCGGCGGGTATCTGTCTCCGATGGATCTAGGGCAAAGTAACCCAATAAATAGCAAGCGGAAAACCATAATTTCTGGCCCTCCTCAAAAACCTCTGATCTAAATTCATCATCAACAACAACGGATTTGGAATTAGAATGGATTAGGGTTCGTAATTGACACTCCTTTCTTTTCCCTATTCTGATCTGGGTATTGGCTATTTTGAACGGGATAAAGAGACCACGCCTCTTGGACTTAGTCGGATAAAAGATTACAGATTGGGTATTTACATATTGCACATTTGTGTAAATGTGAGTTTCACAACTAGTGACATACACTCGAGATTTACTAGTAAGAGTATAGAGTTCTATAATGAAGATACCTAATGTGCTAGCCAGAACACATTTGTCCTTCATCAACTCTGCCAAGTAGGCAGGACAAATCCTCCTTCAATGGCCGGTTTCATCGCAATGATGGCAAGAAATATCCTTTGTAGGGTGCTCCTTTTTAGCAGGTGGGGGAATCGTAGGTTTGGAAAAGTAAACTAGCTTACCCTTACCTAGACTCTTGCCTTGTGCATGCGGTTCACCTTCCCTGATTGGTAGAAAAGTATTGGGTAACCCTTACTCAGCCAGTTTTACCATATCATGTAATTCACCAAATTGTCTTCCCCATGCTATGTACTTTTAAAACTCTTTTCAAACTGGTCATAGTCCTTGGATAGTGAGGTAAGAATCAAGCTCATTCCAAGAACTTGTGGAAATGGGTAACCAAGATGCTCTATTTGATCAAGATAGCATTTCATATTCAAGATGTAAGTGCTAACTGATTGGTCGTCCTCCTGCCTGTAAGCGTGGAATGCTTTAACTGTTTCGAACAGTTTATGTTCTACTTGTTGTTGAAATATCGTTTCAACTCGCTTAACGTGTCATATGCTGTGAGTTCCTCGAAGTTCTTTCGAATCTCGGGGTTCATGCTCACAAGCATAGGAGTAGCGACTTCTTGGTGTTCGTTAAACGTTTCGATAAAGGCTTGACGAACAGCAGCAGAAGCATTGACTGGAGGTGCCTCGGGTAAGGCCTCTTATAGGTGTATCAACTTGTTCTCATTTCTAAGGACAGTCTTTAGAGTTCGATATCAGTCGATAAAGTTGATATTAGTCAGTTTCACTTTTCAAGAACTGATTTAGAGTGGAGATACTTAGGTTTTGATTTGTTGTTGTTATCTGAATAACACACAAAATTCAAAAAACAGTATTTTCAATAATAATTTCTTTTAAAAAATTAACTGCCCAATTAATTTAATTAAAAGCCAAGATCCTCATTGAGCTTCTATCACCGCATCAGTTGATCTGCTAGTGATGATGGATCCAATAGGTAGGTGACGATCAACAGTTGCATTATAAGTGCAACTCTTAGAGTTATGTGACTTCATGGCACCTAGTGAACAAGCATCTAGGGTCAAGTGGCATGTTTGTCGCATCTTCGCCTCGTGTCAAGGTCTCACCGCTAACTCGATTAAGTCATCCGATGCGAAATCGTGTCAAAATAAATCTAGGTCTCACGCGTAGACAATAATGACCTCGGATCTAAATTCAAACCACGTCTCACGTGAATTCAAAAGTAGAAGCAAGTGATTTCAACAAATTGGACGGCGTGACTTAAATTTTAGGTATGAATGAATGAATCATGTACTTCATTCATTTCACTTCATAAGTCGTTTTAATAAGCTGTAAAAACTTTTAACGATTATTAAGTGTTAAGTTTCAAATCGTTTTAAAACTTTATTTGTATTCATCTCAAAAGACAAGTTTAGATTAATTTTGTTTGGATGTTTTTTAATGTTTGTGTTTCAAAAATGTTATTTTTAGTTGTTTGATTATTTGTATCAAATAGAAATTATGCACAACCACAAACATACAAAAAAAAAAACATGCAACACAATTTGTGCAAAACCTCGATCGATGATAACCTATGTTCGGTCACGTGAGTCATCACGACGGACCGAAGGGTCAAGCTAGGGGACGGGCCAACATGAACCCGAGCGGGCCTACATAAACCCAATGGGCTCCCACTCGCTCCAAGAGCAACTAGAACCCAATATTACCCAAAACAATGAAGTGAAAAATCTGTCCAAAAATTTCTGCAACGTTCAGAGTGAAATTCGCCCTACAATACGCCAGTTTCAGTCTTCCTGACCTTCTTGACTATTCTAGATCTTTGAGATACGGAAAGTTTGGCGGTGGTTTCAGGTCCAACGGAGTTCGGGAACTCCTACAGTTCTATTTTTCGTGCAGCTGCGCAGGTGGTGACGAAAATCTTGTTTTCTTCAATCATTTTTTCATTCTTGGTCAACAAATTACAAGAAATAAAAGTTCTAAAAATAGAACTATTCTAATACATTTACAAATGAAATTTGCCCCAAAAATTGGCACCAAAAATAAATAAAAAATTGAAATTACAACAAGAGCCAAACACGGCTTTTCCAAACAACAATCAATCCAAACGCAATCATTCACAACACAAAGTGGGTCTAGGTTTTCATCGGTCTTGCACAATCAATCAACATTTGACAAGGTTTTGGCTTCGTATATGGCAAAAATACATATTTTGCATATAAAAAATTAACAATTAAAATAAAATCCAAGCCAAATAACATTAAAAAATCAATAATCAAGATTAATTTTTTATTTAGATTTTTGTAACTAGTAGCTATTAGGGTTCCAAAAAACAAATTTTTAACCCAATTTTATTAAAAACAAATTGCTACTTTTTACAAAAAACTTGCTAATTAAATCATCAATATGATGCCTCGTGATACCACTGTTAGTGATTTACGGTTTAATCAAAATATAACATAAATCACCAATCAAGGATTTACATATTGACAATATAATTAAGCATGAAATTAAAGAGTTAGGATGTAAAAACCACACCCTTGAAGCCTTTGATTACGCCAATGATTGAGGAAGAAGAACTCCAAGAATTCAATGTAGAATTCCTCTATTGGTATCTACACTACACCGTACTAAGAACACCAAATGAATGCTAATCTCTTGTTCAAGAATCAAAACTAAAACCATTCGTATATTTTCTTCCTCTGTGTTCAAACGTACACACTCTAAAACCAAGAAACAAAAGACTATATCTTTTGTTTTGTTTTGGCATGACGTACAAAACCAAAAGGAGAATCAATTCCATCGTTTCTTTTTCTTTTGTCTACGGATGTACGCCAGATCAAAGAAAGGAGTCGGCCATTTTCTAGTAGAGGAGAGATTAGGGTTAGGGTTAATCTTTCTTGCTCCCTAATCTAAGTATATATCCATATTACAAGTTATGAGATATGACACTTAGCCCCTTGTACTTTTGATTCTTTATGATTACTCACTAATACGTTTTAACTTAACAATTAATTAAAACATAACTAGTCAAGTAATTATAGTTTATATAAATAATATAATTACCTAATTATATTATATATATTAAATGATGTTTGGTGTATAAGTGTGTGACCATTTAGGCTCGCATACGTCTAGCCATATAACTATATGTCATGTACGTGAAACATATTCCAACATCATCCTATCAAGTGGGTAGGCTTATGAGTATGTAAAAATGATAGGACTAAATATCATTTCTGATGTAACATTTTATAAAAAGAATTTTAAAACATGTGTATAATATTTGAATATTAAGGGTGTCAATATATTTTATGTTATTCGGTATTACTCCCTCCGTCCCACTTTAATTGTCCACTACAAAAAAGCACACAGTTTAAGAAAAGTGCATTAATTATATAATGTCACCAATCAAATATCCTCTTTCTCACTTAAATGTTTTTTGATTGGTTGAAATTTAGGAAATGACACTTTTTGTGGGACAAACTAAAATAGTATACTGGACAATTAAAATGGGACGGTGGAAGTATAATTTATTTTGTATAACTCCTATGATTAGATGAACCAACAAGAAAAACATCGAACATTCACAGTAAAGCTAGGGCGAGCTTAATTAATTTGCTCATTATGTTCATTTGTTGTGGATTTGATATCTTAATATATAATACACATTTTGGGTTCATACTTGGTAGTTACGTATAGAAAATCAACATGTACCCTGCATACTAAAGGGGGAAAATCTGGACCTATAAATAGTAGGGGATTAAGGGGGGCAATTCCTGATCTGATATGAAACCTGACTTGAAACTAACACAAAAATAAACGAGTTTGGGTTGAGGTAAAAAAGTTTTAGGTCGGTCTTGGGTCGATTTAACTGACCCATTGATTAAACGGGTTAGATTTGGGTCAATGAAAATTTAAATGGGTCGACCCGTCAACCCGTTTAATTATTAAAATATATTTAAAAATATATATTTATACTTAGTTTATAGTTTACTAGTTCAAACTTAAGTAATAGTTAAATAAAAATTAAAAGGACTAATTAAAAATTTGGTGTTTTGGTATTTTGTTATGAATTTGGGGAATTATAACAACATTTTTACATGTTTGACCCGTTTAACCTGCTAACATGTTTAACTCGTTTAATTAAACAGATTATATGGGTCACGTTCGGTTTAAAGGTAAACAAATTAGAGTTGAGATATCTGACACATTTCTAAAAACAAATTGGTTTAGGTTCCAACGTTTCTAACCCGCCAACTCGCGTAATAAATAGTGAGTTAAAGATTATTATTTGCATGTTCTTCAAAGAAAAGATCAAACCCATACTACGAACTTGGGCTAAACAAAAGCTTTCTAATATTTAGCCCATTCGTTTTTCTTTTCTTATATTTATCTTTTGGATTTTAGCCCATTTGATTTAATCTACTAATTTGTTGACCCATCATCAGTATTTCGGATTTATATTTATCATTATCTTGAATTGAAATATGTTTTATTCATGTTAATTTAAAGAAATTCAAAATTTCTTTGATTCCTAACCATAAGAGTAATTAGGTGTCTTTTCAAGTGGGTTTTCAAGAATTAAACTGGGTTATCTTGTGCCAAAGTTGTTACATGGAGTTCAATGAACGGTTTGTTGCGATCGGATATAGCCAACATAAGGGTTTCTTTGTTCAACAATATTGAACCATGGTGTGATGACTTGCCATAGGATAGGACCACACCATGATACGATCGTTTAAACACAAATTTACACACTGATTTAAATCAAAGCATAAACATTTTATTCATTCACAGGTTTTTACATTATTGATTCATCATCTACACTTTCTATCTTGATTCTCGAATCTCACATTCGTAATGATTTACAGAGATGAAATCTATATCTATTTATAGTAATCGAACAGGTGCGTATGAACAGTCACGACGGTTAATGGTGGCGGTTATCGGCAGTTATGGTGGCAGTTATGGCGGTGCCGGAAGTTGCGGGGGGTGGCGGCAGTTATAGGCTGCCGGTGGTTGCCTCTGTTTTGCACCTTTCACTTTTATAATAAGTTTTATAATATAAATACTTATATTTAACAAATGATATTGATATTTAATTCCAACACTCCCCCTTAAATATCAAGTCATTTGTTTACGTCTTTCGTTTGAACTTCACGCTGGTTCACTCCACCGACGTCTTGTTCATTAGTACTCCTTGTTAGTTGTTGTACTCCGTCCGTATTATCTTGCTATGTTGGTTCACTCCACCTATGTCTTGTTAGCATTTTGCTCCATCCGTATGCTTTTGTAGTTCACTCCACATATGTCTTGTTAGGCATTTTACTCCATCCGTATGCCTTTCTTACGACCTCATTTGATGTTGAGATCTTCTTGTTTTCTGGCTCTAGTATCTCCTACTGAACCTGAACTCCTTTAATTTTGATTGAGTCACACAATCATTTATTTTCGCCATATCACATGACTTAAATCTATCTCACATAGATTTATGGTTAATCTAAATCACTTAGATTTTTCTTATAGTTGCATCACACATCTTTTCATAGGTTGTTACCGCATCACACTGGCTTATGTGCTTTAATCGTGTCACACGATTAAAGTTCCGATTATTTTCCTTCCCCATCATTTTATAAAACTTTTATTTATAAATTTTATAAAGATTCAATGAAATAGTTTATTAACTACGGAATATTATAAATAAATTATGAAAATATCCCTGTTAATAAAGTGTTTTGGATAAAAGAAACAAAAGTTCCATAATATTTTATAAAAAATTATTAAAGAAAATGTGTATGGGGTAATCAAAACGTTTGAATATTCGAAAAATGTGTTTTCTTTTATTGGGAAAGCAAAAACGTGTATGGGGAATTACATATTACATTCATTTGGCTGGGGAAAAGAACAACCACACACACTAGTGTTTTCGTTTTCTTCTCTCTCTTTGGCCGTTTCTGTCGAACACTTTATGTTAATCGTCGGCGATTGTTTGCCGGTTCTTCCAATCGTTCTTTTTAAATCCATCTATTTGACGATGGATCTGCGGTAGTTGTTTTGGGCGACGCTGGTTGTGCCCTGATTTCGAACTTTCACGGTTCGTCTTCTTCGCCGTTCATCGTCGGATCTCTTTTCCGGCGACGGTTTGTTGCGGCGGTGTTTGCAACGGTGGCGGATCCCTATGGATCTCCTTGGTTGTCGCCTTTTGGGCATCGATTGTGCCCTAATTTCGAACATGCGGCTCTGTCCGCTGCTGTTCGTTGAGTGCTCCGGTCGTCTTCTCCGATTAGGTATGTTATCCTTTATCGGCGGTTCCAGTTTGGTGGTAGATCCTTGTTGATTAGCCACCCTGGGAAGTCCCTTTGATGATTGCATTCTGAACACTCCGCTCTCTTTTGTGGTGCTTCATGATGGTTGCGAATCGCCGGCCGGACGCTCACTGTTTTGTGTAGATGATGAATTCTGGATTTGATTATCCAGGCTCTGATACCAATTGATAGGATCGTTTAAACACACATTTACACACTGATTTAAATCAAAGCATAAACATTTTATTCATTCACAGGTTTTTACATTATTGATTCATCATCTACACTTTCTATCTTGATTCTCGAATCTCACATTCGGAATGATTTACAGAGATGAAATCTATATCTATTTATAGTAATCGAACAGGTGCGTATGAACAGTCACGACGGTTAGTTGTGGCGGTTATCGGCAGTTACGGTGGCAGTTATGGCGGTGCCGGAAGTTGCGGGGGGTGGCGGCAGTTATAGGCTGCCGGTGGTTGCCTCTGTTTTGCACCTTTCACTTTTATAATAAGTATTATAATATAAATACTTATATTTAACAAATGATATTGATATTTAATTCCAACACACCATGGGCTTTGTTGCCCATATCGAACAACCTTAGCAACGTCGCTAAAACATTCTAATATCCGGACCTCGGTCTACGACGACTAACTATACATTTGTGTTGCAAATAATATCATTAAATTAACATAAGGAACAAAATCCGCACATATCAAGTTATGATGTTACATTTACAAAATAAAAAATTTACGACCAATAAGCGACCTCAGAAAACAATGCCATTAGTAGTAGGGTTTTTATCGCTGCGTTTGGACCCAAATACCCGGACTTGGAATACCTTTATGAACCACAAATAGTAGATAATTTCCAGCCGGTGCGATGTTGCCAGACGGAGGTGCCATGACACCTATATTATAGGTAGACTTTCCGAGAGCTTTAATGGATTTTACGCTATCAAGCACTAACAACCTTTGATTCATAGAAAATGAGTGTGTGTTAAATGATGGTGACACCATTGTCACCATTACCGAGTTCAAATCCACGGGCCCAGATACCGTAAATGTAACAGTCAACCGTTTTCCAAACTGAATCTTAGTTTTAGTCTTGGGGGATATTATCGTGGGGCGTAGAGGGGAAGAGCTTGAATCCAAATAAGAAGGTGAAAATGCCTCCAAGCTCAGTTCAGTAGGATAAAGCACGTTCGTGAACACATACTTGTCATGAGGGTTACTTCCACCAATAAGAACCCGACCATCTCATAGCAGAACCGCTGTGGAATGATACACTCTTGGCCTTGTGCTTGGATTTTGCACCTCGAATCGAGACCCAATTTGGTTATTAGGTTTGTAGGTTACAGGGCTGAGAACCGGGTTCCTCCCAAGTTCCCACCCGGCAACCCCAGCCGATGCACCATTGATTATCAGAACATGACCATTGGGAAGCAACAACATGTCACCCATGACTCGAGCCATAGGCATAGTCTCCATTACCCATTGTGGATTCGGGTCGGAAATTTTAATCCGCCCACAAGTATCCAAAGCTCCATCAAATTTTCCGTTATTTGCATTAACAAATGCTCCTTTTGGTGCACCCCCACAAACCAATACTTCAACCGTATCCACTTTCCCTTGTTTTATCTGCAAAGGGAGAAGTACTGCAGAACCGGTGCTTGGGTAGCTCCTTAATTGGTTGACCACCGGGCATTGTGGGGTAGGTCATGAGAACTTGGTTCTTAGAGTAATCGAATAAGATCGCACGCTTATTGGCAAAAACAAACAATTTTCCGTCTGGATAAAGAAATACAAACGGGTATAAATTATTCTCAACATTGGGATCATTCGTCTGTACCAAAAACGGAAAGCTGGGAGAGTTCTCAGTGGCCAACATCTTGGGGTAGAATTCATAATTAAACGCTTGGCGACCGCTAATGATGATTTGTCGGCCGTCAGGCAATAAGTGATTGGTGGCGTACCATCGTTGTTGGTTCAATCCATCTGGTATCTCTTTCTATTCACATGTGCCACATGATTTATAAGTTCAGACCCTTCGGTAACCATCATCCCAACCACCGGTCTGGACTAAGCTGCCATCACGCATTAATGTTCCCGAGGAACACCAGACATTGGTGAGTACCATGAGTGAGCGTACAGTATTAAAAGCAACATCATACTCAACAGAGTGAGCTGAGCAGTCGGTTGAGTTAGGGCTGCATTTGCCATTTGGAAGAGAGATGTTGGAGACGCCAAAATCGGTCTGATCATACATCACAACACGGTCGTTGGGGAGTAGCTGCATGTGCATGGCGGAGATGCCAATGCTCGGGAGGAGGACCGACCATGATCCGCCAGCCGCAGGGCACGGTGACGGATGAAGGAGGAGAATCAATAAAAAGAAAAGATGGTGATTCAGGAGGCTAGTGTAGAATTTCATGATTAAGTTTGCAAGTTCTTTTTGATGGGTGATTATATATCAAGGTTATTGTGTGTTTTGAAGGTCACGAAGATGTCTTTAAATACTAGTTCAGCCGCTTAAAAAAATTGAAAAAGTCAACGCGCGAGTTTATTACAATTTTCTAGTATCATAATTCATAAGGTGGTTTCTGGGAGAGTTTCAAATATTCCTCTCTTTTAACGTTTTAGTTCAATGTTTTTAGGTGTCTAGTAATAACATAATGTGTTGGGTTCATTCGCTTCAATCATTGGCATGACAAATTTTTATATGAAGTCAAATTCTATCTAATTCTTAATAGGCGTTAATATCCTCTCTTTATTCTACAAGAATAAAATCAGAATTTGTTAGGTCCTGTTAATTAAAAACGGCTTTTAAATACCATGTAGAGAGCAGTTTGCATTAAGGGCCCCATACATAACTTTCAAATTACTTGGTTTGCAAACCACAATCACTACAAAAGAGAAAACCCAATATTTTCTCAAATTTTTTAAAATTGCGAGTAAAAAATTTCAAAAGTTTCAAGTTTTATTCACATCTTTTAAGAAACACTTGTGTGACTTAAATAAATTCCCAACACTTAGATAGATGTAAGAAGTTCTAATTTTTATCCAATCTCTAGTGACACTTTTTTTTACTTGTAGTGACATATTTTTTACTTTTAGTGACACAGATGAGATTTATCCTGTAATGAATGCAATGTTATGATTTGCAGGTATTCGATCTGGTTGATCGGCTTAATTCGTACATTAAATATAATAACAAATTTTCAGAGTTGAAAAGGATTTAATTCCTCAATGGATTCGCAGATCCAACGCATTTTGGATTCAAAGGATTGGAACTTGGAAGTATAATCTAATGCAACACCTCTCAGAAGTAAATAAATCATGTTTTTATCTAATCAGTGGCTTTATTTTCAGATCTTCTGCTTGTTATAATTATGGGGAAAAAGATTTGTATCTAACCAGTGCATAGAATAACATTACAAAATAATTTAATTGGATGTAGTTCTAGTCAGGGGCGCCGGACCTCTTTGGAGCTTGGGAATGCATTAATTTGGTACACCTTAATTTTTTACTACAAGGATGATGGACACACACTCAGGATCGAATAACTTAATAAGTTATTAAATTACATATGTACTAACAATGAGAAGTTACAGCGGATTAACACTATTGTGATTGATTAAGAACAATGAATAACTGTAAATTATATGAATAATAATAAGAACACAGTTTTCACAAAAAACTTCAATGTATATTAATTTGATCGATCAATACACACGTATGTTTAAAATTCATAAGGAACTATATATAATAGTCCCTGAAGCCTAAAACTTTACCCTAGTTATTCTAGGACTAGATTACAATCAAATTACATAAAGATTTAAATTCTAAACTAAATTTGCTAAGATCTCGGACATGATCAGCTCCAAACATAGACATCAGTAGTAACGTCATCGTCAGCAGTAAGTCCAAGATCAGTAGTATTTCACGTTTGAGCACCATCAGTAGTAATTTATCAGTATTACCTGCAGCATCAGTAATAGATTATTATATCCCAACAATCTCCCCCTAAACTTATTAGTTCAGTTTGAATTAATCAAGTTTCTTTCTTTTTATTCTCTTCTTTTTCTTTTCTTCTAACTCTTTTGCCCTTCGTTCATCTGCTTCTTTTATCCTCTGATTTCTAATTCTTCTTTGTTCAGCTATGTATCTTTTGTTCTTTTCAAAGAAGTACTTGTATTTTTCTGAGAACATAGCTCCATCATGAGGTCTGATGAATGAGCAACATGTAGTTTGATACATTGCTTGTTCTGAATGATCATAGTCTTTTCCATCAGAAACAGTTCACATCTTTTGTCTGCTCTTTCAAGGAAATACATGTTCACTGAAGGTAGAATATTCCAGGCATATACATATTCTTTATATGTAAATCTTTCAGGATATTTCTCTGGATAGAATGCAGCATCAATCATCTCTGTTAAGTATGCAGCTCCTGAGTTCTTCCATTGATCATTAGCCATTCTAGGTAATCCAAATTTCAACATTGTAATGACATCACTTATGGACAGTGACATCATCATTGGCTTCCATGCTCTGAATCTTCGAATTGACCTATCTTCTCTAATTATGTCAATTATATTATTTACAACCCTCTAGTTTATAATTGGATTATTTTGTTGAGCAGCTTGAGGGTCATCAAGAATAGGGAAGTCTTGTTTGGCTTTCTTCCTTGCTGATTCTGCAGCTTCAATTGCTTTTCTCTTTTTGGCTGATATGGTTGAAGATTCACCAATGATTGTTTTTCTTGTAAGCATTGATTTAGGGTCAATATCTTTCAACTCTGTTAGCTTGACCTCTTTGACTTCTGGTTCAGCCAGTTCTTTCTTCTTCTCAGTGCAATATCTGTCAATAATGTTGATCAGTTTCATTCTTCCAAAGGATTTTGCACTATGACCTCTTGACTTTAAATAGGAGATCATTTCAGATTTCTGTCCTGCAAATTGCTCAGGCATGTCTTCTTTCATATGTTTGCATTCTTTTACTTGAGTTTCAAGAATATTTATTCTTTCTTCTTCAATTTTCTTGATTTTATTCAGTTCTTCTTGTTGATCTTCCTCTAGGAATTCTTCTATCTCTTGAATGGCTTGATTTCTGATCTTTTCTTGTTCAACCTTCTTCTTATTTTTCAGTTCAAGAGTTTTAGCACATTTCCTTTGTTATCTCATTCTCTTCACCTTCCAATGAGATACATTCATTTCTTTCACCAGGTTCATTTTGTTTACCATGTAGTGACCCAGTGCTCTGTGAGGAGTATCATCATCATATTGTGCTTTTCCTTTACCAATGCACTGTGATAGAGGTGTATATTTCATATCATGTACCTCATTTAAAACAATTTTTGGTGCAAAGGTATGAGCTTCATCCTCAGGTAAGATCTTTGGGTGAGGAGGTAACTCACATTTATCTACCTCTTCCCAGTTTACCTCAGCATCAAAATCTGGAACTACAATGGATTGTGCTGCTGGTGTTGTAGTTGTTTCCGTTGATGTTGTTATTACTACCGTTGGTTCAATAAGGTCTGGTATTTCTTCTACAGACTCAGTAGTAACCGAAGTAGTTACTAATAGTTTTAATGATGACAAGTTGAAAGGTCTGTAGATTACTAGTTGCAAGTTTGAGGAGTCTACTACTGTTGAGGTTTCTTCAGTTGTTACTACTGGTGTGAGATCAGTAGTAACTGGAATAGTTGTTGCTGTTGTTGAGGTCATTATTACTGATGTTGCTTCTTGTACATTTTCTTCCATAAGATCAGTAGTAATCACTTCTGTTTGTTCTATGACCTCAGTAGTGTCCATGTGTATTTTTTGAATCCGGCGTCGGGACTGACGGGGATCAATCCCGCTTTGCCATACCAGTGAGTCTGAGGCGCTGCTCTCGACCGAACCTGAAATTGTCCGGCACCTTCGCGCGCATATGGACCAGTAGTACTCATGACTTCAGTAGCAATTTGAGAAGGTACTTGTTCTGCTGTTGGTGATTGTTGTGCAGACACAAATACATCTTCCTCCATACTTTTGACTCCTCTTTCAAAGTCTTCATCACTTTGACCTGTTTCACCATGAGCTTCTATTAGATTTAAGAGGTAGGCTGCTGCTGCTGCAATGGAAGTATGAATCATTCCCCGAATTTGATCCTTCTCCCCCTTAGTGATCCCAACTTGTGGAGCATCACTACCATCAATTTTCTTTTTCAAATTTCTGATGATTTTTTATTGTCTTTTAAGCTTGTATTCGAACCTCTTCATTCTTCTGTTCATAGAATTGATGTAGTGCTTCATGTAGCTCATGGTTTTTCCTTGACTGTTGATAAGAATCTGGCAATTTTGTACAGTGGTTTCAAGGTTTTCCATCATATCCGTCAATTGGTTTTGTTCAATGCTACCCTCATCCCTTCTACGTAAATCATCGGGTTGGTTTGGTACATTGGCTTTAAGGTTTACCATCCTTTCCATCATTCTGGTGATTGCATTCTACCCTCATCACTGCTTGGTGATTCATTGGGTTGTTTTGATACCCTCTTCTTCCTAGAAGAAGCAGAGATACCTCCCCTTGTGGTTTCTTGGCACCGGGGTCCTTTAAGTGCTGCCTCAAAGGATGAGTCATATCTTAAAGTTGCTGAGGTATGGGTCCTAATGATGTTCTCACTAGCCTGTGCACCAACCTCTGATGCATCAGTAGTGAGAGCTCTTTCCTCATGCCCTCTCTCCTCCTCGGAGGACAACTCTTGGAGTCTGAGGTGTGACTTAGTGGGTCCCCTGGTGTCCTTTTTGGAAGTTCTCTTCCTTTTATATGTTTTGGTAATGTTCTGGCTTTTAGGTTGGTCTACCTTAGAGTGAAGAGTAGCACTCTGAGGTTCTATTTCCTGTACCTGGGACACATTCAGGACAACTTGTGGTGGTAAATTTGAAGTGACTAGAGTGGATTCTGTTTGGGCTGATTTATGGGGTGATGGAGTGGGTTGGGGTTCAATGGGTGGATTTGAACCTTCTCCCATATGGGGGGGGGGGGGATCATAGATCATATTTTGAAACAAGGGAGTAACAACCCCAGAAAATTTAAATTATTTTCTCATATTTGTGTACACCCTTTTATTTAATTCTGGTGTAGGAAAAATAGTTTTTGTTGTTGTGAGATTAGAAATTTCACAGTTTAAAATGTGAGCAAGGAATCTTGGATACATTAAAAATTTTGCAGATGAAAGATTTCCAAGCATTCCTTCAAAAATCATTTTAGAAAAATTGAATATCTGGTCTGTGCACAAACAAACAACATCAGATGCTATTGACTTGTTGAACTCATTCCAAGTATTCTTTTTAAGAGAGATACAATGTTGAATGGTGTGAACCAAAAATTTCCATTGAGATGAAAGAAGACCTTTTTGAAAAGTGACTATGTCAAGTCTTCCTTCATACCCCATTTTTTCATGGTTTTCAGCAAGGATCTCTTTAGGAAGAGTATATATACCTGTTTCATCATTCAGCTGTAGATGTTGTTTGATTGATTGTTCGATTATGGTTATTGACGTTCCATCTACTGTGGACTTTATCTTGAATTGATTCCCTTCTTCAACTCTTTCAGCATTCTCTCAGAAGTGAACAAGATGTTGTTCATAGGTATTAGGATTTATAGACAGTGCAAACTTGATGTAAGAATTTTTTAGGAACATTACTATTGGTCTAAAATCCCTTGTACCGTCTGGATTCCTTAGGAAGGCAACCATGTTGTAAAATTCTGAGTATTTGAGATCAGTTTGAACCACGAGCGATTTTAATGTTGCCCTTGATTTTGAACTTAAGATTTTGATTTCTGAGAGGATTTGATCTTGTGAGTTTGATTCGAACAAGTGAGTGAATGATTTTAAGTTGTTACTAGTTCAGGGTTTTGATCGAAATTGCAGAGTTTAGGGTTTATCGTAGGGTTTAGCAAATCGAGGTTTGGATAGTGCTTAATTAATCGATTTCAGTTATTTTTAATTTTCGAATGATCCTACAAAATGACCGAAATACCCTTCGAATCATAACCTAACGGCTATTTTCATGGGGGTTAGTTTGGTAAAACTGCGTATTTCATAAGAAACGGTCGATCAGTAGTAACTTAAGCAACAGTAGTAAAACATCAGTAGTAACTGTTGTCTTACACTTAACCTAATTCTCAATAATAACAGATCAGTAGTAAATTATGAATACAACCCACAATCAGTACTAATGAATAATCAGTAGTAAAACAATAAAATTAAAAACTAAAAATTAAAATATAATGTACAAACACTTTACATATTAAATTCTTATGAAATTAATTTATCAAAATCATTCCAATACTGCTAACCAAAAATCCAAATCTTCCTACATCAAATGCTTTTGTAAAAAGATCTGCTAGTTGATTATCAGTATGAATTTTAACCAGTTTAATTAATTTCTTTTCATTACAATCTCTTATAAAGTGAAATCTGATTTCAATATGTTTAGTTTTTGAATGTTTTACTGTATTATTCACAATACTAATTGCACTTTGATTATCAATAAAAATAGGAGTTTTGAGAATAGATATACCAAAGACTATAAGTTGGTTTTGAATCCACAGTACCAGTACAACAAGCAGATGCAGCTACATACTCTGCTTCAGCAGTTGATGTTGATACATTTGTTTGTTTCTTGCATTGCCAGGACACCAGTCTTGATCTAAAGAATTGACATCCACCAGTAGTTGACTTTCTGTCTTGACATTCACCACCATAGTCACTATCAGTGTAGGCTATAAGTTCAAATGGTGAATCATGTGGATACCAAAGACCAAATGATGGGTTTCCTTTCAGGTATCTGAAGATTCTTTTGACTGCTTGCAAGTGAATCTCCTTTGGTCTTGTTTGATACCTTGCACAAACACAAACACTATACATAATAACAGGTCTTGATGTCGTTAAATACATTAAAGAACATATCATTGATCTATACAAGTGTTCATCGACATCCTCTCCCTCAACATCAGGATGTAGGTGTTTATGTGTTTCCATGGGAGTACTTGCACTTTTACTGTGTTTTATTGCAAATTTCTCCAAGATGTCTTTGACATATTTTGATTGATCAATCAAAATACCATCGGATCTTTGATTGATTTGGAGTCCAAGGAAGAAGTTCATTGGACCCATTGAGCTCATCTTGAATTTGATATGCATCAATTCTTCAAATTCTTTACACAATTGATCATTTGTTGAACCAAAGATGATATCATCTACATATATTTGAACCAGTAGAATATCATCCTTGACTTTTCTTGTGAACATAGTCTTGTCAATGGCACATCTTTTAAAATTAATCTTCAACAGATATGATGCTAATGTATCATACCAAGCTCTTGGTGCCTGATGAAGGCCATATAGAGCTTTGTCTAGTTTATACACATAATCATCATGGTCAGGGTCTTCAAATCCTGGAGGTTGACATACATACACTTCTTCTTCAATTTTCCCATACAGGAAAGCACTTTTTACATCCATTTGATAGACTTTGAATTTCTTGAATGAAGCATATGCCAAGAAAATCCTTATTGCTTCAATTCTTGCGACAGGAGCATATACTTCATTATAGTCTATTCCTTCTTCTTGAGTGTAACCTTGTGCTACAAGTCTGGCTTTATTCTTGATCACTATGCCTCTTTCATCCTTCTTGTTTCTGAAGATCCATCGTGTTCCAATGGCCCTTTTTCCTTTTGGAAGAGGTACAAGTGTCCAGACAGCTTGTAATTTGAACTGAAGAAGTTCTTCTTGCATAGCCTCTATCCAGTTTGAATCTTTTATAGCTTGTTGAATCTTTTTAGGTTCCTCCTGAGAAAGAAAACATGCAAACAGACATTCATTAGAGATTAGACTTATATTGAAAATATGTGAAATTAAACTTGAATTAAATTTGTTTCTTGTCTGCATATTTGAATTAACATCACTTAGAACTAGGTCTAAGGGATGATTCTTTTGAGCTCTTGAGTTGGGAACTTTATCAACAACTAGTTGACTATCAAGATTTGATTCATTGGATTCTGGAACTTGTGCATCAGTCCAGTTTTCTTCTTGATTCTCTGAATTTTCTTGATTTTCTTCATTGATACTGGTATCAGTATTAACTTGATTTTCATTTGTATCATGTGTTTCTGTGTTAGTACTGACGTCGGTATTGTTTGAACCACCATCACCATTTTGAGTTTTCGAGTTACTACAGATGTCAGTAGTATCTTGAGAATTCGAGTTATAACTGGCATCAGTATTGTTTAAGTTATCTGAGTTACTACTGCCTCAAGTATTAACTGTGGGCTCAATATAAACCAGAATATACTTCAATTGATTTTGACTACCATTGAATGATGATGATCCTCCATGTGGAGGTTGGTTGTCTGTTCCACCTGAATTAAAATCGTAACTAAAATCAAGAGATTTGGTTAGTGAGTCAATATTAAATAACCAATATGGACCATTTCCCTGTTCGTTCATTAAATTTTCATTAAAGGATACATCAACACTTTCTTCAATTATCCTCAGCCTCTTGCTGAACACTCTATATGCTTTGCTTTGAGTTGAGTATCCCACAAAGATTCCATCATCTGATTTGCAGTCAAACTTACCAATTTGTTCTCTTGTAATTCACATAGTAACAGGACAACCAAATGATTTAAAAAAGCTTATTGATGGTTTTCTTTTATTAAAAAGCTCATATGGTGTTTTAAAATTTGGCTTGACTATCAATACTCTGTTTTGCATATAACAAGCAGTATTAACAGCTTCAGCCCAAAAAGTTATTGGTAACTTTGAACTGCAAGCATGGATCGGGCTGCTTCAATTATTGTTCTATTTCTTCTTTCAGCTGCACCATTTTGTTGTGGAGTTCTAGGTGAGCTGTACTGTATGTCATACCTTTAAGATCACAAAAACAAATTAGATTAGCATTTTTAAATTTTGTGCCATTATCACATCTAATGGCTTTCACTTGGAGATCTCTTGTATTTTCCAATTTGACTATCAGATTCTTTATGATTTCACTTGTTTCATCTTTGGTCCTGAGAAAGAATACTCAAGTAAATCTAGAAAAATCATCAGTAATAACTAGACAGTATTGTTTCTTTCCAATACTCATTACATTTGTAGGACCAAATAAGTCCATATGTAAGAGCTGCAAATGATTAGAAATAGAATTAATTGCTTTGGACTTATGAGAAGTCTTGTGTTGTTTACCTTTTAGGCATGCAACACAATGATGATCACACATGAATTCTTTTTGAGGTAAACCAACTACCAAATTCTTTTTGACTAAATTATTCATGTTTTTAAAATTTGTGTGACACATCCTTCTGTGCCAAAGTTCTGATTCATTGGTGTTTGCCTTGGATATAAAGCAGTTGATCACATTTGGTGAAATGAGTTTTCCCCCTATATCTAGGCAATACACATTATTTCTCCTTGATGTTCTTAAAACAACATATTTTTCATCTATAATAAAATCAGGAGAAAGAATGATGCACTCAATATCTGTAATAAGAATCTTGTTCTTCTTATCACATACTTGTGAGACACTAACCAGATTATATTTAAGCTCATCAACATAAAATACATCATCAAATGTAATCTTATTATTTGATATTGTACCTTTACCTGTGATTCTTCCACCTTTTGGATTTTCACCAAAAGCAACATATCCACCTTCAAATGACCTGAAATCTTTAAGAATTTGAAGATTTCCAGTCATGTGCTTAGAGCATCCACTGTCAATATGCCTTGTTTTTCCTTCTTCGGGTATCTGGCTACTCTGCACATAGGTAAATATAATTAGTTCACTTTGGGAACCCAAGCATGTTTTGTCTTGGGTTCAACCTTTGAAGAATAAGATTTTCTAATAATATGAACTTTTGATGAAGGTTTGGTTTTCAAGCATTGGTTGTTACTGATGTCTGGTGTTACTACTGATTTAGGTTTATACACCCAGGATTTGGCTTTTGAATGTTTTACTACTGAAGGATCAGTAGTATTTGGGTTGTAAGACGTTCTGGAATGATCAGTAGTATTGTAATAGTTGTATCTCACAGCATTATACTTAGGTTTATGATCAGTAGTAAATCTATGATTGTTTCTACTGATGTTTGAAACATTTGAATATTTTGATAATTGATTTTGCTTTTGATTATTTTCAAAATAGTTATTTCTTTTTGGGTTTCAATGCCTGATATTTTTCACGAATCTTTTAGCTGTTCTTCCAAATTTAGGGACATCAACATGTGGATTTTTATCAGTTTGAGTTAGTTTTGATTCTTTTAATTTAAGGTCTTTTAATTTTAATTTATTTTCTTTAAATTCCTTGAACTCTTTGCAGTTGATTGGATTGAAGTGACAATTCTTTGCTAAATGATTAACTTTGTTGCAAATTAAGCATGTTAATTTTGTTGTTTTTCCACTTTCTGGTTTTCTTTGTTCTTTTAATTAATTCAAGTTTCTTTGATTTCCCCTTGTTAATATAGTTGGTATATTCTCAGAAGTATATTTAGGGGATTCTTGACTCTGTGTGGTATAAAAACTTGTATCAGTTGATTTAATGGTGTTTTCTTCATCAGATTAATCATTACTTGTTTCAGTTTGGCTTTCCAATTTTAATTCATCTAATATTCTTTTTGAACTAGACTTAATTGGAGGAACCTTTCCAATTTGGCTTTCCATGAAAACCTTTTCAGTAGTTTGATTACTTGTTAGTTCATCAGTTATTTTCGAACTTCTTTCAAATTTCTTAATTGTTAGTTTATTTTGTTCTAATTCTAATTGACATTCCTCTAACTTCGCTATAACTTCTTTAGCTTTTAACTCAGCATGTTCTTTATCATAGGTTGCTTGTAATAGTTCTTCTTTGCATTTTTTATCAGTTATTTAGTAAATTTTTATTTGATTTTCTAAATCAGCTATGCAACCATTAAATTTAGTTCTTCTATTTCTGTTTAATCTTAAATCATCTTAGATTTCTTTATTAATCTTTTCAAGTTCTTTATATGCTTTAATACATTCAGGAGTGCAGGATTTAGAATGTACCTTAGTATTTGGATCAGTGAAGGCCATGAGTGCTTGATTTTGGGCATGTTCTTCTGCTTGAAAGCTCCAAATATAACCTTGTCCTTCTTGAGATACAAGAGCGGTTGAATTTGATGAACTGTTCTTGTTGTAATTTGATCTTTGATCTTTGCTAGGGCATTCTCTAGCAAAGTGACCAAAATTACTGCAGTTATAGCATTTGACTTTGGTTTTGTCAAATCCAGCTCTTTCACCTTTGTTGAATTTTAGATCCTTTCTTCCAGTGCTTTGAAGAAATCTTTTGGTCTTCAAGCTTAGCATAGCCATCTGTCACTTTATGTCCATCTCTTCCGGATCATTAGGATTAATTGTTCCAAGTCTTCACTAATTAGTGCAGTGTGCACATGAGTAGTAAAGAATGATTCTCTTGCCATATCTTCAGCTTCTTTATGCTTTCCAGTTGCAGCATCCTGATTTGTACCTGTACTAGACACAAAAGCAGCATTATTTGAAGGTAAATTAGGAGTTTTCTAACTTACCTCAGATTCAAATACTCGTAGATCATTGTATAGTTCATCAAACTCCTTTTCTTTCAGTGCATCTCCTTGTCTATATATCATAGTATACATAGACCATTCTTCACCAAGGGATCTGAGAAATTTCTGTTGACATCATCTTTGTCTGGTTGAACTCCAACTTGATTGAGTTCACCCACAAGTTTATTGAATCGATCAAAAACTTCTTCCAAAGATTCATTCTTTTGTCCTTTGAAGTTTTCAAACTCTTGTTTCAGCACAGACTTCATTGTTATCAGACATGATTAACAATTTTTGTTTTGAAAGTATTGAAAACTTTTTGGTGTTCTTGATTCGTAGATCTAGAACCTTAATGCTCTGATACCACTTGTCAGGATCGAATAACTTAATAAGTTATTAAATCACAGATCTACTTACAATGAGAAGTTACAGCGGATTAACACTATTGTGATTGATTAAGAACAATGAATAACTATAAATTATATGAACAATAATAAGAACACAGTTTTCACAAAAAGCTTCAATGTATATATATTAATTTGATCGATCAATACACACGTATGTTTATAATTCATAAGGAACTATATATAATAGTCCTTAAAGCCTAAAACTTTACCCTAGTTATTCTAGGACTAGATTACAATCGAATTACATAAAGATTTAAATTCTAAACTAAATTTGCTAAGATCTCGGACACGATCAGCTCCAAACATAGACATCAGTAGTAATCGCCATCGTCAGTAGTAAGTCTAAGATCAATAGTATTTCACGTTTGATCATCATCAGTAATAATTCATCTGTATTACCTGCAGCATCAGTAATAGATCATTTATATCCCCACACACAATTACACTGCCAAAGGCTATATTGTATATATTGATGCTAGTCAATTAGTTTAATAGGATTTTCTTTTTCATAATATAACAATCAAAAGAACAAAATTTTGAAGAACTATTTGGAATGTCAAACACCACAAAGCCAATTTTGAGACATTGAATTATCATTTTGAAAATGTCCTAAATGACATTTTTCTTGTAGTGTTTTAACATTCTGTATATTTGTGTGTACTATATATCGATATAATTAAAGTGATTATATTTGGTAGGTATACGTTTGGTGTTGGTTTGACATTCCAAATAGTTTTTTAAAGTTTTGTTATTTACTTCTTTGATCCTTGAGGAAAAAAGATATTTACTAAACTGGGTGCATAGAATCGCATCATTAAAATAGTTTTAAATGAACCAGTAATTCGACGTGCGTGTGATTTTCGTATTCCAATTGAGCCAATGATTAATTAGATTGTAGGTCTAGCTGCAAATCAATAAATTAATTTGATCGTAACATAACACCATTATTTATAAAAATATTTCTTGTTCTCATGCAATATATGTAAGATCTAATCCAATGCAATCAATCCATATGTTGTTTAATTTGAAGAAGATAAACTTGATTTATGAATATTCTAGTGAGAGAGTAGAGAGAGAAAGAGAGGGAAGCTTTCAAATGAGTAATTGAGATTAATGACTAAAAGCTTACAATTAGTGAAAGGTAAATTTTCTTAAATACCTAGCACTAAACATCATGATAAAGGCTAAAGACTAGACTAATACTATTGCAATATTACATGTCTAGTCCCCTAACTATTAGATCCAACTAAATTGACCCTAACAATCTCCCCATTTGTATCAATAGTTTGGATTAGCCTGATCTTGAAATCTTCTTCTCTAGCAAGGTCTGAAACTGAATTATTCGTTGAATAGTTTTGATGTAGTATCAGCTTCATCTTTTGATTGAACAATGAAATATAGTACTTTTAATTGGCTTTTCAACCAATATAAAGTATCTCAGAAAATTTCATGAATTATTGATTTAATATGTCTTTATCATTATCCAATCTCCCTCTTTTTGAGCTTTTTGAACTTCATCTCTGTCTTCCTTCAAAGGACCTAAATTTTTATCGTTGAGTTTGTTGGTGTGAGAAATGCCTAAAACTGATATATTAAAGATTTGAAAATTCTGAATATGAAATATCAGTTTGGTAAGGATTTGACTGGGATTTAGAAATATTGGAGATTTAATTTTGGATAGAGGTTTGTGAATAGGATAATGATGGTTTGTATTATGAAAACAATGATTTGAAAGTTAAAGGTTTTGGATGTGTGTGTGTGTGTGGATGTTTGTATATAAGAAAGAGTGATATATACATTTAAGATTTTGGATGGATATGAATGTGAATTTGTGGTTTGGATAGAATGATTTGTTAGTTTAAGATTTGTAGTGAAAATGTTGAGAATTTGTGAGAAATTTCTGAAGATAAGTCGGTTTCTTTTTCTTCACAAATGATTTCATGTAAATCGACGAAAATGTAGACCCATAGATAGATATAATTGTTTGTAGCGGAAGTCTTTTCTCGAAGTTATGGCTTTGTCGATTTATGATCATTGATAATTGTTGTTGAGAGAAAAATGTGGATAAGATTTGCGCTCCCCCTCAAACAAACAATTATTCCTCAACTGATCTTCTTCGGTTTCTTGTTTACTCCCCCTTAATTAATGCATATGTGTTTTTGATGTGGAGTAAACTGGGCTAATATATTCTCTTAAGACTCGTAAGCATTTTTCTTCATAAACAGAACTTCTTATTAAATTTTCTCCCCCTCATGATGATTAAGATTTATCAGAATCAGCATGACCAATACAAATGTGATGAAGAATGAGATATTCATATTTTGAATGAATCAATATACATCACATTGTATCATCGAAAACCGAACCGATGTTGATGATGTAGATATTCGATCAAATCGTTTGGCATATAATCTCAATGATCGAATCAAGTAGGGCAAACCGGGATCACATAGATTACCCGTTGACACAACAGTTACACAAACTGTATGACCTACGTTCAGTGTTGGAATAGATGATAGCACTGGTAGGATTTCCATTCAATCATCGTGGAATACCAAGAATGTTGGTATCACTATGAATGTTCCGGCTTTATCACAAAGATAAGCTTGGTATTATGCCTTGTGTCCTAAAAGTGTATTGCGGTTCTAGACTCAATTAATGGACAAACGAAGGCGAGGACTGGAGAGGCTTGTCCTCTATTTCAATATCAACAATCTCCAAGTGAGATGTCAATAGCATATGAGATAGTCTCCGTGGAAATGAAACAAGTACTTTTTAAGAAATACTTGAGTAGCTGGGGGGGGGGGGTTGTGCATTGCATCACTGGGTCCATGATGTCTATTTCAATATCAGAGAGCAACACATGCAATCTGATAGAGACGTGGCAACCCGGCTTTTTATCAGTTTGGTAAGGGTTTTTCGTTTTCTTTAACCCTGTCACACCCTCTTCACTCAAGCTTACTTTTTCATTTTTCGACTACTCCCTCATTTCATTTTACCATATATAGCTGAATTGCACCCCATACGACATTCCCCCTCTCAAATTTTATCTCAGCGCACCCCAATCAAGATCCCGTGATACTTGATTCTGCTCACCTAGACCTATGTACCCTTACATTTTATCCTATATTGTAGGTGGCTCCCGGGGAATATCATGCCGGTTATAGCAGATCATAGGAGTAAATTGAGAGTGAACTATAACGCTCATGTGCAATATATCAGCATTTAGGATGTAACTGTATAAGAATAACATGGATTTTTCATCGGAAAATATATGTGTTTCCGACATAAGTTGTTGCCTTTATGACTTATAAGTTTAGGCACAACAACTTGAACAATTAAGGTAATACCAGACTCACATAGAGTATCCGTTATCACACCGTATGAATCGGTAGTCGTTTGCACAACCATTGATTCAAATGTGTGACCTGCGATTAGAGTTGGCGCGATTATAGCTCTAGCAGGATTTCCACTCAATCCTCGTGAAGCACCAGATTGTGATGCCACTATGAGTGTTCCGATGAATACACGGAGATTCATTTATAAAAGTGTATGTGTCCTAAATTGGAAATATTTGTCGGTGAGATCTAGACACATTGTGCATTCAATTGAAGACGTAACCCGGGGCAGAAGGTTAATTATTTCAATACCAACATACTCCAAATGAGCAGTCGATAGATTATGTGCTATGTCCCCTGATGAATTGAAACAAATTCCTATTGAGAGGAATCTGAGTGGTTGGTGGTGGAGTGCAAATGCTTGACTGGGCCAGTTAAGTCTGGTGAATCATTCAACACATGAATGAGCACAAATTTGTGAGGTTGCCTGGTTTATTGACGGTTTGGATGCACTCAAAGGTGTGTTTTCTTGATATTATCATGTTTTCACATCACCTTGCACTCACCTAAATCTATACCCTAGACTTATACCCTCACATTTACCAATTTTGGCTAAAAAGTATTTCCCTTGGAAGGTTAGGCCGGTTTTGGCAAACCATTGGAAGGTATCGTCGTTTGATAAAAAAATATTTTGATTAAAAAAATCAAACAGGTATAAAAGTATTGATATTAGAAAGTTTCTCCCCCTGGAAATACTAATTCTCCCCCTGGAATTAATATTTCTCCCCCTCGACAAAATAAAAGTAATGAAAAATTTACAGTTTTAGAAGGGTGGGAAAGAGTTTTTTCATTTATGTGATGAACAGATTATGAGCGGGTTTCAAGCTGATGTACTTGAAAGCCATTATGTTGAAAAACGAGTTATACACTGAATTATGTATAAGTCATACTCCTGCAAAACAAATCAAACAACTTTTGGTACCCATCTTTGTTTGGGTCCGACAATGTTATTGTTGGAGTTAAACCACCGATAAGTTGTATCGATTTGATTTAAAGATTGAGAGTTCCAAGAAAAACTGAAACTTGATGTTTCACTTTCAAATAATTTCCGGGGAATTATTTGAGATTTTGGAGTTTTAGGAACCCATTGTTCTTTGAAGATCGTTGGAGATTTAGGAGTTGTTTTTGGCACTTGTGTAAAAATCATTGTAGGTGCCAAGGAAAGTAAATCTTTTCTTGAATATCTTAAAGATTTAGTTTTGAAAAAGATTTTCTTTGAATATGTAGAATGTTTCAACACGGTTGATGGTTTAGTTTTATACATTTGAGAATGCTGAAGTCTAGAAGAGGAACCTAATTTATTTGGAGTTTTAGGTGCGGAATTTCCTCTATTAGCTTGTTTGAGAGCATTCCTTTTCTTATCAGAGTGTGGTGGAACCGTGGAACTCCTAGACTTAGGTTTGGTAGAAGAACTTACTTGAGATTTCGGTTTAGGTTTAGAATTTCCTCTATTAACCTCAGTTTGCTTGATCGTATATAAATCACGATATGCCATGACAGGAGAAAACATTCTTGTGTTATAACATTTATTCATAAATGGACTCGGCTTCTTAAACTTCTGAGGATGAGATGATTTAGGTTTTAAATTTTGAATTTGTATTTGCAACTTTAGTTTCTCTTCATCAAAAGATTTATGTGACTCATCAATTTTATTTTCTAATGTAAAAATTTTGGTTTGTAAAACTGATTTGGCGTTGTGAAAGATTTTAGATTTGTCTTCTAGCTTAATTAACAAACCTTCGTTTTTATTTTGAGACGAAGAAAGATCTGTTTCAAGAGATGTAATTTTATCTAGCAATTTTGTTTTCTCAATATTAAAAATATTGATTTGTTTTTGAAAATCAGATCCAAAATTACATTCAAGTAGTTTGAGTTTATCAGTCAAAATACAATTTTCAGCACAAACAAAATCATATTTTTCGATGTTCAAACTATTAATAGTATTTGTGTCATGAAGTTGTTTTGTTAATTCAGCAATCTGAATTTTCAATTTCTCAGAATTTGTTTCAAAAGTTGTAACTTTTGATTTGAAATTTGCATTTTCAGATTCTAGAGTTTGAACTTTATCAATTAAAATATCAACTTTGCAATTTCTGAAATATTCATTTAATTTCTCACTTTTCTCCAATTTTTCTTAGTAGTCGTTACTTAATCGGAGATTCTTAACATTATCATAAAACGATTTTTCAAATAAAGCATAATTGTGTGTACTTGTAGTTTCCCACAACTCAACGGATTCTTTTAATTCACAAATTTCTTTTTGATATTGTAATTGATGAGTTTGTAAACTAGACATTTGCTCTTTTAGCTCCCTGTTTTTATTTAGAAGTGATTTTATTAAATTGTCATCCATTTTAGCTCTTTTATTTTCAAAATGTGCAAATATCAAGTGAGAGTGATAAATAAAAAAAACTAATTTGGACCTAAAAATTCTAGCAATTAAGAATTAGGTTTATTTGACAAAAAAATTGTTTTATATCGGTTGTAAAAATGATATCGTTTAAGCCATAAGTGATAATGTGATGTTGGGAAAAAAATGATAAGAAAAAAATATGAAAGTGATTTTACCTTTTGCGCCGAGCAGATTTTGCCGAATGTTAAAAGTGATTGAGCTTAAATCGTGATTGAGCTTATGATTTAAACTTGAGCCGAACACTTTATTTTGATTAGCTGAACTGTTATTTGATCGAAGCAAATTAAGGTCGGAAAAGGGATCGTTCAATAAGCAGAGATAAATGGATTAAAGTTGTTTTACTTTTGGTTTAAAAGGATTAAGTGAATTGATTAAAAAAAATGTAATTGATTTGGGCTTTAATTGAAAAGGAAAAAAAAATTGGCCTTTTAAAAGAAATTTAGTAAAAAAAAAAAAAAAATCAACGTTTAAAAGAATGTTTAAAAAAAAATATGTCATAAGTTGTTTTTGGGCTTAGATCACGTTTTGGGTTTGGTTTGTTTATGGACTTTTAAAACTTGGGCATAAAGGTTTTGTATTAGCGAATTGACAGGCTTAAAGCTTATCTCGTTTTTAAATCCAAGAAATGATATTGCATTTTAAAAAGTCCATCTAATTAACAAGAAAGAACCACAAATTAAAAAGTCCATCTCGTTTTGGGCTTTGGTCCACTTTTACTTTTCCTTCAAATCAAAATCAAAATCAGATATCGTAATTTCCATCTCGGTTTTGTGCTTTATGGAACTGATATCGGTTTTTAGATTCAAAATCAAAATCAGATATCGTAATTTCTTATTTCTCAAATCAGATATCGGTTATTTGATATCAGAATTTGTACAAGATATCGATTCTCGGTTTTGTTTGATATCAGATGTCGGTTTTGATATCAGATATGAATTCTCAGATCGGTTTTGTGTTCTCGGATTTTGTGTTCTTGATATGTAAAGATGATATCGATTTTCTGTTTTGCTTCAAAATCAAAATCAGATATCGGTTTCTTTGGGCTTTAAAACAGATAACAGTGATTTAACTTGAAATCACAAACGCAGATATCGGTTTTGAATTAATCCATCGCAATCCCAGAATTCAGATTTCCCAAATCAGATATCGGTTTTGATTTTGAATTTCTCGGATATTTCAATTTTGTATTCTGATTTGGTCTCGGATTCTGGTATTCGTTTGTGATTTCTGATATCGGTTTTTCTGTTTATCTGTTCTTAATGGATTGTGATGTCAGATATCGGATATGACTTCTCGGTTTTCTAAATAGTAACAAGATATCGGTTTTTCAGTTGTGAATCTCTGTGATGTCGGATTTCTAAAACAGATAAAGTTCATGACGAAAAATGCACGAAAATCTAACACTTTTGATCACAACTTCTTTGTTTCTTGCTCAAATTAGTTGATTCTTTTTGCAAATGATGCTAAAAACGTTTTACTACAATCCAATACAAATCATATCACCGATATTTAAAAAATCTCAGCTCGATTTTTGAATTTTCGGACAGAAAATCAAGTGTTCATGGTGTTTTCTCAAAAATCTTCATAATCAAGTCAATACTTGATGAATTTGATCGATGTTTGATACTAGAATGATTAAAATCATAAGAAGAATGCGATTATCACATAAAATCGAAGAGATAAACCTCAGATTTCTGTTTTGATTTCACTGTTCTTCATTTTTCAATAAAACTTCAAGTTTTCTTCAACAAACTTCAAATCAGTGTGAATTCCATGGATTGTGGATCGATTTCTAGTTGAATTTTGCTCTGATACCACTTGTAAGATCTAATCCAATGCAATCAATCCATATGTTGTTTAATTTGAAGAAGATAAACTTGATTTAAGAATATTCTAGTGAGAGAGTAGAGAGAGAAAGAGAAGGAAGCCTTTCAAATGAGTAATTGAGATTAATGACTAAAAGCTTACAATTAGTGAAAGGTAAATTCCCTTAAATACCTAGCACTAAACATCATGATTAAGGCTAGTGATGCCAACGGGCGCGGGTAGTAGCGGATACTGCAAAACCCGTACCCGAACTCCAATCCCCATACCCGTCCCCGCCCGCGCCCGCCTAATCCCCATCGGGTTCGGGTAGAAAAATCCCCGTGCGGGTACGGGTTACCCGATGGGTATTTGTTCAAATATTCAAGAAAAAAATATAGTAAACACAACACATGTGGTTGGTGTATTTTAATACACACATACATGTATCTATGTTGATAGATGGATAATAACTTGCTATGTGGAGAGAGTACACTTTTATAGATGTGAAAGTTTGTTTATGAGTTGTATTGTAGCAATGTGGGATCTTATTTTTCTTTGTTGTTGTCCCATATCAATTCTAGAGAGAACAAATCATCTAGAATTGCACTATAAAAAGAGAAGGGCATTGATAAATAAAAATAAAACTTTGTGTTAGTATGTAATATGCAATATACATAGTATTTGTACATAGAATATATATATTCGGGTATGAAACGGTGCGGGTAGAGGAATACCCGTACCCGACCCGACCCCGCTTCGGGCGTAAGAATCAATACCCGTCCCCGCCCCGTTACCCGTTTAAGCGGGTAATACCCGCCCCGTTAGGGTCGGGTACCCGCGGGTACCCGAATCCGCGGATAAAATTGGCATCTCTAATTAAGGCTAAAGACTAGACTAATACTATTGCAATATTACATGTCTAGTCCCCTAACTATTAGATACAACTAAATTGACCCTAACAATGTATTATATAACGTGTCGTTAAACAACCATGCATACCGTTAAAAAAGTGGTGTACAGTTTTTCTTATGCATTTGTGTTCATTTACTTGAAGTTTTTCTTAGAATCTGGCCTAGTTCAGGCACTATATTATAACAATGTCGGCTGGTGTCACGATTGGCACCAGTCAAAAGACTCTCAACATGAACCAAATAGGTAGTGGTTTAATGGTTGGATTTGATTTCTATAATGGTAATTCAAGTCTCATGTTTAATCCCTAGAAGCAAAAGATATACCCTTTGTGGCTACTAAAGTTCACGTGGGTGCACCGACTCCACGCTAGCTACCTGCATAACGACTAGTGGCTCTGGAATTAGTCTTGATCTGGGAATCCATAGAGGAATTGAATTCTTTTGAAAGGCCAATTACAATTTACGAGTTTGTTTTACTAAATACATCAATATATAATGCACAAAGTAAGCTGACTGGGTCTAATACTTGCGAATCATAACATTGGCTTGTTTTTAGCAAGACCAAGTAATCTGGCAAGAAGTCTAGGTTTATTCTAACACTACAACAAATAACCCCTATCCCCACCATTCGGAAAGAGTTTGTCGCGACCAACTTTTGTCGCTATATAGCCTATGCCGACAACACGTAGTCGGTAAATTGTTGTCGCTACAGCTTCGTCGGTATAGGGTAAAATTTTCGTCGGCATAAATGTCGTCGTCATTGGTCAACCAACATCGACGACAACTAGTCGCTATACACGACATCGTTTTTTTCTCCGGCAACTATGATAAAAGAAAATAATAATTTATTTATATATAGTCTATAGCAACCACAAATTCTCGTAGATTGCAACCAAACAACATCGTTTTTTTCCCCGGCAACTATAATAAAAGAAAACAAAATTTTACTTATATTTAGTCTGTACCGACCACATTTCGTCGCTATAGGGTAAAACCAAACGAAATCTACAAACCTTAATTAAGGAAAATAAAAATAAAAAAAAATTATGTATAGGATATAGCGACTAGCGGACCAAATTTCATTGATATAGGTTAAACTCAAATGACATCGTTTCTTTTTCTACAAACCTTAATTAAAGAAAATGAAAATTAATATCTTTTCTACTTTTCCGACCACTTGTCGTGTCATCGATATAGACATTGGTCGACGTCAATAATTCATTTTTAACCTCGTTTGACTACTTGTCGTCGCTAAAGGGAAAGTTGTCAGGATTGAATAACTCAACAAGTTATTAAATCACAGATTTACTAACAAAGAGAAGTTACAGCGGATTAACACTCTTGTTATTGATTAAGAACAATGTAAACTGTAAATTGAATACGAATTAACAAGAACACAGTTTTTTTTCACAAAAAGGTTCAATGTATTAATATTAATCGATCAATACACGTATGTTTATAATTCATAAGGAACTATATATAATAGTCTTTGAAGCCTAAACTTTTACCCTAGTTATTCTAGTACTAGATTACAATCGAATTACAAAAGATATAGATTCTATAACTAACTATACTAGAATCTCGGATACGATCTGTTCCTTTTATCGACATCAGTAGTAAACAGCATCGTCAGTAGTAAGTTGATCATCAGTAGTATATTGTAATTCTGCCCCATCAGTACTAAGTCTTGTATCAGCATCAAGTCTTTGTCAGTACCAACTGCAGCATCAGTAATAGATCATATATATATATATATAAATATATATATATATATATATATATATATATATATATATATATATATATATATATATATATATATATATATATATATCTCAACAATCTCCCCCTAAACTTGTTAATTCAATTTTAATTAATCAAGTTTCTTTTTCCTTCTCCTCTCTCTCTTTTCTCTTCTTCTCTTCTAAGAGTTTAGCTCTCCTTTCATCACCTTCTTTTATTTGTTGATTTCTCAATCTTCTTTGTTGAATGATACACTTGTCGTTCTTCTTAATAAAATAGTTATATTTTTCTGAGAACATTACAACATCATGAGGTTTGATGAAGGAACAACAAATAGCTTGATACATTGTTTTTTCAGAATGATTGTACTCCTTTTCATACAGAAACAGTTCATATCTTTTGCTAGCCGTTTCAAAGAAATACATATTGACAGTTGGGAGAACATTCCAAGCATAAACAGCTTCTTTGCTTTCAAATTTCTCAGGATAATCACCTGGATAGAATGCAGCATCTATCATCCAGTCAAATATCCAGCACCTGAGCTTTTCCATTTCCTTTTAGTCATTCTTGGTTTTCCAATGATTAATACTTTGATTACATCACTTCTGGATAGTGACATAATCATTGGCTTCCACGCACTAAACCTTTGAGTTGTTTTATCTTCTCTGATTAGTTCAATTATATTATTGACAACTCTCCAATTAATAATTAGATTATTCTGTAGAGGAGCTTGAGGAAGATCAAGTATTGGGAAGTCTTGTTTTGCTTTCTTCCTTGCCTCTTCTCCAGCATCTATTAATTTTCTTTTATTGGCAGATGGATTTGAGGATTCACCAGTCATTGGTTTTCTGGTAATCACAAGTTTAGGATCAATATCAATCAACTCTGTGACCTTAACTTCTTCTTCTTCAGATTCTGCCAATTCTTTCTTTCTTGCAGTGCAGTACTTCTCAACAATGTTCAACATCTTCATTCTTCCAAATGACTTTGCACTGTGACCTTTTGTTTTCAAGTATTCTACCATTTTTGTTTTGTGTTCAAGAACTTCTTCTAGTAGTTCAACTTTTTCTCTTTTGCACTCTGCAACTATATCTTCAAGACAGTTTAGATGTTCTTCTTCTATTTTCTTTTGTTTGTCTAACTCTGCTTGTTGATCATCCACAAGAAATTCTTCAATCTCTTGAATTGTTTGCATTTTTTATTCTTTCTTCTTCAGCTTTTCTTTTATCTTCAAGAGCATGAGTTTTAGCACACTTCCTTTGATATCTTATTCTTTTCACCTTCCATACATTTTGCTTTAAAGGTCTAACCAGATTAATCCTATTTACCATATAATGACCTAAAGCTCTGTGTGGATAATCATCATCAAATTTTTCTTTTCCTTTTCCCACACATCTTGGAAGTGGAGTGTACTTCAATTTCAATTACTGGTACAAACTTGAATGTAGGAGGGAATGTATGTGCCTTCTTCTCTGGTAATATCTTTGGATGAGGAGGTAATGCACATTCATCAACTTCATCCCAGTTCACATCATCATCAATATCTGGGATTATAAGAGGTTGTAGTTTTAGTGTTGGAGGTCTTGGGATTACTACTGCTGGTTCAATGAAATCTGGTAATTCTTCAGACTCAATAGTAACCAAGGTAGTTACTACTGGTATTAGAGACTACAAATTGAAGGGTCTATTCATGTGGTCGTTCTCTGCTGCATTGGTGTTTTCTTGATTAAAAGTTTGATTGTAGATTGGCTATTTCGGGGTTCCATGCCCATGGATTTGTAGATCACCATTTGCAAATTTGAGGTGTGTACTACTGATGTTTCTTCTTGTGTGTTTACTACTGGTATATCATCAGCAGTGTCAGTATCAGTAGTAACTGGAGATAGTATTTGATCTGCAATTGTGGCATTTACTACTCATGTTGCCTCTTGTACATCTTCTTCCATAAGATCAGTAGTATGAACTTCTTCAGTTTGTTCCACCATCTCAGTAGTATTTATAGGATCAGTAGCACCCATAGCATCAGTAGTATGAGAAAGTGTTTGTTCTGCTGCTGCTGGAGATTTAATTGCAGACACAAACACATCCTCATCCATGCTTCTAACTCCTCTGTTCAGGTCTTCATCAATAAACTGACATGTTTCACCATGAGCTTCTTTCAAATTTAAAAGGGAGGCTGTTGCTTCTTCAATTGAATTATCAATCATTTCTTGAATTTGTGTTTTCTCCCCCTTAGTGATCTCAACTCGTTGAGCTTCACTATCTGCAATCTTTCTTTTTAATTTGTTAATAATATTTGATTGCCTTTAAAGCCTATCACCGAACCTCTTCTGCCTTCTGTTCAGGACATTGATGTAATGCTTCATATAGCTCATGGTTCTCCCTTGATTGTTTAAAATATTCAGGCAGTGTTTTACAGTGTTTTCAAGGTTTTCCTTCCTCTCCGTCAATTGGGTTGGTTCCATGCTGCCCTCACTCCATATAGGTAGATCATCGGGCCTGTTTGGTACATTGGCTTTAAGGTTTTCCATCCTATCCGTCAATTGAGTTTTGTTCTTACTACCCTCATCACTGCTTGGTGATGAAATGGGTTGTTTAGATACTCTCTTTTTCCTAGAAGAAGCAGAAGTACCTCCCCTTGTGGTTTCTTGGCTCCGGGGTCCTTTGAGAGCTGCCTCAAATGATGAGTCATCACTCAAAGTCGCCGAGGTCTGGGTCCTAATGATGTTCCTACTGTCCTGCGCACCAACCTTTGGTGCCTCAGTAGTAGGAGCCCTTTCCTCATGTCCTCTCTCCTCCTTGGAGGACAACTCTTCGAGCCAGGGATTTGACTCAATGGGTTCCCTGGTGTCCTTTTTGGAAATTTTTTTCCGTTTATATGTTTTGGAGATTGTTTGGCTTTTAGGTTGGTCTACCTCAGAGTGAAGAGTAGAACTCTGAGGTTTTGTAGCATGTACCTGGGACACATTCAGGATATTTTGTGGTCTGGTTGATTGAGTGGACTCACGGGATTGTGTTTGGGCTGTTTTTGGTGATGGAGTGGCTTGGGGTTCATTTGGGTGGCTTGAACCTTCTCTAGTAGGGGGTTGATCATAGATCATGTTTGGAAACAACGGAGTAACTTTTCCAGAAAATTTAAATTGTTTTCTCATATTTCAGTACACCTTTCTATTTAATTCTGGTGTAGGAAAAATGTTCTTTGTTATTGTAAGATTAGGAATTTCACAGTTTAAAATATGATCAAGAAATATTGGGTACATTAAGAATTTTGTAGATGAAAGATTTCCAAGCATGCCTTCAAAAATCATCTTAGAAAAGTTGAATACCTGGTCTGTGCACAAATAAACAATAGCAGATGCTATTGATTTGTTGAATTCATTCCATGTACTCTTTTTAGGTGAGATACAATGCTGAATGGTGTGAACCAAAAATTTCCATTGAGGTGAAAGAAGACCCTTTTGAAAAGTGACTATGTCAAGTCTTCTTTCATACCCCATTTTTTCAAGATTTTTAGCAAAAGTCTCTTTAGGAAGAGAAGATATACATGTTTCATCATTCAGTTGTAGATGTTGTCTGATTGATTGTTCTGTTATGATTATTGACTTTCCATCTGCGGTGGATTTGATTTTGAATTGATTTGCTTCTTCAATTCTTTCAGCATTTTCCCAGAAATGAACAAGATGTTGTTCATAGGCTTTAGGATTTACTGAAAGAGCAAATTTGATGTAAGAATTCTTTAGGAACATTACTATTGGTCGAAAGTCCTTTGTTCCGTCTGGATTCCTTAGGAAGGCACCCATGTTGTGAAATTCTGAATATTTGAGATCTGTTTGAACTACGAGAGATTTTAATGTTGCCATTGATTTTGAACTTAAGTTTTTGATTTCTGAGAGTATTTGATCTTCGTGAGTTTTACTTGAACGATGTAGTGAATGATTTACTTTCAGAGATTAGGGTTTATCGTAGGGTTTATCAGATCGAGGTTTGGATAATGTTAAATTAATCTCATTTAGCTATTTATATTTTTTGAATTTACCTGCAAAATGACCGAAATACCCTTCGAATCATATCTTAACGGCTATTTTCATGGGGTTAGTATGGTAAAACAGTGAATTTCACAAATAACAGTCGATCAGTAGTAAATTAAGTATCAGTAGTGAATCATCAGTAGTAACTCTAGATTCACACTAAACCTAATTCTCAGAGAAACCCTATCAGTAGTATTTTGTGAATACAACCCATAGTCAGTAATGATGAATAATCAGTAGTAAAACATAGATTTTAAATAGAAATAATATACAGAAACTTTACATATGATCTTAATAATGAAATTAATTGATTAAAATCATTCCAATACTACTAACCAAAAAGCTGAACATTCCTACATCAAATGCTTTTGTAAAAAGATCTGCTAGTTGATTATCAGTATGAATTTTCTCTACTTTAATTAATTTCTTTTCATTACAATCCCTTATAAAATGAAACCTTATTTCAATGTGTTTGGTTTTTGAGTGTTTTACTAGATTATTCACAATACTAATGTCACTTTGATTATAAATAAAAATAGGAGTTTTAAGAGTAGATATACCGAAGTCTAAGAGTTGATTTTGAATCCATAATACTTGAGCACAACAAGCAGATGCAGCTACATACTATGCTTCAGTAGTTGAGGTTGAAACACTTGTTTGTTTCTTGCATTGCCATGACACCAGTCTTGATCCAAAGAATTGACATCCACCAGTAGTAGATTTTCTGTCTTGAAATTCATCACCATAGTCACTATCTGTGTAGGCTACAAGTTCAAATGGTGAGTCATGTGGATACCAAAGACCAAGTGATGGTTTTCCCTTCAAGTATCTGATGATTCTTTTGAGTGCGTGCAAGTGAAGCTCTTTTGGTCTTGCTTGATACCTGGCACACACACAAACACTATACATGATATCAGGTCTTGATGCAGTTAAGTACATTAAAGAACCTATCATTGATCTATATAAATGTTCATCTACATCCTTCCCCTCAATATCAGGATGTAGGTGTTTATGTGTTTCCATTGGTGTGCTTGCACCTTTAGAGTCTTTCATTGCAAATTTCTCCAAGATGTCTTTGACATATTTTGATTGATTAATCAAAATACCATCTGATCTTTGATTGATTTGGAGTCCAAGGAAGAAAATCATTGGACCCATTGAGCTCATCTTGAATTTGATCTGCAGCAGCTCTTCAAACTCTTTGCACAGATTGTCATTTGTTGATCCAAAGATGATATCATCTACATATATCTGGACCAGTAGTATATCATTTTTGACCTTTCTTATAAACAAAGTTTTGTCAATTGCACCTCTTTTTAAATTGTTCTTTAATAAGTATGAAGATAGTGTATCATACCAAGCTCTTGGTGCCTGATGTAGGCCATATAAAGCTTTGTCTAATCTGTACACATAATCATCATGTTCAGGATCTTCAAATCCTGGAGGTTGACAAACATATACTTCAATTTTTCCATATAGAAATGCACTCTTAACATCCATTTGATAGACTTTGAATTTCTTTAATGAAGCATATGCCAAAAAGATCCTTATTGCTTCAATTCTTGCAACTGGAGCATAAACTTCATCATAGTCTATACCTTCTTCTTGAGTTTATCCTTGGGCTACACGTCTGGCTTTATTTTTTATCAATATACCTCTTTCATCTTTCTTGTTTCTAAAGATCCATCTTGTTCCAATGGCCCTTTTTCCTTATGGAAGATGTACAAGTGTCCGAACAGCTTGTAATTTGAATTGGAGAAGTTCTTCTTGCATTGCTTCAATCTAATTTGAATCCTTCATGGCTTGTTGAATCTTTTTAGGTTCTTCCTGAGATAGAAAACATGCAAACAAACGTTCATCAGATATTAGACTTAAATTGCAAGTATTTGAATATAAAGTTGAATTAAATTTGCTTCTTGTCTGCATATTTGATTTCACATCACTTAGAACTAAGTCTAAGGGATGATTCTTTTCAGTTCTTGAGTTAGAAACTTTATCAACAACAATTTGATTATCAAGGTTTGATTCATTGGATTCAGGAACTTGTGCATCTGTCCAGGTTTCTTCTTGATTTCCTGGATCTTCCAAAGTTTCTTCATTGATACTGGTATCAGTAGTAATATGATTTTCATTCAAATCATGTGGTTCATTATTATTACTGACATCAGTATTGTTTGGTTCACCATTATCATTTTGAGTTTCTGAGTTACTACTGGGATCAGTAGTATCTTGTGAGTTCAAGTTGTTACTGGTATCAAGATTGCTAGGGTTATCAGAGTTACTATTGTCCTCAGTATTAACTGTGGGATCAGTATAAACAAGGATATACTTTATTGTATCTTGACTACCATTCAATGGTGATGATCCTCCTTGTGGATTTTGATTGTTTGTTTCACATGCATTACAATCATAACTAAAATCAAGAGATTTGGTTAGATTATCAATATTGAATAACCAATCTGGACCATTTCCTTGTTCATTCATCAAGTTTTCATTAAAGCATACATCCACACTTTCTTCAATGATCCTCAGCCTTTTGTTGAATACTCTGTATGCTTTGCTCTGAGTTGAGTATCCTACAAAGATTCCATCATCTGATTTGCAGTCAAACTTACCAATTTGTTCTCTTGTCATTAAAATTGTACAAGGACAACCAAATGATTTTAAGAAACTTATTGAAGGTTTTCTTTTATTAAAAAGTTCATATGGTGTTTTAAAATGTGTCTTAACTATTAATACTATGTTTTGAACATAACAAGCAGTATTAACAGCTTCAGCCCAAAATATTATTGGTAATTTTGAGTCTGCAAGCATGGATCTGGCTGCTTCAATGATTGTTCTATTTCTCCTTTCAGCTACACCATTTTCTTGTGGAGTTCTAGGTGAGATGTACTGTCTGTCAATACCTTTAAGATCACAAAAACAAATTAGATTAGCATTTTTAAATTCTGTGCCATTATCACATCTAATGGCTTTCACTTTGAGATCTCTTGTATTTTCCAGTTTGACTATCAGATTCTTTATGATTTTACTTGTTTCATCTTTGGTCCTGAGAAAGAAAACCCAAGTATACCTGGAAAAATCATTGTAATAACAAGACATTATTGTTTCTTTCCAATACTCATTACATTTTGAGGACCAAATAAGTCCATATGTAAGAGCTGCAAAGGGTCAAAAATAGAATTAATTACCTTGGACTTATGAGAAGTCTTGTGTTGTTTACCTTTCAGGCATGCAACACAATGATGATCACACATGAATTCCTTAAAAGGTAAACCAACTACTAGATTCTTTTTGACTAAGTTATTCATATTTTTAAAATTTGTGTGACACATCCTTTTATGCCAGAGTTCTGATTCATTGGTGTTTGCTTTGGATATAAAACAGTTGATCTCATTTGAAGAAATGAGTTCTCCCCCTATATCCAGGCAAAATACATTGTTTCTCCTCGGGGTTCTTAAAACAACATATTTTTCATCTAAGATAAAGTCAGGAGAAAGAATGATGCACTCTATATCTGTAAAAAGAATCTTGTTCTTTTTATCACATACTTGTGAGACACTGACTAGATTATATTAAAGCTCAGCAACATAAAATACATCATCAAAAGTGATCTTACCATTTGATACTGTACCTTTACATGTTATCCTACCACCTCTTGGATTTTCACCAAAAGCCACATATCCTCCTTCAAAAGACTTGAAATCTCTAAGAATTTAAGATTTCCAGTCATGTGCCTAGAGCATCCACTAGCAATATGCCATGTTCTTCCTTCTTCAAGGATCTAAATGCTCTGCACAAAAAGAAATAGTTTAGTTCATTTTTGGAACCCATGCTTGTTTTGTCTTGGGTTCATCCTTTGAAGAGTAAAATTTTCGAACAGTGTAAGCTTTTGATGCAGGTTTGGTTTTCAGTTGTTGATTGTTACTGCTTTTTGATGTTACTACTGATTTAGGTGTATATCCATAATTTTTGGCTTTAGAATATCTTACTACTGATGGACCAGTAGTATTTAGGTAATTTGATTTCCTAGGATAATCAGTAGTATTATAGTAATTGTATCTTACAGCATTGTAATTAGGTTTAGTATCAGTAGTAAATCTTTGATTGTTATTACTGATGTTTGAAAAACTTGAACATTTAGAAAATTGATTAGGCTTTTGATTATTTTTAAAATAATGACTTCTTTTTGGACTTCCATGCCTGATATTTTGCATAAATCTTTGTGTAGATCTTCCAAATTTTGGGATTTCAACATGTGGATTTTTAGTTTGTTGAACTTTTTCAGTTTGTTTTAATTTGGATTCTTTTAATTTTTCTTTAATTTATTTAAATTCCTTAAATTCTTTGCAATTAATTGGATTGAAGTGACAATCCTTTGCTAGATGATTGACTTTATTGCAAATCAGGCATGTTAATTTTGTTGTTTTAGCACTTTCAGGCTTTCTTTGTTCTTTTAACTGATTTAAATTTCTTTGATTTCCCCTTCTTAAGATAGTGAGTATATTTTCTGAATTATATTTAGGGGATTCCTGACTTTGAGTGGTGTGAAAGCTTGTATCAGTTGATTTAATGGTTTGTTCATCATCAGATGAATCATTACTTGTTTCAGTTTAACTTTCTGAGCTGGACTTAAGTGGAGGAATAAAATTTTTTGGAGGTGTGACTGCATGATATCCAACACCATGAACAACCTTTTCAGTGATTTGATTGCTGGTTAATTCATCAATTATTTTAGAACTTCTTTCAAATTTCTTAATGGTTAATTTATTTTGTTCTAGTTCCAATTGACATTCTTCTAGTTTGGTTAAGGTTTCTTTTAATTTTAACTCAGCATGTTCTTTATCATAGGTTGCTTGTAATAATTCATCTTTTAGTTTTTGATCAGTTATTTTATAAATTTTAATTTGATTTTCTAAATCTGCAATGCAACCATTAAATTTAATTCTTCTATTTCTGTTTAATATCATTTCATTAAGTGTTTCTTTATTAAGTTTTCTAGTTCTTTATATGCTTTAATGCATTCAGGAGTGCAAGATTTGGAATGCACCTCAGTAGTAGAATTGGTGAAAGCCATGAGTGCTTGATTTTGAGCATGTTCTTCTGCTTGAAAGCTCCAGTCATAACCTTGTCCCTCTTGAGATAGAAGAGCAGTTGAGTTTGATGTAATGTTCTTGTTGTAATTTGATCTTTGATCTTTGCTAGGATATTCTCTAGCAAAGTAACCAAAATTACTACAGTTGTAGCACTTGACTTTGGTTTTGTCAAATCCAGCACGTTCACCTTTGTTGAAGTTCAGATTCTGTCTACCAATTCTTTTAAGAAATCTTTTGGTCTTTAAACTCAGCATTGCCATCTGCCACTTTATATCCATCTATTCCAGATCATCAGGATTGATTTGTTCCAAGTCTTCACTAATTAGTGCAGTGTGCACATGACTAGTAAAGAATGATTCTCTTGCTATATCTTCAGTTTCTTTAGATTTTCCATTTGTAGTATCCTGACCTGTACTCGTATTTGACATAAAAGCAGCATTGTTTGAAGGTAAAATAGGAGTTTTCTGACTTACCTCAGATTCAAACACTCTTAGTTCATTGTAGAGTTCATCCAGTTCCTTTTCTTCTAATACATCTCCTTGTCTATATATAACAGTATACATAGACCACTCTTCTCCAAGAGATATGAGAAACTTCTTGTTGATATCATCATTGTCTGGTTTCACTCCAACTTGATTGAGTTTACCAATAAGTTTGTTGAATCTATCAAAAACTTGTGACAAAGATTCATTCTTTTGTCCTTTGAAGTTTTCAAACTCTTGTTTTATATAAGATTTCATGTTTCTTTTTGTACTCTTTGTACCCACAAACCGCTTTTCTAGTGCCTACCACAGCTTCTTAGCATCATCATATTAACAAAGAGATGTTGATAGTCATTAGGAATTGCTAGCAATAGAGTACTTAATGCTTTTAGTTCAATTCCTCTGTCTTTCTTCTCTTTGTCACACTTGAGTTTGTCTAATTCAGTTGATGTGCTTGTGAGTTGAGTCTGTATCGTTTTGTTGCCTTCGAGTATAACTTTCCACATGGAATAATCAGTAATAAGCATGTACTGCTTAATTCTATTTTTCCACATCCCAAAGTTGTTGGGAGTGAGAATTGGGATCTTGTTTGCCTGCGTGGTTTCATTGTTATCAGACATGATTAACAAATTTAGTTTCGAAAGTATGAAACTTTTTGATGTTCTTAATTCGTAGATCTAGAACCTTATAGCTCTGATACCACTTGTCAGGATCGAATAACTCAACAAGTTATTAAATCACAGATCTACTAACAAAGAGGAGTTACAGCGGATTAACACTCTTGTTATTGATTAAGAACAATGTAAACTGTAAATTGAATACGAATTAACAAGAACACAGTTTTTTTCACAAAAAGCTTCAATGTATTAATATTAATCAATCAATACACGTATGTTTACAATTCATAAGGAACTATATATAATAGTCCTTGAAGCCTAAACTTTTACCCTAATTATTCTGGGACTAGATTACAATCGAACTACAAAAGATATAGATTCTATAACTAACTATACTAGAATCTCGGATGTAACGACCCGAATTTTTGTAAATAAATAAATTGTACAAAAATATGATAAATAAGGATAAATCGTTTAAATAACGTAGGAATTTGTTTCGTGTCGTTTGGACACCGTACGAGAAAGTTAAGGGCAAAACCGAGTCGAGACAAGGTTGAAAAAGTGCAGCCTTGCTGTCAGAGGGACTTCGCGACGCGAAGTATTGGTCACGATCGGGAACACGGACCAGGGAGTTTGGCCTTTCATCGCGAAATAGTTCCCGCCAGCATAACGATCGCGAACTATGCGAGTGGGAAAGAGTTCGCGTCGCGAACTTTGGTAGCGATCGCGAACTTTGGGCGATACCAGCATTTAAGACGGGAATCTTCATTTATTACACACTTTAAACCCTAGTTTTTCCCCCCTCATTGTGTGTGAACGATTTCTGGAGCATAAGGGTCGTTTGGAGCTTAATCTTCATCAAATCTTGGTGATTCTTGTTCCTAGTTGAAGATCTAAGGTAAATCTCCATCTCTCTTGTGTTAAAAGTCTTAGATTTGAGTATGGAAGCTTGAATCATAAACCCTAGTTATGGATTTGTTCATGAATGGTTAAATGGAAGTGAAATTACTTAGATCTATGGTATTTTAGCAAGGAAAATGTGGTCATGTTATGAATACATGAAAATATGGTGATTTATGAACTTAGGGTTTGGTAATTTTGGGGAAAATGGTGCTAGTAGTTAACTAGCCATAGATTATGTAGTTAGTATAGATGAATAATGCAAACCATTGTATTGGTTTTGATATATATTGTCGGTTGGAGGATTTGAGGCATTCAAATCTTGGAAAGTGATATTGGTGTTCAAGGAAACACAACATTGGATAAGCTTGGCAAAGGTGAGTACATGTGAACTTTCAAACTGAGTACATAGCTAGTAAATGTTTTTATGATTAAATGATTTTGTCGAGTCTTTAAGTAATTTAGTCATTTATGTGATTTATGATGAATTGCTTGTATGATGATGAAATGATTGATTGAATGAGAAATGATGGAGCTATAAGCTCATAACGATAAAAGATAAGTAATGATGACGATGATGATGTCCCTAGGGCCGTAGTAGATTGGAGGCATTCCGGTTATTACGGTACCTTAAGGTTAGTGGTAGATTGGAGGCATTCCGATTACCCAATACCTATGAGACCCGGTAGATTGGAGGCATTCCGATTACCGTGGAAATGATGGTCTTGATAGATTGGAGGAATTCCGATTATCTTGACATTGGCCAATGATGAAAGTGATAAAGTGACCCAAAACAAACTTAATAATATTATTTTAAGATTAAATGATATTATTTGACTATGTGTTTATCGGGTCTAAAACCCATGTATCTCACGAGGCAATTTTGTCTCACGTACTATGTTTGTGTTTTTGCTATGTATTCAGGTTCGGGATCGAAGATCTAGGAGGCCCGTTTAGAAGAGGCCTTGTTGAGATTAGCTCGGTGTTGATGATTAGAGTCCTTATCCTATGGTTAAGATATAATTTGTAACACCGTTTTTGTAAACTCTGATAATCTCGAACAAGAAACCTTTTCGTTTTTGTAAAACCAGTATTTGACACCGATACATTATTATGTATTTTGGATTAAATGTTATTTAAATATTGTTTTGAAAATTGAGGTGTTACAACTTGGTATCAGAGCCTGGTTTAAGTGAACTAGGTTGAGTTGACCATCCTAGACTTAAACTGAGCTAGTAGGACCGTAGGTTCCATAGGATACTTGTGAAATGGCTATTGAGACCTTAAGTGTAGGTTCAATAGGGTTGACCTTGGAGGATTAGGTCATGTTTGGTTTTGGGACGGTCAATATTACCGTTACTTTGATAAATTGACTTCTAAATGATTAATGTCTTATTATAGCAAAATGGTGAGAACTAGAAGTACAAGAGGCCCACTTGATCAAGGGCAAGATTCGAACAACATTGTCGAACCGGTGTTTGGTCCTCCACCTCGGGAAGGGGAGGAAAATTCGGGTGTTGAAAGGAATACTCACACCCCGGTCACCGTAGAACACCTCCAAACTATGTTTAATCAAATGAGGGACATAGGGAACGAGGATGTGAACCGACTTCTCAATGAGCATAGGGCACGTGAAAGGCGGGAGGAATCTCCACCCCGCACGAAGAGCAAGTCGAGTAGCGTTGCTCAAACTGAAAAGTCTTCAACTGAGGAAGAAAGTGACCCCGAGCCGAGGGAAAGAAAGGGTTGTACTTATAAGAGTTTTATGGCTTTCAAGCCCGATAACTACTATGGTAGCTCCGAACCGAAAGTCACGATCCGTTGGATCCGTGAAACCGAGCAAGTCCTTGAAGCTAGTAAATGCAAGGAAGGTGACATGGTGATTTATGCTTCCCGGTTGATGAAGGACGAGGCCCTCGTGTGGTGGGATACTTTGTATGAAACGTTGGGAAAGAGGGCGATGTACAAGATGACTTGGGATGAGTTTGTGAAACGGTTGAAGGCAAAGTTTTGCCCCGAGAGAAACTTGGAAAAACTTCAAGAGGAGTTTGTACATCTGAAGAAAGGTGGTTTGAGTGTCGATGAGTACACTAAGAAATTCACGGGATTAATCCCGTTTGTGATCAAATTGTATCCGGATGAGAGATCCCGGATTGTTCGTTATGCTAATGGACTCCCGTGGGTGTATGAATTGGAGGTTAAAAGGGCCGCCACACTCGATGAGGCTATCGGTGCGGCGAGAAATGTTGAAGAGGTTGGCCAAAGAAGAATCAACGAGAGGCCAAAGTTTGAAAAGTTTGAGAAGAGGAAGTTTGAGGGGAGTTCGGGTTCGGTGAAGAAGGGAAAGTTCACCCCGACCTTCTCTAAACAATCGAGTGTTGGTGCTTGTAAGAAGTGTGGCAAAGACCACAAGGGAGAATGTTTGGTGGACTCAAAGTCGTGTTTCAAGTGTGGAAGGCCGGGACATTTGGCAAGGGATTGCCGGGTCAAACCGTTGGATGAAATCGAGTGCTATTCGTGCCATGAAAAAGGGCACTATAGCAATGCATGCCCGAAGAAGGGAAGTGAGACCATGGTGTCGACCGCTCAAAAGAAAGCGGAGCCGACAAAGGTCAAGGGACGGTCCTTCCAACTTACCCGAGAAGAAGCCAAGGAGGCCCACGATGTCGTTTCAGGTACCCTACTCGTAAATTCTATTCCCGCCCGGATCTTATTTGACTCGGGTGCTACTTATTCGTTTGTGTCACATGATTTTGTTGTGATGTTGAATGTGCCATTAGAACTTCTTGATGAAATTTATGATATAGAAATTGCGGATGGTAAGACCTCCATAGTTCAACATATGTGTCGGAATTGTGAATTGGAAATAGATGGGAGAAAGTTTAAGGTGAATTTATTACCCATGGAAATTGCGGGTTTTGATATAGTTATAGGTATGGATTGGTTGGGTGAGAATCAAGCAAAGATTTTATGTGGGAAGAAGATAGTCTCGATAAGGACTCCCGACAATGAAAAAGTTTATGTGTATGGTGAGAGACGACACCATTTGCCATGTCTTATGACCGCGGTTAAAGCTAGGAAATGTTTGGCCAAAGGGTGTTCGTCCTTTTTAGCATATGTATTAGATGGAAGGAAAGAGAAGAAGACGGTGGAAAATGTAAAGGTGATTCGGGATTTTCCCGAGGTATTTCCCGACGATTTACCGGGATTGCCACCGGAGAGGCAAGTAGAATTCCGTATTGATTTAGTTCCGGGAGCGACGCCGATAGCTCGTGCTCCATACCGTTTGGCTCCCACCGAAATACGGGAATTGATGTCCCAATTGCAAGAGTTACTCGACAAAGGATTTATTCATCCTAGCTCGTCTCCATGGGGTGCTCCCGTATTGTTTGTTAAGAAGAAAGACGGTTCAATGAGAATGTGCATTGACTACCGAGAGTTGAACAAGATGACTATTAAGAACCGATACCCATTGCCTAGAATCGACGACTTGTTCGATCAACTTCAAGGTGCCGACTATTTCTCGAAGATCGATTTGAGATCGGGTTACCATCAAGTTTGAGTGAAGGAAGGAGATACCGAGAAGACAGCGTTTCGTACTCGTTATGGGCATTATGAGTTTTTGGTGATGCCATTTGGGTTGACTAATGCACCGGCCATTTTTATGGATCTTATGAATCGGGTTTGCAAACCATTCCTCGACAAGTTTCTTATCGTATTTATTGACGATATTCTTATTTATTCAAAAACCGAAGAAGAACACGAGAGTCATCTAAGACAAACGTTAGAAGTGTTACAACGAGAGAAACTGTATGCTAAGTTTTCTAAGTGTGAATTTTGGATTCGAGAAGTCCAATTCCTTGGTCATGTCGTGTCCCGAGAAGGAATCAAAGTTGACCCGTCAAAGATTGAAGCGGTTATGAAGTGGGAACCGCCACGAACTCCAACCGAAGTGAGAAGTTTTCTCGGCCTTGCCGGATATTACCGTCGATTCATTCAAGACTTTTCTCGAGTGGCGACACCACTCACATTGTTGACCCGAAAGAGTAGTGAGTTCGTGTGGGGAGAAAAGCAAGAAAGTGCATTCGCCACATTGAAAGAAAAATTGTGTAACGCCCCGGTTCTCACGTTACCCGAAGGGATGGAAGATTTCGTCGTGTATAGTGATGCTTCACATAAAGGTTTGGGTTGTGTTTTGATGCAACGGGGGAAAGTGATTGCCTACGCCTCGAGACAACTAAAGAATGCGGAAGAAAGATACATGACTCACGATTTAGAATTGGCGGCGATAGTGTTTGCTTTGAAGTTATGGAGACACTACTTGTATGGTACAAGGTGTACGTTGTATACGGATCACAAAAGTCTTCAATATGTTTTCACTCAAAAGGACCTAAATATGAGGCAAAGAAGATGGATCGAATTGATACAAGATTATGATTGTGAAATTGTCTACCATGCGGGGAAGGCCAACGTGGTAGCCGACGCCTTGAGCCGAAAGGTGTACGAAAAGCCGATTAAGGGAAAACTAACACGTATTGAAGTAGTCTCGAGTATAGTAGAACGAATCAAGAATGCCCAACGGGAAGTGATGGAAAAAGATGAGTTAAGGCAAGAACGATTGGGAAAGAACCAACATTTTGTGGAAAACAAGCAAGGGTTGAAAACCGTTGGTGGTCGAATATGGGTTCCCAAGTTCGGGGGTACCCGAAAGGAGTTATTAACCGATGTTCATAAGTCTAAGTATTCGATCCACCCGGGAAGTACATAAACGTATCAAGATATGAAGAAGATGTATTGGTGGCCCGGGATGAAGGCAAGAGTGGCAAAGTATATTTCTAAGTGTGCCACGTGTGCACAAGTAAAAGCCGAGCATCAAGTACCTTACGGGGTAGCTCAATCGTTACAAATCCCGGCCGGAAAATGGGATGATATAACAATGGATTTTATTGTTGGATTGCCAAAAACGAGCAAGAATCACGACGCCATTTGGGTCATAGTTGACCGGTTGACCAAAAGTGCATTATTCTTGGCAATTCGGGAAACCATGCCACTTGAGAAGTTGGCAAAGTTGTATGTGGATGAAGTAGTAAGACTTCATGGAGTCCCGTTGTCGATTGTGTCCGATAGAGACGCGAGGTTTACCTCGAGATTTTGGAGATCGTTGCAAGAGGAGTTGGGAACGAAGTTGCGGTTGAGTACGGCTTACCACCCGCAGACCGATGGTCAAAGTGAGAGAACTATCCAAACGGTTGAAGATATGCTAAGATCGTGTGTGCTAGACTTTGGGGGTAAATGGGACGAACATTTACCGTTAGTAGAGTTCTCCTACAATAATAGTTACCAGTCGACCGTTAAAATGCCGCCTTATGAGGCGTTGTATGGAAGGAAATGTAGGACCCCATCGTGTTGGCTTGAGGCGGGTGAGACGAAACTCACGGGTCCCGATATTGTGAAGTTGACCAATGAAAATATTGGAATAATCCAAACCAATATGAAAATCGCCCAAGATCGACAAAGAAGCTACTCGGGTTTGAAAAAGAGGCCATATGATTTGAACGTGGGAGACATGGTGATGTTGAAAGTATCGCCTTGGAAAGGCGTGATGCGGTTTGGTAAGAAAGGCAAATTGAGCCCAAGGTATGTTGGCCCGTTTAAGATTTTGAAACGGGTCGGTTTGCAAGCTTTCAAGTTAGAACTCCCACCCGAACTTCAAGGTGTTCACGATACGTTTCATATAAGTTATTTGAAGAAGTTCGTGGGTGAGGTTGAAAATATAATTCCGTTACAAGAGTTGCGGGTTGATGCCCCGAACCGATTGGTTGAGGAACCCGAAGCCATACTAGAGTCAAAAACCAAGAAACTTCGGAATAAGGAAATTGAATTGGTGTTGGTCAAGTGGAAGCATTCACTTGGGCCGAACTTGACTTGGGAAGTCAAGGATGAGATTCGGAAAAGATACCCGAACTTTGTGAATTATGATGAGATTCCGAGGACGGAATCTCCTTAAGGGGTGGATAGTTGTAACGACCCGAATTTTTGTAAATAAATAAATTGTACAAAAATATGATAAATAAGGATAAATCGTTTAAATAACGTAGGAATTGGTTTCGTGTCGTTTGGACACCGTACGAGAAAGTTAAGGGCAAAACCGAGTCGAGACAAGGTTGAAAAAGTGCAGCCTTGCTGTCGGAGGGACTTCGCGACGCGAAGTATTGGTCACGATCGGGAACACGGACCAGGGAGTTTGGCCTTTCATCGCGAAATAGTTCCCGCCAGCATAACGATCGCGAACTATGCGAGTGGGAAAGAGTTCGCGTCGCGAACTTTGGTAGCGATCGCGAACTTTGGGCGATACCAGCATTTAAGACGGGAATCTTCATTTATTACACACTTTAAACCCTAGTTTTTCCCCCCTCATTGTGTGTGAACGATTTCTGGAGCATAAGGGTCGTTTGGAGCTTAATCTTCATCAAATCTTGGTGATTCTTGTTCCCAGTTGAAGATCTAAGGTAAATCTCCATCTCTCTTGTGTTAAAAGTCTTAGATTTGAGTATGGAAGCTTGAATCATAAACCCTAGTTATGGATTTGTTCATGAATGGTTAAATGGAAGTGAAATTACTTAGATCTATGGTATTTTAGCAAGGAAAATGTGGTCATGTTATGAATACATGAAAATATGGTGATTTATGAACTTAGGGTTTGGTAATTTTGGGGAAAATGGTGCTAGTAGTTAACTAGCCATAGATTATGTAGTTAGTATAGATGAATAATGCAAACCATTGTATTGGTTTTGATATATATTGTCGGTTGGAGGATTTGAGGCATTCAAATCTTGGAAAGTGATATTGGTGTTCAAGGAAACACAACATTGGATAAGCTTGGCAAAGGTGAGTACATGTGAACTTTCAAACTGAGTACATAGCTAGTAAATGTTTTTATGATTAAATGATTTTGTCGAGTCTTTAAGTAATTTAGTCATTTATGCGATTTATGATGAATTGCTTGTATGATGATGAAATGATTGATTGAATGAGAAATGATGGAGCTATAAGCTCATAACGATAAAAGATAAGTAATGATGACGATGATGATGTCCCTAGGGCCGTAGTAGATTGGAGGCATTCCGGTTATTACGCTACCTTAAGGTTAGTGGTAGATTGGAGGCATTCCGATTACCCAATACCTATGAGACCCGGTAGATTGGAGGCATTCCGATTACCGTGGAAATGATGGTCTTGATAGATTGGAGGCATTCCGATTATCTTGACATTGGCCAATGATGAAAGTGATAAAGTGACCCAAAACAAACTTAATAATATTATTTTAAGATTAAATGATATTATTTGACTATGTGTTTATCGGGTCTAAAACCCATGTATCTCACGAGGCAATTTTGTCTCACGTACTATGTTTGTGTTTTTGCTATGTATTCAGGTTCGGGATCGAAGATCTAGGAGGCCCGTTTAGAAGAGGCCTTGTTGAGATTAGCTCGGTGTTGATGATTAGAGTCCTTATCCTATGGTTAAGATATAATTTGTAACACCGTTTTTGTAAACTCTGATAATCTCGAACAAGAAACCTTTTCGTTTTTGTAAAACCAGTATTTGACACCGATACATTATTATGTATTTTGGATTAAATGTTATTTAAATATTGTTTTGAAAATTGAGGTGTTACATCGGATACGATCTGTTCCTTTTATCGACATTAGTAGTAAACAACATCGTCAGTAGTAAGTTGATCATCAGTAGTATATTGTAATTCTGCCGCATCAGTACTAAGTCATGTATCAGCATCAAGTCATTGTCAGTACCAACTGCAGCATCAGTAATAGATTGTCAGTTATGGTCAACACTGTTTTCAACTTGTCCCGACCACGTGTTGTCGAGATATATAGCATAAGTTGTAGCGATGACGGTCATCGCCGGTATAGGTTTCATCTGGTATTTCTTGTAGTGTGAAAGAGATGTATGAGGCAATTAATTGAAAATGCTCAATACATGACATTATAGATATATCTATTTTTATATGAATACTACGACTTGATGATCACGGATCACGAATGTAAACCGGACCCAACCAATTCTGATTGAATTCTTCTAAGATAATTAAAGAGAGGATATTACCTGTGAAACATAAATGAAATTGAACTGAACGCATTATTTTTATACCAGACACCAAAAAACATAGACCTAAAATGTTTAACGAATGGAATATTGAAACATTCCTTGGAAACCAACTTACAAATTGTAATAAAATCGTTGACCTTCTCAACTTTTCAACGGCTGTAATAGTCATTACATGTATCCTGTAAATTAGTTGGAGATTATCTTGAAATTTAGATAGAGATGAACAGTATATATACTAATATACAAGATATGCTAATTAACTATGGTAAATAGATAGGCTAATACAAAGCCGTTAAAAAAAGGATTGTACGATAATCGATTTCTATCCAAATTACGGGATAAGTACAATGATTATTAGGCTGAACTAGTATTTAAGGCCATCTTCGTGACCTTCTAAGCACACACTAACCTTGATATTTAATCTAGAGTTAAGAACTTGCAAACTTAATCATGAAATTCTCCACTAGCCTCATATTTCATCATCTTTTCCTTTTCTTGGTTCTCCTCCTTCATCCGTCAGCGTGCCCTACTGCTGGCGGATCATGGTCGGTCCTCCTCCCGAGCATTGTCATCTCCGCCATGCACATGCAACTACTCTCAAATGACCGTGTTGTGATGTATGATCGAACCGACTTTGGCGTCTCCAACATCTCTCTTCCAAATGGCAAATGCCGCCCTAACTCAACCGACTGCTCTGCCCATTCGGTTGAGTATGATGTTGGTTCTAATACCATACGCACACTCATGGTGCTCACCAATATCTGGTGTTCCTTGGGATCATTAACGCGTGATGGCAGCTTAGTCCAGACTGGCGGGAATGATGAAGGTTATCGAAGGGTCAGAATTTATAAATCATGTGACACATGTGATTGGAAAGAGATACCAAATGGATTAAATGAACAACGATGGTATGCCACCAACCACATATTTCCTGATGGCCGACAGATCATTATTGGCGACCGCAAAGTGTTCAATTATGAATTCTTCCCCAAGATGTTGGCCACTGAGAACTCGACTATCTTTTCGTTTTTTGGTTCATACTTATGACCCGAAAGTTGAGAATAATTTATACACGTTTGTATTCCTTTATCCAGACGGAAATTTGTTGTTTTTGCCAATAACCATGCGATCTTATTCGATTATTCTAAGAACCAAGTTCTCAAGACCTACCCCACAATGCCCGGTGGTCAACCAAGGAACTACCCGAGCACCGGTTCTGCAGTACTTCTCCCTTTGCAGATAAAACAAGGGAAAGTGGATACAGTTGAAGTATTGGTTTGTGAGGGTGCACCAAAAGGAGCATATGTTAATGCTAATAAAGGAAAATTTGATGGAGCTTTGGATACTTGTGGGCGGATTAAAATTTACGACCCGAATCCACAATGGGTAATGGAGACCATGCCTATGGCTCGAGTCATGGGTGACATGTTGTTGCTTCCCAATGGTCATGTTCTGATCATCAATGGTGGGAACTTGGGAGGAACTCGGTTCTCAGTTGTGATGATTATGGTCAAAACCCTTACTCAATTGAGAGGCTGAGATATTGTATTTATAATAGAATTACAACATACATTCCTATAATAGAGGAATGTATAAAGGAAAAATATAAATACAATATTGACTATGATTTACGTCTATAATTATCATCTAATGTCCCCCTTCAATCGAAACGGTGGCGGACCTAGGCAAAGCATGGTGCGAAAAGCCTCAAACTGAGAACGAGGAAGGCTTTTGGTGAAGATGTCAGCCACTTGAAGATTGGTTGGAACAAACTTAGTAACAAGTTTGTCGGAGTTGACGAGTTCGCGAATGACATGATAATCCAAGTCATTGTGTTTCGCCCTCTTGTGTGCAATCGGATTTTGGGTCATAAACAATGCACTTTTGTTATCACATAATAAGGTTGGGCGATCGGGTGGAAGTGCATGCAATTCACGTAACAAGTGAGTGATCCAAACTATTTCCGCGGCAGTGTTAGCCATAGCTCTATGTTCGGATTCACAACTCGAGCGGGAGATAGTTGGAACGCCGGGTGTCCAAGCAACGAGCCCAATCGGCACCAGAATATCCAAGTATTTTATAATTGATTGGTTGTTTGTAAGTAAGACCAAAGGAGATTGTACCCTTGACATAACGAAGGATACGTTTGACCGATTGAAAATGGTCAATAGTAGGTGTTTGTAAAAATTGGGACACTTGATTTACCGCATAGGACAAGTCCGGTCTTGTGATAGTTAGATATTGTAAAGCCCCGACGATAGAACGATACATCGTTGGATCGGAGAAAGTCACACCAACTTTAGTGAACGAGATGTGTGGAGATAATGGAGTATGAACCGGTTTGGCATCAAAAAGTTGAGCTCGTTTTAAAATGTCGGTTGCATACTTCGATTGAGTGAGAAAAAGACCGTCTTTCTAGTGTATCACTTCAAGACCTAAGAAGTAGTTCAAGTCACCAAGGTCTTTTATTGCAAACTCATTGTTAAGAGCCGTGATATATGTGGTGATCTCGGTTTCATTGCTACCGGTTAGAATAAGATCATCAACATAAACCAAAAGATACATAATGCATGAGCCATGAGAGAAAATAGACAGTGATGTATCGGCACGGCTACAAGTAAAACCATATGATACTATAAACGTACTCAACCGATGAAACCAAGCACGAGGTGCTTGTTTTAAACCATAAAGCACCTTTGAGAGTTTGAAAACATGATTAGGATGCTTAGAATCCGTAAAACCCGGTGGTTACTCCATGAAAACTGTTTCATTCAAATTACCATTTAGAAACGCATTTTTGACATCAAGTTGATGCAACTTCCATTTTTGTAAAATAGCTAGAGAAAGCACAACTCTAACGATTGTAGATTTTACCACCGGACTAAAAGTATGAGAAAAATCAAGGCTCGGAATTTGTGTGTAACCTTGAGCCACAAGACGAGCTTTGAAGCGTTCTATAGTACCATCCGATTTGTATTTGACCCGATATACCCATTTTGAACCAACCACATTTGTGGAGTGAGGACGTGGAACTAACGTCCATGTTTGATTTTGATGAAGTGCTTTGAGTTCATCATGCATTGCATCGACCCATTTGGAATCCTTTGAAGCTTGTTTAAAATTTCGCGGTTCTAGTTCAGCTGATAGTGCCTGATAAATGTGATAAGTGGATAAAGAGGCAAGGTTGGCAGCGCGTTTAGGCTTGAAAGTACCCGACTTTGATCGAGTACACATAGGGTGACCCGGTGCGGGATGGGGTTCAGGAATAGGCTGTAGGGCGGGTGGTACTAGATCGAGATTGGGCTGCGGGATTGGATCGATATTCGGTTGGGTCGGAGGTTCGGGTATATTAGGCGGATTATTTTGGAGCTGTTGGGCCGGTTGGGGTAATGGATCAGGCAATGGATTTGGGGCGGGTTAGGATGCAGGCTGACAAAGGGAACATTTTGTTGGTATATGGGTATGTAAATCGGTGGTGACTGAAACAGTAGGCTCTCCACTTGATTTTTCTATAATTGGTACATCAAGCAAAAAAGTAGTTAGTCCCAAATTACGTATATTAAAATTTTGAGAATCACCTTTGAAGGGAAATACATCTTCATTAGATCTAGCATGTCAGTATCAAATATTTGGGAAGTAGTAGGGTCAAGGCATCGATACCCTTTATATTATGTACTATAACCAAGGAAGACACAAGGGATACTTCTCGGTGCTAGCTTGTGAGGTGAATAATCTCGTAAATACGGGTACACTTGACAACCATATGCTTTAAATTGTCATAAACTGGAAGTTTGTCAAAAATTGTTTCAAATGGAGACTTTTGGTCTAAAACCGACGTAGGTAACTGATTAATGATAAAGGTGGCCGAAGAGAATGCATCAACCCACTAAGGAGCCGGAATGTCGGCATTAAAGAGCATGGCCAAACCGGTTTCCACAATGTGACGGTGTTTCCGTTCAACGCGACCGTTTTGTTGTGGAGTATAAGGGCACGAGAATCGATGCAATGTGCCATTGTCTTCAAAAATTTTGCGAACAATATGATTCACAAATTCCGTGCCACCATCACTTTGAAAAACTTTAATTTTTCTTGAACACACAGTTTGAGCAAGATTAATAAAGGTAGATAAAACCTTATAAAATTATGTTTTCGTTTTGAGAGGATAAAACCACGTGAACTTGGAATGATCATCAATAAAAATTACATAATAACGGTATCCATCCTTTGAATAAACTGGGGAGGGACCCCATAAATCACAATGATTCAAATCTAAAGGATGTGATGATCTAGAAGAATTATTGACAAAAGGTAAACATGTACTTTTAGCAATTTGGCACGAAGTGCAAGTAATAGGTTTTGGTAACAATGAAGAAACTGACAAAAAACCTAACTTATTTAAAACGGAAATAACATCAAACGAGACATGACCCAAACGGGTATGCCATAACTCATAAGAATCCTTCTTTGTGTTTTTGGTTGCAACAAAAGCACGATGTGCATCTTGAAGCATGTAAAGCCCGTTTTCACATCGACCATTAGCAAGGACCTTTTTTGTTTTCCGATCCTGAATATAGAAAAATGGTTGGGAAAACAAAACATCAACAGGATGGTCAGTCGTTAGCTTTCTCAAAGATAATAATTTCTTGGTAAGGTGTGGAATAACAAGAACATTTTTCAAGGCAATATCTTTAGTAATGTGTGAAATACCTGTATGAGTAATAGGTAAAGAATTACCGTTACCAAATGATACTTGTGAACTACCTTGATAAGGGGTCGTGTGATGAAGGTGGACACAAGAGGAAGTCATATGATCCGTAGCACCCGAATAAACATGTCAATCTGGAGCATTAGTAGTGAACATGACATTGGGCATGGAATGCTCATGACATTGGGCATGGAATGCTTTGGCTAAAGCATCATCGATTGTAGGAGCTTCAGAGGCATAGCTAGCAAGACTGGGACACGAGGACGCATAATGTCCATTTGTTCGGCATAGTTGACAGTGAGGTGTTCTTTTATTTGTACCGCGACCACGACCCCTAGACTAATTTCCACGAGAATAATTACCACGACCACGGTTGTTAGAACTGTTATGGTTGTGTTGTGCTACCAACTGTTAATATGTATTTCTTTGAAAGGGCCAGCAAGAAATGTGAACTGTTTCTATTTGAAAAAGAATATAATCACTCTGAAGAAACAATGTATCAGATCACCACCTGTTCCTTCATGAAACCGCATGATGTTGTTATGTTTGCTGAGAAATTGAACTATTTTATTAAGAGGAACATCAAGTATATTATTGCACAGAGAAAATCAAGAAATCGACAAATTAAAGAAGGTGATGAACGAAGGGCCAAACAGTTGGAAGAAAAGAAGAAGAAAGAGAAAGAAGAAAAGAAACTTGATTAATTCAAAGTGAATTTATAAGTTTAGGGGGGATTGTTGGGATATAAACAAGTCATTACTGATGCTGCAAGTAATACTGGAGAATTACTACTGATGGTGCTCAAACGTGAAATACTACTGATCTTGGAAGTTACTACTGACGATGGCTATTATTACTGATGTCGATATTTAGAGCTGATCGTGTCCGAGATTTTCGTAGAATTAGTTTAGAATGTTTATCTTTTTGTAATTCGATTGTAATCTATTCCTAGAATAACTAGGTTATAAAGTTTTAGGCTTCAACGACTATTATATATAGTTCCTTATGAACTGTAAACATACGTGTATTGATCGATCAAATTAATACATTGAAACTTTTTGTGATAAACTGTGTTCTTGTTCATTCGCATTCAATTTATTGTTTACATTGTTCTTAATCAATAACAAGAGTGTTAATCCGCTGTAACTTCTCTTTGATAGTAGATCTATGATTTAATAACTTGTTAAGTTATTCGATCCTGACACACCGGAAGGTTATTATCTACTATTTGTGGTTCATAAAGAGATTCCGAGTGTGGGTATTTGGGTCCAAATGCAGCGTTAAAAACCCTGGTTTTCCGAGGTCTCTCAATATATAGCTTACAGATTTATTTATTGTTCGTAATTCTATTATTTTGTAAATATAATATCATAACTTGGTAAGTGCAAATTTCGTTCATTGTATTAATTTAATGATATTCGTTGAGATCCGTTAAGCTTAAAGCCATACACTTAATTAGTTTCATAGCTAGAGTTGCATGGCTGAACAATTGAAATTAAGACTACAAAATATGTGCCTTTTAATGACTGAAAAATGCAGTCAGTAAAAGTATAAAATCAGTCTTTTAGAGCAAAAAGACCTTCTGTCTACGGACCACATCTGCCAACTGCTGCAGCTTATGGGTGGACCAAGTGTCTGCAGTCTGCAAGAAAGCTGTTGTTTGTTTTTTAACATCTGTAGACTTGCTTAAATAAATTGAAATTTAATATATCCTACGTCTAACAACATTAAAATAATCCATATAACAATATAGTATGTTGTTTGGAGGATATATGTTTTTTTAGGCTTGGAAGACCCAAAAAGCTAATGCCCAAAGCTTCTTGGAGAAGACCTTCTGCAGACATAAAAAGATCCGCGAGCTTCCAAAAAACAAACATCTGCGGGAGGCTTTTTCTGCGCATGATCTGCGCCGCGAAGACAAAAGACCCCAGGAAGACCTTTTGTCAGAAAACAAACAGCACCTAAATGTCTATCCTTGCACGAAGTGTTTGTTGTCATAACAAGTTCAAAAAAAAATCCGCCATAAAGATCATCAAAAAACTACAACCATTTTGATAGTGACCCCCATATTTTCAGTCACGTAATTGAATTGTGACCGAAACAAAGTTAATAAAAGTTGTTAGATAGTTTATACTCCCTCCGTCCCTTAATAAAGTTCCCATTTGTGTTGGGCACAACATTTTAGGAGATAGTTAGTGGTGGGGTATTTGGTATTACTTTTGATTAAAATATAAGGTTTGATTGGAGAGAGAAAGTGTTTTAAGAGATAGTTAGTGGTGAAAGTATTGGTAATAATATTATTATATTAAGTGGGCCCCTTATGTTTGAGAAATGAGAACTTTATTTAGGGACAAAATTTGAAGGCAAAATAGGAACTTTATTTAGGGACTGAGGGAGTATTTGAATTATATTGTAGATAAATATTAGGCTTGATTGTATGTAATTCTTTCCTAATTTATAGCTTTGTAATTGTGTATATAATACACCCTTTGTCAATCAATGAGAATCAAGAATTGATACATAATAATATGATATCAGAGCATTAGACCTATTTTTTTCTCTCTTCTTCCTAAACCTAATTTTCGGTCGTCTCACTTTTAGCCGTCATTCTTCTTTACCTTTGAATTCATTGTCTGCTCAAGATCCATCATAGCTATATTATTATTATTATTATTATTATTATTATTATTATTATTATTATTATTATTATTATTATTATTATTATTATTATTATTATTATTATAAGCTTTGAGTGTCAAAATTTTCTTCCTAGGGGCAACTTATTTGTCCAACGATTACTAAAGTTATTGCTTTCACAGTAAACAATAATATACTTCTTCAGTTATTGACAAATTCGTTTATTCTTGAACTTTCTTATTGATTTCCAGTGGAAATCTTTTCTTTGCCAAACCTTTTTTATTTTATCAAATTTCTTTGTCATACTCCCGCTGAGATCGGCGATAACTCCAATATTAAACAAAATATGTGGGACTTAGTTCCTCGTCCCCGGGATACTAACATTATTAGATGCTATTGGATTTTTCGTCATAAGTTTCATGCAGATGGTTCATTGGAACGATATAAGGCACGTCTTGTCGTGAACGGGAAATCACAAGAAGTCGGTGTTGATTGTGACGATACTTTTAGCCCGGCTGTTAAACCGGCCACTATTCGGACCGTTTTGTCTCTAGCTCTAAGCCGAAATTGGCCTATCCATCAGCTAGATGTAAAAAATGTCTTCTTGCATGGCTATCTCAATGAAACGGTCTATATGCATCAACCCCCGGGATTTAGTCACCATGTTTTTCCTAACTATGTTTGCAAGTTACGGAAATCTTTATATGGTCTTAAACAGGCACCACGAGCTTGGTATCAACGGTTTGCAAAACACCTTCTCACTATGGGTTTTGTTTTATTCAATCGAAAGATTGTAATGGTTATGTCATGTTATTGTTTTGTGAATAGAATGATTGGTTAAAGGATTTGAAACGTTATGGTCAAATTGTGTCATCTTGACCCGTTTGGGTATTAAAGGCCTAAGATTGATTCTTTTGACCCGTTCGGATCTATCAGGGTTAAGTGAATGTTTATATACATGAGGTTGGCTAAATTGAAATGAGAAGAGTTTGATGGTAATGACCACAAGGGAATGAGAACGGAATGCTCGGATAAAATGTGGATTGGAATTCTTAGTGATTCCGAGGACGGAATCCTTTTAAGGGGTAGATAGTTGTAACGACCCGAAATTTGTAAAGTTCACGACAAATGGTCGAAACCGGGTCGAGACAAGGAACAAAAGTTGTGGCATGCCTGGGGAGCAGAGTTCGCGACCCGAACTATAGTTCGCGATCGCGAATGGTCGACAGAGAATTTTGGGGTTTCTGATTTCGAGAGTTCACGACTCGAACTCTAAAGTTCACGACACGAACTTCGCGCGTACCAAGAGTTCGCGACTCGAACTCTGAAGTTCGTGAAGCGAACTTCGTTAGACAGCAATAAAGACGGGTTTTGGCTCATTTAATGCCATTGTTAACCCTAGTTTCTCTCCCAACAAGTGAGTATACGTTTTTGAGTGTAAACCATCATTTGGAGTCGATTTCTTGGTCAAATCTCGTGAATCTTCACTCCTAGTTGGAGATTAAAAGTAAATCTTCACTCTTTGATCTTTGTAGCTTTAGATCTATGGATTTCTTGGCTTGGGTTTGAAACCCTAGTTCTTGAGTTGGTGATTAATGGTTAAATAAAGGTTGCATATACTTAATAGATGGTATTTTAACAAGGGAATCAAGTGTATGGTTTGGATTTGTAAGAATCTTATGGGTGGTTCAACCTAGGGTTTGGTAAATCACCATAATTGGGGGAAGTGTGTTAGTAGGTGTTATCTAGAGATAGATGGACACATTGGTAGTAGTATGTGATGTTGATCATCTTGTGATTATTGTATTAGGCATTTGGTGAGGTCTTGGAAGGTTGACCGAATTGTGAAGTAAGGATATTGGCGTGAAGAATACGGTTGGAGCATTTTATTGCTAAGGTGAGTACATGAGACTTTAAAACTGAGTACATAGTAAATGGTTTTGAAATACATATGATACTTTATGGGTCTTTATTAATAAATGTTTTGGTAAAGATAGTGATCGAAAAGATAAGAAATAGGTATAATGTGATACTGGAATATATCTAGTATAGTTGATGAATTTGGAAGTGAATATGATGAACTAAGTAATGATGAAACCTTTATTAACGAGCCTTAATAATAAGGTTATTGAGTAAAAGAATGTATATTGAATCTTTATAAATAAGTATGTATTAGTAAAATAACTAATAATGAGTTTATAGTAATGAGTACCTAATTGGTAAGAGTTACTAATATGAGTGAGGAACGAATATGCATGTAAATGCATATGAATTGACTAGTAATAAATAAGTACTATAGTCAAGAGGAGATAAAAGAATTATGATATCAATAAATAAGAAATGTATCTTATGAAATAAGTAAGTATGGACCTCATAGGGTTCATAGATGTAGAAGTAGACGTGAGTTGCTTATGATCGGGTCTATGGGACCATACAGGTATGTTCATACTATGATGAACTAGTTATATGTAGTTATTATTGGATAACTAACTTGTGTGATGATTTATGTGATAGCCGAAGGCTTGATCGAAATAAGCGTTGAGTTATAGTAAGAATGAGATGATGTGATGATGCGAGGGACCCCCGGTCATGAGGTGTGGAATGAGGGGCAGTTGGGTGGATTCTCATCGACTCATCCACTTTAGTAGTCTTGCTAACTGGACGTATTCCGGCGAGTAAGGCCGGTATCGGTAGATTGGGTGAATCCCTCTTGCCGGTATCTTGAAGCTTATTAATGGCGATGGATTTCGGTTAATAAGTTAATGTGAAGCTTACTAATGGCGATGGATTTCGGTTAGTAAGTTAATGTGATTCTAGTACATATATGTTTATGTATTAGGTATGTTTGTGCTTCTAGCTAGTTCGGGGGCAACCCGATAGCTAGATATGATTGTCAGGAGAGCAGAAATTGATAGGGTCACAATAGGGTGACTAGACGGTATTGATGTATTATATATATATATATATATATATATATATATATATATATATATATATATATATATATATATATATATATATATATATATATATATATGTTTATATATTAATGAAATGATATTATTTTAGGGGTCTAAAACCCATGTATCTCACGAGACTATTTTGTCTCACGTACTACGTTTGTTTTTGTGGCTATGTACTCATGTACAGGTTTGAGGTGATAGAAGGTTGCACTAGAAGTGGCCTAGAGATGTTTAGCTCGGGAGCTAATAGGTAGATCCCGTTGCCTATGGTTTTGATATACTTGGTGACACCGTATTTTTGTAAACTCTGATGTAAGTTTTAAAGTTTTTGTTAAACTGTATTTTGGACAATATGACATATATTGAGAAATGGTATTTTAAATAATTTAAACGATGTTTTAAAAATACGGGTGTTACAACTTGGTATCAGAGCTATAGTTTAAGTGAATTAGGTTGGATGTCCATCCTAGTCTTAGACTGTAGCAATAGGAATGTAAGATTCCTTGAGATCGATAGGTTGACCTTTAGACTTTATGTTAAGTTTAGGGTTGAACCTAGGGGACCTATAGAAGTTGTTATGAAATGTGCAATGTGAAGTCTTTTGAGACCGTAGGGCATTGGTATGATAGGGTCGACCCCTATGAGAAATGCCATGTTTTCATCTAATTGTATTGTTTTCGACTGTTGAGTCGACTGTTTGAATCTTGTCTGTTGAATACGTTGGTATGGAGAAGGAATGAATCTGAAAAAGTGGACGAGCTCCATTAAATTGGAAAGAGTTGTGAATTAGGATATGAACAAGTTTTTTGGATGATCGAATGCATGAGGGTTAGATGGAATGATTCCAATACCCGTAGGAAGGAAAAATCATCGAATGGCGAAGTCCGTAGTGATAAGTAGCTACATAAAGAGGTAGCAAGACCTAGTCGGAAGAAATGGAAGGATGTTGTATAAGGTTTTCATAGCATGTAAAACCATTGAGTAATTTGGAAGTTCTGAACCGGAGGTCACGATTGGTGGATTCAGAGGATTGAGCAAGTGCTAGAGAGTAGCAAGCGAAGAAAGAAAGATATGATGAGTTTGACATCCATATAATTAAAGGGTGAGGCGTTGACACGGTGGAACGTGTAGTATGAAAATTTGGGAAAGAGAGTGCGGTACAATATGTTGTGAAAGGAACTCACGAGTGAGTTGAAAGGGGAAGTCTTCCCGGAAGGGAATCTAGAGGGGGGTTCATGATGCAACCTCGGAGATCTTAGGTGAAGATTGATGTTATGTGATTATGGCTTAATTGTTTGGTTGTTGCACGAATTGGTTCTTTTAGAAATTGGAGACGAGTCGTACGACATGGGGATTTATTTTTGGGAATAGTCTTCCTGGTTAGTGATGTGTGTGGAAGTATGTATTGGAAAGGATTATAGACAAGTGTGTCGCATGTAGTAAGGATATAAGGGTTGATACTAATATGTAGTATAAAAGGATGAGACACGAGATATGGTGAGTATTTCTAACAGAAGTGTAGTAGTACAATGAAGTACTAAGTCTTGATAAGAATTGTTAGTATGGATGAAATTTTTTGGAATGGGATCCTTGGAAATGGAATTTGGATATTCGGCGGGAATCCGGATAAGTAATGTAATATTATACGTGAACGGTAAAGGAAAGAATGACTAAGGTATAGTGATACCTTAGAATTTATAAATGGAAATTATGTGGAAAAGAATAAGCGTCGGGGACGACGAAATTTAATCGTTGAAAACAATTGAGTAAAAGTTGGCGCGTAGCCATAGCAAGTTATGTGACAGGATTAATGGATTCGATAATCTAAGGTGAGAAGAAGATTGTCGGTAAAAGTGTCATAGCAATAGCGTGATAATGTATGACGTAGTGTAGTGTAAGACTACGATTGGGAAAGGAATAGTCCTAAGTCCCACGATGTATGAAAGTAGAAAATCGAGTGTTAGGCCATTGGGTGCTATGTCATGGGTTGCAAGTGTAGACCAGAGTCGATTGGTTGACTCAAGAATGACCGGGATGACCGGCGAGTTATGGTTAATGGAATGGAGTGATAGTTACTCCCGTAATGACAAAAAGATTTGGAAATGTGGTAATAAGGAAATGAACCGGTTAATGGTGGTTAATGTGTAAGAGAAACGAGATTTTATTAGTTATCCGCGGGATACAATGCATGTGCATTATATGACGGCCTTCAAAGGCATATGACAATGAAAAGGTAGTGTCATGTGGATCGTGTTGAGTAATATGTCAAATGAGAAATATGTAGATATGAAAGAAACGATAATGTGATATTATGTGAATGATGCTAGAATGCATGATGAATAATTGGGCGATTGAACGAATGAGAAAGTAGCAAAGCTATGCGATGTGAAAAGATGGATACCGGATGGTATTGGTGTGACATATACATATGTTTGTATATGTGCACAATAGAGATGTATAGATGATATTGGTGTGACATATACATATGTTTGTATATGTGCACAATAGAGGTGTTTAAATTGAATTGGCGTGATATATATGTATATATATATATATATGTGTGTGTGTGTATATGTTTATGTGTTTACACGATGAATGTAGAACCATGTGGTTAATGAGTATTGTTATTATGTTATGGTAAATGAGAATTTGGTTCGAAATGCGGGTTGCATTTAGGTCATGTATGTGTAGGAGATGCCTACGATTTATAGAATAGGAGCAAAGAGAAACTCCTAGTGGGCAAACCATCATTTGATAACCAAGTTATGATGGACTTGTATGAAATTGAGGAATGTGTCGCGGTAGGAGATCTAATACCGATAATTGAGAATAAAAGTTATGAAATTGATCGATGTGATGCAAAGATGGTTGAAAGAATACTAAGTGATGGTATAAATGACCAAATGATGGTCAAGAATCAGTAAAGGTCGGTGTCACCTTAGGTAAAGGTGCGACTCTCGGATTAATTTGGGAGGAATTGAAAGTTTGGAAAAACGGGAACGATTGTTAAGGACACAATAATGAGTAGAACCGGAAGTGATACGTTGAGGATGGTATCCCGTGAGTAGAAAATTGTTGTGGGATAAAGTATGGTTGGCTTTATGCACAAGTCAAGGTTAGTCAAATTGGGATTGGTTGACTTTTGGTCAAAATGGACCTTGACCCTTACTTTAGACGAATAGTGGATGTCGACGGCATAATGTGTTGTTTGCATGTATGTGAGAAGGTTGATGAAATAGTTGAAAGAGTTGTAGTCGGATGATGCGACTTTGACCCGTTTGGGTGTTTTCGAGTTGAATTTGGGAATCGGGTATATGATGATTGATGAATCATAATTAAAAGTCGATGGTAAATGATAGGATGATTAATGGAAATTTTAGCAAGTAAATAAGTTGTTAAAGAATAGTTGACTTTGTTCTTAATGCAAGGGTTAGACAATGTTGGATTATATCGACTTGGTCGAAGCTAGATTTTTATTCAATCGAAAGATTGTAATGGTTATGTCATGTTATTGTTTTGTGAATAGAATGATTGGTTAAAGGATTTGAAACGTTATGGTCAAATTGTGTCATCTTGACCCGTTTGGGTATTAAAGGCCTAAGATTGATTCTTTTGACCCGTTCGGATCTATCAGGGTTAAGTTAATGTTTATATACATGAGGTTGGCTAAATTGAAATGAGAAGAGTTTGATGGTATTGACCACAAGGGAATGAGAACGGAATGCTCGGATAAAATGTGGATTGGAAATCTTAGTGATTCCGAGGACGAAATCCTTTTAAGGGGTAGATAGTTGTAACGACCCGGAATTTGTAAAGTTCACGACAAATGGTCGAAACCGGGTCGAGACAAGGAACAAAAGTTGCGGCCTGCCTGGGAAGCAGAGTTCGCGACCCGAACTATAGTTCGCGATCGCGAATGGTCGACAGAGAATTTTGGGGTTTCTGATTTCGAGAGTTCACGACTCGAACTCTAAAGTTCACGACACGAACTTCGCGCGTACCAAGAGTTCGCGACTCGAACTCTGAAGTTCGCGAAGCGAACTTCGTCAGACATCAATAAAGACGGGTTTTGGCTCATTTAATGCCATTGTTAACCCTAGTTTCTCTCCCAACAAGTGAGTATACGTTTTTGAGTGTAAACCATCATTTGGAGTCGATTTCTTGGTCAAATCTCGTGAATCTTCACTCCTAGTTGGAGATTAAAGGTAAATCTTCACTCTTTGATCTTTGTAGCTTTAGATCTATGGATTTCTTGGCTTGGGTTCGAAACCCTAGTTCTTGAGTTGGTGATTAATGGTTAAATAAAGGTTGTATACACTTAATAGATGGTATTTTAACAAGGGAATCAAGTGTATGGTTTGGGTTTGTAAGAATCTTATGGGTGGTTCAACCTAGGGTTTGGTAACTCAACATAATTGGGGGAAATGTGTTAGTAGGTGTTATCTATAGATAGATGGACACATTGGTAGTAGTATGTGATGTTGATCATCTTGTGATTATTGTATTAGGCATTTGGTGAGGTCTTGGAAGGTTGACCGAATTGTGAAGCAAGGATATTGGCGTGAAGAATACGGTTGGAGCATTTTATTGCTAAGGTGAGTACATGAGACTTTAAAACTGAGTACATAGTAAATGGTTTTGAAATACATATGATACTTTATGGGTCTTTATTAATAAATGTTTTGGTAAAGATAGTGATCGAAAAGATAAGAAATAGGTATAATGTGATACTGGAATATATCTAGTATAGTTGATGAATTTGGAAGTGAATATGATGAACTAAGTAATGATGAAACCTTTATTAACGAGCCTTAATAATAAGGTTATTGAGTAAAAGAATGTATATTGAATCTTTATAAATAAGTATGTATTAGTAAAATAACTAATAATGAGTTTATAGTAATGAGTACCTAATTGGTAAGAGTTACTAATATGAGTGAGGAACGAATATGCATGTAAATGAATATGAATTGACTAGTAATAAATAAGTACTATAGTCAAGAGGAGATAAAAGAATTATGATATCGATAAATAAGAAATGTATCTTATGAAATAAGTAAGTATGGACCTCATAGGGTTCATAGATGTAAAAGTAGACGTGAGTTGCTTATGATCGGGTCTATGGGACCATACAGGTACGTTCATACTATGTTGAACTAGTTATATGTAGTTATTATTGGATAACTAACTTGTGTGATGATTTATGTGATAGCCGAAGGCTTGATCGAAATAAGCGTTGAGTTATGGTAAGAATGAGATGATGTGATGATGCGGGGGACCCCCGGTCATGAGGTGTGGAATGAGGGGCAGTTGGGTGGATTCCCATCGACTCATCCACGTTAGTAGTCTTGCTAACTGGACGTATTCCGGCGAGTAAGGCAGGTATCGGTAGATTGGGCGAATCCCTCTTGCCGGTATCTTGAAGCTTATTAATGGCGATGGATTTCGGTTAATAAGTTAATGTGAAGCTTACTAATGGCGATGGATTTCGGTTAGTAAGTTAATGTGATTCTAGTACATATATGTTTATGTATTAGGTATGTTTGTGCTTCTAGCTAGTTCGGGGGCAACCCGATAGCTAGATATGATTGTCAGGAGAGCAGAAATTGATAGGGTCACAATAGGGTGACTAGACGGTATTGATGTATATATATATATATATATATATATATATATATATATATATATATATATATATATATATATATATATATATATATATATATATATATGTATGTATATGTTTATATATTAATGAAATGATATTATTTTTGGGGTCTAAAACCCATGTATCTCACGAGACTATTTTGTCTCACGTACTACGTTTGTTTTTGTGGCTATGTACTCAGGTACAGGTTTGAGGTGATAGAAGGTTGCACTAGAAGTGGCCTAGAGATGTTTAGCTCGGGAGCTAATAGGTAGATCCCGTTGCCTATGGTTTTGATATACTTGGTGACACCGTATTTTTGTAAACTCTGATATAAGTTTTAAAGTTTTTGTTAAACTGTATTTTGGACAATATGACAAATATTGAGAAATGCTATTTTAAATGATTTAAATGATGTTTTAAAAATACGGGTGTTACATTCAATATGCTTGAATCAGTACCAACTGCAGCATCAGTAATAGAATGATATATCTGATTTACATCCCAACAATCTCCCCCTAAACTTATTAATTCTCTTTGAATTAATCAAGTTTCTTTTTGCTCTTCATTCTTCTTAGCTTGTTCTTCTAATAATTTAGCTCTTCGTTGTCTGCCTTCAATTGTTCTTTGATTTTGCAGCTTTCTTTGAGCAATAATATACTTGCTGTTTCTTTTAATAAAATAATTAAGTTTGTCATGAAACATTACAACATCATGGGGTTTCATCATTGTGTTTGTGTATAACTGATATATTGTTTCTTCAGAATGTGGATATTCCTTTTCATACAAGTACAGTTCACAATTTTTGCTTGATCTTTCAAAGAAATACATATTCACTGTGGGTAGCACATTCCAAGCATATATGTTTTCTTTGTTTGAGAATATTTTAGGATATTGGTCTGGATAAAATGCAGCATCTATCATTTTGGTTAAGTATCCAGCTCCTGAATTCTTCCACGACTTCTTGGTCATTCTTGGTTTGCCTATGATCAAGACTTTAATGATATCAGCTCTACTACAAGACATAACTAATGGTTTCCAACCAATGAATCTTTGAACTGATTTCTCTTGTCTTATTATTTCAATAGCATCACCAACCATCCTCCAATTAATGATTGGATTATCTTCAATAGGAGCAACAGGAGTATCAAATACCTGTATTTCCTGTTTCTTCTTCTTTCTTTGTTCTGTTTCAGATTCATCTCTTTTTCTCTTCTCGTGAGGTATTGAAGATTCTCCAGTTGTTGGAATTCTAGTGAGGATTGTCATGGATCTATTTCAACTAATACTTTTTCTTTTTCAGCTTCAACTTCTAATTCAGCTAATTCTTTCTTTTTGGCAGTACAATATTTGTCTACTATTGTAATCATCTTCATTCTACCAAAAGATTTAGCACTATGTCCCTTTGACTTCAAAAAGTCAATCATCTTCTTTTTCTGTTCAAATATCTCATCTGGTAGATCAGCCTTTTCTCTTTTACATTCGGCTACAAGGTCTTCAAGACAATTTAAGTGTTCTTCTTCAATCTTTCTTTGTCTTTCAAATTCTGCTTTTTGACCTTCTACCAGGACTCCTTCTATTTGAGGAATTTGTACTTCAGCTTCTTGAGTTTCAGGGTTGTTTAACTTTTCTTTCTCAGCATTTTTCTTGTCTTCAAGAGCTTGAGTTTTAGCAACTTTTCTCAAGTACCTTATCCTGTTCACCTTCCATTTATCTTGTTTAGCAGGTCTGACATGGTTCATTTTGTTTACCATGTAGTGACCTACTGCTCTGTTTGGATAATCATCATCAAACTTTTCTTTTCCTTTTCCAATACAGGCTGCTAGTGGAGGTGGAGTATACTTATTATCAAGAACAGTGTGAACACAATTGATGGAGAGAATAGATGAATTTTATTCTCTGGAAGTATTTTGGGGTGAGGTGGAAGTTCACATTCATCAACTTCATACCAGTTCACATTGTCATCAATGTCAGGTATGAAAAGTGGTTGTTCTGGAGTTTTAGGTTTTGTAACAATTATGAACTGTTCTTTTTCAAGAAGCTCTGGAATTTCTTCATCTTCTTCTTCAGTAATAACCAAGGTGGTTGCTACTGGTGTGATTGCTGTGGTTTCTACTGGTGTGATTGCTATTGTTTCTACTGGTGTACGTTCTGGTTCATACACCACAACTTGTTGTTCTTCATTTACTTCTGGTGAGGTTGCTATTGGAGTTACTACTGCTAGGGCATCAGTAGTATCCATAAACTCTTCTTCTGGTGTATTTACTACTGGAGTTTCTTTTTCTTCAATAGGGTCAGTAGTAAAAACCTCTTGATCCTTGTTTTCTTCAATTTCCATTGGATCAGTAGTCTCAATGACTTCAGTAGCAACTGGTGAGTTTATTTGTTCTGCAGTTTGTGATTGGTTTGCAGACACAAATACACCCTCATCCAGATTTTCCATTTCTTTATACAGGTTTTCATCATTACTTTGACCCGTTTCACCATTGACCTCTTTTAAGTTTAGAAGGGCTGCTGCTGCAATTGATTGATCAATCATCCCTTGAATTTGATCTTTCTCCCCCTTAGTGATCTCAACTTGTTGAGCCTCACTACTTGCAATCTTCCTTTGTAATGTTCTGATCAAATTGGATTGCCTTTGAAGCCTGTGCTCAAACCTCTTCTGCCTTTTGTTTAAAGTGTTTATATAATGCTTCATGTAGGTCATGATTTTCCCTTGATTGTTTAATAGAGTCAGACAGTGTTGTATAGTGGTTTTAAGGTTTTCCTTCCTAGCCGTCAATTTAGTTGGTTTAATACTGCCCTCAGCCCATTTGGGTGGATCATTGGGCTCATTTGGTACATTGATTTGAAGGTTTTCCATCCTATCCGTCAATTCAGTTTGGTCAGTTCTACCCTTATCACTTCTTGGTGATAAATTGGGTTGTTTGGACACTCTCTTCTTCCTAGAAGAAGTAGTAGTGCCCCCCCCCCCCCCTTGTGGTTTCTTGGCACCGGGGTCCTCTCAGTAACTCCTCAAATTCTGATTCATCACTGAGAGTTAGCGAGGTCTGGGTCCTAATTATGTTCTCACTAGCTTGTGCACCCACCTTTGGGGCATCAGTAGTGAGAGCCCTTTCCTCATGCCCTCTCTCCTCCTTGGAGGACAACTCTTGGAGTCTGGGGTTTGACTCAAGTGGTCCCCTGGTGTCCTTTAAGGAAGTTCTCTTCCTTTTATAAGTTTTATAAATGTGTTTGGCTATGGTCTGGTCTTCCTCAGAGTGAAGAGTAGCACTCTCGGGATTAATCTCATGTACCTGGGACACATTCAGGACATCTGTTGGTTCATTTAATTGAGTGGACTGAATGGGTTCTGTTTGGGCTGTCTTTGGTGGTGGAGTTGGTTGGGGTTCAATGGGGTGACTTGAACCTTCTCCAGTGGGGGGTTGATCATAGATCATGTTTGGAAATAATGGGGTATCTTTACCAGAAAAATTAAACATTTTTCTCATATTTGCATACACCTTTTTGTTTAACTCTGGTGTAACAAAAATGTTTTTAGGAATAGAAAGATTTTGTAATTCACAATTTATTATTTGAGTTAGGAATCTTGGATACATTAAAAATTTTGAGGATGATAAATTTCCAAGCATTCCTTCAAAAATCATATTTGAAAAATTGAAGACTTGTCCTGTGCTCAGACAAACAATACCAGAAGCTATTCACTTGTTGAACTCATTCCAAGTGCTTCTTTTTGGAGAGATGCAGTGTTGAATAGTATGAACTAAAAACTTCCAGTGGGGTGAAAGAAGACCCTTTTGAAATGTTACAATGTCTAATCTTCCTTTATACCCCATTTTTTGTAAAACTTCAACAAGATCCTCCTTTGGTAAAGAAAACATACCTGACTCATCATTGAGTTGAAGATGGTGTCTGATTGTTTGTTCAGTTATAATGATAGACTTTCCATCTACAGTTGATTTGATCTTGGACATGGTTGAATCTTCAGTTCTTTCAGCATTTGACCAGAAATCAACCAAGTGTTGTTGATATGCTCTTGGATTGATGGTGAGAGCAAACTTGATATATGAGTTCTTTAAGAACATTACAATGGGACGAAAATCCTTTGTACCATCTGGATTTCTCAAGAAAGCACACATGTTGTGGAATTCGGAAAATTTAAGATCAGTTTTGATTTCGAGTGATTTTAGGGTTGCCATTTGAGTGATTTTGATCTTTTGTGATGAACCTTTTACAGAGAGTTTGGTCGGATTTGCAAGAATTTCATATTTGTGGAAAGAATTTGGTTGTTACTGATGCAGGGTTTTGATCGGATTTTGCAGAGATTAGGGTTTAGCGTAGGGTTTATCAAATCGAGGAGAAGATAATGCTAAACTAATCTCAGTCTGCTATTTATATTTTTCGATTTAACCTGCAAAAAGACCAAAATATCCTTCGAATAATAACTCAACGGCTATTTTCATGAGGGTCAGAAATGTAATTTATGTATTTTCCAGATAACGGTCTACCAGTAGTAACTAAGTGTCAGTAGTAGTAACATCAGTAGTAACCATTGTTTTTATACTTGACCTAATTCTACTGAGATACCCTATCAGTACTAATTTATAGTAGAAGCATACAATCAGTAGTAATAAATAACCAGTAGTAAAAGAATTTGAATTATACAAAACACTTTACAAATGATTTTCTTTTGAGACTTAACTTATTAAAATCATTCCAATACTGCTAACCAAAAAGGTGAATCTTCCTACATCAAATGCTTTTGTAAAAAGGTCTGCCAATTGATTGTCAGTATGAATTTTCTCTACTTTAATTAATTTCTTTTCATTGCAATCTCTTATAAAATGAAATCTAATTTCAATCAATTAGAGTATTTTACTGGATTATTCACAATACTGATAGCACTTTGATTATCTATAAAAATTGGAGTTTTAAGGATAGAGATACCAAAGTCTAGAAGTAGATTTTGAATCCATAGTACTTGAGCACAGCAAGCAGATGCAGCTACATATTCTGCTTCAGCAGTTGATGTTGAAACATTGGTTTGTTTCTTGAATTGCCATGACACCAATCTTGATCCAAAGAACTGACATCCACCAGTAGTAGATCTCCTATCTTGACATTCACCACCATAATCACTATCAGTTTAGGCTACTAGTTCAAATGGTGATGCATGAGGATACCAAAGACCAAGAGAGGGTTTTCCCTTCAAGTATCTAAAGATTCTTTTGACAGCTTGTAAGTGTAATTCCTTAGGTCTTGCTTGATACCTGGAAAATACACACACACACTATACATAATGTCAGGTCTTGATGCAGTTAAATACATTAGTGAACCTATCATAGATCTGTACAGGTGTTCATCTACATCCTCCCCCTCAACATCAGGATGTAGGTGTTTGTGTGTTTCCATTGGAGTGCTTGCACTTTTGCTGTCTTTCATTGCAAATTTCTCTAAAATGTCTCTAACATATTTAGATTGATTGATCAAGATATCATTTGATCTTTGATTGATTTGGAGTCCAAGAAAGAAGTTCATTGGACCCATTGAGCTCATCTTGAACTTGATCTGCATTAGCTCTTCAAATTCTTTGCATAGTTGATCATTTGTTGATCCAAAGATGATATCATCTACATATATTTGGACCAGTAGTATATCATTTTTGACCTTTCTTGTGAAAAGTGTTTTGTCAGTGGCACCTCTCTTAAAGTTGTTCTTCAGTAAATATGAGGACAATGTGTCATACCAAGCTCTTGGTGCCTGATGTAGGCCATACAGAGCTTTGTCTAGCTTGTACACATAGTCATCATGTTCTGGATCTTCAAAACCTGGGGGTTGGCATACATACACTTCTTCTTCAATTTTCTCATAAAGGAATGCACTTTTTATATCCATTTGGTATACCTTGAATTTCTTATATGAAGCATATGCCAGAAATATTCTTATGGTTTCAATTCTGGCAACAGGAGCATATACTTCATCATAATCAATTCCTTCTTCTTGTGTGTATCCTTGGGCTACAAGTCTTGCTTTGTTTTTTATCTTTCTTATTTCTAAAGATCCATCTTGTGCCAATGGGTCTTTTTCCTTTTGGTAGAGGTACAAGAGTCCATACAGCTTGCAGTTTGAATTGAAGAAGTTCTTCTTGCATTGCTATGATCCAGTTTGAGTCTTTCATAGCTTGCTGAATCTTCTTAGGTTCTTCCTGTGACAGAAAACATTCATACATGCATTCATTAGATATTAAACTTATGTTACAAACATTTTAATTTAATGAAGAATTAAATTTGCTTCTTGTCTGCATGTTTGAATTGACATCACTTAGGACTAGGTCCAAAGGATGATTCTTTTCAGTTCTGGTTCCAGGGATTTTGTCAACAGAGATTTGAGAATCTAGATTTGACTAATTTGATTCAGGAATTTGTGCATCTGTCCATGTTTCTTCTTGATTGTTTGCATTTTGTGGAGTTTCATCATTACTACTGGTGTTAGTAGTAACGTTCTCTTCATTGATCTCAGGAGGGTCATTGTTGCTACTGACATTAGTATTGAGTAGATCATCATCACAACTCTGAGGTTCGGAGTTACTATTGGGATCAGTAGTATCTTCAGTATTTGTGTTATTACTGGTATCAATGAAATTAGGGTTACCAAAGTTACTACTGTCCTCAGTATCAATTGTGGGATCAGTATCAACTAAGATATATTTCATGATTTCTTGCCTTCCACTTGATGATGGTCCTGCTTGTTGGCTTTGATTGTTTGAATTTCCTGTATTAAGCTCATAATTGACATCAAAAGATTTGGTTAGATTATCAATATTAAACAACCAATCTGGACAATTTCCTTGTTCATTCATCAGATTTTCATTAAAGGATACATTTACACTTTCTTCAATGATCCTTAGCCTTTTGTTGAACACTCTGTAAGATTTGCTTTGAGTTGAGTATCCTACAAATATTCCATCATCTGCTTTGCAGTCAAATTTACCAATTTGTTCTCTTGTAATTAAAATAGTACAAGGAGAACCAAATGATTTTAAGAAACTTATTGATGGTTTTCTTTTATTGAAAAGTTCATAAGGTGTTTTAAAGTGAGGCTTAACTATTAATACTCTGTTCTGAACATAACAAGCAGTATTAACAGCTTCAGCCCAAAAAGTTATTGGTAATTTTGAATCTGCAAGCATAGATCTGGCTGCTTCAATATGGTTCTATTTTTTCTTTTAGCTACACCATTTTGTTGTGGAGTTCTTGGTGAGCTGTACTGCCTGTCAATGCCCTTAAGATCACAAAAATCAATTAGGTTAGTATTTTTAAATTCAGTTCCATTATCACATCTAAATACTTTCACTTTGAGATCTCTTGTATTTTCCAGCTTTACAATCAGATTCTTGATCATTTCACTTATTTCATCTTTGGTCCTAAGAAAGAAGACCCAAGTATATCTGAAAAAATCATCAGTAATAACAAGGTAGTATTGTTTCTTTCCAATGCTCATTACATTTGTAGGTCCAAAAAGGTCCATATGTAAGAGCTGCAAAGGTTTAGAAATAGAGTTAATTGCTTTGGTCTTATGAGAAGTCTTGTGTTGTTTGCCTTTTAGGCAGGCAACACAATGATGATCACACATAAATTCTTTTTGTGGTAGACCAACTACCAAATTCTTTTTAACTAAATTGTTCATATTTTTAAAATTTGTGTGACACATCCTTCTATGCCAAAGTTCTGATTCATTTGTGTTTGCCTTAGATATAAAACAGTTGATCTCATTTGATGAAATGAGTTCTCCCCCTATATCCAGGCAATACACATTGTTTCTCCTTGGTGTTCTTAAAACAACAAATTTTTCATCTAAAATAAAATCAGAAGAAAGAATGATGCACTCAACATCTGTAAAAAGAATTTTATTCTTCTTATCACAAACTTGTGAGATACTAACCAGATTATATTTAAGCTCAGCAACATAAAAGGCATCATCAAAAGTGATCTTACCATTTGATATTATACCTTTACCTGTAATCTTACCACCTCTAGGATTTTCTCCAAAAGCAACATATCCTCCTTCAAAAGACTTGAAATCTCTAAGAATTTGAAGATTTCCAGTCATGTGTCTAGAGCATCCACTATCAATATGCCATGTTCTACCTTCTTCAGGGATCTGGATACTCTGCACATAAAGTAAAAGGATTAGTTAATTTTGGGAACCCAAGCTTGTTTTGTCTTGGGTTCATCCTTTGAAGAGTAACAACTGAATGAGCCTTGTATGTAGTTTTGTACTTAGTACTGATGTTCTTAGTTACTATTGATCTAGGTTTATACCCGTGGTTTTTGGCCTTTGAAAATTTTACTACTGATGGACCAGTAGTGTATGGGTAATATGAATTTTGAGCATAATCAGTAGTGTTTTTGTAATTATACCAGACAGCATTGTAATTAGGATTTTTACCAGTAGTAAACCTGGAATAGTTTCTACTGATGTTTGAAAATTTTGAATATTGAGGAAACTGATTTTGTTTTCCGTTGTTTTTGAAATAATTACTTCTGTTTGGACTTTTATACCTGATATGTTGCACAAATCGTTGTGCAGTTCTTCCAAATTTAGGATTCTCAACACATGGTTTTTTAAATTCTTTTTGTTTTGGTTTTTTAAATTCGTTTTCTTTTGTTTCTTCAATTTGTTTTAATTTTAAGACTTTTTTCTTTTTCTTTATTGATTTTGAATTCTTTAAATTCTTGACTGTTAATAGGATTGAAGTGACAATTTTTAGCTATGTGGTTAACCTTGTTACAAATTAAGCATGGTAATTTTGTTGTTTTAGCACTTTCCGGTTTTCTTTGTTCTTTTAACTGATTTAAGTTTCTTTGATTTCCCCTTCTTAGAATTGTAGGTATATTTTCTGAATTGTATTTTGGGATTCGGTTTGACTTTGTGTTGTGTGAAAACTTGTATCATTTGATTCAGTTGTTTGATCATCATCAGAAGATTCATTTGATTCATTACTGGTTTCAGTTTCAGTTTGACTTTCAATTTTTAAATCATTTAAAACTCTTTCTGTGCTTGATTTAAGAGGAGGAATAAAATTTGTTGGAGGTGGGACTGCATGATATCCCACTCCATGAACAACCTTTTCTGTGGTTTGATTATTAGTTAATTCATTAACAATTTTAGAACTTCTTTCAAGTTTCTTAATAGTTAGTTTGTTCTGTTCTAATTCCATTTGACATTCTTCTAATTTGATCAAAGTTTCTTTTAGTTTTAATTCAATATGTTCTTTTTCATAAGTGGTTTGTAACAATTCATCTTTGATTTTTTGATCAGTTATTTTATAGATTTTGATTTGATTTTCTAAATCAGCTATACAACCATTGTATTCAATTCTTCTATTTCGGTTTAGTATCATCTCTTTAAGTGTTTCTTTATTAAGTTTTTCTAATTCTTTATATGCTTTAATACATGCAGGAGTACAAGATTTAGAATTTACCTCAGTAGTAGAAGGATCAGTAGTAAAGGCCATGAGAGCTTGGTTCTGTGCATGTTCTTCTGCTTGAAAGCTCCAGTCATACCCTTGTCCTTCTTGAGATACTAAAGCAGTTGAATTTGAGGTACTGTTTTTGTTGTAGTTTGATCTTTGGTCTTTGTTTGGGCATTCTCTGGCAAAGTGACCCAGATTGCTACAGTTGTAGCATTTGACCTTGGTTTTGTCAAATCCAGCACGATCACCTTTGTTGTAAGACAGATTTTGTCTTCCAGTTCTTTTAAGAAACCTTTTGGTTCTTAGGCTCAGCATAGCCATCTGCCACTTGATGTCCATCTCTTCCAAATCATCAGGATTGAGTTGTTCTAAATCCTCACTAATCAATGCAGTATGCACATGACTAGTGAAGAAAGATTCTCTTGCTATATCTTCAATGCCTGTATTCTTTGTATTGTCCTTCCCTGTTTCTGTACTAGACACAAAAGCAGCATTGTTTGAAGGTAAATTAGGAGATTTATTACTTACCTTTGATTCAAACACTCTTAGTTCATTGTAGAGTTCATCAAGCTCTTTCTCTTCTAGTGCATCTCCTTGTCTATATATCACAGTATACATAGACCATTCTTCACCTAGAGACCTGAGGAACTTCCTGTTGACATCATCATTGACTGGTTGGTAACCAACTTGATTCAGTTCACCAATGAGTTTGTTGAACCTATCAAATACTTGAGACAATGATTCATTTTTCTGTCCTTTGAAGTTTTCAAAGTCTTGTTTCAGAACAGACTTCATGTTTCTTTTTGTGCTCTTTGTACCAACAAACCTCTTTTCCAGAGCCTGCCATAACTTCTTTGCATCATCATATTCAACAAAGAGATGTTGATAATCATTGGGAATGGCAAGCAAAAGAGTGCTTAAGGCTTTGAGCTCGATTCCTCTGTCCTTCTTCTCTTTCTCGCACTTGAGTTTGTCAACTTCAGTTGAAGTGGTGGCTATTTGAGTTTAAATAGTCTTATTGCCTTCAAGAACCACTTCCCACATGGAATAATCAGTAACCATCATGTATTGCTTGATTCTGTTTTTCCACATCCCAAAGTTGTTGGGAGTGAGAATAGGAATCTTGTTTGCCTGAGTACTTTCATTGTTATCAGACATGATTAACAATTTTGAGATCGAAAGTATGAAATTTTTTGTTGTTCTTAATTCGTAGATCTAGAACCGTAAAGCTCTGATACCACTTGTCAGGATCGATTAACCCAGAAGGATTAAGTAATCACAGATCTACAAACTATTAGAAGTTGCAGCGGATCAACACTTATAGTTTAATTGATTAAGAACAATGAATACTGTTAATGAATACGAATGTAAATAAGAACACAGTAATTCACAAAAAGCTTCAATGTATATTAATTTGATCGATCAATACACACGTATGTTTACAATTCATAAGGAAGTATATATACTAGTCCTTGAAGCCTAAAATATTAACCTAGTTATTCTAGGATTCGATTACAATTGAATTACATAAAGATATACATTCCGTAACTAACTATGCTAGAATCTCGTATATGATCAGCACCAAAAATAGACGTCAGTAGCATTTGCTGTCATCAGTAGTAAATTGAGATCCGTAGCAATAGTAGTAAATGCAGTTCTGCCCCATCAGTACTAATCTTCAGTATGCTTGAATCAGTACCAACTACAGTATCAGTAATAGAATGATATATCTGATTTACATCCCAACAAATAACATAGTCATAAATAAAGGTGACTCGTAAATGTTCAATGTATCGTTTGGAAAAGCTTGCTAAGATTTTCGTCAAGCCAAACAAAGCAGTACAATACTACAATATTACGATTAGACGAGAAAAATTAAAATAAAAAAGAAAGTACATACAGATTAAATGACCAATAATACCCTTTGACCACACACGTGTATGTCATATACGAGTATACAAGTTACAAACACCTCAAAACCATCGAATTTCCAATTTTACCCTTCAATAATTCTATGCTGAGTTGAGATCGCGTGGGTGCAAATACACCTGAAGACCATGTTTCATAAACAACGTCAACGACATCTTCTGTTCCACCCGGTGACCGGGAACCAACGACAGCCGGTAACGGAGGAGCACGGCGGAAACCACCGATTTCATTTGCAAGTAAGCCAAATCTTTCCCCAAGCAAGTCCTCGGTCCAGCATTAAACGCCACAAACTTATATCCATCCTTCGGTGGTTCAAACTTGTCTCCGGTCGCCGACAACCACCTCTCCGGCTTAAACTCTAAGCAATCATCGCCCCACACGCTCTTCATCCGCCCCACGGAGTATATCGAATACGTCACCGTTGAACCCGCTGGAACCCTAGTTCCGTCCGGTAAAACATCGTCACTGATAACATACTTAAAATCCTCCGGCACCGACGGGTACAAACGGAGAGTCTCCGTAAGTGCCGCTTTTAAGTACACCAACTTATCAGCTTCATCGAATATCAAAGGCTCCGAAACCCAAGCCTCCGGATCATCGCCACGTGTCTCTTTCAAAACCGTGGTCAACTCGTTGATGATTTTAGTTTCGGTCAACGTGTTTTTCATGACGAGATAGAAAAACCAGCTGAGTGCTACGGATGACGTGTCCCGTCCGGCGAGTACGAAGTTTAATGCAATGCGTTTCAAAACGTCGTCGTTGGGGAAAATATTTCCGTCGACGTCACGTTTTTTAATGAACCTTGATAGAAGATCATCCGACGGGTTTAATTTACGAGCAGTTAAAGCATCCGTCAAGTAATTTTTAACAATTTGCAGGCTTTTTCTGAGTGTCATCTCTGCACCGATCCCCATAAACTTTTTCAGCCGCCATAGAAACCCGGGATACAATAACCGTTGCTAATAAGACATAGTCAAAATACATGACCTGCAGCGATACATCGGATACCCGGACGGAAGGTTTCGACGAACGGTATCAGGCCCACATCCCCATGTGGTGATCCAAGTGCCAAACGGATTTTCCGGATAAAGTGCATTGAGCCACGAGAACATTTAATGCGACTTGAGCCCAAGACGGCTCGAGTGAAAGCCTGAGCCTTTATACCACGGACAACAGGACGAACCGCAACTCTTTGTCCGAAAGATCCCCGTATAAACCAGTCCAAAGAAGGAAGAACGCTCCTTCCCGCCTAAGCGTCCGGCTATAAATACATATACCAACTAACAAGATAAGGTACGCTATCCTTCCACATTACATCTAGCATTCAATACGACCAGAGTTCTGGCATTGAATGCTAACATTATCACGCTTATACACCTCGTTCAATTCCGCATCTCTGATAGACCTTACGTCACAAATAATCTAACTTGAGCGTCGGAGTGTTCTCACGAGGATAACCCTCGGGGAGCATCTGACCAAGGGTTTCGGTTGTCTGCAGGTTCTACATCGTTGACTTGAGGAGGGCTTACCGTCCGTTCCGACCTCACAAGGAACCGGTTTCAACATTTGGCGCCATCCGTGGGACCTCGAACGAAATGGTCCTCGAATCAATGCCGACAGGAGGAAATCCGCCCCTAACGCCGCCGGGGGGCAATCCTACTCCTACTTTTCCGGTTTCAGCTGTCGTCAATGTTACAGCATGCCCTCCTCCGTCGGGATCGGGGAAGGACGATCCGACGGAGGAAGAGATCAAGGAGTTCGACTTATTCTGTAAGTTCCGGAAGCTAAGAGACTTGGAAAAAAGTCGGAAACGAACAACCGAGGGAGTAAGCGGAGTCGGAAGGACTCTTACTTACTCCAGCGAAGAATCTACGAAGGAAGAGTCTGCAGAGGAGGTTTATAGGGAAGAAACCCCTCCGATCCAAGGTCGTGGGTCCAGTCAGGGAGAAGGAAGGAGGCGGAGGCGTACGCCGGAGAGAAGAAGGAAAAGAACCCCGGAAGTAAGTAGGAAAAAATCCCCGGAGAGAAGAAGAGAAGGAACTCCTCCTAGAATAAGGGATCGAGTTCTAGACAGAAGGGAACGAACGGAAAGAGAAAGGGAAGGAAGCTCTGCCCAGATTTCTCTTTCCACGCCTAGAAGCTTTCGATCTCCGTTCACCGACGAGATAAATGAAATGCCGATCCCTCCGGGACTCAAAGGTCCCAGGGTCAAGTCGTACGATGGAACGGGGGATCCAGATGATCACGTGGCTAGCTTCCGGTGGGCCGTAAAGATGATACTGATGGACCAAAAGCTGTGGTGCTTGTATTTCGCAGGAACCCTGGAAGGTTCGGCTCGATATTGGCTATCTAGCTTACCCCAAAGGAGCATAGCTAGCTTTGAAGAACTTGCTGCTCAGTTCAGCCACAGCTTCATCCAGCAAAAGAAGTATCAGCAGAAATCCCAATCCATAATGGCGTGCAGACAGCGAGAAGGGGAGTCTAATAAGTCATACTTTAAAAGGTTCAATGAACAAAGCCGGAAGATGCCCGTCCGGGAGGATTCACTCATAATAGCAGCCTTCACGTACGGTCTTCGCGAAGGCGAGTTGTTCAGGGAGTTGTCGAAAAGGGATTTTGTCAAAGCAGATGATCTGATCAATACAGTGAATAAAGTGCTTAAACAGGAGGAAGAAAGCGCAGAGAAGCTACGCTTTGAAGCTCAGGAAAAGAAAAATGCGCCCGGATCAGCTTCAATTCGGAGTGCCGAAAGGTCAAGAGGTCACGAAAGAGGTTCCTTTCGACCAAACTTTTCCAATCGACTAACGTTTAAAGGAAAAGCCTCGGGGGGAAGGTTCCCAAATGGAAGTCATGAATACTCTCGCCCGGAAGCTTTCACAGCTTCTGGTCCAAAAACAGATAAGGAAGGGAGTTTTCCCCGAAAGAGGTACCCTCGTGACCCGAACGCTTATTGTGAGTTTCACAAGATAATGGGCCACGCTACGACAACCTGCGAAAGCTATAAAAGAGAAAAAGAAGCTCAAAAGAAGGGAAAAGGCGTAGAGGGTATAACAGAAACACCAAAAGGCGGAGCAACCGTGTATGATACCGAGATCCTGATGATGGGGGAGGAGGTTTGTTCTACATCTCCTCAGCGGAAGCGAAAGGGAGTCGCTATAGAATTCGGGAGGGATGAACCTGTTCCCGAAGGATATGTGGGAATGGAGCCGTTGGTGATTTGTGGAGCTATCGCTCGAGCAATGGTTCGTCGAATTTACGTGGACAGAGGGAGTTCCGCTAACATTATGTACGATCATTGTTTCGAAAAGTTCTCTCCTGAAATCAAGGCTTTCCTCAAACCAGCGACGTCCTCGGTCGTAGGATTTTCAGGACGATCAGTGTGGCCACGAGGAAAGATTCATTTGCCTTTGGTGTTAACGGATTGGAACTCTAGCCGCAACAAATCCATTGTGGCTGAATTTATTGTCATTGAAGCTCCCTCCAGATACAACGTTATTTTAGGACGAACCGGAATGTGGCAGTTACAGGCGATTGCATCCACCGTTCATGGTCTGCTCAAGTTCCCTTCGGAACATGGGATACTCACAATGCAGAGCATGCCTATGCCCATGACAGAGTGTGGAAGCGTCACACATCAAGACAGTTGGACGGAGCAGGAAGAAACTCAGGTTGTAGTGAATGAGGAGTATCCGGAAGTAACCATTCGGTTGGGAGGAGACCTTCCTCCCAAGTTAAAGGGGGAGCTTGAGGTACTCCTCAGGAAAAACAGAGACGTGTTCGCTTGGGAACCCAAGGATATGACGGGTGTATCCCGAGAATTCGCAGAACATAAGCTGAACATTAACCCGGCGTTTACCCCGGTAAAGCAGTCAAAAAGAGGAATGGCAGTCGACCGAGTCAAAGTAGTGAGCAAGGAGGTGGAAGATTTAGTATTAGCAGGGGTATTACGAAGCACCCAATACCCAGAATGGATAGCCAATCCAGTATTGGTAAAAAAAGGAGACGGATCGATGCGGATGTGCGTAGATTTCAAAGACCTTAATAAAGCATGTCCCAAGGACAGCTATCCTCTTCCAGAAATAGAGCAGAAAGTAGAGGCGTTGGGAGGATACAAATGGAAATCCTTCCTGGACGCCTACAAGGGATACCATCAGGTGCAAATGGCCAAGGAAGACGAAGAGAAAACGGCTTTCCATACGGCTAAGGGCACATTCTGCTACATTAAAATGCCCTTTGGGCTGCGAAATGCAGGAGCCACGTACCAGCGATTGGTTGATAAGGCTTTCGAGAAGCAAATAGGTCGTAATCTGGAGGTATATGTCGATGATATGGTAATTAAAAGCGTAGGTGATAGTGACCTGATCAGGGATACTGAAGAAACCTTACGGCAGTTACAGAAGATTAATATGAAGCTGAATCCCAAGAAATGTTCATTCGGCATGAGTAGAGGCAAGTTTCTAGGCCACATCGTGACACCTTCCGGCATACAAGCCAATCCGGAGAAGATAGAAAGCCTGTTGAAAACAGGAACCCCACGAACGGTGAAGGAAGTACAGGCCTTGAACGGGAAGCTGGCAGCTCTAGGACGCTTCTTGGCGAAATCCGCAGAAAGGTCCATCCCTTTCTTCAAAACCCTTCACGGGTGCACCAAGAAAGGAAGAGTGGAATGGACTGAGGAAGCAGAAAAAGCATTCGAAGAATTAAAACGCTACTTACGAAGCATTCCTACCATGGCCAGTCCTAAAATCGGAGAAGCTCTAGTTATGTACTTGTCAACAGGAAGGGAGGCAATCAGCTCGGTACTCATCGCAGAAAGAGAAGGAAGGCAAGTACCGGTGTACTTTGTCAGTCGGGTGCTACAAGGTGCAGAACTAAACTACTCGATAGTCGAAAAATTAATCTTGAGCTTGATATACTCGGTTAGAAGATTGAAGAGATACTTTCAAGCCCATACGGTAACAATTCTAACTAATCAGCCGATCAAAAACATATTGCTCCGACCCGAACGGTCTGGACGAATGACTAAATGGGCAATAGAGCTTGGGGAGTACGAGATGGTGTTCAAACCAAGGCCAAGTATAAAGGGTCAAGCACTGGCAGACTTTTTATTAGAAATGCCGGACGAAGAAAGGCCGACCGGAGAAAGTTTACAAATTGAGGAAAAAGGGGAATCAGTATGTGGAGGAAGCGGTGTTCTTTGGCAAATGTACACTGACGGAGCTGCAGGAGCGGATGGGTGTGGCGCAGGAGTCGTCCTATCCGGACCTAGGGAAGAGAAAGTAACATACGCCCTAAGGTTCGATTTTGCATGTTCAAATAACGAAGCTGAATATGAAGCGTTGTTAGCAGGCTTGAGCCTGGCCAAGAGTTTAGAAGTAAAAGAGCTGGAAGCATTCACAGACTCAATGTTGGTCGTTAACCAGGTGAATGGGTCCTACGAAGCCAAAGAAAGTCACATGAAGCGATACTTGGAACAAGTAAAAAACAAAGTGGTCGGATTCGGAAAATTCAAAATCACTCAGGTTCCCCGAACCAAAAACAAAGAAGCGGACGCACTTAGCAAGTTAGCTTCAATGTTATACCACCACCTCACGAAAGAGGTTCTAGTGGAAGTGCTACCAAGAAGAAGCATTGAGAGGGTAACGCAGGAGGTCGCAGACATAGATGAAAGCGAAAATTGCTGGATGAAGCCAATCAAGCAATACATTACAGAAGGAACTCTCCCTCCTAACCCAGGCGAAGCAAGAAAGGTTAGGATGAATGCTGGAAGGTACGTGATCAAGAATGATCAATTATACCGAAAGGGGTACTCTACTCCATGGTTGCGATGCCTGGGCAAAGCAGAATCTCAGAAAGCAATACAGGAGGTACATGAAGGCCTTTGCGGAGCACATGCAGGATCGAGGGCTTTGACACAAAAGGTATTCAGAATGGGGTACTTTTGGCCCCAAATGTCTAAGGACATCCAAGAATACGTCAAGAAGTGTCATAAATGCCAAGCATATTCAAATGTCCCTAACCAAGCACCCGTCAATCTTACGAGTATCCAAAGCCCATGGCCGTTCTGTCAGTGGGGAATCGACATAGTAGGTCCTTTTCCGAAAGCTCCAGGAGGTCTAAAGTTCTTAGTGGTGGCGGTAGATTACTTCACCAAGTGGGTTGAAGCAAAGCCATTGGCATGCATCTCAGGAGCGAACGTTGTGAAGTTCGTATGGAAACAAATCGTCTGTAGGTTTGGCCTCCCACATACCATCATAAGCGACAACGGAAAACAATTTGCCAACAACCCTTTTAAAGAATGGTGTGCAAATTTGAGCATTCGTCAAAACTTTACATCCGTCGCTCACCCCCAAGCCAATGGGCAAACTGAGGTAACAAATAGAACTATAGTAAAGGGAATAAAGAAACGATTGAATCGAGCAGAAGGGGGATGGGCGGACGAATTACAAAGCGTACTGTGGGCATACCGAACCACAGCAAGGAGCGCAACTCAAGAGACCCCTTATAGTCTAGTGTACGGGTCAGAGGCGGTCATACCACTTGAGGTTATCTTACCATCCCCACGGGTTGAAAACTTCCGTCTAGATGAAAACACGGAAGCACTAAGGCATAACCTAGACCTGGTAGAAGAACGGAGAAAAAACGCCGCCCTACGACAGGCGATGTACAAGCTGCGGACGGAAGGATACTACAACACGAAAGTCCGGGGGGCAACATGCAAGGTAGGAGACCTGGTGTTGCGAAAGAACGAGGCTAGCCTTCACTACAAACCAGGAAAGCTTACACCCAATTGGGAAGGTCCATACAGGGTGAGGGAGGCTAGAAGAAACGGTTCATACGTGTTAGAAGGAATGAATGGGTCGACCATCCCTCGAACTTGGAACATGAGGAACTTACGTAAGTTCCACTATTAGGGTACTGAAAGGTCGCTCTTATGCTGCGATCAGCTTTTTATGTTTAAAATGTTGTACGAATCATTCCTTAATTATCGTTTGTATTAAGTTGAATGAATTAATGAAAGCCCCTGCGGACGGGTTCTTTTGTCTTATTAAATGACGATTATTAGACTACGGAGTTCTAATAAATTCATACGAATAAGAGAGGAGTGTTCTAATCCCATAAATGATTAAACATTCTATCTATAGTTAAAATCAACCAATGCGATGAAGCGTAAGCATGCACGCGAAATTACACAAAATTCTAAGGAGGGACGCCTCTAAGAATAAGAAATTTGCGTAAAATATAACGAAAAAACAAACAAAAATGCGAATATGAACATACGTAATATAAAGCAACGACATATATTGAACAAAAGCGAACATACAAATTACAACCATCAAAAGAAAATCGTTGTTAGAACAAACAAGGCTAATACAAACAAACACCCGCTGACGATGATACCAAACCTACGCGGAGGGGTCTTGACGTTGAACAGAAGTTTCTGTTACATCTTCCGGACCGGAAGGTACTTGGAGAAGTTGGGATTTCAATTCACCTAAGGAGACAGCACCAGACTCGAGAGATTGAAGCAAAGGATGGCGGGTAGATACCAGTTCACCAAATAAACTCATAATATTCGTTTGAGCATCCGGGTAGTTGTGGACCGGAGGAGCGTCCTTGAGCAGATCTGCATACGCCCTATGAGTATCCAAGCAGCCTTGGTATTGACCGAACCTGATGCTTTCCCTTTGAAGGTTGGTGTTCGCAGCCACAAATTCGTTTGAGGACAGAAAAGCCTGCACAGTACCAGGAATACCCCTCTGAAGTAACCAACCAATGTCTTGGTAGCAGCCCCCAACCAATCCTTGTAATCTCTCACTCTCCTTAACAGAAAGATCCAAAGCTTTCTTCGCTTGAGCAGCCTTCTCCATCAACAGATGCTCCAATTCAGCAATTCTGGCAGGAAGAGCGCTGTATTCGCTCTTCAACTCAATAATTTGGGCATCCTTGGCAGACAAAGACTTTCTTATCTCTTCAATGCCCGCCACAAGCTCACGGTTTTCTTCAACCAAAGACTCGTTCACACTCACCAAACGGTTCTTCTCCTCCATCTCTTTTTGATGCAACCTCTTGACAGTACCTATCAGTTCATCCAGACGAGCAAACTCTAGCTTATCATGAAGAGAAGACTGGCGGTTGCGAACACCTCTCGCATGCAACTCTGATAAAAGCTCCGTGGCAGAAAACAGCTCAGATTGGGCCTTCAGAAATATACCCTCGTCAGAAAAAGCTTCAAAGCCCGACATAGGATGGGCAACGGTGTGCACAATAGGAGAAGAAGAGGTAACAACAACGGCTGGTTCGGGTACTTGCGAGCCTGGTAGTTTTGTAGTATTGAAAGGTTCAGCAGTAGACGCAGAAATGGTTGTGCGTACCTTTTTGCCTACAATAGAAAAATAAATTAAAAACGGATAACATAAGAGCACTCGAACTTTTAACCAGGAAAGTAAACTTACCCAAAAACGGGAAGGTAGGTAATGATGATTGACTTTGGGACGATTGTGATGAAAAAGAACTCTTCACGGTAGAAGATAATTGCATGCCAGAGCCAAACAAGCTGCTTCCAAAAGCAGCCAACGCAGATGTGCTTGATGATACGAAAGGACGTTTGAACGATGAAGTGGGTACGGTAATCACTGAAGGATCTCCAGAAACAATCACAGGAGCAGCTTGCGGCATGGTAGTGGATGGAGGCTCAGAAAAGATCGCAACATTGGTAGGACCTTCGGAAGTAATGGTTTGTTCGGGTAACACTACATAACACACGCAGGTTAGTTTCAAGTCTCCCGAGAAAAAAAAAAAAAAAAGAAGAAAACAAAATACAAATCGTACCTTCATCTTGAACAACGATCCGTTTTGGGGAAGAATGGGAAGCTCCACCAAGCGGTCTCTTCAACCGAGTAGTTTTCATCTTCTCAGGAACGGAAACGGAGCGGACAGATCGTACCTTTCGGGGTTTGGAAATTTCCACTTGAGAATCATGCACCATGGTATCTTCAACCGTGAAAACTGGAGGGTGCGGATCAAGAGCGATGCTGGATGTCACAACGGTGGTGGAGACGATAGAGGCATCCGGAGTCCCTTCAGAGCTTTCTAGCGCTTCCGATGGTGGAAGGAAGGGCGCAATAGGTCCGTCAATCACGGAAACTACACCGGAAGGAGGGACACCTTTCGGCATTTTTAAACGTTGAAGTAGCGACACCTCTTTACCGTCAATCATCCAGATCGGACGAATGCCTTGGGAGTAATACGAAGGGCTCAAGTCCGCCATTCCCAGGAAAGTTTCGTCGGGATCTTCCCACCGAATCTCGACAGACGAAAGGGTTTGGATTTGAACAGTTTCCTCAGGAGTCAACTCCGGGGGCGACTCAGAAGTACGGCCGACAATCTTTCCCCAAGGAAACTTCACATCTTTAAAGGCTGAGCGATCAACAAACAGAAACCCATTCTTCCAGCCATGGATTGAATCTCTCAAACCAATGATGTGCTCGCTGCGCCCAGCCCGTAAGGTAAGAACAGCCCAATCCCCGCGACCGGTAACTACGTACAGGTTGCGAAATAACTTGGGGGACAAGGGTATACCAAGAGATCGGCACAGCATGATGAAGGCGATGATCTTTCGGAAGGAGTTGGGGGCAAGTTGTGCGACATGCAGTTCAAGATCCTGAAGCAACGCGATGATGAAATCATCAAGAGGAAAGCGGAGCCCCCCTGACAGATGTTGAAGATAGACAGGTTCAAAACCCTCAGGAGGTGATTTAATGCTTTCTGACTCCGTGGGCAGGCGAAGAGCATATCGAGGGTTGATATGGAAATCAGAAATAATAGAGGGTAGATCGGCGGCGGAAAGACTGGTATGTGTGTTAAAGGCAGTAATCTTGGCAGATTTCTCGCTTTTATCCTTCATTGGCTTATCTTTCTTAGTCATTCTGGCTTCGAAAGATTGGGGGAAAAAGAGAAGTTAAAAGGAAAACGGGAATGGTAAAGAAGGGAGGAGACGAAAAACAAGTTATATAGGCAGAGAAGTTGCGAAGACTCGCAATAATGGTTATAACGGTCGAAAAAACCAAAGTAACGGTAACTTTAGAAAAACAGACGGAGAAGCGACGTTTAAGTCAGAGTTGAGGAAACAGGTTGAAGTTAGAAGCAAACTTACGCATAAAATTTCACCTCCAACTTAGGGGACTTAATAAGACATAGTCAAAATACATGACCTGCAGCGATACATCGGATACCCGGACGGAAGGTTTCGACGAACGGTATCAGGCCCACATCCCCATGTGGTGATCCAAGTGCCAAACGGATTTTCCGGATAAAGTGCATTGAGCCACGAGAACATTTAATGCGACTTGAGCCCAAGACGGCTCGAGTGAAAGCCTGAGCCTTTATACCACGGACAACAGGACGAACCACAACTCTTTGTCCGAAAGATCCCCGTATAAACCAGTCCAAAGAAGGAAGAACGATCCTTCCCGCCTAAGCGTCCGGCTATAAATACATATACCAACTAACAAGATAAGGTACGCTATCCTTCCACATTACATCTAGCATTCAATACGACCAGAGTTCTGGCATTGAATGCTAACATTATCACGCTTATACACCTCGTTCAATTCCGCATCTCTGATAGACCTTACGTCACAAATAATCTAACTTGAGCGTCGGAGTGTTCTCACGAGGATAACCCTCGGGGAGCATCTGACCAAGGGTTTCGGTTGTCTGCAGGTTCTACATCGTTGACTTGAGGAGGGCTTACCGTCCGTTCCGACCTCACAAGGAACCGGTTTCAACATTTGCAGAGTTGCCTCGGTGGCGGAGTCAAACGCCGTCGCAAATGGATTCTCCGACAACTCGGTAGATAATGTTTCCGGGTCTTTACCGAAAGTTAACCCGCAAATGTTGTCGAACGTTAACCGGAGCAAAAGATCTTGCAAATCGACGGGGATGTTTTCTTCAGAAGCTTTTTCCAAAATGCGCCATAATCTTGTTTTAATAGTCCGGCTAACCCACCTAGCCATGGCTTGCCGGAGTGTTCGTGTGGTGAACTCCAAGGCCGCTGTTTTCCGCTGTATCAACCACGTTTCGCCGTCGCTGTTGAATACGCCTTGACCTAAAAGATCATGAAACGCTGTTTGCCACGTGGGTCCTTTGGGGTAATTTTCAAACCGGGTTCGAAGTATGTGTTCGATGTTTTTCGGGTTACAAGTAACCGTATAAAACCCTTGTTTGCGTGCAAAGAAGGGTAAGGCGATTGTGGTGGTCTGATAAGTTCCAGTTCCACCATTGGAGGATCGTAGGTTTCCGGCGATCCAGTCATGAATCCGAGACCTGTTTAGGAAGAGAATAGGAAGGCTGCCGAAGAAAGGGTAGACGTGAGGGCCGGAAAGACGGCGATAGAGGTGGTGGAACCACAGGAAATAAGCTGAAGTGGTGGCTACCACCATGAACATGATAATAAGGTCAGCTTCCATGGTGCACGGTATTGGTGTGTGTCTTTTTGGTTGTGACTTTGATGAAAAAGGTAGTGCAAAAGGGTTTATATTTGAAGAGCAAAGAGCTCGGGAGTGGTGTAATAGAAAAGTTATTTAAATTTAGGAGCGAGTTGTTGAGAAAATATTCTTTTGGGCTTTGAATTTATGTGGAGATCTTTGGTTGATAGGAACTTGTGTGTTAATGTTTTCGGTTTTTTAAATTTAATTACTTGCTTTTTCAACTCTATTTTCTTTACTAACTTGAAATAATTAATAAATAGTGATTATGTTGTATATTCACCAAAATAGCAATATTTGTTGAGAAATATTCTAAATAGAGTATGCTTGTATGTTAAATTTATACAATCAACTTTTGATAATTATGTCATCTATTTATGGTTTTAGTTTTATTTATAAGTTAGACATAGTTTTTCAAATATAAATATACGCATGTGAAAAATGGACCGAGAACTAACCCAATCGGACCGGACTGTACAAAGCTATATTGGTTCAGTTATCGGTTCTAATTTTCATGCGAAATCGGTTCTCGGTTCAGTCCAAAACCAAGAAAAGACATAAAAAAAGTCGATGAAAGTTTCACGATTCTCGGTTCCCGTTGGTTCTTGGTCCGGTTCGGTTCCAAGGATCTTCGGTTTAGTTCGATTCTACGTGTCTTTGGTTCGGTTCTCAATCCAGTCGAAATCATTTTCTCGGTTCTCAGTTTGATTCGGTTCAAAGATTTTGGGTTTTATTTAAAGTATTCATATAATTTTGAAAAAAAAAATCAACACGGTTTGGCACGTCGACCCGTACATAAGCCAACCCGACCTGATTTATTAACGGGTTGAACATGTCGACCTATCTTTGACCCGAACCTATTTATGGTTAACCCACCTGATTTTATTCATGTCGAGTTGCGCGGTGGTGTCACAAAAAGATTGGGAATATCTTTGAGGGAAAATTGTCAAAAGGGGGTGATTAATCAATTTGTTTTCTTTAAAAAATGCGCAAATTAAACTGTCTCATCTAGAAACATAACCGATCCAACTTGGTCCGAGAAAGGAAGTGTGTTTGATTCACAACCAATATGAGGGTAATTGGGATGTTTAACTTGTTTAGTATGTACCCTTAAAAACGGTTGTACCACCCACTCACCAGTATCTAGGTCCACCATCTCAACCAGTAAACCCGCCACCATTGTCGCCTGATTCACTTACAACTACAAGTATTGTTAACTCCAATAAACCATCATCTCATCTAGTAAACCGGCTACCATCTCTTTTTGGAATTGGTGTCCCAAATTCGGAAATTATTAGCTTTGCAAATATCCTTGGATGCCAAACATCTCAATTCCCTACTACCTATCTTGGCTTACCAATTGGGTCCAACATGAATAAAATAGCTAATTGGAACCCTATCATTTCCTCATAAGAAAAAAAATTGTCTAAATGGAAGTTGAAAACTCTTTCTTACGGTGGTCGACTCACTCTTATCAAATCCGTTTTGGGTAGTCTCGGATGCTACTACTTCTCCCTTTACAAAGCCCCCAACTCCGTTTTAAAATATCTTGAAAGTTTAAGAAGAGATTTTTTTTGGGTGGTAATTTGGAAGAAAAAAAAATATCGTGGATTGCTTGGGATAAGGTGGTTGCTCCAATAAAAAAGGGTGGTCTTGGGATTGGAAGTCTTTGACACGTCAACCTCTCCCTCCTATCAAAATGGTGGTGGAGATTTCGTATCGAGCCAAATGCTCTTTGGTGCAAGGTAATTAAATCTATTCATGGAAATTGTGGAAAAAAGATTTCTTCTCTTGGTGCCGGACCTTGGAACCAGATCATGGATCTTGAAAAAGATTTGGTTGACAACGATATTAATATTCACAACATTTTTAAAAAGAGAATTGGAAATGGGAATGACACTAAATTTTGGGACGATATTTGGATTGGCGGTTCTTACCTCAAAGATGAATTTAATAATCTATATAATCTTGATTCCAATCAAGATTGCATGGTAAATGAGAGATTTGTTCATGCGACCAACTCCATGGGAATTAATTTAACTCACAATAATTTTATTCCTCCTGTTGCTGTTGGTCTCGGCTCCTCTTCTCAGTCTCTCGCTAATGCTCATTTAGCCGTTGGGCCGACCCACCCTCAGATGCAATTTAACTGCCCTTTATTGGGCCTAAACAACTGGCGTAAGAGGTCCTGGCATAGAGAGCCCATTACATCCCGTGAATTAGAGGAACTTGTTCTTTTTAATAGCATGTTTAGTCAATTGCCTTCTTTTTCCATCAATCTTGATTAGTGGATTTGCACTATTGGTCCAACAACAGAGTTCACAGTTAACGGAATGAGAAGAAAATTAATGAGTGGTAGAAATAATAACCATGTGGAGTTTGACTCTCATTGGAACAAAATGGTCCCGGGTAAGGTAAATATTCTTATTTGGCGTATTGTTAACATGAGGCTTCCGACAAAAATCAATCTCGATAAAAGAGGCATCAATGTTGGTTCCATTAGATGCCTAATATGTGACGAAGGTCTTGAAGATGAGGCCCACATTTTTTTGCGGTGCGATACGGCTACTTGGTTGTGGAATTCCGTGCTTAACTGGTGGAATATTCAAGTTCTCGCTCCTCTTTCTATTATGGACGCCCTCGACCTTCCTAAACGCATTAATTTAACTGGTCGACAGAGGCAACATCTGGATGTGGTTATCATTGCCACTCTTTGGACGTTATGGGGTTTTAGAAACAAGATGCATTTTCAATCTACAAAGCCTCGAAAAGACATGTTAGGAGATGATGTAAAATTTTTCTCCTTTCTTCGGATCTCTAGTAGAGGAAAAAATCTTGTATCTTCTAATTGGCTTGAGTGGTGTTGCAATCCACTTATTGTCTAATTTTTGTACTTTTTAATCTAGCTCCTTGCTAGTTCGTTTATACTCTGTCGCTTTCAAAAAGCTTTTTGGATACCACAAAAGAATGAAAGATACAAGTATACAACCCTTACATCACACATTAGCAATATTTTCGTGACCAGGTTCGACCGCCTGGTCAAACCAGTCAGACCGGGAAAAACACATAACACCGGTCAGACATAGCCAGGCCAATTAGCCAAAACTAGGTCGGATTGAACCGGCAGTTTTCACTACAAAACCAGGTTAAACCGGCTTCAAAACCAGGTTCGACCCCTAAAAGGCAATACTCAAATTGAGGAATTGTAGTCAGGAAATTTTACAGGCATGTGGGATATATACTCTCCTTCTAGCTACTACCTTTTTCTCCTTAAGCGATGTGGAACAAGATGAAAGGACTCAAGAAGTAAAGTTTTTTTTTTCCCTTCTTTTTTCTATTTTATAATTGCACAGCGATATGGAAAGCACTGCAACAAGTTTATTTTTATTCCTTGAATTTGCATTATACTGTATTGTTAATCTATATTTGGTTGCAATGAAGTATACAGATTAAACTATCTCAAAATTGAAGACATATGTTAGTATTTATGCAAAAATATTTGATTATATTGATGTAGTTGATTACTATTCCGTAGTAGTTAACTGTTTACTATAAGAACTAGTTGATTGTTATGTGTTTATGTAATCCGGTTCAACCGGTCCGACCGTTTTTTAGTCACTGACCAGTCCGATTCTAAATCCGGGTTTTAAAACATTGCACATTAGAGCATCTCCAACCCTATATTAAAATAGAACTTATACGCTATAATTTACACTATATTGCTCCAAACCCCACTATAGTTTTGTATATATTGTAGCATTGTATATAGTGTTACACAATTTTTAAACACTAAAAATAGTTTTAAATTTTCATTATATAAATTAGATAAATAAAAATATACTCAGAATAACTTTTTTAGTGTCAGTTATAGTGTAATGTAGAGGTGTTCAAAACCGGGTACCCGGAAATCCGGTGAAAAGCACAATAACACTGATTCAATCCATAAAATGGTGTTTGATGATGATTTTGAGGAGAAAAGTAAAGAAGATGGATTAGGGTTTTAGTGAGAGAAATCTAGAGAGAGAGAGAGTGAACAAATGCAGAGAAATTGAAATGATAATTGTGCAAAAGTTAAGGAATTAAGCCTTACACTTTGGTATTTATACCATGGCTTAATTCCTTGTTAGTTAGGACCATTTCCTAAATAAAACTTAACATATATACAATGTTACACTTTACCCCCTAGACTATCTATTACAACTTTCTAGTACCTAACAATCTCCCCCTTTGTAATAGTAGACTAGGTTGCATATCTTTGACGACTTCTGTGTTTGTAAGGCTGGAGCTGAGAATTGAACCGTTGAGCAGTTATGTTGATAAAACAGCATCAGCCTTTAATCATCAGTGACAGACATACTTTTAATCGGCTTTTCAACCAATATAAAGTATTCCAGAAGACTTCATGCAAATCGACTGAATGTAGACCCATAGATAGAGCGGTTAGCAGCGGAAGTCCTTTCTTGAAGTTGTGGCGTTTGTCGATTTGCTGCAGATCCTTGGTTCCTGATGTTTGTTGAAGTTGAAGCAGTGCGGAATGTTGATATGTTGTGGATTTTCTGACCGTTGTTGATAATGTTGGAGTACGGTCATAGAATCCCTTATCTGATTTATTGACTGTTGTTGATAAGATTGAAGTACAGTCATCAGATTTTCTATCAGACATAGTGACCGTTGTTGATAAGAATGGAGTACGGTCGTCTGATCTTCGCACAAGAATGTATCAGGGTAACCCAGGATCACATAGATTGCCTGTTAGCACAACAGTTACAGAAACTGTGTGACCTACGTTCAGTGTTGGCATTGATGTTAGCACTGGTAGGATTTCCATTCAATCATCGTGGAATACCAATAATTTTGGTATCACTATGAATGTTCCGGCAATATCTCAAAGATATGCTTGGTAGAGTGTCTGTGTCCTAGAGAAATTTAATTCGGTTCTAGACTCTATATGTGGACAAACGAAGGCGAGGACTGGAGGTGGGTCCTCTTTTTCAATATCAACAATCTCCAAATGAGATGTCGATAGTGGATGTGGTTATCTCCGTGATTTTGAAACAAGTACTTTTTGTACTTGAGTGGTCAGTGGGGGTTGTGCATTGCATCACTGGGTCCATGATGTCTTAATCAGAAAGCAACATATGCAATCCGATATAGATGAGGTTACCCGGTCATTTGTTCGGTTTAGGGAGGGTTTTCCGTTATCTTTTAACCCTTTCACACATGCTCCTCACTCAACTCACTTTTTCATTTTTCAACCACACCCTCGTTTTTGTTTTTACCATGTGATAAGCTGATTTTCACCCCATACTTCATACCCCCTCTCAATTTTTACCTCAGCGCACCCCAATCAAGATCCCATGATACTTGATTCTGCTCACCTAGACCTAGGGACCCTCACTTTTTAGTTCCTATATTGTCGGTGGCTCCGGGGAAGATCATGCTGGGTTTAGCAGATCATAGGAGTAATTTGAGAGTGGACTATTACGCACATGTGCATTTTAATCAGCTTTTTGAAGATGTTTTGTTTTAGGAGATTCACATGGATTTTAGGTAACACCGGACTCACTTAGAGTATCCGTTAGCACACGGTATGAATCGGTAGTCGTTTGCACAACAGTGGATTCAAATGTGTGACATGCGTTTAGAGTTGGCGCGATTTTAGCTCTAGCAGGATTTCCACTCAATCCTTGTGAAGCACCAGATGGTGATGCCACTATGAGTGTTCCGATGAATACACGGAGATTCATATTCAATAGTGTATGTGTCCTATATTGGAAATATTTGTCGGTGAGAACTAGACACATTGTGCATTCAATTGAAGACGTAACCCGGGGCAGAAGGTTAATTATTTCAATACCAACATACTCCGAATGAGCAGTCGATAGATTATGTGCTACGTCCCCTAATGAATTGAAACAAATTCCTATTGAGAGGAATCTGAGTGGTTGGTGGTGGAGTGCACATGCTTGACTGGGCCAGTTAAGTCTGGTGAAGCATTCAACACATGAATGATCACAAATTTAGTGAGGTTGCCTGGTTTATTGTCGGTTTGGATGCACTCAAAGGTGTGTTTTCTTGATAATATCATGTTATCACATCACCTTGCACTCACCTAAATCTATACCCTAGACATATACCCTCACATTTACCAATTTTGGCTAAAAAGTTTCCCTTGGAAGGTAAGGCCGGTTCTGGCAAACCATAGGAAGGTATCGTCGTTTGATAAAAAAAAAAATTGTTCGAGAAAAAAAAAATTCAAACGGGTATAAAAGTATTGATATTAGAAAGATTCTCCCCTTGGAAATACTAATTCTCCCCCTGGAATTAATATTTCTCCCCCTCGACAAAATAAAGGTAATGAAATTATACAGTTTAAGAGGGGTGGGAAAGAGTTTTTACATTTATGTGAAAATCTGGTTAAGAGCGGGTTTCAAACAAATGTATTTGAAATCCATTGCTTTGAAGAGCGGGTTATACACTGACGTGTGCATAAGCCAATCTGTTGTGGCGCGAGTTATACACTGATGTGTGCATAAGTCATTCTGAACTCCAAACACCTTGCTGGTTATTCTACATAAAACAATTAAAACATGTTTGGTACCCAATTATCTATGGGTCCTATACGATTAGTGACAGATGTTTTATGTAGAATTGTTTTATGATCAATTTAGAGCTTTCGATAACTGCAAGGAGGCAGTTCAGAGGTTGTGGATTTGACGACCCATTTTAAAGATTTCTCAGAGGATTGGATAATCCAATGAGATTTTTCATTTTTGATCCAAGTGTATTTTACAAATGTTGAAGATTTGGTCGATGTGTTGTTGTCGCTATTTGAGGAACCTGAAGACTTTGGCTTAGGTGCGGAAGATCCTCGAGAAACTTTGCGACGAGAAGACGAGTGTTTATCAGAGATTGATGGGGTTTTGGAAGAACTCTTCGTCTGTTTGGAGGCATGTGAAGATGAACCTTTTTGATTAGGTTTGTGTGGACGAGAGACAGATGTCTTGCATGATTGTGGAAAGCATGTTTTGCATGATATTATATTTTTACCAGATTGATGGAAAACATTGATTTTTAAACCACATGGAGCATTTAGCTTAACAAAAAATCGATCATCAGTTTGAGAAATTTTTTCCTTTGTAGGTTTATTATACAGTCTCTTTTTACCAAATTCATCATGTTTAAAGAACACAGTATCATAATTAGGTGAGTAATTTACAGGACGATAAGCAGAAGCATCATACACAGTTCCAAAAGCAAATGCAGGAGATTTAAAATTTTTGGAGTTGTTACTGTTAATTTTAACAGTGGACGAAGAAACTGAAGACGTATATGGTCTAGACTGCTTAAGCTCACGAGGCTTCTTAAGAGTACTAGACTTAGACGAACTCGGCTTCTTAGATGGCATATCTCCTTTGACTCTATTGGGCTTGGGCTCCTTGCTCTGAGGCTCTAATTTTCTAAATGAGACGTTTAAAGGTGGTGAATTAGAGGTTCTTCTCAAAGTAATTGGTACTTGATTAACAGGTGCTGGTCCTATTAATGAAGATTTAGAATTTTGAAAAACATTTTTGTCAGTTTTATGTTTTAATTCTTAAATCGTGTCCTCTAATTGATGTATCTTTGTTTGAAGATTTGCTTTTTCTTTATCAAAGGCGTTATGAGTTTCATCAATTTCAGATTCAAGTTGGACGATTTTCTTTTCTAAAATCAACGGTGGAACATAATGCTTTGGTTCAATTGTTTGTTTTAAAACTTCATTATCAGAAATGAAAAATTCTTCTGGAGTGACAATCGGGAAGTACTCATTGTTTTCAAATTTTGCTTTATTCTTTTCATATGTATAGTTCAATTCAGAATAGTTAAAGCTGATTTGAGCGTGTTCCTTCTTTTCTCTGTTGAACTTCTCGATTTCTGCTTCCTCGTCCGGCATATGAAGAAAGCTTTGCCATATTCCCAAGTTCATGTAATCGTAATTGTATAGTGTGGGAACAACATCAGCAGCTTTTTCCAGAGTACGGGAGTTCTCAGCGCCGAGACCCACTTTTAATTTGAAAGATCTAAACTCTTTTGGTTGATTTAATTTTATTGTTTGTTCAGTGTGACCAGCTTTCACAATCGTCTGCTCCAGTTTGGAGATGTGTTCTTCAGCATTTTCTTTCTTTACAGTAAGACTGTGTATGGTTGCTGATTGTTCATCGATTTCCTTGTTCAAATTGTTTGTGATGTTTGTGATTTGTTCATTTAGTTTTTGAATTTCGTTATCAGCTGCCTTCAACTTATCTTGGTAATCCTTCATCTTGATGTCAGCAGACTTCATCCATGTTTGCTCTCGACTGAGTTGGATAGCTAAGTCATTTATCAGCTGCTTGGAGTCGTCTTTGTCATTTGATACCGTCTTCATCGTTTTTAGGTTTGATATTTCAAGATTTTTTGTATTAATTATGTGATTTAGACGATTTACTTCACTGGTGTGAGCAGCATGAAATGTTGACAACTGTTGTTGTAACTCTTGTGTTTTGTGATTTGAAAGTTTATTTTGATTGACTTGAGGAACAAGAGTTTCAAGTTGACGACGAAAGGTTAAATTTTCTGCCTTTAAATTTGAGATTTGTGCATTTGATTCATTAGTTGTGTTTACTTGTTTTTGTAAACTTTCTTGTAATTTATAAATTTGAAATTTATAAGCATATTTTGACGTAGACAACTGATTTTGTAATTCCTTGTTTACTTGAGTTATTTGAATAGAACATTGACTTAACTCACTCAAATCATTTAAGAGTTGTGCTTTTTCAGATTCCAAATCAGTTATTTGTTTTGTCAAATGTGATTTCTCATCAATTTTAGTAAAAAGTTTTTCATTAAACAAGGAATTCTCTGATTCATCAGTGTCTGAATCAGATAATAAAGAGTCAAAGGAAAAAGAGTGTACCTCATTTTCATCATCTTTTGGAATGCCTAACACAGCTGTAGCCTCAGTTGGTATTGCCATGAATGCCAGGTTGGCAATGCACTGTTTATCCTCCTGGGCATTCGACCCGGCAGACAATGTTTCTTTGGTAGTCATGTTAAGAACAATTCACGGGAATTTTGATTGAAACGGGGTAAAGAAAATTTTAAGAATGAGAAGGTTCTGGAATAGAATATGTGATGTAGACCGTGGATTGGTCTTCAAAAATTCAAAATTACCGAAATCTTAAACTGGTTATTCCAGATGATAAAGTACACTTTAAATGTGCCTAAGATTTTCGAATTAGGGAAAAACGACGATCGGGTTAGAAACTGGGGCTAAACGAAGTTTGGAAATTGACCGAAAAATCACAAAAACGCAAATTAAGCGATCGAAACAAGCGTTTTTGGGCCGGCAAGTTGGGTAAACCGCCTATGTCCGTTTATCACGCCGTATCCTTCGTCTTTAGCTTCGATTTGGTTACTCGTGGGCTCGAAACGGACACCCGAGCTGAAAGTTATGACCGTTACAGTACAGCCCCTTTTGTCACGCGAGTGTAGAAAGAGTTCGGGCCGAAGTTGTGTAGAAGTTCGGGGCGAAGATTGAATGAAGTTCGGGCCGAAGTTTTGAAAGAAGTTCGGGCCGAAGTTTTGTAAGAAGTTCGGGCCGAAGTTTTGAAAGAAGTTCGGGCCGAAGTTTTGAAAGAAGTTCGGGCCGAAGTTCGGGTTGAAGTTCGGGCCGAACTTTGGGTTGAAGTTCGAGCCGAAGTAGGTGATGATGTTCGGGCCGAACTTGTTACTGTTCTCGGGCCGAACAGTTTCTTGCGCAGAACAGTTACGAACAGCCTATAAAAACCCACTAATTTGATCCTAAAATGCTCGTTTCTTACCCAAATTCTTTGATTTTAATCACAAACTGACCCAAATACTATTTCCTTCAATCCATTTCAACTATATTACTTAAAAACAACCTAGATCTATTCGAAAATTTGAATTTAAAGGGTTTTTGAAGCTTTAATGGTTTTTCCTAAAACTCTTAATTCTTCATCAGTATGGATTAGATTCAATCCTAGCTTGATTCTAAGCTTAATATAACAATAAAAGGAAGTTATTCAATCCATAATAACAAGAAATAGTACCTTAAATCTGATTTTTGATCTTAAACCCCTTTTTCTTCAAAAACTTTCAAAAACCCACTGATTCTTCTGATTTTAACACCAATTGATGGATTTGGATCGTTTTCAAGATGAAATTATGCTCTGATACCAATTGAAAAGCACAATAACACTGATTCAATCCATAAAATGGTGTTTGATGATGATTTTGAGGAGAAAAGTGAAGAAGATGGATTAGGGTTTTAGTGAGAGAAATCTAGAGAGAGAGAGAGAGTGAACAAATGCAGAGAAATTGAAATGATAATTGTGCAAAAGTTAAGGAATTAAGCCTTACACTTTGGTATTTATACCATGGCTTAGTTCCTTGTTAGTTAGGACCATTTCCTAAATAAAACTTAACATATATACAATGTTACACTTTACCCCCTAGACTATCTATTACAACTTTCTAGTAGCTAACATCCGGGTACCCTAAAACCGGGTACCCGAAAATTCGGGTAGTAGATTTAGGTACCCGTATCAGTACCCGAATTTTCGGGTACCCGGTTTTCGGGTACCCGGATTTTCGGATACCCGGTTTCGGGTACCAGGTACCCGGAAATATAATTTCTTTATCACAAAAATTACATAAATGGAAGTCGTCATTGTTTATATATTTAATTTCTTTAAATCGTATTAATAAATTTGTTATTAAAAATTTTCGTTATGATTTTCTTTAAAGAAAAATCGTTACTAGTAATGAATCTGACCAAATCTTTAAAGACATCCAATGATTCAAAACCATGATTCAACGACGGATGTGAGAATTAGATGGTTTGTACGTGAGAATTGAGACAGGTTTTTAAATTTTAGACATTTATCAAAATGAGCCAAGCATATGCCCATATCTAATGATAATTAATGTCTAATAATATATAAAAATATATAAACATAAGTTAAAAAAATAAAATTCGGGTACCGGGTACCCAATTACCCGGTTTTTTAGAAAACACTACCCGTATTTGATACCCGGAAACCGGTTACCCGAAATCCGGGTGTCCGGATTTTCGGGTACCCGGATTTTCGGGTATCCGGATTTCGGATATCGGATATTTTTTCGGATACCCGTTTTTTCGGTTATTTTTGAAAACCCCTAGTGTAATGTGTTGGATGGTTTAGTATTAACGTAATATTTTACACTATAATTATAGGTTTTATAAAAAGAAAGAGTGTTGTGACTTGAAAGACACTTCATACTAAGTAAAAAGCTTTAAACATTGAAGATTTCTGGACTAAAAAAGAAGCCTCCCTCCCAACTCAAAAACTCAAATTCCAAGAATCTCACAAAATGTTTAAAATGACAATCCTCTTATTACTTCCCCTGTTCTACCTATGTTCTTTTGGTAAGTTTAGAAAAAACAGAGTCATCGTCAATTACATTTACACCCACTTCAAACAATGGGAGCTTTTCTGGATGAAGAAAACCTTAATGAGGTTTCAAAAAGCATTTTAATGGCCGAAAAATGGCTAAGAACTCATGCTTTGTAAATTAAATATCTTGATCATGATCTTTAATTCTCTTATCCTATGCTGTTTTTTAGTCTTTAGTTTTAGAGCAAATTACACGAAAGGTTCCTCTGGTATACCACTAATTACAACTTCAGTTCTTAAACTTCGTTTATTACACTCGACGTCCCTAGTGTATACATTTTGTTACACCAGGGTCCCTGCTGCCCTTATATTTTTTTAAATGACCAAAATACCCTTTTTGGCACGACGATAATGGTTACTGATTGAGGTTGGAGTTCAAAGAGTCAGAGGTTGCTGCTGAGATTGAATAAAACAGAAAAAAATCAATTAATAGAGTAAAATTTCATGGATAGTCCCTGTGATTTATCACTTATAACATTTATAGTCCTTCATCTTCACTTTATAACAAAATGTTAAAAGGGTATTATGGTCATTTAAAAAATTTTAAGGGAAACAAGGACCTTGGGTGTAATAAATTGTATACACCAGGGACGTCTAGTGTAATACACGAAGTTTAAGGACTGAGGTTGTAATTAGTGGTATACCACAGTGACCTTCCATGTAATTTGCTCTTAGTTTTAAGCTTTTCTGACAGAAAATTTTAACTTTTTATATTGCCTCATGATGACTGGTCACTGTTTTTTTTTTTTTTTTTTGTCAAGATGTTTTTTTTGTTTGTTAAAATTTCAAGCTAAAACTTTATTTGGCTCATTGTTAAATGTTAATCATCAAAAATTATAAGTAAAAATGGAGGCCACGGCGCACGGGAATATGTTTATCGCCGGAGAAATGAAGGTTGCCGAAAAAATGGATGTAAATGAAACAATAGAGTTCACCGAAAAGATGCATCCAATGGAAGGAGGTGATCACCGGTTAGTTGGTTACGTTTACAAACGGTCATTTACTTACCGGATGATTTTCACAATACAATTTTAATTTCATCAACCATAAGTATTACTTGATATACTTGTACAATTAGTTGTAAAAGTTGTACTATATGACGCATGAAGTAAAAGTTGCGGTGAAGAAATGAATTATAATTCCCTTTATTTATTGAATAAAATTAAGTTAGCTTTTCGTTATTAAAAGTTTAATTTACTTATTTTTCTTAAAAATGATTAATTATCACTTGCTAATTTTACACTAAAACATATCGCAATTATTGTTTTACTAGCCGGGTACCCGCGCAATGCGGCGGCGGGTACCTTGAAACTATATTTTGAGGTGACGATAGTGATGGTGGTGGTAGTGTGTAGTGATGATGGTGGTAGTTAATGGTGATGGTTGGTGGTGTATAGTAATTGTAGTGGTGGGAAATGGTTGGGGAGGTGACATTTTGCGGTGGCGATAGTCATGGTGGTATTTGTAGTAGTACTAATGGTAGGTGGCAGTGATGATTGGTGGTTGTGGTAGGTTGTGATGGTGAATAGTGATAATTGTGGTGGTAAAAATTAGAAAATCTTATTAATAATATGAAAAGATAAAAATTACATGAGTTGGTTAAATCATAATATCTAGAATTATTTAACTAAGCAAAATCATTGATTGTGAGACATCAAATGTGATTGAAATGAGCTTAATTCATGGTGATTTGGTGAAGATTGAAGATCAAAGTGTGTGTAAAGTGTGTGTTTTGCTTGAGAGAGAAGATGGAGGGAAGAAGCTTTTAAAGTGTGTAATCTATTCAAATGAGAGGAAAGCTTCCTTTCTAAGTCAATACAAAGGTATATATACCTCCTACCACTTAACACTACAAGTAGTTAATTAACAAGATTAAAGGTCAAAACTAGTTACAAAAGTGGTCCTAACAGATTGGCTCAACTGTAATACGCTCATCAATCAAGGAAACCACCAAAACCAAGTCAACAACAACATCCAACATGAAGGCCAACTTTTTACGTAACCCGTGGCAGGAGGTTAATGATTTCAATACCAACATACTCCGAATGAGCAGTCGATAGATTATGTGCTACATCCCTTGATGAATTGAATCAAATTCCTGAGAGGAATCTGAGTGGTTGGTGGTGAAGTGAAAATGCTTGATTGGGCCAGTTAAGCCTGGTGAAACATTCAACACATGAATGAGCACATTTTAGTGAGGTTGCCCGGTTTATTGACGGTTTGGATGCACTCAAAGGTGTGTTTTCTTGATATTATCATGTTTTCACATCACCTTGCACTCACCTAAATCTATACCCTAGAATTATACCCTCACATTTACCAATCGGCTAAAAAATATTTCCTTTTGGAAGGTAAGGCCGGTTCTGGCAACCCATGGGAAGGTAATGTCTTTTGAGAAAAAAAATTTATCGCTTTTAAAAAAACTCAATCGGGTATAAAAGTTTTGATATAAGAAAGTTTCTCCCCCTGGAAATACTAATTCTCCCCCTAGAATTAATATTTCTCCACCTCGTCAAAATAAAGATAGATAAAAATATTTGAAGATCAGAATTGTACCTGTTAACAGCAGTAGATGGGTGGGAAAGAATTTTTACGATTATGTGATTTACTGGTTATGAGCGGGTTTCAAGCTGATGTACTTGAAATCCATTTACGTTGAAATTTCGAGTCATATACTGAAGTGTATATAAGTCATTCTGATGAGACGCGAGATATACACAGAAATGTGTATAAGTCATTCTCCTGCAAAACAAATTATACAACTTTTGGTACCCATTTTTGTTTGGGTCCGACATTGTTAGGGTGGGAACGAAACCATCGATAAGTTGTATCGGTTTGATTTAAAGATGTAGAATTCCAAGAAAAACTGAAACTTGATGTTTCATTTTCAAATAATTTCCAGGGAATTATTTGAGATTTTGGAGTTTTAGGAACCCATATTTCTTTGAAGATCGTTGGAGTTTGAGGAGTTGTTTTTGGCACTTGAGTAAAAGTTGTTTTAGGTGCCAAGGAAAGTAAATATTTTCTCGAGTATTTCAAAGATTTAGTTTTGGAAAAGATTTTCTTTGACGGAATAGAATGTTTCAACACAGTTGATGGTTTAGTCTTATCCATCTGAGAATACTTAAGTATAAAAGAGGAACCTAATTTATTTGGATTTTTAGGTGCGGAATTTCCTCTAATAACTTGTTTGAGAGCATTCAATTTCTTATCAGAGTTTGGTGGAACCGTGGATCTCCTAGGCGTAGGTTTGGTAGAGGAACTTACTTGTGATTTCGATTTAGGTTTATAATTTCCTCTATTAACCTTAGTTTGCTTGATTGTATATAAATCACGATATGCCATGACAGGAAAAAACATTCTGGAATTATTACATTTTTTCTTTGCAGTTAAAGGAGAATCTAAGTTCGTGGATGGACTCGGCTTCTTAAAATTCTGAAGATGAGATGATTTAGATTCTAGATATTTAATTTTTGTTTGCAACTTTAGTTTCTCTTCATCAAAAGATTTATGTGTTTTATCAATTTTGTTTCTAATTCAGAAATTTTGGTTTGCGAAACAGATTTTTCTTTATCAAAAGCCTGATTTGTTTCATTTATTTTGGTTTCCAATTGACAAATTTTCTTTTCTAGAATTAGTGAAGGAACATAAATCTTTGGTGTTACTTTTTGTTGAAGAACGACATTTCCTTTGATTTCAAATTCTACTGGTTTTATAATAGGAAAATAATCATCATTTTCAAATTTTGCCTTTTTAGTTTCATGTGTTTTATTTAATTCAGCATAGTTGAAACTAATTTGTGCATTCTCCTTCTTTGCTCTGTTGAATGTCTCAATCTCTTCTTCCTCATCAGTCATACGAATGAAGCTCTGCCAGATATCTAAATGCATGTATTTGTAATCATATAATGTTGGAAGCACATCACACGCCCTTTTAAGATATTCTGGATTATCAGCTCCTAGCCCTTCTCTTGAATTGAAATATTTGAAGTCTGTAGGCTTGTTCAAATGAATAGTTTGATAAGTTTTTCCTCGTTTGGCGATGATTTCTTCTAGGTGTTTGATGTGGGAAGAAAGTTGAGTTTTATCATATTGAAGTTGATGTATGACATTTTGTTTGATGTTTAATTCTCGTGATGTTTTGATGTCGTTTTCATGTAAGGTGTCAGATAGTTCTTTTATTTTATTGTTTAAAGATTTGAACTGTTTCTCATTATCATCGAATTCTTTTTGTTTTCATTCCAACCAGTTTTTAGTTATTTGATATTCATGCCATGTTTCAATGTACAATTTGTAATATTTATCATTTCGATCGTTTGAAATTGTATTTTGGGTATTTTTAAGATTTGTTATTTCCATTTCTTTTTCAGAAATTGTATGAGACAAATTCTTAATATCATTATTATATTTGACATTCAATTCTGATACTTGATTTTGTAACTCTAGATTCTCAAGTTTGACATTTTTAATTTGTTTAATCTGTTGAACAAGTTGTTCATATGAATGAACAAGTTGTTCATTTTCATTTTGCAAATCATTTAAACGTTCTTGAAATTGATCATTTAAATCTTTTTCATCTAAAAGGTTTTATTTTAAAGAATCAATTTCAGATATCTGAGTTTTAACAAAACAAGTATCAGGACCAATGAGATTATCAGAATTTGATAAGAGAGAACTGATTACCTCAATTTCTTTGTTGGCTTCTTCATTGAAACGATCAGAAACCTCAGTATTCTCTCTTGTCATAAAGCACAAGTTTGCAACATGTTCTTCATCTTCAGCTAATAACACTTTTTCAGTCTCAATTTGTTTAGCCATCGACATCTTACGTTTTTAATACTCTGAATCACGAACGATTGATTTCTTTGTAGCATCCAAAGGTGTGATGGTTGGCTTTTCCATGTTTGCGATTATTAGGTTTTTGTGTAAAAGTTCTTGTGTTTAAAAGGTGAAAATTTTCTTTGAAGAAAAAAAAAATTAAAAGTGTCTAAAAATTTTAGAAAGTCGAAAACTTAATCGGGTTTGGGGTTTTAAAAAAAATAATAATAATAAATGTGAAAGTTTTGTTCAAAATAAATGTTTAATTGAATTTTAATTGAATTGTGTTTAAAATGAATTTGGGCTTAAATGTTTATTGGGTAAAAGTGTTGGGTAAAATGATGGTTTTATGCAAAACAAAAAAATGAGATATCAAATGATTTTGTAATTGCCGATAGAAGAACCAAAATAAAATGATCAAGAAGATCAAAATATTCAAAATAAAATGATTTTGTTCAAAATGATTTTGAATAAAATGATTTTGTAAAATGATGGTTTAAAATGATGGTTTAAAATGTGATATTGTCGAGAAGATCAAGAAGGCCAAAATGGAGTATTGGAATTTTGGTAATGTAGAACCAATACGCACAAGGGTTTTTAAACCAATATGAGATCTCTTTTGGCCCAGAAATAACTTGGGTTAAGGTCTGTTAGTCGAGATCAACAAGTTCGACAGAGATGAGATCAAGAACACAAGATGGTCGCTGGAGTGAGATCGATTTGGAGTTGATAATCTATACTTGAGTGTCGAAATCCAAATGATTTGATAATCGATGTGGGTTGAATTTTAGAAATCAAAAATCAAAAGCCGAACTCTTTTAAGTCGGAAACCTTTAAGTCGATTGAAATTATTGTCGATATTTGAATTATGATTCAATTCTGATTCGATTGGGGTATACACTCAATTGTGTTGTTCCGATATCAAGTTATGATTCTGATTTGATTTTGAATTTGAGCCGAACTTTGATTTTAAGCCGAACTTTGATTTTGATTTTGATGAGCCGAACTCAATGTGAGCCGAACACTTTAAGCGAACACTTGACAAGCCGAATACTTTACGAGCCGAACACTTTAAGCGAGCCGAACTTCTGAGCCGATTACTGTGTTCGGGCCGAACACTATTGAAGCCGAAGAATTTCTTGAGGCCGAACTCTTGGACGGACGGACGGTACGTACAAAAACTTCACAATTTGTATTCAATCTTGCTCAATACTCAACCAAATTCAGTGATTCCAATCACAAATTGCTCGAAATTCAATTCCTAACAGTTTGATGCAATCAAACAACTCAAAACATATCAAATCTGAACTCGATTTTGATTTTTCAGTCCGAAAAATGAGTTTTCAAGTTTTTCACTAAAATCACAAAATTGAGGTGATTTGTTGATGGATTTGAACGAAATTTGATTCTATACTTATTAGAATCAATGGAGAAACATGAATCTTCAATCAAATCACCAATTCAACCCGAAAAATTTGATGATTAATTTTCACAGCTCGTTTTTGACTTTTTCACTTGATTTCTAGATCTGGATCAAATCATCACGAAATTGGATATACTCTTTGAGAGTTTTTGCTCTGATACCAAATGAGAGATCAAATGTGATTGAAATGAGCTTAATTCATGGTGATTTGGTGAAGATTGAAGATCAAAGTGTGTGTAAAGTGTGTGTTTTGTTTGAGAGAAAAGATGGAGGGAAGAAGCTTTCAAAGTGTGTAATCTATTCAAATGAGAGGAAAGCTTCCTTTCTAAGTCAATACAAAGGTATATATGCCTCCTACCACTTAACACTACAAGTAGTTAATTAACAAGATTAAAGGTCAAAACTAGTTACAAAAGTGATCCTAACAGATTGGCTCAACTGTAATAAGCTCATCGATCAAGGAAACCACCAAAACCAAGTCAACAACAACAGCCAACATGAAGGCCAACTTTTTTATCCCATAATTGACTGGAACAACTTTTGCTATAAATAAATCAAAATAACATTATTCGTTGTCATAGATATGTTTTTTTGACATAAAAACACAAGTATTGACCTTTTGGTATGGATATGGAAATATTGACCCGTTTACTTAAGATATGCTAAGTTTAGTTTGTAATTTATCTCAAAATGGGTCAAGTTATGTCCAAACAAACAAATTATTCTTTGATACTTAACTTTGTAATACTTAACTTTGAAAGCAGGCAGATCGTCATCAATTCCATTAATTGTCTTCGACATTCAAAGAAACAACAATAAATAGGTTTTGCCAGATTTTCATAACTAAAATCCACACTATTATTTTTGTGAAATGTACATTCACATGACGAATATTTTCATCATGTGAAGAAGAGATTATGTTTGCTTGTGTTGATGATGACTATACAAAGATAAAATATTAACATAGGCATAATAACATAAATTACTAACTAAATGAATATCAACAACATAAAATTTTATTTATTCAACGTTTGAGAGAAATAAGAAGAATCTGAATTTTGAGTTAGGGAGTGAGGTTGTTATTCATGACATTTAAGTAGTTGTGGCCCAAAATTGGGGTGGCCAATTTGCCCATTTTAGAGCAAAAAGCCAAATTCTATTTTCTCTCCTCATGTCAGTGCCTCCTCCACACATTTGATTTTTTGCAGCTAATGGTGATCGCACCCAAATTCTATTCTCCCCTCACGTGAGTTTGATTTGCCTCATTTATCTTTTTGCATCACACCTTTAAGGGGTGAGTCATAATAATACATAACCCAAATAAACCCATTTGTAGGTAAATTTGTTGAAATTGCCAGACCTCCTTTACATGTGACAAAACAGACAGGCTGGATTGGGTTGCCTTGACCCGCCAACACTTGTTTGTCCATTTTACATGAAAGTCATTACTATTAAATATAGCTGCAAAAAGCCAAAAGCTTTCATAATAACACTTCATTTTTCAATGAAACAATTTAAGAGTGACATAATAACACTTCATAGGAACCTTTTAAACCATGATTGCACCCTGTAATACTCCACAAGTTAAAACTAACCATCTTGAACTAATTAAAAGGGTCAATACGGGTAACATTTTTTTTCTAATGGGTAAGCTTGGAAAACTTGGCCAGAAATGAAAATCGGCAAAAACTGGCCAAAATTGTATTCAAAAGCCATAAATCATTTTCTTAAAATAAGTTAGATTATTATTATTATTGTTAACATATATTCTAACTAACTGTGCAACTCAGCCAAAAATAGCTTGCAGCCCTAATCCATTGACGTACAATTATATTCCCGGGTGTCATTCTCTGTAAAAAGGTTGATATTAACATGAGGTAATAAGTTAAATTCCATTTCTATCTGTTAATTGGAGACTAACCTCGCCACCAAACTTTTTGACCCACCGAAATGTTAAATTTAAGTTATTTGTTAATTAAATATCATGTTTCACAAAAATGCAAATTCCAGACCTTGAGAAATAAGAGAACACGTGATACTTGAGAATTTGTTTAATGTTCTTGAACTTGTTTCTTAGGTCACTGATCGTTGCAATATCTACGTAGGCATCAAAATGACTGCACAACTGGTTCACAGCATAAAACCCAAAATCATATATTATTATAAACAATGTAATACAGTTACTGATTTAATTCTTGAGTAATTTCTTAATGGAAACTATTCAATAACCGGGTTACAAACCTCTCTTGTGCAGCAGCCACTTTATACTGTCGTTTTGAAGCCAGTACTTGAAATTGATTGATAGTTCCGAAACTCACATTTATATAGGATATTGCAGTAAGACAGTGAAGGGCAGTGATGGTGGTTGTTATTCGGGACTAAACCTGTTGATTTGTTAAATTCGATGCAACAGAAACACAAATTTAGATGTTGAAAAAGCTAATTAATAACATAAACCCTAGAAAAGGAAGACAACTCACTAGTATATGTCTTTTAATCAATGCTTCTCAAAAAGCAATCTAGATGACTTACAAACAACCGGTTCTTCCGGTGCCTCGTTGGAAACTGTGAAAATACAAAAAAGGGAATTGCGTGATCTGTTCAATGTTGTCGTTGCAACAAAAAATAAATTAAACGTATTTCATGGCAATTTAACAAAACGGAATTGCAAACCTGTGCAAAGATGTACTATTGTGTAAAACGGGAATCAAAATGGGAATTTTGCAGGTTAATTGGTGGAGAATCCGTATGCTTTGCACCCCATCTCTTTTGTATCTGTAGGGTTTAGAAACATGTAAGTTGATCAGCCTAATTTTTTGAATCGAGGTCGGCTTTTGAAAAGGTGATTGCAGAATCGAAGTGGGTATTTGAATCGAGGTAATTAGGGTGGGTATTTGAAGCGTGATTGCAGTGTTCGAGGTGGGGCAGAAGAGGCCGAAATGTGTAATAGGCGGAAGTGAAAAGCAGGTATTTGAAAGGGCGTATATGCTAGTCCAGCAGGCCGGAGCCCGGAGCGATTTATAGTGATATGCTTTGAATTTAATAAGTAATCAGTTGTTAGACCAGTTGGTTGGTTAGGTGGATGTCAATTAAGGGAGAGGTCGGGTTCGAGCCATGACTCCTCTCTTTTTGACTCATTTTTTTAAAATCCCAAAGTAAAAAAAAATTGGCTGAATTTTGAAAAGCCTATTTAAGGAAATGTATAAATACTTTATAAGTAGTAGAGATTATACTTTTATAATGATTTAAATTTTGTATGATGGTGCATGAATATTTTATGTTTTTTTAGCTAACACACATCGACTAATTCAGTAATTCTACACTATATTTTTCATGCCGGAACTTGAACGCCCAACTTTGCGAGATATTAAAAATATTAAATATATGATAATATTGGAGCCTTTTATATGAATAGTTTATGTGTGCCTCCAATTTTTAAACTACTCCCATTGCTTTATGCAACATGATTTCACGTGTCATACTTGTAGCCATATTTACCTGAAGATGAGCCCCTCCACATTTCCATAATTCCATCCCCACGAAAATAAAACAAAAACAAAAAAGATTATTCAAAATTAATTCCCATTTTTCTTTAAAACACAAAAAAGTTTCTGAGGATAAGCAATCTGTGGAAAGCTTGTGGCACACACTGGTCGTATTATCTCCATAAACCTTGATCCCTTCATCCTCACAAAATCACAACCCAAAACTAAACCTACCGAAAAATGGCTTCCTTGAACATGTTTCTTGCTCCGGCAACCGCCATATCCTCCTCCACCACCACCAGCAGCAACATCACCACCACCAGCATCGCCACCACAAGAGCAAGAAGAGTAGAGACATTTGCCACAGGAAAAGGTTCCGGTAAAATCAGTACTACGACTGAAGAGAAGGGGCTTTTTGAATGGTTGGTAGGTGCATTAGAGAAGGCCGATGGGCTATTGGAGACTGACCCAATTCTTCAGAAGGTGGAGGGCAAGAGTGGTAGTACCGTCATCACCGGAAAGAAGCCTCCCAGCGGAGCACCGCCACCACCCAAGAAGAGTACTGGTGGCAACGGCGGCTTTGGTGGCCTTGGAGGACTCTTTGCTAAGAAATGATCCGAGTATTATCATGAAATTTTTCTTGCATTCGGTATTATATCGCAATTAATTAATCTTATAATTAAAGAAGTATATTTTGTTCCAAACACATCAAAGAATTATGCATTCCTTCGATCTTCTCTTTTATTGGTTTATACTTTTCAATATGCACCATTGAATATTCTTATGTCTTGTTATAATAGTTTTTGTAATTAAGAATATATGATCTACACAAAAGAGTTTTGGAGTCCAAATTAAAACAATTTGAAGATTAGAGACTGAAAAATTAAAGACGTGATATATGATTTAATAATCTCTGACTCTTCCAACAGTAACGTGTCACTAAGCACATAACTAAACGCATCCCTACCGACGGGTTATTGGCGATGTCGTGCCAATAGCAACACATCGATCACTAACTCATCACTAATTCATCCTCACTTAAAAAAATATATTAAAATATTACATTTTAACCCCCCTTCCCTCACAGCATGCTACTAACGGCCAAGCCCACACGTCACCACAAGGACGTGTTCTACCGACGGGTTGCTACTGACAGGTCGTGCCTATGGTGACGTGAGTCCGTAGAGGATGAATGGCTTGTGACGGGTTAGCGACGACTTGTTGGCATGGGTCAGGGAGTCTTAATTTACACAAACTGTTTAGAGAATTAGATTTATAATTGATTAAGTGATTAAGTGATTATTGGGGTCGCAGTGATTACAAAATGTCTATAAGACCATCTCTGCTTTTTTAATCAATATTTGATTTTGCTATTTATTTCACTAAATTACCTGTTAAGTTGATTTCTAAAATCTAAGAGTAACAAGTAACAACATGCGTGATCTAAGTTATCTAACTGTCAATTGATGACTACCCAAATAGCTTGATCATATGGGCGTTGTCGTAAACTCGTAACGGAGCATAAATGATAGCAAAATACAAATCGTAGTATATTAAATCGTTTAACCAAATTGAAGTTGATTATTATTATCTATCTTCCAAATTTCGACGATAATAACTTTTTTTTAACATATTTCACAATTGCCATACATATATATATATATATATATATATATATATATATATATATATATATATATATATATATATATATATATATATATATATATTCATATATGCATACCTTACACCAGAGGAATCAAAACTATATGACAAAATGACCAAAACCAAAGAAAATGTTTAGGACTTGGTACAAGAGTCCGAGTACGGTCTTATTAGACCAGTGTCATTCATGACACCAACTAACACTTCAGTTTTTGTCAAATCAGTGACACGTCAGCTTATACTGTCATCACGATCGATCGAAAGAACTTGTAAATCATTTCTAAACCCATATCATGTGTGTCTAAGAGGGAAGGAGGGATGGATAGAGAGATAGGATTATATACGTGTATCAATTCCATAACAAAGTTGTATCAAGATCAAAACCTACAAATAGTTTCACCATTTATATACGTGTTAGACTGCGCGTAATGGGGTGGTCATCTGACGACCACGACCCCTCTCCAAGGACATGTCCCTCTCGTTATACGACAACCGGCGATCATGACCCCCTCCAAGGATGCGTCCCTCCCATTATGCGACAGCCGGTGATTACGACCCCCTTTTCTTTTTCCTTCAATTTAGTTGTACAGGTTACCAACGATGGTCACTCGTATATTATACATGGTGACTTGTACATTATGCATTGTTAGTGGTTCATGTATTAATTAAATCAATTTTAAGATTTGTTCAAACGTTTGTTCATCACTATAGGATTTAGTCATATGTTTATTTTCAAGGAGAAAAAAACTAATGTAACATTATAACCAAACTCAAATTTAGTCACCATTTCCAATACTTAGAGTCACATCTTGTGTGGATATGTATTTTGGAAAGGTCGCTAATTGAAGGCTGTAGTAGAATTTGGTGATCAAAGAAGTTTGGTCCGTGAGAAAATGTCTTTCCCAAACTTTTGTGGTGTTTGATACTACTTAAGACGGCTTGGTATGGGACCACGCTACACCGGCGTGGGGTGTGAGGTGGACAAGCCACGGCGTGGTCATGAAGAACAACACCGCCCCCAACGGCGTTGGGGTGCGGCGTGGGTGGAGAGGGGTAGGGGTGAACATGGTACGGTACCACACATATTTTCCTCATACCGTGTACCGTACCAATTATACTTGGTACACTAATCTAGCTACCAGTACCGTACCAACTATACTTGGTACCAATTTGTTTGGCTACCAACAATCATGGTTAGTACGAATTGGTAATGGTATATACCAAGATGAGAAACTTATTTGAATTGTTACTAAAAACAAGTCATTTTTCTATACTATTATATTTGGTAATAAGTTACGTTAAATGTTATATAAACACTATCTACGATAAAGTACATTTTATGTAGTATTCTTGTCATAATACACTAGCTTGTAGCATTCCCGTTTGCTTCACACGCTTATTTATTAACATTATATATAAACATAATAACAAAAATGTTATATATTGATTGGTTAAGCCAAGAAGTTGTAACTTGAATGTTTTCATGTTATGATATCATATCTTGTGTTAAAAAATAATACATATGTAGTTTACCTTTCGCGAATTCTTCTAAATAATATATATAAAAAAAATATTGGTTGGTACGGTACTACCATGGTATTTAAATTTTTGTACCATTACCGTACCATGATTACTTAATTGGTATGGTACTATGGCTACCAACATAATGGCTACCAACTATTCTTGGTATGGTTGGTAGCATGTTGGTTGGTTTTGTTTGGTACAAATTTGACACCCCTAGAGAGGGGCACAGACAACGGCTGGAAACGGGCGTGGGAGGCTTATTTTGATCGGAAAGTAGCCATTGTACAACGGCTATATAGCCGTTACAATTAAATTATTATTTTTTAATTATTTACCTATATATATTACACACTTTCACTCATTTTACACACACAATTAACCCATTTTACTCTCTACAAACTCCTATCTTCATACCTTACAATGGATCCACACAACAATCCTCCACAAACGCCCAACCAACCTTCACAACAAAATATACCACCGAACCTAGGATTTGGTAGCTACGAGCCATATGTCAACATCCTAAGTTCCGGTGTTGTCCCACCTCCACAATTTTATCCACAAACCGCACCTCAATTTCAACTCCCTCAATTTCAAAAACCCCAATATTCACAAAATGTATCTCAATTTGCACCCACCGGCCAATATTTTCAACAACAAGAAATTCATCAACAAACCCAAACACAAGAACGACAAGCGGGGGGGAGCAAGCGAAAGGGGAAAGCGAAAGGGAAAGGGAAAAGGAAAGAAAAAGAGGTTGTTGAAGACGTTGGGGAAGAAGATGTGGAAGAAGACACACAACTTCCATGGACGGAAAAGGAGGAACTTGCATTGTGCCGAGCTTGGTGTGCGACTTCTAAAAACGAGAAGGACGGGAATGGCATGAGAATTAAAAACTATTGGGAAGCCATTCTTTCTAAATTTCATAACTTCCAGGGAGTCGCACCATACCGAAAAGACAATAGTCTTAGTAGCAAATGGCGTGACATAAACAACAAGGTTACAAAATTCAATGGTATATACAACAAACTCTCGTCGGAAAGAAGTAGCGGAATGGCCGCGTTTGATGTTTTGGAGGCCGCCAAGAAACAATACAAAGTTGAAAAAAAGGGCCATGCTTTTGAGCTAGATCGACATTGGTTGATTTTAAAAGAGGATCCAAAATGGATCGGCACAGTTACTAAAGATCAACAACAATCGAAGCGCTCAAAAAGTTCACAATCGGTTGACGTTTCTGATGGTCGATCTCGTGTCGACCTTAATGCAGGGGACGACGAATTTCCCGATGACCTATTCGACGACATTGATGAAACCCCAACTCCTCTTGAACGACCAATTGGAAGAGACAAGGCTAAACGAGCGGGTAGGCATGCGGCGGAAAAGGAAGCGAAGAGCAAGCATAGGGAAGAAATTCAAAAACGATTAAACGAGCACTTTGAGGCAACAAAAGAGCGCGTAGAGATGCGTTGTCAACAAGTTCAACTGGAACAAGAACGACGTCAGCAAGAGAGGGAGAAAGAAGAAAGAGATATGGCGCTTGCAACCGAACAAAGAATGATCAATAATTTGAATATTTTGAGTATGCAACCGCCGCCAGGCATGCTGCAAGAAGATCTTCAACATTTCCTAGCCGCGAAGAAAAGGGCTCGAAAAGCCATGAGCGAATTAGGATTGTAGTTTTTTTTTATTTTAAGTATTTTTAATTTTAAGTATTTGTATTTTTAATTTTAAGTATTTGTATTTTTAATTTAATGTATTGTTATTTTAATTTTAATAGAAGTTTAATATTATGTTTAAAAAATAAATGGAAAAGAAATGATGAGATTGAAAATAAAATGGTGTGGTGTGGTGTGGTGGGTATTTCCACCAAATGATGTGGTGTGGTGGTGGTGTGGTGTATGACGTGGCGATGATGTGGCGGAAAAGGACACCACCACATGTGGTGCCCATACCCACTAGCCTAAATATCACTTCGTTAGAAAAACATGTACACGCCATAAAGTAAGTGCCGTTATATATTAACTTTTAATTAAGATCCTAATATTTTCTAAGTATAATAAGAACAAAAGATAAAGAACAAAAATAAGAATAAGAAAGGATAAACAAGAGAAGTATGTAAATACTTATGAAAGTGTTGATGTTTATTTGATTTATTCATTTCATGAGATATTTATACTAAAAGTTTTATCCTTGATTTTGCATATACATACAAATGAAAGGTAATTCAGTGAATATAGATTTGATGTAGATGACATGATATGTGCATCCATTTAATAATTTTGTGATTGCATATTCATAGTAAGAGCAAGTTATATATACATAGAAAAGTCTTTTACACAATTTCATAATTTGATTTGAACATTTAGACCAACGTCAATCTTGACGTAACTGACATCGTCAGTTTACATTAGCTCACACTTCAACTGACAATCAACTGACATACTTATGTCATCTATACCTCTTCACACAAAATACCAAATTCCCTATTAAAATACCTTGAGCCCCACTAATTACCCATCTCCCATCTTCCTTAAATAACAAAGTTGAGCCCTCATTCCCAACCGACGAGGTATACCAATGATGAAGAATAAATTGATGTCGTTAGTTTACATCCACTAGCATCAGACCATCAGTATTATATGACCAAATAAATAATAAAATTTAATAAGAACATAAACATATACTTCCTCCGATTCAAAATAAGTGCTACGCTTTTACTTTTACGCTTTTTGATCCAAAATATTGTAATAGAGATTATGATAAATTAAAGGAGATAAATAGTGAAGAAATGTCTCACAATATAATCTTTAACTTTATTGAAGAAAGAGAAAGTAAATTAAGTAATCTTAATGATCTTTAAAAAGTTAAGTAAGGATAAAATGATAATTTTATATACAAAAATTTACCAAATAAGAAAAATGTAACATTTATTTTGAATCATTCATATAGAAAAAGTGTAACACTTATTTTGAATTGGAGGAAGTACAATATAACCTACAATACAAAACATAAACATGCCTAACTACATATAACTTACATTAGAAACACATTTAACTAAGAAAAATAATATTAATTCATACTATTTATATTTATTTTATTTTACTATTTATTTAAGATGATATATATAATACATTAGTTTTATCTTATTATACTTCCTCCGTATCAAAATAAGTGACACAAATTGGCTTATACATTTTTGAGGTAAAAGATTAAAGTAGAGGTTAAAATAGATTTAAGTACATAGTTAGTTGAGAATGAGTCTCACTTTTCTTGAATAAAGTGATATTAATGAGTTTTAAAGGTAAAAATAAGGGTATAAGGGTAATTTCACTTTATTAAAGTGAATAGTTAGTGAGTATGAGTCCTACAATTTTTACCAAATAAGGAAAATTTTTAAAGTGTGTCACTTATTTTGATACACCCCAAAATAAAAAGTGTGTCACTTATTTTAATACGGAGGAAGTATCATATATTTTAAGTTTAATTTTAACATTTATCTTAATAAGTAAGGACGCACTATTATCATTTCTCGACATGATATGTAACATGTGTTGTAGTTATCTATATTTGTCAAATACTCCCTCCGTCCCTAAATAAAGTTCCCATTTGCCCTTCAAGTTTTGTCCCTAAATAAAGTTCCCATTTCTCAAACATAAGGGGCCCACTTAATATAATAATATTATTATCAATACTTTCACCACTAACTATCTCTTAAAACACTTTCTCTCTCCAATCAAACCTTATATTTTAATCAAAAGTAATACCAAATACCCCACCACTAACTATCTTCTAAAATGTTGTGCCCAACACAAATGGGATTTAGGGACGGAGGGAGTATTATTTTATCTATTGTCTCTAGAAAAACATGAGAACGTATGCCGAAATTTCGATGGTCACAAATGTATAATCTTCTTCAACCTCCGTCCTCTACAAACTACAATAATTCCAATCCTGATCCATACCCAAACCAAATTTCACCATCTTCCCCAATTAAGTAGCAAACACGCTCTATATTAACTTTTCTATTAAGTTTTTTCTGGATTTCAGTTCCAATTCCAATTTCAGCGGCACCTTAATTTGGACAACCATAACATGGCAGCTCTTGAAACGCTACGACCGATAATTCACGGTCAAATTCAAGTAAACTATTCGAATTTCAATCCAAAACATTTATACAGGAACACTTCTTTCGGCGATAGATTTCGTGCTCTACACGAAAAATCGAATGTTTTCGTCACAAAATCATCGCTATCGTCATCCGTTCGCCCAGCGAACAATTTGTATAGAGAATCTAGGGCTTCCAATATGTTGGGAGGAGGGTTAGGGTTTCTGAAGATGAATCAAAGTTATAGAAGACCGATTAAATTAGGTGTTAATAATAGCTCGTGCGAACATGATACAGAATCGTCAGGGGAAAAAGGTGAAAAAGAGAGCAATAAAGTGAGTAAGAAAGGAGATAAAGGGGAGAAGAAGGGAAAGAGTGGGTGGGGGTGGGGCAAAGGTGGTGGTGGGAAGTGGCGGTGGCAACCGATAATTCAGGCGCAAGAAATTGGTGTATTACTGTTGCAATTAGGGATTGTTATGTTCGTCATGAGGTTGCTCCGGCCAGGTCTACCGTTGCCGGGGACGGAGCCTAGGGTTCCGACCACATTTGTGAGTGTGCCGTATAGCGATTTCTTGAGTAAAGTTAGTAGTAATCAGGTGCAAAAGGTGGAGGTTGATGGCGTTCATATAATGTTTAAGCTGAAGCAAGAACAGAGCATTTCAGAGAGTGAAATGAGTAGCAGCAGTATAAGCAAATTGCAGGATTCAGAGCTGTTATTGAGGACTGTAACACCTACAAAGAGGATTGTGTATACAACAACACGCCCTAATGATATCAAGACTCCTTATGAAAAGATGCTCGAAAATGATGTGGAATTTGGGTCTCCTGATAAGAGATCTGGTGGGTTCTTGAACTCTGCTTTGGTAAGTTAAGCTGATTTTATGTAGACAAACACATTTATTAATGCTTGCAGTTTAATTGTAATTTAATGCTAATGTTCGATTAGCTGCATTGATTAAATACTATTATCTTACTAATTTTTGCAGATAGCATTGTTTTACGTTGCTGTATTAGCAGGGCTACTTAACCGTTTCCCATTAAACTTCTCTCAGGTAATTAATTACTTGTTCACATGTTACAGTTAGCTTTCTGAATGATCGATTAATCACATGCTTTCATTTACAGAACACTACTGGTCAACTAAGAAACCGTAAATCAGGTGGTTCTGGTGGATCAAAAGTGTCTGAACCCATCACATTTTCTGATGTTGCTGGTGTTGATGAAGCCAAAGAGGAACTCGAGGAAATTGTAGTAAGTTCATAATCCATATGTATATTTAATTCCAATAACTCCTTCTAATTTGCTGTTTCTAATTTTCTTAAATCAAATGAATCAGGAATTTCTCAGAAATCCAGACCGATATACACGCCTCGGTGCTCGCCCTCCTCGAGGTGTCCTTCTGGTGAGTTCAGATGTCTTACTAGTTTATGAATCTATCGATTTTGATTCTTTCTTTTTTTTTTAAAATAAATATTTAATTTAATTTGTGAAATAGGTTGGTCTTCCTGGGACAGGTAAGACACTGTTGGCAAAAGCTGTAGCAGGGGAAGCTGAAGTACCGTTTATTAGTTGTTCTGCAAGTGAATTTGTTGAACTCTATGTGGGTATGGGAGCATCACGTGTTCGTGATCTATTTGCAAGGGCAAAAAAGGAAGCACCATCAATCATATTTATAGACGAGGTTTTAATCTTAGCCTTCTAAAATACGTGTCTATGTATATATATATGTATGTATCTAATTGTTTTTTTTTCCTTTGCAGATTGATGCTGTAGCCAAGAGTCGTGATGGTAGGTTCCGCATTGTTAGCAATGATGAGAGAGAACAAACTTTGAACCAATTGCTCACCGTAAGATGTTAATAACTATTTTTTTATTAGTATATATTCTGATAATGTTTTATTAAAAAAATAATATGTTGCAGGAAATGGATGGTTTTGATAGTAATTCAGCTGTAATTGTGCTTGGAGCAACTAACCGTGCTGATGTGTTAGATCCAGCCCTTCGTCGACCAGGGAGATTTGATCGTGTGGTTATGGTTTGTCTTCTTTTTCTTTTTGGTATTTATCTCTCTAATTGTTTATATTTTTGTTCTCTCTTGAAAAAAAACAATTTACATGTCTTTAATTGTGTTTTTTCAGGTAGAAACACCTGATCGGGTTGGCAGACAAGCTATTTTAAATGTTCATGTTTCTAAGAAAGAACTCCCGTTAGCAGAAGATGTTGATCTTGACAAAATTGCTTCCATGACCACTGGTTTCACCGGGTAATTATACTCAAAACAATTTAGTTCACGAATATAATTTTCACATGTTCAATTTTTATTCCTATTTAACACTTGATTTTTTTTTTATAATTTGGACATGCAGGGCAGACCTTGCAAATTTGGTAAACGAAGCTGCTTTGTTGGCTGGAAGACAAAGTAAACTGGTTGTGGAGAAAATGGATTTCATCCATGCAGTAGAACGTTCAATTGCTGTAATTCTCTACTTTACACCCGTTGATTGTGCTTCTAGAACATTTTTTAATAAAATCTGTTTTTGTTTGGTGATAATATAACAGGGGATCGAAAAGAAAACAGCTAAATTACAAGGTAGTGAAAAAGCAGTAGTTGCGCGCCATGAAGCTGGTCATGCAGTTGTGGGGACCGCTGTTTCCAAACTTCTTAAAGGACAACCGAGGGTTGAGGTAAAACACTTCATTTCAAATTCCAATCATTAAAATATTCATAAATATAATAATTAATTAAAAATATTTAATTTCAGAAACTAAGCATATTGCCGAGGTCAGGCGGTGCTCTAGGGTTTACCTACACTCCTCCAACAACCGAGGACAGATATTTGCTTTTTGTGGACGAATTAAGGGGGCGTTTGGTTACACTTCTGGGAGGCCGTGCTGCTGAAGAAATTGTATATTCGGGCCGTGTGTCAACAGGTGCACTTGATGACATAAGGCGGGCCACAGATATGGCTTACAAAGCTATTGCTGAATACGGGCTTAATCCCACCATTGGCCCGATTTCATTGTCCACACTTTCAAATGGCGGTATGGATGATTCTAGTGGAGCTGGGTTTGGAAGGGATCAGGTTTCTTTCTCTTTCTCATATATAAATAATTAAATATATATTTTTTAAAGTTCTAACATTTTATATTATTATAATAATAATGATATAGGGGCATCTAGTGGATCTTGTTCAAAGAGAAGTTAAGTTGATGCTTCAATCTGCTTTAGATGTAGCGCTTTCTGTGATGCGTGCTAATCCCACTGTTTTGGAGGGACTTGGTGCCTATCTTGAAGGTAATGCTTTATTTTTTTTCGTATTTTTAATGTTTTTATTTTTTTCTAAAGATTCTTTTGGGGCACTTGTAGAAAAAGAGAAAGTTGAAGGGGAAGAGTTGCAAGAGTGGTTAAAGTTGGTGGTTGCCCCTGAAGAACTTGCTGATTTTGTTAACGGCGAACAGGGGACGTTTCTCCCGTTACAGTCGGGAGCACCTGAATTAAAACAACTACTGTAACAACAAGTTCATAGACACAATCATTTAACTTTTGTATATTTAAAAACAGTCGGGTAATTTAGGTATAACATATACATGCTCTGTAGTTGCAAATTCTTGGATATATTATATTTTTTTATTTTCTGTCGATTTTTAGCCAATCCCAGCTAGTAGGGAATGAAAGGCATATATCACACCTTTGTAATTTTCTGTGACTTTTTAACAGTAAAATTAAAAGCTTCATGTTGATTAAATTTGTGGTGCCATAAGTACCCTCTTTTGATCAATTTATTCTGTGATCGTGCAACAACAAAAATATCAATTTCTTCAAAGGGTATGATGGAGACAATATTTTTTTAGTTTTAATCAGCTGTGTGATCGTGACACAGTGAAGTGCAAAGTTGTTTATTGTTCATGAATCATGAAAGCAACACAAAAAGAAAAAAGTTCTGTGTAATTTAGTAGTTACTACTAGATTCCAGGTAAGTTCTTCATTGTAGCTTTTAGGTCATCCAAATCAATGAAATATCATTTAGATTTTAATTGTGTCATGTCAGCTTTGCAACTTATTTCCACATCACTGCAATTAGACATGACAAATCAGACACGACAACTTGATATGAACCCGACACAAAATTAGTGGGTTTGGGTTAGAAGTTTCAACACGTTTAAGTAAACGGGTTGACTCGACACGACACGAAAGTTAAACGGGCTGGGTTAGTGTCAATATATTCAACTTGAGGGTAACCCGAATCACCCGTTTATGAATGTATATGTTTTAATAAATTATATATTTTTAAATTTTTAAATATATTATATATAAGGGGAAAGTGAGTGTGTGGATGTCACGTACCTAAGGTTAGGTGTGTAACCACCTATAACTACATAGTTTTGGCTAAAAAAATATTCGAAACTGTTATTTTTACAATATCTTATCATTTTCCCATCATATTAGAACATTTAGATAATATAAAAACATCAACTCAACACCATTTCAAGTATATGACATGTGTTCAATATAAACACCATTTCAATAATATGAAACTTCACTCACCAATTCAACAAAATCATAATTAATAAGATAATTGATGATAATTAGTGAAGAAGGGTCCCACGATATAATCTTTGGCTTTGTTGAAGAAAGAGAAAGTAAATTATGTGGCAATCTTAATGATGTTTAATAAAGTTAAGTAAGGATAAAATGATAATTATATATACAAAAATTTACTAAATAAGGAAAGTGTACCACTGTTAGTCCCGTAATAGATGGAATATAATACCTATACGCTTTCACTGACCAATTTAAGTTTATGGAGACACTCAATACTTTTTAAACTTTTCTTTATTAATCAATAATTGATACAATAAAGATGCAAGCAGTTTGCGGAATAACTAAGAACAATCCTAACTAAACTGCTTGCATGTGATAGACAACAACAGATATTATCTAAGATAAGTTTATGATCAACAAATGATCAAGCACAAGACCAGACACTTTCGTTGTACATATTCAATTCTTGAATCAGACAACTAGAGTTAACTGGTGGTTTACACTCTGCTCAAAGGAATAAAGTTCTGGAGTAAATTCAGCAGCGTGTAACCTTGTTAGGTGCACACCGGAATCGATCGTCTAAGTCCTCAATTTATATCATTGGGAAACGTAGAGCCAAAGGAATGAACGATCAATTCCACGTATGAGAATTCCGTTGGTACAGATGATATATCATGGGACACGCACAACTAACGGAATTATGACAGTACTTTATGTCGTCTTGTGATCGCTGATATCTTCTAGAAGATTTGCAAGATACTCCCATAATCAGCGATGCACAAACTTGTGCGTTACTTGTCTCTTTCTGTGACGCTGAAGCTTCCAGCCTAAGTACACTTCAGGTGGCCATGAGATTTCGGATACTCATGCTTCTTCAGTCGGCCTTCAGCTTCAGTGACCTTCACTAAGAGTTTTGCTTAGAGAAGTATCTGTTCAATGGTTCAGCGTTTTGTCCCTTGCGTTAAACCTGTTACACTATCTGATCTGTTGATCAGTATCTGATTCCGCACGGGGAACTGATCGTTGTTTCAGATAGTGATCAGATAGTGTAACTGGGTAGCTGAAATCCGAACAGATCAGATACAGTTGCCCACAATCTGAGGAACAAATCCTCAGATTGTCTTCTAACTATTTGCCTTTTTGTCTTCATTAAATCTCCTCAGTGGGGGATGCTTTTCAGCGACCCAACAATCTCCCCCTTTTGATGTAGACAAATAGTTAGGCAACTCCCCCTAAATATGTGAAGGTTTTATATTTAACCTTGAATATTTTTCACAATTCAAAGGGTCTTCGACGTACCTAGAAAACATTACAATATGTGGTGATCTGATAAAATCTGATCACATTACATCTTATAACTCATGTTTTTTTTTTTTGAGTTTTTCTAAGTATTTAGCAAGCAAATAAACTCAGGTATGTCAAAATCATCATCATTGATTGATGATGTTCATTCATCACCAAAAGATTTAGCAAAATAAACAGCATAAATGTAAATTGTTTTGGGGTGTATGCAGAAAAGTAAATTGTTTTAAGGATTACAGACCATTGTTTTAAAACATAATCAAAATAAAATTTTTAAACCACCGGTCTTCTTTCACCGGTGCCTCCCATCATTCTCCAGTGAATCACTCCTTTCTTCCCTTGTGGCTTCCCAAGCCCCTCATCTTTCTTTCTTCCTCCATAGCTTCAACAACCTCTTCAACAGGCATACCTAGACGTCTGGCAGTTCTCCTGAGTTCTTCTATGTCAGGAGTCATCTGACTCTTCCGCTTTTTCGTCTTTGGGGAAGAAGTTGCAGGACCTTTACCTTTATCAAGGGGAAGGTTTTGGATTTTGCCCGCGGGAGCTTCTGCAGGAGCCCTGATCAGGGGATCTGAGGATGGAACGATTGGGATTCTAGTAGTACCAGCAGCATGAGTGATTGTGATCTCTGGGAATTCCTCGAACCTGATACCTGACCTCCTAAAACATTCTGAGGTCATCTGATAGGTTTTCCCACCCTGAACACTTTCCTTGGCTACACGATTCAAACCACTACCAACATTAAGAGTTCTGCTATCTCCAGCGATTCCCTTGCCTTTGCTCTGGTTGCTCCGGTCTTCACCTCCCTTTCCGGCCGGTCTAATGACCCTCTCCGCTGTGCCTTGATGGGACAAAGATTTCTCCCCCTGAAAATGAGGGGTGTGGGTGACACCTTGAGCATTTTCTATGTTCATCAGTGGCTCGACAAGGCTAGAGATGCGAGATAGCAAATTATCAATTCGTTCACCAGTGGATCTTTCGAGATGATTGACTTTCGATGTCAAAACATCGTTACTTGACGTGAGATTTTCAATTGCAGAGATAAGATTATCGATCTCCCGTTGTGTGCATTCACGTTTCTTTGGAGAATCTCCTGATTGTTAGCCAGGAAATCTTGAACGCTGTCTGACATAGCCTGGTGATTGGAGACATTCCTAATGTTGGTATTCATAACCCCACAAAGACTTTTAATCAGAGCAAGTTGTTTGAATGTTTCATAAAGTTCTCCATCATGCCAGAGAGATCTCTCGCAGCTGGCGCACCCCGGTCCTTCGGACCCTCTGGTGTAGCAGCTCTCCTGGGTAATGGAACTTGGTTGGCTGTGGGGGAAGGTTCTTCATCGGAGCTCTCAGTCCAGCTGACTGGTAGCTGGTATTCTTGTTCGGGTTCAGTACCAACGTTTGTTTGAGTGGGGACACTCGTGTGCTCCACCGATCGATTCACATCAGCAACATCCTCGTCTACAAACTCATCAATGAGTTTATTAACATTATCGAGTTCAGCTTCTAATCTGGATTCCTGATGGACCGGAGAATGGTCCATATCAGCATTTTCTGGGACTGGTCAAGAAGAGGATGAGATTTCCCTTATTTCAATTGGGGTTGGATTGGGCACAACTCTGGGGTTGGAGCTTCTGGTTCTATATCTGAGGGATTGGTTTGATGGGTTTGATGGCGGTGGTGGCGGTGAGTGATCAGAGGAGGATTGATTGTCATCATTATCAGATTCGACATCATCCTCTTGAGAGGGGACAGACAGAGCGGATCGAGTAAATGTCAACATACCTTCTGGAAGCTCGGGAGCAAATTTCTCTTCTTGCCCTGTAAGGTTTGAGCTACCCACTATACCAGCTTTGAGAGAGGAGCCAACATTAACATAGAACTCTTGTTCACCCAAGGAATGAAGAAAGACACAACACAGGAAACGAGGAAAAGGAATTAGCTCATCTTTTCTTTTAGCATCAACCTTCTTTACTAATTGCTCAAAAATCAGCGACCCAAAATCAGCCTTTATGTCAGAAAACAGGGCAACTCCTATGATCATTTTGTACTCGGATACGGAATCGTACCCTCCGATTTTGCAAGATAGGCATTGAGAGATGGCCATAAAGAATGCTGACCATAGTGAGCCCAGTTTCGTCCTTGAGATGCCCCTGGTGTGGTCTCCCTGATATTGAATGTAGGGCAGGACGACTGATTTTGCTTCTTCTAGCGACGGGGTTGGTTCATGAACTTGTGGGGGTCTCACGTAATCGAGTTTTACTGCTTCCCTAAATGTAGTGAGGTTGAAGGATACAGTGTGTTTACCTTGTAAATTTTTTCCTGTTATAACGTCTTCTCCGGATTCTTTGGAGGTGGTGGAGGTATACCAGAATTAGAGTAACATTGGTTTTGATAGAGGGATTTCATAGTTTAGCGTGTCTCTGATTGGGTGTTGATTGAAGAATTTTAGTAACTCCTTGAACTCCGGTCTCAAATTTCTTAGACGATAGTTGATAAAGCTTCTTGAGTTGTTCTTCGTGTAGTAAATGCTGTTGGACGGGTAAGGGACGTTTGAAGATGGTCGAATGGAGGCGGGGATAGAAACTCTGAGATAAGTTCTTTTAGAGTTTGCCATTGATTGCATGAAGTTAGAGATTTTGCGAGGAGGATGAAAGGGTTTTGAGAGTAGTGAGAGAAAAAATGTTGGTGAAAATTTTCGAAATGGTGAAGTATAGAGTGATTTGGGGAAGATCGTGGGGACGGTTTTGATCGACGGTTAGAATTTGAACCGTTAAGACTGATCGTGTGGTGGAGATGAGAGGTTATTTGTAGGTAGTCTAGGAATGATGGATGAAGTCAATCAAATCGCAGGGTAGTGTGGCGGGAAAAGACATCGTGCCGTTGCATTTAATGTCAGCGAGACAGACGTGTCCAATGGCACTTGAGTGTTAGTTGTGAAGATAGGTCCAATGAGATTGCTCCACCTCATGATTATCTGATGGAGTCTAGCAGCTGATACTTCATCAGTTGGTCATTACCGTCAGATAGTCTAGGAAAGGTTTGAGCATCTGAATTCATTTGACTATCTGAAATCATTTGACTATATGAATCACTGACCTGTGAAAAAAAAAATTATTTTTTATTTTCAAATAAAAATGTCTTATATCTGAATGTAATGAGATATGAAGATATTGCGGATAAATCAGGAAATATGTTTGTATGTCAATAAGGACAGACTTAAACATTCACAGAATGACAATCTTAAGTTGATCAGTTAAGAAAATGAGTAGCTGATCATCTGAGGGAAAATTGAAATAGCTCGTACCTAATAGAGAATTTAAGTAACCGATACTAAAAGAGACAGCTTCATACAAGGAAAAATAGCTAGAACAGTGGTTGGCGATAGGTAGGATCTGATGGGAAAACTTTTACTTTGCCTTATTGATGATGTGGTGGAGTCGCAGGGGCTTACAACAGATCATATATCAGATGTCATCATGTTGTCTGCCCTGCACTAGTCTTCAGCTCAATGTTGGATTTCTAAGTATCCATCGCTAAAGAATGGATACTGGTTGTCATTTAAAGTAACTGGCCCTTTTGAAGCATACCTTCCAGTTTCTGATGATCTTTTAGAGCTCGAGGCTATGGCTTCTTCATGAGTGAGATTGTAACATATTTTGTTCTTGTGGTGACTACATTTCTTTTTACCACTTTCAAGCTTATTGTATTGATCCGTTTCCATCTCTTCAGTAACTTCCACGATGATGAATAGTCTTACATATTGTTCCATTGATGGATTTTGAATACCTGGATCAGCTTGAGTTTCATCAACCTCCATTTCCTCAACCTCTTCAAAGATAACATTTTTATTGATATAGTTTTCTATTGAGATATTTTGGGATTGGTTGAGGTCATCCATCTGATCAAAGAATGTCATCAGACAGTCACCATTGATTGATTCGTCTGATATTTCCTCTGGATGAAACGAGAGATGATGAAAAGGATAGCTTGCAAAGTCTTTCAGAGTGACTGATGGAATGGCATTGTTTTCGAGCAGTTGAAGACTATTTGCAGTTGATTGTTAATATGTGTGAACCCTTCATTCATCTCAGCCTTGATTTCAGTTGTGAGTTGTGCAAGATTAGCTTTAGTATCAGCTATTGATGATGTTAGCAAGCTGATGTGAGTGGTAAGGTTTACTAGTGTTTGATCGTTAGTGCAATCAACATAAGTGATTCTTGCTTGGTTCTGATGACACATGGATTCTATATCTTCATCTGGAGTAGTGGTCTGAGACATCTCTTCATCTTGAATCTTTGATTCCTCTGAAATATAGTCTCTGGTGATGGCAGTCTAAAAAACTTCTCTTTTATAACGAGCTTCTTGGGATTTAGACGATCTGGATGCTCTGTTTTTTCCGTTTAATGTTCTAGATGTAGAAGTTCTTCAGTTTGAATATCGCTCATACTTCTTAGGAACACCTTGAGTGGAGTTTTGTTCTTCTAGAACTTGCTTGTTGAAATTGGATGATTTTAGAAGAGCTTCGTTTTTCTGAGCTTATAGTAAGTTATCTTCTCTTAGGATATTGCTGAAGCACTGAAGCCTGATCACTTCAAGTTTTGAATTTTCAGCTTCTGAGGATGCTTAAGTGAGTTCTTCTAACCTTTATGTCATTGTGGAAAGAGTGGTTTCTAACTGAGCATTTCTCTCATGAGTGATCATTAGATCTCTAGCAAGTGATCTGACTAGCGGTGGATAATATTTTGGAGAAGCTGTGTTAGGCACTTTTCCTTCATTTGGAAGTTCGTCTTACCGTTCCCTTGATTCAAGGAACATTTGAGTATCAGATTCAAGAGACCCTTTTACTTCCTGACGAAATTCAGTTTCTTCACACCTTGCCATCAGACATATAACTTTCTGTTGATCTTCAGAGTTTGGCTCAAATTCTTCTTCTATTTTTGCAAATAGACCTTTTGTTTTGCAAGTAATTACTTCTTCTTCACTTGTCTCTGGGTCACTTAACCAAACTTCAGCGGTTGCCTTTAATGCTTTTGCATCTTTCTCAGCCTTGGCTAGCTGAGCTTTCAGCTCCTGGTATTTCTTCTCAGTATCCTCATATTTCTTTTTATAGTTTGACGAGGAGCTTGAGCTAGATTTTTCAGAACCAGAGTTTTCTTTAACTCTGCAGTCAGCTTTGATGTGACCCGTTCTTCCACATTTAAAGCATATCATCTCTCCTCTGTCGTTTTGACCTCCCGATCTGTTTCTATTTAAGAATCTTTTGTACCTTTTGGCTAATAGAGCCATACTTTCATAGAGTTATTTTATATGATCATTATCTCCTTCTCCTGAATTAGATTCTCGTTCTTCGAAATCACCGTCTTCAGCATCTTCAAATCTTTCATCATCAGCATCGTTTGGATCGGCAGCGTTTTCCACTTTTGCTTTTAGTGCTCTGCGAGAAGACTTAGAAGAGCTTGCAAAGAGAGCGGAGGAGGCATGAGTTTCATTCAGATCATCATACATCTTGTTTTTGTTTTCAAAATTCATCAGTGTACTATACAGACTACTCATGTTCATATCCCTCATCTGACCCGAGGTTCTTAGCACCGTGGACATGACAGCCCAATCTTTTGGAAGAATCTCCAAAAATTTGTACATTAGTTCTTGAACATATTTGTGAATGCCAAATTCCCTTAGTTCATTTATCAGGATGGTGAACCTTCTGTAGGACATCTTGAGAGTTTCACCTTTGATGACTTTGAATGCTTCATACTTTCGATTCAACATTTCTTTTCTACTAGCTATAACTTCATCGGTTCCTTCATATGATGTTATCAAGATATCCCAAATCTCTTTGGCAGTTCTACACTCTTTTACAGTGATAAGATTGTGATTAGGGAGGGATGTTTGAAGGAGGAATCGGATTTCAGCATCTAGGCCTGCTAGCTTTTTGTCTGCCTCTGACCGTTGATCTTTTGGTTTGGGTTCTTCAACAACGGAAAGGTCTTCTTCTTCTTCATCTTCGTCTTCATCGTCACCCTCTTTCTTCTTCTTTTTGGAACTGGTTGTACTTGGAACGAAATTTTTTGGAATGTATGGACCACTGATAAGAATATTTGGTCCCATGTCATTTTGATGTTCAACAAATCCCAGAAAACGGATTTTCCACATACCAAAATCGTCATCAGTAAACACATGGGCATTTGTCTTCGAACCAAGGTTCATTTGAGATAGCTTTTCACCCATTTTTGATCAGTAAGTAAGCAGATCAACAATTATGAATTAATTGTCCCTGCTCTGATACCAATTGTTAGTCCTGTAATAGGTGGAATATAACACCTGTACGCTTTTACTGACCAATTTAAATTTATGAAGACACTCAACACTTTTTAAACTTTTCTTTATTAATCAATAATTGATACAATAAAGATGCAAGCAGTTTGCGGAATAGCCAAGAACAAATCCTAACTAAACTGCTTGCATGTGATAGAAAACAACATATATTATCCAAGACAAGTTTATGATCAACAAATGATCAAGCACAAGACCAGACACTTTCGTTGTACAGATTCAATTCTTGAATCAGTTTACACTCCGCTCAAAGGAATAAAGTGAATGGTTTCACATGCATCTAGCAATTGATCGACCCATAGGACCGACCTCCTAGTTTACTTGGTTCGAACCATGCTGACCAAGAACATGAACTTGTTCTTGACCGGTTAAAACCAACTAGCTGATCTAATCCCTAAAAGCAGAAGTGGGATTAAACCTAATCCTTAAACCCTAAAGGATTGGGATGTTGGAAATCTAGAATAGATTAACAAGAAAGAAACCTTGTACGAAGAACTCGAACACACACATAGCTTGTGTGGTTCGTTCGACAATCAACCAAAGAACCCTAAGGTTCTTTGGTCAAATTCGTCCAAGAGGGGAGAAGGGAGAAAGATGTTTCCCAAAACATACCTTGTTGTTTGCTTAAGATAGATCCACTGATGATGAACAAATCGAGCGATCTTCTAGTTGATATAAGCAATGAACTTGTTCTTCAATACTTGAAGAACACGAAGAACGCGAAGAACGAAGAACACCAAGTGGTGGTGTCTTGATCTCGGTCGAATGGAGGAAGTGAGGCTAGGGTTTCGGCTTTTGTGGTGTAACCTCATAAGTGATCCCTAAGCCTTCTATTTACAATAGAAGGAGTTTCACTTAGGGCCCTTCTAGTTTAATTAAGATTAATCTCTTAATTAAACTTATCCTTTTACACTTCCATCCCTTATAGTTTAACTAGCTTATTATTGTTGCACTTAACTATTAAATGTCTAGTAATAATACACTAATATTTTGGTACCCATATACACGAATTATATACTTGTATTTATACTCTTAATATTTAATTATATAATAACCTTTATATAATTTATACAACAATATTATCCAATTACTATATGATTTAATAGCTTTAAATCATATCATGGATAATCTATAATTAACACAGTGTATGTTTACTCAACTAGTAAATGCACAACTACTTGTATTAATTAGTTAGTTAAACTAATCTAGTAATAAGTTAAACTTAACTTAATACTTAACTGATTCATAATGACTATTATGAATCATTCCTCTTGGTAGTATCATTGCTTATCTTGCTCGTATTACATGCACTCACCGGTGTGACCCTTAAGTGTTTCGTAGGCATGGATGTATCATCATAGGTTGACTAACTGTGCACATAAATCCTTCAGACTCCCACTTGTGCAAGTTCGTAACCTTTGTCTTAATGATACGAGCTACAGTGGCCTTCTAGATGGGCATGTAGGTAACCAACCCCATAAAAACAGCTTACGTAACCCAGGTATAGTTTATGAAAAACTCTTTAATAGCGTATCCTAGTAAAGAACACTCTGTCTCTACTTCTTGGGCAAATATGTTAGGCTTATCCCTTGCAGCACGATATTTGTGACAACGAATACGAGCATGGTAGAAATTATCAACTCCTGTATTCGAAATCATATTATGACTTCTTGATTCAAACTGTTGTGATAAATGACAAAGAACAAATCAGTTCGTTTGGGCACGGCCGTGCACTTGTCAGTTTCTCATCATGTCAAAGGACCTATAAGTATCTCTCCTAAAGAGGAGGTGCAATTACCATTTTGTTATATTTCGATTCAAAATACAACTTCTTCTGTACCCAGTAAGGCCTCGTATGACAATCATATTTCAGAATTGTCTAAGACGAACCAAAGCACATTAATCATTGTATCTTAAACCAAATACCTCAGGCTTAAGGACAATCCTAGTGAACAATACTTTTGAATTTTTCAACCACGAAGTATTGTCACGGTGGTCAATCCAATATTCGCTGAGCTCCAACAGCATATTACCGATATTTGGTTTACACAAAACTTGTGTAGCTATCTTCGAAGAACTTCGAATCTACCACCAAATACCGCGATGACGTTAACGTCCCATCAAGGTTCCCACCAAGACGAGTAGTCACGGATTTATACCTTTTTGGATAAATAGACTTTTATTCATGGATGTTGTAAAACATACAAAGTCTGAATAATAATGATACTAACTCATGTATTATTCCTCACTGGACATAGATACTGAATTATTACTGGATCATTACTAATTCTTTTCGTTTGTGTTGATTACTTAATGATTCTTACAACCTTAATTGTAACTTTATCACTAAACTAATCATTTCTATTAAACTAAAGACACAAGACGAGTATTTAGGAATACTATTTTACTTTTGTCTTTGCTAGATATTGTTCTTGCAACAATCTAGAACATATTCTAGTCTTGCCTTTTATGCAATTCGGTAAACATAGGAGGATTGGAAAGTTACTCCTTAGTTTCTTGAATTTATAAAATTCTCCTTGTAACTAAAGCCTATTTTAGTTACTTAATTTTTAGATATTCTAACTAGTTAAAGAAATTTCCTTAAATGATTATGTTATCCACTGGAGTGTGAACAACCTATTAGATATGCAATAATTAATCACAAGACTTGTGATCACGCTATTAGGATTGCAATAATCTAATCAATGATCATTTATTTCTCTTAACTCTTTGGCTAACGACTTGGTAAAACCTTGTTGTTAATGTCTTACTAACTTACTAAACTCATTAACATCTTTAACGAATTACGTTAGTCTTAGCTCCCACTTACTTTTATGGAATTTAAGCATCTTTTAAACTACTTTGACCTAGTCAATAACTTGCAGTTTAATCTTTTAAGAATTCTATCAATAATTAAGACCATCCTTTGGATTTGCGAATATCCACCATTCCTGTTTAGGGAATCATGACCTTTATTTATTACTATATCTAACAAGTATAAAACACTTGAAACGATACTTTCAATTCTTAAACATATTAGTATTCTTTAAGAACTTTATTTAATGCCAAAGTCATTTCTTGGATTTCTCAAATATCCATTATTCCTATAAGAGAATTATGACTTGATAAAATAATGTATTTATTACAAGTATAAAAGACTTGCAATAATACCTTTTAATTCTTAAATACTTTAATATCATTTGTCCCTTTTAAGAGTTTATTTAATGTCTAAGTCATTTTACTTGGATTTTACGAATATCCAATTATTCCTATTAGGGAATTATGACTTTATTAAATTGTTTATTACAAGTATAAAGGACTTGTAATAATACTCTTAAAGTCTATCTTGATTATATCCAATATAATCATACTATATTAATACTAATACTTTAAAGCTTTCTATCATAAGTAATGACTATTACTTAAGATGTTTTAACTAAGTTCAATAACTTTTGAACCTTATGCTTCCATAAAACTCTTAAATACTTTCATTAGAAAAACTTTGTAATTACTAGTATCTAAATACCATGAGCTATCAAGACATTATTTATACAACAATCAAACAAATATATAACATGAAATATAAAGTAAATCAAAACTTGATTTTACAATCTAGCCGTAAACCTTGACTAGCGTAATTATCACACATGCACACAATATAATTCAACCATGGATTCGATATTAATTAAAAACAAAGAAAAAACTTGTTTTAACTTAAAATAAATTTATCCAAACAATAAAATGAAATTGTTTTACAGAATCCACAAAATACTGAATTATAAAAACTTGGTGCTCGTGGGATCATCACCATCTCATGCCGGTCGTCATCACTTTCCATCTCCTCCTGCAATAAACGATTGCAAAAGTTAGATTACTCGTAATGTACTTTACAAGTATCTTAAAGTGATTAAGAAGTGTGGTTGTGTTACCTGAGGAACTTGCGTTTCCTCCACCACCACTTGCACCCTTTGGACAATTCCTTTTCCAATGCCCAACCTCACCACACTTGAAGCACCGATTCTCGGTCCTCGCAGTGTTAGGCTTAACCTTCTTGACCTTTTGTTTGACACCTTTACCATTTGGCACTCCTTGGTTATGATAGGTTTTACCCTTTCCTTTGCCACCATGCCCTTTTCTCTTCTTCCCACCGCCACCGCCATTACCGATCAAGAGAACGTCCTTAGATTTGGTCCCCAAACTCAACTCAGCTGTCCTGAGCATGGAATGTAGCTCAGCAATGGATTTCTCCATATTATGCATGTTGTAGTTGACCACAAAAGATTTTTAGTCATCAGACAATGAGTTAAGTATAGTATCTGTTGCCATTTGCAACGGTATGGGGTCACCAAGTCTAGTGAGGTGATCATGTGCCCTTTCATTTTCATGACGTGGGCACTCACCGGCGTTCCTTTGACCATCTTGCAAGAGTTGAAGGCTCGATTGATGTCGAACCTCTCAGTGCGAGCTTGCTCTTGAAATGAATCCCTAAGTTGCTGGATCATCTCAAATGCAGGCACATCCATAAGTCCCGCTTGTAACTCAGGACTCATAGTGGCGAGCATTAGACAGCTCACATCGAGTGCATCACTGACATGCTTATCATAAGCTTGCCTCGTTTCAACTCTATCATTAACACCAGGGACATTTGGTACTGATCTCTCCAAGACATACCACTTTCTCTCATGCCTGAGCACAATACGAAGATTGCACTCCCAGTTGAGAAAGTTTGACCCAGTCAACTTGTCCTTTTCGAGGATTGAGCGAAGTGAGAGATTGTTGGTACTTGTTGTCGCGATTGTGTTTATTGCTGCCATCTACAAATCAAACCCAGTTTAATTAGTAACCATCAATAAACATTCTCTAAAATATATTATAAACCCATAATTAATATTTTAGGCCTTGGATCCATATATCACATTCTCGCCGCAAGGTTTGGGCACTTCCCGACGAGATATGTTGTTTCTGGTAGGTAACATCCTTACCGATCGTATCAAGACTTGACACGATTCCTAGGGGTCGTAGAATCTTTAGACTTATAATTTATTACAACCTTGTACAATCTAATTGTACATTTCTAAGTTAGTAATAAAGTCTAGTATGTTTATTCTACTCAAGTACTTTTTGGGCCGGGACTCCCGATTATCACCAAAGTAGATTAGACCATCTAAGACAGTGCGATGTTCTGCGCCGGGACTCCCGATTATCACAGAACCTTACGTACCCTAACACTCGCAATGATTTGAATCCATATATAAGGTTCTTTATCCTTACAATATGAATATCGTTTAACAAGTGAGGTGTTCCATTAGGTGGATAGTACTTAGATCTAAGATTTTCTTGGGTTTGTTTAAGTCTTAAACTAAACTTAAACCTTTATTCCAATCTTAATCCTTGTTTAGAATGTGTGACTTGTGAATTTAAGAATTCTACAAGACACCTTTTTTTAAAAAACTTAAGAACTTTTCTTTAAAACTTATAGTTTCAAGAATTGCGTGATTTTACATGTATACCAAAAACGAGGTGTACAAAACGTTTTACTAGGTTTTGTGAAAAACCTTATCTTTTTATAAAACTTACTTGTTTTATCTTTACTTGAAAAACTTTTAAAAACTTATGTTAAACTTTTAATTCTTTTATGATTCATAAACTTGAAACATAAATCTAGTTTAACACACCTAGTTTTTCATATGTTTAACAATGAAATTAAACATTTATTTTTGACTTATTAGATTCGACCAAAACTTATGACTTAACGACAAACTTATAAACTTTGTGATATTCTTGTGTAGCTCCCACTAGCTCCAACAACCATGATGGAACTTAAGCTAACACAATCACCGGTTTATACTTGGTGAAACTAATACATTTATTATATAAACTATATATAATAATTCTTTAGTTTATTTAAACCTTTCTTACATTTAACTTGAACTAGTTAAATATAGGTTATAAAGTTTTCTTGTTATTTATTACTTGATCATTAATCTTGTATATTACATAACTTTGTAAAATACTTATATTATACTTGTATAATTATCTAGTTATAATAACTTATAACTTTATACACCTTAATATATAACTGTGTATATTTCTAGTTAATCATATAATTTCAACTTGTACAATTTCTAGTTATAATGCAAATATAACTTTGTACTTTCTAGTTTTAATTATATAATAACTTCATACAATAACTAGTTATACTATTATCTTATCTTTTAAGATCAAAATAACATTACCCTTTTAATTGTTTCATTTTATCTTGTATTTAATATATTCGTATATATATATATATATATATATATATATATATATATATATATATATATATATATATATATATATATATATATATATATATATATATATATATATATATATATATATATATATTATTTATAATAAACTTGTAACATTTTAATAAGAATATTACACCTAATTTATACGTATGTATTTTAACTTAATCTATTTAAAATACGTACAAACTTATTATATCTTTTAAAATAAATTCTGAATATTATATATATAAATAAATACATAAATACTCCTTGTTAATTTTAGAACTTAAAAAATTAACACTTCTTTTTATCTTATTAATTCCCTATTAATAATTACTTAAACCCTAATCTTGTTCTTGATCAATCAAAACTAGGGTTTTGACTTTCTTGATCAAAGACATTATTTTATTAAAAGATTAATTTTAATCAATCCTATTTAAACAATAAACTTTGTTTAAATTCTAAGATAGATTGTAACCTTAATAAATTTATATAAACTTTTTTAATTTAAACCTTATAGACAATAAAACTTTATCTAAATTTCTAGGTTTAAAGAACTAGTCTTAATAAATCTATCAAAATAATAATTAAACCTATTAAACATAAACTTGTTTAATTAACTAGGTTCTAGATTATCATTTTGTGTGATTTCCACCAATTAAACTAGGCTAGTTTAACAAACTTGGTGTCCAAGCATCCTCCTTGATCACGAAATCTTTGAGGAAAAAACGAAGGGATCCTTTTTGATCAATTAAACCAAAACTTGGTTTAACATACTTGATCCTAGATCTGGAAGATCAACTAATAAGGAAAGAATCCTCTTGATCAAGAACTTTGATGTTCTTGATCCTAGGGTTCTTCCTCTTTTTCAAAAATTCTAGGGTTAGGGAAAAGAAGCCTTTTGACCAATTAAACTAAACTAGTTTAATATACTTAATCCTAGGGTTCTTATACTATTTTCGAAAATTCTAGGGTTCTTAGAAACCTCTTGACCAACTAAACTAAACTAGTTTAATGTTCTTGGACCTAGGGTTCTTATCCTTTTCGAAAATTAAGAAGAAGAAGGGAAAAAATGGAACAAAAAAAACTTGTAATTAAAGTAAACAAACAAACTTTGTTAATCTAATTTAGATTTCTAAACCAACGCTCTGATACCACTGAAGGGTTTCACATGCATCTAGCAACTGATCGACCCATAGGACCGACCTCCTAGTTTACTTGGTTCGAACCATGTTGACCAAGAACATGAACTTGTTCTTGACCGGTTAAAACCAACTAGCTGATTTAATCCCTAAAAGCGGAAGTGGGATTAAACCTAATCCTTAAACCCTAAAGGATTGGGATGTTGGAAACCTAGAATAGATTAACAAGAAAGAAATCTTGTACGGAGAACTCGAACACACACATAGCTTGTGTGGTTCGTTCGACCATCAACCAAAGAACCCTAGGGTTCTTTGGTCGAATTCGTCTAAGACGGGAGAAGGGAGAAAGATGTTTCCCAAAACATACCTTGTTGTTTGCTTAAGATAGATCCACTGATGATGAACAAATCGAGCGATCTTCTAGTTGATCTAAGCAATGAACTTGTTCTTCAATACTTGAAGAACACGAAGAACGAAGAACACCAAGTGGTGGTGTCTTGATCTCGGTCGAATGGAGGAAGTGAGGCTAGGGTTTCGGCTTTTGTGGTGTAACCTCATAAGTGATCCCTAAGCCTTCTATTTATAATAGAAGGACGTTCATTTAGGGCCCTTCTAGTTTAATTAAGATTAATCTCTTAATTAAACTTTTCCTTTTACACTTCTATCCCTTATAGTTCAACTAGTTTATTATTGTTACACTTAACTATTAAATGTCTAGTAATAATACACGAATAATTTGGTACCCATATACACGAATTATATACTTGTATTTATACTCTTAATAATTAATTATATAATAACCTTTATATAATTTATACAACAATATTATCCAATTACTATATGATTTAATAGCTTTAAATCATATCATGGATAATCTATAATTAACACAGTGTATGTTTACTCAACTAGTAAATGCACAACTACTTGTATTAATTAGTTAGTTAAACTAATCTAGTAATAAGTTAAACTTAACTTAATACTTAACTGATTCATAATGACTATTATGAATCATTCCTCTTGGTAGTATCATTGCTTATCTTGCTCGTATTACATGCACTCACCGGTGTGACCCTTAAGTGTTTCGTATGCATGGATGTATCATCATAAGTTGACTAATTGTGCACATAAATCCTTCAGCCTCCCACTTGTGCAAGTTCGTAACCTTTATCTTAATGATACGAGCTACAGTGCCCTTCTAGATGGGCATGTAGGTAACCAACCCCATAAAAACAGCTTACGTAACCCAGGTATAGTTTATGAAAAACTCTTTAATAGCGTCTCCTAGTAAAGAACACTCTGTCTCTACTTCTTGGGCAAATATGTTAGGCTTATCCCTTGCAGCACGATATTTGTGACAACGAATACGAGCATGGTAGAAATTATCAACTCCTGTATTCGAAATCATATTATGACTTCTTGATTCAAACTGTTGTGATAAACGACAAAGAACAAATCAGTTCGTTTGGGCACGGCCGTGCACTTGTCAGTTTCTCATCATGTCAAAGGACCTATAAATATCTCTCCTAAAGAGGAGGTGTAATTACCATCTTGTTATATTTCGATTCAAATTACAACTTCCTCTGTACCCAGTAAGGCCTCGTATGACAATCATATTTCAGAATTGTCTAAGACGAACCAAAGCACATTAGTCATTGTATCTTAAACCAAATACCTCAGGCTTAAGGACAATCCTAGTGAACAATACTTTTGAATTTTTCAACCACGAAGTATTGTCATGGTGGTCAATCCAATATTCGTCGAGCTCCAACAGAATATTACCGATATTTGGTTTACACAAAACTTGTGTAGCTATCTTCGAAGAACTTCGAATCTACCACCAAATACCGTGATGACGTTAACGTCCCATCAAGGTTCCCACCAAGACGAGGAGTCACGGATTTATACCTTTTTGGATAAATAGACTTTTATTCATGGATGTTGTAAAACATACAAAGTCTGAATAATAATGATACTAACTCATGTATTATTCCTCACTGGACATAGATACTGAATTATTACTGGATCATTACTTCTTACGGCCTTCAGCTTCAGTGACTTTCACTAAGAGTTTTGCTTAGAGAAGTATCTGGTCAATGGTTCAGCGTTTTGTCCATTGCGCTGAACCTGTTACACTATCTTATCTGTTGATCAGTATCTAATTCCGCACGGGGAACTGATCATTGTTTCAGATAGTGATTAGATAGTGTAATTGGGTAGCTGAAATCCGATCAGATCAGATACAGTTGCCCACAATCTGAGGAACAAATCCTCAGCTTGTCTTCTAACTATTTGCCTTTTTGTCTTCATTAAATCTCCTCACTGGGGGATGCTTTTCAGCGACCCAACAACCACTTATTTTGAATCACCCAAATAAGGAAATTGTAACACTTATTTTGAATCGGAGGAAGTATAACTTAGTAGTTGTAGTAGAAAAGATTTCATATTAGGCTTAATATCTAATTATATCACGTTTTTGTTGGATTTTAATTATGTATTTTTGAATTTTTATTATGTTTAATCGCTATGTGCGAATTTTCACGGCTTAAACGGGTTGAGTCGGGTTGACATGAAATTAACCGTGTCGGGTCTAGGTCAACATTTTGAACCCGTTTATTAAACGTGTCGGGTTTGGGTTTAGGAGTCTCAACATGTTTAAGGTCTTGACACAACACGAACCCGACACGGCACGACCCATTTGCCACGCCTAACTGCAATTAGAACATATTGTTAAAGTGGTCTCCACTTCCACATCATCTTTTAATTATATCTTCTAATATGTATTAAATATTAAAAATATAATAGATAGAGTGATCTTTTATTAAATAAAATTAAATTAGGTCCCACTTTCAATTGCAAATAGGATTTCATAACTTAAAATTGATTTGCTTACGTGGATTTCAAATAACATTTGCAAGCCTTTAGCAATTACCAGTGTGGATGCCCTTAGTCAAATGTATAAAACTTTTTCTACGTTTAATGTAATTTGTTTTTCATCCAAATTTTATTTTTCCCGTGTGTGGTCCCAACTTAGCTTCTAGCTAAAGTTTTAACTCTCAGGCTTCACGGTATGGGACCAAATTCAAGGGGCGTGGGGGTGAGGTGGCGAGCAACGGCGTGGTGGTGGGGTTGGAACACCGCCCCCCCCCCCCCCAAACGGCGTGGGGGGTGGGCGTGGCGGATCCGGCAAGCAGGCGACGGGGGATAACGGGGCGTGGGGTATACGTTGCTGCTTCTGATTGGTTGAGTGATATTCTTTTTATTTTCTTTTTTTATTTATTTAGAATTAAATGGAATAAAATGGTGTGGTGTGGTGTGGTGGGTATTTCCACCAAATGATGTCGTGTGGTGGTGGTGTGGTTGCTGAGGTGGCGATGATGTAGCAGTCAAATTGGATACCACATGTGGTACGCATACCTAGTAGCCTCAACTCGATATTCATTATATCAAATCAAGACGAATAAAAAAAGTTCTTAATTACTAAAATGAGATAAAAACAAAGATTTATAGTTATTATTTTATACTTGCTTTTTAATAATTTCAAAAACAATAAGTTAATTCAAATCTTAACCTATATATGAGGCCTAGGTTTGAATTCATTTTGCCAACTAATCAATTTCAAACATTTTCATTGGTCCGCAATGCCACGTGTAATCTCCAATTCGTCCACATGGCCTCCCATATCTAGGCTTCATATAATAATCACGTCTCCTTCTCCTTTCTTAAACAAATCAAAGAAAAGACCAACGAAATCAAAGAAAAAGAGGTTTCTTTTGTAACATCAGAGCACGGTCATCAGATTGAAGTACAGTCATCAGAATTTCTATCAGACATAGTGACCGTTGTTGATAAGAATGGAGTACGGTCGTCTGATCTTCGCACGAGAATGTATCAGGGTAACCCAGGATCACATAGATTGCCTGTTAGCACAACATTTACATAAATTGTGTGACCTACGTTCATTGTTGGCATTGATGTTAGCACTGGTAGGATTTCCATTCAATCATCGTGGAATACCAATATTTTTTTTGGTATCACGATGAATGTTCCGGCAATATCCCAAAGATATGCTTAGTGGAATGCCTCTGTCCTAGAGAAATTTAATTCGGTTCTAGACTCTATACGTGGATAAACGAAGGCGAGGACTGGAGGTGGGTCCTCTTTTTCAATATCAACAATCTCCAAATGAGATGTCGATAGTGGATGTGGTTATCTCCGTGATTTTGAAACAAGTACTTTTTGTACTTGAGTGGTCAGTGGGGGTTGTGCATTGCATCACTGGGTCCATGATGTCTTAATCAGAAAGCAACATATGCAATCCGATATAGATGAGGTTACCCGGTCATTTGTTAAGTTCAGGGAGGGTTTTCCGTTTTCTTTAACCCTTTCACACACGCTCCTCACTCAACTCACTTTTTTCATTTTCAACCACACCCTCGTTTTTGTTTTTACCATGTGATAAGCTGATTTGCACCCCATACTTCATACCCCCTCTCAATTTCTACCTCAGCGCACCCCAATCAAGATCCCATGATACTTAATTCTGCTCACCTAGACCCAGGGACCCTCACTTTTTAGTTCCTATATTGTCGGTGGCTCCGGGGAAGATCATGCTGGGTTTAGCAGATCATAGGAGTAATTTGAGAGTGGACTATTACGCTCATGTGCATTTTAAACAGCTTTCAAGATGTTGCATTTTAGTTCACATGGATTTTTCATCGGAATTTTATGTGTTTCCGGTATAAGTTGTTGCCTGATTAATTTTGAAGTTTAAGGCACAGCAACTTGTTCTTTTAAGGTAACACCGGACTCACATAGAGTATCCGTTAGCACACGATATGAATTCATAGTCATTTGCACAACTGTTGATTCAAATGTGTGACCTGCGTTTAGAGTTGGCGTGATTTTAGCTCTAGTAGGATTTCCACTCGATCCTCGTGAAACATCATATTGTGATGCCACTACAAGTGTTCTGATGGATTCACAGAGATCCATTTTTGTAGTGCAAGTGTCCTATATTGGAAAGATTCTTGGGGGTGAGAACTAGACACACTGTGCATACAAAGAGACTTAACCCGGGGCAGGAGGTTATTTTGTTTCAATACCGACATACTCCGAATGAGTAGTCAGTAGCTTTTATGCTACATCCCCTAATGAAATGAAACAAATTCCTGTTGAGAGGAATTTGAGTGGTTGGTGGTGGTGTGCATTTGCTTTACTGGGCTAGTAAAGTCTAGTGAAACATTCAACTTATGAATGATCACCTATTTGTATTGTTTCCCGGTTTGTTAAAGGTTTGGATGCACTCAAAGGTGTGTTTTCTTTGATTTATCATGTTTTCACATCACCTTGCACTCACCTATTTCTATACCCTAGACGTATACCCTCACATTTTACCAGTTGGCTGAAATATTTCCCTGGAAAGGTAAGGCCGGATCTGGCTGACCATGGGAAGGTATGTCTTTTGAAGTAGTTAGTAACGAGAATTAAAAGAATTTGTAATAAACAGATGCTATCTTTACTAGGTAACTAGTAAAGAGATCGTTTACGGATATTACAACGACTTAAAATTAACGTTACAAACATAAAACTTTTTGATTTGGGTATTTTGTTTTGTTTTTCTAACTTTTCTCCCCTAGAAATAATAATTCCCCCCCTAGAATTAATATTTCTCCCCCTCGACCAAACAAAAGTACTTACAAGTTTTGAGATTGGAGGACGTACCTTATACATCGTCGGAGGGTTGAAGGAGAGTATTTGCGGTGAAGCTTGATTGAGCTTTGTGCTTTCTTTTGAGTGCGGGTTCTGAATCTGTTTTGATCAGAAGCCATATGTTGGAACAGGTGAAGTGCCTCCCAGCATTTGAAAGTTAACGCCGCCCACGTCTCTCATATGGTTTTTGGCGATCAACTGATTCATCCGGCCATTTGAGCCCATGATATTGACCGAATGGAAGTGGCATATTACTAACTTCAGTTGTGTTGGTAGGCGTTTTTTTTCTGTCTCGTACACCCAGGTGAACCTCAAAATGTCTAACCACTATTCGCCAGCTTAGTCTTTCCTTAATGGCAGTGATTAGTATGTCAATATTTCTTCGAAGTGAGGTGTTTTTGGGTTGTTGGGATCGTTGTTCATGTGCCTCCCCTTTTTCTCCAGTTTTTTCTTCAGGAGGTTTAATGTGCCGTCACAGTACTTGGTAATGTCTGACACACGGAAGAAGACTCTTTCATTGAAGTAGTTTGTGTAAGTCATTCCCAAGTTGGGTTCACCTAGAACAACTGTTCTCCGAGTTTGAATTTCGGAGGGAAGTGATTTATAAGGTGCGGCCAAGTGAACCTTTGTTGTTCCACTCTCAACAGCCATCTGGACATCTTCCATTCGAGCAGCTAGAGTTTTAACGAGCATGAAGCGCTTCAGAGCAGCCTGAGCGAAATTTCTCGCATGATTTTTAATTGGATGAGGGGTGTCTGGAAGTAAGCGTACTGTGTTGTAAAGATATTCTATATCTCGAGGTTCAATAATATAGAAGTCTCCTTCAGTAATCGTGTACAGTTGATTGTCTGCTCTGTAAATATGGAAGATGGTGTACCTGTAGTAGCCTGAGAAATGGTCGGTCGTTATCTCCAGGAGCTGTGTTATTGGAGATTTGTTGCATCGATCGGTTTTGCCCCTAAGGTAATGCATTGTGAGGTAATACATTTTCTTTTCTCTGAATGGCAGAACCACTTCTTTGTACAAATCCTGATAAATTATAGGCAGCTCTTTCTCCTGGAAAATAGCTGAGAAGCGATCTTCAGCAAATGGCGTTTTAACTTTTTGGAAGAGGCACTCTTTGGAGATCTTTAGGCGGCGTTTGTTAGCTCTATCCGCCGCTCTCTTCTCGTTATATGATAAGACCGGCGCATCATGTGTAGGGGAGGCAGTTGGTGGTTCCGGTGCTGGAGTTCTGGCGGCAACCAGTTGATCGTAGTTGCGGAAGTATCGGTGATAGTTTTCTCGGGTGAAGGGGTATCGTTTTACATCAAGTGGTTCATCCTCCCCTGGTTTGTCGCTGCGTCGTCTTGAGGGGAGGTGGCAGGTTGAGGGGATTCGGTAAACGCCTCCTTCACAATTTTATCTTCTTCCGGATCGCTCGGTAAATCAATGACTGTGTTCGCCTCTTTACGTAGAACTCGTTGAACGTTGTCTTTGTGATGATTCTCAACCTCAAAATTGATAGATTGGAGATGAATCATAGATGCGATTTTTTCTTCAGTAGTCATCTCACTTGACTTACATTTATTTTGTGGCAAGATGTCTTCACTTGCATCGACACGCCACTGGTTGAGTGGTTCAACGTGCAGCACCTGATCGTAATCAAACTCAACAACCGCCCAGTCATGTATGTATTCATAGTCTTGTTGGCCTCCTCCCTGTGTGTGATGAGAGGAGCTGGGGTGTTGTTGTGAATGACTCGCACCTCCTTGAGTTTGAGAACTGGATCCACCGTGTTCCAGTATTCTTCTATGTCCTCCTCCCTGAGGATCATCCTCAGGGTCACCCGGCGTTCTGTATATGAGGGATCCTGGATTGCATGGCTCGACCAGTTCTTCCAAGCGATAGTTGAACATCGCTTTAATTTGTTCTATTGTAAATGAATGAGATTGTAACACCCAAAAATTTGCAAGAATTTAAAAATTTTTGAGCACAAGGTTTTAAAATAAAATGTCCCAATAATTCAAATACTTAAAATCTCAAAATAGTAAGGTCGTTATTTAACAAAATCTTTAATGCGGAAATAGTTTAATAGAGTAAAAATGTTTATTAAAATAATAAATGCGGTCCACATCAGCATTGGTGAAATACAGCGGTCAACCGTCCACCTTCTCCTTTCCTTTGCTGGTACCTGAAACAGTGGGGAAAAATATGGGTCAGCTGGGAAGCTGAGTGAATAATCTCAAAATGCAAACAATTAAAACAAGTAACACATGAGGGCACATCGGTGTACTCCTAGTCAGAATCTACTCGGTTAATTACTCAGATTTATTTCTCAGATTTTATTTCTCAGATTTTATTACTCAGATTTTAATTTATATAGCGCGCTTGTGTGATTCGGGTCGATCGCCCCTCCTCACACCTCAGATAGGCATAAGCCAAAACTCAGACGGGAGTGATCCCAAAAACTCAGACGGGAGTGATCCCAAAAACTCAGACGGGAGGTGATCCCAAGGTAGGTATATAGCCAAAAACTCAGATGTGTGTTATTATGTTTTATTATCTCTTTAACATAATTATCTCAAATGTCCTAGCAAGTAGTAGCACAGAATGACCCTGTGCCGAGCTCGGTTACCCAGGCACAATGTCTCAGATCAAAATAAATCAACAGATGCTCAGATACTCAGATAACATGTCAACTCATATAACACATAATGTTCAACTAATATAACACATAAGTCATGCATGTACTATGTTAAAACTGAATACACGGTGAGAATACTCACCTCGAGAAACGTAAGCTCCAAAGGGTTCCCGACAATCAAAAGGACATCACGTTATCTCCTAGACGGTCCTAAAACCAAAAAGCGAAACCCTGAATTAAAATTCTACCCGAGGGCTTATTTCAGAAAGCTGGCAGCACCCGTCAGTCTCACAGAAACTGCCATAACTCCTAAACGGATCATTAGATTTTTCCCATATTTTTACCATGACAATTAGACAACCAGAACTACACATCTCTGTGAGACGGTCACTGGCCAAAACAGACTCTAAGTGTCTCAAAAGAGTGCTGCAAGACAGACACGTCCCACAGGTCATTTTCATAACAGCAGCATACTAAATTGACTATAACTTTTAAACCGTAATTCGGATTGACGAGAGGGTTGCGGCATTGAAAAGCTAACTCGGAAATAAAGGTCCCCACACGGGCCAAAAACCGAAAAGATTAACTTAAACAGGTCAAACACAGCTGTGAACCAAAGGGCAGATTCTGCCAGAAAATGTATTTTATGAACAACTCATTTTTAACAAAACCGATTTAATGCCGCAAAACCCGAGTTTTTCGTAAATGATCGAGGCAGATTAGCCTCTCAGTTTCTCCATGTAATAACGTTTTTAAGAAAACTTTGATGATAAAAAATCCAATTGGGAAACCGAGAACCCTAAGGGTTCGGTTTCCCTTTCGGTTATTACTTCCCAATTTTATAACAACAGGTACATAATTCAACCTACCGTGACAACTCGAGACTCGACCTCGGCTGTCCGGAACGTAGTCCCAACCTGAACGACTAACCGGTTAACTAGACTCAACTAGTTACTCGAGTTAACGAGCTGTACAACAACAACAAAACAACTGGAATCGATTTGGGACTCGGCAATAATTCAATAGGTTGAAATCCTAAGACTCTATGGACGAACAGATTATCAAGCTCGATCAAAAACGAAAACAAGGATTATGGTTAAAGAACTACCGAATAGGTGACTACTCGAAACGAGACCCGCTTGATGATTTCTGTCTAGTTCGTTGCGACCCATAGACCGCTCCTTCCTGCTCGAAATCTCCGGTTCTTCTGATCTGAGTTGACGTCCAATGCTCGATTGCTTTAATCCCAGGTATAACAGGAAACGAGAGAGGTTAGAGATGGATCGAGATATACCAGTTATTAAAGAAATCCCGAACAGAAGAAGACACTTACAATAATATTCGAATCGGAAGGACCTAACTCTGACTTCTCTTGATCGATTACAGGAAGATTGGAGGTGAAAAGGTGCCGTCGACTGAATTATGGGTGTGGGGTAGTACTTCGGTGATTAGGGTGAGAGGCCGAACATATATACTTCTACCGTCCGGTCAACATTGATAAGGGCTCAAGCCCACGTTTTTCTTAATTGTGGGCCTAAAATGAACATAAGAGAACCAAAAGAATTTTATGGGCTTCACTCGTTCGGTCCAATTGAGCTTCCTCAAAAATTCGAAGCAACTTGATTTAAATGCTAAGTTAGACTATCGATCAGTCCAAGAATAACATTCGGGTCTCGGCCTTGTCCTACGGCCGACCTTATCCCGACACGAACACTAAGAATTCTATATTAATGGGACTCTGAATTAACGTCACTACTAAAACATCACAATAATAATAAACAAAACGTCACATAATTAAATACGTGCATATACAAAGCGTCACACATTAAAGGTCATATAACTACGTAATCAAAACGTCACATATTAATTTCACTTAATAATATCCAATAAGTAATACTATAATGTTTTAAATAGATAAAACGTACTTAAATTAAATTATAAAATTTGGGGCGTTACAACTCAATCCCACTTGAATCAGACTTCGTCCCCGAAGTCATTACTCAGAAATAGTTCAGGATAGTTATCACGCATCTCAGACTCGGGCTCCCATGTCCACTCGGAACCCTTACGGTGCTGCCACCGTACCTTAATTAGCACAATTTCTTTGTTGCGCAAAGTCTTGACCTTGCGGTCAAGAATCGTAATCGGTCGCTCAATATAATTCAACTTTTCATCAATCTGGATATCTTCTAACGGCACAACCACAGACTCGTCGACAATACATTTCCTCAGTTGTGAAACGTGAAAAGTGTTATGAATAAGATGGAGTTCCTCTGGTAAATCTAGACGATAAGCAACTTTTCCAACTTTGGCGATCACCCGATAAGGACCAATGTAACGAGGTCCCAACTTTCCCCTCTTCCTGAACCGGATTACCCCCTTCCACGGGGAAACTTTTAGCAAGACATAATCCCCGACTTGAAATTCTAAAACGGAACGCCTATTGTCTGCATAACTCTTCTGGCGACTCTGTGCGGTAACCAACCTCTCACGAACCATCTGAATCATTTCGATAGTTTTCAATACAATTTCAGTACTACCCAGCACCTTGTGCCCAACTTCGCCCCAGCAGATGGGCGTTCGGCACTTCCTACCGTATAACATCTCGAACGGCGGTTTACCTAATTCAAAGAATTTATTAAAACATTCACACACAAATTAATGAAAGAGGAAAAAATAATAAACATACGAATGCTCGAGTGGTAGCTATTGTTGTAAGAAAATTCCGCCAACGGTAGATACTTATCCCAGCTACCTCCAAAATCAAGCACACAAGCTCTCAGCATATCCTCGAGCGTCTGAATCGTCCGCTCGCTCTGACCGTCTGTCTGAGGATGAAATGCGGTACTGAAATTAAGTCTCGTGCCCATCTCCTCTTGGAATTTCTCCCAAAATCTCGATGTAAAACGAGTGTCTCTGTCAGATACAATAGAGACCGGTATACCGTGTCTCGCCACAATCTCGCGAACAAAAATATCTGCCATCTTCTCAGCTGAAGAACTCTCCCGAATCGAAATAAAGTGGGCACTCTTGGTCAAACGGTCAACGATCACCCAGATAGCATCATACCCTCCTGGCGTTTTCGGTAACTTGGTGATCAAATCCATAGTAATCTGTTCCCACTTCCACAATGGAATCTCTAATGGCTGCAACATACCATGAGGTTTCTGGTGCTCGGCCTTGACTTTGCGACAAGTCAAGCATTTCTCAACATATTCGGCTACCTCTAACTTCATACCCGGCCACCAATAGTTATCACGAAGGTCTCGATACATCTTAGTCGCACCCGGATGGATAGAAAATTTGGATTTATGAGCCTCATCTAACAAAATATCACGGTTACCACCGTGTGAAGGAACCCAGACTCTACCAAAATGTGTCAAAAGATCTCTACTGTCTTTCACAAAACTGCCAATCACACCTACAACCCGTTCTTTCTTAACCTGTTCAGCTTCTGCAGCTTCTCTCTGTGCACTGCGAATAGATTCTAACAATGATGCCACTGCTGTCAACCTCATACAAACACCCCGAATAGGGTTCCTGCTCAACGCATCAGCCACTACATTGGCTTTACCTGGATGGTAAAGGATCTCACAATCATAATCCTTCAACACATCTAGCCATCTCCTCTGTCTCATGTTCAAATCTTGCTGATCCATCAAATATTTCAAACTCTTATGATCAGTGTAGATGGTGATTTTCACGCCGTATAAATAATGTCTCCAGATTTTTAAGGCAAACACTACGGCACCTAACTCGAGATCATGCGTAGGGTAATTTCCCTCGTGAGATTTCAACTGTCTAGAAGCATATGCAATCACTTTACCCCTTTGCATTAGAACAGCACCCAGACCCTGAATAGACGCGTCACAGAAAACCACAAAATCTTCTACACCCTCTGGCAGGGCTAGAATCGGCGCCTCACATAACCGATTCCTCAATGCTTCAAAAGCTTCTTGCTGCTGATTACCCCAACTAAATGCAGCCGATTTCTTGGTCAACTTTGTCAACGGTGAAGCGATTTTGGAGAAATCTTGGATAAAACGACGGTAATACCCAGCTAAACCTAGGAAACTACGAATCTCTGATGGCGTTTTTGGTACTTCCCACTTCATCACTGCTGAGATTTTTGCAGGGTCAACTTTTATACCTTCCTCATTCACAACATGCCCAAGAAACTGCACTTCACATAACCAAAATTCACACTTGGAGAATTTCGCATAAAGACCTTCGCGTCTCAACGTATCTAACACCTCGCGAAGATGAACCTCGTGATCTGTCTTGGTCTTTGAGTAAACCAAAATATCGTCAATAAACACAATCACCGAACGATCTAACATGCTACTACACACCCGATTCATAAGATCCATGAAAGCCGCTGGTGCGTTAGTGAGTCCGAAAGGCATTACTACAAACTCATAATGACCATAACGCGTCCGAAAGGCGGTCTTTTCTTATATCTTCTTCCTTTACCCGCATCTGATGATACCCTGAACGCAAGTCAATTTTCGAAAACCATGACGCACCCTGAAGCTGGTCGAACAAATCATCGATTCTTGGCAATGGATAACGGTTTTTCACTGTCAACTTATTCAACTCCCTGTAATCAATACACATTCTCTGCGACCCATCTTTCTTCTTTACAAACAATATCGGTGCGCCCCACGGTGAACAACTCGGTCGAATAAATTCTTTCTCTTGCAACTCTTGTAACTAGTCGTACAGTTCTTTCATTTCTGGCGGTGCAAGGCGATAAGGAGCCTTAGCAATTGGCGCAGCACCCGACACTAAATCAATTCGAAATTCCACCTGCCTCTCTGGTGGTATTCCCGACAGATCCTCGGGAAATACATCAGCATACTCGCTAACAATAGGAACACTTTCTATCGATCTCGGTTTTGCTTCAAGAATGGTGTCGATAACATAAGCCAGATAACCCACGGCACCATGCTGCAGATATTTTCTTGCCCTCGCAGCCGAACACAGTGCCGGCGCCAATCGGTTTATGTCGCCCTGAATTAACAATTCAATCCCACTTGGGGGTTTGATACGGATTTGTTTTTGGTGACAGAGAATTTCAGCGTGGTATTCGTTCATCCAATCCATCCCCACAATCACACATAACTCTCTCATAGCGATAGGAATAAGATTTATGGGAAATTTCTCCCCACACAACTCGATCAGACATTTCCGATAAACTTTTGTAACAGTTAGAGTTTTGTCATTGACAACCTCTATCACTAAGGGCTCAGAAAGGTTCTCTAATTTATGAGACATCAGTTTGCTAAAAGCATGAGAGACAAACGAGTGGGTTGCCCCGCTATCAAATAACACAAAAGCAGGTATGTCGTTCACAGAAAAAGTACCTATTGCACAGAGATCACAACATGCACACAGAATTAGAATCACACAGTAGTACTCATGCAAATTCTCCTCAGATTAAAACTCAGATAATAACTCAGATTATAATTTGAATAATAACTCAGAAGGTAAAAATATTTACCAGCAACAGCATTAGGAGCCTTCTTGGCCTCCTCCCCAGTCATCTGATAGGCTCGTCCCCGAGCCCTAGTAGTAGCCCCCTCAGCGATCCTAAGGGTAGCCGGGGCCGGATTCATCCCTGGCCCTCCTCTAGCACCACCTAAATTATCATATATATATATATATATATATATATATATATATATATATATATATATATATATATATATATATATATATATATATATATATATACACATAGTCAAACATAGAGTATAAAGTTACGAGGAATGAAGTAATTAACAAAATAGATTTTAGCACCTCTCCCAGTATCTTTCTTTTTCGGGCAGTCGTCCTTCGTGTGGCCCTCTTCTTTGCAGTAGAAACACATCAATCCCTTTAGAGTGCAAGCGTTTGCCATGTGCCCCGTCTGTCCACACTTATAACAAAGTACCACTCTCCCCTCATCTCTACCAGGTGCATCACGAGGTGTGCTCCTCGTGTCATCGCGGTGTGCATTACCATAACGCGTACCACCCACAGTCTGACTGCTCCTTCCCGAATTACTGCCCTTGTATGGTTTGAACTCGAACCGTCGTTTCTTCTCGTTACCCTGATTGTGGTTCCCTTGAGATGATGGTAGGGATCTTTTGTAATCTTTCTTCTGGCGGTCTAGCTCAATCTCGCGGCCACGTGCCGCCTCTATCATCTCAGCCAAGGAATTACGGGGCATCATCCCCACGAACTCTCTAATATCACTACGCAGCATATCCAGATATCGAGACATCTTCATCTCTTCAGTAGCAGCATAGTCGGGACAAAAGGAAGCCAGTTCTCGAAACTTGGTAGTAATAGCACTGACGGATTCGTTGGTTTGTTGAAGGCTCAGGAAGTCTCTGGTGATCCGTTCTACCTCCACACGTGGTACATATTGCAACTTAAACCTATCCACGAATACCTCCCAGGTTAGTTGTTCCTCTGTCATGGATGCTGCTAGTGGTTTCCACCATTCTTTAGCTTCGCCCTTCAGTGAGTGTGATGCATAAGTCGTCCTCATTTCGGTAGGGCATCTTGAGATTCGAAAGACGCTTTCCATATCAGCAAGCCAACGTATTGCCACTTTCGGGTCAGATTCGCCCTTAAATTCAGGGGGCGAACACACAGAGTAATCATGATAGGTGAAGGCTTTTGGTGCTGGTGGTTGCGGCACAACAGCATCTCGGGCAACGAACTCGGTCTGTAGCATATGGCTGACCTGATCAGTGATCTTATCAAACATGCCCTGGAACATAGCAGGTAACATCTCTCCCAGTATTGCAGTCATCATGGCTCTCAACTCTTGTGCAGTAGGTCTAGCTGGCGGCATCTTGCTATATATATAAAGGGAGTATTATGTCAGAAAACAAGAATTTTGCTTATAATGATACTTAAACGTCAAGTTAATAACTCTCTCAATTTCTCATTAAAACGTAGTCTTAGGTTCGGTGCGTACAATAATAGGGGCCCTTCTATTATTTTTCGGCACCTACCCTTAACAGGTTTCCAGCAAAAATTGAGATCGTCACAACCCTCTGTTTCCATATCAATCACACACTACAGATAGTTCCAAAAAGTATATATAATATATAATATATATAGTATTGTCGGCGTCGATGTCGCGAAGTATCCTCCGAAAAACTCTCGAAATATGTCTCTTGGCGAAACTTTTAATATAATGTATAAAATATTAAACAAACTCTTAAAGATTACCGGCAGCGGGAAAACGAGAGGTCGACGTGACATGCTGTATGTCTGATGTGGAGCTTTTCTCAGAAAAATATTTTACTCTTTTCTTGTTTTAAAAACTCGATACTCATACTTGAGTTTGAATTCGCCCCTTGCGAATCCAAATCCCTCAAGTCAGAGCTCTGATACCAACTTGTAACACCCAAAAATTTGCAAGAATTTAAAAATTTTTGAGCACAAGGCTTTAAAATAAAATGTCCCAATAATTCAAATACTTAAAATCTCAAAATAGTAAGGTCGTTATTTAACAAAATCTTTAATGCGGAAATAGTTTAATAGAGTAAAAATGTTTATTAAAATAATAAATGCGGTCCACATCAGCATTGGTGAAATACAGCGGTCAACCGTCCACCTTCTCCTTTCCTTTGCTGGTACCTGAAACAGTGGGGAAAAATATGGGTCAGCTGGGAAGCTGAGTGAATAATCTCAAAATGCAAACAATTAAAACAAGTAACACATGAGGGCACATCGGTGTACTCCTAGTCAGAATCTACTCGGTTAATTACTCAGATTTATTTCTCAGATTTTATTTCTCAGATTTTATTACTCAGATTTTAATTTATATAGCGCGCTTGTGTGATTTGGGTCGATCGCCCCTCCTCACACCTCAGATAGGCATAAGCCAAAACTCAGATGGGAGTGATCCCAAAAACTCAGACGGGAGTGATCCCAAAAACTCAGACGGGAGGTGATCCCAAGGTAGGCATATAGCCAAAAACTCAGATGTGTGTTATTAAGTTTTATTATCTCTTTAACATAATTATCTCAGATGTCCTAGCAAGTAGTAGCACAGAATGACCCTGTGCCGAGCTCGGTTACCCAGGCACAATGTCTCAGATCAAAATAAATCAACAGATGCTCAGATACTCAGATAACATGTCAACTCATATAACACATAATGTTAAACTAATATAACACATAAGTCATGCATGTACTATGTTAAAACTGAATACACGGTGAGAATACTCACCTCGAGAAACGTAAGCTCCAAAGGGTTCCCGACAATCAAAAGGACAGCACGTTATCTCCTAGACGGTCCTAAAACCAAAAAGCGAAACCCTGAATTAAAATTCTACCCGAGGGCTTATTTCAGAAAGCTGGCAGCACCCGTCAGTCTCACGGAAACTGCCATAACTCCTAAACGGCTCATTAGATTTTTCCCATCTTTTTATCATGACAAGTAGACAACCAGAACTACACATCTCTGTGAGACGGTCACTGGCCAAAACAGAATCTAAGTATCTCAAAACAGTGCTGCAAGACAGACATGTCGCACAGGTCATTTTCCTAACAGCAGCATACTAAATTGACTATAACTTTTAAACCGTAATTCGGATTGACGAGAGGGTTGCGGCATTGAAAAGCTAACTCGGAAATAAAGGTCCCTGCATGGGCCAAAAACCCAAAAGATTAACTTAAACAGGTCAAACACAGCTGTGAACCGAAGGGCAGATTCTGCCAGAAAATGTATTTTATGAACAACTCATTTTTAACAAAACCGATTTAATGCCGCAAAACCCGAGTTTTTCGTAAATGATCGAGGCAGATTAGCCTCTCAGTTTCTCCATGTAATAATGTTTTTAAGAAAACTTTGATGATAAAAATTCCAATTGGGAAACCGAGAACCCTAAGGGTTCGGTTTCCCTTTCGGTTATTACTTCCCAATTTTATAACAACAGGTACATAATTCAACCTACCGTGACAACTCGAGACTCGACCTCGGCTGTCCGGAACGTAGTCCCAACCTGAACGACTAACCGGTTAACTAGACTCAACTAGTTACTCGAGTTAACGAGCTGTACAACAACAACAAAACAACTGGAATCGATTTGGGACTCGGCAATAATTCAATAGGTTGAAATCCTAAGACTCTATGGACGAACAGATTATCAAGCTCGATCAAAAAATAAAACAAGGATTATGGTTAAAGAACTACCGAACCGAGACCCGCTTGATGATTTCTGTCTAGTTCGTTGCAACCCACAGACCGCTCCTTCCTGCTCGAAATCTCCGGTTCTTCTGATCTGTGTTGACGTCCAATGCTCGATTGCTTTAATCCCAGGTGTAACAGGAAACGAGAGAGGTTAGAGATGGATCGAGATATACCAGTTATTAAAGAAATCCCGAATAGAAGAAGACACTTACAATAATATTCGAATCGGAAGGACCTAACTCTGACTTCTCTTGATTGATTACTGGAAGATTGGAGGTGAAAAGGTGCCGTCGACTGAATTATGGGTGTGGGGTAGTACTTCGGTGATTAGGGTGAGAGGCCGAACATATATACTTCTGCCGTCCGGTCAACATTGATAAGGGCTCAAGCCCACGTTTTTCTTAATTGTGGGCCTAAAATGAACATAAGAGAACCAAAAGAATTTTATGGGCTTCACTTGTTCGGTCCAATTGAGCTTCCTCAAAAATTCGAAGCAACTTGATTTAAATGCTAAGTTAGACTATCGATCAGTCCAAGAATAACATTCGGGTCTCGGCCTTGGCCTACGGCCGGCCTTATCCTGACACGAACACTAAGAATTCTATATTAATGGGACTCTGAATTAACGTCACTACTAAAACATCACAATAATAATAAACAAAACGTCACATAATTAAATACGTGCATATACAAAGCGTCACACATTAAAGGTCATATAACTACGTAATCAAAACGTCACATATTAATTTCACTTAATAATATCCAATAAGTAATACTATAATGTTTTAAATAGATAAAACGTACTTAAATTAAATTATAAAATTTGGGGCGTTACAGGGATGCTTCCAGGAGAATTTCTCGGTTAAATGGATCAGAAGCCGGTGGAAGAGGAGCAACAGTTGCCAGCCTACCCTCAAGGTTCTCCAACCTCGTACTAAGTGATTGGATAGTTGAGGTGAGATGAGGGATGAGCTGCAGTTCAGGATTTGGCATTTCAGTTGTGGTGGTAGTGGTAGCCTCTGATGGTGTAGTCTGTTGATGGAGGGTCATAACAACTGTTGCAGGTGGAGTTGTAACGACCCTCGAGGCAGTACCAGTGAAGATGGAAAATGGGGGACGTGAGGTGTCTATTGGTGGTGTGGTCGTTGTAACTGGTGGAATGGTGGTGGTGACTGGTGGAATTGTGGTTATGACTGGTGGAACGGTAGTTGTGGCTGGTGGAGCGGTGGTTGTGGCTGGTGGAGCGGTGGTTGTGGAAGTTTGGATCATGGACATGAGTGGTGGTATTGTTTTTGTGGTAGTTGTGATGGTGGATGAGAGTGGAGGAACTGAGATTGTTGATGTCGGAATTGTGGTTGTGATAGGTGGAAAGGTGGTCGTAAATGGTGGAGAAGTGATTGGGGAAACTGGAATTGTGGTTGTTAGTGGGATAACTGTTGTTGTGGTAGTTGGGATGGTGGATGAGATAGGAGGAACGGAGGTTTTGGTAGTGGGAATTGTTGATGTGGTTGGTGGAACGGAGGTTGTTGACGTCGGAATGGTTGTTGTGATTGGTGGTTGGGTGGTTGCGGTAGTCGGGATGGTTGAGGTGATTGGTTGTTGGGTGTGTGGTGGAGAGGGATTCGTGAAGAAAGGATGATCAAAGGGGTTTGGGGATCCTTGTGATGGTGGTGAAGGTGGATCATGTGGTGATGGTGGTGAATCTGGTCGATCAGAGATAGTTGCAGCGGAGTCTGTTGATGATGAAGAAGAGGACGGTTCAGCTGGTTGTGGTGGTTGTCGTCTGATGGGTCGAGTTGGCGGAGGTAGAACTTGTTCAGAAGATGTAGTGGCAACCGACCCACTTCCTGAGGCACCGCTGGATGAGATTCGAGGTCGTTTAGCACGTCGGTGAGCCGGTGGTTGTTGTTGTTCAGCTTGTCGACGTCTAGGACGTGGTTGAGGTGGTGGTTGGTGTGGTTGAGCTTGTGGTTGTTGTACTGGAGCAGCTGGTTGTGCAGGAGCAGCTGGTTGCTCAGGAGCAGGATGTGCTCCCTCGGGTCTCCAGTCAGGATAATGAAGAGCCCGGTATTGGTTGACGCTATCAAGATTGAAGTTTGCAATTTTAAAGAGTGGGAGAGGGATCGCAACATCATTGACAGCAGTTGTACCACTGTTGCTCCTTAGGAACGTAACCGTCGAGGGTATGAATTGTTTTGCAACATCGCGTATATGAATATTTGGATAGCGTTGCATGAAGTGTTCGATCATAATGGACCAGAACCTCGGGTATGGCAGAAATTGTGGTTCCTTTGATTTGGAGAGCTTGAATTCTTCCCACAAATAGGCAGCATAATCATAATGGCGGTTATAGCACAGTGCATGATAGGCATGGTGAACTTCTTTTGAGGCCCTGTCGTGACCGTGTGACTTTCCTGTCATGCATCGGTTGAAGATAGTGAAGACATGGGACCAGCTCCTTGCCATATTTTTCTTTTTGAACTCTCTGAGGTTAATTGAATTGCGAGGAAGGTGAAGACCAAGGTCGTGTATTCCGTGATACACTTCCTCGAATGTCAGTTGTGGTTCAAATTTAGTTAGTGGTGGTCTTGAGTTGCTACGAGGTAACCGGAAGATATCATAAAGATCATCTTTCGTGAAGTGAATTGGTTGTTCATCAATGATTGTTTCGAAGTGGTGTGGGGCTGTTGATGTCACCAGGGTTAGGTTGGTGAAGAATTGTTGAACATACACCGCTGGAACTGATGGTCTGGCATTTATCGAGTAGAAAAGAGGATGACGTTGGAGAACATGGGAATGAACCGGGAAGTGGATGGTGAACGAGATTTCTTCTTCCGGGGCCCAGTACGGGTTGTTCTCCGCCATCGGTTTGAGCCTGTACGGAGGAACCAGGGTGTTCTCGTCAATGATATGTTCCGCCGCCATCTGAGAATTATACATTAAAACAATTAAAGTTAGTGCACAGTGTTTAAAAAAAATGAGACGTTGATGATTTTCACTGATCGAAACGAGAAAGTCCTAAGTACTTTTAATAGTATATAGTATTTAAATATAATAATAATATAAAAATTTTAATTTTATTAAAAATATTTAATAAATAAAATTTGTAAATTATAATTATAAATAAAATACTTATAAAAATAAAAATAAAACTTAAAAAAAAAAGATAGAAATGTTCATAAAAAGAAGTTCGGTCCGAACATCCGCAACAACTTCGGGCATAAGAAGTTCGGGCCGAAAATAGTGATATGTTCGAGCCGAAGATGTTTCAGAAGCTCGGGCCGAAATTGTATAAGAAGTTCGGGCCGAAGTTGGTTTAAGAAGTTCGGGCCGAAGTTGCTTTAAGAAGTTCGGCCGAAGTTGTTTTAAGAAGTTCGGGCCGAAGTTGTTTTAAGAAGTTCGGGCCGAAGTTATTTTAACAAGTTCGGGCCGAAGACTTTTACGATGTTGGGGTTTTTAACTGTTCTGAAAATCTGGGTATCCTAGATCGATTTTTAACGATAAAAACTGGCTAATAGGGGATCTAAATACCTAAACGAACAAACTAGGCAACAACTTACATACTACGAACCCTTAATCGAAACAAAACAGAGACCGACAGTAACCCTAGGTTTTGTTCGAACAAAATCAGACGCAATTATTGAGATCGATTACGAAAATAGTGAAATTGATAATTTAAAACTTACCGAAAAAAGGAGTGTGATCGATTGGAAAGGACTCTTAACAAGTTCGAGCAGATTTGAAGACGAGAATCAAAAATCGGGTTTAAGTGTGTGAGGTCGCGTGGTCTTCGAGTGTGTGAAGTCGAGGAAGAAGAAGAGGTGTTCGAGTGGACTATTTAAAGGACAGAAGTTCGGGCCGAACTTCTAAACCGACTTTGAACTTCGGGCCTGGAACAGTGTGTAGTTCGGCCCGAAGACTTTTTTGAAAAATAAAATTTTTAAATTTTGATTTTTGAATTTAAATGAAAATAAAGCAAAAGGAAAATTAATCATTAAAAATTAAAAAGAAAAAGATTAATTAAAAGTAAAGAAAAATCCTAAGAATTGTCGAGAGACGGTATTAAGGAACGCTGCATCAGCTCCCCCGATACTGATGAGATGAGTGAAATCTCTCCATTGACAGTTGACGACTATTTGACGATCGGGTTTCAAGACGAGTTTCTTGAAAGCCATTGTGATGATACGAAGAATGCAACGATTTAACAAATTGTAAAATACGATTTTAAGACAATTAAGTTTTGAGATTTAGCATACCAAGCTTTGAAACAAGATAATTGAAACGTTTTTCGTCCAAAGCCTTGGTAAACAAATCAGCCAATTGAAAATCGGTGGATACGAAGTACAACTCAACATTGCCCAGTTCAACGTGATCTTTGATAAAATGATATCGAAGATCGATATGTTAGTTTTAGAATGTTGAACTGGATTGCAAGATATTGCAATTGCACTTCTGGAATCACAATATAAAGGAATGTGGCTATAGGAAAAGCCGTAGTCCTTTAATTGTGATTGCATCCATATCACCTGGGACAGACAGCTATCGGCCGCAACATATTCTGCTTCAGCGGTTGATAGTGAGACGCAGTTTTGCTTTCTTGATGACCAGCTGACTAGCTTATCTCCCAAAAATTGAACTCCCCCAGATGTACTCTTCCTGTCCAGCATACACCCAACATGATCAGCATCAGAGAAGGCAAAAAGATCAAACGAGGTCTCCTTGGGATACCAAAGACCAAGATCTCTGGTGCCTTTTAGGTAACGGAAGATTCGTTTGACTGCCAGAATGTGAAATTCTTTGGGAGCAGCCTGATACCGAGCACATATGCATGTTGAAAACATGATGTCCGGACGACTGGCCGTTAAGTAAAGTAGTGATCCAATCATACCCCGATAGTTTGTGACATCTACCGGGTTACCATCCAGGTCAGCATTTAGTTTGGCGGTCATGGACATCGGTGTTACTATAGGTTTACAATCGTCCATGAGATACTTCTTCAGCAGATCAGAGATATACTTTGATTGATTGATGAAGATGCCAGTTGGAAGTTGACGATCTTGAAGACCTAGGAAGAAGTTCATCTCACCCATCATGCTCATTTCAAAGCGTTTTACCATGAGATCGGACAAACGTTTGCAATATTTTGGGTTTGTAGACCCAAAAATAATGTCATCGACATAGATCTGAATTAGTATGATATCTTCCCCATGTCGTTTGATAAACAAAGTGGTATCAACTTTTCCCTTTGAAAAACTAGTTTCAACTAAGAATTGGGAAAGAACATCATACCATGCCCGAGGGGCCTGTTTCAAGCCATATAGTGCTTTGTCGAGAACATAGACATAATCAGGATGTTTGGGATTTACAAACCCTTCTGGTTGATGAACAAACACCTCCTCTTTTAGAATACCATTTAAGAATGCAGTCTTTACATCCATCTGATAGATAGTAAAGTTTTTGTGAGCTGCATAAGCTAAGAAGATGCGAATGGCTTCTATTCGGGAAACAGGAGCAAATGTTTCTTCGTAATCAATGCCTTCCTGTTGAGCGTAACACTTAGCAACCAACCTTGCTTTGTTACGAATGACGATTCCATTTTCATCTTTCTTGTTCTTAAAAATCCACTTAGTTCCGATGACTGATGGTCCCGGGGTTTTAGGAACTAAGCGCCAGACCTTTAATCTTTCAAATTGATTAATTTCTTCTTGCATCGCAATTATCCAGTCTGAATCGGAAAGTGCTTCACTGACTTTCTTCGGTTCAGTGGAACTTAAGAATGATGCATGGTGACATTCATCCACTGAAGCCCTTCTAGTCTGGACTGAGGAGTCTGGGTTTCCGATGATTTGGTCCAAAGGATGTTCCTTTGTCCACTTCGTAGAATGAGGAAGTGGGAGTCGACCAGGGTTAAAGTTGGAATTATCAGTGAAAGCAGGATGTGGTATGATTGCAGTTTCAGGATTCGGAGGATTGATCTGAGGTGGTGGATCGACACGAAGAAGATGAAATTTAGAGAAATCAATCACCAGTGGAGCAATAATATTTGACGGAGGTGGGGGATCGACTGGTGTAGATTGAGTTCCATGTGTCTATGTTGAAGGACCTGCATTTGATGTGGGTATTGGTGAGGTTGGAGCAGGTGAGGTAGGGGATGGAGATTCAGTTGTTGAAGGAGTGTTGATTTCCGGAGCAGTGATTGATTGAACATCTGCCAGAGGTGGGGGTGGGGGTGGGGGCGGGGGTGGGGGTGGATGTCTGACGTTGTGATATTCATCATGGAAGTGTTGAAATAGGATTTCAAGATCATTCAGAGAGGATGAATGGTTAGTGGAGGTTGTGGGTAGAGGTCTTTCAATGCCAGTTGAGCTTGAATCAAGCAGGAATGTTTCATCGAATGATACGTTGACACTTTCTCTGACCATTCTTGTGGAGCGGTTGTATACTCTGAATGAGGCTGAATCCTTTGAATAACCTATAAAGACTCCTTCCTTGGCTTTCTCTTCAAACTTGTTGAGTTTCTCGTTATCAGACAGAATGAAGCATCGACTACCAAAGATGTGGAAGAAGTTAACATTTGGTATTCGATTGTTGATTAGCTCATAAGGAGTTTTGTTGTATGTTTTGTTGATGATTGAGCGGTTTTGTGTAAAACAGGCGGTGCTAATGGCTTCTGCCCATAACGACAGAGGAAGTTTCGAAAATGAAAGCATCGTACGAGCAGCTTCCACTAAAGTACGATTGCGTCTTTCAACAACACCGTTCTGTTGAGGAGTTCGTGCAGCGGAAAATTGATGGGTGATGCCAGCAGATTCAAGATAAGAGTCAAGGACCCGATTCTTGAATTCAGTACCATTGTCGGTACGAATTGTTTGAACATTTAATTCCAGGTTCACTTGAGTTTTCTTGATAAATGAGATGATGATCTCTGCGGCTTCATCCTTTGAACGGAGTAAATAAACCCATGTGTATCTGGAATAGTCATCAACAATAACCAAAACATAGCGTTTTCCTGCAAGACTGTGAACGCTCATTGGACCACATAAGTCCATATGTAGGAGTTCAAGAGGTTTGGAAGTACTTGGAGCTGGTTCAGGTTTGTGAGACTTTTTGGTCATTTTCCCTTTTTCACATGAAGAACGTTTGTGATCTTTGTCAAAGGCAACATCAGGTAATCCCGACACATGACCTCCTTTTACGAGTTTGTTCATTGTTTTAAATTTGAGATGAGACAAACGTCGATGCCATAACCATGACTCATTGGCAGTAGCTTTTGACACGAGACAGACTTCCTCGGTTGTACTAAGGTCATTAAGATCAATAGTGAAGAGGTTTGTGTCACGAGTTCCAGTTAGAAGTTCATCCCCGTCATATGTACGAATGGCACACTTCTTTGTACGAAAGTTTACTTCTAGAGTCTTGTCACAGAATTTTCCGATACTGAAGAGATTATGAGAGAGATCTTCGACAAAGGCAACATTTCTTATTATCAGGTTATGGCATATAAGATCACCAAGTCCTAAGATGGCTGCTAAGTGATCATTCCCAAATTTGACCGTTCCTAAGTATTTTTCTCGAAAGTTGGTCAGGAGATTTTTGTTTCCTGTCATGTGCCTCGAACAGCCCGAGTTGAGGTACCACAAATTCTACATAAAACAAATAAAACATTTTAGGTACCCAATCTTGTATGGGTCCAGAACGATTAGAGACATATGTTTTATGCAGATTTTATGAGATGATCAATTTAGAGCTTTTGGGAACTGCTAGGAGGCAGTTCAGTTTTGATGATCCATTTGAGAGATTTTTCAGATGATTGGATAATCCAATGAGATTTTTCGTTTTTAATCCAAGTATATTTCACATGATGAGACGTTTTGGTGGATGGCTTGTCAAATTTGGGGAAAACTGACGGTTTTGGCTTTTGTACAGCTTTTCCCTGAGGAGATGTGCGACTAGAAGATGAGTGAGAAACAGAAGTTTGTGGTTGTTTAGACGACTTCTTTGATTGTTTTGAGGTTAGCTTTTGAGCTTTTGAGCTTTTGAGCTTTTGTGAGAAACAGAAGTTTGTGGAGTTTGAGAGGATTTCTTCTGTTGTTCGAAAGTTTTCTTTTGAGCTTTGGATGGAAGTTTTGGATTTGACAATGTTTGTTTGGAAACTTCCCGATACACGAGGGAATGACGAGATGTAGATTTTTCAGATATTGGTCTTAATGGACGTGTTACTGTAGATTTTTCTGATCGATAGTTTATGGATTTGCAAGGATCTGGATAGCAAGTTGTGCAAGAGTGAATGATTTCACGACGTTTACCCAGAACATCATGTCTTTTAACACAAGGAGTATCTACATTAATAAAATATCATTCATCGTACTGAGAAATCGGTTTATCGGTCTTTTTATCAAAGTAAATCTTTTTGCCATTTTTATCAGTTTTAATAATTAAATTTACACCATTAATAGCGTGATTAACTAGACGATAAATTGCAGAATCATAAACAATGCCATAAGCTTCTTTCGGAGAAATAAATTGTCTAGAGTCATTACATTTATTTTGAACAGACAAAGATGAAACTACAGACTTAGGTGGACAAGACTTCTTAAGTAGACAAGGCTTTTTAAGCATACTGGATCCAGTCTGAATAGACTTCTTTGACTGTGTGGCTCTGTTGACTTCGGGTTGCTTCATGGACTTCTTCCCTCCAGACTCTAATCTTCCATCTGCAAGATTTAAATTAGGTGGATTAGAGCTTCTCTTCAAGATGGTTGGAACTGGGTTTGTCGGTGCTGGCCCTAATAAAGAGGCTTTAGAATTTTTGGAAACAGCATTGTTCGTTTTAGTTTTTAATTCTAAAATGGTGTCCTCTAAATTATGTATTTTATTTTGAAGTTTTTCTTTTTCTTTATCAAAGGCTTTGTGAGTGTCATCAATTTCCGTTTCTAATTGGACAATTTTATTTTCTAAAACTAATGATGGAACATAAAGCTTTGGCTCTTTGATTTGTTTTAAAATTTGGTTTTCAGGAATGGAAAATTCAGCAGGTGTGATGATTGGAAAATATTCGTTGTGTTCGAATTTTGCTTTCTTCTTTTCGTATGTTGAGTTTAAGGTATCACAATTGAAGCTAATTTGAGCATATTCTTCCTTTTCCCGGTTGAACTTTTCAACTTCTGCTTCTTCATCAGGCATATGAAGGAAGCTTTGCCATATTCCCAAGTTCATGTAATCGTAACTGTATAGTGTGGGAACAACATCAGCAGCTTTTTCCAGAGGACGGGAATTCTCCGAGACCCACTTTTGATTTGAAAGATCTGAACTCTTTTGGCTGGTTTAATTTAATAGTGTGTTCAGTGTGACCAGCTTTCACAATCGTTTGCTCCAGTTTTGAGATGTGTTCTTCAGCATTTTCTTTTCTGACAGTAAGACTGTGTATGGTTGCTGATTGTTCATCGATTTCCTTTTTAAAGCAGTTTGTTATGTTTGTGATTTGTTCATTTAGTTTTTGAATTTCGTTATCAGCTGTCTTCAACTTATCTTGGTAGTCTTTCATCTTGATGTCTGCAGACTTCATCCATGTTTGCTCTCGACTGAGTTGGATAGCTAAGTCATTTATCAGCTGCTTGGAGTCGTCTTTATCACTTGACACCGTCTTCATCGTTTTTAGGTTCGAAATTTCAAGATTTTTTGTATTAATAATGTGATTTAGACGATTTACTTCACTGGTGTGAGCAGCATGAAATGTTGACAATTGTTGTTGTAACTCTTGTGTTTTTTTATTTGAATTATTATTTTGATTTACTTGAGGAACAAGAGTTTCAAGTTGGCGACGAAAGGTTAAATTTTCTTCCTTTAATTTTAGGATTTGTGTATTTGATGCATTGGTTGTATTTACTTGTTTTTGTAGATCATTTTGTAATTCAGTAATTTGAAATTGATAAGCTGATTTTGATGTAGACAACTGATTTTGTAATTCCTTGTTTACTTGAGTTATTTGAAGAGAACATTGACTTAAGTCACTCAAATCATTTAAGAGTTGTGCTTTTTCAGATTCCAAATCAGTTATTTGTTTTGTCAAATGTGATTTCTCATCAATTTAAGTAAATAGTTTTTCATTAAACAAGGAATTCTCTGATTCATCAGTGTCTGAATCAGATAATAAAGAGTCAAAGGAAAAAGAGTGTACCTCATTTTCATCATTCTCAGGAATGCCCAGTGCAGCTCTGAGTTCGTTAGATCTCGCCATGAGAGCCAGGCTCGCTGTGCATTCCTCTTCCTCTTGATCGTCAGAGTCCTCCAACCACTGTTGATCCTCAGCCAATAGAACTTTCCCATTTTCAATTTGTTTGGCCATGAGCATTTTCCTCTTGAAGTATTCTGAGTCCTTCACCTTTGGCTTCTGGCATTCTTTGGCAAAGTGGCCCGTCATACCACAATTGTAACATTTCTTAGGTGGCTCGGTGGAGGAAGATGAGGATTTGTTGTTCGGGGTTTGAGAAGAGGAATTGAATTTGAAATTTGAGGATGATCTAAGGTTGTTGTTGGTTGGTTTCTTATAGTACTTTTTGTTATAGGAGGAAATGAGAGCCAAGGCTTGACGAACTGAGTCGATTTCATCCTGTGTCCCCGCTGGGATCAGAGTTTCTTGTTCTTCATTTACCACTCTTTTGTTTGTGCTGCAACCATTGCTTCGTTGATACCTTTGTTGAGAGCCAGATTTTTTTTGGACAACATTGCCAGGGTGTCTGCAGTATCTTGCCTAGTTTTGGCGATTCCTCTCACCATAGGCTCGTTTTGATGTAGATACTCATATAGTTCATGAATATCTATGGAGCTCAAATCCTTGTGCTGCATCGCACTGTTGCCAAACATCTCCCACTCCGGTAGTAGGGATTGGATAAATTTTATGTTAATATCAAGCTTCTCTTTGATGAGTTTGTTCTTTCGGAGATCATTGAGCATGTTGCAGAATCTGAGATAGGTTTGCTCCAGTTCTTCCATTGGGGTAGCTTTGAATTGACCATAGGCGTTTAGGGTTGAAACCATCTTTGCTTTATTACCCAGGTCGGTACCCTCCATTTGATTTTGAATCTCATCCCAAAGCTCCTTCCCCGTGCTGAAGCTATCAAGGCTGCTGTAGATTTCATTCGTTATGCCCTGTAGCATATAGGAGTGTGCGTACACATCAGCCCGAGCTCTATCCTTTTGCTCTTGGGTGTATTCCGCTGGGGGAATTTCAATCAAACAACCAGGTATTGATGGTACAGTGTTTGGGGCTGGAGCCACTGCACGATAGAACTTAGCGGGTCTGGTTGTAAGGGATTCAAGGATATATGGACCGGCTTGTTGGCTCAGGATGAAATGGAGAAATCGTTTCTTCCATTGACCGTATTCTCCTCGGTAGAGAACATGTGGTTTTGTGTCTGAACCAATGGACAGGGCGTCCTTGGAAGTCATTTCTTAGTGGTAAGAACAACGACTGCACAAAAATTAAGTTTGACAAAAACAAAAGAAGTTCGGGCCGAAGACTTTTGTAGAAGTTCGGGCCGAAGTATGAGAGAAGTTCGAGCCGAGGTTTGAGTATAGTTCGGGCCGAAGTTTGGGAGTAGTTCGGACCGAAGTTCGTGATGAAGTTCGGGCCGAAGTTTGGGAGTAGTTCGGGCCGAAGTTCGTGATGAAGTTCGAGCCGAAGTTCGGGTGTAGTTCGGGCCGAAGTTCGTGATGAAGTTCAAGCCGAAGTTGTGATGTAGTTCGAGCCGAAGTTTGAGATGAAGTTCGGGCCGAAGTTCGTTTTGATGTTCGGACCAAACTTGTTACTGTTCTCGGGCCGAACAATTTCTTGAGCAGAACAGTTACGAGCAGACCCTGAAAACCCACTAATTTGATCCTAAAATGCTCGTTTCTTGCCCAAATTCTTTGATTCTTATAGCAACCTGACCCAAAACCTTTTTCCTTCAATCCATTACTACTATAATACTCAAAAACAACCTAGATCTATTCGAATATTTGAATTTAGAGGGTTTTTGAAGCTTTAATGGTTTTTCCTAAAAATCCAAATTCTTCATCAGAATGGATTAGATTCGATCCTAACTCGATTCTAAGCTTAATATATCAACAAAAGGAAGCTATTCAATCCATAAAAACAAGAAATAGTACCTTAAATCCGATTTTTGATCTTAAACCCCTTTTTCTTCAAAAACCTTGAACAACCCTCTTGATCTTCTGATTTTAACACCAAGTGATGGATTTGGATCGTTTTCAAGATGAAATTATGCTCTGATAACCAATTGAAAAGCATAAAAACACTGATTCAATCCATACAAGGTGTTAGATGATGATTTTTAGTATGAAAAGTGAAGATGGTGATTAGGGCTTTTAGAGAGAGAAAGGTAGAGAGAAGAGAGAGAACAATTGCTGGAAATGAAGATTTGATTAATGTGCAAAAGTTGGGAATTAAGCCTTACACTTGGGATTATATACCATGGCTTAATTCCTTGATTAATTGGGACTAATCCTAATCTTAACTAAACTATTACAATGTTTCAATATACCCCCTAGACTATCTTTTACAATATATTTAGTACCTAACAAGTTTCTTACAATATTATGGAGATTATCGATACGTTATCCCAGTTTACTCCATATTAATAAGATATATGCATCAGTTAAGGGGGAGTAAACAAGAAACCAAAGATCTAACGAATGTATCAAACAACTTCCATAGTTGAATTTGGTAATTCGTTCACCGGGGAGTAAATATCAGAATGTTCAATCCAACTCCCGTGAAGAAATAGTTGTTTGTTTGAGGGGGAGCGTAACCATTATCAACATGTCACCTCAACAACAATTATCAAGAAACTTAGATCGACATAAAGCCATAAACTTCAAGAAAAGACTTCCGTTGTTAATCTCTCTATCATTATGGGTCTTACTCTTAGTCGATGAATATGTATCTTCAGTCAAAAGTCTTCAAAATACATTTTGTTGGTTGAACAGCTACAAGAAGTATTCATTTTCACATCCAAAGAAAGCTCAAATTATTCTTGATTCAACATTATTCAACGACATATCTACCAGATGCAACTTTGGCTCAAGATGAAGACTTCGAAGATACGCCTCCCAGACTATTGTTACAAAGGGGGAGATTGTTGGGTCTCATATGTTGTAACCAATAGTCTAGGGGTCCATTATGTAATTAGTCTAAACTTAGGCTTGGTATAAATACCTAGGTCATATCTAATTCCCCTAACCTTTGTCCTAATTTGTAATGTTCTTATTCAATGCAAAGTGTTCAAGTTTCATTTCCATCTAAATCTTCTTAATTTCACCTTGTTTATGCTTAATCCATTGATTGTTCTTTGAAATCATAATCTACATAAATGTATTGTCCTTGTGATGAATTGACTTTTATTTGTTATTTTTGTTCTACAATGCAAGTCGATTTGAGTAAATCAAAAGGCGAAGACCAATGAGCTTTCATTTTTAGATAAAAGAATCTAAGAAAACATGAGCATTATTAAATTTTAGGTTCAACCGTGTAGAATTTGGGCTACCCGCATAGCGGGTGATCATCCTGTGATGATGTGATTGATTAGTAAGCTATAACGAGAGTATGAACACAAGTTAAAAGAATTAATAAAATGAAAAACTCACCTGTTGAATACGTTTACATCTTTGTAACAGCAGCATTAGGTTTAAATTTAAAACGTGCATGGTTTGTGAATATTAATTGATCATGAGGGACGAAATATGTATTTTTCTTTATAATATTTAATTAACTACTGTAAATAGCATATTTACCAATCTAATCCGAATTCATGTTTGATCTACAACAGAAGTTAGAGAAATTTAAGGGATAACATTATTGACAAATTCGGATAAAATACCAGAAAGTTTCAACTTAGATCTATAAATAAGGCATTTCCAACAACAAACTGAATACACACCCGTCACACACACACACACATATTTCCACCATATGCCTGCCCAAGTAATGGCCGACGTTAGTACTGGCGGTTCCACCGGTGAATTACCTGCAAAGCTCACCGGACAAGTGGTTGTTTGCTCCATCATTTCTGCCTTCGCTGGCCTCATGTTTGGTTACGATGTTGGCATTTCAGGTAATTTTCCCCTAACAAACCCTAAAACGTAGATCTAGCTAGAGATTGATAAATCAATGGAATAATATATATAATTTTCCTTTTTGTTAATTATTAATTATAACGTGATTACTGTTATGTAGGAGGAGTGACATCTATGGATGTGTTCTTGAAGAAGTTTTTTCCTACAGTTTTCGTGAAGAAACACCATGCAAAAGAAGACAACTATTGCAAATTTGACGATCAGCTCCTTCAGCTTTTCACATCTTCTCTTTACCTGGCTGCGGTTGTTTGCAGTCTTTTTGCGTCCAAATGTTGCAAGAAATATGGCCGCAGAGTTACCATACAGCTGGCGTCCATCTTCTTTTTGGTCGGTGTACTTCTTAATGCCGCCGCCTTGAATATTATGATGCTCATTTTCGGGAGGCTCTTTCTCGGAGCTGGAGTCGGTTTCGGTAACCAGGTAAATTAATTCACCCTAATTCCATTAACGGTTCACCCTAAATTGGACTTGATTAAGCTGCTAATTAGCTCTTTGCTGATAGATGTTAATATATTCTCCCGTACGTCAAACTAAAATAATAATTCATGTTGGATATACAACAAATAGTGTAAGTATTGATTGAGTTATACGTATATTTGTAGTAAAAATAGTATTTGGAGTTTTTTGTTGTAGATATTTCTTATGAAATGACCATCATTAATTACACATGTCTATATAAAGAGATTGATTTCTTGTGAAGCAGAACCAACCCTAAATATCTAAACTGACTTAAGTACTTGTGAAGTATATATGTAATTCAATGTTGCAAATTATATTCATGTATGTCCGACTTATAATTATTAAAATACTTATATACCACTTTTAGGGCTACGAAAAGGGCATAGTCGTCCAATCAGTATCAAGTGTTCCATACATGAAATGTTGTGAATCTCTATTGCTATAAAAAAACGTCACGAGATATTAATTTTTGTTGGGTTTTTTTATGAAAAGACACCAATATTCCGTCTCTATGTAGCACCAAATCACGAGACATTATATAGTTTAATTATATTGACCGTACTATGTGTTACGCATAACTATATTTAAAGTTCAACTACTTATACAAAGTACAACATGCAGGCTGTACCGCTATTCATATCCGAGATCGCTCCATCAAAGTACCGAGGTGGTCTTAACGTGTGCTTCCAGTTGCTAGTGACCGTTGGGATCCTGATCGCTAACATTATCAACTATTTCACCGCCACTCACGAATACGGTTGGAGGATTTCTCTGGGCGGTGCAGCCGTCCCAGCTCTGGCCCTTGCATTCGGGTCCCTAATAATTGTCGAGACACCCGCAAGCCTAATCGAGCGTGGTTACCCAGAACAAGGTCTGGAAACCCTACAAAAGATCCGAGGGGTTCAAGATGTTCAAAAAGAGTACGATGAAATAGTTCAAGCCACTGAGATGTGTAAACAGATCAAGCATCCGTTCAAGAACCTTATGAAACGGTCGAGCCGGCCTCAACTTGTGACCTCGGCTCTGCTTCAGATTTTTCAGCAGTTCACGGGGATTAATGTTATCATGTTTTATGCGCCGGTTTTGTTTCAGACGATGGGGTTTCATAGTGATGCGTCTTTGTTGTCGGCTGTTGTAACGGGGACTATTAATGTGATTGCTACATCGGTGGCGGTTTTAACTGTTGATAGAGTTGGAAGAAGGTTTTTGCTCATTGAAGCTGCCATCCAAATGCTCGCTGCTCAGGTTTGTTAACTACAACAAATTCATGTTCTTTTAAAATAAGTCACATTCTTAATGTTTCAAAATAAATGAAAGACCTTGAAACTTTCTTTATTTGACAAAAAATAGTGGGACCATATCCAATAACTATTTTTTTAATAAAGTGAAATAATTCATTTATCCTTATTTTTAATTTTAAACATTATTAAACTAACTTTAATCATGGTACTCATCGGTCACTAACCATTCAGTTTAATCTACTTACCTTTTATTACAATCTTTTGCCTCAAAATACGTAAAACTCAATTTGTGTCATTTATTTTGAAACGGTTTTTGTTATACTAATCAAGTAATAATTAAGTGCGTAGAAAGTAAAAAACACTTATATTTGCTAAGGTTAAAGAGCGTACAATTCATAAAGTGTACGAAAATTAACTAAAATTAATGTGTGTAGAAGTTACTTATTTGATTCGAGCTGTTTTTCAGGATTTTATATCACAAAAATTGAACTCTTTTTGTGTATTGTTTAATTACGCATGCAGGTGGCTACGGGATGTTTACTTGCCGCATTTTTGAAAACGACAAATTCTTTACCCAAGGGAATCTCGTTTATAGTTCTCGCGTTAATATGTATTTTCGTATCTGGGTTCGCATGGTCCTGGGGACCGTTAGGGTGGTTGATCCCGAGTGAGATATTTCCAATGGAGACCCGAACCGCAGGTTTCTTTGTTGCGGTTAGCATGAACATGATATTTACCTTCATCATCGCTCAGGCTTTTCTCACCATGCTTTGCCATATGCGTGCCGCCATATTCTTCTTCTTTTCGGCGTGGATTGTGATTATGGGTATTTATGCCATCGCTTTTCTACCCGAGACAAAAGGTATTCCAATTGAAGAAATGAACGAGAAAGCGTGGAAGAAACATTGGTTTTGGAAGAGATATTTCAATCACGAAACCGACCAATCCCAGGACAAGCCTTGATGTTTATGTTTATGTCGTTGTAGAAGTTGTTTTTTCGATTTATCTCGAGTTTGTTTTGGTATTTTTTGGAACTTGTTAATTAGTACTTCAAAGTTATGGACGAGATATTATTTCAGTAGGCCAGCTTGTGGATGGTTTCATTAGTTTATGTTCCTTTTAATGACTTTCTTCTTTTATGTAATGGATTAGTATATTCAAATTAAGACCATCTTAAGCTTTAATGTCATCCTTATAAATATTTACAAATCCACAAAATATAACTGAAAAATGGGCTTTAGATTGAAATCCAAAACCAAGAGTAATTGGGCTTAATTTTTCGAATCTAAGCAACCCATTTATTTTGGGCTACCAAAAAGAACTCCAAATTCTAAGAGCCATATAAGATGTGGTCAACACTTGGGAAGATCACTTGGAGGTCGGTTAACCGATTTTTGGACCTTTTCCATCGTACACAACAAATGCAATTTTTAGTCCTGTACCCCAAGATGGCAAATTGGCAATGCATAAACCGTACACGTAATAAAAGTGAACTTATAATTTATTTAGATAATTAAAACGTTGCATAAATACATAAAATAGTGAGATCATTTTTGTAAGACATTGTACATGGATTATCAACCCTCTGCTCCAGATATGTTTTTGAGAGGAGATATCGTCGTACATGGTTCATGTTTTATATGTGCCTAATTTTTTATATGTATATTTCTTATGTATCAAAATAAGTGAATCACTTTCCTTTTTGGGGTGTATCAAAATAAGTGAATCACTTTAATAATTTACCTTATTTGGTACGTTTTTATATTTAAAAATACACATTTACCCTTACTTATAACTTTTTAAACATCACTAAAGGTGTGGAGTCCTATGCATTTTTGTCATGTTCTTATAGAAGTAACAAAATATTAAAAAGTGTGGATCCTCATTCATTCTAATTACTCAATTTAATTTCACTAATCTTTTATGGGTTTTTCATTTAATTAGCATAAAGTTTCCATTTAAAATAAGAATTATATTTATTGCATCTTTTAAATTGGTAAAAAGTTAACTTCATTAATGAAATTCAGAATATATTAGGAAATCAGATACTCCAATAAATGCACCTAATGTATGCCCCAGGGGTATACGTTAGAAAAACCCATCTTTTATTACTTTATTTTGTCTTAAAAAATGTGAACTATAAAGTGATTCACGAGGAAGTATATGATATGGTAAAAGGTCCATTTTTTAAAAATGAATATTGTATTTAGGGAGTTCAGTGACTTAAATACCCGTTTTCAGTTTTTAATCGAGTTACGACAGTGGATTGTTTCATATGAACGTTATGGACTTATGGCAGTGGGTTTTAATTGCTACATTAAAAGTTTTAACGAATGTAATTAAATGTTGTATTTAACGCATATAATTATTCAAAAACACTACTAATTTATTACATGGTACTGAAGACTACTTTGCGCGTGTAATTAATTGGACGGTTTCTAATTATAATTTAGTACATATGGAGTAGTTTATTTTTTGAACGGCATCTAATTTTTTATTTTATTTTTTGTCAACAGATACTTGAACCTATAAGGCTACATCAATTGAACATAAAACTCAATTTTGTATGATATATGATTTATACTTTTAACTCACACAAAATATTGTATCGGCTTCTGGTAGTAGTGTTTTCGCACATAAACTTTTGCACTTAAAACTGTATGTTTGAACGACTTAATTTGCACCAAATCTGTTCAAATACTTTTCCGGTTAGCAATAATGTATCATCAAACTAATCACAATATATTCCTATAATTCAGTAAAAAGATTTTAATAACTTAATTACTTACATCAACAAATAACAATGGAAGGACGAGAATTAACAACATCAAACATCTTGTGTAATCACACAGTATCTATTCTTAAGAAGTTTAGAAACTACAATTTCATATACGGCTTTCGTATCCTCTACTTAAGAAAAAGACAACAAAAACGAATTTAAACTCGCACAAAGAATACACTTAACTCAGGACCGCTACTACCATCAGGATTCATCATGTAATAAGTCTCGGAATCTTTTGATCCAATTACGCGTTCAAAATGTGCACGCATGTAGGTTAATTCTCCATCTGTTGATGGAGTATTAACAGAAATATCAGTGACATTATCTCCGGTGTTGTTGTCGTCGGCGGCTGGAAGTACTCCAGCCCCCATTGATATTGCATGAAGCAGCTGCATAACGTACAAGTCATCTTCGGTGGGCTCTCTTTTCACACCGTACCCCATTTTCTTACCGTTACAATACATGGTCCATATCGGCTCGTCAACGAGCTTTGACTTTCCTCCTCGTTTCTCGCACTCCATTGCAATCCTAACAAGCCCTAGCCCCATTTCTTGTAGTAGTTTACCCGTCGGAATTGAAAGCTCTAGCAAAAGTGCTGGCAAACACTTTGGGTTTTCTTGGATTGCTAGATTGACTCGGGTTTTGCGGTAGCCAAAAAGAGTGCCGGTCATCCGGGTCCCACCGTGAATATGGTGGTTGTCGTGCTGGCTGTGGAGGGAGACGGGGAATTTGCATGCGGCGGGAGTGATGATCGGAAATGACCGGAAAACAGAGCGTACACGGCGGAGGATTTTGGTTGATTTGGATGGGTTTTTTCTTGGGGATGATGGTTGGAGGGAAACTCCCGGTGAGCGGGAGGGTGATGGAGATGATGAATGTGGTGGCGGCGGTGGTTTCTTTTGACCGGCCATTTGAATTAGTTTAAGTGTTGGTTTGGTATAAGTGGTGGTGGTGGGAAGGAATGGAGTATATAGAAAGCAGAAAGGGGTGTGGGATGCACGTTTTTTTCTTTGGTAGCTTTTAATTTGTAACAAAAAAGACATGCTTAATCTCCGTTTCTCCGTGTAGAATTTCATTGACTTCATTTCAATAAATTATCCGTTTCTTCGATTAAAATTCCTTTCTTTATTTTCAATTTTGTTTTTCAATTAAAAAACTAGTAGGGTACTCACGTAATGCGAGTAAAAGTTGTTCATTCATGTTTTTTTTCTAAAACACTAAGATACCCCATATGGTTTAATAAATAGATGATGAAGATGATGATAGCGAACGGTAGCAATGTTGGTGGTATGTATGACTTAATGAAGTTGTTCAACGTTTGACATTCAATTGACAGTGAACAGAAAAACATAGTTAATTATTTTGACATTTAAAACACCTATTTTTAGCAGAAAATAAGTAGAACAATTTACAAAGTCAATTATATTGGCTACATAATAATTAGACTTGTGACAATGAGAGTTTGCCTATTAAAAATGACTTTCTTAAAATTATATATGGTTGTTTTTGTTAGAAAATTTTGTTGAAAATTAATTTTCACAAACTTTACACTCACGCAATTGTATGTATATTTGTTATTTTAATTAATGATTGATAATTATGGTGAATGAGATGTCAATTATCAAAATAAGGTGTTTAGAATAAAAATTCAAACAAATTAAATGGGTGAGAAATTGTTTCAAATTGATAGATAAACAAACCAATGAAATGAGAAGAAGGTCAAACTATTTCTTTAATTTTTTCCTTGGGTGCAATTTGTTAGACCAAATGCTTGTCAAAGCTCGAACTCTACACACCTGACACTCGGACTTGTGCGGGCTTTTTTTTTTTTGACACTCGGACTTGTGCGGGCTTTTTTTTTTGACACCTGGTCCCTGACCAGCTCATGGGTGTACGTCTGCTAATTTGTAAAAGTCGGTGTGCTAAAAATTAAGATTTACTATGTGGGAAAATCCAAAATGCTTTATATATAGCAAAGATAAAGATATTAGTATAGTATCGCGCAATACGAAGGCGGTACCATATTCAACAATATTTTGCGGTGAGGAAATGTTGTTCGATTACATATTTTTTCTAACAATAGTAGGGTATACACGCTATGAGTCAGTAACGAAAATAAAGAAGATGGTGGTGACAGGCAATAGCGAGTCGGTGATAACAATGACTTAATGAAAGTTAATAATAATGCATTTGCATCAATCCTGGCATTAAAACCAACTTGACTTTTAAAAACAATTAATTACTGGCAATTAAATATCAAATCTCGAATTTCAAAAACTTGAATTTAGAATGAACTCTTTGGTACTTTTTAAATGGATTTTCTAACTCATGCCCTAAGGGTTGCAACCATCTTATAAATTTTTTATCGAAAGTTACCTACAAACATAAATCATAATAAACAATGAATTTATTTCCTAACTTATTACAAAAGTTAAACAACGGTCTTCTTTTTACAAAATACATGCACCATTTAAGGCACGGTTTTGTCACAAACGGTAACCTTTTTGTTTTGCAGGGGTCCATGGGACCCTGGTGTGGGCCCGTTTGGTTTCGAGATTCCACCGGCTTCATTCGTAACAATTAGCGTTGTATTCTGGGTCCTGGTCCCTGTCTATGACCGTGTGGCTCACGGGTGAATAAAACGGGTTGACCCAACTCCAACGGATCATCTCTTCATTTCAATTTTCAGCATGGTCTGTGCGGGTGTTCTAGAATACATTAGGCTCAGGATAGTATGAAGATAGTTATTACATATATCGGGCAAATGGAATTCTTTTATGTGCTGCTCTCCAACTAACAACTGCTGTTGGGGAGTTATGTAGATGCTTTGCTCGTGTGGATGGTACCCCACCCAGACAATCTTAACTACGATTATTTCTTCTTGCTTTTGGCTGGTCTTTGTGTTGTGAATCTGGGAGTTTTCATCCTATAAAAAACGAGTTGCAAGTGTTCGCTAAGGCAACAGAGATTTTTACTGGGAACTTGTACATTGAGTAGTATTATTGGTTTTAAAATAATGTGTTGGACTTGTGCATGTGGTTCAATGGTTTGAACATTGGTTGAGCATTCTTTGTAGTTAGGCCTTAATCTATTCAATGAACTGTGTTATAAATATTCTTATTTTTATCCTCTTATTTTAATAAAGAAATATAACTTATTTTTGGGTCTAAATTCTAAGTACGAGGTTATATGCATTTGAATATGTTTCAAATGACTTGCAACCCATTAGACTTATTTCCCTTTCTAGCTTAACGCATTTGGCTAGTGACAACCGAATTAACCCATTTAGTGTTGAAAAACGTACAAAAGCCACAGAACCAAATTTCAACTTATATTATTGCTACCTCTAAAAGAGAGTACTACTAAGCCTACAAAACGTAACATAATGCTATGATTTTGTGCAGATAACAAGAAAAGAAAACAAATAATCATACTCTACATGGTTACATTAAAAAAGTTGTGACAGTACCTAAATATTACTTCAGCCCATTGATAAAAATGCAGTTTCTTCCTTAGCTTTTACTCTTCCTAGGCTTCCTAATTGTTGACAAATCCAGCCTCATCAAATTACTCTCAATATCACTCATAGAATACCTACCTTTCTCTACATTATTTGAATGTGATTCAGCTCCAGTTTCTTGAACACAATCTACATTCTTTTTGTCAGCAAGTTTCTACTTAGAGCTCCATAAATTCGACATCTTTTTCCACCTATTATTTATTTCCTTGTTACGCCCATTTAAATTCGATGCGTTTGAATCATATTTGTAATTGTCGTTGACAGAATTCGAATGCCAATTCTTTAATTCTCTCTCGGTTATCACCAGTTTTGTTTCGTGAACGATACCATCATTTATGGTTTTGGAACTGGAACTTTTTAATGAGCTTGAACTACTTCCTGTAATTGATGAATACGAATCAGAATTAGATTTAGCTGATGAACTCGATTCGTATTCCTTCACTGCAAGATGCTTGTTGACAGGTGGCAACAATATATTATCGACAATAGGGAGCATTGGTGTAAGCGTAGGGATTGTTCTTGCAATCATATATCCATCCCAAGAAGCCCTATGTTCATCTAATGAAGATCGTGGATCTTCTACAGACATACGATTTGCATCAATTGAAAACCTAGGTGCTGTATCGCAAGATCTTCTACCTAATTTGTGATCTCCATCGTCAGATTGGATTTGAGGATACTTAAATTGGATTAATTTTGACCTGCTATTATCCTCTTTTCCCTTCTTTTGCTTATGCTTTTGCCTCCATTTTCGTAATTTATGACTGAAAACGGTTGCTGTTTCCCAAAAATTCTTCTTTTTGTTCTGCAATTCCATCTCAATATGCTCCTTCATCGTCATCAAATTCTGTTGCTCTCCAATCTCACCATCATCAGCAGCTTCATTCCGCAGTAATAAATCATCTGAAACCCTAATATCACTGCAGTCATCATGATCTTCGATTATCTCCAGCACCGGCTCTGTAATACTCAAAAACCCCAAATTCTTCGATTCAATCTTCGCTCCACTTCTGGTAACATCAACGTCGAACAGATCCGTGAGCTTATTACTAGCCCTGACATCACAAGACTTCCGCCTTAGATCCAAACTTAAACCGTTCAAAACCTCACATTTCTCAACGGCAACAGATTTGCTCCGGCGCAATTCCGGCACAACATCTGACGATGAAGCACCACCGGTGTTGCCTCTGGTCCGGCGACTTAAGGGGAATGATACAATGTTTTCATGCTTAACTTCAAGTTGATCGGTAGATGAGTCTAGATACGCGAGTCGATCTCGAAGGCATAATGCGCATAAGCCGGTGACAGGTTCGTTAGGATGACGGTGACAGACAGAATGACGGTGAGAGCGGGATCGGGTTCGGGTACGGATTTGGGGATCCACGGCCATTAGCGGAAAATGTGGTAACCTAAGCTGAGAAGTGACACATTATGCTTATATTTGGTTTTGCAGGCAAGCGGATCGAAGAAAAACAGGGAAAGAGATTACCCTAGATAAAAACTCCCCTAGTACTAGTGTGTTGGAAGATGGTTCCCTTTGGTATGTGGTTATGGGTTCGAGTCTCGTTATAGATAAATTGATGTAGATTTAGGAGTAGTGTAGAGAGTGTGTATATTTGCCTTAAAAAAAACCTGGTAAGGAAAGTCAAACAGATTGGTCAAAAACCCGTCCAAATGAATGAGGAGAACCCGAGTCCGGTTGTTTTAACCCGATTTTATATACATGTGATATAGTTGTGTTTTGAAAAAGTATTTTGCCTAATATTTGTGGTTCTACAAGTATTTGCAAAATTATCATACGTTTTATTTATTGCATTCATAACATGTCAATTAAGTTATTCAACTGCGTCTTACTTTATACTATTTACAATGGTAACCAAATTTGTTATCAGTGTCACATTAGAGTAAGGGGTATGCTGGTTTAAGTTAAACTGTCACCTCTACGTCACATCATTATTTCACATTTCATATTCAAAATTTTCTCAAATACTCACTTTACCATCATTGAAGTAATTTGGGTCCACTTTTTTTTTTCTTTTACATTTTTTCAAAACAACTTAATATTTCATTAAACTAACAAAATACAAGTACGATAATTAATAATACGGAAATAAAATAGGGGAAACAAATTCGGAAATAAAAACATAGAAATAAAAACTACTCGTCATCTTCATCCGCATCTATGGGGTATTTTGCGCGATTTTCGTTCTTTTTCTTGATGTTTCTCGCTTTATCAACGCTCGCCAACCCTGCGGTGCTGGTGCCAAGGAATTTCAATTGTTCCAACGTCATGATGCAACTGTCCCTCTCCTATGACCTTTCGTAAGCGGATTGAGCCGCTTCGCTTTTCCGCCTAAACTCGGCCCATAGTCTCGCCAAAGTCGGTCGCGGTACTTCCCCTGGTGTCGGATGAAGTTTCCGATCTACATTTTTTTTGCCTTACGAGACTTTCCATCCGGACGTGGTCTCGTATCTTCCCCGAAAAGTTATTCGTTGTCTGAGAACGAAATAGGGGCGAGGGCGTCCAATTTCGGAACCTTCTTAAAATATCCCAAGCACCTTAATTATTGAACTGTTTTTCTTACGTCGACTCGTCACGGTATGCTAGTCGGACATGGTTCAAAAAATCAATCTCATTTTCTCCGCTCCTACTAGTAACTAATTAACTAACTAACTGATTGGACAATATAATGGAAAAGTTAGTGGTTCAAGTCAGTTAGTTAGTAAATTAGTTAGTTAATGGAGAAGTTAGTCAGTTATATATTGTCCAATCAATATAGGGAATTGCTCTTCGGACACGGTTCAAAAAAACAGTGTTGGATCCCAACAACACAAACGTGTTGCGTTATGACCGAGTAACGAAGATATGATAAGTAAGCAACAAGATTTCAATGATTAAGAGTTTATTAAAACAAATTAATACAGTACAAAGTTTGCGAAAATAGATAGTACAAAACTAACTAAAAATCTATACTTGAAATGACACTTTAGACCGCTCAAACTAGAAGAGTATACGCTGAGAGTTATATCAGCTGATACTAACAGCTGATATTAATGCCTTAGTAATAACTATGGAGGAGTTAATACTTAGACAAATAACTAACTCTCAGAGAATGTTCTTGTGCTATGATTTCTAAAGGTGTTGTAAATGCAAGCATTTACGTCTGTATTTATAGCCCAAGATCCATGTTCCTTAGTCCACAAGTTTGACGACGTGTAAACATATTATTCGTCAATGTGGACTTGTCTATGGATCATTAAATGCTCTTGCACAAGTTATTGTCCCAAGTGTACTTTGTGTCAACTACTTCCGGTACCCTTTCTGACGCACAGTGAAAGGTGTACTACATAAGTACAGAAATAGTTGACTTTCTCTTTACATGCTTGAGGGACAAACGATGATAATGTACTGACATTATCTTCTATTCCAGAATAGAAGATCTTCATCGTTTTCTTCTTCTTTGAGCGGGAAAGAGAAATGTTCAAGGTGTCAATGAACATTTCCTATAAGTCTTTATCTGCAGCAGGTACTATCAGCTGATTCCACAATCAGCTGAATAGTCTTCTTCTTGTCTTTGTCATTTGGTCATAGACTTCGAATGAACTCTCGTTAATAGCTGCTGATTTGACTTGTATCCTAAAGCTAAGTACGTACTCAGCTGAAGGTTTATTGTATATACTTGCTTCAGCTGAGATACATACTTCAGCTGTTATTTATTCTTCTTGGCTGTCGATCATCAAATCTTATTTACTTAGTGTTGGGACTAACAATCTCCCCCTATTTGATGCAATCGAATAGCCGTATAAGTGTAACCCTGTAATGATTCAGCTGATGAAGTCAGCTGAATACTTATGTGCTTTGACCCTTAGGGTTCTTTTGTATATGTTTATCTTTTTACAATTTTTTTTTTTTTTACAAGTATATTACACAACTTTTGATTTTCTATTGATAAGGCAATTAAAATTACAAGGAAAATAAAAAAAAAAAAACTATAATGCCTTGGATATAGCTGATCCAACGACATTGCGATACAGTGAGTTGAAGGTTGAGGTTATTAATTTCTTCATTTCTCTTCCCTCTTCAGTGGAGGAACTCAGCAGCTTGTGATAGATCATAAGTTGATCCACATCACATAGATACAACTCATCTGCTCGCTGAAAGCACTGCTCCTTCTTCTTCTCCAGATAGCAAAAGCCATAAATTGGTTCTTTTACGATCAGCCCAGGGACGAAGTTAACTCCCGTGGGGATGGCTTTTGTGATATTGGGTCTTGGTCGTTTTGCAAATATGATCGATGACCCAATATCCAGTGGTCTGGAGTCAGCAAGAGGCTCGAGGAGAACGGACTTACGTTTCTCCCCTCTTGCTGAGGAGCTTTCACAGCAGATCCTCCGACAGCAGCTGTTTGAGATTCACACAATTCAGGCGGTATGCGATATACCAACTCAGGAGCTTGTCTCCTGATTGTCTCGCATAGAATATTGAAAGAGTGGATTGCGAATTTTATCTCGTTTTCCAAATCTGTTATAATCCGCGATGGTTTTGCAGATCTGGCAGCTACTTCAGCTTCTTTCCATTCATCGTAATTGAGAACGAAGCTGATCTTGTTCAGAGGAAACTTTTCGTTGACCACATCTCCTCCAGCACTTGTTATTACAACTTCATCAGAAGAGCTGGGATCGTATCTGGGGGCCCTTACGCTGGTGATCTTTGCCTCTTGCCTACGCTGATAAAGAACTTTGTTGAACAACCTAATGTTCTCAGCTCTTTGGGCTTCAGCTCTTTGATGCAGCTCTTCATGAGTTTTTCTTTGAAGGGCAATGGTTGTATCAAGATCAGTAGCGGTTCCAACTTCATTTAGGATGAAGTTTTTAACCACAACGGATGTAGGCTCCCCCTCAGCAGGATAAGGGATCTCCTGTATAATAGGCTGAGGGTTTTGGATTTGCGGGGGTTGGACTTGTGGGCCCTCAACTGATTTAAAGGAATCAATGATTTTAACAAAACCAGTTGAGGGTACAGCTTCTTCTTCTTGTGTTCCAGCAGAGGTGATAGGTGGAACTCTTGAGTTATCACCTGCTGGAACGTCTTCAGTATTGGCTCCAACAGCAGAGGTGACTATAGGTTGTGAACTATTTTCTTCACCTTGTTGTTCACCTGCTGAAGTGGCCTCTTTCTCCCCCTCAGAGAGTGCCCGAAGAAGAGGGGTACTCTCTGGTGCTGAAGCAGGATAGACAACAGCAGCACCCTCATTGAGGTTTGCAAGAATGAGGTCAAGGGTGCCTTGGAGACCAGCGACTTGGGAAGTCAGCGAGCTGACTTCAGTCTCTATTTTGTCTAACCTGGTGGACACAGCAGAGGTTGACTCCTCAATAGCCTGAGAAAGGTGGCTATGAGTAAGTGTCAGCAAAGACTCTTGCTTTGATTGGGCAAGAGCCAGGCTGTCCCAAACTTCGGAGAGAAGTTGGTCTTGATCGACTCTGTCAGAATCGCGAAGGGAGTTCAACGCTTGACGCACGTAGTCGTTAAGAGTTATGAACCCGCTGGTGTTGATGCGAATCTGATCAGACAGAAGAGCCAGCTGAGGAGCCTGAGAATGAACCTCAGTGTGCAGAGAAGTTATGCTGGAAGAGATATTCTCAGCAGTTTGGGCAAACTTCTTTGGAACATCCTTGCGAAGGGTGTCCATCTGCTTACTCAGCGTGGCCATCCCAGGTCGAATCCGGGATGTAACAACTCTAGACATCAGAGCAGCAGCTGCTCTGATGGGAATGCGTCCTCCAGCTTTGCTGGATTCAGCATGCGACACTTGGACGCTTTAGGGGTAGGGGTCCGGCATGTCTCCAGCTTGAGGGGTAACCTCAGCTGTGGGAGTGAGTGTTCCTGAGTTAGGAGGAATGGCTCCTATGGGTTGCTCAGGGACTTTGGAGAGTGAGTTGGGTCCAACTGAAACTTCTGGGGTTATAACAGAAGTGCCGACATCAGTTGTCAAAACAGTTTGAAGCTCAGAATGTTCTCCGTCAGATGACGAATAGTAAGACTGAATAAGATCATCAGTCGACTCAAACATTAGATGAAAAGCTGTTTGAATCTCTGGAGCTTCGGTCTCACCAGCCGGCGATACTGGTATGGAGACTAGAGGAAGAATTCCTCTGGGTGGTGAGTTAGCTGCCTCACAGCTGGGTTGGCGATTACTTTCGTGATCATTGGCAGCTGGGGTTAGTGCCTCAGTAACAACTTGGTTTAAAGTTGTCTCTTCATTGGCGGTGGTGGTTTCCTTGATCACCTGCTGGTTTAAGCTGGTGACGTCGTGGGAAATAGAAGGGTCAGCTTCAAGATTGACTTGGTTTCCAGTCAATCTATCATCAGCTGGAGACTCAGGGAGTGATGAAGAAGTTGGGGGTGGTGTGTGTGCAGCTGACTCTCGGGTGGCTTGGGTTGAGCCGAAAACTTCACCAACAGTCTGTTGAGAGACTGAGGTTGCTTGTGGAGTTTGTTCCCGTGTTACAACGACAGATAATGAATCGGTCGAGGAGCTACGCAGAGGTGTGGAGCCGGCACTAACTCCTGATGAACGAAATTGCCGTTTTGAAGTCTGCTGACTTGTTGAGAAATCAGCAGAGAGAGTGGATGAAAGGAAAGGAAGAGGAAACAGCCGAGAGTGTTCGACTAGGAACTCCGAATATTGGTGGAGTTTCCTGATAAACACTGCCAATCTGAAAATGAGAAGAACAAAGATCAGAAGCTGATGAAGCCTCTGATCGTAAGTGATCTTCTCTAGGACCCCGGCTGAGTCCAGATACTGAAGTTGTTTCAAGTTCAGCATCTGCAATCATCTTTTCTACACCAATAGTAGCAGTCCTTATTACCTCTAGCAGAGGGGACATAGAAGTACTGGTGGCAGAAGAAGATGATAAAAAGAATGAAGAAGGAGGGCGATTAGAGGGTCGCTTAACTCGCTTCTTCACCACCAGAGGAGAGTCATCTGCATCAGCAGAATCCTCATTCTCAGGGATTGAGATCCCTGTTGAGGTGGTGGTTTTTCCATCAGCAGCTGAGGTGGACGCCCAGTTGAGGGAAAACACTTCAGATGAGGAAAGGACTTACCTTCTTGTAGGGCAGATTTCTTCGATGTTGCGCCCTTCTTTCGATCCCTTTTGGATCTGACTCGATCATCTATGATCTTCAGCATGTACGAGCTGGGGGGAAATGCCTTCTCATCATCCTTCTTCTGGAAGATGATGCTGGAAATGGAACGGACCATCACCGATTCCCCAGGGATGTCCTCATAATCTATCTTCAGCTTTTCAAGCATCACATGTGCGACGCACAATGTGAAAAAGCGAAGATAGGGAATATGATTTCCCTTGCTTTTCAGCTTGGTCTTGACCTCCTCGTACACCAGTCTCCCGTAGTCGATCCGCTGACCGGTGACTAGGGCTTCAGCAAAGACTTGCATGCTGGAGTTGCACTGGTTGAGAGACCCGGAATTTCCGCCTATACCCTGAATGATGTGGGGAAAGAAATAGGCCTAGGGTCTCGTCAGCAGAGACTTCTTGAAGATCTGCACCTTGTCTTCTTCATTTTCTAATCTGTATCCAGTGATACGGATTAGACTCGCTTTAGCTTATCAGTAGATTTAGTCTGCTGATATTCTTCTCTAGGTTGCAGATAATCGAATCCGCAAGCAACTCGAAAATCATCAAGAGAAATGGTGATTTGATGATTCCCTACTTGCGCAGTAATGTCGTCTCCAGAGTCGGAGGCGGTCATCCAAAAATCACGCAAGAGTTCGACGATACTCTTGGTGAATCTGGTAAAAGCACCACGGATAGGGCAGTGACGCACAAACGTCACAACCGGTCGATAGATATCGACAAGATCATCCGGTGGGGAAGTGTGGGCTACTAGATTTGAGTTCTGAGAGAACTCAATGGCAACCCTAGTAAGAGTAACCTTCTGAGATTTCTTCGTCATTTGGGAGAGAGAAGGAAGAAAGATAAAGGTTAGAAAATAGAGGGTTTTTGAGAGAGAATTGTGGGCGAGATGGGATTAAAGTGGAGAGGAGAGGTGGGTATTTATAGGAGATTTATGGGCCGGTTTGGGTAAAATTTGAATACAAACCGGGTCATAATTGGATAGTTACAAACCAACTATAGACACGTTGGTTATCGTGCAAAGGTGGTTGGATGTGACAGTGTGAGAAAGTGGAGCCGTTTCTGTGACAGGGTAGTGGAGCCGTTTCTGTGTCAGGGTGGCTTGTCCCTCATAAATGCCAAATATTTCCACTCGAGTGAAAATATTTGCCACAGAGAATGTGTGGATAGGGATGAGAGATGCCTTTTTATAGGAGAACCAAACGTTTTAACTTATAAAACATGATAAGTTATCATTTAAGAGATTTTATTCGGCTGACTGATAAATTTAAACGGTTTTAGTCAGCTGAATGTACTAAGTAACAAAGTAAATCTTATCAGCTGCTGATAGTACTTCAGCAGTTGATTCAAGCATTCAACATACCTAGCTCGCTGATCAAAAAATTGAATCGTTTTTCATCTAAAGGCTTAGTGAATAGATCAGCCAGCTGAAGGTCTGTAGAAATGAAGTGGAGTTCCACATCACCTTATATCGATATGTTTGGTTCTAGAATGGAGAACTGGGTTGTTGCTGATTGCAATAGCACTTGTGTTATCGCAATAGATAGGAACTTTGCAGAAGTTCATATCGAAATCAACAAGCTGATTCTTCATCCAAAGGACTTGAGCACAACAGCTTCCAGCAGCAACGTATTCTACTTCAGCTGTGGAGGTAGAGACATTATTTTGTTTCTTGCTTGTCCAGCTGACTAGCTTTCCACCAAGCAGCTGACATCCTCCAGTGGTGCTCTTTCTATCCATTTTGCAACCTGCAAAGTCTGAATCTGAATAGCCAATTAGATCAAACCCGGAGTCTTTGGCCTACCAAAGACCTAGGCTTGGAGTACCCTTAAGGTACCTCAAAATTCTTTTTGCAGCTATTAAGTGAGATTCTCTAGGATCAGCTTGATACCTAGCACACATGCAAGTAGCAAACATAATATCTGGTCTGCTGGCGGTGAGATAGAGTAATGATCCAATGATTCCTCTATAGAATGTGACGTCAACTGACTTACCAGTTATGTCAGCATCTAGATTGTTTCGAGGAGCCATTGGTGTTTTCATGGATGATGATGAATTCATATCAAATTTCGTTAAAAGATATTTGATATATTTTTCTTGATTTATAAAAATTCCATTTTTAGATTGCTTAACTTGTAAGCCAAGAAAATAAGTTAATTCACCACCATACTCATCTCATACTTTGTAGACATAAGTTTAGAAAAACGTCTACAAAGTTTTTCGTCAGTAGCACCAAAAATTATGTCGTCCACATAAATTTGAACAAGAATGATATCACCTTTGATTTTGCGAATGAATAAGGTTTTATCAATCTTTCCCCTGGTGAAATCATTTGCTATGAGGAACGTGGAGAGTGTATCATACCATGCACGAGGAGCTTGTTTTAACCCATACATCGCTTTATCCAATTTAAACACATAGTCTAAATATTTAGGATTCTCGAACCCTGGTGGTTGCTTAACATATACCTCCTCTTGCAGCTTTCCGTTCAGGAATGCACTCTTTACGTCCATTTGAAAAACTGTGAAGTTTTTGTAAGCAGCGTAGGCTAGGAATATTCTGATTGCCTCAAGCCTAGCCACTGGAGCAAATGTTTCATCAAAATCGATTCCTTCCTCCTGTATGTATCCTTGTGCAACCAGTCTAGCTTTGTTGCGAATAACCACACCTTCTTCATCCATTTTATTCCTAAATACCCATTTAGTACCAATTATAGTCTTTCCAGCTGGTGGGGGCACCAGCTGCCATACTTTCTTGACCTCGAATTGGTTAAGTTCTTCCTGCATCGCTTGAATCCAGCTAGAGTCTTCTAAAGCAGCTTTAATATTCTTTGGTTCTTCAGTTGCTAGAAAACAAGACCATAAGAACAGATTACATGATGCTTTACTTCTTGTAACAACTCCTTGTTGTGGATCTCCAATGATTAACTCAATTGGATGTTCTAAGGTCCACTTAGATTGAGGAGATGCTGTAGAAGAGGAAGATTCAGCAGAATTAGATCCTTGTTGAGCGGCTGACTGCTCAGCAGGATGAATTACTTCATTTTGAACAGATCTTCTTGAAGTATGAAGAGGTGGCTTAGAAGTAGCCTTGGATGATGCTCTAGCTGTTGGAATTTCTTGTTGAACAGCTGCGATATCTACAAGATATGTAGGAGCATCATGGAACGTGTCGTCTGATTCATTTATGGGAACCTCAAAGAGATTTAAAGCATCGGAAAATGCTTCAGCTGTATCATCAGTGTTAAGGCAAAAAGCCTTACCCCTTTGGATCTTAAGATAACAAAACAACCTAGACTAGCTTTGACTTATATGTAGAATAATATAGCTAAGTTTAGGTCTGATACTGAGTGATCAGTATTGGAACTCAGTATCAGTACTCAGTATCAAATAGTGATACTGAGTAGAAGGACTGAGTGATACTCAGTATAGTAACGGACTAAGATCAAATCCCTTGATCTTAGTCATTTTCCTTGCTTAGTCCTTCGGTTACTCCTTTGCTCATTATGTAAGATCTCTATAACATTATAAATAGAGATCATCTTGCAAAGGAGTACTCACCAATTTACTTTACACATTCACATCTTTTGTAATTGATCAGTGGTCTTGTTATTCCGCAACAAGCCACACTTAGTGGATTTATACATTGACCATATTCTTGTGTTATCACTTTAATATTTCTCTAAGTATAATATTCTATCAATTAACATTATAAACCAGGGTTGTTGTGACCTAACAACTGGTATCAGAGCAGGCTAAATAATCTTCTATTTAGTCGATCTATAACCCTGGCAGCCATTTCCTACATCTATCCCTCCAACACTCAAAAATCCAAAATGTCTACAATTATTGCACCAGTTATGTCTGGAAAGGGAGTACCCATCTTTGATGGAAAAGATTTCCATCAATGGAAGCTCAAAGCTCAGTGGTATCTTGAATCTATTCATCATGAGATGCTCACTGTGCTAAATGATGGTCCCATCATTCCACAAACTGTGGAACCGGTTGCTGCTACTGATGATGCTCCTGAGGGCATAAGATCTGTACCTAAACTAAAGCACAACTGGACTGACACTGACCGTCAGTCGTATGCTTTAGACTCCAGAGCTAAAGGAGTGATTGGTAATGCTGTTACAAAAGAGATACTTAATGCAATTATGAAATTGCCAACAGCAAAGGCTATGTGGGATAGCCTATCAGTCACTTATGAAGGTACAGCAAAGGTGAAGTTGCAAAGAAAAAGCAACATGAGAAGGAAATATGAAAATTTCTTTTCAACTCCAAATGAAGACATCACCACTCTCTATAACAGGTTCAATACTGTTATCCATGATTTAATCAGTGTAGGCATTGTGAAAGAGGAAGGAGAGCTTGTTCAAAAGTTTCTGGATAGCCTTCCTCAACAATTTCTTGACATGACAAATTCTGTCAATGCTGCTAACAACATTGAGTCATACACTCTTCAAACTTTGTATGGTTTAATGCAGAATCATGAGGAGAATAATGCTGCAAGACTGATCAACTGGAAGAAAACTGACAAGTCTTCCACTGGTATGGCTCTAGTTGTGCAACAGGCTTATACTGTGACTGAGCCAGAAGAACCAGAAGTTGATCTTGCTGATGCTGAGGCAGAAGAGCTTGAAACTCAAATGGCTCTCATGTCTATGAAGCTGGATCAGTTGAAGAAGAAGAGGCTTGGTGTTAGCTCTTCTAATACTGACCCTAGATCAGGTCTGTGCTATAGGTGTGGAAAGCCTGGACATATTGCTGCAAATTGTCATACTAAGTCTTCTGAGACTGACCAAAATGACAAGATTGCATACCGAGCAAAAAGATATAGAGACAAATATGTCAAGCTGAAGAATTGGAGCAAGGGAAAGAGGGCCGAAGGAAATGGAGCACCTCATCAAGCACTTTACTCAGAAGCCTGGATGGATGAAGAGTTAAGTGATGATGAAGAGGAGATTGAAAATAAAGCCTTTATGGCTTTCACTGAAGATGATTTGAAGAGTTCCTTTGAAAAGGATATCAAAGAGGCTGAGAGGATGAGTGTTCACACTGATTGGGATTCCACTCAGTTGTACAAGGTAAGTTCCTTTCAAACTTATTCAGTGAATGAAAAAACCAAGATTTTTGAGTATATGCTTGTTGATCTTAAAACTTCTGTACAAAAAGAAAAAGCTTTGAAATTAACAATTAAAGAACTTGAAAGGGTAAATAATGAAAACTTGGATAAACTAGCAAAATATAAAGATTTAGAACTAAATTTTTCAGATTTAAAAGACATTAACCAAAGATTAGCTGATAAAGCTCATTTACACAAACTTGAAAAAGAGAAATTTGAAAAACAGTGTAAATCTTGGGGAAATGCTTCAATAAAATTAAATAAATGTTTAAATGAACAATTTCCAGAAAATGTGAGGGCTGCACTTGGTGTTGATCCTCAATTTAAAAGCAGGAACAATTTTGCTGATTTATTTGAAGAGTTTTCTACTATGAACCCTATTAATTTTGTAAAAGCTAAAACTTTATGTGAAGTTGGATGTCAAACTGAGTCAGATGATGAAGAAAATGAAATTTTAGAAAAACCTATTGGTCCTTCTATCTGCTCAAAGTGCTATACTGAGCTACAAGAACTCAGTATTGAATTTCAAATAACAGAAATTTCTGATACCGAGCTACCAATAGTTCAGTATGACACTTCTGCTGTTCCACCTTTTGAATTATTATTTAATACAACAACTTTTGAATTTTATAATGATAATAAAACAACTTCTATCTCACATGTTTCATCAAATACAGAAGTTGCAGGAACAGAAACATCAAATACTGAGACATCTAAAGTACCTGTTAAAGTTGTTCCTTCAAAACATGATAAACAAAAGACAACTTCAACTAGGTCTTTGGTTGGCAAAGACAAGAAGTCTACCACTAATAAAATTAGAAAGACTTCTCTGCCAAATAAAAATAAACAACCAGATCATCCATCTCCTAAACCAGTTAAAAACAATACTAATACATCTATTAGAAATAACAAAATTAATGTTTTAAAAACACTTGGTGATCAGGTCAAATCTTTAAGTAAACAATTTGCAAAACTCGTTCATACTGACCTACCAAAAGTGAAACATTTTTCTAAAATACCATATGAAAATATGTTTAGAAATAGACCTAGGAAATGTTATAGATGTCATCATACTGGTCATAAGGGAGATGAATGCTGGACTGATCTCTCAAGTCCTAGGTACTCAGTACCAAAGAAAAGGAGAGAAACTAAGTCAGTATCACCAAAGAAAACTTCTAAAGTTACCCCTGAAGTGATACCGACCTCTTCACATAAAGAGATCAAGTCAAATTGTGTTTATCCCACCAAAGGTCCCATTCAAAAATGGGTTCCTAAAAGGAACTAATTATTATTTTGTGTCTTGTGCAGGGTGACAGAAAGTGGTACTTAGATAGTGGCTGCTCAAGACACATGACAGGCAGTATGGAATACCTTCTTAATTATACTCCAGAGAAGGGTCCTTCTGTCAAGTTTGGAGATGACTCGGTGGGAAAGACAAGAGGTTATGGTGTGATCAAGGCAGGCAACATAACTTTTAAAAGAGTTGCCTATGTAGAGGGTCTTAAACACAATCTGCTCAGTATTAGCCAGATGTGTGATGATGACAATGAAGCTCGATTCAGAAAGGTTGCAGGAATCATCTACAATGATAAAGGGCAGCCTGTACTCATTGCTAGAAGAGAAAAAGACGTATATGTGGTCAACCTATCTGAAATAGACCCAACTATTCGAGTATGCCTGCTTTCTAAAGTCAAGCCAGAATTACATTGGCTATGGCACAAGAAACTCTCTCACATCAATTTTAGAAATATCAACGAGCTCAGTATGAAGAAACTGGTGAGAGGATTGCCCACAATTACTTATTCAAAAGATAAGTTATGCTCAGCATGTGAAATGGGCAAGCAGAAGAAGAGTTCATTCAAGTCAAAAGTCAATCATTCCATCAATGAACCTCTTACTATGATACATATGGATCTTTTTGGCCCCATCAGCACACCATCATTGGCCAAAAAGATCTATACTCTAGTCTTAGTTGATGAATTCTCAAGATATACTTGGGTCATCTTCCTCAAGACTAAGTCAGATGCAACAACAGAAATCATTGCCTTTATAAAAAGAGAGGAACTTCAAAAAGGCAACAAGGTCAAGCAACTTAGAAGTGACCATGGTACTGAGTTTAAGAACTCAGTATTAGCAGATTTCTGTGAAGAAAAAGGAATCATTCAAAACTTCTCTGCAGCTTACACACCTCAACAAAATGGTGTTGTAGAAAGAAAGAACAGAACACTGATTGAAGCTGCAAGAACTTTATTATGCCATGCTGGACTGGCACTGAGTTTCTGGGCTGAAGCTGTAAACTGTGCAAATTTCACTCAGAATAGAGCCACTATAGTCCAAAGACATCTGAAGACTCCATATGAGTTATACAATGGCAAGATTCCTAACGTGGAATATTTCCACATCTTTGGGAGTAAATGTTTTGTACTCAGTACAAAACAAAATCTCAATAAATTTGCTCCCAAAGCAAATGAAGGTGTGTTCATGGGCTACTCTCCACACTCCAAAGCTTTCAGAGTGTATATCATCTCAACCAAGATGATTGTAGAATCCATTCATGTCACATTCGATGAAGATCAGAATGAGCATTCTACCTCAGCAAGTGAAGACATAAGTGGCATAAATATTCTATGCAATCCAGAACACTCCATTGCTGAACAGCCTAAGTTTCATCCACACTTTATTCCTAATAAGTTTAATGAAACTGATCAAGTTCAAACTCAGTATCACTCAAATGAGACTAATACTGAGGTTCCCATATCAGAGAACCTCCATACTGAGTTTCCAACTAATGATCTGAACCACTCTACTTATGAAGAAGGTGAAACATCCAACACTTCACAAGAATCCACATCAGCTCTGCAAAATGAAGATGAACAGCAACCTGCACTGTCTAATACTGATCAGAATTCCACTCAGTATCAGACAGACAACACACCAAATCAACTAGATATTGTTGATCCTATTTCAAATGCTCCCTTAGGAAACAATTTAAGGGAACACAGAGACCATCCTCACTCAAACATTATTGGTCCTATTGAAGAAGGTGTCCAAACAAGAAGAAAATTAGAATTTCCAACCCAAGCAAGTGCAAACTTTTGTTTCTTCTCAAGTTTTCTATCTACCATTGAACCAAAGAAAGCTGATGAAGCTCTATTAGATGAAGATTGGGTAGAGGCTATGCAAGAAGAGCTCACAGAGTTTGAAAGAAACAAAGTTTGGAACTTAGTACCACCTCCTTCTGGCAAAACTATTATTGGTACTAAGTGGGTGTTCAGAAACAAGATGGACAAGGATGGTGTTGTCATCAGAAACAAAGCAAGGTTAGTTGCTCAAGGTTACAGGCAAGAAGAAGGCATTGACTATGATGAAACTTTTGCACCAGTTGCAAGAATTGAAGCTATTAGGTTGTATCTTGCATATGCAGCTTTTAAAAATTTCAAAGTTTATCAGATGGATGTCAAAAGTGCTTTTCTAAATGGAAAACTACAAGAAGAAGTTTATGTTAAACAACCTCCAGGTTTTGTTGATCCCAAATTTCCTCATTATGTTTTCAAGCTTGATAAAGCTCTATATGGGCTCAAACAAGCTCCAAGAGCCTGGTATGATACCCTGTCTGAGTATCTTATTGAAAATAAGTTTACAAGAGGTAAAATTGATAAAACTTTATTTTCAAAAAGGAAAGGTTCTGACATCTTACTCATTCAGATATATGTAGATGACATTATCTTTGGTTCCACTGACAAGTCAATGTGTGACTGGTTTGCTAAGATAATGTCAACTCAGTATCAGATGAGTATGATGGGAGAACTTACTTACTTTCTTGGTTTACAAGTTGAACAAAAGCCTGATGGCACTTTTATAAATCAAAGTAAGTATGTGCATGACATGTTAAAGAAATACAACTTTGAAAATTTATCTTCCATGCACACTCCTATGGGTACTCAGGATAAGATAAGTAAGGATGAAACTGGTAAACCAGTATGTCAATCCACATACCGAGGTATGATTGGTTCCTTACTTTACTTAACTGCTAGTAGGCCTGATATCATGTTTGCCACATGTTTGTGTGCTCGGTATCAGGCTGATCCTAAAGAATCACACATGAAAGCAGTTAAGCGCATCTTTAGATATCTTACAGGTACTCCTAACCTGGGTCTTTGGTATCCCAAAGACTCAAACTTTGACCTTGAAGGGTACACAGATGCAGATTTTGCAGGTTGTAGATTGGACAGAAAGAGCACAAGTGGAGGATGTCAATTCCTAGGTGGAAGACTAGTTGGCTGGTCATCCAAGAAACAAAATTCGGTAGCAACTTCCACAGCAGAAGCAGAATATGTTGCTGCAGGAAGTTGTTGTGCTCAATTATTATGGATGCAGTATCAACTCTTAGACTATGGGTTCAACTTTCATAAGACTCCTATTCATTGTGATAACAAGAGTGCTATTGCTATCACAGAGAACCCAGTCTATCACTCCAAAACCAAGCACATTGATATCAGACACCACTTTATTCGAGATAATGTGGAAAAAGGTAAGGTTGAGGTAGATTATGTACCCACAAATGAACAATTGGCTGATGTATTTACTAAACCTCTTCCTGAGGAAATGTTTATGTATCTACTAGGGCAATTAGGTATGTTGAATCCTTAATCTTTATTAAATTTCTTTAAAAACTGAGCGCTCAGTATCACTCCTGTTGATACTGACCACTCAGTATCACTAGTCTGTTATCATCAAAATTTAAAATTTTTATTTTTTTTGTTAATTTCAAGAGTAAATTAATTGTTTTTATATTTTTTAAAATTTTTTTAAATTAATTTTTTTTTTCTACTCGGTATTGGGGTATGACGGCTCTTACACCGAGCTTAATCCTCATACTGCTCAAACGGTAACCTTTCTTAATAAGAAAGTTACCGTTGGCAGAGGATAAGGCAGTCAAATCAGCCGTTTTTACTTCCCAATACCTTAATTATCTTTCATATCTCTTATAAATAACCGTTTATTTTTACTTCAATTTTTTTAACTGTTATTTCCTTCTTTCATTTTCAATTCTCTCTGCGATTAACGATTTCACTTTCTCTTAGCAAGCAAATTCTTTTTCAAATCACAATCACAGATGGCGAATTACACTTTTGTTGCTCCAGAAGTTCAATCGGAAATCCAATTCCGAAATAATGAAGTACCCAGGTTTGCGAGGAACAACATCACAGCAAATTTCAATATTCCTCAAGCCTGGGCATGCCAAGAGTTCACAAACATTGTGACTTTTCTGAAAAATTGCCCAATTGCTCGTGCACTGACCTTGTCTCCTCGAGCAATTTACCCAGAAATGCTATGCGAGTTTTGGTACTCTGCTACACTCGATTCTCCAGATATGATTGCTGGGTGGGTAATTCGAGATCAAAGAAGGGCATTTGTTTCTACTGCAATCATTCGTGAAGCACTGAGACTTCCGGCCCAAGCTCAGTATGACCCATTTGTTGATCGATCAGAGGCACGCTCTGTACTGCCTTTTCTGGGTCGAAGAGGAACAACGGGCACAATCAAAAGAAATGAATTTGGTCCAATGTGGGGTATTCTTATCACAACAATCATTCGATGTATGACCCACAAGACGGGAGCTTTGGACCAAATAAACGAATTTGGGATGCAAATAGTACATGCTCTGTACTATGGAAGAAATATCGATTATGCTCGCCTAATTTTCAATGAATTAGCTACACTGGTTCGAGCAAATACAAGGGAATGCAATGTCCCTTTCTGCAGATTTCTATCACTTATCTTTCAACACTCAATGCCCACACAGATTTATGATGATTTTCACAGCCCAAGAGTTGATCTTCCTCCACTCAGTGAGAAGATTTTCTTTTACAGACCAAGAGAAGGAGAACCTCTTCTAAGTCCTCCTATGTGGGCCATTGTTCAAGAACATATAAATGATGAAGAAGATCTGTCTGATACTGAGTCAGACAATGATGATGATGATGATGATGATGATAGTGGAAATGGAGCACAGGCAGGTCAAGATATTGAGATGCAGGATGTCCCACAAGTTCAAGAACCAACTATCTCTCCACCTGCACAAGATCTTGCTGCTCCTCATATTGAAAACATTCTTGAAACTGAGTCCTCAGAAGACACACCACTGGTCCTTCACAGAAGAAGAAGGAATGTTTCTCCTATCATTATGGGCAACTTATCATCTGAGGAGGTGCAGCCTGCAAATGTTCCATCATTAACTGCATCTATTCAAGCCCAAAGCTTTATTGCAGCCACCGCTGACCTTCCAGGTCCAGAACAAGCTCCACCTGCTCAACAAATTGAGGAACCTCATGTTCCTCTTGATGTGGAGATTCAATATGCACAAACTGCACTGGAAGGTGCTCAGCATGACAGAGAGGTCGGTATTGAAGATGTTGGTGCTGCACATCAACAAACACATGATCCTGCACCGACCTCTGCAGATGCTCGAAGGGAATCTGACATAGTATCAGGTATGAATTTCTAAAAAGCCCTTAAACTTATATATATATATTTCATTCCCAAATAGAGACTAAGTATTGGCCAGTACCAACTCAATACTGACCAAAGTCTCAAACGATCTTTAAAATATATATCCTCTTATGGCCAACATAGCTAGCCCACTGCTGCTATGCAAAATTCATATACTGAGCACACTAAATTGATCATTGTCAGTCTACAGTTGTCTCAACATTTAAAGAGACAATGGTGGTTGATGTCATACTGACACCCACTGGTGCTGCTTGAATGATGTCCAACTTATTTTTGAGTTGGGTAGCATCATTCAAGAAATGATCCCAAACCCTTAAGCCACAAAATCCAAAAATATCCAATGGGGTTTAGCCACATTTCTGTTATCACTCTAATACCGAGTGATAAACATTGAAAATAACAAGAAGCACATCCCAGGCTTCGAATTCCCACACCCAAACCTTTTAGTAAATGTGACTTATCCTATACTGAGCTACTTAAATTTTCACACTCACCTTTACTAAAATCTTCTAACACATGCTACGCACAAGTCCACAATATTTCATCCAATACCAGATGAAATACAGACTTCACAAACTCTGTTTAAATGATTGTAGAATTAAACAACACCACAATTCTATTTGATAAACCTTTCATTCTAACCAGTTTTATATTTTTGTTTCTTTAGCACCATCTGTGCAGGGTATTCAGGCATCTCAAGCTGCAGCAGATCAAGTGACTCTGCAAGCAATCATGCAGCACATTCTGGCCATCCAACAAACTCAAAATGTAATATTAGCCCGAATGGACAAGATGAGTGGTGATATTGACTTAATAAAACAGTCAGTATCACTCCTTCAACAACCACAGCAGCCTCCACAAACTCCACCAGGTTCACATGGTGATCACAATGAAGAAGGAGAAGGAGAAGGAGGTGCTGGTGATACTGATGCTGCAACTGAGCCCATGCCCTCCCCTACTCTTGAACAACCTGAAGGGGACATGGGTGGTGATACTGATCCTCTTCCCTCCTCATCAAATGGTAACAAAAAGGGGGAGAAGAGACAAAGAGATACTGAGGTTGATCAAACTGAGCCATCTGCTCAGGGGGAGAAAAGAAGAAGATTGAATGAAGATCAACCTCCACAACAAGAACAACAACATCAGCAAAGCCCTCATACTGAGCCATTTCGCATTCAGTATGAGAGAAGAAGACAAAGAACAAGGTCAGAATTACAAGTTCAAGACCCTCTTGAGCCATCTGCTCAGGGGGAGACTCATAATGACCAACCACAGCAAGTTTATACTGAGCCACCTGCTCTAGAAGAAAATAACTTACAAATTGTGGTCTATAGACCTTTTGTGTGGCCAATTGCTGATGATGAAGATGAAGAACATCCAGTGGAATCAGAAGATTTTTTAAACTTTGCATTGGATGAAGCAAATAAAGAAACCTCTTCATCATCATTCTCAGATGATGAAGAGCATACAAGAAAATCTATCTCATCTCAAGCTGAAGGACCTTCTAGAATTCCTAGAAGACCAATAACCAGAAGAATGACAAATGTGGTTATGTCCTCAGAATCTAGTGAAGAACAAGATCCAGCTCCTCTGATCTCAAGACCTAGAAGATCTGCTCAGTCTACTGAGGGAAAGAGTGAAGCTGAGGATGAGATTGAGGCCCAAAAGTTCTTCCCTGTTAAGGAAGAACCTGAATCTGAGTCTGAAGATGTTCCAAGAAGATCTCATACTGTAAGAAGAACTGGAGATGAATTACTTGAACAGTATTGGAACATTGTGGCACAAAGAACAAGATATAGGGAAACAAGGATGAGTATGCTGAGGAAGAAAGCATTTCCAACTGTAAGAGACATATACTGGCTAAATGAGTTTGTCAACAAAATAAAGGTCAAAACTGTTGATAGATCAATTGTTGCAACTTGTACTGGGCCAGTCAGTCCTCCAATGAAGTTTCTCCTCCATGACATTCAAAATATGGGACTTCATGATTGGATAAAAATTGCTAGACTGATCAAGGAAATGCCTTCAAGATCTTCTGAAGCCCAAGTGATGATGGATGAAATCTGGGCTGTATCTGCTATATGCTATGAAAAAGGCATTCTTTATGCAGCAGAATACAGGGCACTCAGTGTGATGACTGAAGCTATGAGGAACAACAAACCTGAGTGTCTTAATACTTTCAGAATAATTCCCACATATACTGTTCCCCCTAATCTCATTTTTCAGGATCAAAAGAGTACCATATATCCAACATCTGGATATATGTATACTGACTCAGATGACAGGGAATGCTTCATTACTGAAGCAGATTTGGCAAAAGCTCCTATCAGCCATTTGGTGGGCCTTAAATGGATGATAACCAAGAAAGAAGATGCTTGGTTTAGAAAAAAGATAGTTGCTGTACTAAACAACAGGCAAGATGAACTGAAGAAAAGAGAAGAGTTCATCCATGTGAAGAAAGAAGTCTTCTACGAGTTTGAATCGATCAACAAAGACTAAAGAAGTAGACTTTGCAGCCTGTAGCTTATTTTGTTTAGTTTTTCTCTTTGTAACTGTTTTGTTATCATTAGATAGGGGGAGATTGTTAAGGCAAAAAGCCTTACCCCTTTGGATCTTAAGATAACAAAACAACCTAGACTAGCTTTGACTTATATGTAGAATAATATAGCTAAGTTTAGGTCTGATACTGAGTGATCAGTATTGGAACTCAGTATCAGTACTCAGTATCAAATAGTGATACTGAGTAGAAGGACTGAGTGATACTCAGTATAGTAACGGACTAAGATCAAATCCCTTGATCTTAGTCATTTTCCTTGCTTAGTCCTTCGGTTACTCCTTTGCTCATTATGTAAGATCTCTATAACATTATAAATAGAGATCATCTTGCAAAGGAGTACTCACCAATTTACTTTACACATTCACATCTTTTGTAATTGATCAGTGGTCTTGTTATTCCGCAACAAGCCACACTTAGTGGATTTATACATTGACCATATTCTTGTGTTATCACTTTAATATTTCTCTAAGTATAATATTCTATCAATTAACATTATAAACCAGGGTTGTTGTGACCTAACAATCAGGAGATGGTTCAGCTGATCTCTTAAATGCATCAGACGAGTCTGCAGAGGTGGGGTTCATAGCCTTTGAGTGTTCTTCAAAAGTAACATTTATGGACTCTTCCAATGTTTTTCTTCTTTTGTTGAAAACTCTATATGCTTTGGATAGAGTGGAGTATCCCAAGAAAATGGCTTCATCAGCTTTAGAGTCAAATTTACTCAGCTGATCTCGTGTGTTTAACACAAAACACACACAGCCAAACACATGAAAGAAACCTATGAATGGTTTCCTCTGACGAAAAATCTCATAAGATGTCTTCTTGTGTCTCTTCACGTAGAGAGACCTATTCTGAGTAAAACAGGCTGTGTTAACAGCTTCTGCCCAAAATTGCTTAGGCATGTTTGACTCAGCAAGCATTGTTCTTGCAGCTTCTATTAGGGTTCTGTTCCTTCTTTCAGCAACACCATTTTGTTGAGGTGTTCTTGCAGCTGAGAAATTTTGGGAGATCCCAACATCTGAACAGAAATCTTCTAAAGTTTTGTTCCTGAACTCAATACCATTGTCTGATCTCAGCATCTTGACTCTAGACCCATTTAGAAGTTCCATCCTTTTGATGAACTTGATAATCTCTTCAGCTGCATCACTTTTGTGACGAAGAAATATTACCCAAGTATATCGTGAGTATTCATCAACGATAACAAGTGTATATTTCTTTCCACCTAGACTTTCAGTACTCATAGGGCCAAAAAGGTCCATATGGAGCATGTGTAGGCAGCTGTCGATGGAAAAACATTGCTTTGATTTGAAGGAGCTTTTATGTTGCTTGCCTTGTTCAGAGGCTGAACAAAGCTTATCCTTTTCGTATTTGATTTGTGGCAGACCATTCACCAGCTGACCTCGAGCCAGCTTCGATATGTTTTTGAAGTTCAGGTGAGATAGTCTCTTATGCCACAACCAATTCAGCTCTTCAGTAGAATGAGAGAATAGACAGACTTCTTGATTTTGAGGGTTCATGTCAAGTGTGTAGACATTCTTGGTTCTTGGAGCAACTAATACTACCTTTCCATTCTTATCCGTCACCGTTCCTCTGTATTCATTAAAGTTCACTGAGAACTTTGCATCACAAAGTTGGCTAATGCTGATTAGATTATGTTTCAGCCCATTTACATAACCAACTCTTGCGATTTTTATGGATCCATTAGAAATGGTTCCATAATCTTTAGTTGAGCCTCTACCATTATCACCAAAAACTACTGAGGGACCATCACAAACTTCAAACTCTTCCAGCAGGGATTTGTAACCAGTCATGTGTCTCGAGCAACCATTGTCTAAGTACCAGACATGTTTGCTTTCATCACCCTGCACATAAAATAAAAGAGTTAGTTCTTTTTGGGAACCCACACTTCGGTGGGTCCTTGTGACTTCCCGTTGGGACTCACAGAAGTTGGCTTTTCAGTAGGCTCACATACTGAAGTCGGGGAAGGTCTCAGGCGTGTGCTGTCACACTCACTTGCCATGTGCCCACGATCTCAACACTTATAACATTTTCTGTTTCTTTGAAGTGGAGTAGAGGGAGAGGCAATAGGATTGGGAACTGGACCCAAAATCCCTTTCATTTTCTGATTATCAGAGATAGTCAGAGTTTGAACGAGTGATGTCAGCTTGCTGACCTTTCCTTTCAGCCGTCTGACAGACATGGCTGAAGAACGACTTGGAGTATTCTTAGGAATACTCTTACCTTTGTTCTTTGCAGCTCGAGTACGAACTCCAACTGGCTCACCCTTGGAGGGTCTAAGAATAGTTTTCTTTCCTGCTGTCCTGCTAGGCTTCTGCTGAGATTTAGCAGATGAGACAGCAGGTGCTGAACCCAAGATAGATTTCTTTGGTTCAAAAATTACTACAGTATGTGTCCTGAATATCATGGCAGAGGATTCAGTCGATGACTCTTCACCAGTAGCTTCAGAAGGATTTTCTGAGGACATCTCGGTAGCATAGGTTTTGGTAGACCTTACAAAGGAACCAAAACCAACTCTTCAGCTGGCACAGAAGCATCAGCCGATGAGTAGTACAGATCATCTGTACTGTTGTCAGGTACAACGGCTGCAGCAAGGAAATCTCCTCCTAGTACAGCTTGTACTTGACTAGGAATTTGTGAGTTAACACATTCACTCACACGTTTGGATGAACGAGACCATGATTCACAAATCTTTTTAATTGCTTCAAGTTCTTTAACTTTTTCACTTAGATCATGTTGAAGAACTGAGTTAATAAATTTTGTTTCAGAAAGTTCTTCTTTTAAAGTTTTGTGGTCAATTAAACGTTCTTTCAAAACTGCATTTTCACGTAGAATAGCACTATGTTTATCCAAACATTCACCTTTCAGCTGATCAATGAAGTGCAAGTCACAAATAATAGAATCAACAATATCTTTAGCTTTAGTAGCCTCAGCGGAGATTAGAGAGGTTACCTTTTTATGAACAATGTTGACCCATATATAGGAGCTAGCATCATCAGCTGTAATGCTTTCATCATCATCAGCACGAGCCATCAAACACATTGTGGCCATTTGTTCATCGTCATCAGATGAGCTGTCACCAGAGTCAGCCCAATCATGAGTTTCAGCTACAAGACCCCTGTCAGCATCTTTGCCTTCAAGTGCCTTCTTTTCTTCTAGAATCTTTTTAGTGAAGGCTTGTAGCTTTTTGTATTTATCTTCAATGGACTCACCAGTTGAAGATGATGAACTAGCTTTCTTCTGCTTGCAGTCGTTAGCATAGTGTCCCTTCTTGTTGCAGTTGTAGCAAGTTATCTCAGAGATGTCAGGTGTACTTCCAGAAGGTCTAGAAGAAACAGCTGATGAGATAGATCTGCTACTCGAGCCTCTAGCTGAGGAGTCAGACTTGTTTTTGAAGAATTTTCTATTTTTAACAAGTAAGGCCAACTCAGATATAAGGGCATCGTTGTCTTCGTCTTCATCGACTTCTTCAATGCTGACTTCCGGCATGTTGAACAAACCAACAGCCGAAGTGTTGTCAGCCTCATCATCTGATGGTGGATATTCGATTCTGCTAGGCTTGTTTTAGGAGACAAGAGCAGTCGAAGATCCAGCGGAACTCACTTTAGAGTCCTTTGGAGGTTGAAATTTGTTGTGTACAGTTCTCTCATGGCTTAAAAACATACCATAGAGAGACGAAAGAGTATAATCTTTCAGAGTAGGAGATGTACTCATGCAAGTTATGATGGTAGCCCATTTAGAAGGTAAGGCTGCCATAAACTTACACATTTTGGACATATCATCCTTATCAACCCCATGAGACTTCAGCTCGTTTAACAGAATGTTATAACGATTGAAAGTTTGAGCTATAGTCTCACTTGGCTTGGCTTTAAACAGTTCATAATCATGTATGAGCATGTTTTTGTTATGTTCACGCACAACAGATGTGCCTTCATAAACTTCAGCCAACCGTTCCCACATCTCTTTAATTGAGTCACAAAACTGAATATTGTGATACAGTTCATCACCAACTGCTTGAAAAAGCATATCTCTACCCTTGTTCTCAAGATGAACAAGACGTTTTTCAGCGTCTGTCCACTGAGCCTCAGACTTCACCACATAGTGTTATGGTATTTCAGAAGTACCAGGAATGAGGGTTTTGGGAACATATTTTCCTATCGTTATGTTATCTTGAAGTTTTGGGTGATAGGTAACCATGTGGGACACCATACGGGTTTTCCACATGGGGTAGTTGGTTTGAGTGAGTTTGGGAGGTTTTCCAGATGATGGAAGATCTGATGATGTAGGTTCAGCCATAACAGATGCTCAAAATTGATGGAAAACAATTTTGACACTTGCTCTGATACCAGTTGTTGGATCCCAACAACACAAACGTGTTGCGTTATGACCGAGTAACGAAGATATGATAAGTAAGCAACAAGATTTCAATGATTAAGAGTTTATTAAAACAACTTAATACAGTACAAAGTTTGCGGAAATAGATAGTACAAAACTAACTAAAACTCTATACTTGAAATGACACTTTAGACCGCTCAAACTAGAAGAGTATACACTGAGAGTTATATCAGCTGATACTAACAGCTGATATTAATGCCTTAGTAATAACTATGGAGGAGTTAATACTTAGACAAATAACTAACTCTCAGAGAATGTTCTTGTGCTATGATTTCTAAAGGTGTTTTAAATGCAAGCATTTACGTCTGTATTTATAGCCCAAGATCCATGTTCCTTAGTCCACAAGTTTGACGACGTGTAAACATATTATTCGTCGATGTGGACTTGTCTATGGATCATTAAATGCTCTTGCACAAGTTATTGTCCCAAGTGTACTTTGTGTCAACTACTTCCGGTACCCTTTCTGACGCACAGTGAAAGGTGTACTACATAAGTACAGAAATAGTTGACTTTCTCTTTACATGCTTGAGGGACAAACGATGATAATGTACTGACATTATCTTCTATTCCAGAATAGAAGATCTTCATCGTTTTCTTCTTTTATGAGCGGGAAAGGGAAATGTTCAAGGTGTCAATGAACATTTCCTATAAGTCTTTATCTGCAGCAGGTAGTATCAGCTGATTCCACAATCAGCTGAATAGTCTTCTTCTTGTCTTTGTTCTTTGGTCATAGACTTCGAATGAACTCTCGTTAATAGCTGCTGATTTGACTTGTATCCTAAAGCTAAGTACGTACTTAGCTGAAGGTTTATTGTATATACTTGCTTCAGCTGAGATACATACTTCAGCTGTTATTTATTCTTCTTGGTTGTCGATCATCAAATCTTATTTACTTAGTCTTGGACTAACAAACAGTTAGTTAGTTAGTGGTTCAACCGAGATTAAAATTTTTCTTTTTGAACGACAAGTTAGTTAGTGATTCAATTCAGCAATGAAATTACATAATTATGCAATTACCCTTTTAATACAATTGTGATACCATATTACTGTTCACTTGAAGTTGATTGGTCAACTAGTGACAAAGTTAAAGTTGATTGGTCAATTAGTGACTTAAAGTTGATTGGTCAATTAGTGACAAATTACCCTTATATATTTAGAAGATATTCAATTTATTAAACAATGCTTGGTAGTTGGCCTTGCTAAGGCTCCTGCCTTTTCCTACAACTTGCCTAGGTTCAAGCCTCACTTGAAACATTTGTTTTTATATTTAAGAAAAATTTGAAAATATATTGCTTTAAAGCTTCCTTTTTATTATCATCATTTTTTATCATCATTTTCAAATTCATAATACAACTATCAAAGTAAAATGTACAAGTCTTTGTAGCACAACCAAGTTTTAACCATCATTTTACTTGTGACATTTTTGTTTGTTAATAATTGTATGCATATTTTTGTTTTTGCCACACTTTTAAATTGTCACGCAAAAGCATTTTGAAAATATAATTTTTCATTTGAAAGTTTCATCTAGTAGTTTGTCACAATAAAATTTTAAAACCCAACCTTAACCCGAGAACTCAATCAACCCTAATAATCGCAAAAATGGAAAAACCTACACCAGCTATAACTGATGATTTAGACAAAGAACTCGAAGAAGTACTACATGTTATGTCACTTATTTCAAACTATAAGAAGAAAGATTACTCGAGGCCTACCAACAATAATCGAAAATCTTCATCAAATTTTTAGCCTGTTATATCTGCTACAATAATCGAAAATCTTCATCAAATTGTTCGTGATTCAGAGTATTTTAAACGTAAGATGAAGTTGGCTAAACAAATTGAGACTGGAAAAGTGTTAGCTGAAGATGAAGAACATGTAGTAAATTTGTGCTTTATGGCAAGAAAGAATGCTAAGGTTTCTGATCGTTTCAATGAAGAAGCCAACAAAGAAATTGAGGTAATCAGTTCTCTCTTATCAAATTCTGATAATACCATTGATCCTAATACTTGTTTTGTTAAAACTCAAATATCTGAAATTGATTCTATAAAAAAAACCTTTCAGATGAAAAATATTTAAATACTCAACTTCATGAACGTTTAAATGATTTTCAAAATGCAAATGAACAACTTGTTCATTCAAATGAACGACTTGTTCAACAGATTCAACGAAACAAAATTTTCAAACAAGAAATGATAAATATGATAATAATATTAAGATTTTATCTCATACAATTTCTGAAAAAGAAATGGAAATAACAAATCTTAAAAATACCCAAAATTCAATATCAAATGACCGAAATGATAAATATTACAAATTGTACATTGAAACGTTTCTTGAATATCAAATAACTAAAAACTGGTTGGAATGTAAACAAAAATAATTCGATGATAATGAGAAACAGTTTAAATCTTTAAACGATCAAATAAAAGAACTATCTGAGACCTTACATGAAAACGACATCAAAACATCACGAGAATTAAACAGCAAACAGAATGTCATACATCAACTTCAACGTGATAATATTCAATTGTCTTCCCACATCAAACATGTTAGTCCCCAGACTAAGTAAATAAGATTTGATGATCAATAGCTAAGAAGAATAAATCAGCTGAAGTATGTACTTAGCTGAAGTACAAGTATATTCATAATCCTTCAGCTGAGTATGTACTTAGTCCTAGGAAACAAGTCAAATCAACAGCTATAGAAGAGTGTTCATTCGAAGTCTATGGCCAAATGACAAAGACCAGAAGAAGACCACTCAGCTGATAGTTGAATCAGCTGATAGTTGAATCAGCTGATGGTATCTGCTGCAGATAATGACTTAGCAGAAAATGTTCTTGACACTTTGAACATTTTCTTTTCCCGCTCAAAGAAGAAGAAAACGATGAAGATCTTCTATTTTGGAATAGAAGATAATATGTCAGTACATCATCGTTTGTCCCTCCAAGTAAGTAAAGGGAAAGTCAACTACTTTTGTACTATCATAGTACACCTTTTCACTGTGCGTCAGAAAAGGTAGCAAAATGAGTTGACACAATGTACAATTGGGACTATAACCTATGCAAGTGCATTAAATGTTTCCGTGGACAAGTCTACATCGACGAATGATATGTTTACACGTCGATTAACTTGTGGAAAAAGGAACATGGATCTTGGGCTATATATACAGACGTAAATGCTTGCATTTACACACACCTTTTAATATCAGCTGTTTGTATCAGCTGATACAACTCTCCTTGCATTGTCTTCTAGTTTGAGCGAGCAAAGTGTCACTTCAAGTATAGAGTTTTAGTTAGTGCGTACTATCTATTTCCGCAAACTTTGTACTGTATTAAGTTGTTTTAATAAACTCTTCATCATTGAAAACTTGTGTGTTCTTTATCTTATCGTCTTTACTTGTCATAACGCAACCCATTTGTGTTGTTGAGATCCAACAACTGGTATCAGAGCAAGTGTCAAAGTTGTTTTCCATCAACTTTGAGCATCTGTTATGGCTGAACCTACAACATCCGATCTTCCATCATCTGGAAAACCTCCCAAACTCACTCAAACCAACTACCCTATGTGGAAAACTCGTATGTTATCCCACATGGTTACCTATCACCCAAAACTTCAAGACAATATAACGATAGGAAAATACATTCCCAAAACCCTTATTCCTGGTACCCCTGAAGTACCAGAACACTATGTTGTGAAATCTGAAGCTCAATGGACAGATGCTGAAAAACGTCTTGTTCATCTTGAGAACAAAGGAAGGGATATGCTTTTTCAAGCAGTTGGTGATGAACTGTATCACAATATTCAATTTTGTGACTCAATCAAAGAAATGTGGGAAAGGTTGGCTGAAGTGTATGAAGGCACATCCGTTGTGCGTGAACACAACAAAAACATGCTCATTCATGACTACCAGCTGTTTAAAGCCAAACCTAGTGAGACAATAGCTCAAACATTCAACCGTTATAACATTCTGTTAAACGAGCTAAAGTCTCATGGGGTTGAAAAGGACGATATGTCCAAGATGTGTAAGTTTATGGCAGCTCTTCCCTCTAAATGGGCTACCATTATAACTTGCATGAGTACATCCCCTACGTTAAAAGATTATACTCTTTCCTCTCTCTATGGCATGTTTCTAAGCCATGAGAGAACTGTACTCAACAATTTGCAATCTCCAAAGGACTCTAAAGTGAGCTCCTCAGGATCTTCAGCTGCTCTTGTTTCTCTAAACAAACCCAGTAGAATTGAATACCCTCCTTCAGATGATGAAGCTGACAAAACTTCAGCTGTTGATCTATTCAGCATACCTGAGGTCAGCATCGAAGAGATCGATGAAGACGAAGATAATGATGCCCTTATAACTGAGCTTGCCCTACTTGTCAAAAATAGAAAAAATTTCAAAGGCAAATCGGGCTCCTCAGCTAGATGCTCTAGTAGCAGACCTATCTCATCAGCTGCACCTTCCAAATCCTCTGGAAATACACCTGATATCTCTGAGATAACATGCTACAACTGCAACAAGAAGGGACACTATGCTAGCGACTACAAGCAAAAGAAAGCTATTTCATCCTCTTCAAGTGGTGAGTCCATTAAAGAAAAGTACAAAAAGCTACAAGCCTTCACCAAAAAGATCCTAGAAGAAAAGAAGGCACTTGAAGGCAAAATTGCTGACAAGGGTCTTGTAACTGAAACTCACGACTGGGCTGGCTCTAGTGACAGCTCATCTGATGATGATGAACCAATGGCCACAATGTGTTTGATGGCTCATGCTGATGAAAGTATTACAGCTGATGATACTGGTTCATATCAATGGGCAATCTAACTGATCCCGGTCTACCCTGTTTGATTATGATGTAAATATCTGATGATTATACTCCAATGTTATCAATAACAGTCGGGAGATAAGATGATAAACACGAGACTGTTCATTTATGTCATCAACAACAGTCATTGAGATTAACCGATAAAAGATTTGATCGCATTTCTACATAATCAACAAATGATCAGGTTTTCAATGATAAAATGTGATGTATATTGATTCATCCAAAATATGAATATATCATTATTCAATACATTTTTATCAATGGGCTTCGAAGATTCTTCCCAATTCCACCTCGCAGAACTTCAAATTTTACATGATGATTCAGATAAATCTTGTTCATCATGAGGGGGAGAATATGTTACAGAAGTTCTTTTTATAAAGAATGTATAAACAATATTTAGGAGATTATTAATACAATAGCCCAGTTTACTCCACATTAAAAAGACATGCACCGGTTAAGGGGGAGTAAACAAGAAACCGGAGATATAACGGGGAGTAAATATCAGTTCGTCTAATCCAACTCCTCTTAAGAAATAATTGTCTGTTTGAGGGGGAGCGTAAAATTTATCAACATTTTACCCTAACAACAATTATCAATGATCACAAATAGACAAAGCCACAACTTCAAAAAAAGACTTCCGCTATAAACATCTCTATTTATGGGTCTACATTTCGTCGATTTACATTAATGAAAAAGAAGAAACCGATACATCTATAAAAATTTCTCTCACAATTTCTCACATATTTCTTTTCAAATCCTAACATTACAAACCATTCCTTTCAAAATCTTTACTATCATTATCCAAATCTTACATTTTACAAATCATTATTACCAAAACCCAAAATAGTCACATTCAATCCAAATCTTAACATTTCAAATCATTCTTTCCAAAATACAAAACAACCATACATATCCAAAACTTAAACATTCAAATCATTCTTTACAAAATTCTATAACAACCACATTTATTCAAATCTTAAATGTTCAAATCATTTTTTTCAAAATCCAAAACATCATCATCCTATCCTCACAAAAACCCTCTACCACATAATCCAAAACAACATCTCCATTATCTGAAATCCCAGACAAATCCTTACCTAACTGATATTCCATTTCCAGAACTCTCAATCGTTAGTGAATCAGTTTTTAGGTCTTTCTTACACCAAGAGATTCAACGAAAAATATTTCCTTTGAGTGTCTGAAATTTTGTGATGGTATGTTCTTGAATATCAGAAAATCATTTCATACCAAAGGCAGAAATCTCAATTCCTTCTCAAGCCAATCAGATGTAAATATTGAAGAGCAAAACATAGATATGTTGAATACAGTTTTTGATGAAGAATTAAATTGAAGAAAAGTAATTCAACATTTTGAAGCACAACTAAGAGTAAACGAATTTCATAACGGGCCGACAGAAGAAATTGAAGAAGGAAGACTGGGATGAGGTGTTAAATCTCAAAAATGGGGAGATTGTTAGGACTAGTTTTAAGCTTTAAATGATGTAATTAGTGTTAATTAACTAGTAAGTGGTGTTTAGTGATAGGAGGTATAAATACCATGAGTTTAACCTTGATGATGTAAGTTTTTCCACTCTTTCTAATTGAATTACCATTTGAAAGCTAATACTCCCTCCATCAGAACTCTAGCAAAAACACATACATACACACACTTAAATTTTCAAACCTTCAAGGATCATCATGTATTGTTTAGTTTTCGGTTGAACAAGTAATATCAGAAAATATTAAAAATTTAAAAACGTAACTATGAGCCATAGTTATGCAAATGTTATTTTAGAAGCTAAATTTTTTTTTAACATACGTAGTTTTATAAAAAAAAATTATTAGATTTATCAACTTTTATTTTAACTTAAATCACAAACAAACAATATATTAATATAGAAATCAAAATCAAATGAAATAAGAATTTACGCGTTGCATCGGAAAATGATATTTAAAATTTCACTGCAACGCGCGGGAATAACAATAGTTGTTGAGAACAATAATGACTATTAAATAATAATTTCTATTAAAACAGAAACCTGCAATGTATTGTTCTTTTTATGAAATCTCATAATTTATGCGAATTTCTGTATGAACGTGCAATTACAGACGAATACTTACTACATTGTAGTGTCCCATAATTAATGCATTATTCCAATCCATAACAAAACCGAAATTAACTTTTTTTCCATATTCCATAAATTTCGGTACTTTCCATAGAATTCTTTAATTAAATTAGGTCGAAATGTTTGAAAACTACGACAACAAACACAATATATAATGGGGATTAATTATTAGGACATACTTAATATCTATTAGGACAGAGTAATTAATGAGCAATCAACAATTAATGTCTTTTCACTAATTAATCTCCCGCTTTCTCTCTCTTCCTTCTCTCTCGTTCGTCTCTCATCTCCCTTTCCCACTTTCTTTTTCTCTCTCTCCACTCTCTTCTCCTTCTCCATCACACCTACAATTACTAGCCATAAATCTATCCATAAATTTATCGTTGTAAACTCAAACTTAAAAGATTCATCAACTCCTTCAATAGGAGTAGAAGAAACTGAGTTCTAAAAAGCTAGATTCGAAGACAACATAATCACTGAAACATTAGAGCACTGCAAATGTGATTAGCGCCATTGTTGTCTTGAATGTCTTCATCTTCTATTTATTAATTTCTGGGGTTTGTTATTAAGCATTTATGCAAATCGAAATCTACATCTAAGTGTTCTGTTTTGTGCAATTTGTGGCGGAGAAGATGAAGAAGTTTTCGGAAATCAACTTACAAATTTGTTGTTAAGGTAGTAGATGTTTTTCATGACTTGAATAATGTTATCTTTCATGATTTTTTGAGAGAGAAAAGGAGAAAGTGGAAGAAAGAGGGAAAAGAAATATTGCTAAAGTTAATTTGACAGAGTAGAGAGAGAGAGAGAGAGAGGAATTGTAGATATTCATGTACTTTATTGATGTCTAGAATAATTTCCAGGATAAAAATTAATTATATTTTAGTAAGGCTGTGCTTTTTATTTTAATATGACTTGGCCATTGGTTCAAAAGAACACCAAACACAAATTTCTATTAATTATAATTAATTTTTTTGAACATAGATGTGTTTAAATATCGGAAAATGCTAAGGACTGTCATTAAGAAGGTAAAATACACAAAAGACAACCCCTGAATTTTAGAAATATTACTTTTTTAATCAATGTACAAGGTTTCTATGCATGTTAGTGTCATTAGCAAAACCCTTAAATATATTATAGATATGTCAAAATAGTAGGACCCATATAATGACTTCTCACTGACACTAATTATTCAACCATTTTCTAGAACACACGTCCATATTACGAACAAGGTAGAATGCATACATTCTATAGTAACAATAATTTTTGTCATCATATTTGAACTTCTATATTCATTGTTAGGGAATCTCTTGAGTGAATGGCAGAAACAAATATCAGTAGGTAACAATAACATTTCGAATTCCAAGATTGTAAGTCTTTCATTTCAATACCTACTCAGCATGCTAACTTGATCCATTATCATTAACTGTTAACAAACCAATAACGAATTATAGTGTAAATTACTGAAAAAGCCAATTTACTTTTAAGGATTAGCGTGTTAATGCAAAAAAAATGAGAAAGATATCACTGATTTCAAAAAAAATTTATAATTCTTTGAGTTTAAAAATAGCTCTTAATGGGTTAGAAATTCAAAAGAACAAGTATTTGCCTTCAATGGCCAATTTAGACACAATAGCTTGTTGGGTAAGTCCTTTTTGTTTTGCAAACACTGCTTCAAAGCTTGCAAAATGTTCAAAGGAACAGACAAGTTGCTTGAAAAGACAGACACAACATTCATTCCAGCTTTATTCTATCCATATCACCAATCACTGCTTCAAGCTGTCAACCAAAGCATAAATCATTTTTTGATCAAATCGTTTTGATAATGACATCTCACCAATAAGAATGAACAATTTGTTTTGAAAATAATAATTTATTAGATCATAAATCATTAACCCATGTTTATCTCCATTAATCAATTTATGTTCTTTGTTTTAGGAATACTTCAATACCTCCTCCAAAGTTAAAGTTTATGGCCACCAAATATGAATTATTTCTTATGAAAGATAAACATGGGTTAATAGTTTATAATCTAATTAATTATTATTTAAAAAAAATAGATTATACATTCATATTTAAGGCTTTTAGCCTTTTATTATCAATACCATTAATTAAATAATTACTGGATTAATATAACTCTAAAAAGAATAATGTAAAATCGACAAACCTTAACAATTTGACGCAAAAAGTAATCGCCATATCTCTTTGGTGTCTTGGATTCAACCACGTGAATCAAGTCCTGCAAAAACATCATAAACAATATTATTGCAATTACTTAAAAATAAAAAAATAAATAAAAAACATTGCAAGGGAGATAACGTACATCATCAATGTAGAAATCGATATCCGCATTGGATATAGTTTTTCCATCAGCACCAACAGAATGTGTTTTGTGTTTGTATGTCATCAAGATTGTCCTTAAAGAAAACAAAGTAGACTAGATGAGTTTGATGACGACCTAAAGGTTTTTTTGGGTTAATTTTATAGAATAGTAACAAATCTTAAAAGTGTTTCACTCTATAATAATAACCAAGTTTTAAACGTGTTCCAATCATGTGAAATTTATCTTCTATTATAGGTTACCACATCACCTCATTTAAATTTATATAAAAAAACTCGTAATTGGAACACTTAGATCTATGTACAAGGTACCGGATGGTAGATTTCACATGATTGGAGCACTTTGAAACTCCGTTACTATTATAGACTGAAAGCAAAGTTTAAGTGACCTGTATGGAATACTTTTTAAACTTTGTTACTATTTAATGAAATTAACCCTAGCATAGAAATGTAAACTAGAATCAGAGTACTAATAATAACAATAATAATAATAATAATAATAATGATAATAATAATAATAATAATAATAATAATAATAATAATAATAATAATAATAAATCCCATTTTGGGTTTTTTTTAACTTTTTGGACTGTTTTACTTACTTTTCCCGACTTTTACCTGATTTTTTTGAAATCCCATTAACTTTTCTTGACTTTTTGCAAAGAATGCTTTGCTTAAAGCTAAAAGGGTGACCAATATCTATCCAAAATCGTGAATGGGTCTTGAGTTTGACAAAAAAATTGCAAAAAATGGTCTTTTTGTGAGTATAAATGACCTTTTAAACTTAATATTGGGATTGCATAATACTTTGTGTTGCTTTTTATGAGTTATATAATATTTTAGATATTATTTGTTTTTCCGCCTCGATGTTACGCCTCGGTTCGCCTCGAGGCTTACGCCTCGTGAGGCTAAAGAAAAACGCCTCGAGGCTCGATTCCGTATATTAAAACCTTGATAATAATAATAAAAGTAACCTTAGAGCGGATTCATCAACTTCCATATAGGTTGCAAGCTTCTGGAGAGATATAGTTGAATAGACTTTCAAGAAAGTCCTGACAACTGACAGTTGTTGCTGCTGCTTTACCTCGTATAGAAACAGCTTTAACTGAAGCCTATATGCATCCTATAAATCAATCCAAAAAAAAAGAGTTAATACTTAATAATAATAATAATAATAGTTGACCAAATGCTGACCTGGTTGTAGTTCACGAGGGGCTCGTTATATGTGGGTGCAGAGGGGGTGATAAACTTGGGACATGCGTACGAGAAAAGCTCATCGTACAGAGAAAATGATGAGTCATCATCGTATCTTTGCATTCTGGCCATCTTTTCACCGTATTTCTCTCGTAATTGAGCGTTGACCGTTTCATCCACAAGCTTTGACTGCGGACAGAGGGAGAGACAGATTGTTAGCAGAGCGTACATCTGCTCGTTCTTCTTTAGTATTTGCTCATATTGTGGTGATTTCTGGTGATACTGTTTTGTCTTGTAGATGTATAAAAGGATTTTGTTGAACTCACGTATCGCCTCTACGTACCTGCACCCCCAATTTCATAACTTAATATAATACACCCTTTTAAAACAAAATATAATAAAACAAAATAAAATACCTGCGCAACATAAGATTAGCAAAGCCATAGTGATAGATGGTGGCGATATGACAACCAATAACAGTGGTGTAAACACCTTGTTGAGTGATATCAACTGGAAGCAAGCATTTCAAGCCAGTTTGATAATCTCCCAACAAACAATGAACTCTGAGCAACCCAACCATGCTAAAATACCCCAAAACCTTCAAAACATTACTCCCACCACTGTAATCGTATCCATCAGTGGCTGTGAACTGTTCATGTTCACCCCCTTCTTTTTCCTTCTCTAGAATCTCAACAATGGATGACTTCTCCATCAGTGCTTGCAAGAAGTTCAGAACACCATACACGTTCCAGGCCTGCAAATGTTTGTTATTATTATATTGTGTAATTTACTCTTGTTAAATATTAAATCAGCACCTTAATTACCTGGTCGTGTTGTCTTAGTAAAGCAATCTCCTGCTCAGTTTTGGTTTTCATTTTGGCCCGATACTGACAAAACGATTGAAATTGGTACACGAATTCATCCACCATGTCCCACAACCACTGGTTAGGCAACTGCATATTCACCACGCCGTGTAACACCACCTGCAGATAAACAAAATTCAATCATGTGCACTCCATAAAAAATTAAAACGGTGACCCCGATTTGATGACTGCATAGGCAAGAGTTCCGTTCAATTAAGCTAAAAATGTTAGGTTTCAAAGCACATACACTTCAAACTGAAAATTGTTTCAATTTTATATTTTAGTAAATACTTGGGAGCAGATTTGGAGCCCTAGAATCAGAATTGAGAGATGTTTGATGCCTTGACATCTTAATTCTCAAGCTAATTTTCATAAGTTCCAACTTCCGATTAAATTAATAAATTCAAAAAACCTCGTAGTAGAATAAAATTGCTCAAATTCATAGCATAAGAAGCTAAATTTGCTCGTGAGAAAAAAAGAAATTAATTAGTAAAAAGCGTGCCTGAAAGAGACTGCAGTAATTATCCCACGAATCGATCCTCTGCTTAAGAGTTGGGGACAACCTAGCGTACAGGTGACGGTACCACATTTCGCGGTAGAGCAAGCAGAAGACATGGTCGTTGTCAACGTACTGAGCAACGGCTTCAACGGAAGGCCATGGCGTGTCTTTGAACATACGGTCGCTTAGCGTATGGAACGATGTCTCGTACATCTGGTGGATCTCGTACACATTTTTCTCCCGGATGTGACGGTAGAGGTGGACCACGAATGATTTCACAGGGTCGGGGACGAAAGAAGGGTCGTAAGAATCCACAGATGACTGCAGTCCGTCTTCGTAGTCGTAACCGCCGGCCGCCATTGTTGCTTCAGAGGGATTAGGGTTCCGACTGCGGTAAGGATAGAGCTTCAGGTCGGAGTGCGAGAGAATATATGTGGGATTTGGGTTTTGGGCCTCAAGATTTGATAAAAAGTTGCCTTTTGTGATTGGCCTTAAACAGGATTTGTACCCGAAAAATCTCAACCGGGTCAAGATTCCAACGCGGCGACTTCTTAACCAATGGGTTTAGTCTAGCTGTACAGTATCTGCCCTCATCTTTGAGGTTGAGGCTTCAATTCATTTCGTGAACATAATAGTTATTAAGAGTAGATTGTGATTTGCCGCTCAAAAAATAAATAAATGACAAAAATCAACGTTTTAAACCGGGTTATGAACCGGAGAAACCTTAAAATCAGCTGAACCGAATAACCAACTTTTTTATATTATTCATCCAAATATGAAAAGAATATTTTAGATCTAGGAATCCAAAAATGAAGAGAACTTTTTAAATTAATCTATATATCCAATCTGCATGTAACTAACCTTTTTAAATTTGAAATAATCAATATACTATGTACGGAGTATTTAAATAATCAATTTTTATGAACTGAATAAATATATCATTACTCCTTCTAATGAATTTGAGATAATTCTATTTATAGAATATCTTAATCTTCATTTGGCATTTAAGAAACGTCTTAAAAACTTAAACCTTCAAGCACAACCACTAAAATATAAAACCCAAGTCATCGGATTCAAACATGTGATCTCTCGCATGCAATACAAGTGCTCCACCACTAGGCTACAAAGGATGATTGTTTAATTAACAAATCCGGTTATATTTAAACATATATGTGTGTACGTATTAATTTTAACGTTTAAATAGAAAACATTCATGGTCCGCAACAAGTAACTTTTAACTATTGATATATTAATACTTAATTTTTCCAGGTCCATCTGCATTTATAGATTTCTTGCTTTTTAATTCAAGATGGTTTACATATACAAATTCATCACTGCACCAACGATTGTATTGTCTGAAAGTCGACGAGCCTCAACTTAAAACTGCATTTTTAAGAGGAAAAAGATAGAGTCAAGCTCAAGTTTGAGCTTATTATAATGATATATAACTTTTATTGGGGAGAAATTTATATTGGATCTCTTTTGATTCATGAATCTTTTAACTACCTGTTAAAGTTGAAAAAAATAATAATTTATCAACCAATTTGTAGATATTTAACTTTGGGAAGAAAATATGTTCGTGATGGTTAAATTGGAGTTCTTAAAGTTTGATATTTTGTCAAATTAATGAAATTAATGAAATGTCCGTGATGGTATGCTTTGTGAATATATATATTTCGATGAGCACAAATGAGTGTTTGATGAAAAGAATGCAAGAAATACATATTAGAAGATCATTTTGGTTTCAAGCTTTTAGATATCATTGTATTTTATGCTTTTACCACCTTCAAATGGAGATAAAGAGGAACATGTACTTTTGGAACAAGTAGTGAAGAAAGGAACCCTCTGTGTTATGTTATCAAGGTCTTTTCAGCCATTTTTTTTCTTTCACTCATTATAAAATTGCTTTATTGAATATTGATGTTTGAAAAGCTTGATTCTTGATAGTTGATAGGTTACATGTAGAAACCGAAGTACAAAGATAAGAAGTATAAGTAGTACAAATATAAAAGATTTATTATCTGCCACTTATAATGCAAGTCAAAAGTCAACTGAAATTGGTGTAATTCGCACCGTAATGATTCCTTTTGGCTTTTGCTGCACAAAGATGTTAATTTTGACTGATGATGGACGTAGTGAAGCTCAATGGTTTTTAAACGGACATATGGCATTTGAAGTGATTTCTATGTCAATTGCAACTGCTAAATGAGAGGTACACAATATCTATACCTCCTTAATGCGCTTTTTATTCATATTTATATTTATATCTTCCTCTTTATGTTTTACTAACATTTTCTTCCGATTCAGGTGAAATCCTATTGTTGGTATGGTATTGGAGAACTCTTTGGTTGTGCACTAAACATCCCTAATTATGTCAGTATCCTAAATATAACCCTGAGTTTTGCAATAGTCTCTCGTATACACGTTCATATGTGTCACACCCCGCCAAAAGTGGTTTGCGGAAGAACGGTCGTGCGACTGTCATGAGTAACATAGCATATGATTATCGTAAACAATAAATGTTTGATAAAAAGTAATGTCACCAAAATTTAACGTAGCAAAGTAGTTGAACCAAAACATAGTTTTTAACTAAAATATGGAGGTGACATCTTTACAAAACGAAAGTTTGACTCCGATGCATGCGACTCAATGCTTAGGTTAGATACCTGAAAAACATAAGTAAAAGTATCAACAAAATTATTGAGTGAATTCACAGGTTTTAATGAGTTCCATAGTTCCATAGTTTTTCGTATGCCACTCATGGCAAAAATAGTATGATAATAATAAACGTTAAAAATAGTCTGCTTGAAAGCAGTAGTGGAAACAATCGTTTTCGTATGCCATCGTTGGCAAAAATAGTGTAATGATATAAACGTTAAAAATGACCTGCTCCGAGAGCAGTAGTACGATTTTACTCGCGTTTGTAGAAATAATAGTTTTTGTATGTCATCGTTGGCAAAAATTGAGTGATGATATAATTGTTAAAATAGTCTGCTCAAAAGTAGTAGTAGTAGAAACGATAGTAGACGGTGATCCCCCAAAAGGTTAGCTATACCCTTTTGAGTTAAAATACTGACCCTAAGTCCATAACCAAAACAACAACTCTATACGTGCTAGATATGCACTCCTCGTGGTTCGGTAAACACCGTTAAAAATGAACAAAATCGTGGGAGGGTGAGTCTCGGCCAATAGTACTATTTGCATATCCAGGGCCTAGTTGCAACTAGCTAATGATTATGTAGGTAACATATACGCACTTCCATGTACCTCTAAACTTAGTCTCAGCATAAGGATTCGTTGTCTAGTTTTCAAAAATAGTTTTCATCACGATATAGTAAACGTTTATAAATATTGTAAACATTTACAAAATAGTTGATATGTTCTTCACCTAAAAGTGAAACAGTTAAAACGTAGTAAAAGAGATGTTGTGAACTCATAGTCACAAATAGATTTTATAAAAGCAGTTGTTATGTTTTTCACCCAAAAGCTGTAAAACAGTAGATAAAATGCGATAAACAGTGGGGCTGTGAACTCACCTGATGCAGTGCTAGCAAAAACGTGGTTTCCAACCAAATGATCCTAGCGTCCTAAACGCATAACAATAATGATATGAGTGGCGGTTTCTATGACTCGTCTAAGCTAAATGATGCATGATGATTCCCTGAGGGAATTTGACTCGAGCGATACGTTGGTGACTCGGCGAGGTTGGTCTCGTATTTTAAATTTATTTATTTGTTCTAAATAACTTTTGCATGTAATTATGTTCGGACCCGAAGTACACAATTCGTGACAAAATCGAAAACTGTTTAAATAGATTTTATAATTATTAACTAAATAATAATTAAAGAAATTTAATTAATTCATATTAATTAATTAACCGAATGAAATGTTCGACTTTAAGTATTAATTAACTAATTTAAACTAAAAGAAAATAATTCTGAAAATACTTATTAAATACACATTTAAAAATAACTAAACACAATCTGATTAATTTAGTTTTAAAGGTTTGGACTCAAACTGAATAATGCGTTCGAATCATAGATTGGGCTGGGACAATGGACCGATGTTTGTTGGATTAATTTAATATGGGTCAAATTATTAACAGACCATAAGGCTTGTGGTGGGTTAAATAAATATGAGCACAATTAAACAATTAAAAACACTGAGCTAGAGAAATTCGATTGGGCTTATTATTAGTTACTGATTTGTATTTGGCCGGAAAATACGCCAACAGAAACAGGCATGATCGGAGATGGGGGAAAACAATACTTTTAAAGACTCGCGTACACACTTTATGTAAAAACACACAAATACATATTCTCACATACGATCTCAGACTCACACCATATTCACCAACGTATATTGAATCGAAGGAACAAAAGAGTGATCAAGGTTATGTTTTTAGCGAGAGCCGAGGAAGATGGAGTTCTTCAGTCGCCGGAATACGCTGTGATTTCTAGAGGAAACTATATATGATCTTCGGAAATTGCCTGGTTCGTTGTTGTTGGAGGTGGCGAGGACAAACTGAGTAGTAACACACCGATAAGAAAACGGGATGACAATATACATACATGAACGATTAAAGGAGAAAGTCTGTGAATACCTTTCGTCGGAAGTTGCAGGTGTAAACGAGAGAGTGCAAAAGGATTCACCGGAACTCGTTGCCTCGTCGCCGGAAATCTTGTGGGTTTATAGTTGTGTTGCGTGCTTCGAGTAAGATAGAAAAGGAGAAAGGTTTTTATTGTTTTTCCCTGGTGTTCGTGATGAAAGTAACGAATTAGAGATGGAGATACTTTTGAGTGTTTACGTGTTTAAGGAAATGAGGATTCGAGTAGATAGTTAGAACTCTTATAAAAGAACGATGGGGATGGGTGCATGTTTGTTGATATTTTATTCAGTAATTATCGGATAGTTAGTGTTTGTGAATCCGTATGTATCGATTAATCAAACAATTAAGCAAGAACAAAGATGAATTGGAAGAACAAGAAGAAGCTTCACACACACACACAAATGAACGTTTCTTTTTCAATAAGTCGGCAAGCTTAACAATACTAGGTTACAACTAGGTTTTTATACCTAGGCCTAGTATTGACTAATTACATAAAATAACCCTAGACTATCGATTACAATAAATTGTCACATTACACCCCTAGACTATTTTAATACTCTAGAATGTGACCCAACAATCTCCCCCTTTGTAACAATAGTCTGGGAAGCATATCTTCGAAGTCTTCATCTTTAGCAAAAACCTAGCCTTGTAGATATTTCGTTGCATAATAGTCAGGATCAGGCTTGAGCTTTGTTGATCTGTGAAAAACGAATACTTCTTGTAGCTTTTCAACCACAAAAAGTATTTTGAAGACTTTACTTTGAAGATACATATTGATCGACCAAAACTGAGACCCATAATGATAGAGAGATTAACAGCGGAAGTCTTTTCTTGAAGTTTGTGGCTTTATGTCGATCAATGATCTTTAATAACTGTTGTTCGGGAAATTTGTTGATAAGGTTTATGCTCCCCCTCAAACAGACAATTATTTCTTCATGGAGTCTTCGGTTCCTTGTTTACTCCCCCTTCACTGATGCATATGTGTCCTTTTGATGTGGAGTAAGTTAGGCTAGTATATTCTCCCCCTCATGATGAGCAGGATTTATCTGAAGCATCATGTAACAGGAAGAATCTCCGAAGCTTGGTGATGAAAATGTGTTGAATAATGATACATTCATTTTTTAAATGAATCAATATATAACGCATTTTACAGCATAGTCAAATAGGATAAACCGGGAGCACATAGATTTCCCGTTAACACGACAGTTGAAAAACTGTGTGACCTACGTTCAGTGTTGGCTTTGATGGTAGCACTGGTAGGATTTCCATTCAATCATCATGGAATACCAATAAATTTGGTATCACTATGAATGTTCCGGCAATATCACTAGGATATGCTTGGTGGAATGCATGTGTCCTAGAGAAATTTAATTCGGTTCTAGACTCTATACGTGGACACACAAAGGCGAGGACTGGAGGTAGGTCCTCTTTATCAATATCAACAATCTTCAAATGAGATGTCGATAGTAGATGTGGTAATCTCCGTGATTTTGAAACAAGTACGTTTTGTACTTGAGTGGTCAGTAGGGGTTGTGCATTGCATCACTGGGTCCATGATGTCTGAATCAGAAAGCATCTCATGCAGTCTGATATAGATGTAGTTACCCGGTCTTTTGCTCGGTTTAGGGAGGGTTTTCCGTTTTCTTTAACCCTTTCTCACACACTCCTCACTCAACTCACTTTTTCATTTTCAACCACACCCTCGTTTTTGTGTTACCATGTGATAAGCTGATTTGCACCCCATACTTCATACCCCCTCTCAATTTTTACCTAAACGCACCCCAATCAAGATCCCATGATACTTGATTCTGCTCACCTAGACCTAGGACCCTTACTTTTTAGTTCCTATATTGTCGGTGGCTCCGGGGAAGATCATGCTGGATATAGCAGATCATAGGAGTAATTTGAGAATGATCTATTATGCTCATGTGCATTGTAATCAGCTATTGAAAGATGTTGCATTTTAGTAGTTTCACATGGATTTTTCTGTAACATCGGACTCACTTAGAGTATACGTTAGCACACGGTATGAATCGGTAGTCATTTGCACAACCTTTGAGTCACATGTGTGACCTGCGTTTAGAGTTGGCGTGATTTTAGCTCTAGCAGGATTTCCACTCGATCCTCGTGAAACATCAGATTGTGATGCCACTACGGGTGTTCCGATGGATTCACGGAGATCCATGTTTGTAGTGCAAGTGTCCTATATTGAAATGTTTGAGGGGTGATAACTAGACACACGGTGCATACAAAGAGACTTAACCCGGGGCAGGAGGTTATTATGTTTCAATACCGACAAACTCCGAAAGAGCAGTCGGTAGATTATGTGCTACGTCCCCTAAAGAATTGAAACAAATTCCTGTTGAGAGAAATTTGAGTGGTTGGTGGTGGCGTGCATGTGCTTTACTGGGCCAGTAGAGTCTGGTGAAACATTTAACGCATAAATGAGCACCCTTTTGTATGGTTGCCCGGCTTATTTACGGTGTGGATGCACTCAAAGGTGTGTTTTCTTAAAGTTATCATGGTTTTCACATCACCTTGCACTCACCTATTGCTATACCCTAGACTTATACCCTCACATTTAGCAAATGGCTGAAAAAGAATTCCCTTGGAAGGTAAGGCCGGTTCTAGCAAACCATGGGAAGGTATTGTCGTTTAATAAAAAAAATTGATCGAAAAAAAATAAAATTCAAACGGGTATAAAAGTATTGATATAAGAAAGTTTCTCCCCCTAGAAATACTAATTCTCCCCCTAGAATTAATATTACTCCCCCTCGACATAATAAAGATATATAAAAGTTTGTAGAGCAGAAATGTACCTTGTAACAGCAGCAGAGGGGTGGAGAAGAGTGTTTACAGTTCTGTGTTTTCTGAGTAAGAGGGGGTTTCAAGTTGATGTAATTGAAAATCATTAGACGAGTAGGAACGGGTTATACACTTATGTGTGCATAAGCCAATCTGATGAGACTCGAGTTATGCACTAAATTGTGTATAAGTCAGAGCTAAAAATGTAAACAGTAAAAAAAACATTTTGCAGAAACAACATTGAAAATTAGTTAAAAAAGAAATAGGAACAATTTATGCTTTGAGATTTAACATACCAAGCTTAGACACAAGAAAATTAAATCTTTTTTTGTCTAAAGCCTTGGGGAATAAATCAGCTAACTGAAAATCGGTGGATACGAAGTACAGTTCCACAGTTCCTTGTTCAACGTGATCTTTGATAAAATGATATCGAAGATCAATATGTTTAGTTTTGGAATGTTGAACAGGATTGCATGAAATTGAAATTGCACTTCGGGAGTCACAATATATAGGAATACAGCTGTATGAAAAGCCGTAATCTTTTAATTGTGACTGCATCCAAATTATCTGGGACAGGCAGCTTGCAGCAGCAACATACTCCGCTTCGGCAGTTGAAAGAGATACACAATTTTGTTTCCTTGAGGACCAGCTCACCAATTTATCACCGAGAAATTGAGCACCTCCAGAAGTGCTTTTACGATCCAACATACAGCCAGCATGATCAGCATTAGAGAAGGCAAATAGGTCAAACGAAGTTTCTTTGGGATACCAAAGACTAAGATCTCGAGTACCCTTTAAGTAACGAAATATGCGTTTGAGTGCTTGAAGGTGAGACTCTTTGGGAACAGCCTGATACCGAGCACAAACGCACGTAGAGAACATTATATCAGGTCGACTGGCAGTTAGATATAATAATGACCCTATCATGCCTCGATAGTTTGTGATATCAACGAGCTTTCCGTCAGGATCAGTATGCAATTTTGAACCGGGTGACATTGGTGTAGAAATGGGTTTACAGTCATCCATCAGATACTTCTTCAACAAATCAGTGATATACTTGGATTGATTGATGAAGATCCCGGTAGGTAACTGACGAACATGTAGACCGAGAAAGAAATTCATCTCCCCCATCATACTCATTTCAAATCTTTTGATCACAAGATCTGAAAACCGTTTACAATATTTTGGATTTGTGGAGCCGAAAATAACATCTACATAAATCTGAAAGAGGACGATATCTTCCCCTTGTCGTTTGATGAATAGAGTTTTGTCCACTTTGCCTTTTGAAAAACCAGAGTCGACTAAGAATTTGGATAGAACATCATACCACGCACGAGGAGCTTGCTTCAAACCATATAACACTTTATCAAGGATGTAGACATGGTTAGGAAAGTGTGGATCGACAAATCCTTCTGGTTGATGTATGAAAACTTCTTCACTAAGAATACCATTAAGAAATGCAGTTTTTACATCCATTTGATAGATTGTAAAATTATTGTGAGCTGCATATGCCAGAAAGATTCGGATGGCTTCTATTCTTGCAACCGGGGCAAAAGTTTCTTCATAATCGATGCCCTCTTGTTGAGAATACCCTTTAGCAACCAGGCGTGCTTTATTTCGACTGACAATCCCATTTTCATCCTTTTTGTTCTTAAAGATCCATTTGGTACCAGCAACAGACTTTCCAGGTGCTTTTGGAACTAGACGCCAAACTTTCAATCGTTCAAATTGATTGATTTCATCTTGCAGTGCAAGAATCCAATTTGGGTCTGATAAAGCCTCGCTGACTTTCTTAGGTTCATTGGAGCTTAAGAAAGATGAGTATTGACATTCATCAGCAGTTGCTCTACGAGTTTGAACCGAGGATTCAGGATTTCCAATTACTTGATGTAAAGGATGATTTCAGAGTATGAGGAAGTGGAAGCTGACCTGGAGTTATATTGGAGGTATCAGTAAATGCAGGTTGCGGGATTATAGTTGATTGTGGATTGGATGAAGAGGGTGGGAGATCGATTTGTTGAACATGGAATTTGGAGAAATCAATCACCAACTTTGGAGCTTGAGTGGGTTCAATAAGTAAATCAGAAACACCGACAACTGGAGTGGGCGATGAAGAAACATCTGGCGATGATTGAGTTTCCATTGATGATGAAGTACAGTCTGAATTTGTTACTGACTCAGTGTTCTCAGGAGCAGTAGACATTGGAGATGGATAATCAGAGGAACTCGGAATGTGTGTCTCAGGGATACTGATAGACTGAACATCTGCAGCTGCAGGGAATGGAACGTCAGACTCCTGAAGTAAAGTATGTCTGATGTTATAATATTCATCATAAAAATGTTCAAACAATACATCGAAATCATTTTCAGAGGTGGAAGGTGCGGAAGGAGGTGCAGGAGGTTTAATATCTAAAGTAAGTGACTCAAGAGGAAATGTCTCATCAAAATTCACATTTACACTTTCTCTTATTGTCCGATTTGATCGATTATAAACCCTGAATGATGTAGATTCACGTGAATAACCAACAAATACCCCTTCGTCAGCTTAGCTTCAAATTTGTTCAATTTGTCTTTGTCATTCAAGATGAAGCAACGACTCCCAAAAACATGGAAAAATTTAACATTTGGAATTCGTTTATTTATCAATTCATACGGAGTTTTGTTGTAGGTTTTGTTGATGATAGAACGATTTTGAGTGAAACATGCCGTGTTGATGGCTTCAGCCCACAGAGATAAAGGTAGTTTTGAGAATGAAAGAATTGTGCGGGCTGCTTTAACTAAGGTACGATTTCTTCGTTCTACGACTCCATTCTATTGTGGAGTTCTAGCAGCAGAAAATTGATGGGTTATACCAACAGATTCAAGAAATGAATCTAAGGTTCGATTCTTAAACTCAGTTCCATTATCAGTCTGAATGGTGTTGACTTTTAATTCCAGATTTGTCTGAGTTTTCTTGATAAAGGCGATAATAATATCTGCAGCTTCATCTTTGGTACGTAAGAAGTGAACCTAGGTATACCGTGAGTAGTCATCAACAATCACTAACACATACCGTTTACCAGCAATGGATTGTACACTCATTGGTCCACATAGATCCGTGTGAAGGAATTCAAGAGGTTTGGATGTACTTGGAACAGGTTTTGATTTGTGTGACGTTTTCTTCATCTTTCCCATTTCGCAAGACGGACACAGATGATATTTTGCAAATTTAACGTCTGGGAGACCAGATACATGACCACCTTTTACCAATTTGTTGATGGTTTTGAAGTTAAGGTGAGAGAGGCGACGGTGCCATAACCATGATTCATCTGATGACGCTGTTGACAGTAAGCATACTTCTTCAATTGGGGTCACGTCATTTAGATTGATAGTAAACAGATTTGTATCACGTGATCCGGTAAGAAGTTCTTTTCCATTATAAGTACGAACAGCACACTTCTTTGTTCGAAAATTAACTTCTAACTCTTTATCACAAAATTGACCGATGCTGAACAAGTTGTGAGCAAGATCTTCAACATAAGTGACGTTTCGAATGATTAAATTGTCACGAATGATATCGCCAATTCCCATGATTGCAGCCAAATGATCATTTCCAAAACGAATAGTACCCAAATATTTATCTCTGAAATTTGTTAAGAGGTTCTTGTTTCCCGTCATATGCCGTGAGTAGGGGTGTTCGTTTGGACGGTTTGGTTTTATCCGAACCAAATAGGTGAAACCAAATAAAGTCCGGTTTTTAAAAGTTCAAACCGAACCGTCCAAACTAATTCGAAAACCAAACCGATCCGAACCAAATAACAATTTGGTTGGTTTGGTATTATCCGTTTGGTTTTTCTAATTTTTTTTCAAAATACTATAAAAGTATATAACATAAATAATATTAAGTTCGATATGTACAATTCCAAAATGATAATCTACTTTGTACATAAAAACAAGTCTAATTCATAGTTTGTGACATTTATAATCATATATGCAAAAATCTTGATATCAACTTTATCAAAAACTCCAAAAAGATTGGTATATATATTACTATTTGGTTTTTTGGACAATCCGGTTTTCACAACGGAAACCAAATCCAATCCGAAAACCAAAATATTAATTTGGTTTAAGTCCAAACCGATCCGAAAAACCAAATAACCAATCCAAATAGTCCGATCCAGAATGTCCAATTGGACAATCCGGTTATATCCGAATAGTGAACACCCCTAGCCGTGAGCATCCAGAATCAAGATACCATATATTCTACATAAAACAATTTAGGTACCCAATCAATTATGGGTCCTATACGATTAGTGAAGGATGTTTTATGCAGATTTTATAGAAGGATTAATTTAGAGATTTTGGGGAACTGCAAGGAGGCAGTTCTGAGTGAATTGATTTGATAGACCACTTAAGCTTTTTCTCTAGAGAATGTAAAATCCAGTTGGACTGTTCATTCTTGATCCAAGTGTAATGAACAAACGTGGATTTTGTGTTATGCATATTTGATTTGGTTGTTGAAGAATTGGAAGAAGTACTTGATTGTGATGATTTAGGTGTTGTGGTTCCTCGAGTTGTTTGACGTTGAGAGGACATCAATTTATTAGAGAGGGGTGAGGTAGTGGGACGAACATGAGTCGGTTTGACGGCTTCTGTAGACAAATGTTTTCGTTTATATTGCAAAGGACGAGAAACGGATGTTTTGCATGAGTACGGAAAACAAGTTTTGCAGGACTTGATTATTTTACCAGACTTATGTAAAACATAGTTTCTAGTACCACATGGAGCATCCAACCTAATGAAATATCATTCATCATACTGAGAAATTTGTTTATTTGTTTGCTTGTCACAATAAATCTTTTTACCGGTTTTATCAAATTTAACAACCAAATTATCACCATTAACAGTATAATTCACAGGACGATAAACAGCAGAATCATAAACAGTACCAAAAGCCAATTTAGGAGCAATAAAATCCATGGAGTTATTACATTTATTGTGAACAGAAAAAGAAGAAACTAAAACGGACGATGTAATAGACTTCTTAAGTTCCTTTGACTTAAGCATACTAGATCCGGACGACTTAGACTTCTTAATCTGAGCTGCTCCTCTGTCTCCGATTGGCATGGGCTTCTCAAGCTTTGAATTTAAGGTTTTATCTGAAACATTTAAACCAGTTGAGTCAGAGCTTCTTTTTAAAATAGCAGGGATTTTAATTGTAGAAGTCTTTTCAAGAGTTTTAGTTTGAACAGAAGAATTAATTTGAGAATCATTTTGAACAGAAGAAGAATTGGTTTTAACAAGTTTATCTTCTAATTCATGAATTTTGGTTTGTAAAACTAATTTTTCTTTATCATATGCCTTTTGTGTTTTATCAATTTCTGTTTCTAATTGGCAGATTTTCTTTTCAAGAATTAATGATGAATATAAAGTTTTCGTGTCACTTTTTGTTGAACGACAGCATCCCCTTTAATTTCATATTCTTCTGGGATTATTATAGGAAAATATTCATCATTATCAAATTTAGTCTTTTTAATTTCATAAGTTTTGTTCAATTCTGCATAGTTGAAACTGATTTGTGCATTCTCCTGCTTTGCTCTGTTGAATGCTTCGATTTCTTTTTCCTCATCTGTCACCCGCATGAAGCTCTGCCAGATATCTCTTTGCATGTAGCGAGAGTCATATAGTGTAGGGGAGAGCATAAAAACTGAAAAACCGAACCGAACCCGAAAAACCCGAAAAAACCGAACCGAAAAAACCGAACAATTTGAAAAACCGACATCAACGGTTTTGATTTTTGGAAAACCCGAATGTTTGGGGCGGTTTTCGGGGGCATATGAAAAACCAAACCGAAAAACCCGCCCCGCCCCGCCTTTATATATATTTCAAGTTTTATAAAAATATTCTTATATTTTTAAAAGATTTGATATAAATTTATTTGCAAAAGGAAAACAATCATGCAATGAAACTTCTATGGATGAAGACATTGACTAAGATTGTTGCGAAAGATGGTTGGATGTAATTCTATTATTATTTCTTTTTAGATTATGTTAGTTGAATTTATTATTACATTATATTAAACTTACTAGTTGTTTTTTATTTATAATGAAATGAGTTATGGTTTGGAAGTTTGAATCATAATATTAGTTTTTAAGGTAATAAATTGGTAAATTTAAAGGAAGCTAAAAAACCGAAAAAACCCGAAACCGAACCGAAAAACCCGAATCCGAACCGAAAAACCTGAAACCGAACCAAAAAACCCGAAAAACCGAAACCGAAAAACCCGAAACCGAACGGGGTGTAATTCTCAAAACCCGAACTTTCGGGGCGGGGTTTGGTTTTAGTTAAAAACCGCCCCAAACCGCCCCATGCTCACCCCTAATATAGTGTTGGAAGAACCCTGCACGCCTTGCTCAGATATCCTGGATTGTCTGCCCCTAGACCTTGTTTGGAGTTGAAGTATTTGAACTCTTTAGGCTTGTTCAAATGGATGGTTTGATCAGTATGTCCTCGTTTGGAGATTAACTCTTCAAGGTGTTTAATGTGAGATACTAACTGATCTTTGTCGTAGGTGAGACGATGTATGATAACCTGTTGACTATTTCTATCTTGTGATGATTGATTAGTTTGATCGGTTAATTTTTCTTTAAATCCTTTTATTTCAGAATTTAAAGATTTAAATTGGTTTTCATTATCATCAAATTCTTGTTGTTTACGTTCCATCCAGTTTTTTGTGAATTGACATTCTTGGAACGTTTCAATATACAATTTGTAATATTTGTCATTTCGTTCCTTTGAAATAGGATTTTGTGCATTTTTAAGATATGTAATTTCAGCTTCTTTCTCGGAAATTGTATGTGACAAATGTTGAATATCAGATTCATATTGGACCTTTATTTCTGATGCTTGTCTTTTTAAATCCCGAATTTCCAGTGTAAAAATTTTATTTTGTTTAATGTGATTAACAAGTTGCTCACCTAGATGAGCAGTTTGTTTGCATTGATTTTCTAAAATGTTGACACGCTCTAAAAGTTGTTAATTCATATCCTTTTCGAGTAAAATTGTTTGATTTAAGGTATCAATTTCAGAAATCAGTTTTTATCAAAACAAGTATCAGAATCAGTGGAATGATCAGAAGTAGATAAAGAAGAGCTGGTTACCTCAATTTCCTTGTTAGCCTCCTCATTGGAACATTCGTGGAGCTCAGCATTTTCTCTTGCCATGAAACACAAGTTTGCAGCATGTTCTTCATCTTCTTGATCAGAATCTTCCATCCACTGAAGATCTTCAGCTAACAGCACTTTCCCAGATTCAATTTGTTTTGCCATCAACATCTTCTTTTTGAAGTATTCAGAATCACGAACTTTAGCTTTCGTGCAATCACGGGAGAAGTGACCAGCAACACCACAATTATAACATTTCTTTGTAGGATCCAGAGGTGTCATGCCTGGCTTATCAGTTGAAGCAGAAGCAGATTGAGCAGATTTAAAGTTTGATGAAAATTGCAGATTGTTGTTTGTGGTCTTTAGGTAATATTTCTTCTCATATTTAGAGATGAGTGACATAGCTTGTAACACTTCTTGGAGTTCTTTATCCAGATCATCATGTTTTTGAGGTGTGGGTTCTTCTGCTTTTTCTTTAAGTTTAGCAGCTTCATTTATTTGATGATGTTGTTTGGTGAGAAGAGCAAGAGTATCTTGAGTCTCTTGTTTTGTTTTTGCTATGTTATTCACCATTGGAGCATTTTGGTATAAATATTCGTACAGCTCATGGATATCTATCAGACTTAGATCTTTATTTTGCATAGCATTGTTACCAAACATTTCCCATTCGGGAAGAAGACTGTTGATAAATTTGATGTTGATCTCTAGGTTTCCCTTTGATAGACTGTTTTTGCGGAGATCATTTAACATGTTACAGTATCGATGGTAAGTGCTTTGCAAGTCTTCCCCGACTGAGGCCTTAAAATTTTCGTAGGAGTTTAACTTAGTAACCATCTTAGCTTTATTCCCAAGAACCGTGCCCTCCATTTGTTTTCTTATTTCATCCCAGAGTTCTTTAGCACTCTCAAGACTATCTAAACTATTGTAGATTTCATTCGGTAATCCTTGAAGCATGAAGGAATATGCTTGACGATCAGCTTTGGCACGTTACTTTTGAATAGCATTATATCTGGAAGGAGGGATGAGAACTCGACCGCCAATAACCGGAGGATCTGCATCAGGTAACGCAACAACATCTTCATAGAATTTTGCGTTTCCATTCTCAAGGGACTCAAGAATTTCAGTAGCTAATTCTTGGCTTCTGATGAAGTGGAGAAACCTTTTCTTCCACTGAGCCTACTCTCCTCTGAATAGGACTGGTGGTTTTAGATCAGAACCAATTGATAGTACTTCTCTTGATGTCATTGTTTGGATGATTAAACTTCAATTACTACCGGGAGAGGAAAGAAAAAATTTTAATTTGAAATTTTTTTAAAGAGGCCGGATATGACAAAGACACTTTGAAAATGTCCTAGATTTTCGAATTGGTCAAGAACGACGATCGGGTTAGAAAATGGAGCTAAACGAAGTTTGAAAATTGACCGAAAAATAATAAAACGCAAATAAAGTGATTGAAACCGAAAAATCACTAAAACGCAAATAAAGTGATTGAAACAGGTCTTTTTGGGCAGGGAGGTTGGGTATGGAGGTTTATCACGTCGCAGGCTTCGTCTTTAGCTTCGATTTGGTTACTCGTGGGCGTGAAACGGACACCCGAGCTGAAAGTTATAATCGTTTTAGTATAGCCCCTTTTGTTACACGATCTTGGGTTGTTCGGGCCGAAGTCTATGTAGAAGATCGGGCCGAAGTGGGGTGTTCGGACCGAAGTGGATGTAGAAGTTCGGGCCGAAGTTGATGTAGAAGTTTGGGCCGAAGTGGATGTAGAAGTTCGGGCCGAAGTGGATCTAGAAGTTCGGGCCGAAATGGATGTAGAAGTTCGGGCCGAAGTGGATGTAGAAGTTCGGGCCGAAGTGGATGTAGAAGTTCGGGCCGAAGTACGGTGTTCGGGCCAAAGTTCGGAGTTCTGGCCGGGCCGAGAATGGAGTTCGGGCCGAGGATCTAGTTCGGGCCGAGGACTGAGTTCGGGCCGAACAATTCACTGTTCTCGGGCCGAAGACGTTCTTGACAGTGACGAACGAACACAGCTATATTTTTCACTAAATCGATCCTAGAATGCTCAATACTTAACCAAATCGAGTGATTCAAATCCCAAAATGCTCGAAAATTGATTGCGCACGTAATGGTATAATAAAATCGATCAAAACACAACAAATCAGACGGTAATTTTGATTTAACAGAGGAAAAAATGTGTTTTAATGGTTTTCTTTAAAATCACAAAATTAGGATCAATTGTTGATGGATTTAATCGAAACTTGATACTAATATGCTTAGAATTACAAGAGGAATGTAATGAACAAAGAATATAAACGATTTAATACCTCAAATTCCGATTTTGATTCTTGAGTTCTTCACCAAAAACTTCAAAAACTTGCTTAATCTTCACTGAAATGGATCGAATCAAAGGAGATTTATGCTCTGATACCAATTGTGAATCCGTATGTATCGATTAATCAAACAATTAAGCAAGAACAAAGATGAATTGGAAGAACAAGAAGAAGCTTCACACACACAAACGAACGTTTCTTTTTCAATAAGTCGGCAAGCTTAACAATACTAGGTTACAACTAGGTTTTTATACCTAGGCCTAGTATTGACTAATTACATAAAATAACCCTAGACTATTGATTACAATAAACTGTCACATTACACCCCTAGACTATTTTAATACTCTAGAATGTGACCCAACGGTGTTGAGATATAAGCATTCTACTACTGAAGTTGCAGTTAGTACTGATGAAGACTTAATGAAGTTAGTATTGATGGGGCAGAAAAGCAAGAATACTACTGACTAGTGAATTACTACTGACGATGTTGTTTATGCTGTTAACTACTGATGTCGATAAAAGAAACAGATCGTGTCCGAGATTCTAGTTAAGTTAGTTTAGAATGCATATCTTATTGTAATTTCATTGTAATCGTTTCCTAGAATAACTAGGTTAAATATTTAGGTTTCAAGGACTATTATAAATAGTTCCTTACGAATTGTAAACGTACGTGTGTACTGATTCATCGTTAATATACATTGAAGCTTTTTGTGATAAACTGTGTTCTTAATATTTCATATTCGATTACAGTTTACATTATTCTTAATCAAATAACAAGAGTGTTAATCCGCTGTAACTTCTCTTTGTTAGTAGATCTGTGATTCAATAACTTGTTTAAGTTATTCGATCCTGACAAGTGGTATCAGAGCGTTAAGGTTCTAGATCTACGAATTAAGAACATCAAAAAATTTCATACTTTCGAAATCAAAATTGTTAATCATGTCTGATAACAATGAAAGCACACGGGCAAACAAAATTCCAATTCTCACTCCCAACAACTTTGGGATGTGGAAAAACAGAATCAAGCAATACATGGTTATTACTTATTATTCCATGTGGGAAGTTATTCTTGAAGATAAAAAAACCATTCAGACTCTAATAACAAGCTCATCAACCGAATATGACAAACTCAAAAGTGAAAAAGAAAAGAAGGACAGAGGAATCGAACTTAAAGCCTTAAGCACTCTTTTGCTTGCTATTCCCAATGACTATCAACATTTATTTGTTGAATATGATGATGCTAAGAAGCTATGGCAGACATTGGAAAAGAGGTTTGTTGGCACCAAAAGCACAAAAAAAACATGAAGTATGTTCTGAAGCAAGACTTTGAAAACTTCAAAGGACAGAAGAATGAGTCATTGTCACAAGTTTTTGATGGATTCAATAAACTTATTGGTGAACTCAATCAAGTTGGTGTTATACCAGACAATGATGATGTCAACAGAAAGTTCCTCATATCTCTTGGTGAAGAATGGTCTATGTATACTGTCATATATAGACAAGGAGATGCATTGGAAGAAAAAGAGCTAGATGAACTGCACAATGAACTAAGAGTGTTTGAATCTGAGGTAAGTCATAAAAATCCTACTTTAACTTCAAACAATGCTGCTTTTGTGTCTAGTACAGGAACATGTTTAGGATGCTGCAACTGGAAAGAATGTAGACATTGAAGATGTAGCAAGAGAATCCTTCTTTACTAGTCATGTACACACTGTATTAATTAGTGAAGATTTGGAACAACTCAATCCTGATGATCTGGAAGAGATGGACATCAAATGGCAGATGGCAATGCTAACTTTAAGAACTAAAATATTTCTCAAAAGAACTGGCATACAAAATCTAACCTACAATAAAGGTGATCGTGCTGAATTTGACAAAACCAAAGTCAAATGTTACAACTGCAACAATCTTGGTCACTTTGCTAGAGAATGTCTTAGCAAAGATCAAAGATCAAATTAAAACAAAAATAGCACTTCAAACTCAACTGCATTAGTGTCTCAAGAGGGTCAAGGCACTACTACAGATCGCATTTTTTGTTGCGGACGTATAAATTTATATATTGCGGTGGTAAGATAAAACCGCAACAACAAATGCAGTTCGCACTGCAAAAGAAATAACCGCAACAACAATTTAATTTGTTGTTGCGGCCCTGCTAAACCCGCAATAACAAATCCATTTTTTGTTGCGGTCAAATATTACCCGCATTAACAAATCCATTTGTTGTTGCGGCCATATATTACCCGCAACAACTACAAAATTTGTTGTTGCGGCCATTTTGAACCCGCAATAACAATTCAATTTGTTGTTGCGGCCATACATTACCCGCAATAACAATCTAAATTTTCAGTTTAAATTAGTTAATTAATTGGCAAACAAAAACAAATTTCATAAAGATACAACGATAACATTACATCATGTTGAATTCATGTTGACAAACATCAAAACCTAAACAAGGACAACCAAAACCTAAACACAAAGTTAACAAACATCATGTTGAATTCAAAGAAGAGTAACGTTGAAGATAACTCCAGCACCTCTGTTTTTTGTTTCGAGATCAAGGGTGAACATCACATTTTGGTTCGTGCGGATGCCCATCTTGTGTTTGAAGTCGACCATATCACCATTGATAGTCATATGGTCTATAAAACGATCATTGGGCCTCCTTCGATCACTGTGGCGTTGTAAATTGAAAACAATGTATGGGGGACTCATCTCAAGGTTTGACAAAGCACACAAATGACGCTCATTCCAAAGTTGGTGATCCCTAACAAATTTTGCTGGAATAGTCTGATGAAAGAAAAGAAAATTAATTAAATTTATACTGCAAATTAAGTAATTAAAAAGAAATTAAAATCATACAATTTTTCTTCTCATGGACGCACACCATTTTAAGATGAAGAAATTATTAACTTGTACTTCGTGATCACCAATATGCAGACTGCTATAACTCATATTAGAAACTTAAAAGATCGATTAATCTTACTTTGAAAAGTTTTTCTTTGAAACGTTCTTGTATGTTTAAAAATGAAACGTTTTTTGATATAACAAATTAAAGGAATGAATGAAACTCTGCTTATACATATACTTCAGTTTTGGCGGGATTGGGGATTGGGGATATGGCGCGCATCACAACTGTACAACCGCATCTCCAAACAAGTGAATAGTCATTTTGATTTCTGCTGCAGCATCATCAAGATTCGCTTGAGAACAAAATCTGCTGCAACATGTGAATCTTGATGATGCAACACCAGTAAGCAATTACTTAATAAACCTTCATATATATGAAAATTAAGTTTGATCCATCAAAATAATGACAATTATGGTACAATATATAGAGCTGATATTAATTAGTTGTCTTTTAATTTCAAAGAAACTATCATGACGTATATTTTAGAAACTCAAGAAAATATTTGATCCTACTGCAACACTACCTTTTGATGTGGTAAAAATCGAGGAAAAACATTTGTTGTTGCGGTTTCCATATTTGTTATTGCGGTTAAATGGATAAGTTTAGAAAAGTAGCTGCAACACTAGCTGTAACTTCCATCTAACTTGATGTGTATTTGTTACCGCGGTTTCACATGACGGTCAATTTTCCCTCCTCAATATTTTCGACGCCCTTGGTTATTATATATAGTTAACCAATTTTATTCTGAAATGCAGTTACAAGAAAACTATTAATCAAAAACATTTTTTTGTTATTAACATCTGAAATGGAAAACGAAAATCTTCCTCAAGAGATCATTGATATCGAGTCGTCTACCGACGACGATATCAATAACTACCAAGTGGAGGATCCTCTAGATCACAGCCATTACTTTGCTGTGAAATTGTCCTCCCAAATTATTCAACGGAGGGAAATTGTATGCATTCAAATTTTTTTCTTTCTGTTTACTGGTTATGATTAATCTTTATTTTGTTGATTTCTTAATTCCAGACTATACCAGCACAGCTGGTTGAGGACGTCAAACTCTACAACTATGGCACATGCTGTGTCTTTGAGATGGGAGAGAAGAGTGCAAGGTTCGTGTTGGTTGATGTGTTTCGTAATCGAAAGACACCAATCGAGGAAAGACCCTATGGCCCGATCACCATCCATGGGGATTTTGACGAGTTGAGGATGGATTGGGGCATCCATTGGAACCAATGGGTTGTTTTCACCATTGATCTTGAGAAAATGAAGCCCAGAGGCCGAGTTTACATGAAATTAACTTTGTTTTGATTTTTTTTTTTCGTTGTACATATTGTGACTTTTTAATTTCCCTTGTAATGCATCCCCTTTTCTTAATATTATCTTAAATTTTTTTTTGTTAACCATATCTTCAAAGTCTCCGATAAAATAATTAATTTATCTTCAAATTTATAATGTCAAATATCAAAATAATTATTTAAAAATATAAATAGATTAATATAAATATTTTAATTTATAATATTAGCAAATAATTACTGAAAATATGTAACGGCTAGAATATATTTGTTATTGCGGCTAGAATATATTTGTTATTGCGGGTTTTCTTCCTTTGTTAGTGCGGTTTTCCGGTTTGTTATTGCGGTTTGACCGCAATAACAAAACAAATCTCATTTTCATCTAATATCCAACGGACATATTTTGAAATAGTTGTCTTTCTTCTTCGTTGAGATCCTGTTTTCGTTCTGCTACTCTTTTTAAGGTAATTTCGTTTTCTTTTTTTTTTTTTTAAATTCATGCTTTGAAGTAGACTTAGAAATATAATTATCTTCCAATTAGTTGCCAAAATAGACACATTACATTCATAAAATAGAGAATACAGTAGATTATGCAAACATTGCATATCCTATGAAAACTATGCAAATCCCTATCAAATACAATTTCATTTTCCTTAGCATTAAGTCACGTTCCTCCAGCTTCATTTCAAGATTGTTCTTCGAGTTTATTAATCCTGGAATGATTTGTTTGGATCTTTCACACATAACAGGATCAAACCACACAAAAAATCTACATGTAGAACCCTATAAAAAAGAATATTATACAATAGTTAATAATAATTAGTTGAATTCTAAAATTAAAGGCCTTACCTTTGTTGGACATGTATAAAACCTTCGTCCAGGGTTTCTGGCTGTCCATGAAGTGCGAATCACTGCTTGTTTGCCACATGATGAACAGAAAACCATCTTGTAGCTAGAAAGATAATGTGTTCGTTTTTTTTAGGTTGATAAATGGCTGAATATGTGACTTACTTATATATCCTTCAATTACCATTTAAATATATAATATTAATTAACTTATATTGTCGCTTAATTTATTAATTTTTAGATGGAGCGTAATTATTGGATGTATCATGCTATACGTTCGTCTGCCGATTATGTCATCGGTGTTGGAAATTTTATTCGGTTTGCTGAATCGAATCGCATTAAGAACGCAAGTCCTTCGATCTTATGTCCTTGCAACGTTTGTAAAAACTCTAAAAGATTCACAAACACCGGTGATATAGAGCACCATTTGTTTCGCCATGGTTTTATGTATAATTACACTTGTTGGTCAAGTCATGGAGAATCACGACTTAATTTTAACACATCTTCGAGCAATGTAGATAGTAGTAGTACTAGTACTGCATATACAACATTGAACACTGACTCATACCACGATAACGATCAATACACTTCAAATGACCGTTTCGATGAAAGTATTAATGAATTGGATACTAATATGAGTGGTGACGTTGGTGAACAAGATGAATTACATCGCTTATTTGATGAAGCCGAAACACCGTTATATAAAGGTTCTAAATTAATGAAACTTGATGCTGTGTTGAAGTTAATTAACTTAAAGATGAAAAACGGATGGAGTGATACAAGTTTCACAACCCTATTAGAGCTTTTACATCATGAGTTGCTTCCGGAAGAAAATGGATTACCAATTTCTACATATCGAGCAAAAAAATTAATGTGTCCAATGGGATTGGAAGTAGAAAGAATACATGCATGTCCCAATAATTGTATGTTGTTTCGGAACGAGTTCGCAAATTTGCATAACTGTCCTCATTGCAAGGCATCGAGGTATAAACGGAAAAAAGATACGGATGAAGGTGTCGATGATGTGACTAAGAATGGACCACCGGCTAAAATGTTGTGGTATCTTCCTATTATACCAAGACTGAAAAGGTTATATTCAAACGAGAAAGAAGCCAAGTTACTTTGTTGGCATTCAGAAGAACGTGTGATTGACGGGAAAATTAGACATGTTGCGGATTCACCGCAGTGGAGAAACATTAATAAAAGGTATGTTGAGTTTGGGAAGGAGATCAGAAACATACGGTTTGGGCTTAGTTCGGATGGGATAAATCCTTTCGGTAACATGAGTAGTCGTCATAGTACGTGGCCAGTTCTCTTATGCATTTACAATCTCCCACCATGGTTATGCATGAAACGGAAATACATTATGATGTCCTTGTTGATTCAAGGTCCGAAACAACTGGGTAATGATATTGATGTTTATTTATCCCCTTTGATTGATGACTTAAAAACTCTTTGGAGTGATGGTGTAGATGTATACGATGCTTATAGAAAAGAACAATTTAAATTGCGGGCCATGGTTTTTTGTACTATCAATGACTTTCCAGCATACGGTAACTTGTCAGGGTACAAAACGAAGGGTAAGAAAGCTTGTCCTGTTTGTGAAGATGAGACAAGCTCGGTGTGGTTACGAAATTGTAAAAAAACTGTATACATGGGACATCGAAGATTCCTTACCAAGAGTCACCCGTTTAGGAAGAAGACGATTGAGTTTGACGGAACTGTCGAGGTCAGGACGGTGAAGAAACGATTTGATATATTTTCACGAGTTGAAAATATTAATGTTGTGTTGGGTAAGAGATTCCGTATTGATAATGATGCCATATGGAAAAAGAAGTCCATATTTTTTCAATTGCCTTACTGGAGACATTTAGATGTTAGACATTGTCTTGATGTTATGCACATAGAAAAAAACGTATGTGAGAGCTTGATAGGCTTATTATTGGATATTAAGTACAAAACTAAAGATGGTATTAAGGTTCGAAATGACATGGTCGAGATGGGAATACGTAAAGATCTTGCTCCCGTACAACGAGGCACTCGTACTTATCTTCCACCCGCATGTTATAATACAACGAAAGAAGAAAAAAAAAAGTTATGCCAATGTTTGCACGATATTAAGGTTCCGTCATCTTATTCAGCTAACATTCAAAGATTTGTATCAATGAAAGATTATAAATTGCTTGGGATGAAGTCTCACGATTGTCATGTTTTGATGACACATATGATTCCAATCGCAATTCGTGGAATTTTACAAGATGATATCCGACATACAATCACAAAGCTTTGTTTGTTTTTCAACAATATTCATACGAAAGTTATTGATGTCGAAGATTTGGACAAATGGGAGAAAGACGTTTATGTTATCCTTTGTGAACTAGAGATGCACTTTCCACCATCATTTTTTGATATAATGGTTCACCTAATATCTCATATCGTACAAGAGATTAAGGCATGTGGTCCTGTATTTCTACGTTACATGTACCCTTTTGAAAGATACATGGGAATATTGAAAGGTTATGTAAGAAACCGTAATCGACCAGAGGGAAGTATTATTGAAGGGTATACTTCTGAAGAGGTGATTGAGTTCTGTCAAGGTACGTATGTAATATATATGATCAACTATAGCAAAAATTAATTTATTATATATTTTGTTTTTGTTAGGCTATATGGAAGGTGTCAAAAGTGTTGGCGTTCCTAAAAGTCGCCATTCAGGTCGACTTGAAGGAAAGGGAGGTGTAGGTTTTAAGATAATAGTGCCAATGCACGGAGAACTACAAGTTGCTCATTTAGTAATCTTAAAGCACATGACATGCCTCACTCCATATGTTGATGAACATATGGATATGTTAAAGTCGACGAACCCGGGTAAACAAGAAGTGTGGTACATAAACAACCAAAACAAGGATTTGGCAAGTTGGTTGAAAGAGAGGGTGACAACAAGTGACGACGTTGATGACACTGTCAAAAAATTGGGACAAGGTCCAGATGCTAGAGTAAGAACTTACCAAGGATATGATATTAATGGTTATACATTTTACACCAAAGATCAAGATAGAAAAAGTACAGTGCAAAATAGTGGAGTTACAGTAATAGCATCAACAACCGAAATCGATAGGCGTGATCAAGATACATTGATAAGCATCGCAAAAGATTCTTATTACGGTGTGATAGAAGAAATTTGGGAATTGCAGTATTCTGATTTCATAATCCCAGTGTTCAAGTGTAAGTGGGTAAATAACCGTACGGGTGTTAAAGTTGACGAATATGGTTTTACACTTGTCGATCTTGAAACTAATGGCTACAAATCCGAGCCATTCATTCTCGCAACACATGTATCACAAATTTTTTTCGTCAAAGATCCAAGCAAAGCAAAATACCACATTGTGTTGCAAGGTAAAAGACGTATTCTTGGGGTTGATAATGTTGTGGATGAAGAAGAAGACGAGAACTTCGATGATTTACCACCATTTTCCGTCGGTATCGAACCCGGGAATTTTGAAAACATGAATAGAAGCTCATATGTACGAACTGACGGAGAAGGAACATACATTTAATAACTCGATCTATTATATATTACTGAAAATTAATATTTGTATTATATATGTGTTTTAGTACTATGCAAATTTATAATTAACTTACTGTTTTATTCATGTGTAACATTTTTTTATCAATTTGAATTTCTTAGTATGCGAAAAAAATGAAACTCAAAACCGCATTAACAAATCAACAAAACCGCAACAACTAATTCACCAAACCGCAACAACAAACAAACCGCAATAACTAATGGACAATAACCGCGGTAACAAATAGAATAAAATAACCCGCTAATACGTAGTAAAAACCCGCTAAAACGAAATTGTTTAGTCCAAAATTTTCAAATCCCAAAACATAAGTTATCCAAACATCGAATCCTTTAATCACTTTTGCACAAAACCTTCTTCGACCAAACCCTCCGTTTTCTTCACCAAAATCACTCTGCACTAGTTCGCCGGAGTTTGGATTCACCGTCGTTTTCTTCACCTTGGATAGTAACCGACGTTGCTTTCACCACGTCGTATCCTTAATCACTTTTCCAAAAACCTTAATCACTCGATCTCGTCGACCTAAACCCTAGTTTACCGTTACATCGCCGATTTTCCTTACCAAGCTAGGTATTAAAGTATTATGTTAATGATTTCTTGTACGTGTTTGTTATGCATTCGTTCTTAATCATCTTTAATTTTCTGTTAACGTATTATGTTCACGCATTTGTGTCGTAATTCTGCAGAAATGGCCGATAATCAAGAACGTAAGAGACGTAGAGGCGAACGTGGTCCTGCATCTTTTGGGAAGAAATATAAAGAAGATGTATATAAAACTGAATTTGATGAAAATAATATCCCTCTAAGTAAAGAACTGACGTCATGGTTTGGGATGACGGTTCAACATCGTTTCCCGCTAGCAACTGATATGGGCAAAATGGACAAAGACATATATGAAAAACTATGGCTGGATACCAAGGTATATATTTATTAGAAATATGAAATAGTTGTTAAGTGATGATAGCATATAATTTATTTACTCTAAATTGTAGAATATGTGGAATATCGAGAACGATGATGCAAAAGAGTTAATGAGGAAGAAAGCTGTGAAAATTGGTACTAATTTTAAATCTAGGCTTGTTAAAAATTTCGTCCTTACAGGTAAGGATGCTTGTGAGAAGTATAAGTTTCTTAAAAGGAATGATTGGGAAGCATTTAAGGCACAAAGAAGCACCCCAGAATTTATGGTATCTCTTAATTATATTATATGTTTAGTGTTGTACAATATTTTATTATTAACAACTTGTTAATTTGTGTAGCTAAAAAGGGAGAAAGCATTGGCAAGCAATAAAAGCAGACAATTCAAGGTCCGCGTGGGCCGAAGCGGGTGGAACCGTTTTAAAAAAAAATAAAAAGGATGCAGTTTGGTCTGAACTTCTACAAAACCATAGTGTTCTTTCGGAGATTCAAATGAACGGTCTAAGTTGTTTTTGATGGGTTGTGCAGTTAAGAATAGTGAAGGAAAGTTTGAACTTCCTAACGAAGCGATGGACAATTTCCAAGTTTTGGTAAACTAAGTTTTATTTAATTGAATATTTTTATCTTTTTGGTAAACAAATATTTTTTGTAGCTCGCGGAAGAGAAAAAGATGATAGCGGATGGTACTTACGCAGAAAATAAGAAGGATCCTTTAATTGTTCTCTTAGGACCCGAGCACGGGGGACGATCTCGGACCGTATCCGAGGTAATTGGATACACAAAGGTCAAAGGTGGATTGATTCGAAATGTGATCCCGCAAAGTACCCCCGCGGTCAACACAAGCCACCATGATTCATGTGGGTCCCGTGGAATGGTGGAACACTATCCACCTATTGAGGTAACAATTTAAAAGTTTTGCAGCCTATACTATCCAGCCTTATAATTGTATCTGTTATTACAGGTGTTGTCACCGTGTGAGTTGCTAGTTAGGGTGGCGGATGCCCATCTAGTCAAAGTTGGTTATGGACGAGTATGGCCAACTGTGGTATTCCAACTGTTACATCATAAACAGATTGCCGATGGTTGTGTAAAAGTCCAAGTGGATTCCATCGTGGCAGGAAAGGAGGATTTGCCTGTACATCCTCTTACAAAAACAGATGATGTCCAACTGGTTGAGAATTTGCCATATCATATAGTACAGTGGCCAAGATACGCAGTGAAGGTATATTTTAGTTTATTTTTATTGTTTGTGAATGCTTTTATCTAACGTTGTAGAGATGTTTTAGCTTATCGGTGATGGACTTGTCAATTCCCCGGAAAGGGACTTGAGAGAATCCTCTCCATTTGATTTATCAACCAACAATGTTTATATACCAGAAATGCCCGAAACTTCAACATTCCCTTTAGACCAAGAGTTTGTTAGTTATGCACAAATGGTTAGTCTTATCATTATCATTATTTTAATCATTATATTTAAATACTAATGTTTTTATGATTACGTACTTGTGGTAGTTGCAATCGGAGGATCCAACATTCCCCGCAGCCCAAACCGTCCCCGCAGCCCAAACCGCCCCCGCAGCCCAAACCGTAACCGCAGCCCAACCCATTAACCCAGCCCAAACAGCCCCAATAGCACAAACCATTATCCCAGCCCAAACAGTCCACATAGCCCAAACAGTCCACATAGCCCAAACAGTCCCAGAAGCCCAACCCGACAGCCCAGCCCGAACAGACCTTATACCCCAAACACCCACCACATCCCAAACCGTCACCACACCTCAACCCGACAGCCCAGCCCGAACCATCCCCGAAGCCCAAACAGAACCCGAAGCCCAAACTGAATCCGAACCCGAGGATGTTCCTCTAGATCCTCAGTACGACCAGCATTATGCGATGGTAGTGGCCGATGCTCCCCAATTTCTCCCAATACTTGATGCATTCTTCAAATATAACAAATATGGTCTTAGTGTTCCTTCCCCTCCGGGTATGTATCCGGAGATATATTTAGAAGGCATCCCAGCAACCGAGGTTTTACAATTTGCTCGATTCCATTGGGTTGATAGCAGCATGATACATTGTTTGTCAATGTAAGCTTAATATTTTAATATTTGGGTATAATTGTATTTATTAACTTTATGTTGTATATTTAAGGTATTATTATGCAATGGCCGGCAGCAATTCACGATGTGCATTTTTCAATGCACACTATATTACCGAGCCAGAATGTCGCACCAACAAGAACCATGTCATCCAACATATCAAGGATGTTTTAAATCATCATCCAAGCAAGTCATACATTCTTGCACCATACTATCAACAGTAATATTTGATTTTCCATAATACATGCAACACTGGATGTTTTAAATCATCATACAAGCAAGTAACTTTGATTAATTGCTTGTGTTTACTTGCAGGCAACACTGGATGCTTTTTATCCTCTGTCCTAAAACGAATATTGCATATATTGTTGATTCTTTAAAGCGTGAATCTGGTCCCGAGTACTACACTCTTGTAGGAGTAATCAATCATATGTTTCCCCGTAGATTTAAATGGATAAACACAACTGTATGTTTTCAATTTCCATTTTTTACCAATTTATTTAAGATGTATAAAATTTCAATATATTGAAATATTACAGTGCTGGAAACAAGACCAAAGCTGGGAATGTGGTTACATTGTTAGTCGACATATTGAAGAATTTTTACAGACCATACAGTTTAACATCAACCAATCTGTAAGTTTATGTTATAATTTTAAAATATTACTCATTTAGATGTAAAAATTATTGATATTAATTCTTTTTCATGAGCAGATGTGGAAGAATAATAAGAGTTTTGATGCTTCTATGATTCATGAATACATAGAAAGGTTGTTGCCACTGTATCTCGAATGGATGAAGAGGTGCAAGCAAAGTGATGCCACTTATTAAAGGTTAGAAATTAATTAGCAAGTGTAAATTCTTGAACATATAGTTGTAAATTTATGAAACACGGTCCATTACAATGATCACAACCCTGCAAGTGTACATTTTTTTGACATTAAGTTACTGTGCTGTTGTATATATGTTTTTGGGTGCTATCTTTAAATATAGAATATAATAATATATATATATATATATATATATATATATATATATATATATATATATATATATATATATATATATATATATATATGTATATATATATATATATATATATATATTGTGGAATGATTTTTTTTTGTTTATTTTGAATAACAAATATTGCGGTTACTTTATCATGTGTGCGAATAACTAATATTGCGGGTATGTGTAGTGTGCGAAAAACTAATAGCGCGTTTTTTGCTTTAATGTTGCGGTTTCTGTCTTATTGCGGTCTCAGCGTTTGATATTGCGGTTTCTCTTTTGTTGCGGTGTTCGCTTTAATATTGCGGTTTCTTTCTTGTTGCGGTCTCTGTGTTTGATATTGCGGTTTCTCTTTTGTTGCGGTGTTGGCTTTAATATTGCGGTTTCTTTCTTGTTGCGGTCTATGTGTTTGATATTGCGGTTTCTCTTTTGTTGCGGTTTGTGTTGTTTGATAGTGCGTAGTTTGTTAGTGCGTTCCTTTCCCCGCAACAACAAATCGTTTTACCCGCAACAACAAATCGTTTCTGTAGTAGTGAGGGTATGACTGGAGCTTTCAAGCAGAGGAACATGCTCAAAACCAAGCTCTTATGGCCTTCACTGAGTCTACAACTGAGGTACATTCTAAATCTTGCACTCCTGAATGCATTAAAGCATATAAAGAATTAGAAAAGCTTAACAAAGAAACTCTTGATGAGATGATTTTAAATAGAAATAGAAGAATTGAATATAATGGTTGTATAGCTGATCTTGAAAATCAAATCAAAATCTATAAAATAACAGATCAAAGGATAAAAGATGAACTATTACAAACAACTTATGATAAAGAATATGCTGAGTTAAAATTAAAAGAAACTCTAATTAAATTAGAAGAATGTAAATTTAAATTAAAACAAAATAAATTAACTATTAAAAAGTTTAAAAGAAGTTCTAAAATAATTGATGAATTAACCAGTAATCAAACCACTGAGAAAGTTGTTCATGGAGTTGGATATCATGCAGTTCCACCTCCATATTCCTCTTAAATCAAGCTCAGAAAGAATTTTAAACGAATTAAAATTAGAAACTGAAACCAGTAATGATTCATCTGATGATGATCAAATAGCTAATTCAACTGATACAAGTTTTCATACCACACAAAGTCAAACTGAATCCCCTAAATATAATTCAGAAAATATACCAACTATTTTAAGAAGGGGATATCAAAGAAATTTAAACCAGTTGAAAGAACAAAGAAAGCCTGAAAGTGTTAAATCAACAAAATTAACATGTTTAATATGCAACAAAGTTAACCACTTAGCAAAGGATTGTCACTTCAATACAATTAACTGCAAAGAATTTAAAGAATTCAAAGAAAACAAAGAAAATTAAAAGAATTAAAGTTAAAACAAACTGCAGAAGCTAAAGAGATTAAAAATCCACATGTTGAAGTCCCTAAATTTGGAAGAACTGCACAGAGATTTGTGCAAAATATCAGACATGGAAGTCCAAACAAAAGCAACTATTTCAAAAATAATGGAAAACAAAATCAATTTCAAAGATATTCAAAGTTTTCAAACATCAGTAGGAACTAATCCAGGTTTACTACTGGTAAAAACCCTAATTACAATGTTGTCGGATACAATTACCAAAATACTACTGATTATGCTAAAACTCACATTACCTAAATACTATTGGTCCCTCAGTAGTAAAATACTCAAAAACCAAACAATACGGGTATAAACCTAGGTCAGTAGTAAAACAAAATAGCAGTAATAAACAACAAATGAAAACCAAACCTGCATACAAAGCTCATAAAATTCATAAATCTTACTCTTCAAAGGATGAACCCAAGAAAAAACAACCTTGGGTTCCCAAAATTAACTAATCCATTTATTTTCTGTGCAGAGCATTCAGATCCCTGAAGAAGGAAGAACATGGCACATTGATAGTGGATGCTCTAGACAAATGACTGGAAATCTTCAGATTCTTAGAGATTTCAAGTCTTTTGAAGGTGGATATGTTGCTTTTGGTGAAAATCCAAGAGGTGGTAGGATTACAGGTAAATGTACAGTATCAAATGGTAAGATTACTTTTGATGATGTATTTTATATTGCTGAGCTTATGTATAATCTGGTCAGTGTCTCACAAGTATGTGATAAGAAGAACAAGATTCTTTTTACAGATACAGAGTGCATCATTCTTTCTCCTGGCTTTATTTTAGATGAAAAATTTGTTGTTTTAAGAACACCAAGGAGAAATAATGTGTATTGCCTGGATATAAGGGGAGAACTCATCTTCAAATGAGATCAACTGTTTTATATCTAAGGCAAACACAAATGAATCAGAACTCTGGCATAGAAGGATGTGTCACACAAATTTTAAAAATATGAATAATTTAGTCAAAAAGAATTTGGTAGTTGGATTACCTCAAAAAGAATTTATGTGTGATCATTACTGTGTTGCATGCCTAAAAGGCAAGCAACATAAGACTTCTCATAAGACCAAAGCAATTAACTCTATTTCTAACCCTTTGCATCTCTTACATATGGACCTATTTGGACCTACAAATGTAATGAGTATTGGAATGAAACAATACTGTCTTGTTATTACTGATGATTTTTCCAGATATACTTGGGTTTTCTCTCTTAGGACCAAAGATGAAACAAGTGAGATCATAAAAAATCTAATAGTCAAACTGGAAAATACAAGAGATCTGAAAGTGAAAGCCATTAGATGTGACAATGGCACGGAATTTAAAAATGCTAATCTAATTACTTTTTATGATCTTAAGGGTATTGACAGGCAGTATAGCTCACCAAGAACTCCACAACAAAACGGTGTAGCTGAAAGAAGAAATAGAACAATCATTGAAGCAGCCAGATCCATGCTTGCAGATTCAAAATTACCAATAACTTTTTGGGCTGAAGCTGTTAATACTGCCTGTTATGTTCAAAACAGAGTATTAATAGTTAAGCCTCATTTTAAAACACCTTATGAACTTTTTAATAAAAGAAAACCTTCAATAAGTTTCTTAAAATCATTTGGTTGTCCTTGTACAATTTTAATTACAAGAGAACAAATTGGTAAGTTTGACTGCAAATCAGATGATGGAATCTTTGTAGGATACTCAACCCAAAGCAAATCTTACAGAGTGTTCAACAAAAGGCTAAGGATCATTGAAGAAAGTGTGAATGTATCCTTTAATGAAAATCTAATGAATGAACAGGGAAATGGTCCAGATTGGTTATTTAACATTGATAATCTAACCAAGTCTTTTGATGTTAATATGATTGTAATGCAGGAGACTCAAACAATCAAAGTCAACAAGGAGGATCATCATCATTTAATGGTAGTCAAGACATAATGAAATATATCCTAGTTGATACTGATCCCACAGTTAATACTGAGGACAGTAGTAACTCAGATAACCCTAGCAATCTTGATATCAGTAACAACTCAAACTCACACGACACTACTAAACCCAGTAGTAACTCAGAAACTCAAACAAATGATGATGAACCAAACAATAATGATGTCAGTATTAACAATGAACCACTTGAATCAAATGAAGATCATATTACTACTGATACCAGTAGCGATAAAGATTCTCCACAAAATCCAGAAAATCAAGAAGAAACATGGACAGATGCTCAAATCCCTGAATCCAATGAGTCAAACCTTGATAGTCAACTACTTGTTGACAAAGTTCCCAGCACTAGAACTGAAAAGAACCATCCTTTGGACCTGGTCCTAAGTGATGTCAACTCAAATATGCAGACAAGAAGCAAATTCAGTTCATCATTAATTACAAACATGTGTAATATAAGTCTAATCTCTAATGAATGTATGTATGAATGCTTTCTGTCACAGGATGAACATAAGAAGATTCAACAAGCAATGAAATACTCAAATTGGATTATAGCAATGCAAGAAGAACTTCTCCAATTCAAATTACAAGCTGTGTGGACACTTGTACCTCTACCAAAGGGAAAAACACCCATTGGAACAAGATGGATCTTCAGAAACAAGAAAGATGAAAGAGGTATAGTGATCAAAAACAAAGCCAGACTTGTAGCCCAAGGATACACTCAAGAAAAGGGAATAGACTATGATGAAGTATATGCACCTGTTGCTAGAATTGAAGCAATAAGGATATTTCTGGCATATGCTTCATTCAAGAAAATTAAAGTCTACCAAATGAATGTGAAAAGTGCATTCCTTTATGGAAAAATTGAAGAAGAAGTCGATCAAACCCCTGCATTAGTAACAAAGAAATTCATTCTCTAAAGTCTTTCAAAAGATCAAATTCTCTCTGAAATTAAGAACCCAATATCAAACTCAAGTTCAAAATCAATGGCAACACTAAAATCTCTCAAAGTTCAAACAGATCTCAAATATTCTGAATTCCACAATATGTGTGCCTTTCTACGGAATCCAGATGGAACAAAGGATTTTCGACCAATAGTTATGTTCCTAAAGAACTCTTCCATCAAGTTTGCACTTACTGTGAATCCTAAAGCCTATGAACAACATCTTGTTCATTTCTGGGAAAATGCTGAAATAATTGAAGAGACAAGTCATTCCAAAATTAAATCAACTGTAGATGGGATAACAATAATCATAACAGAACAATCCATCAGACAACATCTTGAACTGAATGATGAAACAGGTATGTTCTCTCTTCCTAAGGAGGTTCTTGCTGAAAATCTTAAAAACAAGGGTTATGAAGGAAGACTTGACATAGTCACTTTTCAAAAAGGTCTTCTTTCACCTCAATGGAAATATTTGGTTCACACCATTCAGCATTGTATCTCACCTAAAAAGAGTACATGGAATGAGTTCAACAAATCAATAGCATCTGCTGTTGTTTGTTTGTGCACAGACCAGGTATTTAATTTTTCTAACATGATTTTTGAAGGGATGCTTGCAAACATCTCATCTTCAAAATTTTTAATGTATCCAAGATTCCTTGCACATATTTTAAATTGTGAAATTCAAAATCTTTCAATTACAAAGAACATTTTTCCTACACCTGAATTAAATAAGAAGGTGTACTCAAATATGAGAAAACTGTTTAAATTTTCTGGAAAAGAAACTCCATTGTTCCCAAACATGATCTATGATCAACCACCTACTGGAGAAGGTTCAAGTCACCCCATTGAACCCCAACCCACTCCGTCACTCAAAACAGCCCAAACAGAATCCCATAAGTCCACTCAATTACCCACACAAACAGATGTCCTGAATGTGTCCCAGGTACATGCAGATAAACCTCAGAGTGCTACTCTTCACTCTGACGTAGACCAACCTAAAGCCAAACAAATCTCTACAACTTATAAAAGTAAGAAATCTTCCTTAAAGGACACCAGGGGACCCATTGAGTCACACCCTAGACTCCAAAAGTTGTCCTCCAAGGAGGAGAGAGGGCATAAGGAAAGGGCTCTCACTACTGATGTCCCAAAGGTGGGTGCACATGCTAGTGAGAACATAATTAGGACCCAGACCTCGGCAACTTTAAGTGATGACTCATCATTTGAGGCAGCACTTAAAGGACCCCGGTGCCAAGAAACCAAAAGGGGAGGTACTTCTGCTTCTTCTAGGAAGAATAGAGTATCTAAACAACCCATTTCATCACCAAGCAGTGATGAGGGTAGTTTGCAACAACTTGATTTGACGGATTGGATGGAAAACCTCAAAGCCAATGTACCAAACAAGCCCAATGATCCACCCAAATGGGCTGAGGGCAGTAAACAAAATTGACGGATATGAAGGAAAACCTTAAAACCACTGTACAACATTGCCTGGAACTTTTGAACAATCAAGGAAAGACCATGAGTTATATGAAGCACTATATCAACGCTTTAAATAGAAGACAGAAAATATTTGATTATAGACTTCAAAGGCAATCTACTCTTATCAGAAAATTACAAAAGAAGATTGCAGATAGTGAGGCTCAACAAGTTGAGATCACTAAGGGGGAGAAGGATCAAATACAAGGAATGATTGATCATTCAATTGCAGCAGCAGGAGCCTCCCTCTTGAATCTTAAAGAAGCTCATAGTGAAACAGGTCAAAGTTTTAGTGAAGACTTGTACAGAGGAGTAAGGAGTATGGATGAAGATGTGTTTGTGTCTGCAAATCAATCCCCAACAGCAGAACAAATACAGTCTCCAGTTACTACTGAGGTTATAGAAACTACTGATCATATGGATATTACTGATGCTAAAGAACAAGAGGTTGTTACTACTGATCCCATTGAAGAAGACACAATACCAGTAGTAAATGTCCCAATAACAGAAACTATCATTCCTACTACTGATGCCCTAGCAGTAGTAACTACGACAACAACCTCACCAGTAGTAGACTCCTCACAACAGTTGGTGGTATATACAACCGAAATACCAATAGTAACTACCTTGGTTACTACTGATGATGAAGAAGAAATACCAGAAGTACTTGAACCAATTGTGATCATCCCAAGGCCTCCAACTCCAGAACTTAAGCCACTTATCATACCTGACATTGATGATAATGTGAATTGGGATGATGTAGATGAATGTGCACTACCTCCTCACCCCAAAATCTTAACTGAAGACAAAGTTCATTTATTTTCTCCATCAATTGTGATCTCCCCAGATTGATATGAAATTATGTGACAGAAGTTGACTCATTTTTTAAAATTTTGCAGTATGACCATCAAATCCACGGGACACACTGATGGTAATGTGCAATCACAAGTGTCAAAGAGCCAATAGAAAGGCAAAAGAAGTGGCGACGGTAATTGTTCCATAAATTGTTTAAATATTACGAGTACATTGTTGTATGTGTCCTAGTTACAATTACATCTAATATATTTAACTTTATGCTTTTGATTTCCATGATGCAAGATGGCTGACACTTCAAAATTAAATGAAATAAGGGACTCCCTTCAACCACTTATGAACAAATTTTATATTATTTCACTTTATATATATAATTTTGTAAAATTTTACAATATTATGTTATGTTATCATGATCATTTTTAAACTTTCTTCTAATCATCTGTTAAACATTTACATAGTAAGTGATCGAATACATGATCTTTAAGAAATTATTCAGAAGCTCTTACTTCCATATATAATAAATTATTAATAAAAAATATAAGTTCTCTCCTTTATGTAACCCGATGTTGATTCGCTATCTCCAAATTAAACCTTTATTCATATTATTCACGTTCATCACAAAACCTCTACCTAACTATAAACTTATAAAGTAATTTATATCAATTCTAATATATAACACCCTTTCAAAGGTGTTTAGGAAAGCTTATTCTAAAAAGCTTACGTTTATTAGTTTAATATACTTTTACTAAATAAAGTGTTCCCTCTTTAACTTGTATAAAACTATTGTAAAATTATGAAAATGAAGTTATAGAAAAAATATATCATAAAGAAAATACAGATGGATAAAATTATGTACAATGTAAAAATTCTTAAAAAGGTTCAAAAAATCATGCTAAAATAGCCTTTATAAGGGGTGTAAATAAGTAAATATAAGTAAATAAGTAAAATAGCCTTTATAAGGGGTGTAAATAAGTAAAAAATTATGGACAAAACCTTACACGCCCAGACACGTACAAGAGTACATTTAGTTGCCTAGGTGACGGATGCAGATCGCCAACTTTTTAGAGGGAAAGAGGTTAATTTCAAAGGGGAATGGTTTGATTATTTGGTAGGGGTTTGAATTGTGTTTGGTCATCCTTACACATAGTCTTATAAGCACATCTAAATATTGTAAAAAACTAAAAACCGTTAACTTTTATAAACTTATGCAACTTTGAAAAACTATATAAATCATCAACCATATTTAGACCGTTCACCTTTGTTACTTTCGTGCCTTTATTAGAGTTTCAAAATCCAGTAACTATATTGAATGTAAAATAAAAATAAAAGCGTAGTATTTAATATTTATTCAATTTAAAGCTTCAAATGAAGCAATCCAGAAGTGCCATGAAGGCCCTTGTTGTAGGAATGTTGAGTGTAGTCGTGAACTCTATACCTCGGTGGACTCTCATCGGAAATCAGCTCCTTAATCGGTCCTTTTTCTATTGCCACTAGGGGTGTTCAAAATCGGGTACCCGGATTTTCGGATACCCGAAATTCGGGTACCCGGATTTTCGGATAGTGATTTTTACTACCCGCATTTGGTATCCGGATTTCGGATACCCGGATTTCGGGTACCCGGAATTTCGGGTATTCGAAATCCGGGTATCCGGTATCCGGAAAAAACAAAATATTAAAATATTTTTCGAATATTTCGAGTTTTTTTCGGATATTTCGGGTACTTTTTAAATATTTTGGGTATTTTTGGGTATTTTTGGGTATTTTCTCAAATATTTTGTGTATTTTTTGTATATTTTTTTGAATATTTTTTGAATATTTTTCGTATATTTTTTATATTCGGGTAATTTTTCGGGTATCGGGTATCCGAAAATCTTGAAAACGCTACCTGTATTTGGTACCCGGAATTCGGATACCCGGATTTCGGATACCCGGATTTTCGGATACCCGAATTTTCGGATACCCGGATTTCGGATATCGAGTAATATTTCGGATACCCGGTTTTTCGGATATTTTTGAACACCCCTAATTGCCACCACTCTGTGCTCCACACTCTTCAATTTGATATCATCTGAAACCCAATTTAACAAATTAAATCAGAAGCTTATTTTGACGTTCCAGAGTCAAAATGAAACTCACCTTTCCAATGTTGATCACCAGAGGAACGTCAACCCATTGATTCTGATGAAGCCCTCCTATTTCATTTTGTACAAGTACAGTAAGGAATCCATCGTCCGTGTGTTTTGTTGCACCCATCGTTATTGTGGACAAGCAGGATAACAATGGCAAGCTGCCCCTTGTCACAATCCAGATCTCCCAGGTAAGGCCTCTGATATCAATCCAAATAGTAAACCGCCTAGCTTCATCACTTGACTCGAATACTCGATTTGTATTTCTCTACAAACCTCCGGCAGTTCTTCCGGCGGCGGAGAGCCATGAATGTGAAGAAGGTGTCTCTCCAGTTCGCGGCGGGAGCAGTATACAAATCGAAATTGCTATTATATACCATTGTTCTCGAAGCATCTCTAGTGTAAAACCGTTTCTACATCTTGTTCTACGAACTCCATCTCGTTCATCACACTCACTGGAATTCCGTGATTAACAACTTGAAGAGGGTGCCACACGAATATTCTCCACCGCATCAGTGGACCCGAGATCCACGACTGGAAACTCAAAAGCAGTGGATGCTGTGGGGAAGGTTTCCCGTGGATGCATGAAAATGCGAGGAATTTGTTGATTTCCGGCATCAACAAGGCCTTTGACGCCGGATTTTGTTTGATCGAAAGCTTTTAGCTCTGTTACTCGATCGTATGGTGAGGCTATTGAAGATTTTGCTAAAGTGGTAGCCATTTGTGTGATGATGATCGAATGCAAATGTTCTTTCGACAAATGGAAATATGTACTAAACTGAATATACGAATTTGGTATGCAACTAATTTGAATCAACATGTAACAACTTTTGCTTTTTTGCCCATTAATATAACATTGTTATATATAATCATACGCAAAGATGGGGAAAAAAAGATATAAAATACATAGCATACGATTAGGAAAAGATGATAACGAAATACTAAAATAAGCAGCATAATTTAAATTAGTGGGTAATCCTTAATTTAAAATCCTAACTCAAAGAATGTCGCATAGTTCATAAGCAACAATAAAAATGAAAATGCATCCGTCACCTTAATGCAATCTTACAACACCGCATCTTTTAGGTGGTCTTTGTATTGGTAGCCTTCTTTGTGATTGGAGATCTTCTTGGAATGGAGCTCTTCAACCCAATGAAGAACAAAAGTGCCCCCAACAATGCCAAACTCTATAAAACAGACCCAAATAAGAATAATAATTACACATTTTACTAAAAAACCCAATGAAAGTTACACATCATGTCAAAAAGTCAACAAGATTAGAGGCATTAAATGTCAAACAAAATTTACACTTCGTGTCCAACGTTGTGTATCAAATTTACACTCTGGAGTTTGGAAGACATTCGACTAGTTCAACTCATTTGACCAGTTTCTTTTTAGCTATTTTCTTCATTTTATCGTTAAATATGAAAGAAAAAAAACAAAAGGTGACATTAGAATAGTATCCTACTAAGAATAGGAATTTTTTTTCTTCTAACCTGTGTAAATTTGATAAAAAGTTGAACGAATTCCTGTCATAGTTGTAGAAATCGTATAAGATAGGAGTAGCGATCAACTGGTGCAGAATCTACAAAAGGGTGTTAAAGAAACTGAGCTAGACAAGATTTCAAAACAAAAATAAAAAAATGAAAACTGGTGCAGAATTTTACCACCCACCGTCACCCACTAATTTGACGCTTCAAGATAAAGTCATAGCGTATCGCCGTCCCATTGCACGGGTACCCTGCTAGTGTACCATAACATATGCATGAAAATCATCTTAAAATATTATCAAAACCCTCTAATTTTCTCGAAGCCGATAACCACTTTATTTGTTTGCTCATTTTCTTGTACAAATAACAATATTGAATTCTTACGATTATTATTGTTGGAAATAGTGTCCAACGTCATCAAATAAATCGGTTGACTGATCAACGTAAATTAAAGTCCTACTGGGGTTGCTGTTGAGGCGCAACCGAACACGAGAATAAACGAACCGGGCTTTAATTAACTGTATAATTAAAGTGTAACGGGCTAGAATAAGTTAATAGGTATTAACTAGTTATTCTAAATGGGCTAATTAATTAATGAGTTTAATTAAAAGAAAACGGGCTTGGGCTAATTAGAATTAGACCCAAATATGGATTAGTTTAACTAATCCATATATAAAGAACTTAAGGGTATTAGGTTTAAATACTTGAAACTTGCATCAAAAGAACACTACACCCTAAAGTTGGCCGCCCCCTTGCTCCGCCCGAACAGCACCGCCGGACAACCGCCTGCCATCGCGCCGCCGCCGTCCGCCGCTGCCAAAATCGTTTTCGGTGGTGTTTTCGTTTGGGTTTTCTCGAGGGTACTTTGCACTACCAACTGGTGTATTGTCTCGTTCGTTGTCAACCTCAAGTGTGATCAATTAGAGGGGTTCTAGCTTGAATCATAGTTCGTTGACAAGTTCTGGCTCATACTAGATCTCAAGGATTAGCATCACCGAGCACCGCTAACGTAAGTATTCGAATCTTATTTCGATTATATTAATTAGTTACCTTAGACTCGTAGATCTAAACGATCCTATAAGCTTTTTTGTCGTTTATCGTATTAGTTTGTTCGTAATTCCGCGACGGACAAAGTGACGGTAAATTGGTACAAAACCCTACAATTATGTGAGCCACGAAGAGGCTGGTAGGCACGACTCCTTCAATTTTTGTGTTTAAGTGAACATTTGAAGTTGGAGATTACGTAGTTTTCTACTTCAAAAAATATAATCTATAGATAATTTATAAAGTACTGCTTGCTAATCACGTAACAGATGAGCGTTCTTCTTCTCTTGTTTTAAACAATATAAATGAAGCTTTCTCCGGTTGCTTTACAAGGATGGTCCTCAATTTTACACCGAATTTCATCTTTAACAAATTAATTACATTGTAAATCCTTTTCTTTGAAATCTTTTCACCTACCGTCATTTAGCCTAACACTCATTAAACTTTTCGTGTTAAAATATTACATTTGTAGTCCTTTAAAATTACACCGGTAGTTCTTTTCATTTAAAATATTCAACCGACATTAGGCTAAAGGAATATAACTTCAAAAGGTTTACAAAAAAGGATCATCATTGTAATATACTCTAAATTATAGATAATGTTTGTACTTTATAGTATGGATGGGATATAGAACAAAAAATTCGAACATGTATCCATATCGAACCGGAACCGGATTATTAAAAATCAGCTCGGGTACCGTGTCCAACTTTTTCATGTAATCGGGTCGGTTCTTTCAGGTTCGGGTATATCGGGTATAGAACAAATCGGGGTTTATGACTTTATACCAAAATTTAGTTAACTATGTATTTGGAAGTTGGAATTATTGGGAGTGCTCGTTTCATAATTATTACACAGTTGTTATTTGTAAAGCATTTTAATATTACATGTATAGAATTGTAATGACACCTAGATCCAGTACAAATGTTGTTTTCAAAAGAATTAGTTTTGCCATTCAAAAAGAAATAACGGCACTACTTGTTGCTCATTTGTCTTCCTTCTCTACTTAATTTGTTAAGTTAAATGAAATGTTAAAATTTGGATTAAAAAAATGTATAAAGTACAAACACAATATAAACACCCGAAATCGTCTCCAATTACTATTTCGGATTGTGCCTATACCAGATTTACCCAAACTGAACCCGTTACCGAACCAGAACGGTATTTTATAAACCGGTTCGATTCTCGGGTCTACTAATCCTCTGAAATCGGGTTTCGGTTATTTCAGATCCGGGTCTATCCGGGACTTCATAGCGTACAACTTTTATAAGATTATAATCTTTGGCTACCTACGTTTGGGAGGGAACATGTGATGGAGAAAATGGAGCCATGGCGTGTGAGCCGTGTCTCCTGGCCGGTTCTTCCCGTGAACGCAACTCACGGTCAGCTTGTGATAGATAGCTTTATTTGCACCAACGCCCTTCATGTTTTCTCAGATTGAGAATTCAACCTTTAACTTCAGAAAGCTCGTTCCGATCCTCAATGAAATGTAGTTAATATTGTCTTCAGAGTAATTATGCATACCCATATATTCCTTCTAAAATTTATTTTACGGGACACTTTGCAATTGTATAACTGTTATGAGTTGCGTTTTTATGAGGTTGATGTATAAGAAAACCAAACTTAACTTAATCGAGTAGTTAGATAAATGGAATAATTATTAAGTGTGACAATTCAGGTTGTGTTTGGGTTGGCATGTCCGGATTAACGTGTTAGATGGTTCATATATTTCAACTCTAACTCGAATTATTTAATTAATTGTGTTGAAAACCTTAACCATATATGTTGACGCGTTTACGATCCCAATTAAATAAAAAATGCACAGGACGTTGAAATATTTTATGAATAAATCTTAGTTCAAGTGTTGAAGGTAAATGACAATAGTAAAAGATAAACACAACTACTTATAATATTACTGTGATTAGAAAAAAATAATAATAATATAACATGTAATTTTTATTAAAGTTATTATCGTGTTGGCGTGGGTATATAACCTAACCTATTTTTAAAGTGTCGCTTGCCAGCCCATTTACAATATTAACTCATTCAGATTTAATCCTATATGTTTATTATCGTGTAGTGAGAAATTATCATCTCTACATTAATTACGAGTGTAGGTCAGGTGGGGTTAATAAAGCACAGTATTCAGATATAACTAAAAGACGCTAATGTCATGATTAGAGAAGAAGAAAGACTACGGGCATAATTTAGCACCATCATAATGCAAAAGTCGAACACCTCTTTGAGGTTAGTGTAACGGTGAAAAGCTTAGAAAGTATAATTAAACTTTTAAAATCCTCAAGGGTGTAAAATGAAAATCCACCAAAAACTTACGCGACTCAGATCTCCATGCTCTTCAATCTTGTTATGCGCGCTTTTACTTTCCTTGCAACGAACTCCCACGTGTCATTCCACACGTGCCACCTAAAATATCACCTCACTGAAAATATCATCGTCTTCACTTTCAAGTTTCGAGCACCACACATTCACACAACACCCAATCGACCTCCATTACTTATCTTCTCTCTCTTTCTCACACTCTCTCACACACACACTACCAGGCTACGCATATTCCTTTTGGTACTCTTCTCAAATCGCTTTTGGAACTTTCCGTGAAAATATCTGATTGATTTTTGCTATTAATAGACTTGTTTGTCAGTAAACCTCTCAAATTTTGTAGCTACATTGCAATCGTTGATAGAATTCTGCTTTGATTCTACGATGTAAGTGCTCGTCACTCTAATTTTGAGTTATGCATTATTATGTTAGTTTGTTATTGTTATGTTGTGATTGAATTGGTAATTCGCTATCCTTGAATCAGTTTCCAGTTTTATTTTGCCTGTTGATGGAAATCTGTACACATTATTGATCAAAGATCTCGTTTGAAATGATTGCATGTCATATGTTTCTCCCTACGGTTCTGGAAATCTCTACAATTAACTTTGACGCGTGCCCTAAAAGTATCTATCTAGCATTCATATATTATCATTTTTATTTGCCGGCAATAAGTATGTGAAAGGTAATTTAGGCTAAGTATGAGTCAAACAGGCAATTTTTAATGTGATTCGGGCCTGTGTGTGGATGTTTTTGAACAATGATTATGTTTAACTGAATGACTTGCAACTCACGAAGAATATTGGATCAATTAATTAGTTATATTCTATTATATCTCTGTTTTATAGGAAACAAGTCAGTAGCTTGTGTGACATATGCAGCATTTTTTATAGAAACATTGATACAAACTTATTTATTACTATAGACACCAGCTGGTGCCCTTTTACAAGAATTGTTGACAAGAAATTGACATAATTGTATTAACTTGTTATCATCTGCAGTGTATAAAGTAGAACAGCCTCTGGAATTCCAGAGATGGAAACCACCACAAAAACCAACGGTGCCACCAAATCTAAGATCTCTGATAAGATTCCTGTTGCTGCTCACCCACTAGCACAAGATCCAACTGATATTGCATCAAATATCAAATATCATGCTCAATACAGTCCACATTTTTCACCTATCAAATTTGAGCCTGAACAAGCATACTTTGCAGCAGCAGAAAGCGTTCGTGACCGTTTGATTCAAGTAAAAATACATCTTTTTTTCTTTTATAGTTTGCTTGTGCATTACGTAGGAAAGCAAAATGTTCATCTGCTACTTATAAGTTATAACGTATTGTCTTGATACTGATTCAAACTGGAAAAAAAAAATTAATTCTGCAGCAATGGAATGAGACCTATATGCATTATCACAAAGTTGACCCAAAGCAAACATACTATCTATCTATGGAGTTTTTGCAAGGACGCGCATTGACTAATGCCATCGGTAACCTTGATATTCAAGATGCATATTCAAGTGCTTTGAACAAACTAGGTCATGAACTTGAAGAAATCACTGAGCAGGTAATCCCTTAAAATATTTTCACATGATAATCTTTAAATCAGAAGGTGGATTTACTATTAATCGTGGAAGGACTTGAGATCATGTGCAATAAGCAAGCTATGTGAAATCAGTTGACATCAGCTCCTCACCCATCAGATCATGTGGAAAAGTGGTCCCCATCAGCTTTGATCCAAGGGATAAGATTTAAGCTGATTACCGGCCTCTAGATCAAAGCTGATTGGGACCAACAAAATCATGATCTGATGGTCAGGAGCTGATTTCATAAAACACCTCTAATTGCACATGAACTCAGCCCATTGTGGAAATTTCTCTACCTGTTATTATTAAATTGATTAATGTCGATTTTCATTATTTAAAAATTATAGGAAAAAGATATGGCACTTGGAAATGGTGGTTTAGGTAGGCTTGCATCTTGCTTTTTGGACTCAATGGCAACATTAAATTTGCCAGCATGGGGATATGGTTTAAGGTATAGATACGGCCTCTTCAAGCAAAGTATCTCAAATGCAGGCCAGGAAGAAATGGCAGAAGATTGGCTCGAGGTCCAAATTCCACATCATCATACTTTCATTAACCCCTATTTATTTAATAATTATTTATTACTAATTTCATTTATATTATTTCAGAAATTTAGTCCTTGGGAAGTTGTAAGACATGATGTGGTATTCCCTGTCAGATTCTTCGGTCATGTCGAAATCCTCCCAACTGGATCGTAAGCACAACTTTAAACTTTTATAAAATTTTATTGTTAGTTTCGGTTGAAAATATAAAAATAATGTCTTATTTTTTGCAGGAGAAAATGGGTTGGTGGAGAGGTTTTACAAGCATTAGCATATGATGTACCAATTCCAGGATACAAAACCAAAAATACAAATAGTCTTCGACTTTGGGAGGCAAAAGCTAGTGCTGAAGATTTTAATTTGTTTCAGTTTAATGATGGACAATATCAGTCTGCTGCTGAGTTACATGCTAGAGCACAACAGGTTGGTTGGTTGTTCCTTAAAATTCCAACAATGTGGGAACTAATAAAATAATATTATTCATTATTTTACATATTTTTTTAGCACACATTAATTAGATTATTACCTGCAGATTTGTGCTGTTCTGTATCCTGGAGATGCTACAGAAGAAGGAAAACTTCTTCGACTAAAACAACAGTTTTTCCTATGCAGTGCATCACTACAGGTTCTTTCCTAATATTATTAACATATATTAAAATATTAATCTTTATATGAAAATCATTTTCAGGACATTATTTCCAGATTCAAGGAAAGAAAAGGCGAAACAGCTGTTCGTGATTGGTCAGAATTTCCAACCAAAGTTGCAGTACAACTAAATGATACGCATCCTACTCTTGCAATACCAGAATTAATGAGATTATTAATGGATGAAGAAGGATTAGGCTGGGATGAAGCTTGGAATGTTACTTCAAAGTATGTAATCTTTTCATATCCTAAAGTTTTAAAAAAAAATTATTACTCTTTAGTCTTAATAACCAAGAGTCGACCATTGACGATTGACCATTGACCAGGACAATTGCTTACACGAATCACACTGTCCTTCCCGAGGCATTAGAGAAATGGTCACAAGTTGTGATGACAAAGCTTCTTCCTCGCCACGTGGAAATCATAGAAGAAATCGATAAACGAGTATGTTTTTTTTATTATTTATTTGTATATGTATAAGTAACGTACTTGATTAGTGATTAATTATATAATTTGTACTATATGCAGTTTATTGCAATGATAAAATCAACACGTCCTGATCTTGAGAGTAAGATTTCTGATATCCGTATACTGGATCACAACCCAAATAAACCAGTTGTCCGCATGGCAAACTTGTGTGTGGTTTCTGGGCATACAGTAAGATAAACTTCACTTTTTTTATAATCTTTTAATGGAAATTACATTTATTTTATATTATATTCTCATAATGTGTTATATATGTTTTTGTAGGTTAATGGTGTAGCACAGTTACACAGTGACATATTAAAAGCCGAATTATTTGCTGATTATGTCTCCATATGGCCAAATAAGTTCCAAAACAAGACAAATGGTATAACACCTAGAAGGTGGCTTAAATTTTGCAGTCCTGAATTAAGTGAAATCATAACTAAATGGTTAAAAACAGACAAATGGGTCACTAACCTAGACCTACTAGTGGGTCTGCGCCAGGTATTTATATTTATCATTTCATTTTTAATTTTTTCCTTTTTTATTTAATGATAATAGTATTAATAATATTTTTTGTCCAAAAGTTTGCTGATAATCCAGAACTTCAAGCTGAATGGGAATCAGCTAAAATGGCGAATAAAAAGAGATTAACAGAATATGTATTGCGAGTAACTGGTGAAAGTATTGACCCGAATAGTCTCTTTGATATTCAAGTCAAACGGATTCATGAATATAAACGACAGCTGTTAAATATTTTGGGTGCCGTTTATAGGTACAAGAAACTCAAGGTCAGTTTTTCAAACTTCTAGTAAATATATAAATAAATAATCATATAAAGAAGATTGTGTAAACAGTCTCAAACAGTATTTAAAATATTTGAAGTTAGGGTTGATTATGTTTTAATCCTCAAACTTCCACCCATCTGACGTTTTAACCCTTCAATTTTGAGGGTTAAAATGGTTTTTTTAAACAAGTTAGCCAAAGAGGGAGTAAAACTGTCAAATTGATGAAAAATTGAGGATTTTTACATATTAAGATATGAAGTTATTAAGTTTTGATGCATATAAAACAGGAAATGAGCCCTGAAGAGAGAAAAACAACAACCCCAAGAACCATAATGATTGGAGGGAAAGCATTTGCAACTTACACAAATGCAAAAAGAATAGTAAAGCTTGTTAATGATGTTGGTGCTGTTGTCAACACTGATCCTGAAGTTAATGAATACTTGAAGGTAATTATTATTAATTATATCATTAGACACCAACTTTATGTTAATTTGGACTAATGTAATGATTATTCTGTTTCAGGTGGTCTTTGTGCCTAATTACAATGTATCAGTAGCTGAGGTGCTTATACCAGGAAGTGAGCTGTCACAACATATCAGTACAGCTGGCATGGAAGCAAGTGGAACAAGTAACATGAAATTTGCATTAAATGGATGTTTAATCATAGGAACATTAGATGGAGCTAATGTTGAAATTAGGGAGGAAGTTGGTGAAGAGAATTTTTTCCTGTTTGGAGCAACTGCAGATCAAGTCCCAAAGTTAAGGAAAGACAGAGAGAATGGACTGGTAACACTAATTTAAATTAATTCTTTTCAGAAAGTAAAATAAATCCTGACCTTAATTTTAATACTAATGTTTTGAAAATGTGCAGTTTAAACCAGACCCTCGATATGAAGAAGCAAAAGCATTTATCAGATCGAAAGCATTTGGAAGCTATGACTATGAACCGCTTCTTGATTCTCTGGAAGGGGACTCAGGGTATGGCCGTGGGGACTACTTTCTTGTTGGTCATGATTTCCCAACTTACATTGACACCCAAGCAAAAGTTGATGAAGCATACAAGTAATTAACATCTTTTAATTCCATTATTATTTTTATATGGCATTTTTTACATTTTTGTATTATTGGTGGTTATAGGGACAGGAAAAGATGGACAAAAATGTCGATTTTAAGCACAGCTGGAAGTGGGAAATTTAGCAGTGACCGAACAATCTCTCAATATGCAAAAGAGATTTGGAACATTCAAGAGTGCCCTGTGCCATGATTGCATCTGGCAATGGTAATAATAATGTAAGACAGATGGGTGGATCTGCTTATAAGTTTTATGTTTATATCATTTCTGTTTGCTGTCCCTCGTAACTACTATCTTATTATGTATTATGTGTTGCGATTCTACAACTCTTTTGCAATATGTTGGCAAATAGGTTAATATGTACTTTATGGATAATATTCCACCTTCCAACTACTTTCCTAAACATCTTTATAAAAATAAAAACTCAGCTCCAAAATCGGAATCGGAACCGGAACTGTCTTGGAACCGGAGGTTCCAAACCAAGAACCTGCTAGGAGGTTCCGGTTCCGGATCCTAAAATCATGGAACCGCCCTAAGAGGTTCCGATTCCGTTTCTCAAAATTAAGGAACCTGGAACCGGTGGATAACCTGAAACCGGCGGTTTTACGGTATATTTTTATTAAAATATATAATATATTATACATGATTAAATTAAATAGATTTATGATTTATCTAAATGTAAAATACTAGTCCAAATAAAAATATAAAATTGAACTTATTCGTTATAATTGAGTCAAAAATTGGGTGACACATTTACTCGTCGTAAGGTCGTATCTTTGTGACTGACTTTCGAATCACACATTTACTATGTTTTTGTCATTCTTATTCACTTATTTCTATTTTGAACAATATTTGTAATCGTTAAGCTATATTTAAAATCCTTTAACGATATTTGTAATCGTTAAGCACATGTGCTTCGTGATTCAAACACAAATGACTTGCTTGTAAGTTACATGTGTACAAGAACAAAAACACATGTGCTTGGCTTTATGAAGCACATGTGCTTCATAATGATATGTTCGTCACTTGTTTTGATTTTTTTATGTGTAGTGAAGCACATGTGTTTCATAACGTCAAGCACATGTGCTTCGTATGCTCCCTTGTGTGTTTAGAAATTCATGTTTTTAGTAACTTGAAGCACATGTGTTTCGTGACCTGAAACACATGTGCTTCGAAGTAATATGTTGTGTTTTAGTGAAGCATATGTGCTTCGATACATCAATACCACCACCACCCCCATTACCACCAGCACCTTCACTGTCAGCCACCACCACCGCCAGCCGCCGGCCGCCGCCGGCCAGCCACCGGCCGCCGGCCACTGGCCGCCGGCCACCGGCGGCGGACGGCGGCGCCGGAGGTGGCTGTAGGTGGGGGATTTGATCTTGGCCATCTTGATCCAATGGCTAGGATTTGTCCCTTGGGACTAGACAAATCCTTTGGACTTCCTAGAATACAACTCTATATACATATATTAAAAGATGGGATTAAAAGATAAATGATATTGATGTCTATTATTTGTGTCTATTTTACGGGTCTACCACAACAAGATAACATTTACAATCCACTAATTATATTTTCTCATATCATCATTAAATTTGACACTTGTATTAATCGAATAAGTAGACATATAAGTACATATAAATAGCAGACACCAGTACCATTATCATATTTTTCTAAAACAGGTTTGTATTTTCAATTCTTTAATATAAAGAGACAATAAAGTATGGGAATTTAAATCTCTTATAAATCGTAACAGTTTGTTAGTCAACAATCAAATTTCACATTAAATGGTCGTATTTTCTGAATCTCATATATATTACGAGATAATTGCTATAAAGACGAGCCAAAACAAGTTTGAGACGAGCCAAAACAAGTTTGATACAAAACATGTAACTTTTTTAATAGGGATAATTATTTTTATATCATTGTAAAATTCATAAATTATTTTTATATCTTTAATTAATTCATAAGTTATCTCTATGTCCATCTAAACTTTATAATTACCTTCATATCATTTCAATCCTTTAAAGCTTTTTTTATGTCCAAAAACTTATGTTATTATTTATTAAATCGTGATAATATAGCAATACATGCAAATAAACATGATTTTTAATACATAATCAAAAGATATATTGCATATTTATTTGATAATTATTGATATTATAATGATTTAATAAATAGTAAAAAATATTTTCGGACGTAGAAAAGAGTTTTAAAGATTTACAAGGATATAGAGGCAATTACAAAGTTTAGAAAAACATAGAGATAACTTACAAATTTGAGAAGGATATAAAAATAATTTATGAATTTTACAAGTATATAAAAGCAATTACCCCTTTTTAATATATAGTAGGTTTATCCGCGAAATGCGGCGGCGGATACCTGGCATATGCAACTATATTTTGCGGCAAACAAAAGCTGTTCACTTACATAACTTATATAACAATAATATGATACATAAACTATGAGTCAGTAACGAGATGAAGAAGATGGTGGTGCGGACAATAGCGATGTCGGTGGTAGGTATGATCTATTAGAGGTTAACATTAATTAGATGTTTAAAGTTTGACATTCAAATTATAGTAAACATAAAAAAAATAGGATTAATTCTTTTACATTCAAAATGCCTATTTGTTCTTAATGAAAAGTAAATAAATTAATTGACAATGTTAAATATTTTGACTACAATATAATCGGCCCTGTGACAACCTGAATTCGTATATTCAAAATGACTTTATGAGTTAATTGTATATCATTGTTTTTGTTGGAAATTTTGTGTTAAAAATGAATTTTCACCAACTTTGCACTCATGTAGTTATATGTATATTTGTTATGTATAATTCATGGTTGATAATTTTGCGTTCGCCTTTGTGAGACTATGCAATGAGCTAGAAAATGTCCAAAATGTAGTTGTGGTAAATGAGACATCCAATCTTAAAGTGGGGACTTTAGAACAAAAAATCAAACAAATTAAATTGATGAGATATTGTCCTGGATTGATAGATGAACAAAAGCATGCCAGGTTTATAAGTAATAAAATGATGAGGAGATCAAGCTTCTTCCTTTGGCTTCCTTTGAGGTGCAAATTGTTGGACCAAAAGCTTATCAAATCTCGAATCATGCAAGTTTGACTTTCGGGCTCGTGCGAGACTCTTTTCCAACTTGTTTCTGACCAATAAGTGGGTGTGATGAAAAACTACTTATTTAAGAAAGTCGGTGTACTGAAAATTAAGATTTTTTACTTTGAAAAGTCTCAGATGTTTTTTTATATATAGTAAGGATAAAGATAAAGTAAAGATGTTATAATATAAAATGTCATATTGGTATATCTATTAATATTTTTTGTTTTTTTATGGTATTATTACAAATTTTATAATAACGAGTAGCAAAAATTTAGGTGGTAGCATTATAATTTGAGAACTGTTATTACTTTTTACTGTTTATGATTATTTTATTTTGGTATTTATCATAAAATAACATGTGAAATTAACTAATTTTTTTCACTCATATTACTCTTTGATTTTAACATTTATTTTGGTCTAGTAAGTATGATAGTAAGTAGGCACGAATTGTATGAAACAATAACTCTAATTTTTCAATTTTGATATCTACAACGTTTGAGCCTACGTATATTGCTAATTATGCATTGAAAAAAATAAAAAATTAAAAATTAATGACCAGATAAAGCCAAAAAAGATATAGACAAAAAAAAAAGCTTTAATACCAAAGTAACACGAATAAAATTATAAAATTGATCTTAAAAACTATAATTATCATAAAGTAACACTTCCTATATCATATTACTATTATTAGAACTAGCTTATAACCCGTGATAAATCACGGGTGGCTTATAAAGATTTTCAAAATATAAGTTTATCTACGTAAAGTAACAAATAGTATCTGTCAAACAATGTAAGAAATTGAAGATAATGAAATTTAACTTTTCAGATGTCTACTTTAATTTGAACTGGTTTGGACAGATTACCTAGCACACCTAATGTGCCCATATATTACAAATATAACTAAAAAAAAACTAAACCCACGCTAAGAGAAAACTGATAAGATTATAAAATCATAGTTAATGAGCTCATCATTATGTATTTAAATGATAGTAACTTAAAACATATAACTACTATAGAAGGACCTGCAAATGACGTAAATATACTTTCCAAGAACGGGCCTTATCAACCAATACAATCATGAAACAAACGCGTCACCCTTTTATCAACATGTACAGGCTTTTTAGTGCTATAACTGGAAAGTCATCCACGAACTTTGGTAACCTATCCAAAATGGCTAAAGAAATATGAAGCATCGTATAAAATTAATACAATTCATTTATAATTCATAACATAACTTGTGTTATTATAATTATATAATAATTATGCAAAGAAATAAGGTAAAAGGAACACAATATAATTTGAATTCAGAAAAACAAAAAAAAAAGAATATAAATCTCACAAGAGCATTAAGCTCATAATTTACCTGACCAACGTCCCAACATAATGGTTCATACCTGCATAATGGTTTTTTCAAAAGAACTGTACACCGATCAAATATAGCTGATGTGCGATAGTTAGTGAGTCAGTCAGTTTTAAAATGTACAATTTAAAAGATGGTACCATTAAGTGAACATACAAAAGGCCTTTGTCAACAGCCATAACATATAACATGCAAAGTATGAATAGAGTAGAACAATAACAAATCAAATTGTTTTTTGATATCTTCATCTCTCAGGGTTTTTTTTTAATAATTGTCATAAAGAAAGAGTTGTTTTTTGACAACTAATTTGAAAAGTTCTCTCCAACCTCTTGTATATACAGGCGACCATTATTTTTAAGATTAATAAAAGAGCTTTTGAATAATCATCTTCTGATTATAGCTATATATCTATATTATCAAGCTTTAGATTTAAAGTTGCAGGTGAACTTAAAAAATTGTACTCCACAATTTATAAACCCTAGCATCTATATATTAAAGACTAACAACTACCCAACCAAAATAGATTTAAAGTTCGGATTAAATACCTATGGGAGGATTGGAATACATAAAGACAAGAATTACTGACTCGAATCATCTCCTCAAATAGTTATCCAGATAAATGCATTGCATTGTTCTGATGATAATTTAAAGAAAACCTTTGGTTACAATCTTGAGGTGTTTCACTTCGATTCAAGTATACACCCTGCCACGGAAATTCAATTTAAATTTTGACAAAATTAAAAGAAATTGAACCAAGTAAAGGTACCTGATGTGTGTAATCTCATTTTCATTCGTTGTAATAAATAAATCGAATACAGGGGAACCATATGCAGCTTTCACAAGCTGCCTGAATTACTGGACAACTAAAATTATCTATTAAATACACAAGGATGTTAAAATCAACTGCTTTCATAATTAAATACAGAACTATAAAATTTGAGTTGTACCTTATCTATAACGGATCAAATGTGTAAAATTTAAAATTGATATTATAAATTATAAAATAGAAATGTGTCAAAGAGGTTGAGAGTCCATGAGGAAATATGCTCTTCTATCCATGAGGATAAACATGGACAACAGCCGGCCCGAGCTCACACGGACCTCCAATGGAAACACCCTCGTATTAAAACAACGGTCAAGAGTTAATAACCTGAAAATTAATATTGAATAATATACGTTTAGTTAAGAAGGAAAAAAGCTTAATTTGATAATGTGAGGTCAAACCAATATGTAGACACACAAATAATAAGAAATTATGATGAAAAAGAGCTCACAATATTGTATCAACTACTGATATAATCTTTTAATGGTATCTTCATCACCCAATCCATACTCATTGATGATTCAAGTTCATCTCGTGTAATAAAACTGAATCTAGAAACAAAAATACGTTGATATAAACTCAATGTAATCAATCAACATGTTCCCATCTACACCAGCCCGCAACATAAAAATAAAAATCTTGAATATTCGAGTTTGATTTTCAATGCTTTAAAAACATTTTAATAAAGAATATTTAAAATATACAATGTTGAAAACTTAAAGCGACTTACGACGTCCATGAGTTGTCTAATTTCAGCTTCGGTTAGTTTTGACCCGAGTCTAGCCAACCAGGTTTAAAGTGTTTCGTATGTGATTGTGCCACTTTCTCTGTAAAAATTTAAAATACAAAATGGTGGTAATCTTGACCCGTTTGCATAAAAGTGGGTGGTTGTAACGACCCGAAATTTTGGTATTAAATAAATTGTATAAAAATACGATAAAAAGGGATAAATCGTTTAAAGAACGTAGGAATTGGTTTCGTGTCGTTTGGAGACCGTACGAGAAAGTTATGGGCGAAACCGGGTCGGGGCAAAGATGAAAAAGTGCAGCCCTGCTGCCTAAAGAAGTTCGCGACGCGAACTATAGTTCCCGATCGGGAACTGTCAACAGCGATTGTCACCATCGAGCGTGAAGTAGTTCACGACCACTTAACGATCGCGAAGTATGCGAGCGAGGTGCAAAGTTAGCGACGCGAACAAGTTCACGCCGCGAAGTCTGGTCGAGCAGTATTAAAACGGGTTTGAGCTAGGGTTTCTTCATTTTCCACCCAACACTTGTGCAGCCGTTTTAAAGAGAGAAAGGGGGCGATCTTGGTGTTCTTGAGCTCAAATCTTCACCATCTTGAAGGATCTAAACATCAAAGGTAAGATTTCTTGATTGTTGATGTTATCTAGCTAGTTATGAACTTTGTTTGGGTAGAAATGGTGGTTTGGGGAATCATTCATGTCATCTTTGGGGAAGATGATTAATCATGGGTGTAGAACACTCATAGTAAGCTTGTAAATGATGTGTACAAGTTGGATTTGGGTTTATTGATGGAAATCTTGAGCTAGGGTTTTGGGGTTTCACCAAGTTGGATGAACTTGGTGGCCAAGAATGTTGTTATGGGTTTATTGGTAGCTAGTTGTGGATAATAACTAGATTTTATGATGATATGGATGATAGGTCAAGAAGACCTAAAGATTGGTGACATTTCACAAGTTGGAAAGCAAGGATTCATGTTGATAGACACGATTTGGAGTTAGCTTGGCTAAGGTGAGTATATGTGACTTTTAAACTGGGTACATAGCTAGTAAATGTTTTTATGATCTAATGATTTTGTCGAGTCTTTAAGTAATTTAGTCATTTATGTGATTTATGATGAATTGCTTGTTTGATAACGAAATGATTGATTTATTGAGAAATGATGGAGCTATAAGCTCATAACGATAAAAGATAAGTAATGATGATGATGATGATGATGTCCCTAGGGCCGTAGTAGATTGGAGGCATTCCGGTTACTACGGTACCTTAAGGTTAGTGGTAGATTGGAGGCATTCCGATTACCCAATACCTATGAGTCCCGGTAGATTGGAGGCATTCCGATTACCGTGGAAATGATGGTCTTGATAGATTGGAGGCATTCCGATTATCTTGACATTGGCCAATGATGAAAGTGATAAAGTGACCCAAAACAAACTTAGTAATATTATTTTAAGATTAAATAATATTATTTGACTAATTGCTTATCGGGTCTAAAACCCATGTATCTCACGAGGCAATTTTGTCTCACGTACTATGTTTGTGTTTTTGCTATGTACTCAGGTTCGGGATCGATGGATTAGAGGGTCGCGTTAGAAGAGGCCTTGTTGAGATTAGCTCGAGAGCTCGTAGGTAGTTCTCGTTTATCCTATGGTTATGATATTGCATTGTAACACCGGTTTTAATACTCTGATAAACTCTTATTGGTTTTTGTTAAACCGTATTTTGGGAATGTTGGACTTGTAATATTTTTATTTAAAAATATGATTTAAATGTTGTCTTGAAAATTGAGGTGTTACAACTTGGTATCAGAGCTATAGTTTAAGTGAATTAGGTTGGATGTCCATCCTAGTCTTAGACTGTAGCAATAGGAATGTAAGATTCCTTGAGATCGATAGGTTGACCTTGAGACTTTTTGTTAAGTTTAGGGTTGAACCTAGGGGACCTATGGAAGTTGTTATGCAGGGCGCAATATGAGTCTTTTGAGACCGTAGGGCAGTAGTATGATAGGGTCGACCCCTATGATAAGTGTCATGTTTTGATCTAATTGTGTTGTTTTTGACTGTTGAGCTGACCGTTTGAATCTTGTTTGTTGAATACGTTGGTATGGCGAAAGAATGAATGTGAAAAGTGGACGAGCTCCACTAGATTGGGAAGAGTTATGAATGAGAATGTGAACTAGACTATTGATGACCGTATGATTAAGGATAGGAGGAATGATTCCAATACCCGTATGAAAGAAGAGTCCTCGAATGGCGAAGCCCGTAGTGAGAAGTAACTACATAAAGAGGTAGCCAGACCTAGTCGGAAGAAATGGAAGGATGTTGTATAAGGTTGCCATAGCATGTAAGACCGTTGGGTAAATCGGAAGTTCTGAACCGGAGGTCACGATTGGTGGATTCGGTGGATTGAGCAAGTGCTAGAGAGTAGCAAGCGAAGAAAGAAAGATATGATAAGTTTGACATCCATATAATTAAAGGGTGAGGCGTCGACACGGTGGAATGTGTAGTATGAAACTTTTGGAAAGAGAGTGCGGTACAATATGTTGTGAAAGGAACTCACGAGTGAGTTGAAAGGGGAAGTCTTCCCGGAAGGAAATCTAGAGGGGGGTTCATGATGCAGCCTCGGAGATCTTAGGTGAAGATTGATGTTATGTGATTATGGCTTAATTGTTTGGTTGTTGCACGAATTGGTGCTTTTAGAAATTGGAGACGAGTCGTACGACATGGGGATTTATTTTGGGAATGGTCTTCCCGGTTAGTGGTGTGTGTGGAAGCATGTATTGGAAAAGACTATAGACAAGTGTGTCGCATATAGTAAGGATATAAGGGTTGATACTAATATGTAAAAAGGATGAGACACGAGATATGGTGAGTTTTTTTTTCGGAAATGTAGTAGTACAATGAAGTACTAAGTCTTGATAAGAATTATTACTATGTGGCATATAGCCATGTCAAGTTTTGTGACAATAACGATGAAGTCGATATCAACGGTAGGAAAACAATTATTGATTACATGTCATGGTAATGGCATGACGGTATGGGGCATGGGGTAGTGTGAGACTACAAATGGAAAATAAGTATTTTAAGTATCGCGATGTATAAAGACGAGAGTATGGAAAGTTGGGCCAATGTGTGCCAAGTCATGAGTTACAAATGTGGACCGGAGTCGATTGGTCGACTTAAGATGACCGGGTTGACCGGTGGACTATGGTTGAAGGAATAGATTGATAGTTACCCCGGTGGTGACAAAAGATTGGGAAAGTTGATTAATAGGGAAATGAACCGTTTAAGGGAGATTAGTGTGTGAGTGAGACGGTAAATGGGAATCGGAAATTTTATTGGTTACCCGCGAGGTACAATGCTTATGCATAATATGATGGCCTTAAAGGCATGTGATAATGAAAAAGGTAATGTTATATGAAACGTATTAAGTAGTATGTCCGACGAGAAATGTGTGAATATGGAAGAAAATGATAGCGCGATGTTATGAAAATGTGCTGAATTGCATGGTGAATAAATGGACGATTAAAAGGGTAAGATAGGGGTAAAGTAAGTGATGTGAAAAGGTGTATACTAGTGAAGTATGCATGGTAGAATAAGAAAGAAATGATGAGATTAGCTCGGGGGATCCCCGGCTACTATGATGTTTGGGGGTGGAATTGGCTGGGCGAATCCCAATGGTTCCATTCCGAGATTGGGGATGTTCCAATCACTGTGACAGCTTGGATCTTGATGGATTGGAGGCTTTCCAGTCATCTTGATGTGATAGTTGAATTACAGATTGTTATGTCCGTATGATAATGTTTATGTATTAATGAGATGAATGTAGGACCATATGGTTGATTTGTATTGTTATAGTTCTACGTATTATATAAAAAGTTGGTTTGCTAGTGCGGGTTGCATTAGGTCATGTATGGGTAGGAGATGCCTACGGTTTATAGAATATGAGGAAAGAGAACTCCTAGAGACCAACTTATTACTTGGTAACCAAGATATGGTAAAATTTCGTGAAAATTGTAGAATGTGTTGCGGTAGAGGATCTAATACCGATGTTTGAGAATAAAAAAAAAAATTATGAAGTTGATCGGTGGGGTACAAAGATGGTTGAAGGAATACTAAGTGATAGTATGAGTGACCAAATGAAGGTCAAGAAACGGTAAATGTTAGTGTGACCTTTAAGTAAAGGTGCTACTCTCGGATTATTTGGGGAGGACCTTAAGTAAAAAGGAAACGGGAACAATTATTAAGAAAATAATGATGAGTAAAACCGGAAGCGATAAATTGCGGGTAGTACCTCGTGAGTAGAGAAATTGTTAGTTGGGAGAAGTATGGTTGACTTTATGAAAAAGTCAAGATTTATCAATTTGTGATTGGTTGACTCATGATGACCGGGTGAAAGAAAAGTTAGAAGTTTTAGTAATAATAGAATGGATCGAATAAGGACGATTGATAAATGAGTAGATTGGTGGGAAGCACTAGAAATGATTATGTGTATACCGTGTGGTATGATGTATAAGTAGGAAAATTGAAAGTAAATTGTGAAAGAAAATGATAGCATGATGCTAAGTGTAATAATGCATACATGAATTGTATGCAAGTCGGAATAGTTTTGTATGAGTTACTTTGGATTGGAGGCTTCCCGATCATTGTGACAGTTTGGGCCCTGATGGATTGGAGGCTTTCCGATCATCTCAGTGGCATAATTAAGTATGATTTGATGTATCAGGAATGTGAGGTTATATCTGTTGTATGTAGAACTTTATGGTTAATTATCATTATAATTTTATGGAAAATGAGAAATTGTGTTGAAACGCGGGTCGTGTTTAAGTAGAAGTATGAGTAGGGGATACCTACAAGTTAATGGTTCATGAAAAATGAATGCTTTAGAAAGCACAGTGGTTAGTAGCCAATGAGTGGTGAAAGATGTATATCGGGTGGTTAGGCCACAATTGGATATGATTGGGGCTCTAGAGCCGGTAATCGGGAAATCCAAGTATGGTATGAGGATGCTTGAAGGAAATTATGAAAGGTATAAGTAATTGTATGAAAGTTAAAAAGTAATAGAGATTTGGTATGGATTTAAATGGAAGTTGTTAATCGATTGTGGGAATCGAAATCGAAGAAAAAAAAAAGGGAACAATTGAGAAAGGAAATCTAAATAGGAAATCGGGAATGAAAAGCTTGGGAAGCGATGCCTTAGTAATAAAGAATATGTGGAATTTAGCAAGGTAAGTTGACCTTATTCATAAAGTCAAAGTTAGTCAACTAGTAGATTGTTGACTTTAGTCAAAATTGGGTTTTGACTTTCGTTTAAAATGGTGAGCCAAGGGTAAAGGCATAATACATCATCTACATGGGTATAATAGTGGTTAATGGATTAATGGAAATAATAGTAGTCAAAGAGTACGACTTCGACCGCTGGGTACTTCGGGTTGAATTTAGGAATCGGGTATGATTGTTGTCGGACCATGAATGTAAAGTCGATTGTTAAGGAATTGATGATTAATGGAACCACTAGTGGGTAAGAAATTGTCAAGATATGGTTGACTTGTGCTTAAGTCAAAAATGGAACGATGTTGACAATTTGGTCAAGGCTAGGCACTGACTATCATTTTGGTCAATTGGTTATTAGTAATGATCGGGTCATATCATCCCAATGGGTACAAAGAGTTTGGTTATATAATTGGGTGTGTTAGGGTCGAATCATGAAACTTTGACCTGTTTGGGTGTTGTCAAGATTGAATTTGGGGACCGAGTATATGATTGTAGATAGATCATAAACTAAGGGTAAATTGTGAAGGAAAGAAAGATTTATGGGATCCTTTAGCGAGAAGGGAAAATGTTAAAGTATAGTTGACTTTGTTCTTAAGTCAAGGGTCAGACAAGGTTGGATTATATCGACTTGGTCGAAGCTAGATTTATTTTATTATTCAATCAGATAATTGTAATGGTTATGTCATGTTACTGTTTTGTGAATAGAGTGATCGGTTAAAGGATTTGAAGCGTTATGGTCAAATTGTGGCATCTTGACCCGTTTGAGTATTAAGGGCCTAAAATTGATTCTTTTGACCCGTTCGGATCTAATAGAGTTAAGTGAGTGTTTATATGCATGTGGTTGGTTAAATTGGAACGAGAAAATGTTGATGGTAATAACCATGGGAGAATGAGAATGGATGCTCGGTAGAATGGGGATTTGAAATTTTTGAGTGATTCCGAGGACGGAATCTTTTTAAGGGGTGGATAGTTGTAACGACCCGAAATTTTGGTATTAAATAAATTGTATAAAAATACGATAAAAAGGGATAAATCGTTTAAAGAACGTAGGAATTGGTTTCGTGTCGTTTGGAGACCGTACGAGAAAGTTATGGGCGAAACCGGGTCGGGGCAAAGATGAAAAAGTGCAGCCCTGCTGCCTAAAGAAGTTCGCGACGCGAACTATAGTTCCCGATCGGGAACTGTCAACAGCGATTGTCACCATCGAGCGTGAAGTAGTTCACGACCACTTAACGATCGCGAAGTATGCGAGCGAGGTGCAAAGTTAGCGACGCGAACAAGTTCACGCCGCGAAGTCTGGTCGAGCAGTATTAAAACGGGTTTGAGCTAGGGTTTCTTCATTTTCCACCCAACACTTGTGCAGCCGTTTTAAAGAGAGAAAGGGGGCGATCTTGGTGTTCTTGAGCTCAAATCTTCACCATCTTGAAGGATCTAAACATCAAAGGTAAGATTTCTTGATTGTTGATGTTATCTAGCTAGTTATGAACTTTGTTTGGGTAGAAATGGTGGTTTGGGGAATCATTCATGTCATCTTTGGGGAAGATGATTAATCATGGGTGTAGAACACTCATAGTAAGCTTGTAAATGATGTGTACAAGTTGGATTTGGGTTTATTGATGGAAATCTTGAGCTAGGGTTTTGGGGTTTCACCAAGTTGGATGAACTTGGTGGCCAAGAATGTTGTTATGGGTTTATTGGTAGCTAGTTGTGGATAATAACTAGATTTTATGATGATATGGATGATAGGTCAAGAAGACCTAAAGATTGGTGACATTTCACAAGTTGGAAAGCAAGGATTCGTGTTGATAGACACGATTTGGAGTTAGCTTGGCTAAGGTGAGTATATGTGACTTTTAAACTGGGTACATAGCTAGTAAATGTTTTTATGATCTAATGATTTTGTTGAGTCTTTAAGTAATTTAGTCATTTATGTGATTTATGATGAATTGCTTGTTTGATAACGAAATGATTGATTTATTGAGAAATGATGGAGCTATAAGCTCATAACGATAAAAGATAAGTAATGATGATGATGATGATGATGTCCCTAGGGCCGTAGTAGATTGGAGGCATTCCGGTTACTACGGTACCTTAAGGTTAGTGGTAGATTGGAGGCATTCCGATTACCCAATACCTATGAGTCCCGGTAGATTGGAGGCATTCCGATTACCGTGGAAATGATGGTCTTGATAGATTGGAGGCATTCCGATTATCTTGACATTGGCCAATGATGAAAGTGATAAAGTGACCCAAAACAAACTTAGTAATATTATTTTAAGATTAAATAATATTATTTGACTAATTGCTTATCGGGTCTAAAACCCATGTATCTCACGAGGCAATTTTGTCTCACGTACTATGTTTGTGTTTTTGCTATGTACTCAGGTTCGGGATCGATGGATTAGAGGGTCGCGTTAGAAGAGGCCTTGTTGAGATTAGCTCGAGAGCTCGTAGGTAGTTCTCGTTTATCCTATGGTTATGATATTGCATTGTAACACCGGTTTTAATACTCTGATAAACTCTTATTGGTTTTTGTTAAACCGTATTTTGGGAATGTTGGACTTGTAATATTTTTATTTAAAAATATGATTTAAATGTTGTCTTGAAAATTGAGGTGTTACAGTGGTTTTGTATTTTATTCAACGGGCCGAGTGGTACAATTTTAATACTCACCTAAAATGGAAACGGTTTGCACGAGCTGAAAATGTCTCCTAAAGGTGTTTTGAATGCTTAAAAACTCCTAAATCATTATATTTTTAATATAAGAGTATTATTTAACAACACAGTTTTACAATCTTGTTACCTGATGACAGTGAGAGGTGCATCAGTGATTTGGGCTTTGCAAATAATTATATTGCCAATTGAAAATACATTAAGCACACACCATATCAAACATTAAATAAAAACATAACTGATTAATACCAAGGAAGAAAGAATATGTAAAGAAATGGTTTTGCACACCTAAAACTGCAGTTCTATATCATTACTTTCAATTAAACTTAAGCAAATTGTGAAGCAATAATAGGATCTCCTTAAACGGTAAACTAACCAGAGAAGAAACCCCATTAGTAGCCATAGTAGCAAAACATAATATCAATTGTGAATCGAGATTTAGAAAGCTAAGTTGCACGGAAACGGATACGGAACGGGGAAACAGATACGTAACGGATACGTAGCGGATACGGGAAACGACAAAACTTGAAAATTCAATATACGGATACGGCAGCGATACAACACATAAAATATAAAATAAATTATATATTTTTTAAAGAAATTCCAAATAGATATTATTGATGTAAGTGTATAAACTCTAAAAATACTAAATATTTCAAATCTAATTGATTATCAATAATCAAATCATTTTTTAAATGCGGTTCATGTAGTGAGAGATCAGCAACCTACAAAACCCTACATCTTCCATTAAATCAAAAGTATCTCCACCTACATCCCACATTTTTACATCTTCCAATGAATCAAAATCCCTTGACAATGTTTAAAAAACACATACACATTTCTTGAAACGCCGAGGAAACTTCACAGATACATTTCCGGCACATGAGCAACGTTTCGAGCAGGTATCCTAGGAGTATCGGTTTCCCAAAGGTTTCCGATACGGGAGCGGCACTCTAGATGGAGTTTCCGTGCAACTTAGTCAGAAAGTAACGATGACACGATGATGTCTGAGAGTTGTGAATCGATTCAAATAAATTTTGAAGCGATATTAGGATCTCCGATACAACTAAATTCATTCACAAACACCAGATCTTCTGGAGAAGTATCATCAAGAATAGTACAATATACGTTTAGGTTTAAGAATTTAAACTGCATCAGAATTTGAGGATTCTTCTAGGGTTTGATCAGGATAAAGATTAAAGGAAGATAAAATTGTTGAATTCGCCGATTGCAGGAATCTAAATTGTATACTATAATAAAATTGAGAATTCAATATACGGGTTAGTGTTTCAATTATAAACGGTCAATCAACATTCATACATATTAAACCACGTTGATGGTTACACTGAGAAATTGAATGGCCAATCATGGTAATTTATTAACATATGTTACAATGCTACATTGACCATGTAATTTATTAGCATACATTCTTAGTAATGAGCAATCAATGATACGGAGTTAGAGTTACGGATGACTTGGAGGCTTATGTGGCTTCTATGATGTGTTGGACTTATTACATGGCATTTTTCGTGCCATGTGGCTTTGAAGTGGCTTTAACAATTCAAAATAACTCTCCTTTATTATATATAAAGATAATTCTTAAAGAGTTAAATTCTACATATGATTAGTAGGGTAATCGCATAATACGGTGGTAGATGCCTATGCAATTATATTTTGCGGCAAACGAAAATTGTTCGATTGCATATTTTTCTAACAATAGTAGCGTACTCACACTATAAGTAAGTAATGAGATAAACAAGATAGTGGTGGCGGGCAGTAGTATGGTTGGTGGTAGGTATGACATAATAAAAATTAAAATTAATTAATTATTCAGAGTTTAACATTTAATTGACAGTAAAAATAAAAACACATATTTGCTCTTTGCGAACAAATAAAAAGAATAATTGACAAAGTTAAATTCTTTTGGATATAGTGTAATTGGACTTGTGACAACCGAAGCTCGTCTATTAAAAATGACTTTATGGTTTAATTGTACATCGTTGTTTTTGTTGGAAACATTGTACTGAAAATGTATTTCATCAACTTTGAACTCTTGTAGTATATGTATATTTATTATATATAATTAATAGTTGATAACTTTGCATTCTCCTTCGTGAGAGCTACGTAACGAACTAAAAGAATATCCAAAATGAAATCTTGGTGATTATCGACTCTTAAAGGTGAGTGTTTAGAACAAAAAATCAAACAAATTAAATGAGTGGAGAATTGTCTCACATTGATAGATAAACGAACCAAAGTAAGGTTTGTTAGTCCCAAGACTAAGTAAATAAGATTTGATGCTCGACAGCCAAGAAGAATAAACAACAGCTGAAGTATGTATCTCAGCTGAAACAAGTATATACAATAAACCTTCAGCTGAGTACGTACTTAGCTTTAGGATACAAGTCAAATCAGCAGCTATTAACGAGATTTCATTCGAAGTCTATGGCCAAAGGACAAAGACAAGAAGAAGACTATTCAGCTGATTGTGGAATCAGCTGATAGTACCTGCTGCAGATGAAGACTTAAAGGAAATGTTCATTGACACCTTGAACATTTCCCTTTCCCGCTCAAAGAAGAAGAAAACGATGAAGATCTTCTATTTTGGAATAGAAGATAATGTCAGTACAACTTCATAGTTTGTCCCTCAAGCATGTAAAGAGAAAGTCAACAACTTCTGCACTTGTGTAGTACACCTTTTACTGTGCGTCAGAAAAGGTACCAGAAGAAGTGGACATAAAGTACACTCGGGATGATAACTTGTGCAATCGCATTTAATGATCCATGGCAAGTCTACATCGACGAATAATATGTTTACACGTCGTCAAACTTGTGGACTAAGGAACATGGATCCGTGGCTATAAATGCAGACGTAAATGCTTGCATTTACAAAAACAACACCTTAGCCTTTAGAGCATCATAGAAATCATAAGCACAAGAACATTCTCTGAGAGTTAGTTATTGTCTAAGTATTAACTCCTCCATAGTTATTACTAAGGCATTAATATCAGCTGTTAGTATCAGCTGATATAACTCTCAATGTTTATCTCTTCTAGTTTGAGCGGTCTAAAGTGTCAACTCAAGTATAGAGTTTTAGGTAGTGTGTACTATCTATTTCCGCAAACTCTGTATTGTATTAAGCTGTTTTTAATAAAACTCTTAATCATTGAAACCTTGTTGTTATTTACTTATCATATCTTTGTCACTCGGCCATAACGCAACACGGTTGTGTTGTTGGGATCCAACAAGGTTTATAACCAAGTAAATGGAAATGAGGTCAAACTCCTTCCTTGCATTTTTTATGGTGCAAATTATTAAACAAAAGGCTCGCCAAAGCTCGAAATTTTGCACGCTTGACTCACAGGTTCGTGCGTATTTATTTATACCAGCTGGTAAGTGTGCTGAAATTCAACTTGCTTATTTGAGTGAGTCGGATAGACTTCCTATTCATGAAAGTCCTGAATATATTATACGTAGTGTATCATATTTTATATAATAAAGATAAAGATTATAAAAGCTACAAAGCTATTTTTGGCGAAAACAAAAGAACTTTTAAGAAGTTCTAAAAACATTTAAATATAGTTTAAATAAATGCTCATCATTTTATTTGTACTTTTTTGTTGAAAAGCTGAACACATCATTTTACTTTTTTAATTAATTATCAATAAATAATTACTTGAATCAACATGCTTTTATATAAATGAACCAGTTGGTGAAGATCAACTGGTTACTAAAAGAAATCCTTAGAGGGTTTTTTTTTATAGGGTATCGGGTTTGAGTTTTGTTGAACGTTTTTCCTCAGGTATATAAGATGGTGGAGTTTATTCCCCATAAGTGGAGGGTTCAAGGATAGACATACTGTCCGTTATAACTGTCACTATCTTACTCGAACCACTAATTAACTAATTTGTCGTTCAAAAAATAATATAAATGAACTAGACATTGTTAGTTTTTGTATAATTTCACATTGAGTAAATGAAATTCATCGTCCTTATATGTCTATTAAATTTCATAAATTATTATTTAATTTTATAAATTATACTGCTAGTCCTCATTTTAGAAAATTTTTACACATGTGATCCTTTATGCTAACGAAGTTAAACTCTTCCGTTAACTTACCCTTTTTGCAATGCACATTAGGGTTAAATAGTCATTTTACCTATATATTTTTTCCTTGCACATGTTTCTCTCTCTACGCCTCTACGGACATATACACACTTGTTAAAGACACATACATATCCTTCATTTTACCTATATATGTTGGTTTTCCCTGATTCTTGACGACTCCATAACATTTAATATATTGTCCACCACCTGTAACAATAATCCAATAGATTTAGCAAATTTCCTCAATATTTCCACCAGAGTTTCATTATTACCACCCAATATAGATCAACACTACGAGTACATCCAACAAACCAATATAGATCAACACTACGAGTACATCCCGCAACCTGATGTTTTATGTATGTGGATGAACTCAAGTTTCTCTAATCCAGCTCCATTTGCACTTGAAGCTATATTGTTGTCAACTTAAAAACGAGAACACATATTGGTCATGTTACATATTATAATATCTAGGAAAATGTAATTGAAAACCACGTTTATTCAAAAAAATATCGTGGATTTGTTTTTAAACATGTTCAACACAAGAACACAGATTAGAAAAATTAGTTTTCATAAAATTATCAACTAAACTCTTCCAAAGTCTCAATAAACAATAAATATGCCCTAGATTTTCGAACCTGACGATAACTGGGCCTAAAACAAAGTCCAAAATTTATATATAAAACTAAAAATGCAGATAAATCTCCAAAAACAGCGTTTTAGCCCCGAAAGATCCATAAACTACCTACGACAGCATGTAATCCTTGTAGCAAGCTAACTTTTACTAGCACTAAGTCCGTATCGCAACCACTTTCTTCACATGATCACAGGCTTCAAGGAACACAAAGGCTTTTTCCTCCACATTTGCGTCTGCATCATATATCCACCACCTGACTCACCACCAGCCCTTCTGTTCCAATGAATTTTGGGAGCTCTCTGACAGCTTCCAGGGAAGATCGTCATGAATTAACGACATGGTGTGTGTCATTTCGATGACGCATACATAGCGGTGGATTGGTTTCCTTTGACGAGTGGTCTTACACACTTCCCTCCAGCAATAGGGAGTATCACACAACTTCGTTGATTTTGGGTGGAGTTTTAACAGGTAATCAATTTATCAAGCTCTTTATTAACCGAATTTTCCGTTTGAATCGGTTTCACGTTGTCTGGTGATTTTGAATTTAAGATAGATAGAGAAAGAAAAATATAGAGAGGGAGAGAGAAATGTGGATGTGTGACGTACGTGTCTGCAGATAGAGAAACATGTGTAAAGAAGAATTAAACAGGTAAAAAGACTATGCTACTTTCATGTGCATTGGGTGAGTTATCACAAAAGCTTTAACCATGTTAGTGTTAAAACCATAAGGACGTTTACCAGTGAAATAAGGATTCCCACGGGTGCAAGACCTTTCTGAAATAAGGATTACCAATTGCAGTTTTTGAAACTAAAGGGCTATTAATGAAATTTTGTATATATCATAAGGACGATTGATGTAATTTACACTTTTCACTTTAAATATATCACGTTAGATATCGAAGTAAGAAGACTCTAAAATTTTTATATATTGTAACGCTTGTTAGTCAACAATAAGATTGAGCCTTATGTGATCGTATTTCCTAAATCTAATATATATTACGTGTGTTGCTTTTTCTATTACTCGCACTCGCATTTATAAAGTGTCACTAGCAACTTATTTTGAATCATTTCTCTTACCATAAAGATACCCACCCTCTTAACCCGTCTCATCACACCACCACGACAGCAGCCATGAACAATCCTAACGAACCTCCAACGTAAGTTCTAAATTTCACATACTTCTTATTTGTAACACATATGCAATGTAATAACCAACATTTACATCAGATGTGGTATAAAAGAACATATCGTTTCATTAAATTTGTTTCCATTCATGTATCATATATGTTTAACTATGAAAAAGATGTTAATCGACGTTGGAACTCAAAATAGTAAGATGTTAAGATCCAAAACCTGGGTAGGGAGATTATTCCCTCTTGTATGAATAGCTTTACATAATTCGAATACTTGTGTTAGTATACCCGTGGAATTATTTCGCCATAGACGTATAAGAAATTTTGTGTTCCATATTATTTTTTAAATGAAAATAAAATTTTCATAAATTTCCTTTAAAAAATAGAAGATTTGAAGAGAAATTACTATTAATTATTTAGAGAAAACCTAATCACATAATTTATTTTTTTTGAACCGCAAATTGTATTCAAACACTAGAGTCTAGCAAATTGCTAAACTAACAAATTACAAAGGAAATTGCAACCACTAATCACATAATTAGTTTTACTCCAGCGTAATTAATTTACATATCAAGGGTAAAATTGTAAACTTAATAATATTTTTCTTTTCTCTTTAATTCAGATACACAAGGTATTAATATTTTTTTCTTTTCTTTTCACGGACGCTACAAATATAAATATTTACATCTAAAGATTTTTACTTTTCTTTTATAAACTTTCTCTAATTTTTTTATTTATATTTTTGGAAGATTATAATGATGAACCTACGGTCTGTCATTAATAAGGGTGGTCAATAAGAAGTCAATACATACATCAAAATTTATATAATAATCAATACATTCTGTAATAATTTTGATTTTGTAATGTTTAAAGTACTAATTGGTTGTTTTAAAATGCTAATTGTTCAAATTCGTAATGTTCAGTGCTATTTTTTTTCTCTTCAAACTTTGTAATGATTTTGGGATTTAATTAAAGAAACCATGATCAATCATTTAACTAAAGAAAAGAGAAAGAAGACAAACTATTATTATGTGAGCGTAAAATAGTCATTTACTTTCATTAAGACTATTAAGTCAATACGAAAAACAAACAACATAGATGATTACTACTTTTCATTGATTGTTTTCCCCCCTTTTGGGTAGGTTTGAGCGTGTTATTTATGATTATTTCATCGAAAGGGGGTTGCATGAGACGGCAGAGATTTTCCGGCGAGAAACCGGTAACCGCATTCCTCCACCCTCTCCGCCAGGCAAGCATTTTCGAATTCAATTACTTTTTTCAGCGGATTATGGAATTGTAGGCCGATTATATTATATGCATTTCTTTTCTTCTGTGATTTGCGAGCATTTAACTTTAAATTGGGATAGTTGCTAGCTACGGTTTAATTTAGGTTTCAAATTGGTACTTCCTTTGAGATGTTTACTATGTAGCAACCTTTTTGCATCACACATCTGTAAGTGAATTGATAGCTGTTAGTTAGTAACCCTATTGATTGATACTTGCACTGTACAAGCATCCAACGCATTTGTCATGCTACAAGTTTTGTTATCTGTAGAATTTCTGCATTCACAAATTACAATTTGGATGGAAACAAACAAGGTTGGTTAAGTATAATTTCTTCTGTATACTGTATAGAGCTTGAGAGATTGAGTTATGGAATAACTGGAAAGTCGCATGTCTTTAAATATTCCAATTTAACCTGAGAGTGGATATTCCTGGAGGCTGTCTTCTCATTTATACCAATTTTCACCGTGTTATATGTTAAAGTTTTCGTCATCTAACATGTTTATTTTTAAATCGTTTTTATTTTTTATTTTTTCAACACGTGCTAGAATGAGAGGAGTTACAAGATGAGTATTTTGTTTTTATGTAATACTCACATTATTTTTATTAGGAATTGATATTCCTGAAGGACTTTGGCGTGAATGGCATTCAATAAATCGTGATTTTGATGAATGGGAATCGAAAAACTTAGTGAATAGTGATGGTTCATCTTATAAGGTAACTGATTTCATAAAATTGCTTTCTTATGTTGGTTATCAGATCCCTAGTTTTGATTTATTAATGATTTATGTTGTTTATTCCAGGTCCAGGATGAAGGTGAAGGTGACAGGTGGCAACAAAGTGGTCTTTCTCCATCAGAAGAGCATGAGTTAATTGAACAAATGATTAAGGAACTAACTCTTGATAGTAGTTATGGTATGATTATAAAACATGTATTCTTACTCCTTGAATTTCATAATTATAAAAAAAAAAACATACAATTTTGGATAATTTATAAGTTAAAATAGTAATAGAAAACTTATATGAATCTGCAGGTGTGATTATTGGAGGCAATTCAGTGGTGGATTCTGGAAATTTGATGCCTCCTGTTAATCAAAATGGTACAGATGATCAACAACAGGTAATTATTTAATTTAAATGGTTGAATATTTGTTGTTAGCAGTTTGTGAAGTAACATTGTTTTTAATGATTAATTATATAGGAACAACATGCCCGAAAGAGGATAAAGTTAGGAGATGGAAACAGTTACATGCCAGCTGGCATTAATACTGACTCGGAAACCTGGTTCCCGGTTCCTGTCTACTTGAAGAAACCTGGTAAATCAAAATTATAATGAAAGAGTTTTGGGGTAATTACATTTTTCATCCTTGTGCTTTTCCTGTTTTTTCACTTTTAGTACCCGAAATTGAAAAATTGCACTGATGGTTCTCGAGGTACGTTTTCTTTTGTATTCATCATCCCTTGGTGAGCCCCATCACCATGGGAAGACTCAAATACCCTCATCCCATAAAAATCACATTGGATTTTGATTTATTATAAGTTGTAAATTTTAAAACACAAAGAACACACACCCAAAAGTTCATAAATTTTCAAAATTTACAAAATTGTGGATTATTTATTATAGGTTCCCACAACCATGTACAACAATTATAGATCGTTATTGATTTGATTTGGTTAAATATATTAGGTATATGCTATTGATTTTGATTTATAAATTTGTTAGAAATTTATGAAATTTTGGGTGTGTGTTTGCGTGTTTTAAGAATTTACAATTAAAAATAAATCAAAATTCTACTTGAATTTAAGTGCAAAAAAGATGAACTTCATGGACCAGATTTTGGATTTTAGTGACTAAAAGTGAAAACTGAGCAAAGCACAGGGACGATACATGTAAATTTTGGATTAATACTATTTAATCACCCAGAATTTCTTCATATTTCAAAATTATTTTTTTATGCAGCCCATGAAATATCAAATCATCTACTTTGGTTTTTTTAACCAATCACCCTTTACAGTTACATATCTTAAACTAATTATTTTCAAATATTAAACTAACAATTTTCAAACATGAAACTAATTATTTTAAAAATATGAAACTAATTATATTTGCAGTTTGTCCAGGTGTTGAATCAAGTAACAATGGCAGTTGATTTCTGGTACAGAGGATTGTTTCTCTTCTCGTTTCTTCTTCTGTATCTGCTGTTGTGGTTTTTGGTTACCAGATTTATGTTTTCTGGTTATCAATACTAGGTACTTTGTTTTTTCTAATGGGCTGACTGTTTGTTGGGTAGTTTGACTGATGTTGTGTAGCATGTTGACTTTTCTTGGTGGTTGATGCGTTGTTAAATGTTTGAAGGGTAGTGAAATATCTAAATAGCTTTTGTGTGAGTGAGCAATTACAGATAGAAATGAGTGGTTGGTTAAAATAATTTCTTGTTAGTCATGGATGGTAATTAGTTTAGCAGCTTTAAGAAAATTGAATGAATTATTTAAGTAGCATAATACATCTTAGTTTCAGTTACACAAACTTGACAGCAAAAATCTGCAGCAATAACAATCAAGTTTCGCTCCTGTGAGGTTTGGTGGATACAGAAGATTCCTGAAATAGACAAAAATCGGTTGGTTGTTAGGGAAAGCTTATTCAGAAGCTTAAGACATGTTTTATATGTGATGAGTTAGCTTTTATTGTAGTGTGAGTTGTTATTTGAGGAGATTTAGTGTGTGAAGGAAGGAAGGCTTACCATGTGAGGCGGTGCTGGGGTCCACTCATTGGTGGCTGGGTTGCCCTTGGAAGAAGCGCGATGTTCATTTTCAGAGTCAGGGCCTAAGTTGAAGTTGAAGGCAGCCCCATCTACTTTGATGAACCCTGTTCCTGTCTGCAAACCAATCGTTCAAATTGAATGTTTTTTTTTCACAAATTTATGTCAAAATGTTGACAAAAAAAATAAATTAATCTTTCTTTTTATGGAAGGGAGATCGATACCGTGTGATGTTGCTTGTCAACACCGTTAAGATCCTTGTAATATTCTGTCTCTACAAACTCATCACTAGCTTCCTTACTTCCATAAACCATTTTCTGCTACAAAACATAATTAATTTATTAATCCAGCTACATCCATCCCATTATGTAACGATTATTTATGGGGTTTTTTTTGTCCAAAATAGGAACGTAGATATTTTTTTTATTCTTATAGCGACGGGGTGAAACTCCGTGGCCACAAGGAGACATTTTTTTGCTCTTACCGCGGATTGAACCCGGAACCTTAGGAAACTATGTTCAACCAGTAAATCACCATCCTTGTGGTTTCCAATTAAACAAAACTAAATATACACAGATGTAATAGTTTGTTTTATTTTGAACAAATCCGTTAAAAATATAAAAAATAAGGATTTTAATAATAATAGTACTCAATAATTGTGCTTGTTTGAAGGACTGTTACAATTGGGTACTTTATGATTAAAATATTTGGTTGGTAACGGTTGAGTATCACATTTTTAGCTCGAATGTCATCTTTAAAAACAATTATTAAAAGTAGGATTGAGAAAATAAACCTGAGAGTTATGTTCAAGTTGTTGGAACTCTTTATACTCTGGACTAACACCATCATCACCTTGATCATTTGGCAAAACATCGACATATGGCGTACCATACTCACTACGTTGCGGTTTAGTGTGACGTTTTGGTGCTAACCCATCAAAGTATTCCCTTGTTTCACCTTCTATCTTTGCTTCTTCCTCTTTTGACAAATGAGCATCACTCCGGTTTGGTCTATTACTAGCCTCCATCTATACAAGTGTTTGGTGAAACCAAATTATATGAATCTTCAAGATTTTATAGAAAAAGAAAAGAGTTCAATAGATATTTTGATCAATTAAATATCCGTTGTAGATATTTTTGATTGATGAAAGTGAAAGGTTAGGTGGATTATTATTAAGTAGACCCCGTTTTTTTGAACTTTTGGCCATGTGAATTTGGGTCCATAAGATGCAGAAATTGGTTGACAGTTCTGCATTATATGTATTAATTTGTATACGTTTGTATTGTATGCGGGATTGGATGTTGTACGTATAACGTGTACACATATGTGATGATATACGTATTTGACTATTATTTTGACCATACGGGTACGTGGATGGTGTTTTATGTGTTCAGACCTAACTGAAGTATCTTCATACTATTCTTTGTCTATCCCAAAATTTTGTCACTAATAAAGTTTGAAATCTGGTATTTATGGTGTCACACATGATTGTAGGTTCAAGTCCCGATCTGGGAAAAACAGTTTATAATTAGGAATATGCGTGTTAGCCGCTAAAAAAAACAAATACTATTAGATGTCATGGTATTTTTGTGCGAAAATCATTCTATTTTTTTTATTAATTCATATATTTAAAACAAATATGGTGTATCCTTTTACAAAGAAATGTGACTTTTACAACACAAAAACTAATAGTAGTATAAACATCATCATCATCATTTTTTTTAAAATGTTTGTATAATTTGTTTTAAATACTATTTGTGGTCATCTCACTCTTACAAAGACTTTCTATGATGTCATATCCAACAACAAGAGACCAAATCGACAGTTTTCTCATGTCTAAGTTCACTTCATTCAACTCCATTTTAAAGCATGATTTCGAAAGACCATACAACAAGGTTTATGTAAAATAATCCAACTATATAAATGCATAAGCAACACTACAAAAACAAAGGTGGTTGATTTACATGTTCATGTAAGTGACTTGTGACCCCAACAATCAATTTTTAGTATATGATTAAATGATATTTTAAAATCTGACAAGTTAGTGTTCTAAAACCATATGTTACATTGAATTCTTAAAGCTAATTTGACCATGGTGGGAAAAGAGAAAGTATTTGTGACATGACCGGGGAAAAAAACAAGAAAGCAATAACAAGATAAAAACATCCAATTATACTACACACATGGTTTTTAAACTTTAAAATATCCAAAACGGAACAATCGAACCAAAAAACCGGTGAACAAAAATGATTTTAATTAACCATGCTATTCTTTTGTAATATCATGGTTCATTTTCGATTATGGCTCATGATGTTGGGGGTGGTTAACCAAAAAGTTTTATACTTCCTCCGATTCAAAATAAGTGATACACTTTGGATTTCACGGATTTTGAGGCAAAAGTTTATAATAATGGTTAAATTAGATTAATTAGATGGTTAGTGGGAAATGGGTCCCACGCTTTTTGAATAAAGTGGAGTTAATGATGTTTAAAAGTAAAAGTAATGGTAAAGGGGTCTTTTCACTTTGTTAAAGTAGATAGTTAGTGGGTGTGAGTCCCACTATTTTTTGCCAAATAAGGTAAATTTTCAAAGTGTATCACTTATTTTGATACACCCCAAAAAGGAAAGTGTATCACTTATTTTGAATCTAGTATACCATTTTTTGTAGCCTAGTGGTTACTAGGCTAAGATATACTTTTGAACCATATACGATCAATGGTCGGACCAACCCATCTAAACTCATATGCAGGAGCGGTTCAAGGCCGCTAGGGATCTAAAGCAAACTTATAACTCGGAGCCTTCTTTACAACAACTAATTAACTTCTTTAAAAAATGTATTTTCCTATATATCATTAATGTAAATTTTTTAGTTAACCCGTTAAAATAAGTTTGGTTTACTAACTTCCAGTCGACAAAGTGACTAGTCAATTTGACCTTTTGTGACTTTGTCAATCTTAGATAATTTGTAGATGTTTTTAAGCGTCAAAAACTTCTATTAGAGCAAGAGTGGTTAAAATAGTTTTATATGTAATATAAACATTGGAAAGAATCATGATTGTTCATACAAGTATATCAATTGGTTTGTCATTTTCTATTTTATATTATTTTTCTTAAATTAAGTACTTTCTTTTATAAACTAAAAACCAGACAATATTTATGATGAAGATTTGAACTCACAACCTTTTAATTGGTGGATAACTTGAATAGTGCTAAGCTGCAAACCTAACCTTTTAATTTTCTTAGACTACCCGTAACGCTCGACCCAACCACCGGTCACGACCGCCATGTAAGCACCGGCGACGCGTCCTGCCGGTTACGAGCCTCACCTCCGACGCGTCTCGCTTGTCTCATTGGTCGACTTGCCGACCGATGGATTTGTTCTTCCAGCCCTTCTTTCTTCCTTTTATATATATATATATATATATATATATATATATATATATATATATATATATATATATATATATATATATATATATATATATATATATATATATATATTAATAATTAATAATTTAATATTATATTATCTATAAAATAAATATTATATTATATATAAATTAATAAAACTGAAAAAAAATAAAAAAAAAATTGGACGCCGATTCGGTCACCCGTTACGGGGGTTTGGTCGCTGTTTGGTCATGTGTTTGATTAGGAGAGAGAAAGCTGATGTGACGCAGAGGTGGCAGGGGTGACCAAACTTTGTTTGGTCACCCATTACGGGTAGTCTTAGAATACTCTGAAAAACAAATCTACGCCCTTACTATTATTATCGGAATAATCATTGCATCATAAACAAATTTCAAGGTTAAGACAACTTAAGCAAGCTTACTTTTTAGGCTAATTTTTTTTATAAGAAAGTGTCATAGACTTTGATTTGGTCAAATCTACTTTCAAAAGATTAAGTAGCCTTATCTATAATGTTAAAGAAATAATTGATTGATTTAACATCATATATTTCTAGAATACATCTCTTAGTCATTGAACTTGATATCTTACAGCTTTGGGGAAAGAAGAGGAAGTTAGATGCCAACGGTTGGAAGTAGAGATGTATAAAACCGGGTTTGACCAAAAATCGGTCCGGGTTTGAAACCGAAACCGGGTTTTCGTCGTAACGTTGAAATAGGTTTGGACAATAACCGGTTCGGGTTCTAACTGGTTTTAGGGGTATAAAAACCCAAACTTATTGTAACCGGTTCGTATCGGTTACTAACGTTCGATTATTTTAAATATCAAATACCGATTGAAGAAATTTTCGGGGTTTTTTCGGTTAATACAAGTTTCAAAACCGGTTTCTAACCGGTTCAAAAGCTAAAAACCCCAAAACGGTTGGGAACCGGCCGGTTTGAAAAAAACCGAATCGGTTTTGGTCAAAACCGGGTTTGACCGGTCCGATTTCAGTTTTCGGGTTCGGTTACGGTTCTGGTTTTAGGTTTTTTGTGCAGACTAGTTGGAATACGTGGAAACGAAGTGATGAAAAATCTACACACCGTTGGAAGGGGTCTAAAAAACACCGGATTCAATATTGTGTTTAGATTTGCTAATGTTGTATCAAAACATAAATAAGTTGTTTCATATAAGTCCAGGGTCTTGAGTGCAAACTTGCCTAAACCTGAAGGTCCATTAGACCTTAGACCGTTTAATGTTTACTCTATAAATAAAATCCTGTGCATTTGATCTTAAAGTATGTACACATAGAAAAGGAAGAATATGTTTCCAAATATGATGCGCGGAGCATGCAAATCTAACCATCATAAAAGGTTCAACTTTATATTTATTTAGTTTTATTTAAAAGCTTTTGTTTTAACTAATACTGAAAGAATAATCTATTGTTTCAATAGTTTGAAGATGAATATGAAACATTTGGAACCGATGTCAAGTATCCGATTCCAGTATTCCAATCCGTTCGACATGGATCCAGATAACAACTTCCTCGGTCCTGCTCCGGTAAAACCAAACAAGATCTCGAACAAGTAAGAGCTAAAGAGACATTATTGATCACTTTCATTTCATCTAAAAATTAAAATTAAGTCTGACTTATTATGTAGTAATAATTCAATATTGTAAGTAAAACTATAACTCACAAAGCACTGGTGTGGTGTCCCAATCTGGCCCGACCTGGTACCCGATTATGCTCATCGGGTCGATCATGTTTATTCAGGTTTATGTTGACATCAAGTTATTTTAAACCTAACCCGACAACCCTTTATTATCATCACATCAGGTATCGGATTAGAACTACTTACTTTTATCGGCTTGATGGATTGAGGTTTAATTTTTCTTCTTTTAAAATTTAAGATGATATTTTTACCACTGTATATTTCCACCCTAAGGGTATTTTCGACATTTCAACGATATTCATATAGTCATATGTCATTGACATTAATCTCCATCACCCCTATCGTTCATACAAATGTTGTGACAACTAGTTACAAAATTAGCAGACAATAAAAAGAGATCTTTCATCTTGATATACAAAGTGATACTGATGATACCGAGTGGAAATCTAGAATTTAATCCATTGATTATTGTTACGGTGAGTAATTAATATGTTTGGTTTTGACAGAAATGGTGGGGGAATCAGGAAGAATGTGGCCAACAAGATTTCCAATTTCTCCGATCTCATCCACCGTGTCACCCCCTCCTGCTTGCTCCAGCCGCTCTGTTCCGCCACCAACTTTACCGACGACATGTCCGACCACCGCAATCTGGAAAATGATTTGGACGAAGAAGCAAATACTTATACCACGGGGGAGGTAAATGAAGATGAACACGAAGAAGAGTATTCCGACTCTGCGACGGTGGTGGCGGAGGAGGAGAAGGAAGGTGGTTACAGAACTAAAAGGGAGATGGAAATGGTGATGTTGATCGGTGAAGTTTTTGAAACGGCATCGTATATGAAGAAGGCGTATGTTAAACTGCAGGAGGCGCATTGTCCTTGGGACGCAGATAAGATGAAGATGTCTGACGTGGCGGTTGTGACAGGAAATTGGGGTTTCTGAGAGAGAGGTTTCATCGGAGTTATGGTGCTGGGAGGAATAGAACGGGGTCGCGGCCGACGCCGAGGGAGGTGGTGGCGGCGCTGGAGAAATTGAAGATGGAGGTGCAGAGCAAGGCGGCGGAGGTTGATAATTTGAGAGAGAAGTTTAAGACGGCCGCCGCCATCAACGGTAGAGGCGGCAATGGGAGGAAGAGTAGGTCACATTCTCATCAATCAAAGAGAAGAGTAAGTTGTAGTAGCCAATTTCAAGGTCCGTCGCCGTCTGTTGGTCAAGTTTCTCCGGCATCATTGGAGGTGCCGGAGCTGTTCGAAACATGCATCAGCTCTGTCAAAGAAGGATCCAGATCATTCGCGTCATTGCTTCTCTCACTCATGAAATCGGCACATTGGGACATTACCGCCACCGTGAAATCCATCACCGCCACCTCCACAAACCCTAACTCTGCCGTAACAGACTCCATCGTGGGACCAAATCACGCCAAATACTCTCTCGAATCGTATGTAAACCGGAAGCTATTCCAAGGATTCGACAAAGAGTCATTCTACATGGACGGAAACCTTACATCTGTCCTAAATCCTGATCAATTCCGATCAGAATGCTTCAAGCAGTACTCCAACATGAAATCAATGGATCCGATGGAGCTCCTCGGGATCATGTCAATTCGGGAAATTTTGCTCGAAGAAGTACCTTTCGATTGTACATCCAAAGATGGAGGAATCGCTGTTTGGGGATTTAGAACAACGACGACAGGTGTTGGCCGGAAGCCATCCAAGGAGCAGGTTTTACGGTGAGTTTTTGGCGGTGGCGAAGGCGGTGTGGCTGCTTCACTTGGTTGCATTTTCATTGAATCCGTTGCCGAGTCATTTTGAAGGGCAAAGAGGGGCGGATTTCCATCCGGAGTATATGGAGAGTGTGGTGAGGCTTCCCGGAGGGAGGGTGGGTGCCGGACATGTTGTTGGTTTCCCGGTGAGTCCAGGGTTTAAGCTTGGAAATGGATATGTTGTAAAAGCGAGGGTGTATCTTGTAACTAAGGGAGAATAGTATAATTAACATCATGTAAAATTTTGGTTTAGCATGCATTTTAATGATCGTTACCACTTGCCACATGCAATGTTGAAATTTTGAAATAAATAAGTGTTTTAGACTTTTTAGCTTATGAAATCGACTCAGTATTTTCAATTATGAAATCGGCTCATATTCTCACTTTGCACTTTAATATAGACCTATTTACCAAATAGTATATTAGTATTGTCTAAGACCTATATTTACATATAAGATTAAAAAACTTGATTAAAGCTTGAGCCGAGCCCTTATCTCGTATTTCGGGCTTTGTTTTTTATGCTCATATTGATAAGAACTTAAATTAAATGACCTGAATTTGTTTGATAAAAAAGAAAAAAGAACAAACGCATTATGTATAACACGAGAAATGATGTCTGTATAGTATATAGTATACTTATATGTTCACCCATGTGATCAAAATAAATGTCAAACTTAGTAAATGATACAAGGAAAAAATACAAACAAATTACACATATTGATAACTAACAACATTAAATATACAAAAATAATAAAAAATATCATTTTACATAATAAAACATATTCACAATCTTGGCTAACCTCATAACTTAATATTGTGAGCCCAAATTATTGGGATCATACAGTTCAATATAACATATTTAGCCCAATAGCTCAAAATTCAATCATTCCTCTCCCAACCCCCAAAATGTGGCGGGAATAACTTTTGCTATAAAACCCAGAACCCTTTATTTCCCCCTGTTGTTTTGGTTTCCCCGCGTCCTTCGAACCCTAACCCTAGTTTTCCTATCGGAAGATTACACCGTCGCCGGAGAGATGTTGGAGCTAAGGCTAGTTCAGGGAAGTCTCCTGAAGAAGGTGATGGAGTCTATCAAGGACCTGGTCAACGATGCCAATTTTGACTGCTCCGCCACCGGGTTTTCGCTTCAGGCGATGGACTCGAGTCACGTGGCACTGGTGTCGCTTCTACTCAGATCGGAAGGTTTCGAACACTACCGGTGTGACCGTAACATATCCATTGGCATGAATCTCAATAACATGTCCAAAATGCTAAAGTGCGCTGGAAATGATGACATCATCACACTCAAGGCTGATGATGGTAGCGATACAGTTACTTTCATGTTTGAAAGTCCCAGTAAGTCTCTAACTCTTATATGGTCTTCAGTTGAAGTCAGATATTGTATCCTGTTATGAAAATTTTGTCAATTTTCCGTAGTCAAACCGTTTCTATTCGGAGGATTTGGATCAAGTTTACATTCATACGGTTCTTCTTCATGTAGATAAAAATTTAGTTAAATTTACATATGCTGGATTTTGATTGTCAGCTGTTCATATGGGTTGTTTGATCTTAGAGTGTTTGGGGTTTTTTATAGTGCGTATGGCTTAAAGCCAGAACTCACTTTAAAGTGTTTGGATATACAAATTTGCTTGTCTTTTTAGCTTATTTTAGAGCGAAAAGACATTTTTTACAGACCTAGTTCAATACTTAATATAACACACTTTTTTAAGCATGAGATGAAATATGCTATCCCAAACACTAGTAGCTAAAAATTTGAGCCAATCAGCTGACTGCGGTTGTTTATGGATTTCTATTTTTGATGATGAGTTTGGATTGATCATTTTACATGGGAAATGGAAGAATTTTTGGGTTTAATGATGCAACATTTATACATTTACTTACTAAAAATATAGATATTTAGAGTTTGGCTATGATGGCATGTACAAAGTTTTGTAATATAGTGTAGAACTTTCATAACATTAAAAATTCTACATAATATTACTTTGTAATTATATCTGATTTTATTATAAGTTTTAGCCTGTTAACAATTATTGGGTGTGTTTTCTGCAGCTCAAGATAAGATTTCTGATTTTGAGATGAAACTGATGGACATCGATAGTGAACACCTTGGAATTCCAGAAGCTGAGTATCATGCGATTGTTCGAATGCCTTCATCTGAGTTTGCAAGAATTTGTAAAGATCTCAGCAGTATTGGTGATACAGGTATACTTTCTTACTAAATACCACCATTGGTTTACTTAACCCTTTAATTTTTTAATTTGATCAACAATTTGAAAAATTAAAAGTTTTACGGGTGTGATTGCAGTTGTGATTTCTGTAACCAAGGAAGGTGTTAAGTTCTCCACAAGAGGTGATATTGGAACTGCAAATGTTGTTTGTAGACAGAACACTACAGTAGACAAGGTATAAAACTATAAATACTACTTCACTGTTCTTTTCAGTTTTTTTTTTTTAAATATTAATTATATATTTGATTGTTGATAAAAATGCAGCCAGAGGAAGCAACAGTTATTGAGATGAATGAACCGGTATCTTTGACGTTTGCATTAAGATACATGAACTCTTTTACAAAAGCAACGCCATTATCAAATACGGTTACAATCAGTTTGTCTTCAGAGCTTCCTGTAGTGGTGGAGTATAAGATTGCTGACATGGGGTATATCAGGTTTTATTTGGCTCCCAAGATTGAAGAAGATGATGAAGAAAACAAATCTTGAGAATTAAAATGTTTTGTTATTTGTTTGTTTTGTATGTTTCTAGTTGAAAGAAGGTGCATTGTGTAATCTCTACTTTATTGAAAATTGGGTTTTCTTGTTTCTATTAAAGTATTAATCATTTTATTAGGTATGTTAAGGCGTTATTTTGTCGTTAGCAAAACATTAACCAAAACATTGATGCATCATTACTAAATCCTCTTTTTCAAATGAGGTGTATGGGGAGGTAAGGATATATAAACAAAAAAATATGTTAATGAGTTCTAGCACTCGGCTGGCCATTCTGTTTAAAATACTGTTTTTTTCCCTTGGGTTGAAAGAAAAAAAAAAGTGGAAATCTATTATATGTATCAGATTTAAATGTTGTACAAATACATAAGTTACATGATATCATAGCATGAATTTATGCAAATAACAACACCCAAACTAGTTCACGTAATCACTTGACAACAAAAGCAGTGGACGAGCCACTAAAATGGCTAATCGATCTAAACAGATTCTTGGATGCACCAAAATGACAAACCCTATAAACCCCAGATGCAGCCGTTTGTGGAATTCGCCATTCTATAGTAGCATAACTTCGAGCACTAAGTTTTGAAGGTCTCGACCACTTAAACCTAAGACAAATATCATCATCATCATACAACGGGACCCACGTGTCTTGCCCTTGAAGGAACTCAACTAGAGCAAAAGTGCCCTCGGTCATGAGATCATTCCTCGGGCACGCTGACCAGAAAACAACGGTCACCGTGTCACCTTTTTTGAAGGTGGAGTTTTTGGGGATGTCAGATTTGACATCCCCAAATTTGACTCCCAGTGGGGTGGAGTCAACCACCACCCCAGGTAGCAAGCTTATTTGCTTGTCTAGAAGATCTGGCGGTTGTGGGCCATCTTCAACGGGCTTTCCGGTGACAATGGCTGTAGCCAGCTTTGTGAACTCTTGAATGTAGGCACTCAGAGTATGTGGACCGTATAGAGTCGAAGCTCCCTGATTTAAAAAAAGTTACTTAAAATGCTTTTTAATATTTTATAAAATTGATTATTAAGTTAGTTACCTCGTATCTTTGCATCTGGTACTCCTCAATTGTAGTAATGTACTGAGAGTAGGTATTAGTTAGACCAGCTATCACAACATGAACTTTTTCTTTAAAAACAGCACTAACAGCATCGCGCAGACGTCTTCCAGCCATAGTTGTGAATTCTGAATCATGTTAATATTTGAGTAAATTACACAAATGGTCCTTTAGGTTTGTACCATATTACATATTTGGTCCTTTAGTTTCATAAATTACACTATTAGACCTTATTTATGAATTATTGGTCCTTTACCTAAATAAACGGTTATTCTTCCCGTCAAGTATGGTCAAGTGTGATGCTGGAGGGGTAAATCTATCCTTTTCTCTTTCCCTTCACCTATTTGAAACCCAAAAAACCCGTTTGTTTGACGGGAAAAGTTGACGCCTATTTAGGTAAAAAAACCAAACGTGTCAATAGTTTGAGAAATAAAGACTACCAATGTAATTTATGAAACTAAAGGACCAAATATATAATATGGTACCTAAAGGACCATTTGTGTAATTTACTCTGAATACTATATTAATATTCAATACACAAGTAAAAGTTTAATTATATAAATTTAAAGTTAAAAGGCATACCTCCAGGTACACTGAGAATTACCATCTGGCCTATCTTTAGAATCTGAACTGGGAGAATTGATGCCTGCGAACCAAAATAATAACAAAAATTAAAAAAAATACAATTTAATCAATTTTCATAAGAATGTGGTTATCAACTAACTAACTAACCGCCCAGTCATACGGTTGCTTCATTTCCCCTGTATCAAGCAAGACAGGCTTCGGTAGTTGACACTCCTTTTGGTCCTCACTTGGGGTTTTGAGCACATTTCTCACCAACTTCCAAAACGGGTTCCCAGTGTTGTCTCCTTGTTTAAAGTCAAAGGCCCCAGGCCCGTCAGTTGTACCAGCAGCAAATCCAAATCCCATTGCAGCAGGACACGTTTTAACTGTTTCATTCCCAATTTTCACTTCAAGCTCTGAGAAATCCAAATACGTCTGACGATAATCAATTTTCCCATCTAATTTCTCAGAAGCAGTGTTGAAAAGATCAGCTGCTTTTTTGAATTGTCTCTCTCCGATTATACGCGTGCTTTCAAATTCATCTGGGTATCTGTTCATTAATATTTAGTTATTTACCCAAAATTTGTATTATATAGATCTAACATTTAAAGTATATAACCGATGAAGAAAACGAAAACGAACCCTGGTCCTCTGCCATAACATAATTCATTCTTCCCACCACATGTGCTGTGATTAAAATCACAGGGCAGGCCCGTATCTGTACAAAATGCCCCGAGAACATTTGGGCTCACATCTCCACAATTGGACTGACAAAATGCAGATACGAATCTGGGCCTATCTGCAGACCTAAGAGCACTCCTGACCCGTTTTGATATGCTTGAATATCTGGTTACTGGTTTGCCTGAACTACACTTGAAAGAAGCAGCTATTTCCAGTAACTCATGGTCTGCATTGGAACATTCTCGTTATGTTTTATCTCAAACTGGCCAAACCAGAGAAAAAAATAGTAGATATTTCTTAAACTCATGGTCTGTATTGGAAGACTCTGGTTATTTTTTATCTCAGACGGGCCAAACGAGTGAAAAAGGTAGTTTAAAAGGAAACGGGTTGAACGGGTCAAAAGCCGTCCAAGTGTGTTATTAATGCATAAAACCTTCTAAATCTTTACTCAGAAGATATCTATTGAAATAATATAGCTTTTTTTTATTTATTACTTCATTTGTCCTAATATAATTGTCCATGTAATTACATTAGTTTGTCCCAATATAATTGTCCACTTTTTATATTATTCACCAAGTTTCCTATTTTAGCCCTAAGCGCACTAAAAAGAAAACCACAATGTGATTAATTTACATTCTAGAGAGGCTAGAACCGTCATTCAACTATTAAAAGCTGCATTTATTACTCATTTCTTAAACTGTGTGTTTTTATCTACCGGATGATTATACTAAGATGAAGAACAGTAAATAATTAACAAAAAGTGTTCTGGGTCAACCGGGCCAGTTTTGACCCGTAAAATACACGTTTTGTGTTTAGTAAACTTACGGTTTCCTCGGGTACCCTGAACAATATTAGACACTCTTCGTGGATTTTCATTAACGATATTTTTCTGATTAAACCAATCTTCCATTAAACGTGCAGCAAATCCTTTATTATCCCCACTAATCAACTCATTTGTACGGCTCATTGAAGTCCCATGAGTTGCAAACCAGTTAAAACTACCCACTGGGCCCCACTGATCATCAACAAATTTCAAAAGTGTCATTTCTTTGTCCACATCATACTTGTATTTGGCCCGTTCTGCTGCAGGGTTATTAAGATAAGCACTAGGACTGCGGTTAACACCAGCATCCAAGATCTCTCCTGCAAATTAAATTTTAAAAAATAAAAATTACTATAAATTCCAAATTAAAAATAAAATAAAATAAAAAAACTTACCTTTATTTACGTATATTGACCCCGGGTGAAGATTTTCATGAGCAAGAATGATGCTTTGCTCAATACCATCAACTAATGCATCAAACGATTGGCGAACAAACCCTAGAGATGTAACAATATATACAACATATTGGAGATAACCCCCTGGGCCCGCATGTGTATGTATACCACTAATTCCAACGTTTTTTTCTGTATATAAATTCCCATACCTATAAACCCAACAATAACATTTTTAGGAATATAACTTGTTCACCAAGAAAGCCATTTTTGAGACAAATGAAGATAATATTATAATATGCACACACACACACACATTATATGTACCTTGCTTTCAATCTTTCAAGGACTTTGAGTGTTACCAGTTGTGACCCCATGCAAGCATCAAGGTTAACAAACACTACACGGTTTCCTTGCGGTTCTGCCACAATAAATGAACGGGCTCTCAATCGAAAATGGATACCAGATGCAGTTTGGCCCAAATTGGCATATCCCATGAGGTTGACATCAGCAGCAGGCCCTGTGATGTCATAGCTTCCTAGCCCAACTAAGTAATTGGAAGCTGAGCTGGCTTTTATATTGTTATATGCAGAAACTAGTAATAATACCCAAAACCAACTGATTACACGTTTTTGCTGGATGAGAGTGTGAAATAACTCCATCACCACTTATGCAGACTACTATATAGCTATTTCCTTTACTGAAAAATAAAATAGGAGTAAAGTTAATTAAAAAATAGGTCAAAATTCAAAAATAATTTTGACTAAACAATTAATTCACACTAACTTATTTATAGTAAGAAGGTGTTTGGATGTGTGTTTCAACTTTCAAACTCATTATTGCAACTAAATTATAGTAATAAACAGTTACCTAATTTGGACAAGCACTGAAACCTGATTCGTATGAATTATAATCATAATAATCACAAGCCAATATTAATTCTTAACTAGTGCCCTAGATATGATATTTCAACAAGTTTGGAAATGATCCCGAAATCTATCTACAGCAACAGCAGAAGTCCAACAGCATAAACACTCAACTAAATCTAACTCAACACAATTCCGTAAGAACAAACACCTCCAGTTACCGCAATCGCTCCACCAAACTATCAAAATCGCAACGTATTTACATCGTAATCAATAATCATTCCAAATAACATAATAAAAAATCATCCACAAACGACAAATCGCTATAGCTATGAATAATGAAATTGAGAAATCAAAACCAGTAAATAATCAGACGGTACACTGTATATCTCAAAATTGATGATTTTGATCATAAAAGCTGAGATCCATTATCCATACCTGAAATTCCGACAGATTAAAGTAGACGTCTATAATGTCTACTCCATTAAAATGTATGTGAGTGTGATTGTAATGAATGAAAACGAGTAATGGAAAATTGGGGGTGTTAATAGGGTTTAAATATGGAGAAACTTAGAAGTGTATAGTGGGGAATTTGTTTGGCATTATTACGGAATTAGTGACGAGTGGGTAGGTGTCAGTAAGTCTGCAAGACTATAAATTAAGTCCTACTAACTTCCCAACCCTTCCCCATCACTAAACCCATCACTAGCGCCACGTCATCGCATCCTTACTGACCTGCTACTGACACGTTCGTGCCAACCCTACCCATCACTAACCCATCACTAAACCCATCCTTTCCACATCATCATTTCCACATCACCATTTTAATTAATAAAAAAACACATTATATTAAATAAAAAAACATTACATTAAATAAAAAAAACATTACATTAATTAAAAAAAAATTACATTAAATTATAAAAAGACATTAAAATTAAAAAAAAACATTAAACTTAAAAAAAAACATTAGACCTAAGAAAATAAAAACATTAGACATAAAAATGATCATTTGACGGAGAGGAGTTCGGGCATTTGACGAATATGCTGGTGACGGGATACGGGTGTTTAACAAATTTTGGAAGTGATCATTTGACGGAGAGGAGTTCGATCTACGACTCATGATGAAAATCTGGAAAATAGGTAATGAAGGTAATGAAGAAGTGGGAGAAGTGGTGTAAAATTATGAATGTGAGGGTGTTGTATTTATAGGTAAAAAATAGGATAAAGGAAAAAAAAAAACAAAAATTAAATTTTGAATTTAATTTATACGCTCCCTCGATCCTCGCCACACCCCCGACGGCTTCTCTATCCCGTCGAAAACACGACGTGTACATGACGACGCCGGCCACGACGGCTCGGTGCCAACGCCGTCGTGGCTCGACGCAAGCTCGACGCCCCCCGACGGATAGCGTTGGCAGCGGTCTAAAACATTCTTAATCAATTTTAATATGGCCTCCTCTAAATTCACTAATAAGTAAAATGTTAATGATTAGTTTAATATTGAAAAGATAAATATGATGATTGGAAAGTTAAATATGATTATTAGTTTAATCTTTGTTAAGATTATACTTTTTAATTAAATGTCACATTTTCTTTTACTAATTAAATGTAGAACTTTTTAATTAAATGTCACACTTTTTAATTAAATGTCATAGTTTAAATAAAAAAAATCAAATCTTAAAATAATTTTACACTAATATAATACAATTAACATAAAAATAACATTATATAAAAACAGGTTTAAGATTATTATAATATATATTGTAAAAGGTATTTTAGGTACATATAAAGCATTTTACTTTGATGTAGTTTGACAACAAATTTAGTTATATAGTCTTTTATTTAAAATCGAAGAGAATTGATATTTAGTCCTTTTATTTAAACATAATCATAGACATATTCACTTGATAGGTTGACATGCGTATTCTACTATTCTCTCTCCTAATATTATCCACTGATTTTGACACGTGTTTTCCTCTAATGAGTAGGTCTATGAGTAGGTCTAAATGGTAGGCCTAAATACAATTACTCTAAAATCAATATTAATATTTCTAGAAAAAGATTTATAAATGTAATAATGCACAGTTTGTTAGAATTTATTTCAGTCCTAACCTAATCTCCTAGTCCTAATACTTTTAGGGGGCGTTTGGTTCGCTGGAATCCTTAGGAATTTGAAGGAATTGGAATCTAATTCCTATGGATTCTTATGTTTGGTTGGACGGAATTGGAATCCTTGGTTGGAAAACATTCCATCAAACAACGGAATTTGAATTCCATCCAAAGATGAAAGGATTTTGAAATCCCATGAATGAAGGAATGTGTAAATTACCATATTACCCTTAAACACCTTTGAACCTTAAACCAACCACCACCCGCAGCCGCCCACCACCACCGCCGCCACCCGCCGCCGCCCACCACCACCGCCGCCACCCGCCGACGACCACCACCCGACGCCCACCACCGCTATCGCCACCCATCACCACCCGCCACCACCCACCGCTACCGTTGTCGCCACCCACCACCACCACCCGCCACCACCACCATTGCCACCTACCGCTACGACCACCCGCCGCCACCCACCCACCACTACCGCCACCCACCAACGCCACGCACCACCTCCACCACTACCGTTGTCACCGCCACCACCCACCCACCACCACCGCTACGACCACCCTCCACCACCACCCCCGCCACCGCCTCCACCACCCACCCACCACTACCGCCACCCACCACCGCCAACCACCGCCTCCACCACCACCCCCCGCCACCGCCTCCACCCACCACCGCCTCCATCACTGCCGTTGTCGCCGCCACCACCACCACCACCTACACGAATAAGGGCAAATTCGTCTTTTTACAAAATTCCAATTCCATTTCCTAGCAACCAAACATAATATTGAATTGAATTTCAATTCCATTTCCTGCCAACCAAACAGAGTACGGAATTGGAATCCAATTCCTGACAATTCCAATTCCTTCCTAGATTTCAATTCCATCAGAAACATTCCATCGAACCAAACACCCCCTTACTTTCAAAGCAAGCTTTCAAAATGGGACTGATAATATAATATAGTTTTCAAAATCAATTTCCAAATTAAATATATATTTTTTAAATCTAGACATGAAAATATATATACTTCCTTCGATTCTAGAAGTATAAAAAGTTGGAAGATAAATTATTAAATATATGATATATTTGAATAAATATAAAAAATATAACCTAATTAAAGTTAGATAAGTGTAAAAAAGTCGAAGTTAAATAATTTAAGAATATAAGAAAAATTTAAGAAATATAATTATTTATCAGTGTGCTTTATTATCAGATTCTAGAAATTTGTGCGTGTCAGATTTTGAAATTGTTAATACACTCTCCAGTCAAATCAAATTTATCTTCTCTCACATTAACTTTTAGTAAGGATAGTAGTACCCTTTGCACATACTCAAAGTAAAGTCAAATTTCGATTTATTATAGGGCTAATTTAGAAATTGTCATTCACTCATAATTAACTTTAAATTCATCATGTTTATATAAGATCTTAAAAATACTCTCTCTTGCCGCCGTTTTGAGTCCCTACCGTTCTTGATCTCCATTCTTGCAAGCTTCCCTGTGATTGTGTGTGTTCTTTATTGGATACCACTTTACGAGCGTTGTTACAGGAGTGGTCCATGAACCCCTAGGGTTTAATCGTTCGTCATGAGAGGAAGAGTTAGAGATAGAAGCTGGAAAGACACCGGAGGAGATTGGACAACAATGAACCGGAGAAAAGGGTATCAGAGAAACAACCAGATGGATTATGCTCCCAACAGAGGGGAGTATCAGAATTCTACCTCGTTCTTTATCACTGATTTTGGAGAAGAACACTCCAAGGAAATTCTGTGGAGGGAGTTCATGGGTTACGGGAATCTAGTAGACGTATACATCGCGAAGAGACCGAATAAAGCGGGCAACAAATTTGGATTTGTTAGATTTAGGGGTGTATCTAACCCAGTGCACTCGAAAGATCCTTACAAAATATAAAGATTGGTTGGCATGTCATCACAGTCAATCTGGCTAGGTACGACAGAGAAAGGAATGTGGCGTTTGCGCGTCAGTTCAACCCCCCTCCACCTCCTCCTCCATCGCGACCATCCAACTTCCAACCCAGGAACGGTGATCCACCTACCAAGCATCATGGGAGATCTTTTGCAGATGCCGTAACCGGAAGGTGTCCGGAAAAAATTGATGAAAGACCCGCCATCCAATTAATCTCTCCTCCAGGCCTCCGTGATGACCTTGCATCTCATCTCATTGGGAGAGTGCAAAACATTAAAACACTATGGAAACTAGAAGATCTGAAAAAAGCGGAAGGATGTAAAAACATTAAAATTCGATATCTGGGTGGTTTCTCTGTGGCCATGGAATTTATATCCAAAGAAGAGGCACTTGTCTTCCTTGATAAAGCAAAAAACATCTGGGTAAACTGGTTTACAACCCTAGCTCCGTGGACACCAGAGGTAATGATAACCGAAAGATTGGCCTCTATTGTAATTCATGGTGTTCCGTTGCATGCTTGGTGTACAGATGCTTTTAATGAAATCGGTAAATCGTGTGGTGAGGTTATCATCAGTGAAGAGTGCACGTTGGATAATGCTAATCTGGGTATTGGAAGAATTGGCGTTATCACCACTCAACTTGGGTGATTTAATAAGCTAATTAAAATTGGGGTGGATGGAAAAGATTACTTAATCCGCTTAACAGAAGATCAACACGAGTCGATCAAATTAATTCCCGGTTCGGTGTGTGTTTCCCACTGGGGATCAACCGATGATGAGGATGAAGTTAGTAACAACTTGGAAGATGACGAAATGTTTAATGATCTGCAGTATGATGATCCACCGGAGTTTCAGCTTGCCGGCGAAGAATCCGGTGGCCATGGAACCCAAAAGTCACAAAGTTACGTGCATGGGAATTTGGGAGATGCACATGCAGATATTAATGTGGATGTGGGTTCCCAGGAAAATAATGATGAGAATTTCCCCATGCCTCAAGACATTAATTATGTGGCAGATTCTTTTAGCTGCCAAGAGGGTGGGCCCATCGTTGGGAATATTACAAGTCCATTGGGTGATATGCACGCTAGCCCAATACCAGCTGAGAAAGTCCATGATTATTGTAGTCCATTGGGCCCAATTCAAGAAATTAACCCAGTGGTGAATGATGGGTTTTGTTGCTCTGCGGACCCCATTGCCGTGGATTCCAATCTGGAGGATCTAAACAGATCCATTAACCATGGTAATCCAGGAAACGTTATTGTCGGCGATGTTTCCATTCCGGGTGTTAAATGTACGCCGGTCATTGACTTGAATGTACCCTGCACTTCGGCTTCTTCCGCCTCAGTAAAATCTGTTCCCATACCTCCTCTCTTTGGTAAATTATCCAGGAATTTGATGGGTGATTCCCGGATCGGTAAAAAGAAAACAAAGAAGATCAAAATCCTTCGCCGCCCAGCTTGTTCTGTGGGGTCTTCCCAGACATCGGATGAAATCCAAAATACCATGGATGTGGAGAATCTTTTAGGATTTCAGATGGATGGTGCTGAATCAGAGATAAAAAAAGGCGATTAAAGGTGCAGGTGCAAAAGTTGTTTCCCAATGAAGATACTATCAAATAATATTAGGGGTGTTAACAGCACTCGTAAGAAGAGGTGGATTCAGGGGTTAATGGGTGCGAACAAGATTCAATTTTTGGGCTTACAGGAAACGATGACCAAGAATATTGATGCAAAGATGGTAAGAGATTATTGGGGAAGAGGCGATATGGAATTTGAGTTCTCTGGATCTAATGGCAAGTCGGGTGGATTACTGTCGGTTTGGGACCCTTCGTGGTTTAAGCACCAAAATACGGATAAAGAAGATGGGTGCCTTATTACTATTGGATCCTTAATCGGGTCAAATCTGTCATGCGGTTTTATTAATGTGTATTCCCCTCAAGAGATTAAGAAGAAAAAAGTCCTTTGGAACATGCTAAAAAATACAATTTCGACTGAATCTTCCCGAATCTGGATTTTATTCGGGGACTTCAATGAGGTCCGGAAGAGGTCTGAAATATTTGGTTCCGCATTCTCACCATCCGGGGCCAGAGCATTTAACAATTTCATATGTGAGGCTGCATTAAACGAAATTAAAATGGGGGAAGAAAGTATTCCATATGCACTAAAGATAGCGAGAAAATGAGTCTATTGGATAGATTTTTGGTGTCTGATAACTTCTTTCACAATTGGGGAAACCCTAGTGCGAATATTTTACCCAGGGGTTTTAGCAATCACTATCCACTAATTCTTAACACATCGTCTGTGGACTTTGGCCCAACTTATTTTAAGTTCTTCAATTCATGGTCCAACGATTCGTGTCTTGAGCCCATTATTGCTAACGCCTGGGGCTCTAGACCATTGGACTACATTAACCCGATACATCTTTTTTGTTGTAAACTGAAACAGGTTAAGCTGGCTATCAAAGCATGGAGGGCGTCGGCAGTAGCTGATCACGAACTTAACAGGCTGCATAAAACAAAAATTGAACTAGATCGCAAGGCAGAAACTGGTGCTTTAAACATGGAAGAAAAAGTGGAAAATTTGAAAGTAGAGTCGGAAATTAATGAGTTCAAAAACCGGAAAATTAGAGACTTGAAACAGAAAGCTCGAATTAGATGGAATGTTGATGGAGATGAGAATTCGAAATTCTTTCACGGTACACTAAAACACAATAATCGAAAGAATTTTATTCACGGTCTATCATTTAACGGTATCTGGCACGAGAACCCTGAAAGTATGAAGAAAGGTACACGTGATCACTTCTCTAGTATCTTCTCTGAAGTTCAAGTCAATAGACCGAAATTTTACAGTCAAAAATTCAAAACACTATCGGCCGATCAAGTGATTAAAATCGAAGAAAATTTTACAAAAAGTGAAATTAAAAAGGCGGTTTGGGGGTGCAGGGCAGAAAAGGCCCCGGGACCGGATGGTTTCACATTTGCATTTTACAAAAAGTACTGGAATATAATAGAAGAAGATCTGTATAATGCGGTAAAATGTTTTGAGAATGGTGGAAGGCTCAATCACGGGTGTGATTCTTCCTTTTTCACACTTATTCCAAAATGTGAAACTCCATTAGAATTGTCCGACTATCGCCCGATTAGTCTTATCGGGAGCTTTTACAAAGTTATAGCGAAATGTTTGGCTAACCGGCTCAAATCGGTGATTGGTGATATTGTTAGTTGTGAACAATCGGCGTTTATTGAAGGCCGTAATATTCTTGATGGTCCTTTGATTTTGAGCGAGGTGATTTCATGGTGTAAAAAAATGAATAAACAATCCCTCATATTTAAGGTCGATTTTGAGAAAGCATATGATTCCCTTAATTGGGGATTTCTTGACTCAATAATGGGGCAAATGGGTTTTGGTAACCAGTGGAGAGGGTGGATAGTATCTTGCCTTTCTTTCGCTAGGGCTTCCGTTTTGTTGAACGGATCTCCTACCGCGGAATTTGATATTAAAAGGGGTCTTAGACAAGGAGACCCGATGGCACCGTTCTTGTTTATTATTGTCGTGGAATGTATACACGTTGCCATGCTCGAAGCTAAGGAAAAAGGGGGTTTTTCATGGGATTACTCTTCCAAATAATGGACCATCTTTGTCTCACTTACAATATGCCGACGACACGATTATTGTAGGAGAGTGGTCTACATCAAATGCTAAAAACTTGGCCCGTATTCTCACATGCTTTTATGTCTCTTCCGGGCTAAAAGTGAACATGACTAAGAGTCATTTATTCGGTTTAGGAGTTCCAAACGAGGAAGTGGAACGGGTTGCACGTCTTAATTGTTGTAATGTGGGCTCTTTCCCGTTTAAGTACCTTGGTTTGGTAATCGGCGCCCCCATGCATAGGTTAATCCATTGGGATTCTATTATTTATAAATTTACGAAGAAACTATCAAGTTGGAAGGCTTCAACACTTTCTTATGGTGGAAGACTTACTATGGTAAAATCGGTCCTCGGTGCACTCGGTACATATTTCTTCTCTTTATTTAAAGTCCCGGAAGGTATTATTAAAAAGCTAGAATCTATTCGTGCAAATTTTTTTTGGGGGTCAAAGAATGGGGAACGTAAAATCCATTGGATTAAGTGGGAAAATGTTCACGCCCCAATTCAAGCGGGTGGTCTTAACATCCCTAGCTTGAAATCTCAAAACCTTGCTCTTTTGGTCAAATGGTGGTGGCGGTTGAAAAAAGAAAATAATTCTCTTTGGAAATATGTAATCGGGTCAATTCATAACATATCTTGCCTTAACAAACCGTCTAGTAAGCACCCGGGTGTTTGGAATAATATTGTTAAAACTCGAGATTATCTTAACAAACTCAATATACCGATTGACTCTTGGTTTCAAGCAAATATAAATCCGGTAACGGGACAGACAATTTGGTCATGGGTGTTAGAAAGTGATGGTAACTTCAGTGTGGCGTCGGCTAGAAAAGCTTTTGAGGAATTAATGGTGCCTTCCTCAAATGGTACTGTTATGCCTTGGTCGAAAGTGGTTCCAATAAAAGTTAATGTGTTCTTCTGGCGATTTTTCCATAACCGTTTACCTACGTGTTTTAACTTGCTTAAACGTGGGGTTTTGCTTGATTCTGCGGTTTGCGGGCCGTGTGGAAGAGAAATTGAAAATGACAAACATTTATTTTGGTCATGCGGTAAAACACGTGAATTTTGGATCAGTTTTGTTAGGTGGTGGAATATCGATATATCGCTTGTTCAATCGGTAGATCAAGTACTAAAGTGGAGTGTTAGGGCTGAATTCCCGAAGCAGAAAGCGGACCATTTTTTGGTTGATGTAATGTCGGCATTGTGGCACTTATGGAAGTTCAGAAATGGAGTAGTGTTCGAGAAAAAATACTGGTGTATTCAGGAGTCGTTTTTCCAAGCCCAAGCACAAGCGTTTCTATGGATAAAGCATAGGTCAAAGGCGAATTGGAGCTTCCAGGAATGGGGTCCTTGGTTGTCGGATCCATTGTCGATTTAATTTAAGGGTTGCGGGCATTTGTGTATGGTGTTTGTTCTTGGTTTTTTTGGGTGTAATTTGTTGTTTCATGGTTTAAACTTTGTAGTCTAGCCTCTCGCTAGCATTTCGTTATTAATATAAGTTTATTGTGGGGGTTCTAGGATGGGTGATGGCATTACCGAAGCTCGTTCTGGTTCCTCTGTTTGCCGTTCAAAAAAAAAAAAGTACCCTTTGCACAATTTCCTAGTGATAGACATCTTCTCTTTCTCTGCACGCACATATTCTATTGGGGAGTTTTCTAAGAGATGCTTGTACTTTTTAGAAATATTTAACAAATAATGATAATTTTGAAAATATTTGTAAAAAAGGTAGTTTTAGGTTCAATTTTAGCAAGCCTTTGTTATTATTTTCTTTCGGTTGTATTACTTTACTTATTTTAGCAAACTTTATTTTTTTCTTCTCTAATTTAACTCCAAATTATTACCTAATATTATAAATATTTTTATTTTTTTCTTTACGCTGGACAAATTATTTTTATGAAATTATCATTGACGAGAATGCAACTTATAAATAGTTTATCGTCTTCTTTACATATTGTTAGGGTTGTCAAATCGTATTATCGTTTCGTGTTTTTGGGTAACACGACACAACAAGAATTCGTTTTTCTCAATACGAAAACAACACGTCATGAAGTCGTGTTTTATTTTGCTAACACGAACACGGCCAAATTAAAAAACGACAAACACGAAAACACGAAATAAATAACAATAATATCAAAATTTTAACTTAGTACATGCTAAAAACCGAGAAACACAACAAAAATATAACATAAATTTCTAAATGTTCCCAAAATCATAACTATCGTGTCAATTTCGTGTTAATCTCTAAACACGAATATGAACACGAACACGACACGACTTCGTGTTTGTTTCACACGACACTAACACGAATTTATATATAAATTTCTATATTTAATGGTGTTCTGCAATATTGTAATAAAAAATAGAATTTTTTTTAATTATCTAGCTTTATTTAATACATGGAAAATATAAGCAAAATATATGTATACATGATAATTAATTACTATATAGTAAAAATTTCAATTGATTTAATATTGATTTAAAATTTATATATACATGATACTAGATTTCCAGTTGATTCAACGTAAGTTTGATTTTAAGTAATGGAAAAATAAAAATGAGAAAAAGAAAAATGAAAGAAAAGAAAGAAAGAATTAACTTTGGGATTAGTAAATTTGAAATTATTACAAATTCACTATTAGAGTATTAGTAAATTTAGACACACCCCTATAAATTTGGAGTCCACACATCATGCGTATCAGCGTATGACTTTGAACGCTTATATTTGTGGTTCATCCGTTTATGGTTAAGAGAGAGAACTTCTAAATAATTTAGATTAAATAAAATTAAAAATTAATTTCCTTCTCAGCCTATTATCCCACGTCCTAATTAAGTCAATACTCACTACTTTAATTTTAATTTTCTTCCATATTCCTTCACTCGTCTGCGTTCCAAGTTTAAATTCTTAACATATATTAAATCACTAAAAATTCAGTTAATTGAAGATTTTGAGATTATGAAAACCCATGTAACCGAGTCCACTTCAAATTTCAAGACAAAGGTAACATATGCAATTTTTTTCTTTTCCATCTTTTACACTGTGTTTTAGAGTTTTAATTTGAAGAGAAGAGAAGGCAAACGAAAAGAATTAAAAAATTTAATGTGTTCCAGAGTAATCTTTATAAGATTATGGGGGTATGGGCACCACCACCACTTGAAAATTTTTGTCACATCATCTGCCACCTCAGCAACCACACCACACCACACCACTCCACTTTATCCAGGAAATACCCACCACCCCACCCCACACCATTTTTTTCCAACTTATCATTTCTTTTCACTTTATTTTTTAAACATAAAATTAAAATTTCATGAAAATTAAAATTTAAACATTACAATACTTGAAAATTAAAAATTAAAATTCTAGAAATTAAAAAAAAATACAATACTTGAAAAAAAAACTAGCTTAAATTGCGGAAAGCGGCCCTCGCCTTCGCTTTCGCTTCCCTCAAAATCTCGAGATCCTCCCCATCCAATCTTTCCTCTTTATGCTTCAAAATGGAGATGGTATTGAGCATAATTTTTCCCTCTTTAGCGGTCTTATCCGTCTGCAGTTTTTCCCTCCTCAACACAACCTTCTCTTTTGACGACACACCATGATCGGCCAACAACTTTGCGACTTCGTCCATCGTATTGTTCGACGATGTCTGCTGCGCCGCATGCCGTAGTGCTCGTTTGGTCTTATCTCTTCCTACCGACCGGCTTGGAGTGGGGGTTTCTTCGACTTCATCGAATAAGTCATCGGGGATGTCGTCGTCCCCAGCATTCAGGTCGATACGTGAAGTAGTCGTATGACCATTAGAAACATCAACCGAATGGGAACTACGAGACCGCTTTGATTGTTGTTGTTGTTGGTGCTCTTATGAAGTCGGCATCGCTAACCATTTTGGATCGTCTTTGACAACCAACCACTGCTTTTCTTGCTCAAAACCATTACGCACATTACCCATGTATTCTAGCCTTGCCGCCGCCATAACATCAAAATCACTCATCCCGCTACGTTTTTCAGACATAAGCTTGTTGTAGATACCGTTAAACTTTGTTAAATTGGTGACTAGTTGACGTCATTTCCCAGAAAATTTGTCGTGGTTTCGGTACGTTGGACGCCCCATAAGCTCGTGGAATACTTTGGACACAGCGTCCCATAGCCCTTTGGTTTTCTTGTTATTCCCATCCTTTGGGTCTTTTGACGCGGCCCACCAAGCTTTACACAAGCGACTTCTTCTTCAGTGGTCCAATTCAATGGACCGTCAGAATCAATAACTTCTTTCTCTTTGGCTTTCCCCTTTCCTTTCGACTTCTTTTTTGCTCGACTACCGCCAGCCTCTGTTTGTTGGAATTGTGTACTTTGGAATTGAGCACTTTGGAATTGACTTTGTTGAAATTGATTTGGTTGGAATTGTGTGTTTTAGAAATGGGGATTTTGGAATTGGGTGTTTTGGTATTGTGGGTTTTGGAAATGGGGGTTTTGGAATTGTGGTTGTTGGTATTGAGGTTGTTGGTATTGGGTATTTGGTTGAACTGTGCCTGTGTTGAGCAGATTAATATATGGCTCGAACTGTGCAAATCCAAGATTGTCGTGCGTGCTTTGGTTGGAATCGGGCGTGCCTTGGTTGGAATCCGTTTGGTAATAAAAGATGTGAGAAAAATAATATTGTAGAGAGAATTGTTGTAAAGATGGTAAAGATGGTAAAGATGTGAGAAAAAAAGATGTATTATTGTATGTATGTATATATAGGGGAAATAAAAAATAAAAAAAAGTTTTTTTTTTAATTCTAACGGTCATATGAACGTTTGGGCTCCAACGGTCGAAACAAATCACACCCCTCGCTCATTGTCCACCGTTCCCGTGCCCACGCCTCTTCACCACCGCACCCCACTCCGTGTAGGGGGCGGTGTTCCCCGGATACGCACGCCGTAGCCGAGCGGCCACCTCAGCCCCACGCCAACGCCCTTCGTCCCATACCCTGTAGTCTAAAAGAAGGGAAAAGAAGGGGAAAGAAATTTATGGTCTTTTTTCTCTCCTAATCTTCCTCCCAAAAGTTGGAAGATTTGGAGAGAAGAGAAGTTTTCATTAATTAAATTTTTTTGCAATTACAAAATTACCCTTAATATTAACTAATTTTTTTACATTTAAGAATGTGATAATTTTTTTCCTTTCTCTCCAACTCAAGAACACAAAAGACGATAAACTTCTTTTCTTTTCTATCCGACTCGGGAACACAAAAAATAAAAATATTTTCTTCTCAGTATATCTTCTTTTCTCTTCACTTATCTTACTTTCTTCTCTTTTCTTTCATTGAAAAGTTCTGGAACACGGTGTAACTGTTTTATTCTTGTTAAAAGGATTTTGCTTTTCTCTTCTAAAACTTGCATACATCACAATTTTTACTTGCTAAGATAATGAGTAGTTTTCTAGGGATGACCTTTTTGACAGAAAAATCATACCTGAACCGAACCCTAACGGGTTGGACCCGGTTTTCAGTTTTTGTGCCGTTTCTCGGTTCCCTTTTTTGTATTTTTCGATTCTCGATTTTTTCGGTTATGGGCTGGTTCATAACCTTTTATACAATTTTCTCTTTGAATTAACCTTATATTTTAATCAAAACTATTACTAAGGACACACCACTAATTATTACCTAAAAATTTGTATAAAATAGAAATTGTAACCTTTTTATGAGATGAATGGAGTATAATTTTTGTTTGTGATTTACTCATCACTTCGATTTTGGGTTCAAACGTGATGCGCATGTGTACGTTCCTTTCCTTTTAAATAAGTTTTGGGGTATCTTTTATGTTAAGTTATCATAGAAAATTATATCACAACTTTTTATAGCTTTCAAGTTTTAATTTATACCCTTTTATAGTTTAGATTGTGAATATAAAGATTCACTTATTTGTAAAAAAAGGTGGCACTAATCCTTACGATGTGGCAATACATTTAAGAAATAATTCCTTTGTTCTCTCTTTGACAGCGACGTGGATTAAATGTTGCGTCTAAAAACAATAAACTTTCGCTGAAGTCTTATCATGACGATGAAACTTATAAACCATAGTTGTTTTTCTAGGAACAACAATATGGGTAATAGATTATAGGGATTGTATTTGAATTAAGATATATAATTATTTGATAATTACCTAATGACTAGTGGTAAGGGATCCTAAATAACTTTCTGGAGGTCACATTCGATCCCTCTATGGGTAATATTTGTCAGATGATCAGTAGATAGTCCGACCCCTCATGTGTAATGTGTTGATATATCACATACATGTATATATGTATGTATATATATCTAGTAAAGATATAAAGTTTTTCAAACAAATGTATGTGTATGTGTACATATTTATATGTGCTTGTGTGCATATTGGCATATTGCAATGGATATGGATGGAATCGGGCCCAGAACCGACCCGAATGGATTCGGACTCGAAATACTCGAGACCTGATTTATGAGGATTAGTAGACCCGAGAACCGAACCGTATTACAGAATACGATTCCGGTTCGGTTCCGGGATCGGTTCGGGTAAATCGGGTATAGACCCATTGGAACCGAAATAGTAATTGGAGCCGTTTTTGGGTGTTTGTATCATATTTTTTAGTTTATACATATAATTTTAAATTGATTTACAAATAACAAATGTTTAATTCATATGAATCAAACACTATTAATAGTATTATACCACAATAAATTCCATATACATAGTTAATTAATTTCGGTTCCGGGTCTTAAACCCGATTTGTTCCATACCCGATGTACCCGGACCCGGTTTACCAGTACCCGAAATACCCGATACCCGATTTCTTAAAAGTATTGGACCCGATACCCGAACCGATTTTTAGTAATCCGGTTCCAAACGGTTCAGTTTCGGTTGCCATTTGTTCAGAGAATACGATAATAGATGATGTTGATTAGCGAGCTCGATAATATGTGATAAAAACCCTGTCAGTCGGCCTATCGGCGGTCTAATCCAATCTCAAATAAACTCGTTTCTCCCATGAGGGACTCTCTCTTTAACCGTACCATTTGGTTCTGGTCAATAGCAAATGAAGTGTACGCTTGTCTTGGGCTTAAGAGTCCAGATTCAGAACGTTTTTATGGGCTTGTCATTCAACGATAGTACTTCGATATTTTACCCATGTGTCTCCTCTGAATTAACGGGCCCCACTGTAACACTCATATTTTTATGACATCGTTTAAATCATTAAAATACAATTTTCTCAATAATAGACATGATGTCTAAAATACAGTTTAACAAAAACTTTAAAACCTTTATCAGAGTTTACAAAAATACAGTGTCACCAAGTATATCAGAACCATAGCCAAACGGGATCTACCTATGAGCTCCCGAGCTAAACATCTCTAGGCCACTTCTAGTGCAACCTTCTATCACTTCAAACCTGTACCTGAGTACATAGCCACAAAACAAACGTAGTACGTGAGACAAAATAGTCTCGTGAGATACATGAGTTTTAGACCCCAATAATAATAATCAGTTCATAAATATATATAATCATACTTTTATATATATATATATATATATATATATATATATATATATATATATATATATATATATATATATACACACACATACTATATCAATGTTGTCTAGTCACCCTATTGTGACCCTATCGATTCCTGCCCTCTTAGCAATCATATCTAACTATCGGGTTGCCCCCGAACTAGCTAGAAGCACAAACATACCTAGTACATAACCATATATGTACTAGAATCGCATTAACTTACTAACCGAAATCCATCGCCATTAGTAAGCTTCACATTAACTTACTAACCGAAATCCATCGCCATTAGTAAGTTTCACATTAACTTATTAACCGAAATCCATCGCCATTAATAAGCTTCAAGATATCGGCAAGAGGGATTCACCCAATCTACCGATACCTGCCTTACTCGCCGGAATACGTCCAGTTAGCAAGACTACTAACGTGGATGAGTCGATGGGATTCCACCCAACTGCCCCTCCTTCCACACCTCATGACCGGGGGTCCCCCGCATCATCACATCATCTCATTCTTACCATAACTCAACAGTTATTTCAATCAAAGCCTCCGGCTATCACATAAATCGTCAAACAAGTTAGTTATCCAATAATAACTATATATAACTAGTTCAACATAGTATGAACATACCTGTATAGTCCCATGGACTCGATCATAAGCAACTCACATCTACTTCTACATCTATGACCCTAGAAGGTCCATACTTACATATTTCATGAGATACATTTCTCATTTATCGATGTCATATTACTTTTATCTCTTTGTTGACTATAATACATAATTATTACTAGTCACATCATATTCATTTTCATATATATTCGTTCTTTACTTTCATTAGTAAATCTTACCAATAGATATTCACTACTATAAAAATCATTCCCAATTGCTTTACTAATACATATTTATTATTAAGGATTCAATATACGTTCTTTTACTCAATAATTTTATTATTATGATTCATGAATAAAGATTCCATAATTACTTTAGTTTACCATTCTTACTTCCAAAAATCATCAATCATACTAGACTTATTCTAGTATCACATTATACATATTTTCTTATCATTTTCAATCACTATCTTTATAAAATATTTATTAATAAAGACCCATAAAAATATCATATGTATTTCGAAACCATTTACTATGTACTCAGTTTAAAGTCTCATGTACTCACCTTAGCAATGCTTTCCAGATCGCGTTTGTTAACCCGAATCCTTGCTTCCCGCCTATGGAATAACTTAAACTCTTAGGTCCTTGCAACCTATCAACATAATCACCACATTTCTAGTTATCATCCATAACTAGACATTATCTAACATCATCATACTCAACCCCAACCACCAAGCTCATAAGCTTGGTGGAAATCCATAAACCCTAGTTCATGATTTCACCAACTAATCATAAATCCAACTTGATCACATGATCCATATACTACCTATGGGTGTTTTACACCCTCCATAAACACCCTTAACAAGATCTTCCACATACCAACTCCATAATCACAATTTTTCCCAATACAAGTTCATAAACTAGTTAGGAGATGAAATATACCTTAGATCTTAGCTTAGATGCATAGACCCTCAAAGATGGTGTAGATTTAAGCTCAAGAACACCAAAATCGCCTCCTTCTTCTCCAATCTCGGTTGCACCAAGTGGAGGAGTGGAAAATGAGAAAACCCTAGCTTTTTCCCGATTTATTGCTGTCGACCCAAGTTCACGCCGTGAACTTGTTCACGGTCGTGAACTTTGCACTTCGTGAACACTTCCCGATCGTGACCTAGGCATGAACTCCTGATCGGCCAAAACCACCATTCCCTGAATGGAGTTCACGTTCGTGAACTAAAGTTCACGGCGTGAACTTTGCACTTCAGCAGGCTGCACTTTTCGGTTGATACCTCGACCCGGTTTCGTCCATAACTTTCTCGTACGGTGTCCAAATGACACGAAACCAATTCCTACGTTCTTTAAACGATTTATCCTTATTTATCATATTTTTGTACAATTTATTTACTTACAAATTTCGGGTCGTTACACCCACCACTTCCTTATCCACGTTGTTGAAAACCCTACAATTATGAATTTCTAAGGGGTGAACTCCAAAACTGAACCTATGACCTAGCGGTATAGTGTATGACTCTCAAGTTGAGGTCTGGAGTTCGAGTCTCGTCGTGGACATATGTGGTAATTATGAGTATATTAGATTTGCCGTTTAAAAAAAACCCCATAGAAATGAAACCGAAAATGATGAATTTTCAAAAACCGAAACCGAACCGATTACACGTTTTCGGTTCGATTCGTTTTTTTCGGCCAAAATGCTCACCCCTATGAATTTCTATATTAAGCAAGTAGCAATGGACACTTCGGCTTCTCTTTCAGTAGTTGCCTTTGGTTTGTTCCAACCGTTGCACTATGTCTTCGTTTGGAGAAAGATTCTAAAGATTTATTTTAGTGTAAGTGATATCTCTAAATACAAAAAATTACAACCGGTGATCTTAAGCAACCCCACTTTTTTTTATCTTGTGTCCGACGCCTCTGCATGGGGCCTTGGCATTGGTATCTTCAAGCTAGCAATCATGCCATGATTGCTAAATGGTAGCGGCGATTTAAATTCGAACACAATGCACTATGGTGTAAAATCATTAAATCCATCGAATTGATGATAATCTGTCTCCTAAATCAGGATAGTCCGATAGCGGAACATTGTTAATTTGTCCAACCGGTTCCGTAAAAATCTCGACAACCTCCTCACGAGCGCGCAACGAACGCGCGTGGGCCTGAAAAAGATCCACTAGAGCAGGGTTCGAGCTTCAAGAACTGGAACAAATTCTTTCAAATATAAGTCTTGGGATTTCATTATGAATTCAAGCAGAGTTAACTTTCTGGGTCAATTGGCTCAAGAAGTATATTGACTCCAAAATCCTACCTACTGTTGATGACAAGGTGCGATGGAACAAATCACTTCCTACCAAAATTAATATGAATTCATTTTATGTACTCAAAATGTTTTCTGGGTTCTACAATAAACACTTGCGTTTGGTACATAGAATGGAAATGCAGAGAAATGATTGCAGAGAATGAAAATGCAGAGAAAGAGAATTAGTATAGAAAATGAGAATTGACTCTTCTGTTTGGTAGCATAGAGATTTCAATTCTATAGAAAATGAGAATTGACTCTTCTTATAACAGAGAATCAATTCTCTTGTTTGTTGCAACAGAACGTTCAATATAGAATTATACCAACTTTATCATTAGCACACATATTTTTTTTTTCACATCATTATTCAAACCTGGGCGGTTAATATAGGTGGGATCTCAGTGGGATCTCAGTGGGATCTCGGACTCGGAGATAAAAATAATACAGGTCCCAAATACAGGTCCCAAATATAGGTACCGAGAATATCGACGATATTGACCGGGATCTCACCGATATTTTGAAATCGGGATCTCGGTTTTTTTCCTGTATTTTTTTTGGATCTGTTGCTTGACTTGGGCACCAATTTTAATAATATCTAACCTAGTTTTTTTGAGCCCATTAAAACAAGTTGATGCTTTAGACGATATTGATTCGGATGCTGAACCTGTGGATTGCAATTAAATTCTGTTTGTGCTATGTTTGTTGTTTAGTTTTTTATGGTTTAGACAATATTGACTACTTTTTGGGACCTTTTGGGACTTTTTATGCTATGTACATGTCTTTAACTCTTTATATATAACTATATATATAATATATAATTTTTACAGTACAATATAAAAAAACCGATATCCCACCGATATCTCACTGAGATAAACGATATCCCAGATCTAGGACCTCGACCTGTATTCGTTTTCTGACTTGTATAACTGCATAGATTCAAACACAAAATATACAAACATATGGACAAATTAAGAATAAAAATTCATTAATAAAATCAATGATAATATCCGAAAACATAATTTTTAGTCAAATCATGATCATATTCAAAAACACAAGTAACCAAGATCAGTATTTGAACCATTCACAATCATCCCATAAAGTCATCTGTGTAAGATTCTACCATGTCAATTTTGTCCTCTCGTGTCAATCCAAGAAATGACCGTTCTAGAACAATTGAGTTGCTTTAAAATATTTGCTCATTGTGATACCCGGTAAAGATTTAAACTCATCACTACCATTCTCATATATCGAGTTCCATCATGACTATCATCATTTATTTATTTCAAAGTCAACATTCCTGAATACATGCATACCAGTCAACTATCAGTCATGATTTAGCTTTAGAAAACACAAAATAAGCTCAATTTTGATTAAACTTGCATGAGAATTACCTGAATTTCCTTTAAATAAATAAATCGGGTGCCTTTTTCTCTGCTTGATTCTTACGTCTGATGTTATTAACTGGTCAAAAGTGCAGGTGGTTTATGCCTTTAGATTCAGCAACGGATAAATAACCTATTATTGTACACTAGAATATCAAGTAAATTGTGACTCACTAAAATGCATTGATATTTCAAGAACTGTTTATAAAATCTTATTTAAAAAATAGAACTCGAAATGATGAAAGATTGATTTTCAAAGCTTTTGCTGGGAGAAGACATATCTGGTAGTGATAAAGAGTTTCTACAGCAGTTGGTATATCTAATGCCATCACAAATCTTTAGCTTGAGGGTCGATTAAATTACTAATTGATTTTGTATCAATTGTGTCAAGTGACAGTGTGGTATTTTGGATAAATGACAGTGGTGTACCAACACATGACATTTGATTAAAATTGTATGACAACTACCTAAATTTTGAGGTTCTACAAAAGGAGTATTAATTCGAGGTTCATTGAATTCTAGACTAATTAAGCTCAAATTGAAACAAATTTTGCCACAATTCAAAGCAACATGATCATGAGTTCACTTACACAATCTCAAATTACACAATCACAGAGATAAAAAAAATAGGTTTTTGTTTTCCGTCACTGATTATAAAAAACTAGAATTCACTGGTTTCCATCACTAATCTACTGTTTTTTTTGTCTGTTTTCCATCACTAATCTAATTCATACCTGTAAAGATGTCGAGCGAGATGGACAGAGACAGAAAACGAGACAGAGAGCATCTCCGGAGAACCCTCGCCGGAGAACCGTCGCTGGCATGTGAAGAAGACGAGCAGGAGAGAACGAACAGTCGCCTGCCCTCTTGTGGAGAACGAGGGTTTTGAAATGGAGATTTTCTCAGAACGATGGAGAACCGTCGGCTGCCTCTTGTGGAGAAAGATGGTTCCAACTTCCAATTGATTCAATTCTCCGTGTTTTTTTTTATCAATTCATTCTCACTTTTTCCCTATACAAGAAGGACAATTAAAATTAGAGATTACGAACTGTCAATTCCCCTCTCTCTCCTTTTCAACCAAACAGGAGACTTCATTGCTAATTCCATTTCTCACCTCTTACCAAACATACCCTAGAGTCCAATTACACAGTTTGAGTTCATGATCATAAATACAATGTTGAAGTTTGTCATGCAATCTACAGGCATGAATAATTATTTCACATGTTAACAAGACCCTTCTTTTTAGATAAGATTACTATTTGTAGAAATAGCTTTTTTTGTGTGAAGACAATTAGGATAATTGGGTGGTATATGTTAAGTAACAGCAAATTAAAAGTAATATATTCAAGTATGATAATTGGTTAGTGCTCTTGAGTCTTGTCTCTGTCTGATAGGTCCAATGTTCTAGTCTCGCATTTCCCTTTACGATTTTTAACAAAGTAAAATAAGGAATTTCCCAAAATAGTAATTTGATATGCTGATAATTCGATGAGGCTGCTTATTTGAGAAAGTATCGAATATAATAAAGATAAAGATTCGTATTTGAGCTACCTAATAATCTAAACAAATTTGGAGCTCTCAAATATTTACACTTATAATTGAATATTTAAAGGTAGCATAAGGCAATAGATTCATCTTTTCCTTAGCTTGTGAAGGGAATGAAGTTACGGACTCCATATAAATCCGCCAGTGATTCATGTGTATATCAAAGTTACTAGTGATTGATACATTTTTCAATATGGATATCGTACATATATTTTATTCACTACATCCAACTACTATTGGTGTCTTGTTTGTCTTTTCTATTGTGGTTACCATCGTTGATCACTATTGTTTCATATACGTACCCGTAGCATAGCGCAAGTAATTTTATAATAATAGTTCTCAGTTCATTTTGAAAATTTAAAAATGTTAAACATAATTTTCTTGTGCACTACGAAGAGAACCATTTTGAAATTAAAATTAAAATTTTGGTATAGCACCTATATACGCGTATACACACATTTATACGCATATTACGACCTTACCCTATATAAAAACGCCGTACTGAGAGACTGCAGACATACCTTCTCTCCAGATCCATTTCAAACCCTATTCTCTCTTCAGCAACCGTAACCCCTCACACTCGAAAATGCGTGAGATCCTTCACATCCAAGGTGGCCAATGTGGTAACCAGATCGGAGCCAAGTTCTGGGAGGTCGTTTGTGCCGAGCACGGAATCGATGTTACCGGAAAGTACACCGGAGACTCTGAGCTTCAACTCGAGAGGATCAACGTTTATTACAATGAGGCAAGCGGCGGAAGGTTTGTTCCACGCGCCGTGCTCATGGATCTGGAGCCAGGGACGATGGACAGTCTCAGATCTGGTGCTTACGGTCAAATCTTCAGACCTGATAACTTCGTTTTTGGTCAGAGTGGTGCTGGTAATAACTGGGCGAAGGGACACTATACCGAAGGCGCTGAGTTGATTGACTCTGTGCTCGATGTTGTTAGGAAGGAGGCTGAGAACTGTGATTGCTTGCAAGGTATACTTACAGATTTATCTACTTATATTGTTGATAGAAATGATAGATCCTTAAACATATATACTGAAAATATCAATTGGTAAATGAAATCTGTATATCATTTTTATGTGTTCGAAGTGTTAGATCTACTATGTGTTTGTTAATCGGATAGAAGACCTGATCTGTATCCGCATCGGTAAAATGTTGTTTATATACGTTGTTGATTGAAATGTTGGATCTACTGCTTGCTTGTTTTAAATTGATAGATCTGTCGTCGTTCATTATTTTACTGTAAACATTGATGCAGATATTGTGAACATTCGAGGCATATTAGCTGTTTGTGCTATAAACTTGTATCCTATTTACATATGAGCTGTTCATGTTTATAGCTTGTTTATGCTAAGTCTGCTGTCTTTCAAGGAAGTTTGTCTTTCAGATTCCCTAAAATTAGTCTTCGATGTGCAGGTTTTCAGGTGTGCCATTCTCTTGGAGGTGGTACAGGGTCTGGCATGGGTACTCTTTTGATATCAAAGATCAGGGAAGAATACCCAGACAGAATGATGATGACCTTCTCTGTATTCCCATCACCCAAGGTTTCAGATACTGTTGTTGAGCCTTACAACGCCACATTATCTGTCCACCAGCTTGTGGAAAATGCCGATGAATGCATGGTTCTTGATAACGAGGCCTTGTACGATATCTGCTTCAGGACACTTAAACTCACAACTCCAAGCTGTAAGTTTCTCCAAACTAAGTACATCATTTGTTAATTTCCAAAGCGTATGGTGTAAATTTACTAACTAGTGATTGATTTGAATCATTTGATGACAGTTGGCGATCTTAACCATTTGATTTCTGCAACCATGTCTGGAGTTACTTGCTGCCTAAGGTTTCCAGGACAATTAAACTCTGATCTGAGAAAACTTGCTGTAAATCTAATCCCATTTCCTCGTCTTCACTTCTTCATGGTTGGTTTTGCTCCACTAACTTCACGTGGGTCCCAACAATACCGTGCTCTCACAGTCCCAGAACTCACACAACAAATGTGGGATGCTAAAAACATGATGTGTGCAGCTGACCCACGACACGGGCGTTACCTAACTGCATCTGCAATCTACCGTGGAAAAATGAGCACAAAAGAAGTCGATGAACAAATGCTAAACGTTCAAAACAAAAACTCATCTTACTTTGTTGAATGGATTCCCAACAATGTGAAATCAACCGTTTGTGACATCCCACCAACTGGTTTGAAAATGGCGTCTACTTTCATTGGGAACTCAACTTCAATTCAAGAAATGTTCAGGCGTGTTAGTGAGCAGTTTACTGCTATGTTTAGGAGGAAAGCTTTCTTGCATTGGTACACTGGTGAAGGAATGGATGAAATGGAGTTCACCGAAGCTGAGAGTAACATGAATGATTTGGTGTCTGAATATCAACAGTATCAGGATGCAACTGCTGATGAAGAAGGTGAATATGAGGAGGAAGAAGAAGAAGAGGGAGAATATGAGGGTTGATTATATGGAGTTTGAAATGGGTTTATTGTAGTTTTATTATGTGTGTTTTGTGTGGTTGTAATCTCAACTACCATTCTATCTGATTGGGTTAAGTTTGTGAAAATTTTACAAGAAAGCAAAGGTGTTTGCTAATAGAGTATGGTATGGGTGTAATTCTATGTTTTTGGATTATAACTATTACTACTTGTTTTTGTGCTTGTGCTTTCTGTTGGTTGAATCTTGTTACATGAAATTGGTTGTTTACGTTATAACATGCAAATTAAAATTAAAATACTGAAAAGTCAGGTCATATGTGCTTTGTGGATTACCAATATAGAAAAATGATTTGGTTGGTTTTGAGGGAACCCTATGCCTCAATGGGGTACATTGACACGGATCAGGGTGAGTAGGGTTGAGAGCGATCCAAAAAAGAAAAAAATGTAATTTTAAAACTGAAAAGTGTGTTTTTGGTTTGGTTTTTTAGGTCAAATGTTCATCCTTATTCGAAGACCAGACTGGAAACCTAACCCATAACATGTTATCGGTACCGTTCTACTTCGGTTAGTTTTTTTGCCACAAATACTCACCCTTAAGGCTAGTGGGTATGGGCACCACATGTGGTGGTGCCTTTTCCGCCACATCATCGCCACCTCATACACCACACCACCACCACACCACACCATTTTATTTTCCAACTCATCATTTCATTTCTATTTATTTTTCACACAAATAACATTTTATATAATTTAAAATTACATTACATTAAATAAAATTAAAATGACAATACTTTAAATTAAAATGAAAATACTAGAAATTAAACATTAAAATACTAGAAATTAAAAATTACAATAATTAAAATAAATTATTACTAATTGTCTTCATCGTCGGCGTCTTCATCGTCGGCATGTGCGTTGTTGTAGAGATGGTCCGCCAAGTCCTGTCGAAGTCGTTCGTGTGTTGTTTCGTCTCGAATGTCGACAACCCTGTGCAAATACTCTGCACTTCCCGGTACATACAAAGCATGTCGGGGACCGTCCGATACATATGGAGAAATCATCCGACCAGTATCTTCGACAACCATGTTATGCATTATAACACATGCATACAAAATATATCTTAATCTTTCAAGGTCATATGAACGGGCCGCGTTTTTGACAATGTGCCACTTCCCCTTTAAAACTCCAAAAGCCCGTTCCACATCCTTACGTGCGGATTCTTGTTTTTTTGGTAAACAAGACCTCTTTTGGATCAACTGGATGTCGGTAGGCTTTGACAAACGTCGCATGACGAGGATATATATACCATCGGTAAGGTAATAACCGAATCTATATGGATTGCCATTCACCGTAAAAGGAGCATCGGGTGCCTTTCCTGATAACAAGTCGTTGAATATTGGTGACAGATCAAGCACGTTAATATCATTATTAGAACCCGCAATCCCAAAGTAAGCATGCCAAAACCATAAATCTTGAGAAGCAACAGCTTCTAATATCAACGACGGTACTCCATGATGTCCACTGGTGTACTCACCTCTCCACGATTGTGGACAGTTCCTCCAATCCCAGTGCATACAATCAATGCTACCAAGCATTCCATGAAAACCATATCTCTCTTCGTGTGCCTCATATAATTTTTGAACATCGATTACTGTTGGTTTTCGCAAATAAATAGGTCCGAATATTTCCAAAACCCATTGTGAAAATCTATACATACTTTCCCTAGCAGTTCTTTCAGACATGCGTAGGTACTCGTCAAGAGAATCAGGGGATGACCCGTAAGCCATAGATCGAATTGCTGCAGTACATTTTTGCAAAGCAGTGAATCCCCGCCTACCTCTAGCATCATATCTCAATTGAAAAAAAGGATACCTGTTTTCTAATGCGGTACATATGCGCATAAATAAATTTCTGGACAGACGAAACCTTCGTTGGAAATTGTTGTCGTCATAAACAGGATCATCCGCAAAATAATCTCGGTATAGCATGTCGTGTCCAGCTTCTCGATTTCTATTTAGATTCGCGGTTCTAGTGTCAAAGACTTCTTCACTTTCATCGGAGGATATATCATCGAGGAGTTCTGAGTATATTGTTAGCATAAACGCGTCATCGTCGTCAGATGATGAATCAAGATAATTCATTATTTGTGAGTTGGGGTATTTTGGTAGAGTTGTGGTGTGTTTTGGTAGACTTGTGTGTGTAAAATGAGAGAAAGTATGTAAATATATATAGGTAAATAATTAATAAAAAAAAGTTTTTTTTTTTAATTGTAACGGCTATATAGCCGTTCCCCAACGGTACAATCGTTCAAAAAAGAAGCCATCCACGCCCGTTTCTTCCCGTGGGCCGTTGCCCTCTCCACCCACGCCGCACCCCAACGCCGTTGGGGGGGGGGGGGGGGGGCGGTGTTCCGGACCAAGACCACGCCGTGGCCGGCCATGCCACTCCCCACGCCGCTTCACCGTGGAACCATACCGAGGAGCCTAAGGATGAGCTAGGGGACTTTTTGATTATTGGAGCACTGGATGAGGATGATATACCCCGCCCTGAATCCACTCCATAGTTGTAAAGTCGTAAACCTTATAAATGAACAAAACCAAACTCCATTTATTTATGTATACTTATTTAAGAAACTAAATGGTATATTAGTATGCCTTAAGAAATTAAAAGGAGTCAATTACTAAACATCACAATTTACAAATACAAAATTCTATTGTGGAAAAATATTCCCTTTCAAGAAAGAACTAGAAGTGTCTTAAAATGTATGAATGCTAAATGATAGCCAGGTGAGTCTCCGGATAATTCTCGAGAGTTCGTGAAATCTACCCCATCTAACTATAAATACACATCGCATCCAGCTGCGAAAAGATCAGATCGAAGAAGCAAAACAATCATCCTCAGAAATCAAACCACAGTTCTTAATCCACCAAACCCCAAATTCAATCGATTTTAGTAGAAAATGTCGCTCGTTCCAAGCATCTTCGGTGGCCGACGAAGCAACATCCTCGATCCCTTTTCTCTGGACATTTGGGATCCATTCAAAGACTTATCGTTTCCAGCTTCATCTGATGCTTCGAGGGAAACCTCTGTTTTGGCGAACACGCGTGTGGACTGGAAGGAAACACCAGAATCACACGTGTTCAAGGCCGATCTCCCTGGAATGAAAAAGGAAGAAGTGAAGGTGGAAGTTGAAGACGACAAGATACTGAAGATCAGCGGTGAGAGGAATGTTGAGAAAGAAGATAAGAACGACACGTGGCACAGAGTTGAACGCAGCAGTGGCAAGTTCACGAGGAGGTTTAGGTTGCCGGAAAATGCAAAGATGAATGAGGTGAAGGCTTCAATGGAGAATGGGGTGCTTACAATTACAGTACCAAAGGATGAGGTGAAGAAGCCCGAAGTTAAGTCTATTCAAATTTCTGGTTAGAAATTATGCAGAATTCTGTTTGTTTGATGTAATGCTTGTGGTTGTGTACTGCTAATGTTCTAGTTTGATCGTGTTTTTGTTTAATCATGGTGCTACGATGATATGTAATAAGTTTTGTAAAAGTGTTTATGGTTGGAATAATGAATCACTTTCATTAATCAATGAGATCCTTATTTATAGGGTTTACAATATAAGATATACACAAACTCTAAATACAAAAGAAATCTCTAAAATCTATTTATTTAACTATAAGATATACACAATCTAATATATTTACTAATAGTCCCCCACAGTTTAAGCGGGAGGAGAGCGGACGCTTAAACTGTCACGAAACGTTTCAAATAGTTGTCGAGGTAATCCCTTTGTAAAAATATCGGCATATTGGTAGGCAGCAGGAACATATAAAACTCGAATATGACCGATTTTGACTTCCCCAAACAAAGTGGATATCAATTTCAATATGTTTCGTTCTCTGATGTTGTACTGGGTTACCCGATAGATATACTGCAGAGACATTGTCACAATAAACAATCGTCGCCTTACGTAATGGTTCATGCAGTTCAAGTGGTAAATTTCGTAACCAACTAGTTTCAGCGACCGCATTTGCAACCCCTCTGTATTCGGCTTCAGCACTTGAGCGTGAAATAGTAGTTTGTCGTTTAGAGGACCAAGAAATCAAGTTATCACCTAGATATGCACAGTAGCCCGAAGTGGATCGTCTTGAGTCGGGGCACTCGCCCCAGTCTGCGTCAGAGTATGCAGTAAGCGTGTGACTGGGGGAATTAATGATGCGAATTCCGTGATCTAGAGTACCCTTTACATAGCGTAGTACTCGTTTCATGAAGTTAAAATGAGCATCTCGTGGTGCATGCATGAACAAACAGATTTGTTGAACCGCGTATGATATGTCAGGCCGGGTAAAAGTGAGATATTGAAGTGCACCGGCCAGGCTACTATATAAGGTGCCATCGGTCAATAGTTTTCTGGCGGTTGCGTTGAGTTTACCATTGGTATCAACCGGAGTGTTGCATGGATTGCAGTTGTCATGGATGCACGTTTAAGAATATCCTGAGCATAATGTGACTTAGATAAACATAATCCGTTAGTGTTACGTGTCATGGCTATGCCCAAAAAATAATGTAACGCCCCAAGGTCCGTCATAGCGATTTCTTGTGAAAGAGTGCTAATGACGGTTTTTAAAAATTCGGTGGTCGTGGCGGTAAGTATGATATCATCGACATATAGTAAGATGTATGCGGTTTGCTCCTCTTTACAATATATAAATAAAGAATTGTCACAAGTGCTGCTTTGAAACCCATATTTGGTGATGTATGTAGCGAATCGAGTGTACCAAGCTCGTTGAGCTTGTTTAAGATCGTATAAGGATTTTCGTAGTCTACACACATGATTGGGTGCATTTTTATCAACGAATCCCGGTGGTTGACGCATGAAGACCGTTTCCTATAAGTCACCGTGTAGGAAAGCATTTTTAACGTCCAGTTGGTGTATAGGCCATGATTTTGAGACGGCAAGGCTAAGTACCGTGGGTATTGTTGCCGGTTTGACCACCGGGCTAAAAATGTCATCACAATCGATACCAACCGTTTGAGATTTACCATTTACGACCAAACTTGCTTTATATCTTTGTAACGTCCCATCCGCATGAAATTTATGGCGGAATAACCACATGCAACGAATAACGGGTCTGTCATTGGGACGGGGTACAAGCTCCCAAGTATTATTTTCTAATAAAGTAGTGTATTCATCTTTCATAGCACACAATCAATTTGGATCCTGAAATGCCTTAGAGTACGTGGATGGTGTGGGAGATATGGTTTGTTTGGTGGAAGTGTGAAGATTTAGGATTTTTCGTGGTTTGGTGATGCCTTCTTTGGCGCGAGTGGTCATGGGGTGGGTGTTGGTCGATGGTTGCAGGATAGGTTGCGGGCTGTGGGGCGGTAGGGGTGGGTTGTGTGGTGGGGCTGGTGGGGTGGGTGGGTCGTTATTTGGGTTTTGGTTTGGATTAGGAGGATGGTTGGTAGTGGGAGGAGGGTTCGGTGGTGGTGTTATTGGATTGGGCAGGGGTGGGGGTGAGGGGTTTAGGAAAGGAATCGGAATGGGGTCGTCAAGATATGTGTACGAGTCTTTGGGTGTGGTGTGTGGGTAAGGGAAGGAGTTTTCATCGAATTGGACATGTCTTGAGATTAAGACTTTGCCAGTCAAGACAACAATAGCCTCGGAAGTTAGTGGGATACCCTAAAAAATGCAGCGGATAGAGCGGGGATTGAGTTTGTGGGTTTGGGTAGCAGAGGTGTTGGGGTAACAGGCACAACCGAAGACTCTAAGGTGGTCATAGATGGGATAGCGAAGAAATAGGGCATAGGTGGGGGTTAAAGACTTGAAACTTTTGGTGGGTAAGATGTTGTGAAGGTACACGACGGTGTGTAGAGCTTCAACCCAAAATTTGGGTGGGAGGTGGGCGTGGGTGAGTAAGGCACGCACGATGTCGTTAAGACGTCGTAACATGCGTTCAGATTTTCCGTTTTGTGGTGAGGTTTGAGGGCAAGAGAAACGGAACACAAGTCCATTTGCTGAGGCAAAGTTTTTGAAGTCATGGTTGTCGAATTCCCCCCCTAGGTCACATTGAAAACTTTTAATATTGCGGTTAAATTGTGTAAGTATGAGTCTGTGAAATTTGGTGAAATTTAGGAAGGTTTCTGATTTATATTTTAGGGGGTAAATCCACACGTATTGTGTGAAGTGGTCAATAAGGACCATATAGTATTTGTAACCTGAGTTACTAGGTATTGGGGATGTCCATAAGTCGCAATGTATGATATCGAAAGGTGCAAAAGTAGTAGTTGTAGAATCATAAAAAAGTTATCTTTTACTTTTAGCTAATTGACAAGAATGACAAATTGTAGTGGATTTGTTTTTATTACAAGAAATAAATAAACGACTACTAAGAAAATCTAAGATAGTATGTCTCGGGTGACCGAGACGGTTATGCCATTGCTCCATGGAGGAGGTGACTAGGTGAGCGGATGGTTGCGGTTCGGGTACGGTGAAGGGGTAGAGATCACACGAGCTATTGTGGCGCGAACGAATCGTCCCAGTCTTGAAATCCTTCACAGAAAAACCATAAGGGTCAAATTCAATAGAGGCATGGTTATGGCGGACAAATTTGCGAACGGACAAAAGATTTTTGATTATGTTGGGTGTAAAAAGAATATCACGAAGGTGATAGGGTTTTGGTTGGGCGGGAAGTAAGGCATTTCTGGATCCTTTATTTGGCACAGTGTGACCATTCCCGACAAACACATTACTAATATTAGAATTTAATAAAGGGGTTTGTATTTTACCTGCATCCGAAGTCATGTGCGAGGTTGCGCCAGTGTCCATGTACCAATTTGGATCCGGACAGTTGAGATTCATGGCGTTGAAGGCTGCTCCAATGTCCGTGGGCTGAAGAGCATTGCAGTCGGTTTGTTGCCGGACTTCGGACAAGTGGGCCTGTGCATCGGGCTGCTGGGCTGCAGGTGTTGACTGCGAAGCTACATGGGCCTGGGCCGAGGCTGCGTTCGCTGATGGGCCGGACTGGTTGTAACCAGTGGGCCGGTTCCTTGGGTCGGGTACGGACATGGTGGCGGAGCCCACCAAGCCCACGGTGGGTAGCCAAATTGCGAATAAGCAGGTGGCATCGAGTACCCGCGTCCCCTTCCAGCGTTGTTAGGGTTTCGGCCCCCTCGGTTTGATGAGCGTCCACGACCCCGTCCTCTTCCGTTCCCGTAGGTGCGTTGATCGTCGGAGGCAGGCGGTGGTCCAGTGGCGGTGTTGCTTTTTGGCGCCGAGGGAGTGAACATAGCCGAGCCGGTGGTAGTCTGACGGGCAGATTGCCTATGTTGCTCAAGTTGAAGCATGTTGCACGCAACATCCCACGTTGGTGAACTCTGATTGGTGAATGAAGCTGCGGTATCAAACTCTACAGGAAGACCACGAACGAGTTGTAGGACCATGCGAGTTTGGCTGACCAGGTTGTCCATATCGTTGAGTTGGTCAGCGAGGGCTTTGAGTTTTTGGAAATAATCTTCCATGGAGGAGCATGCTGCGAGCGTGAGATTTGTAAAATCGTGCTCAAGAGTGGCGGCTCGAGAGCTTTTGTTGTTGAGGAAAATGTTTTGAATCTTCGTCCATGCATCATGAGCCGTGGCTTCTGCGTCGAGTACACGGGCCAAGAGATCGTTTGACAATGTTCCGTAGATTCATTGTAGAACGATAGCATCAATCTCGGACCATGTATCGTATTTGTCGTCGGTCGCGGCAGGGGCCGGTGTTCCGTCGATGTGGTCTAACACCTTGTATCCTCTAGCATGAAGTTTGAATATCTTAACCCAAGACGAGTATGAAACCGTCGTTCCATCTAATACCCGAACTTTGTTTTGAATGTTCGTAACGGTATAGACAGGATGAAGGTTTGAAGATGACGACTTGGGGTTGTTGGACGTCGAAGCAACATCGGTCGTAACCATGGTTGCGGCGAAAAAAATCGACGGCGACGGAGGCTAGGGTACTTCGACGGCTAGGTTTAGGGTTTTTGCTCTGATACCATAAAAGTGTTTATGGTTGGAATAATGAATGACCTTCATTAATCAATGAGATCCCTATTTATAGGGTTTACAATACAAGATATACACAAACTCTAAATACAAAAGATATCTCTAAAATCTATCTATTTAACTATAAGATATACACAATCTAATATATTTACTAATATTTTGATAATCTTCTAGATGCATGTATTTCTTTGTAATACGAAGTATGTCAATTTGTTATATTTCATAAAATTAAAATCGTCTAATTTACAAGTTGGTTTCTCATTTTTTTTTTCCTTTTTTATCGACACAAATCGGATACAATAATAACATACCATAAGTCGTGCATCGGGAATCAAAATCTCCCACCTATATATGGAGTATGGACATGATTTTAATTTGATGACATGTACTAATAACATTGCTTCTTAATGATGACATGGACGCTGACTCAAAGGGCATAATAGACAATTAACTTCTTCTTTATATGGAAACATATTCAAGTCTTCTCACGCTTCGTTTTTCGCCCATAGCTTTGTTTTTTATTTGTAAACAAAAAATTTTAAGAAAATCAAAGTTCTTAAAATTAAATTCTTTACGAAATGAGTATAGTTATAAAAATTTAAAATAAAATGTCATAGTTGTAGATTGTGAATTCAATGATTAATTCATAGATTAAGCATAAACAAGTGATAATATAGGATGATTAAGATGGATAGAATATTTAAACACTTTGCTATTGATGGGGGCTGCTACAATTTGGACAAAGGTTATGCAAATTAGATTACTACTTACTATATATACCTAGCCAAAGTTTTAACTAAATACAAAATGTTCCCTAGACTATTGGTTACAATAAATGTGACCCAACAATGGTTCAAACATTTTACGAAAAAAAATCTTATGATCTAAAAATGTAATTTAAATTTATTATGATCACAAAATGTTATAATCTCTAAAATTTTAAGAAAATCAAAGTTCTTAGAATTAAATTATTTACGAAATGTGTATAGTCATAAAAATTTGAAAAAAAAAATGTCATGGTTCAAACATTTTACGAAAAAAAAATCTTATGATCTAAAAGTGTAGTTTAAATTTATTATGATCACAAAATGTTATAATCACAGAAAGTTTAAGAAAATAAAAGTTTTTAAAATTAAATTCTTTACGAAATGAGTATAGACATAAAAATTTGAACAAAAAAATGTCATGGTTCAAACATTTTACGAAAAAATCTTATGATCTAAAAATGAAATTTAAGTTTATTATGGTCACAAAATGTTATGATCACAAAATGTTACGATTCAAATTTATTATAATCCAATTTTATTATGATCGGAAGTTATAATAATCAATGTTTAAAAATATTATGATCCAAAAATATTATAGTCTAAACATATTATTATCAACACTCACACATGAAATTGTTGATGATACTATGTTTAGCCTCGATCTTTACACCACATAGTTCTTGTTAGGGGTGAGCAGAAAAAGTGGGTAACCGGAATTGGAACCGGAACCGCTTTGGAACCGGCGGTTTCGGTTCCTAAAATTTTGGAACCGCCCTAAGAGGTTCCGGTTCCGGTTCTCAAAATTTAGGAACCGGTAACCGGTGGATAACCGGAACCGGCGATTATTCGGTCTATATTTGTTAAAATATTATATATATGAGAAATTAAATGTCCAAATTTAACAATATGAGAAATTTTGTATAATTTTGAATGAGTTTAGTCTTTAATTAGTCTAAATATAGTTTTTTAACAACATAATAATTAGACAATCATATGTTTAAGTGTTTGAAATCTATAATTATTCAAAGATTAGTAGATAAATGATAAAAAATGATTAATATTTAAGCTTTGCATCTTATTTTGATTTTACGATTTTAGAGACAGGGTAACCGGAACCGGCACCGGAACCGGAGGTTCCGGTTCCGGTTCCAAAAATTGAGGAACCGGTACAAGAGGTTCCGGTTCCGGTCGGAACCGGCGGGTACCCTGCTACGCTCACCCCTAGTTCTTGTATACTATAAAAATGTCAGGTGTCACGCATCATATATTGAAGTTAAAGATAGATGCTCCTGTAATATGTATGCAAAACATTGACCAGAAAGTAGATTTATGCAATAGAATTAGGCTAATATAAATGAAGGTAAGATCGTGACAAAGTTTGTACAATTTGTGTTATCTCACGTATGATTATTAGTCCTTACGACAAAACTATGCCTTTCAAATTGAGCCGAAGACAATTTTCTATTTAAGTACTTTTTTCAATGACTATTAAAAAAACCATGGGCGAACATTGTCACGGGTTGATTTGTTTGTCCAAATATCATTATTTTCACATGACCAGCTATATGTTGATGTATCAAGAGTAAAGAGAAACAAATGCTTGAAAATTAATTGTTGCGACCAAGATGGTAACTATACAAACTCAACAACAAACGTCTTATACAATAAAATTTCGTTTTCTTTTTTGATTTATTTTTACTGATTATTCATGTACAACAAAACCTTTAATCATCATTTTAATAATAGTTGACCATATAACTTCTTACGTTTTTTTCAGCATTATATATTATATTTTTACAGCTAGCCCGCTCATCGGGCGGATTATGAAACTAGTCTCATATAGGTAGGGGTGTTCACTATTCGGATATAACCGGATTGTCCAATTGGACATTTTGGATCGGACTATTTGGATTGGTTATTTGGTTTCTTGGATCGGTTTGGACTTGAACCAAATTAATAGTTTGGATTTCAGATTGGATTTGGTTTCAGTTATGAAAACCGGATTGTCCAAAAAAACCGAATAGTAGTATATAGTAAATTGATTTATATAATAACACTTGTTGGTTTCCATTGTAAGCAATTATGGTACCTCTTTTCTGCACATTTCTTATATTAAATTGATTTATATACTAACACTTGTTCCATTTTATATTGTATCAGTTGACGATGTACCAATCTTTTTAGAGTTTTTGATAAAGTTGATGTCAAGATTTTTTCATATATGATCGTAAATGTCACAAGCTATGAATTAGACTTGTTTTTATGTACAAAGTAGTTTATCATTTTGGAATTTTACATATCGAACATAATATTATTTATTTTATATACTTGTATAGTATTTTGAAAATTTTAAGGAAAAACCAAACGGATAAAACCAAACCAACCAAATTGTTATTTGGTTCGGATCGGTTTGGTTTTCGAATTAGTTTGGACGGTTCAGTTTGAACTTTTGAAAACCGGACTTTGTTTGGTTTCACCTATTTGGTTCGGATAAAACCAAACCGTCCAAACGAACACCCCTACATATAGGGTACACTTTCACTAATTGAATACAAAGAAGAGGTTCAAATCGATGCAATTGGCATCAAAGCATCTAAAATCTAATATAAGAAGCCCGTAGACCACGTCTCAAAATTGGCAGTTTGGCATAGTCAGAAACCTTTGGATTGCAACGAACAGGCCAAGCATTATCGAACTAAACGGAGAATGATCCATCTCTGATAATGGGCTAGTCTACAAATGGACTTTTTATTGGACTTAATAAAATATACAATGGCCCATTATATCTATAAAAAATGTCTTGGTTAGAATTCTTTTTTTGGAAAAACAAGTTAGTAAGTTAGTAGTTTGATATATGCAGTGAAATTCAAGTGGGCAGTATGAATTCTTCGAATATATCACCTTTTTATGGAATAAACTTCTCTACCTTTTAATTTCACGAGGAATGGTCTTAACAAGTTTTAAACGCCAGAACCAACTCCCCAGACCTAACTCCCAAAGCGACACTTGGCTCTAAGTGATAATCTAGACCTGTCAATTGTTGCTGAATTAGTATAAAAATAATTTTCGACTTTTAAAAATAATAATGAATTCGAATCTTAACATCTTCGTATTCGTACGGTGTGATCATTAAATTAACAAAAGTCAAAAGTTCATATTTTCAAAAACAAATTTGAAAATATAGAAAAGAACACAAGGATAAGTGTAAAGGCAAGGAATAAAAGAAAGAAACGTGGAAATGGAAAATGTCAAAATGTCAAAATGCCTAAAGATATCGAAATCTAGAGGACTGTGAATACTAATTGAATACTTTTTGACTTGTGCTTATTATATATATGCTCGTTTTTGTTTGAAAGGAGATAGTATGTATGACTTGTTATATCAAAAATAATTTTCAATTTATTAAAATATTCAAATTCAAACTTGCAAACTTGGTTTCGGAGGTACCGACACTCATTATAAAGAGTACAAGGTTACCCATGTTATAGCCAATATGACTCTAACTGTGTTCCATAAAATCTCACTAAAAGAAAAGAAGAGGAAAGAAGATAAGAGAAAAGATAGAAAATAGGAAGGAAATATTTTAAGTTTTTTATGTTCTTGAGTTAGGAAGAAGAGAAAAGAAATTAAAAAAAAAATTATACTTATACTTATGAAAGAGAAATACGGAAACGGTGCCAGAATAAACTTATACTTATGATATTCATATGATATATTTCAATCAAGGTTATCAAAAGAAATCATACAAGATGCTAAGCAAAGTTTTACACTAGATTTCATTCATAATTACATAATCAAAATGTAGATATCATCCTGATCCAAGGTTGGTGACATTACATAATTATTAAGCACTAGCATAACCAACCGTGCTCTTCTTGATACGCGGAATTGGGGTATACATTAAGGGTACCTCCTTACGAGCATGTGTTGTATTTTGAGACGATTTTTGGGTTTGAACAAATGATATGCATATCGAGAATGCTTGTAAAGGCGATAATGATGAATTATATTCGACTGAAAATATTCCTTCCTTTAATGGAGAGAGACTCAATATTGGTTTCTTGTTTTCAACTTCTCCCTGTAGATAAATTAAGTGAAATTATATTGATATAAAACATATTGCTAATGTGGTTATGAATAATAAAATGGTACCTGAACAAAAAGCTCAAAAGGGCGGGCCGTCATGTGAATCTTATCGGGTTGTGACCCGTTTGACTGCACCCGGTTAGTCAAAGTTGTTAACCTGCAGCCGACATCCCAACCACCACAATCACACGCACCACCAGACCGCCACCTGTCAATCAACGGTGTTAACGGTTGACCTTTATCCGGTACACCATGATTCCCACCGTTTAAAATAACGGTTGCATCAAACTGTTCTTGGTTACTTTTTCTTGAAAACTTAACAACAATGGCTTCCAGTTCTTCTTGTTTCTGAACATTTGAATTCACAGAATATAGAACAAACTCACGTTGATCACAACAAGAACTTGAGACCTTCATTTGAGCTGTTATGTTAGGAACATAATTGTGATCTTTATTTTTGTTGCCATGAGATAACCAACTTATGTTCTTCTTTTTTACTTCATGAACAGTGAAGAACGTGTAGAGTAAATCGTTGTTTTTGTCTTTTTCTGAGGAAGTTATGTTTGTTACAGTGGCGGCAAGTATTTCTTCCTTATTGTTTTCAACTGCAAATGTGAATAATACTCGATCGTTTTTAACAGTTGATTGAAAAAGAGCTTGCTTCCTTGATGATGATATATCATTAACCATAATTTCATTTTTGAAATCCAGTTTCACTTTTGCTTTTGTTCTAGAATATTCATGACAGGTGTCAGCTGATTGGTGCGTCTTTGATGGGAAAATCGGGTCTAGTAACCGCCTTAACGGGCTCGAATTGGCCCGGTTTGTATCCGTGGTTGACTTTTGAGAAATTGCTGACTCTGACTTTGACCCAGTGCTGAGACTAAAGCTAAAACGACGAAGTGGTGATGTACTTCTCGGGTTTCTTTCGGGGGTTTTATTTCTTGAAAAACTGGGTCCAGTTTGTGGGTTCTTAGGGTGATCATCGTTACACATTCTAGAATCTTGAACATTTTCTTGAATTTTTAACTTCCCTTTTAAACATGATGATGGTGGTGTGTGACAAGTTGCAAGATTTTCAAAAGATTGAAACTTTTCAACATTTTGTGTGAAATCTTTTTTCGGGGACGATTTAAAATGAGATTGTAAAGTTACCCGATGAACTTTTTGGCGGGCTGGAGAACAACTTTGATCTCTACTAGATCGAGGTGATGATGAATCAGTTGAAAATAAAGAAGAAGAATTACTACTCGATGGTGAACATTTGTTACTTTTAATAAGGCCCGATTTATGATGTTGATATTGCCATTTTTCTAAACGGTCCAAATCCATAACTCCAAAACTTAAGGCTCGATCTGGGACCGGTTCCCCTGTTTCAAGAAAACTTGGTAAATGCTTCATGTGTTTGATGATTTCTTCAATTTCTGTAGCTTTTTGCTTTTGAGTATGGTTGGAAGGTGATGAGTCAATCTCGGGTTGACTTTTTAAAACTTTGGAACGGAATTTTTCTAATTCGAATTTGTTTCGTAGTGGGGTACGGTTTGATGTAGGATCGCCCATTGATTCAGAGCGTATGATTTACTTCCTGTAAATAACAAAAATATTTCAAGATTACATGTCAAAAACAGCTTTACAGACTCCTTTTGGTTTGTTACATAGGACCTTTTTGGTAAAAATTCTCCAACAAATTATAGAAGAAAAATTACCAAGAAACTAATTATGGTACATAAAAGTATTGCTTCAAGATACAAAACACTCCCTTTTTCTGGTAAACTTTTTTATAAAAAAGACATATTTGTTTTATAACAAATACTGAACTAAAAGATAACAAGTTATCCGTAGTCTCGTTCCCCAAAATTCTTTAGTTTTATCAAATTATTGAAGGTCATTACATATTGGTTCAATAAGAAAACAATTTTTCAAACAGGAAATATGATTTAATTAGCCACTATTAATGGAAATTGTATAAGATGGTCACCCAACAATTCAACTTTTCTTTATTCAGGTCATCCATATATGTATATGGTTTTGTTTATGCGAAATTCAGTAAGAAAACATGTTGGATAAAGAAGATATTATTTTTAAATATCCAAATATACGAATGATTACATTTACTATTCCATAAAATAAAAATAACAAAAAACAAAAAAGTTGAAAAATTTATTTCGTCATTCGGCATTTTCTTATCAAATGTGGTAAAAAAAGAGAGAGAATGTATATACTTGGGTGACCTAAAAAAGTAGTCTAAATAGTTGGGTGGCTTCATTATACATTATCCCTACAAAATACATGAAATAAACATCACTTGTTACAAAAATTAAGTACCTATTAAAGATCACACAAGCAAAGAAAGCTTCAATAAAATGTATAGATAGGATATTATAGACTAAGAAGATGCTGCATTACAACTTATAGACAACCTACACAAAGACAAGTACATGAAAGGGACTGAAGGTGGTCCTAAAAAATCATTAATATGAGTGTTGAAGATAAAAGATGATAACATTAATGTGTACCACACTCTTGCACACACACGCCACATGCACACATTTTTGTACAAATATTCAGACTCGCGTGTATTTACTTATATATGTTTTTATATGCATGCACACACATATCATATACACTCGTATACTCTCGCACTTTTGCAATCTCTCTACCTCGGGTAGACTTATGACTGCACTTTTGCAATCTCTTTACCTCGGCTACACTTATGACTGTTTACATCTTACCACCATATACCTTTTTTGTTCAAGGAATTGAGTAACTTTGTTTTTGTTGTACAAAAAAGACCATAAATAAGATTTTCTAGAGAAGGATGGATAACAACTGAAAACAAGATTTTGATTTTGAAATATTGAACCTTTGATTTGATTGAGACAGAAAAAAAGCAGAAAAAGTAATTGAGTGAAAATAAATTTATAGTGTTTGACTGTTTGTGCACATGCTCACTTCAGTTTACCTTTTTTGCTTTACTTACGTCAAAATATAAAATTCTCTGAATGCTTATACACTAAAGTAGAACCATCCCTGAATCTACAAGCAAATATTCAACTTCAAAAGCAAGAAATGCCCATAAAAGTGGCCTTTTCGCATAAAATTATATTAATAAAGGTAATGAATTTTACTGTTCCTTTCGAAAGGATTTAATTTTGGCAAAAGAAAAAGGAAAATTGCAATCCTTTTTCTTCGATCAGTTATGTAACAAGAGGTATCAATCATTCTTGTTTTGCTAAAGTAAACAAGATATTTATAAGAAGAAACCGCAGGTAGCAGCTCAAGAATTTATATACTGATTTGTGAAATTAGTCGAACACTTACCAGGCGAAAATGCACAAACATTTCTGGGTACTTGAGAATGAACAACAATGTGTCGGTGGACGGTGGGCACAACAACTTACCCTCTCACAGCAACCAAATTTAAATCGGATACTGGAAATAAGTCTCCTTTAAATTCCCGAGAAAAAACCCAGAAAATAACAAGATTTTACTTTCCACTTGTTCTTCCTCAAAACCCAAAGAAAGACTCAAGAGTGTTTGCGTGTGTGTGAAAGAGGTGGGATAGAGTGTATATTTTTATGGTAGTGTGAAAGAGTTTAAGTCGATCGTTTGGGGTGGAAGTCACTTGATGGATGTCAAAAGGGGTCGTTTTCGATCGGACGGCTGAAAAAGGAGGAAATATTCGCGGGTGGTGACATCAGAAAACTAGATTTAGATTTAGATTAGATGGGTGAATCATGTGGTACCCACTCTACTACAAGGCTGCCCGGTGTAGCATATTGTAGACTAGGGTGTCAATATTTTATTGACTATTAGCATATAATCCGTGACAAATCACGGGTAGCTTATAAAAATTTCATAATGCTTTACTTTTTTAAGAATACTTTATTTGAAAATTTCGTTAAAATTGGAGACAAAAAATGAAGCCGAAATCACTTGTCCGATATTTATCATGATGAAGAGAGCTTTCACGTTATCATCAACATGTTCAGCCCGCACAATATTCAACAACTTTAGTACAATTAAATCTTCTTAAGAACCATAAACATAAACTTACTCCAAGAAACGATGAACATTAAGTACATGCTTTCAACATAACTATTTGTTGGCATCTCCTCTATCAAGTAATTCAAAATCGATTTGATACGTATCCTTAAATGGCTTCGTAGAATATGAATTTGTTAAGGCATAAATGGATCTTAAACATATGTAGCAAATCTATGACAACCTCATATATTAAAGAAAACATAAAATGGCTACACTCTTCAATATAAGTTATAAAATTATGACAAGAAAATGCTTAGCCAATATATAATACTCCCTCCGTCCCTTAATAAAGTTCCCATTTGTGTTGGGCACAACATTTTAGGAGATAATTAGTGATGGGGTATTTGGTATTACTTTTGATTAAAATATAAGGTTTGATTGGAGAGAGAAAGTGTTTTAAGAGATAGTTAGTGGTGAAAGTATTGGTAATAATATTATTATATTAAGTAGGCCCCTTACGTTTGAGAAATGGGAACTTTATTTAGGGACAAAATTTGAAGGCAAAATGGGAACTTTATTTAGGACGGAGGGAGTATATTATTACTATAATGTAATAGTTAAAGTATTAAATAATGTTACAATAGTTATAAGTAATTACAATGAACTCTGTAAGCATTTGAATACACGTTAGAGGACATTTGACTTCTAATAATTTTCTATACTTGACCAAACTGACCCGGCCCGTTAACAGTAGTATTCAACCAGAATTGACTTCTTTATTTTGAGATGTGCGGCTTGCATTAAAGTAAGACATTGATCAGAAAATAATGATAGAAATTGCTAATATAATTCTCACCAAAGAAAAGAAAATGCTATTTCACTTCTACAAGTGCAAAGAGCTTAGACATTGTATCAATAATGGCCCGATGGCGTGAGTAATCCAAGACGGTTCCATCAAATTCTCTGCAAAAAAACTCGAATTTTATAAACTAAAACTTTGGAATGGATAACTTTTAAAAAAAATTCCAAAGTTAAATTTGTATCATATATGCAAGTGGTCTTTGGATATAGAAATCATTTGATGAAAACAAAAACGACATTTAGTATTAGTTCATAAATGGTTAAAGTACCATACAACATCATCAAATCACGCAAATGCAACATGTGAATTTCCCAAGTATTCAACGATTTGCATCTGTCAATGTCACTATATGTTGGTTAACATGATTATAAATTGATGTTGAAAAGTCATTAATCAACTGCCCTGTTAGCAGCTAAAAACAGAGGACAAAAAAACCCAATCACAATAATACCTAGGAATGTAAATGGATACGAAAACAGAGGATAAAACCTTTATTAATCAACTGCCCTGTTAGCAGCTAAATCTGATATCATGTAACAAATATTCGGTGATGGCTATCAATAAATAGGTCGGCTAATGGTTGCAAAGAAGGAAACGGTTCGAGAAACGGCGAGGGAATCCCATATATATATGAGTATAATACCTTATAGTGATGTTGTTAATATAATTTTGACTAAATTCAGTACTGGCTTTTAATGTCATCATGGCCCTCTAATGCATGGCGTTTGAAAATAAGGCTTCAAGAAAACGTGGCTTAGTGCGTCACTTCAATATGAACTTTAATGCATTGCTTTTAAAATGCATGAAGTATTAATCTGACATGGACAAACGTATGAAGTATAAATCTGACATGGACAAACGTGGCATCCTACATGGACAAAGAGATGATGTGCTAATATGACATAACTTACATGAGTTGGCAAGATTTCAAAAAAAAAACCTTGCTTTAATATACTTCCTCTGTATCACAATAAGTGATACACTTTCTATTTATGGGTGTTTCATAATGAGTGATACACTTGAAAAGTAACCTTATTTGGTAAAAATGTGAGACCCTTATCCACTTTAATAAAGTGAAATTATCATTATACCCTTACTTTTACTTTTAAAACTTATTATTATCATTTTATTCAAAAAAAGTGGGACCCAACTTCCAATAACTATCTACTTTAATATATTTTAACCGTACTTTAATATTTTGCCTCAAAAATCGTGAAATTCCAAATGTATCACTTATTGTAATACAGAGGAAGTATATAGAGATTATATCATACAAATTCATTAACCGAGATATGATAAATATTTAGAATTATGCTCCACCTAATTTCAAACCATAACTTAGGTTGTGTTTTATTTCCAATAAAACAAAATTAAATTTGCAGTGTGCTTTGGTGGCCATCTGGTAAATATGATAAATTGATTAGTATTGGTGAGCAGAATATTTTTCTTTGGAGCTTAGATTCTTTAAAAAAAGCACACGGGTATAAGAATCTATGTACATATGATGCAAATTATGAAGGCTTAGGGCTGATGTGGACTGATAACGTGGCTGATTACATGACACTTTATGAGGTGCTATTATGACATGACATTGTCTATGTGTCAAAAGCATTATATAATAAAAGAAAACATTTTTAAATTCTCGCCACGTCACTCATTCCACAGCATAAATACGTCATAATTCAGAGTCACGTAGGATGCCACATCATTGCTACGTAATTAACTACAAAATATATATGGCAGATTATTCGGTTTCCAAACACTATGAATTTAAATATAGATATCTACATATTTTGCTCACTCCAAATTTGATGCAAATTATTCGATTTCCATAACTGTTGGACAAGATTGAGGGGACGATTTGTAAGGAATTCAGTTTCCTGGTTATCAACTAATTTAATTGAATTGTTGATATTAATGGTGACTTGGTGATGTACCCATGTGCTTCTTTAGAAATGTTCAAAGGAATTTTCTTCGATGTGAAGAAGAAACTTGAGACAACAATTCGGGTTCTTCGAAAAGAGAATTAAAATTGATCAGCAAGATCATGGAGCTGTTACTTGAGCAACTCAATATGATAAGGTTACTTGAGCAGCTCAATATTGATAGTAAGTTTTACCTTAAATGTGGCAAAAGAACGGGTCGAGGTCAATATATGATAGGTTCAAGTCAAAACATGTAATATTTTGGTGTGGTAGGGGTTGTGTCAAATTGACGAAAATCAGTTTTTATTCTTTTTTAATCAATATAAAAAACTCATATTATTGATAATTTTGATAATAATTCGATTCTTGAATTAATAGATTTTGGATGCTTATGCGTAAATAATACATTGTAGGTGAATTATTGGATGGTATATGTAACACTTCAATTTTTAAAACACCTTTGTAATCATATTTTTAAATAAAAATATAACAAAGTCCAATATCCAAAAATACGGTTTAACAAAAACCTTTTAAAAGATTATCGGAATTATAAAACACAGTGTTACAAAGATAATATCATAACCATAGGATAACGGGATCTACCTATAAACTCCCGAATTAAAACATCTCTAGGACACTTCTATCGCGACCTTCTAATCCTTCAATCTCGAACCTGAGTACATAGCCAAAAACAAAGTAGTACGTGAGACAAAATAGTCTCGTGAGATACATGGGTTTTAGACCCGACATTAATATATAAATAGTCACACATATTCAATATATATATATATATATATATATATATATATATATATATATATATATATATATAATTTAGTTACCTCCGCGGTAATCCTAACACATCAAATCATACATCGGTTACCTCCTTGGTAACCCTATCACATTTATTCATAGCCTATTCGACCCATCAAGTTGATCAGAATGCCTCCAATCCAACGAGATCCCATTTTTGTCCTACTAATCGGAATGCCTCCGATTCAGTAGAACCCCCATTGTCACCGTGTCCAAGCAAGGTGACCCATCTTATCTTACTAATCAGAATGCCTCCAATCTAGTAAGATACAACATCTTGTTGGATGATCAGAATGCCTCCATTCCATCCGTTTAAAGATACCATGATAACCAGAATGGCTCCGATCTATCACGTACCCGTTCTATTTCAATCTACCCATCATAACCGTTACATGTGACTTTATGTCACATCTATCATCAATGCCATAAGGTCATCCTACAATCTATCCTCATACTAATCTTAACTAGTATTCACATAATCAAATCAACTAGTTTCATCATTAGTAATTACGTTTATAAAAAGAATATACTCCTTGTACATCATATCAATAATTAGTTATTAATCCATTTTCATTATCATGATCTCTTTCGAAATCATTAATCATTTTAGATATACTTAGATAGTCTACTATTTACCAATTTCTCATCCTTTCAATCATATCTTTATTAAAATCATTTATTAATAAAGACCCATAAAACATCATATGTATTTTCAAAAATCATTTGCTATGTACCTAGTTTTAAAAGTCTCATGTACTCACCTTAGCAATAGCTAAATCCAAATCGTGTTTATCAACACGAATCCTTGCTTCCATCCTTGGGATATCTCCAACTTGTAAGTTCTTCCAAACTATCAACACAATCAACATATTTCTAGTTACCATCTATAACTAGATACCAATTAAACCATCATAATACCCTTAACCACCAAGTTCCCCAAACTTGGTGTAAATCTCAAAACCCTAGTTCATGGTTAACCCAACAAATCATAGATCTAGCAAGAACACAAGGTTCTCATACTATCTTGGAGTGTTTTACACTCACCATTACCCATTCTTATCAAGATTCCAACATAAACCCCTTTCAAAATCACCATTTCCCCCAAGTCAAGTTTATAATCTAACTAGATAACATCAACATTCAAGAAATCTTACCTTTGATGTTTAAATCCTTCAAGATGGTGAACATCCAAGCTCCAAGACACCAAAATCGCCCACTCTCTCTCTAGAAATCGGCTGCACACTTAGTGGGGTTGAAGAGAATGAGAAAAACCCTAAAAATCGACTTTTTATATATTCCAGACAGGGCTCCCATCGAGCTCCCATCGACCTCCCATCGCGAGGTTACGCGGCCTCACTTATATGCAGGCCCGTGCATTCTCCCATCGAGCTCCCACCGAGCTCCCATCGCGACCCTAGCACGAAAATCCTCCCACCGAACTTCTGAATTCCCTGTTCCTTCCTCCCATCGAGCTCCCATCGCGAGGGCTGCATGTCTAGGCCAATCTTTTGATCTCCAAACTTGTTTCTAACCAAGTCTTGACCCGTTTTCGATTACTTCGAGTCTTAAATAGTCAAACACTCAATATAACACGACGGTAAACGTAAACTAACATAAATATTATAATTCTTATAAATCCCGAATTAATAATACGAAAATGCAAACGTAAAATTACGGTCGTTACAACTATCTACCCGTTAAAAGGATTCCGTCCTCGGAATCAACTCCAAGATTTCCCAAATCCGCGCATTCGACTTCCATTCTCTCGTGTTTATCACACCCTAACTTATCCAATTATGATCCTTTAACAACATTCGTTTAAACCTCTTCTTAACACCGTTAGGCCCAAACGGGTCATAAATCAATTTTTTAAGCTCATATTACCAAAGGGTCAAATTTGCACTATTTGACCACAACACTTCCAATCATTTAACCAATTCCTATATACTCATTACTTTTTAAGTCCGTTCTATTAGCTTTATTAATACATTTATATTAATAAACATTCATTTATCAATTTATAAGTCCTTAACACCCAAACGGGTCAAATTCGCACCTTTCGACTATAACTCTTTCCATTATTCAATTAACGATTCTCATATACACATAAATGACACCTTATCATCTTATCATTGTCTAACCATTCTAAGCGAAAGTCAAAACCCAATTATGACCAAAGTCAACAATCCACTACTTGACCAACCTTGACTTACGAATAAAGTCAAACTTGCTTTGCCAAATTCACATACTCTTTACTAGTGGGATATCACTTCTCAAGCATTTCGTTCCCGATTCCGATATTTACATTTCTTTTCTCAATTGTTCCCTTTTTCCTCGGTTTCAATTTCCACCACCGATTAACCATTTCCATCTAAAGCAATACCAATCACTATTGCTCTATTTCTTTTTTTTTCTTTTTATTATTATTATTATTATTATTTTTTTTTTAAATTTCCATCCAAATACTTGTACCATTTACAAATTCTTTCAAATATTCTCATACCACACTTGCAATTCTCGATTACCGGCTTTAGAGCCTCATTCACGTCGAATTGTGACCTAACCACTTATCATACAACTTTCACCACTCATCGGCTACTAACAAAACTTTGCTTCTTAAAAGCATTCCTTTTTCATAAACTATGAACTTGTAGGCATCTCCTACCAATATTTATACTTAAACACGACCCGTGTTTTTAACTCAAGTTCTCATTTTCTACATGATTATAGCAATAATTAATCATATGGCTCTACATACGTCAGATACAAACATCATGTCCCTGATACAACAAATCATACTTTAATTATCTTATCGAGATGATCGGAAAGCCTCCAATCCATCACGATTCCAAACTGTCACAATGATCGGAAAGCCTCCAATCCATAGTAACTCATCAAATCTCGTTAACCGGAAAGCCTCCGATCTAACAATATCCATACAATACCATTCTATCTTGCATACAATTCATGTATGCATCATTCACTTAGCATCATGCTATCATTTTCTTTCATAACTAATCACATTCTCTATTCAATTTACATTTCCCCACATATCACATAATATTACCTTCCTAAAATCATATTCTTTTCATAGACCATTACTCCCACTTATCCCTTTATACCACCCGGTATACACATAATCATTTCTAATGCTTTCCACCAATCTACTCTTTTACCAATCGTCTTTAGTCGATTCATTTTCTCATTATTAAAATTTCCAATCTTTCTTTCACCACCTAGGTAACCACCATTGCATTCAATTATCCACATTTTTACCGAATCACCCGGTCAACTCGAGTCAACCAATTGACTCCGATCCATAATCAAAACATGAGCTATCACACTTTTTCTATGTCATTTTTCCAATAATTAATTGTTACCCTTGACTTAGCATACCATTTCTAGGACATTTTACCATTAATTAACCTTTAACCCTTAGCATCGAATCTATCATCCATGATACACACTATTGTCATGACTAATTGTCAACTTTTACTCAACCATTTTCGATTACTAATTTGTTTTTTTCATTCTCGATGCTTATCCTTTCCAACATATTATCTATCTACGAGTTTTAAGACTTCACTATATCCTTGATCACTCCTTTCTTTACCGTTATCATATGGCAATACGTCATCACATATCCTTATTCCAGCCAAGTGCTACAAATTTTACTTTTGAACTTTTTCCTTACATGGTTTCCCATCCATATATATCATTCTCACTACGTCTTAGTACTTCCGCGTACTACCATCCTTTCATTGAAATCGTTTACTATTCCCTTGATTATCCTTTTGATATCCTTTTAATAATATATCTTTTAATAACCTAATTATTCGCGACACACCAATCGCCAACTCAACCAGGTATATCATACATATACACATAACGAACCGGGGAGATTGTCATCCAAATCCAGTCCCACATCATATGATTCATCTATAATTCTATATGCCATTTCACTTAAGCACCAAATCGTGCGACAAATAACCAAATAACCTCGAACCACATAACATCAATTTTATAATTGAGGGACACCCGTGCCCGATTTACATTCAATGTGGAAATTCTTGCCCCCCACTTTTTCACCTTCCAACACCACTATGGTTTCACGAACTTTGAATGAACTTTCTTTCCTTGTTGACTCCAAGCTACTATCGAATTTCCTCTTTTCTCCACTTGATGACGCTTCATGGATTATTCATTGAATTAACTTCTCCACATTCCTAGCAATAAGTTCTCTTAGAAAATTTTACAAATACTCTTTCGGGACAAAACTTCCCAATCAATCTACTCGCGAACTCCTTCCACGACATCTAGTACCATATTCTCTTTCCAAACTTTCATACATCACCCTTTTCGACAACGGCGTCTCGTTCTTCAATAACCGAGGTGCAAAAGTCACCATATGTTCCTCCAACACTTGTTACTCAATAGCACTTGCTCAGTTTTCACGAATCCACCGAATCGTCACCTTCGACTCGGAACTTCCCAAATACGCATCGGGCTTACACGTCATGAATGTCTCGAACATACATCCTTCCCCTTCTTCCGATTCAGAGTCACTACCCTCTTCCGTCGAGGACTTCTCAGCACCAACCTTGCTATTCGAAGACCTACTCTTCTTACGGATGTTAGAATCATCCCGCCTATCCTCATTCGTCCAGTCATCCACGATCCGACTCACATCTTTATTCACTACCTCCATCATCTGATTAAACAGATTCCGAATAATTTCCAAAGTTACCGAGGTCGGGTTACGTCTAAATCATAACCCTCTCCATCATCACCGCGACATGACGAAACTCAAGTATAATTTCTCTACTTGACTTAGAGAGCTTTTCCTCTTCTCGAGTTCACCCTTTTGTTATACCAATATTTTCACAATCAAAATTCAAACCATGACTCAACAGTCGAATAAAACACATTTATATCAAATCATGACATTTTCCCTTAGGGATCAACCCTATTATACTTCATACTTTGCGGTCTCAAAAGACTAATCATGGACATCCTATGGAAACATATGGTCCTATAAGCATAGCTTAAGAATAGGGAGGTTAAACCTACCTAATTCACTTAAACTATAAAAATACCTCAATTTTTAAAACACCTTTTTAATCATATTTTTAAATAAAAATATAACAAAGTCCAATATCCAAAAATACGGTTTAACAAAAACCTTTTAAAAGATTATCAGAGTTACAAAACACGGTGTTACAAAGATAATATCGTAACCATAGGATAACGGGATCTACCTATAAGCTCTCAAACTAAAACATCTCTAGGACACCTCTATCGCGACCTTCTAATCCTTCAATCTCGCACCTGAGTACATAGCCAAAAACAAAGTAGTACGTGAGACAAAATAGTCTCGTGAGATACATGGGTTTTAGACCCGCATTAATATATAAATAGTCACACATATTAAATATATATATATATATATATATATATATATATATATATATATATATATATATATATATATATATATACTTTAGTTACCTCCGCGGTAATCCTAACACATCAAATCATAAATCGGTTACCTCCTTGGTAACCCTATCACATTCATTCATAGCCTATTCGACCCATCAAGTTGATCAAAATGCCTCTAATCCAACGAGATCCCATTTTTGTCCTACTAACCGGAATGCCTCCTATTCAGTAGAACCCCCATTGTCACCGTGTCCAAGCAAGGTTACCCATCTTATCTTACTAATCAGAATGCCTCCAATCTAGTAAGATACAACATTTTGTTGGATGATCAGAATACCTCCAATCCATCCGTTTAAAGATACCATGATAACCAGAATGCCTCCGATCTATCACGTACCTGTTCTATTTCAATCTACCCATCATAACCGTTACATGTGACTTTATGTCACATCTATCATCAATGCCATAAGGCCATCCTACAATCTATCCTCATACTAATCTTAACTAGTATTCACATAATCAAATCAACTAGTTTCATCATTAGTAATTACGTTTATAAGAAGAATATACTCCTTGTACATCATATCAATAATTAGTTATTAATCACTTTTCATTATCATGATCTCTTTCGAAATCATCAATCATTTTAAATATACTTAGATAGTCTACTATTTACCAATTTCTCATCCTTTCAATCATATCTTTATTAAAATCATTTATTAATAAAGACCCATAAAACATCATATGTATTTTCAAAAACCATTTGCTATGTACCAAGTTTTAAAAGTCTCATGTACTCACCTTAGCAATAGCTAAATCCAAATCGTATTTATCAACACGAATCCTTGCTTCCATTCTTGGGATATCTCCAACTTGTAAGTTCTTCCAAACTATCAACCCAATTAACATATTTCTAGTTACCATCTATAACTAGATACCAATTAAACCATCATAATACCCTTAACCACCAAGTTCCCCAAACTTGGTGTAAATCTCAAAACCCTAGGTCATGATTAACCCAACAAATCATAGATCTAGCAAGAACACAAGGTTCTCATACTATCTTGGAGTGTTTTACACTCACCATTACCCATTCTTATCAAGATTCCAACATAAACCCCTTTCAAAATCACCATTTCCCCCAAATCAAGTTTATAAACTAACTAGATAACATCAACATTCAAGAAATCTTACCTTTGATGTTTAGATCCTTCAAGATGGTGAAGATCTAAGCTCCAAGACACCAAAATCGCCCACTCTCTCTCTAAAATCGGCTGCACACTTAGTGGGGTTGAAGAGAATGAGACAAACCCTAAAAATCGACTTTTTATATATTCCAGACAGGGCTCCCATCGGGCTCCCATCGGCCTCCCATCGCGAGGTTACGCGGCCTCACTTATATGCAGGCCCGTGCATTCTCCCATCGAGCTCCCATCGCGACCCCAGCACGAAAATCCTCCCACCGAACTTCTGAATTCCCTGTTCCTTCCTCCCATCGAGCTCCCATCGCGAGGGCTGCATGTCTAGGCCAATCTTTTGATCTCCAAACTTGTTTCTAACCAAGTCTTGACCCGTTTTTGATTATTTCGAGTCTCAAATAGTCAAACACTCAATATAACACGACGGTAAACGTAAACTAACATAAATATTATAATTCTTATAAATCCCGAATTAATAATACGAAAATGCAAACGTAAAATTACGGTCGTTATAGTATACTTTTATTTGAAGATATATTTTTCAGGAATCCGGATTTGATAGAAACTACAGAATTGGAGGGGCGGTAATGGATGAATTTACCAATTAACAGGGATTTGGGTCAAATGGTTAAAAGTAAATAAATTAAGCTAAAGTGGAAACGGGTCAAATTGGCGGATATAAATCAAAGTGAGAATGGTTAGTGTTTTCAGGGAAATTAAACGTGGAAACGGTTCAAATTGGTGGGCATAAATCAAAGTGAGAATGGTTAGTGTTTTCAGGGAAATTAAGCGGGTTAAATTGGTGGGCATAACCCAAACTAAGAATGGTTAGTGTTTGCAACTATAAAACTATTATAAATTGATTAGTATTGGTGAGCAGAATATTTTTCTTTGGAGCTTAGATTCTTTAAAAAAAAGCACACGAGTATAAGAATCTATGTACATATGATGCAAATTATGAAGGCTTAGGCCTGATATGGACTGATGACGTGACTGATTACATGGCACTTTATGAGTTGCTATTATGACATGACATTGTCTATGTGGCAAAAGCTTTATTTAATATATATAAAGATATGTTCAAGTCTTGTTGAGAGGATATAGAAGTATATTAGATGTTTAAAAAAGAGTATTATTAATTTGTAATGTGTACAAATTTAGATATGTTCAATATTATGTTATGTATAAATTTTATCTATTTAAAAAATGTGTAGGATCGACATGTATTATTAACTATGTAAAATTATAGTGTTGAATAAGTTTAATTTCTAGTTAAGTGAATTTATCCATGAATTAAAAATCGTCACTCATATATGTTCTAATATACATTCATATTTTTTCCATATCAGATATTCACAACCCCGCTCCTCCATGTCCCACGTGCATGCATCGAAACCACCACCCTTCTATTCCTTCACTATTTATTCAAATTGACAAAGGCCACTGACGAGCCCGTACCAACAATATCAGTAACTAACGAAATCAACAAGGTTAAAGAAAATATCGTTGACCGAGACTTATTAAGTACTGCTTTTGATTCTTTCAAAGCAAGAAAAGTTGATTTTTAAAAACCCCGACCGAGTTTTGTAAAACCCACAGTTTATGGGTTTATAGAACGCGTCCTCCTATTCAAAACCCTTCTCTACCAATAACACACCCTTAATCAAAGTTCATATACTTTTTACCTTGAAAATTGTGTCCAAGACTAATGAAAGTTAAGAGATGACATGATGGTTTTTATTTATATTATTTGATAATAATTTTTTTATCAACTACTCTTATATATATATATATATATATATATAGGGGAGGGTTCCTTTGAGAATTTGAAAAATCGTAATAATGTGAGAATTAGTGTAATTATCGATGAATAAACAGGGCACATGTGCCCCCTCGCGCCGCGCGGCAAATTTTGCCGGGCCGTGAGCCCCAAATCCACCCAAATCAATGGCTGAGATTTATTCTCACATTTTCACCCAATATATTAATTCTCAAAGGAACTCATTCCCATATATATATATATATATATATACACACACACACACACACAGACAGTGGAGAGTTGTATAGAGAACCCACTATTTTGGGTATAACCCAATCTAAACAATTGATTTTCAAAATAAACGGATCTTAGAAGATAATGAATAGATTTAATGAGGGACCATCAAATATTGGTATGCATGTATGTCATATATGCATGTATACATATACGTTCTCACACATGTACGTAATTCGTGTATTTATCATAAGTGTTATTTGTGCATACATGTTTTTCAGTTTTGTTGATGTTTTTTTAAATATATGTTTGATTTGGGTTAAATGTTATTGGTTTACATATGTATTTACTAAATTCGATTGGGTTAAAAGGATCCTACAGTGTTTTACACAAAAAATGAGTTCTCTATATAACTCACCCCTTAATTGGTTCTGAAACTAATTCTTCACTATATATATATATATATATATATATATATATATATATATATATATATATATATATATATATATATATATATATATATATATATATATATATATATATATATTGTGTACAGTTTATGTTTTTAAAATATTTTAAATAGCTATGAATTTTACTTCTTTTTTATTTTCTTATTTAAAATTAAATATTAATTTTATAATTTATAGTGATTACTGAAAAATATTAGTTTATTGTCCGAAAAGTTGTCACCCTTTTTTAAAATGAAAACTTGTCATATTTATTTATTATTTTGTTTGTTTTTATTATTATTAAATATATAATAAAAATTACAAATTAGAAGTTATAAAATAAAAGAATAATATAAAATTATAAATTATAAATTAGAAGTTATAAAAAAGTATTTAATAAAAACTAATTATTACTTAATTAATAATTATTTAATTATTATTATTTATTAGGGGTGTTTGAATAAGATGTTTAAATAGGCAATTCCTTATAGAAATGCATTCCTACAAAACAAATACAATTTCTGGTTTTCACTCCCATTCCTTTGTTCTAACTTCTAAACCCTCGAGCAAATCACCACATTAACTATATTTCTAATTATAATTATAATATTCTAAACTTTTAAGCCAAGCACACCCTAACTTCACATGCATGTACTGAGATTTTTTAATAATTCTTTGATCATTTTATATACTATATAATTTTAATAATGATTAAATCAAATCCCACGATAACTTATTATAATGAAACTGATTCTAATAGTGGAATGTTGGCATTCGACTTAAATCCAACCACTAATAATAAAAAAGTTCATTGACTATAATTGACCCTCGTATTATTTAGCGAACCATGTTTCTCTTTAGACTATTAAATTTATTTATTAATTTATCGACTCAGTCTAACTATATATCTAAGTTCTACCTTATATGTTCTAATAATTATACCCAATTTTTATGCAAAATGTGCCATATATATGTTTTCTCTTAACATATACAGTACATAATATGGTTACAAGTGATTAGAAGAGTCGTAACGAATTATCAAACAATTATACTTCAAAAAAACCATTGTCATATCAGTATCCCACCAGGCAATTAGCCTACTAATTAATAATCATACTGAATCACCGTTTAATCGTAATACACCATTCTAATATTTAACAATTAATTTTATTTACAAACACACAAACACTAGTTCAGTTCCGGTGTGTGGATCCACATTGCGAAAAGCTAAAACCAATCTGTGGAAAGATATCCACGTCTCCATGTGCTCTAACAAATATAGATCAATTAATCCACTTATTTCTTGACCAAGAATAGTACACTTTAATAAAAACATGATCAAGATTCAAATACGCGAAGTACCTATTTTCCTAGACTAAGTAATATAAATACCAAAGATAATACACTTATAGAACTGAAACCTTAGGCTTGATTATTACCTGAAAATTTAAAACAATAATTATGTTAATAAGTGACCAACAAAATTATAAAAAAACATCATACCTCTGTTTTTGAATCTCTTAAAAAACGTTGCTAAACACTCCTTTCGTCCCACAAAAATATTCTCGTTTCCTCTATAAATTTTATCCCACAATTTTTTTTTCATTTCTCAAATATGAGAGACCACTTAATAAAATACTATTATTATCATATTATTCACCACTAAGTATCTCCTAAAAACACTTTTTCTTTCCAAATAACCTAATATTTTAATAAAAAAATATTATATAGGACAAAACCACTGATTATCACCTAAATACTTGTACCCAAGAGAAATGAGAACTTTCTTTGTGACACAGAGGGAGTACTTTTTAATAATGTAAAGAGTAGAATTATGTCATTCTTAAATTTAACTTGCTAATCATTCTAAAGGACATTTGCCAGAAAAAAAAAGAACAAATATGAAAACCTAATTTTTTTTAAAAAGTTCGTAATTATTATCTGAAATTACTAATGAAAATATATTCTAAAAAATAACATAATCATCTCTACTAATATATAAAGTATTAGCATTCGGTCTTAAAAACTTAATTACAAGTACGTTGAAATTACCAATATATTTTTGCAATCAATTAAATCCAAACAGTTAAACAATAGTATTATTCCATATAAAATAAGAAAACTATTAAATATATTCGTATGATACAGTTTACCAAACATACATTCGGTCTATAAATATCAATATATAAAATACTCACCAATTTAATCAATATTATACTTCAAGCAGGTGTTTATTATAAATAACTAACTATATAAACTCGAGTATATCCTAAAATGTGATGTGATAATTACATATACATATTCAATTAAGTTGATGGTAATATAAAAATGAATCTAAATAATTAATAGTTTAATCACATTTTATCTATGTCATGTGTTAACACTACCTACTATTTTGCAACAGTGAGGTTGTGTATTAGCACTGTCATAATGCAATTTTTTAGAACCATGTTGAATTATCTTAAAATAATGGAAACAAACATACAAAATGCTTTTAAAGCGGTTCTAATAGAAAAGGTAGTAGTTTCTTTTTGGAACAAAAAGCAAAGGGCCCCCTGATATTAGGTGGGTGCGAATGAGGTATATTGACAAAGACTACGGGGCTTCAAGAGGCATTTAGGATTTTGTTTTTTTCTGCTGTCTTCGTTTCTTTACTTATTTATGCTGAATTACAAAACTGGTCCCTAAACTTTAAGTTCCATTCTTTGGAAAATACATTTTACATTTTCCTATTAATTTAAAGAACCAAAACCAGCTATACAGTCCATGGCATAGCTCAAAATGTAAGCTATTAGGAATTGGTGAGAAGCGGCTCGTTTTCACAAGAACCGGTGTAAATTTGGAACCACGACGGGAAAAAACTAATTAATAATTGCCCACTCAAAATCAATGGGCTACTATTGCCATGAGAAATTTCTACTATAGTTCACAAAAAAGCCAATATAACCAAGTTATATGTCGTTAACCATATGCCGAAATCTCATCGCCACAACCACCACCGTTCTCCACCTTACTATGTTGGCCTACTCAATAATAATGTCATCCGGTTCAACTAGCCGATTCAAACAGCCAAAACATAATTGAGCATGTTGCCAATTCAATGTAAAAACCAATTTTCAAAACATTTTTTTAAAACATCTTTCATCATTAAAAACTAGCGAGAAGTAAGAAAATTACATAATCAATTTTCAAAACATTAATTATATTTCAGGTTAATCCATGGCTAGGAATTACATGTCTATTATTTCATTCTTTTATTTTTATATAATCAAAATATATGATATTAATAATAAGTGACCTAAATAAAAGAATAAACAGAATAGATGAGATTTACCCTATTTAGGTTTTTAGAAAATGAATTTTTGAGTCAAATGTACCTATCTAACTAAAATATTTGTGTATCGTTTCCGAACCCATTCTTTGATAACCCCAAGATATGTACTCACACACTTAGTGATGTGTAAACCCAAAATTATAGTGAGGAAATTCTGATCACTATCATTAGGCTACGTCATCGTGGTTAACATAAATAAATGATATTATAACTTTTAGTTATGTTTCACTTAATTTTGAAACACAAAGACTTAACAAGATTATATCAAATCAATAGTGTTAGCTCTTTATAATGAGTGTCGGGTACCTCAAAAAGCAAGTTTGAATTTGTAATTAATAAAATGAAATTATTTTTGATATATTAAGTCATACTATCTCTTTTTAAACAAAAACGAGCATATATATATGATCAGCATAAGTCAAAAAGTATTCAATTAGTATTCAGTCATCTAGATTTCCATATCTTTAGGCATCACCACATTTTGACATTTTCCATTTCCACGTTTCGTTGTTTTATTTCTACCTTTACACTCTCCTTGTGTTCTTTTCTATATTTTCAAATTTGTTTTTGAAAATATGAACTTTTGACTTTTGTTAATTGATTGATCACACCTTACGAATACAAATATGTTAAAATTTGAATCATTGTTATTCTAAAAATCCAAACTTATTTTTATATTGGGACATTATACTAGGGGTGTTCACTATTCGGATATAACCGGATTGTCCAATTGGACATTTTGGATCGGACTATTTGGATTGGTTATTTGGTTTTTTGGATCGGTTTGGACTTGAACCAAATTAATAGTTTGGATTTCGGAGTGGATTTGGTTTCCGTTGTGAAAACCGGATTGTCCAAATAAACCGAATAGTAATATATAGTAAATTGATTTATATACTAACATTTATTGGTTTCCATTGTAAGCAATTATGGTACTCCTTTTCTTTACATTTCTTATAGTAAATTGATTTATATACTAGCACTTGTTCTATTTTATATTGTATCAGTTGGCGATGTACCAATCTTTTGGATTTTTTGATAAAGTTGATGTCAAGATTCTTGCATATATGATTGGAAATGTCACAAGTTATGAATTAGACAAATTTTTATGTACAAATTAGTTTATCATTTTGGAATTTTACATATCGAACTTAATATTATTTATGTTATATACTTTTGTAGTATTTTGAAAATTTTAAGGATAAACCAAACGGATAAACCAAACCAACCAAATTGTTATTTGGTTCGGGTCGGTTTGGTTTTCGAATTAGTTTGGACGGTTCGGTTTGAACTTTTGAAATTTTTATAGTATAGATATGAATCTATGAGAATTCAGATCCTTCTATATTTACTTCATCAAATGCATCTAGCCTAGACATTTTTTCTTAACTCCTTCACATTTTTAGTACTTATTGGATCCTTTGATAGGTCTAATGGGCCATTGAAAGTCCAATGTAGACTTTAGCCCATTATCCAAGATGGTCATTTTCTGTTTAATTCGATAATAATTGGTCCGTTCGTTGCAATCCGAAGGTTTCTGAGAGTGCCAAACTGCCCATCTTGAGACTTGGTCTTAATCGGGCTTCTTATATCCACTTGATCCTCTTCTTTGAAATCTAACTAATAAAATGTATCCACACGATAGATTTATATACTATGCTCAAAAGATTGTTTATATCAGTAATGTTTTAATTTAACAATGTTTAGTTATATGCAGTTATGCACAATCTATGTTATTTGGCTGATTGTATCAAATTTGTTTTTATCCATAGTTATTATGTAAACAGTATCTTTTAGTTTTACTTTGTGTAGGAATATATGTTATTCCATGTCAAGCCATCAAACTTGCGTTTTATAGATCATCTGATAAAGTTTGTAAATGTGTTCGATAATAAGTACAAGTTTGAAAGAAAATACGATGAGAGTTAAAAGTATGATAGATAGATTGCTTAGAAATATTCTTTTTAATATAATTTATGATTTCTATTATTACGCATGATAAATAAGCGGTAATATAGTTTGAAAGAAAATATGATGTGTGTGAAAAGTATGATCGATTGTTTAAAAAATATTATTATAGAGATAAGACAGAAATAAATTACACATGATAAATAAGCGGTAATATAGTTTGAAAGAAAATATGATGTGGGACCCAACCTCCACAAACTCTCCACTTTAATAAAGTGATATTACCCTTATACCATTACTTTTATTTTTAAAACTAATTAATATCACTTTTATCAAGAAAAATGGGACCCATCATCCACTAACTATCCACTTTAATATATTTTAATCATACTTTAATATATTTTAACCCTACTTTCATATTTTGCCTCAAACTCTACAATCTTCCAAATGTATCACTTATTATGATACGGAGGAAGTATAATTTATGATTTCTGTCATCTTAAAATAAAAATAGAGATAAGACAGAAATAAATTACACATGATAAATAAGAGGTAATGTAAATGCATAATGTATGCGATTATGTGCGTTTTTAACTAAAATATTCTGATGTTGATTGAATGATGTTTACATTTGTCTAGGATTCGATTGTATTTTGTTATATTGAATATGTTGACTCTAGTGTTAGTGAGAAATAATAAATTAATTAACCCGGTAATATTCATTCATGTATCAAAATTTGTATAAACTTATCATTATACTATGAATTCTTATGTCATTTTAAAACTATTAATATTTGTTGTTATTTTTCTTTAATATATTTCTTGAAGCATGTCCGCCCAGTCGGACGGGCTATGAAGCTAGTATTATTATATATAATTTATGATTTCTGTTATTTTAAAATAAAATAGAGATAAGACAGAAATAAATTATACATGATAAATAAGAGGTAATGTAGATGCATAATGTATGCGATTATGTGCATTTTTAACTAAAATATTCTGATGTTGATTGAATGATGTTTACATTTGTCTAGGATTCGATTGTATTTTGTTATATTGAACTAGCTTCAAAGCCCGCCTGATTGGGTGGACATGCTTCGAAAAAAGATATAGGAAAATAACAAAATAGTAATAGTGTTGAAATAACATAACAATATCACATATAAATAATAGGTAAATGTTTAAGGTAGTCCATTAATTTTAACTAGTTCCAAGAGTTAATTATTAGCTCTTGGATCAAGAAAAATTAATGGTCAAGATCAAGATTAAAACCACCACCACCACTACAAGCACATGTACTTCTCCGGCGGCCGGAAGCGGCGAACGGAGGCGGACGGCGGCGGCGGACGGCGGTCGGAAGTGGCCGCCGGCGGTGGTGACCGGTGGTGGTGGTCGTGACTGGAAGCACATGTGTTTGAACACATGTGTTTTGAAAATAAAGGAGTGTATAGGTACAACCAAGCACATGTGTTTCAAGTAATGAAGCACATGTGTTTCATAACGTTAAGCACATGTGCTTCGTGATTTAAAGACAAATGAATTGCTTGTAAGTTACATGTCTTCAGGAACAAAAATACATGTGCTTGGCTTTATGAAGCACATGTGCTTCATAATGATATGTTTGTCACTTGTTTTGATTTTTTTTTTCTTGTGTAGTGAAGCACATGTGTTTCATAACGTCAAGCACATGTGCTTCATGATTCAAACACAAATGATTTGCTTGTAAGTTACATGTGTTCAGGAACAAAAACACACGTGCTTCGCTTTATGAAGCACATGTGCTTCATAATGATATGTTCGTCACTTGTTTTGATTTTTTTTTCTGTGTAGTGAAGCACATGTGTTTCATAACGTCAAGCACATGTGCTTCGTGATTCAAACACAAATGACTTGCTTGTAAGTTACATGTGTTCAGGAACAAAAACACATGTGCTTGGCTTTATGAAGCACATGTGCTTCATATTGATATGTTCGTCACTTGTTTTGAATTTTTTTTTCTGTGTAGTGAAGCACATGTGTTTCATAACGTCAAGCACATGTGCTTTGTGATTCAAACACAAATGACTTGCTTGTAAGTTACATGTGTTCAGGAACAAAAACACATGTGTTTGGCTTTATGAAGCACATGTGCTTCATAATGATATGTTCGTCACTTGTTTTGATTTTTTTTCTGTTTAGTGAAGCACATGTGTTTCGTTACATCAAGCACATGTGCTTCGTATACTCCCCTGTGTGTTTAGAAACTCATGTTTTTAGTGACTTGAAACACATGTGTTTCGTGACCTGAAACACATGTGCTTCGAAGTAATATGTTGTGCTTTAGTGAAGCACATGTGCTTCGATACATCAATACCACCAGCACCCCCATTACCACCAGCACCTTCACTGTCAGCCACCACCACCACCGCCGGCGGACAGCGGCGATCGGCGGTGGTCGGCGGCCGGCGGCCGGAGGTGGCCGGAGGCGGTGGCTGTAGGTGGCTTGTAGGTGGGGGATTTGATCTTGACCATCTTGATCCAATGGCTAGGATTTGTCCCTTGGGACTAGACAAATCCTTTGGACTTCCTAGAATACAACTCATAAATAATAAATAATAAAATATAAATGCAAGAAACTTGACCCATTTTCAAGTAAACAGACTGAAATTGCATACTTAACAGACATTGGTATATGGATGACATCTAGATTAAGTTGACATCAACGTTCCTGCACAATAGCGATTATGCAACTTCAATGTGGCAAGATCAACTTCCCAATGCAAAGGGGTCCGCCCCTCAGTCCCTCACCATCTGCATTTTTCAAATAATTAGTGAATGGAAAATAAATAAATTTGTTAGAATTTTTTCAATCACAACAATTAATAAACCACTGCAGTGTATATTTCTAAATTAAATGATTCGTTTAATAAAGCACATCTCACTAAATTGCATTAGTTATATAAATGGTCTACCATTAGTTTCCTTTCTATACAAAACAAAAAGTGTTTGTGGGTCAACCCAACATGTTTGACCCGAGGAAAATAATGACGCGTTTCAACCCAAGCCCAAGCCTGTTTGTTTAATATAGTGATTGAATTAAAGAAAATACCAAATTCTTATTTGACTTGAAAATGTCAAACAAATCAGTACTTTTACTTTTTAGTTGGAAATTGATAAAAAATTTCTTACTTTCTTACAAATGAAACATTCTATGCTAAAAGAGTATTATATGTAAACAAAACACACATAGCTTAAAAAGTAGTATGTGTAAACACAACAGTTTTTTTAGTTTACTCATAACGGGTCAATTATATCGTAGCAAAACATTAAAATGTAAGAAATTGGGTAGGATGAGTTGAAAGCCGCCACAAATGAATCGTGTCTTTTGAGTATTATTGTAATAACATGGTTTTTGTAATAATATATAACATCAATTATAGTAATGCATACCTTCATGACATCGATTTTGTTGCTTGTGCGAATTTGTTCCGTTTGTAACCAAGAAGGCAAAGTTGACCAATAATGGTCCAAAAACGAACCATTAAGACCACCTCAAGAAATATCATTTATTTATATCTTTAATTTTACAGGGTTATAATTGTAAACAAATTCATAATCAGAAACAAATTCATAATCAGAAACAAATTGATAATCAGAAACAAATTCATAATCAGAAAACCCTAATTCAAGAGAGAGATATAGTGAAATAACAAAATAATGATATTGTTGAAATGACATAACATTCAGTCGTGATATAGGGGTCAACTACATGAAATAGGGTAAAAAAAAAACTGTAAATTTTAAATTACTTACAAAGCAGTGATGATATCATGTTTCATTATGGATCTAATTCTCGCTTGAATGGTAATTCTTGGTCAATAGTTATCCTGTTAAATATATTTATTGAGCTTGTTTTTCCGCTCTTAAAGTTACCTATTACTGTCATATTAGGCCCTTTATTCAGCCACATATATGTAATGTTCAACAAATGTATACGATTAGGGTCCATTGGAAAATCAACCAACATACACATATTTAAAACACTGAATGAAACACATACTTAAATACATAAACATAAAATTACAAAAAAAATTCAAACAAAAACGTTTAATATATTCAACCAACACTAATAACAATGATCAACCAAGATAAAAATAATCCAAATAAGTTCACCTATAAAGATAAAAATGTATCAAGGACCATGGTTACGAAAAGAAAATCATAATCTTTTGTAACCAACTTCACCGTTACCAAGCCCACCAACTTGTCCTGTTAGTCACTATCAAGTTCATCCAGGTCAATGAAGACACGCCTCTTTTTAAAACTTGAATTTTCACCACTTCCAGATCCAAAAAAGTCTGCATTTTTTAACCTGATTTTTTTTTTGCTTTTCAGTCTAATATGTATGATAGTGAACTCCAGGGTTCTCATTAGATTTAAGTAGCAAACTGATAGGTTAATTTCCACAAAAATACAACAATAAGTAAAATAAAAATGTTGTCGAAGCAAACAATGAATATCATCTCTATATTATAAGAGAAATGGTATTGATGCCACCCGTTTGTGCCTACTCCATGTGCCATGTCACCACAAGATGACATGTGTTCTCTACTAATTCTCTTTCCTCATATCCCTTGATATTGACACTTGTCTTGATCACACGGGTAGGCACAAATAGTAGGAACCAATACCATTTCTCATATTATAATTAGGAATCATTAAAAAATATAGCTAAAATATACAATTGTGTTAACAATCATGACAATCGTAATATGGTTTAACTCAAGGGTAAAACTTAAGGGTACAACAATTTCACTTTATAGCGAAAAGTGAACTGTTAATCCGGTCAACTTAAAGAATACATGCCATGTTTAAGAAGAGTGTTTCGGGTTCCTTTTCTTTGCGGTTTTGGTGGGGCGACTGTAGCTGGTTTGAAGGGTTGTATTATTGTCGGCATGATGACCCTGTAGAGCATCTTTTACAATATATTTTAACCTCCATAACGTTAATTCACTCTGCACAAATACCGCAACTCTTCAGTTTAGAGCTGGCGGCCAAAACGGGTCAGGTCAGGTCGAGTTGAGATGATACATAATTTGTGATCAAAAATAAAATGAGTGAAGATATAGTGAGGACCTGAGCATCAATGTCAAGGTCGATTTCTAAAGTTGTTGAATGAAAACTCGGGTTATGTCGGGCTACAATCTCGAGGGCCTTACTAAGATCTTCAGGAGACAACTGGGTCAGAGCTATCCCGATGTTTCTTTTCTCTTCAACTGACAAGTTCCTGAAATTAGAGTTTTAATTTCAAATGCTTCAAAATCAGTTACCCTATGTTAGCATGTATTTGTAAGAGATGAAAAAATCTGCATTTTTTAAGTTTCTCTAAGTTCTTCCAAGTGCGTATCGGCTTTCATAGCTAATCAAAAGTATACGTCGGTTAAAATTCTAAACAATCAAACTTATTGCTACAAACATTTGTTTAAAGTCTTAGAGGTAGCAATTTCAAATCCTTTATGTATGAACATGTCGATTTTGGTTGTATTTTATCTTAAGCGGGATACCCGATCACCCAGCCCATTCTAACCTGTACTAAAATGACCCATTTTGACCTGAACAAATTTACCTCATTACTTAGATCCCTAGCAATTTTAGCATGAGTAACCTCCTAAGCACGTTGCAAATTCAACTTTGCTTCTGCTTCCTCTCCTTCTCTCCTTTTTTCCTGCTCAAACAACATAAAAGAATTATGTGTAATGGCATTTAGTCCTACTATTTGGTCATACTCATTAGATGAACACATTTGTCAAATCAATGGACAATATTAAAAGAGAGAATTAGTGGAGTACACATAACATCCTATCACTATCAAGTGGGTAGAGCTATATGTAAAACCAAATGGTAGGACTAAATATCATTTCTCAAGAATTATATATCTAAATTAAATACTAAAATATATCCCCAAAATACAAATTAATGAATTCGTAATACTTCTCTTATAAATGTTCAAACTTTCTACAGTATGGTCATGTACCAACTGTAATAATTGGTTCTTCAGTAACTCTTGGTAAAAACTGAAGCCATTATTCTTCAAATTTCTCCAATAAAGTTTTGGCCATCATGTAAACATCAATTTTATATAGATTATATTGCATTGCATTCTGAAAAACCAACCTCACATCTGAACATATATCCCGAACATGTTTATATTCAGTACCATCCTTAGCCTCCATTTGATTTTTTATTGTACTGAAATCCATGATTTTGTCAATCATGTAATGCACATTATCCATTGATAAATAAAATAAAAAATAAAAGATAAAAAAGGAATAATAGTTATACAACAAAAACATTGGACTTGTGATATTATAACCAGATGTAGAAAACCTGCAACTAATTGGACTTGTGCGACCCAAAAAGGTCTCCTGCAAAACACAATAAAATCCGAATTACAAATAATGAAAAGTGCGAATAATAATTATAATGAGGATGAATTAGTGATCTCTCACCTAATAGTCAACTTTGACTTCTGGGAAATCTTAATCTTGCTGAATTACATGATTTTCTGAATCTTTAGGTACAATAACATCCTTGTTTAAGGATTGTTTCCCACTAAAATTAGCTGTAGACGCATGTGGTTCACTGAATGAAAAAGAGTTTGTTTAATCTCAGGTATAGACCACATAGATTCATTGCTACCAGTAATGCATAGTTGGCATGCTGTTGAAATATTCACTAAAGAAACAAAAAGAGGATAACTATTTAAACCAACCTAAAACTAAGAAAAATAATCATATTAGACATATAACTGCAACCCATGACCAAACATTATAATAGTTACTTTCTTAGTCATAATAGTATAATACCCACATAGCAGCAGCCGGAGAGACCATCAACAATGTTTGGTTGCAGCCACACCAATGTTTGGTTGCAGCCTTACATGAGTTGTATCTTAGCATCTATGCACAAACATGAAATAGAAATATGAAATAAATAAAAAAGTATCTTGTAATCTTTCCATTACAATGTATTTGGAATTAAACACCAAAAGATAATCAAGTAACCAAATTTAGGTTAGCCAATAGTATAATACTATAATAGTATAATACATGATTTCTGAATAACTGTAAATCATAGATGTACGGTAATTACGAAAGTCAATTACATTGTCCTCCAATCACATAACTGCAGCATATCTCAGGATTCACGAATCCTTTAAAGTAATTAACTTTCATAGTGCAAAATGTTAAAGATTAAACCCTAGATTTTGTTTTTAGCTATAGTGGCTAGGAAAATTGAAGGTAGCGTTAGACATTAGGGATACAAACCTGATTTGTGTAGCCGGAGAAAGCTTTTCATCAATGATCTTCTTATCATAATTTCTTCAGGGATTGCCGAAGCTGTTACAATACAATATGGCTATTGAAACTGGGGATATCAAATCAATCAATCGTGATTCAATGGGATATGTGGACGATTGGAGGCGTGTTGAAGGTTTGATTAGGGCATCGTAAAGGGGATTGTATATTTTGAAAATCCGTCAAAAATAAAAGCGTGAAGAAGGATAGTTGAAAAAACCCAGCAGAATTCAGTTAATCCACATGAATCTAAAATCAATTGCAGCTGGTTGAACGAAAATTAGGGCATCGTGAAGGGGATGTATTGAGAAGTGGAAGAGATACTACGGTTGTGAGGCTATTGGGAATGCTGCATGAGGAGGAGAGATTATACGGTTGTGAGGCTATTGGGAGGATGAGATGACCAATGGCAGAATTACATGTGGTATTGTGGACGAATGAGAGAGCTCGAAATTGATAGTTGGCAAAATTAGATCAAATGTAGGCTCATATATAGGTTAAGATATGTTGACTCTAGTGTTAGTGAGAAATAATAAATAAATATGACAAGTAGCATTAGTAAATATGAAAAAGCCGAATATCATCTTCCCGTATTTTCATGTTAGAATAGTATCCGCTCAATGCGGCGGATAATTATATTTTGCACGATAAATTAGTGGATGATGGTAGCGATAGTTGTGATAGTTGTTGATTGTGCTCGTGAATGGTGGGTGTGATAGTAGTTATGGTGGGTGATCGTGATTTATTGGGATCTTGGCTACGCTTCAGTCCCATGTTTCGATTGTTGCTCTTTTATGGGCCAAATTGCTCGATTGATTGTTCTCTCGTTGCTGCTATTATATGATGACTTATCTTCAACTGTTTTTGGTGATCATCACCAACAATAACTCTCGCATTTATTAATTGGATTTTAGTTTACTGCAGTTCAGAGCTTTTGCGATTTTGTCGCTCCGACTGCGGCGGTATGTTTGGCAACTTGAACCCGACCAACCTGAATCTTTATCGGGGCGGTCTCAGGTTAGTCTTTTTTACCTCAAACCCGACAGACCCGGCCCGATAAAAGCTAAAATCCGACCTTATAATCTGATGGACACCCCTATATACATTACAATCTTACTCTTGAGGGATTTTGCTCAATTTCTTATAAACGTTAATTTTGATAAATTCTCATGACATATTAAGTAATTTAGTTATTACCATTATTGTTATTATTGATTAATTCTAATAGCTGTATTTAAAGTTTAATCATGATTTTTCTAATTATCATATATACTTTTATTATTATTGTCATAATACTTACTATTTTTATTACTTATGACTGTTATTGTTTAATGTATTTCATAACTAATGCTTTGTGTGTTTAATGTTTTGTGTGTTATACTATTACTAATTGTTTGTCTTTTTAAATAGTAGGTTTTACCCCGTTAGATGTTTTAAGATATTTTGATATAATACTTAAAATACTATTTACTCATATATTTAAGATTCACTTTTTAATTGTTAGTAGCAAAATACATATCCACATGAAGTGTATTCACTGTGAACATTTAAATGATAATATTCTACAACTGGAAAAAAAGTTAACAAAGAAAAAAATTGATAATTTTTTTTAACAAAGGCAAATAAAGAAAAAGAAAAACATATAAGTTATCTGTCTAGTACTACGTATTCTTATTCTGTCACATCAAATTGTAAAATGTATTATATATATTATGTTGAGGTATGAATTCGTTGTCAACATGTGGGCAAACTGACCGTTGTGTTTATAAAAAGTATACATAATGCAGGTTTGAAATTGCATCATTTGTGTTAATAGCATCATTTGCGTTATTAACACAGTGTTATTAACACAGTGTTAAACCACTAAGTTATTAGACCATACACTTATTACTTTATTGGAACCGATCAGTTCTCGGTCCAATTTGCACCGGTCTAGTTCTAAGCTTTGAAAGTCTTAAATAAGAAAACAAAAGTAATACTCTGATAATTCTCGAACAAATATCTTCTCTTTTTTATCAGAATAAAATATTCTCATAATTATTGACTTTGAGAAAACGTTTTGCATCAATACTAATTTTTATAACTATATCTTTAACACGAAGGCCGCAAGGTATGAGTCCCCTTGGTGTGGTGACCATGTGGCAACCACTACACCGTGGTTTGAAAGGGAACAACACACCACATGACCACATTGGGGGGGGGGGGTGTCCTTTCCCTCACCGTGGTGTGGTACCCTCCACATAGGCTCCACCTCATCGCCATACTATTGTGATGAGACCCATTCCTAGTAGTCTTAGAGCGATCAATGTGATTTATGTTAGACTTAGCGTGCATAGTGTCAAATGCTTATGTGTTATGAGTTTAACGCGGATTTAAGCGGATTTTGTTTTTTACATTGTGATTGGTGTGATATTTTTTTGTGGGATGCAATTGGATGTTACATACATGTTAAACAAGATAATGCAATTTTAAGATGAATGTTAAAATTATATTAAAAAGACAAATGTATTTAACATGAATTTAACTTGATTCACATCTTATGTTCTAAACTAACAAATACTTCATATTTTGTTAGGTTGTACTCAAGAAAATCCTTGATTTTTATAAAATCATAAAGGACAAATCTTAGTCATTGGATCAATAGATACCTTAACCACCACCATCATCAAATCACATGTGATTCAATATACAACCATCACCATCATCAAATCACATGTGATTCAATATACAACCACCACCACCGCTGGCAACCACCACCATCGGCTGTAACACCGCAAAATTTAGGAAGCGTTTTTTTTTTTAAATGCCCGAAGGCGATTAGGTTATCCTCTAGGTTAGTTTAGTTTAGTTTAGTTTAGTTTACAAAGAAGGTCCCACAATAAGCTTCCAAATAAACATTTCTTTAACAATACAAAAACGGTGTCACTTAAACGACATGGCTCATTTTTCAAACATAACAAACTGAGCTTGGTCAATCATCCCGTACAAAGCACCGATCACCTCAAAAGATTCAACGAGGGAGGGATTAGCACAAAGCTAAGTGAATGAATATAATCTACAAATTCTGTAAAGCCCAACAAGCTAGCATAGACATCCCTACGGTCTAAAGGCCACATAACTACGTATCACCGATCACTAAAACACGGAAGTTCTAGAACATCTCCGGTTGGGGAAAACACTGTTTGTTCGAGAAGATCGGGGTCCTGCCGGAGCCTTAAACCATGGTCGGCCAAACCACGGTAACCGATAGCGTTTCGTGACCAACACCCGGGCAACTCCCTCCCCTTGACCATGCAACAAATACAGGTAAGGTCGGATACCCTTTAGTCGACACCCGATGCCCTGCGCAGTGACTTCTCAAACCTCGGTTACCAATCAAACCGAGCCCTCGGTTACCAATCAAACCGAGTTGTTGCTTGCAATCAAGCCAAGTCTCTTCACCTAAGTGCCCATGATCATGTATGGTATTCCCTAACACTAGGCATACATAACAAGTAGACTAGCTACGAAGAACACCGCGAAAAACGTCACAACAGATTTCCCGATCGCTAACTCTAGTTCACGATCGCGAACTAGAGTTCGCGACGTGAACTCTGGTCGTGAACTCTTCGCGATGGCAAACCATTTTCTCTGGACCGACTTCACGATCGCGAACTAAGTTCGCGTCGTGAACTTCTCTTGTCTGGCGATTTCCTGCATTTTTATCAAGTATGCATATACCGAACCAATTGTGACCGAACACAAGTTGGAGATTAAATCCACTCACCGAAACCTTCCACTTGTCGAACTCAGAGGTCTAATGTTTCTGAGTCTCGATCCCGATTCCTGTACACCAAAGGAATACCGAATTAGTGTATAATTCCACCAAATCATAAACAATGTTAAATACACATTTAACCTTAACACTTGCACTAACTAGATAACCAAACACTTAAACCATCATATGAACATGTCATGACCATTTACACTTACACAACAAGTCAACTAGTCATTTTGCAAGTATTACACCCAAACGGGTCAAACCGGATTATTAAACAATAATACTCCCTACAACTGTAATCATATCATCAACTTACAATTTATCAATTGTTATTAATAACATTTCTAGCAAACACTTATACTTGCACAATTCAAGTTTCTTAAGTTACTTTACTACCCATTGGCCCAAACGGGTCAAAACCCGAGCATGACTATAACACTTCCAATTTCCATCAATTAGCACAAAATTCTATAACTTAACAAGTCATAATCATGTAACAATTCATCCAGCTCAAAGTTACCAACAATCCATGTATTTCACCTCCAAATTACTAGTTAACCATTTTTAACTAAAAACATCCAAACACAACTACAAACGCTATAATCTACCATTTAGCAAATCATAACTAATTAATCAATCTAACAAGTTCATAACTATCACAACCCAACTATTTTACTTCAAAATCATAAGTTATAACTTTTGACCCAAATCATCCAAACACTAGTTATCAAATCTCACCAAAACTTGACATAATCCATAACTAACATATTTGACATATTATCACTTCTTACATATTAATTCAACCCACATTAACATTAAAACCCATATTAAATCTAGTTCGAAGCATAAACCAAAACCACACAATTGATACACACACACACACACACACAAACACACACACACGAACACACACACACTCACCCATGTGTACATTTTGCTAAAAAGGTTGTACCTTATGCTAAAATACTTGTACCCATACAACAAAACATGTCAAACCTTGTATAAACACTTAACATACCATTTAACACCATAATGACCAACCAAATCTCAAGAACACATAAACCCTAATTTATCAACTATCATGGAATCAAAAATAAACACATATAAGTTGAAGCTTACCTCAAGAGCTTTCCAAAAACGTGTTCGGATTAAAGATTGGCCAAGAAACGAGCTATGGATCTTCAAGATAACTCAAGAACACAAAAGGGTTTTTAGAGAGATGATAGAGAGAGAGAGGAGAGAGACGTATGGAGAGAGAGAGTGAGAGTGTGGATAAGAAAAGAAGGAGGAAGAAAGAAGAAGGGGTTACCCCCCTCCCTTGGCTGCCGATTTCACCAAAGGGGGGCCCCACTTGATTTTATTTCTCTTTTAAGCAATACGATCTAAAAAGTCCCGTTCGTAGTTAATTTATTTAAAATAGCAAACGGACTCCAATTTTAAAAACAAAAGTATATTCGGAGACGATATTAAAAGGAGAATCCAAAAATATAAAAATCACATTTTCATTTAAACATTTCGGAAAACAGATATTTTAATCCCTTGATTAAAATATCACAAAAGGACAAAAGCCAAACGATACATTTAACACTTAATCAATTTATTCCACATATGGTCAAATAGATATTTTCAAATATCAAAATATACCTAAAACAACTAGGCCAGTTTTAGGATGTTACAACTCTACCCTCCTTAAAGAGGATTCCGTCCCCGGAATCCAACAACAATACCCAAATAGCAAGTATTTATCACAGAAAGCTTACGACACTATTCCAATCACTTTCACGTATACATGCTCAAATAAAATTTCATTAAATTTGTCATACACTTCATAGTATATTTAGCAATTCCAACTTTTTCATATTATGTTCCCGCAAAACATCGCCATTTCAATTAACAATCAATTCATTTCTGCAGTCTACACATACTCCAAATAATCTCATTACTCATATAGCATTTACCATTCATAACAAGTTAGCATTCCTCATGCCATAAAAGTGATCCACAAGCATATGTTTAAGAATTCCTTACACAAAGTCACAACAATTAACCCAAGCCTCAATTATCTACTCATTTTCTTCTTTATTCTAACAAAATTTACAACCTTGACCCGCAATTTTTAAGAATTTCCAATAACAATTTCCGGTCTTAATCAACTAATTTCAAAAATACACTTTCATAACATAAAGTCACATCAAATTTGTTTTTTGCATACTAAGCACAAACTGGTCAAAATCGAGTAATTCTCCGAGACACTATCAAAGTCCCTAGTTAGACATACTTCTAACAATCGTCAACTATTTCATGCATAATTAGCCATATTACACGGGTGACAAAATTTAATAAAGTCAAGTTGCACGTTTTGACAAAACTAGTCACAGTTTACACAATTCAAGTCTATCCCACATAACTCATTACAATCATGGCAATATGAATAGCAACCTCTTTTATACCCAATTACTCATACCTGTGACCTAACAGATCAAAACAAATTCTATTATCCAAAAATTGTTTTATTACGTCCATAACATGTTAAAGTGTTTAACAAAACCAACTTATACCATTAACAACGATTATCATCATAATCAAGGTCTAGCAACTAATTGCATCCAATCAAGTCTTGACACTAATTACCTTTAACAGGTCAACATTAAGAAATTTATCATAACAATTTCAAACATACAATTCACAGTTCATTAACATGTCAAACTCATGTGATGACTAATAAGCATTTTCAATTACATGTCAACTTTTACTTAGACTTCAAGTCAACCATTCACAATTCAACTAGTCCTTAACTCTTACCTATTAACTTCCAAATAGTAAGGTAATTCCATCAATTCAATACAATCACTAAATCTAAACACTAGATTAAAGTATAAGTCGCATTTTCAAAGCCTTCTCAAATAATTCCATAATCAATGCAAATCATTTAACAACTCATTCATCTTCAATTAATACTATCACAAGTCATCTCCAAAGATCTACACCCACAATTCATTAGTCGCATTTCAGATTTCAATTTCGACATATGAAACAATTCGGTAATTTATCATAAGCATTTCAGGTCATTCAGATAATTAACATTGACTGACTGTCATAATTAATGTCTATAACAAAAACAAACATCAATTTATCCACATTGCACAAACATTTCTGAGTCTCACTATACAAGTCACTACATGTGACCCGACATGTCACACTAAAATTTCCACTTTTTCACATAACAAACACTAGTCCTACTTGGACTATTCAATTCACGCATACAATTCTATCCATTTTAATTACAAGCATCACATTCCCACAGTTTACAATAGTTACTATTATACTCAATTTGATCCATGGTCACATATGTTGTGACCGAAACCGACATACAACCGATTCTCTTCGCTTCTCCTAGAGTGAAGGAACAAACAAACAGTTACAATCAACATGTCATCAATTTTCACAACATGAAAACGAGCAATTTTAACCACCGAGACACTATATGTGTCCCGACAAACAAGAAAAGATTCAATCTTCTATAACATTTATTCATAACTTTAATTAACTAGACTAATCCATACATCATGACACACTAATCTTAGTCCAAGTTCCAACAGTTAAAGACATGAAGGCATGCACCCCTTATATCTACACCACTCCCGACACATATGAGGTGTCCCAAATCAATAAGCAATCAATTATTCTAATTCAAGTGACATAACACACTGAAGGTAAGCAGTTCAGTTCATCACAACATTTCACAAATCCTTAACTAAGCAATCTTCCCAATTAACAATTCTACATAAACACAAGTATTGAGTTTATAAAAACATACCCGAGCTATCACGGTCAGTGACGTCAGCACTCTTTCTTTTCCTTTCTACCGTTGATGAAGATTCCCCGACCACCACCGCACTTGACCCATAATCCATTTTCTTTTTCAAAGGACATTTACTCTTCTCATGTCCCTCACTTTGACAATTCCAACACATAACCCGTGGAAACTCACAATCCATACCTTTGTGCCCAAAGTGGCCACATTTAACGCACTTCATGGTCTGGGTTGTGCACGTCCCCGAATGAGCGGACTTACATTTACGGCACCATGGGTTCTTCTGACCTGATCTACGAACAGTCTGTTTACGACTCATGTTTCCCGGTGGTTTATAGGCACCTTGGTACCCTAACTCTAGATGTGACGGGATTTCCAAATGTGGGTATGGGTAAAGTCCCTGAGGTGGTAGTGGATGATTTATCTGAGGTGGAGAGGGTTGGTTCATTTGTGGCGGAAATGGATAATTTGCTAGTGGTTGTGTTGACGGGTGAGTAAGAAGCAATGGGGCGAGGATCGAGGGTGTCATTCCTTTGATTAGTCGTTGTTGTTGTTGTACCTGATTTCTCAACTCTTGCACTTCGTTTTCAAACGCCTTAATATGTGCTTCCCGGTCAGTCTCCACATTGTTACTTGAGGTAGCAACTCTTTCTGGGGTCAAGGGGGTCGGGTTCTCGTTATCTGTCATATCTGTAGGAAAACACAACATCTCACGAAAGCTTAGTTTAAATCATTAGTAACTACATACTAACTATAAACTAACTTCATTCACATTTGCTCTAATCCCACTCGTCCGGAATGCTTGACCAAACTTGAGCCACGATTTGGGAATGGAACACCAACCCCGTGTATCCATCGCCAAACCGAAGCTCTGATACCAAGTTGTAACACCGCAAAATTTAGGAAGCGTTTTTTTTTTTTTTAAATGCCCGAAGGCGATTAGGTTATCCTCTAGGTTAGTTTAGTTTAGTTTAGTTTACAAACAAGGTCCCACAATAAGCTTCCAAATAAACATTTCTTTAACAATACAAAAACGGTGTCACTTAAACGACATGGCTCATTTTTCAAACATAACAAACTGAGCTTGGTCAATCATCCCGTCCAAAGCACCGATCACCTGAAAAGATTCAACGAGGGAGGGATTAGCACAAAGCTAAGTGAATGAATATAATCTACAAATTCTGTAAAGCCCAACAAGCTAGCATAGACATCCCTACGGTCTAAAGGCCACATAACTACGTATCACCGATCACTAAAACACGGAAGTTCTAGAACATCTCCGGTTGGGGAAAACACTGTTTGTTCGAGAAGATCGGGGTCCTGCCGGAGCCTTAAACCATGGTCGGCCAAACCACGGTAACCGATAGAATTTCGTGACCAACACCCGGGCAACTCCCTCCCCTTGACCATGCAACAAATACAGGTAAGGTCGGATACCCTTTAGTCGACACCCGATGCCCAGCGCAGTGACTTCTCAAACCTCGGTTACCAATCAAACCGAGCCCTCGGTTACCAATCAAACCGAGTTGTTGCTTGCAATCAAGCCAAGTCTCTTCACCTAAGTGCCCATGGTCATGTATGGTATTCCCTAACACTAGGCATACATAACAAGTAGACTAGCTACGAAGAACACCGCGAAAAACGTCACAACAGATTTCCCGATCGCTAACTCTAGTTCACGATCGCGAACTAGAGTTCGCGACGTGAACTCTGGTCGTGAACTCTTTGCGATGGCAAACCATTCTCTCTGGACCGACTTCACGATCGCGAACTAAGTTCGCGTCGTGAACTTCTCTTGTCTGGTGATTTCCTGCATTTTTATCAAGTATGCATATACCGAACCAATTGTGACCGAACACAAGTTGGAGATTAAATCCACTCACCGAAACCTTCCACTTGTCGAACTCAGAGGTCTAATGTTTCTGAGTCTCGATCCTGATTCCTGTATACCAAAGGAATACCGAATTAGTGTATAATTCCACCAAATCATAAACAATGTTAAATACACATTTAACCTTAACACTTGCACTAACTAGATAACCAAACACTTAAACCATCATATGAACATGTCATGACCATTTACACTTACACAACAAGTCAACTAGTCATTTTGCAAGTATTACACCCAAACGGGTCAAACCGAATTATTAAACAATAATACTCCCTACAACTATAATCATATCATCAACTTACAATTTATCAATTGTTATTAATAACATTTCTAGCAAACACTTATACTTGCACAATTCAAGTTTCTTAAGTTACTTTACTACCCATTGGCCCAAACGGGTCAAAACCCGAGCATGACTATAACACTTCCAATTTCCATCAATTAGCACAAAATTCTATAACTTAACAAGTCATAATCATGTAACAATTCATCCAGCTCAAAGTTACCAACAATCCATGTATTTCACCTCCAAATTACTAGTTAACCATTTTTAACTAAAAACATCCAAACACAACTACAAATGCTATAATCTACCATTTAGCAAATCATAACTAATTAATCAATCTAACAAGTTCATAACTATCACAACCCAACTATTTTACTTCAAAATCATAAGTTATAACTTTTGACCCAAATCATCCAAACACTAGTTATCAAATCTCACCAAAACTTGACATAATCCATAACTAACATATTTGACATATTATCACTTCCTACATATTAATTCAACCCACATTAACATTAAAACCCATATTAAATCTAGTTCGAAGCATAAACCAAAACCACACAATTGATACACACACACACACACGAACACACACACACGAACACACACACACTCACCCATGTGTACATTTTGCTAAAAAGGTTGTACCTTATGCTAAAATACTTGTACCCATACAACAAAACATGTCAAACCTTGTATAAACACTTAACATACCATTTAACACCATAATCACCAACAAATCTCAAGAACACATAAACCCTAATTTATCAACTATCATGGAATCGAAAATAAACACATATAGGTTGAAGCTTACCTCAAGAGCTTTCCAAAAACGTGTTCGGATTAAAGATTGGCCAAGAAACGAGCTATGGATCTTCAAGATAACTCAAGAACACAAAAGGGTTTTTAGAGAGATGATAGAGAGAGAGAGAGGAGAGAGACGTATGGAGAGAGAGAGTGAGAGTGTGGATAAGAAAAGAAGGAGGAAGAAAGAAGAAGGGGTTACCCCCTCCCTTGGCTGCCGATTTCACCAAAGGGGGGCCCCACTTGATTTTATTTCTCTTTTAAGCAATACGATCTAAAAAGTCTCGTTCGTAGTTAATTTATTTAAAATAGCAAACGGACTCCAAGTTTAAAAACGAAACTATATTCGGAGACGATATTAAAAGGAGAATCCAAAAATATAAAAATCACATTTTCATTTAAATATTTCGGAAAACAGATATTTTAATCCCTTGATTAAAATATCACAAAAGGACAAAAGCCAAACGATACATTTAACACTTAATCAATTTATTCCACATATGGTCAAATAGATATTTTCAAATATCAAAATATACCTAAAACAACTAGGCCAGTTTTAGGATGTTACATCGGCCAACTCCAGCCGCCGCCCCCGACTGTCACCGCCGTCCACCGCAATAACATGTGATCGGATACGCAATCATATGTGATTGAAAGTAGTGACGGTAGGGGTTGCCGATGGTGGAGACGGTGGCCGACAGAGGTGGTGGTGGTGGTGGTCGACAGTGTTGAATCACATGTGATTTAATACACATATGGTGATTGTGATGGTCGTCGACGGTTGCAATCACATGTAATTTAATACGCATGAGGTGGTGGTAGTGTTGATGTGTTGAATCACATGTGATGTTGGTGGTGGTGGTAATTTGAGCCTTGATTTATATAAGAGTTGATATATGTCCATTAAGATTACCTAGAAATCAAAGACTATGTTGAATGTTTCTCATATTTTGTTAATCAAAATTCTAACCAAAGAACCAACATGTTAAATAGTTTATTTATCTAATCTGTTAGAAAAATAAAAAACATAGATAAAAAATACTCCCCTAGTCCAACAAAAAAGTTCTCATTTCTCCTTTAAATTTTGTCCCACAAAAAGTTCTCATTTCTCAAATTTAAGGGGCCCATTTGATAAAATAATATTATTAATAGTGATTTCGCCACTAAAAAACTTTTTATTTCCAATCTAAACTTATATTCTAATTAAAAGTATTATCAAGGATCCCATCACTAACTATCTTCTAAAATCTTGTGCCAAAAAAAAAATGAGAACTTTTTTGTGGGATGGAGGGAGTATATATTTGTTTTATATACATATATAGATAGGGTATGGATCAATAAAAAATGGTCCTTATTTGAAGAAGTTGAAGAAGCAATGCATTTTCATAAAATATACATATATGTATACATATGCATACATATATGTATATATACATATATATTCATACCATAGATATGTATGTGTCCATATTCATGCCCGATATATACGTATATATACACTTATATATACACATGCATTTTATGTAACTTGCATTTTCAGTCCTAAGTTGCATTTTCAATTGGAACTTGCATTTTCATTAAAGAAAATGCATATGCATACCGTATATATATGTGCATATATATACATATATATACGGTATAAATATGAACATATGTTTATCTATGGTATGAATATACAAGTATATATACATATATGTATGTATATGTATATTTTACGAAAATGCATTAGAAAAATATACATATATTGGGGTAAAATTTGAGGGTCCAAAATTTTCTAAAAATCATGTGTGATCGGGATGGCCCCACCATTGGCAATGCCTATATATACATACACACCATCACAAAACAATCACAAGTCATCGTAATCTTACTCCTTTTGGAATAATGGCTTTAATCTGGGCATTTTCTTCTCCGTTCCTCCTTTCCAATACTTCTTTAATTAGGAGAAAAAATATCGTTACATGTGAAAAACGATTATATTCACCACAAGCAGGCAAACGTATGAATGCTACTGCTACCATGGCCCCACCCGCTATTCGAAGATCGGGAAATTATCCGCCTTCGTTATGGTCCTATGATCATGTGCAGTCGCTCACTACCGAATATACAGTAAGCATCTTAATATTTTAGCCATTTTAATCTCCAAATGCCACTAACAATCATGATAATTTTCTTTTCCAGAGAAAACATTTAATTCACAAATTGTAACTTCTGTTATAAAAATTAGGACAAAAATATTTTAGTAGCCTCAATTTAGTTGGTCGGCTCCTTTACTACCCCTGAACTATTAAATATGCAATATAGTACATCGAACTTGGAAAAATAGCCAACTAAGTACATTGGCTCACTAATTTGGTTTTGAATTCTCATGCCATTTGCTTCTAATTACAATATATTATGATGAATTTATGTTTTTTTAGTTCGTAAAAAAATTATAGTTAGAAACAAACTATGTAAGAAAACGCGATCAAATTAATGAGTTAGAATACTAAATTGATCATTTTTACAAGTTCAGTGTACTAATTAATTCAGGGTACTTTTGGCCTGAAAATAGTGTAACGTGAATTCTTATGGGTATGTACGTGTAGGGAGAGAAGTACACTACACAATTACAAGCATTGAAAGGAGCAGTGAGCACCATCATTTACGAAGAGGGTGAAAAGGTGGAAAATCCGTTATGCATACTTAATTTGGTTGATTATTTAGAAAGACTTGGCATATCCTATCATTTTGTGAATGAAGTAGCCAAAGTCTTGGAGAATGTATACTGCAACTACTACAACAGTCCTGAAAAGTGGACTGAACTGGATTTAAATGTTAAATCCCTTGGTTTTAGAATCTTGAGACAACATGGATATCACATCCCTCAAGGTATGAAGTAAATTATGTCTTTTTATCTCATATTTAACTATCTGGTGATATCCTACTAATAAAGGCTTCTAAATAACTTTTTAAATATCACATGTTTGATCTCTTTTAAGTATTCATTTACCAGATTATCAGGGGAAGTTTAAAAAATAGTAACGGTAATAGTTATTCGTGTCAGGATCGATTAACTATAGAGAAGTTAATAAACACCTTAGATCTAATTGACTATAGAAGTTGCAGCGGATCAACACTATATCAATAAATTAAGAACGATGAACTGTAAATAATAAACTTAAAATATTAAGAACACAGTTTCACAAAAAGCTTCAATGTATATTATCGAGTTAACAATACACACGTACGTTTACAATTCGTAAGGAACTATTTATAATAGTCCTTGAAGCTAAACTATTTACCCTAGTTATTCTAGGACTTGATTTACATCCGAATTCTATAGATATACATTGATTTACATACTATAACTATCTCTACGAAGATCTCGGACTTGGTATGCTTCCAAAACGCGTATCAGTAGTAAACTGCAATCACCAGTAGTAAATTCATATCATCAGTAGTAATCTTGGTGATCAGTAGTAAGTCCAATATCAACGTCAGTAGTAACTACTATTGATCAGTAGTATCTTCAATAAGCTTTGATCAGTAGTAACTAAGTTATAGTATTCACCAGTATCAACTTCATCAGTAGTAAACATGTTCTGCCCAATCAGTACTAAGTATGATCAGTACTAACTGCAGCATCAGTATTAAGTTGATCTGTGATTTTGTTCCAACAATCTCCCCCTAAACTTATTGATTCTCCTTTAATCAATCAAGTTTCTATTTACTTCTTCTTTTCTTTTTCCTTTTCTTCCAACAGTTTTGTTCTTCTTTTATCACCTTCTAATGTCTGTTGGTTTTGTTTATTCCTTTGTGCAATAATATATTTGCTGATTTTTTTTACAAATTCATTCATCTTATTTTGTAACATCACAGCATCATGAGGTTTAATGAAATTCATGCACCATAGTTGATAAAGAGTTTTCTCAGAATGAGGATACTCTTTCTCATAAAGGAATAAGTCACATTTCTTACTTGTATATTCAAAGAAGTACATGTTTACAGTTGGTAGCACATTCCATGCTAGGACATTCTCTGGATCTGTATACTTCTCTGGATAATTTTCTGGATAGAAAGCAGCATCAATCATTTCAGTAAGATAACCAGCAGCTGACATCTTCCAGACTTTCTTAGTCATTCTTGGTTTACCAATGATCAACATCTTGATAATGTCACTTCTGGTTAGGGACATGATCAAAGGTTTCCAAGCTCTGAATCTTTGAGTGACTTTATCTTCTCTGACAATTTCAATCATATCATCTATATATCTCCAGTTGATGATTGAATTATTTTGTAGGGGAGCAATTGGAAGATCATGAACTTGAACCATTTGTAATTTCTTCTTTGGTTGTTCAAGTTCAGAAGTAACTGACTTCCTTTTCTTTGAAGTTTGAGATGATACACCAGATGATTCTCCAGTTATTGTCTTTCTTTCTTTCATTTCTTTGAAGTTTATCTGTTCAAGTTTTGTGGTGTACTTCTCAATACTGTCTTGTTCAGTAAGGTCCTTCTTCTTCTCCACACAGTACTTTTCAATTAAATTGATCAGCTTCATTCTTCCAAAGGCCTTTGTGTTATGACCTCTTGATTTCAAGAATGTGATCATTTCTTTCTTTTTGCAAACTGTTCTGGCATATCAGCCTTCTGTTCTTTGCATTCTTGTACTTGTGCTTCAAGAAGTTCTAAGGTTTCATATTCAAGTTGCCTTATTTTTTCTAGTTCTCTTCTTTGTAGCTCTTTTCTTGTTTCTGCAACTTGTTTGGTTTTGACCTTTTGTTGAAATTGCGGTAGCTTTGATATATCTGCTATATCTGCTAATTTAATCTCTGTGAATGGTTGTCTCAGTATTCTAGCTCTTTCTACTAATCTTTTGTTTTCATTTGCTAGAGAGACTTCAACCTTCTTTAAATATTTTGCTCTTTTAACTTTCCACCTATCATGTTTGGCTGATTTGGCATAGTTGATTTTATTGACCATCTCATGACCTTGTGCTCTGTTAGGTTGGTCTTCATCAGCAACTTCCTTTCCCTTTCCTATGTAGTTATCTTTCTTTATATCTGGTTCAGATTCAATAACAAATTTGGGACCATAGTATTGTATCTGTGACATAGGAAGTATTTTAGGATGTGGAGGCAGGGAGCATTCATCAACTTCTAACCAGTTGATATCATCATCAATATCTTTTACCACTATTTGTGTTAATTTTCTCTTTGGAGATGGTGGAAGTAACACTGTAGGCTCTAGTAGTGGTGGCAGCTCAATAATGTCATCAGTAGTAACCAAGGTAGTTACTACTGGTATGTCTTCAGAAATTATTACTGATAGGTCATCAGTAGTGTTTGCTGCCTTTTCTTCATTTACTACTGCTATGATATCAGTAGTGGGAGTTACTACTGGTATTTCTTTTTCAGCTTGTTCTTCCATGGGAGCAGTAGTAATAGGTTCATCCTCAGTAACCATCATTTCTGGGCCTTCATCAACTGTTGTTTCTTTTAAATTTAAGAGGGAGGATGCTGCTGCTGCAATTGATTCATCAATCATGGTTTGAATGTTGTCATTCTCCCCCTTAGTGAGCTCAACTGGTGGAGCCTCACTATCATCAACTCTCTTTTTCAATTTTCTTATTATCTTGGTTTGTTGATGAAGCCTGTGTTCATATAGCCTCATCCGTTTGTTGATGGTATTAACATGCTTTTTCATTGCAGCCATAGTTTTCCCTTGGTTTGTGAGATATGTAAGACAATTTTGTACAATGGATTCAAGAGAATCCACTTTTTCCGTCAATTGTTGGATTTTAATACTGCCCTCACTCCATCTAGCAAGATCATCGGGCTCACTAACAGGTACATTGGTTTGAAGGTTTTCCATCCTATCCGTCAAATCAATAGATCTGCCCTCATCACTTCTTGGTGATTCATTGGGTCTTTTAGACATCCTCTTCTTCCTAGAAGAAGCAGAGATGCCCCCCCTTGTGGTTTCTTGGCACCGGGGTCCTTTGAGTAACTCCTCAAATGAGTCATCACTCAAAGTTGCCGAGGTCTGGGTCTTAGTGATGTTCTCTCTATCCTGTGCACCCACCTTTGGGGCATCAGTAGTGAGAGCCCTCGCCTCATGTCCTCTCTCCTCATTGGAGGACAACTCTTTGAGTCTGGGGTTTGACTCGATTGGTCCCCTGGTGTCCTTTAAAGAATGTTTCTTTCTTTTATAAATTGTGGAAATATTTTGGGTTTTGTCTGGTAGGTCTTCCACAGAGTGAAGAGTAGCACTCTGCAGATTTCTTTCAAGTTCCTGGGACACATTCAGGACTTCTATGTTAGTGGGTGATTGAGTGGCTATTTGGGGTGGTGTTTGGGCTGTATTTGGGGGTGATGGAGTGGGTTGAGGTTCAATTTGGGTTGTATCTATTATTGAACCCTCTCCAGTATGTGTTTGATCTTTGATCATATTAGGAAACAGAGGGGTTTCCTTGCCCGAAAATTTAAATTGTTTTCTCATATTTGAGAAAACTTTCTTGTTCAACTCAGGTATTAAGAAAATGTTTTTGGGAGTTGACAAGTTTTGTAATTCACAGTTTATGATATGTTGTAGAAATCTGGGATACATTAAAAATTTTGTAGAACTAAGATTTCCCAACATACCTTCAAAAATCATGTAGGAAAAATTAAAGACTTGGTCTGTGCATAAACAGACAACAGCAGAGGCTATTGCCTTATTAAACTCATTCCAAGTACTTCTCTTTTGGAGAAATACAATGCTGAAGAGTATGTACTAAAAATTTCCATTGTGGTGAGAGAAGACCCTTTTGAAAAGTTACTATGTTCAGTCTTCCCTCATATCCCATTTTATTTAAAATTTCAGCAATGAATTCCTTGGGAAGAGTATACATACCTGAATCATCATGTAGTTGTAGATGGTGTCTGATTGATTGTTCAGTTATTGTTATATGCTTTCCATCTACTTTTGATTTGATCATCGATGTGGTTGTTCCTTCTGTTCTTTCAGCATTGGTCCAGAAATCAACCAAGTGCTGTTGATATGATTTTGGTTTTACAGTTAAAGCAAACTGTATATACGAATTTCTCAAAAATTTGACGATTGGACGAAAATCTTTTGTTCCGTCGGGATTCTTTAGGAAGGCACACATATTGTGAAATTCGGAATATTTGAGATCGGTTTGTACATCCAGAGATTGTAGAGTTGCCATTGTTGTTGATTTTGAGAGAAAAGTGTAAGAATTTTGTTACTGATAAAGGGTTTTTGATCGAAAGCTAGGGTTTATCGAGAGGATTTTGCAAATCGAAGTGAAGATAATGCTAAATTAATCGACTGCCGCCTTTTATATCTTTCGATTTAACCTGCAAAACGACTAAAATGTCCTTCGAATCATAACATAACGGTTATTTTCATGGGGGTTAGTTTGGTAATTATGATTCTGAAAGATCAGTAGTAAATGAGATATTAGTAATAAAACATCAGTAGTGACTAAGGATTTTGACATCAGTAGTAACCACCAACATACACGATCAGTAGTATATGTGAATACCAGTAGTACTGACTTACCAGTAGTATTTATGTAAACCTAATACACACCAATAGTAATGAACTACCAGTAGTATTTTGTGCACATGCCTACAACCAGTAATACAGTTCTATCAGTAGTAAAACACTTAAACAAATAAATAACTTTTTACAACAAAAACTTTACACATGACTTTAAGTGAGATTTTAATTTATCAAGATCAATCCAATACTGCTAACCAAGAAGTTGAATCTTCCTACATCAAATGCCTTTGTAAAAAGATCTGCTAATTGATCATCAGTATGGATTTTAACTACTTTGATTAATTTCTTTTCATTGCAATATCTTATAAAATGAAATCTTATTTCAATGTGTTTAGTTTTAGAGTGTTTTACCGGATTGTTCACAATACTAATAGCACTTTGATTATCAATAAAAATAGGAGTTTTAAGGATAGAGATACCAAAGTCTAGGAGCTGGTTTTGAATCCAGAGTACTTGAGCACAACAAGCAGATGCAGCTACATACTCTGCTTCAGCAGTTGATGTTGATACATTTGTTTGCTTCTTGCATTGCCATGACACCAGTCTTGATCCAAAGAATTGACATCCACCAGTAGTGGACTTTCTGTCTTGACATTCACCTCCATAGTCACTATCTGTGTAGGCTATGAGTTCAAAGGGTGAATCATGTGGATACCATAGACCTAGTGATGGTTTGCCTTTCAAGTATCTGAATATTCTTTTGACAGCTTGCAAGTGTAGTTCTTTAGGTCTTGATTGATATCTTGCACACACACAAACACTATACATAATGTCAGGTCTTGATGCAGTTAAGTACATCAAAGAGCCTATCATTGATCTATATAGGTGTTCATCTACATCCTCCCCCTCAACATCAGGATGTAGGTGTTTGTGTGTTTCCATTGGTGTACTTGCACTTTTACTGTCTTTCAAATCAAATTTCTCCAAGATGTCTTTGACATATTTTGATTGATTTATCAAAATACCATCTGTTCTTTGACTGACTTGGAGTCCAAGGAAGAAGTTCATTGGACCCATAGAGCTCATCTTGAATTTAATTTGCATCAATTCTTCAAATTCTTTACACAATAAATCATTGGTTGAACCAAAGATGATATCATCTACATAAATTTGTACCAGTAGTATATCATCTTTGACTTTCTTTGTAAACAAAGTTTTGTCAATGGCTCCTCTTTTGAAGTTGTTCTTCAAAAGGTATGATGATAATGTGTCATACCATGCTCTTGGTGCCTGATGTAGGCCATACAGAGCTTTATCTAGTTTGAACACATAATCACCATGTTTTGGATCTTCAAAACCTGGAGGTTGGCATACATAGACCTCTTCTTCAATCTTCCCATATAGAAATGCACTCTTCACATCCATTTGATAGACTTTGAACTTCTTGAATGAAGCATATGCTAGAAATATTCTTATGGCTTCAATTCTAGCAACAGGAGCATATACTTCGTCATAGTCTATTCCTTCTTCTTGAGTGTATCCTTGGGCTACAAGTCTGGCTTTGTTCTTGATCACTATACCTCTTTCATCTTTCTTGTTTCTGAAGATCCATCTTGTTCCAATGGCTCTTTTTCCTTTGGGTAGAGGTACAAGTGTCCAAACAGCTTGTAACTTGAATTGAAGGAGTTCTTCTTGCATTGCCTCAATCCAGTTTGAGTCCTTCATTGCTTGTTGGATCTTCTTTGGTTCATCCTGAGACAGAAAGCATTCAAACATACATTCATTAGCAATTAAACTTATATTACACATATTTGCAGTCAAGCTTTTATTTAATTTGCTTCTTGTTTGCAGTGGTGAGTTAACATCACTTAGAACAAGGTCTAATGGATGGTTCTTCTGAGTCCTTGTAGTTGTAGCTTTATCAACTACAAGTTGATTTTCAAGATTGGACTCATTTGTCTCAGGCAGTTGTTCTTCTAGTGATCCTTCATTGTCATTGAAGTTTGGTTCATCATCATCTTGGTCAGCGTTACTACTGCTATTGTCTTCATTGAGATCAGTAGTATTGTTGTTGTTATTGGTATCAGTAGTATCTTGAGAATCGAGGTTATTGTTGGGACCAGTAGTATTTTGAGTACTATAACTGGTATCAGTAGTATTTGAATTACTACTGTCCTCATTCTCAGAGTTACTACTGTTTCCACAATTTGAGTTATTACTGACATCAGTATTAACTATGGGAGCAGTATTAACTACTATGTATCTCATCTCTTCTTGACCAGTATTAACAGATGATGTTCCTTGCTTTTGAGTATGACAGTTTGGATCACCTGCATTGAAATTCATGTTAGAATTAAAGGATTTGGTTAGATTGTCTATGTTAAATAGTCAATCTGGACCATTTCCTTGTTCATTGGGAACATTTTCATTAAAGGATACATTAATGCTTTCTTCAATTATCCTTAGTCTTTTGTTGAATACTCTGTATGATTTGCTTTGAGTAGAGTATCCCACAAAGATTCCATCATCAGCTTTGCAGTCAAATTTACCAATTTGTTCTCTTGTAATTAGAATATTACAAGGACAACCAAATGATTTTAAAAAGCTTATAGAAGGTTTTCTTTTATTAAAAAGCTCATAAGGTGTTTTAAAATGTGACTTCACTATTAATACTCTGTTCTGAACATAACAGGCAGTATTAACAGCTTCTGCCCAAAAAGTAATTGGTAATTTTGAGTCTGCTAGCATTGATCTTGCTGCTTCAATGATGGTTCTGTTTCTTCTTTCAGCTACACCATTTTGTTGTGGAGTTCTAGGTGAGCTGTATTGCCTGTCAATTCCTTTAAGATCACAAAAGTTAATTAAGTTAGCATTTTTAAATTCTGTGCCATTATCACATCTTATGGCTTTCACTTTTTGATCAGATGATTTTTCCAGTTTGATAATTAAGTTCTTTATGAGTTCACTTGTTTCATCATTTGTCCTGAGAAAGAAAACCCATGTATATCTGGAAAAGTCATCAGTAATAACAAGACAATATTGTTTCTTTCCAATACTCATTACATTTGTAGGTCCAAATAGGTCCATATGTAAGAGCTGTAAAGGAACAGAAATAGAGTTCACAGATTTGGACTTATGAGAAGACTTGTGTTGTTTACCTTTTAGGCATGCAACACAATGATGATCACACATAAATTGTTTTTGAGGTAGTCCAATGACCAGATTTCTTTTTACTAAATTGTTCATGTTTTTGAAATTTGTGTGACACATCCTTCTATGCCATAGTACTGATTCAGTGGTGTTTGCCTTGGATATAAAGCAGTTGACCTCATTTGAAGAAATGAGTTCTCCCCCTATATCCAGGCAATACACATTGTTTCTCCTTGGAGTTCTTAAAACAACATATTTTTCATCTAAAATAAAGTCAGGAGAAAGAATGATGCACTCAATGTCTGTGAAAAGAATTTTATTCTTTTTATCACACACTTGAGACACACTGACAAGATTGTATTTTAGTTCAGCTACATAAAATACATCATCAAAGGTAATTTTGCCATTTGTAACAGTACCTTTACCTGTAATCTTACCTCCATGTGGGTTCTCACCAAATGCCACATATCCTCCATCAAATAACTTGAAATCTTTAAGAATTTGTAGATTTCCAGTCATGTGCCTTGAGCATCCACTATCAATATGCCATGTTCTTCCTTCTTCTGGGATCTGAATGCTCTGCACAAGTGAGTAAAAGATTATTTAAGTTTGGGAACCCAAGCTTTATATGTCTTGGGTTCATCCTTTGAGAAATAAGATTTTGGAGATTTAACTTTAAACATTTTTGGTGCCCATACTTGTTTATTACTGGTGTTTAGTTTTACTACTGTTCTTTTAAAAATGTTACTGGTGTTTGAATTTTCTACTGATCTTGGTTTATACCCATGATTTTTTGCTTTTGAATACTTTACTACTGATGGACCAGTAGTTTTTGGGTACTTACCATGTTTAGAATGACCAGTAGTGTTTTTAGGTTTGACGCCAGTAGTATATTTGAAAGTTGGTTTAGGAGCAGTAGTATTTTTGTAATTAGGGTTTTTACCAGTAGTGTTTTTGTACTGGTACCTTACAGCATTATAATTAGGGTTAACACCAGTAGTAAAATTGTTAAAGTTTTTACTGGTGTTGGAAAATTTAAAATATTGTTTATTTTGATTGGATTTTCCATTGTTCTTGAAGTAGTTGCTGTTCTTTGGGCTTCCAACTCTTCTGTTATGCACAAACCTTGGTGCACTTCTTCCAAATCTTGGTGTTTCAACAATTGGAGTTTTTGGTATATTTACTACTGAAGGACCAGTAGTATCTTTTAGTTTCTGTATTTTTGATTTTTCTTTGAAAGTTTTAAATTCTTTGAATTCTTTACAATTAATTGGATTGAAGTGACAATTCTTTGCTAAATGATTCATTTTGTTGCAAATAACACATCTTAATTTCTTACTTTTTGCACCTTCATGTATTCTTTGATCTAAGAGTTGAATTTTATTTCTTTCATTTCCCCTTTTTAAAATTTTTGGTATATTTTTTTCATCATATTTAGGAGATTCATTTGGACTTTGTGCTGTGTGAAAACTTGTATCAATTGATTTTGGTGATTCAGTTTGAGAAATTGTAAATTCAATTGATTGATCATCATCAGAAGAATCATTTGATTCAGATGTTTCATTATGTGATTGAGTTTGATTTTCAGTTTTTAATTCATTAATGATTCTTTCTAAACTGTTTTTAAGTGGTGGAATGATTTTATATGGAGGTGGTACTGCATGATATCCCACCCCATGAACAACTTTTTCTGTAGTTTGATTGTTAGTTAGTTCATCAAGAATTTTAGTGCTTCTTTCAAACTTTTTGATTGTTAATTTATTTTGTTCAATTTCAAGCTGACATTCTTCTAATTTACTTGTTAGTTCTTTATTTTTTATTTCATAGAACTCTTTCTCATCTACAGCTTGAAGTAATTCTTCCTTTATTCGTTGAACAATCATTTGGTACACCTTTATCTGATGTTCTTGATCAGCAATCACACTATCAAACTCATGATTTCTTCTGACTGCTTTTGCTAAATCTTCATTTAATTTAGTGTTTTCTTTTTCTAGATTTTTAATAATTTTAGCACATTCAAAAGTACAAGGTTTAGGTTTTACCTCAGTTTTACTGTCAGTAAAGGCCATGAGAGCTTGATTTTGAGCATGCTCTTCTGCTTGGAAGCTCCAGTCATAGCCTTGTCCTTGTTGTGATACAAGGGCAGTTGATTTTGATCTTTTGTCTGGCTGAGGACATTCTTTTGCAAAGTGACCAAGGTTGTTACAGTTGTAACATTTGACTTTAGTTTTGTCAAATCCAGCTTTGTCACCTTTGTTGAAGTTGAGGCTTGTCCTACCAGTTCTCTTTAAGAATCTTTTTGTCCTTAGGCTCAGCATAGCCATCTGCCATTTAAGATCCATCTCCTCAAGATCATCTGGATTCAATTGTTCCAAGTCATCACTAATCAGTGCAGTATGCACATGACTAGTGAAGAAGGATTCTCTTGCAGTATCCTCAGAATCTGCAGCCTTTCCTGTGAAGGTTTCCTGACTTTGACCTGTACTAGAGACAAATGCAGCATTATTAGAAGAAATAGAAGGGTTCTTTTGGTTTACCTCAGTTTCAAATACTCTGAGATCATTGTAGAGTTCATCCAACTCTTTTTCTTCTAGAGCATCTCTTTGTCTATATACCACTGTATACATGGCCCATTCTTCACTAAGAGATCTTAGGAACTTCATGTTGACATCTTCTTGATCCATCTTAACCCCAACCTGGTTAAGTTCACCAATTAACTTGTTGAATCTGTCAAACACTTGAGTGAGTATTTCATTGGGCTTTCCTTTGAAATTTTCAAAGTCTTGTTTGAGAACAGACTTCATGTTCCTCTTGGTGCTCTTGGTCCCAACGAATCTCTTCTCCAGTGCTTCCCAAAGCACCTTTGCATCATCATACTCGACGAAGAGATGTTGATAGTCATTAGGAATGGCCAGTAGGAGAGTGCTTAGAGTTTTGAGTTCAATTCCTTTGTCTTTCTTCTCCTTCTCACATTTAAGTTTGTCTGCCTCAGTTGCAGAGCTGCTTGCTTGACCAGGACCAGTTTTGTTTCCTTCAAGGACAACTTCCCACATGGAATAATCTGTAATAAGCATGTATTGCTTAATACGATTCTTCCACATCCCAAAGTTGTTGGGAGTGAGTATAGGAATTTTGTTGGCCTGAGTGCTTTCATTATTATCAGTCATGATTAATAATGTGTGTGTTTTAAAGATTAAAACTTTTTGTTGTTCTTAACAAATAGTAGATCTAGAACCAATATGCTCTGATACCACTTGTCAGGATCGATTAACTATAGAGAAGTTAATAAACACCTTAGATCTAATTGACTATAGAAGTTGCAGCGGATCAACACTATATCAATAAATTAAGAACGATGAACTGTAAATAATAAACTTAAAATATTAAGAACACAGTTTCACAAAAAGCTTCAATGTATATTGTCGAGTTAACAATACACACGTACGTTTACAATTCGTAAGGAACTATTTATAATAGTCCTTGAAGCTAAACTATTTACCCTAGTTATTCTAGGACTTGATTTACATCCGAATTCTATAGATATACATTGATTTACATACTATAACTATCTCTACGAAGATCTCGGACTTGGTATGCTTCCAAAACGCGTATCAGTAGTAAACTGCAATCACCAGTAGTAAATTCATATCATCAGTAGTAATATTGGTGATCAGTAGTAAGTCCAATATCAACGTCAGTAGAAACTACTATTGATCAGTAGTATCTTCAATAAGCTTTGATCAGTAGTAACTAAGTTATAGTATTCACCAGTATCAACTTCATCAGTAGTAAACATGTTCTGCCCCATCAGTACTAAGTATGATCAGTACTAACTGCAGCATCAGTATTAAGTTGATCTGTGATTTTGTTCCAACAATTCGCGTATATCGCAAACAAAGCTCGGCCACTCTAGGGAGCCCTTATAAGTGCGATATCCCATTAAAAATAAATTTTTATCTCATATACCTATCTTTGATTCACAGTTTTAATAAAATGATTGACTATTTAGATTTTAGACATCCTGAAATACTATTTGGACACCCTATAATTAGCATATAATTAAGTAATAATTTTAACATTTCAAATTCCAAGCTAGAAATTAAAACTCGAACTCGTTTATCTAAACTCTAAAATGTCGTAATTAAGTCACTTTTATGTCATCTCGTTCACAACCTAAACTTCCAACTCTCTCTTTAAATTGTCTCACAACCTCCAACATAGTCCAACGTTAACCACCACCACCGACTCAATCGCATCGGAAATCCCCCGGATGTAGGGGTTGTTGGTAGTTGTTTCCGGTGGACGGTGGATAATTATATTAATTAATTGTTTATGATCATAAGTAATTTAATGTCAAAAATAGTTGACTTTGACTAGGGTGTTAATTTAGTATTGAGGATGTTCAAATACTAACCCCCTATTCAATTCTGACATCACTGTATTTGACTCTATTGCGCAGAGATATTTGAGGACATTAAGGATGAAAGTGGTAATATTAAGGCACACTTATGTAATGATACCATTGGTATGCTAAATCTGTACGAGGCGTCTTATGTTTCGGTAGATGATGAAGACATATTAGACGATGCTAGAGATATCACAACTAAATATCTACAACAAAGCTTAGAGAACATTAATGTCGATCAATATACCTCATTGTTAATAAGCCATGCATTGGCTTTCCCACTTCAATGGAGTGTTCCACGAATTGAGGCAAAATAGTTTATCGAAGCGTACGAGAGAAGAAATGACATGAATCCCACGTTGCTTAAGCTTGGCAGATTAGACTTCAACATGGTGCAAGCAATTCACCTAGAAGATTTGAAATACGTATCAAGGTGGTGGAGAAATACAAATTGGGATAAAAAGTTAAGTTTTGCTCGAGATCGATTAGCGGAGAATTTTATGTGGACAGTTGGTGTTAATTACCGTCCGCAGTTTAGTCCTTTGAGGAGATCACTAGCGAAAGTTTTTGCCATGATTACTGCTATCGATGATGTCTATGATGTGTATGGTACTTTGGATGAACATGAAAAATTTACCCATGTTATTGGCAGATAATTAACACTTTTAGGGAATTAATTCTTGTACTATATTTTTTGATGCATATGTCATATTATACAAGCATTATTGTTAATTGTACAAACGTAGTATAAAACAACTATTGTGATGTATAAGTTAAAATGTGTGGTGTAAAAATCATCACCCTATACTTTTACTTTTAAAGTTCGATTATGTTTTACACATATTAACAAGTAATAATTAATTGCACAAATTTCACGAGATCGATCTAACAATTTTCTAACGCGTAGTTGGGATATCCATGCAATTGAAGAACTCCCGGATTATATGAAGATATGTTTCTTTGGATTCTATAACTCGATAAATGAGATTTCTTACGAAACCTTGACAAACACGGGATTCCACATCCTTCCGTACCTTAAGAAAGCAGTAATTATTACATGCGTCTATTTATATAAAATTAGAAAATTAATTTATGCATCTTTGTAATTATTGAGCTTATGATTCACTCTTGAACAAATGGTAATTATAGTGGGAAGATTTATGCAAGGGATACCTAGTAGAAGCGCGATGGTACCACGATGGATATACGCCGACATTCGAAGAGTACTTGGACAACGCACATGTAACGATTTCAGTTCCGTTGATGCTGATGCATATTAATTTTTTAATTTCGGTCTGTTCAACCGAAGAAATCCTGGAAAGCATGGAAAGAACTGGGAATATTATTCGTTACTCAGCTATAATCTTGTGACTTGCGGATGACTTGGGGACATCATCGGTAACTATTTTATGCCCTTTTAAGATTATGAATTTATGGAAAACTCATGGGAATTAATCCCTCTTTAATTTCTTCACAAAAATATAATTGAATTAGGAAAATATGGCATGCTAATTATGAATAACTAGCACAGAAGCAGAGATCACCATAGTAGTGCGGCAAGTACCCTATATCTTGCAGTATCGATAGTGATGAAGTAGTGATGGTGGTGAGTGATAAAGCATTGCGATGGTGGGTGGCGGCAGGTGGTTAGCAGATGTAGACGATAGTGGTGGTAACTTAACAAGGAAAGATTAGGTGCTGATTCTGAGTTCCTGAAGGAATTGGTTGACTGTGGAACAAACTTTGATAGGATGGCACAATTCATGTACGGAGAAGTGGATGGGCATGGTGGTCGCCCAGATGTCACTAAATCTCATATATTATCATTGTTAGTCTTCCATATAATTAATATCCTCCCACTCTATGTATTGTAATTTCCTAATTTTATTGCTGCATGTAATAAAGATGGAACGTTTATCCACTCAAAATTATAATTGATTTGTCTTAATTAAATGAATATCGGTCCTGCCTTGTTTCGAATTTTGTTTGGTGTACGTTATGAATATTTTCCATTCAACTAATCGATCATTAAATAAAGTACAAACGAGATTATGGGTTGTAGCCTTTCATACATTTACGAGCGTAGCAACTAATTAATAATAATATTACAATGATAGAGAAACGTTTAAGTAGGTCCATTATTTTTATCAAGTCCCATAGAACAAATATTAACAATTGATCAATAAGATCTAATTGTCAAGATTACTCACATATTTTATACATAAAGGGGTATTTTGATCATTTGGCACTTAAAAAAATTACTTTTTATTTTTTTTTTAAATAAAAAAATTAAATTTTTTTAAGTGCCCAATGATTAAAATACCCCTTCATGATACAAATGATTTTTTTTTATAAATTACCAAAATACCCCTCAATATATAAAATATATGATTAATCCTGACCATTAAATTTTATTGATCAATGGTTGAGATTTGTTCCTCAGAGATTTATAAAAATTATAAATCTCCTTTAACGCAACTCTACAATGATAATATACAATTAATAAAAGAGTGGTCTACAGATCACCCATCTTTCTAAAACATTTTTGTAATTGAGCGACACTATTTAAATTACTTAAAAGTTACTCTATTCAAATGTCGCATCATCTTCTTAAGATATGTGCTAGTTTTCATCAGAGCTCTTCCTACTATCACACCAACTCATAATTTTTTATTTCTTTCTCAATCTCTTCGGCTTTGTAAGGGAGATAGTGGGAAAGAAAGACGGGAAGATTGATATTTTATCTTCTTAAGGTTTTTTTTAATAATTTTTAAAAAATATTTTCTTTTTATCTTTTTAATTTTCATTTTTTTATTTCCTAATAATATATTAAAATTTGCATTTAGTTAAAAATTGGTCATTTGACGTTGACGTCAAAATTAAAGAAGAAATGAAGGAATAATGATATTAACATTGATTAGTTAGTTTTCTTATTAATAGAGAAGATGTATGTAACAAATTAAGAAAATGTAAGATCTGCATATTTACTATATTACATTTTGCATCATGAATAAATAGTTATTTTTTGTCTTGTTAGGCGGTTTTCGAATATTTAATACTTATAACCGAAACAGTTAACAAAGAGTCATTTGGCCATCCCTCTTTTCTTTTTGTAATTTTAATTTTTTCTGAAATTACACTTTATTACCCTAAGTTTTTAAGTTATTCTCTTTTTGTAATTTTAATTTTTCTAAAATCACAGTTTACTACCTTATATTTTACCTCTTTTCTTTTTAACAATTTGATTACATAAAATAAGTATTGTAATATGTAAAGAAGTAATATAACATTTACCAACTTGATTTTACAGTTCAAATTATTTATAGTAACCAAATTATTGAGAATATGCTTGTATGGTTGTACGAATATCAACATACATATCTTTTACATCATATAAAAATCTTTCGCGGCATCGCGCACATTAAATATTACCAAACAAACTTCTTCTCGGTATCATATGAAAATTAGCAAACAAACAAACTTCTTCTCGGTATCATATGAAAATTAGCAAACAAACAAACTTCTGTCAACGATCTTTTGAATGTATTGTAAATAATAGTAAATAATCTTCTTGGTATCACATGAAAATCCCCCGCGGCAACGTGCGGGGGGAAATCCCACTAGTTTTATGGAAACGGCATGTGAAGAAAAGTTTATATTTTTGTGATGAAAATTATCTGGGATAGATTCAAGGTAATGTTCAAGGTAGTCCAAGAATTTTAGTTAATCCCAAGGGACAATTAATAGCCCTTGGATCAAGAAAAAGTTAAAGGTCAAGATCAAGATTCAAACCATACAAACACATGTGTTTCAGTACATCAATACCCCACCCACCTCCGGCGGCCGAAGACGGCGGACAACGGAGATGGGCGGCGGTCGGAGGTGGCCGCCGGCGGTGGTGGTCGTGACTTGAAACACATCTGTTTCACCTTTTGAAACACATGTGCTTCGTAGTTCGTATGCTCCTCAGTATTTCACTAATAACAGGTGTTTTGAAAATAAAGGAGTGTATATGTACAGCCAAGCACAAGTGTTTCAAGTAATGAAGCACATGTGTTTGTAATCTAGAAGCACATGTGCTTCGCTAATAGGAGTTCTTTTGAAAATAAAGAAGTGTATATGTACAGTCAAACACATGTGCTTCAAGTAATGAAGCTAAATGTGTTTGAAAGCTAGAAGAACATGTGATTCGCTAATAATAGTTCTTTTGAAAATAAAGAAGTGTATATGTACAGCCAAGCACATGTGTTTCGTGACTTGAAACACATGTGCTTCGTATGCTCCCCTATGTTTTATAAAATAATGTTTTTAGTGACTTGAAACACATGTGTTTCGTGACTTGAAACACATGTGTTTCACTAAATAACAGTTTTTTTTGAAAATAAAAGAGTGTATATGTACAGCCAAGCACATGTGTTTCATGACTTGAAACACATGTGTTTCGTTACTAGAAGCACATGTGTTTCACTAATAACGGTTGTTTTGAAAATATAGGAGTGTATATGTACAACAAAGCACATGTGTTTCAAGTAATGAAGCACGTGTGTTTGAAAGCTAAAAGCACATGCATGTGCACATGTGCTTCGCTAATAACAGTTCTTTTGAAAATAAAGGAGTGTATATGTACAACCAAGCACATGTGTTTCGTGACTTGAAACACATGTGCTTCGTATGTTCCCCTATGTTTTATAAAATAATGTTTTTAGTGACTTGAAACACATGTGTTTCGTGACTTGAAACACATGTGTTTCACTAAATAACAGTTTTTTTTGAAAATAAAAGAGCGTATATGTACAGCCAAGCAAATGTGTTTCATGACTTGAAACAATGTGTTTCGTTACTAGAAGCACATGTATTTCACTAATAACAGTTGTTTTGAAAATATAGGAGTGTATATGTACAACAAAGCACATGTGTTTCAAGTAATGAAGCAGGTGTGTTTGAAAGCTAAAAGCACATGTGCTTTTAGCACATGTGCTTCGCTAATAACAGTTCTTTTGAAAATAAAGGAGTGTATATGTACAACCAAGCACATGTGTTTCGTGACTTGAAACACATGTGCTTCGTATGCTCCCCTGTGTTTTAGAAACTCGTGTTTTTAGTGACTTGAAACACATGTGTTTCGTGACTTGAAACACATGTGCTTCGAAGTAATATGCTAATTTGTATTTTGGAACACCTGTGTTTTAGTGAAGCACATGTGTTTCAATACATCAGTACCATCACCACCCCCATTCACTGTCAGCCACCACCGCCGTTGCGGGCCACCGACGGCGGTGGACGGCGGCGGTCGGTGGTGGTCGGTAGCGGCCGGAGGTGGCGGTCGGCGGTGCCTGTAGGTGGCAGTGGCTAAGGGATTTGATCTTGACCATCTTGATCTAATGACTAGAATTTATCTCTTAAGACTATGCAAAATCTTTGAACTTCCCAGAATACAACTCATAAATTCAATTAATATAATGTTTTGGTTTTTAGGGGAATTTTGGGTAGAATTTTGGTCATGTTGATGCCTACGGTCTACCCTTTGGCCCCAAGCAAAGTGGGTCTAACAAGTCAAAGTGGCAGTTTCGAATTCATTTCCATGTGCGTGTTGTTGGGGTTTAATTATGAGGACATTCATGTCTTTTAATAAAAATGAGCAGGTAACCCGCGCAATGCGGCGGCGGGTACCCTGTGACTAAATTTGATGACGATCAAGTAGTGGGTGGTGACGACGGTAGTGATAGTGACTGCTGGTTGTGGTCGTGCGGATGATGGGTGATGTTAATTTTAATTTTGTAAAGATTAATAAAGATATCTCATAACTTTTCTTAAATCCGAAATTGACGTTTTTTAAATATGAGCCATTTTAGCTATGTTGAATATCTCATAAGTAGCCTTAAATCCGAAATTGACGTTTTTCTAAATATGTGTCGTTTTAGCTATGTTGAAGTTAAAAGTTATATATATTAGTTGCTGGGATAAAACAAAGTATCCAATAGATCAATTGGTTAACACACAGTCCAATTGGTTAACTCGCAAAAGGTCTTGGGTTCGAATTCCACTAAACAATTTTTATTTTTATTTTTGTGGTGTTTAAGATGTTACCCAAAATAGAAATAAGATTAAGTTTAAGTTTAAGCACTTTTATACTTAGTAGTCTTAAACCCTTTAATAAGGGGTAAGATAAGATAAGATAAATAAAGATATTCTAAATTTAGAGAATAGATGTAAATAAAAACTAAAAGTAGTATTATTAAATGGTATTGCCTAGCATATACACGGTCCAATAATCGAAGCTAGCTACTTGTAGGAGACTGAAACGAGAACCCATAAAATAGTTTAGGACGAACCAGAGTCCGATTCAAAAACCAAATTTTTTTTTCGATCTTTTCATCTTTTTTCGGTTTAAACCGAAGCCAATTTGTACAATGAGGTATTATTTTACGATACCATAAAAAAATCTAGTTTGGTAGATATTTAAACACTTCTCTAACTTTGTACCAATTTATATTTCCTTTTACTATAATTTACTTTAAACATCATATTTTTATTTGTTATTTTTTACATGACAGTAATTTTTATTCTTAAAAGTAGCTTTTTTTATGTTGAATCTACAATTAGAAGATCTATTTACGGTTATAAACTAGAGAAATAATATTTCTTTTCATTTTTTCTTTTTATTTATATTTCTACTTATATCTAAACTTAATTAACATGTACTCTCTCCGTCTCATAAAAAACCTCTCATTTGCCTTTACACAAGTTTTTGGGTGATAGTTAGTGGTGATGTCATTGATATTTCTTTTGATTAAAATATAAGTTTGAGTTGGAGAGAAAAAGATAGTTAATGGATATTAGTGATAGGGTCTTTAGCAATAATAATTTTTTATTGTGTGGAACCCATCAAATGCGGAAAATCAAAAGTTTTTTGTGGGACAAAAATTTTGAGGCAAATTGAAAGGTTTTTTGTGAGACGGAGGGAGTATTATTTATTAGTTCTCATTTTTAATATTGTCTTTTAATTTAAGTATTTTCATGATTAAATTTAATGATCAAATTAATAGACATATAAATAGGGTGTAGAGTTATATTGAGAACTTTGAGAACTTTTTATTAATCAATCTGGACCATTTGATTTCAAATTAATGGTTAAGATCGGTTATGGGATTTTCATAATTAAGTTTAATTTTATTTTTGGTAAAACATAAATGAAAAGGGCATATAAGGTATTTTACAAAAATAAAATAATTAAAAAATCTCTCTCCCTTTAAAGTCGTCTTTCTCTCTCCCACTTTGTTATATACGGTTTTCTTTTAACCCCTCTTTCTCTAAACGCATTCACACAAATCAAACATCTACCGATCTTGTGATGGGTGGTATTGCGGTTGAATCGTGCTTGGATCTCGCTTTCTTCCGGGTAATCGAATTGTTCGGTGGTTTGGTCTTTATAAAGCGACAATAGTGGTTGGATCTGGGTGCGGTGGCGGCGGCGGCTCGATCTGGGATGAAGAACATGGATGGCGATTTTCATTGGTTGGATGATCTGGTTGCGGCGACAGCGGCGACGGCGATCTGCTACAACGGAGGTTGGATCTGGGTGCGGCGGTTGGATCTCGGTACAGCGATAATGGTGGTTGGAACTGTAAATGACAGTGGCGATTAACGAACGGACGATGATTGACGAACGGTAAATGGGAATGACCATTGACAAACGGAAGATTGGAGATTGGAAGAAGTGATGATCGACAATCATTCCTTAAAGGTAGGCAAAATCTCACCTACAACAAGTTCCAATTTTATTTTTACGTATGTTAATAATAATTCAATTTTTAATCAGTACTTCAGTAGGCACATATATATGATATTATAATGCAATTTTCAATCAGCAAGGACACCCAAAGTTAAGAATTGGATAATGGATTATGCTTATTTACCACTAAGAAAGAAAATGGATGAAATTGAAAAGGGATAAAAAGCTTTGAATATTCATGTTTTCACTTTTCATTAAGTGTCGTAGCCCAAATACACTGTCACATAAGATGTTCAATTTGACATTGAACATTTGCTTACATTTAGAATTAGACTGAATATTTCATATATGTTATTGATTAGGATAACATAAATGTTATTTTTCATATTATCCATATATCCACGCATGTGTGTAATTAACGTTTTTTGATGTTTTTTAGTGGATGACACAACGAGCATTTGATGTTAAAATTGGTGTAAACTTTTATTTGCTAAAGTAGCTGATGAAGATGAAGGTGTGGATGATCAAGAAATCATGGTGTTGTTGATTTTAACATTGATGTTGATGATTAGGTCTTGCGAGTTTGCATATGTATTATTGATTAGGTTTTTTGAGTTTGCATATGTGTTATTGATTAGGTCTTTTGAGTTTTGCATATATGTAATTAATTAAGATAACATAGATATTGTTGAATGTTCTTGAATAAAATCACAAGTTTTCTTCGTAATAATCATAATTTCTGGTAAAGTAATTTCTATATGAAACTGATGCACCGAACAAAATTTTGATGATATCATAAATGGAACATATATGTTCAACCGTAAATTAACATATATGCTCGTAATTAAAATAATATATATGCACCAATAAATTTCAAAATTAATTCCTAAATTTTAGGATTTTTAAAAAAGGAAACATATGCAAAATGTCATAAATACCTCTGGATAATTAATATGAATTAAATTAATCAAAATCAATTTACTAAATTCTGATGGGTTAATAAGAATTCTCAAAGTTATTTTTAAAATCAGGGTTCTCAATATAACTCGACACTATATAGTAAAAAATAATATTATTTCTCAACTATTTGGTTCACATCCAACTAAAAGTAAAATAATTAAAAGCAGCGGATTTCAAGAAACATCTAGAGCTCCCTGGAACCAAAATCATACAGAAAAATTATGTATACGAGAAGAATCCAATCCCGCGATATCTCCAGAAACCGTCTGGAATGTCCTTATTAAACCTATAAATTCTCTCAACCCCAAATTTCCCTCAACAACTAAGCCGTAAAGATCAAATTGCATACCATCAATACTCAATTCTTTTCATTCCAGTCATCTAACAAACAAAATGTCGATCGTTCCAAGCATCTTCGGTGGCCGACGGAGCAACATATTCGACCCATTTTCTCTCGACATCTGGGACCCATTTAAAGACTTCTCATTTCCAGCTTCATTCGATCCTTCAAGGGAAACCTCTGCTTTGGCGAACACACGTGTGGACTGGAAAGAAACACCAGAAGCACACGTGTTCAAGGCCGATCTCCCCGGGATCAAAAAGGAAGAAGTGAAGGTGGAAGTTGAAGACGACAGAATCCTACAGATCAGCGGTGAGAGGAACGTCGAGAAAGAAGATAAGAACGACACGTGGCACAGAGTTGAACGCAGCAGTGGGAAATTCACGAGGAGGTTTCGGTTGCCGGAAAATGCAAAGATGAACGAGGTGAAGGCTTCAATGGAGAACGGAGTGCTTACAATTACTGTACCAAAGGAGGAAGTGCAAAAGCCTGAAGTCAAATCTGTTCAAATTTCCGGTTAGAATTTCGAGTTCATTACATGTGTCTCGTGTTTGGTACATTTAATGTATTGTCTGCCAAGTGTTCGACGTAATGCCTGTGTCGTTTGCTGTTGTTGTGTTCCATATCCATAGCCTGTTGTTAATAAATTGTACCAAGCTTTGATCATCTAATGGAAGTTTTCTTCTTGTAACGTCATATCTTATCGGGTTCAAAATCTACATCCATGTCTTATGTTACAAGCTATAGATCCGACTATTGCAAATCATTTGAACCCATTTTGTCTTTTATCTTAGCTTTGAATAGATAAAAACATAAGCATAATGCACCATTCTCGCTAATATATATCTATGGTCATTGAGTCAAGAGAGAACGAGAATACGATTCTTAAATTAGCAAGTTCTTTTTTCAATGGTAGTCTTTTAAAATTTTAGCTCGTCGATATAAATGATTCATGTAAGAAAAAGATTGATCCCATCTAAGAAGAATTCTAGTATTAAAAAATACTGTAAGTTAGGATCTTCAAAACTCTTCAATACCAAGAAGAATTCTAGTAAAAAAAAAGTCGGATTTTTCATAAAATCAATAATCATGTTGTGATACAAAATAGCCAAAACTCTAAGATTTCATTCCAACGATCAAGTTCATATATTTTGGTGTTTTTTCAAACATACATCTCAACCTCTTTATATAGGCCACAAGTTGGCACTATAAGAGTCATAGAATAAATGACCATTACACAAGTTAATGATAGGTGTAAATATAAGAAAACCAAAAGTCTAGTGAGTTACAATACTCCCCCTTGGTTGCTTAGATTTATATTGAACTATACATGCACTTCATCTTGTATCTTCAGACAATCCTTGAAACATTCGCCTTGTTAAAAACCTTGACGGAGAAAACCCTTTGGGACAAAACTCTGGTTGAAGGATAAAAGAGTACGATCATGATGTCTTGAGATAGGGAAGGAACCATATATGATGTGCCTCATTAAAACCTTGTTAAGAGAAAACCCTGTGGGACAAAAACTCTAACGAAGGACAAAAGAGTGCACAATGGCTAATAAGTAATCAACTCGATACTCCCCCTGAATTCAGCGATTCTTATTGAGTGTGGGATACAGTTAGTGTCTCATTAAAAAACTTTGTCAAGGTAAACCCAATGGGACAAAACCCTTGAACTAAAGAAAAAGAGCACACAAGCATTCATCGGGATGCTCCCCCTCACATGCACTCAACAGGGTGCAAAGCATACGTCAGGATGCAATTATTATTTATATACAAGTGCATGATACATGTCACTTAGGTAGCTCGGAGAGTTTCCTAAGTCCAATAGCTTTGACATGTTTCTGGAATGAATACTTTGGCAGTGATTTGGTGAACAAATCTGCATGATTCTTCTCCGATCCAATATGTTGCACTTCAATCTTTTGAAGTAACTGTTGTTCATGTGTAAAGAACAATTTTGGAGAGATGTGTTTAGTGTTATCCCCTTTGATGTAACCATGTTTCGCTTGGTCAATGACAGCAGAGTTATCTTCATACATAACAACTGGTTCATCGGGGTCATAAGCTAAACCACATGTACTTCGAATATGACCAATTACAGATCGAAGCCATACACACTCTCTAGTTGCCTCAAAGAGCGCAAGTAGTTCAGAGTGATTTGTCGAAGTAGCAACCAGAGTCTGTTTACAAGACCTCCAGGATATCGCTGTGTTCCCAATGGTAAAGACATAACCAGTTTGGGAACGTCCCTTATGCGGGTCTGATAAGTAACCTGCATCAGCATAACCAGTAAGGGTTGCGTTATTTCGAGTATCATTAGGGTTTGATCCACTCGACGACGCGTAGGGATAGAATAAGCCCATATCTGCCGTACCTTTTAGGTAACGGAATATGTCTTTAATACCATTCCAGTGCCTGCGTGTTGGCGCATTGCTGTGCCTAGCCAGGCAGTTCACAGCAAACGAGATGTCCGGTCTAGTACATTGAGCCAAGTACAATAAAGCGCCTATTGCACCCAGATATGAACACTCGGGGCTCAATATCTCTTCATCGTCCTCCTTTGGACGGAATGGGTCCTTTTTAATGTCTAGAGAACGAACGACCATGGGAGTAGAAGACGGCTTTGCATCATGATGACTAAAGCGTCTTAACACCTTTTGGATGTAATTTTCTTGATGAAGAAAAACACCATCTCTACGTTGCTCGATCTGCAGGCCGAGGCAAAAATGTGTCTTCCCAAGATCTTTCATCTCGAATTCCTTCTTCAGGATTTCAGCAGTTTCGACCAACTCTTTCGAGGTTCCTATGAGATTCATATCATCTACATAGACTGCGATAATCGCATATCCTGAAGTGGATTTCTTAATAAACACGCATGGGCATATCTCATTGTTCAAATATCCCAGTCCGATCAAGTACTCACTTAGGCGGTTATACCACATCCGTCCAGATTGTTTTAATCCATAAAGTGATCGTCTCAGTCTTATCGAGAACGTGTTCCGTGGTCTAGAACTACTTGATTCAGGCAACTTGAGTCCATCAGGGACTTTCATGTATATCTCCGTGTCAAGATCCCCATAGAGATAGGCTGTGACCACATCCATAAGCTGCATATTCAGTTTTTCGGAAACTACTAAACTGATTAAGTAGCGGAACGTTATAACGTCCATTACGGGAGAATATGTCTCCTCGTAATCAATTCCAGGGCGTTGAGAGAAGCCTTCCGCCACTAGGCGAGCTTTGTATCTTACAATCTCATTATTCTCGTTACGCTTCCTTACGAACACCCATTTGTAACCAATTGGCTTAACATTGGGTGGTGTTGGAGCAACAGGTCCAAACACTCTTCTTTTCGCTAAGGAATCCAATTCTTCCTGGATTGCTTGTTTCCATTGAGGCCAGTCCGTTCTACGTTGGCATTCAACAATAGTACGTGGTTCCATGTCATCATTGCTCATAATGTCAGTGGCCACTGCGTATATGAACACATCATCAATGACAGTCTCGTTTCGCTTTAAAATATCGTCTAAGCTAGCATACTCGACAAATATTTCAAGGTTATCGGGATGATGAGAAATTGGTGTTTCATCTGAAACACGCTCCTCCAATACACTCCCGTGATCCTTAATGATTTCATGTGGCAAAACGGATTCAGAAGAATTTCTCCTCTTTCGAGGCAGAACATCCTTGGAACCGACTGGTCTTCCTCTTTTCTTAGGAAGAGCAGCAGACTGGACAGCTGATGGTAGCGTCCTTTGCACGGTGGGTACGACCGGTGCAACATGTTCAAGTGGAACATGGCGTCTCTCAGGGACGTCTATCCTTGCAGGCACATTTGCGGCAGGTATATTTGATCTCGTGACATTTGCTAGGTCATTAAATGCGTCTGGTAGCTGATTAGCAACATTTTGTAAACCTAGAATTCTTTGCACATCCTTATCACTATGTGCAGTTGGGGGATCCATATGAGACAAGTTGGGTTCATGCCACGTTATTTCACGTCGTTCCTTATCAACGTTAACGTGCAAATCTCCCCCTAACGACGGGAAGATTGCCTCATCAAAGTCACAATCCGCATGTCTAGCGTTAAAGAGATCGCCTGTCAAGGGCTCTAAATAGTGTATGATGGACGGGGATTCATAACCAACATATATTCCCCGTCGTTTCTGAGGTCCAAATTTCGAACGCTTTGGAGGTTCAATTGGAACATTTACCAAGCACCCAAACACGCGTAAATGTGAGACATCAGGCTCATATCCAGTTACCAGCTGGTACGCAGAAAGTGGTTGGGTGGCCATGGGCCTCAGACGGACCAATGCAGCAGCATGCAATATCGCATAACCCCATGCAGAAATTGGAAGTTTTGTACGCATAACTAAAGTTCTCGCAATCATTTGTATTCTTTTAATGAATGCTTCTGCAAGACCGTTTTGGGAATGAACGTACGCAACAGGGTGTTCAAGATCAATGCCCAATGTCATGCAATAATCATCGAATGTTTTCGATGTAAACTCCGCAGCATTATCAAGTCTAATTGACTTTATTGGATAATCTGGATGATGAGCCCTCAACTTAATGATTTGGGCTAGGAGTTTAGGAAATGCTGCATTCCTTGTGGACAACAAAGCGACGTGTGACCATCTTGTTGATGCATCAACCAATACCATGAAATATTTAAATGGTCCGCATGTTGGTTGGATAGGTCCACATATATCCCCTTGAATTCTCTCAAGAAAACGGGAAACCACTTTTGTAGGTTTTACATGAAGTGGTTTGAGATGTGTCTTGCCAATCGAGCATGCTTGGCATAGGCTTTTTGGTTTAATCATGAAATTTTTACCTCCAAGAGGATGCCCATGAGATGCATTCATAGTTCGAAGCATCGTATTTTGACCCGGGTGTCCCAGCCGGTCATGCCATAACATATAAGTTCCCTCATCAACGGGGGCTCGACGAATGACTAGATTGCTTTCAATGTGTTTTATCGTGGTTAGATACAAACCATTTGACAAACATCTCAACTTCTCCAATATACGCTTTTGGTCGTATTTATCAGAGGTAATGTAGAGGTATTCAATACCATTTTCTGAAGCAGTTTCAATATGAAACTTGTTTTCTCGAATATCCTTAAAGCTCAACAAGTTTCGACCGGAACTTGGACAATATAAGGCTTCATTAATGGTTAACACAGTACCATTTGACAACGTAAATTGTGCTTTACCAAAGCCTTGAACAAGGGTCGACGGGCCCGAAATAGTTGTCAATGAAGTTACTTTAGGCGTTATGTTGATGAAGTAATCCTTGTATTTTAGGACACTGTGGGTTGTACCACTGTCAACCAGACAATCAACTGACCCAATATGCATGCCTAAAAGTAAAAATAATTTAAAATCGGTCACACGTATGTAGTATTTTCATAAGGAAAAACTTTAAATTATTTCGAGAAATGCGTTCATTGTAAACAAACCATTATCCAAAAGTGAACATTATTTAAACTTGAAAGCATAAAATAACATGATCCAGGAGCTCAACAATAGCTCTAATCTTCAATCTGAGCCACAAAATCAGGTGTCTCAAAAGACTCACGTGTGTTGGTTTCAACCACATTTGCTTCAGCTCTTTTCCCGTTATGATAGTTACGAACTTCGTCGGGAGTAGCCTTACAAACTCGTTGCATATGACCATAATCACCACATTTGTAACAAAGGGTATGCTTATCAGTATGTGCCCTTTCATTGGGACGATTGGTCGTCCTGTTATTGTTCCCAGTACGAGATGGCTTAGAAGCCGAAGGCCTCCGGTCAGAGTTATATTCTGAATCACGGCCTGAAGGTCTTCGGTGCGAGTTATATTCCGAACCTCGACCTGAAGGTCTTTGGTATGGATTATATTCAGAACCTCGCTTCGCTTGGTGAGGTTTACGATCACCATAGTGCTTCGGTTTTCAGGACGACTGGCCCTTATCTCGGTTTCCGTTCCGCGATTGAGGCCCACGAACATTATTAGCATCAGGCATTGGAATTGCCTTTGTCCCAGCAGGACGAGAATTGTTATTTCTCATTAAAACAATGCTATTTTTCTCATCCAATAACAATTGGGTAATGAGCTCGGGGAAAGTTGTGAACTTGGATTGGCGGTACTGCTTTTGAAGCAAGTTGTCAGAACTAGGAAATGTGGTGTAAGTCTTCTCCAACAAGTCAGTATCAGTTAACTGTTGACCACAGTAGTGGAGAAGTGCACGAATTCTACAAACTTTAGCGTTATATTCAGTAACCGAAGTGAAGTCTTGGAATCGTAAATTGAGCCAATCTTGGCGGGCTTCAGGAAGCCAAATGGTCTTTTGGTGATCGAAACGTTGTTTCAAAGAGTCCCATAATGTCTTGGGTGAGGTGATTGATATGAACTCAGACTTCATCGTGTCTGACATATGTCGACGAAATAATATCATCGCCTTAGCATTCATTTCGCGGGTAACTTCAACCTCACGATTATCCTCGTCATAGATGACATCTAATATGCCTTGAGTATCTAGATGGTTCTGGATATCTTGAGTCCAGTCTAGATAGTTCTTGCCGGCAGCATCCAAGATCGGGAAATCAAGTTTGATAGACATTTTCCTACAACGGGAGGAGAAATACTGGATCAATCATCATTCAAGATGATAAGTTTATATGTTTATGGTTTGTATAAGCACAAATTGTGTGTCGAATCAGCAGGTTCGAAAAAACACAATTGATATTAGGTTCTCATTTATCGAACGACAGGTCGATTATGAGACACCGATTCAGCATATGTATATAAACACATTCAGAGAAAAATGATTTAGTCAACCCTTTTCGGTAGCTCTATTCGAATACAACCAGGAAAGACGGTAAGGGTAGACAGCGCTTGTGCGTATCGGAACCACCCTTATTAGGAGTCAGAAAAACCGCCTATCTTTCCTAGACATTGTTAAGAATAGGTGAGCCTAGTTGTGGATGATTAATAACTTTTCAAGGAAGTGCATATAATGCTCATAAATCCACAAGTTCTTTAACTTTTGAAGACAAAAGAAATTGTAGTATAATCACTACATTTAGAAAAGATTAATTTTTATCTTCATGATTTATTTAAGAAAACAACTTTCAACATAAAGAATCTCAAAATAATTTTTATACCAAAAACAAATAATCATTTGAGCATAATACTTCATAAATCATGGATTTTTAAAAAATCATTCTTTTAGAAGAAAAATTTTATTATAATTTTTGGACTTGTTAGCCCAACTCATTAAAAATATTGGGCTAACTTTTAGTTGCTTAAATGTTGTGGTTTTAAAAAAAAATTCAATCTGTTTGTTAAATTTTTTTCCAAAAAAGATGAATAATCGGCCAAATGAGTATTACATTTAGAATTAGAAAAACCCATGAACTGAATTAATTTTTGTGAAAGAGTAGCAATTTTTTTTCTCTTGAAAAGTCCATATGAAAATACTACATGGAGAAGCTTTGTGACTTATCATATACAAGTATTAACTTTTAGATAGATTAAATGGATTTTTATGTGCTCAATTTAAGCATCATCAAATGAAGTGTTTTTTTAAAAAAAAACAATTGACCAACCCCAAACATGATTTTCAAAACCACATATATTTTGATTTCGATGGATCTTTATCCACTATAATAAAATGATATCAAATAGAGTAAAGAGACGTTGTTTACCTTAATGTTATGAAGAATAGTTGGTGAGATTACTTGGTTCGAGCAAAGTGCCGATAACGTGTTGTGATACAAAATAGCCAAAACTCTAAGATTTCATTCCAACGATCAAGTTCATATATTTTGGTGTTTTTTCAAACATACATCTCAACCTCTTTATATAGGCCACAAGTTGGCACTATAAGAGTCATAGAATAAATGACCATTACACAAGTTAATGATAGGTGTAAATATAAGAAAACCAAAAGTCTAGTGAGTTACAATAAATCATAAATAATGATCATAATTCTGAATGGACCAGAAAAGACAAGTAAAGCGTAAATTGAACTTAAAATAAAGTCTGAAATAATAAACAAAAACATAAAAGGTGAAAGGCCAAAATAAAACTTTTGAGGCGTTACTTGTCTAAATAGAGATCTGAGGCAAAAATTTTGTCCTTTTCAGTAAAGGTTTTTTTTAATACGATGACTTGAAAAAAAACCCGCCCATTTACGTTTGAGCATGCATTAATGATAAAAGTTCTATATATGCGGCATTATATGACAGTCTTATCTATTTCAAAAATGTTTAAAATAGTACTTTATGTTTAATTGTGTTGAATATGATAAGGATGTTGATGACATGTGGTTATTAGCAAATTCCCTCTTATACGTACTCTTTATGTGACAAAATTATTATCCACAATTCCACATATAAAAAAAACTGCTTGATGCTACTAGATGTTGCCGCTTAGCACGGATACAGTTCTTGTTGTACCTGCCGAGTCCAAATGTACAAATTGGAACCCTATGCAGACTCCGTTTGGTTATGGAAAATAGTTTTCATATGAAAAATTTTTTAGGGAAAACAAATGGTTTTCATATTCAATTTTCAATAAAATTTTTTGAAAACGCGTTTGGTTTAAAAGATTGAGTTTTCTTTCTCCAGTTTTGGAAAACTAGAAAACTTATTTGGTTGTATATTTTCCACATGTTTTCGTTTTCTAATTTTTGTTATTTGAAACAATACAATATACCACATATTATCCACTTGCATTTTGATTGTGGTCATTAACTGACTAAAAGTTATGAATTCAGATTTATGTATGGCTACTTTCATTTTTCCCATATTGCACCGAGTATTTATTATCGTAACTTGATAATTTAATCGCGTAAGACGTTTCTACTATGTTTTTCGTACCGTTTAGTTTGGTTGAGTTAGTGTATCATTAATTGTACAGTTCTAACTATATGAGATACAAACCAATATGTGCATGAATAATAATGGTGTGTAATACCTACACATAATATTAGGGTTTCTGCGACACTTATATGTTAAAATAAATGTGATAATGTTCTATCATGAATTTAGGTCACAATTAATGTCGGGTAAAATCAAGGTTTTAAAAAACGCGTCATGATGCCGCCAGGGCGTGAGGCGCGGCGTCGACGTTACCAAACCTAACATGGTGGCTAGGCTAGGCGTGACTTGAGATAAGGCGTGATAAGCCGCGCCTTATGACGGGTTTCTTATAAGGCGGCTGGGAAATTTATAATTTTGTTTTCTAAATGAAGACATATATAATTATAAGTTTTGATATAACAATTTTTGTGAATTTTATATATGAATTGTTACATAAATCAATAGATCTATAAATTTTTTTTATTTGATATACGTGTATATATATAAATTATATAAAAAAATTGTCGTGTTAAGTCACACCTTTAAAAACGTCATGGCCCGCCATGGCTAGCCATGACTTAAGGCTTGATGGTGCCGCCAAACCACACCTTACGCTTTCTAGAACCTTGGGTAAAATACACAATCTTGAGGGTTGTCACAATGTGTGTGTGTATGTGTGAATGTGTGTGTGAGTGTGTGTGTCTTTGTGTTAGTGTGTGAGTGTGTGTGTCTTTTTGTTAGTGTGTGAGTGTGTGTGTTGGGGATGGGGTGAGTGGAGTGGAGAGTTATTATGTGTATATTTTAGAAAATTTTAAAAATAGAAAAGAATGAAAAACAATAAAAATCACATTTACAAATTTTTTCCAAATCCTTCATAAATTTAAAAAACTGAAAATTTTCATTTTCTTGAAAAAATTTGGAAAACTCATGGAACCAAATGCATTTTCCAAATCTTTTGTTTTCTTGGAAATTTTTTCCGGAAAAGTGGAAAATTTTCCGTAACTCCATTTGGTTACGGAAAACGGTTTTCATTTTCTATGTAAAGTTTTCTAGGGAAAAGAAATGGTTTTCATTTACGATTTTTCATGTAATGTTTTGAAAACGTATATGGTTCAAAACATTAAGTTTTCATTTTCCAATGTTGGAAAATTAGAAAACTTGTTTGGTCGTATATTTTTCACATGTTTTCATTTTCTATTTTTAGTTATTTTAAACAATACAATATACTTTAAAGGGTAAATTACAGTTTTTGTCCCTGACCTATGGCTGATTCGTGGTTTTTGTCCCTAATGTTTTTTTGTCCGTTTTTTTGTCCTTTAAGTTTTTAAAATTCTGGAAATTTGTCCTTCCGTCTATTTTTAGCCGTTAAGTGACGAAAAATGTAAGGCATGTGAGGGCATTTTGATCCTTTTCACAATAAGCATCACAAATCTGAATCATGGATGCAACTCAACCAAACCATATGTTCCCCAAATGATTCATCTCACTAAGAAGAAGATACGTCCAAAATCTCATTAACAAGAAGATGCGTCCAAATGATTCATCTCACCAAATCATATGATCTGTGTAACGCCCTAAAAATTATTGTAATTATATTATCGACGTTTTATTAAATAAATCATGTGATAATTATTTATTTGAGACTATATGTGTTATGTGTTGTTATGGGTATTTAAATCGAGTAAAAATATATACGCATTGATTCGTCTAGTGACAAGAGTGTCATTTAAGTTGGTGATAATTGATCACGATGATTAATTACTTGATGACAAGGGTGTCATTTAATTCGCGTTAATTAATCACGGGGATTAATTAATTATATCAAGAGTATTATTTGAATTGAGATTTCATGATAATTATGAGGTAACTAATTATCTTAGACATTTAATAATTCTAGAGGCCGGCCGATAGGCCAAGGCTTGCACGATACTACTTCGTTCCTACTCCAATCTGGTTTCCTTTTAATCATTTTTCTTTGCTCGGTAATTCATGAATAAAAATTGAGTCTAATTGTTTGGTGGGTAAGTCGACCATGTGCGTTTGTGGCCCAAAGGCTTGCATGCCCATTTTGTCCGATCCATCATGCAATCCTATCATTGAAGTTTTCTTGTTCGGTCCAATTAATAGGTGAGGCTGAGAATTTCTAATTTATTATTAGCCTCAATTGTTTCTTGTACATTAAGACAACTTATATTAGGACAAAATTCTCTCCTTCATTACTTACCAACCAAAATACCTAAACCCTACCATTGAAGCTGCCGCAGACCACCATCTTCCCTCTTCTCCCTTCATTCGTAGCAGCAAGTATCTCTATTGTTTTCCTACCTTTGTTCATCGAGCATCTACAATAAAAAATTCTCATTTGTTCCTAGAGTTTTTTTCGAGCAGTATTATTGGTGGGTAAGTGTTCTTCTTCTGTCTACTTCCTTCGAATCCTTCCTCATTGAGAGCTTATTATAACTAGCTGTGATTTTCGTTTCTGTGATAAACCACCGAGCAGGGACCAAGCAAGAGTGAAGGAAGCAAGTCTATCGTCTCATCGATCAACCCGGAGGTGGCGTAACCCTGTTTCGGTATAACTTCTGTCCTTGGTTCCATTCACTGATATTCGCATATTGTTTTGTTTGTACTATTCTAATCCCGTGATCGGTGTGGGTGTCGGGCTGACTTGGGTAAGAACGGGATGGTTGATAATCAAAACGTTGATATTAAATCGTTTACTTGGTCGTATCAATTGTCAAAACTGTTTTGTCCATATTCTTGTGAAATATATTCTGAGTTCTAATCACTGTCGGGTCAAGGGTTGGGTTAAAACTTGTTGATAAATTGGCTAAACATTTTATTGATCGAGAAACCCGGAAACCGAACCTTTAGGTTCTTGGTTTCCTAAACCGAGAAAGAATTTTAAAAGAAGAGACTAAATTAATTATAAACATGTTCTGAGTTTAAAATGAATTTCGGGGCTGTCGGGTGTCTCGGGGTTAAGCGGGTTGATGTCGGGATTCAAAATAAGTTTTAAACGCAATGCTGAAATTTGGACAGAATGTATAGTCTGAGTTCGAGTCCATTTTTACCACACTTAAGATACGTTTCTGGATTTTTGGCCCGTGCTGGTTTCTAGGTTTCTGAGTCCTCTTTCCAACGACGCTGACGGCTCGTTAATCTGATTCACGGTTTAAAAGGTATTGCTGTTTTAGTAAACCTTCGCTGGATAGTTTTCGTTTCAGCTATTCTGTCTCGTGAGCCTGTTTTGAGCGTTTTCAGTACTTTGGATCTAGCTTCCGAAGTCTTCTGTAAAATTGTAGTCCTCTGAGTCATTTAACTACTGTAAAAATTTGAATAACATCTAGTGAGAGGTTTGAGAGTTATAGCCGTTCCCGCAAAAGTGCTGAGTGCTGTTTAGTTTCTGCTGAAACAACCTTTGAGTCTAATCCTAACCCGAGCTTCCTTGTACATTGTAGGACCTTCTAGGACCTGTTAGAGACACTCTTCAGTACCGAGGATATTTAGGAGCTTACGGTTATTCGAGGTCGGTAATCTCACTATAAACTTGTACTTACTTTCGATTCATGATTATGTGCTATGTGTTGTGAATTGTTTTGTTGATTGAGCTTGAGTATTGATTGCGTGATTTATCTGAGTTATCTGTGATCTGAGTTATCTGGAGACTGTATTATCTGAGTTCTGAGTTCTTGAGCGTGAATCGTACGACTATATATGTATATATATATATATATATATATATATATATATATATATATATATATATATATATATATATATATATATATATATATATATATATATATTATATGTACTGTTGTGAACTACTTGTTATGTGGATGGTATGAGGATTAATGAAATGCAAGTCACATAAAATGGAATCAACAATTTCTTTGGCTTCTGTAGCCACAACAGAGATTAGAGAGGTTACCTTTTTGTGAACTATGTTGACCCATTGATATGAACCAGCATCATCAGCTCTAATGCTTTCATCAGCACGAGCCATCAAACACTTGGTGGCCATTGGTTCATCATCATCAGAGGAGCTGTCTTCAGAGTCAGCCCAATCGTGAGTTTCAGCTACTAGACCCTTGTCAGCAACTTTGCCTTCAAGTGCTTTCTTCTCCTCTAGGATCTTTTTGGTGAAGGCTTGTAGCTTTTTGTATTTTTCTTTAATGGACTCACCAGTTGAATCTGATGAACTAGCTTTCTTTTGCTTGCAGTCGTTAGCATAGTGTCCCTTTTTTGTTGCAGTTGTAGCAAGTTATCTCAGAGATATCAGGTGTACTTCCAGAGGGTTTGGAAGGTGCAACTGATGAGATAGGTCTGCTACTTAAGCCTCTAGCTAAAGAGCCAGATTTCCCTTTGAAGAATTTTCTGTTTTTAACAAGTAAGGCAAGCTCAGTTATAAGTGCTTCATTGTCTTCATCTTAATCGATCTCTTCGATGCTGACCTCAGGCATGTTGAACAGATCAACAGCTGAAGCCGCATCAGTTTCATCATCTGATGGAGGATATTCAATCTTTCTAGGTTTGTTTATAGAAACAAGAGCTGCTGAAAATCCTGAGGAACTCGCTTTTGAGTCCTTTGGAGGTTGAAATTTGTTTAGTACAGTTCTCTCATGGCTGAGAAACATACCATAGAGAAAGGAAAGAGTATAATCTTTTAAAGTAGCAGATGTACTCATGCAAGTTATAATGGTAGCCCATTTAGAAGGAAGAGCTTCCATGAACTTACACATTTTGGACATATCGTCCTTTTCAACCCCATGAGACTTCAGCTCGTTTAACAGAATGTTATAACGATTGAATGTTTGAGCTATAGTTTCACTTGGCTTGGCTTTGAACAACTTGTAGTCATGAATGAGCATGTTTTTGTTATGTTCACGCACAACAGATGTGCCTTCATACACTTCAGCCAGCCTCTCCCACATTTGTTTGACTGAGTCACAAAATTGAATATTATGATACAGTTCATCACCAACTGCTTGAAAAAGCATGTCTCTTCCTTTATTTTCAAGATGGACAAGACGTCTATCGGCGTCTGACCATTGTGCTTCTGGTTTCACCACATAGTGTTCTGCTACATCAGCGGTACCAGGAATAAAGGTTTGATGGATGTATCTTCCTATCGTTATATTATCCGGAAGTCTTTGGTGATAGGTAATCATGTGAGACAACATACGCGTCTTCCACACGGGGTACTTGGTTTGCGTGAGTTTGGGAGGTTTTCCAGATTATGGAAGATCAGATGTAGGTTCCGCCATAATAGATGCTCAAAGTTGATCGTAAACAACTTTGACACTTGCTCTGATACCAGTTGTTGGATCCCAACAACACAAACGTGTTGCGTCACGGCTAAGTAAAGACGAGAAAGTAAAGAACACACAATATTTTCAATGATTAAGAGTTTATTAAAACAACTTAATGCGGTACAAAGTTTGCGGAAATAGATAGTACACACTAACTATAACTTTATACTTGAAGTGACACTTTTGTTTGCTCAAACTAAGATCCTATGCAAGGAGAGTTTATCAGCTGATACAAACAGCTGATATTTAATGCCTGAGTATTAACTATGAAGAACTTAATATCAGACAATAACAAACTCTCAGAGAATGTACTTGTGCTATGAATGCTTAAAAGGTGTGTATAAATGCAAACATTTACGTCTCTATATATAGCCCAAGAACCATGTTTCTTTGTCCACAAGTTAATCCATGTGTAAATGTATTATTCGTTGATATAGACTTGTCCACGGAAACATTAAATGCACTTGCATAGATTAGAGTCCCGATTGTACTTTGTGTCAACTTATTTTACTACCTTTTCTGACGCACATTGAAAAGGTGTACTATGATAGTACAAAAGAAGTTGACTTTCCCTTTTTATGTTTGTAGGGACAAACGATGAAGTTCTGAAAAGTTATCTTCTATTCCAAAATAGAAGATTTTCATCGTTTTCTTCTTCTTTGAACGGGAACGGAAAATGTTCAAACTGTCAAGAACATTTCCCCCAAGTCTTTATCTGCAGAAGATACCATCAGCTGATTCCACTATCAGCTGAATGGTCTTCTTCGGGTTTATGTCCTTCGGCCATAAACTTCGAATGATCACACTATATGTAGCTGTTGATTTGATTTGATTCCTTGAGCTGAGTACGTACTCAGCTGAAGGTTTATGAATATACGTGTGCTTCAGCCTAGATACATACTTCAGCTGATTTATTCTTCTTAGCTATTGATCATCAAATCTTATTTACTTAGTTTGGAGACTAACAAAGCATAACAGTGAGGGGTCTATTAATTGCTGGTCTAGGTCCAATTTCTTTCACCCGTGGCATGATTGTGGTTTGGATGATAGATTTAGAAGCCAACATCTCTTCTCTATTCTCTTCTTGAGTTGAAAATTCGTCAGGGGTGGCTCCCTCACCATGAAAATTATGTTAAACACCACAGCCAACAAGACCACTTCCACCACCGCCTTCAATAGTATTACCAAATCCACCACTAATACTAGAACCGCCACCCATAAGAGAACCTCCACCCAATATTCTAGTTCCACCGTCATCCCCTTCCTCAGAAACCAGAACAATTCCAATACTCTTTCCCCCACTCAAATCAGAATCGGTTCCCCTAATGGAATCAGAATAGTGATACGTACCTTGTTTCATAGTAGCTAGTTGTTCATATTGATTTTGCACATCGTTGCAATAACTCAGATTGAAATTGATCCCACGACAAAGGATCGTAAAATTCCTTCACGATTGAAATCCAATGGGTTGCACCGACGGTCATGCTCATCTGAGCTAATCGAATGCATAAATTCTGCCGGAGTTGCATTAATTTCGAAATAGAGAATCGCCTTTTGAAGCCATCCTTGTGGATCGAAACCATAGAATTCAGGTAATTTCACTTGCATTAGACGTTTCTCTTGCTGTTTTACCCAACCCATTATGAATTTTAAAATTCCATTGATTCCGCACGTTCAGTAGCGAAATCAGCCTGAAGTTTCGAAATCAACTCATCATGTTGATCCAATCGACTGCCCTAAAATCGAGTTCCACTACTGGGTTCACCATTGTGAAGGAAGGAAAAAAAACGGTGATTGAAGTGGTAGAGCGAAGCAGGTCGGACCTGTAGGGTTTCATAACACTGATCGACCATTTGGGTCGACCACCTAGTACTTGGTTCGAACCGTACTGGTAAGAACATGATGGTGTTCTTGACTGGTTAAAACCAACTAGCTGATTTAATCCCTAAAATCGGAATTGTGATTAAACCTAATCCTTAAACACTAAAGGATTATGGGAACTTGGAAATCAAAATAGATTTACAAGAAAGAAACCTTGTACGACAAACTCGAACACACACAATGCTTGTGTGTATTCGTCGAACACTCGTTTTTTGGTGTTTTCGTCCGATCAAACAAGAGGGAGAAGGAGAAAGAGTGTTTCCCAAAACATACCTTTGTCTTGCTTAAGTAAGTCCACTGATGATGAACAAGTCAAGCGACCTTCTAGTTGATCTTAGCAATGAACTTGTTCTTTGAAACTCGAAGAACACGAAGAACGAACAAAGAACACCAAGAACTTTGGTGTCCTTGTATTCGGCCGAAATTCTCCAAGAGAGGGAGGAGGATTTCGTGTAGGGTATAAAGGAAGTGAATGATTAGTATTAAATGAAACTTTAAGCGTTCTATATATAATAGAATAAGTTTCATTTAATTCCTTCTAGTTTAATTAAGATTAATCTCTTAATTAAACTTTCCCTCTTACACTTTAAACCCTTATAGTTTTACTAGTTATTATTGTTACACTTAACTATTAACTATCTAATATTAATACACTAAAATAATTCGGTATATACATACACGAATAATACTTGTATCTATACTTTTAATAATTAATTATATAATAACCTTTATATAATTTATACAACAACATTATCCAATTACTATATAATTTAATAGCTTTAAATCATATCATGGATAATCTTTAATTAACACATTGTATATTTACTCAACTGATAAATGTACAAGTACTTGTATTAATTAGTTTGTTAAACTAATCCAGTAATAAGTTAAACTTAACTTAATACTTAACTGATTCATAATGACTATTATGAATCATTCCTCTTCGTAGTATCATTGCATATCTTACTCGTATTACATGCACTCACCGGTGTGACCCTTAAGTGTTTCGTAGGCATGGATGTATCATCATATGTTGGCTAACTGTGCACATAATTCCAACAGACTCCCACTTGTGAAAGTTCGTAACCTTTATCTTAATGACACGAGCTAAAGTAGCCTTCTAGATGGGCATGTAGGCAACCAACCCCATAAAAACAGCTTATGTAACCCAGGTATAGTTTTTGAAAAACTCTTTAATAGCGTGTCACTACTTCTTGGGCAACTTTGTTAGGTTCATCCCTTGCAGCACGATATTTGTGATAACGAATACGAGCATGGTGGAAAATATCAACTCCTATATTCAAAATCATTTCATGACTTCTTGATTCAAACTGTTGTGATAAATGACAAAGAACATATAAGTTCGTTTGGGCATGTACATGCACTTACCAGTTTTCTTATCATGTCAAAGGACCCATAAATATCTCTCCTAAAAAGGAGGTGCAATTACCATCTGTAGGAAAACCTTATAGGATTCACATGGCGGAACTTGAATCCGACATTACTGGATCTCTACTAGTCAATGAGATCACAAGAAGAAGGAGATGATGAACATTACCTTTGGATTGCTAAAGAATTGATCCACCTCTACTGCACCACCTGGACACGCTGCAAAACCGCATTGTACCAACAAAGCAATACACAATGACTTGTGTGTGTGTGCGGCTTCGGTCGAACAAGCAATCCGAAACCCTCTTGGGGTTTTCGACCGTCGAACACGAGAGGAGAGGGAGGAGAGATTAGGGTTTTAGTAATGTGATTGTGTAACCGTTAAGCCTTAACCTTGAGCCTTTATTTATAAGGACTCAAGTTACAGTTAAGTCCTTCGAGTTTAATTATGATGAATCTCATAATTAAACTTCCTATTAACACTTTAAACCCTTAGACTTTTACTAGTTAATTAATAGAGTATTAATTAACTGTCCGTTAAATACTTAACCTAATATTTAACCATCCTCACAAATAATAATTAACTTATTATTATTTATTCTCTTCTTTATAATTAACTTAACTAGTTAATTATTCCACACAACTTACTTTATTCGGTTGTCCATTATTGGGTGTGTAGTGGTGTGACCCTTTAGTGCTTTATAACATTGGACACGGTGACACATGTACTTATCTGTGCACATAAATCCTTCAGACACCCACTTGTGCAAGTTAAGTATCACTTACTGATCATCGTTGGCCTAAAGCTGTCCATAGCCAGACATTTAGGATAACCAGGTTATAAGAACTCTTACATCCAGAGATAATATTCATAAAATGAATAACACTAATAGATTTTCCTTTCGCATCATGATATTTCTTAATTTGAGTAATAGACATGGAGCAGGGATCTAGTTCTATATACTCGAATTTTCTCGACTCTGATTTCGACTTTCTGCAGTTACGGATTATCGAATGATCTAATCATTCTCCGAGCGCGGCCACGCATTTCAATAGTCTTAATCGTCGAGCGGCCATGAAATATCTCTTCTAATTAAAGAAGGTGCAAATTTCATCTTGACATTTGCGTTATCTTGCCCACGACTTCTGCTGTCTTAGTCAAGTTCCTTATGATCACCCTTTTACGGTGTGACGTTAGATAAATGCTAAAGATCAAAAGTCATCGTGTCTCAAACCAAAACGTCTCAGGTCAGAGGACATCTACTCGAAATTACTCATGCTTGGGCTCCATGAAGTAATCTCGATCTTTTGGTCACGTCTAATGTTTAGCAAACTCTGTAAACATCTATGAATATTTATTTTAACAACCCTTGTTTCTCTATTCGATAACTATGAATAGATAAATATTCATAATGATATTAACTCTTGAATCTAGCTCCCACTAAATTCAAGCAACCACAGACATTTTAGATACTCAAAAACTTTGTGTATCAAGGATAGTTTAAAACATGTTAAGAATAGACAATGTGAAAATATTACGTAAAACCTCTTATTTCAATCCCATGAAATGTTATTACATAATGTATCGATTTCAAACATGTCTCTGAATCATAATATAAATTACTAGCTACCAATATTTAGCAACTGCATGCCTATAGCGTGCGCATGTTTCTCATGTTTTGGTCTAGCTAGTGGTTTTCTCAACGGGTCAGCGACGTTGTCATCCGTTGGTATTTTCTTAATTATAATATCACCTTCTCTAACATACTCACGTATGAGGTGATATTTCATGCGTACATGTCTGGTCTTTTGATGCTCTCTTGGCTCAACAGCTTGCGCTATTGCTCCACTGTTATCACAGAATATTTTGATGGGTCTAGAGATACTGGCAATAACTCTAAGATCCTCAATAAAATTCTTAAGTCACATGGCTTCTTTCCTAGCATCATTTGCGGCAATGTACTCAGCCTCTGTAGTCGAATCTGCTATCGTATCTTGTTTCTGACTCTTCCAAGATATAGCTCCTCCGTTTAGTGTGAAGACAAATCCCAATTGAGATTTGTAATCGTCTCTGTTGGTTTGGAAGCTTGCATCTGGGTAACCAGTTACACACAATTCTTCCAACGAACCTCCAAAGACCAAGAACATTTCTTTCGTCCTTCTCAACTACTTGAGAATGTTCTTGACAGCCACCCAGTGGGGCTCACCAGGATTCTTTTGATATTTGCTCGTAAGACTTATGGAGTAAGCAATATCGGGCCTAGTACATAACATGGCATACATGATTGATCCAATTGCCGAAGCATATGGTACCAAACTCATCCTAGTTATTTCCTTGCTAGATGTTGGACTCTGAGCTTTGCTCAGTGTAATGCCATGTGTCATTGGAATGAGACCTCTCTTGGAATCACTCATATTGAATCTCTTCAGTACTTTGTCAATGTATGTACTTTGACAAAGTCCAATAAGCATCCTAGATCTATCTCTATAGATCTTTATACCCAGTATAAACACGGCTTCTCCCAAGTCCTTCATCTGGAAACATTTACCCAACCAAGATTTTACTCCTTGTAATGCTGGTATATCGTTTCCTATAAGCAATATGTCATCAACATACAAGACTAGGAAGATTACTATGCTCCCACTGAATTTTGTGTAGACACACGCCTCGAACTCACTCTTGACAAAACCAAATTCTTTGATTCTTTTGTCAAAGTGTAAGTTCCAACTTCTAGATGCTTGCTTCAATCCATAAATGGATTTTAGCAATTTGCATACTTTATTGGATCAGTAAAACCATCCGATTGTATCATGAATACGTCCTCATTCAACTCCCCGTTAAGGAAGGCTGTTTTAATATCCATTTGCCATATCTCATAGTCGTAATATGCTGATATGGCCATAAGAATTCTAATAGACTTAAGCATAGCGACTGGCGAGTAGGTTTCAGAATAATCCACACCATGTGTTTGTGTGAAACCCTTCGCGACATGTCGTGCTTTGTAAGTATGCACTTTCCCATCCATGTCAGTTTTCTTCTTGAAAACCCATCTTGCATCCAACAGCTCGTGACAGTGGTGGTAAGTCTAATAACACCCAGACTTGGTTGTCATACATGGATTGCATCTATGCCTGCATAGCCTCGAGCCATCTTTCAGACTCTATGCCATCAGCAGCTTCGCTGTAGGTTAATGGTTCTAGTAGACTACCATCATCTTCATCGATCATGAATCCAAGATACCGATCTGGTTCTTGGCGTGGTCTACTGGACCTACGCGGATTGCGTGTTTCTTCTTCCTCAACCGGTGGGTCTGGTTGGGAATCAACAATTCTTTGTTGAACCACTGGTTCGACTGAAGTCGTCGGTGGATCTTCATTCTCTTCAATTTCTTGAAGCTCTATTTCTTTTCTTGGATTTCGGTTCCTAGAAACTTCTCCTCCAAGAAGACACCTTTCCGAGCAATAAAAACTTTGTTGTCTTCTTGATGATAGAAATAGTATCCTAAGGTTTCCTTTGGATATCCAACGAAGATACACTTGTCTGACTTGGGTTTAGTTTGTCTGTGAAGTTACGTCTAACGTATGCTTCACAACCCCAAATCTTGAGAAAAGACAATTTTGGTTTTCTACCCGTCCAATGCTCGAACGGAATCTTTTCTACCGAGGTGTGAGTTGTGAAACAAGGTGTGATTCCTCATTTCTGATACACCATTCATCTGAGGTGTATACAGAGGTGTGAGTTGTGAAACAATCCCACATTCCTTCAAATGATCGTCGAACGCTTGGCTCAAATATTCGCCTCCTCGGTCAGACCGAAGTGACTTTATTTTCTTGCCTAGTTGGTTCTTTATTTCCCTCTGATATTCTTTGAACTTGTCAAAGCTTTCAGACTTTAGTATCATAAGAAAGACATAACCATACCTACTGAAGTTTTCAGTAAATGTAATGAAGTAGCGGTATCCTCCTCTGGCTTCTGGAGTAAAGGGTCTACAACATCTGTGTGTATAATCCCTAACAACTCGCCTGCCCTTTCATTGTAGTGGTTGAAAGGGTCTTTTGTCATCTTGCCAGATAAACAAGCTTCGCATATTGCATATGATTCCAAATCAAATGGCTCTAGAATTCCATCATCGTGGAGCTTCTTTATGCGAGTCTCGTTTATATGACCTAAACGACAATGCCATAGATAAGTTTGATTCAAGTTACTCTTGGATCTTTTACTTATATGATAAACGTCTCGTTCTATGTTATTTAGATTTAACGTGTATAGACCATTATGAGAATTTGCTTTAAAATATAAAATATCATCTTTTAAACACGAAATTGTTTTACCACAAAACTCATAATAAAAACCACTTTCTATAAGTAAATCAAAGGAAATAACATTTTTAATAAGTCTAGGAACGTAATAACAATCTTTAAGTTCCAAGACACTTCCTGTAGGCAACTTGAGAAGATATGTTCCTACGGCTTCAGCTCCAACCTTGGAACCTTCGCCTACTCGTAGTTCAACATCTCCTCGTCCCAGCCTCCTGTTCTTCTTAAATCCCTGCAAATGATTGCAAATGTGATGACCACATCCGGTATCCAATACCCACGATTCACTAGAAGTAACGAGACAATTAATCATGAAGATACCTGAATCGCTGACAAAGTCAGCGTCCAACAGTCCCACATCGGACGTGTGCTCGCAAATATCCTTACTGCCACAAGCTGGGAAACACAAATCAGCAAGGTCTCTCAGCCATACAGCGAACTCATCCATTGGAACCTCGGGGAGAGATTCTTCCTCTAGCCTTTGAACATCGCGTATACACAAGAGCTTCTCGTGTAGACCTGCGACACTCAGATCAAAATTCCCGACTAAACGTACTACCTTGTCTTGATAGTACTGAGTGAGAGACCCAAACTGTTGGAATATGCTCCACGCGTATAACATATAGTTATATGGCTAGTAGTTTGTGAGCCTAAAGGATCACACACTTAAACACTTAACACCATAAGATATATAGTGTAATTAGGGTAATTACATTATATATTAATATAAGCTACATGCTTGTGTATATTGGAGTTTAGTATTAATTGTTAATATTGAAACTTAATTGTAACCAAATAGAAGAAACAAAGACAAGGGACTAGAGTGCAAATAATCAATGGTTTATGGAAATCATTAATGGGAATTATGGCACCATAATGGTCCATAAACTCCCTCTTTTGTCCTCCCTTTGACCGTCCAAGAAAACACACACAAAAGGTGTTTTTTGGTTCTTCTTTGCAAGCTCAAGGACTAGCATCCTCCTTTGGTGTTCAAGAATAGTGTTGTGTGGATTACTTTTAGAGGTATTCCTTTTGAATATTTGGTTTCAATCCATCACCAACTCCATCCGATTTCAACAAGATCAAAGACTTCAAGGGTATGAAATGTTCATCCAATCTCTTTGATTTATTTATTAGTTTAATTGTATGATTAATATCAAGATCCGTTTATGGTGATTTATTCTTTTCCACTGCGTTTGTTAAATGTTTTAACCGAAAATCACCAATAGTGGTATCAGAGCCATTATATTAATCATATAATTAGCTAGATTTTGTGAAAAGTGGCAAAAATCAAACTTTTTTGATGTAAAAAAAACCATCCGATCGGACAAGAAGAAAAAAAAACCGTAGGGTTTTTGATTTAAAATTTCGGTTTTTTAATTTAAAGTGGGTTAAAACTTGTATTTTTGGAACCCAATTGCCATTTATTACAAGATCACATCAAAAAAAATTAATCTAGTTTATTGAATTTTTTGATTATTTGGCTTGGAATTACTTGTTTAATTTTGTTTTTTGATATGGCAAAACATGTATTTTTGCCATATCCCAAGCCAAAGCCTTGTCAATTGTTGCTTGTTTGTGCAAACCGAGGAAAGCCTAGACCGTTTGTGAATGAATGTGTTGATTGTTTGGTTGTTTTGGTTGATTTGGGAAAAGCCGTGTTTTTGGCTTAAATTGTTGTAATTTTGTTTCAATTTTTTCTTTTATTTTTGGTGCCATGTTTTGGGGCAAATTTCATTGTAAAGGTAATTAGAATAGTTGTATTTTATTTCTTTGTATGTTGTAATTTGTTGACCAAAGATGGAGAGAAAATGAGGACAAGACAACAATTTTCGGCACCTCTTGCGCAGCTGCACGAAAACAGACTTTTCCGGAGATTGGCTATTCCGTTGGACTTGAAACCACCGCCAAAAGTTCCGAAACTCAGATACCTACAACTCTACAGAAGGCGGGGAAGACCACCGAAGACTCCTTCAGTGACTTTTCGGGCCTTGAAGTCAGTCTGAATTTTCTGGCAGAATGTATTTTTTCACAATTGTTGGTTTCTACTTGCCCATGAATGTCATGAGGGCAAGTGGGAGCCCATTGGGTTTATGTAGGCCCGTTTGGGTTCATGTTGGCCCGTCCCCTAGTTTGACCCTTCGGTCCGTCGTGATGACTCACGTGACCGAACCTAGGATTTCATCGGTCGAGGTTTGCACAAAATTTGTTGCATGTTTTATTTATGTTTGTGGTTGTTTTCTTTTATATTAGATACAAGTAATAAAACAATTAAAATATGATTTTAGACACAAACATTAAAACATCCAAACCTTTTATCATCTATGATTACTTGTTAATCATTCATGATTAATCTTTAATCTAAAATTGTTTTGAGATTAAACTAAGTTTAAATACGATTTTGAAACTTAACCCCTAATAAGCGCTAAATGTTTTTACCGTTTATTAAACTACTTATGAAGTGGTATGAATGAAGTACATGATTCATTCATATCTTACTAAAATTTTATTAAATTAAAATTTAAACATACCTAAAATTTAAGTCACGCCGTCCAATCGGTGGATAATCACTTGCTTCTATTTTTGAATTCACGTGAGACGTGGTTTGAATTTCGATCCGAGGTCATTATTCTCGACGGTGAGACCTAGATCTATTTTGACATGATTTCACATTGGATGACTTAATCGAGTTAACGGTGAGACCTTGACTCGAGGCAAAGATGCGACAAACATGCCACTTGACCCTAGATGCTTGCTCACTAGGTGCCATGAAGTCCCATACCTCTAAGAGTTGCACTTGTAATGAAATTGTTGATCGTCACCTACCTATTGGATCTATCATCTCTAGCAGATCAACTGATGCGATGATAGAAGCTCAATGGGATCTTAGCTTTTAATTAAAATTAATTGGGTAGTTAATTGATTAAAAGAAATTATTATTGAAAATACTATTTTTTGAACTTTGTGTGTTATATAGATAACAACAACAAATCAAAACCTAAGTATCTCCACTCTAAAATCAGTTCTTGAAAACTGAAACTGACTCATATCAACTTTATCGACTGATATCAAACTCTAAGGATTGTCCTTAGAGATGAGAACAAGTTGATACTCCTATAAGAGGCCTTACCTAAGGCACCTCCTGCAAATGCTTATACTGCTGTTCGTCAAGCCTTTATCGAAACGTTTTAACGAACACCAAGAAGTTGCTACTCCTATGCTTGTGAGCATGAACCCCGAGATCCGAACGAACTTCGAGGAACTCACAACATATGATACGATAAGCGAGTTGAAAATGATAGTTCAACAACAAGCAGAACATGAACTGTTCAAGACAGTTACTTCATTCCACGCTTACAAGCAGGCTAGGCCAATCAAATAACACTTATATCTTGAATATGAAATGCTATATTGATCAAATGGAACGTCTTGGTTACCCATTGCCACAAGTTCTTGGCATGAGCTTGATTCGTACCTCACTTTCCAAGGACTATGACCAGTTTGAAAAGAGTTTTAAAAATACATAGCATGGGGAAGACAATTGGTGTATTACATGCTATGGTAAAACTGGTTGAGCAAAGGTTACCCAATTCTCTTCTAGCAATCAGGGAAGGTAAACCGCAAGCACAAGGCAAGAGTCTAGGTAATGGTAAGCTAGTTTACTTTTCCAACCCTACGATTCCCCACATGCTAAAAAGGAGCACCCTACAAAGGATATCTCTTACCATCATTGAGATGAAACCGGCCATAGAAGGAGGAACTGTCCTGCCTACTTGGCAGAGTTGATGAAGGACAAATGTGTTCTGGCTAGCACATTAGGTATCTTCATTATAGAACTCTATACTTTTACTAATGAATATTGAGTGTATGACACTAGTTGTGGAACTCACATTTACACAAATGTGCAAGATTAAAAGTAAAGTATAAAGCTAAAATAATGGAAGCTGTGATCTAATCCTTCCTAATGCGTTAATTATTGTTTTGAACAATAGTCAATTATGCATTATTTAGCTTTATCGTTTGTTGAATAATGATTTATTCAAACTATTTTGGATTATGATATTTTCTTTTATGAAAAATAACATATTTTATAACTATTCCTTGTAATAGTATGCTTGAAATTGATATGCATGATCCAGATTCAAACGATAGTTCTATATATAAATGTAGCACTCAAGAATCCAAAATGGTTTGGATTCCATCTACCTAAAGCATTGTCATCTTTTCCACATAAACAAGAAACGCATTTTGACACTACAACACGAAGGGCTTATTAACAAATGATTATGAATCATTTAAATGCCTCTCTTGTATATTATGGAAAGATAACAAGAAAGCTTTTCTCCCATGTTGGCGAAAGAGCTAAAGATCTACTTGGACTCATACATACTGATGTATGTGGCCCTTTTAGAACTAAGACTAGGGAAGGTGTTACCTACTTTATCACTTCCACTGATATTTCAGTAGTTATGGTTATGTTTACTTGATTAAACATAAACATAAAATCTTTGAAATGTTCAAAGCTTTCTAATGTGATATAGAAAATCAACTCGGCAAGACAACAAAGGTTTTCCGTCCTAATCAAGGAGGAAAGTACATGAGCCAAGAGGGTTTCAGGATCATCCATACACTACACAAGATCACGGTGTGTCTGAAAAGTGATATCGGACCTTGCTTGACATGGTTCGATCTATGATGAGTCCTACTACTCTTCCTCTACCCTTTTGAGGGGCATGCACTGAAGTGTGTTGCTCGAATACTTAATATGGTTCCAACCAAGAGGTTAAAAAGACACCATATGTAATATGGCATGGGAAAGTCCCTAATTTGTCTTACTTGAAGATCTGGGGTTGTGAGGATCTCGTGGAACGAGACAGGCCGAACAAACTTGAGCCCATATCTATCAAATGTATCTTCATTACTATTTTACTACCCACCTGAGAACAAATTGTTGTTACTCGGTATGCTGAGTTTCTTGAGAACAGTCTCAATTCACAAAGCAAGTGGGAGCACTATAGACTTTGACAAGATTCAAAGAGAAGATTCACAACCTTCTGGTAACACTAGCAAATATCATACTGAGGCTGGACATATACATGTTGGACCAGAGGATGATGTTGTTCCCATTCGTAGGTCCGCAAGGACACCTCAAGCACCTGAACGATATAGATTTATGTCAATGCTGAGGGGCAAAGTTTCGAGGATCATAATGAACCCCCTAACTGTCAAGTTGCATTATCGAATTTTGAATTCGAAAAATGACTTGAAGCTATGAATGCGAAAATGAAATCCATAAGAGACAATCAAGTTTTGAACTCAGTTGGTCTTTCTCAAAACAGTAAGACTGTTGACATGGATGAAAATATACACACCTATAAAGCTCTTGTAGTAGCAAAAGGTTACACTCAATTCTACGAGATTGACAATGATGAAACCTTCTCGCTTGTTACTAAAGATGTTAGGATTCTTATAGCCAAAGTAGTGTACTATGACTGTGAAATTTGGTTAATGATGAAGTAAAACGTTTGTTTCACCTAAAATCCAAACTGAGCATGTCTATATATGAAAGCTAGTGGGAGCATTGTCATTTCTCAAATCATACATATTGATGACATGTCACTCATGTGAAACAATATACCATGGCTACAAGATGAAAATCCTAGCTTGGAAATGTTTTGACATGAAGGATTGTAGAAATATGACACACATACTTGAAGTTAAGAATCTATTGGGATAGATCAAAGCGCTTGATTGGTTTAAGTCAAAGTGCTTACATTGACAAAATTCTAAAATGGTTTAGAATGAATGCTCCCAAACGAGGAAGTCCTCGTATACAACACAATGTAAACTTGAGTGAGACTCAAGGACCTTCCACACCTGATGTGGTGAAGCGAATGAATGTAATCCCCTATGAGTCGGCTATTCCATTCATCATGTACGCTGTAAGAAGCACTAGGCTAAACGTAACGTCCTTAAGGGATCTTACTTGAAAATGCCAACAGAATCCACGAGAGAGTCACTGGATCACTGTTAAGAACACATTGAAGTATTTTTGAATTACTGGATATATGTTCCTTGGTTATGATGGAGATACCAAACTGAAGCTAAGTATACTTGCTATACTTATGCTAGTTTTGAAATAGGTTGTGATGACGCTAGACCCTATTTACGAAGGTTCACTACATTCGAATGATTAATCGAGATATGTGAAATTCGTACTCTTAAAGTTCAAACAGATAACTAATTAGCTGACACTTTATCGAACTCAATGTCTTGTACCAAACATATTGAATATGAATGGGACATTGGACTTCGACAAGCTATTAGTTTCATGTAAATCTGTTTTAGTATTTGGATAATGGAACATTGAGCAGTTTTTATTGGAATAAATTGATATATTTGATATGATCGTTTTTATATGAATATCTACTGTGTTCTATATTTGCATGTTTATATCCATGAATATTTACTGCGTTTTATATTCTAAATTGTCCATTGTCATATTAAAAGTATGGGAATATTATTAAGACAAATCTGAGGGTATTGATGACATTATCTTAGTATGACTAAGGATGATGAAATCAAACTCACATGTTGTTCATATTGATGCACAATTGGACTGACCCAACCTATGAGAAATCACTTCCTGGATTTATGTCACAAGTGAATCTCACAAAGGCTTTGTCACTTATCCTCTGACTTGAGATGCAAGTTGGTTTGTGTATGTAGAGGGGCAAACTTTGATATGGTTAAACGTTGACCTGAATAAGGCTGCTATAACAACAATTATCGGGTTTGTCATTAAGCATATGACAGACACGTGCAGTCAACAAAGAATTTGTTCCTCCACGCATGTGGATTAGATACTACTGGGCCCCTCGATGATTTGAATAGATGTATGTGTGGCCACACCCAAAAGGTAATCAAGATGAATCTTGATTGGTTTTGGTAATCTACTTCAATGTATATATCGAGAAACAGAATCGTTGAAATTTTAGATTGACATTAATCCTTGTCTAAAATTCAACATAATATCAGTAACAAAAGGATAACTGCTCGAAAAACTTTGAACAAAGATTTTATGAAACTCATCATGTACTTCTAGGGGCATTGGCGGATTGCTAGACTCTAACCTTTGGTTGTATAACTACTTGATGTTATCACGTGCGCAAGTGGGAGCTGTTGAAATATGCTTCACGCGTATAACATATAGTTATATGGCTAGTAGTTTGTGAGCCTAAAGGGTCACACACTTAAACACTTAACACCATAAGATATATAGTGTAATTAGGGTAATTACATTATATATTAATATAAGCTACATGCTTGTATATATTGGAGTTTAATATTAATTGTTAATATTGAAACTTAATTGTAAGCGAATAGAAGAAACAAAGACAAGGGACTAGAGTGCAAATAATCAATGGTTTATGGAAATCATTAATGGGAATTATGGCACCATAATGGTCCATAAACTCCCTCTTTTGTCCTCCCTTTGACCGTCCAAGAAAACACACACAAAAGGTGTTTTTTTGGTTCTTCTTTGCAAGCACAAGGACTAGCATCCTCCTTTGGTGTTCAAGAATAGTGTTGGGTGGATTACTTTTAGAGGTATTCCTTTTGAATATTTGGTTTCAATCCATCACCAACTCCATCCGATTTCAACAAGATCAAAGACTTCAAGGGTATGAAATGTTCATCCAATCTCTTTGATTTATTTATTAGTTTAATTGTATGATTAATATCAAGATCCGTTTATGGTGATTTATTCTTTTCCGTTGCGTTTGTTAAATGTTTTAACCGAAAATCACCAATAGTGGTATCAGAGCCATTATATTAATCATATAATTAGCTAGATTTTGTGAAAAGTGGCAAAAATCAAACTTTTTTGATGTAAAAAAAACCATCCGATCGGACAAGAAGAAAAAAAAACCGTAGGGTTTTTGATTTAAAATTTCAGTTTTTTAATTTAAAGTGGGTTAAAACTTGTATTTTTGGAACCCAATTGCCATTTATTACAAGATCACATCAAAAAAAATTAATCTAGTTTATTGAATTTTTTGATTATTTGGCTTGGAATTACTTGTTTAATTTTGTTTTTTGATATGGCAAAACATGTATTTTTTCCATATCCCAAGCCAAAGCCTTGTCAATTGTTGCTTGTTTGTGCAAACCGATGAAAGCCTAGACCGTTTGTGAATGAATGTGTTGATTGTTTGGTTGTTTTGGTTGATTTGGGAAAAAGCCGTGTTTTTGGCTTAAATTGTTGTAATTTTGTTTCAAATTTTTATTAGTTTATGGTGATTTTATTAGTTTAATTGTATGATTAATATCAAGATCCGTTTATGGTGATTTATTCTTTTCCGCTGTGTTTGTTAAATGTTTTAACCGAAAATCACCAATACAAACAAGAACAAGACTTGTTCATGCTAGTTTGATGTGCCAGTAACTAGGGTGAGACAATCTAGTAACCTTCTTATATTAATAAGATGGTCACTCAATGGTTGATCATCTTTCATTTTTTAACGAAATGATTTCTTGCAAAACGAACTGCTTACTTTCTTCAATACTATCTTTAAACGTCTCCTCAAGATACTGAACAAACTTATAGCATGGTTTCTTACGTAGATTATCAGTAAGCTCTGATAATGAAGTAAGAATAAGAATCGACATAACTTGTAATTCATCAGCCAGATACTGATAATAAGCGTCAAACTCATCATCCTGGGCATCTTGCCCTGGTTGTCCCTTGGGCACCTCGTCTATCACGTACAGTAGATTTTGTGCTTTTAGGTAACTCCTAAAATGCACCTGCCAATCTTTGTAGTTCGGACCAGTAAGCTTCCATTTTCCAGTGATGAACCTTCGCGATTCGATTGGCGAATAAAATGGAATTTCTGACGGTACAGACATCTATAGGAAAAACAACAAACGGTTAGTATGATTAGATAAATAAATAACTTCTAACATTATTACCTTTTAAGAATAATAGTTAGACTAGGATCTATATTTCACGCCCTCTAATGCAAGGTTTGGGCACTTCCCATTAGAGCCACGCTATTTCTGGTAGGTATAGCCATACTGATCGCCTCTAGACTAGAAACGATTCCTAGATCTTCGGGATATCAAGTTGAACAACACACTTGTACATGTTTTAATCCTTCTAGTGCATTTTGGGCCGGGACTCCCGATTATCACCAAAATAGATCGTACCACCTAAGACAGTGCGATGCCTTGCGCCGGGACTCCAGATTATCACAAGACCCTACGCACCCTAACACTCGCAATTATTTGAATCCACATCTAAGGTTCTTTCTCCTTACAATGTGAATATCGTTGAACAAGTGAGGTGTTCCATTAGGTGGGTTGCACTCTGATCTAAGATTTTCTAAAAAGGGTTTTCCTTTGTTCGAAAAACGTTAGCCAGTTTTTAACCTTTTAAAATTACTTGGTTTTTATAAACTAACTGTTTATAAATTCCACTTTTAATTTTGTCTTTATAAAACTTGGTTTATAAACAAACTGTTTACTTTGACATTATTAATTTTAAAACTTGGTTTTCTAAACAAACTGTTTATAATCACCATTATTAATTTGTACCTTGGTTTTCTAAACAAACTGTTTATAATCACCATCTTTTTATTTCAAACTAAAATAAATAAAAATAAATACATGCAATTTTGAAAATTGCTATGTCATAACCCCAAAGACTTGGTTTTTTGTTTTGTATATTTAAAAAATAGAAACTTTATAAAACTTCCGAAAATTATAAAAATTCGAAAAAATTTAAAAATAAACACAATGTCACTTCTTTTGGGTTATGTCATATAAATAAATAAATAAACTGATAGTTTAAATTACCAATCTAATAATTATTAAATTACCCAAAAACTGGTTTCTTATTTCCTCCTTAATTTCATAATTATCTTGATTTTAGTAACTATTAAAATCATTAGGTTTAATTTAAATGTTTATTAAACTTATTACTATTATATAGATGAAAAAATAAATAATCTAGTCAACTAAATACTTGTAGATTGACTTTTAATAATAAAATCTTACATAATAACTTGTAAATTCTATTTCTTGATTAAGATCATAACTTAGACTAAAATCAAAAGGATATCTTGGTCTCCAAGAAACACCACCCAACCGAAACTCGGTGGGTTCGGTTTTGGTCGACCAGGTGGTCGTCGAACCGAGACCTAACCGAGTCTCGGTTGGTTCGGTTTCGACTACCGTTATATATATATATATATATATATATATATATATATATATATATATATATATATATATATATATATATATATATATATATATATATATATATATATATATATATATATATAATAAACAAATAAAACGTCGAACTTTTAAACGAAAATTTTAACATAACCTTTTCTTGTTTTTTTGTCTTAAAACCCATTTATTCCAATTATTCAAGAACTTTGAATAATTAACTTGGATCAAACATAATAGGTTTTATTTTACTAAACAAAAAAGAAGAAACCTTGTCTTTTTATCTTGAACCCTATTCAATCCAATTTTCATTCAAAACTTGAAGAACAAATGCTTGGTTCGAAAATTACTAGGGTTCTTTTCTAGATAAAAAAAAACTTAATGTATATGTATATGTGTTAGTCCCAAGACTAAGTAAATAAGATTTGATGATTGATAGCCAAGAAGAATAAATAACAGCTGAAGTATGTATCTCAGCTGAAGCAAGTATATACAATAAACCTTCAGATGAGTACGTACTTAGCTTTAGGATACAAGTCAAATCAGCAGCTATTAACGAGAGTTCATTCGAAGTCTATGACCAAAGGACATAGACAAGAAGAAGACTATTCAGCTGATTGTGGAATCAACTGATAGTATCTGGTGTAGATAAAGACTTATAGGAAATGTTCATTGACACCTTGAACATTTCCCTTTCCCGCTCAAAGAAGAAGAAAATGATGAAGATCTTCTATTCTGGAATAGAAGATAATGTTAGTACATTATCATCGTTTGTCCCTAAAGCATGTAAAGAGAAAGTCAACTATTTTTGTACTTATGTAGTACCCCTTTCACTGTGCGTCAGAAAGGGTACCGGAAGTAGTTGACACAAAGTACACTTGGGACAATATCTTGTGCAAGAGCATTTAATGATCCATAGACAAGTCCACATCGATAAATAATATGTTTACACGCCGTCAAACTTGTGGAGTAAGGAACATGGATCTTGGGCTATAAATACAGACGTAAATGCTTGCATTTACAACACCTTTAGAAATCATAGCACAAGAACATTCTCTGAGAGTTATTTATTTGTCTAATTATTAACTCCTCCATAGTTATTACTAAGGCATTAATATCAGCTGTTAGTATCAGCTACACTTCTAGTTTGAGCGGTCTAAAGTGTCATTTCAAGTATAGAGTTTTAGTTAGTTTTGTACTATCTATTTCCGCAAACTTTGTACTGTATTAAGTTGTTTTAATAAACTCTTAATCATTGAAATCTTGTTGCTTACTTATCATATCTTCGTTACTCGGTCATAACGCAACATGTTTGTGTTGTTGGGATCCAACAACTGGTATCAGTGCAAGTGTCAAAATTGTTTTCCATCAATTTTGAGCATCTGTTATGGCTGAACCTACATCATCAGATCTTCCATCATCTGGAAAACCTCCCAAACTCACTCAAACCAACTACCCCATGTGGAAAACCCGTATGTTATCCCACATGGTTACCTATCACCCAAAACTTCAAGATAACATAACGATAGGAAAATATGTTCCCAAAACCCACATTCCTGGTACTTCTGAAATACCAGAACACTATGTGGTGAAGTCTGAGGCTCAGTGGACAGACGCTGAAAAACGTCTTGTTCATCTTGAGAACAAGGGTAGAGATTTGCTTTTTCAAGCAGTTGGTGTGAACTGTATCACAATATTCAGTTTTTGACTCAGTTAAAGAGATGTGGGAACGGTTGGCTGAAGTTTATGAAGGCACATCTGTTGTGCGTGAACATAACAAAAACATGCTCATACATGATTATGAATTGTTTAAAGCCAAGCCAAGTGAGACTATAGCTCAAACTTTCAATCGTTATAACATTTGGTTAAACGAGCTGAAGTCTCATGGGGTTGATAAGGACGATATGTCCAAAATGTGTAAGTTTATGGCAGCCTTACCTTCTAAATGGGCTACCATCATAACTTGCATGAGTACATCTCCTACTCTGAAAGATTATACTCTTTCATCTCTCTATGGTATGTTTTTAAGCCATGAGAGAACTGTACTCAACAAATTTCAACCTCCAAATGACTCTAAAGTGAGTTCCGCTGGATCTTTGACTGCTCTTGTCTCCTTAAACAAGCCTAGCAGAATCGAATATCCACCATCAGATGATGAGGCTGACAACACTTCGGCTGTTGGTTTGTTCAACATACCGGAAGTCAGCATTGAAGAAGTCGATGAAGACGAAGACAACGATTCCCTTATATCTGAGTTGGCCTTACTTGTTAAAAATAGAAAATTCTTCAAAAACAAGTCTGGCTCCTCAGCTAGAGGCTCGAGTAGCAGATCTATCGCATCAGCTGTTTCTTCTAGACCTTCTGGAAGTACACCTGACATCTCTGAGATAACTTGCTACAACTGTAACAAGAAGGGACATTATGCTAACGATTGCAAGCAGAAGAAAGCTAGTTCATCATCTTCAACTGGTGAGTCCATTGAAGATAAATACAAAAAGCTACAAGCCTTCACTAAAAAGATTCTAGAAGAAAAGAAGGCACTTGAAGGCAAAGCTGCTGACAAGGGTCTTGTAGCTGAAACTCATGATTAGGCTGACTCTGGTGACAGCTCATCTGATGACGATGAACAAATGGACACAATGTGTTTGATGGCTCATGCTGATGATGATGAAAGCATTACAGCTGATGATGCTAGCTCCTATAAATGGGTCAACATTGTTCATAAAAAGGTAACCTCTCTAATCTCCGCTGAGGCTAGTAAAGCTAAAGATATTATTGATTCCATTATTTGTGACTTGCACTTCATTGATCAGCTGAAAGGTGAATGTTTGGATAAACATAGTGCTATTCTACGTGAAAATGCATTTCTGAAAGAACGTTTAATTGACCACAAAACTTTAAAAGAAGAACTTTCTGAAACAAAATTTATTAACTCAGTTCTTCAACATGATCTAAGTGAAAAAGTTAAAGAACTTGAAGCAATTAAAAAGATTTATGAATCATGGTCTCGTTCATCCAAACGTGTGAGTGAATGTGTTAACTCACAAATTCCTAGTCAAGTACAAGCTGTACTAGGAGGAGATTTCCTTGCTGCAGCCGCTGTACCTGACAGCAGTACAGATGATCTGTACTACTCGTCGGCTGATGCTTCTGTGCCAGCTGAAGAGTTAGTTTTTGGTTCCTTTGTAAGGTCTACCAAAACCTATGCTACCGAGATGTCCTCAGAAAATCCTTCTGAAGCTACTGGTGAAGAGTCATCGACTGACTCCTCTGCCATGATAGTCAGGACACCTACTGTAGTAATTGTTGAACCAAGGAAATCTATCTTGGGTTCAGCACCTGCTGTCTCATCTGCTAAATCTCAGCAGAAGACTAGAAGGACATCATGAAAGAAAACTGTTCTTACACCCTCCAAGGGTGAGCCAGTTGGAGTTCGTACTCGAGCTGCAAAGAACAAAGGTAAGAGTATTCCTAAGAATACTCCAAGTCCTTCTTCAGCCGTGTCTGTCAGACGGCTGAAAGGAAAGGTCAGCAAGTTGACATCACTCGTTCAAACTCTGACTATATCTGATAATCCGAAAATGAAAGGGATTTTGGGTCCAGTTCCCAATCCTATTGCCTTCACCCTCTACTCCACTTCAAAGAAACAAAAAATGTTATAAGTGTGGAGATCGTGGGCACATGGCAAGTGAGTGTGACAGCACACGCCTGAGACCTTCCCCGACTTCAGTATGTGAGCCTACTGAAAAGCCAACTTCTGTGAGTCCCAACGGGAAGTCACAAGGACCCACTGAAGTGTGGGTTCCCAAAAAGAACTAACTCTTTTATTTTATGTGCAGGGTGATGAAAGCAAACATGTATGGTACTTAGACAGTGGTTGCTCGAGACACATGACTGGTTACAAATCCCTGCTGGAAGAGTTTGAAGTTTGTGATGGTCCCTCAGTAGTTTTTGGTGATAATGGTAGAGGCTCAACTGAAGGTTATGGAACCATTTCTAATGGATCCATAAAAATCACAAGAGTTGGTTATGTAAATGGGCTGAAACATAATCTAATCAGCATTAGCCAACTTTGTGATGCAAAGTTCTCAGTGAACTTTAATGAATACAGAGGAACGGTGACGGATAAGAATGGAAAGGTAGTATTAGTTGCTCCAAGAACCAAGAATGTCTACACACTCGACATGAATCTTCAAAATCAAGAAGTCTGTCTATTCTCTCATTCTACTGAAGAGCTGAATTGGTTGTGGCATAAGAGACTATCTCACCTGAACTTCAAAAACATATCGAAGCTGGCTCGAGGTCAGCTGGTGAATGGTCTGCCACAAATCAAATACGAAAAGGATAAGCTTTGTTCAGCCTGTGAACAAGGCAAGCAACATAAAAGCTCCTTCAAATCAAAGCAATGTTTTTCCATCGACAACTTCCTACACATGCTCCATATGGACCTTTTTGGCCTTATGAGTACTGAAGGTCTAGGTGGAAAGAAATATACATATGTTATCGTTGATGAATACTCACGATATACTTGGGTAATATTTCTTCGTCACAAAAGTGATGCAGCTGAAGAGATTATCAAGTTCATCAAAAGGATGGAACTTCTAAATAGGTCTAGAGTCAAGATACTAGATCAGACAATGGTACTGAATTCAGGAACAAGACTTTAGAAGATTTATGTTCAGATGTTGGGATCTCGCAAAACTTCTCAGCTGCAAGAACACCTCAACAAAATGGTGTTGCTGAAAGAAGGAACAGAACCCTAATAGAAGCTGCAAGAACAATGCTTGCTGAGTTAAACATGCCTAAGCAATTTTGGGTAGAAGCTGTTAACACATCTTGTTTTACTCAAAATAGGTCTCTCTACGTGAAGAGACACAAGAAGACATCTTATGAGATTTTTCGTCAGAGGAAACCATCCATATGTTTCTTTCATGTGTTTGGCTGTGTGTGTTTTGTGTTAAACACGCGAGATCAGCTGAGTAAATTTGACTCTAAAGCTGATGAAGCCATTTTCTTGGGATACTCCACTCTATCCAAAGCATATAGAGTTTTCAACAAAAGAAGACAAACATTGGAAGAGTCCATAAATGTTACTTTTGAAGAACACTCAAAGGCTATGAACCCCACCTCTGCAGACTCGTCTGATGCATTTCAGAGATCAGCTGAACCATCTCCTGATGATACAGCTGAAGCATTTTCCGATGCTTTAAATCTCTTTGAGGTTCCCTGAAATGAATCAGATGAGACGTTCCATGATGCTCCTACATATCTTGTAGATATCGCAGCTGTTCAACAAGAAATTCCAACAGCTAGAGCATCATCCAAGGCTACTTCTAAGCCACCTCTTCATACTTCAAGAAGATCTGTTCAAAATGAAGTAATTCATCCTGCTGAGCAGTCAGCCGCTCAACAAGGATCTAATTCTGCTGAATCTTCCTCTTCTACAGCAGCTCCTCAATCTAAATGGACCTCATAACATCCAATTGAGTTAATAACATCCAATTGAGTTAATCATTGGAGATCCACAACAAGGAGTTGTTACAAGAAGTAAAGCATCATGTAATCTGTGCTTATGGTCTTGTTTTCTAGCAACTGAAGAACCAAAGAATATTAAAGCTGCTTTAGAAGACTCTAGCTGGATTCAAGCGATGCAGGAAGAACTTAACCAATTCGAGGTCAACAAAGTATGGCAGCTGGTGCCCCCACCAGCTGGAAAGACTATAATTGGTACTAAATGGGTATTTAGGAATAAAATGGATGAAGAAGGTGTGGTTATTCGCAACAAAGCTAGACTGGTTGCACAAGGATACAGACAGGAGGAAGGAATCGATTTTGATGAAACATTTGCTCAAGTGGCTAGGCTTGAGGCAATCAGAATATTCCTAGCCTACGCTGCTTACAAAAACTTCACAGTTTTTCAAATGGACGTGAAGAGTGCATTCCTGAACGGAAAGTTGCAAGAGGAGGTATATGTTAAGCAACCACCAGGGTTCGAGAATCCTAAATATTTAGACTATGTGTTTAAATTGGATAAAGCGCTGTATGGGTTAAAACAAGCTCCTCGTGCATGGTATGATACACTCTCCACGTTCCTCATAGCAAATGATTTCACCAGGGGAAAGATTGATAAAACCTTATTCATTCGCAAAATCAAAGGTGATATCATTCTTGTTCAAATTTATGTGGACGACATAATTTTTGGTGCTACTGACGAAAAACTTTGTAGACGTTTTTCTAAACTTATGTCTACAAAGTATGAGATGAGTATGATGGGTGAATTAACTTATTTTCTTGGCTTACAAGTTAAGCAATCTAAAAATGGGATTTTTATAAATCAAGAAAAATATATCAAAGATCTTTTAATGAAATTTGATATGAATTCATCATCATCCATGAAAACACCAATGGCTCCTCCAAACAATCTAGATGCTGACATAACTGGTAAGTCAGTTGATGTCACATTCTACAGAGGAATCATTGGATCATTGATCTATCTCACCGCCAGCAGACCAGATATTATGTTTGCTACTTGCATATGTGCTAAGTATCAAGCTGATCCTAGAGAATCTCACTTAATAGCTGCAAAAAGAATTTTGAGGTACCTTAAGGGTACTCCAAGCCTAGGTCTTTGGTATGCCAAAGACTCTGGGTTTGATCTAATTGGCTATTCAGATTCAGACTTTGCAGGTTGCAAAATGGATAGAAAGAGCACCACTGGAGGATGTCAGCTGCTTGGTGGAAAGCTAGTCAGCTGGACAAGCAAGAAACAAAGTACTGTCTCTACCTCCACAGCTGAAGCAGAATACGTTGCTGCTGGAAGCTGTTGTGCTCAAGTCCTTTGGATGAAGAATCAGCTTGTTGTTTTCGATATGAACTTCTGCAAAGTTCCTATCTATTGCGATAACACGAGTGCTATTGCAATCAGCAACAACCCAGTTCTCAATTCTAGAACCAAACATATCGATATAAGGTATCATTTTATTAGAGATCACATTGAACAAGGTGATGTGGAACTCCACTTCATTTCAACAGACCTTCAGCTGGCTGATCTATTCACTAAGCCTTTAGATGAAAAACGATTCAATTTTTTGATCAGCGAGCTAGGTATGTTGAATGCTTGAATCAACTGCTGAAGTACTATCAGCAGCGGATAAGATTCACCTTGTTACTTAGTACTTTCAGCTGACTAAAACCGTTTAAATTTATCAGTCAGCCGAATAAAATCTCTTAAATGATAACTTATTATGTTTTATAAGTTAAAACGTTTGGTTCTCCTAAAAAAGGGCATCTCCCAACCCTATCCACACATTCTCTGTGGCAAATATTTCCACTCGAGTGGAAATATTTGGCATTTATGAGGGACAAGACACCCTGACACAGAAACGGCTGCACTACCCTGTCACAGAAACGGCTCCACTTTCTCACACTGTCACATCCAACCACCTTTGCACGATAACCAACGTGTCTATAGTTGGTTTGTAACTATCCAATTATGACCCGGTTTGTATTCAAATTTTACCCAAACCGACCCATAAATCTCCTATAAATACCCACCTCTCCTCTCCACTTTATTCCCATCTCTCCCACAATTCTCTCTCAAAAACCCTCTATTTTCTAACATTTATCTTTCTTCCTTCTCTCTCCCAAATGACGAAGAAAGCTCAGAAGGTTACTCTTACTAGGGCTGCCATTGAGTTCTCTCAGAATTCAAACCTATTAGCCAACACTTCCCCACCGGATGATCTTGTCGATATCTATCGACTGGTTGTGACGTTTGTGCGTCACTGCCCTATTCGTGGTGCTTTTACCAGATTCACCAAGAGTATCATCGAACTATTGCGTGATTTCTGGATGACCGTCTCCGACTCTGGAGACGACATTACTGCGCAAGTAGGGAATCATCAAATCACCATTTCTCTTGATGATTTCCGAGTTGCTTGCGGATTCGATTATCTGCAACCTGGAGAAGAATATCAGCAGACTAAATCTGCTGATGAAGCTAAAGCGAGTCTAATCCGTATCACTGGATACAGATTAGAAAATGAAGAAGACAAGGTGCCGATCTTCAAGAAGTCTCAGCTGACGAGACCCTGGGCCTATTTCTTTACCCACATCATTCAGGGTATAGGCGGCAATTCCGGGTCTCTCAACTAGTGCAACTCCAGCATGCAGGTCTTTGCTGAAGCCCTAGTCACCGGTCAGCGGATCGACTACGGGAGACTGATGTACGAGGAGGTCAAGACCAAGCTTGAAAATCAAGGGAAATCATATTCCCTATCTTCGCTTTTTCACATTGTGCGTCGCACATGTGATGCTTGAAAAGCTGAAGATAGATTATGAGGACATCCCTGGGGAATCGGTGATGGTCCGTTCCATTTCCAGCATCATCTTCCAGAAGAAGGATGATGAGAAGGCATTTCCCCTCACCTCGTACATGCTGAAGATCATAGATGATTGAGTCAGATCCAAAATGGATCAAAAGAAGGGCAAAACATCGAAGAAATCTGCCCTACAAGAAGGTAAGTCCTTTCCTCATCTGAAGCGTTTTCCCTCAACTGGGCGTCCATCCCCAGCTGCTGATGGGAAAACCACCACCTCAACAGGGATCTCAATCCCTGAGAATGAGGATTCTGCTGATGCAGATGACTCTCCTCTGGTGGTGAAGAAGCGAGTTAAGCGACCCTCTAATCGCCCTCCTTCTTCTTCATTCATTTTATCATCTTCTTCTGCCACCAGTACTTCTGTTTCCCCTCTGCTGGAGGTAAGAAGGACTGCTACTATTGGTGCAGAAAAGATGATTGCAAATGCTGAACTAGAAACAGCTGCAGCATCTGGACTCAGCCGGGGTCTCAGAGAAGATCACTTACGATCAGAGGCTTCATCAGCTTCTGATCTTTGTTCTTCTCATTTTCAGATTGGCAGTGTTTATCAAGGAACTCCACCAATATTCGGAGTTCCTAGTCGAACACTCTCGGCTGTTTCCTCATCCTTTCCTTTCATCCACTCTCTCTCAGCTGATTTCTCAACAAGTCAGCAGACTTCAAAACGGCAATTTCGTTCTTCAGGAGTTAGTGCCGGCTCCACACCTCTGCGTAGCTCCTCGACCGATTCATTATTTGTCGTTGTTACACAGGAACAAACTCCACAAGCAACCTCAGTCTCTCAACAGACTGTTGGTGAAGTTTTCGGCTCAACCCAAGCCACCCGAGAATCAGCTGCACACACACCACCCCCAACTTCTTCATCACTCCCTGAGTCTTCAGCTGATGATAGATTGACTGGAAACCAAGTCAATCTTGAAGCTGACCCTTCTGTTTCCCACGACGTCACTGACTTAAACCAGCATGTGATCAAGGAAATCACCACCGCCAATGAAGAGACAACTTTAAACCAAGTTGTTACTGAGGCACTAACCCCAGCTGCCAATGATCGCGAAAGTAATCGCCAACCAAGCTGTGAGGCAGCTAACTCACCACCCAGAGGAACTCTTCCTCTAGTCTCCATACCAGTATCGCCGGCTGGTGAGACCGAAGCTCCAGAGATTCAAACAGCTTTTCATCTAATGTTTGAGTCGACTGATGATCTTATTCAGTCTTACTATTCGTCATCTGACAGAGAACATTCTGAGCTTCAAACTGTTTTGACAACTGATGTCGGCACTTCTGTTAAAACCCCAGAAGTTTCAGTTGGACCCAACTCACCCTCCAAAGTCCCTGAGCAACCCATAGGAGCCATTCCTCCTAACTCAGGAACACTCACTCCCAAAGCTGAGATTACCCCTCAAGCTGGAGACATGCCGGACCCCTTCCCCCAAAGCGTCCAAGTGTCCCATGCTGAATCCAGCAAAGCTAGAGGTCGCATTCCCATCAGAGCCGCTGCTGCTCTGATGTCTAGAGTTGTTACATCCCAGATTCGACCTGGGATGGCCACGCTGAGTAAGCAGATGGACTCTCTTCGCAAGGATGTTCCAAAGAAGTTTGCCCAAACTGCTGAGAATCTCTCTTCCAGCATAACTTCTCTGCACACTGAGGTTCATTCTCAGGCTCCTCAGCTGGCTCTTCTTTCTGATCAGATTCGCATCAACACCAACGGGTTCATCTCTCTTAACGACTACGTGCGTCAAGCGTTGAACTCCCTTCGCGATTCTGACAGAGTCGATCAAGACCAACTTCTCTCCGAAGTTCGGGACAGCCTGGCTCTTGCCCAATCAAAGCAAGAGTCTCTGCTGACACTTACTCATGGCCACCTTTCTCAGGCTATTGAGGAGTCAGCTTCTGCTGTGTCCACCAGGTTGGACAAAATGGAGACTGAAGTCAGCTCGCTGACTTCCCAAGTCGCTGGTCTCCAAGGCACCCTTGACCTTATTCTTGCAAAACTCAATGAGGGTGCCGCTGTTGTCCGTCCTGCTTCAGCACCAGAGAGTACCCCTCTTCTTCGGGCACTCTCTGAGGGGGAGAAAGAGGCCACTTCAGCAGGTGAACAACAAGGTGAACAAAATAGTTCAACCCTTTAGTCACCTCTGCTGTTGGAGCCAATACTGAAGACGTTCCAACAGGTGATAACTCAAGAATTCCACATATCACCTCTGCTTGAACACCAGAAGAAGAAGTTGTACCCTCAACTGGTTTTGTTAAAATCGTTGATTCCTTTAAATCAGTTGAGGGCCCACAAGTCCAGCCCCACAAATCCAAAACCCTCAGCCTAATATACAGGAGATCCCTTATCCTGCTGAGGGGGAGCCTACATCCGTTGTGGTTAAAAACTTCATCCTAAATGAAGTTGGAACCGCTACTGATCTTGATACAGCCATTTCCCTTCAAAGAAAAACTCATGAAGAGCTGCATCAAAGAGCCGAACCCCAAAGAGCTGAGAACATTAGGTTGTTCAACAAAGTTCTTTATCAGCGTAGGCAAGAGGCAAAGATCACCAGCGTAAGGGCCCCCAGATACGATCCCAGCTCTTCAGATGAAGTTGTAATAACAAGAGCTGGAGGAGATGTGGTCAATGAAAAGTTTCCTCTGAACAAGATCAGCTTCGTTCTCAATTACGATAAATGGAAAGAAGCTGAAGTAGCTGCCAGATCTGCAAAACCATCGAGGATTATTACAGATCTGGAAAACGAGATAAAATTCGCAATCTACTCTTTCAAGATTCTATGCGAGGAAATCAGGAGACAAGCTCCTGAGTTAGTATATCGCATACCTCCTGAATTGTGTGAATCTCAAACAGCTGCTGTCGGAGGATCTGCTGGTGAAAGCTCCTCAGCAAGAGGGGAGAAACGTAAGTCCTTTCTCCTCGAGCCTCTTGCTGACTCCAGACCACTGGATATTGGGTCATCAATCATATTTGCAAAACGACCAAGACCCAATATCACAAAAGCCATCCCCACGGGAGTTAACTTTGTCCCTGGGCTGATCGTAAAAGAACCAATTCATGGCTTTTGCTATCTGGAGAAGAAGAAGGAGCAGTGCTTTCAGCGAGCAGATGAGTTGGATCTATGTGATGTGGATCAACTTATGATCTATCACAAGCTGCTGAGTTCCTCCACTGAAGAGGGAAGAGAAATGAAGAAATTAATAACCTCAGCCTTCAACTCACTGTATCGCAATGTCGTTGGATCAGCTATATCCAAGGCATTATAGTTTTTTTGATTTTCCTTGTAATTTTAATTGCCTTATCAATAGAAAATCAAAAGTTATGTAATATACTTGTAAAAATTGTAAAAAGATAAACATATACAAAAGAACCCTAAGGGTCAAAGCACATAAGTATTCAGCTGACTTCATCAGCTGAATCATTACAGGGTTACACATATACGGCTATTCGATTGCATCAAATAGGGGGAGATTGTTAGTCTCAAGACTAAGTAAATAAGATTTGATGATCGATAGCCAAGAAGAATAAATAACAGATGAAGTATGTATCTCAGCTAAAGCAAGTATATACAATAAACCATCAGCTGAGTACGTACTTAGCTTTAGGATACAAGTCAAATCAGCAGCTATTAACGAGAGTTCATTCGAAGTCTATGACCAAAGGACAAAGACAAGAAGAAGACTATTCAGCTGATTGTGGAATCAACTGATAGTATCTGCTGCAGATAAAGGCTTATAGGAAATGTTCATTGACACCTTGAACATTTCCCTTTCCCGCTCAAAGAAGAAGAAAACGATGACGATCTTCTATTCTGGAATAGAAGATAATGTCAGTACATTATCATCGTTTGTCCCTCAAGCATGTAAAGAGAAAGTCAACTATTTCTGTACTTATGTAGTACACCTTTCACTTTGTGTCAGAAAGGGTACCGGAAGTAGTTGACACAAAGTACACTTGGGACAATAACTTGTGCAAGAGCATTTAATGATCCATAGACAAGTCCACATCGACGAATAATATGTTTACACGTCGTCAAACTTGTGGACTAAGGAACATGGATCTTGGGCATAAATACAGACGTAAATGCTTGCATTTACAACACCTTTAGAAATCATAGCACAAGAACATTCTCTGAGAGTTAGTTATTTGTCTAAGTAATAACTCCTCCATAGTTATTACTAAGGCATTAATATCAGCTGTTAGTATCAGCTGATATAACTCTCAGCGTATACACTTCTAGTTTGAGCGGTCTAAAGTGTCATTTCAAGTATAGAGTTTTAGTTAGTTTTGTACTATCTATTTCCGCAAACTTTGTACTGTATTAAGTTGTTTTAATAAACTCTTAATCATTGAAATCTTGTTGCTTACTTACCATATCTTCGTTACTCGGTCATAACGCAACACGTTTGTGTTGTTAGGATCCAACAATATGTATACGAATTCGGAAAAAACAAGGAGGAAAAGGAAGCCTAATTTCTTTTTATCTAGAACCCTATTCAATCCAATGTTCATTCAAAACTTGAAGAACACATACTTGGATTCGAAATTTCTAGGGTTCTTTTCTAGATGAAAAGAAACTCAACCGAATCTCATTGAGATTAGTAGGGAGCTCTGATACCACTGTAGGAAAAACCTTGTAGGATTCACATGGCGGAACTTGAATCCCACATTACTGGATCTCTACTAGTCAATGAGATCACAAGAAGAAGGAGATGATGAACATTACCTTTGGATTGCTAAAGAATTGATCCACCTCTACTGCACCACCTGGACACGCTGCAAGACCACGTTGTACCAACAAAGCAATACACAATGACTTGTGTGTGTGTGCGGCTTCGGTCGAACAAGCAATCCGAAACCCTCTTGGGGTTTTCGGCCGTCGAACACGAGATGAGAGGGAGGAGAGATTAGGGTTTTAGTAATGTGATTGTGTAACCCTTAAGCCTTAACCTTGAGCCTTTATTTATAAGGACTCAAGTTACAGTTAAGTCCTTGGAGTTTAATAATGATTAATCTCATAATTAAACTTCCTATTAACACTTTTAAACCCTTGAACTTTTACTAGTTAATTAATAGACTATTAATTAACGGTCCGTTAAATACTTAACCTAATATTTAACCATCCTCACAAATAATAATTAACTTATTATTATTTATTCTCTTCTTTATAATTAACTTAACTGGTTAATTATTCCACACAACTTACTTTATTCGGTTGTCCATTATTGGGTGTGTAGTGGTGTGACCTCTTAGTGTTTTATAACATTGGACACGGTGACACATGTACTTATCTGTGCACATAAATCCTTCACCATCTTGTAAATTTCGATTCAAAATACAATTTCCTTTGTACCCAGTAAAGCCTCGTTATGACAACCATATTTCAGTCTTGTCTAAGACGAACCAAAGTACATCATTCATCGTATCTTAAAGGCTTAAGGACAATCCTAGTGAATAATAGTTTTGAACTTTTCAACCACGAAGTATTATCACAGTGGTCAATCCAATATTCGTCGATCTCCAACAGAATATCACCGATATTTTGTGACAACCCTCAAAATCAGCTACTTGACTAAACACTTATTTCAACCTAAATTAATAAACAATTTATATATCATTATTGAAAGTACTCTTTTCGCGTATAAGTCTAGCAAACCATGCAAATATATATTATTAGTGCACATCAGTATTGAATGCAAGAAATTATTTATCTATGTTTGTACATGCGATAAACTGCAATTTAGCGAGTTGGTGACCCAAACCAAAATTAGGAACTTTATATTATATAATAAAGTTTTAAGTAAACTAAAGTAATTGTTTTGAAAATGTGTACAAAGTACCTAGTTAAATAAAAGATATAAATCATAACATTCGGTATATTACGCGAATGTCAAAAGCAATTAAATAGGTACTAAAGTAAAAGAATTTTATCACTAAACGGATACAATTAAAAATCAAGAAAAACATCGGTTAAAACATATTATCAGTAATTATAATTACCAAATACCATTTGTGTTTATCATTAAATTTGAAAAAGGCCGTCTTTATTGGATCTCAAACTCTATATGCCAAAGATTTCGACATGATTAACAAGAAGAAAAGAGATTTATGATGGAAATAAATACATCTGATTCCATGACTATGAAATACACAATCTAAACACAATTAATTCCACACTTTATAACCTACTCATACTCCTATATTTATACAAGAAAAGAGCGTAAAATAAACTATGATATTTTCCTAATTATAAGTCATATCTCCACCTAATAGCTACTAATATTAACCCACGATGACTACCTAACATTTGACTGTTTCATACTCAAAATGGTGACGGCTTCTACCTGGTTAACTCAACAACCGGTTAACCCAACAGTCTTATCCTCACGACCCCCTCAAAAGCCGGTAACACCCACCCCCATACCCGGTACAAACCCACATCATATGCACACGTTCAAAATTATAATATCATAATAATCCAACTAAATGCTACTATTATTCCATCCCATCTCATTTTCTCTCACTCGAGTAGCACCAGAAAGAAACTCACCACCATTCTCCGGTAACATTCCGGCAACACATCCTTACCGGCAACCTTATTTCCTATCACTCGTTGAAAACCAGAAACTAACCCGATCACCATTCATTTTCTGGCGACCAAGGTACGCCGGCAAGCCCTTGAATCCAGTCCATCATCTCTCTGTCACTCGTTTTGCAAACTCCAACCGTCGAGCAGAAACGTTTCCGGCGAGTCAAGTTGTTCTGGCGATAGAAGCCACCCCGACGAACTCCTCCATCTCTTTTGCTCACGCTCTCTCTCGACTCGATAGGTATAACATCCCGATCTTTTTATTTTGGTTTTGTATCATTCATACATATGAGCGTTTTGTTTTCTGGGTTGTATCCCACCATCCCTGACAATGCACACACACAGTGCGTGTGTATTTCGTTGTATTGTGTGTGTGCGAGACTACCTCGTTCTCCGGAGGTTACTATTGACCAGCGAAGTTCCGGCGAATTGCCGGTGTTCTCATTCTCTATAGCCGCCTGTCTTGTCTGTCGTCAACCCGGAAACAATTCGGTGGCCCAAAGCAACCAAGACCAGCCCATGTTAAAAAGAATCAGCCCAATTCTTTAGTGGAAGTCCAAATCGAATTTTCAAAGGAAATCAATTTTGTTTAAATGATTTTATGTAATATCGAGAAAGAAAATCAAATCTTATTAATTATTGGTCATTTAAATAAAAAAAATTAATAATTAGTTATTTATTTAAATAATAATAAATGTGTCACAATTTGTGTACTTCCGTCAAAGGTTTTTAAACTCGTTTAAACTAAACAAATGTATTAAATACAAGATCAACCTCTTCGAATCACCAACGTATCACTCATGTCTAGATTCGTATTGAGAGAATCAGTTTTGCATCATGTAGTTTAGGCGTGTTATTTAGACCGTAACTTATTTGTTTATTATTATGCGTTTAGGACGCCAGAATTTTTTGGTTGGAAACCCCAACTATCGTTCATTGCACTTTGCTAGCTTCGCATCAGGTGAGTTTCACGGCCCCACTTATACTGTTTTATAACTACTTTATTGGGGGAGAAAACATATACTACTCAACTATTTTGCAATAATTAATCTTTGTATAATCATTGTGGTGTACACGTACCGACTGTTTAAGGACCGCAATACATGTCCTCGTTTAACCGTAATCATTAATTATGTGTTTTAGCCAAGGAATATAGAGATAGTACTATCGGGATTGATTCCCCGCTCATGGCTAGTTATGCGCTAGCCCAACTGGGTTTGAGCTTTATATTCTAACTATTTTAGATTTCGGTTTGATTATAGGCTCTTTGATTATACCTTAACTTGAATGTATTGCAAGCATGTCAAGGGATTATGAATTGCATCTAAAAACAAATTGTTCAATATTTCAGAACAATTACGAAAACTATGTTTTCAGAAAAACGATACAAATCGTACAAGATTGTACGTAACGATTTTTAAACGATATGACTATTGGAGTCACAAAACCTGTGAACTCACCAACCATTGTGTTGACACTTTTTCTAATATGTTTTCTCAGGTAACAGAAATTGATTCGACTTTTAAGCATCGCATAAGTTATGGGTCATCATGCATTTTCAAGAGAATGAATCTAAGATTTAGACAATAATAATTTTCGAACATTTGGGTTTTGTAAACAATATTTGGGAATTTACTATTAATGCGTTGCTTTACTATTATTGATGTGTGATGTTACTAATTAGTTGCACCTCGTTCTTCCGCAAAACCATTTTTGGCGGGGTGTGACATATTTGGTTTACACAAAACTTGTGTAGCTACACTACAAAAAAATTCTTGAATAGCTACGGACAAATTCCGTAGCAAAAAGCTAATTTTTCGTAGCAAAAACTGATTTTCCGTAGCTAATCAGCAAAATTCCGTAGCAAATTTCTTCAACGCAAATGAGTTACGTCGCAATTTTCCGTAGCTATACCGGATTTTTCTTGTAGTGCTATCTTCGAAGAACTTCGAATCTACCACCAATCGCGATAACGTTATCGTCCCATCAAGGTTCCCACCAAGACGAGTAGTCACGGATTTATATCTTTTTGAATAAAGAGACTTTTATTCATGGATATTGTAAAACATACAAAGTCTTGAATAACAATGATACTAACTCATGTACTATTCCTCACTGGACATAGATACAGAATTATTACTGCATCATTACTTATTCCTTTCGTTCATGTTGATTACTTTATGGCTTTTACAATTTTACTTGTAAGTTTATCACTAAACTAGTCATTTCTATTAAACTAAAGACATAAGACAAGTGCTTGGAAAAACACTATTACTTTTGTCTTTGCTAGATCTTGTTCTTGCAACATTCTATAACATATTCTAGTCTTCCCTTTTATGCAATTCCGTAAACATAGAAGTATTGGAAATAACTCCTTAGTTTCTTGAATTCATAAAATTCACCTTGGAACTAAAGCCTCTTTTAGTTACTTGATTTTGTAGATATCTTGTTACTAGTTAAAAAAAATTCCTTAAATGATTATGTTATCCACTGGAGTGTGAATAACCTATTAGATATGCAATAATTAATCACTAGACTTGTGATCACGCTATTAGGTTTGCAATAGTCTAATTAACGATCATTTATTATTTCTCTTAACTCTTTGGCAAACGATTTGGTAAAACTTTGTTGTTAATATCCTACTAACTTACTATATTCATTAATACCTCTAATGAATACGTTAGTCTTAGCTCCCACTAAATTTATGGAATTTAAGCATCACTAAACTATTACCTTGACCTAGTCAAAACCTTGTAGTTTAATTCTTTAAGAATTAATCAATTTAAAGTCATCCCTTGGATTAACGAATATCCAACATTCCTTTTAAGGGAATCATGACTTTTATTGATCAACGTATCTACAAGTATAAGGCACTTGAAAAACGATACTTATAATTATTAAGTATATTAGTATACTTTTAAGAATCTCATTTAATGTCAAAGTCATTACTTGGATTTCTCAAATATCCATTATTCCTATTAGGGAATTATGACTTGATCAAATATTATATTTATTACAAGTATAAAAGACTTGCAATAATACCTTTGATTCTTAAATACTTTAATATAGTTCTTTACCTTTTAAGAGTTCATTTAATGTCTAAGTCTTTCTCCTTGGATTATACGAATATCCAATTATTCCTATAAGGGAATTATGACTTCATTAAATTCCTTTATCACAAGTAGAAAAGACTTGTAATAATAATCTTTAACGTCTGTCTTGATTATATCCAATATAATCATACTATATTAATATTAATACTTTAAAACTTACTATCATAAGTAACCATTACTTAGCATGTTTTAAATAAGTTCAATGTACCTTGAACTATATGCTTTCCATAAAAACTCTTAAATACTTTCATTAGAAAAACATTCTCATTACTAGTGTCTAAGTAATTTGAGCTATTAAGATATCTACACAACAATCAAACAAATATAAACAATGAGATCGTTATTAAGTCACTACTTGACTTTATAATCTAGTCATAAAACTTGACTAGTATAATCAACACACATGCACACACAATATAATTCAATCATGGATTTAACGATGATAAACTTAAAACCGAAAATTTATCTTAGAATATAAAAATGTAATTTGTTTAAAAACACAACTAAAAACCGAAAATTGTTTTAGCGAATCCATATGAAAATACTGAATAAAAAATGGTGCTCGTGGGATCTTTTTCTCATGTTAGTCCATCTCACTTTCCATCATCTCTTGCAATAAACGATTGCTAAAGTTGAGTTACTCGTAATAACTTTTACAAGTAGGAAAGGAGTATCTAGAAGTTGGTCAAGTCAACTGAGTATCAAGCATGACTTCCTACCCTTTGACCCTTTCCACAACCAAGACACAGTTTCTCGGTCCTTGCGTTGTTTGGCTTTACCTTCTTGACCTTTTGTTTGACTCCATTACCCTTTAGGCACGTCGTGGCTGTGATCGATTTTATCCTTTCCCTTTCCATTGCGCCTCTTTCTCTGATCACTACCATTATCGGTTACAACAAGGTCATTCTTAAACTTGGTCCCTAAATCAACTTAGTAGTCTTGAGCACGAAATGTAGCTCAACAATGGATTGCTCCATGTTATGCATGTTGTAGTTGACTATATAAGACTTATAGTCATCTGACAATGAGTTGAGTATCATTACTGTTGCTGACTGCAACGGTATTGGGTGTCCTATTCATTCAAGATGATCCATGTGCTCTTTCATTTTCATGACGTGAGCACTCACCGATGATCCCTTAACCACCTTGCAAGATTTGAACACTCTACAAGTGTAATATGCTTGTCCTAGTTCATTTCTAGCATTCGCGGCAGGAGAATTTAGTATTGCTCTTTCTAGGACGTTTCCTTTTCTCTCATGCCTAAGCATAATCCGAAGATCACGCTTCCAATTGAGAAACATTGACCCAGTCAATTCGTCCTTTTCTAGAAACAAGCGTAGTGAGAGATTGTTGGTACGTGTCGTTATGGTTGTTGCTGCCATCTACAAATCAAACTCAGTTTAATTAGTAATCATCAATAAACATTCTCTAAAATATATTATAAACCCATAATTAATATTTTAGGCCTAGGATCCATATATCACATTCTCGCCGCAAGGTTTGGGCACTTCCCGACGAGACATGTTATTTCTGGTAGGTAACATCCTTACCGATCGTACCAAGACTTGATACGATTCCTAGAGGTCGTAAAATCTTTAGACTTATAACTTACTACAACCTTGTACGAATTTAATCGTACATTTCTAAGTTGCAATAAAGTCTAGTATGTTTATTTTACTCAAGTACTTTTTTGGGCCGGGACTCCCGATTATCACCAAAGTAGATCAGACCATCTAAGACAATGCGATGTTCTGCGCCGGGAGTCACAATTATCACAGAACCTTACGCACCCTAACACTCGCAATGATTTGAACCCATATCTAAGGTTCTTTCTGCTTACAATATGAATATCGTTGAACAAGTGAGGTGTTCCATTAGATGGATAGTACTTCGATCTAAGATTTTCTTGGGTTTGTTTAAGTCTAAACTAAACTTAAACCTCATTCCAATTTTAATCCTTAATTTTAAAAGACTTTCGATTCGTGTACTTAATTCCACAAGACGTCTTTCTAAAATTACCTTTAAAAGTCTAAGTATTAAACTTGTTCGATTTTACTTGTATACCTTAAAACGAGGTGTACAAAAGATATTACTAGGTTTTGTGAAAAACCTTATCTTAATAAAACTTACTTGTTATATTTACTTTGAAAAACTTCAAACCCTACTTTAAAATAGAGATTTTAATTCTTTATGACTTACGAACACAAGTCATAACTTTAATTTAACATAACTAGTTTTTCTATATTTAATAATAAAATTAAACATCTTACTTATTAGATTCTCCAAAATATGTCCTAGGGACACATTTATAAACTATGCGATTTTCTTGTGCAGCTCCCACTAATTCCAAAAACCATGATGGAATTTGAGCATGAACACAATCACTAGTCTAAACTTGGTGAACATTAATAATCTTATTATATAAAAACTATATATAATAATCTTAGTTTGTTTGAAGCATTGTTATATTTAACTTAGACTTAGTTAAATATAGGTTCTTAAATTTCCTATGTTATTTAACCCTTGATCATTAATCTAATACTTTACGTAACTCGTAATATACTTGTATAATTAACTAGTTATAATTACTTATAACTTTATACAATCTAATATTTATAACTTTCGTATTACTATCTAATTATAATAAAACCTTTGTACAATTTCTAGTTGTTTACAACTTTGTACATTTCTAGTTTAATTATAACTTAATACAAATTTCTAGTTATTGTAATATTACAACTAAATGATCAAAATAACATACATATTTAATGTTCCATTTTAATCTCGTATTTAAATATATATGTATATATAATTTATTTCTTTAAAACCTTATAACATTCTTAATAAGAATATTATATCTAATTTGTACATGTGTATTTTAACTTAGACTAATTAAAATACGTACAAACTATTTTATCTTTTAAAAATCCCTTTTTAAATATTAAAAATTTCCAAAAATTATATATAATATAATATAAATACATCTTGTTAATTTTAAAACTTTAAAATTAGCACTTCTCTTTTATCCTTAAATAAATTTAATTAATTAAACCCTTAACTTGTTCTTGATCAATTAAAACTAGGTTTCAATTTTCTTGATCAATAACACATCTTAGTTAAAGATTAATCTTAATCAATCATATTCAGACAATTATGAATTTTGTTTATATTCTAGGATAGATTATAACTTTAATAATTTTATTTAAACTTATTCACTTAAATCTTCTAAACAAAACTTTGCCTAGATTTCTAGATTTAAAGAACTAGTTTTAATAAACTCATTAAAAAAATAATCAAACCTTATTAAACATAAACTTGTTTAATTTTCTAGGTTCTAGATTATGTTCTTGGTTAATCCTATTAACCAATTAAACTAAACTAGTTTAATGTTCTTGGTCCTAGATTACTTCTAGGTTTCGAAAATTTCCTTGAGCCTAAGAAACTTTTCCACCAATTAAACTAAACTAGTTTAATCAAACTTGGTGTCCAACTTTCCTCCATGATACACGAAATCTTTGGAGAAAATGAAAGAATTCTTTTTGACCAATTAAACTAAACTAGTTTAACATACTTGGTCCTAGATTTGGAAGATCAAGTAATAAGGAAAGAATCCTCTTAAAAAAAACTTTGACATTCTTGATCCTAGGGTTCTTCATATTTTTCGAAATACTAGGGTTAGGGAAAGAAACCTTTTGACCAATTAAACTAAACTAGTTTAATATTCTTGGTCCTAGGGTTCTTTATGGTTTTAGAAAATTTCTAGGGATGAATCCTTATAACCAATTAAACTAAGCTAGTTTAATATTCTTAGTCTAGGGTTCTTACCCTTTTTAGGAAAACATAGGAAGAAAAATAAAGAAAAACTTGGAAATTAAACAAACAAAACTTTGTTATTCTTGTTTAGATTTCTAAACCATCGCTCTGATACCACTGTTGGGTTTCATAACACTGATCGACCACTTGGGTCGACCACCTAGTACTTGGTTCGAACCATACTGGTAAGAACATGATGGTGTTCTTGACCGGTTAAAACCAACTAGCTGATTTAATCCTTAAAAGCGGAACTGGGATTAAACCTAATCCTTAAACCCTAAAGGATTATGGGACCTTGGAAATCAAACTAGATTAACAAGAAAGAAACCTTGTACGAAAAACTCGAACACACACAATGCTTGTGTGTGTTCGTCGAACACCAGGGTTCTTGGTGTTCTCGTCCGAACGAACAAGAGGGAGAAGGAGAAAGAGTGTTTCCCAAAACATACCTTTGTCTTGCTTAAGTAAGTCCACTGATGATGAACAAGTCGAGCGACCTTCTAGTTGATCTTAGCAATGAACTTGTTCTTCGAAACTCGAAGAACGCGAAGAACGAACGAAGAACACCAAGAACTTTGGTGTCCTTGTATTCGGCCGAAATTCTCCAAAAGAGGGAGGAGGATTTCGTGTAGGGTATAAAGGAAGTCAATGATTAGTATTAAATGAAACCTTAAGCCTTCTATATATAATAGAATAAGTTTCATTTAAGTCCTTCTAGTATAATTAAGATTAATCTCTTAATTAAACTTTCCTTCTTACACTTTAAACCCTTATAGTTTTACTAGTTATTATTATTGCACTTAACTATTAAATATCTAGTATTAATACACTAATATAATTCGGTATATACATACACGAATTATACTTGTATCTATACTTTTTATAATTAATTATATAATAACCCTTATATAATTTATAGAACAACATTATCCAATTACTATATGATTTAATAGCTTTAAATCATATCATGGATAATCTTTAATTAACACATTGTATATTTACTCAACTGAAAAATGTACAAGTACTTGTATTAATTAGTTTGTTAAACTAATCCAGTAATAAGTTAAATTTAACTTAATACTTCACTGATTCATAATGACTATTATGAATCATTCCTCTTCGTAATATCATTGCATATCTTGCTCGTATTACATGCACTCACTAGTGTGACCCTTAAGTGTTTCGTAGGGATGGATCTATCATCATAGGTTGACTAACTGTGCACATAATTCCAACGGGACCAATGATAGAGATCGTGAAATGGAAATAGATATATATTGAATGAAATCGCAATAAGAACACTGATAAACCCTAATCTACCACAATTGGAAGATTAATTCATGGGAAACCCCTCTCTCAAAACCATAGGGCTAAGAGCCGAATACAAATTCAAACGTAATATTTCATCCTGCCTAAAACGTAACCATATTTTCTATTTATATACTTCCTCTGTGTCACAATAAGTGATACACATTCTATTTATGAGTGTTTCAGAATAAGTGGTACACTTCAAAAGTTACATTTTTTGGCAAAAATATGGGACCCAACCTCTACTAACTATCCACTTTAATAAAGTGAAATTACCCTTATATCCTTACTTTTACTTTTAAAACTAATTAATATCACTTTATTAAAGAAAAGTTGTACCCATTATTTACTAATTATCTACTTTAATATATTTTTACCCTTATTTTAATCTTTTGCCTCAAAAACCGTGAAAACTCAAATGTATCACTTATTGTGATACATAGGAAGTATCATTCCTATAAGTTACACTTTTACCCCCACTAGAAATAACTATTCTATTTCCTATCACCACCACCATCAACACACCTACTGTCACCACCACCCACCGTAACCACCACCTACCGCAGCCACCACCCACCATTAGCGCCGTCATTACCCACTACCACCTCCTCCTCCTGGCACCCCATCCCCACCACCTACCACCCACTGCCACCTACTGTCACCACCACCACCACCACCACCTAGCGCCCACAGCCACCTCCACCTACCACCACTGTCATCACCTACCGCTACCATCACCTACCACCACCTGCCGCCACCACTAGCTCCGCCACCCACAACCACCACCGACCAACATTACCACTACCGTCATTATCACCCACCACCACCAAGAGCGCCACTAAATTTTATCAGCATACATACATTAAAAAATAAACAGTCTTTTTATTATACACTGCAGATGTTTGATCCACATCTTCTCTGCAGATGCGGTAAGCAGACTGCAGACATTTTAACTCTTAAAAAACAAACAGCCCCTAAGGCTCTTTTAATCCATTATGCCTTTCAGAAAAAAACCATCAAACTCGTTCAACAACCTGAACTGTTTCTTTTGTCTAACTAGAAAAAATAAAGTTATGCTAAATAATTGAAATTTGTCAGTCGTTTACCATCCTCAACATGGAAATTTATTTATTCATATCTAATGGCAGTTAGAATGTTTGTTAATTTACTCATACTTTCGTTCAACCATAAAATAGCAAGATAAATCCTTACTATATATTGGATTTGGAACTTTCCTAGATAAATATGTTGAATTTTGAGCATACTCATTAGCTGGTCATGAACCATATGGCGAAAATGGGACCGCACGAGCTTGGAAGTGGTCGGTGATGGTGGTGGTGGTTAGTGGCGGTGATTGTTTATTCAATCACATGTGATTTGATGATGGTGGTTGTTAAGGAAATTTTTGATCTAATGATAAGATTTGTCCCTTCATACTCTATTTAAAAATAGACTACCTAGAACACAACTGACGTAGTTAATTTAAAAGGCGAGACTGTATAAATCGATTAGAATTACTTAGGAAAATCTTAAGACTTCTATTATTATTTTTTTAACTTGTATTCCAACTTGGTCTTGCTTTGGGATGAGAATGAGCTAAGCTATCAGAGGGAGAAAAGGATTCCTCAATTTATCCAAATGTTCATTGTGACAATATATTGTTTTTGTGCTTATAACTACGGTATTATTTTGTATTAACTACTAAATTCGTATTATTTTATTAATCACCGCCTAACATCACCATCATTACTCATTACCGTCACTCACCACCACCATCACCACACATCACCATCACTCACCACCATAATCAGTACCCCGCCACACATCATCACTACTGCAACCACCACCATCAATAGGGATTTTCTATTTGAACATACTCATTTTTTATTTGAACAGATCACCTCTCATTAATTATCATAATATTATAAACTCTCTCTCTCACCTACAACCACCTACTTTTTCTCCTACCCCACATCCATCTTCTTTCTCTCTTTCCCTCAGCCACCAACTCCACCACTCACCATCACCCAACTCCGTCTCTCACCACCACCACCGGCACTCACCACCACCGCCGGCACTCACCACCACCACCACCGCCGGCACTCACCACCAACGCCGGCACTCACCACCACCACCGCCGTTGACAACATCTCGAACTTAGACCCTCTCTCTTTCTTTCTCTCTCACCCAACAACCACCACCTCCGCCACTCACCACCACCACCACCGTCGACAACGGCTAGAACTTAGCCGACGCTCACCTCCACGACTGTGGTACGACTCGCAGCAAACAAAGCCAACACCACCTCCGCCGCCGCCCGTCGCTACATCCGCCTCTACAGTCGCTAGTGATGGCCGAAATCTTCAGCGGCGGAGCTCTTTTTCCAGATCCGCCGGAGATAGGGGTGCTTGGTGGGTTAAAGTGGTGGTTGGCGCCTGGCGGTAGGTGGTGGTTTCCTGATTCCAATGGTGTCGACAATGGCGTGAGGTAGGTGGTGAGTTGAGTGGTGTGTGTATGTGGGGTGGATTGCGGTGGGGTGGATTCCGGTGGGTGGTTTCCGGTAGGGTGAGATTGCTACCTAACTAAGAAAGAGAAAGAATCAGAGAAAAAAGAGTTGTACAGTACAACATTTGTAGCTCATTGTTATTTGCATTTTTATTTAATTTTTGAAAGTTTCAAATTCCAAGATGCTGATGTTTGACTGATCTGTTCAAATGGATGGTTGGGTTGTCCTAATAGTAGGACCCCATCAATATTACCCTCGCGTAATATAGTTACATGATACGTGTCGTCGCATTGAATAGGTAACTTGTTACTATAGATCATGTATTAACACTTCTTTGGGTAGCATTTCGACCATTTAATGGCTCAAATGAATCTCAATTTTATAAAATGATTGATACCATAGAATATTTAATACAATTTTTGCATAATTTGCCTTAGAAACGTATTAAACGTACTGTTTAAGTAATGGAAGTACACGATTTAACGAAACAGTAACACAAATAGAAACTCCAATATCTAATGGAAGTAACAAACAATTTCATTTGTATTTTAATAATGGCTTATTTCATCCCATCCTTACTATAGTACATACAACTTTACGGTATTTATTATACAAGGATGCCACCATAAGAATAAAATTTACAAGAACGGCCCCTCTAATGTAAGCAACCGACACACTCCTTTACAATGGCATTATTTGAACCATAATAGCCCTTCACTTATTATCTTATTATTTAGTGTTCTTCGAAAAATAAACCATTTATTATTATACTAGCATGAACCTACAATATAAACTTCGTTGCTATCATCAATAAATCCATTCTTGAGGGAGTTTTGGCTCTTGATGGTCTACTGATACCGACTCTTGTGTTCGCAATTTGTTCTTCTTAACTGTAACATAAAGATCAACATTTTTACATACTGTTAATCTCAAATGGCACAACTCAACACAAATTGTTTAGAAAATAACAATGATATCAAATCTCGCCAAAAGCGAGATACCAGGGAGGTGAGATGTAGACAATCATATATTTACCTAGGAATAGAGAGACTATTTTCTTAAAGATTTCTGGCAAAAGAGTGTGCTGGGAAAAAATAAAAAAAATAACAATAAAAAAAAAATTATCTAGAAACCCACAATATTAATAATATTAATTATTGTACCTTGGTGATTGTGATGAGTTTGGGTTGAGCTGTTTGATGGAGAAAGGGATTCCATCATGTTGAAATGTTGTTCTAATGCTTGTAATACCCTTGTAGGTACGAGAACAGTCGAACAACCTAAATTATTCGCGTTAGTTACTAGAACTAAAAGCAATTCATCAATGTACAGCAAAACATCCAAAAGTATTAGTGTATTACTTCCTAGTTTGGATTGTCTTACATATACACATACAATTATACTACGACAGGTTTTACCCATTGTTGTTTTCTTCCCGAAATAAACCCAGTCGTTTTAAACAGCGCTATCATATGCCTATTGTTTAGAAAAATTAGTTTTTCCAGTTCATTATATTTTCAATCGGCTAGTTTCGACTGCGTTATAACTATTGACAGGGGCGGTAGGAGGGGATGGGCATGGTGGGCCATTGACCACCCTCCTCCTCCCATTGCAGTGACTTTTAATTTTTTTTTAGGTGTACAAATTGTAATTTATGGAAACTGACCACCCTTTCAGCTTCTTCCCTCTCTAACCTCTGGACCAGTGACTCATATTACTCTTGAAAGTTGGAGGCAAGCAAATAAGCAAGTAGCTAATACAAAATTGCTAGTACAAAATTGCTAGTACAAAATTACTTTTAAAGTTCCTGCCTTCTCTAATATAATTGATTCATTGTTCGCGTTCTACACCGAAAGGTTTGAATCAGCTGTAGTTTAAGGTAATTATTGAACTAATCTCGAATGTTATTGTTCTATTATCTTATGTACATATTCATTAATCACATTATCATTTTTATTGAGGTTTCTATGACCCGAAACATTACCGAAAAATCACCAAAAAATCCCCGAAAATGATGATGATTGATGAATAATTACAGGGGCAGTAGGCACTACGACTTATGATATGGATAATCGACATATTCTTTTACGATGAGGAAGACGTGTTTGATAGAGTTGTAGATGAATTAATTGTTAAAAAAATCGAGGAACGGCTTTTAAACGGCTTTTTTTAACAGCAAACGGCTTTTTAAACTTATATTTTTTGTGCATGTTTATTATTATGAGTTTCCCCCCCCCCCCCCCCCAATAATATTTTTCCTGCTCCGCCACTGACTATTGATCTAAATACTCCCTCCGTCCCTAAATAAAGTTCCCATTTCACCTTCAAATTTTGTCCCTAAATAAAGTTCCCATTTCTAAAACTTAAGGGACCCACTTAATATAATAATATTATTACCAATACTTTCACCACTAACTATCTCTTAAAACACTTTCTCTCTCCAATCAAACCTTATATTTTATTCAAAAATAATACCAAATACCCCACCACTAACTATCTCCTAAAATGTTGTGCCCAACACAAATGGGAACTTTATTTAGGGACGGAGGGAGTATTAAGCTACCTTCTCGCTTTCCGATTCAACTGGTCGAACCAACTGGTTCAACCGTCTTATAATATTACTATTATATCGAGAATCATTCACTATTTATTACTCTCTTTGTTTCAATTTTATTGTATACTACAAAAAATACACATAGTTTAAGAAAAATACATTAATTATACTTTATCACTAATTAAATTTTCTCTTTTTCACAGTCTCTGTGTGATAAAATAAAATAGTATATTAAATAATTAAAATGAGACGGAATGAGTACGTCATTTCGATAGATTTGTATGAAATGGTTTTGTAGGCAAGCGGTGACATTATTGAATAGCTAATAATTAAATAAAAAGGAAAATAGAAAAGGGAAATAATTGAGAGTGCGGTGGCTGACCACCATAGGGTGGCGACAAAGCAGATAGAAAGGGAATCTAGAGCCAAATAAATGAATCTTGAATATTTTAGAATATACAGTATGCAGATTCAAAAGTCAATGTTTAGCATCGTAGCCACACAAGGAATCCAAAGGACCACAACTCTTGCTTACTCTGTTATCCTCATGAGATCCACAAATATGTACAATTTTATTTAAGGAAAATGCTAAATATTGTCTTAAAGGTAATGATTAAAGAATTCTTTTAGCATAAAATATTTGTAAATTAACTAATAAAAATCACCCCTATGAATTTTAATAATCATCTTTAATTAGTTATGTTTTAAAATTTGTACATTAACTATTTTAACCTCTTTAACCATTGCCTTAAGGATAATGATTAGCAAATCCCTTTATTTAATGATGTATTCGTTTATTATTTAAAAACTCTTCCATAATTTTTAATCTAAACATTATACCCACTATTAAGCAATTCTTTTAAAAACCTACGACAACGATTTTCAGTGGTTATTACTTTCTCTAGTCTAAAGTATAATTACAATGTAAATCTTTTCATTTTTTCTATTAACAGTAACATCAATGATCAATGATATTAATGATGTTATTTTTGTTATATGTAACTTTTCTTAGTTAATAAAAATGAATACTAAAGATAAACATGATTATATTATTTTTTAACAGCAACTAATCTACTCTAAATTGTTCGTAGTTGGATATAAACTTATGACTTACAAGTTATGAACAACACCTTACATTTAACACTAATATCATTAGATTATAAACTTTGAGTTATTATATGATTATATGAATCTTAGCTAAAATCACTATTATATGGAGTAATAATTACCACCTAAAGAAGATTCATATTCGTATCAGATGACATCACTCATGCAAGTCGACGAAGTACAATAGTTATTTTTTGGCTGATGCCTTTGACGTAAACTTTTTATATTCTTATATGCTCGGAATAGGATATAAAGTACATATTTAAGTTGTGAAGCTTATATTATTTATTAAACGTTCTTACGTATTTATCAATACAAATTTCATCAAAAGATTAAATTAAAAAAATTAGTTTTTTTATAAATATGAAGATAGAAATAAAAATATTCAGTATGAAGCAGTCATTAAAATCTTTACTAAATGCATTTTGGACTTGTCAAAATTAGAAAGCTCACGACCACTATTATCACTATCATCACCTCCAATTATCACTATCAAAATCATCACCCATAATCTGCGACCGTTACCATCACGACGACCATCACCAATTACAAATTAATCGCCATAAAATATAATTATAATTTACCTGCCCACCACTATTATCACTATCATCACCTCCAATTATCACTATCAAAATCATCACCCATAATCTGCGACCGTTACCATCACGACGACCATCACCAATTACAAATTAATCGCCATAAAATATAATTATAATTTACCTGCCCACATTGCGCCGATAGTACTCTAGTAACAAATATAACACTAATATTTATAGTAACATAATTTTAAATTTTGATTTGACAAGCAGAGCAGTAATAATAAAAAATCAAGCCCAATTAACGTACCTGGCTTTTTGCGGCTCTGATCGGTTGCGTCCGTGGATGAACGAGGCAAGAAAACACCGGTCCCACTCATCACGTTTCGTGAACCCGGCCCGCCAAGGAAAATAGCTCTCATGCCCGACCCAAACGCCGCTGATGACCCGTGAACTCCAGAGTACCCCTTTCCGCCATTGATGAACTCCTTATTACCTCTCAAACCTCTTTTGGTATGCATCTGCTCGTGACGGTGATGTTTCATGTGCTGAGTTGACTCGTTCATCTTCCCTCTTCTTTCCCAACCTACTCGAGGTTGATTTTCCACCTGATACAACTACACAAAAAACAGGACAAACAGATCAAAATTCACAACTCAAGTTTATCGTCGGATTTGTGATTCGGCTAGTTTATACACTTTGTATACACGAAACCGTACTTGAATAGGAGGTTGTAGTAGTTTATCCCCGGTAAAACTCTTCTCCGACTGAAATCTGACGATAGATTTCTTCACGGTATCTGCGTAGCTCCGTGGAGTTTGCTCGTGATTTTGAATATGAATAGGTTCCTAATACATAAGCATAACCAGTAAATACATGAATTTTAATCAACAAAATAGTTATTTGACGAAGGTTTTCCGAAAAACCTGGAAGTTAGGGTTCTGAAAACTTAGGTGCTTCGAAGACGAATTTTCGTCGCCGCCGCTATCTTCCTTCTCTTCAAGCATGTAATCAGCCATTTGTCGAGTTAATTGAGCAATGAAATCGTCGTCGTCTCCGCCGTCAGCTCCGTCTTCCAGATCTGCATCGTTAGAATCAAGCTCCGATCCAAATGAGGTAGTGAGGAAGGAAGACGATGACGACGAGCTCCATGAGCCGATAAAAGCAGATTCAGAACCGGAATCCATCTGGTGACGTTGATTCTGATTCACTGGAATCAAGGTTTCATTATCGTTAAAATCCATAGAAATGGATGGTGATGTTGAAGACTCAGTGTGCGTAAAGCAAATCAACTGTGTTTATAGTGTTTGTGTGTGTGAGAAAGAAATAGAGAGAAGGAGGAGGAGGGAGAGGGTGGTGGACTGGTGGGATCGTGGATGTGGGGGTGGGGGTGGTGGGTCAGTGTCTGAAAAGGGAAAGAGATGTGACGTTTAGAGCTGTATGTTGTGCATCACAAGTTGTACCATATATATATATATACAAACTTGAAGTGACCCGCCACGAGACTAAACCGCCATTTGTTGGCTATGGACAAGCACAAACCTATCTATATCACCTATTCGGTATTAGTTTAATTTTAGGTAAATTCTTTGTTCATGGTTACAAGCAAAGACATATATAGCTATAAATTGTTTATATTGGTGTAACAATATTAATATAACTTTTGTTTACTTTTAGTTAAGTAATTTACTAATGGAGAAACTGAGTTTGAACTAAGAGGGTATTTGGGATTGTGTTCTGATGTTGATTATTTGTTTATTATGTTTTTAAAATGCAAATAATTTAAAAGGGGTGTTTGGTAAAAAGTTTGAAATAATCAATTATTTGTGTTTTGGAGCCTTCAAAATAGAGTTCTGGAAAGGTATGTTGGGAGGTACTTATTGCGTTTTGAAAACGGATTATTTATATTTTACCTATTAACTAAACAAATAATTAAGTTTGTCAAACACTAAAAAAACTGATTATCTGATTATTGCGATTTCAAACAACATAATCTAATCCAAACACTATTTTTCATAATCACGTTTTGTAACCACTAATTATCTAATTATCCATTTTGAAAACACATAATCTATTTTAAATAAGCAATCTCAAACACCCATGAAGTGAAATGAATTTAAAAGATCTATAGCTATTATTTGTGGGTGACATTCTATGTAGGGGATGATAATTCAGATCGGCTTTAAATATGTAGATATAAATTTGCAAATTTGAATAATTAAATAAATGTGAAGCTTTTTATTAATAATTAATTATTAAAGTAGACCAATTTTAATGGGAGACTCCCATTTAAGACTGATAGACTTCAATCTTCCCAAAATACCCCGTGCGACTGGGAAACTTCACAGAGCAGCAGTAACTTTGAGCATCACTAACTGGTAAGCAGCACTAACATGAGCAGCACTAAGTGCTGAGCAGTACTAACGAGCAGTATTAACAAGGTTGAGCAGTATTAACGAGCAGTAGTAACAAGGTTGAGAACAGTAATAACAAGGTTGAGCAGTACTAACGAGCATTAGTATCAAGGTTGAGCAACACTAACTCCACACGTGGCGGCGTTTTAGTGGAGTAGCACGGTCGCAAGCACGATCACACGGTCTATTTTGAGAAGAATTGAAATACAAGTTTATACTTGGGGAAATTTTGTATCGTTTGGTCTAAATTTGGAAATCACCCTTTTGTTAATTATATAATCATATAAATGTGAAGTTTTCAGTTTCTGTTTATGTTTATGGTTTTACAAGCAGACGATTAAACTAGAAATTAAAGTATTGAAAATATATTTTGTTTTAGCCTGCCTCTACTAGTTCACTGATCTACTAATTTATTAATTTATCATCTATAATTATAGGCCTACCATATGACAAATATTATGAGACTATCGATTAACAACTTCATTAAGTTAAAAATGTTTCTACTATGTTTGTAAAATTCAAAGGTAAAGGTGCGTAGCTTAAACTTTTTATTTACTTATTGTGTAATGTCCCTTTATCTTAATTTCAGTATCTGATGTAGACTTCTTACAATCCCCAACTTTGGTGTGTAAGTTTCATCTGAATTCCGGTATGCTTGATTCAAATAAAAAATTAGGAAAGATAATGAAAACTATTGAAAAGGAATATAATGAGTATTTTCCTCCAATTTGTAGATGAAAGAAATATTATACAACCTTTTTTATTCTCTCTCATTCATTACCACTTATATACCTTCCAACAAATCATGTCACTTGACTTATTAAACTTGGTGACTTGAGGTAATTGCCTAATTGGGATTTGGATATGTCTTAAAGATAGATAATCATTTAGCCGGTTTTTAAAACCCGGGTTGACACGGTCGGTTCAACGAGTTAAAATCAGGACATGGTGAAGAGAACGAGTTAAAAGTATTCGGGTTTTGTGCTCAATAATGACTCATTGCAACCCTACGGGTTTTTGCGAAACCTGATGTCAGGGTCGAATAACTAAACAAGTTACTTAATCACAGATTTACTCAACAATAGAAGTTACAGCGGATTAACACTATGTTGATTGAATAAGAACTATGTAAAACTGTAAATCGAATAAGAATGAATAAGAACACAGTCTATCACAAAAAGCTTCAATGTATTAATTTTTATCGATCAATACACGTATGTTTACAATTCATAAGGAACTATATATATAATAGTCCTTGAAGCCTAAAACTTTAACCTAGTTATTCTAGGAAACGATTACAATTGAATTTACAAAAGATACATTCTATAACTAATTCTACTAGAATCTCGGACACGGTCTGCACCAAATTTGATCATCAGTAGTAACTGCACCCATCAGTAGTATATCCAAGATCATCATTAATTCTTCATCAGTTTAACTGCAGCATCATTATTAGAATGTTTATATCCTAACAATCACCCCCTAAACTTATTAATTCACTTTGAATTAATATTAAGTTTCTTTTCCTCTTTCTCTTTCTTCTTCTTCTCTTCCAACTGTTTGACCCTTCTTTTATCACCTTCTATTGTCTGTTGATTTCTCTGTTTCCTCTGAGCAATAATATATTTTCTGTTTCTCTTCACAAAGTAATTCAACTTTTAAGCAAACATAGAAACATCATGAGGTCTCATGAAGGAACATGTGGTGATCTGATACATTGTTTCTTCAGAGTGAGGATATTCTCTTTCAAATAGAAACAGTTCACATTTCTTACTGGCCCTTTCAAAAAAATACATGTTAACAGTTGGTAGCACATTCCAAGCATAAACATTTTCTGTGCTAGTAAATTTCTCAGGATAGTCATCTGGATAAAATGCAGCATCTATCATCTCTGTGAGGTATCCAGCACCTGAGTTTCTCAATGACTTCTTTGACATTCTTGGCTTACCAATAATTAAGTCTTTAATTATATCACTTCTTGTTAATGACATAACCATTGGTTTCCAAGCATTGAACTTTTGAGTTGTTTTGTCTTCTCTAATTATTTCAGTCACATCATTTACAACTCTTTAATTGATGATTGGATTATCTTGTAGAGGAGCTATAGGAAGATCAAGTATTTGGGAGTCTTGTTTAGCTTTCTTCCTTGCTTTTTGTTCAGCTTCTATTACTTTCCTTTTCTTGGCAGTTAAGGTTGATGATTCACCGGTCTTTGGATTTCTAGTCAACACTAGTTTAGGATCAATTTCTACCAAGTTTGTTAATTTGTCTTCTTCTACTTCTGGTTCATCAAGTTCTTTCTTTTTCTCAATGAAGTATCTTTCAATGATGGTTATTAATTTCATTCTTCCAAAGGATTTTGCATTGTGACCTCGAGATATTAGATATGAGATCATATCATTTTTCTTCTCTGCAAACTGTTCAGGCATATCTTCTTTCAGTTGTTTGCATTCTGTCATTTGTGCTTCAAGAAAATCTATACTTTCTTTTTCAATTTGTTTTATTTTACTTAATTCTTCTTGTTGATCTGCTTCTAAAAACTCTTCAATCTCTTGAATGGCTGCATTTTTCATCTTTTCTTCTTCTGCCTTTCTTTTATCTTCAAGAGCTTGAGTTTTAGCACACTTTCTTTGATATCTAACTCTTTTCACCTTCCAGACATCTCTCTTTAAAGGTATAACCATGTTTATTTTGTTTACCATAAAGTAACCTAGAGCTCTGTGTGGGTAATCATCATCAAAATTTTCTTTTCCTTTACCAATACATTTTGAAGGTGGAGTATATTTCATATCAACAACTTGATTTATTTTGATTGATGGAGAAAAAGTATGTACTTTAACTTGTGTTAATATTTTAGGATGAGGGGGAAGAGCACATTCATCACTTCATCCCAGTTCACATTATCATCAATATCTGGGATGATAAGTGGTTGTAGTTCTGAGTTGGAGGCCTTGGGATGATCACAGCTGGTTCAACAAGATCTGGTATTTCTTCATCTGATTCAGTAGTCACCAAGGTGGTTTCTACTGATGTTGTAGCTGTTGTATGTATTACCAGTTGTTGTGAGGAGTCTACTACTGGTGAGGTTTCATTTGTAGTTACTACTACTAAGGCATCAGTAGTAACTGGAATGTTCGTTGTTGGAATATTTACTAATGATGTTGTGTCTTCTTCAATGGGATCAGTAGTAACAACCTCTGTTTGTTCAATAGCCTCAGTAGTGTCCATGGGATCAGTAGTACCCATGACTTCAGTAGTAACTAGAGAAGGTATTTGCTCTGCTGCTAGTGATTGTTGTGCAGACATAAATACATCTTCATCCATACTTCTGACTCCTCTATTCAGGTCTTCACCAAAACTTTGACCTGTTTCACCATGAGCTTCTTTGAGGTTCAAGAGGGAGGCTGCTGCTGCTGCAATGGAATGATCAATCATATCTTGTATTGATCCTTCTCCCCTTTAGTGATCTCAACTTGTTGAGCCTCACTATCAGCAATCTTCTTTTGTAAGTTTCTAATTATATTTGATTGCCTTTGAAGCCTGTAATCGAACCTCTTCTGCCTTCTGTTAAATGTATTGATATAGTGCTTCATGTAGCTCATGGTCTTTCCTTGATTATTTAGTAATTCCAGGTAATGTTGTACAGTGGTTTCAAGGTTTTCCTTCCTATTCGTCAATTTGGTTTGTTCAATACTGCCCTCACTCCTTCTAGGTGGATCATTGGGATTGTTTGGTACATTGGTTTTAAGGTTTTCCATCCTATCCGTCAAATCAGTTATGTTCAATCTACCCTCATCACTGCTTGGTGATTCATTGGGTTGTTTAGATACTCTCTTCTTCCTAGAAGAAGCAGAAGTACCTCCCCTTGTGGTTTCTTGGCACGGGGGTCCTTTAAGTGTTGCCTCAAATGATGAGTCATCACTTAAAGTTGCTGAGGTCTGGGTCATAATGATGTTCTCACTAGCATGTGCACCAACCTTTGGTGCATTAGTAGTGAGAGCCCTTTCCTCATGCCCTCTCTCCTCCTTGGAGGACAACTCTTTGAGTCTGGGGTGTGACTCAGTGGGTCCCCTAGTGTCCTTTAAGGAAGTTTTCTTCCTTTTATAGATTTTAGAAATTTTTTTGGCTATAGGTTGGTCTACCTCAGAGTGAAGAGTAGCACTCTGAGGTTTATCTACATGTACCTGGGACACATTCCGGAAATTTGTTTGTGTGGGTGATTGAGTGGACTCATGGGATTCTGTTTGGGCTGTTTTGAGTGATGGAGTTGGTTGAGGTTCAATGGGGTGACTTGAACCTTCTCCAGTAGGTGGTGGATCATAGATCATGTTTGGGAACAGTGGAGTATCTTTACCAGAAAATTTAAACAGTTTTCTCATATTTGAGTACACCTTTTTATTTAATTCAGGTGTAGGTTGAGAGATTTTGAATTTCACAGTGTAAAATGTGTGCAAGGAATCTTGGATACATTAAAATTTTTGAAGATGATATGTTTCCAAGCATTCCTTCAAAAATCATGTTAGAAAAATTGAATACCTGGTCTGTGCACAGACAAACAACATCAGATGCTATTGATTTGTTGAACTCATTCCATGTACTCATTTTGTGCCGGGTCAGATACAATGCTGAATGGTGTGAACCAAATATTTCCATTGGGGTGAAAGAAGACCTTTTTGAAAAGTGACTATGTCAAGTCTTCCTTCATATCCCATGTTTTTAAGATTTTCAGCAAGAATCTCCTTATGAAGAGAGAACATACCTGTTTCATCATTCAGTTGTAGATGTTGTCTGATGGATTGTTCTGTTATGATTATTGTTTTCCCATCTATAGTTGATTTAATTTTAGAATGACTTGTCTCTTCAATTATTTCAGCATTTTCCCAGAAATGAACAGTATGTTGTTTATAGGCTTTGGGATTTACAGTAAGTGCAAACTTGAAGTAAGAGTTCTTTAGAAACATAACTATTGGTCGAAAATCCTTTGTTCCATCTGGATTCCTTAGAAAGGCACACATATTGTGGAATTCTGAATATTTGAGATTTGTTTTAACTTTGAGAGATTTTAATGTTGCCATTGATTTTGAACTTGAGTTTTTAATTTCTTAGAGTATTTGATCTTTGTGAGGTTTTCTTGAACGATGTAGTGAATGAATTTCTTTGTTACTGATTCAAGGTTTTGATCGATATTTGCAGAGATTAGGGTTTATCGTAGGGTTTATCGAATCGAGGTGTGGATAATGCTAAACTAATCTCATTCAGCTATTTATATTTTTTGAATTAACCTGCAAAACGACCAAAATGCCCTTCGAATCATAACCCAACGGCTATTTTCATGGGGGTTAGTATGGTAAAATGTCGTATTTCACAGATAACGGTCGATCAGTAGTAACTAAGTACCAGTAGTAAAGCATCAGTAGTAACGGTTGTTTTACACTTAACCTAATTCTAAGAAAAAAACCCTATCAGTACTAAATTACGAGTGCAACTCAAGGTCAGTAATAATAAATAACCAGTAGTAAAATATACTTTTAAATAGAAAATTTTTTTATACAAAACTTTACATATTCTTATAATTAATGAAGTTAATTTATTAAAATCATGAAGCTGAATCTTCCTACATCAAATGCTTTTGTAATAAGATCTGCTAGTTGTTTGTCAGTATGAATTTTCTCTACTTTGATTAATTTCTTTTCATTACAATCCCTTATAAAGTGAAATCTTATTTCAATATGTTTGGTTTTTGAGTGTTTTACTGGATTATTTACAATACTAATAGCACTTTGATTATCAATAAAAATAGGAGTTTTAAGAATAGAGATACAAAAGTCTAGGAGTTGATTTTGAATCCACAGAACTTGAGCACAACAAGCAGATGCAACTACATACTCTGCTTCAGCAGTTGATGTTGATACATTTGTTTGTTTTTTGCATTGTCATGACACCAGTCTTGATCCAAAGAATTGACATCCACCGGTAGTAGATTTTCTATCTTGACATTCACCACCATAGTCACTATCTGTGTAGGCTATAACTTCAAATGGTGAGTCATGTGGATACCACAGACCAAGTGATGGTTTTCCCTTCAAGTATCTGAAGATTCTTTTGGCAGCCTGTAAGTGAAGCTCCTGAGGTTTTGCTTGATACCTGGCACATACACATACAACATACAAAATATCATGTCTTAATGCAGTTAAATACATTAAGGAACCTATCATTGATCTATATATATGTTCATCTACATCCTCCCGCTCAACATCAGGATGTAGGTGTTTATGTGTTTCCATTGGTGTGCTTGCACTTTTACAGTCTTTCATTGCAAACTTCTCCAAGATATCTCTGACATATTTTGATTGATTAATCAAAATACCATCTAATCTTTGATTGATTTGGAGTCCAAGAAAGAAGTTCATCGGACCCATTGAGCTCATCTTGAATTTTTTATGCATTAACTCTTCAAACTCTTTGCACAGTTTATCATTTGTTGACCTAAAGATGATATCATCTACATAATCTGGACCAGTAGTTTAACATCTTTGACTTTTCTTGTGAACAGAGTTTTGTCAATTGCACCTCTTTTGAAATTGTTCTTCAATAAATACGATGATAATGTATCATACCAAGCTCTTGGTGCCTAATGAAGGCCATATAGAGCTTTGTCTAATTTGTACACATAATCATCATGTTCAGGATCTTCAAATCCTAGAGGTTGACAAACATAGACTTCTTCTTCAATTTTCCCATATAAGAATGCACTTTTAACATCCATTTGATAGACTTTGAATTTCTTGAATGAAGCATATGCCAGAAAGATCCTTATTGCTTCAATTCTTGCAACAGGGGCATATACCTCATCATAGTCTATTCCTTCTTCTTGAGTGTATCCTTGGGCTACAAGTCTGGATTTGGTTTTTTTTATCACAATACCTCTTTCATCTTTCTTGTTTCTAAAGATCCATCGAGTTCCAATGGGCCTTTTTCCTTTTCAAAGAGGTACAAGTGTCCAGACAGCTTGTAATTTGAATTGTAGAAGTTCTTCTTGCATTGCTATAATCCAATTTGAATCTTTCATTGCTTGTTGAATCTTTTTAGGTTCCTCCTGTGATAGAAAACATGCAAACATACATTTATTACAGATTAGACTTATATTGCAAATGTTGGAATATAAAGTTGAATTAAATTTGCTTCTAGTCTGCATATTTGAGTTCACATCACTTAGAACTAAGTCTAAGGGATGATTCTTTTCAGTTTTTGAGTTAAAGAGTTTATCAGCAACAATTTGGCTATCAAGGTTTGATTCATTGGATTCAGGGAGTTGAGCATCTGTCCAGGTTTCTTCTTGATTTTCTGGATTTAGTTGAGATTCTTCATTGCTGCTGGTATCAGTAGTAACATGATTGTCATTTAATTCCAGTGGTTCGTTGTTATTACTGACATCAGTATTGTTTGGTTCATCATCATCTATTTGAGTTTCTGTATTACTATTGGGATCAGTAGTATCATGTGAGTTTGAGTTGTTACTGGTATCAAGATTGCTAGGATTACCAGAGTTACTACTGTCCTCAGTATTAACTGTGGGATCAGTATTAACTAGGATATATTTCATTGTGTCTTGACAACCATTGAGTGATGATGATCCTCCTTGTTGACTTTGATTGTTTGATTCTCCTGCAGTACAATCATAATTAACATCAAAAGATTTGGTTAGATTATCAATATTGAATAACGAATCTGGACCATTTCCCTGTTCATTCATTAAATTTTCATTAAAGGATACATTCACACTTTCTTCAATGATCCTTAGTCTTTTGTTGAATACTCTATATGATTTGCTTTGAGTTGAGTATCCTACGAAGATGCCATCATCTGATTTGCAGTCAAACTTACCAATTTGTTCTCTTGTAATTAAAATTGTACAAGGACACCCAAATGATTTTAAGAAACTTATTGAAGGTTTTCTTTTATTAAAAAGTTCATAAGGTGTTTTAAAAAGAGGCTTAACTATTAATACTCTGTTTTGAACATAACAAGCAGTATTAACAGCTTCAGCCCAGAATGTAATTGGTAGTTTTGAGTCTGCAAGCATGGATCTTGCTGCTTCAATGATTGTTCTATTTCTTCTTTCAGCTACACCATTTTGTTGTGGAGTTCTTGGAGAGCTGAACTGCCTGTCAATGCCTTTAAGACCACAAAAAGTAATTAAATTAGCATTTTTAAATTCTGTGCCATTGTCACATCTAATGGCTTTCAGTTTGAGATCTCTTGTATTTTCCATTTTGACTATCAGATTCTTTATGACCTCACTTGTTTCATCTTTGGTCCTAAGAAAGAAAACCTAAGTATACCTGGAAAAATTATCAGTAATAACAAGACAGTATTGTTTCTTTCCAATACTCATTACATTTGTAGGTCCAAATAGGTCCATATGTAAGAGCTGCAAAGGGTTAGAAATAGAATTAATTGCTTTGGACTTATGAGAGGACTTGTGTTGTTTACCTTTCAGGCATGCATCACAGTGATGATCACACATGAATTCTTTTTGTGGTAAACCAACTACCAAATTCTTTTTGACTAAATTATTCATATTTTTAAAATTTGTGTGACACATCCTTCTATGCCAGAGTTCTGATTCATTTGTATTTGCCTTAGATATAAACAGTTGATCTCATTTGAAGAAATGAGTTCTGCCCCTATATCCAAGCAATACACATTGTTTCTCATTGGTGTTCTTAAAACAACAAATTTTTCATCCAAAATAAAATCAGGAGAAAGAATGATGCACTCTATATCTGTAAAAAGAATCTTGTTCTTTTTATCACATAATTGTGAGACACTAACCAGATTATATTTAAGCTCAGCAACATAAAATACATCATCAAAAGTAATCTTACCATTTGAACTGTACCTTTACCTATAATCCTACCACCTCTTGGATTTTCATCAAAAGCAACATATCCACCTTCAAAGGACTTGAAATCTCTAAGAATTTGATGATTTCCGGTCAGCATCCACTGTCAATGTGCCATGTTCTTCCTTCTTCAGGGATCTGAATGCTCTGCACAAAAAGTAAATGGATTAGTTAATTTTGGGAACCCAAGCTTGTTTTGTCTTGGGTTCATCCTTTGAAGAGTAAGATTTACGACTTGTATGAGCTTTGAATGCAGGTTTGGTCTTCATCTGTTGTTTATTACTGTTGTTTGGTTTTACTACTGATTTAGGTTTATACCCATAGTTTTTGGCTTTTGAGTATTTTACTACTGATGGACCATTAGTATTTGAGTAATATGAGTTTTTAGCATGATCAGTAGTATTAAAGTAGTTGTATCTTACAGCATTGTAATTAGGTTTATTACCAGTAGTAAACTTGTGGGAGTTCCTACTGATGTTCGAATAAGTTGAATATCTTGAAAATTGATTTTGTCTTTTATTGTTTTCAACATTGTTACTTCTTTTTGGGCTTCCATGTCTGATATTTTGCACGAATCTTTGTGCAGATCTTCCAAATTTTGGGACTTCAATATGTGTATATTTTGTTTGTTGAATCTTTTCAGTTTCTTTTAATTTGGATTCTTTTAATTTTTCTTTATTTACTTTAAATTCCTTGTATTCTTTGCAATTAATTGGATTGAAATGACAATCCTTTGCTAGATGGTTGACTTTGTTGCAAATTAGACATGTTAATTTTGTTGTTTTAGCACTTTCAGGCTTTCTTTGTTCTTTTAGCTGATTTAAATTTCTTTGATTTCCCCTTCTTAAAATAGTTGGTATATTTTCTGAATTATATTTGGGGGATTCAGTTTGGCTTTGTGTGCTATGAAAACTTTTATCAGTTGATTAAATTGTTTGTTCATCATCAGATGAATCATTACTTGTTTCAGTTTGACTTTCTAATTTTAATTCATCTAAGATTCTTTCCGAGCTTGACTTAAGAGGAGGAATAAAATTAGTTGGAGGTGGTACTGCATGATATCCAACACCATGAACAACTTTCTCAGTGGTTTGATTGCTGGTTAATTCATCAATTATTTTAGAACTTCTTTCAATTTTTTTATAGTTAATTTATTTTGTTCTAATTCCAACTGACATTCTTCAAATTTGGTTAAAGTTTCTTTTAATTTTAACTCAGCATGATCTTTAGCGTATGTTGTTTGTAATAATTCATCTTTAATTTTTTGATCAGTTATTTTATAAATTTTAATTTGATTTTCTAAATCTACAATACAACCATTAAATTCAATTCTTCTATTTCTGTTTAATATCATCTCATTAAGAGTTTCTTTGTTAAGTTTTTCTAATTCTTTATATCCTTTAATGCATTCAGGAGTGCAAGATTTAGAATGTACCTCAGTAGTAGAATCAGTGAAAGCCATGAGAGCTTGATTTTGAGTATGTTCCTCTGCTTGAAAGCTCCAATCATAACCTTGACACTCTTGAGATACCAAAGCAGTTGAATTTGAAGTGCTATTCTTGTTATAATTTAGTCTTTGATCTTTTCTAGGACATTCTCTAGCAAAGTGACCAAAATTGTTGCAGTTGTAGCATTTGACTTTGGTTTTATCAAAGCCAGCACGTTCACCTTTGTTGAAGTTTAGACTCTGTCTTCCAGTTCTTTGAAGAAATCTCTTAGTCTTCAAGCTCAGCATTGCCATCTGCCATTTGATGTCCATCTCTTGCAGATCATCAGGGTTGATTTGTTCCAGATCTTCACTAATCAATGCAGTTTGTACATGACTAGTAAAGAAGGATTTTCTAGCTACATCTTCAGATTCTATCTGCTTTCCAGATGCAACATCTTGACCTGTACCTATATTTGACACAAAAGCAACATTGTTTGAAGGTAATGTAGGAGTTTTCTGGCTTACCTCAGATTCAAACACGCGAAGTTCATTGTAGAGTTCATCCAATTCCTTGTCTTCCAAAGCATCTCCTTATCTATATATAACAATATATATAGTCCATTCTTAACTAAGAGATCTGAGAAACTTTCTGTTGACATCATCATTATCTGGTTGAACTCCAACCTGATTGAGTTCACCAATGAGCTTGTTGAATCGATCAAAAACTTGTGACAAAGATTCATCCTTTGTCCTTTGAAGTTCTCGAATTCTTGTTTAAGCACAAATTTCATGTTTCTTTTGGTACTTTTGGTACCAACAAATCTTTTCACTAGTGCCTGCCATAGCTTTTTAGCATCATCATATTCAACAAATAAATGTTGATAGTCATTAGGAATGGCAAGTAACCGAGTGCTTAGGGTCTTCAGTTCAATGCCTCTGTCCTTCCTTTCCTTATCACTTTTGACCTTGTCTGCTTCAGTTGATGTGCTGGTGATTGGGATTGGAATGGTTTTGTTGCCTTCAAGAACGACTTCCCACATGGATTAGTCAGTAATAAGCATGTATTGCTTAATTATGTTTTTCCACATCCCGAAGTTGTTGGGAGTGAGAATTGGAATCTTGTTAGCCTGGGTGCTTTCATTGTTATCAGACATGATTAACAATTTTGTTTCGAAAGTATGAAACTTTTTGATTGTTCTTAATTTGTAGATCCAGAACCGTATGCTCTGATACCACTTGTCAGGATCGAATAACTAAACAAGTTACTTAATCACATATCTACTCAACAATAGAAGTTATAGCGGATTAACACTATGTTGATTAAATAAGAACTATGTAAATTGTAAATCGAATAAGAATGAATAAGAACACAGTCTATCACAAAAAGCTTCAATGTATTAATTTTTATCGACCAATACACGTATGTTTACAATTCATAAGGAACTATATATATAATAGCCATTGAAGCCTAAAACTTTAACCTAGTTATTCTAGGAAACGATTACAATTGAATATACAAAAGATATACATTCTATAACTAATTCTACTAGAATCTCGGACACGATCTGCACCAAATTTGATCATCAGTAGTAACTGCACCCATCAGTAGTATATCCAAGATAAGTAGTATATATGTTTTTCTGCCCCATCAGTACTAACTTGTATATCATCATTAACTCTTCATCAGTACTAACTGCAGCATCAGTATTAGAATGTTTATACCCTAATACCTGACAACCCGGTCATCCCGTGAATCGTTTATGACCCGGTTGTAGCCTGTAATCTCGTTAGAACTTCAAATTTGCGAGTTGACTCGTTGAAATTGGAAACCGAATCAGACGATTTGAAAGATAATACGGTATTTTTGGAAACCGAATTATGGGAAATCATGCGATTTGAAAGGTGATTATAGAATTTTGGAAACCGAATCATCAGAAATCAGACAATTCAACCTGGGTTGACATGCAGGTTCAACCGGTTGAACCGTGACCCGACTATCATACTGGACTAAAACTGTGTTTTAAAATACTCATTTAACACCTACTATAAAATTTTAATAATAACCGGTTATATGCTTAATGGAAACATGCTCTAGAGTCGGTTTCCATTAGCCCGATGTCCATTAAAACATGTACATATATAGCTATAAATTGTTTATATTGGCAAAATGCATGAAATTGTTTGCTAAATCTGCATCATTAAAACAACTCTTCATTTGAATTAAAAAAATGGTATTTTGTTTTAATGTGATGATGAATTAGTGAAATACTACATGTTCTAGATAAGATTTAACCAATGATTTAAACACAGGTTGACGGAAAAACAATGAAGGCACAGATTTGAGACACTGCATGGCAAGAAAGATACAGAGCTATCAGTGCTTATTATGGAGGTGCGATTGGAGCCCTAGTTGTGTACACCATAACTGAAAATCCAACTTTTGATGATGTAAAAAGGTGGTTAAATGAGCTCAGATCCAATGCTGACTCAAACATTGTGGTTTTAATGGCTGGAAAAAATGTCAGATCTGAACCATCTTAGAGCCGTTGATGAACAATATGGTAAATCTTTAGCTGAAAATGAAGGGCTTTCATTTCTTGAAACATCAGCACCTGAAAAGTTAAAAATGAAAAGGCATTCCAAACTATTATAACGGAAATTTATCATATTATTAGCAAAAAAGCATTGGCTGCCCAAGATGTTTGAACCCTACCCGGGAAAGGAACCACCATTAATGTTGGTGATTCATCTAGAAACACATCAAGTAGTTGTTCAATTTGAGTTGAAGTAAAGATTTGGTTAAATGACACAACCGACCTCTTTAGTTTTTGTCAAATCAATATCACGTCAGTTGACACTACAACTGACATACGTACCCATGCAAACAATTCTCATTTTAATCAGTTTTTTAGGAACCACCATTATAAAAAATGCACACACAGTGTCACGTCAGTTGATACTACAACTCACATACTCATGCAAACAATACTCATTTTAATTAGTTTTTTGGGTACCACAATTATAAAATATGCACACACAGTACCGTATTAAAACACCTTGACCCCCACCATTTTTCTCGGTCTCCACTCGTGCTCTGTCCGGATGAAAAAACCGACGACATCAAGGAGACGAGTCGTGCCAACGGTGGGGGAAAGCTAACGGCACCGACGAGCCATTGGCAGCGGTCTAAAAGTTAACTAAGAAGATCAAAGTGCAACCCAAATTAACAATTAACCATCCGCTTTGACCCATTTCACAAGCCCTGCAATCATCACACCGGATGATTGAATCATATCAGCCATTACATGCAACTACGCTCCTTGAACAGTTGAACATTTATATTCATTGTCACACTTTAATTTGCCTTTAGTAGTTGAAACAACCAAATATGTATCCTCTTCTTTTTGGTCACCATGAGCATGAGCGAGCCACATGACCTGTTAGAAAGTCAATAATTAGAAAAGGAAACAAGATTGCCTTCACAATTCCAGCTCATAGTCCGATCACATACAGCCTTGAAGTTAGCAATTCTCTTTCAATATTTTCCTTTTATGTTGTCTCCTTCTTGTGTATAAATTAAGACTTTGTCCCTGTAATGTAAACACACAAATATAATACAATACAATACAATTCTGCTTGATCATCTATTATATCGTTATTACTTTGTATCATGGTATCAAAGCGGTGTTCTTGATTCTGAGATCAACCGCTGATCAACACCAAATCGTCAATTTCAGATTTATCAATTCAACTCGCAAATCTGCTCCAGAATGGCTTCAATTCTCATGAAATTTTGGGAACCAAAGACGAACAAACCGAGGTAGCAGCCGGACTTGTCGCAAACAGACCTAAATTCTCGAACGAGGCGGGTTTCGCAACGAAAGGGCACGGACCAGAGAAGGGGAATAAATCGACCGACAGGAATAGCTCCGATCGGAAGGGTGGCTCCGGGTTTTCTAGTTGTTGCAGCAACGGCGGCGGGAGTTTCCGATGAGAAGGGATTTTCTGCTGTGGACGAGGGAGGTACAGGGGGTAAGGGCTCGTTTAGCTCGAACCCCCCCTTTTACTTTTCTTGTTTTTTTAAATAAGTCCCCTTGCACTTTAAGTAGTTTAAAAACTTCCCCATTGTGGATATTTAATCGGTCAAACCAATGTAGGGTTTCGCATGCATCTAGCAACTGATCGACCCATAGGACCGACCTCCTAGTTTTACTTGGTTCAACCATAGCTGACCAAGAACATGAACTTGTTCTTGACCGGTTAAAACCAACTAGCTGATTTAATCCCTTAAAGCGGAACTGGGATTAAATCTAATCCTTAAACCCTAAAGGATTGGGATGTTGGAAATCTAGATAAGATTAACAAGAAAGAAACCTTGTACGAAGAACTCGAACACACACATAGCTTATGTGGTTCGTTCGACCATCAACCAAAGAACCCTAGGGTTCTTTGGTCGAATTCGTCCAAGACGGGAGAAAGGAGAAAGATGTTTCCCAAAACATACCTTGTTGTTTGCTTAAGATAGATCCACTGATGATGAACAAATCGAGCGATCTTCTAGTTAATCTATGCAATGAACTTGTTCTTCAATACTTGAAGAACACAAAGAACACGAAGAACACAAGACTTGTGTTCTTGGTGTTTCGGCCGAAATTGAGAGAGAGAGGGAAAGGAATTTCGTGAGGTGGTGTAAGGGGTTTTAGGGTTACCCTAAGCCTCTTATTTATGTACAAATAAGTTACGCTTAGAACCTTCTAGTTTAATTAATATTATATTTTTAATTAAACTTCTTTTTAACATTCTCATCCCTTATAGTTTAGCTAGTTTATTATTGTTGCACCTAACTATTAAATGTCTAGTATTTATACTCTAATAATTCGGTACCCATATACACGAATTATATACTTGTATTTATACTTTTAATAATTAATTATATAATAACCTTTATATAATTTATACAACAATATTATCCAATTATTATATTATTTAATGACTTTAAATCATATCATGGATAATCTTTAATTAACACATTGTATATTTACTCAACTAGTAAATGTACAACTACTTGTATTAATTAGTTAGTTAAACTAATCTACTAATAAGTTAAACTTAACTTAATACTTTAACCAATTCATAATGACTATTATGAATCATTCCTCTTCGTAGTATCATTGCTTATCTTGCTCGTATTACATGCACACACCGGTGTGACCCTTAACTGTTTCGTAGGCATGGATGTATCATAATAGGTTGACTAACTGTGCACATAAATCCTTCAGACTCCCACTTGTGCAAATTCGTAACCTTTGTCTTAATGATACGAGCTACAGTGGCCTTCTAGATGGGCATGTAGGTAACCAACCCCATAAAAACAGCTTACGTAACCCAGGTATAGTTTATGAAAAACTCTTTAATAGCGTCTCCTAGTAAAGAACACTCTGTCTCTACTTCTTGAGCAAATATGTTAGGCTTATCCCTTGCAGCATGATATTGGTGACAACGAATACGAGCATGGTAGAAATTATCAACTCCTGTATTCGAAATCATTTTTGACTTCTTGATTCAAACTGTTGTGATAAACGACAAAGAACAAATCAGTTCGTTTTGGGCACGACCGTGCACTTGTCAGTTTCTCATCATGTCAAAGGACCTATAAATATCTCTCCTAAAGAGGAGGTGCAATTTCCATCTTGTTATATTTAGATTCAAAATACAACTTCCTCTGTACCCAGTAAGGCCTCGTATGACAATCATATTTCAGAATTGTCTAAGACGAACCAAAGCACATTAGTCATTGTATCTTAAACCAAATACCTCAAGCTTAAGGACAATCCTAGTGAACAATACATTTGAACTTTTCAACCACGTAGTATTGTCACGGTGGTCAATCCAATATTCGTTGAGCCTCCAACAGAATATCACCGATATTTGGTTTACACAAAACTTGTGTAGCTATCTTCGAAGAACTTCGAATCTACCACCAAACATCGCGATGACGTTAACGTCCCATCAAGGTTCCCACCAAGACGAGTAGTCACGGATTTTTATCTTTTTGAATAAATAGACTTTTATTCATGGATGTTGTAAAACATACAAAGTCTGAATAATAATGATACTAACTCATGTATTATTCCTCACTGGACATACATACCGAATTATTACTGGATCATTACTTATTCCTTTCGTTTGTGTTGATTACTTAATGATTCTTACAACTTTAATTGTAACTTTATCACTAAACCAATCATTTCTATTAAACTAAAGACATAAGACGAGTATTTAGGAATACTATTACTTTTGTCTTTGCTAGATATTATTCTTGCAACGATCTAGAACATATTCTAGTCTTGCCTTTTATGTAATTCGGTAAACATAGGAGGATTGGAAATTAACTCCTTAGTTTCTTGAATTCATAAAATTCTCCTTGTAACTAAAGCCTCTTTTAGTTACTTGATTTGTAGATATTCTTTCTAGTTAAAGAAATTTCCTTAAATGATTATTGATAACGTACCATATCTCAGTAATACTACGAACACATGCATGGCACGTAACCATGCATGAAGGCAAAGCACGGGAAAACAAAACGACAAAACGACGAAGAAGATTAACTCCCAAGTTCCAAGGGCAGCTTGCGTAAACGGGAAACAAGGAAAAGCACGCACACATTTAATGCGAATGGCGTGGAGACTTCCCAAGACGAAAGAACATCGTATGGACCAACGGATAACTAGTTCCGTCTCAAGCGTTTGTCCGGAGGATCAGAAGATACCGCGGGCGAAGGAGGGAAATCCAGCTTTCCCGCCTAAGGCTTTTTCGCTATAAAAAGGTATCATCGGAAGGTCCATAATTCATTCAAGACATTCACATTTAATACCATTACTCACTTCATTTATTATGATCGTTCCTTTATATCGTTCCATTCTGATTCCCTATATAAATACTAACTTAGGCATCAGAGTGTCTTCACGAGGTGATCCCCGTGGGGCTTCTGACTAGAGTTTCTTTGTGGTTGTTACAGATTCTGAGGTTACAAGGCGATCCTTCCGTCCCGAAGAATCCAGGTTTTAAAATGTGGCGCCATCTGTGGGACCGCGAACAAAATGGTCTTCGAATCAACACCGAAAGGAGGAAATCGACCCCCGACGCCGCCAGGAGACCATCCTACTCCTCCTCCTTTCTCCGCTTCAGCCGTTGTTAACGCAACAAAAGAGGAAATTGAAGAGTTCAACCTCTTCTGCAAGTTCAGAAAATTACGAGACCTAGAAAAAAGTCAAAGGAGAACGACCGAAGGAAGAAGCGAAGTAGGAGGACCTGACTTACTCCAGTGAAGAGTCTACTCAAGAAGAATCTACCAAAAGAGGTTCTAAAGGAAGAACCTCTCCTATTCGGACCCGTAGCCGAGAATCCGAGAGGGGAAGAAGAAGGGAGCAAAGTCCAGAAAGAAGGAGAGGACGGACTCCAGAGAGAAGGGGGGAAGGATCTTCTCAACACCATACTTCGATATCCCGAAGCTTTCGGGCTCCGTTTATCAATGATATCAACGAAATGCCGATCCCTCCAGGCCTTAAAGGGCCTAGAGTCAAGTCGTATGACGGGACGGGAGATCCCGATGATCATGTGGCAAGCTTCCGGTGGGCTGTAAGGATGATACCCATGGATCAAAAGATATGGTGTCTATATTTCGCCGGTACACTCGAAGGCTCAGCCCGAGTATTGGTTATCCAGCTTGCCGCAGAGAAGTATAGCTAGCTTTGAAGAACTTTTCACACAGTTCAGTCATAGCTTCATACAACAAAAGAAATATCAACAAAAGTCTCAGTCTATAATGTCTTGTAGACAACGAGAAGGAGAGTCCAATAAATCACATTTCAAAAGGTTTAACGAACAAAGTCGGAATATGCCCGTTCGGGAAGATTAACTTATAATAGCAGCTTTTACGTATGGTCTTCGAGAAGGAGAGCTGTTTCGAGAGTTATCAAAAAGGGATTTCAGTAAAGCAGACGATATGATTAATATGGTGAATAAAGTACTTAAACAAGAAGAAGAAAGTGCCGAGAAGCATCGATTCGAAGCTCGGGAGAAGAAGGGGATGGTAGGAACAGCCTCACACAAAGGTGGAGAATGGGGTAAAGCTTCATACAAGCCCGTAGGCGGAAGGTTTTCCTATAAAGGGAGAATGCTGGAAGGAAGGTTTTCAAATGACCGATACAATACTCATCGTCAGGAGGCTTTCCAAACCCAAGAGATGCGAAGAACCACCGATGGTAGAACGATGAGAAAGCGATACCCTAGGGACCCCAATGCATATTGTGATTTCCACAAAATCATGGGGCACACCACAGCTTCCTGCGAAAGCTATAAGAGGGAAAAAGAAGGAAAAGGAAAAGGCAGAAGTAGTTATCGCCGAACCACCGACAAAAAACGAACTGGCTGCTTATAACGCAGAAATCTTCGCTTTAGAAGAAGGAAGTACGTCAGAGCTTCACGAGGGAAACAACGTAGCTGTCCGCCTCAGAAATCACAAAAGGAAGGGAACCGCTGTAGAATTTGGAAGAGGAGAGCCTATCCCGGAAGGATATACCGGAACAGAACCCCTTGTAGTGTGTGGAGTAATATCTAAGGTGATGGTCTGGTGCATATATGTTGATGGGGGAAGCTCGGCCAATATCATGTATGAGCACTGCTTTGAGAACTTCCCGGAAGAGGTAAAAGCTTTTTTAAAACCCTCCAACGCCCCGGTTATTGGATTTTCTAGAAGATCTGTATGGCCGAAAGGAAAAATACACCTTCCTCTCAGGTTAGATGATTGGGAAGGTCGTCAATACAAAACGATATTAGCTGAATTCATAGTGGTGGATGCTCCTTCTAGATACAATGCTATCCTAGGGAGAACTGGCATGTGGCAATTGCAAGCCATTGCCTCAACTATACACGGTTTACTTAAATTCCCTTCGGAGCAAGGCGTAATCACAGTACGTAGTATGCCAATGGCACCTTTGGAATGCAACAGTGTCGTTCACCAAGATAGCTGGACGGAGCAGGAGGAGGTCCAGATTATCGTTAACCCTGCATATCCGGAAATCAAGGTCCGGATTGGGGGAAACCTTCCAAAGATGCTAAAAAACGAACTCGAAGCTTTGTTAAAAAAAATACAAGCAAGCTTTCGCGTGGGAGCCCAAAGATGTGACAGGTGTATCAAGAACTGTAGCCGAACACCACCTAAATATCAATCCTACCTTCGTTCCGGTAAAGCAATCTAAACGCGGAATGGCTTTTGACCGAAACTAGATCGTTAACAAAGAGGTAGAAGATCTGGTGTCCGCCGGAGTCCTGCGAAGTACGCAATACCCCGAATGGATAGCTAACCCAGTCCTAGTTAAAAAACCTGATGGAGCGATGCGTATGTGCGTTGATTTTAAAGATCTAAACAAAGCGTACCCCAAAGACAGCTACCCCCTTCCAGAGATAGAACAGAAGGTGGAATCGCTGGGAGGGTACAAGTGGAAATCGTTCCTAGATGCGTACAAGAGATACCACCAAGTTCAAATGGCTAAGGAAGATGAGGAAAAAACAGCCTTTCATACGGCAAAGGGAACGTTCTGTTATGTTAAAATGCCATTCGGGCTCCGGAACGCCGGAGCCACATAACAGCGATTGGTGGATAAAGCGTTCGGTGGGCAGATTGGTCAAAACCTAGAGGTATACGTGGATGACATGGTCATCAAAAGCAAGGAAGATGATGACTTGATAAAAGATGTGGAAGAAACATTATTACAACTCATGAAGATAAACATGAAGCTAAACCCGAATAAGTGTTCATTCGGGGTAAGTAAAGGAAGATTTCTGGGCCACATAGTCACGTCAACTGGAATTCAATTAAATCCTGACAAAGTAGAAGGCTTAATTCGGATAAATACTCCTCGAACGGTAAAAGATATCCAAAGTTTAAACGGAAAACTTGCAACGTTAGGTCGCTTTTTAGCCAAGTCAGCAGAAAGGTCGATTCCCTTCTTCAAGGCTCTACACGGTTGTACGAAGAACGGGAACGTAGAATGGACTCCAAAGGCAGAAGAAGCTTTCGTGCAATTGAAGGAGCACCTCAAGACGCTTCCCACTATGGCAAACCCTATCATGGGGGAACCGTTAATCATGTACTTATCCACTAGCACAGAGGCTATTAGCTCCGTCCTTATTGCAGAAAGAAAGAAAAAACAAGTGCCGGTATACTTCATCAGCAGAGCATTGCAAGGAGCAGAGCTCAACTACGCTACAATTGAAAAGCTTATACTAGTGTTAATATACTCGGTGAGACGACTCAAGAGATATTTTCAGGCACACAATGTCACAGTCTTAACGAATCAACCCATCAAAAACATTCTGCTTCAGCCGGAAAGATCCGGAAGAATGACGAAGTGGGCAATAGAGCTAGGAGAGCATGACATAGCTTTCAAACCTAGATCGAGCTTCAAGGGGCAAGCTTTAGCTGATTTTCTGATAGAAATTCCTGAAGAAGAAACCACGTTAAGTATGGAAGAGAAAAGTGCAAGAAGCCCGAAGGATAACTACCCCCGACGGAACGCTCTGGAAGATGCACACGGACGGTGCCGCAGGAGCAGAAGGGTGCGGAGCGGGAATTGTAATGGTAGGCCCAAACTAGGAAAAGGTCACGTATGCCCTTCGTTTTGATTTCAAATGCTCCAATAACGAGTCAGAATATGAAGCGTTGTTAGCTGGTTTAAGTTTAGCAGAAAGTATCGGGGTACGAAACCTGGAGGTATTCATGGATTCTATGTTAGTGGTAAATCAAGTCAACGGAGTATACGAAGCCAAGGAGGTACATATGAAGAAATACCTAACGAGGGCCCAAAAGGCTATCGGAGGGTTCGAAAAATTCAAAAATTAACCAAATCCCTCGAACTAAGAATAAAGAGGCAGATGCCTTAAGCAAAATGGCATCAATGCTATATCAACATCTTACCAAAGAAGTCCTGGTAGAGGTTCTACCTAGACGAAGCATCGAGGAAGAAGAAAAGGAAGAACTGGCAGACATCGATACTGAAGATGGATGTTGGATGACATCAATCAGGCAGTACTTAGAAAATAATAGCCTACCAGAGAATACAGGAGAAGCAAGGTGTTAAGGCAAAAAGCCTTACCCCTTTGGAATCTTAAGATAACAAAACAACCTAGACTAGCTTAGAATAATTAGTAGAATAAATATGCTAAGTTTAGGAGTGATACTGAGTTTGGCCAGTATTGGTCACTCAGTATCAGTACTTAGTATTGGAAAACCAATACTGAGTGTAAGGACTGAGTTACAATTTGATATGTAATGGACTAAGATCAAATCCCTTGATCTTAGTCATTTTCCTAGCTTAGTCCTTCGGTTACTCCTTTGCACATTATGTAAGATCTCTATATCATTATAAATAGAGATTATCTTGCAAAGGAGAACTCACCAATTCATACATGCATTCATACATATTGTAATTGTTCAGTGGTCTTGTATTTCCGCTACAAGCCACACTTTGTGGAAATATATACGTTTGACTAAATTACTGTGTTCATCACCTTAATTGTATTAAGTAAATTATTAATCTAACAATTAGTAAACAAACCAGGGGTGTTGTGACCTAACACAAGGAAGGTAAGAATGAATGCAAGAAGATACACAATCCTTCAGGGAAGGTTGTATCGACGGGGTTTTTTTACTCCATCGCTTAAATGCTTGAACTTAAGGGAAAGCAGAGAAGCCATACGAGAAGTACATGAAGGGCTATGTGGTTCTCATTCTGGAGCCCAGATTTTGACGCAGAAGCTTCTCCGAACCGGATATTTTTGGCCTCGAATGTCAAAGGACACGGAAGAATACGTCCAAAAGTGCCCCCATTGCCAAGCATTCTCAAACGTACCTACATTACCTCCGGCTGGCCTAACTAGCATTCACAGTCCTTGGCCTTTCTTCCAGTGGGGCATAGATATTGTTGGCCCTTTCCCTAAGGCTCCGGGTGGAGTTCAATTTTGGTAGTCATGATAGACTACTTCACCAAATGGGTAGAGGTGGAGCCTTTAAGTTGTATTTCTGGTGCAAATATGATTAAGTTCGTGTGGAAACAGATAGTTTGCCGTTTCGGCTTACCCCACACGATAGTAAGTGACAACGGAAAGTAATTCGCTAATAACCCATTCCGGAGCTGGTGTGAAAAGTCAAGCATTCGCAAGAACTTCGCCTCCGTAGCCCATCCCCAGGCAAACGGACAGACGGAAGTCACGAATCGCACGATAGTCAAAGGAATCAAAACTCGACTGAATAGGTCGAAGGGAGGATGGGTAGATGAACTGCAAAGTGTGCTATGGGCGTATCGTACAACAAGCCGAAGTTCTACAAAGGAGACGCCTTTTAACTTGGTCTACGGGTCTGAAGTGGTTATACCATTGGAAGTAGCCATACCGTCTCCTCGGGTAGAAATGTTCCGTTTAGATGAGAATGAAGAAGCATTAAGGCACAACCTCGATATAGTTGAAGAAAGAAGAGAGGAGGTTGCGCTCCGACAAGCAGCCTACAAATCATTGACGGAAACATATTACAACCGAAAGGTTCGAGGGATAGTTTGCAAAGAAGGGGACCTGGTTCTTCGGAAAAACGAAGCTAGTTTGCAACACAAGCCAGGAAAGCTATGTCCTAATTGGGAAGGTCCATACAGGGTCCGTGAAGCAAGAAGAAATGGTTCGTATGTCCTTGAAACGATTGCAGGGTCATTGATACCCAGGACATGGAACATGAGAAACCTACGGAAGTTTCATTTCTAAACATGAATGTTTTCATCAAAATTTTACTTTTTATGTACTTTACTTAGGCTGTCAAAAGGTCAGAACGTGGGAATTTGTAGTCCTTTTTTATGTCGAACAGTTCGAATGACAGTTAAACCTTTTGAGGAAGGTCTTTTAAAAAGCTTCTTAACTACTTATGATCTAAGAAGGTAAAAGCAAATGAATAAGCGAATAAACGAATAAGCGAATAAACGAATAACGAATAAGCGAATAACGAATAAGCGAAATAAACTCATAGCTATGAGTAGGTTTCTTACCTTCCAAAGGAAGGTACGTTGCCTACTTCCGAACGAAAATCGGAACAATAATCATGAAACGATTAAATCGAATATTTCTAAGATTAGTAGGGGACGCTTTGCTAATCGAAATATTAAACAAAAACGAAACGATAAGCGAATGTTAAACGGTAAACGAATGCTACACGATAAACGGAACACCTGATTAATTAACAAAGCGAACAAGATTACAAAATACAATTCCCAAAAGCAACTACAAAGAATTACATAATCAAATCATAAACCCCTAGGGGAAGTTGCAAGATAATACTACTATTCGAAAGATATCCATCAAGCATCGGGTTTTCCTGCAGGGTTGGTACTCTCTCCAACATCTTCTGGCCCTCTGGAAGGAAGCTTGTTGATAAGCTCCCTCAGGTAAGCTAAGCTAACGGCTCCACCAACGAACGAATTTACCAGCTCATAGTTAGGAGTCACTAGGTCACCGAAGAGAGTCATGATATTGTTCTCAGCATCTGGGTAGTCATGAACAAAGCAATTGGAACCGAGCAAAGCAGCATATTCTTTATGTGTATCCACGCAACCGTGATACCGGCCAAGCCTTATGCTCTCTTCCTGCAGGCTAGCGTTGCGGTTCACAAATTCTGGAGACGTCAACAACATCTGTGCAACATGAGGAAACCCTTTCCTCAATAACCATTCGAGATCAAGGCGACCCGCCTCAACCAAACTCTTTTGCTCCTCAACCCCTTGTTTCAAAAGATCGCTTTCAGATATGGCCTCCGCGAGACGTCGGTCGGTTTCTTGAGATTGAAGGTCCTTCTCAACAGTAGAAGCCTCCAACTCAGCAATCCTAGCAGAGGAAGAACGGTTCTGCTTCTCTAACTCCTCATTTACCCTCCGTTGTTCCTGCATATCAGAAGACAGCTCACCAATCTCCTTCTTTAAATAAGCATTTTCATTGTTAACAGAAACCAAAGATTCTTCTAACTTCTTCCGAGCCTCTGATTCTTTCTGGTACAAAGATTTACACTCCTTCATCAACTGGTCAACCTGCCGAAACGCCTCGTTGCGTTCTGAAAGAGCCTGCTCGCGCTGAGCAAATCGATTTTGAAGATCATCCAACACCTCTACAGCACTTAACAAACTTGCCTTGGCCTTTGCAAAAGCCTCTACGTCAGAAGAGGTACCAGGATCGGCTTTAGCGGTAATAAACGTCGACGAGGTAGGAGCAATAGTCACCAAAGGAGTTGACTCCGGAACAATAACGGAAGGAGGTGGAACATGGGTTCCCATCGCAGAGGTACTCTCCATTAAAACAACGTGAGAAGTTTCGACAGCAGCAGGATCAGGCATTGTTGAAGGCGGAGTTGCACGAACAAATCCTGTCAAAAAGAAGAAAATATGGATAAATACGTAATGGCAAACGAAAAGGACGCCAAACTTTAATCTTTTTTCGATACAAACCTCGGAAGGGAAGATTTGGTAGCGATGACTGAGTCCTAGCGGAGGAAGAGGTCGGAGAACTCTGCACAAAAGATAATGACCGGGCACCGGAACCAAGCATTCTGCTGCCCAATAAAGCCAAAGCAGAGGTGTTAGAAGACACTAAAGGGGCTCGCCAGGAAGTAAAAGAGCCAGATCATACTTGTGGCAGAGAAACGCTAGCAGTAGCAGTTGGGGGAATAAACAGACTTGAAGGGGTGAAGGAAACTATGGTGGTAGTTTCCGGCAGCGACAAAGTAGTTACATGAGCATCGAAAACAATCACATCTTCTGACAAATCTACATTCAAGAAAAATAGGTAAAAACGCGTTCACATATATATATATAAACAAAAATATATACCTTCCAGAAAAACCCTCCGACGTTTCCGTGGGGAAGAAGGAGCATCATCCCGACTTCTTCGTATACGGGTAGATCTCTTTCTTAAATGAGGAGTTGTCCTAGCAGCTACCCTTCGAGACCTCTGCAGCTCTACTTGGGGGTCACGAACTCCAACATCTTCAACCTCTAAATCAACACCCATTACAGGGTCAACATCGACCCCTTGAACAACAACCAAATCAGCGGCAGACATAGCTTCAGAACGATCTGGCGGCGAAGTAGCTTCGGAACTTACACTTTCCTCTGGGGGCGGAAGAAAAGGAACCAACGGTCCTAAGACAACAGAGATTTCTCCTTTGATGGTCTCGCTTTTATTCATTCGGAGACGCTCAAGCAAGTTCACTTCACGATTATCGATCCTCCATGAAGGACAAACACCTCGACTAAGATAGAAAGGGCTTAAATCAGCCATACTAAGAAATACCTCATCTGGATCAGACCATTCCAGTTTAACGGAAGAAAGCTTTTCTACATGTTTTTGTTCTTCAGAAGAAAGCTCCGGAAGAGGATCTGAAGGCCTACCAGTAACTTGACCCCAAGATAACACAACATCATTAAAAGCAGAATGGCAAACATAGAAGAAAGCAAACTTCCAATCATGAATAGAATCCTTAAGACCCAAAACACACTCCACTTGTCCCTGACGATGTGCGAGAATCGCCCAATCCTCGCGACCGGTCCCAATCCTCCACAGAAGGAGAAATACCCAAGGAACGACACAACATAATAAAACCAACAATTTTGCGGAAGGCATTTGGGGAAAGTTGAGCAAGATGAAGCCCAAGATCTTGAAGAAGGTGAAGGATGAAGCCGTGAATAGGGAAACGAAGCCCTCCGTGTAGAAATTGCAGGTAAACTGGTTCGAATCCTTCAGGTGCAGATCTTATCGTATCTGTACTTTCAGGAATACGAACATCAAAGCGGGGGTAAATATGGAAATCAGATATTATCTGAGGAAGTTCGTAACAAAGTGAAAGAAAAAGAAAACAACAATTCAAATATATAGAACAGGAAGGTTAAACGACGCTTAAACTTTCCGTAACAAATTCTAAGGGTCAAAACCCGGAAAACCCTCAACGGTAACTTCAGCGTGACAACGGTAATATTTTTTTAACAAAAAGGAAACGAATAAAGTAGTAGTTAAAACCAATTAACTACGTATTAATTCGCATTTAACTATGGGGACTTGATAACGTACCATATCTCAGTAATACTACGAACACATGCATGGCACGTAACCATGCATGAAGGCAAAGCGCGGTAAAACAAAACGACAAAACAACGAAGAAGATTAACTCCCAAGTTCCAAGGGCAGCTTGCGTAAACGGGAAACAAGGAAAAGCACGCACACATTTAATGCGAACGGCGTGGAGACTGCCCAAGACGAAAGAACGTCGTATGGACCAACGGATAACTAGTTCCGTCTCAAGCGTTTGTCCGGAGGATCAGAAGATACCGCGGGCGAAGGAGGGAAATCCAGCTTTCCCGCCTAAGGCTTTTTCGCTATAAAAAGGTATCGTCGGAAGGTCCAGAATTCATTCAAGACATTCACATTTAATACCATTACTCACTTCATTTATTACGATCGTTCCTTTATATCGTTCCATTCTGATTCCCTATATAAATACTAACTTAGGCATCTGAGTGTCTTCACGAGGTGATCCTCGTGGGGCTTCTGACTAGAGTTTCTTCGTGGTTATTACAGATTCAGAGGTTACAAGGCGATCCTTCCGTCCCGAAGAATCCAGGTTTCAACAATTATGTTATCCACTGGAGTGTGAACAACATATTAGATAAGCAATAATTAATCACAAGACTTGTGATCACGCTATTAGGTTTGCAATAATCTAATTAATGATCATTTATTATTTCTCTTAACTCTTTGGCTAACGACTTGGTAAAACCTTGTTGTTAATGTCTTACTAACTTATTAAATTCATTAACATCTTTAATGAATTATGTTAGTCTTAGCTCCCGCTCACTTTTATGGAATTTAAGCATCTCCTAAACTACTTTGACCTAGTCAATAACTTGTAGTTTAATCTTTCAAGAATTCTATCAATAATTAAGATCATCCCTTGGATTTGTGAATGTCCAATATTCCTGTTTAGGGAATCATGGCCTTTATTGATAGTTGTACCTAACAAGTATAAAACACTTAAAATGATACTTTCAATTCTTAAACACATTAGTATTCTTTTAAGAATCTTATTTAATGCCAAAGTCATTTCTTGGATTTCTCAAATATCCATGATTCCTATAAGGGAATTATGACTTGATTAAATATTGTATTTATTACAAGTATAAAAGACTTGCAATAATACCTTTTAATTCTTAAATACTTTAATATAGTTTGTCCCTTTTAAGAGTTCATTTAATGTCTAAGTCATTTTACTTGGATTTTACGAATATCCAATTATTCCTATTAGGGAATTATGACTTCATCAAATTATTTATTATGAGTATAAAAGACTTGTAATAATACTCTTAAAGTCTATCTTGATTATATCCAATATAATCATACTATATTAATACTAATACTTTAAAACCTTCTATCATAAGTAATGACTATTACTTAAAATGTTTTAACTAAGTTCAATAACTTTTGAACCTTATGCTTCCATAAAACTCTTAAATACTTTCATTAGAAAAACTTTCTAATTACTAGTATCTAAATACCTTGAGCTATCAAGACATTATTCATACAACAATCAAACAATAAACTAGTATGTGTCGTTATGGTTGTTGTTGCCATCTACAAATCAAACCCAGTTTAATTAGTAATCATCAATAAACATTCTCTAAAATATATTATAAACCCATAATTTATATTTTAGGCCTAGGATCCATATATCACATTCTCGCCGCAAGGTTTGGGCACTTTCCGACGAGACATGTTGTTTCTGGTAGGTAACATCCTTACCGATCGTATCAAGACTTGACACGATTCCTAGGGGTCGTAGAATCTTTAGACTTGTAACTTATTACGACCTTGTACAATCTAATTGTACATTTCTAAGTTAGTAATAAAGTCTAGTATGTTTATTCTACTCAAGTACTTTTTGGGCTGGGACTCCCGATTATCACCAAAGTAGATCAGATCATCTAAGATAGTGCGATGCTCTGCGCCGGGACTCCCGATTATCACAGAACCTTACGCACCCTGTCACTCACAATGATTTGAATCCATATCTAAGGTTCTTTATCCTTACAATATGAATATCGTTGAACAAGTGAGGTGTTCCATTAGGTGGATAGTACTTCGATCTAAGATTTTCTTGGGTTTGTTTAAGTCTTAAACTAAACTTAAACCTTTATTCCAATCTTAATCCTTGTTTAAAATGTGTGACTTGTGAATTTAGGAATTCTACAAGACACCTTTTTTAAAACTTAAGAACTATTCTTTAAAACTTAAAGTTTCAAGAATTGCGCGATTTATATGTATTCCTAAAACGATGTGTACAAAACGTTTTATTAGGTTTTGTGAAAAACCTTTTACCATAATAAAACTTACTTGTTTTATCTTTCTTGAAAAACTTTTAAAACTTATCTTAAACTTTTAAAACTTTTATGATTCATAAACTTGGAACATAAATGTAGTTTAACACACCTAGTTTTTCATATATCTAATAATGAAATCAAACATTTGTTTTGACTTATTAGATTCAACCAAAACTTATGTCTTATCGACACACTTATAAACTTTGTGACTTTCTTGTGTAGCTCCCACTAGCTCCAACAACCATGATGGAACTTAAGCAAACACAATCACCGGTCTATACTTGGTGAAACTAATAAACTTATTATATAAAAACTATATATAATAATACTTAGTTTGTTTAAACCTTTCTCATATTTAACTTGAACTAGCTAAATATAGGTTATAAAGTTTTCTTGTTATTTATTACTTGATCATTAATCTAGTATATTACATGACTTTGTAAAATACTTATATTATACTTGTATAATTATCTAGTTATAATAACTTATAACTTTATACACCTTAATATATAACTTTGTATATTTCTAGTTAATCATATAATTTCAACTTGTACAATTTCTAGTTATAACAAAAACATAACTTTGTACTTTCTATTTTTAATTATATAATAACTTATACTATAACTAATTATACTATTATCCTTTAAAGATCAAAATAACATTATCTTTTAATTGTTCCATTTTATCTTGTATTTAATATATTTCATTACTTTATAATAAACTTGTAACATTCTAATAAGAATATTGCATCTAATTTATACGTATGTATTTTAACTTAATCTAATTAAAATACGTATAAACTTATTATATCTATTAAAATTTATTTTTCTTTTAAATGTTTAAAATTCCGAAATACATATATATAAATAAATACATCTTGTTAATTTTAGAACTTAAAAATTAACACTTCTTTTAATCTTATTAATTCCCTATTAATAATTACTTAAACCCTAACCTTGTTCTTGATCAATCAAAACTAGAGTTTTGACTTTCTTGATCAAAGACATTATTTTATTAAAAGATTAATTTTAATCAATCCTATTTAAACAATAAACTTTGTTTAAATTCTAAGATATATTATAACCTTAATAAATTTATTTAAACTTTTTAATTTAAACTTTATAGACAATAAAACTCTGTCTAAATTTCTAGGTTTAAAGAACTAGTCTTAATAAATCTTATTAAAATAATAATTAAACCTATTACACATAAACTTGTTTAATTATCTAGGTTTTAGATTATCATCCTAATTAATTCTTTTAAACAATTAAACTCAAACTAGTTTAATGTTCTAGGGTTCTTTAGGGTTTCAAAAATCTCAAGACTAGGAAACGTTTCCACAAATTAAACTAGGCTAGTTTAACAAACTTGGTGTTCAAGTAACCTCTAGATTTCGAAATCTCTAAGGGATTAGGAAAGAATCATTTTGACCAATTAAATAAATCTTGTTTAACATACTTGGTCCTAGGGTTCTTCCTAGATTTCGAACACTTTGGGGAAAAAGGAAAGAATCCTTTTGATCAATTAAACAAATCTTGTTTAACATACTTGATCCTAGGGTTCTTTCTTGCTTATCGAAAATTCTAGGGTTCCTAGAAACCTCTTGACCAATTAAACTTAGACTAGTTTAATATTCTTGGTCCTAGGGCTCTTACCCTTTTCGAAAATTAAGAAGAAGAAGAAAAAGAAGTGGAACAAAAAAAACTTTAATTAAAATAAACAAACAAACTTTGTTAATCTAGTTAAGATTTCTAAACCAACGCTCTGATACCACTGTAGGGTTTCGCATGCATCTAGCAACTGATCGACCCATAGGACCAACCTCCTAGTTTTACTTGATTCGAACCATAGCTGACCAAGAACATGAACTTGTTCTTGACCGGTTAAAACCAACTAGCTGATTTAATCCCTAAAAGCGGAACTGAGATTAAATCTAATCCTTAAACCCTAAAGGATTGGGATGTTGGAAATCTAGATAAGATTAACAAGAAAGAAACCTTGTACGAAGAACTCGAACACACACATAGCTTGTGTGGTTCGTTCGACCATCAACCAAAGAACCCTAGGGTTCTTTGGTCGAATTCATCCAAGAGGGGAGAAGGAGAAAGATGTTTCCCAAAACATACCTTGTTGTTTGCTTAAGATAGATCCATTGATGATGAACAAATCGAGCGATCTTCTAGTTGATCTAAGCAATGAACTTGTTCTTCAATACTTGAAGAACACGAAGAACGAACGAAGAACACGAAGAACGAACGAACGAAGAACACAAGACTTGTGTTCTTGGTGTTTCGGCCGAAATTGAGAGAGAGGGGGCAAGGAATTTCGTGAGGTGGTGCAAGGGGTTTTAGGGTTACCCTAAGCCTCTTATTTATATACAAATAAGTTACGCTTAGAACCCTTCTAGTTTAATTAATATTATATCTTTAATTAAACTTCCTTTTAACATTCTCATCTCTTATAGTTTAGCTAGTTTATTATTGTTGCACCTAACTATAAAATGTCTAGTATTAATACACTAATAATTCGGTACCCATATACACGAATTATATACTTGTATTTATACTTTTAATAATTAATTATATAATAACCTTTATATAATTTATACAACAATATTATCCGATTACTATATGATTTAATGACTTTAAATCATATCATGGATAATCTTTAATTAACACATTGTATATTTACTCAACTAGTAAATATACAACTACTTGTATTAATTAGTTAGTTAAACTAATCTAGTAATAAGTTAAACTTAACTTAATACTTTAACTGATTCATAATGACTATTATGAATCATTCCACTTCGTAGTATCATTGCTTATCTTGCCCGTATTACATGCACTCACCGGTGTGACCCTTAAGTGTTTCGTAGGCATGGATGTATCATCATAGGTTGACTAACTGTGCACATAAATTCTTCAACCAAGTCCCACTGTCAAACCAAATTTATTCCAATACAAATAAATTAAATAGTTTTAATTCCAAAAATGTCATTAATTCCTTTTTGACACAAAGACTTTTAAATCCTGCTTGTTTTTTAAAAAAACACCTTTTCAATTCCAAGAATAATACCAACAATATTATTAAACAAAAATATTTGTATAAACCAAAAAATTCGTCAAAACCAAAAATCGAAACATTTTTAAATCAAACCAATTTTATTTACTACCTTGATAAAGCGTTTAAAGATTGTAACAATTTTAAAAAATGCGACCAAACAAATGCTAAAAGTGGTTTAGTAAATATGGTTCGTAATGTTCAAAAGCCGGAACCATTATGGATATTTGATTGTGGGGCTACAGATACAATGACCTACGACTTGTTTGATTTTACTACAACTAATAAACCAACTAAAGGCAAATGGGGAGGAACTTCATGTAAAAATGGGAGGAAGTATTGAGATTTCTCCAACTCTCAAGCTCTCCAAATGTTTATATATTCCAGAGCTACCACATAAACTTTTATCTGTCAGCCACGTAACAAAAGAATTAAATTGTTCGGTGCTTATACAACCAACATTTTGTATCTTACATGATATCAGGACGGGAGCGATAATTGGGCGTGACACCGAAAAGAACGGGCTATATTATGTGAATGAAGTTTCTCAAAATGGAAGTGCAATGTTATCTCACAAAACAACCGAAAGGGAGGCATGGTTATGGCATAGAAGATTAGGTCACCCATCTGTCAGTTATTTACATAAATTATATCCGAAAATTTTTCCTTTAAATTGCAAGTCACATTGTGAAACATGTATTTTTGCCAAAAGTCATCGAAAAACTTTTAAACCAAATTTTACAAGAGTTGATCAACCTTTTTCATTAATCCATTCTGATGTTTGGGGAACCGCTCCAATCGCCGGGGGTCAAAACTTTCGTTTTTTTTTTTTTTTGTAATGTTTGTTGATGATTGTAACCCATCTAATAATCCATGTGTACAAGAACGTGTGCAGGATATGCAGGAATCAGAAAGTGCGGATGATCAAGAACAACCTACTACAGTCCAAGAAGATGAACCTGTTACTACAATCCATGAGGACGAGCCCACCGGATATACTCTTCCTCCAAGAACAAACCGGGGAATTCCACCTAACAGATACTCACCAGAAAAGGAGACTAAAAGAAGTAGGTATCCAATGGCCAACATAGCCACAGGAAACCTGTCTAAACAAGCTAAAGCTTTCACTACAGCCCTATGTTCTGAAGAAATTCCTACAAACCCCGAGCAAGCCCTAAAATCGAACGAATGGAAGAATGCAATGGAAGAAGAAATGAAAGCCCTAGAAAAGAACAATACTTGGATCAAATGTACCCTACCACCAGGAAAGAAAGCCATTGGGTGTCGATGGGTATTCACAATCAAATACAAACCCGATGGAACAATTGAAAGGCACATAGCAAGACTAGTAGCAAAGGGTTATACACAAACATATGGGATCGACTACTCAGCGACCTTTTCTCCTGTTGCAAAAGTCAACACTATCAGAGTTCTCTGTTCTGTAGCTGCAAATCAAGAATGACCTCTGCACCAGTTTGACGTAAAGAATGCGTTCCTACACGGAGAATTACAGGAAGAAGTATATATGGAAGCTCCACACGGTTTCAGAGCTAACTACAAAAACAGGGAAGTGTGTCGCCTTAAAAAATCTCGTTATGGTTTAAAACAGTCCCCTAGAGCTTGGTTTGGGAGATTCATCATAGATATGCAAAGCTATGGTTTCAAACAAAGCAACTCAGACCACACTTTATTTCTTAAAAGAAGGGGAAAATTAATAACGTGTTTAATAATTTATGTTGATGATATGATCATTACAGGTGACGACAAAGAAGAAATAGCAAGACTCAAAGGAAATCTATTCTCAGAATTTGAAATGAAGGATCTAAGAAATCTCAAATACTTCCTAGGAATTGAAGTTCTAAGGTCAAAACAAGGAATCTTCATGCACCAGAAAAATATGTTCTTGATCTACTCGCAGAGACTGGGATGATTGATTGCAAGCCAGCTGAAACACCAATGATTATGAACCAGAAACTTCTCAACGAAGAAAATGATGGTTTGGCGGACAAAGTAAGGTATCAAAGGATGGTGGGGAAGCTTATATACCTCTCTCATACTCGCCAAGACATAGCATACGCCGTAAGTGTAGTGAGCCAGTATATGCACAAACCTCAAAAGCCTCACATGGAAGCAGTCTTAAGAATCGTAAGATATCTTAAAGGAACAGTCGGGCATGGAATCTGGTTTAAACCAAATGGTCACCTTGAAACCCAACTATACACTGATGCAGATTGGGCAGGGGACAAAAATGATAGAAGATCTACAGCATGGTACTTTACTCTTGTCGGTGGTAACCTTGTAACTTGGCGCAGCAAGAAACAAAAAGTAGTTGCCTTGTCGAGTGCTGAGGCAGAATTTAGAGGAATCACTGAAGTGTTGTGGGTAAGGAAACTTCTAACTGAAATTGGGCACCCTTCAAGAAAACCTAGTAAAGTTTTTAGCGACAACGACGCTGCAATCCAAATATCTGAAAATCCGGTCCAACATGATCGAACAAAACATGTAGAAGTGGATCGACAGTTTATCAAAGAGAAACTAGAAGCCAAAATCATTACTCTTCCGTTTGTATGGTCAGAAGATCAACTCGCTGACATCTTAACCAAAGCAGTGAGCGGAAAATCTCTTCATGAAGTTCTAGACAAGTTGAATTTTGGTGATCCCACCATTCAACTTGAGAGGGAGTGTTAGAAAGTCAATAATTAGAAAAGGAAACAAGATTGCCTTCACAATTTCAGCTCATAGTCCGATCACATACAGCCTTGAAGTTAGCAATTCTCTTTCAATATTTTCCTTTTATGTTGTCTCCTTCTTGTGTATAAATTAAGACTTTGTCCCTGTAATGTAAACACACAAATATAATACAATACAATACAATTCTTCTTGATCATCTATTATATCGTTATTACTTTGTATCTTGACCATGATGAAGTTGACTCCAAACCTAACTGCCGCAATTTAATTCTCAGAATTTTGACTGGAATATTGGATTCCAAAGAAAATAAACATTTGTGCTTTGATAGCAGCTATGGACAAACTGCCTTCTCTTGATAATCTTGCTACTCGAGGTATTCATGTTACTTCAAACTAGCGGTGTCTTTGAGGAGGTGCAACATGTGCAGCTGTACAAAGCCCATGTTTTTAAAGGAGCTCATTTGTATATACGTTTTGTATATATAATCTTAAAGTTTTAAGCCAATTTAATAATTTAATATATAAGAAGTTAAAAAGTCCAAGTTTAATATATTTGACGATTCGTTAAATCATTTGTATTCATTTGGCGAGGATAAGGCGTAAACACCAGGAAGGGGGTGTTTAGTATGGGTGTTAAGCTCATGTTAAAGCCCAAAAATCATTTAACATTTTTTGACGCCAACATCATACCTAGTGCTTTTATAGAAACAATTTTTATGATATATACTATGTAGAATAATTTACGTGAAAACTAACCTACTATCCTGAAAACATCGTACAAATAACCCATATCATATTTAATCTATGATTAAAACACGATTTTGCAAATTTTTGCTTAGTTTTCAAATCAAGCTAAATTACGTGCAAGTGCGTAACCCATCTCAAATGCAATCTATGATTAAAATGTAAAACACGATTTTGCAAACCACAACTATCATGTCATGACTAGCAAAATAATTATGATTGATTAGGAAAGAAAAAAAATTTCATCCTTGATAAGTGTTTATTAATTTTCTGTAAAAGAAAATATTTCATAATTCTTGTTGATAGTTATGTTATGTGTAACAATATTTAATGAATATCGTGCTACTAGCTTTGATATCTACAGATTTATCGTCGTCCATGAATTTTGATCTAACAACTCGGCATCTCCGCCCCATCGGAGTTGCAGCCCCTTTCTCCTCCCACAAATCTTCCATTTTCTTTCTGTCATTTTATCTCATTATTATTGTAAGTTTACAATTACGGGGTATAATTCATCGCTATCACCACTTGTCCATGCGCATATGTAGATTAAATAATATTTCAGAGCCTTTCTTCATTGTTTATCCCAAGAAACAAAACAAATAGCCAAAAGCCATTGTGAATTACGCAAGAAATTAGGGCACATTTCTCGGTGTTTGAAGATCTAGGGTTTCGGAGTATTTTTCAAATCGCAAATTCTGTGAAATTTTCCGTGTTTGAACATCAATGGCTCAAAATGAACAGGGGATTAACCCTGCCTTGCTCGATGATATAATCAACCGGTTGTTGGAGTTCCGGCAAGCGAGAACCGCACGGCAGGTTCAGCTATCGGAAGCGGAGATCCGTTTACTTTGCACCACATCTCGAGAAATTTTCCTCCAACAGCCTAATCTGTTAGAACTCGAAGCTCCAATTAAGATCTGCGGTAAAGAAACCTCAAATTTGACTTATTGTATGATTGTTTTGTGGTTTTCTACATGTTTGTATGAGATATTTTATAGGTTCAATAATTTTGTGTTGATTGTGTGCTTTAGTTTCATGTATCTTTATATTTGATCGAACTGAAAACAAACTAAGTTTTTCTTGGCCAATGATTTAGGCATTATATATTTATATCTTATGTACAGGGGATTAAGCACATTTTTCCTGTTGCTATGGTAGTTCCATTAGTAATTATGCAATTCAATGATTAGTTTTTTAATTAGTTAATAAAACATTTTCCTGTTTTTATTTCCAGGTGACATTCACGGGCAATACAGCGATCTTTTACGGTTATTCGAATACGGTGGATTTCCACCGGAATCAAACTACTTATTCCTAGGTGATTATGTTGACCGTGGTAAACAAAGTCTAGAAACAATATGCTTATTACTCGCATACAAAATCAAATACCCCGAAAACTTTTTCCTCTTAAGAGGAAACCACGAATGTGCATCAATTAACCGAATATACGGTTTCTACGACGAATGCAAACGACGTTTCAACGTTCGTGTTTGGAAAACATTCACAGATTGTTTCAACTGTCTCCCTGTTTCTGCACTTATTGATGACAAAATACTATGTATGCATGGTGGTTTATCACCCGATTTAACCAATTTGGATCAGATCAGGAACTTGACCCGCCCGAGTGATGTTCCGGATTCGGGCTTGTTGTGTGATTTGTTATGGTCTGATCCTAGTAGAGATGTGAAGGGTTGGGGGATGAATGATCGGGGTGTTTCGTATACTTTTGGGCCTGATAAAGTGGCTGAGTTTTTGATGCAACATGATATGGATCTTATTTGTCGAGCTCATCAGGTTAATTTGTTGTTTTGTGTAGTTTTGTTTGATTTTTGTAAATAATTGGAAATGTAATTTATGCAGGTTGTAGAAGATGGATATGAGTTCTTTGCTGACAGACAACTTGTAACGATATTTTCTGCCCCAAATTATTGTGGTGAATTTGATAATGCTGGTACAATGATGAGTGTTGATGAGAGCTTAATGTGTTCTTTTCAAATTTTGAAGCCGGCTGATCGAAAGCCTAGATTCTTGTGACACATTGTTACTTGAATTCGCCACCCTACAATTTTTGGGTCGGTATCAATAACTTTTTCATTTTTTATTTTTGTCTTCTTATCTGGCACAGAATATTCGTTAACCAAAGTCATTTTAAAAATTACAACGAAACATGACCATAAGTTGCCACCCTACATCATAAGTGTTGTTGTATTTATATGTTAAGTTTTTCATAAATTTTAACCTAGAACATTATGGGATATGTGAATAATGATGTATTTAACCTGCAGAATCCATTGGCTATGAGAGAAAAACATCCATTGTTTGTTGATGCTATGTTATGTTATTTCAAGTGAAGGCTGCCATGGAATATTTTATTATTTATTAAAAAAAATCATGATTCTAATTTTATAATTACATTGTAAATACACTCGGATTTGTAAATCGCATTGACGCTGATGTAGTCTGTCACTTTTGACACCTTATCTTCTTTTTACTTTGTGGTTGGTTGACTTCTTTCTTTGCTGAATTAGATTCTAATGTAAGAATCTCATATGTGTTTGTGGTCTAGTAGGTATGCAAAGGTGTTTGTGCTCAAGTAGGTATGCACACAGTGGCGGATAGTAGCAGGGATTGCAATACCCGAACTCCTATTACCTTAATATTTTTCTGAAATTTTAAAACACTTGTTTATTTGTAGGGTTAGTTAAGGTGGAATTGATGATGTTACCAGACTTTTTACCTCTGCCAATTATCTTCTTTCATATAATTATGAAGTATGTACTATAGGTGATCTATATAGAGCTAATAGTATTTGTGCCACTCAATCTTTCTCCTAATTATGTGACATTTGAATCATGATCGTACATATGTGATTTCTGTGCTGATAGGTTGGGTTGCCATATACTTGGGGATATGGTTTGTATATTCTATTGGGGTAATCGGGAATAACATGATTTGTGTGTTATTATCGGTTGGTATAGTTCATAATGTCGAATTGATGGTTCATTGTATATGGAAATTGGTAGATGTTAATATCATATGCTAGAAAATAAAATGATAGTCAGGATGAATGACTACATGTTCTCTGAGTTACATGCTATAATTGTTTGTGGTTAATATGTGTGGTCAAATGGTCGACAATGTGTATACCGACATTGTATGGTAGATGTACAGACAATCCGGATTGAAAACTGGTTCTAGCTCAGAACTCCAATCCGGTTGTAAGCCACCAGTCTGATACTGATATGATCTTACACTCGTTAAACTGATCTTGAACTAGTTTTAGAATCGGAAATGATAAAATATTCAGTTCATCTTTTTGCCCGTATAAAAAATCCAAAAACGTGTGTATTCGGAATCAACAAAACTTTATAGTTTCTTTTATATAATTATTATGAAATGAAACTGCCTAAAATTAATAATGGGCCTAGCTAATGTTTAATCGACTGAGCCCAAGTTATCAACCCAAATATCAAGGCCCAAAATAATAGCAACCAGACGTTTCCAGACTACATCCCCTTTACTCCTTTCTAGCCCTAATTTCCCCACACCTATCCCCAATCGGAACGTCAGCTTTCTCTAACGCAGCCATGGGTGTAGATGTTCCAAGACCTAGATGGGGAGAACTCGAAGAAGAAGACGATGGCAGTGATTACGATTTCCTTTTGCCTCCCAAGCAGGTAATCGGACCCGATGAACACGGGTTGAAGAAAGTGATTGAGTACAAGTTCAACGATGAAGGTAATAGGATTAAGATTACCACCACCACGCGTGTTCGTAAGCTGGCTAATGCTCGCCTCAGCAAGCGAGCTGTTGAGAGGCGCTCATGGCTGAAATTCGGGGATGCGGTCCATGAGGACGTCGGTGCTAGACTCACCATGGTTTCCACTGAAGAAATCATCTTTGAGCGCCCTAGGGCTCCGGGTATGTTGTTTCTAGATCTGATGATTTCCGTAACTGTAATTGATTGTTTATTGTTTATCATAGACGGTGTAGTGTAACGATATGTTTAATCGTGTGATTTGTACCTTTTGGATTGATGGCAAATTAATTTAAATTTGCTTGAATGAGCTAAAGGATATATTTGGTCCTCTTTCCCGTAAAACGATCTTGGTATTGCTTTCGTCCTTCAAATAAGAATATTTCCGTATCAGGTCCTTTCTTTTGCAATGATAATAGGAAAACAGATTACAATAGTTGCAATGCTAAAATGAAAATAGTAGTTAATACATATTCTTCTAGCAGATTACAAATTTCAAAAAAGCAGTAGCTAAAACTCACAATTTGAAACTGAAAACATATTACAAAGTTGAAAACAATTCAGGATACAAGTATGTCATACTTTCATAAAGATGATCTATAAAGTAATAAAGTGGAACACTCAATTATAAGAATCATTATAACAAACAGTAGCCTAGAATAGTGGATGTGTTATAAAATGACACACATAGAGTCATAAAGATGATACGATTATGAATTATATGTATATTTCTAAGCCATACATGCTAGTGTAGTAGCCGCCTAGTTGGTAGGTTTGGGTTGGATTTGGTAACGGATTGTAATGGCACTTGTCGGGTTGGATGGGTTTACTTGGGTCAAATGGCACTGAACTATGATTTTTTGTCCAGTTAGAGTTTCTTATTTAGGATTCCTTTTTATTTTATTTTAATTATTTATCTACTGTTTAAAAAAAATTGCTTAGAAAATTATTTATTGTCATTTATGCTAATTTACTCATATTAACAGGTACAAAAGCTGACGACTCAAACGCATCGGGTGACCCGTTGGCCCAAATGTCAAAAGGTGGAGCTGTTCTCATGGTTTGCAGAACCTGTGGTAAAAAAGGTGACCATTGGACCTCAAAATGTCCCTACAAAGATCTGGCCCAACCAACTGAAACCTTTGTTGAGAACCCCAACCCTGCTGACTCAGCATCCGCCGGTGCATCGGGCCCCACTAAAGGTGCATATGTCCCACCCACTATGCGGGCTGGTGCAGTTAGGCCCACTGCTGGTGCTGATATGAGACGCAGGAATGATGAGAATTCGGTTCGGGTCAACAATCTTTCTGAGGACACCCGTGAGCCTGATTTGCTGGAGCTGTTTAGGCCGTTTGGGAATGTTTCTAGGGTTTATGTGGCGATGGATCAGAAGACGGGTATGAGCCGTGGGTTTGGGTTTGTTAACTTTGTTAGGAGGGAAGAAGGTGAGAGAGCGATTGCTAAGCTTAATGGGTATGGGTATGATAATCTTATCTTGAGCGTTGAGTGGGCTGCTCCAAGGGCAAATTAGTCTTTTTCTTCTCTGTTGCTGAAATCTTAATTTGGTTTTTTTTTTTTTTTTTTTTTTTTTTTTTTTTTTTGAGAATTGTTTGTGTGTAAGCAAGTTATGAGATTTCCTGTTAAAAGGTTGATGCATAATATGAGATTTGCTATTACTTGTGGTTTTATGATGATGATAACTTGTCAATTGCAATTTTCAACTTATAGCATGATTGGACGTGTAAAATTAACTTACTAGCTTTTTAGCTTTTTAAATTTGGGTAAACTACTTAAAAATGAAATTTCAAAATGTAAGGAGATTCTTAATTTTCAAAAATTCTTTTCAAACAGTGAATATGTTTACAAGTCATTCAAACATAACATTCAAACATTAGTTCATTAATTTTATCTAGTCCCAAAGGATATTTATTAGCCCTTGGATCAAGAAAAATTAACGGTCAAGATCAAGATTCAAAACCACCACCACTACAAGCACATGTGCTTCTCCGGCGGCCGGAGACGGCGCCGGACGGCGGCGGCGATGGGCGGCGATCGGCGGCGGCGGACGGCTGCGGACCTGGCCGCCGGCGGTGGTGACCGGTGGTGGTAGTCGTGACTGGAAGCACATGTGTTTCGTGACTTGTTTTGATTTTTTTTCCGTGTAGTGAAGCACATGTGCTTCATAACGTCAAGAACATGTGTTTCGTGATTCAAAAACAAATGACTTGTTTGTAAGTTACATGTGTTCATGAACAAAAACACATGTGCTTGGCTTTATGAAGCATTGGCTTGATGAAGCACATGTGCTTGGCTTTATGAAGCACATGTGCTTCATAATGATGTGTTCGTCACTTGTTTTGATTTTTTTCCGTGTAGTGAAGCACATGTGCTTCATAACGTCAAGCACATGTGCTTCGTGATTCAAACACAAATGACTTGCTTGTAAGTTACATGTGTTCATGAACAAAAACACATGAGCTTGACTTGATGAAGCATATGTGCTTGGCTTTATGAAGCACATGTGCTTCATAATGATGTATTCGTCACTTGTTTTGATTTTTTTTCCGTGTAGTGAAGCACATGTGCTTCATAACGTCAAGCACATGTGCTTCGTGATTCAAACACAAATGACTTGTTTGTAAGTTACATGTGTTCAGGAACAAAAACACATGTGCTTAGCTTTATGAAGCATTGGCTTTATGAAGCACATGTGCTTGGCTTTATGAAGCACATGTGCTTCATAATGATGTGTTCGTCACTTGTTTTGATTTTTTTTTTCCGTGTAATGAAGTACATGTGCTTCATAACGTCAAGCACATGTGCTTCGTATGCTCCCTTGTGTGTGTTAGAAACTCATGTTTTTAGTGACTTGAAGCACATGTGCTTCGAAGTAATATGTTGTATTTAGTGAAGCATGTGTGCTTCGTTACATCAATACCACCACCACCCCCATTAGCACCAGCACCTTCACTGTCAGCCACCACCACCACCGCCGGCCGGCGGCGGACGGCGGCCGGAGGTGGCCGGAGGCGGCGGCCAGCAGTGGTTGTAGGTGGGGGATTTGATCTTGTCCATCTTGATCCAATGGCTAGGATTTGTCCCTTGAAACTAGACAAATCCTTTGGACTTCCTAGAATACAACACTTCAAACATAATGTTAATAAATTTTGTTTTTCCGTTATGCTAGTCTTACTTGGATTGGAGTGACTGAGTTGTTTTTGCTAGTAATGGAGTGTGTTGTAGCTGTTTTTGAACTTTTTTTATTACCTTCTAGTGAATATTTACTCAAAAAAATTATCATCATAATATGATTCAGTTAGCTTTATTTTTTAAAGTAATAATTTTGTTTGATTAATTAGATATAGATTTGTTTTTGGAGAAGGGATGATTTTTACATAACAAACATTATAAACCTATAGCTGCGTTAGGTAAGATGCAGCACTCTTGTGAGTTATGATCATTACAAAATGAACGCTATAAACCAATAATTAAAAATGTGACTTACAAAATGGTACGATCAAAATATAAATCTTGTAGCGTGTTTATTTCCTTCATGCCACTATCATAGATATCTTACGACAAAATCCTTCACTTCGATATGTAACTTTCTTTCGGTTCTTCGATAAATGGGTGAGAATCAATCTTGTATTAAGTCAAAATGCGTAATTTTACATTATATTCCTAGACAAACGGATGATAAGAGGCATAGCTATAAAAAAGACACGTTTCATAAGAATGTGATTCCTTTCTATTATTCTCATAATCAAATGATTTTGGCCTCTCAAACAATGTCGAAGGCATCGTCGTTGCTAGTTTCTTTCATCTTTTACTTATAAAACGACACAGTTATAAACTGTTATTATCTTTTTTATGGGAACTTGTTATACTAATTATAAGTATTTTTACTTGCTCATTTTTGCCTATGTATTTCATTTGGTAACCATATTACAAATATTAGTCCTACCATCCTCCAATCTAATTGTCATTATTAAAAGGAAAAAAAAAAAACACTTTCTGCCGTGACCGTAAAACTATGTGGTTGTGGCTGTCCATTGATTTAAAAACGTTGGAATTTTGGTCGACACTTGTCGAATTGTCATGCATTGGCAACATATAATAGTCAAGTTGTTAGACCAACTAGTGTTAACTTTAAAAAACGTTAGAGTTTTATAATATTTAAACTTTACACGTAATTATAGATGTTTAAGCCTCGTTTTATACTTTACGTTTTCAACAAAAAAACATGGTGAAGACATGTGTATGGTCTTTTTGTTTTCGCAAACAAATGTAAACAGTTTCCGGAAGTTTGATAACAATTTGGTAACCGTTTTGTCAAGCTTTCAAATTCTGCAAACGTTTCTCACGAGTTTGATATTATTGACTTTTGTTTTAGGGATAATTTCATACATATCCTTATAAATTTTTAATATTACGTATATATTTTTACAAAATTCATTATTACCTATATATACTTCTAAAACTTTAAAATTCTCACATATATCTTTTTATCTAATTTACTAATATTCTTTAAATTTCTTTTAATCTTAATTAATGTTAAAATATCCTAAATATCCTTAAGTGATTTAATCTTTCATACATGGATTCGTGTACATCTCTATAATCATTTAATGTTAAATAAAACAAATATATTTAAAATCCCAAAAATTCAGCCGCATTCTCTCAATTCCATCAACGCCGTTGTTAAGGAACTTGGCCTTTGCGATTGAAATCCACAAGTAATAATTTTTCAACTTCCGCAAATGATTATAATAAACTAATTTAGGTTTGTCTTTGTGTTCTTGATTCAACCAGACATAGGTATTACTCATTTAGATGTATTTATTTTTTTTCACATTAAATGATTATAGGTGTACACAAATCCACGAACGTAAGGTTAAACTTTTAAGGGTATTTAGGGTATTCTATCATTAATTTAGATTAAGATACATGTTCTTTAAATTATAAAAGATTTAAATAATGTTAAATTAGGTAATAGGATATATGTGAGAATTTTAAAGTTTTGGAAGGATATATAGGTAATAATGAATTTTGTAAGGATATATTCGTAATATTAGATGTTTGTAAGGATATGTATGAAATTATCCCTTTGTTTTATGTTCTGGCAAGTATGTTTCCTTTAAGGTTAATGTCATATACTAATATAAAAGCTCAATATAAAGGGCTTTTATTTACCCTTTATCTCAATTGTTGAACTAACTCATGAGAAAATGATGAGAAAAATGCGCGTGTCGTAAACTTATCAGGACTTGATTCTGAAAACAAGATATATTGAAGTTTGCTCTAGAAATTTTGGTTCTTGTTATACTCAACTTCTGGATATATTTTATTTTACCTTCTTAAAATGGACTATCTGATAATTTAATGAACTTAGCACCCCATGTAATGGAACGAAAGTTTATTTGAAAACTTGAGAAGAATATTTTTATGAGACATTAATTAGAAAATAAAGGGCTCTGATCGACTGTATTATATGTGAACCAAATGTGATCCATATTTATATGTAAACTTGCAACATATGTGAACCAAATAACACATGTTAACTAAGTATGAGTGGATTTAAATGTTGTTACTAAGAGCCCCGGGTCCGGGTGTAGTAACGAATACCTCCTCGCCATCTCAAAATCTGCCTACATGGCACCTCGCCATCACATTGGGTGTGGGGTGATTGAAACTGCTTGTGGGTTCACCAACGGAGGAGAGAGATTATATAAATTATTTTTTAAAGGTATTTTTTGAGTGAGAAGTATTTTTATGGGTACTAAAAGAGTATTATTAGTTAATTTTCATAGATGTGATATTTGAGATTTTAAATGTGAAATATAAAATAATATAAAATTGAGGTGACGCTGATTTAACGCTTTGACTTGAGCCATCATAATTCATACCTGATCCTCAAAGACATCAAATATTTGATTATTATTAATTAATCTGGTATATCTTTGCAAAAAATTTCACACCAATAATTAAAGCTCATAGACTAAAACTCGACTAGATATTTTTTAAAAGTCAAGAAATATAGTAATTAGAGTTGGGTATGAAATATTTGATTGTAGCAGTAAATCCGGAACTTGGTGGGCATTAAAGAAGCAGGGGCAGGTGTCAAAATGCAGATATTATTCTGATATTCTTCTTCTCCATTTTCCTAGGTGGGCCTGGCCCAAATATCACTATCAGACCCAGTGAGGCCATCTGTCAACATCACCCAAGCTACGTACGTCTCCCTTATTGGACCCATTATTCGAACCATAAAAAAAGGGTGGTACAGTGGTCAAGGTGGCACCCTATACTCTAACCTTTCGGGCGTCAAAGGTCACGTTCCAATATTTTATTACCATTCCTTTTTTTCTTTTAGTTTTCTTCGTAAATGGGAACTTTAGGGTCGACTGCCCAAATGCAGATTGCAGAGTCAGGCGCATCTGCATGTCTTACATTTGATGTAGAAAACTTAAAAAAAAATGTAGATCGAAGATATGTGATATCATACACAGCTGTAATTTATTGTACTGTGATACATATTGAATTTATAAAATTTGTTAGATTTGAATATATAGAAAGCTTAAATGTCATAATTTAGCAAGGTTTTACAAACCGTGTTTAAAGTTTAGAAGTCATGACAAAACCACGACATTTCTTAAGGCATAGCTTAAGACGATCATTTTGTATTAAAATTTTAATTATATCTATACAGTTATACACATACATAGATAGAAAACACTTAATTATAAATTTATAACATAGTTCATCAATCTTTTTATTCGTCTTCCACATATCCAACATTTATTACTAAATAAATATATATTTGACCTATATATGATCATTTATTATTTTAATACGCCTAAAAACGCATTTTATGACAACAATAAATGTAAGCTAAGTCGAATCTTAGCATACGTAAAGCTTTACGCTTAAGCTTTGAATCATGGTGTAATGATATGATCAAAAATTAAGTCTTAATGAAGACACATCAAAGAGAACTCAAGCCTTTTAAAATCATGTAATTTAGCCAATTGAACGTTAAATATAGTGGTATTAAAAACGCTACAGAAAATAAAGTTAAATATTCTTTTACCTTAAGTCCCGTATAATGTTTCCGTGACATTTTAGTTGATAAAAATTCATATAATTGTAATTGTAGTAGATTTTTCTTTTTAATAATGTTTTACTGGAAGATTTTTGATATATTTGATTATTAATAAAGCATAAGATTAAAAGATGCTTGCTATTACGACTGAGCAAATTTGACAGGAATCAGCAAAGTGAACCGGCCAAATACATATTCCCTTCGTCCCATAAAAAAGTTTACATTTCATTTGGGCACATTTCTTTAGGAATAGTTAGTGGTGGGGTCTTTTGTAATATTTTTGATTAAAATATAAGGTTAGATTGGAAAGAGAAAGTACTTTATTGGTGGAATTATTGGTAATAATATTATTTTATTAGGTGGGCCCCTAAATTTAAGAAATGTAAATTTTGTGGGACAAAATTTTAAGAAAAATATAAACTTTTTTATGGGACGGAGGGAGTACAATTTAATGACAAAAAACAAAAAAATGAATACAAATAATAATATTTTGTGATAAGTTAGACATGCATGTAAGAGCTAGTTATTCTGTTATTAACATGTATAAATTCTTAATAAATGTCTTTTAATTTAACTATTAGACTTTTACCCATGATTTTGCAGAAAAAATTCCTATGATATTCAATCTAATGTTTACTGATATTTATGTAACTATAAATTTGAATTTTTAATAATTTAGATACTACAAATAACTTGAGCTATAAATTAAGTTGGAATTTGATGTAATGGAATGAACTTGGTAATGGAATAAGTGACGTAATATAATGATACATTGCATTAAATTATCATGTTTGGTTATCATAAATGAATGAAAAATGTTATCAAATATTATTAAGTGTAATTTTTATAAATCATTCTTATTAACTAATATATAACATAAATTTTCAAAAAATAAATAAGTAAATAATATTAAAGATTTAAATATTTAGATAAGATTATTACGAAAAAAATATGTTTTATAGATAATTTAAAAAATAAAAAATATATGTTTTATATTTTTATTCTGAAAAATAATATTTTATAAGATTTTATAGAAAAAAATTATGTTAAGCATAAATTTATCTCTACTTTATATATTATTAAGTAAATTTTTTAAATATGATTTATATACATATTACAAATTAGATATAATAAATACTCGCTAAACCAAAATACATATTATAATAATTAAAACACAATCCTTAGTTATTTTTCTAAGCAAATTAATTTAGTTACATTTTTAAATTTTATAAATTACTCCCTCCGTCCCTAAATAAAGTTCCCATTTGTGTTGGGCACAACATTTTAGGAGATAGTTAGTGGTGGGGTATTTGGTATTACTTTTGAATAAAATATAAGGTTTGATTGGAGAGAGAAAGTGTTGAGATAGTTAGTGGTGAAAGTATTGGTAATAATATTATTATATTAAGTGGGTCCCTTAAGTTTTAGAAATGGGAACTTCATTTAGGGACAAAACTTGAAGGTGAAATGAGAACTTTATTTAGGGACGGAGGGAGTAGTTTATATGTAAATTTGTTAGTTAATGGTATATTTTCCATTCCATGATGGAATGAAAAAAATCACCCCCCCATGTAATGAAAGAGAAGTAAATCACATTACATAAGTAATAGTGCATGCCATTACATCGGTTAAAACAAACAGTTTATTTTCATTTCAACGGAATGTATCATTTCATTCCTTCTTTGATTCATGCATACGAAACGCAACCTAAGATGAACAGACGAGCAATGTTTCAGTTATTGTTCATTGTAACGACCCGAATTTTGTGAATAAATAAATTGTATAAAAATATGATAAATAAGGATAAATCGTTTAAAGAACGTAGGAATTGGTTTCGTGTCATTCGGACACCGTATGAGAAAGTTATGGACGAAACCGGATCGAGACAAGGACCGAAAAGTGCAGCCCTGCTGCCTGGGGTAGTTCGCGACGCGAACGGGAGTTCCCGATCGGGAACATCAAACAGAGATTTTGGGGTTTTGACCGATTGGAATTCACGACTGGTTCCCGAACGCGAGGAGTTCGCGCACGCATAGTTCGCGACGCGAACTTGAGTTCACGATCGCGAACTCCTTCTGACATCATTAAATTCGGGATTTTGCTCATTTAATGCATTTTCAAAACCCTAGTTCTTCTTTTGGCCATTTTCGAGCTCAAGAACAGTTGGAAGTCGATTTCTTCACAAATCCTTGGTTGATTTCACTCCTAAGTGAAGATTAAATGTATATCTTCACTCTTTGATCTTTGTAGCTTTAGATCCATGTATTTTGGTGTATGGGTTTGAAACCCTAGTTCTTGGGGTTAGGGTTTATGGTTGAATAAGTGATGTATACACTTATTAAATGGTATTTTAATAAAGGAAACAAGTGTATGATTAAGATTTCTAAGAATCTTAAGGGTTGGTTAAACCTAGGATTTGGTAAATCACCATAATTGGGGGAAAGTGTTAGTTAATGGTATCTAGAGATAAATGGATGTATTATTAGTGGTATATGATGTTGAACATCTTGTGATTATTATATTAGGCTTTTGGTGAAGTATTGGAAGGTTGAACATCTTGTGAAAGCAAGGAGATTTCGTGTGAAGGACACGGGTGGAGCATTAATTGCTAAGGTGAGTACGTGTGGAATTTACTGAGTACATAGCATTTGAAATACATTTTCTTACTTGTGTTACGGTCTATTTGCTTATGTGTGTAGATTGATAGTATATTGAGTTAGTGTTATATATTATTGTTAATATTGGACTAACTTGTTTGATGATGAAAGTGATAGCCGAGAGCTAGATTAACATAACTGTTGAGTTATTGTGAGATTGAGATGATGAGATGACACGGGCGACTCTCGGTCATGATGTGTGGATTAAGGGGCAGTTGGGTGAATTCCCATCGACTCATCCACGTTAGTAGTCTTGCTAACTGGACGTATTCCGCCGAGTAAGGCAGGTATCGGTAGATTGGGTGATTCCCTCTTGCCGGTATCTTGTTTCTAGTTAGTTCGGGGGCAACCCGATAACTAGATATGTATCTGCTTCTAGCTAGTTCGGGGGCAACCCGATAGTTAGATATGTTTGCTAAGAGAGCAAGATTGATAGGGTCACAATAAGGTGACTAGATTGGATATACGATTGATATATATATATATATACGTGTTTATTTGTATTGTGACATTCGATATCATTATTGGGTCTAAACCCATGTAGCTCACGAGACGTTTTGTCTCACGTACTCCTTGTTGCTTTTGCTATGTACTCAGGTTCGGGATCGAAGGTATAGGTGCGCATGGATAGAGATACGGGACCTAGAGTAGAAGAACACTAGAACAGATTTAGACTTAGTTTTGGTTTTCATATATTTTGTAATACCAAACTTATACTCTGATTTTCATTCCAAAGGTTTTTGTAAATCCGTATTTTGGGATAGTTCTCCTCTTTATTAAATGATTATTTTGGCCAAACGTTTTGTATTAAAAATTGAGGTGTTACATTCATCAAGTTTTTAATATATGGAACAAAATAAGTAATACGTATGAGATTTCATAGTTTTTTAGGCAAAAAATTAAGATGTGGGTTAAGATATATATTAAAGTGGATAGTTAACAGACAATGAGTCTAATTTTTTAATAAAGTTATATTGATAATGTTTAAATGTAAAAAGTTAAAAGGATAATTTTATTTGATTTAAATAGATATATAGTAAACTATAAGTTCTAATTCTGTTATCAATTAAATTTTAAAAATATATCATTTCTTTTGATCCAATACTAATTAAGTGAAAAATAAATAATATTTTGACACTGAGATGAGATAGTATATAATAGGTGTGTGCATGGGCGGTTTGAGGTGGTTCTATGTTTAAACCAAAACCAATCCGCTAATTTCAGTTTTAGGATTTTCAAATTCAATGTTTTCGGTTTTAGCGGTTTTTAGTCTTTAACGGTTCGGTTTCGGTTTTAAAACCGAACTCACCTTGTTTTGAACATTAATATATAATTTTATGCACTAATCTTTATTTTTCCACAACTTCATATTTAATAACATATTTAATTTACAACATTAAAGTCAATGTTTAATAACATATTTCAACAACAAATACTATTTCAACCTAAAAATTATAACTATAAATGTATTTTGTACTTATAATAATAATATAAACATTAATAACCCGTAATAAATTGACTTCCAAATATTTTGATAAGCTGACTTCTATTTAATAACTATAAAATTTAAATAAAATATATATATTAGTGGAACGGTTTCTTAATGAGACAATTTCTGGTTAAAATCGAACCGAATCTATCGATTTTTGCAAAATCTAAAACATAATACGTTAATGAAAACACTTGTTATATTTTTCCTTAATTTATTTATAGAGTGTCTTGTTTTCATACAATGCAATTTAAGTCTGCGTAGATGCAACACAATCTCGTACTTGGAGATCGTAGCCACGTGTACCTCTACCGTACACCCTCTACAATATTCGTGTCAGACTACCAATTGACTCTTCATCAACCGTGTTACTTTCCTATTCGACCACGTTCCCCCCGCCCAAAAACATTCTCCAAAACCATCACCATCTCAACGGCCCCGATCATCCCATTTTCTTTGAACGGTGACCACCCTCAACGTGGCGGGAATCCATAACTTCCGTTAAACTCACTCTTATTTCCATCGCATCCCTTTTAATAACACCTCTCCTACCCAACCGCCTCCATTTTCAACTGAAGGAATTTAATCGGAAGTTTGTAAGTTTCAACTGAAGGTGGTGCGCAATGGCGGAAATATGTTATGGAGTTGTGAGTGAGAAGGAGGCATCGTCTTCCGGCGAATCAAGTTCACGAGCTGCACGGCGGAAGAGGATGGAAATCCGAAAAGTAAAGTTTGTTTCCGGTGTACCAGCGGTTGTTAACGACAATGGGTTCAAAAGAGCGAGACTGTCAATTTCACCGGCGTCGTTCTCTCGTGGAACCGACAACGCCGTCGACAACTGTAGCTCTAGTTGTTTAGGTTCCGGTGGTTCTGTTCACATTGAATCGGTTCCTAAGTTCGGAGTTGCGTCGGTGTGCGGACGGCGGAGAGAAATGGAAGACGCAGTTGCGATTCACCCCTCTTTTCTCACGACAGACGATGATCTGACATCGAATCTGCACTATTTTGGCGTCTACGACGGCCATGGTTGTTCTCACGTATGTATCATAAATCAAAATAATATAGATTATAATCATTTCAGCTAAATATCGATATTTTGAAATATTTTAGGTTGCAAGGAGATGCAAGGATCGTTTACACTTGTTGGTGAAAGAAGAATTAAACAAACACGTGGAGGAATCAAGGGAATGGAAACAGAGTATGGAACGAAGCTTTAATCGAATGGACGAAGAAATAAAGATCTGGAACGAGCAAACTACAAACGGCGACTGCAAGTGTGAGCTTCACGCTCCGGAGTCTTACGGCGTCGGGTCCACGGCGGTGGTTGCCGTTGTGACTCCTAATAAGATCGTGGTCGCAAACTGTGGCGATTCGCGAGCCGTACTCTGTCGGAACGGTAAAGCAATTCCTCTATCAGATGATCACAAGGTAATTAATTAGTAACGTAATCGTTGATCGCTAGAATCCAGTTCTGTTATTTATGTATTCTTATTCTCATCGATGTTTGGAATATGTGTAGCCTGATCGTCCCGATGAACTCAGCCGGATTCAAGCTGCCGGTGGAAGAGTTTTATACTGGGAGGGCGCTAGAGTTAGTGGAGTTCTAGCCATGTCTAGAGCAATCGGTGAGTAAAATTTATCAATTATTTGTTAACCTAATTAAACATCTAAATAATTAATTATTTGTTAATCTTTTAGGAGATAATTATCTAAAACCTTACGTGATTTGTGAGCCGGAGATTACTATGACTGACCGGACGGCCGATGACGAATTTTTGATACTTGCAAGTGACGGATTGTGGGACGTGGTGTCAAATGATACAGCGTGTGGACTGGCCAGGATGTGTCTGAAAGGAACAGGGCCGTCGGCGGCGATGAAGAGTCCGCCGGTAAATGACGTGTCAGAGTATGAGAATTCTGATAGGGCATGTTCAGATGCTTCATTGTTATTGACGAAATTGGCATTAGCACGACGAAGTGCGGATAATGTTAGTGTTATTGTTGTAGATCTAAGGAAAATTCAATCGTTATGAAAACCCCCGAAAATTTGAAATACAAAATGGGACTTTAATCAATTTCTGTTGTTTTTCATAAACTAGTTTGTACTAACTTGCACAAAATCATCTCATAACATTAATTTGACCAGAAAAGTGACATGTAGGTATTGATTTACATATGATTGATGTCGTAAATTTCATGATAGTACGTTGTTTAAGGAGTGTTTGGGAAATCATATTTAAAATGATTTAGGTTTATTAGCTTATTTTTGTTATGGAAAATGTTAAATATTGGTTTAAAGGTAATGGTTAAAAAAAATTGTTAACTTAAAATAATTGTACATTAAATAATAAAAATTCACTTCCTTTAAATTGTTTAAAAAAAAATTGTTAACTTAAAATAATGGTACATTAAATAATAAAAAATTACTTCCTTTAAATTTTATTAATCATCTTTGAGTACTTGTATCCTTAATTATACATAAATAATTTTATATACTATTAACCATTATTTTAAAGACAATAGTTAGAAAATCTCTTTTATTATACATTACCTCCGTTCGACACAAGAATTATCGTTTCTTTTTGGCACTGATTTCTTAGGAGATAGTTGATGGTGGGATCTTTAATATTATTTTTTCATTAAATGTAAAGTAATTAATTAAATATAAAGTTGGTTTTGAAGAGAAAAATTGTTTTAGGAGATACTTAATTATGAGGTCTTTGTTTTAATATTATTTTATATAGAGTTAATTACTACATTCGTATCAAAATAAGTGATACACTTTCTATTTAGGGGTGGAACACAATAAGTGATACATCTCCAAAACATACCTTAATTGGTAAAAAAAGTGAGACTCATTTTCCACTAACTATCTACTTTAATAAAGTGAAATTACCCTTTTACTCTTACTTTTACTTTTAAACATCACTAATATCACTTCATTTAAAAGAAGTGAGACTCATTATTCACTAACTATCTACTTTAATTTATTTTAAACCACTTTTTAATCTTCTGCCTCAAAAACCGCAATTTTTCAAGTGTATTACTTATTTTGAAACGGAGGTAGTATAAAAATGATCCTTTAGATTTGTATCATATTGCAATTTTAGCCTATTTCTTTTTGAAAATGATAAAGATAATCCTTATTTTTTAAACTTTTATCATGTTTGGTCCTTTAGGTTAAATGATGTTAAAAAATTTATGTTAAGTTCCCATATGCCATACACACAAGGGCATAAGTTCCCATGTGCCATCCCACGTATGACCATTCAAACACAAGTTACACTTATAATGGTTGTACACAAATGATGAAATGGTCATTATGCCTTCATGCACATTGCACATGGATAAATTTAACAGAAAAACTTAACATCGTTTGGTCTAAAAGACTGTTAGTGTAAAATAGTTTTAAAATAATGACTAGCTATCATGTCATTTTTAAAATGAAATTACCAAAGTTGCAATATAGTACAAACCTAAAGTACCATTTGTGTTTCACTCTTTTATTTATTAAGAGGGTGGGGTGTGGTCACTTAAGTGAAATGGTCACATCAGTGCCACATATGCGTCATATTATTATTTCACATTCAAAACCTCAAAATACCATCTACCATAAATAACCACTAATACACTTTTGGGACCCACCAAAATACCCTTCACTTTCAAAATTACCCTTAAAAAACAAAATTCTCTCTCTCTCTCTCCTCGCCAAACTTCCAACGAAACCCCCTTTCACTTAACGGCCGGTGTGGTGGCGAGGGTGTTTGGTTCCGACGTGAGAGCCACATAAGCATTTGGTTCTGACATGAGAGCCACATAAGCATTTGGTTCCGACGTGAGATAGGGTGACGCCACCACACCCCATGCTCTAAGTAGATTTCATCAAACTTGAGAAATGTAATTTTTTTGACAAAAAGTTAGAGAGAAATAAGAATATTTTTTGGGATTGAAGGAGTATAATGCATTTAGAAATTTCAGTTAGAATTTTAAAAAGTTAAGATCTAAACCACATCACTAATGCCACAATTACCCACCACCAATTGGTCGCCGCTAAGATGTTAGATTGTACATGTTGATGTATTGTGTAGGAACCTTTGTTTAACTTAAATAAATTAATAAGATTTTTACTAAATAAAGGTTTATTTAGCTTAAAGAAGGATATTGTAAAATTATCAAAAAAGATTATAGTGATCAAATGTTATGAAGAAACAAAGAGAGATAAAATTAAAAGGATTGCAAATATATTAGATTATATGTAAACCAAACCATGTGTGTCACCTGCATCGTCTCAGCGTTATATCAGCTTTTTTTTTTGACCAAAATGAGACAAAACACATGTAAGGGGCGATTGAACCCGTGGTCAAATTTTTTTTATAAACTTCCTCCGATTCAAAATAAGTGATATACTTTGGGTTTCACACTTTTTGAGGCAAAAGATTATATTGAGGATTATATTAGATTAATTGGATGATTAGTGGAGAATGAGTCTCACATTTTTTTAATAAAGTAAATTTAATGATGTTTAAAAGTAAAAGTAAGGGTAGAGAGGTTATTTTACTTTATTAAAGTAGGTAGTTAGTGGGTGTCGGGCCAACTATTTTTTACCAAATAAGAAAATTTTTCAAAGTGTATCATTTATTTTGATACACCAAAGTATGAAAGTATATCACTTATTTTGAATCGGAGGAAGTATAACATATTATTAAATTTTTTTATATATAATATATTATTAAATTATTAATTATTAAAATATATATTTTCACTATATACATAAGTATTTAAGACTTTTTCCTTTTAAAAAGTCTTAATTCATGTTTTCTGGAAGGTCTTCAAATCAAATCAGGTGACCCAATTAAGATGCTTATGCGTAATTAGATTCGAATCCGTAACTTCTTGTGTGTCAGTCATCAGCCTTAACCAAAGTTCTAAATAACGTGCCATGGCGGCGCCAAGGCGTGAGGTGCAGCGTCGACGTTACAAAACAGACCATGGCCGTTAGGTTAGGCGTGGCGTGAGATAAGGCGTCATAAGACGCGTCTTATGACGAGTTTTTTGTAAGGCGACTGGGAAAATTGAATTTAAAAAAGAAAAGAAAATAATGACATGTAATTATAAATTTGGATGTAACACTTTTTATGAACTTTATATATGAATTGTTATATAAATCAATAAATCTATAACTTTTTTAGTTTGATATATAGATATATATAAATTATATAAAAAATTGGTCGCGCTAAGTCACGTCTTGAAATGCAATATCATGCAGTTAATTCAACTAACCGGTTTTAAAAAGTTTATGAAAACGCTCTCTAAACCCTAGCGCCGGCGATCTCCCGTCGTTTTCAATCGGGGTTGAGGGACGGGGTTGGGCGTCGTTATTCCAATCTGTTCCAATGGGCAGATTCACTACTAGATCAGATTCGGATGGTTGGACGTGGCGAATTGGGAAGAACGATCGGAAAAAGTCGAACAACATTGAGAAGCCAATTGCTAATCTATATCACAAAGCGGTGGATCAGATTGCTTCTTCTTTCTTCGTCACGAATTTCCCCAATGATGTGGATGTCTCAGCCTTATGGAAGTGGTGTTGGCAGTTCGGTCACGTTGTTGACGCTTACATTGCTAAAAAGTAACGAAGTTTGGTAAGCGTTTTGGTTTCATTATCTTTATTGAGAATTCAAGATGATTAGAAGTTTGCTAGGAAATTATCCGAGCAATGGATGGGTTCATATCATGTTTATGTTTCAGTGGCTCGATTCAATAGAGCTAAATCGGAACGTAAAGTGCATGTGACCGTGAATAATCGAAGTGGTAACGTTAAGAATAGTATTCAGTCATCATATGCGAGTGTGGTGGCAGGGGCTGTTAAGTACTGCCATGTTTCCATGGCCAGTAAGGAGAATCGGGGCAAGGAGAACAAGGGTGAAAAATAACTTATTTTAAAAGACAATGACCTTGTTGCGCTTGAAGATTCGGAGGTGATTGCACTGGCAAAGGTCAGAGATATTCATGTCATGTCTCAATTATATGTGATATTGGAGAATGAAGGTTTTAATGAGCTTGATATTCATCACATTGGTGGTTTTTGGGTGTGGATTGAATTTAAATCCTATAAGGCGTGCATGCGGTTTAAAAATGCAAACATGAAAAGTTATTTCTCATTGGTACAACATGTTACTAGTAATTTCGTGGTGGACGAAAGAACGTGTTGGATTGAAGTTGATGACCTTCCGTTATGTGCATGGGATTCGGATGTTTATAAGAAGATTGCAACATTATGGGGATCGTTTTTATGCTTTGATGAGTTAGATGATAATCCGAGTAGAGGCAAATTATGTATTAGTTCCAATGAAAAAATGATAATAAATGAGGTCATTAAGGTGAAGGTGGAAGAGGTGGTTTTTGAGGTAAGAGTTCGGGAGACTGGCCTTTGGTCTCTTAAGATTGCTAAACCGAAGTCAAATGCGGGATCTAATTATAGTGAAGATGAGAGGAAAGACGACCCCTTGGTGCAAAACGTTTTTTCTGATTCAAGCGAGTCAGGGGACGATGATGAGGGTGACAAAAATGATAATTTGGTGATGGATCCGGAAACAGAAGGTAACGAGACGAAATATAATGGCGTGCGAGTTGGGGAGGAGGGGAAACAACCAGTAGATATTAAGTCTACTTCATCACAGAGCGGTAACGCCACCGAAAAGGGCCCGAGTAATTCGAGAAATGACGTTTTTGTTCAAAATGTGGAAGAAAAGGATGGTACAACCATTAAGGATGGTGATGCTGATTCAAGTCCGGTTAGTTGCCCCCCGGGTTTTGAAAATTGTAAAAGGTGGGGTTCAAAAACTGGGTGTGAAAATGTGTCATCATCATCATGTGACACTTTTTTTGGACAAAACAAAACTAAGAAGAATTCTTTGAAGAAGGCAGGTGGTATCGGTGTTTCTTTGGTTAATAATGAAGATTATGTCCATTAATATTAGAGGTATCGAAGAGGTGGAGAAAAGAAGGTGGGTTAGAAAACTTTGTTTTCAAAATGCAGTTTCTTTTTTAGGGGTGCAAGAAATTTTGATGTTTAAAGTTGATTTATTTAAGATTAAAGCGTTATGGGGGAATTATCAATTTGATTTTGCGTGTAGCTCGGCGCGTGGTCATGCGGGTGGTATTGTCTCTATTTGGGATAAGGCGGTTTTTGAAAAAATTAATATTAGCTGTGGTTTTTATCATGTTATAGTGGAAGGTCGGTGGACGGGTGTTCAAGGTATTGTTCATATTATTAACATTTATGCTCCTCAAGAAGTTGAAGCTAGACGAGGTCTTTGAGAGGAGATTAATAATTATATGAATGGTAAATCCGGGAATTTTATTATTTTCGGTGATTTCAATGAAGTCCGTCGCGAGGAGAAGAGATTCGGTTCTATCTTTAATGCTAATGGGGCTCGGAATTTTAATCAATTCATTGATCAAAATGAGTTGGTGGATTTACCGATTGGTGGAAGAAAGTTTACTTGGATGAATAAGCGTGCAACGAAGATGAGTAAGCTTGATAGATTTCTTATCTCCGGTATTTTGGTTGTGCAAAAACCGAATATTAAAATTACTGCTTTGGAAAGATATTTGTCGGACCATATTCCGATTTTGTTACACGTTAATAATTTGGATTTTGGACCGGTCCCGTTTCGGGTTGCTCATTCTTGGCTCGAAGATAAAGACTTTAATGATTTGATTTCCGCTTCCTGTTCCGATCATGTTAAGGGGGTCGAGTCAAATATCGTGCTCTTAAAAAATAAATTCAAATTTATAAAAGATAAATGTAAAAGGTGGTATGTTGATAGAATAGAAAATTCTTCTATTCGGGTCAAATGGTTAAAAAACCATATTGATGAAATGAGAGAAAAAGATTGACGATGGTATTGCTTCGGTAGAGGAGATAGAGCAAAGACTAGCTTGGTTCAAAGAGTTAAAGGAGTTGGAAAAATTAAAGAATATTGATTTAATGCAAAAGTTGAAATTAAAATGGGATGTAGAAGGGGATGAAAACTCTTCCTTTTTTCATGGTTTATTGAATCAAAGAAGGCGCTTGCAAATGATTAAAGGGATCATGGAGTATGGCGAGTGGATAGAGGACCCGAATTGTATTAAAAACATTTTTTTCGATTTCTTTAAGGCAAAGTTTGGTAGTATTGATACATGTGTTCCTGATTTTGGTCCAGGACATTTCAACAACCTCACGGATGGGGATGTTTTAGATCTTGAAAAAATGTGTGATTTGAAGGAATTGAAAGAGGCTGTGTGGAGTTGTGGTAGTGATAAAGCGCCGGGGCTGGATGAGTTTTCTTTTAAGTTTATTAAAAAATATTGGCCTTTATTGAAAGAAGACGTTTTTAATTCGGTTGATGAATTTTTCGTAAAAGGTATTTTCCCGGTTGGTTGTAATTCGTCTTTTATAACTCTTATTCCTAAAGTTTCAAATCCTACGGTTGTGAAAGATTTTAGACCCATTTCGCTTATTGGGTTCCAATATAAAATAATAGCAAAAGTGTTAGCTTTACGGTTAGCAAAAGTTTTTGATAAATTGATTAGTCCGGAACAATCGGCGTTTATAAAGGGTAGGCAAATCCTTGATGGTCCGTTAACGATTAATGAAATTATGGAGTGGTATAAATTGAAGAGGAAGAAACTTCTCCTCTTTAAAGTTGATTTCGAAAAGGCGTATGATTCTTTAAGTTGGGATTTTCTTGATTGTATTATGATGCACATGGGTTTCGGAGCTAAATGGAGAGGATGGATTCGGGAGTGTTTAGCTTCGGCTAGACTTTCGGTTCTAGTTAATGGGAGCCCTACGGTGGAGTTCAATTCGTACCATGGGTTACGTCAAGGTGACCCTCTCTCCCCATTTATTTTTGTTATAGATATGGAGGGTCTTCACGTTTTGATCGATAATGCGGTTCATAATAATCGTTTTGTTAGTGCTTCGGTTGGGGACTTAGGTGTTCCGGTGCCAAATTTGTTCTATCCGGATGATGTGATGTTTGTTTCGGAATGGGGTCAATCAAATATTGAAGGGATTCTACGGGTGTTGGATGAGTTTTTTAGATTTTCGGGTCTTAAAATAAATGTGAATAAGTCAAGCGTTTTTGGTGTAAATGTTGCTGATGAAGAAATGGAGGATTTTTGCATTACTAACGATTGCAGTAAAGGTGATGTTCCTTTTTCATATCTTGAAATTCGGTTGGGTGGTATCAATAATATTTGGTCTTGGGAAGTGATTATGGATCGAATGCGGGCCAGGTTATCACGATGGAAGGCTAATATGCTTTCTATCGGTGGTCGTTTAACGTTGATTAAATCGGTTCTTGGTAGCTTGGGTATTTATTGGATGTCGATTTTGCGTGCTCCGCTTGGAGTTATTAAAAAGATGGAGCTGTAGGAAAACCCTGTAGTATTCACATGGCGGAACTTGAATACCACATCCTGGATCTCTACTAGACAATGAGATCACGAGAAGAAAGAGATGATGAACATTACCTTTAGATTGCTAAAGAAGTGATCCACCTCTACTGCACCACCTGGACACGCTGCAAGACCGCGTTGTACCAACAAAGTATCACACAAAGGCTTGTGTGTGTGTGTGTTCGGTCGAACACTAAAACCGAAACCCCTAGGGTTCTTTTCGGTCGACTTCGGCCGAGAGAGAGGAGAGGGAGATTAGGGTTTTGAGTGTGTAAAGTGATTAACCCCTAAACCCTCACATAAGCCCTTTATTTATAAGGCTAGATGTTACGGTTTAGTCCTTGGAGTTTAATTATGATTAATCTCATAATTAAAGTTCCTATTAACATTTTAAACCCTTGGACTTTTACTAGTTAATTAATAGACTATTAATTAACTGTCCGTTAAATACTTAACCTAATATTTAACCATCACACAAATAATAATTAACTTATTATTATTTATTCTCTTCTTTACAATTAACTTAACTAGTTAATTATTACACACAACTTACTTTATTCGGTTGTCCATTATTGGGTATGTAGTGGTGTGACCCTTTAGTGTCTTATAATACTGGACACGGTGACACGTGTACTTATCTGTGCACATAAATCCTTCAATAGCAACTTAGGGCTCAGTGTTTTTTGGGGGAAGTAATGGTACTGATAAGAAGATGAGTTGGGTGAAATGGAACGATTGCTTGGCGAATAAAAGTGAAGGCGGATTAGGAATTACTAGTCTTGAGGCTTTAAACCTTGCTCTTATTTATAAGTGGCGGTGGCGGTTCTTTAATGAAGGCGAGCTGCTTTGGTGTCGGGTTATTAAATCTATTTATGGCATTGAAGGTGGTTTTGTTAACCCGACTTACCCGCAACATAAAAAATGTATTTGGTTTAAAATTATTGGGTCCGTTAATTTTTTACACGATAAGCATATTATTGACCACAATGCTATTCAATATAAATTGGTGAATGAGGAGTCTATTCGGTTTTGGTTTGATAGATGGATAGGGCCGGTTCCTTTAGTCCATATGTTTAATCGCTTATTTCGGCTTGAATTGAATTCATTTTGTAAAGTAAGTGATAGATGGCGGAATGGGTTATGGGTTTTTAATTGGAGGAGAAATATTAGAGGTGGTGTTGAACAAGAGCAATTAGATAATCTTGTGTCTCTTTTATGTGGGAGGTCGGTTAGTGTTGGTAGAGATAAAGTTACTTGGAATTTGGGTGATCATTGTTCTTTTTCGGTAGGTGATGCTAGACGCCATATAAGTTCGATTTTGTATCCCGGGTTTCAAACTAGGAGAAATATTAGAGGTGGTGTTGAACAAGGGCAATTAGATAAATCTTGTGTCTCTTTTATGTGGGAGGTCGGTTAGTGTTGGTAGAGATAAAGTTACTTGGAATTTGGGTGATCATTGTTCTTTTTCGGTAGGTGATGCTACACGCCATATAAGTTCGATTTTGTATCCCGGGTTTCAAACGGACTTTTGTTGGTATAATTCTATACCGATAAAAGTAAATGTCTTTATGTGGAGATTGTTTATGGATCGGTTACCAACTAGATTTAATTTGTCTAGAAGGGGAATGGAAATTGATTCTATTATGTGCCCAACTTGTAACGATTATGTGGAGTCGAGTTCTCATATTATGTTCTCCTGTTCGGTTGCTAGCCAAGTTTGGGATTCAATTTTCAAGTGGTGCGATATTGGGAGGGTTCCGATAGCTTGTGTTCGAGATTGGCGGGAGTATGGAGATCGGATGTCAAATGTAAATGATCGCAGGTTGAAGTTTCGTATGATCGGTTTCGTTACGTGTTGGTTTTTATGGCGTTTTAGGAACTCTTTGTTGTTTGATAGTGGTAGAGTGCATAAGTCGGAGTTGTTTGATTATATTCGTCTTTTTTCTTTTTCTTGGATCACTCATAGGAGTCAAAAGTTTAAGATTCCGTGGGTTGATTGGTTGAGACTCCCTTTGTAATTGTGGTTGTTTATAATCTAGCTTTTTGCTAGACTCTAGTTTTTTTTTATAAAAGGTTGGTGCGGAGGTCTTCAGGAGGGTGATGACAATGCCGAAGCTCTACCCGTTGCCTTCTTTTAGCCGAGGGACTATGAGCGCAACAAAGTCTATAAACTAAAGACGTCTAGTGTAATAAACAAAGTTTAGTAATAAGTGATATATCACATAAGTTTTTCGTATAATTTACATTAAGTCGTAAAACAAATGCTCTTCTATATAAAAAATATATTAAGAAAACAATTTAGGATTCTCTGTGAATCATATAAGTGAGTAGAGAAAATGAGAAATTGAGAATCCTTTTGGAATTTAAGATTCAGTTATTTTCTTAGAAATTTTTTAAAACCACGGTTTGGGAAAGTAGATTATTAAAATGAGCCGGTTAGATCGATAGTTATATCTAGATTGGTCAGGACCAACCGATTAGAAATAATAATTTGATTTTTAAAAATTCGATATATAAAATAGACATATATGTCTATTATTATATATATATTTTAGAATTTGAAAATTATAAAATGCAGGCAGTTGAAAACTGGGTTGAAGACAGAGCAGTTTTACCAATTGAAAATTCTCTTGGTGGTAGCATACACATAAACTATGATCTTTTACTTCGTCATAGGTTACATATTGTTGTAGAAGTGGAATTGTTTGTCAACCCCTGTTTGTTATCAAATTTCATGGTGTTCAAATTGAAGAGAATGAAAGGGTTCTCAGTCATCCACAAGTATGCTGTAATGTTAATGATAACCTTTTTTCCCCCTATTTAGTTTAGTTTGAATTTTGATGAATATATGTGATAAATTTGCAATTTGCATGCTCTTGCTCAGTGTGAGCACACATTAACAAGGTTACAGGTGGTTAGGGAATGTGTAGATGATACAGCTGGCGCTGCACAGGCAACTCACTGATTAAAATGTGTTTCGGGTCAATCAAACCCGACCCATCTAAATTCTAATGTATTTAATTTTTTTGCTGTAACGAAACAATCAAATTGCTTTATGCTGTTTAATTAATTAACAGGGCCTGAAGTAAATCATGTAGTAGTGCTGAGAGTAAAGCATGTTGTGAAAAAAGGGGAATGTTGCATAGTTGATGGCCAATTTTTAATCTAATTTCTGTACAACCTCTTCCTAAATGACAATTACTATGCCAGTTTTTAGCTTATTAAAGGTAATAGTAAGATTAAGATGTTACTCACGATCTTGGACCAATTTGTGATATTTATGTTTTCATGCCCAATTTAGGATAATATGGGGTGCGAGCCCCTGCTTAAAACTGGTGAACGGGCCGAAATAGAGCATGACTCGGATCAATTTTGTGCAATAAGCATGCCTGGTGGAGAATTTTTGTAACACAAATATTCCAATATCCTTCATATATATTTTTTATTTTCACTATGTTTTACATATTTTTAATTAAACATATTTTTGATCAAAAATTTGAAGATTATGTTCGGCTGGAAAAGGCAGAAAGAGTCTTCATATATCATGTTTAATTCCTCCTTTGTCTCATGTTAGTGTTTTGTTATTGTGCAATGTTTTATTAATCAGACAGCAGCATTGCAGGCTTGCAGCAACCAAGCTCTTCAGGCGGTTCGGTCTAGTTTGCGCACATGCCTACTTTTGATCATATTTAGGATAATGTAATGGAATAAATCCAAACTTATTGTTTGACCCGTTTCGGGAGTTTTCAAATTGACCCGTTCAGGCCCGACCATAGCCAATAAATCTGCGAAGAACATGCTAATAAGAATTTGCAAATTAGGTATTTTTCTTTCCTTTAATCTTTTGATTCGTTTCTGTATTTAGTATATATGTGTTAGTCCCCAGACTAAGTATACAAGATTTGATGATCGATAGCTAAGAAGAATAATATCAGCTGTAGTATGTATCTCAGCTGAAGCAAGTATATGCAATAAACCTTCAGCTGAGTACGTACTTAGCTCTAGGAAAACAAGTCAAATCAGCAGCTATAGAAGAGTGTTCATTCGAAGTCTATGGCCAAAGGGAAAAGACAAGAAGAAGATCATCCAGCTGATTGTGGAATCAGCTGATGGTACCTGCTGCAGATAAAGACTTAGTGGAAATGTTCTTGACACTTTGAACATTTCCCCTTCCCGCTCAAATAAGAAGAAACCGATGAAGATCTTCTATTTTGGAATAGAAGATAATATGTCAGTACATCATCGTTTGTCCCTCCAAGCATGTAAACGGAAAGTCAACTACTTTTGTACTATCATAGTACACCTTTTCACTGTGCGTCAGAAAAGGTAGCAAAAGGAGTTGACACAAAGTACACTTGAGACTATAATCTATGCAAGTGCATTTAATGTTTCCGTGGATAAGTCTACATCGACGAATGATATGTTTACACGTCGAGTATCTTGTGGACAAAGGAACACGGATCTTGGGCTATATATAGAGACGTAAATGCTTGCATTTACACACACCTTTTAGAATTCATAGCACAAGAACATTCTCTTAGAGTTTGTTATTGTCTGATATTAACTCCTTCGTAGTTATTACTCAGACATTCAATATCAGTTGTTAGTATCAGCTGATATAAACTCTCCTTGCATTATCTTCTAGTTTGAGCGAACAAAAGTGTCACTTCAAGTATAGAGTTTTAGTTAGTGTGTACTATCTATTTCCGCAAACTTTGTACTGTATTAAGTTGTTTTAATAAACTCTTAATTATTGAAATCTTGTGTGTTCTTTATCTTATCGTCTTCACTTGTCATAACGCAACACATTTGTGTTGTTGGGATCCAACAACTGGTATCAGAGCAAGTGTCAAAGTTGTCTTCCATCAACTTTGAGCATCTGTTATGGCTGAACCTACAACATCCGATCTTCCATCATCTGGAAAACCTCCCAAACTCACTCAAACCAACTATCCCATGTGGAAAACTCGTATGTTATCTCACATGGTTACCTATCACCCAAAACTTCAAGACAATATAACGATAGGAAAACACATTCCCAAAACCCTTATCCCTGGTACCCCCGAAATACCAGAACACTATGTTGTGAAATCTGAAGCTCAATGGACAGACGCTGAAAAACGTCTTGTTCATCTTGAGAACAAAGGAAGGGATATGCTTTTTCAAGCAGTTGGTGATGAACTGTATCACAATATTCAATTTTATGACTCAGTCAAAGAGATGTGGGAAAGGTTGGCTGAAGTGTATGAAGGCACATCCGTTGTGCGTGAACACAACAAAAACATGCTCATCCATGACTACGAGCTGTTTAAAGCCAAACCTAGTGAGACAATAGCTCAAACATTCAACCGTTATAACATTATGTTAAATGAGCTAAAGTCTCATGGGGTTGAAAAGGACGATATGTCCAAGATGTGTAAGTTTATGGCAGCTCTTCCCTCTAAATGGGCTACCATTATAACTTGCATGAGTATATCTCCCACGTTAAAAGATTATACTCTTTCCTCTCTCTATGGCATGTTTCTAAGCCATGAGAGAACTGTACTCAGCAAATTTCAACCTCCAAAGGACTCCAAAGTGAGCTCCTCAGGATCCTCAGCTGCTCTTGTTTCTCTAAAGAAACCCAGCAGAATTGAATATCCTCCCTCAGATGATGAAGCTGACCAAACTTCAGATGTTGATCTGTTCAACATACCTGAGGTCAGCATCGAAGAGATTGATGAAGACGAAGATAATGAAGCCCTTATAACTGAGCTTGCCCTACTTGTCAAAAATAGAAAATTTTCCCAAGGCAAATCGGGCTCCTCAGCTAGAGGCTCAAGTAGCAGACCTATCTCATTAGTTGTACCTTCCAGATCCTCTAGAAATACTCATGATATCTCTGAGATAACATGCTACAACTGCAACAAGAAGGGACACTATGCTAACGACTGCAAGCAAAATAAAGCTAGTTCATCCTCTTCAAGTGGTGAGTCCATTGAAGAAAAGTACAAAAAGCTACAAGCCTTCACCAAAAAGATCCTAGAGGAAAAGAAGGCACTTGAAGGCAAAGTTGCTGACAAGGGTCTCGTAGCTGAAACTCACGACTGGGCTGACTCTGGTGACAGCTCATCTGATGATGATGAACCAATGGCCACAATGTGTTTGATGGCTCGTGCTGATGAAAGTATTACAACTGATGATGCTGGTTCATATCAATGGGTCAACATAGTTCACAAAAAGGTATCTTCTCTAACCTCTGCTGAGGCTTCTGAAGCCAACGATATTGTTGATTCCAGTATCTGTGACTTGCACTTCATTGATCAGCTGAAAGGTGAATGTTTGGATAAACACAGTGCTATTCTTCGTGAAAACGCATTTTTAAAAGAAAGATTAATTAATCACAAAACTTTAAAAGAAGAACTTTCTGAAACAAAATTTATAAACTCAGTTCTTCAACACGATCTTAATGAAAAAGTTAAAGAACTGGAAGCAATTAAAAAGATTTGTGAATCATGGTCTCGATCATCCAAACGTGTGAGTGAGTGTGTCAACTCACAGATTCATAGTCAAGTACAAGCTGTATTAGGAGGAGATTTCCTTGCTGCAGCTGCAGTACCTGACAGCAGTACGGATGATCCGTACTACTCAATAGCTGATGCTTTTGTGCCAGCTAAAGAGTTGGTTTTTGGTTCCTTTGTTAAGTCTACCAAAACCTATGCTACTGAGATGTCCACACAAGAACCTTCTGAAACTACTGGAGAAGAGTCATCTGCTGACTCCTCTGCCATAGTGGTTAGGACCCCTACAATAGTCATTGTTGAACCAAGTAAGTCTATCTTGGGTTCCGCGTTTGCTGCTTCTGCTAGACCTCAGAAGAAGACTAGCAAGACAACATGAAAGAAAGCTGTTCTTACACCCTCCAAGGGTGAGCCAGTTGGAGTTCGTACTCGAGTTGCAAAGAACAAAGGTAAGAGTGTTACTAAAAACACTCAAAGTCCTTCTTCAGCTGTGTCTGTCAAACGGCTGAAAGGAAAGGTCAGCAAGCTGACATCACTCGTGCAAACTCTGACTATCTCAGATAATCAGAAAGGGATTTTGGGTCCAGTACCTAGACCCACTGCCTCGCCTTCCACTCCACTACAAAAGAACAGAAAATGTTATAAGTGTGGAAATCGTGGACATATGGCAAGCGAGTGTGATAGCACAAGCTTAAGACCTTCTTCAACTTCATCTTGTGAGTCCATTAAGAACCCAACCCCTGTGAGTTCCAGCAAGAAATCTGAAGGACCCATAGAGGTGTGGGTTCCCAAAAAGAACTAACTCTTTTAAACTTATGTGCAGGGTGATTAAAGCAAACACGTCTGGTACTTAGACAGTGATTGCTCAAGACATATGACTGGATACAAATTCATGCTTGAAGAGTTCGAAGTTTGTGCTGGTCCTCCAGTAATTTTTGGTGATAATGGTAGAGGCTTAACTGAAGGCTATGGATCCATCTCTAATGGATCTGTAAAGATCATAAGAGTTGGTTATAATCAGCATTAGCCAACTATGTGATGCAGAGTTCTCAGTAAACTTTAATAAATACAGAGGAACGGTGACAAATAAAAGTGGAAAAGTAGTGCTTATAGCACCAAGAAACAACCATGTATATACACTTGACATGAATCCTCAAAACCAAGAAGTTTGTCTATTCTCTCACTCCATTGAAGAGCTAAATTGGCTGTGGCATAAAAGGCTATCTCACTTAAACTTTAAAAACATATCTAAGTTGTCCCGAGGACAGTTAGTGAATGGTTTGCCACAGATCAAGTATGAAAAAGATAAGCTTTGTTCAGCTTGTGAACAAGGCAAACAACATAAAAGCTCCTTCAAATCAAAGCAATGTTTTTCCATCGACAACTGCCTACACATGCTTCATATGGATCTCTTTGGTCCTATGAGCACTGAAAGTCTAGGTGGAAAGAAATATACACTTGTTATCGTTGATGAATACTCACGATATACTTGGTTTATATTTCTTCGTAACAAAAGTGATGCATCTGATGAAATCATCAAATTCATCAAGAAGATGGACTTTCTAAATGTGTCAAGAGTAAAGCAGCTGAGATCAAACAATGGTACTGAGTTCATAAATCGTACATTGGAAGACTTTTGCTCAGAAGTTGGGATCTCACAAAATTTTTCAGCCGTTAGAACACCTCAACAGAATGGTGTTGCTGAAAGAAGAAATAGAACCCTAATAGAAGCTGCAAGAACAATGCTTGCTGAGTCAAACACGCCAAAGCAATTTTGGGCAGAAGCTATTAACACAACTTGTTTTACTCAAAACATGCCTCTCTATGTGAAGAGACACAAGAAAACTTCTTATGAGATTCTCCGTCAGAGGAAACCTTATATCGGTTTCTTTCATGTCTTTGGTTGTGTGTGTTTTGTGTTAAACACACGAGATCAGTTGAGTAAGTTCGACTCTAAAGCTGATGAAGCAATTTTCTTGGGGTACTCCACTGTATCTAAGGCATACAAAGTTTTCAACAAAAGAAGACAAACATTGGAAGAATCTATAAATGTTACTTTTGAAGAGCACTCTAAAGCCTTAAATCCCACCTCTGCTGAATCATCTGATGCATTTCAGAGATCAGCTATACCACCTTCTAATGATACAGTCGAAGCATTCAATAAACGATTCAGATGATACATCCCATGATGCTCCCACATATCTTGTAGATATTGCAGCTGTCCAACAAGAAATTCCAACAGCTAGAGCATCATCCAAGGCTATCTCTAAGCCACCTCTTCACACTTCAAAAAGATTTGTTCAAAATGAAGTACTCAATCCTGCTGAGCATTCAACCTCTCATCAAGGATAAAATTCTGCTGAATCCTCTTCCTCTTCAGCCGCTCCTCAATCCAAGTGGACCTTAGAGCATCCAATTGAATTAATCATTGGAGATCCACAACAAGGAGTGGTCACAAGAAGTAAGGCATCATGTAATCTTTGCCTATGGTCGTGTTTCTTAGCAGCTGAAGAACCAAAGAATATCAAAGCTGCATTGGATACTCCAGCTGGATTCAAGCGATGCAGGAAGAACTTAACCAATTTGAGGTCAAAAAAGTATGGCAGCTGGTGCCCCCACCAGCTGGTAAGACAATAATTGGTACCAAATGGGTATTTAGGAACAAAATGGATGAAGAAGGTGTGGTTATTCATAACAAGGCTAGACTTGTTGCACAAGGATATAGACAGGAGGAAGGAATCGATTTCGATGAAACATTTGCTCCAGTAGCAAGGCTTGAAGCTATAAGAATATTTTTAGCCTATGTTGCTTATAAGAACTTCACAGTTTTTCAGATGGACGTGAAGAGTGCATTCTTAAATGGTAAATTGCAAAAGGAAGTCTACGTGAAACAACCCCCAGGTTTTGAAAATCCTAAATACTTAGACTACGTGTATAAGTTGGATAAGGCACTGTATGGGTTGAAACAAGCTCCTCGTGCATGGTATGACACTCTTTCCACGTTCCTTATAGCAAATGATTTCACCAGGGGAAAGATTGATAAAACCTTATTCATTCGTAAAATCAAAGGTGATATCATTCTTGTTCAAATTTATGTGGATGACATAATATTTGGTGCTACTGATGAAAAGCTTTGTAGATGTTTCGCTAAACTTATGTCTACAAAGTATGAGATGAGTATGATGGGTGAATTAACATATTTTCTTGGCTTACAAGTTAAGCAATCTAAAAATGGAATTTTCATAAATCAAGAAAAATATATCAAAGATCTTTTAAGGAAATTTGATATGAATTCATCATCATCCATGAAAACTCCTATGGCTCCTCCGAATGATCTAGACGCTGATACAACTGGGAAATCAGTTGATATCACATTCTACAGAGGAATCATTGGGTCGTTGCTCTATCTCACCGCCAGCAGACCATATATTATGTTTGCTACTTGCATGTGTGCTAGGTATCAAGCTGATCCTAGAGAATCTCATTTAATAGCCACTAAGAGAATTTTGAGGTACCTTAAAGGTACTCCAAGCCTAGGTCTTTGGTATGCCAAAGACTCCGGGTTTGATCTAATTGGTTATTCAGATTCAGACTTTGTAGGTTGCAAGATGGATAGAAAGAGCACCACCGGAGGATGTCAGCTGCTTGGTGGGAAGCTAGTCAACTGGACAAGCAAGAAACAAAATACTGTTTCTACCTCCACATCTGAAGCAGAATATGTTGTTGCTGGAAGCTGTTGTGCTCAAGTCCTTTGGATGAAGAATCAGCTGGTTGATTTTGATATGAACTTTTGCAAAGTTCCCATCTACTGCGATAACACAAATGCTATTGCAATCACCAACAACCCAGTTCTTCATTCCAGAACCAAACATATTGATATAAGGTATCATTTCATTAGAGATCACATTGAACAAGGTGACGTTGAACTTCATTTTATTTCAACAGACCTACAGCTAGCTGATTTATTCACTAAGCCTTTAGATGAAAAACGTTTCAATTTTTTAATCAGCAAGCTGGGTATGTTAAATGCTTAAATCAACTGCTGAAGTACTATCAACAGCTGATAAGTTCACCTTGTCATTTAGTACATTCAGCTGACTAAAAACGTTTCAATTTAATCAGTCAGCCGAATAAAATATCTCAAAATGATAACTTATCAAGTTTTATAAGTAAAAACGTTTGGTTCTCCTTGAAAAGGCATCTTTTTATCCCTATCCACACGTTCTCTATGGCAAATATTTCCAGGCATTTATGAGGGATTGACACCTCTGACACAGAAACGGCTCCACTACCCCCTCTCTGTCTCATCCAACCAACTTTTTCGCATGAAAACCAACATTTCCATAGTTGGTTTGTAACTATCCATTTATGGTCCGGTTTATTTTCAAATGTTTACCCCAAACCGTCCCATAATCCCCGATAAATACCCATCCATAACCCACTTCATCTTCATCACTCCCAAACTTCTCTCTCAAATTTCCTCTAAAAAAACCCTTTATCCTCAAGCTTTTATCTTTCTTCCCTCTCCCAAAAATGTCGAAGAAATCCTCAAAAGCTGTTCTTTCAAGAGCTGCCATCGAGTTCGCTCAAAACTCGAATCTGGTAGGCAACACCTCTCCACCGAAAAAACTAATCGATGTATATCGACCGGTCGAAAAATTCTTGCGTCACTGTCCTATCAGTGGTGCATTCTTTCGATTGACCAAGAGTTTTTACGAACTCTTGCGTGAATTCTGGATGTCTGCCTCCATCTCTGGAGACGACATTGTTGCGCAGGTGGAAGATCATCAAATCACCATCACTGTTGATGATTTCCGAACTGCTTGCGGGTTCGACTATTTGCTCCCCGTCCAACTCTATCAGGAGACGAAGTCTACTGATGATGCTAAAGAGAATCTAATCCGTATCTCTGGATATCGATTAGAAAAAGATGACGACAGGGTGCAGATCTTCAAGAAGTCTCAGCTGTCGAGACCGTGGGCCTATTTCTTCACGCACATCATTCAGCGTGTAGGCGGCAACTCCGGGTCTCACAACTAGTGCAACTCCAGCTTGCGAGTCTTTGCTGAAGCCCTAATCACCGGTCAGCGGATTGATTATGGGAGGCTGGTTAACAAAAAGGTCAAGGCCAAGCTCAAGGCAAAGGGAAGTCACATTCCCTATCTTCACTTCTTCACATTATGCATCACTCATGTGATGGTTGAAAAGCTGAAGATTGATTACGACGACCTTCAAGGGGAATGGATTGAGGTCCGCACCTTATCCAACACCATCTTCCACTCCAAGACGGAAGCTGGTAAGGATTTTCCCCTCTCCTCGTACATGCTGAAGATCATTAAAGATCGGACCAGATCCAAAATGGGTCAATCAAAGGGCGCAACAACGGAGGAATCTGCCCTACAAGAAGGTACGTCATTTTCTCATCTGAAGTGTTTTCCCTGAACTGGACGCCCACAAACTGTTGATGGAAATACCACCACTTCCACTGGGATCTCAATGTCCATTGATGTGGAAAATGTGGATGTGGATTATATTCCACTGGTGGTGAAGAAGCGAGTTAAGCGACCTGCTCATCGCTCTCCTTCTTCCTCTTCATTCTCTCCGCCATCTTCTCCCACTTCAAGTGCTCCTTCTTCTCCTCAGCTGAGGGTAAGAGGGTCTGCTAGCCGTGGAGAGAGTGTGGTGGCTTATAATGCTGACCTGGCGACAGCAGCATCATCAGGATTCGGCCAGGATCTTCTGGGTACTCAATCGAGTCCCAGATTGGAAGGATTACGATCAGAAGCTATGCCAGCATCTGAGAATAGTCCTTCTCATTTTTAGATTGGCAGTGTTTTTCCAGGAACTCCACCAACAATCGGAGCTCCTGGTCAAACACTCCTGGCTGATCCTCTTTTTCTCTCTTTTGCTCTTCAACCTCCATCTACTGATTTCTCAACAAATCAGCAGACTTCAATACGACAATTTCGTTCTTCAGGAGTTAGTGCCGGCTCCAACCTTCTGCGTAGCTCCTCATTATCAATCGTTGTAACAAGGGAACAAACTCCACAAGCAACCTTAGTCTCTCAACAGACTGCTGGTGAAGTTTTTGGCTCAACCCAAGCCACCCGAGAGTCAGCTGCACACACACCACCACCAACTTCTTCATCACTTTCTGAGTCAGCAGTTGATGACAGATTGACTGGAAGCCAAGTCAATCTTGAAACTGTTCTTTCTATTTGCCACAACGTCACCAGCACACACACCAGCTGGTGGTCGAGGAAACCACCACCGCCGATGAAGAGACAACTGTAGACCCATTTGTTACTGAGGCATCCACCCAAACTGCCACTGATCGCGACCGTATTCGCCAACTGAGCTGTGAGGCAGCTGACACACCACCCAGAGGAACTCTTCCTCCAGTCTCTATACCAGTTTCACCGGCTGGTGAGACCGAAGCATAAGGTAATCAAACAGCATTCCATGTGATGTTTGATTCGGCTGATGAGCCCCTTCAGCCCTACTATTCGTCTGCTGACGAAGAAGTAGATGCTTGGCTTCGACCTGATTTGACAGTTGATGTCGGCACTTATGTTAGAAACCCAGAAGTTTCAGCTAGACCCAACTCGCTCCCCATAGTTGCTGAGCATCCCATAGGAGCGATTCCTCCTAACTCAGGAACACCCACTCCCATAGCTGAGGTTACCCCTCCAGCTGGAGACATACCGGACCCCTTCCCCCAAAGCGTCCAAGTGTCCCATGCTGAATCCAGCAAAGCTGGAGGAAGCATTGCCATCAGAGCCGCTGTTGCTCTGATGTCTAGAGTTGTAACATCCCAGATTCGACCTGGGATGGCCATGCTGAGTAAGCAGATGGACACCCTTCGCATGGATGTTCCAAATAAATTTGCTAAAACTGCTGAGAATCTCTCTTCCAGCATAACTTCTATGCACACTAAGGTTCACACTCAGACTCCTCAGCTGGTTCTTCTTTCTGAGCAGATTCGTATCAACACTAGTGAGTTCAACACTCTCAAATCGTATATTCATCGAGAATTGAACTCCATTCGTGAATCTAACAGAGTCGAGAAAGACAAGCTTCTCTCTGAAGCTCGGGCATCTGAAGCAGAAGTCGAAAGACAGCTGAATACCTTGTCCTCGAAGGTATCTCCTCTTCGACCAGCTGTCGACCGTCTGGCTCTTGCACAGTCAAAGCAAGAGTCTCTGCTGACCAACACTCATAGCCACCTCTCTAAGGATATTGAGGAGTCCGCTTCTACTCTGTCCACAAGAATGGACAAATTGGAGACTGAGGTCAGCTCGCTGACTTCCCAAGTCGTTGGTCTCCAAGGTACCCTCAACCTCATTCTTCAAAAATTAAATGAGGGTGCCGCTGTTGTCCATCCCGCTTCAGCACCAGAGAGTACCTTACTTCTTCAGGCACTCTCTGAGGGGGAGAAAGATCAAGCTACTTCAGCAGGTGAACAAAATGTTTCACAATCCATAATCACCTCTGCTGTTCGAGCCAATGTAGAAGAAATTCCAGCAGGTGAGACCCCAAGATCTCCACCTATCACCCCTGCTTGGATACCAGAAGAAGAAGAGACGAGACACAAATTCCAACATCACTCGTCACTACTGAAACACATTAGGTAACTGCTTCAGCAGGTGAGACAACAATGCAATCAACACTCACCGTTGTCAGGATCGATTAACCCAGACGGATTAATTAATCACAGATCTACAAACTATGAGAAGTTGCAGCGGATCAACACTCTAGTTTAATTGATTAAGAACAATGAATGCTGTTTATGAATGCGAATGCGAATAAGAACACAGTAATCACAAAAAGCTTCAATGTATATTAATGTTATCGATCAATACACACGTATGTTTACAATTCATAAGGAACTATATATACTAGTCCTTGAAGCCTAAAATATTAACCTAGTTATTCTAGGATTCGATTACAATTGAATTACATAAAGATATACATTCCTTAACTAACTATGCTAGAATCTCGAATACGATCAGCACAAAAAATAGACGTCAGTAGTGTTTGTCATCATCAGTAGTAAACTTGAGATCAGTAGCATCAGTAGTATTTGCATTTCTGCCCCATTAGTACTATTCTTCAGTATGCATGAATCAGTACTAACTGCAACATCAGTATTCGAATGTTATATCTAATTTACATCCCAACAATCTCCCCCTAAACTTATTAATTCTCTTTGAATTAATCAAGTTTCTTCTGTTCTTCATTCTTCTTAGCTTGTTCTTCTAATAATTTAGCTCTTCTTTGTCTGCCTTCAATGGTTCTTTGATTTTGCAGCTTTCTTTGAGCTATAATGTACTTGCTGTTTCTTTTGATAAAATAATTAAGTTTTTCATGAAACATTACAGCATCATAGGGTTTCATCATTGTGTTTGTGTATAACTGATACATTGTTTCTTCAGAATGTGGATATTCTTTTTCATACAAGTACAATTCACAGTTTTTGCTTGATCTTTCAAAGAAGTACATGTTCACTGTGGGAAGCACATTCCAAGCATACACATTTTCTTTGTTTGAGAATATTTCAGGATATTTGTCTGGATAAAATGAAGCATCAATCATTTTGGTTAAGTATCCAGCTCCTGAATTCTTCCATGACTTCTTTGTCATTCTTGGTTTGCCTATGATCAGGACTTTAATAATATCAGCTCTACTACAAGACACAACTAATGGTTTCCATCCAGTGAATCTCTGAACTGATTTGTCTTGTCTTATAATTTCAATAGCATCACCAACCAACCTCCAATTTATGATTGTATTATCTTCAATAGGAGCAACATGAGTATCAAAGACCTGTATTTCTTGTTTTCTTTTCTTTCTTTGTTCAGTTTCAGGTTCAGCTCCTTTCCTTTTCTTAGGAGGTATTGAAGGTTCACCAGTTGTTGGTGTTCTAGAGAGGATTATTGTGGGATCTATTTCAACTAACACCTTTTCCTTTTCTGCTTCAACTTCCATTTCTGCTAATTCTTTCTTTTTGGCAGTACAATATTTGTCTACTATTGTCATCATTTTCATCCTGCCAAAAGATTTTGCACTGTGCCCTTTTGACTTTAAAAAGTCAATCATCTTCTTCTTCTGTTCAAATACATCATCTGGTAGATCAGCCTTTTCTCTTTTACATTCGGCTACAAGGTCTTCAAGACAATTTAAGTGTTCTTCTTCTATCTTTCTTTGTCTTTCAAATTCTGCCTTTTGACCTTCTACCAGGACTCCTTCTATTTGTGGAATTGGTACTTTAGCTTCTTGAGTTTCAGGATTGTTTAATTTTTCTTTTTCAGCCTTTTTCTTGTCCTCAAGAGCTTGAGTCTTAGCCACTTTTCTCAAGTACGTTATCCTATTCACCTTCCATTTATCTTGTTTAGTAGGTCTGACATGGTTCATTTTGTTTACCATGTAGTGACCTAAGGCTCTGTTTGGATAATCATCATCAAACTTCTCTTTTCCTTTTCCAATACAGGCTGCTAGTGGAGGTGGAGTGTACTTCATATCAAGAACAGGAGTGAATACAATTGATGGAGAGAATAGATGAATTTTATTCTCTGGAAGTATTTTGGGGTGTGGAGGAAGTTCACACTCATCAACTTCATACCAATTTACACTGTCATCAATGTCAGGTATGACAAGTGGTTGTTCTGGTGTTTTAGGTTTTGTAACAATTATGATCTGCTCTCGTTCAAGAACCTCTAGGATTTCTTCATCTTCTTCTTCAGTAGTAACCAAGGTGGTTGCTACTGGTGTGGTTGCTACTAGTGTGGTTGCTACTGGTGTACTTTCTGGTTCAAATACTACAATTTGTTGATTTTCATTTACTACTGGTGAGGTTGCTATTGGAGTTACTACTGCTAGGGCATCAGTAGTATCCATAAATTCTTCTTCTGGTGCATTCACTACTGGAGTTTCTTTTTCTTCAATAGGGTCAGTAGTAACAACCTCTTGATCCTTATTTTCCTCAATTTCCATTGGATCAGTAGTCTCAATAACTTCAGTAGCAACTGGTGAGTTTATTTGCTCTGCAGTTTGTGACTGATTTGCAGACACAAATACATCCTCATCCATGCTTTTCATTACTTTATTCAGGTCTTCATCAAAACTTTGATCTGTTTCACCATGGACCTCTTTCAGATTCAGGAGAGCTGCTGCTGCTATTGATTGATCAATCATCCCTTGGATTTGATCTTTCTCCCCCTTAGTGATCTCAACCCGTTGAGCCTCACTATCTGCAATCTTCCGTTGTAACCTTCTGATCAAATTAGATTGCTTTTGAAGCCTATACTCGAACCTCTTCTGTCTTCTGTTCAAAGTATTGTTGTAGTGCTTCATATAGGTTATGGTTTTCCCTTGGTTGTTCAGTATATTCAGACAATTTTGTACAGTGGTTTTAAGGTTTTCCTTCCTATCCGTTAATTTTGTTTGTTTAATACTGCCCTTAGCCCATTTGGGTGGATCATTGGGCTCATTTGGTACATTGGTTTGAAGGTTTTCCATCCTATCCGTCAATTCAGGTTGTTCAGATCTACCCTTATCACTCTTTGGTGATAAATTGAGTTGTTTGGACACTCTCTTCTTCCTAGAAGAAGCAGTAGTGCCCCCCTTGTGGTTTCTTGGCACCGGGGTCCTCTTAGTAATTCCTCAAATTCTGAGTCATCACTTAGAGTTGCCGAGGTCTGGGTCCTATTGATGTTCTCACTATCCTGTGCACCCACCTTTGGGGCATCAGTAGTGAGAGCCCTTTGCTCATGTCCTCTCTCCTCCTTGGAGGTCAACTCCTGAAGTCTGGGGTTTGACTCAATTGGTCCCCTGGTGTCCTTTAAGGAAGTTCTCTTCCTTTTATAAGTTTTAGAGATTTGTTTGGCAATGGTCTGGTCTTCCTCAGAGTGAAGAGTAGCACTCTGGGGATTGATTTCATGTACCTGGGACACATTCAGGACATCTGTGGGTTCATTTAATTGAGTGGACTGAATGGGTTCTGTTTGGGCTATATTTGGTGGTGGAGTTGGTTGGGGTTCAAGGGGGTGACTTGAACCTTCTCCAGTAGGGGGTTGATCATAGATCATGTTTTGGAATAATGGAGTATCTTTTCCAGAAAATTTAAATTGTTTCCTCATATTTGCATACACCTTTTTATTTAGTTCTGGTGTAACAAAAATGTTTTTAGGAATAGAAAGATTTTGAAGTTCACAGTTTATTATATAAGTGAGGAATCTTGGATACATTAGAAATTTTGAAGATGATAAATTGCCAAGCATTCCTTCAAAAATCATATTTGAAAAATTAAAGACTTGTCCTGTGCTCAGACAAACAACAACAAAAGCTATTGATTTGTTGAACTCATTCCAAGTACTTCGTTTTGGAGAGATACAGTGTTGAATGGTATGCACTAAAAATTTCCATTGGGGTGAAAGAAGACCCTTTTGAAATTTGACAATGTCTAGTCTTCCTTCATATCTCATTCTTTGTAAAACATCAACAAGATCCTCCTTTGGTAAAGAAAACATACCTGACTCATCATTGAGTTGAATATGATGTCTGATTGTTTGTTCAGTGATAGTGATAGACTTTCCATCTACAGTTGATTTGATCTTGGATATGTTTGAATCTTCAGTTCTTTCAACATTTGTCCAGAAATCAATGAGATGTTGTTCATAAGCCCTGGGATTGATGGTTAAAGCAAACTTTATTGGAGAGTTTTTCAGAAACATGACTATAGGACGAAAGTCCTTTGTGCCATCAGGGTTTCTTAGGAAAGCCCACATATGTTATGAAATTCCGAGAATTTAAGATCGGTTTTGACTGTAAGTGATTTTAGGGTTGCCATTTTGATTGATTTTGATATTTGGGGATGAAACTTTCACAGAGAGTGTGGTCGTTTTGGCAAGAATTTCAAATCTGTGGAAGGAATTGAGTTGTTACTGATGCAGGGTATTGATCGGATTTTGCAGAGATTAGGGTTTAGCGTAGGGTTTATCGAATCGAGGAGAAGATAATGCTAAACTAATCTCAGTCTGCTATTTATATTTTTCGATTTTACCTGCAAAATGACCAAAATATCCTTCGAATAATAACCCAACGGCTATTTTCATGAGGGTCAGTATTGTAATTTATGTATTTTCCAGATAACGGTCTATCAGTAGTAACTAAGTGTCAGTAGTAGAAACATCAGTAGTAACCATTGTTTTTATACTTAACCTAATTCTACTGAGAAACCCTATCAGTACTAAATTATAGTAGAAACATACGATCAGTAGTAATAAATAACCAGTAGTAAAATAAATAGAATTGTACAAAACACTTTACACATAATTTTCCTTTGAGATTTAACTTATTAAAATCATTCCAATACTGCTAACCAAGAAGCTGAATCTTCCTACATCAAATGCTTTTGTAAAAAGATCTGCCAATTGATTGTCAGTATGAATTTTCTCTACTTTAATTAATTTCTTTTCATTGCAATCCCTTATAAAATGAAATCTTATTTCAATGTGTTTTGTTTTAGAATATTTTACTGGATTATTTACAATACTGATAGCACTTTGATTATCTATAAAAATTGGAGTTTTAAGGATAGAGATACCAAAGTCTAGAAGTTGATTTTGAATCCATAGTACTTGAGCACAGCAAGCAGATGCAGCTACATATTCTGCTTCAGCAGTTGATGTTGAAACATTGGTTTGTTTCTTGCATTGCCATGACACCAATCTTGATCCGAAGAACTGACATCCACCAGTAGTAGATTTCCTATCTTGACATTCACCACAATAATCACTATCAGTGTAGGCTACTAGTTCAAATGGTGATGCATGTGGATACCAAAGACCAAGAGAGGGTTTTCCCTTCAAGTATCTAAAAATTCTTTTGACAGCTTGCAAGTGTAATTCCTTAGGTCTTGCTTGATACCTAGCACATACACAAACACTATACATAATGTCAGGTCTTGATGCAGTTAAATACATTAATGAACCTATCATAGATCTGTAAAGGTGTTCATCTACATCCTCCCCCTCAACATCAGGATGTAGGTGTTTGTGAGTTTCCATTGGAGTGCTTGCACTTTTGCTGTCTTTCATTGCAAATTTCTCTAAAATGTATCAGACATATTTAGATTGATTGATCAAGATACCGTCTGATCTTTGATTGATTTGGAGTCCAAGAAAGAAGTTCATTGGACCCATTGAGCTCATTTTGAACTTGATCTGCATCAACTCTTCAAATTCTTTGCATAGTTGATCATTTGTTGATCCAAAAATGATATCATCTACATATATTTGGACCAGTAGTATATCATCTTTGACCTTTCTTGTGAACAGTGTTTTGTCAATTGCACCTCTCTTGAAGTTGTTCTTCAGTAAGTATGAGGACAATGTTTCATACCAAGCTCTTGGTGCCTGATGAAGGCCATATAGAGCTTTGTCTAGTTTGTACACATAGTCATCATGTTCTGGATCTTCAAAGCCTGGAGGTTGACATACATACACTTCTTCTTCAATTTTCCCATAAAGGAATGCACTTTTCACATACATTTGGTAGACTTTAAATTTATTGAATGAAGCATATGCCAGAAATATTCTTATTGCTTCAATTCTGGCAACAGGAGCATATACTTCATCATAATCAATGCCTTCTTCTTGTGTGTATCCTTGGGCTACAAGTCTTGCTTTGTTTTTGATCACTATACCCCTTTCATCTTTCTTATTTCTAAAGATCCATCTTGTGCCAATGGCTCTTTTTCCCTTTGGTGAGGTATAAGAGTCCATACAGCTTGCAGTTTGAACTGAAGAAGTTCTTCTTGCATTGCTATGATCCAGTTTGAATCTTTCATAGCTTGTTGAATCTTCTTAGGTTCTTCCTGTGACAGAAAGCATTCATGCATGCATTCATTAGATATTAAACTTATGTTACAAACATTTGAATTTAATGAAGAATTAAATTTGCTTCTTGTCTGCATGTTAGAATTGACATCACTTAGGACTAGGTCCAAAGGATGATTCTTTTCAGTTCTGGTTCCAGGGACTTTGTCAACAGTGATTTGAGAATCTAGATTTGACTCATTGGATTCAGGAATTTGTGCATCTGTCCATGTTTCTTCTTGATCGTTTGCATTTTGTGGAGTTTCATCATTGCTACTGGTGTCAGTAGTAACATTTTCTTCATTGACCTCAAGGGGTTCATTGTTGTTACTAACATCAGTATTGTGTAGATCATCACCACAACTCTGTGGTTCAGAGTTACTACTGGGATCAGTAGTATCTTCAGAATTGGTGTTGTTACTGGTGTCAATGAAATTAGGGTTATCAGAGTTACTACTGTCCTCAGTATTAACTGTGGGATCAGTATCAACTAAGATATATTTCATGATTTCTTGCCTTCCACTTGATGATGGACCTGTTTGTTGCCTTTGATTGTTTGAATCTCCTGTATTAAACTCATAATTAACATTAAAAGATTTGGTTAGATTATCAATGTTAAGCAACCAACCTGGACCATTTCCTTGTTCATTCATCAGATTCTCATTAAAGGATACATTTACACTTTCTTCAGTGATTCTTAGCCTTTTGTTGAACACTCTGTAAGATTTGATTTGAGTTGAGTATCCTACAAATATTCCATCATCTGCTTTGCAGTCAAATTTACCAATTTGTTCTCTTGTAATTAGAATAGTACAAGGACAACCAAATGATTTTAAGAAACTTATTGATGGTTTACTTTTATTGAAAAGTTCATAGGGTGTTTTAAAGTGAGGCTTAACTATTAATACTCTGTTTTGAACATAACAAGCAGTATTAACAGCTTCATCCCAAAAAGTTGTTGGTAATTTTGAATCTGCAAGCATAGTTCTGGCTGCTTCAATTATGGTTCTATTTCTTCTTTCAGCTACACCATTTTGTTGTGGAGCTCTTGGTGAGCTGTACTGCCTGTCAATTCCCTTAAGATCACAAAAGTCAATTAGGTTAGAATTTTTAAATTCAGTTCCATTATCACATCTAATTGCTTTCACTTTGAGATCTCTTGTATTTTCCAGCTTTACAATCAGATTCTTGATTATTTCATTTGTTTCATCTTTGGTCCTAAGAAAGAAGACCCAAGTATATCTGGAAAAATCATCAGTAATAACAAGGCAGTATTGTTTCTTTCCAATACTCATTACATTTGTAGGTCCAAAAAGGTCCATATGTAAGAGCTGCAGAGGTTTAGAAATAGAGTTGATTGCTTTGGTCTTATGAGAAGTCTTGTCTTGTTTACCTTTTAGGCAGGCAACACAATGATGATCACACATAAATTCTTTTTGTGGTAGATCAACTACCAAATTCTTTTTAACTAAATTGTTCATATCTTTAAAATTTGTGTGACACATCCTTCTATGCCATAGTTCTAATTCATTTGTGTTTGCCTTAGATATAAAACAGTTGATCTCATTTGAAGAAATGAGTTCTCCCCATATATCTAGGCAATACACATTGTTTCTCCTTGGTGTTCTTAAAACAACAAATTTTTCATCTAAAATAAAATCAGGAGAAAGAATGATGCACTCAACATCTGTAAAAAGAATTTTGTTCTTCTTATCACAGACTTGTGAGACACTAACCAGATTATATTTAAGCTCGGCAACATAAAATACATCATTAAAAGTGATCTTACCATTTGATACTGCATCTTTACCTGTAATCTTACCACCTCTTGTATTTTCTCCAAAAGAAACATATCCTCCTTCAAAAGACTTGAAATCTCTAAGTATTTGAAGATTTCTAGTCATATGTCTAGAGCATCCACTATCAATATGCCATGTTCTACCTTCTTCAGGGATCTGGATACTCTGCACATAAAGTAAAAGGATTAGTTAATTTTGGGAACCCAAGCTTGTTTTGTCTTGGGTTCATCCTTTGAAGAGTAAGTCTTTCTAACTGAATGAGCTTTGTATGCAGTTTTGTGCTTAGTTGTTTGATTAGTACTGGTGTTCTTAGTTTCTACTGATCTATGTTGATACCCGTAGTTTTTGGCTTTTGAAAATTTTACTACTGATGGACCAGTAGTGTTTGGATAATATGAGTTATGAGCATAGTCAGTAGTGTTTTTGTAATTATACCAGACAGCATTATAATTAGGGTTTTACCAGTAGTAAACCTGGAATAGTTTCTACTGATGTTTGAAAATTTTGAGTATTTAGGAAAGTGATTTTGTTTTCCATTATTTTTGAAATAATTACTTCTGTATGGACTTTTATGCCTGATATTTTGCACAAATCTTTGTGCAGTTCTTCCAAATTTGGGAGTTTCAACACATGGTTTTTTAAATTCCTTTTCTTTTGTTTCTTCAATTTGTTTTAATTTTAAGGTTTTTTCCTTTTCTTTGTTGATTTTGAATTCTTTAAATTCTTGACTGTTCATAGGATTGAAGTGACAATTTTTAGCTATGTGGTTAACCTTGTTACAAATTAAACATGATAATTTTGTTGATTTAGCACTTTCAGGTTTTCTTTGTTCTTTTAACTGATTTAAGTTTCTTTGATTTCCCCTTCTTAGAATTCTAGGTATATTTTCTGAGTTGTATTTTGGGGATTCAGTTTGACTTTGTGTTGTGTGAAAACTTGTATCATTTGATTCAGTTGTTTGATCATCATCAGAAGACTCATTTGATTCATTACTGGTTTCAGTTTCAGTTTGACTTTCAATTTTTAAATCATTTAAAACTCTTTCTGTGCTTGATTTAAGAGGATGAATAAAATTTGTTGGATGTGGGACTGCATGATATCCCACTCCATGAACAACCTTTTCTGTGGTTTGATTACTAGTTAATTCATTAATAATTTTGGAACTTCTTTCAAATTTCTTAATAGTTAGTTTATTCTGTTCTAATTCCATTTGACATTTTTCTAATTTGATCAAAGTTTCTTTTAGTTTTAATTCAATATGTTCTTTTTCATAAGTGGTTTGTAATAATTCATCTTTTATTTTTTGATCAGTTATTTTATATATTTTAATTTGGTTTTCTAGATCAGCTATACATCCATTATATTCAATTCTTCTATTTCTGTTAAGAATCATCTCTTCAAGTGTTTCTTTATTAAGTTTTTCTAATTCTTTATATGGTTTAATACATTCAGGAGTACAAGATTTAGAATTTACCTCAGTAGTAGAAGGATCAGTAGTAAAGGCCATGAGAGCTTGGTTCTGTGCATGTTCTTCTGCTTGAAAGCTCCAGTCATATCCTTGTCCTTCTTGAGATACTAAGGCAGTTGAATTGGAAGTGCTGTTTTTGTTGTAGCTTGATCTTTGATCTTTATTTGGACATTCTCTGGCAAAGTGACCTAGATTGCTACAGTTGTAGCATTTGACCTTGGTTTTGTCAAATCCAGCACGATCACCTTTGTTGTAAGACAGATTTTGTCTTCCAGTTCTTTTAAGAAACCATTTTGTTCTTAAGCTCAGCATTGCCATCTGCCTCTTGATGTCCATCTCTTCTAAATCATTAGGATTGAGTTGTTCTAAATCCTCACTAATCAATGCAGTATGCACATGACTAATGAAGAAAGATTCTCAAGCTATATCTTCAATGCCTGCGATCTATGCATTGTCCTTCCCTGTTCCTGTACTAGACACAAAAGCAGAATTGTTTGAAGGTAAATTAGGAGTTTTATTACTTACCTCAGATTCAAACACTCTTAGTTCATTGTAGAGTTCATCTAGCTCTTTCTCTTCCAGTGCATCTCCTTGTCTATATATAACAGTGTACATAGACCATTCTTCACCTAGAGATCCGAGGAACTTCTTGTTGACATCATCATTGTATGGCTTGTGTCCAACTTGATTTATTTCACCAATGAGTTTGTTGAACCTATCAAAGACTTGAGACAATGATTCATTCTTCTGCCCTTTGAAGTTTTCAAAGTCTTGCTTCAGAACAGACTTCATGTTTCTTTTTGTGCTCTTTGTACCAACAAACCTCTTTTCCAGAGCCTGCCATAGCTTCTTAGCATCATCATATTCAACAAAGAGATGTTGATAATCATTGGGAATGGCAAGCAAAAAAGTGCTTAATGCTTTAAGTTCGATTCCTCTATCCTTCTTTTCTTTCTCACACTTGAGTTTGTCAACTTCAGTTGAGGTGGTGGCTATTTGAGTTTAAATAGTCTTGTTTCCTTCAAGAACGACTTCCCACATGGAATAATTAGTAACCAGCATGTATTGCTTGATTCTGTTTTTCCATATCCCAAAGTTGTTGGGAGTGAGAATAGGAATCTTGTTTGCCTGAGTACTCTCATTGTTATCAGACATGATTAACAATTTTGAGATCGAAAGTATGAAACTTTTTGCTATTCTTAATTCGTAGATCTAGAACCGTACAGCTCTGATACCACTTGTCAGGATCGATTAACCCAGACGGATTAATTAATCACAGATCTATAAACTATGAGAAGTTGCAGCGGATCAACCCTCTAGTTTAATTGATTAAGAACAATGAATACTGTTTATGAATGCGAATGCGAATAAGAACACAGTAATCACAAAAAGCTTCAATGTATATTAATGTTATCGATCAATACACACGTATGTTTACAATTCATAAGGAACTATATATACTAGTCCTTGAAGCCTAAAATATTAACCTAGTTATTCTAGGATTCGATTACAATTGAATTACATAAAGATATACATTCCTTAACTAACTATGCTAGAATCTTGAATACGATCAGCACCAAAAATAGACGTAAGCAGTGTTTGTCATCATCAGTAGTAAACTTGAGATCAGTAGCATCAGTAGTATTTGCATTTCTGCCCCATCAGTACTATTCTTCAGTATGCATGAATCAGTACTAACTGCAGCATCAGTATTAGAATGTTATATCTGATTTACATCCCAACAACCGTGATGACGGCCTCAGGACAGAAGACACCTCAACTGGTTTTGTTAAAATCGTTGCTTCCTTTGAATCAGTTGAGGGCCCATGTAACGACCCGAAATTGTAAATAAATAAAATATGTAAAAATATGATAATTATGGATAAATCATATAAAACACGTGGAAATTGATTTCGTGTCGTTTGGACACCGTACGGGAAAGTTATGGGCGAAACCGGGTCGAGACAAAGATAAAAAAATGCAGCCCTGCTGCCTAAGAGAGTTCGCGACGCGAACTATTGGTGGCGATCGGGAAGTAGGGCCAGGTAGTTTGGCTTTGGGTCGCGAAGTAGTTCGCGTTGGGTTAGCGATCGCTAAGTTTGCGATTGAAATGCAAAGTTAGCGACGCGAACTTAGTTCGCGCCGCGAAGTCTGGTCGAGCAGCATTAAAGTCGGGTTTGAGCTCATTTAATGCATTTCAATACCCTAGTTTTCTCCCTCTCGAGCTTGTGAACGATTTTGAGTGCAAATCATCAATTGGAGCAGATTTCTTGGTCAAATCTTGTGATTCTTCACTCCTAGTTGAAGATTAAAGGTATATCTTCACTCCTTTGTAGTTTTAGCTTTAGATCTATGGGTTTAGAAGCTTGGGTTTGAAACCCTAGTTCTTGGGTTGGTGATTAATGGTTAAATAAAGGTTGTATACACTTAATAGAGGGTATATTGACAAAGGAAACAAGTGTATGATTTTGATTTGTAAGAATCTTACGGGTTGGTAAAACCTAGGGTTTGGTAAATCACCATATTTGGGGGAATGGATTGATGGGTGTTATCTAGAGGTAGATGAACACATTGGTAGTAGTTTGTGATAATAATCTTGTTGTGATAATTGTTTTAGACATTCGGTGAAGTATTGAAGTGGACGAATTGTGAGCAAGGAACCGGCGGAAGGAATACGGTTAAAGCATCTTTGTTACTAAGGTGAGTACGTGTGGAACTTTACTGAGTACATAGCCTATGAAATACATTTTATTAATTGTGTTATGGTCTATTTGCTTATTTGTATAGACTAGTAGTTAGTAGTTAGTTATGCCGATAGTTGTATTGGACTAACTTGTTTGATGATAGACGTGATAGCCGAGAGCTAGATAGACATAACCATTGGGTTATGATATGTTGAGATGATGTGATGATGCGGGGGACCCCCGGTCATGAGAGGGTGGAATGAGGGGCAGTTGGGTGGATTCCCATCGACTCATCCACGATAGGTGTGGAGTGAGGGGCAGTTGGGTGGATTCCCATCGACTCATCCACAATAGTAGTCTTGCTAACTGGAGGTAGTCCGGCGAGTAAGGCAGGTATTGGTAGATTGGGCGAATCCCTCTTGCCAGTATCTTGAGGCTTATTAATGGCGATGGATTTCGGTTAATAAGTCAAGGTGGTTCTAGTTAGATCGGGGCAGCCCGATGACTAGATATGATTGCTAGGAAAGCAAGGTATTAGAGTCACAATAGGGTGACTAGATAGATGGATGATTCTTACATGTTTGTTTGTTTGTTTGTCATTCGGTTATTATTATTAACTTTGGGTCTAAACCCATGTAGCTCACGAGACGTTTTTGTCTCACGTACTCCTTGTTTTGTTTTGCTATGTACTCAGGTTCGGGATCGAAGGCTTAGGTACGCATGGATAGAGATGCGGGACCTAGATTAGAAGAACACTAGATTGGATTTAGTCTTAGCTTGGTTATGATCTATTTTGTAACACCTACTTTTATACTCTGATTTCATACCAAGGTTTTTGTAAATCCAAATTGAGGATGTTCTTCTATTTATAAAAATGTTTTATTTTGGCCAATAATTGGTATTAAAATTTGAGGTGTTACAACTTGGTATCAGAGCTATAGTTTAAGTGAATTAGGTTGGATGACCATCCTAGTCTTAGACTGTAGCATTAGGAATATAAGATTCCTTAAGAGCATAGGTTGACCTTGAGACTTTATACTAAGTTTAGGGTTGAACCTAGGGGACCGATGAAATTTGATATGATTTTGGATATTGAGTCTTATACGACTATGGGTTGTACACAAGGTACTAAATGTTTAATGTCTTTCGTATAGCCTTGATTGAAAGAAATGGTGACCACGCGTAGAAGTGGTAAAGCCCCGGAAGGCCGGGAGGAGGAAGTACCTCCTGTCGAGAGGGTGGTTGAGCAAGAAAGTCAACCGTCGATGCATCGGGTTGATGAGTCGGAGGTTGGAGCTAATAGGACTCCGGTCACTATGGCGGATGTCCAAACTATTATCGATCAAATCAAGGGAACAGTGGCCGAGGAAGTACACCGAATTATTGGAGACCGTGAGAAATCGGGTGGAGGCCGTGAATCCGAGGCTAGATCGGAGGAGAGAACCGGGGGTAGTGGCACCGGGGAGGAGAAATCCTCCACGGGTGGCCAAAGTGATGCTAGGGCTAGGCCCATTGTGAAAGAGGGTTGTTCGTTTAAATCCTTCATGGCTTGTAAGCCAAATGTGTATACGGGTAGTTCGGACCCGAAAGTAACGATGAGGTGGATTCGGGAAACCGAGAGGGTTATCGGTAGTAGCAAGTGTAAGGATGCCGACATGGTGACGTATGCGTCACAACTATTGAAAGAAGATGCTATGGTATGGTGGGATATCGTGTATGAGACCCTCGGGAGGGAGGTGATTGAGAAGATGTCGTGGGATGAGTTTACCACGAGGTTGAAAAAGATATTTTGTCCTGAAAGAGATTTGGAGAAAATGCACGAGAAATTCTTGACCCTTAAGAAGGGTGATATGTCGATTGAAGAGTATTCAAGAGAGTTCACGGGATTGCTTCCGTTTGTTGCTAAAACCTACTCGGATGAGAGGTTGAGGGTGGTCCGGTACGCTAGTGGGTTACCGTGGGACTACCAGTTGGAGGTGAAGAGGGCGGTTTCACTAGATGAGGCCATTAGTGCCGCCCGGAGTGTAGAAGAGGTGAATGTGGCACGGGTTGCCTAGAGGGCCCATGTGGGCGAGAAGAGAAAAGCCGAGAGTGGCTCGGGTACTTATAAGAAGGGGAAGTTCACTTCGAGCTTCTCTAAACAAGGAAGTGTTGGCCCGTGTAAGAAGTGCGGGAAAAATCATACCGGAATATGCCGAGGAGAGTCAAAAGCTTGTTATAGTTGTGGCAAGTTGGGGCACATAGCCCGGGATTGTAAGGCCAAGTTGTCGGCTGATGTGGAGTGCTATTCATGCCATGAAAAAGGGCATTATAGCAATGTATGCCCGAAGAAGGGAATCGAGTCAATGGTGTCCACGGCTCAAAAGAAAGTGGAACCGGCTAAGGTGAAGGGGCGATCCTTCCAACTCACTCGGGAGGAGGCGAAGGAGGCACACGATGTGGTGTCAGGTACTTTATTCATTAACTCCTTGCCAACTCATATTTTGTTTGATTCGGGTTCCAATTATTCGTTTGTGTCTTATGAATTCGGTTGTAAATTGAATGTGCCGTCCGAGATGTTAAATGAAGTTTATGAGATAGAGGTAGCCGACGGGAAAACGTCTATGGTCGAATGTATTTATAGAAATTGTGAAATAGAGATAGACGGTAGAAAGTTTAAGGTGGATTTGTTGCCCATGGGAATTAGGGCGTTTGATGTGGTTGTCGGTATGGATTGGTTGGGTATGCACCAAGCCAAGATTTTGTGTGGAAAGAAAATAGTGTCGATTAGGACACCCGAGAATGAGAAATTGTATGTGTATGGGGAGAAACGACATCACATGCCTAATGTGATTACCGCCATTAAGACAAGGAAAAGTATATCGAAAGGTTGTGCATCATTTATTGCATATGTATTAGATGGTCGAAAGGAAAAGAAGTCAATGGATAATGTCAAAATTATTCGGGATTTCCCCGAGGTATTTCCCGATGACTTGCCCGGTTTGCCACCGGAGAGACAAGTCGAATTTAAAATTGATTTAGTTCCGGGAGCGACGCCGATTGCTCGTGCTCCATATCGTTTAGCTCCCACCGAGATGCGGGAATTGATGACCCAATTGCAAGATTTGTTAGATAAAGGTTTTATTCGTCCGAGTTCGTCACCGTGGGGTGCACCGGTGTTATTTGTTAAGAAGAAAGATGGTTCGATGAGAATGTGTATCGACTACCGAGAGTTGAACAAGGTAACTATTAAGAACCGTTACCTGTTGCCGAGAATTGACGACTTATTCGACCAATTGCAAGGTGCTAGTTATTTCTCGAAGATCGATTTGAGGTCGGGTTATCACCAAGTTCGGGTGAAAGAAGGCGACATCGAGAAGACGGCTTTTCGTACACGTTATGGTCATTATGAGTTTCTAGTGATGCCGTTTGGTCTTACGAACGCGCCGGCTATTTTTATGGATTTAATGAATCGGGTTTGTAAACCGTTCCTTGATAAGTTTTTGATCGTATTTATTGACGACATTTTGATTTATTCGAAAACCGAGGAAGAACACGAAGGTCATTTGAGACTTGTTCTAGACTTGTTGAAACGGGAGAAGTTGTATGCAAAATTCTCGAAGTGTGAATTTTGGTTGCGGGAGGTGCAATTCTTAGGTCACGTGGTGACGCGTGATGGTATTAAAGTTGATCCGTCCAAGATTGAAGCGGTGTCAAATTGGGAGCCTCCGAGTACTCCTACCGAAGTTAGAAGTTTTCTTGGGTTAGCCGGTTATTACCGGAGATTTATACAAGACTTCTCGAGAATCGCGATTCCACTCACGAAGTTAACAAGAAAAAGTGAGAAGTTTGTGTGGGAGAAGAAGCAAGAAGAGGCGTTTAAGTTGTTAAAAGAAAAGTTATGTAACGCGCCGATCCTTACGTTACCGGATGGTATGGAAGACTTTGTGGTTTATAGTGATGCTTCGAATCAAGGGCTCGGTTGTGTGTTGATGCAACGAGGTAGAGTGATCGCGTATGCCTCGCGACAATTGAAGAATGCGGAATTAAGGTACACGACACACGACTTGGAATTGGCGGCGATTATATTTGCCTTGAAGTTGTGGAGACATTATTTGTATGGTACTCGGTGTACGTTGTACACGGATCATAAAAGTTTACAATATGTGTTCACTCAAAAAGATCTTAATATGCGACAAAGAAGGTGGATCGAGTTGATAGCCGATTATGATTGTGAGATTGTGTATCATGCGGGGAAGGCGAATGTGGTGGCCGATGCCTTGAGCCGAAAGGTTTATGAGAACCCGAACCGGGGAATTTTGACTCGTATAGAAGTCGTCTCGAGTATTATCAAAAGAATCAAGTGTTAGGTCACAACAACCCTGGTTTATAATGTTAATTGATAGAATATTATACTTAGAGAAATATTAAAGTGATAACACAAGAATATGGTCAATGTATAAATCCACTAAGTGTGGCTTGTTGCGGAATAACAAGACCACTGATCAATTACAAAAGATGTGAATGTGTAAAGTAATTTGGTGAGTACTCCTTTGCAAGATGATCTCTATTTATAATGTTATAGAGATCTTACATAATGAGCAAAGGAGTAACCGAAGGACTAAGCAAGGAAAATGACTAAGATCAAGGGATTTGATCTTAGTCCGTTACTATACTGAGTATCACTCAGTCCTTCTACTCAGTATTACTATTTGATACTGAGTACTGATACTGAGTTCTAATACTGGTCACTCAGTATCAGACCTAAACTTAGCTATATTATTCTACATATTAATCAAAGCTAGTCTAGGTTGTTTTGTTATCTTAAGATCCAAAGGGGTAAGGCTTTTTGCCTTAACAATCTCCCCCTATCTAATGATAACAAAACAGTTACAAAGAGAAAACTGAACAAAATAAGCTACAGGCTGCAAAGTCTTCTTCTTTAGTCTTTGTTGATCGATTCAAACTCGTAGAAGACTTCTTTCTTCACATGGATGAACTCTTCTCTTTTCTTCAGTTCATCTTGCCTGTTGTTTAGTACAGCAAATATCTTTTTTCTAAACCAAGCATCTTCTTTCTTGGTTATCATCCATTTAAGGCCCACCAAATGGCTGATAGGAGCTTTTGCCAAATCTGCTTCAGTAATGAAGCATTCCCTGTCATCTGAGTCAGTATACATGTATCCAGATGTTGGATATATGGTACTCTTTTGATCCTGAAAAATGAGATTAGGGGGAACAGTATATGTGGGAATTATTCTGAAAGTATTAAGACACTCAGGTTTGTTGTTCCTCATAGCTTCAGTCATCACACTGAGTGCCCTGTATTCTGCTGCATAAAGAATGCCTTTTTCATAGCATATAGCAGATACAGCCCAGATTTCATCCATCATCACTTGGGCTTCAGAAGATCTTGAAGGCATTTCCTTGATCAGTCTAGCAATTTTTATCCAATCATGAAGTCCCATATTTTGAATGTCATGGAGAAGAAACTTCATTGGAGGACTGACTGGCCCAGTACAAGTTGCAACAATTGATCTATCAACAGTTTTGACCTTTATTTTGTTGACAAACTCATTTAGCCAGTATATGTCTCTTACAGTTGGAAATGCTTTCTTCCTCAGCATACTCATCCTTGTTTCCCTATATCTTGTTCTTTGTGCCACAATGTTCCAATACTGTTCAAGTAATTCATCTCCAGTTCTTCTTACAGTATGAGATCTTCTTGGAACATCTTCAGACTCAGATTCAGGTTCTTCCTTAACAGGGAAGAACCTTTGGGCTTCAATCTCATCCTCAGCTTCACTCTTTCCCTCAGTAAACTGAGCAGATCTTCTAGGTCTTGAGATTAGAGGAGCTGGATCTTGTTCTTCACTAGATTCTGAGGACATAACCACATTTGTCATTCTTCTGGTTATTGGTCTTCTAGGAATTCTAGAAGGTCCTTCAGCCTGAGATGAGATAGATTTTCTTGTATGCTCTTCATCATCTGAGAATGATGATGAAGAGGTTTCTTTATTTGCTTCATCCAATGCAAAGTTTAAAAAATCTTCTGATTCCACTGGATGTTCTTCATCTTCATCATCAGCAATGGGCCACACAAAAGGTCTATAGACCACAATTTGTAAGTTATTTTCTTCTAGAGCAGGTGGCTCAGTATAAACTTGCTGTGGTTGGTCAGTATGAGTCTCCCCCTGAGCAGATGGCTCAAGAGAGTCTTGAACTTGTAATTCTGACCTTGTTCTTTGTCTTCTTCTCTCATACTGAATGCGAAATGGCTCAGTATGAGGCTTTGCTGATGTTGTTGTTCTTGTTGTGGAGGTTGATCTTCATTCAATCTTCTTCTTTTCTCCCCCTGAGCAGATGGCTCAGTTTGATCAACCTCAGTATCTCTTTGTCTCTTCTCCCCCTTTTTGTTATTATTTGATGAGGAGGGAAGAGGATCAGTATCACCACCCATGTCCCCTTCATGTTGTTCAAGAGTAGGGGAGGGCATGGGCTCAGTTGCAGCATCAGTATCACCAGCACCTCCTTCTCCTTCTCCTTCTTCATTGTGATCACCATGTGAACCTGGTGGAGTTTGTGGAGGCTGCTGTGGTTGTTGAAGGAGTGATACTGACTGTTTTATTAAGTCAATATCACCACTCATCTTGTCCATTCTGGCTAGTATTACATTTTGAGTTTGTTGGATGGCCAGAATGTGCTGCATGATTGCTTGCAGAGTCACTTGATCTGCTGCAGCTTGAGATGCCTGAATACCCTGCACAGATGGTGCTAAAGAAACAAAAAGATAAAACTGGTTAGAATGAAAGGTTTATCAAATAGAATTGTGGTGTTGTTTAATTCTACAATCATTTAAACAGAGTTTGTGAAGTCTGTATTTCATCTGGTATTGGATGAAATATTGTGGACTTGTGCATAGCATGTGTAAGAAGATTTTAGTAAAAGTGAGTGTGAAAATTTAAGTAGCTCAGTATAGGATAAGTCACATTTACTAAAAGGTTTGGGTGTGGGAATTCGAAGCCTGGGATGTGCTTCTTGTTATTTTCAATGTTTATCACTCGGTATTAGAGTGATAACAGAAATGTGGCTAAACCCCATTGGATATTTTTGGATTTTGTGGCTTAAGGGTTTGGGATCATTTCTTGAATGATGCTACCCAACTCAAAAATAAGTTGGTCATCATTCAAGCAGCACCAGTGGGTGTCAGTATGACATCAACCATCATTGTCTCTTTAAATGTTGAGACAACTGTAGACTGACAATGATCAATTTAGTGTGCTCAGTATATGAATTTTGCATAGCAGCAGTGGGCTAGCTATGTTGGCCATAAGAGGATATATATTTGAAAGATCGTTTGAGACTTTGGTCAGTATTGAGTTGGTACTGGCCAATACTTAGTCTCTATTTGGGAATGAAATATATATATATAAGTTTAAGGGCTTTTTAGAAATTCATACCTGAGACTCTGTCAGATTCCCTTCGAGCATCTGCAGAGGTCGGTGCAGGATCATGTGTTTGTTGAGGTGCAGCACCAACATCTTCAATACCGACCTCTCTGTCATGCTGAGCACCTTCCAGTGCAGTTTGTGCATATTGAATCTCCACATCAAGAGGAACATGAGGTTCCTCAATTTGTTGAGCAGGTGGAGCTTGTTCTGGACCTGGAAGGTCAGCGGTGGCTGCAATAAAGCTTTGGGCTTGAATAGATGCAGTTAATGATGGAACATTTGCAGGCTGCACCTCCTCAGATGATAAGTTGCCCATAATGATAGGAGAAACATTCCTTCTTCTTCTTCGAAGGACCAGTGGTGTGTCTTCTGAGGACTCAGTTTCAAGAATGTTTTCAATATGAGGAGCAGCAAGATCTTGTGCAGGTGGAGAGATAGTTGGTTCTTGAACTTGTGGGACATCCTGCATCTCAATATCTTGACCTGCCTGTGCTCCATTTCCACTATCATCATCATCATCATCATCATTGTCTGACTCAGTATCAGACAGATCTTCTTCATCATTTATATGTTCTTGAACAATGGCCCACATAGGAGGACTTAGAAGAGGTTCTCCTTCTCTTGGTCTGTAAAAGAAAATCTTCTCACTGAGTGGAGGAAGATCAACTCTTGGACTGTGAAAATCATCATAAATCTGTGTGGGCATTGAGTGTTGAAAGATGAGTGATAGAAATCTGCAGAAAGGGACATTGCATTCCCTTGTATTTGCTCGAACCAGTGTAGCTAATTCATTGAAAATTAGGCGAGCATAATCGATATTTCTTCCGTAGTACAGAGCATGTACTATTTGCATCCCAAATTCGTTTATTTGGTCCAAAGCTCCCGTCTTGTGGGTCATACATCGAATGATTGTGGTGATAAGAATACCCCACATAGGACCAAATTCATTTCTTTTGATTGTGCCCGTTGTTCCTCTTCGACCCAGAAAAGGCAGTACAGAGCGTGCCTCTAATCTATCAACAAATGGGTCATACTGAGCTTGGGCGGGAAGTCTCAGTGCTTCACGAATGATTGCAGTAGAAACAAATGCCCTTCTTTGATCTCTAATTACCCACCCAGCAATCATATCTGGAGAATCGAGTGTAGCGGAGTACCAAAACTCGCATAGCATCTCTGGGTAAATTGCTCGAGGAGACAAGGTCAGTGCACGAGCAATTGGGCAATTTTTCAGAAAAGTCACAATGTTTGTGAACTCTTGGCATGCCCAGGCTTGAGGAATATTGAAATTTGCTGTGATGTTGTTCCTCGCAAACCTGGGTACTTCATTATTTCGGAATTGGATTTCCGATTGAACGTCTGGAGCAACAAAAGTGTAATTCGCCATCTGTGATTTTGATTTGAAAGAATTTGCTTGCTAAGAGAAAGTGAAATCGTTAATCGCAGAGAGAATTGAAGATGAAAGAAAGGAATAACAGTTAAAAAAAATTGAAGTAAAAATAAACGGTTATTTATAGGAGATTTGAAAGATAATTAAGGTATTGGGAAGTAAAAACGGCTGATTTGACTGCCTTATCCTCTGCCAACGGTAACTTTCTTATTAAGAAAGGTTACCGTTTGAGCAGTATGAGGATTAAGCTCGGTGTAAGAGCCGTCATACCCCAATACCAAATAAAAAAAAATTAATTTAAAAAAAATTTTAAAAATATAAAAACAATTAATTTACTCTTGAAATTAATAAAAAAAATAAAAATTTTAAATTTTAATGATAACAGACAAGTGATACTGAGTGGTCAGTATCAACAGGAGTGATACTGAGTGCTCAGTTTTAAAGAAATTTTAATAAAGATTAAGGATTCAACATACCTAATTGTCCTAGTAAATACATAAACCTTTCCTCAGGAAGAGGTTTAGTAAATACATCAGCCAATTGTTCATTTGTTGGTACATAATCAACTTCAACCTTACCTTTTTCCACATTATCTCGAATAAAGTGGTGTCTGATATCAATGTGCTTGGTTTTGGAGTGATAGACTGGGTTCTCTGTGATAGCAATAGCACTCTTGTTATCACAATGAATAGGAGTCTTATGAAAGTTGAACCCATAGTCTAAGAGTTGATACTGCATCCATAATAATTGAGCACAACAACTTCCTGCAGCAACATATTCTGCTTCTGCTGTGGAAGTTGCTACTGAATTTTGTTTCTTGGATGACCAGCCAACTAATCTTCCACCTAGGAATTGACATCCTCCACTTGTGCTCTTTCTGTCCAATCTACAACCTGCAAAATCTGCATCTGTGTACCCTTCAAGGTCAAAGTTTGAGTCTTTGGGATACCAAAGACCCAGGTTAGGAGTACCTGTAAGATATCTAAAGATGCGCTTAACTGATTTCATGTGTGATTCTTTAGGATCAGCCTGATACCGAGCACACAAACATGTGGCAAACATGATATCAGGCCTACTAGCAGTTAAGTAAAGTAAGGAACCAATCATACCTCGGTATGTGGATTGACATACTGGTTTACCAGTTTCATCCTTACTTATCTTATCCTGAGTACCCATAGGAGTGTGCATGGAAGATAAATTTTCAAAGTTGTATTTCTTTAACATGTCATGCACATACTTACTTTGATTTATAAAAGTGCCATCAGGCTTTTGTTCAACTTGTAAACCAAGAAAGTAAGTAAGTTCTCCCATCATACTCATCTGATACTGAGTTGACATTATCTTAGCAAACCAGTCACACATTGACTTGTCAGTGGAACCAAAGATAATGTCATCTACATATATCTGAATGAGTAAGATGTCAGAACCTTTCCTTTTTGAAAATAAAGTTTTATCAATTTTACCTCTTGTAAACTTATTTTCAATAAGATACTCAGACAGGGTATCATACCAGGCTCTTGGAGCTTGTTTGAGCCCATATAGAGCTTTATCAAGCTTGAAAACATAATGAGGAAATTTGGAATCAACAAAACCTGGAGGTTGTTTAACATAAACTTCTTCTTGTAGTTTTCCATTTAGAAAAGCACTTTTGACATCCATCTGATAAACTTTGAAATTCTTAAAGGCTGCATATGCAAGATACAACCTAATAGCTTCAATTCTTGCAACTGGTGCAAAAGTTTCATCATAGTCAATGCCTTCTTCTTGCCTGTAACCTTGAGCAACTAACCTTGCTTTGTTTCTGATGACAACACCATCCTTGTCCATCTTGTTTCTAAACACCCACTTAGTACCAATAATAGTTTTGCCAGAAGGAGGTGGTACTAAGTTCCAAACTTTGTTTCTTTCAAACTCTGTGAGCTCTTCTTGCATAGCCTCTACCCAATCTTCATCTAATAGAGCTTCATCAGCTTTCTTTGGTTCAATGGTAGATAGAAAACTTGAGAAAAAACAAAAGTTTGCAGTTGCTTGGGTTGGAAATTCTAATTTTCTTCTTGTTTGGACACCTTCTTCAATAGGACCAATAATGTTAGAGTGTGGATGGTCTCTGTGTTCCCTTAAATTGTTTCCTAAGGGAGCATTTGAAATAGGATCAACAATATCTTGTTGATTTGGTGTGTTGTCTGTCTGAGACTGAGTGGAATTCTGATCAGTATTAGACAGTTCAGGTTGCTGTTCATCTTCATTTTGCAGAGTTGATGTGGATTCTTGTGAAGTGTTGGATGTTTCACCTTCTTCATAAGTAGAGTGGTTCAGATCATTAGTTGGAAACTCAGTATGGAGGTTCTCTGATATGGGAACCTCAGTATTAGTCTCATTTGAGTGATACTGAGTTTGAACTTGATCAGTTTCATTAAACTTATTAGGAATAAAGTGTGGATGAAACTTAGGCTGTTCAGCAATGGAGTGTTCTGGATTGCATAGAATATCTATGCCACTTATGTCTTCACTTGCTGAGGTAGAATGCTCATTCTGATCTTCATCGAATGTGACATGAATGGATTCTACAATCATCTTGGTTGAGATGATATACACTCTGAAAGCTTTGGAGTGTGGAGAGTAGCCCATGAACACACCTTCATTTGCTTTGGGAGCAAATTTATTGAGATTTTGTTTTGTACTGAGTACAAAACATTTACTCCCAAAGATGTGGAAGTATTCCACATTAGGAATCTTGCCATTGTATAACTCATATGGAGTCTTCAGATGTCTTTGGACTATAGTGGCTCTATTCTGAGTGAAGTTTGCACAGTTTACAGCTTCAGCCCAGAAACTCAGTGCCAGTCCAGCATGGCATAATAAAGTTCTTGCAGCTTCAATCAGTGTTCTGTTCTTTCTTTCTACAACACCATTTTGTTGGGGTGTGTAAGCTGCAGAGAAGTTTTGAATGATTCCTTTTTCTTCACAGAAATCTGCTAATACTGAGTTCTTAAACTCAGTACCATGGTCACTTCTAAGTTTCTTGACCTTGTTGCCTTTTTGAAGTTCCTCTCTTTTTATAAAGGCAATGATTTCTGTTGTTGCATCTGACTTAGTCTTGAGAAAGATGACCCAAGTATATCTTGAGAATTCATCAACCAAGACTAGAGTATAGATCTTTTTGGCCAAAGATGGTGTGCTGATGGGACCAAAAAGATCCATATGTATCATAGTAAGAGGTTCATTGATGGAATGATTGACTTTTGACTTGAATGAACTCTTCTTCTGCTTGCCCATTTCACATGCTGAGCATAACTTATCTTTTGAATAAGTAATTGTGGGCAAACCTCTCACCAGTTTCTTCATACTGAGCTCGTTGATATTTCTAAAATTTATGTGAGAGAGTTTCTTGTGCCATAGCCAATGTAATTCTGGCTTGACTTTAGAAAGCAGGCATACTCGAATAGTTGGGTCTATTTCAGACAGGTTGACCACATATACGTCTTTTTCTCTTCTAGCAATGAGTACAGGCTGCCCCTTTATCATTGTAGATGATTCCTGCAACCTTTCTGAATCGAGCTTCATTGTCATCATCACACATCTGGCTAATACTGAGCAGATTGTGTTTAAGACCCTCTACATAGGCAACTCTTTTAAAAGTTATGTTGCCTGCCTTGATCACACCATAACCTCTTGTCTTTCCCACCGAGTCATCTCCAAACTTGACAGAAGGACCCTTCTCTGGAGTATAATTAAGAAGGTATTCCATACTGCCTGTCATGTGTCTTGAGCAGCCACTATCTAAGTACCACTTTCTGTCACCCTGCACAAGACACAAAATAAGAATTAGTTCCTTTTAGGAACCCATTTTTGAATGGGACCTTTGGTGGGATAAACACAATTTGACTTGATCTCTTTATGTGAAGAGGTCGGTATCACTTCAGGGGTAACTTTAGAAGTTTTCTTTGGTGATACTGACTTAGTTTCTCTCCTTTTCTTTGGTACTGAGTACCTAGGACTTGAGAGATCAGTCCGGCCTTCATCTCCCTTATGACCAGTATGATGACATCTATAACATTTCCTAGGTCTATTTCTAAACATATTTTCATATGGTATTTTAGAAAAATGTTTCACTTTTGGTAGGTCAGTATGAACGAGTTTTGCAAATTGTTTACTTAAAACATTAATTTTGTTATTTCTAATGGATGTATTAATATTGTTTTTAACTGGTTTAGGAGTTGAATGATCTGGTTGTTTATTTTTATTTGGCAGAGAAGTCTTTCTAATTTTATTAGTGGTAGACTTCTTGTCTTTGCCAACCAAAGACCTAGTTGAAGTTGTCTTTTGTTTATCATGTTTTGAAGGAACAACTTTAATAGGTACTTTAGATGTCTCAGTATTTGATGTTTCTGTTCCTGCAACTTCTGTATTTGATGAAACATGTGAGATGGAAGTTGTTTTATTATCATTATATAATTCAAAAGTTGTTGTATTAAATAATAATTCAAAAGGTGGAACAGCAGAAGTGTCATACTGAACTATTGGTAGCTCGGTATCAGAAATTTCTGTTATTTGAAATTCAATACTGAGTTCTTGTAGCTCAGTATAGCACTTTGAGCAGATGGAAGGACCAATAGGTTTTTCTAAAATTTCATTTTCTTCATCATCTGACTCAGTTTGACATCCAACTTCACATAAAGTTTTAGCTTTTACAAAATTAATAGGGTTCATAGTAGAAAACTCTTCAAATAAATCAGCAAAATTGTTCCTGCTTTTAAATTGAGGATCAACACCAAGTGCAGCCCTCACATTTTCTGGAAATTGTTCATTTAAACATTTATTTAACTTTATTGAAGCATTTCCCCAAGATTTACACTGTTTTTCAAATTTCTCTTTTTCAAGTTTGTGTAAATGAGCTTTATCAGCTAATCTTTGGTTAATGTCTTTTAAATCTGAAAAATTTAGTTCTAAATCTTTATATTTTGCTAGTTTATCCAAGTTTTCATTATTTACCCTTTCAAGTTCTTTAATTGTTAATTTTAAAGCTTTTTCTTTTTGTACAGAAGTTTTAAGATCAACAAGCATATACTCAAAAATCTTGGTTTTTTCATTCACTGAATAAGTTTAAAAGGAACTTACCTTGTACAACTGAGTGGAATCCCAATCAGTATGAAAACTCATCCTCTCAGCCTCTTTGATATCCTTTTCAAAGGAACTCTTCAAATCATCTTCAGTGAAAGCCATAAAGGCTTTATTTTCAATCTCTTCTTCATCATCACTTAATTCTTCATCCATCCATGCTTCTGAGTAAAGTGCTTGATGATGTGCTCCATTTCCTTCTGCCCTCTTTCCCTTGCTCCAATTCTTCAGCTTGACATATTTGTCTCTATATCTTTTTGCTCGGTATGCAATCTTGTCATTTTGGTCAGTCTCAGAAGACTTAGTATGACAATTTGCAGCAATATGTCCAGGCTTTCCACACCTATAGCACAGACCTGATCTAGGGTCAGTATTAGAAGAGCTAACACCAAGCCTCTTCTTCTTCAACTGATCCAGCTTCATAGACATGAGAGCCATTTGAGTTTCAAGCTCTTCTGCCTCAGCATCAGCAAGATCAACTTCTGGTTCTTCTGGCTCAGTCACAGTATAAGCCTGTTGCACAACTAGAGCCATACCAGTGGAAGACTTGTCAGTTTTCTTCCAGTTGATCAGTCTTGCAGCATTATTCTCCTCATGATTCAGCATTAAACCATACAAAGTTTGAAGAGTGTATGACTCAATGTTGTTAGCAGCATTGACAGAATTTGTCATGTCAAGAAATTGTTGAGGAAGGCTATCCAGAAACTTTTGAACAAGCTCTCCTTCCTCTTTCACAATGCCTACACTGATTAAATCATGGATAACAGTATTGAACCTGTTATAGAGAGTGGTGATGTCTTCATTTGGAGTTGAAAAGAAATTTTCATATTTCCTTCTCATGTTGCTTTTTCTTTGCAACTTCACCTTTGCTGTACCTTCATAAGTGACTGATAGACTATCCCACATAGCCTTTGCTGTTGGCAATTTCATAATTGCATTAAGTATCTCTTTTGTAACAGCATTACCAATCACTCCTTTAGCTCTGGAGTCTAAAGCATACAACTGACGGTCAGTGTCAGTCCAGTTGTGCTTTAGTTTAGGTACAGATCTTATGCCCTCAGGAGCATCATCAGTAGCAGCAACCGGTTCCACAGTTTGTGGAATGATGGGACCATCATTTAGCACAGTGAGCATCTCATGATGAATAGATTCAAGATACCACTGAGCTTTGAGCTTCCATTGATGGAAATCTTTTCCATCAAAGATGGGTACTCCCTTTCCAGACATAACTGGTGCAATAATTGTAGACATTTTGGATTTTTGAGTGTTGGAGGGATAGATGTAGGAAATGGCTGCCAGGGTTATAGATCGACTAAATAAGAGATTATTTAGCTTGCTCTGATACCAGTTGTTAGGTCACAACAACCCTGGTTTATAATGTTAATTGATAGAATATTATACTTAGAGAAATATTAAAGTGATAACACAAGAATATGGTCAATGTATAAATCCACTAAGTGTGGCTTGTTGCGGAATAACAAGACCACTGATCAATTACAAAAGATGTGAATGTGTAAAGTAATTTGGTGAGTACTCCTTTGCAAGATGATCTCTATTTATAATGTTATAGAGATCTTACATAATGAGCAAAGGAGTAACCGAAGGACTAAGCAAGGAAAATGACTAAGATCAAGGGATTTGATCTTAGTCCGTTACTATACTGAGTATCACTCAGTCCTTCTACTCAGTATTACTATTTGATACTGAGTACTGATACTGAGTTCTAATACTGGTCACTCAGTATCAGACCTAAACTTAGCTATATTATTCTACATATTAATCAAAGCTAGTCTAGGTTGTTTTGTTATCTTAAGATCCAAAGGGGTAAGGCTTTTTGCTTTAACATCAAGAATGGCCAACGAGAGGTTATGGGAAAAGACGAGTTAAGACAAGAACGGTTAGGTAAGAACCAACATTTTCTCGAAAATGCACAAGGGTTGAAGACCGTAGGCGGTCGTATTTGGGTTCCTAAGTTCGGGGGTATCCGAAAAGAGTTATTGTATGATGTGCACAAATCGAAATATTCGATTCACCCGGGGAGTACAAAGACGTACCAAGATATGAAACGGGTTTATTGGTGGCCCGGAATGAAGGCGAGAGTGGCCAAGTATATCTCTAAGTGTGCCACGTGTGCACAAGTGAAAGCCGAGCATCAAGTACCATATGGGGTAGCTCAATCATTGGTTGTACCGGCTGGGAAGTGGGAAGACATAACTATGGATTTCATAGTAGGTTTACCGAAGACGAGTAGAGGTCACGATGCCATTTGGGTCATAGTTGACCGGTTGACCAAGAGTGCGTTATTTTTAGCAATTCGGGAAACGTTGCCACTCGAGAAACTGGCTAAGTTGTATGTTGATGAGGTGGTTCGACTCCACGGGGTTCCGTTATCGATTGTATCCGATAGAGACGCGAGGTTTACCTCGAGATTTTGGCGATCTTTACAAGAAGAGTTGGGTACAAAGTTGCGGTTGAGCACGGCCTATCATCCGCAAACCGACGGTCAAAGTGAAAGAACGATTCAAACGGTTGAAGACATGTTGAGATCGTGTGTGTTAGACTTCGGTGGTAAATGGGATGAACATTTACCGTTAGTCGAGTTCTCGTATAATAATAGTTATCACTCGACTATCAATGTGCCGCCTTACGAGGCGTTGTATGGTAGAAAATGTAGAACTCCATCTTGTTGGTTGGAAGCGGGAGAAACGAAACTCACGGGTCCCGAGATCGTGAGAGTGACAAATGAGAAGATCAGTATTATTCAAACCAACATGAAAGTCGCCCAAGATAGACAACGAAGTTATTCGGGTTTGAAGAAAAGGCCATACGACTTGGATGTCGGTGATATGGTCATGTTGAAAGTGTCACCTTGGAAAGGTGTGATGCGGTTTGGAAAGAAGGGAAAGTTAAGCCCAAGGTATGTTGGACCGTTTAAAATATTGAAATGGGTCGGGCTTCAAGCTTTTAAGTTGGAACTTCCACCCGAGCATCAAGGTGTGCATGACACCTTTCACGTGAGTTACTTGAAAAAGTTTATCGGGGAAGTTGAAAATATTATTCCGTTACAAGAGTTGCGGGTTGACGGTCCGAACCGGTTGATTGAGGAGCCCGAGGCTATACTAGAAACGAAGACAAAGAAGCTTCGGAATAAGATCGAATTGGTTTTGGTCAAGTGGAAGCATTCACTTGGGCCGAATTTGACTTGGGAAGTCAAAGACGAGATTCGGAAGAGATACCCGGATTTCGTGAACTATGATGAGATTCCGAGGACGGAATCTTCTTAAAGGGTAGATAGTTGTAACGACCCGAAATTGTAAATAAATAAAATATGTAAAAATATGATAATTATGGATAAATCATATAAAACACGTGGAAATTGGTTTCGTGTCGTTTGGACACCGTACGGGAAAGTTATGGGCGAAACCGGGTCGAGACAAAGATAAAAAAATGCAGCCCTGCTGCCTAAGAGAGTTCACGACGCGAACTATTGGTGGCGATCGGGAAGTAGGGCCAGGTAGTTTGGCTTTGGGTCGCGAAGTAGTTCGCTTTGGGTTAGCGATCGCTAAGTTTGCGATCGAAATGCAAAGCCGCGAAGTCTGGTCGAGCAGCATTAAAGTCGGGTTTGAGCTCATTTAATGCATTTCAAAACCTTAGTTTTCCCCCTCTCGAGCTTGTGAACGATTTTGAGTGCAAATCATCAATTGGAGCAGATTTCTTGGTCAAATCTTGTGATTCTTCACTCCTAGTTGAAGATTAAAGGTATATCTTCACTCCTTTGTAGTTGTAGCTTTAGATCTATGGGTTTAGAAGCTTGGGTTTGAAACCCTAGTTCTTGGGTTGGTGATTAATGGTTAAATAAAGGTTGTATACACTTAATAGAGGGTATATTGACAAAGGAAACAAGTGTATGATTTTGATTTGTAAGAATCTTACGGGTTGGTTAAACCTAGGGTTTGGTAAATCACCATATTTGGGGGAATGGATTGATGGGTGTTATCTAGAGGTAGATGAACACATTGGTAGTAGTTTGTGATAATAATCTTGTTGTGATAATTGTTTTAGACATTCGGTGAAGTATTGAAGTGGACGAATTGTGAGCAAGGAACCGGCGGAAGGAATACGGTTAAAGCATCTTTGTTACTAAGGTGAGTACGTGTGGAACTCTACTGAGTACATAGCCTATGAAATACATTTTATTAATTGTGTTATGGTCTATTTGCTTATTTGTATAGACTAGTAGTTAGTAGTTAGTTATGCCGATAGTTGTATTGGACTAACTTGTTTGATGATAGACGTGATAGCCGAGAGCTAGATAGACATAACCATCGGGTTATGATATGTTGAGATGATGTGATGATGCGGGGGACCCCCGGTCATGAGAGGGTGGAATGAGGGGCAGTTGGGTGGATTCCCATCGACTCATCCACGATAGGTGTGGAGTGAGGGGCAGTTGGGTGGATTCCCATCGACTCATCCACAATAGTAGTCTTGCTAACTGGAGGTAGTCCGGCGAGTAAGGCAGGTATTGGTAGATTGGGCGAATCGCTCTTGCCAGTATCTTGAGGCTTATTAATGGCGATGGATTTCGGTTAATAAGTCAAGGTGGTTCTAGTTAGATCGGGGCAGCCCGATGACTAGATATGATTGCTAGGAAAGCAAGGTATTAGAGTCACAATAGGGTGACTAGATAGATGGATGATTCTTACATGTTTGTTTGTTTGTCATTCGGTTATTATTATTAACTTTGGGTCTAAACCCATGTAGCTCACGAGACGTTTTTGTCTCACGTACTCCTTGTTTTGTTTTGCTATGTACTCAGGTTCGGGATCGAAGGCTTAGGTACGCATGGATAGAGATGCGGGACATAGATTAGAAGAACACTAGATTGGATTTAGTCTTAGCTTGGTTATGATCTATTTTGTAACACCTACTTTTATACTCTGATTTCATACCAAGGTTTTTGTAAATCCAAATTGAGGATGTTCTTCTATTTATAAAAATGTTTTATTTTGGCCAATAATTGGTATTAAAATTTGAGGTGTTACAGCCCACAAGTCCAAGCCCCGCAAATCCAAATCCCTCAGCCCATTGTACAGGTGAATCCTCAACCTGCTGAGGGGGAGCTAATTCTTGCCGAGTTTAATGCTGGCCTTCTAGATGAAGTCAGATCCTCCACTGAACTCGAAACAGTTGTTGCTCTTCAAAGAAAAACTCAAGAAGATCTGTTTCAAGCATATGAAGTAGAGAGAACTCAGAACATTAGGTTGTTCAATAAAGTTCTCTATAAACGAAGGTAAGAACCAAAAATCACCAGCGTCAGAGGCCCCAAAACATCATCCAACTCTTCACCTGAAGTCATCATACATAGAGCTGGAGGGGTTTTCATACCTGAAAGGGTCCCTCTGAACAAGATCAACACTTATTTCAACTATGATGAATGGAATGAGATGCTAGCAGCTGCCAAATCTACAAGACCATCGCTTACTATAATAGATTTGGAAACTGAGATTAGAGTCACAATCATTTCCTTCAAGGCTCTATGCGATAAAATCAGGAGACAATCTCCTGACTTAGTATATCGCATACCAGCTGTATTGAGCGAATCTCAAGCAGCTGCAATCAGAGAACCTGCTGGTGAAAGCTCCTCAGCAAGAGGGGAGAAACGTAAGTCTGTTCTCCCCGAGCCCTTTGCTGACTCCAGAACATTTGATATTGGGTCTTCAATAATATTTGCAAAACGACCAAGACTCAATATCACAAGAGCCGTCCCCATGGGAGTAAACTTTATCCCTGGGCTCGTCAAAGAACCAATCTACGGCTTTTGCTATCTGGAGAAGAAGGTGTCTTGCTTTCAACGAGCTGATGAGTTAGGTCTTTGTGATATTGATCAACTTATGATCTATCACAAGCTGCCGCGTTCCTCCTCTGAAGAGGGAAGAGAAATGAAGAAATTAATCGACTCAGCCATCAGCTCACTGTATCACAATGTAGTTGGGGAAGCTATGCCCAAGACATTGTAATTTTGTCTTTTTGATTTTCCTTGTACTTTATCATCTTCAATTAATAGAGAATCAAATTTTGTAATATACTTGCAAACATATTGTAAAAAGATACAAATAGTCAAAAAGAACCCAAAGGGTCAAAGCACATAAACATTCAGCTGATTCAAACAGCTGAATCATTACAGGTTCATACTTATACAGCTATTCGATTGCATCAAATAGGAGGAGATTTTTAGTCCCCAGACTAAGTATATAAGATTTGATGATCGATAACTAAGAAGAATAATATCAGCTGTAGTATGTATCTCAGCTGAAGCAAGTATATGCAATAAACCTTCAGCTGAGTACGTACTTAGCTCTAGGAAAACAAGTCAAATCAGCAGCTATAGAATAGTGTTCATTCGAAGTCTATGACCAAAGGACAAAGACAAGAAGAAGATCATCCAGCTGATGGTGGAATCAGCTGATGGTACCTGCTGCAGATAAAGACTTAGTGGAAATGTTCTTGACACGTTGAACATTTCCGCTTCCCACTCAAAGAAGAAGAAAACGATGAAGATCTTCTATTTTGGAATAGAAGATAATATGTCAGTACATCATCGTTTGTCCCTCCAAGCATGTAAACGGAAAGTCAACTACTTTTGTACTATCATAGTACACCTTTTCACTGTGCGTCAGAAAAGGTAGCAAAAGGAGTTTAACACAAAGTACACTTGGGGACTATAATCTATGCAAGTGCATTTAATGTTTCCGTGGACAAGTCTACATCGACGAATGATATGTTTACACGTCGAGTATCTTGTGGACAAAGGAACACGGATCTTGGGCTATATATAGAGACGTAAATGCTTGCATTTACACACACCTTTTAGAATTCATAGCACAAGAACATTCTCTGAGAGTTTGTTATTGTCTGATATTAACTCTTTCGTAGTTATTACTCATGCATTCAATATCAGTTGTTAGTATCAGCTGATATAAACTTTCCTTGCATTATCTTCTAGTTTGAGCGAACAAAAGTGTCATTTCAAGTATAGAGTTTTAGTTAGTTTACTATCTATTTCCGCAAACTTTGTACTGTATTAAGTTGTTTTAAAAAACTCTTAATCATTGAAATCTTGTGTGTTCTTTATCTTATCGTCTTCACTTGTCACAACGCAACACATTTGTGTTGTTGGGATCCAACAATATGCCTCCTAGAATTTAAAACACATATATCTGTTTATAAAAATTTAAGAAAAAACAAAATGTCCTTTTAAGTATATGATTAGATCAAATACAAATTATAATTTTATTATTTATTAAAATTTACAAGTTTTAGGGTCTTTTAAGTAAATTGCACAGGGCCTCCAAATTCTCGGGAGTCGACCCTGGACCCGTTCCCGGCATGACCAAGTTATTTGTTAGTGTGCTCACATATTTTTTAATTACAATCCTTAAGTTTGTTGAACTTGAATGTTATATTATGTTATAGATGATGATGATGATGATGAGTAATTGCAATTTTTAAAAACGAAAAAATCATTCATTTGCCAATTATTGTTGGAAAAAAACGTGTAAACGAACAACACTTGCTCGCTGCGAAATATAGTTTCTGGTCGTCACATTGCGTGGGTACCCTGCTAGTCTCCTATATGCGTTTACATAATCATGTGTGTTCTTAATGAGTGGTTAACACTAACTTTGTTATGGTATGATTAAACGATTTATTAAATACAAAAACCAATGACTCATTTGAAAAAAAAAAAAACTCATCATACTCTTTCACACACTATGAGTGCACAAGTTATTGAAATCCATTAATGACAAGATAATGCAAAGTAAGTAGAAGATATATAGATCCCTTAGATTCTTAAATTGATACCGTAAACAAAAATAAAAGTTCATAGCACAATGCATACGTAAATCAAGGACCGTACCTAATTTAAAAATAAAAGTTCTAATAACAAGTTTCACTGATTTAAAAATCAATTAACCAATTAACGTTAATGAAGAACCCTAAATCAAGGACCGTACCTAATTCTGGAGTTACCGACGCCCACCACCATCACATTTTTCCGGTGACTGTACACCTAGCCACGCAACAGCTTCCTTCGAACCCAAAATCAGCCTTCAAATCTACACTATTTCGCGAATTCCTGATGGATCCATGTACTTTACATATTTCTGAGTTGAACCATGTGATTCACCTTCTACCCTGCACATTTTTTTGGCCGATACTGCATCTACATATCAAAGAAATAGAGAGAATGAAGAATGGGAAGTGGGGTTAGGGTTTTTGGAGAGAGAAGAAGGATGAGGGAAAGTAGGAGGTGGAGGATGGTTTTTCTAAGAGGTGGTTTTTTTTTGTTGTAAAATTCCTTCTTTACTCTTTTATTTATTTTTTATTTAAAATATAAAGGGTTTAATTAACAAAAATAGGAGAATTGATCTTGACCGTTAATTCTAAAATCTAAAGGTCTAAAATTGGTTCTATGGTTCTGTCGCTTAAAAGGGTTCTGCGCTGAATTGGACACTATATATATATATATATATATATATATATATATATATATATATATATATATATATATATATATATATATATATATATATATATATATATATATATATATATATACTTGATGATAACCCGTGATGAATCACGGGCGTACAGACCAAATTTCTTATTAATATTATGTAATCAATCACACAATAAAATGTATATAAAAATAGTAAATTTAAAAAGACAGTGATTTACGTGGAAACCCAAATCGTAAAAAAAATCACGGGTTGATGAAGACGAGAGTCAATCCACTATAATATTGCAATATTTACAAAACTTGACTAAAACAAAACGTATCGAAACAAAACGTGACTTTGCTCTTACGCCCGCATTTGCTTAATAAAACCCCATTCTTTTTATATATGTCATGCCCCTTTTCCCTACAACCAATATTGATAGCAAGTAATCCTTAAAAAAAATGTTTATTGACATTTTTATTTCACTCAATTTTGTCAATAACTTAGGCTAGATCATTATTGTAATAAACAAAAAGCAAAGGATATGAGAAAGAATGACAAAAGGGAAACTTTGCTGCCAATCGTTTCAAAGACCCTTATATGTGGTTGTCTTTATGTATTGAGCAGATAGATACCTGTTTAAAATTGGTAATGGATGTCCATATACAAATTTTGATGAAACATTGAAATGTTTTAACCCGCCAATCACACTTGGCCTACATATTTTGGTAACATTTAGAAACGTTTTGTGTCAGAATAATGTATCAAAAAAGCAAAAACTTAGGCAAGTTAAACCAGCCTAATGAATCTCAGATTCTGCAAAAACCACGAATTATATACACAACAACCTATTATATGCAAACACCGTATCATATGCAAACACCTTATGAATCTTGTGAAACCCAAATCAAAATATTAGACCCAATAAGAAATACAAAAAACCTATAAATTCAACTATCTGGAATATGATTTCGGTATCATATTTCATAATCACACTCGTGGATTCCACCTTTTCAATTCATCAAACTCTAAAAGTGTTTAACAATTATGTTTTCTACATTAAAAAAAGTCAACAAAAAGTCAGAGTGCACAACCTGGATAATTCTTTCTGCACATTCAATGGGGGTTCGTGCCCACATACTTCCATACAAAATTAACAGCTTGATTTCACAATAGATAACACCTAACCCGAGTTGACCCCTTATATATAACACCTAACCCGAGTTGACCCGTTATATATAACACCTAACCCGAGTTGACCCATCTATAACTAAACGTGTCAACAAATTCTTTTAACATTAGCTATAAAGACACCACTTGAAGATTTTGGTACCTGACTTCAACATTATGATTACTTGTTGACGAGCCCCGTTTGGAATTCACGATTTCGTCAACACATTTTCCATCTCTGACAAATATTACTTTGACCCTCTTCAACAGTTTGACCACCATCCACATCAGCAAACACAGTCCTTAAAAGATCAAACGTATGTATTTTAACCAGAAGTTTGACTTTTCAGTTTGACATGATTATTCTCAACCTTAAGCTTTCCTATACCACCTTTCATAGCTGACACAAATTATTTATAAAACAAAATTGAGAACTTGGACGAGAAAAAGAACATATCGGGCCAAACCCGGCCAGACCCGTTTCAAAGCATACCAATGAATTACTTTTTACCCATAATTTTATTTATTACTCACACTAATTATTTATAAAAAAAATTTGAAAATTTGAAAAAGTCAATTCGGGCCAATGCGACCCGGCCTGATTCAAACCAAACCAAAGAATTACCCGTTTTGACTAACCTCGGGGAGCTTATTTTCTTCTGGCCTCAAAGTGTTTATAGGATTATGCCCACTTCTTAATTGTTCTAACTCAGCCTCATTTGTCTCTAAAAATAGCTTCATATTCGATATCTGAATAAACATATAAAAAGGTCCATAAAATAAAATTTCAAATAATAATTTTTTATTATTCTTGTTCACTAAAGATGAAAGATGAAAATCAAAATCAAACCTCTTCTCTCATTTCTTTGATTTCACACTTATCTACAGAATGAGCAGTATCGAATCCCCCTATATATACACAACCCAAGACTACAAATAAGTCACAAGTTACCAAAAATAGAATATGAAATCATAATTATTGCATACTAAAAATGGAAACAGAAGAAAAGACGTATACTATTTTTTTTACCTAAATATACTTGTAGGTGCAACACAAACAGAGATAAGGTATCACAAATTATACAAAACGTGATGGTAAGGCATAATACAAAGTTACAAACATCCAAATTTGGTAGTATTACAAGTTAAACAAAACTCACTGGTGCAATCATTGATGCAAAAAACCATCACCAGCTGACTCAATTTGAAAACTTCCTGAAAACCATTACTGCAAAACATCCCTTTTTACACTCCACCTTTTAAAAACCATCATCTGCAATCATTGATGCAAAAAACCTCCTGAATATATCAAACACTCAAAGATCAAATTATTGCAAAAATGCAACCAAATTGACCAAACCTACAACACACAATTCAAACCTGTAATTTGTCTCGGTCAACCGCTCCTCTATGTATGCAAAATAATAATAAGCAATTGATGTTGAACATTAATAAAAATACATAACTATGCAACAATTGAAAATCAGAGATGGAGAATTTTACTGTTGGAGCAGCGTACAATATTCTTATTCTTCAAATTTCCTTCAAATTCATAAATTGACATTGGGTTTTTCACAAAGTAATATGCATATATCATTATCGGTAGTGAGATCATGATTAGGGTTTGAGTGAGAAGGTGAAGATATGATAAACAGATTTGGTCGCCAAAAAACTCAGATATTGAATGAAGTGCGTTTGCAGAAGAACCGCCGTGTGTTTGCAGGGATAAAGAAGAACTGCGTTAATAATATTTATTTTATCGTGATAACCAAGACGAACTGCAATTCCTATTATTTTGTAGAACTGGTTGTGTGGCCAAGTATTTTGGGGTATTGGGTTTATGGTGATAACTGAATTTCAAACTGCTGATTAGGATTAGTCCAGTTAGCATAGCTGACCTGGACAACATGAGGTGGCAAACATTCAAAAAAACACTCATTATATATATATATATAGGGGCGAATTAAGTTCAGAACAAATAAAGCTACAGAACCGGAAGAACTATATTTCAACCAATCAATGGATAGTAATTTCCGAATGTCATTTTTATTTTCTTTTAATTCAGTGAGGGTAAAACCGGTAATGCAATAACATTCCTTTTTTATGGCAACAAACGTGTGAATTAATATTTTGCAAGATTTTAGGAAAGTTGCTGGTATAAATATTTATGTTATCGAATTTTAGGAAACGTGAGAATTTACGCTTTGCAAGATTTATTTTTACTTTTAATTAATATTCCTTTTGTTATCAAATTTTAGCTCAAATTTAAGGTCCGGTTTTTTATGGACCGAATACATCAATGTTTTTATGAAATTACTTATTATTTTTCACTCAATACATTAATGTCCATACAATTCCCTAGTTTCACCTCAAGCAAATATTTATAAAAAAACAAAATACATACATGTTATAAAAATATATACATGTATGCTATAGTAACTGCTTCTAATCTATCTATAAAAACAATAACTGAATACAAATACATACATGTATACAAATATAAAATCTATATACAAACATTGATGTTTCTTTCTAAATTATCTTCTTCATCTTCATCTTCGTAGAGTTTTGACAAATACATACATGTATACAAATATAACACCTATGTTACTCTAACACTTGTTAATAGTAACTGTACTGATCATCATCACCTCCATTTTCATCACCTATGACGTTAATAGCACCTGCTCCTTGTATCATCCACTAGAAAACATAATTAATTATTAAATAATCAGTGATTAATTAAGACCATCAAATACAACCAATATCCCCAAAAATTAAAAATTAAAAATTAAAAAGCATTTTTTAGGTATAATTTGAAGACGCCATTAAAATTGAGACCAGATTTCTCAAAAACCATTCCCATGACTAACAGATCCGAGATCTAAGCAAACAACTGGTAAACGAGATCCATTTGAAGAAAAACCATTTGAAGACGCCATTAAAAACGTCATTAAAAACGAAAACTATTTGAAGAAAATGTAACAATATAAGAGATCTTACTTGAATAGTCGGCCATTGAAGAAAAACTAAAAACCCATTTGAATAGTTGGTCATGAATGTTTTCAGATCTGAAACTAGAAACTAGAAACTAAAAACTAAAAACTAAAAGCCCATTTGAATAATTTTGAACCAGCATATTTCATATCTGAAACTCTTTAAACCCGCAAAAATCACCGCACACAGTTCTGAACCGCCGCCGGTCGCCGGAACCATTATGTCCCGAGGGGAAGTTTTTCTCTCGCCGGTAGAAATCAAACCTTTTTCTCGGTGGTATTGGCTTCTCAATGGTGGATGTCACCGGATTTTGACGAGAGAGAAGGAGAACTAAGATGTGGTGGCTAGGGTTTGGAGAAAGAGTGACGAATGAGAGAGAAAGAAAACTAGGGATATTCTAATTAAATGATCAGTTTCCAAATAAATAAGGATGCTCGAAGTGACAATTATACCCCTCACGAATTTATGGGGAAAATTCAAATTTCCTTAATTCTGATAGGTCGAAATTAGTTGTTACGGCTCTGTAGGCTAAATTGGTTCTGATTTTAATTCTACAGTATATATATATATATATATATATATATATATATATATATATACACACACACACACACACACACACACGTTTTTTATGTATATAAATTGACGACTCAACCATTTAACCTTTGCATTCACCATACGAAACACATACCACCAACCATCACCCGTCACCGAATTTCGTCATAATTCTGCTAAACATTGTAAACACCGGTATTACTTATCACCCACTGCTCTGTTATTTTTTCATTTCTTAAGCTTTTGATACACTCTTTGTTTTCCTATTGTGTATGACTTTAGTAATCTTTTTATGTAAGGTATTCTTAACATGTCAACAATCGGATTGCACTTTATAAGAAACATTCATGATTTCATGGACAAAATTCACCTCAAGGCCAGGGTTCTACGAATTTGGCCCCACACGAACTTCAACAATAAAAATGAGATAATATCACTTGAGATGCTGTTAATTGACGAGGAGGTATTACACTTAGTCATATTCGATAAATGATCATTAGATATAAATATTATTTTTACTAAATTAACTATTAATTAACATCATATGTATGATCCATTTTTTTATAGGGAAGCAAAATTCAAGCTTATATTTACGTTAAATTGATGAGTACATTTCAAAAAAATTTGAAGGAAGATGGTGTTTACTATATCAGATGAGGTAAGTTGTGGGAGACCAAGTCAAGTTTTACGTTTACTGGCATGAATGAAAAGCTTTCATTTCAATCAAGCACAACGGTTAAAGAATGCGCTGAGTGGTCTGGTCCATTACACGGTTTTAAGTTTGCCGCATACGAGAACATTTTGAGTAACTCATTACTAGCCTCGAAGTCAATTGGTAAAATTGACTCCATTTTAGTATGTAGGAGTTATATGTTATATTCACCTATACCACTACTAATTAATGATATTTTTTTCCAGATATGAACAAAACACAAGCTATGAACAAACACAAGCTGCCAATCGAAATAAAAAACATAGAGTTCGTTGCAAAACTGGCATATAACTGCATTAATTTAACTGTTGCTAGAATTGTTCGACCTGATGTTGATATTTAAGATCATGAAAACCCATTTTCAACAATTTTTTCTGCTCTTTGTAGAGAAAATATGGTTGATACTTGATATGCCCTTCAATGAACTCTTGGAACATGCATCAATATTATACTTAATAAAATCTGGTTGATATGCCACGTTAAAAACATGCATCACATGCCTATTTTTATTTTATATACTCAGTATTATTAATGAACCTAGGGGTGCCCAAAGGGTCGACCTGACCTAGACCCAAACATGATTATGATGGGTGTATTCTGGTCTTATGTTAATTTCGGGTTTTTGAACCCGACTCGACCAATCCGATATACTTCAACATACTGTATTTTTTTTTTTTTTTACAATAAAAATCCTAACTTAGGTGTAACCTCACAAACCCGATAGTGTCGACTCGACAAACCTGAACCTGGCCAAACCGACAAACCTCAAACCGAACGAGTCAGAACTACTGATAAAAGCTCTAATCCGACTCGATGGACACCCTAAATGAAGCTTATATTATACTGATTAGTTAATGATACATTTTGCAGGATCCTTTCCTTTGGCTGCTTTTTGCGGTAATGTCTGGAGCTAGAGATAGCGAGGGAAAACTTTCTTTTCTCAAGTATTTTGTTTTTAAGCATAGTACGTGTTATTAAATAATACAATTATTATTTTTATATAAAACATTTGTCATCTTCATCAATTGTAGCGTGACGGCCGGCAACCACATGCTCATCCATCTCTTTATTTGTACAGTTTGTTTAAGAAAAATACTTGTAACCAAATAATATTTAACCGCCACAAAATATAGTTCACAGCCCGCCGCATCGTGCGGGTTTAACCTAGTAGAGTATAAACTATTACAAAAAAGGGTGGTGTTGCAAAGCTTTTTGAAGAAAATGGGTCGATCCGTTTATATACAAAATCTTCTTAATCAATTGTAAACTTCCTTGAGAAATGTTCTGAATTTTTCAACTCTTGTGATTTTTGGTTGATGGTGTTGATCAATCTTTGTTTTGTGGATGTTTACGTGAACTACGTTGGACCCGATAATGACAAATTTAGGTTTTGTTTTAAGTTTGACAACAGTGCCGTGTTCTTCGTATATTGAGGTTTAGCGTTTGTTTGATGTGTTTAAGTTTGCTCTATTGTAAAATTTAGGCATGTTTGAAGCTTGCTTTTTGTTTGATTTTCCAGTAAAATGGGTGCACTTTGAATTTTTTTGGTAATAACTAACATTTTTCAATGTTGTTATGTTACTCGATCAATCATGTTAACTTCGTTACGCCGAGCACTTTTTAATGCTTACACTTATGCGTTATGAAATCAATATCTACATTATCCTATTGCAGCTTCTGGTAATTCATCTAAAGAAGTAAAAGGTTATAAAAGTACACATTAAAAATATGAAATTTTTTATAAGCTAATCATGATCTATCACGGGTTATATACTAGTTATCTAATGAAATATATATTATTTACTTAAATTTGGTAAATCGGGACGTCTTTCTGGATCAATTATTCCAGCGACTAGAGCAACCAAAGCCCAAAAAATAAGAACACCAATCACAACACTTCTTTGAGCACTAGGTATGGGAGTGTTAATTAAACACCCGTTAAAGCCTTTTAACGCCATTAAACACATACCACCTTGAAGGATTTATGTGCACAGTTAGTCAACCTATGATGATACATCCGTGCCTACGAAGCACTTAAGGGTCACACCGGTGAGTGCATGTAATACGAGCAAGTTATGCAATGATACTACGAAGAGGAATGATTCATAATAGTTATTATGAATCAGTTAAGTATTAAGTTAAGTTTAACTTATTACTAGATTAGTTTAACTAACTAATTAACACAAGTAGTTGTACATTTACTAGTTGAGTAAATATACAGTGTGTTAATTAGAGGTAATCCATAATATGATTTAAAGCCATTAAATCATATAGTAATCGGATAATATTATTGTGTGAATTATATAAACGTTATTATATAATTAACTATTAAAAGTATAAATACAAGTATATATAATTCGTGTATATGGGTACCGAATTATTAATGTATTAATACTAGACGTTTGATAGTTAAGTGCAACAATGATAAACTAGTTAAACTATAAGGGATGGAAATGTTAAAAGGAAGTTTAATTAAAGTTCTAATATAAATTAAACTAGAAGCGTTCTAAGCGTAACTTATTTGTATATAAATAAGAGGCTTAGGATAACCCTAAAACCCTTAGACCATCACACGACATCCCTTGCTTCCCCCTCCCCTTCGATCGGCCGAAACACCTAGAACACAAGCTTGTGTTTTTCGTGTTCTTCGTTTGTTCTTCGTGTTCTTCAAGTCTTGAAGATCCAAGTTCGTTGCAAGTGATCATCTAGAGGATCGTTCATCGTGTTCATCATCAGTGGATCTATCTTAAGCACTAACTAAGGTATGTTTCATGGAACACTCTTCCTCTTCTCCCTCTTGTTCGAAGTCGAACCAAGAACCCTATGGTTCTTGGTAGCAGTCGACGAACACACACAAGTATGTGTGTGTGTTCGAGTTTTCGTACAAGGTTTCTTTTCTTGTTAATCAAGTTAGATTTCCAACATCCCAATCCTTTAGGGTTGAAGGATTAGGTTTAATCCCACTTCCGCTTTAGGGATTAAATTAGCTAGTTGGTTTAACCGGTCAAGAACAAGTTCATGTTCTTGGTCAGCAAGGTTCGAACCAAGCATGCTAGGCGGTCGGTCCTATGGGTCGATCGAGTACAATGAAACCCTTCAGTGGTATCAGAGCGTTGGTTTAGAGATCTAAACTAGATTAACAGTTTCTTTTGTTTGTTTATTTTAATTACAAGTTTTTTTATTCCATGTTTTTCCTTCTTCTTCTTAAATTTTGAAAAGGGTAAGAACCCTAGGACCAAGAATATTAAACTAGCCTAGTTTAATTGGTCAAAAGATTTCTAAGAACCCTAGAATTTTCGAAAATTCTAAGGAACCCTAGGATCAAGTATGTTAAACAAGATTTGTTTAATTGATCAAAAAGACTTCTTCTCTTAACCCTAGTATTTCGAAAATTAGGAAGAACCCTAGGATCAAGAATATCAAAGTTCTTGATCAAGAGGATTCTTTCCTTATTAGTTGATCTTCCAAATCTAAGATCAAGTATGTTAAACCAAGTTTTGGTTTAATTGATCAAAAGGGATCCCTTCCTTTTTCCCTCAAAGATTTCGAAATCAAGGAGGTTACTTGGACACCAAGTTTGTTAAACTAGCTTAGTTTAATTGGTAGAAAAGTTTTCCTAGGCTTTAAGCAAATTTTCGAAACCCTAGATGTAATCTAGGATTAAACTAGTTTAGTTTAATTAAAAGAATTAATTAGAATAATAATAATCTAAAACCTAGATAATTAAATAAGTTTATGTTTAATAAGGTTTAATTATTATTTTGATAGATTTATTAAAACTAGTTCTTTAAACCTAGTAACTTAGACAAAGTTTTATTGTCTATAAGGTTTAAGTTAAAAGGTTTAAATAAATTTATTAAAGGTTATAATCTATCTTAGAATTTAAACAAAGTTTATTGTTTAGATGGGATTGATTAAAAGGAATTAATCTTTTAATAAATAATATTTTTGATCAAGAAAGTCAAAACCCTAGTTTTGATTGATCAAGAACAAGATTAGGGTTTATCTAATTCATTTAAGGAATTAATAAGATTAAAGGAAGTGTTGATTTTAAGTTCTAAAATTACAAGATGTATATATATATATATATATATATATATATATATATATATATATATATATATATATATGTATTTCGGAATTTTTTAAATACTTAAAAGAAAAATGAATTTTAATAGATATAATAAGTTTATACGTATTTTAATTAGATTGAGTTAAAATACATACGTATAAATTAGATGTAATATTCTTATTAGAATGTTACAAGTTTATTATAAAGTAATGAAATATATATATGTATATATTAGGTACAAGATAAAATGGAACAATTAAAAGGATAATGTTATTTTGATCTTAAAGGATAATACTATAACTAGTTATTGTATAAAGTTGTTATATAATTAATACTAGAAAGTACAAAGTTATAATTTTATTATAACTAGAAATTGTACAAGTTGAAATTATATGATAAACTAGAAATATACAAAGTTATATATTATATTATAAGGTGTATAAAGCTATAAGTTATTATAGCTAGATAATTATACAAGTATAATATAAGTATTTTACAAGTCATGTAATATACTAGATTAATGATCTAGAATAAATAACAAGAACCTATATTTAACTAGTTCAAGTTAAATGTAAGAAAGATTTAAACAAACTAAGAATTTTTATATATAGTCTTTATATAATAAGTTTATTAGTTTCACCAAGTATAAACCGCTGATTGTTTTAGTTCAAGTTCCATCATGGTTGTTGGAGCTAGTGGGAGCTACACAAGAAAATAACAAAGTTTGTAAGTATGTCGTTAAGGCATAAGTTTTGGTCGAATCTAATAAGTCAAAACAAATGTCTAATTTCGTTATTAGACATATGAAAAACTAGATGTGTTAAACTAGACTTATGTTTCAAGTTTATGAATCATAAAAGAATTAAAAGCTTAACATAAGTTTTAAAGTTTTTCAAGTAAGATAAAACAAGTAAGTTTTATCCTAGATAAGGTTTTTCACAAAACCTAGTAAAACATTTTTTTATATCTCGTTTTAGGTATTAATATAAAATCGTGCAAATTCTTGAAACTATAAGTTTTTAAAGAATAGTTCTTAAGTTTTAAAGAGGCGTCTTGTAGAATCCTTCAATTCACAAGTCACACATTTTAAACAAGGATTAAGATTGGAATAACGGTTTAAGTTTAGTTTAAGACTTAAACAAACCCAAGAAAATCTTAGATCGAAGTACTATCCATCTAATGGAACACCTCACTTGTTCGACGATATTCATATTGTAAGGATAAAGAACCTTAGATATTGATTCAAATCATTGCGAGTGTTAGGGTGCGTAAGGTTCTGTGATAATCGGGAGTCCCGACGCAGAGCATCGCACTGTCTTAGATGGTCTGATCTATTTTGGTGATAATCGGGAGTCCCGGCCCAAAAAGTACTTGAGTAGAATAAACATACTAGACTTTATTACTAACTTGGAAATGTACAATTAGATTGTACAAGGTTGTGATAAATTATAAGTCTAAAGATTCTACGACCCCTAGGAATTGTGTCAAGTCTTGATATGATCAGTAAGGATGTTACCTACCAGAAATAGCATGTCTCGTCGGGAAGTGCCCAAACCTTGTGGCGAGAATGTGATATATGGATCCTATGCCTAAAATATTAATTATGGGTTTATAATATATTTTAGAGAATGTTTATTGATGATTACTAATTAAACTGGGTTTGTTTTGTAGATGGCAGCAACAAACACAACCACACTTCTTAATCACTTTAAGATAGTTGTAAAGTACGTTACGAGTAATCTAACTTTTACAATCGTTTATTGCAGGAGGAGATGGAAAGTGATGACGACCGGCATGAGATGGTGATCCCACGAGCACCAAGTTTTTATAATTCAGTATTTTATGGATTCAGTTAAAACAATTTTGCTTTATTGTTTGGATAATTTTATTTTATGTTAAAACAAGCTTTTCTTTGGTTTTAATAAATTTCGAATCCATGGTTGAATTATATTGTGTGCATGTATGATAATTACACTAGTCAAGGTTTAATGTCTAGATTGTATGTCAAGTTTTGATTTACTTTATATCTCATGTACTTATTTGATTGTTGTATAAATATTGTCTTGATAGCTCAAGGTACTTAGATACTAGTAATTAGAAAGTTTTTCTAATAAAAGTATTTAAGAGTTTTATGGAAGCATAAGGTTCAAAGGTTATTGAACTTAGTTAAAACATCTTAAGTAATAGTCATTACTTATGATAGTACGTTTTAAAGTATTAGGGTTTATCTAACTCATGCCCTAAGGGCATGAGATTAGAAGTGTTTAATAAACTCTAAATTTCCTTAAATGTATTTATTAGTCATTAATAAAGTCTATTTTTTGCATAAATTAAATGTAATTTTAAATGAAAATGGTAAGCTTGAGTTCAATAAACATGCTTATCTCATGACCTAAGGGCATGAGTTAGCCAAACCCTTAGTATTAATATAGTATTATTATATTGGATATAATCAAGATAGACTTTAAGTACTATTACAAGTCATTTATACTTGTAGTAAAGGATTTAATGAAGTCATTATTCCCTAATAGGAATAATTGGATATTCATATAATCCAAGTAAAATGACTTAGACATTAAATGAACTCTTAAAAGAAATAAACTATATTAAAGTATTTAAGAATTAAGAGGTATTATTGCAAGTCTTTTATACTTGTAATAAATACAATATTTAATCAAGTCATAATTCACTTATAGGAATAATGGATATTTGAGAAATCCAAGTAATGACTTTGGCATTAAATAAAATTCTTAAAAGAATACTAATGTATTTAAGAATTGGAAGTATCGTTTCAAGTGTCTTATACTTGTTAGATACAGTAATCAATAAGGGTCATAATTCCCCAAACATGAATATTGGATATTCGCTAATCCAAAGGGTGATCTTAACTATTGATAGAATTTTTAAAAGATTAAACTACAAGTTATTGACTAGGTCAAAGTAGTAGTTTAAGAGATGCTTAAGTTCCATAAAAGATAGTGGGAGCTAAGACTAACATAATTCATTAAAGACATTAATGGATTTAGTAAGTTAGTAAGACATTAACAACAAGGTTTTACCAAGTCGTAAGCCAAAGAGTTAAGAGAAATGATAAATGATCATTAATTAGATTATTGAAAACCTAATAGCGTGATCACAAGTCTTGTGATTAATTATTGCATATCTAATAGGTTGCTCACACTTCAATGGATAACATAATCATTTAAGGAAATTTCTTTAACTAGTAAGAATATCTACAAATCAAGTAACTAAAAGAGGCTTTAGTTACAAGGAGAATTTTATGAATTCAAGAAACTAAGGAGTTAATTTCCAATCCTCCTATGTATGCCGAATTACATAAAAGGTAAGACTAGAAAATGTTCTAAATGTTGCATGAACAATATCTAGCAAAGACAAAAGTAATAGTATTCCTAAATACTCGTCTTATGTCTTTAGTTTAATAGAAATGATTGGTTTAGTGATAAAGTTACAATTAAGGTAGTAAGAATCATTAAGTAATCAAGCACGAACAAAAGGAATAAGTAATGATCCAGTAATAATTCAGTATCTATGTCCAGTAAGGAATAATACATGAGTTAGTATCATTGTTATTCAGACTTTGTATGTTTTACAATATCCATGAATAAAAGTTTCTTTATTCAAAAAGATACAAAATCCGTGACTACTCGTCTTGGTGGGAACCTCGATGGGACGTTAACGTCATCGCGATATTTGATGGTAGATTCGAAGTTCTTCGAAGATAGCTACATAAGTTTTGTGTAAACCAAGTATCGGTGATATTCTGTTGGAGGCTCAATGAATATTGGATTGACCACCGTGACAATACTTCGTGGTTGAAAAGTTCAAAAGTATTGTTCACTAGGATTTTCCTTAAGCCTGACGTATTTGGTTTTGGATACAATGACTAATGTGCTTTGGTTCATCTTACACAATTCTGAAAAATGTTTGTCATACGAGGCGATACTGGGTACAAAGGAAGTTGTATTTTAAATCAAAATATAACAAGATGGTAATTGAACCTCCTTTTAAGGAGAGATATTTATAGGTCCTTTGACATGATGAGAAACTGACAAGTGCACGGCCGTGCCCAAACGAACTGATTTGTTCTTTGTCGTTTATCACAGAAGTTTGAATCAAGAAGTCATAAAATGATTTCGAATACAGGTGTTGATATTTTTCTACCATGCTCGTATTCGTTATCACAAATATCGTGCTGCAAGGGAGAAGCCTAACAACATACCTAAGAAGTAAAGACATACTATTCTTTACTAGGAGACGCTATTAAGAGTTTTTCACGAAACTATACCAGGGTTATATAAGCTGTTTTTATGGGGTTGGTTACCTACATGCCCATCTAGAAGGCCACTGTAACTCGTATCATTAAGACAAAGGTTACAAACTTGCACAAGTGGGAGTCTGAAGGATTTATGTGCACAGTTACTCAACCTAACGATGATACATCCATGCCTACGAAAAACTTAAGGGTCACACCGGTGAGTGCATGTAATACGAGCAAGTTATGCAATGATACTACGAAGAGGAATGATTCATAATAGTCATTATGAATCAGTTAAGTATTAAATTAAGTTTAACTTATTATTAGATTAGTTTAACTAACTAATTCATACAAGTAGTTGTACATTTACTAGTTGAGTAAATATACAATGTGTTAATTAGAGGTTATCCATAATATGATTTAAAGCCATTAAATCATATAGTAATTGGATAATATTATTGTGTGAATTATATAAAGGTTATTATATAATTAACTATTAAAAGTATAAATACAAGTATATATAATTCGTGTATATGGGTACCGGATTATTAATGTATTAATACTAGACGTTTGATAGTTAAGTGCAACAATGATAAACTAGTTAAACTATAAGGGATGGAAATGTTGAAAGGAAGTTTAATTAAAGTTCTAATATTAATTAAACTAGAAGGGTTCTAAGCGTAACTTATTTGTATATAAATAAGAGGCTTAGGGTAACACTAAAACCCTTAGACCATCACACGAAATCCCTTGCTTCCCCCTCCCCTTCGATCGGCCGAAACACCTAGAACACAAGCTTGTGTTCTTCGTTCGTTCTTCGTGTTCTTCAAGTCTTGAAGATCCAAGTTCGTTGCAAGCGATCATCTAGAAGATCATTCTTCGTGTTCATCATCAGTGGATCTATCTTAAGCACTAACTAAGGTATGTTTCATGGAACACTCTTCCTCTTCTCCCTCTTGTTCGAAGTCGAACCAAGAACCCTAGGGTTCTTGGTAGTAGTCGACGAACACACACAAGTATGTGTGTGTGTTCGAGTTTTCGTACAAGGTTTCTTTTCTTGTTAATCAAGTTAGATTTCCAACATTCCAATCCTTTAGGGTTTAAGGATTAGGTTTAATCCCACTTCCGCTTTAGGGATTAAATCAGCTAGTTGGTTTAACCGGTCAAGAACAAGTTCATGTTCTTGGTCAGCAAGGTTCGAACCAAGCATGCTAGGCGGTCGGTCCTATGGGTCGATCGAGTACAATGAAACCCTTCACACTTCCCCCCCCAAAACGTCGCTAATACTTTTACACCATAGCTACGGCGGATAGTTAAACGTTTGCAAAGCTTGTATAACCTGGATAGAACAAAACATGTGGGAATCCTATAACACCACTTTGGCTATAACACAGTCACCAGGGAACAATTTTGTTAGGTCACAACACCCTGGTTTTATAATTTAATTGATTAGATTAATATACTTAGGAAAATTAAAGTGTATAACATAGTATTAAAGTCAATGTATAAATCCACTAAGTGTGGCTTGTTGCGGAATAACAAGACCACTGATCAACTACAAAGATGTGAAAGTGAAAACGTAAATTGGTAAGTTCTCCTTTGCAAGATGATCTCTATTTATAATGATATAGAGATCTTACATAATGGGCAAAGGAGTAACCGAAGGAGTAAACTAGGGAAATGACTAAGATCAAGGGATTTGATCTTAGTCCGTTACAAAACTGACTGTAACTCAGTCCTTCTACTCAGTATTGGATTTCCAATACTGAGTGCTGATACAGAGTGGCCAATACTGGCCAAACTCAGTATCACTCCTATACTAAGCATATTAATTCTACTATTTATTCTAAGCTAGCCTAGGTTGTTTTGTTATCTTAAGATTCCAAAGGGATAAGGCTTTTTGCCTTAACAATCTCCCCATATCTAATGATAAGAAAACAATTACAAAGAGAATGTTACAAAAACAAAAATTCAGGCAGCATAGTCTTCTTCTTCACTGTTTGTTGATTGATTCAAACTCATAGAACACTTCTTTCTTTATGTGGATGAACTCTTCTCTTTTCTTCAGTTCATCCTGCCTGTTATTCACCACAGCAACTATCTTCTTTCTGAACCAAGAGTCCTCCTTCTCGGTTATCATCAATTTCAAGCCCACCAGATGACTAATAGGGGCCTTTGGCAAATCTGCTTCAGTAATGAAGAATTCCCTATCTTGTGAGTCAGTATACATATATCTAGAGGTTGGATATATGGTTCTCTTTTGATCCTGAAAGATTAAATTTGGAGGAACAGAGTATGAGTTAAAGATCCTGAAAGTGTTAAGGCACTCAGGCTTGTTGTTCTTTACAGCCTCAGTCATTACACTGAGTCCCCTATAGTCTGCTTGGTACAAAATGCCTTGTTCAAAGCATACAGCAGAAACAGCCCAGATTTCATCCATCATTACTTGAGCTTTAGAGGAACTTGATGGTAACTCTTTAATTAGTCTGGCAATCTTCACCCAATCTTGGAGTCCCATGTTCTGAATGTCATGAAGAAAAATCTTTATAGGAGGACTGACTGGTCCAGTGCAGACTGCAACTATGGACTTGTCAACGGTTTTGACTTTTATTTTGTTGACATACATGTTCAGCCAGCATATCTCCTTCACATTTGGGAATAATCTATTCCTCGACATACTCTTCCTGTTCTCCCTATATCTTGTTCTTTGAGCAATAATGTTCCAATACTGTTGAAGAACTTCATCTCCTGTTCTTCTTATAGTGTGAGGTTTCCATGGAACATTTGCATCAGAATCAGTGTCAGTATCAGGATCTTCTTCCTTAACATGAAAAAATCTTTGAGCCTCAATCTCATCCTCAACATCACTCTTTTCCTCAGTATCATGTACAGATCTTCTTGGTCTAGAAATCAGATGAGCTGGATCTGGTTCCTCACTGGATTCCGAGGACATAACCACTTTTGACATTCTTCTGGTTATTGGTCTTCTAGGAACCCTAGAATTTCCTTCAACTTGAGGAGAGATTGGTTTTCATGGAGGCTCTTCATCATCTGAGGATGATGATGGAGAGCTTTCTTTATTTGCCACATCCAGTGCAAAGTTTAAGAAATTTTGAGATGGCACTGGATGTTCTTCATCATCATCAATAATAGGCCAGACGAAAGGCCTATAAACTATAATCTGCAAGTTATTTGGCTCTTGAGCAGGAGGCTCAGTATCAACTTGCTGTGGTTGGTCAGTTGTAGGCTCCCCCTGAGCAGTTGGCTCAGATAACTCTTCAAGTTGTTCCAGAACTGACCTTCCTCTTTCTCTTCTTCTCTCATACTGAAACCTAAGTGGTTGATCAGTATGAGAAGTTTGCTGATGTTGTTGTTGTGGAGGTTGATCTTCATTTAATTTCCTTCTTTTCTCCCCCTGCGCAGATGGCTCAGGTTGATCAACCTCTTCTTCTCTTTGTCTCTTCTCCCCCTTATTGTTATCATTTGATGGGGAGGGAAGAGGTTCAGTATCACCACCTATGTCCCCGTGTTGATCATCATGTGTTGGGGAGGGCATAGGTTCAGTAGCAGCATCATGTTCACCCTTAGTATTTGCATGGGAGGGTGATCTTCTAGGCTCAGTATCAGGGTCTTCTTCATCATTATTTCCACCTAGTGGAGACTGGGGAGGTGGTGGAGGCTGTTGTTGTTGTTGAAGGAGTGCCACTGACTGCTTTAATGAGTCAATTTCATTATTTTTTTCATCCATCCTTGCCAGAATAGTATTCTGAGTGGTCTGCATGGCCGGGATTTGATTAAGAATTGTTTGTAGAGCCCCTTGCACTTCCTAAGACTGAGTAGCTTGAGCTCTATGACCCTGCACAGATGGTGCTAAAGAAGAAAAAATAAAATCAAACTGGTTAGAATGAAAGGTTTATCAAATAGAATTGTGGTGTTGTTAAATTCTATAATCATGTAAACAAAATTTAGAAGTCTGTATTTCATCTGGTTCATGATGAAATATTGTGAACTTATGCATAGCATGTGTAAGAAATGTTTAGTAAAAGTGAGTGTGAATATTTGAGTGGCTCAGTATAGGATAGGTCACATTTACTAAAAGGTTTTGGTTTGGGAAAGCGGCGCCTGGGATGTGCTTCTTGTTATTTTCATTGTTTATCACTTGGTATCAGAGTGATAACAGAAATGTGGCTTAAACCCATGGAAAATTTTGGCTAATGTAGCTTAAAAGGTTTGTGATCATTTCTTGAATGATGTGACCCTACTCAAAAATAAGTTGGACATCATTCAAGCAGCACCAGTGGGTGTCAGTATGACATCAACCACCATTGTCTCTTTAAATGTTGAGACAACTGTAGACTGACAATGATCATATGAGTGCTCAGTATATGAACTTCGCATAGCAGCAGTGGGCTAACTATGTTGGCCATAATTGGATATATATTTGAAAGTTCGTTTGAGACTTTGGTCAGTATTGAGTTGGTACTAGCCAATACTTAGTCTCTATTTGGGAAAGATATATATATATATATAAAAGTTTGAGAGCATTATAGAAATTCATACCTGAGACTTTGTCGGATTCCCTTCGAGCATCTGCAGAGGTCGGTGTTGGATCATCTAGATTTTGATTGGAGGCACTAGCACCCTCAGGAGCCTCTTGTCTGCTATCATGAGCACCTTCCAGTGTATGTTGCTCAAACTGAATCTCCACATCAAGAGGAACATGAGGTTCCTCAATTTGTTGAACAATGTGTTGGGGTTCAGGACCTGGAAGGTCAGCGGTGGCTGCAACTAGACTCTGTGCTTGAAGAGATGCAGTCAAAGATGGAACATTAGTGGGTTGCACCTCTTCTGATGATAAAGCACACATTATCACTGGAGATAAGTTTCTTCTTCGTCTTCTTAGGATAAGTGGTTGCTCTTCGGTGGACTCGGTATCAAAATCTGATGAAGTATGAGGAGCATTAGGATCTTGTTCAGGTGGAGGTAAATGTGAATGTTCTTGTTCTTGTTCTGGTTGAGCATCCACCATTTCAACATATTGGTCATCATTACCTCCATCACCACTATCATCATCATTATCATCATCATCATCATTTTCTGATCCAGTATCAGAATTATCATCATTTTCTTCATCATTAATGTGTGCCTGCACAATAGCCCACATAGAGTGACTCAGTACATGCTCTCCTTCTCTTGGCCTGTAAAAATATATCTTCTCATGTAAGGGAGGAAGATCTGCTCTTGGACTGTTAAATTCATCATAAACATGAGCAGGCATAGCACTCTGGAAGATGAGAGAAAGAAATCAGCAGAAAGGAACATTGATTTCTCTGGTTTGAGCCCGAACAAGAGAAGCTAGTTCATTAAAGATCAGCCTAGCATAATCAATATCCCGACCATGGTACATGGCATGGACAATCTGCATCCCAAAATCATTGATTTGGTCCATAGCTCCTGTCTTGTGGGTCATACACCGAATGATTGTGGAAATTAAAACACCCCACAATGGACCAAATTCGTTCCTTTTAATTATGCCCGTAGTTCCTCTTCGTCCAATAAAAGGTAACACCGAGCGAGCCTCTGTTCGATCAACAAAAGGCTCATACTGAGCTTGAGCTGGAAGTCTCAGTGTTTCCCTAATAATAGTTATTGAAACAAAAGCCCTTCTTTGATCTCGAATAACCCAACCGCTAATCATTTCCGGAGAGTCAAGTTTTGCAGAGTACCAGAATTCACAGAGCATCTCCGGATATATTGCGCGAGGAGATAGAATCAACGCTTGAGTGATCGGACAATGCTTCAGATTTGTAACCATGTGAGTGAATTCAGGGCACGCCCAAGCCTGAGGAATGTTGAAATTTGCGGTTATGTTGTTCCTCGCAAATTTGGGCACTTCGTCATTTTGAAAACGGGTCGCCGGTGCAGCCTCTGGTGCGAAGAATCTGTAGTTAGCCATCTGCGATTTTTGATTAAGTAATTGCTTGCAAAGAGAGAGTAGAATCGTTAATCGCAGAGAGAATTGAAAGAGAAAGTATGAAATAACTGTTAGAAAGTTATGTTGCCTGCCTTGATTACTCCATACCCTCTAGTTTTTCCAATCGAATCATCTCCAAACTTGACAGAAGGACCCTTCTCTGGTGTTCAGTTTAGAAGGTACTCCATACTGCCAGTCATGTGTCTTGAGCAGCCACTATCTAAGTACCATTTTCTGTCACCCTGCACAAGACACAAAATAAGAATTAGTTCTTTATTGGAACCCATTTTTGAATGGGACCATTGGTAGGAGAAACAGGGGTAGACTTGATCTCTTTTGTTAGAGAGGTCAGTATCACTTTAGGGGAAACCTTAGAGGTTTTCTTTGGTGATACTGACTTGGTTTCTCTCCTATTCTTTGGTACTGAGTACCTAGGGCTTGAGAGATCAGTCCAGCATTCATCTCCTTTGTGTCCAGTATGATGACATCTATAACATTTTCTAGGTCTGTTTCTGAACATATTTTCATATGGAATTCTTGAAAATTGTTTGACTTTTGGTTGATCAGTATGAGTAAGTTTTGCAAACTTTTGACTTAAAACTTTGATCTGATCACCAATAGATTTTAAAATATTATGTTTGTCATTTTTTACTGGTGTTTTAATGTTGTTTTTGGCTGGTTTAGAAGGAGATGGATCTGATGTCTTCTTTTTATTTAGCAGAGAAGTCTTTTTAATATTAGACTTCTTGTTTTTGCCATTTGAAGATCCTCTTGAAGTTGATTTCCGATTTTCATGTTTAGGACGACAACTTTAACAGGTTCTTTAGATTCTTGAGTAGTTGACTTTTCTGTTTCTGCAACCTCAGTATTAGATATAACATTTTGAATAAGAGTGGTTTTATTTTTATTATATATCTCAAAAGTGGTTGTATTAAATAATAATTCAAATGGAGGAACATCAGATGTATCATACTGCACAATTTCAAGGTCAGTATCAGGAATTTCCCTTTCAGGAAATTCAATACTGAGCTCTTGTAGTTCAGTATAACACTTAGAACAAATGGAAGGACCAATTGGTTTATCAAAAATAATTTTATCCTCATCATCTGACTCAGTTTGACATCCAACTTCACAAAAAGTTTTTGCTTTTACAAACTGAATAGGGTTCATATCAGAAAATTCTTCAAATAAATCAGCAAAATTGTTTCTATTTTTTAACTGAGGATCAACACCAAGTGCAACCCTCACATTTGCTGGAAATTGTTGATTTAGACATTTATTTAATTTAATAGATGCATTTCCCCAAGATTTACACTGGTTTTCAAATTTTGTTAGGTCACAACACCCTGGTTTTATAAGTTAATTGATTAGATTAATATACTTAGGACAATAAAAGTGTATAACACAGTATTAGAGTCAATGTATAAATCCACTAAGTGTGGCTTGTTGCGGAATAACAAGACCACTGATCAATTACAAAGATGTGAAAGTGAAAACGTAAATTGGTAAGTTCTCCTCTGCAAGATGATCTCTATTTATTATGATATAGAGATCTTACATAATGGGCAAAGGAGTAACCGAAGGACTAAACTAGGGAAATGACTAAGATCAAGGGATTTGATCTTAATCCGTTACAAAACTGACTGTAACTCAGTCCTTCTACTCAGTATTGGATTTCTAATACTGAGTGCTGATACTGAGTGGCCAATACTGGCCAAACTCAGTATCACTACTAAACTTAGCATATTAATTCTACTATTTATTCTTAGCTAGTCTAGGTTGTTTTGTTATCTTAAAATTCCAAAGGGGTAAGGCTTTTTGCCTTAACTAATTTTTTCCTCCCCGTGTTATAACCAAGTTAAAAGTTTAAAATTGCTATAACATGATTATAAGTAAGCTACCACATTTTGTGCTTTTAGAGCACAAGGTGTGGAAAGGAAGTTATAGCATTTTTGGGCTGATAACTTGACTATAATATAGGGAGCGAAAAGTGGCTCACAGGTGTTATAGCAAAAGTGATGTTATAGGAGTCTCACATTTGTTATTTATATGTATTTTGATTGGTTGGACTCCCTGGTGATCGCCGTAGGTATGGCGACGTTATAAGCTTTTAAGGGCTTTAACGGGGTTTAACGCCCCCACAACGTGCCCTCTTAGTACATTTTCATAACCTTCATTTACATCAGGTAACTGATAATTTTGACCAAATCTCTGGATGTTCTCACTATCTGAATTTAATAATTCTTGGTGTCTAGAAAAATCACTAAATTGAGGAAGCTAGTTTGCCTGCATACGAGAATTGTTAAACTTTATGCGTTTTGAGCACGCACATTTTCCACCGAGATATGATGGGAATGCTTGGAAGAGGGCGTTTTTGTAGATTTTCCCTACTATTTGTTTATGTATAAAATTATGTGTTTTCCATCTTTGTTTATGTTTAAAATTATCATTTTACATCACCGTATTCATCGTATAAGATAAATATCACTAAGAAAAAATTTACATTTAGTGACACATGTTTTCATTTGCAGATTTTTATGTGCCACCATATGGTGTTTATTAATGGCAAACTTTTTAACACAAATAACTGCAATCACTTAGTAATACTTACAAACAAAATAGCACCGAAAACCTGCTAAAATTTGATGCAAAAACTGCTAAAATATGTTACAAGTAGAGGCAAAATTTGATTAAAAACAAGAGCTATAATTGCTAAAAAGTCAGCAATTCAGCAAAGAACTGCTTAAATCTGCTGCAAAAAAATGCTTAAATCTGCTGCTAAACAATTGCTAAAACAACGGCAAAATTTGATTAAAAACAGCAGCAAAAGTTGATAAAGAACACAACAGATAAAACTGCTAAAAAGCATAAGAAACTACTGCAAAAACTGCTAAAAACATTAACAAAATTCGATTAAATAACAGCAATTTGTTGTAATTACTGAAAGAATTATAATGCCCTCCTTTCTCAATTGCATAAACATCTATAAATATACATACTTGTCATCTATCATGGCTACAATTATGCTAATGATAATTACCTACCATAATACAAATATTGACTACATAAATTACATTTATTGTCATTAATACTAATACATTCTAACACTCCCCCGCAGTCGAAACGGGAGAAGGATGAACACTGAGACTGTTCTGAAAGTCTTTGAATAATATCAAGGGTAGGCTCTTCGTGAAAATATCGGCAATTTGGTACCGGGAGGGTACAAGTAATACTCGAACGAGACCTTTCGGTTTTGACCGTAACCGGTTTTGGTCAACGCGAGCAGTAACCGGTTAGGTCAAAAACCGGTTCGGTTAGTAACCGGTTTCGACATTTGAAAACCCCAACCGGTGTAACCGGTTACCGGTTCGGTTAGAAACCGGTAAAAAAACCGGTTTTGACCGGTTACACTATAATACCCTTTTTTTTTGCCGCAATTCGATATCAAACACAACCATTAAACGTTTTAGCAAAATACAAACATTCATTAAGCATAGAAACGTTAAAAACATTAAAGTACACATAATTAAACATAAAAATACGAAAGTTCGAAAGCATAGAAACGTTAAAATCACCGAGATTCGAGATTTACTACTAAAAATACGAATATACTACAAATCTTCACTCTTCGTCGCTATCTTTTTGTGGGTTATTATCTTCATATTCATACCCATCGGAGCTAGATGCTCGGGACGATTCACCTTCTTGAGCTATATCTTCATCGCAAAGTGAGGTTGAAAGACCTTAAGCAACTTCCATGTCGAGAAGTTCTTCTTCAACGTCAATTCCTTCTCTAGCTTTTGTTTGTCTTGAATCCGGTCCGCCGCATCCAAGTGATCCTTCAAGCAAATACACATCTCCAAAGACGCCGACGTGAGTCTTGTTCTCCTAATAGATAATATCCTGCCACTAACAGAAAAAGCCGATTTCGAAGCTACCGTAGAAGCTTGGACACTAAGTAAATCTCTGGCCATGGCGCTTAGAATGGGAAATTGAGGCTCCCTTTTTTTCCACCAAGCCAATATATCAAAATGTTTGATTTCTCGAGTGGTCATATTGCCTAAGAAGTTTGTTTTCGTATATCTCGACAATCGCCATTAGCGGATTCTTCACTACTCTCACCCCTTTGCCGTTTAGTTGTTTCCTCTCTTGTAGTATTAAATAAATGGGCTAATGGGTCGGTGGGAACATCAACATCACCAAAAATTGGGGCAAACGAACTTGAAGAAGCATTTGGTGCACCATACTTTTGAAAATAAACCCCAAATAATGATTTAAAATTTTCCCAAAAATGATCTTGTGCATTTTTAATATATGTAGGACTTACCAAATTCAATTCCAAATCATAACAAATTGCACTCATAGTGGTTTCGACACCGATTTTATTTAAAGTTGGGTCTAACAAGGCTGAACATGTAATTGCCAATGGTATGCGGCGAAAATATTTTCTTAGTTTAGTTTTCGTTGGCGTGACCATTGTTTTATAAATACCACCTTCCAAATCAAAAGTATCAATTTTATGAGCCATCAAATATAGTTGTTTTCGTACACAATGAATTGTTGGATAGTAAACACCGGAGACTAAAACCGTTACATCTTTAAAAAGTTTAAACAATTCGGTTAGATTTTTAATAACCTCCCATTTTTCGTCACTAAATTTGTTTTTAACACGTTTCTTTGTAAAAAGTTTGTCATGAAAATATTGTAAAGTTTGACGTTGACGAACACCACATACAAACATGTCATAACTTGAATTCCAATGAGTGGTAATGTCCCAATTAGGTGATAAACAAAGTGAATTCGTTTGCTTACACAAACGAATATATCTTTTAACTCGTTTTGAACCCTTTTTAAAAACATCACATAGCATCAACCAAAAGTCATGTGTTATAGCACCAATCTCCGGTGAGTTCAACCCATCTCGCACAAATAAATTTATAATGTGTGCGAGAGACCGACTATGGAAGAAAAGACCATTCACGGGAGGTTTGAATGATAATATTAGCTTTGCAACCGCATTTGTATTATAATATTATAATGGGTTGTCAAAGTGGTTGAACGGCAAACCTTGTTGAATCACGAACTTGGCCATTTGTTCTCGACAACGTTCCACTTGGTACGCAAAGATACCACCGTTTCGTGCCATAGTCGCTTGACCCTCTTGTTGTGAACCCCTTCTTATCGTTTGACAATGCTTTGCGACATGTGTCCTCATCGTTGATTTGGAAATAGCTCCCATGAGTTGACCACAATTTCTACAATGCGCCTTTATAAGACCATTGCTTAACTCGACTAAGTCGAACGACCCATTTGGTCCAAAAAGTTCGGGAACTCGTGTAGTTGGCAAAATTTTAGCAATACTTGCCGTTTCTTCATTTGTAGAACCAACGCCGGTGAAATCTTGACTACTTTGGCTTTGGTTTGGGTGCGACATTTTGACGTTTTTTGCTAATCGAAAGTGTTTGAAGAGTGTTTTTGGATGTTTTGAAGTTGTGATTTTAACCAAATGCAAGATATGTATTTATAGGGGTGTTTAGGGGGTCAAAATGGTCCAAAAATACCCCCCCAACTGTCACAAAACAGTCCCCAACGGTCATATGACCGTTTTTTAACGGTAATTTACGATTCCCAGCGAAAACCGGTTACGAACCGGTTATAAAACCGGTTTTAATGGTCGTAACCGGAAACCGGTTATCAGAAACCGGTTTCTGCCTGTTTTTTGGTCGAAATGGTGTAACCGGTTAGGAACCGGTCGGTTACTGAGAAACCGAACCGGTTACGGTCAAAACCAGTTTTGACCGGTTTCGGTTTCGGTTCGGTTACCGGTTTTGGTTTCGGTTTCGGGTAATATGTGCACCACCTTTAGTTACTTTTTCCCGAACAAAGTTGATATCCATTTCAATATGTTTGGTGCGTTGATGTTGCACTGGATTCCCCGAGAAATAAATAGCACTAATGTTGTCAAAAAATACGAACGTGGCTTTTTGAATAGGACAGTGCAGTTCAAGTAATAGATTACATATCCAACATCATTCGGCGACCACATTCGCGACGCCGCGATACTCGGCCTCGGCACTAGAACGTGACAGTGTGGGTTGTCTTTTAGCGGACCACGAGATTAAATTATCACCTAGGTAAACACAATACCCGGACGTGGATCGTCGAGTATCCGGACACCCACACCAATCGGCATCCGTGTAGGACACGAGAGAAGATACGGAGGACTTGAGTAATCGTAAGCCATAGGATCAAGTGCCTTGTACGTATCGTATAATTCTCTTGAGAGCGGCCATGTGTATGTCACGGGGGTCATGCATAAATAAACACACTTGTTGAATGGCATAGGAGATGTCCAGGCGGGTGAACGTCAAATACTGAAGTGCGCCAGCCAAGCTCCGGTGAAGACCGGGATCGGAAAAAGATGTGCTTGACTTGGCACTTAGTTTCGGTTTAGTATCAACAGGGGTGGATGATGGTTTGCAATTTGTCATGCCGGAACGATCGATAATATCGGAAGCGTATTTGGATTGCGACAAAAATAATCCATGTTGTTGACGTGTAACCAAGATCCCCAAGAACGAGCTTAAGGGACCTAAATCCTTTATCGCAAATTCCGTAGCTAATGAGGAAATGATTTTGTTGAGAAGTTGGTCGGATGATCCCGTGAGAATAATGTCATCAACATATAGTAACAAATATGCCACCTGATCATCCTGTTTAAAAATAAACAACGAATTATCCGAGACACTGTGAGTAAAACCAAACTGAGAAACATAAGTGGCAAAACGTGTTTACCAAGCCCGAGGGGCTTGTTTTAAACCATAAAGAGGTTTCTTTAGTAAAGACACATAATCCGAATGTGTCGAATCACGAACCCCAAGGGTTGATGCATGTAGACGGTTTCTTCCAAATTCCCATGAAGAAACGCATTTTTAACGTCAAGTTGACGTATAGGCCAATCTTTAGACAAAGCTAAAATGAGAACGGTCTGAATCGTAGCCAGTTTAACAACGGGACTAAATGTTTCCCCACAATCTATCCCAACCCGTTGTGTTTTACCATCCCCCACAAGGCGGGCTTTATGTCTCTCAAAAGAGCCATCCGCCCGTCTTTTATGTGTCAAAATCCACATGCACCGCATAATATTAACATCTTTAGGTCTTGGCACCAAAACCCACGTCTCATTTTTAATAAGAGCATGGTACCCATCGTTCATGGCCATTTTCCAATTCGGATCCCGTAAGGCATCGCCGAGATTCTTTGGTATGGGTGAGGGAGTATGTTGGGTGTGAAGATTAAATAATTTTTTGGGTTTAAAAATACCCTGATGGCTGCGTGTAACTGGTTTCGTGCGAATAGGGGGTGGGGGTGGAGGCCGCGGTGGGTTAGATTGAGTGGGGGTGGATGTATCACTGCTTGGGGCGGGTGGATTGTTAGGTGGGCTGTTCCGAGGAGAGTGACGGGAAGGGTATGGGCCAGACAAATTTTGCGGGCCGGTAGTTGGTGGTGTAGGGGTGGGGCCGGTATTTGGTGGTGTGGGTGTTGGGCTTGAGTTATTTAATGGAATTGACCCACTAGGTAAGAAATGAGATATGTATGGGTGTTGGTCAGATTCCAAAAAATGGTAATTAGGTGGGGGAGATAAAGTGGTAAAAGGTAATTTTGTTTCATCAACAATAACGTCACGACAAATTATGATTTTTTTAGAAAGCATGTCGTAACATATATATCCCCGATGGTTGTCCGGAAACCCCAAAAAACACATGGTTTGGACCGTGCTTGAAGTTTATGTAAAGTAGTGGATGGTAAAATGAAGGATTTATGTGCACAGTTAGTCAACCTATGATGATACATCCATGCCTACGAAACACTTAAGGGTCACACCGGTGAGTGCATGTAATACGAGCAAGTTATGCAACGATACTACGAAGAGGAATGATTCATAATAGTCATTATGAATCAGTTAAGTATTAAGTTAAGTTTAACTTATTACTAGATTAGTTTAACTAACTAATTAATACAAGTAGTTGTACATTTACTAGTTAAGTAAATATACAATGTGTTAATTAAAGGTTATCCATGATATGATTTAAAGCTATAAATCATATAGTAATTGGATAATATTATCGTGTAAATTATATAAAGGTTATTATATAATTAACTATTAAAACTATAAATACAAGTACATATAATTCGTGTATATGGGTACCGAATTATTAGTGTGTTAATATTAGACATTTGATAGTCAGTGCAACAATAATAAACTAGTGAAACTATAAGGGATGGAAGTGTAAAAGGATAAGTTTAATTAAGATTTAATTAAGAGATTAATCTTAATTAAACTAGAAGGGCCCAAAGTGAAAGTCCATCTATTATAAATAGAGGGCTTAGGCATCACTTATTAGGTGACACCTTTAGAAGCCGAAACCCTTGCCCCCTTACTCCATTCGGCCGAACCAAGAACACCATCACTTGGTGTTCTTTGTTCTTCGTGTTCTTCATTCGTTCTTCGTGTTCTTCAAGTCTTGAAGATCCAAGTTCGTTGCAAGTGATCATCTAGAGGATCATTCGTCGTGTTCATCGTCAGTGGACTTATCTTAAGCATCGTCAGTGGACTTATCTCCTCTTGTTCGAAGTTGAACCAAGAACCCTAGGGTTCTTGGTAGTAGTCGACGAACACACACAAGTATGTGTGTGTGTTCGAGTTCTTCGAACAAGGTTTCTTTCTTGTTAACCTAATCTAGATTTCCAACATCCCAATCCTTTAGGGTTTAAGGATTAGGTTTAATCCCAGTTCCGCATTTAGGGATTAAATCAGCTAGTTGGTTTTAACCGATCAAGAACAAGTTCATGTTCTTGGTCAGTCATGGTTCGAACCAAGTATACTAGGAGGTCGATCCTATGGGTCGATCAGTCGCATGGTGCGTAGTGAAACCCTTCAGTTGTATCAGAGCGTTGGTTTAGAGATCTAGACTAGATTAACAAAGATTGTTTGTTTACTTTAATTACAAGTTTTTGTTTCAAGTGTTTTCTTCTTCTTCTTCTTCTTCATATTTTTTGAAAAAGGGGGTAAGAACCCCAGGACCAAGAATATTAAACTAGTCTAGTTTAATTGGTTAAGAAGGTTTTTAGAAACCCTAGCAATTTTCGAAATACTAGGAAGAACCCTAGGATCAAGTATGTTAAAGCCGATTTCGAAGCTACCGTAGAAGCTTGGACACTAAGTAAATCTCTGGCCATGGCGCTTAGAATGGGAAATTGAGGCTCCCTTTTTTTCCACCAAGCCAATATATCAAAATGTTTGATTTCTCGAGTGGTCATATTGCCTAAGAAGTTTGTTTTCGTATATCTCGACAATCGCCATTAGCGGATTCTTCACTACTCTCACCCCTTTGCCGTTTAGTTGTTTCCTCTCTTGTAGTATTAAATAAATGGGCTAATGGGTCGGTGGGAACATCAACATCACCAAAAATTGGGGCAAACGAACTTGAAGAAGCATTTGGTGCACCATACTTTTGAAAATAAACCCCAAATAATGATTTAAAATTTTCCCAAAAATGATCTTGTGCATTTTTAATATATGTAGGACTTACCAAATTCAATTCCAAATCATAACAAATTGCACTCATAGTGGTTTCGACACCGATTTTATTTAAAGTTGGGTCTAACAAGGCCGAACATGTAATTGCCAATGGTATGCGGCGAAAATATTTTCTTAGTTTAGTTTTCGTTGGCGTGACCATTGTTTTATAAATACCACCTTCCAAATCAAAAGTATCAATTTTATGAGCCATCAAATATAGTTGTTTTCGTACACAATGAATTGTTGGATAGTAAACACCGGAGACTAAAACCGTTACATCTTTAAAAAGTTTAAACAATTCGGTTAGATTTTTAATAACCTCCCATTTTTCGTCACTAAATTTGTTTTTAACACGTTTCTTTGTAAAAAGTTTGTCATGAAAATATTGTAAAGTTTGACGTTGACGAACACCACATACAAACATGTCATAACTTGAATTCCAATGAGTGGTAATGTCCCAATTAGGTGATAAACAAAGTGAATTCGTTTGCTTACACAAACGAATATATCTTTTAACTCGTTTTGAACCCTTTTTAAAAACATCACATAGCATCAACCAAAAGTCATGTGTTATAGCACCAATCTCCGGTGAGTTCAACCCATCTCGCACAAATAAATTTATAATGTGTGCGAGAGACCGACTATGGAAGAAAAGACCATTCACGGGAGGTTTGAATGATAATATTAGCTTTGCAACCGCATTTGTATTATAATATTATAATGGGTTGTCAAAGTGGTTGAACGGCAAACCTTGTTGAATCACGAACTTGGCCATTTGTTCTCGACAACGTTCCGCTTGGTACGCAAAGATACCACCGTCTCGTGCCATAGTCGCTTGACCCTCTTGTTGTGAACCCCTTCTTATCGTTTGACAATGCTTTTAGACATGTGTCCTCATCGTTGATTTGGAAATAGCTCCCATGAGTTGACCACAATTTCTACAATGCGCCTTTATAAGACCATTGCTTAACTCGACTAAGTCGAACGACCCATTTGGTCCAAAAAGTTCGGGAACTCGTGTAGTTGGCAAAATTTTAGCAATACTTGCCGTTTCTTCATTTGTAGAACCAACGCCGGTGAAATCTTGACTACTTTGGCTTTGGTTTGGGTGCGACATTTTGACGTTTTTTGCTAATCGAAAGTGTTTGAAGAGTGTTTTTGGATGTTTTGAAGTTGTGATTTTAACCAAATGCAAGATGTGTATTTATAGGGGTGTTTAGGGGGGCAAAATGGTCCAAAAATACCCCCCCAACTGTCACAAAACAGTCCCCAACGGTCATATGACCGTTTTTTAACGGTAATTTACGATTCCCAGCGAAAACCGGTTACGAACCGGTTATAAAACCGGTTTTAATGGTCGTAACCGGAAACCGGTTATCAGAAACCGGTTTCTGCCTGTTTTTTGGTCGAAATGGTGTAACCGGTTAGGAACCGGTCGGTTACTGAGAAACCGAACCGGTTACGGTCAAAACCGGTTTTGACCGGTTTCGGTTTCGGTTCGGTTACCGGTTTCGGTTTCGGTTTCGGGTAATATGTGCACCACCTTTAGTTACTTTTTCCCGAACAAAGTTGATATCCATTTCAATATGTTTGGTGCGTTGATGTTGCACTGGATTCCCCGAGAAATAAATAGCACTAATGTTGTCAAAAAATTCGAACGTGGCTTTTTGAATAGGACAGTGCAGTTCAAGTAATAGATTACATATCCGACATCATTCGGCGACCACATTCGCGACGCCGCGATACTCGGCCTCGGCACTAGAACGTGACAGTGTGGGTTGTCTTTTAGCGGACCACGAGATTAAATTATCACCTAGGTAAACACAATACCCGGACGTGGATCGTCGAGTATCCGGACACCCACACCAATCGGCATCCGTGTAGGACACGAGAGAAGATACGGAGGACTTGAGTAATCGTAAGCCATAGGATCAAGTGCCTTGTACGTATCGTATAATTCTCTTGAGAGCGGCCATGTGTATGTCACGGGGGTCATGCATAAATAAACACACTTGTTGAATGGCATAGGAGATGTCCAGGCGGGTGAACCTCAAATACTGAAGTGCGCCAGCCAAGCTCCGGTGAAGACCGGGATCGGAAAAAGATGTGCTTGACTTGGCACTTAGTTTCGGTTTAGTATCAACAGGGGTGGATGATGGTTTGCAATTTGTCATGCCGGAACGATCGATAATATCGGAAGCGTATTTGGATTGCGACAAAAATAATCCATGTTGTTGACGTGTAACCAAGATCCCCAAGAACGAGCTTAAGGGACCTAAATCCTTCATCGCAAATTCCGTAGCTAATGAGGAAATGATTTTGTTGAGAAGTTGGTCGGATGATCCCGTGAGAATAATGTCATCAACATATAGTAACAAATATGCCACCTGATCATCCTGTTTAAAAAATAAACAACGAATTATCCGAGACACTGTGAGTAAAACCAAACTGAGAAACATAAGTGGCAAAACGTGTTTACCAAGCCCGAGGGGCTTGTTTTAAACCATAAAGAGGTTTCTTTAGTAAAGACACATAATCCGAATGTGTCGAATCACGAACCCCAAGGGTTGATGCATGTAGACGGTTTCTTCCAAATTCCCATGAAGAAACGCATTTTTAACGTCAAGTTGACGTATAGGCCAATCTTTAGACAAAGCTAAAATGAGAACGGTCTGAATCGTAGCCAGTTTAACAACGGGACTAAATGTTTCCCCACAATCTATCCCAACCCGTTGTGTTTTACCATCCCCCACAAGGCGGGCTTTATGTCTCTCAAAAGAGCCATCCGCCCGTCTTTTATGTGTCAAAATCCACATGCACCGCATAATATTAACATCTTTAGGTCTTGGCACCAAAACCCACGTCTCATTTTTAATAAGAGCATGGTACCCATCGTTCATGGCCATTTTCCAATTCGGATCCCGTAAGGCATCGCCGAGATTCTTTGGTATGGGTGAGGGAGTATGTTGGGTGTGAAGATTAAATAATTTTTTGGGTTTAAAAATACCCTGATGGCTGCGTGTAACTAGTTTCGTGCGAATAGGGGGTGGGGGTGGAGGCCGCGGTGGGTTAGATTGAGTGGGGGTGGATGTATCACTGCTTGGGGCGGGTGGATTGTTAGGTGGGCTGTTCCGAGGAGAGTGACGGGAAGGGTATGGGCCAGACAAATTTTGCGGGCCGGTAGTTGGTGGTGTAGGGGTGGGGCCGGTATTTGGTGGTGTGGGTGTTGGGCTTGAGTTATTTAATGGAATTGTCCCACTAGGTAAGAAATGAGATATGTATGGGTGTTGGTCAGATTCCAAAAAATGGTAATTAGGTGGGGGAGATAAAGTGGTAAAAGGTAATTTTGTTTCATCAACAATAACGTCACGACAAATTATGATTTTTTTAGAAAGCATGTCGTAACATATATATCCCCGATGGTTGTCCGGAAACCCCAAAAAACACATGGTTTGGACCGTGCTTGAAGTTTATGTAAAGTAGTGGATGGTAAAATGAAGGATTTATGTGCACAGTTAGTCAACCTATGATGATACATCCATGCCTACGAAACACTTAAGGGTCACACCGGTGAGTGCATGTAATACGAGCAAGTTATGCAACGATACTACGAAGAGGAATGATTCATAATAGTCATTATGAATCAGTTAAGTATTAAGTTAAGTTTAACTTATTACTAGATTAGTTTAACTAACTAATTAATACAAGTAGTTGTACATTTACTAGTTAAGTAAATATACAATGTGTTAATTAAAGGTTATCCATGATATGATTAACTATTAAAACTATAAATACAAGTACATATAATTCGTGTATATGGGTACCGAATTATTAGTGTGTTAATATTAGACATTTGATAGTCAGTGCAACAATAATAAACTAGTGAAACTATAAGGGATGGAAGTGTAAAAGGATAAGTTTAATTAAGATTTAATTAAGAGATTAATCTTAATTAAACTAGAAGGGCCCTAAGTGAAAGTCCATCTATTATAAATAGAGGGCTTAGGCATCACTTATTAGGTGACACCTTTAGAAGCCGAAACCCTTGCCCCCTTACTCCATTCGGCCGAACCAAGAACACCATCACTTGGTGTTCTTTGTTCTTCGTGTTCTTCATTCGTTCTTCGTGTTCTTCAAGTCTTGAAGATCCAAGTTCGTTGCAAGTGATCATCTAGAGGATCATTCGTCGTGTTCATCGTCAGTGGACTTATCTTAAGCATCGTCAGTGGACTTATCTCCTCTTGTTCGAAGTTGAACCAAGAACCCTAGGGTTCTTGGTAGTAGTCGACGAACACACACAAGTATGTGTGTGTGTTCGAGTTCTTCGAACAAGGTTTCTTTCTTGTTAACCTAATCTAGATTTCCAACATCCCAATCCTTTAGGGTTTAAGGATTAGGTTTAATCCCAGTTCCGCATTTAGGGATTAAATCAGCTAGTTGGTTTTAACCGATCAAGAACAAGTTCATGTTCTTGGTCAGTCATGGTTCGAACCAAGTATACTAGGAGGTCGATCCTATGGGTCGATCAGTCGCATGGTGCGTAGTGAAACCCTTCAGTTGTATCAGAGCGTTGGTTTAGAGATCTAGACTAGATTAACAAAGATTGTTTGTTTACTTTAATTACAAGTTTTTGTTTCAAGTGTTTTCTTCTTCTTCTTCTTCTTCATATTTTTTGAAAAAGGGGGTAAGAACCCCAGGACCAAGAATATTAAACTAGTCTAGTTTAATTGGTTAAGAAGGTTTTTAGAAACCCTAGCAATTTTCGAAATACTAGGAAGAACCCTAGGATCAAGTATGTTAAACAAGATATGTTTAATTGATCAAAAGGATTCTTTCCTTTCATCCCTTGAATTTTCGTGACCTAGGAAGAACCCTAGGATCAAGTATGTTAAACAAGATTTGTTTAATTGATCAAAAGGATTCTTTCCTAATCCCTTAGGATTTTCGAAATCTAGAGGATACTTGGATACCAAGTTTATTAAACTAGCCTAGTTTAATTGATGGGAAAGTTTCCTAGTCTTGAGATTTTCGAAACCCTAAAAGGAACCCTAGAAGTTTAAACTAGTTTAAGTTTAATAGTTTAAAAGAATTAATTAGGATAATAACCTAAAACCTAGTTAATTAGACAAGTTTATGTCTAATAGGTATAATTATTATTTTGATAGATTTATTAAAGCTAGTTCTTTAAACCTAGAAATTTAGACAAAGTTTTATTGTCTATAAGGTTTAAATTAAAAAGTTTAAATGAATTTATTAAAAGTTATAATCTATCTTAGAATTTAAACAAAGTTTATTGTTTAATAGGATTGATTAAAAATTCATCTTTTAATTAAAATAATGTCTTTGATCAAGAAAGTCAAAACCCTAGTTTTGATTGGCCAAAAAAACAAGATTAGGGTTCATCTAATTAATTTAGGGAATTGATAAAAAGGGTGTTAATTTTTAAGTTCTAAAATTAACAAGGTGTATTTAATTATTTATATATATGTATTAAAATTTTCGGAATTTTTAAATATTAAGTAAAATTGAATTTTAAAAGATATAATAAGTTTATACGTATTTTAATTAGATTAAGTTAAAAATACATACGTATAAATTAGATGTAATATTCTTATTAGAATGTTACAAGTTTATTATAAAATATACATATATACGAATACATTAAATACAAAATAAAAATGGAACAATTAAAAGGGTAATGTTATTTTGATCTTTAAAGAAAATATTTTAACTAGTTAATGTATAAGTTATAATATAATAAAAACTAGAAAGTACAAAGTTATGATTTCATTATAACTAGAAATTGTACAAGTTGAAATTATATGATTAACTAGAAATATACATAGTTATTTATATTAAGGTGTATAAAGTTATAAATTATTATAACTCTGTAATTATACAAGTATAATATAAGTATTTTACAAGTCATGTAATATACTAGATTAATGATCAAGTAAAAAATAACAAGAACCTATATTTAACTAGTTCAAGTTAAATATAAGAAAGGTTTAAATAAACTAAGAATTATTATATATAGTCTTTATATAATAAGTTTATTAGTTTCACCAATTATAAACCGGTGATTATGTTGGCTTAAGTTTCATCATGGTTGTTGAAGCTAGTGGGAGCTACACAAGATAATCACAAAGTTTATAAGTGTGTCATTAAGACATAAGTTTTGGTCGAATCTAATAAGTCAAAACAAATGTTTAATTTCATTATTAGACATATGAAGAACTAGGTGTGTTAAACTAGGCTTATGTTTCAAGTTCATGAATCATAAAAGAATTTAAAAGTTTAACATAAGTTTATAAGTTTTTCAAGCAAAAATAAAACAAGTAAGTTTTATTCTAAATAAGGTTTTTCACAAAACCTAGTAAAACGTTTTGTACACCTCGTTTTAGGTATACATGTAAAATCGTGTTAATTCTTGAAACTATAAGTTTTAAAGAATAGTTCCTAAGTTTTAAAAAGGTGTCTTGTATAATTCCTAAATTCACAAGTCACACATTTTAAACAAGGATTAAGATTGGAATAAAGGTTTAAGTTTAGTTTTAAGACTTAAACAAACCCTAGAAAATCTTAGATCTAAGTACTATCCACCTAATGGAACACCTCACTTGTTCAACGATATTCGTATTGTAAGGATAAAGAACCTTATATATGGATTCAAATCATTGCAAGTGTTAGGGTGCGTAAGGTTCTGTGATAATCGGGAGTCCCGGCGCAGAGCATCGCACTGTCTTAGATGGTCTGATCTACTTTGGTGATAATCGGGAGTCCCGGCCCAAAGAGTACTTGAGTAGAATAAACATACTAGACTTTATTACTAACTTAGAAATGTACAATTAGATTGTACAAGGTTGTAATAATGTATAAGTCTAAACATTCTACGACCCCTAGAAACCGTGTCAAGTCTTGATACGATCGGTAAGGACGTTACCTACCAGAAATAGCATGTCTCGTCGGGAAGTGCCCAAACCTTGCGGCGAGAATGTGATATATGGATCCTAGGCCTAAAATATTAATTATGGGTTTATAATATATTTTAGAGAATGTTTATTGATGATTACTAGTTAAACTGGGTTTGATTTATAGATGGCAGCAACAAACGCAATCGTGACAACAAGTACCAACAATCTCTCACTTCGCTCAATCCTCGAAAAAGACAAGTTGACTGGGTCAAACTTTCTCAACTGGGAGCGCAATCTTCGTATTGTGCTCAGGCATGAGAGAAAGTGGTATGTCTTGGAGAGAGCAGTACCAAACACCCATGCTGTTAATGCCTTAGCTGAAACGAGGCAAGCTTATGATAAGCATGTCAGTGATGCACTCGATGTGAGCTGTCTGATGCTCGCCACTATGAGTCCTGAGTTACAAGCAGGACTTATGGATGTGCCTGCATTTGAGATGATCCATCAACTTAGGGATTCATTTCAAGAGCAAGCTCACACTGAGAGATTTGACATCAATCGAGCCTTCAACTCTTGCAAGATGGTCAAAGGAACGCCGGTGAGTGCCCAGGTCATGAAAATGAAGGGACACATGGATCACCTCGCCAGACTTGGTCACCCCATACCGTTGCAAATGGCAACAGATACTATACTCAACTTGTTGTCTGATGACTACAAGTCTTTTGTGGTCAACTACAACATGCATAATATGGAGAAATCTGTTGCTGAGCTACATTCCATGCTCAAGACAGCTGAGTTGAGTTTGGGGACCAAATCTAAGGACGTTCTCATGATTGGTAATGGCGGTGGCGGTGGGAAGAAGAGAAAAGGGCATGGTGGTAAAGGAAAGGGTAAAACCTATCCTAACCAAGGAGTGCCAAATGGTAAAGGTGTCAAACAAAAGGTCAAGAAGGTTAAGCCTAACACTGCGAGGACTGTTAAGGCAAAAAGCCTTACCCCTTTGTGAATCTTAGGATAACAAAACAACCTAGACTAGCTTAGATTAAATAGTAGATTAAATTAGCTAAGTTTAGGTGTGATATTGAGTTTGGCCAGTATTGGCCACTCAGTATCAGCACTCAGTATTGGAAAACCAATACTGAGTAGAAGGACTAAGTTACAGTCAGTATTGTAACGGACTAAGATCAAATCCCTTGATCTTAGTCATTTCCTTAGTTCAGTCCTTCGGTTACTCCTTTGCCCATTATGTAAGATCTCTATACCAATATAAATAGAGATCATCTTGCAAAGGAGTACTTACCAATTTATGAACTTACATTCACATCTTTTGTAATTGATCAGTGGTCTTGTTATTCCGCAACAAGTCACACTTAGTGGATTTATACATTGACTATATTCTTGTGTTATCACTTTAATATTTCACTAAGTATATTAATCTATCAATTAACATTATAAACCAGGGTTGTAGTGACCTAACAACTGGTATCAGAGCAGGCTAAATTAATCCTTATTTAGTCGATCTATTACCCTGGCAGCCATTCCATATACTTATCCCTCAAACACTCAAAAATCAAAAATGTCAACAATCATTGCACCTGTTATGTCTGGTAAGGGAGTGCCCATCTTAGATGGAAAATATTTTCATCAATGGAAGCTTAAAGCTCAGTGGTATCTTGAATCTATTCATCATGAGATGCTCAATGTGCTTAATGATGGCCCTATCATTCCACAAACAGTGGAACCCGTTGCTGCTACTGATGATGCTCCTGAGAGCACAAGAACAGTTCCTAAACTGAAACACGCCTGGACTGATACTGACCGTCAGTTATTCAGTCTAGACTCCAGAGAAAAGAGTGATTGGTAATGCTGTTACCAAAGAGATACTTAATGCAATTATGAAATGGCCAACAACAAAGGCTATGTGGGATAGCCTATCAGTCACTTATGAAGGAACACCAAAGGTGAAGTTGCAGAGGAAGAGCAACATGAGAAGGAAGTATGAAAATTTCTTCTCAAGTCCAAATGAAGACATCACTACTCTTTATAACAGGTTCAATACTGTTATCCATGAGTTAATCAGTGTAGGCATTGTGAAGGAGGAAGGAGAGCTTGTTCAAAAGTTCTTGGATAGTCTTCCCCAACAATTTCTTGACATGACAAATTCTGTCAATGCTGCTAACAACATTGAGTCATACACTCTCCAAACTTTGTATGGGTTAATGTTGAATCATGAGGAAAATAATGCTGCAAGACTGATCAACTGGAAGAAAACTGACAAGTCTTCCACTGGCATGGCTCTAGTTGTGCAACAAGCATATACTGTAACTGAGCCTGAAGAACCAGAAGTTGATCTTGCTGATGCTGAGGCAGAAGAGCTTGAAACTCAAATGGCTCTTATGTCTATGAAGCTGGATCAGTTGAAAAAGAAGAGGCTTGGTGTTAGCTCTTCCAATACTGACCCAAGATCTGGTCTTTGCTATAGGTGTGGAAAGCCTGGGCATATTGCTGCTAATTGTCATACTAAGTCAACTGAAACTGATCAGAATGACAAGATTGCATACCGCGCTAAACGGTATAGAGACAAGTATGTCAAGCTAAAGAACTCGAGCAAGGGCAAGAATGCAGCAGTGAATGGAGCACCTCTTCAAGCTCTTTACTCTGAAACTTGGATGGATGAAGAGCTCAGTGATGGTGAGGAAGAGGTTGAAAACAAAGCCTTTATGGCTTTCACTGAAGATGATTTGAAGAGTTCCTTTGAAAAGGACATCAAAGAAGCTGAGAGGATGAGTGTTCATACTGATTGGGATTCCACTCAGTTGTACAAGGTGAGTTCCTTTCAAACTTATTCAGTGAATGAAAAAGAAAAGATTTTTGAATATATGATTGTTGATCTTAAAACATTCGTACAGAAAGAAAAAGCTTTAGAATAACAATTCTTGAACTTGAAAGGGTAAATAATGAACATTTAGATAAATTAGCAAAATTTAAGGATTTAGAACTAAATTTTTTAAACTCACAAGACATGAACCAAAGATTAGCTGATAAAGCTCATTTACACAAATTAGAAAAAGAAAAATTTGAAAACCAGTGTAAATCTTGGGGAAATGCATCTATTAAAATAAACAAATGTCTAAATCACCAATTTCCAGAAAATGTGAGGGCTACACTTGGTGTTGATCCTCAGTTAAAAAATAGAAGTAATTTTAATGATTTATTTGAAGAATTTTCTGATATGAACCCTATTCAGTTTGTAAAAGCAAAAACATTTTGTGAAGTTGGATGTCAAACTGAATCAGATGATGAGGATAAAGTCATTTTTGAAAAACCAATTGGTCCTTCTATCTGTTCTAAGTGCTATACTGAACTACAAGAACTCAGTATTGAATTTCCTGAAAAAGAAATTTCTGATACTGACCTCGAAGTTGTGCAGTATGATAGTTCTGTTGTTCCTCCATTTGAACTTTTATTTAACACAACTACTTTTGAGATATTGTTAAGGCAAAAAGCCTTACCCCTTTGTGAATCTTAGGATAACAAAACAATCCAGACTATCCTAGATTAAAATGTAGATTAAATTTGCTAAATTAGGATTGATACTGAGTTTGGCCAATACTGGCCACTCAGTATCAGTACTCAGTATTGGAAAAAAACCAATACTGAGTAGAAGGACTGAGTCATACTCAGTATAGTAACAGTCTAAGATCAAATCCCTTGATCTTAGTTATTTCCTTTAACTTAGTCCTTCTGTTACTCCTTTGCCCATTTATGTAAGATCTCTATAACACTATAAATAGAGATCATCTTGCAAAGGAGTACACAACAATTTACACTTTCACGAATATCCTTTTGTAATTGTTCAAGTGGTCTTGTATTTCCGCTACAAGCCACACTTTGTGGAATAATATACGTTTGACTAAATTACTATGTTAATCACCTTAATTGTCTTAAGTAAATTATTAATTTAAACAATTATCAAACAAACCAAGTTTGTTGTGACCTAACAACTGGTATCAGAGCAGGCTAAATCAATCCTTATTTAGTCAATCTATTACCCTGGCAGCCATTCCCTATATTTATTCCTCCAACACTCAAAAATAAAAAATGTCTACTATCATAGCACCGGTTATGTCTGGTAAGGGAGTGCCCATCTTTGATGGAAAGGACTTTCATCAATGGAAGCTTAAAGCTCAGTGGTATCTTGAATCTATTCACCATGAGATGCTCACTGTGCTGAACGATGGTTCCATCATTCCACAAACTGTGGAACCCGTTGCTGCTACTGATGATGCTCCTGAGAGCACAAGGACAGTTCCAAAACTGAAACACACCTGGACTGATATTGACCGTCAGTTATTCAGTCTAGACTCAAGAGCAAAGGGGGTGATTGGTAATGCTGTTACCAAAGAAATACTTAATGCAATTATGAAATTGCCAACAGCAAAGCCAATGTGGGACAGCCTATCAGTCACCTATGAAGGTTCAGCAAAGGTGAAGTTGCAAAGAAAAAGCAACATGAGAAGAAAATATGAAAACTTCTTCTCAACTCCTAATGAAGACATCACCACTCTCTATAACAGGTTCAATACTGTTATCCATGATTTAATCAGTGTAGGCATTGTAAAGGAGGAAGGAGAGCTTGTTCAAAAGTTCTTGGATAGTCTTCCTCAACAATTTCTTGACATGACAAATTCTGTCAATGCTGCTAACAACATTGAGTCATACACTATTCAAACTTTGTATGGTCTAGTGTTGAATCATGAGGAGAATAATGCTGCAAGACTGATCAACTGGAAGAAAACTTACAAGTCTTCTACTGGCATGGCTTTAGTTGTGCAACAGGCATATATAGTGACCGAGCCAGAAGAACCAGAAGTTGATCTTGCTGATGCTGAGGCAGAAGACCTTGAAACTCAAATGACTCTTATGTCTATGAAGCTGGATCAGTTGAAAAAGAAGAGGCTTGGTGTTAGCTCTTCCAATACTGACCCAAGATCAGGTCTTTGCTATAGGTGTGGAAAGCCTGGGCACCTTGCTGCTAATTGTCATACTAAGTCATCTGAAACTGATCAGAATGACAAGATTGCATACCGAGCCAAACGGTATAGAGACAAATATGTCAAGCTAAAGAATTGGAGCAAGGGCAAGAATGCGGCAGGGAATGGAGCACCTCATCAAGCACTTTACTCTGAAGCTTGGATGGATGAAGAGCTCAGTGATGATGAGGAAGAGGTTGAAAACAAAGCCTTTATGGCTTTCACTGAAGATGATTTGAAGAGCTCATTTGAAAAGGATATCAAAGAAGCTGAGAGGATGAGTGTTCATACTGACTGGGATTCCACTCAGTTGTACAAGGTGAGTTCCTTTCAAACTTATTCAGTGAATGAAAAAGAAAAGATTTTTGAGTATATGATTGTTGATCTTAAAACTTTAGTACAGAGAGAAAAAGCTTTAAAATTAACAATTCCTGAACTTGAAAGGGTAAATAATGAACACTTGGATAAATTAGCAAAATTTAAAGATTTAGAACTAAAGTTTTTAAACTTACAAGACATTAACCAAAGATTAGCTGATAAAGCTCATTTACACAAATTAGAAAAAGAAAAATTTGAAAATCAGTGTAAATCTTGGGGATATGCATCTATTAAATTAAATAAATGTCTGAATCAACAATTTCCAGAGAATGTAAGGCCTGCACTTGGTGTTGATCCTCAGTTAAAAAACAGAAATAATTTTGCTGATTTATTTGAAGAATTTTCTGAAATGAACCCTATTCAGTTTGTAAACGCAAAAACTTTTTGTGAAGTAGGATGTCAAACTGAGTCAGATGATGAGGATAAAATCATTTTTGAAAAATCTATCGGTCCTTCCATCTGTTCTAAGTGCTATACTGAACTACAAGAGCTCAGTATTGAATTTCCTGAAAAAGAAATTTTTGATACTGACCTTGAAAGTGTACAGTATGACACTTCCGTTGTTCCTCCATTTGAACTTTTATTTAACACAACTACTTTTGAGATATATAAAGAACCTGAGTCTACAGAAAAGAAAACCACTACTACTCAAAATGTTTTATCTAATACTGAATCTACAGGAACATCAAAGTCAACTACTCAAGAATCTAAAGAACCTGTTCAAGTTGTCTTTCTAAAACATGATAAAAAGAAAACAACTTCAACAGGATCTTCAAGTGGCAAAATCCAGAAGTCAAATGATAAAAAGACTTCCATGCCTAATAAAAATAAGACACCAGAATCATCTCCTTCAAAACTAGTCAAACATAATATTAAAACTTCTTTAAAAAATGATAAAAATAACATTTTAAAATCTATTGGTGATCAGATCAAAGTTTTTAAGTCAAAAATTTGCAAAACTCACTCATATTGATCAACCTAAAATCAAACAGTTTTCTAAAATTCCTTATGAAAATATGTTCAGAAACAGACCTAGAAAATGTTATAGATGTCATCATACTGGACATAAATGAGATGAATGCTGGACTGATCTCTCAAGTCCTAGGTACTCAGTACCAAAGAAAAGGAGAGAAACCAAGTCAGTATCACCAAAGAAAACCTCCAAACTTCATTCACCTAAAGTGATACTGACCTCTCCAATAAAAGAGATCAAGTCTATCCTTGTTTTTCCTACCAAAGGTCCCATTCAAAAATGGGTTCCTAAAAAGAACTAATCCTTATTTTGTGTCATGTGCAGGGTGACAGGAAATGGTACTTAGATAGTGGCTGCTCAAGACACATGACTGGCAGTATGGAGTACCTTCTTAATTATACACCAGAGAAGGGTCCTTCTATCAAATTTGGAGACGATTCAATTGGAAAAACAAGAGGTTATGGTGTAATCAAGGCAGGCAACATAACGTTTAAAAGAGTTGCCTATGTAGAGGGTCTTAAACACAATCTGCTCAGTATCAGTCAGATGTGTGATGATGACAATGAAGCTCGTTTCAGAAAGGTTGCAGGAATCATCTACAATGATAAAGGGCAACCTGTACTCATTGCTACAAGAGAAAAAAGATGTCTATGTGGTCAACCTATCTGAAATAGATCCTACTATTCGAGTGTGTCTGCTGTCTAAAGTAAAGCCAGAGTTGCACTGGTTATGGCACAAGAAACTTTCTCACATAAATTTTAGAAATATAAATGAGCTCAGTATGAAGAAACTGGTGAGAGGGTTGCCCACTATTACATACTCAAAAGATAAGTTATGCTCAGCATGTGAAATGGGCAAGCAGAAGAAGAGTTCATTCAAATCAAAGGTTAATCATTCCATTAATGAACCTCTTACAATGATACATATGGATCTTTTTGGCCCCATCAACACACCATCTTTGGCCAAAAAGATCTATACATTAGTCCTGGTTGATGAATTCTCAACATACACTTGGGTTATTTTTCTCAAGACTAAAGCAGATGCAACAACAGAAATCATTGCCTTCATTAAAAGAGAAGAACTTCAAAAAGGCAACCAGGTCAAGCAACTAGGAAGTGACCATGGTACTGAGTTTAAGAACTCAGTATTGGCTGATTTCTGTGAAGAAAAAGGAATCGTACAAAACTTCTCTGCAGCCTACACACCACAACAAAATGGTGTTGTAGAAATAAAGAATAGAACCTTGATTGAAGCTGCAAGAACGTTGTTATGCCATGCTGGCCTGGCACTGAGCTTCTGGGCAAAAGCTGTCAATTGTGCAAATTTTACACAGAACAGAGCTACAATAGTCCAGAGACATCAAAAGACTCCTTATGAGTTATATAATAGCAAGGTTCCTAATGTGGAATACTTCCACATCTTTGGGAGTAAATGTTTTGTACTCTGTACTAAACAAAATCTCAACAAATTTGCTCCCAAAGCAAATGAAGGTGTGTTCATGGGCTACTCTCCACACTCTAAAGCCTTCAGAGTGTATATTATCTCAACTAAGATAATTGTAGAATCCATTCATGTCACATTTGATGAAGATCAGAATGAGCACTCCACCTCAGCAACAGAAGACATCAGTGGCATAGAAATTCTATGCAATCCAGAAAACTCAATTGTTGAACAGCCCAAGTCCCACCCATACTATGTTGACCATGGTATGCTTGATACTGGTTAAGAAAGAACTCAATATAACTCAAATGTATCAAATTCTGAGGCAGACATTCCTGAGAACCTCAATACTGAGTTCCCAATACTTGATCAGAATAATTCCACCTATGAAGAAGGTGAATCTTCAAGTACATTTCAAGAATCCTCCTCAGATCTGCAAAATCAAGAAGAACATCAACCTGAAATGTCTAATACTGACCAGACTTCAGCTCAGTATTAGACAGACAACACATCACTGCAACAAGATATTGTTGACCTTGTTTCAAATGCTCCCTTAGGAAACAATCTAAGGGAACACCGAGATCATCCTCATTCTAATATTATTGGTCCAACTGAACAAGGTGTCCAAACAAGAAGAAAGTTAGACTTTGAACCCCAAGCAACTGCAAATTTTTGTTTCTTCTCAAGCTTTTTATCTACCATGGAACCGAAGAAAGCTGATGAAGCTTTATTAGATGAAGACTGGGTAGAAGCTATGCAAGAGGAACTGACAGAGTTTGAAAGAAATAAAGTTTGGAACTTAGTACCACCTCCTGCTGGCAAAACTATTATTGGTACTAAGTGGGTGTTCAGAAACAAGATGGACAAGGATGGTGTTGTCATCAGAAATAAGGCAAGACTTGTTGCTCAGGGTTACAGTAAAGAAGAAGGCATTGACTATGATGAAACTTTTGCACCAGTGGCAAGAATTGAAGCTATTAGGCTGTATCTTGCATAAGCAGCTTTCAAGAATTTCAAGGTTTATCAGATGGATGTCAAGAGTGCTTTTCTTAATGGAAAACTACAGGAGGAAGTTTATGTCAAACAACCACCAGGTTTTGTTGATCCTAAATTTCCTAATTTCGTTTTTAAGCTTGATAAAGCTCTTTATGGGCTCAAACAAGCTCCCAGAGCCTGGTATGATACCCTGTCTGAGTACTTAATTGAAAATAAGTTTATAAGAGGTAAAATTGACAAAACATTATTTTCAAAAAGGAAAGGTTCTGACATTCTACTCATTCAGATATATGTAGATGATATTATTTTTGGCTCTACTGACAAGTCAATGTGTGACTGGTTTGCTAAGATAATGTGATCTCAGTATCAGATGAGTATGATGGGAGAACTTACTTACTTTCTTGGTTTACAAGTTGAACAAAAGCCTGATGGCACTTTCATAAATCAAAGTAAGTATGTGCATGACATGCTTAAGAAATAAAAATTTGAAAATTTATCTTCCATGCACACTCCTATGGGTACTCAGGATAAAATAAGTAAAGATGAAACTGGTAAACCAGTATGTCAATCCACATACCGAGGTATGATTGGTTCTTTACTCTACTTAACAGCTAACAGGCCTGATATCATGTTTGCAACTTGTTTGTGTGCTCGGTATCAGGCTGATCCTAAAGAATCACATATGAAAGCTGTTAAGCGCATTTTCAGATATCTTTCAGGTACTCCTAACATGGGTCTTTGGTATCCCAAAGACTCAAACTTTGATCTTGAAGGGTATACAGATGCAGATTTTGCAGGTTGTAGGTTAGACAGGAAGAGTACAAGTGGAGGTTGTCAATTCCTCAGTGGCAGATTAGTTGGTTGGTCATCCAAGAAACAAAATTCAGTAGCAACTTCTACTGCAGAAGCAGAATATGTTGCTGCAGGAAGTTATTGTGCTCAACTCTTGTGGATGCAGTATCAATTAATGGACTTTGGGTTCAATTTCCAGAAGACACCAATACATTGTGATAACAAGAGTGCTATTGCTATCACTGAAAACCCAGTCCATCACTCCAGAACAAAGCACATTGATATCAGACACCATTTTATTCGAGATAATGTGGAAAAGGGTAAGGTTGAGGTAGATTTTGTTCCTACAGATGATCAATTGGCCGATGTGTTTACTAAACCTCTCTCTGAGGAAAGGTTTATGTACTTACTAGGACAATTGGGTATGCTGAATCCTTAGCTTTCCTTAATATTTTCTGATTCTGACTGATCAGTATTACATTCAATACTGACCATCTCAGTATCACTCGTCTGATTTATCAAATTTTATAAATTTTAATTTTTTTTAATTTAAAGTTTAATTTAAATGTTTTTATAATTTTTAATTTTTTTAAAAAATTAATTTTTTTTAACTCGGTATTGGACTCCTGGAGTCATAAAACTGACTTTTAATCCTTATACTCCCCAACGGTAACCTTTCTTAATAAGAGAGTTACCGTTGATTCGGGATAAGGCTGTTTAAATTAGCCGATTTAACTTCCCAATACCGTAATTATCACTAAATTCAGAATAAATAACCGTTTTTTTTTAATTCTTTTTAACAGTTATTTCTTACTTTCTATTTCGATTCTCACTGCGATTAACGATTTCACTATCTCTTTGCATGCAAATTTCTCAATATCAAAATCGCAGATGGCTAACTACAGATTCTTCGCACCGGAGGCTGCACCGGCAACTCAATTTAGGAACGACGAAGTGCCCAGTTTTGCGAGGAACAACATTACAACAAACTTTAACATTCCTCAGGCTTGGGCGTGCCCTGAATTCACTCACATGATCACATATCTGAAGCATTGTCCCATCACTCAAGCACTGATTCTTTCTCCTCGTGCAATCTATCCGGAAATGCTATGTGAATTCTGGTACTCTGCTAAACTTGACTCCCTGGACATGATTACCGGTTGGGTCATTTGAGAACAGAGAAGGGCTTTTGTCTACACTGCTATAATTCGGGAAACACTGAGGCTTCCTGCTCACGCTCAGTATGAGCCATTTGTCGATCGCACAGAGGCTCGCTCAGTGTTACCTTTTATTGGACACAGAGGCACCACTGGCATTATTAAACGAAATGAATTTGGTCCTATGTGGGGTTTGTTAATATCTACACTTATTCGGTGTATGACCCACAAAATAGGAGCTTTGGATCAAATAAATGAATTTGGGATGCAGATTGTTCATGCCATGTATCATGGTTGGGATATTGATTATGCTAGACTGATCTTCAATGAACTGGCCTCTCTGATCCGGGCTCAAACTAGAGAAATCAATGTTCCTTTTTTGTAGATTTCTTTCCCTCATTTTTCAAAATGGGATGCCTGCTCATATCTATGATGAGTTCAATAGTCCAAGAGTGGACCTTCCTCCTCTTCATGAGAAGATTTATTTTTACAGGCCAAGAGAAGGAGAGCCTGTACTGAGTCACTCCATGTGGGCTATTGTACAGGCACACATAAATGATGAACATCATTCTGATACTGAATCAGACAATGATGATAATGATGATGACAGTGGTGATGGTGGAAATGATGATCCAGATACTGAGATGGTGGAAGCTCAACCAGAACCAGTACAAGAACCACCACTTATTTCTTCCCCTGCACAGGCTCCTGATGCTCCTCATATTGCAACAACTTCTGATACTGAGTCCTCAGAAGACACACCAATGGTCCTCCGAAGAAGAAGAAGAAACATATCCCCAGTTCTTATGGGAAACCTATCATCAGAAGAGATGCAACCCGGAAATGTTCCTTCATTAACTGCATCTCTTCAAGCACAAAGTCTTCCTGCAGCCACCGCTGACCTTCCAGGTCCTGAACCAGAACCTATTGCTCAACATATTGAGGAACCCCATGCTCCTCTAGATGTAGAAATTCAATATGAGCAGCATACACTGGAAGGTGCAGATGTCCGAAGAGAAGAGGTTCCTGAAGGTGCTGGTGCCTCAAATCAACATACAGAAGATCCAGCACCGACCTCACATGATGCAAGAAGAGAATCCGACAAAGTCTCAGGTATGAATTTCTAAAAAGCCCTAATCTTTTATATATATATAAACTTTTCCCAACTAGAGACTATGTATTGGCCAGTACCAACTCAATACTGACCACAGTCTCAAACGAACTTTCAAATATATCCACTTATGGCCAACATAGTTAGCCCACTGCTGCTATGCAAAATTCATACACTGAACACCTCAATGATCATTGTCAGTCTACAGTTGTCTCAACATTTAAAGAGACAATGGTGGTTGATGTCAAACTGATACCCACTGGTGCTGCTTGAATTATGTCCAACTTATTTTTGAGTTGGGTCACATGATTCAAGAAATGATCACAAACCTTTTAAGCCACATTAGCCAAATTTTCCATGGGTTTAGCCACATTTCTGTTATCACTCTGACACTGAGTGATATACATTGAAAATCATATGAAGCACATCCCAGGCTTCAATTTCCCAAACCAAAACCTTTTAGTAAATGTGACCTATCCTATACTGAGCTACTTAAAATTTCACATTCACCTTTACTAAAAATTTTCTTACACATGCTATGCACAAGTTCACAATATTTCATCATGAACCAGATGAAATACAGACTTCACAAATCTGTTTATATGATTATAGAGTTAAACCACACCACAATTCTATTTGATAAACCTTTCTTACTAACCAGATTTCTATTTTTTGTTTCTTTAGCACCATCTGTGCAGGGTCAAAGGGCACAAGCTACTCAGTCTCAGGAAGTACATGGAGCTTTACAAACTATTTTAAATCAAATGCTGGCCATGCAGACCACTCAGAATAATATTCTGGCCAGAATGGATGAAATGCGTACTGATATTGACACATTAAAGCAGTCAGTGGCACTCCTACAGCAACAACAATAGCCTCCACCACCTCCACAAACTCCAACTGGAGGAAATAAAGATGAAGCAGGCCATGATACTGAGCCACAGGATGCTGCTACTGAACCTATGCTCTCCCCAACTCCTGAAGATCTACAGGGGGACATAGGTGGTGATACTGAACCAATTCCCTCCCCCTCCAATGATAACAATAAGGGGGAGAAGAGACAAAGAGACCAAGAGGTTGATCAACCTGAGCCATCTGCTCAGGGTGAGAAAAGAAGGAAGTTAAATGAAGATCAACCTCCACAGCAGCAACAACAACAACAACAACATCAGCAAACACCTCATACTGAACCACTTAGGTTTAGGTATGAAAGAAGAAGACAAAGAGGACGGTCAGTTTTGGAACAACTTGAAGAAGAACCATCTGAGCCATCTGCACAAGGGGAGATTGAAACTGACCAACCACAGCAAGTTGTTACTAAGGAAAACAACTTGCAGATTATAGTGTATAGGCCTTTTGTGTGGCCTATTGCTGATGATGAAGATGAAGAACATCCAGTGCCATCAGAAAACTTTTTAAACTTTGCACTGGATGAAGCAAATAAAGAAAGCTCTTCATCATCATCCTCAGATGATGAAGAGCATCCAAGAAAACCAATCTCTCCTCAAGCTGAAGGACCTTCTAGAATCTCTAGAAGACCAATAACCAGAAGAATGTCAAATGTGGTTATGTCCTCAGAATCAAGTGAAGAACAAGATCCAGCTCCTCTGATCTCAAGACCTAGAAGATCCACTCAGTATACTGAGGATGAGATTGAGGCCCAGAAATTCTTTCCTGTTAAGGAAGAAGAACCTGAATCTGAGTCTGAAGATCTCCCAAGAAGATCTCATACTGTAAAAAGAACTGGAGATGAATTGCTTGAACAATATTGGAACATTGTGGCACAAAGAACAAGGTATAGGGAAACAAGGTTGGGTATGCTGAGGAATAAAGCATTTTTGAATGTAAAGGACATATACTGGCTAAATGAATTTGTCAACAAAATAAAAGTCAAAACTGTTGATAGATCAATTGTTGCAACTTGCATTGGCCAGTCAGTCCTCCAATGAAGATTTTTCTCCATGACATCCAAAATATGGGACTCCAAGACTGGATAAAAATTGCTAGACTGATAAAGGAGATGCCCTCAAGATCTTCTGAAGCCCAAGTGATGATGGATGAAATTTGGGATGTATATGCTATATGCTATGAAAAAGGCATCCTATATGCAGTAGATTACAGGGCACTCAGTGTGATGACTGAAGCTATCAAGAACAACAAACCTGAGTGCCTTAATACTTTCAGAATATTTCCCAAATATACTGTTCCCCCTAATCTTATCTTTCAGGATCAAAAGAGTACCATATATCCTACATCTGGATATATGTATACTGACTCAGATGACAGGGAGTGCTTCATTACTGAAGCAGATTTACCAACAGCTCCTATCAGCCATTTGGTGGGTTTGAAATGGATGATCACCAAGAAAGAAGATGCTTGGTTCAGAAAGAAGATAGTTGCTGTGCTAAACAACAGGCAAGATGAACTGAATAAAAGAGAAGAGTTCATCCATGTGAAGAAGGAGGTCTTCTATGAGTTCGAATCAATCAACAGAAGATGAAGAAGAAGACTTTGCAGCCTGTAGTTATGTATTTTTGATTTCTCTTTGTAATTGTTTTGTTATCATTACATAGGGGGAGATTGTTAAGGCAAAAAGCCTTACCCCTTTGTGAATCTTAGGATAACAAAACAATCCAGACTATCCTAGATTAAAATGTAGATTAAATTTTCTAAATTAGGATTGATACTGAGTTTGGCCAATACTGGCCACTCAGTATTGGAAAAAAACCAATACTGAGTAGAAGGACTGAGTCATACTCAGTATAGTAACGGTCTAAGATCAAATCCCTTGATCTTAGTCATTTCCTTTAACTTAGTTCTTCTGTTACTCCTTTGCCCATTTATGTAAGATCTCTATAACACTATAAATAGAGATCATCTTGCACAGGAGTACACACCAATTTACACTTTCACGAATATCCTTTTGTAATTGTTCAAGTGGTCTTGTATTTCCGCTACAAGCCACACTTTGTGGAATAATATACGTTTGACTAAATTACTGTGTTAATCACCTTAATTGTCTTAAGTAAATTATTAATTTAAACAATTATCAAACAAACTAGGGTTGTTGTGACCTAACAGATATATAATGAAAATAAAACCTCTTCTACTCAAAAGGTTGTATCTAATACTGAGGTTGAAGGAACAGACAAGTCAACTACTCAAGAATCTAAAGAACCTGTTCAAGTTGTCATTCTAAAACATGAAAACAAGAAAACAACTTCCACAGGATCTTCAAGTGGTAAAACTAAGAAGTTGAATATTAATAAAACTTTTTTGTCAAATAAAAATAAGACCCCAGTACCATCTCCTTCAAACTAGTTAAACATAAAATGAAAACTCCATTAAAAAATGACAAAAATAACATTTTGAAATCTATTGGTGATAAGATCAAAGTCTTAAGTCAAAAGTTTGCAAAACTTACTCATACTGATCAACCAAAAGTAAAATAGTTTTCTAAAATTCCTTATGAAAACATGTTCAGAAACAGACCTAGAAAATGTTATAGATGTCATCACACCGGTCATAAAGGAGATGAATGCTGGACTAATCTCTCAAATCCCAGGTACTTAGTACCAAAGAAAAGGAGTGAAACAAAGTCAGTATCACCCCAGAAAACCTCCAAGGTTTCTCCTGAAGTGATACTGACCTCTTCAAAAGAGATCAAGTCTACCCCTGTTTCTCCTACCAAAGGTCCCATTCAAAAATGGGTTCCTAAAAAGAACTAATTCTTATTTTGTGTCTTGTGCAGGGTGACAGAAAATGGTACTTAGATAGTGGCTGCTCAAGACACATGACTGGCAGCATGGAGTACCTTCTAAATTATACACCAGAGAAGGGTCCTTCTGCAAAGTTTGGAGACGATTCAATTGGGAAAACAAGGGGATATGGAGTAATCAAGGCAGGCAACATAACTTTTAAAAGAGTTGCCTATGTAGAGGGTCTTAAACACAATCTGCTCAGTATCAGCCAGATGTGTGATGATGATAATGAAGCTCGTTTCACAAAGGTTGCAGGAATCATCTACAATGATAAAGGGCTACCTGTGCTCATTGCTAGAAGAGAAAAAGATGTATATGTGGTCAATCTATCTGAAATAGACCCTACTATTCGAGTTTGCCTGCTGTCTAAAGTCAAGCCAGAACTTCATTGGTTATGGCACAAGAAACTTTCTCACATAAACTTCAGAAACATTAATGAGCTCAGTATGAAGAAACTGGTGAGAGGGTTGCCCACAATTACTTATTCAAAAGATAATATATGCTCAGCATGTGAAATGGGCAAGCAGAAGAAGAGTTCATTCAAGTCAAAGGTTAATAATTCCATTAATGAACCTCTTACAATGATACATATGGATATTTTTGGCCCCATCAGCACACCATCATTGGCCAAAAAGATCTATACTTTAGTCTTAGTAGATGAATTCTAAAGATATACTTGGGTCATTTTTCTCAAGTCTAAATCAGATGCAACAACAGAAATCATTGCCTTCATAAAAAGAGAAGAATTACAAAAAGGCAACAAGGTCAAACAACTAAGAAGTGGCCATGGTACTGAGTTTAAGAACTCAGTATTAGCAGATTTCTGTGAAGAAAAGGGAATTGTGCAAAATTTCTCTGCAGCCTACACACCACAACAAAACGGTGTTGTAGAAAGAAAGAATAGAACATTAATTGAAGCTGCAAGAACTTTGTTATGCCATGCTGGACTTGCACTGAGCTTCTGGGCAGAAGCTGTCAACTGTGCAAATTTTACTGAGAACAGAGCTACAATAGTCCAGAGACATCAAATGACTCCTTATGAGTTATACAATGGCAAGGTTCCTAATGTGGAGTTCTTCCACATCTTTGGGAGTAAATGCTTTGTACTCAGTACTAAGCAAAACCTAAACAAATTTGCTCCCAAAGCAAATGAAGGTGTGTTCTTGGGCTACTCTCCACACTCTAAAGCTTTCAGAGTGTATATCATCTCAACCAAGATGATTGTAGAATCCATTCATGTCACGTTTGATGAAGATTAGAATGAGCATTCTACCTCAGCAAAGGAAGACATCAGTGGCATAGATATTCTATGCAGTCCAGAAAACTCAGTTGCTGAACTGCCCAAGTCTCACCCATACTATGTTGATCCAGGTATGAGTGATACTGATCAAGAAAGAACTCAGTCTAACTCGAATGCATCAAATTCTGAGGTTCCCATCTCTGAGAACCCCAATACTGAGTTCCCAATACTTGATCTGAACAACTCCACATATGAAGAAGGTGAATCTTCCAGTACCTTTCAAGAATCCTCCTCAGATCTGCAAAATCAAGAAGAACAGCAACCTGAAATGTCTTACACTGATCAGAATTCAGCTCAGTATCAGACAGACAACACATCAATGCAACAAGATAATGTTGACCTTGCTTTAAATGCTCCCTTAGGAAACAATCTAAGGGAACTAAGAGATCATCCTCATTCAGATATCATTGGTCCTATTGAACAAGGTGTCCAAACAAGAAGAAAACTAGATTTTGAACCTCAAGCTACTGCAAATTTCTGTTTCTTTTCAAGCCTTCTATCTACCATGGAACCCAAGAAAGCTGATGAAGCTTTAATAGATGAAGACTGGGTAGAAGCTATGCAAAAATAACTGACATAGTTTGAATGGAATAAAGTCTGGAATTTAGTACCACCCCCTTCTGGCAAAACTATTATTGGTACTAAATGGGTCTTCATAAATAAGATGCACAAAGATGGTGTTGTCATCAGAAACAAAGCAAGACTGGTTGATCAGGGTTACAGGCAAGAAGAAGGCATTGACTATGATGAAACTTTTGCACCAGTTGCAAGAATTGAAGCTATAAGGCTGTATCTTGCATATGCAGCTTTCAAGAACTTCAAAGTGTATCAGATGATGTCAAGAGTGCCTTCCTAAATGGAAAACTACAAAAGGAAGTTTATGTTAAACAACCACCAGGTTTTGTTGATCCTAAATTTCCTAACTATGTTTTCAAGCTCCAAGAGCCTGGTATGATACCCTGTCTGAGTACTTAATTGAAAATAAATTTATAAGAGGTAAAATTGACAAAACTTTATTTTCAAAGGGAAAAGGTTCTGACATTTTACTTATTCAGATATATGTAGATGGCATTATCTTTGGCTCCACTGACAAGTCAATGTGTGACTGGTTTGCTAAGGTTATGTCATCTCAGTATCAGATGAGTATGATGGGTGAACATACTTACTTTCTTGGTTTACAAGTTGATCAGAAGCCTGATGGCACTTTCATAAATCAAAGTAAGTATGTGCATGACATGCTGAAGAAATACAAATTTGAAAACTTATCTTCCATGCACACTCCTATGGGTACTCAGGATAAAATAAGTAAAGATGAAACTGGTAAACCAGTATGTCAATCCACATACCGAGGTATGATTGGTTCTTTACTTTACTTAACAGCTAGCATGCCTGATATCATGTTTGCAACTTGTTTGTGTGCTCGGTATCAGGCTGATCCTAAAGAATCACATATGAAAGCTGTTAAGCGCATTTTTAGATATCTTTCAGGTACTCCTAACATGGGTCTTTGGTATCTCAAAGATTCAAACTTTGACCTTGATGGGTATACAGATGCAGATTTTGCAGGTTGTAGGTTGGACAGGAAGAGTACAAGTGGAGGATGTCAATTCCTCGGTGGCAGACTAGTTGGTTGGTCATCCAAGAAACAAAACTCAGTAGCAACTTCTACTGCAGAAGCAGAATATGTTGCTGCAGGCAGTTGTTGTGCTCAACTCTTATGGATGCAGTATCAACTAATGGACTATGGGTTCAACTTCCAGAAGACACCAATTCATTGTGATAACAAGAGTGCTATTGCTATCACTGAAAACCCAGTCCATCACTCAAGAACAAAGCACATTGATATCAGACACCACTTTATTCGAGATAATGTGGAAAAGGGTAAGGTTGAGGTAGATTTTGTTCCTACAGATGATCAATTGGCTGATGTATTCACTAAACCTCTCTCTGAGGAAAGGTTTATGTATTTACTAGGACAATTAGGTATGTTGAATCCTTAATTTTTCTTAAAAAATTTCTGATACTGACCTCTCAGTATTAGTTCCAATACTGACCTGCTCAGTATCACTCGTCTGATTTATCAAATATTATAAATTTTAATTTTTTTTATTAATTTATAGTTTAAATTAAATGTTTTTATAATTTATAATATTTTTTTTTATTTTAATTTTTTTTTAACCCGGTATTGGAGTCCTGGAGTGATAAAACTGACTTTTAATCTTCATACTCCTTAACGGTAACCTTTCTTAATAAGAAAGTTACTGTTGAAACAGGATAAGGCTGTCAAATCAGCCGGTTTTACTTCCCAATACCGTAATTATCTCTAATTAAATATAAATAACAGTTTATGTCTTTTCTTTCAAACTTTCTAACAGTTATTTCATATTTTCTCATTCAATTCTCTCTGCGATTAACGATTTCACTTTCTCCTTGCAAGCAAATTTCTAAATCACAATCGTAGATGGCGAATTACAGATTTTTCGCAGGCTTGGGAGGAACAACATAACCGCAAATTTCAATATTCCTCAGGCTTGGGCATGCCCTGAATTCACTCACACGATCACGTATTTGAAGCATTGTCCGATCACGCAAGCATTGATTCGTTCCCCTCGAGCAATTTATCCGGAAATGCTCTGCGAATTCTGGAACTCTGCTAGGCTTGACTCTCTGGACATGATTACCGGTTGGGTTATTCGAGAACAAAGACGGGCTTTTGTCTCCACTGCTATAATTCGGGAAACACTGAGGCTTCCCGCTCACGCTCAGTATGAGCCCTTTGTTGATCGAACAGAGGCTCGCTCAGTGTTACCATTTATTGGCCGCAGAGGAACCACCGGCATTATTAAACGAAATGAATTTGGTCCTATGTGGGGTCTGTTAATATCCAAACTTATTCGATGTATGACCCACAAGACAGGAGCTTTGGATCAAATAAATGATTTTGGGATGCAGATTGTTCATGCCATGTATCATGGCCGAGATATTAATTATGCTCGACTAATCTTCAATGAACTAGCTTCTCTAGTTCGGGCTCAAATCAGAGAACTTAATGTTCCTTTCTGCAGATTTCTTTCTCTAATTTTTCAACATGGCATGCCTGCCCATATTTATGATGAATTCAACAGTCCAAGAGTAGATCTTCCTCCTTTACATGAGAAGATTTATTTCTACAGGCCAAGGGAAGGAGAGCCTGTACTGAGTCACTCCATGTGGGCTATTGTACAGGCACACATAAATGATGAACCTCATTCTGATACTGAATCAGAAAGTGATGATGATGATGATGATGACAGTGAAGACGGTGGTCAAGATATTGAGATGATGGACGCTCAACCAGAACCAGAACAAGAACCACCACATATTCCTCCACCTGCACAGGATCCTGATGCTCCTCATATTGCGACAGCTTCTGATACTGAGTCCTCAGAAGACACACCACTTGCCATCCAAAGAAGAAGAAGAAACCTATCCCCAGTTATAATGGGAAATTTATCATCAGAAGAGATGCAACCCGGAAATGTTCCATCATTAACTGCATCTCTTCAAGCACAGAGTTTGGTTGCAGCCACCGCTGACCTTCCAGGTCCTGAACCAGAACCTATTGCTCAACCAATTGAGGAACCTCATGTTCCTCTTGATGTGGAGATTCAGTTTGAGCAAAACATTATGGAAGGTGCACATGCTCGAACACAAGAGGCTCCTGAAGGTGCTGGTGCCTCAAATCAAAATCTGGATGATCCAGCACCGACCTCTACTGATGCAAGACGGGAATCCGACAAAGTCTCAGGTATGAATTTCTAAAAAGCTCTCAAACTTTAATATATATATATATCTTTCCCAAATAGAGACTATGTATTGGCCAGTACCAACTCAATACTGACCAAATTCTCAACCGAACTTTCAAATATATTCACTTATGGCCAACATAGTTAGCCCACTGCTGCTATGCAAAATTCATACACTGAGCATCTCAATGATCATATTCAGTCTAGAGTTGTCTCAACATTTTAAGAGACAATGGTGGTGATGTCATACTGACACTTACTGGTGCTGCTTAAATTATGTCTTACTTATTTTGAGTAAGGTCACATAATTCAAGAAATGATCACAAACCTTTAAGCCACATAAGCCGAAATTACTCATGGGTATAAACCACATTTCTATTATCACTCTAATACAGAGTGATAAACATTGAAAATAACCAGAAGCACATCCCAGGCTTCGATTACCCAAACCCAAACTTTTTTAGTAAATGTGACATATCCTATACTGAGCTACACAAATATTCACACTCACTTTTACTGAACAATCTCTTACACATGCTATGCACAAGTTCACAATATTTCATCATATACCAGATGAAATACAGACTTCTCAATTCTGTTTACATGATTATAGAATTTAACAACACCACAATTCTATTTGATAAACCTTTCATTCTAACCAGATTATATTTTTTTTGTTTCTTTAGCACCATCTGTGCAGGGTCAAAGAGCACAAGCCACTCAGTCTCAGGAAGTGCAGGGTGCTTTACAGACTATTCTGAATCAGATCTTGGCCATGCAGAACACTCAGAACAATATTCTGGCCAGGATGGATGTCATGAGTACTGAGATAGACTCATTAAAGCAGTCAGTGGCACTCCTTCAACAACAACAACAGTCTCCACCACCTCCACAGTCTCATATTGGTGGAAATAATAATGAAGAAGGCCCTGATACTGAACCTAGAAGATCACCCTCACATGCCAATACTGAGGGTGAACAGGATGCTGCTACTAAACCTATGCTCTCCCCAAATCCTGAAGATCAACAGGGGGACATAGGTGATACTGAACCTCTTCCCTCCCCGTCCAATGATAACAATAAGGGGGAGAAGAGACAAAGAGAAGAATAGGTTGATCAACCTGAGCCATCTGCTCAGGGGGAGAAAAGAAGAAGATTAACTGAAGATCAACCTCCACAGCAACAACAACAACAACATCAGCAAACTACTCATACTGAACCTCTTAGGTTTAGGTATGAGAGAAGCACACAAAGGGGAAGATCAGTTTTGGAACAACTTGAAGAAGAACCATCTGAGCCATCTGCTCAGGGGGAGAATGATACTGATCAACCACAGCAAGTTGATACTGAAGAAAATAACTTGCAGATTATTGTGTACAGGCCATTTGTATGGCCAATTGCTGATGATGAAGATGAAGAACATCCAGTGCCATCTCAAAATTTTCTAAACTTTGCACTGAATGAAGCAAATAAAGAAAGCTCTTCATCATCATCCTCAGATGATGAAGAGCCCCCAAGAAGACCAATCTCTCTTCCAACTGAAGGACTTTCTAGAATTCCTAGAAGACCAATAACCAGAAGAATGACAAATGTGGTTATGTCCTCAGAATCAAATGAAGAAGAAGATCCAGCTCCTCTGATCTCTAGACCTAGAACATCTACTCAATATACTGAGGAAAAGAGTGATGCTGAGGATGAGATTGAGGCCCAGAAATTCTTCCCTATTAAGGAAGAAGAACCTGAAACTGAGTCTGATGCAGATGTTCCAAGAAAAGCACATATTGTAAGAAGAACAGGAGATGAATTGCTTGAACCGTATTGGAACATTGTGGCTCAAAGAACAAGGTATAGGGAAACCAGGATGGGTATGCTGAGGAATAAAGCATTTCTGAATGTAAAGGACATATACTGGCTAAACGAATTTGTCAACAAAATAAAAGTCAAAACTGTTAACAGATCAATTGTTGCAACCTGCACTGGGCCAGTCAGTCCTCCAATGAAGATTCTTCTCCATGACATTCAAAACATGGGACTTCAAGACTGGATAAAAATTGCTAGACTGATAAAGGAAATGCCCTCAAGATCTTCTGAAGCCCAAGTGATGATGGATGAAATCTGGGCAGTATCTGCTATATGCTATGAAAAAGGAATCCTTTATGCAGCAGATTACAGGGCACTCAGTGTGATGACTGAGGTTATCAAGAACAACAAACCTGAGTGCCTTAACACTTTCAGAATCTTTCCCAGATATCTTGTTCCTCCTAACCTTACTTTTCAGGATCAAAAGAGCACCATATATCCAACATCTGGATATATGTATACTGACTCAGATGATAGGGAGTGCTTCATTACTGAAGCAGATTTGCTAACAGCTCCCATTAGCCATCTGGTGGGCTTGAAATGGATGATAACCAAGAAAGAAGATGTTTGATTCAGAGAGAAGATAGTTGATGTGCTGAACAACAGGAAAGATGAACTAAAGAAAAGAGAAGAGTTCATCCATGTGAAGAAGGAAGTCTTCTATGAGTTCGAAACAATCAACAGAAGATGAAGAAGAAGACTTTGCAGCCTGTATTTATGTATTTTTGATTTCTCTTTGTGATTATTTTGTTATCATTAGATAGGGGGAGATTGTTAAGGCAAAAAGCCTTACCCCTTTGTGAATCTTAGGATAACAAAACAACCTAGACTAGCTTAGATTAAATAGTAGATTAAATTAGCTAAGTTTAGGTGTGATACTGAGTTTGGCCAGTATTGGCCACTCAGTATTGGAAAACCAATACTGAGTAGAAGGACTGAGTTACAGTCAGTATTGTAACGGACTAAGATCAAATCCCTTGATCTTAGTCATTTCCTTAGTTCAGTCCTTCGGTTACTCCTTTGCCCATTATGTAAGATCTATATACCAATATAAATAGAGATCATCTTGCAAAGGAGTACTTACCAATTTATGAACTTACATTCACATCTTTTGTAATTGATCAGTTGTCTTGTTATTCCGCAACAAGTCACACTTAGTGGATTTATACATTGACTATATTCTTGTGTTATCACTTTAATATTTCACTAAGTATATTAATCTATCAATTAACATTATAAACTAGGGTTGTTGTGACCTAACAAGGACCGAGAACCGGTGCTTCAAGTGTGGTAAGGCTGGGCATTGGAAAAAGAATTGTCCAAAGGGTGCTAGTGGTAGTGGAGGAAACGCAAGTTCCTCAGGTAACACAACCACACTTCTTAATCACTTTAAGATACTTGTAAAGTATGTTACGAGTAATCTAACTTTTGAAATCGTTTATTGCAGCAGGAGATGGAAAGTGATGACGACCAGCATGAGATGGTGATGATCCCACAAGCACCAAGTTTTATAATTCAGTATTTTGTGGATTCTTTTTAAACAATTTTAATTTATTGTTTGGATAATTTTATTTTGTTAAAACAAGTTTTATTTTGGTTTTAATTAATTATGAATCCATGATTGAATTATATTGTGTGCATGTGTGATAATTACACTAGTCATGGTTTATGACTAGATTGTAAGTCAAGTTTTGATTTACTTAATATTTCATGTTTATATATATTTGTTTGATTGTTGTATAAATATTGTCTTGATAGCTCAAGGTATTTAGATGCGAGTAATTAGAAAGTTTTTCTAATGAAAGTATTTAAGAGTTTTATGGAAGCATAAGGTTCAAAAGTAATTGAACTTGGTTAAAACATCTTAAGCAATAGTCATTACTTATGATAGAAAGTTTTAAAGTATTAGTATTAATATAGTATGATTATATTGGATATACTCAAGATAGACTTTAAGAGTATTATTACAAGTCTTGTATACTTGTAGTAAAGGATTTAATGAAGTCATAAGTAACTTGCACAGTTAGTCAACCTATGATGATACATCCATGCCTACGAAACACTTAAGGGTCACACCGGTGAGTGCATGTAATACGAGTAAGTTATGCAATGATAGTACGAAGAGGAATGATTCATAATAGTCATTATGAATCAGTTAAGTATTAAGTTAAGTTTAACTTATTACTAGATTAGTTTAACTAACTAATTAATACAAGTAGTTGTACATTTACTAGTTAAGTAAATATACAATGTGTTAATTAAAGGTTATCCATGATATTATTTAAAGCTATTAAATCATATAGTAATTGGATAATATTATTGTGTAAATTATATAAAGGTTATTATATAATTAAATATTAAAACTATAAATACAAGTACGTATAATTCGTGTATATGGGTACCGAATTATTAGTGTGTTAATACTAGACATTTGATAGTTAAGTGCAACAACAATAAACTAGTGAAATTATAAGGGATGGAAGTGTAAAAGGATAAGTTTAATTAAGAGATTAATCTTAATTAAACTAGAAGGGCCCTAAGTGAAAGTCCATCTATTATAAATAGAGGGCTTAGGCATCACTTATTAGGTGACACCTTTAGAAGCCGAAACCCGTGCCCCCTTACTCCATTCGGCCGAACCAAGAACACCATCACTTGGTGTTCTTCGTTATTCATGTTCTTCATTCGTTCTTCGTGTTCTTCAAGTCTTGAAGATCCAAGTTCGTTGCAAGTGATCATCTAGAGGATCGTTCGTCGTGTTCATCATCAGTGGACTTATCTTAAGCATTAACCTAAGGTATGATTCATGGATCATCTAGAGGATCGTTCGTCGTGTTCGTCATCAGTGGACTTATCTTAAGCATTAACCTAAGGTATGATTCATGGAACACTCTTCCTCTAGGGTTCTTGGTAGTAGTCGATGAACACACACAAGTATGTGTGTGTGTTTGAGTTCTTCGTACAAGGTTTCTTTCTTGTTAACCTAATCTAGATTTCCAACATCCCAATCCTTTAGGGTTTAAGGATTACGTTTAATCCCAGTTCCGCATTTATGGATTAAATCAGCTAGTTGGTTTTAACCGATCAAGAACAAGTTCATGTTCTTGGTCAGTCATGGTTCGAACCAAGTATACTAGGAGGTCGATCCTATGGGTCGATCAGTCGCATGGTGCGTAGTGAAACCCTTCATAAAAGTGGATAGCATAACGACCCAAAAACACGTAAATGAGATAAATCGGGACTTTTGCGGTACAAAATTGAGAGTGGTGTTTAAAAATTAAGAATTTTACTTGGTAAAACATTTTGAAGATAAGTGGTCATTTTTGAAGCATAAGGCCAAAATGATGGTGGAATCGATGCATGAGACAAAAGTGTACGAATAACGTTATTAAGAGAGCGTATTTTTCTTTCGGCTTTACCATTTTGAGATGAAGTATAAGGACATGAAAAACGAAGACCGATCCCATTTTGGTGACAAAAATTTAAAAGGTTTTGATTATCAAATTCCTTACCATTGTCACATTGCAAATTTTTGATATCGCGTTCAAATTGAGTGCGAATAAAAGCATGAAATTTTGCAAAAATGGAGAAAACATCCGATTTCCTAGCCAAAGGATAAGTCCAAACAAAATTAGTAAAATCATCCAAAAACACAATATAATAACGATAACCTGAATTACTTAATACCGGAGAAGTCCAAAGATCACAATGAATAACATCAAAAGGAAATAATGTATTGTTTGGAGAAGTATGAAATGGTAACTTGATATGTTTACCTAAAACACACGATTGACATAAAACATGTTTATTTGGACCACAAGTAATAAGTTTATTTTGTCGTAAAGCTTCAAACACCGGAAGACCCGGATGACCTAAACGATTATGCCACAAATTAGAATTCAAAATTGCAAAAGTAGAATGTTGATGATTTTTCATCGGTGTCTTGAAAGTGAATGGGTATACATCGCCATCGCTATCACATCTCACTATATGTTCCCCCGTTCGAAATTCCCTCACAGAAAATCCAAAAGGGTCAAATTCCACAGAAACAAAATTATCTTTTGTAAATTTTCGAACTGATACAAGATTTTTAATAATGTGTGGGGCATATAGGATATTGTTTAAGGCTAGGGGTGGGTATGGTGGTTTTAATTTGGTGTTACCGACCCCAAGAATTGGAATATGTTGGCCATTACCGACTAATATACCATTATGTTTGCTCGAATTAAAAAAGGACGAGAGTTTACCTTTCTCCGAGGTGACATGAGAGGTGGCGCCAGTGTCCATCACCCACGGGTTCGGCGGTTGGTTAAGGCTCATGGTGTACACTGCGGCTTCAATATCGGTTGGTGCATATTCCGATCCCGCCATGTAGCTTTGCGGAGCAGCCTGAGGTGCACGGCCCAATAGGCCAACGTGTCGATTTGGGCCAGGAGCAGGTCCAGATGGTGGATTGGGCCACGGCATGGTAGGGTACGGACAAGGAGGAATGGCCCAATTTGGAGCAGCCCAATTATTAGCCATTTGATACCACTGAGTCCAGGGATTGCCAGGCATGCGCATGTTCGAGGGACCACCACCACGGCGCTGACCACCACCGAATGAGCCGCCGGAGTGATTCCGGTTGTTGTTTCCATAATTACGACCACCAGATTTATTGCGGTCGCCGCCCTTATTACCCCGCTGCTTGGAATTCGAATTCGAACCACCACTAGAATGTTTCCGCTGCTCGTTATTGGATGCCACAAATGCCGAGTTTGAAGAAGGTGCAAGATTCTTTGCTAAGCCGGATTTTTCAAGAGTGAGCATGGAGCGGGCATGCTGAAACGGGGGTAGGGGATTGCTCTGCCTAAGAAGTGTACCGACCCCATTATAGGCCTCGGTAAGCCCAGAAACCATTTGTAGAACCAAGTGATCATTAGAAACCGTTGTACCAACGTTACGTAACTGGTCCGACAACTCTTTGAGGCGTTGGCAATATGCTGAAACGCCATCGAAGTCGGACAACATGGTGTGAGAAAAATCCTACTCGAGGGTGACGGCACGAGAATGTTTGTTATCCTCGAAGACGTCACGTAGACGGTTCCATCTATCCATGGCATTAGAACCCGGTACCATGACGGTGGTGATCAAATCCGTGGAAATAGTAGCAAAAATCCACCCTAAGACGGTGGAGTCAAGAGTAGTCCAAAGTTCATCACCCGTTGTTGGTGCCGATGTAGTATCGGATGGGATAATGTGATGAAGGACCTTGAGAGACCGAGCACAGATCTAAAAAAGTTCCGCCCAAGTAGCATATTGAACATTGGTTGATTCAAGTTTGATGGGGATGTGATTATGGATATTGGAAACTGCTAGGGCGGGATGAAACTTGTTGGTGTCGGCAGTGGTGTTGTTATCGTTAGTCTTGGTGAAAAGAGGATTACTGTAAGAAACAAGCAAGAAGATGAGAGGAGAGAAAGAGATTCGGCCAAAAAGGAGACCGTTTGGGAGAGAATGAGTGCGGAAGCAAGAAAAGGAAAAACTTAGAGTTTACCTGATACCATGAAAGAATTATAATGCCCTCCTTTCTCTATTGCATAAACATCTATAAATATACAACATCCCAACATCCCAATCCTTTAGGGTTTAAGGATTAGGTTTAATCCCACTTCCGCTTCTAGGGATTAAATCAGCTAGTTGGTTTTAACCGGTCAAGAACAAGTTCATGTTCTTGGTCAGTATGGTTCGGACCAAGCATACTAGGTGGTCGACCCAATGGGTCGATCAGGTTATATGAAACCCTTCAGTGGTATCAGAGTGTTGGTTTAGAAATCTAATCTAGATTAACAAAGTTTGTTTGTTTATTTTAATTAAAGTCTTTCTTTTTGTTCTAATTTTTTCCTTCTTCTTCTTCTTAATTTTCTAAAAAGGGTAAGAACCCTAGACCAAGAACATTAAACTAGTTTAGTTTAATTGGTCATAAGGATCTAACCCTAGTAATTTTCGAAAATTGTTAAGAACCCTAGGACCAAGAACATTAAACTAGTTTAATTTAATTGTTCAAAAGACTTCTTTTCCTAACCGTAAAAATTTCGAAATTAGGAAGAAACCTAGGATCAAGAATATCAGAGTTCTTGATCAAGAGGATTCTTTCCTTATTATTTGATCTTCAAAATCTAGGACCAAGTATGTTAAACCAAGTTTTGGTTTAATTGGTCAAAAATGATTCTTTTCTTTTTCTCAAGATTTTCGAGATCAAGGAGGTTGCTTTGACACCAAGTTTGTTAAACTAACTTAGTTTAATTGGTGGAAAAGTTTCCTAGGCTTGAGGAGATTTTGGAAATACCCTAGAAGTAACCTAGGACCAAAAACATTAAACTAGTGTAGTTTAATTAGTTAAAAGAATTAATTAAGATAATAATCTAAAACCTAGATAATTAAACAAGTTCATGTTTAATAGGTTTAATTATTGTTTTATTAGATTTATTAAAACTAGTTCTTTAAACCTAGAAACTTAGACAAAGTTTTATTGTCTATAAGGTTTGAATTAAAAAGTTTAAATAAATTAATTAAGGTTATAATTTATCCTAGAATTTAAACAAAGTTTATTGTTTAGATAGGATTCATTAAGATTAATCTTTTAATAAATAATGTCTTTGATCAAGAAAGTCAAAACTCTAGTTTTGATTGATCAAGAACAAGATTAGGGTTTGACTAATTAATAAGATTAAAAGAAGTGTTAATTTTTAAGTTCTAAAATTAACAAGATGTATTTATATATATATATATATATATATATATATATATATATATATATATATATATATATATATATATATATATGTATATATATATATATATATATATATATATATATATATATATATATATATATATATATATATATATATATAATATTTTCGGAATTTTTAATATTTAAAGAAAAATGAATTTTAATAAATAAAGTAGTTTATACGTATTTTAATTAGATTAAGTTAAAATTCATACATATAAATTAGATGTAATATTCTTATAAGAATGTTATAAGTTTATTTTAAAGTAATGAAATATATATATTAAATGCAAGATTAAATGGAACATTAAAAGGGGTAATGTTATTTTTGATCTCAAGGGGTAATAATATAACTAGTCATTGTATAAGTTATTATATAATCAAGACTAGAAAGTACAAAGTTATGATTTCATTATAACTAGAAATTGTACAAGTTAAGATTATATGATAAACTAGAAATATACAAAGTTATATATATTATATATTATTATAAGGTGTATAAAGTTATAAGTTATATAACTAGATAATTATACAAGTATAATATAAGTATCTTACAAGTCATGTAAGATACTAGATTAATGATCAAGGAATAAACAACAAAAGAACTTTATATCATATATTTAACTAGTTCAAGATAAATGTAAGAAATGTTTAAACAAACTAAGAATTATAATATAGTCCTTATATAATAAGTTTATTAGTTTCACCAAATATAAACCGGTGATTGTGTTTGCTTAAGTTCCATCATGGTTGTTGGAGCTAGTGGGAGCTACACAAGAAAGTCACAAAGTTTATAAGTGTGTCGATAAGACATATGTTTTGGTCGAATCTAATAAGTCAAAACAAATGTTTAATTTTATTATTAAACATGTGAAAAACAAGATGTGTTAAAACTAGATTTATGTTTCAAGTTTATGATTCATAAACGAATTAAAAGTTTAACATAAGTTGTTAGGTCACAACGCCCTGGTTTAGATGGTTAATTGACTGGATAATTATAACTCAAGACAAATATTGTATAAGAACAAGATATGAGTCAAATGTATAATTCCACTAAGTGTGGCTTGTTGCGGAATAACAAGACCACTGATCAATTACAATAGATATGAAAGTGTAAAGTGAATTGGTGAATACTCCTTTCCCAAATGATCTCTATTTATAATGTTATAGAGATCTTACAAGTTAGGCAAGGAGTAATGCAAGGACTAGAATAAGGAAAGTGGCCGAGATCAAAGGGATTTGATCTGGCAAGGTAAACATGGAAATGTTTACTCAGTCCTTGTACTCAGTATCACTATCTGATACTGAGCTCTGATACTGAGTTCCAATACTGACCACTCAGTATCAGACCTAAACTTAGATATTTTATTCTACATATTAATCAAAGCTAGTCTAGGTTGTTTTGTTATCTTAAGATCAAAAGGGGTAAGGCTTTTTTCCTTAACAATCTCCCCCTATCTAATGATAACAAAACAATTACAAAGAGATGAAAAGAAATAAAAGATACAACAGCATAGGTAGCAAAATCTTCTTCTTCATCTGCTGTTGATGGCTTCATTCTCATAGAAGACTTCTTGTTTGATGTGGACAAACTCTTCTCTGCTGTTGAGTTCATCCCTTCTACAATTAAGAACTGCAACAATCTTCTTTCTGAACCAAGAGTCTTCTTTCTTGGTGATCATCCATTTCAGTCCAACAAGGTGACTGATTTGAGCTCTTGGCAGATCTTCTTCAGAAATGAAGCACTCTCTATCCTCTGAGTCAGTATACATATATCCAGAAGTTGGATATATGACACTCTTTTGATCCTGAAAAACAAGGTTAGGAGGAAGAGGGTATTTATTAAGATACTTGTATGTATGAAGACATTCTGGTCTGTTGTTTGAGTAAGCTTCAGTCATCACACTGAGTATTCTATACTCTATCTCATGAAGCAATCCCTTCTCATAGCATACAGCAGCTACTGCACAGATCTCATCCAAGACTATTTGATCATAAGTTGATTTCTTTGGAAGCTCTTTGATCAGTCTTGTGATCTTCACCCAGTCTTGAAGACCAATTCTTTGAATATCATGAAGAAATATCTTCATGGGAGGACTGGTTAAGCCAGTAGAAGTGATAGTGATTCTTCCTTCTTTGAGCTTCACTTTTACTTTATTGACATCCAGATTCAACCAATGTATCCCCCTTACATTTGGAAATGTTTTGGTCTTCAAGAACTCCTTCCTTCCCTCCTTATACTGAGTCCTAGCAGCAACCATATTCCAATAATGTTGAATATGGTCTGGACCCTTTCTTGAGATTCTATGTGAAGGACCAGGAGTATCAGTATCTGGGTCAGATTCTGGTTCAGCTTTGATTCCCAACTCTTGCTCATATAAAAATTTCTCTTGTTCTGCACAGATTTGTTGAGAAGTGAGTCTTGGAGCCTGCTCGGTATCACTGTCCAATGTATGGACAGGTCTTCTTTGTCTTGTTACCAAAGGAGCAGGTTCCTCACTTGATTCAGAAGAAGTGAGAACTGCATTGATGGGCTTCTTGATAAGGAACTCCTTCTTCTAATCACCAGATTTTCTGGTTCTTCATCATCCGAGGATGATGATGAAGAACTTTCTTGTTCTACCAGATTTAGTGTATAGTTCACTAAATCTGGTTCTTCATCTTCATCATCAGCAATAGGCCAGATGAAAGGCCTATAGACCACAATTTGCAAATCATTCTCCTCACGAGCAGGTGGCTCAGAATAAGTTTGCTGTGGTCGGTCAGTATGAGTCTCCCCCTGAGCCGATGGCTCAAGTGGGTCTTCAACTTGTAATGCTGACCTAGTTCTTTGTCTTCTTCTCTCATACTGAAACCGAAGTGGCTCAGTATGAGGGCTTTGCTGATGTTGTTGTTCTTGTTGTGGAGGTTGCTCTTCATTCAATCTTCTTCTTTTCTCCCCCTGAGCAGATGGCTTAGTTTGATCAACCTCAGTATCTCTTTGTCTCTTCTCCCCCTTATTGTTATCATTGGATGGGGAGGGAAGAGGATCAGTATCACCACCCATGTCCCCTTCAGGTTCTTCAAGAGTAGGGGAGGGTATGGGCTCAGTGGTAGCATCAGTATCACCCTCAGAATCTGCATTGGAGGGTGATTTCATTTGCTCAGGATCATCATCTCCTTCTCCTTCTTCATTGTGTCCACCATGTGAAGATGGTGGAGTTGGTGGAGGCTGATGTGGTTGTTGAAGTAGTGAGACTGACTGATTTATTGAGTCAATATCACTACTCATAGTGTCCATTCTGGCCAGTATGATAGTCTGAGTATGTTGGATGGCCAGAATATGCTGCATGATTGCTTGCAGAGTCACTTGGTCTCCTGCAGCCTGTGATGCCTGAATGCCCTGCACAGATGGTGCTAAAGAAACAAAAGAAATATAAAACTGGTTAAAAAGAAAGGTTTATCAAATAGAATTGTGGTGTTGTTTAACTCTATAATCATATAAACAGAGTTTGTGAAGTCAGTATTTCATCTGGTTTATGATGAAATATTGTGGACTTGTGCATAGCATGTGTAAGAAGATTTTAGTAAAAGTGAGTGTAAATTTAAGTAGCTCAGTATAGGATAAGTCACATTTACTAAAAGGTTTGGGTTTGGGAATTCGAAGCCTGGGATGTGCTTCTTGTTATTTTCAATGTTTATCACTCGGTATTAGAGTGATAACAGAAATGTGGCTAAACCTCATGGAAAGTTTTTGGATTTTGTGGCTTAAGGGTGTGTGATCATTTCTTGAATTATGCTACCCAACTCAAAAGTAAGTTGGACATTATTCAAGCAGCACCAGTGGGTGTCAGTATGACATCAACCACCATTGTATCTTTAAATGTTGAGACAACTGTAGACTGACAATGATCAATTGGGTGCTCAGTATATAAATTTTGCATAGCAGCAGTGGGCTAGCTATGTTGGCCATAAACGAATATATATTTGAAAGATCGTGTGAGACTTTGGTCAGTATTGAGTTGGTACTAGCCAATACTTAGTCTCTATTTGGGAATGAAATATATAAGTTTAAGGGCTTTTTAGAAATTCATACCTGAGACTCTGTCAGATTCCCTTCTAGAATCGGCAGAGGTCGGTGCAGGATCATGTGATTGTTGATTTGCAGCACCAACATCTTCAATACCGACCTGTCTGTCTTGCTGAGCACCTTCCAGTGTAGTTTGCTCATATTGAATCTCCACATCAAGAGGAACATGAGGTTCCTCAATTGGTTGAGCAGTTGGGACTAGTTCTGGACCTGGAAGGTCAGCGGTGGCTGCAACTAGGCTTTGGGCTTGAAGAGAGGCAGTTAATGATGGAACATTTGCAGGCTGCACCTCCTCAGATGATAACACGCCCATAAGGACTGGTGAGAGGTTTCTTCTTCTTCTTCTTAGGACAAGCGGTGTGGCTTCGGACGACTCAGTATGAGAGATATGTTGTTGAGTCGGTTCTTGAACTTGTGGAACATCTTGCATCTCAACATCTTGACCAGCATGTCCTCCATTACCACTATTATCATCATTATCATCATCATCATCATTGTCTGATTCAGTATCAGACATGTCTTCTTCCTCATTTATGTGTTCTTGAACAATGGCCCACATATAAGGACTCAGTAGAGGCTCTCCTTCTCATGGCCTGTAAAAGAAGATCTTCTCACTAAGAGGAGGAAGATCAACCCTTGGACTGTGAAACTCATCATAAGTATGTGTGGGCATTGAGTGTTGAAAGATGAGTGATAAGAATCTGCAGAAAGGGACATTACATTCCCTTGTGTTAGCCCGAACCAAAGCAGCTAATTCATTGAAAATGAACCTTGCATAATCAATGTTTCTTCCATAGTACAAAGCATGTACTATTTGCATCCCAAATTCATTTATTTGGTCCAAAGCACCCGTCTTGTGGGTCATACACCGAATAATCATTGTAATGAGAATACCCCACATAGGACCAAATTCGTTTCTTTTGATTATGCCCGTTGTTCCTCTTCGACCCAAAAATGGCAATACTGAGCGTGCCTCTGTTCTATCAACGAATGGGTCATACTGAGCTTGGGCAGGAAGCCTCAGTGTTTCACGAATGATGGCAGTAGAAACAAATGCCCTTCTTTGATCCCTAATTACCCACCCAGCAATCATATCTGGAGAATCGAGTGTGGCAGAGTACCAAAACTCGCATACCATTTCTGGGTAAATTGCTCGAGGAGACAAAGTCAGTGCACGAGCAATTGGGCAATTTTTCATAAAAGTCACAATGTTTGTGAATTCTTGGCATACCCAGGCTTGAGGAATTGTGAAATTGGCTGTGATGTTGTTCCTCGCAAACCTAGGCAGTTCATCATTTCGGAATTTGATTTCCGATTCAACCTCTGGAGCGACGAAAGTGTAGTTCGCCATCTGTGATTTTGATTTAAGAGTTTTTTTTTTTTTTTTTTGCTTGCTAAGAGAGAGTGAAATCGTTAATCGCAGATAAAATTTAAAGAGAAAGAATGAAATAACTGTTAAAAAATATTTGAAGTAAAAAAAACGGTTATTTATAGGTGATTGAAAGATAATTAAGGTATTGGGAAGTAAAACTGGCTGATTTGACTGCCTTATCCTGTGCCAACGGTAACTTTCCTATTAAGAAAGGTTACCGTTGGGCAGTATGAGGATTAAGCTCGGTGTGAGCGCCGTCATACCCCAATACGGAGAGAAAAAAAATTAATTTAAAAAAAATTGTAAAAATATAAAAACAATTAATTTACTCTTGAAATTAATAAAAAAAATAAAAAATTTAAATTTTGATGATAACAGACTAGTGATACTGAGTGGTCAGTATCAACAGGAGTGATACTGAGCGCTCAGTTTTAAAGAAAATTAAGAAAGATCAAGGATTCAGCATACCTAATTGCCCTAGTAAATACATAAACCTTTCCTCACGGAGAGGTTTAGTAAACACATCTGCCAATTGTTCATCTATTGGTACATAGTCTACCTCAACCTTACCTTTTTCCACATTATCTCGAATAAAGTGGTTTCTGATATCAATGTGCTTAGTTTTGGAGTGATAGACTGGGTTCTCTGTGATAGCAATAGCACTCTTGTTATCACAATGAATTGGAGTCTTTTGAAAGTTGAACCCATAGTCCAATAGTTGATACTGCATCCATAATAATTGAGCACAGCAACTTCCTGCAGCAACATACTCTGCTTCTGTTGTGGAAGTTGCTACCGAATTTTGCTTCTTGGATGACCAACCTACTAGTCTTCCACCTAGGAATTGACATCCTCCACTTGTGCTTTTTCTATCCAATCTACAACCTGCAAAATCTGCATCTGTGTACCCTTCAAGGTCAAAGTTTGAATCTTTGGGATACCAAAGACCCAGGTTAGGAGTACCTGTAAGATATCTAAAGATGCGCTTAACTGCTTTCATGTGTGATTCTTTAGGATCAGCCTGATACTGAGCACACAAACATGTTGCAAACATGATATCAGGCCTGCTAGCAGTTAAGTAAAGTAAGGAACCAATCATACCTTGGTATGTGGATTGACAAACTGGTTTACCAGTTTCATCCTTACTTATCTTATCCTGAGTACCCATAGGAGTGTGCATGGAAGATAAATTTTAAAATTTGTATTTCTTTAACATGTCATGCACATACTTACTTTGATTTATAAATGTGCCATCAGGCTTTTGTTCAACTTGTAAACCAAGAAAATAAGTAATTTCTCCCATCATACTCATCTGATACTGAATTGACATTATCTTAGCAAACCAGTCACACATTGACTTGTCAGTGGAGCCAAAGATAATATCATCTACATATATCTGAATGAGTAAGATGTCAGAACCTTTCCGTTTTGAAAATAATGTTTTATCAATTTTAGCTCTTGTAAATTTATTTTCAATAAGGTACTCAGACAGGGTATCATACCAGGCTCTTGGAGCTTGTTTGAGCCCATATAGAGCTTTATCAAGCTTGAAAACATAATTAGGAAATTTAGGATCAACAAAACCTGGTGGTTGTTTAACATAAACTTCCTCTTGTAGTTTTCCATTTAGAAAAGCACTCTTGACATCCATCTGATAAACTTTGAAGTTCTTAAAAGCTGCATATGCAAGATACAACCTAATAGCTTCAATTCTTGCAACTGGTGCAAAAGTTTCATCATAGTCAATGCCTTCTTCTTGCCTGTAACCTTGAGCAACCAACCTTGCTTTGTTTCTGATGACAACACCATCCTTGTCCATCTTGTTTCTGAATACCCACTTAGTACCAATAATAGTTTTGCCAGTAGGAGGTCGTACTAAGTTCCAAACTCTGTTTCTCTCAAACTCTGTGAGCTCTTCTTGCATAGCCTCTACCCAATCTTAATCTAATAAAGATTCATCAGGTTTCTTTGGTTCAATGGTAGATAGAAAACTTGAGAAGAAACAAAAATTTGCAGTTGCTTGGGGTTGAAACTCTAATTTTCTTCTTGTTTGGACACCTTCTTCAATAGGACCGATAATGTTTGAGTGTGGATGGTCTCTGTGTGCCCTTAAATTGTTTCCTAAGGGAGCATTTGAAGTAGGATCAACACTATCTTGTTGATTAGGTGTGTTGTGTGTCTGATACTGAGTGGAATTCTGGTCAGTATTAGATAACGGAGGTTGCTGTTCATCTTCATTTTGCAGAGTTGATGTGGATTCTTGTGAAGTGTTGGATGTTTCACCTTCTTCATAGGTAGAGTGGTGCAGATCATTAGTTGGAAACTCAGTGTGAGGGTTCTCTATTATGGGAGCCTCAGTATTAGTCGCAGTTGAGTGAGACTGAGTTCGAACTTGATCAGTTTCATTAAACTTATTAGGAATAAAGTGTGGATGAAACTTGGGCTCTTCAGTAATGGAGTTTTCTGGATTGCATAGAATATCTATGCCACTTATGTCTTCACTTACTGAGGTAGAATGCTCATTCTGATCTTCATCAAAGGTAACATGAATGGATTCTACAATCATCTTGGTTGAGATGATATACACTCTGAAGGCTTTAGAGTGTGGAGAGTAGCCCATGAACACACCTTCATTTGCTTTGGGAGCAAATTTGTTGAGATTTTGTTTTGTACTGAGTACAAAGCATTTACTTCCAAAGATGTGGAAGTATTCCACATTAGGAATCTTGCCATTGTATAACTCATATGGAGTCTTCAGATGTCTCTGGACTATAGTGGCTCTATTCTGAGTGAAGTTTGCACAATTTACAGCTTCAGCCCAGAAACTCAGTGCCAGTCCAGCATGGCATAACAAAGTTCTTGCAGCTTCAATTAATGTTCTATTCTTTCTTTCTACAACACCATTTTGTTGTGGTGTGTAAGCTGCAGAGAAGTTTTGAATGATTCCTTTTTCTTCACAGAAATCGGCTAATACTGAGTTCTTAAACTCAGTACCATGGTCACTTCTAAGTTGCTTGACCTTGTTGCCTTTTTGAAGTTCCTCTCTTTTTATAAAGGCAATGATTTCTGTTGTTGCATCTGACTTAGTCTTGAGGAAGATGAACCAAGTATATCTTGAGAATTCATCAACCAAGACTAGGGTATAGATCTTTTTGGCCAAAGATGGTGTGCTGATGGGGCCAAAAAGATCCATATGTATCATAGTAAGAGGTTCATTAATGGAATGATTGACCTTTGACTTGAATGAACTCTTCTTCTGCTTGCCCATTTCACATGCTGAGCATAACTTATCTTTTGAATAAGTAATAGTGGGCAACCCTCTCACCAGTTTCTTCATACTGAGCTCGTTGATATTTCTAAAGTTGATGTGAGAGAGTTTCTTGTGACATAGCCAATGCAATTCTGGCTTGACTTTAGAAAGCAGGCATACTCGAATAGTTGGGTCTATTTCAGATAGGTTGACCACATATACATCTTTTTCTCTTCTAGCAATGAGTACAGGCTGCCCTTTATCATTGTAGATGATTCCTGCAACCTTCCTGAATCGAGCTTCATTGTCATCATCACACATCTGGCTGATGCTGAGCAGATTGTGTTTAAGACCCCTCTACATAAGCAACTCTTTTAAAAGTTATGTTGCCTGCCTTGATCATACCATAACCTCTTGTCTTTCCCACCGAGTCATCTCCAAACTTAACAGAAGGACCCTTCTCTGGAGTATAATTGAGAAGGTACTCCATACTGCCAGTCATGTGTCTTGAGCAGCCACTATCTAAATACCATTTTCTGTCACCCTGCACAAGACACAAAATAAGAGTTAGTTCCTTTTAGGAACCCATTTTTGAATGGGACCTTTGGTGGAATAAACAGATTTTGACCTGATCTCTTTATTTGGAGAGGTCAGTAACACTTCAGGGGAAACTTTAGAGGTTTTCTTTGGTGATACTGACTTAGATTCTGTCCTTTTCTTTGGTACTGAGTACCTAGGACTTGAGAGATCAGTCCAGCATTCATCTCCCTTATGACCAGTATGATGACACCTATAACATTTTCTAGGTCTATTTCTAAACATATTTTCATAAGGTATTTTAGAAAACTGTTACACTTTTGGTAGATCAGTATGAGTAAGTTTTGCAAATTCTTTACTTAAAAATTTAACCTGGTCACCAAGTGTTTTTAAAATGTTATTTTTGTCATTTTTAATAGGTGTTTTAACATTTTTTTTACTGGTTTAAAGGGTGGTGGATCTGGTTGCTTCTTTTTATTTGGCAGAGAAGTCTTTCTAATATTATTAGTATAAGACTTCTTGTTTCTGCCAACTGTGGACCTAGTTGAAGTTGTTTTTTGTTTATCATGTTTTGAAGAAACAACTTTAACAGGTTCTTTAGATGTCTCAGTATATGATGTTCCTGTTCCTGCAACTTCTGTATTTGATGAAACATTTGAGATAGAAGTAGTCTTATTATCATTATATAATTCAAAAGTTGTTGCATTAAATAATAATTCAAAAGGTGGAACAGCAGAAGTGTCATACTGAACTATTGGGAGCTCAGTATAGCACTTCGAGCAGATGGAGGGACCAATAGGATTTTCTAAAATTTCATTTTCCTCATCATCTGACTCAGTTTGACATCCAACTTCACAAAAGGTTTCAGCTTTTATAAATTTATTAGGGTTCATATTCGAAAATTCTTCAAATAAATCAGCAAAATTATTCCTAATTTTAAATTGAGGATCAACACCAAGTGCAGCCCTCACATTTTCTGGGAATTGTTGATTTAAACATTTATTTAATTTTATTGAAGCATTTCCCCAAGATTTACAATGTTTTTCAAATTTTTCTTTTTCAAGTTTGTGTAAATGAGCTTTATCAGCTAATCTTTGGTTAATGTCCTTTAAATCTGAAAAGTTTAGTTCTAAATCTTTATACTTTGCTAATTTATCTAAGTTTTCATTATTTACCCTTTCAAGTTCTTGAATTGTTAATTTTAAAGCTTTTTCTTTTTGTACAGAAGTTTTAAGATCAACAATCATATACTCAAAAATCTTAGTTTTTTCATTCACTGAATAAGTTTGAAAGGAACTTACCTTGTACAACTGAGTGGAATCCCAATCAGTATGAACACTCATCCTCTCAGCCTCTTTGATATCCTTTTCAAAGGAGCTCTTCAAATCATCTTCAGTGAAAGCCATAAAGGCTTTATTCTCAACCTCTTCCTCTTCAACACTTATGTCCTCATCCATCCAAGCTTCAGAGTACAGTGCTTGATGAGGTGCTCCATTCCCTTCTGCCCTCTTGCCCTTGCTCCAGTTCTTCAGTTTGACATACTTGTCTCTATACCTCTTTGCTCGGTATGCAATCTTGTCATTTTGATCAGTCTCAGAAGACTTGGTATGACAATTTGCAGCAATATGTCCAGGCTTTCCACACCTATAGCAAAGACCTGATCTTGGGTCAGTATTATAAGAGCTAACACCAAGCCTCTTCTTTTTCAACTGATCCAGCTTCATAGACATAAGAGCCATTTGAGTCTCAAGCTCTTCTGCCTCAGCATCAGCAAGATCAACTACTGGTTCTTCAGGCTCAGTCACAGTATATGCTTGTTGCACAATGAGAGCCATTCCATTTGAAGATTGGTCAGTTTTCTTCCAGTTGATCAGTCTTGAAGCAGTATTCTCCTCATGATTCAACATTTGGCCATACAAAGTTTGAAGAGTATATGACTCAATGTTGTTAGCAGCATTGACAGAATTTGACATGTCAAGAAATTGTTGAGGAAGACTGTCCAGGAACTTTTGAACAAGTTCCCCTTCCTCTTTTAAAATGCCAACACTAATTAGACCATGAACAACAGTATTAAACCAGTTGTAAAGAGAGGTGATGTCTTCATTTGGATTTGAGAAGAAGTTTTCATACTTTCTTCTCATGTTGCTCTTTCTTTGCAACTTCACTTTTGGTGTGCCTTCATAAGTGACTGATAGGCTATCCCACATAGCCTTTGTTGTTGGCAATTCCATGATTGCATTGAGAATTTCTTTGGTAACAGCATTACCAATCACCCCTTTAGCCCTGGAGTCTAAAGCATACAACTGACGGTCAGTATCAGTCCAGTTGTGCCTTAGTTTAGGTACAGTTCTCTCTTGGGAGATTTCGGCCGAATAGAGCAAGACACCAAGTCTTGGTGTTCTTCGTTCTTCGTTCGTTCTTCATTCGTTCTTCGTGTTCTTCGAGTTTTGAAGAAAAAGTTCATTGCTTAGATCAACTAGCAGGTCGTTCGATTTGTTCATCATCAGTGGACTATCTTAAACAAACAACAAGGTATGTTTTGGGAAACCCTTTTCTCCCTTCTCTCCTCTTGGACGAGTTCGACCAAAGAACCCTTCAACGAACACACACAAGTTCTGTGTGTGTTCGAGTTCTTCGTACAAGGTTTCTTTACTTGTTAATCTAATTTAGATTTCCAACATCCCAATCCTTTAGGGTTTAAGGATTAGTTTTAATCCCACTTCCGCTTCTAGGGATTAAATCAGCTAGTTGGTTTTAACCGGTCAAGAACAAGTTCATGTTCTTGGTCAGTATGGTTCGGACCAAGCATACTAGGTGGTCGACCCAATGGGTCGATCAGGTTATATGAAACCCTTCAGTGGTATCAGAGCGTTGGTTTAGAAATCTAATCTAGATTAACAAAGTTTGTTTGTTTATTTTAATTAAAGTCTTTCTTTTTGTTCTAATTTTTTCCTTCTTCTTCTTCTTAGTTTTCTAAAAAGGGTAAGAACCCTAGACCAAGAACATTAAACTAGTTTAGTTTAATTGGTCATAAGGATCTAACCCTAGTAATTTTCGAAAATTGTTAAGAACCCTAGGACCAAGAACATTAAACTAGTTTAATTTAATTGTTCAAAAGGCTTCTTTTCCTAACCGTAAAAATTTCGAAATTAGGAAGAAACCTAGGATCAAGAATATCAGAGTTCTTGATCAAGAGGATTCTTTCCTTATTATTTGATCTTCAAAATCTAGGACCAAGTATGTTAAACCAAGTTTTGGTTTAATTGGTCAAAAAGGATTCTTTTCTTTTTCTCAAGATTTTCGAGATCAAGGAGGTTGCTTTGACACCAAGTTTGTTAAACTAACTTAGTTTAATTGGTGGAAAAGTTTCCTAAGCTTGAGGAGATTTTGGAAATACCCTAGAAGTAACCTAGGACCAAAAACATTAAACTAGTGTAGTTTAATTAGTTAAAAGAATTAATTAAGATAATAATCTAAAACCTAGATAATTAAACAAGTTCATGTTTAATAGGTTTAATTATTGTTTTATTAGATTTATTAAAACTAGTTCTTTAAACCTAGAAACTTAGACAAAGTTTTATTGTCTATAAGGTTTGAATTAAAAAGTTTAAATAAATTAATTAAGGTTATAATCTATCCTAGAATTTAAACAAAGTTTATTGTTTAGATAGGATTCATTAAGATTAATCTTTTAATAAATAATGTCTTTGATCAAGAAAGTCAAAACTCTAGTTTTGATTGATCAAGAACAAGATTAGGGTTTGACTAATTAATAAGATTAAAAGAAGTGTTAATTTTTAAGTTCTAAAATTAACAAGATGTATTATATATATATATATATATATATATATATATATATATATATATATATATATAATATTTTCGGAATTTTTAATATTTAAAGAAAAATGAATTTTAATAAATAAAGTAGTTTATACGTATTTTAATTAGATTAAGTTAAAATTCATACATATAAATTAGATGTAATATTCTTATAAGAATGTTATAAGTTTATTTTAAAGTAATGAAATATATATATTAAATGCAAGATTAAATGGAACATTAAAAGGGGTAATGTTATTTTTGATCTCAAGGGGTAATAATATAACTAGTCATTGTATAAGTTATTATATAATCAAGACTAGAAAGTACAAAGTTATGATTTCATTATAACTAGAAATTGTACAAGTTAAGATTATATGATAAACTAGAAATATACAAAGTTATATATATTATATATTATTATAAGGTGTATAAAGTTATAAGTTATATAACTAGATAATTATACAAGTATAATATAAGTATCTTACAAGTCATGTAAGATACTAGATTAATGATCAAGGAATAAACAACAAAAGAACTTTATATCATATATTTAACTAGTTCAAGATAAATGTAAGAAATGTTTAAACAAACTAAGAATTATAATATAGTCCTTATATAATAAGTTTATTAGTTTCACCAAATATAAACCGGTGATTGTGTTTGCTTAAGTTCAATCATGGTCGTTGGAGCTAGTGGGAGCTACACAAGAAAGTCACAAAGTTTATAAGTGTGTCGATAAGACATATGTTTTGGTCGAATCTAATAAGTCAAAACAAATGTTTAATTTTATTATTAAACATGTGAAAAACAAGATGTGTTAAAACTAGATTTATGTTTCAAGTTTATGATTCATAAAAGAATTAAAAGTTTAACTCAAGACAAATATTGTATAAGAACAAGATATGAGTCAAATGTATAATTCCACTAAGTGTGGCTTGTTGCGGAATAACAAGACCACTGATCAATTACAATAGATATGAAAGTGTAAAGTGAATTGGTGAATACTCCTTTGCCAAATGATCTCTATTTATAATGTTATAGAGATCTTACAAGTTAGGCAAGGAGTAATGCAAGGACTAGAATAAGGAAAGTGGCCGAGAACAAAGGGATTTGATCTGGCAAGGTAAACATGGAAATGTTTACTCAGTCCTTCTACTCAGTCCTTGTACTCAGTATCACTATCTGATACTGAGCTCTGATACTGAGTTCCAATACTGACCACTCAGTATCAGACCTAAACTTAGCTATTTTATTCTACATATTAATCAAAGCTAGTGTAGGTTGTTTTGTTATCTTAAGATCCAAAGGGGTAAGGCTTTTTGCCTTAACATAAGTTTTAAGGTTTTTAAAGTAAGATAAAACAAGTAAGTTTTATTGTAGATAAGGTTTTTCACAAAACCTAGTAAAATGTTTTGTACACCTCGTTTAGGTATACATATAAGTCGCGCAATTCTTGAAACTATAAGTTTTAAAGAAAAGTTCTTAAGGTTTAAAAAGGTGTCTTGTAGAATTCTTAAATTCACATGTCACACATTTTAAACAAGGATTAAGATTGGAATAAAGGTTTAAGTTTAGTTTAAGACTTAAACAAACCCAAGAAAATCTTAGATCTAAGTACTATCCACCTAATGGAACACCTCACTTGTTCAACGATATTCATATTGTAAGGATAAAGAACCTTAGATATGGATTCAAATCATTGCAAGTGTTAGGGTGCGTAAGGTTCTGTGATAATCAGGAGTCCCGGCGCAGAACATCGCACTGTCTTAGATGGTCTGATCTACTTTGGTGATAATCGGGAGTCCCGACCCAAAAAGTACTTGACTAGAATAAACATACTAGACTTTATTGCTAACTTAGAAATGTACAATTAGATTGTACAAAGTTGTAATAAGTTATAAGTCTAAAGATTCTACGACCCCTAGGAATCGTGTCAAGACATGATACGATCGGTAAGGATGTTACCTACCAGAAACATCATGTCTCGTCGGGAAGTGCCCAAACCTTGCAGCGAGAATGTGATATATGGGTCTTAGGCCTAAAATATTAATTATGGGTTTATAATATATTTTAGAGAATGTTTGTTGATGATTACTAATTAAACTGGGTTTGATTTGTAGATGGCAGCAACAACCATAACGACACATACCAACAATCTCTCACTACGCTTGTTTCTAGAAAAGGACGAATTGACTGGGTCAATATTTCTCAATTGGAAGCGTGATCTTCGGATTATGCTTAGGCATGAGAGAAAAGGAAATGTTCTAGAAAGAGCAATACTAAATGCTCCTACCGCGAATGCTAGAAATGAACCAGGGCAAGCATATTACGCTTATAGAGTGTTCAAATCTTGCAAGGTGGTTAAGGGATAATCGGTGAGTGCTCACGTCATGAAAATGAAAGAGCACATGGATCAAATTAGGACACCCAGTATCATTGCATTTGGCAACAGTAATGATACTCAACTCGTTGTTAGATGACTATAAGTCTTATGTAGTCAACTAAAACATGCATAACATGGAGCAATCCATTGTTGAGCTACATTCCGTGCTCAAGACTACTGAGTTGATTTGGGGACCAAGTTTAAGAATGATCTCGCAGTAACCGATGATGGTAGTGATCAGAGAAAGAGGCGCAGTGGAAAGGGAAAGGATAAAACCGATCCCAGCCACGACGTGCCTAAAGGGTAATGAAGTCAAACAAAATGTCTAGAAGGTGAAGCCAAGCAATGCAAGGACCGAGAAACGGTTTCTTGGTCGTGGCAAGGGTCAAAGGGTAGGAGGCCATGCTTGCTACTCAGTTGACTTGACCAACTTCTGGATACTCCTTTCCTACTTGTAAAAGTTATTACGAGTAACTCAACTTTAGCAATCGTTTATTGCATGAGATGATGGAAAGTGAGATCGACTAACATGAGATAATGATCCCACAAGCACCACGTTTTAATTCAGTATTTTTCGTATGGATTCAGTAAGACAATTTTCGTTTTTAAGTAGTTTTAAACAAAATTACATTTTCTATTTTTATGATAAATTTTGGTGTTTTTAAGTTTATCGTAGAATCCATGGTTGAATTATATTGTGTGTGCATGTGTGTTGATTATACTAGTCAAGTTTTACGACTAGATTATAAAATCAAGTATTGACTTAATAATGATTTCATTGTTTATATTTGTTTGATTGTTGTGTGAATATCTTAGAAACTCAAATTACTTAGATGCTAGTAATTAGAAAGTTTTTCTAGTGAAAGTATTTAAGAGTTTTTATGGAAAGCATAAAGTTCAAGGTATATTGAACTTATTTAAAACATCTTAAGTAATTTACCTATGATAGTAAGTTTTAAAGTATTAGTGTTATTAGTGTTAATATAGTATGATTATATTGGATGTAATCACGATAGACTTTAAGAGTATTATTACAAGTCTTTCATACTTGTAACAAAGAATTGATGAAGTCATAATTCCCTAATAGGAATAATTAGATATTCGCAAAATCCAAGTGAAATGACTTAGACATTGAATGAACTCTTAAAAGGGACAAATTATATTAAAGTATTTCAGAATTAAAAGGTATTATTTCAAGTCTTTTATACTTGTAATAAATACAATATTTAATCAAGCCATAATTCCCTAATAGGAATGATGGATATTTGAGAAATCCAAGAAATAACTTTGGCATTAAATGAAGTTCTTAAAAGATACTAATGCATTTAAGAATTGGTAGTATCGTTTCAAGTGTCTTATACTTGTTAGATACAGTAATCAATAAAGGTCATAATTTCCTAAACATGAATATTGGATATTCGTAAATCCAAAGGATGATCTTAATTATTGATAGAATTCTTAAAGGGTTAAACTATAAAGTTTGACTAGGTCAAAAGTAGTAGTTTAAGTGATTCTTATTTCCATTAAATCTAGTGGGAGCTATGACTAACATATTCATTAGAGGTACTAATGAATATAGTAAGTTAGTTAGGATATTAACAACAAGGTTTTACCAAGTCGTTAGCCAAAGAGTTAAGAAAAATAATAAATGATCTTTAATTAGATTATTGCAAACTTAATAGTGTGATCATGAGTCTTGTGATTAATTATTGCATATCTAATAGGTTGTTCACACTCCAGCGGATAACATGATCATTTAAGGAAATTTCTTTAACTAGTAATGATATATCTACAAATCAAGTAACTAAAAGAGGCTTTAGTTACAAGGATAATTTTATGAATTCAAGAAACTAAGGAGTTAATTTCCAATCCTCCTATGTTACCGAATTGCATAAAAGGCAAGACTAGAATATGTTCTAGATTATTGCAAGAACAAAATCTAGCAAAGACAAAAGTAATAGTATTTTTCAAATACTCGTCTTTTGTCTTTAGTTTAATAGAAATGACTAATTGTAATTAGTGATAAAAGTTACAATTAAAGAGTCATTGAGCAATCAACACAAACGCAAAGAATAAGTAATGATCCAGTAATAATTCAGTATCTATGTCCACTGAGGAATAATACATGAGTTAACATCATCGTTGTTCAGACTTTGTATGTTTTACAATATCCATGAATAAAAGTCTCTTTATTCAAAAAGATATAAATCCGTGACTACTCGTCTTGGTGGGAACCTTGATGGGACGATAACGTCATCGCGATATTTGGTGGTAGATTCGAAGTTCTTCGAAGATAGCTACACAAGTTTTGTGTAAACCAAATATCGGTGATATTCTGTTGGAGATCAACGAATATTGGATTGACCACCGTGATAAAACTTCGTGGTTGAAAAGTTCAAAAGTATTAATCACTAGGATTGTCCTTAAGCCTGGGTATTTGGTTTAACATACAATGACTAATGTACTTTGGTTCGTCTTAGACAAACTGGGTACAGAGGAAGTCGTATTTTGAATCGAAATATAACAAGATGGTAATTGCACCTCCTTTTTAGGAGAGATATTTATGGGTCCCTTGACATGATGAAAAACTACCAAGTGCACGACCGTGCCCAAACGAACTGATTTGTTCTTTTTCGTTTATCACAACAGTTTAAGTCAAGAAGTCAAGAAATGATTTCGAATACAGGAGTTGATAATTTCTACCATTCTCGTAATCCTTGTCACAAATATCGTGATGCAAGGGATGAACCTAACAAAGTTGCCCAAGAAGTAGAGACAGCGTGTTTTTTACTAGGAGACGCTATTCAAGAGTTTTTTAAAAACTATACCAGGGTTACATAAGCTGTTTTTATGGGGTTGGTTACTTACATGCCCATCTAGAAGGCCACTGTAGAAGAACACTCTGTCGGAGGGTGTAGAAGACTTTGTGATTTATTGTGACGCGTCTATTCGGGGTCTGGGTGCTGTTCTAATGCAGAGGGGTAAAGTGATCGCGTATGCTTCTAGACAGTTGAAGTCTTATGAAGGCAACTATCCTACGCATGATCTTGAGCTAGGTGCAGTGGTGTTTGCTTTAAAGATCTGGAGACATTAATTATACGGTGTGAAAATCACCATCTACACTGATCATAAGAGTTTGAAATATTTGATGGATCAGCAGAACTTGAATATGAGGCAGAGAAGATGGCTTGATGTACTGAAGGATTACGACTGCGAGATCTTTTACCATCCGGGTAAAGCCAATGTAGTAGCTGATGCGTTGAGCAGGAACCCTATTCGAGGTATTTGTATGAGGTTGACAGCAGTGGCACCGTTATTAGAGTCTATTCGCGGTGCACAGATAGAGGCTTCAGAGGCTGAGCAGGCTAAGAAGGAACGGGTTGTAGGTGTGATTGACAATTTTGTGAAAGATAGTAGAGAACTTTTGACACATCTTGGTAGAGTTTGGGTTCCTTCACATGGTGGTAATCGAGATATATTATTGGACGAGGCTCATAAGTCCAAATTTTATATTCATCCGGGTACTACAAAGATGTATCGAGACCTTCGTGAGAATTATTGGTGGTCGGGTATGAAGTTAGACGTGGCTGAATATGTTGAGAAATGCTTGACTTGTCGAAAAGTAACGACCGAGCACCAGAGACCGCATGGTATGTTGCAGCCATTAGAGATTCCAGTGTGGAAGTGGGAACAAATTACCATGGATTTGATCACCAAGTTGCCGAAAACGCCAGGAGGGTATGATGTTATTTGGGTGGTTGTTGATCGTTTGACTAAGAGTGCCCATTTTATTCCGATTCGGGTGAGTTCTTCAGCTGAGAAGATGGCAGATATTTTTGTTCGTGAGATTGTGGCGAGACACGGTGTGCCGCTTTCTATTGTATCAGACAGAGATACTCGTTTTACGTCGAGATTTTGAGAGAAATTCCAAGAGGAGATGAGCACGAGACTTCATTTCAGTACCGCGTTTCATCCACAGACAGACGGTCAGAGTGAGCGGACGACTCAGACGCTCGAGGACATGCTGAGAGCATGTGCACTTGATTTTGGGGGTAGCTGGGATATGTAACATCCCAAAAATCAGAGGAAATCTAAAAATTTTAATTAATAAAAATATATTAATTTTCTCAAAGTACAAGTAACTCAAGGTCCCAACTCATTAATAAAATATAAAACCGTCTCATGGTCTTTAAATGCGGAAATAAATAAAAAGGTTTAAAATTATGTTTGACTCAAAACAACATTTAAAAATTCCAAATCCAATAAATAAAGATGCAGCCCATCAACCGTTGACCTTCTCTTTGCCCTTGCGAGTACCTGAAAAATGGGGGAAGTGATTGGGGTCAGCCACCGCTGAGTGAATAATATCAAAATAAACAAATAAATACAAACAACTCAAGCCACATAAGTGATCCCTAGAGACTCTACTCAATTCTCAATTACTCAAGTTTATTTTCTCATATTTTAAATTTATATAGCGCGCTTGTGTGACTTGGGACGAGAGATCAACCTCGACCCGCCTCACACAACTCAAGGCTCAACACTTGTACTCTTCGGTGTTGAGTCAAAACGTCTGGCGCCGGTACTCTTCGGTGCCAAGACAACTCAAGTATATTATGTTTAATGTTTTAACTCAAGAACTCAAAACTCAGATAACTCAGGCTCCAGATAACTCAAATCACAGATAACTCAAATCACAGATAACTCAAATAAATCACCCAATCAATACTCAAGCTCAATCAACAAGACAATTCACAACACATAGCACAAAATCATGAATCGAAAGTAAGTATAAGTTTATAGTGAGATTACCCACCTCGAATAGACGTATGCTCCTAAATATCCTCGGTACAGAAGAGTGTCTCTAACAGGTCCTAGAAGGTCCTACAAGGTACAAGGAAGCTCGGGTTAGGATTAGACTCAAAGGTTGTTTGAGTTGAAACTAAACAGCACACAGCACTTTCGCGGGAACGGCTATAACTCCCAAACCGCACACTAGTTTTTATTCAAATTTTCACAGTAGCTAAAAGACTCAGAGGACTAAAATTTTACAGAAGACCTCGGAATCCAAATCCAAACATAAAGGGTTCAAAACAGGCTCACAAGACATAATAGTTGAACCGAAAACTATTCTGTGATGGTTTACAAAAACGACGATATCTTTTAAACGGAAAATCAGATTAACGAACCATCAGCGTCACCGAAAAGAGGACTCGGAAAACTAGAGACCAACACGGGCCAAAAATCCAGAAACGTATTTTAAGTGTAGTAAAAACAGCCCCGAATTCAGATGAAAGATTCTGTCAAAATTTAAGTTTGATAACTAAAACCCGATTTAAAATCCCGACATCAACTCGTTAATTCCCGAGGCACCCGACAGCCCCGAAAACCCTTTTTATCACAGTAGTTCATATTCACAAAAACTTCATTAGTTTATTTGAGAAAGCTATTCGGTTTAGGACCCCAAGAACCCTACGGGTTCGGTTTCTAGGTTTGCGGTTATTAAAACTTTTAGTCAATTCAACAACGGTTTTACCCAACCCAACACTTTCACAAAATCAGTGGTTCGACACCCAAAACAGTAGCCACTTAACAGCAACAGCCAGAGACAACTAGAATGGAAAGCAAAACGATTTGAAGATTTTCCACAACAAAACAAAACCGTTCCCGAAATCGCAATCAAACTTATGAATCCAGTACAATAGTTTTAGCCCGGAACGAATAAACAAAGACTCAACAACAACCTGAACTCCCGAAATCCGAAACTACAGGGAAATAACATAGCGTGATAATATCATATGAACACGAAAACAATGACACATGATTTGAAGGATAAAACGCTCACCGAAAACGGACACCAACAACCTCGCGAACTCGGGGCAAGGCAGCTAACAGCAAAATGTTTCTGCTTGGGCTGATCTAAACTTGGCGACGGGCTCGGGACTCACAAACACGAGGAAGTTGCGGTCCTTAAAATCACAGCCTAGGATTCAAGAACAAACGAAAATAAAATCACGGAATCAAGAAATGAGACAGGAGAAAACCCTTACCAATAATACTTGCTGTGATGATCGACGACACTCGAGTAATACACGAAACACGAGAGCACAACAATCACCATTCAGGCTGCACAGCGACGGATAGAAACTTCTGCAACTGCTGGCGATCGACTGCAGGAACCGCGGTCACGATTCGATAAATCATGAATACAATTAAAATTGGAAATCGAGAACATGAGAATCATGACGTAAGGGATCAATGAACCTTACCGAAAAGTCGACAATCACAGTTACAACACCACCACAGCGCTGGTGGCTCCTTGAGGCGAACATAGGTGACGCACAGCAGAAAACGGGGGCTGCACAATGGCATTCTTGGCTGGAAATTGCTCGATCAGTCATGGCAGGAGAGACCCCAAGTTGTCGGCCGGAACTCAACGATATTAAAAGGGCATGGCTGCGATATTGGAATCCAACACATAAAGTATACCACTGATTAAATCTTCTCATCACGTGACCTGCTTCACAATGGTTTCTCTTGCATCCTTCTTTGCCACACGAGACCCACAACCAATTAAAGAAAAATGCTCACCAACTCAAGATAAAAGGTAACTTAGTTAAATCACCGACTTCCTCCATCTCTTGTTGACTTCCGAAAGCTTATCCACCACCATTTCTTTTATTTGGATTATCACCAACAACACTCGTGATAGGGATTTCATCGGAACTCCCTGCTCAATTTCGTCTCCCTTGTTGCTGCTGCCGAATGAGTGAAGGTGGAGTAGGGTCGGCTGATGATACAAACTAGCGACTAAGGATGATATACGGCTTCTTCCCTTGCAGCCCATAAGGCCTTGGCCCGAAACAAATTATAGCTTATCAAGCCAACTAGATCAAAGTTCGGGCTTTAGATGATGATGGGATCCAATCTCGGCATCTCCCTTCTCTTGAGCCGAACAAAGATCCAAAACAAATAAGGCTCGGGAAATTAAATGTGTTGGTTAGTTAACTCTCGATATAATTTAACACGAAAATAAATAATCAAACACTAATTAAATAACACTCTAGTTATTTAATTAAAACGTCGCTTATTAATATTACTCGTAAATATTAATATCTCAAACGATACACATTTATTCAATCACAGTAAATGTACATACACATAATCTCAGTCAAATATATATCCCATAATTTACTTAATAAAAAAGTAAATAATTTAATTAAAATAAAATTTAAGGCGTTACAACTCAACTCCACTTGAAATAGACTTCGTCCCCGAAGTCATGGCTCGGAAGAAACTCAGGGTAGCAGTCTCGCGCCTCGAGCTCGGACCCACCAACGACGTACATCTTCAAATGGGAAAACACGAAAAGCTAAGAATGAAAAGGAAACTCCTCAGGGTGATCCACTCGATCAGGATAAACTCCGACTTTTGCTTACACAACTCTTCCGTCCCTAACGGCGCAAAATGATACGGCTCATAATTGAAATGCTCCCTTAGGAACTCGGTTTATCCCAACAAGAAAAGGATGACGATAGGAATACAAAATGATCCACGATACTCTGTTATAGACGTCTTCTTGCTCTAGTAGTAAGACACAGTTGTTGCACCCAGCGGTTGACGTTGCGTTGAATCTCCGATTCAACTCCACTTGGAGACTTGTTACGGTCTGGTTTGTGGCGACACATGATCTTGGCGTGGTACTCGGTCACCCAATCCGCGCGTCGCAATCATATTCGGCCCTCTCATGGCGACAACAATAAATTTTATGGGAAAAACTTTCCCGTACGATTCCAACAGATTATCACTTTTACATTTTATTAACAAATAAAAAAAAAACTTATTATTGGCAATCTCTACCAATAAGCAGCGTCTCAAGGTCCACTATTCTATAGGACATTAGTTTGTGTTAAAGAAAAATGAACAATTTAGCGGTTCACACCGCTATCAAACAACACTCAACAAGTATATAATTCACATAAACGTATATTATCACACATAAACTCATATAGTAGGCAACTCATGCCTCTTACTCAATTTGCATATACTCAAATGCACTCACCTCAAATCTCCACAACTTATTTTTAACGCAACGCAAGCTTATATCATTAATTTAAACTCAAATCTCGTTTAATGACTTCTCACCAGCCCACATGATGTATACATTTACTCGCTTTTACGATTTTTAACAAGATCAAATTTAATTATCCGACTACTCAAACATGTAATTTCTCCTCTAAGCCGCGTTATTAGTTCTCTTGATAATCGTATTTAATAATCCTTCGCTGACTCTTTTCGATATTGCCCGGTCAACACATTTCAATGATACTCATCAACTCATTTAATGATTTTATCATCTAACTCGTTAATTATTCTCTCTTTGTTCTCATTTAAATTGTTTCTTGACCACTTTTACCAAAAGTCCACTCACTAATCTCATTTATTTTTTTTTAAGTCTCAAACTCCTCAATTTAATATTCTCTTTATTTGGTTAATTAATTAACTCGTTAATTCTCATGTACTTGATTACTCAACTAATTTTTCGTTCTCAACAAAATTTACTCATTACTTTATATTTTTAGGGTTTCCTTAGTTTTGGAACTCATAGCATTTTAATAACATTTATTGCTTAATTCACTTAATATTTTTCTCATTTGCTCATTTCAGTAACTATTCCCCATTCAATAATTACTCCATAAATCGTAATATTTGATAATATTCAATTTAGTAATTTAACCTGATAACCCCTAGATATTAAATTTTAATATCTGCTCATAATTAATATTATTTTATTCATTTGATTTATTTTTAATAATTTATTCTCTTAACTTGATTTAGTAGTTCTCAATTGGTTTAAACTCTTATCTTTTAAACTTATTATAGTAATTTATCACTTTAACTCGATTTGAATGATTCAGAAATAAATTCTCATTTACACTATTACTCCTAGTTATTAATTTCTTACAATTTGATCTTTACACTATAACACGAATTTAATTATTCTCAATTGCTCTTATAAATTCTTTAATCACGTGCATATAAATTGCTCAACACCATAATTTAGCTCAACAATTCTCTCGACTGGGTTCTCCTTATAAACTTTATTATTATCATTATTTCTTCTTCTCTTTTTCACATTTAATTCGACTTATTAATCTCCATTGGCTCAATAATACGCATTTTAATAATTTACAACTTTATAATAATTCTCTACTCAAAATCATAATATTGGTAATTTTCTCTTTTACCACCACTCAACTCCACTTGAAGAAAACTCGTCCCCGAGTTTGAAATTGGCACTCAAAATCCTCAAAGAACTTGCTACAAACATTCGATAGTTTGGTTGTTAAATTCTCATATAGATTACATATTTTAAGGTTTCATTTGATTACCCGATAATTAAACTCTTATGCAAAAGTGTGAGTCGGTCCCAACGTATACTCTTTACGCCCCCTCACACCCCTACTCATTAACTTTTATCACTTATAGAAAAATAATGTATTGCTCATAATAGATGTTAGCTTTCTCATTAGCATTCTCATGGTTATTTCTCATTAATAATTATCCATTCTATGACTCCTCATAAGTCAACTTATTACATGTATTAACATCACAACTCTTTATTTCACGTTATGCATTCATGATTATCTCTCGTTCAAATCTGTGTATAAATCCTCATTTTGGTTTTCTCATAGCATGTTTGGTACAATCATTACCATATAACAATTTTGTCGTTAATAGAATTCTCATTAAATTCGTAGTAATAATTCTCGTAAATTTTCTTTTGCCACTTAACTCATTAATTTGCTCGTTTTGGGTTCTCCATCTCGTTCAGTTAGTAATGTCTCCATATTTACAACTTTCATTAACTTAAAAAAAATTCGCATAAATTTCCTCGATTCACAAATCTTTTACTCATTTGGCATTACTCCTCATGACTTCATTAATTTGTTTACTCATAGCTTTTCATCGTATTATATATCAAATTGCACGCACTTTACGTTAGTAAGTTTTATTTACTCATATAAATCTCTTCAATTATTATTGTTTTCCTCCTTTGCTCAATTTAATGATTATGGATCATAAAAATCTCTCTATTCAATTCGTTTTAGATAATTGTCCAATCATTCTTGCTTTATAAATTTCCACATAATTTCATTGACTTCTCAATTATACGAATTAAATTATTATTAATCATTCTTACTTAATTATTATCTTAGGTTTTTGTCCAATTAATATTTCTCAATTTAACAATTTATCATTAGTGATTCTCACTCAATTTGGCTTAATTAACTTTCACTTGATTTGTTTGGATAACTCCTTATCAACTTAAATTAATAATCTCCTATTTAATTATTTGTGATTTTCTCATAACCCTCAATTTAGTGATGCTTTCATCCAATTTACTCATTAGTTTAAATTAACATTTTTCTTATTTTCTCTTTAACTTTGTTTTAACGATTGTTCAATCGTTCTCGATGTATTAATAACTCGATTAAATCATTTATCGAATTCAACCCAATTCGGTTTATTAGTCTCTCTCTTGACATGTTTTGATAAATCTTTATCAATTCGTGTTTGATTATTCTCTTATTCAGTTAATTGCGTTGTTATCTCATATATGATAATTGCGGGTTTTTATGATACTTAGATGCTTGACGAATGGTCTCCTTGAATCCTTTTCGAAACATAGGCACGAGTCCTGTGCGTATAATAATAGGGGCCCTCTATTATTATCCGCACCTACCCATGTCATGGTTTCGAGCCAGTTTCAAAAATTCCACGATCTCCCATCCTCATACCATCCACATAACAAGTAGTTCACATAAACAAGTATAGTATATATATCTATGTATAGTCGCACAATTCACGCTCATCTCAAGTTAATTCTCTTTTATTCTCTTAGTAATCAATGTCACTCGCGACGTGTTAAATAAACTAAATAACTCATAAATCAGTACTAGAGGCATAAGGTCATCGTGATGCGCTGTTTCTCGATTTGGATTTGGACTCATTTTAAAAACACTTTTGAAAAACTCATTTTGAAAACTCGTGCTTCGACTTGAGTTTTGAATCCACCCCTTGTGAACCCAATTCTCTCAAGCCAGAGCTCTGATACCAACTTGTAACATCCCAAAAATCAGAGGAAATTTAAAAATTTTAATTAATAAAAATATATTAATTTTCTCAAAGTACAAGTAACTCAAGGTCCCAACTCATTAATAAAATATAAAACCGTCTCATGGTCATTAAATGCGGAAATAAATAAAAAGGTTTAAAATTATGTTTGACTCAAAACAACATTTAAAAATTCCAAATCCAATAAATAAAGATGCAGCCCATCAACCGTTGACCTTCTCTTTGCCCTTGCGAGTACCTGAAAAATGGGGGAAGTGATTGGGGTCAGCCACCGCTGAGTGAATAATATCAAAATAAACAAATAAATACAAACAACTCAAGCCACATAAGTGATCCCTAGAGACTCTACTCAATTCTCAATTACTCAAGTTTATTTTCTCATATTTTAAATTTATATAGCGCGCTTGTGTGACTTGGGACGAGAGATCAACCTCGACCCGCCTCACACAACTCAAGGCTCAACACCTGTACTCTTCGGTGTTGAGTCAAAACGTCTGGCACCAGTAATCTTCGGTGCCAAGACAACTCAAGTATATTATGTTTAATGTTTTAACTCAAGAACTCAAAACTCAGATAACTCAGGCTCCAGATAACTCAAATCACAGATAACTCAAATCACAGATAACTCAAATAAATCACCCAATCAATACTCAAGCTCAATCAACAAGACAATTCACAACACATAGCACAAAATCATGAATCGAAAGTAAGTATAAGTTTATAGTGAGATTACCCACCTCGAATAGACGTATGCTCCTAAATATCCTCGGTACAGAAGAGCGTCTCTAACAGGTCCTAGAAGGTCCTACAAGGTACAAGGAAGCTCGGGTTAGGATTAGACTCAAAGGTTGTTTGAGTTGAAACTAAACAGCACACAGCACGTTCGCGGGAACGGCTATAACTCTCAAACCGCACACTAGTTTTTATTCAAATTTTCACACTAGCTAAAAGACTCAGAGGACTAAAATTTGACAGAAGACCTCGGAAGCTAAATCCAAACAGAAAGGGTTCAAAACAGGCTCACAAGACATAATAGTTGAACCGAAAACTATTCTGTGATGGTTTACAAAAACGACGATATCTTTTAAACGGAAAATCAGATTAACGAACCATCAGTGGCACCGAAAAGAGGACTCGGAAAACTAGAGACCAGCACGGGCCAAAAATCTAGAAACGTATTTTAAGTGTAGTAAAAACAGCCCCGAATTCAGATGAAAGATTCTGTCAAAATTTAAGTTTGATAACTAAAACCCGATTTAAAATCCCGACATCAACCCGTTAATTCCCGAGGCACCCGACAGCCCCGAAAAACCTTTTTATCACAGTAGTTCACATTCACAAAAACTTCATTAGTTTATTTGAGAAAGCTATTCGGTTTAGGACCCCAAGAACCCTACGGGTTCGGTTTCTAGGTTTGCGGTTATTAAAACTTTTAGTCAATTCAACAACGGTTTTACCCAACCCAACACTTTCACAAAATCAGTGGTTCGACACCCAAAACAGTAGCCACTTAACAGCAACAGCCAGAGACAACTAGAATGGAAAGCAAAACGATTTGAAGATTTTCCACAACAAAACAAAACCGTTCCCGAAATCGCAATCAAACTTATGAATCCAGTACAATAGTTTTAGCCTGGAACGAATAAACAAAGACTCAACAACAACCTGAACTCCCGAAATCCGAAACTACAGGGAAATAACATAGCGTGATAATATCATATGAACACGAAAACAATGACACATGATTTGAAGGATAAAAGGCTCACCGAAAACGGACACCAACAACCTCGCGAACTCGGGGCAAGGCAGTTAACAGCAAAATGTTTCTGCTTGGGCGTATCTAAACTTGGCGACGGGCTCGGGACTCACAAACACGAGGAAGTTGCGGTCCTTAAAATCACAGCCTAGGATTCAAGAACAAACGAAAATAAAATCACGGAATCAAGAAATGAGACAGGAGAAAACCCTTACCAATAAAACTTGCTGTGATGATCGACGACACTCGAGTAATACACGAAACACGAGAGCACAACAATCACCATTCAGGCTGCACAGCGACGGATAGAAACTTCTGCAACTGCTGGCGATCGACTGCAGGAACCGCGGTCACGATTCGATAAATCATGAATACAATTAAAATTGGAAATCGAGAACATGAGAATCATGACGTAAGGGATCAATGAACCTTACCGAAAAGTCGACAATCAGAGTTACAACACCACCACAGCGCTGGTGGCTCCTTGAGGCGAACATAGGTGACGCACAGCAGAAAACGGGGGCTGCACAATGGCATTCTTGGCTGGAAATTGCTCGATCAGTCATGGGAGGAGAGACCCCAAGTTGTCGGCCGGAACTCAACGATATTAAAAGGGCATGGCTGCGATATTGGAATCCAACACATAAAGTATACCACTGATTAAATCTTCTCATCACGTGACCTGCTTCACAATGGTTTCTCTTGCATCCTTCTTTGCCACACGAGACCCACAACCAATTAAAGAAAAATGCTCACCAACTCAAGATAAAAGGTAACTTAGTTAAATCACCAACTTCCTCCATCTCTTGTTGACTTCCGAAAGCTTATCCACCACCATTTCTTTTATTTGGATTATCACCAACAACACTCGTGATAGGAATTTAATCGGAACTCCCTGCTCAATTTCGTCTCCCTTATTGCTGCTGCCGAATGAGTGAAGGTGGAGTAGGGTCGGCTGATGATACAAACTAGCGACTAAGGATGATATACGGCTTCTTCCCTTGCAGCCCATAAGGCCTTGGCCCGAAACAAATTATAGCTTATCAAGCCAACTAGATCAAAGTTCGGGCTTTAGATGATGATGGGATCCAATCTCGGCATCTCCCTTCTCTTGAGCCGAACAAAGATCCAAAACAAATAAGGCTCGGGAAATTTAATGTGTTGGTTAGTTAACTCTCGATATAATTTAACACGAAAATAAATAATCAAACACTAATTAAATAACACTCTAGTTATTTAATTAAAACGTCGCTTATTAATATTACTCGTAAATATTAATATCTCAAACGATACACATTTATTCAATCACAGTAAATGTACATACACATAATCTCAGTCAAATATATATCCCATAATTTACTTAATAAAAAAGTAAATAATTTAATTAAAATAAAATTTAAGGCGTTACAGGATAAGTACCTACCGTTGGCAGAGTTCTCTTACAACAATAGTTACCACTCGCACATTCGTAAGTTCATTGCTTCTTTCCTTCCATTAATTTCTGAGTGAACGTTTTACTAATTTCTTTGAATTAGGTATGCCGCCATTCGAGATGTTATGCGGCAGGAAGTGCCGGACGCCTATCCGCTGGGGCGAAGTTGGGCACAAAGTGCTGGGTAGTACTGAGATTGTGTTGAAAACTATCGAGCTGATTCAGATGGTTCGTGAGAGATTGAGTAGTGCACAAAGTCGTCAGAAGAGTTATGCTGACAAGAGACGTTCTGTTTTAGAATTTCAAGTCAGAGATTATGTGTTACTGAAAGTTTCCCCATGGAAAGGAGTAATCAGATTCAGAAAGAGCGGGAAATTGGGACCCCGTTATATTGGTCCTTATCAGGTGATCTCTAGAGTTGGTAAAGTCGCTTATCGTCTGGATTTACCAGAAGAACTCAATCTTATTCATAGTACTTTTCATGTTTCACAATTGAGAAAATGTATTGTCGACGAGTCTGTGGTTGTGTCGTTAGAAGATCCAGATTGATGAAAAGTTGAACTATATTGAGCGACCGATTGCGATTCTTGACCGTAAGGTCAAAACTTTACGCAACAAAGAGATTGTGCTAGTTAAAGTGCAGTGGCAGCTCCGTAAAGGTTCCGAGTGGACATGGGAACCTGAGTCTGAGATGCGTGATAACTATCCCGAGCTATCGGGGACGAAGTCTGATTCAAGTGGGATTGAGTTGTAACACCCCAAAATTTTATAATTAAATTTAATTACGTTTATTTATAATTAAACTTTATTGTATTACTTATTTGGTGAAATAAATACGTGACATGTCATTTTATGCAATTGTGTGTGTATCAATTATTAATGGGGTGCAATGTTTCGTTAGTACGAGCTATTTAATTACGTGACATTTAATTTCGCGACGTTTAAATCCCGAGAGTCTAAACGTCAGGGTCAAGGCCGGCCGGAGGCCAAGGCCATGACCGACATCTAACGCCTCGAAACTCAGAGTACGGTTAGATAGTTTTAGGGGCTGGACTTTAATCAAATTGTGGTGCTCATTCGGTACAAAAAGGGAGCTCCATGTAGCTAGAGTGGACCGATCACCATCTTATTTTTATTCTTTCTTGTGTGGTTCAGCCCAAAGCATCATTAAGACCCAAAGTTGTGGGCCTGATCAATTCTAGAACGTCAATTCCCATTGGTCATGATATTTAAATAACTTCTACCCTAATTCTCCCAATTAAATACCATACGAATCAGTACCTCAGTCATTTTCACTTCTGTTCGTCGGCGTCAATAGAAGCAAGCAAAGATTTTCCGAGTGGTAAGCCATACATTTTTCATTTTTAACCCAAGTTATTCTTTTTCCCGTTCTTCCTCGGTTTTCTAATCGATTCGGTGTATTAGTGTTGGGTTGCGGGAAATCTAGCAGCAACTAAGGAAGATCGAAGGAAGCAAGTTGGTAGAATTGGTCGAGTGGAGTTGATCGAATTACCAAACCGAGACAGGAGCATCGGGGTTCTATTCTGTAGGATTTTATATTTTCTTATCGGTTATTTTTATTCCCATGAAACTGATTCTATGTTCTCTGTATGGTGGAATCGATGTTGGTAATGAAGCAGGGGGAGTCGAGCAGAAACTTCTTTGGTGTCGGGTGTTGATCGTTATCGAACCGGATAGTAGCATTATCTCGGTGGTCCCATTTTTTCCTAGTTTCACTGTTTTGCTTCCTAGTTCATTCTAGGGGGTGCATGGTTCATGAAGTGGGACAGAACCTAGTCGGGGTTTGGTTGGGCTGATTCGTTATCGTTACCTCGTTTTGCTAATCGGTTGTTGTTTCTTATTTGGTATTGATTTTTCCTAAAGGCTATGACTTGTTAGACATTACCCATAATTTGAGAAATCAACATCTGTCGGGTATCCAACTTGGAGTACTCGGGTTCTACGGGTTGGGTCGGGTTTGCTAAAACGGGTTTTGGGGTTAAATACTTTTAGGCAGGTTCTGGCCTTCTGTTCTCGGCTGTTTTTGACCAGCTTAAAGTGACCTTTTGGATTTTTGGCCTGTGATGGGACCTAGGTTTCTGAGTTAGATTTCTGATGCCGCAAACCTCTCGTCAATCTGATTCCCGGTCTAAACGTTATACCCGTTTTAATATGTTATTGTTAGGAACTCGATCTGTGCAGCATGTCTGTCTCGTGACACCATTTTGAATCCCTTAGAATCTGTTTTGGCCAGCGACCATCTCACAATGAATTTTATTTCTGATTATCTAATTTATGCGGTAAAAAGATGGGAACCATCTAATGAGCCGTTTAGGAGTTATGGCAGTTTCCGTGAGACTGACAGGTGCTGCCAGCTTTTATAAGATAAGTCCTTGGGTAGAATTTTTAATTCGGGGTTTCGTTTTATGTTTTAGGATCGTCTAAGAGATAACTTGGTGTGCCTTTGACTGTCAGGAACCCTTTGGAGCTTACGTTTTCTCGAGGTGAGTATTCTTACCGTGTATTCAGTTTTAACGTTATACATGCATGACTTATGTGTTTCATTACTTGCACCATATTTGTTATCTGAGTTATATGTGATCTGAGTTATCTGTGATCTGGGTTATCTGTGATCTGAGTTATCAAGGCTATCTGACTTAATTATGTTAAAGAGATAAAAACATAATAATAATACACATATGGGTTTTAGGCTATATGCCTACATGGGATCACCTCCCGTCTGAGTTTTTAGGATCACTCCCGTCTGGGTTTTTGGCTTACGCCTATCTGGGGTGAGAGGAGGGGCGATCGACCCGAATCACACAAGCGCGCTATATAAATTAAAATCTGAGAATAATAAAATCTGAGAAATAAATCTGGGTAAATAACGGAGTAGATTCTGAGTAGGAGTACACCGATGTGCCTCATGTGTTGTATGCTATGATTGTATGTAACGACCCGAAATTTGTAAATAAATAAAATATGTAAAAATATGATAATTATGGATAAATCATATAAAACATGTGGAAATTGGTTTCGTGTCGTTTGGACACCGAACGAGAAAGTTATGGGCGAAATCGGGTCAAGACACTTAATGAAAAGTGCAGCCTTGCTGCCGTTAGGAGTTCGCGACGCGAACTATTGTTCGCGATCGGGAACTAACTCCAGGGAGTTTGGCCATGGGTCGCTAAGTGTTCGCGATGGGGTTAACGATCGTTAAGTTGGCGTACGATTTGTGAAGTTAGCGACGCGAACTACTTCGCGTCGCGAAGTATGGACGTGCAACATTAAAGACGGGTTTGAGCTCATTTATTGCAAAGTAAAACCCTAGTTTTCTCTCTTGGCGATTTTTGAGCATAGCAGCTGGTTTTGGTTGATTTCTTCACAAATCCTTGGTAGATTTCACTCCTAGTGGAAGATTAAAGGTAAATCTTCACTCTTTCATCTTTGTAGCTCAAGATCTATGGATCTTGAAGCTAGGGTTTGAAACCCTAGTTCTTGGGTTGGTGATTAATGGTTAAATAAATGGTGTATACACTTAATAGATGGTGGATTAACAAGGGAATCAAGTGTATGGTTAAGATTTGTAAGAATCTTAAGGGTTGGTTAAACCTAGGGTTTGGTAATCACCATATTTGGGGAAAATGGTTTGATGGGTGTTATCTAGAGGTAGATGAACACATTGGTAGTAGTAATTGATGTTGATCATATTGTAATAATTGTATTAGGCTTTTGGTGAAGTCTTGGAAAGTTGATTGGATTGAGAAGCAAGAGTTTGGGTGTCAAGAACACGGTTGGAACATCTTATTGCTAAGGTGAGTACGTGTGGACTTTACTGAGTACATAGCCTATGAAATATATTTTTATTACTTGTGTTATGGTCTATTTGCTTAATTGTGTAGACTAGTAGTTGATAGTTAGTTATACCAATGATAGTATTGAACTAACTTGTTTGATGATAGACGTGATAGCCGAGAGCTAGATTGACATAACCATCGAGTTATGATATGGTGAGATGATGTGATGATTCGGGGGATCCCCGGTCATGAGGTATGGAATGGGGAGCATTTGGGCGGATCCCCATCGGCCCATTCCATGATAGTAGTCTTGCTAACTGGAAGTAGTCCGGCGAGTAAGGCAGGTATTAGTAGATTGGGCGATTCCCTCTTGCCTTTACCTTGAAGCTTGTTAACGCGGGGGATCCCCGGTTAATAAGTTAATGTGGTTCTAGTTGGTTGGGGATGTCCTGACAACTAGGTATGATTGCTAGGAAAGCAAGGTATTAGAGTCACAATAGGGTGACTAGACAGATGGGTGATAGCTTATGAGTTTGTTTGTTTGTTTGATTGTGATTCGGTTATTATTATTATTAACCTTGGGGTCTAAACCCATGTAGCTCACGGACGTTTTTGTCTCACGTACTCCTTGTTTTGTTTTGCTATGTACTCAGGTTCGGGATCGAAGACTTAGGTACGCATGGATAGAGATGCGGGACCTAGGATAGAAGAGCACTAGATTGGATTTAGTCTTAGCTTGGTTATGATCTATTTTGTAACACCTACTTTTATACTCTGATTTCATACCAAGGTTTTTGTAAATCCGAATTGAGGATGTTCTTCTATTTATAAAATGTTTTATTTTGGCCGATTTTTGGTATTAAAATTTGAGGTGTTACAACTTGGTATCAGAGCTATAGTTTAAGTGAATTAGGTTGAATGACCATCCTAGTCTTAGACTGTAGCATTAGGAATATAAGATTCCTTAAGATCATAGGTTGACCTTGAGACTTTATATTAAGTTTAGGGTTGAACCTAGGGGACCGATGAATTTGTTATGATTTTGGATATTGAGCCCTATGAGACTAATGGGTTGTACACAAGGTACTAAATGTTTAATATCTTTCGTATAGTCTTGATCGAAAGAAATGGTGAACACTCGTAGAAGTGGTAAAGCCCCGGAGGGCCGTGAGGAGGAAGTACCTCCTGTTGAGAGGGTGGATGAGCAAGAAAGTCAACCATCAATGCATCGGGTTGATGAATCGGAGGTCGGAGCTAATAAAACTCCGGTGACCATGGCGGATCTCCAAACTATTATCGACCAAATCAAGGGAACGGTGGCCGAGGAAGTGCACCGAATTATTGGAGACCGTGAAAGGTCGGGTGGAGACCGTGAATCCGAGGCTAAATCGGAAGAGAGAACCGGGGGTAGTGGCACCGGGGAGGGAAAGTCCTCCACGGGTGGCCAAAGTGATGCTAGGGCTAGGCCCGTTGTGAAAGAAGGTTGCTCGTTTAAATCCTTCATGGCTTGTAAGCCAAATGTGTACTCGGGTAGTTCGGACCCGAAGATAACGATGAGGTGGATCCGGGAAACCGAGAGAGTTATCGGTAGTAGCAAGTGTAGGGATGCCGATATGGTGACGTATGCGTCACAATTGCTAAAAGAAGATGCCATGGTTTGGTGGGATATTGTTTATGAGACCCTCGGAAAGGAGGTGGTTGAAAGGATGTCGTGGGATGAGTTCACCACGAGGTTGAAAAAGAAGTTTTGTCCCGAGAGGGATTTGGAGAAAATGCACGAGAAGTTCGTGACCCTCAAAAAGGGTGATATGTCGATTGAAGAATACTCGAGAGAGTTCACGGGATTGCTCCCGTTTGTTGCTAAAACCTACTCGGATGAGAGGTTGAGGGTGGTCCGGTATGCTAGTGGGCTACCGTGGGACTACCAATTGGAGGTGAAGAGGGCGGTTTCACTAGATGAAGCTATTAGTGCCGCCCGGAGTGTGGAGGAAGTAAATGAGGCACGTGTTGCCGAAAGGGCCCATGTGGGCGAAAAGAGAAAAGCCGAGAGTGGCTCGGGTACTTATAAGAAGGGGAAGTTCACATCGAGCTTCTCTAAGCAAGGTAGTGTTGGTTCATGCAAGAAGTGCGGGAAGACTCATGTCGGCGTGTGCCGAGGGGAGTCGAAAACTTGTTACAATTGTGGAAAGCCGGGGCATATGGCCCGAGAATGCAAGTCTAAATCTTTGGCCGAGATCGAGTGTTTCTCGTGCCACGAGAAGGGGCACTATAGCAATGTGTGCCCAAAGAAGGGAATCGAGTCGATGGTGTCCACGGCTCAAAAGAAAGTGGAGCCGGCAAAGGTGAAGGGGCGGTCCTTCCAACTTACTCGGGAGGAGGCGAAGGAGGCACAAGATGTGGTGTCAGGTATTCTATTCATTAACTCCTTGCCAACTCATATTTTATTTGATTCGGGTTCTAATTATTTGTTTGTGTCCTATGAGTTCGGTTGTAAATTGAATGTGCCGTCCGAAATGTTAGATGAGGTTTATGAGATAGAGGTAGCCGATGGAAAAACGTCTATGGTTGAATGTATTTATAGAAATTGTGAAATAGAAATAGACGGTAGAAAGTTTAAGGTGGATTTGTTGCCCATGGGAATTAGGGCGTTTGATGTGGTTATCGGTATGGATTGGTTGGGTATGCACCAAGCCAAGATTTTGTGTGGAAAGAAAATAGTGTCGATTAGGACACCCGAGAATGAGAAAGTGTATGTGTATGGGGAGAAACGACATCACATGCCTAATGTGATTACCGCCATCAAGGCGAGGAAAAGTATATCGAAAGGTTGTGCATCGTTTATTGCATATGTACTAGATGGCCGAAAGGAAAAGAAGACAATGGATAGTGTAAAAATTATTCGGGATTTTCCCGAGGTATTTCCCGATGACTTGCCCGGTTTGCCACCGGAGAGACAAGTCGAGTTTAAAATTGATTTAGTGCCGGGGGCGACGCCGATTGCTCGTGCTCCATATCGTTTAGCTCCCACCGAGATGCGGGAATTGATGACCCAATTGCAAGAATTGTTAGATAAAGGTTTTATTCGTCCGAGTTCGTCACCGTGGGGTGCACCGGTGTTATTTGTTAAAAAGAAAGACGGTTCGATGAGAATGTGTATTGACTACCGAGAGTTGAATAAGGTAACTATTAAGAACCGTTACCCGTTGCCGAGGATTGACGACTTATTTGACCAATTGCAAGGTGCTAGTTATTTCTCAAAGATCGATTTGAGGTCGGGTTATCACCAAGTTCGGGTGAAAGAAGGCGATACCGAGAAGACGGCTTTCCGTACACGTTATGGTCATTATGAATTCCTAGTGATGCCGTTTGGTCTTACCAACGCACCGGCTATTTTTATGGATTTGATGAATCGGGTTTGTAAACCGTTTCTTGATAAATTTTTGATCGTGTTTATTGACGACATTTTGATTTATTCGAAAACCGAAGAAGAACACGAAGGTCATTTGAGGCTTGTTCTAGACGTATTGAAACGGGAGAAATTGTATGCAAAATTTTCAAAGTGTGAATTTTGGTTGCGGGAAGTACAATTCTTAGGTCACGTGGTGACGTGTGATGGTATTAAGGTTGATCCGTCCAAGATTGAAGCGGTGTCAAATTGGGAGCCTCCGAGGACTCCTACCGAGGTTAGAAGTTTTCTTGGATTAGCCGGTTATTACCGAAGATTTATACAAGATTTCTCGAGAATCGCAATCCCACTCACGAAGTTAACGAGAAAAAGTGAGAAGTTTGTGTGGGAGAAGAAGCAAGAAGAGGCGTTTAAATTGTTAAAAGAAAAGTTATGTAACGCACCGATCCTTACGTTACCGGATGGTATGGAAGATTTTGAGGTTTATAGTGATGCTTCGAATCAAGGGCTCGGTTGTGTGTTGATGCAAAGAGGTAAAGTGATCGCGTATGCCTCGCGACAATTGAAGAATGCGGAATTACGGTACACGACACACGACTTGGAATTGGCGGCGATTATATTTGCCTTAAAGTTGTGGAGGCATTATTTGTATGGTACTCGGTGTACGTTGTACACGGATCACAAAAGTCTACAATACGTGTTCACTCAAAAAGACCTAAATATGCGACAAAGAAGGTGGATCGAGTTGATAGCCGACTACGATTGTGAAATTGTGTATCACGCGGGTAAGGCGAATGTGGTGGCCGACGCCTTGAGCCGAAAAGTTTATGAAAAACCGAACCGAGGAATTTTATCACGTATAGAAGTCGTCTCGAGCATTATCGAAAGGATCAAGAATGCCCAACGAGAGGTTATGGGAAAAGACGAGTTAAGACAAGAACGATTAGGTAAGAACCAACATTTTCTTGAAAATGCACAAGGTTTGAAGACCGTAGGCGGTCGTATTTGGGTTCCTAAGTTCGGTGGTATCCGAAAAGAATTGTTGTATGATGTGCACAAGTCAAAGTATTCAATTCACCCGGGAAGTACAAAGACGTATCAAGATATGAAACGGGTTTATTGGTGGCCCGGAATGAAAACGAGAGTGGCCAAGTATATTTCTAAGTGTGCCACGTGTGCACAAGTGAAAGCCGAGCATCAAGTACCGTATGGGGTAGCTCAATCATTGGTGGTGCCGGCCGGGAAGTGGGAAGATATAACTATGGATTTCATAGTGGGTTTACCAAAGACGAGTAGAGGTCACGATGTCATTTGGGTCATAGTTGACCGGTTGACCAAGAGTGCGTTATTTCTAGCAATTCGGGAAACATTGCCACTTGAGAAATTGGCTAAGTTGTATGTTGATGAGGTGGTTCGACTCCACGGGGTTCCGTTATCGATTGTATCCGATAGAGACGCGAGGTTTACCTTGAGATTTTGGCGATCTTTACAAGAAGAGTTGGGTACAAAGTTGCGGTTGAGCACGGCTTATCACCCGCAAACCGACGGTCAAAGTGAAAGAACAATTCAAACGGTCGAAGATATGTTGAGATCGTGCGTGCTAGATTTCGGTGGTAAATGGGATGAACATTTACCGTTAGTCGAGTTCTCGTATAATAATAGTTATCACTCGACTATCAAGATGCCGCCTTATGAGGCGTTATATGGTAGAAAATGTAGAACTCCATCCTGCTGGTTGGAAGCGGGAGAAACGAAACTCACGGGTCCCGAGATCGTGAGAGTGACAAATGAAAAGATCGGTATTATTCAAACCAACATGAAAGTCGCCCAAGATAGACAACGAAGTTATTCGGGTTTGAAGAAAAGGACATACGACTTGGATGTCGGTGATATGGTCATGTTGAAAGTGTCACCTTGGAAAGGTGTGATGCGGTTTGGTAAAAAGGGAAAGTTAAGTCCAAGGTATGTTGGACCGTTTAAAATATTGAAACGGGTCGGGCTTCAAGCTTTTAAGTTGGAACTTCCACCCGAGCTTCAAGGTGTGCATGACACCTTTCACGTGAGTTATTTGAAGAAGTTTATCGGGGAAGTTGAAAATATTATTCCATTGCAAGAGTTGCGGGTTGACGGCCCGAACCGGTTGATTGAGGAGCCCGAGGCTATATTAGAAACGAAAACAAAGAAGCTCCGGAATAAGGAGATCGAGTTGGTGTTGGTCAAGTGGAAGCATTCACTTGGGCCGAATTTGACTTGGGAAGTCAAGGACGAGATTCGGAAGAGGTACCCGGATTTCGTGAACTATGATGAGATTCCGAGGACGGAATCTTCTTAAGGGGTAGATAGTTGTAACGACCCGAAATTTGTAAATAAATAAAATATGTAAAAATATGATAATTATGGATAAATCATATAAAACATGTGGAAATTGGTTTCGTGTCGTTTGGACACCGAACGAGAAAGTTATGGGCGAAATCGGGTCAAGACACTTAATGAAAAGTGCAGCCTTGCTGCCGTTAGGAGTTCGCGACGCGAACTATTGTTCGCGATCGGGAACTAACTCCAGGGAGTTTGGCCATGGGTCGCTAAGTGTTCGCGATGGGGTTAACGATCGTTAAGTTGGCGTACGATTTGTGAAGTTAGCGACGCGAACTACTTCGCGTCGCGAAGTATGGACGTGCAGCATTAAAGACGGGTTTGAGCTCATTTATTGCAAAGTAAAACCCTAGTTTTCTCTCTTGGCGATTTTTGAGCATAGCAGCTGGTTTTGGTTGATTTCTTCACAAATCCTTGGTAGATTTCACTCCTAGTGGAAGATTAAAGGTAAATCTTCACTCTTTCATCTTTGTAGCTCAAGATCTATGGATCTTGAAGCTAGGGTTTGAAACCCTAGTTCTTGGGTTGGTGATTAATGGTTAAATAAATGGTGTATACACTTAATAGATGGTGGATTAACAAGGGAATCAAGTGTATGGTTAAGATTTGTAAGAATCTTAAGGGTTGGTTAAACCTAGGGTTTGGTAATCACCATATTTGGGGAAAATGGTTTGATGGGTGTTATCTAGAGGTAGATGAACACATTGGTAGTAGTAATTGATGTTGATCATATTGTAATAATTGTATTAGGCTTTTGGTGAAGTCTTGGAAAGTTGATTGGATTGAGAAGCAAGAGTTTGAGTGTCAAGAACACGGTTGGAACATCTTATTGCTAAGGTGAGTACGTGTGGACTTTACTGAGTACATAGCCTATGAAATATATTTTTATTACTTGTGTTATGGTCTATTTGCTTAATTGTGTAGACTAGTAGTTGATAGTTAGTTATACCAATGATAGTATTGAACTAACTTGTTTGATGATAGACGTGATAGCCGAGAGCTAGATTGACATAACCATCGAGTTATGATATGGTGAGATGATGTGATGATTCGGGGGATCCCCGGTCATGAGGTATGGAATGGGGAGCATTTGGGCGGATCCCCATCGGCCCATTCCATGATAGTAGTCTTGCTAACTGGAAGTAGTCCGGCGAGTAAGGCAGGTATTGGTAGATTGGGCGATTCCCTCTTGCCTTTACCTTGAAGCTTGTTAACGCGGGGGATCCCCGGTTAATAAGTTAATGTGGTTCTAGTTGGTTGGGGATGTCCTGACAACTAGGTATGATTGCTAGGAAAGCAAGGTATTAGAGTCACAATAGGGTGACTAGACAGATGGGTGATAGCTTATGAGTTTGTTTGTTTGTTTGATTGTGATTCGGTTATTATTATTATTAACCTTGGGGTCTAAACCCATGTAGCTCACGAGACGTTTTTGTCTCACGTACTCCTTGTTTTGTTTTGCTATTTACTCAGGTTCGGGATCGAAGACTTAGGTACGCATGGATAGAGATGCGGGACCTAGGATAGAAGAGCACTAGATTGGATTTAGTCTTAGCTTGGTTATGATCTATTTTGTAACACCTACTTTTATACTCTGATTTCATACCAAGGTTTTTGTAAATCCGAATTGAGGATGTTCTTCTATTTATAAAATGTTTTATTTTGGCCGATTTTTGGTATTAAAATTTGAGGTGTTACATTGTATGCATTTTGGGACTATTCACTCAGCTTCCCGACCCATATTTTCCCCCACTGTTTCAGGTACCAGCAAAGGAAAGGAGAAGGTGTACGGTTGACCGCTGTATCTCCCCAATGCTGATGTGGACATCATTTACTATTTTTTTAAATACTTTTACTTTATTAAACCATTTCCCCATTAAATACATTTTTAAATGATGACTTTACTATTTTGGGATTTAAAACATTTGAATTACTGGGACCTTTTATTTAAAATCTTGTACTCAAATTTTTTTTAAATTCTGTGAATTTTTGGGTGTTACATACTAGGTGGTCGACCCAATGGGTCGATCAGGTTATATGAAACCCTTCATCAACAACAGTTAAAAAATATCTAAAACATTCTTTACTAGTAACTCTATAAGGTCCCCACACATCTAAATGAACTAGGTCTCCTAAATCTTTAGATTTATGATCACTCAGAGGAAATGGTTCCCTAGTTTGTTTAGCTTTATGACATATTTCACATGCAGACACTTCTACATTACCATCCAATTTTAATTTAAATTTTAGAATTTTAACAATTTGATCAGTCGGGTGACCTAGTCTATTATGCCAAACAACTTTAGACAAATAACAAGTATGCACATTTGAACTATATACAAAATTAGAACTTACATTAAGAGCATATAAACCATCAAATTCTTTACCAGTCAGCACATTTGTCCTTGTTTTCAAGTCCTGAATGTAACAATAACTTTCATCAAATCCAACAAACAATTTACAATCTTTAGACAATTTTTGCACAAACATCAGACTAACACAATATTCTGGAATTACCAGAATATCATATAAAACTACATTATTATTTAACTTAAATTTCCAATTTGCTTTATATAAGCATGAGTTCCAATTGGATGACTAACAGATATTTTTAGGTCAGAAACATCTACTACATCTACAAGCCCTTTAGGATTACCAGTCATATGTTGATTAGCACCTGAATCTATAATACAACCAGGAATAGATTGTTTTTCACTTATCATGATATTTGAATTAAAAAACCGACCATAATTAGAATCTAAAATTTTACTTCGATTAAAATAACAACCTGCCATATTTGACCGAATACTAGATGAAGGTCCAGGACAGCTTTGTTCTCCAATTAAGTTCAACAATTTTGCAATCTGTTCATTAGATAAACCACTACTACCAGAAGTTCCACTTGAACTTCCTTGTTTTTCAGAAACAGAAACATTATTAGAATTATATTTAGATTTAAAATTGTTGTTATTAGTTTTCTTTTTATACCCTGGAGGATACCCAACAAGATCATAACACCTATCTATAGTATGACCTAGCATATTACAATTTGTGCACTTCAGATTAGGATTAGGAGGTCTACTAGAATATTTTCCACTGTTATTATTTGAAATTTTTTTAAGATTATTAGATTGAGATGAAAAAACAGCATTTTGTCCCTTAGAAGCACTCTCACTAACAGATCCTTTTCTATGTGATTCTTCTCTTGATATTATACCATAAGGAGACTTCACATCAGGAAGAGGATCTCTAGTTAGGATAATACTCCTAATAGGCATATAAACATCATCCAATCCCATTAAAAATTGCATAAGTTTTAAAACTTTGTTTTGAGTATTAACAACATCAGCATTATCACATTGACAAGCAGGCACTTCAACCATAGAATCATATTGTTTCCATAAGGAATTTAGTTTATTATAATAATCTGATATAGCCAGATTATTTTGTTTTATAGAATTAATTTGGTGATGTAAATTAATAACCATAAAACCATCTACTTTATCATAAGTGTCTTTTAACTCATTCCAAACATTTCTAGGAATAGTATTAAAATTTGACCAGCACATAATTCTTCAGAAATTGATCCTAAGATCCAAGACAGAACCACAGAATTGCATCTATCCCATTGATTTGCCAAAACTTCATTTGTTAGACTTCTAGTACATGTACCATTTATAAAACCTAGTTAATTTTTAGTTCTTAAGGCTAATAGCATAGATCTACTCCATATACTATAATTTTATGTACCTTTTAGTTTAATTGTAATTATACGAGTACCAACAGTATCACTAGAATGTAAGAACAAACGATCACTAAAGTCTAATTTATTTATTAAAGTAATTTCGTTTTGATCACCCATATCACCACCAAATAGATTAAACATACACAAGCAGATAACAGATTGAAACAAACACGGGATCTACAACAACTAGATAACAGATTGAACCACAAACAACCAGAAACAGAACAACAAAAATTATAAACTACAAAACCTATAAGGCAGCTAAGCAGGTGACCAGATTCCAGGATTCTTTAAAGACTCCTGGACAAGTATTGACTTAGGGCCTTCTCTGCTACACAAGAGGTTAGAACAGCCTAGATAAACAATCAACAAGAAAGTAAACACAGATCCACACAAAGAGCCTTGATTATAGGCCAAGTTTGAGATCCAGGGCAGTTGATTCTTGTTAAGCAACATAAACTCTCAGATCCAGGTACTTGCTACAATACAAGAAGGTTGAATACTTACAGAGTACTCCACGCCTGCAAAACTTGTATACTTTCAGCGGAAGAACAGTCACGTCTTCTGGAACAACCAAGAAGAGAAAAAACATTAGGTTTTTGAAACCCTAAATTCACCAATCACGAACAAACACCACCGAGATTACATCGGAAGACTTCAAACAAAAGGATCTTCAACAATCGAAACCAGATCTAACTATTTTGCAGATCGAGGAAACCCTAGCGAGAAGAATCTTACGAATAGATTTAATCTCGCTCTGATACCATGTAGAAAATTATGAACTAATACGATTCAGATGAAGAACAAGATATTACCAAAACTTATTTCCATTAACAAGACTCGACCGATCAAAAGATCAAAAACAAAACAGAAAACCTCACTACATACAAAACTCTCAACGAATCAATCATCAACAGATGAAGATCGTTTCACACAGACTAAAACAGATTCAAACAAGCTTGAATCTGAACCTAGATCTAAGACTAATACAAACCCTAATTTTAGAGAGATGAAACGTACAAACTCAGAGAGAGAATACAACAACTTTCACACACACATTATGACTCTCGCACCCAACTCAAACAATATATATCACCCTCAAATATCTTCACCAACTTTCTGTCAAAGTTACACTTTGACCCCTGCAAAATAACAGCTAACACAAATAAAGAATAAAAGTAAATACATACCTTTTTACCTTATAATCTCGAAGTCAATGCAACTTCAGTCCCCTGTAGTTAACTCCATCTAAACAACAAACAAAACATATTATCCCACAATTTGATTATATTATTTCAATAGTTAAAAAGCCATATATTTCACTTTAATTAAGAATTTATAATAAAAAAATTGGATGATTTCTTAATATAGACTAAATGAAACCAAAGTTTCCCTAAAAAAGACTTGTATTTTCAATTCTTCTGAAAATAGACCGTGCGACCTTGTGACTGTGCTACTCCACTAGAACGCCGTCAAGTGTCCGAGTTAGTGCTGCTCAACCTTGTTACTACTGCTCGTTAATACTGCTCAACCTTGTTACTACTGCTTGTTAGTACTGCTCAATACTTAGTGTTGCTCACCAGTTAGTGCTGCTCAAAGTTACTGCTACTCTATGAAGTCTCACTGTGGCACGGGGTATTTTGGGAAGATTGAAGTCTATCAGTCTTAAATGGGAGTTGAACCAGTCGCGCGGTCTAAATTAGTAATTAATTCTACAAAATTTAAATAGGAAACGGGTTTATAATGTATAAACCTTAGAATTGGGCACTTTAAAACCTAAAACACTAGGTTGAAAATTTGGTATACCTTCAAACTTGAGTATAGGAGATCGAAGAACTAAATAACCAAAACCAAGAATACTAGAAATTAAATAATTAGATATATATCACATATATACATTAATACATACACACAAACATGTACTATATAACATATTGATTTATAATTAGATGTTACCACCTCACCCCACAACTAGATGTCACCACTTTTTTCTTAACAACACATAATCTATCTATACTACTTTATAATGCAAATTAGACATTTCTAAATAAGGAAGGTCTGAATTCAAACTTGCCATATTTAGCAATGTTCAATTTGCCTGAAAAATATCAAAAAAATTGTTTTGGACGAGGCTCGAACCCGGGTGGGAGTGCTCCATAGGTGAACGTCTTACCACTAGCCAAAGTCACAGCTTTGGTTACAACTTCGTAACACTTTATACCTAAGGTGTTTTCCAAGTTTATTTAAACCGGCCCATCAAAAATAATTAAAAAAACTGCTTTGGACGAGGCTCGAACCCAGGTGGGAGTGCTTCATAGGTGAAGCTCTTACCACTGGCTAAAGTCACAGCTTTTGTTACAAATTCGTAACACTTAAACACTATGCTTTCATGTGGGGACGGATTTCAACATAGCCATTAAGTCCTTACGTTTTTTAACTTTTATTTATAGAAACCATAATCAGTTAATGTAAATAGAGATATATATTAAATTTGAACATGCGTTTTAAATTACTTGGTTTTATTGCCGTGGATTTTCAAAACGCCATTTAAATATATGAATTTGAACGTAAGCGTTTTTGTCAATGTTACCATAATCATATGAATTTATTAGCAGGTCTTTTATATACGTTATTTTAACATCAATTTGAACATGCGTTTTAAATTGGTAGAGCGGTTTTTTAACAACAATTTGAACCTTTGAACGAGATTTTCATTTTGATACATCCATGGAATGCCAATATTTCCTCCCTACTTCCATTCACATTTCCATATAATTAGGCAATCCCATTGATTTCGTCTCCCATGTATATGTAACGTATCTTCTAATAGTTATATATACTCCATCTTAATACATCATATTATTCTTTCATGGCTTCAATCACCCAATATGCTACTTCAGTGCTCGAGGCACCACCACGACCAGTTGAAGAAGTAGAGGTAACGTCTATTTTACTAAATTCATAGTTTTAAATTCTTACTTTACAATCATAAATTGGGTGTTATCTCATATTTTTCGGTTTCTCATTCGAAGGAATTTGATGGATATGTTCCGATTGAAAACTTTGAAGACCTTTTTTATCCTCAGTACTGTACAAATGCAAATTTGTTCGCGTCGAATATGTTTGGCTTGAACAAAAACATAACAAACTATATTTGTTCCTGCTTGACAGATTTGTAAGTTACTACTATGTTAAATGTGGTAATAATTTATTAATTAATTAAAAAAACATAATGAAGACTAAATTATTTGCATATTTTTATTATACTCTCTCTTTATTTTTTTTACTAATAATCATTTATTTCGGAGGCTCAAATTCGCAGCGATGATACCCCCATGTTAGTTTCTGCATACCAACGACGAAAATTACAAGGCGGTGTCTTTTTTTTTAAAGTATTTCAAAATTGATTACAACGATGTCGAATACTTTCCTCGCTTTGACAACTATAGCTTTGTTCGTAATGAATGGGCAATAATTTTCAACACTAAGACCGAGCTTGTCGAGACTACGAATGGAGAAGATGTCGGGTTTCCCAAGTACCCGTTGGTCAGATCTCCCACATGGCTCCTGCAGGATCACACAACTCGACAAATGTTGATTGGTACATCTACGTTACTTTTTTTAATGTGTGACTTAAAAAAATATTTCTTTAACGTTTTGGCTTAATTACTAACCATGTCACAGACGTTGCTAGAAACATGTCGAATGGTTGCTTTTTTTTTTACATCCGGTCGGATAACGTGTGCAATGATGTTGCATGATTGTCGGTAAGTCTTTATACCTAATTTACATGATCACCACACCTAGAAATTAACCCATTTAAAAGGTAATCTCCGGCACGGGCAACCGGATCAAGATCATCTTGTATCATATACCGACAGCCACAGCCACAATGATTGGGACATCTGCTTCTGAAAACATAACCGTCATTATGTGTGATGAAGAACCCGAAGTTCCACCCGACACGCAACCAAAAAGTTTTTTCAGACGCTTAAGAACTCTCTGGAAATAAGCGTCTCTCGACTTACCCACGACAGGTATAAACAGACCCCTAAGGATGGAACACCAATAATTATTGCATCACACATAAAGTTTCTGTAACACAAATGGTGCTTTTTTTAATATTACGTTTTGCTTAAATTATATAATGAGCGAATTTCCCAATAACATCTTTTGGTAATATGATTTAATTTAGTGCAACTCCATAAAACTTTAAGTGTTAATTATCTGATTTGTCAGACCATGTTACTTATCTTTTCACTCTTATCGTTTACCATGATTTAAACCATAAATTTACTCCACATTTATGATAAATTCGAACCCTTACATGACAAAAAATTTAAAAAAACCTCCAAAATTAAATTCGTCAACATCTTCATTAGATGTTGAAATCCGTTGCCCACACATCTTTTTCCTAAACCTACCGAGGGGTTTGTCAAATTAATAGACGTCAAAAATTAATGCTTTTATTTCATCCCTAATTTATATAAGATTTTAGAAAAACAGTCAATTACTGCTTTCAGTCTATAATTAAAGGAGTGTTAATATGACGATTAATATTAATATGAAGAGATGCTTACATTCCGTTAGATTTATACGTTTTTTAGTCCACAATTAAATGAGTGTTAATATGACAATGAATATGAATTAATATATACGTTTTTAGAGTGTTAATTTGTCATCTAATGGTTTGACTAAAAATTAGTTTTCCTGCTCAAATAATTACGTTTTTATTAATTGTAATTTAATGTGTTAATTACCTTTTATTACAATTAATATTAATATGTAGAGATGTAAATTCGTATCAGTTATACGTTTTTAGTCCACGATTCAAAGAGTGTTAATATGACAATTAATATGAATTAATATATACATTTTTAGACGGCATAATTTGTCATTTAATGGTTTGACTGACAGTTATTTTCGGTGCTCAAATAATTACGTTTTTATTGTGCTCCTAAAAACCCGAATCAAATTTGAAAATCCTCCCTCTTTAAAACTTTTAATTACGTTAAAAACTGTCGAGATTTAATTCGTTGACTCGTTTTTTGTAGAGCCATATTATGCTATGACTTACAATAGTTGTACTTTAACCGTTTTTATTGTATCAAAAGTTTTAAAAACGTTGCTTAAATTGATTTGTCATTTAATGTGTAAATTACGTTTTATTACGGTTAATCTATATGTTTTTAATATATACGTTTTTAGTGTTAATATGACGATTAATATTAGGGTTTGGCTAACTCATGCCCTAAGGCATGAGATTAGAAGCATTAACTGAACAAAATATTTCCTAACAAATTAAAAAATGCCTTAAATGAAGTCTAATTTTTACAACTATTAAATGCAAATTTCAATATAAAAGGTAAATGTAACTTCAATCAATGATTCTAATCACATGCCCTTAGGGCATGAGTTAGAAAAACCCTTAATATTAATATGAAGAGATGCTTACATTCCGTCAGATTTATACGTTTTTAGTCCACAATTAAATGAGTGTTAAATGGTGTTGGGAGGTGACTTTAGGCAAGTTTTGCCGGTCGTTAGACGTGGAACGCGAGCACAAATTGTAGACTCCGGCCTAAGAATGTCAGCGCTATGGTCTGTCATTAAAAAGATGAGGTTGAATCTCAATATGAGAGCGTGAACGGATCCATGGTTTTCCGACTTTCTTTTACAAGTGGGGGACGGCGACGAAGAAGTTATAGATGAAAAGTATACTCTCATCCCAGACGGCATGACCATTCCGTACATGGATAATGAGGCGTCCAAGGAAAAGTTGATTAATGCGATATTTCCTTCTATGCATGTCAATGGAAAATCAGCAGATTATATCATTTCTAGGGCAATCTTATCAGCAAAAAACGACCATGTAGATGACCTTAACGAGAAGTTGATCAACAGATTTTGTGGCGAAGTGAAAACGTATTATAGTTTCGATAAAGCAGAAGACGACAGAAACGAATTATATACTATGGAATTCGTAAACTCGCTTAATGTGAGTGGTCTGCCATCTCATGTTCTCCGGCTCAAAATTGGGTGTCCGATTATACTTTTACGGAATTTCGATCCCTCACATGGATTATGTAATGGCACAAGACTTATATGCAGAAAGTTCGAGTCAAATCTAATTGATGCAGAAATAGTTGTTGGGCAGCATGCTGGCAAAAGGGTTTTCTTGCGAAGAATACCTCTATGTCCGTCTGAATCTGACATGTTCCCTTTCAAGTTGAAAAGAAAACAATTTCCGGTTCGGCTAAGCTTTGCTATGACAATCAACAAAGCCCAAGGACAAACAATTACAAACGTTGGCGTTTATCTTCTGGAATCGGTGTTCTCACATGGGAAACTTTACGTTGCCCTGTCAAGAGGAATTTCACGGCAGACGACAAAAGTATTAGTAACTCCAGCAAAAATGTTTAATCTTGACGGCGTTTACACAACAAATGTGGTGTATCGAGAGGTCTTACATTCTGAATAGTATACGTTAATTCATCGCCATGTCTGAACTTTTTTTTTTCTTTCAAAACATGTAATTTAACAAATTTTAAACGCCGACAAGTTTTCAATGTAGTCTTTATCCATATTTCATTCCCAACTATAAGTCATCTGTATAATAATCGTAATAAAATAACATGTAAACGAACACCATCAACATAGTCGCGGAAAAGAGGTATCAGGGTACCCGCACGCCGCATTGTGCGGGTACCCTACTAGTCTATTTATATTTGTATACAACGAAACTTAAACTCATAACCATTAGACCACGTCATGACATAGTTTATTTTTACCTAAAGCTTGTAAACTAGTGATATTAATGTAAGATATAAGGTCACCACTTCACCCCACTATGCCGGTAGGTGAAGTGAACCATGGCGTCGTCGATGACCAACCATAACGTGATAGGCATCCACTATGTTTGTTCTATAGAAAAGGCATATCAGTTATTTATTCAAACTCGAAGTTAAGAGCGTATAAATGCCTTTGAAATATTAAAATTTTGGATGATATCTAATGTTACAAACTAATAAAATTATTTATGGTCCAGATAGAATATTATCAAGATTATATAATATTATTAAATAATATTCTAAATGCATATACTCGAGGTTTTAAACATTAAATTAACATACCATTTACCATATATAAATGAATATCGTGCCTATCTTACTTGTTGAAACGATTTACTTTTTTCTCTCTTTTGGTGATATAATTTGAAATTGAGTGTAAATCTTATATTTATACCGCATGAAATAAATCATTAAAGTTGTGTCAACAAATTTAAGACAAGTTTTGTCCAATCATCTATGGTATTGCTTTCTCACTTTCTCATAACTTTATTATTATAAAAAAAAAAACAATGGGAATAATAGTATTAAATAAGAGTTTTGATAATAACAGTCCTAAGGACTGTAAATAAGAATGATAAGATTCAACAGTCTTGATTCTGATTGGAGGAGAATTTTGAATGTTGCCAAAAAGAAGGAACACCAATGAAGTTAAAATTGGTAAATATGAAAATAATCGTTCTATTATCCGTTGTTATTAACAGCCCTAAAGACTGTCATTATTAAAACCCTTAAACCAAAGTTCATATGACCAAATTATATATCATAATCATTAAACAAAAAAATGTGTTTCGAGCATGAAATACTCTGCCCTAGAAACAACCAGTACGATTTTTATGGGGGTGAACAACGAAATAATGTTTGTAAAATTCATTAAACTAAGTATTGTTGCTCCACATAAATAGCTAATTTTTATAAGGTAATATAAACATGTGTATAAGCAACCTCTAGGTCAAGGATTCTATCCATTCACTATATAATTATTTACCTAATTATCAAATGAAAGTTTGAAAATGACCACGGAAATAATTAGATTACGTATATTACGAGCAAAACTCGACTATACTAAAAGAGCCCGTTATAAATAGAAATACTCATTGAATATAAAAATTTGAAAGAAATATAAACATGCATGATCATGTCATTCAACAATCCTTTTAATTGGTGTGTGTTGAAATAACAGATTAAGCAATCAACATCGTACAAATGTATTCAGCATAATCTAAAGTTCACAGGACTTATTTGTTTCAATTCCATAAAATTTATATTTAAAACATAGTATATTTAAGATCCCTTAAATCATTTTTTTTATATATTGGAATATTTTGGGTTGGTCAACTAATAAATCCTCTTATTACTTTGCAATAAACAAATACAGTATAAAAATTCAAATACAAGAATAACAAGTGATTTTGAATCATTTAAACATATTAAATAAATTAAAACTATTATGTCCTCCTTATCCAGTTATATAACCATCACTTTGGTCAATCAAAACCCCTGTTAAATTATTTTCCTTTACTTATTTATCACTTTCCTTAAACAAAATATATCCCAGATTATAAAATCAAAATTCTTTTATGGAAATAAATTAAATAGGGAAATAAATCCCAAAAGAAAATAATCCCCCCAATTTACAGCATATAATCTCTCCATAGCAGTGAGTAGCTGAAAACAAAACCCTAAAAGGGTTATTTGAAAGAACTAATTCGCCGCCAGATCGATCTCTTTTACTTGTTGCTCTCAGTTTTCTTGTTACATGTAACTCAAACAGACCCTAATCATCACCATCCATCTTCGTTCACCTCAAATTTCTTGTTTTTTTGGCAACCCTTTTGTTAAAACTTACTGATTTTGCAATCCATTGTGAAACCAGTTGAAATTAGTTGCCAAAAACCGTGTCCTTTTTGTTTTTGTCGTTTGATCATCAAGAAATATTTTCTTTAAATTATAGAGGTGCGAGCTTGTTTCAGGGGTTCTATACTTATATTGATCAATGTTTTGATCTTTATTGGGTGTACAAGCTGATTTTAACCTCTTCGATGTTAAATTTTGTTAATTTCACTTTTTATAATTTCAGGGTTTTTACCTTTTAGGGTTTGTGGCGTGTGAGTGATCAAATTCATCCGGGTCTTTAATTATTTCGTTTTCTTGATATAATATTGATAATTTTGAATCGTGAAAAGATGTTAACTGAATTGGGTAGGCGACCGATGGTCAGTAGCGGTGGTGGGGATGACTTAGAAAAAGAAATCGGATTATTGTTCCGGGAAGCCGATGATCGGGAAAAAGAATTAAACATGTACAGAAGCGGCTCAGCGCCACCGACTGTAGAGGGTTCATTGAGTGCAGTCGGTGGTTTGTTTAATAGTAACCATGGTCAAAGTCAAACTAACGGTTTAGCTTTCTCTGAATTTGCCGGTGGTAATGGGTTCATGTCTGAGGAAGAACTCAGGGCTGACCCTGCTTATTTGTCTTACTATTATTCAAATGTCAATTTAAACCCTAGATTGCCGCCGCCCTTGTTGTCTAGAGAGGATTGGCGGCTTCAGGGCGGCGGAGGGCCCGGATTGGGTGGGATTGGTGATCGGAGGAAAGGAAATAGGGCTGATGGGCTTTTCTCTATGCCGCCTGGTTTTAATTCTAAGAAATCAGAAATGGAGGCTGAGAAAGTCAAGGCTTCGCCGGAGTGGGGCGGTCATGGGTTGATCGGTTTGCCAGGTTTAGGGTTAGGTAGTAAACAGAAAAGCCTCGCTGAAATTTTCCAGGTGATTATTTTATTTTTTATTTCTATTTTTTAATAGTTACATAATATGAATAATTGATGATGTTCAAGTGCTCGAGCTAAAAATGTAGCATTCATGCAGGATGATTTGACCCGGTCAACTCCACCATCTGGGCACCCATCTAGACCGGCTAGCCGAACTGCTTTTGAAAACAATGATGAAACTTTGGGTCCCGTCGATGCTGAGCTGGCACAACCGCACGGTGTAAAAGGTCCACTGACTTCATATTCTTATGCTGCGGTTTTGGGTGCTTCTTTATCAAGAAGCACGACTCCAGACCCGCAACACATCGCTCGGGTCCCGAGCCCGATTCCCACCCCAATAGGTTGCGGGCGGGTCAACCCGCCCGACAGGAGAAATCCCAACACTCCAGCTGATTTAGTGACTGCAATGTCGGGAATGAAATTGTCAAACGGTTTAGTAACCGAAGAGTCAAACCGACCTCAGTTTGACCAAAATGACGATGACCAGAACACATTTCTTATGAACATGCAACGGAATCAGAAAATTAGTAAAAATAATTTGTATTTCGATGGTTCTTCAAGTAACTTGCAATCACATTACCCGCATGTTGATAATGGTTCAACTGGGTACCATATCAACTCACCATCAATGATGTCCGGTCAACACAGCGGTCAACATGGCGGCAATGTCAACCTGCCGCCACTATTTGAAACCGCCGCCGCGGCATCTGCAATGGCATACCCCGGAATGGACTCACGGTTTGGTTTGGAATCACCAAACATGACCCGGATCACGAACCAGTTAACCGGATCTTATATGGACCCGATGTATATGCAATACTTACGGTCAACCGATTACGCTGCCCAAATCGCTGCCCTAAACGACCCGACAACTGACCGAAACAACTATCTTCAAAACTCATACACCGACTTAATACAAAAAGCATATCTTGGAACATTACTTTCACCGCAAAAATCACAATATGGTGGTGTACCGTATGTGGGTGGATCGGGTAGTCCTCATCACCAGGGGTATTATGGTAATCCTGCGTTTGGGGTTGGGCTATCGTATCCAGGAAGCCCGTTAGCAAGCCCAATGTCTAATTCTCCTGGAAGCCCGATAAGACTGGGGGAACTAAATACCCGATTTCCTCCCCAAGTGATAAATTTAGGGGGTGTAATGGGTCATTGGCCTTTAGATGGTGGAGATAATAGTTTTGCTTCTTCTTTGTTGGAGGAATTTAAAAGTAATAAAACTAAGTGTTTTGAGCTTTCTGAAATCAGTGGTCATGTTGTCGAGTTTAGGTATTATAATCTATTTTTTTTTAATTTATTGTGGTTTTGATTTGTTGTTTTCTTAATGGCTATCAGTGCGGACCAATATGGTAGTCGTTTTATTCAACAGAAACTTGAGACGGCAACTACAGAGGATAAAAACATGGTTTTTCAGGAGATTTTTCCTCAGGCTCTTACTTTGATGACTGATGTTTTTGGAAATTATGTGATTCAGAAGGTATATTTTTATTATTTTCAACTATGATATTATATGAAAATGGGGTCCTTTGATTAATTTTTTTTTTTTTCTTCCAGTTTTTTGAGCATGGAATGCCAGCTCAGCGAAGAGAACTGGCTGGAAAGCTGTTGGGCCATGTTTTAACACTTAGTCTTCAAATGTACGGTTGTCGAGTTATTCAGAAGGTAAGATAGGAGCCTAATGATTATTATGTCAGTTATTTTTTTTAGCATTAATTAATCAAAACTGAGGAGTAAAGCATGTTTAACCCTAAAAAAGGTTTGAGGGTTAAACCGCCAAATAGGTGCAAGTTTAAGATAAAGCATATATAACACTAAGAAAAATCATGCCTCGACACAGAATGACTGGTTTGACCTGTAACAGGTCAACAAAAGGGTTAAAACTTAAAACGCTAAGTTGTCAAAAGGTTAGGGGTTAAACTCTAATCGAACCAAAAATTTAGGATTAACCACCCTCAAAGTCAAAGAAAGTTTGAGGGTTAAAATGCCATATTATTGAAAGTTTGAGGGTTAAAACATAATTAACCCCTCTGCCATTTATCCGTTAGTTACTTTAGTTTATTATTTTTCAGGCAATTGAAGTTGTAGACATGGACCAAAAAATCAAGATGGTTGAAGAGCTCGATGGTCAAATCATGCGTTGTGTACGTGATCAAAACGGGAATCATGTCATTCAAAAATGTATTGAATGTGTTCCCGAAGAACATATTCAGTTTATTATCACAACATTTTATGATCAAGTTGTCACTTTATCAACCCATCCATACGGGTGTCGTGTCATACAGGTAATAAAAAACTAAACTAAAATAAAAAATGATTACTTTCATTAATTAAAAATTAGGTATTAAATATTAATATTACATTATTTTTGTGTTTCAGAGGGTGCTCGAGCATTGTGAGGACCCAAAAACTCAAAGCAAAGTGATGGATGAAATCCTTGCATGTGTAAGCATGCTTGCACAAGATCAATATGGGAATTATGTTGTTCAGGTTCGCGAGTGTTGAATTTTAATTTTTTTCAATTTTGTAATTTGATTTTGAATTATTAATGTTAATTTTTGATTGGAGCAGCATGTGTTGGAACATGGAAAGCCAGATGAACGATCAATAATAATTCGAGAATTAGCTGGAAAAATTGTTCAAATGAGTCAACAGAAATTTGCATCGAATGTTGTTGAGAAATGTTTGACTTTTGGCGATGCTAGTGAACGCCAGCTTCTTGTGAATGAAATGCTCGGTACTACTGACGAAAACGAGCCTCTACAGGTAAAAGACAATATAATTTATCTTTTTTTAGAATTCATATAATAAAAATTTATGTGTGATATTAGGCGATGATGAAAGATCAGTTTGCAAATTATGTGGTGCAAAAAGTACTAGAAACTTGTAGTGACCAAGAACGTGAGCACATATTGTCGCGAATTAAGGTTCATTTAAACGCGCTTAAGAAATATACTTATGGAAAACATATTGTGGCTCGTGTAGAGAAACTTGTTGCTGCTGGGGGTATGCATCTTTACAGTCGTTACTAATTTATTTTGTTTTTGATTATTGTTTATTTAGAATTTGTTTTTGTTGATTTTAGAAAGGAGAGTTGCTGCACAATCAGTACATGGTGCATAATAGGAGGAATAGGAAATGTACAGCTAACAGAGGCTAGTTTGAGCTACCCTCACTCTGTTATATGCAAATAAAGAAAGTTTGGTTTGGTTTGGTTGGTTGTACTTGAAGAACTGTAAATTCTGTAGCGTTTTATTAGTATTATTATACATAGAGTTGAGTTGAGTTGAGAGAGAGAGGTAGTAGTTTTGTGACTGTACAAATATCAGAGATGAATCGAGATGTTTATGTTTTTAGGCAGAGAGTTGGAATATTGTTTTCACGCATTTTATGCTATTTGAAATGCTTTTATTTTGCTGTTGATAATGTCACGTTTTGTTGCGTATTTGTATCCTTATGTTATTTAGTTAATTGGATTTTGGTCTTTCGTTTTAAATTGGAAATCTTGTTTTTGAGCCAATGATATGATATCTTTGACTGTTGATGTGTCATGTTAGAAGTAATTTTTCATTTAAAAAAAGAAAAAAATCAATTCGGGTGTTTGTTCATATTTAGCTTTTTTCGTTATTTCTGTCATTTTATTGTAAATGTCTGTCTACCCAACAATTGAGTAATTTATATTAAGGTATCAAACGAGCTCTGGTGTTTTAAGCCGGTTGTTAATGGGTTGAAAGAGTTGTAAATGACGGGATATAAACAGGCTGGCCCATATATAACCAAACATATTTAGATTTATTTTCGTGTTTGGTTTCGTCCATTGCCAACCTCAGATAATCTCATACCTTTGTGGCTTTGTTCATGATTAACTACTTATGTTGGTTAATCTGATTAAAATCATATAGCTATAGCCTATAGACACAAGGATGCTTGTAGTGTAAGAGTAATGATTTCTAAGAAAGATGTGAACTCCAAGATAGTTGTTTGTCTTTTCACCAAAGTAACCGACTGATTAACATTAAAATATGAAAATGACATAAGCTTAATTTATCACGTTCCTAGATCGGTTCTTGGGTTGCAAAAAAATTGCCACAAAAAAACACGGAGAAAGACAGATTAACTTTTATTTTATTTATTCCTTAAAAAGTAAAAAAGTGATATTAACAACACACATATTAGTTGCTATACCACATATTGTGTTTTAGTATAATTGTACAATCTGTTTTAAAATTTATACAGTGTAATATGAGAAGTAATTTTGACGATGTAAATACCAATTCTCTTCAAATATTACTTACTTTAACAGGGTGTAGAACCTTGTTTTGAAGTTTGAACCTTGCTTTGTACGGTTAGGCCAAATGGCTCTTGGTAATTGTCCCCTATATTTTATATTCTAGATAGCGACAACCAAATGCGATCTTAAATTTGTTTGGAGCCATCTTGATGTAGCGTAGCATCTTTGTCAAAACCTTTTAATTGGGAACAAAATGACTTCTACATTGGCACTTTTATTCCACCTAATATAGGAAAGAGGTGATGATTTGGGGTCATATATCCGAGGCAGTGGCGGACACGAGATAAAACGCGGGCTTTGATCATTTCACTGTCTTTATTAAAATACAAGTTTAGGTTAAAGTTATTTCATTTAAAACTTTCGTCAATGCTTAAATGATTGAACGTAATAATCATATATTTATCCACAAATCTTTTCGTCATTCCACACATCATCGATCCTCTTCAACCGTGTGAAATCCAAGGAGATTGGGGCATCATGATCGAGTAAGATACTCCCTCCGTCCCTTAATAAAGTTCACATTTGTGTTGGGCACAACATTTTATGAGATAGTTAGTGGTGGGGTATTTGGTATTACTTTTGATTAAAATATAAGGTTTGATTGGAGAGAGAAAGTGTTTTAAGAGATAGTTAGTGATGAAAGTATTGGTAATAATATTATTATATTAAGTGGGCCCCTTATGTTTGAGAAATGAGAATTTTATTTAGGGACAAAATTTGAAGGCAAAATGAGAACTTTATTTAGGGACGGGGGAGTATATTTTAAGAAATGGACACTAATATTTATTTCAAAATCTGTTATTTTAGAATTTTAGCTGTAAGTTGACAAGGGGTAGTGTAGTACAACATTTTTTAAAGTCAACAATGTACTACACACCTCACAACAACATGTGGTCTGAAATCAGTAGTACATATATAGCTAAAAAACAAGTGATTAAGAACTTAACCGTAAATTCACCCATTTCAATTCTATGGCTAATGTTCTCAGGTCAAAGTCAGCGCTCCATCTGTTCATCGTAATCGTGTCTCTACACCTCGTTTTGACTTCCGGCCATGGTGGTTCGGATCACGATGAAGGAGACGAGGACGCACATGGTGATTTGCACGCAAAAGGGTTGGTATTGGTCAAAGTTTACTGCTTAATAATCATGTTTTTCACCACTTTCGCCGGCGGCGTTTCACCTTATTTCTACCGGTGGAATGAGACCTTTTTATTGTTGGGCACTCAGTTTGCCGGCGGAGTTTTTTTAGGGACTTCTCTTATGCATTTCTTGAGTGATGCTAACGAAACATTTGGCGATCTTACAACAAAAGAATACCCTTTTGCTTTCATGTTAGCGTGTTCCGGATACCTTCTTACTATGCTTGGTGATTGCGTAATATTGTATGTCGTCGGAAGAGGTAGTGGTCACGGTGGCTCACTGGAAACTAAAGTGGCGGAGGAGGGGCAGCCGGCTGGCGGTGATCACCACAATACTCCCCCCATTCTTGCTAGGACATCATCGTTAAGCGACACTATTTTGCTTATTCTGGCCTTGTGTTTCCATTCGGTTTTTGAGGGTATTGCTGTTGGTGTATCATGTAAGTTAATTTCCCCTCTTAATTTGCGTTTCTTGTTAATTACTTTCTATATTAGTAAACCGTAATTGTAGTACCCAATTCTAAATTGGGGTTTTCAACCATTTATATATGTTGAAACTTATATTTAACAAATTAGACATCATTTAATACATTTTTCAATATGTTAAGAAATATTTTGTTCAATTAACAATTTTTATCTTTATCTCCTGCCTTAGCACATTCAACTATTCGCTTGCCATTCAATATGGAAACTATTTGAATTGCATAATATAGTAGTTAGGAAAACTGGGATAGACAGCTAGGCCTTCAAATTTAAACACATGTTCTGATAGCTAGGATCGTTTAAACACTAATTAACAAGGATTTATCAAAGTCTAAGATTTCATTTATATATTTGTTTCAAACTAATTTTGGTTCATCATCCACAACTTGAAATGTAATATTGAAATGATCATTATAGTGATACATATTTATACTAAATGAAAAGGTATGAATGAAACATCACACCCCTTGGTATAATGGCCTGGTGGTTATATATAGGCTGCCCGTGGCGGTTATGGTGCCCTTTCATTTATTAAACTTATAAGTTTTGATGTTAAATGGAATTGATATTTAATTCAATTCCAACATGTTCAGACTGTTTGTGATAGAAGTTGTAACCGGTTTGTTGTCTAAATCAGTCTTGTTATTCATAATTGGTTTGCACATGAAATCATAAAGTTTAACAACACAAGTCTTGATTGGATATTATTTCAGCAACAAAAGCAGATGCATGGAGAAACCTATGGACAATCTCTCTACACAAGATATTTGCAGCCGTTGCAATGGGAATCGCTCTTTTGAGATTGATACCGAAGAGACCATTTCTATTAACCGTGGTTTACTCCTTTGCATTTGGGATATCGAGCCCGATTGGGGTTGGAATCGGAATTGCAATTGATGCCACAAGTGAAGGGGAAACAGCCGACTGGATCTATGCAATCTCAATGGGAATTGCTTGTGGGGTGTTTGTGTATGTTGCTATTCATCATCTCATATCCAAAGGGTTTAAACCGCAAGAAAAGTCTAACTTTGACACACCATTTTTCAAGTTTCTTGCTGTGCTTCTTGGGGTTGGAGTCATTGCAGTTGTGATGATTTGGGATTAATTTCAGTTTGTGAAGGTTTATGATTAACTTGATAATATTGTATGTGGATTGTGTAATTTGAAAATGTATTATATAATTGTGATTGTTCATTAAAAATTACTTTCTGATTTGAGTGATTTCCTTACCAACGGAAATTCTCTTGGAGAACCATCCCAAATTGAGACAAACAATTTGTCATTTTTGATTGCTAAATCCGTCAGAAATCCATCACTAATTGAGACGTATTTAGTGACGAATTCTGATGGAAATTTCCGCCTTTTAAAAGACCCCATTCTCAGTCTTTAAAAAAAATAAAAATTATAGTATCAAAACTTTAGTGACAATTTTTCGACGGATATTTCACATAAATGTTTTTCAAGGAGGGTTTTCCAACAAACAATTTTTGTCGGAAATGGAGAGTATTTGATTAAGATGTATACAACATTATTATAGTATCTTCGTGACCCTTTTTGAACTCATTCTCTGAGCATGCCAAGTTACTGATTCTGTAGCGATATAGATTTCATTACAAAAAGTGATTTTGTTTTAATAATTTCTTTAATGCGTAACATTGACTTTTGCTTAAACATGGGTTGGGTGTAATGTCCTCTTCTTTGTCATTCGAAATTAAATACTGTAAAGATTTAATGGGACATGTTTAGTTGAGTTACATGCCATCACAACCTAACCATGCAACCCTACAAACACTACATACATAAACATGATATGATTTGATTTGGTCCAATTAACAAATGACTTAGGAACTAATAAAAACATTGATTGTTTAACCTCATTAAAAATGATTAACCTTCGAAATATTTTACTTCAATACTAAACCTTAAATAATCTATCTTAATTAACAAGATTAGCAGTTGAAGCTTACATCTTGCAATCCGACCATTTTCAGGAGAGCTTCTCACTAAAACACCTTGATATAGAAAAAGAACCGATCGATTTACTTAAAGAGATAACTTTAAGAACTCGTTATGTGTAATTAATTAAGCAGAGTTGAGAAAATTCGAATCAATGCAAATTTATTGATAATTTGGCTTTTAAAATGTGAGATGAAAAACATATTTTATAATATTATTTACGTACCCATAAGTAATCTTATACATTAATTAAGACGGGTGATTACACTACAAGAAAAAAGCTATTTAGTGACATTTTTAGTGACTTGGAATTTATGTCACAAAATTGCGACAAATTTATTGACAGTTTTAGCGATTCTCAAGTCTTCCACGTCATAAATTATGTCATAAAATACACAAAGTCATAAACTATGTCGTTAATTGTGTCCCTAATTTAGTGACTTGCTCAAACAAGACTCTAATCAAGTCGCTAATTTTGTGACTTGCTTAAAATGACACCAATCATGTCGCTAATTTGTGACTTGCTCAAACAAGTCGCTAACCAAGTCGCTAATTTTGTGACTTAGGTCAAATAAGTTACAAAACAAGTCGATAATTTTGTGACTTGCTTAGAAAGACACCAATCATGTCGCTAATTTGTGACATGCTCAAACATGTCTCTAACCAAGTCGTTAATTTTATGACTTAGCTCAAACAAGTTACAATACAAGTCCTTAATTTTGAGATTCGCTTAAAAAGACACCAATCATGTCGCTAATTTTGAGACTTACTTAAAAGTCATCAAGTATGTCGCTAATTTGTAGATAAATATAACTTATTATATATAGAAAAAAACTTTTTTTAATGTCATTTAATATTTAATTGGAAACCAAACAATTTTTTAAACTCAAATTTGTTTATTCTTGGTCTAAAAATCAGCCATAGCTACCGTCTATTTTCCAATTATTGCGTAGGGTACAAGTTGTAATGCATGAGATTAATTTCCCAGTTGAGTTAAAATGATCAGATCTAAAATATCTCCCTACCTACTCGTTCATTTTCAAAAAAAAACCCCTAATCTCCATGGGTGAATACAGTTGACTCCATTCGCTAATTCTTCTTCGCATCATATCTATTTTTCTCCGCTAATTCTTCTTTTCATCATATTGATTCAAGTTCAAATGATTTGTTGTACGAATTTTGTCAAGCTCTCAGTTCTCTCTCGTTTTAGGGCTCCGTTAATTTGTGCTTGAGATCTGGTAAGTTCACATCAGTGAAACGTTTAGATCTATGATCGTTGTTCTCATAGATCACAAAAGGATGGCTAATGTTCTGTGTTTGTGATGGATAATGATGTTTATGTGTTTTAACAGATCTGTGTATGATGCTCCCTTCATACGAATTGAATCAATACTCAATTCATACCTTCAATTTGGAAGTAAAATCTCCCTGTCTCCCTCTCCATCACATTTTCATATAAATTGTAGGTATATATCTCATTCTCCTTTTATGTATCCATCGTCTATATTATACTAATAACATATTTGTTGCATATCATTAATTTGTTCTAGTATAGATTGATAGAATGGAGCATCTGTAGAAGCTATGATTATGATATATGATTCTAGTTTAGGAAAATATTATAATTTTAGTAGATTTGGCAAAATTCAACATAATTCAAGCTTGCTAAATGTTGCTTTATGCCAGTTAATTCGTTCTCATTTAATCCACTCAAGTTTCTTTTCATGAGCATATGGAAGTATAGATTTTTAAGATAATTTTCTTTTCATGAGCATATTGACTTCAAAACTAGTTTCATATTTGTGTAACAAGATACATGTGTTGACTGCAGATATTTGTACAGTTGGTAGGAGTACTTGAAATACTTTTCACACTTTTAAAGAAGGAGTCTCTTGAAATATTAGTTGCTGCATCCACTTCTATAACTTTCATTTCAATTATAATTGGCGAATTAGGTAACCACTATTATTTATCCTTATGTTTGTTTATATTATGAATTTAGTATGATTATAATTATCCTGTTATATGAAAGGTCGAAAGCGTTGCATATTGACTTCAAAACTAGTTTCATACTTGTGTAACAAGATACATGTGTTGACTGCAGGCACTTGTACAGTTGGTAGGAGTACTTGAAATACTTTTTAAACTTGTAAAGAAGGAGTCTTTTGAAATATTAATTGTTGCATCCACTTCTATAACTTTCATTTCAATTATAATTGGCGAATTAGGTAACCATAATTATTTATCCTTATGTTTGTTTATGACTATAATTATCCTGTTATATTAAAGGTCGAAAGCGTAGCATAATTAACTTTTTGAAAATAAAATAAAACACGGCCCAAAAATCCATTCACATGTAAATGGATCGAAAATCCTTTTATTTCACCCGTTGGAAACAGAACATAACCCGAACAGACCCAACTACAAGTAAACGGGCTGAATTTAAAAGGAGCAATAGATGTGGGGGTAAAAGTGTAAATACCTCAAATAAAGTGTCGAGCTTTGATAGCAAATGGGTCAAAAGTGTAAATACATCATGAAAACTGACTTATTAATAATTGAAAATAATCACAGTAGGTAGAACTGAAAGAGGCGGAAGAGAAATTTGTCAAGAAATCAGAAAAAGAAATTGCTAATCTCCAAGACCTAAAGGTATCTTTTGTTATCCATTTATTTTATTTACTAAAATAAGTTATATATATTAAAAGTTATAAAGTTTAATATTGGTGGCTCAATTTCAAATGTGGAACACAAAAGGAGATTGGTATGCAAAATTTTAATATTTTACTTAACTATTTATGGATGAGTTTTAAGAAGTATATGTTTTGTAACTTAATTTTACAGGAAAAAGAACTAGGACGGGTGCTAATAGCGGGTGAAGTCTTTTTGAAAACTCATAGAGGACCGGATGGCACGTTTGCTTTTTAACCCGTTTGGCCCATTTAACCCGTTTGGCCCATTTGACCCGTTTGCTTTTTAACTAATATATCTATGAACAGTTATTTTGTAGTTTAATTATAAGTGGTAGTAAAATGAGTTGTATGCTATGTGGTTTAAAATTATATTTTTAACATGTTAAACTTATTCATATATATTTGGGTTTTCAATATAGGATCAATACAACGAAAAATTTGGAGAGGAAGACTCACTTGATGCAGAGTCGGGGAATGTATCTAATACATACTCAACTGGTTGAATCACAAAGATCTATGGAGCAAAGCATAAGGACTACCGTTGCTGATGAAATGAAAAAAGCTACCCGCCAAATTTTAGAAATACTTCGAGGTCGTTAATAGTCTTTTAACTGAAAAATTTATAAATTTTGGATTTGGATTTGGCTTTGGAATGAAATATGATCATGTGCTATTATTTTAGAGTCGTGAGTAGTGACTTTTGAAAAAAATAGTGACATTTTTAGAGTCGTTAGTAGTGACTTTTGATAAAACTAGTGACATTTTTAGCGACATGAGTAGTGACTTTTGATAAAAATAGTGACATTTTTAGCGACATGAGTGGTGACTTTTGATAAAAATAGTGACATTTTTAGAGTCGTGAGTAGTGACTTTTGAAAAAAAATAGTGACATTTTTAGAGTCGTTAGTAGTGACTTTTGATAAAAATAGTGACATTTTTAGCGACATGAGTAGTGACTTTTGATAAAAATAGTGATATTTTTAGCGACATGAGTAGTGACTTTTGATAAAAATAGTGACATTTTTAGAGTCGTGAGTAGTGACTTTTGATAAAAATAGTGACATTTTTAGAGTCGTAAGTAGTGACTTTTGATAAAAATAGTGACATTTTTAGAGTCGTGGATAGTGACTTTAGATAAAAATAGTGACATTTTTAGAGTCTTGAGTAGTGACTTTTGATAAAAATAGTGACATTTTTAGAGTCGTAAGTAGTGACTTTTGATAAAAATAGTGATATTTTTAGAGTCGTAAGTAGTGACTTTTGATATAAATAGTGACTTTTTTAGAGTCGTAAGTAGTGACTTTTGATAAAAATAGTGACATTTTTATCAAAAGTCACTACTAGCGTCTCTAATATTAGAGACACAATGTTGAATGTCACTAAAATAGCGACTTCTTAGTAGTGACTTTCTGGTTGATGTCACTATGAGCGTCACTAACTTCAAATATGTCACTAATGATGTCACTAATTGTGTCGCTAAAAGGGCTTTTTTTGTAGTGTTATGGCATTTCGGTTATCCCTTCAGCTGGGGAGCTGTTGTCACGCCCTATCGGAGTATTTAGATGTCTAATAAATAATTTTTTACTTCATCAAACATTGACAATAAAAGGGTACCTACAGGAGAAACTTGTGGTTCTCAAATCTCAAACGATACTAAAAAGGGTCTTGTTATCAAAAAGGAACACACCAATGACAACATGGACCAAGTCAGGTTAATAATAAAATGACTTTGACTATACTCAATACTCTTGCTTTACCATACAGTAGGTGAATAACTGAATATGATTGTTTTATGCATTAAAAACTTGTACCCCGCAACCAATAGCTTTTTATTTTCATACCTATAAAAACCCTCTCACAAGATTATTTGTATCATCTTTTTCATTTGACCAGAATCAGACCAAACATAAGAAATGGGAGTATCTTTCTTGGGTGTTTTCCTCTTTCTTACATGCTTTGTTTACTTGTACCCTGGAGTGGCAGTAGCAAGAAATGGCGGCCTGAGTACTACTAGGCATTATAAGTTTAATGTGAGCACTTCTTGTCTTACGATCGATTTAATGTTCATTTGATACATATGTAGTATTAATGTGACTGATTTCAGATACGGGTGCAAAACGTTACAAGATTGTGTGCAACAAAGAGTATAATAACAGTCAACGGGAAATTCCCCGGGCGAGAATTACTGCTAGGGAAGGAGACCGTGTAGTCATAAAAGTCGTAAACCATGTTCCAAACAATATCTCAATTCATTGGTACACATTTTCATTTATGTTTTTGGCTACTTGATATCGATTTATTGGTTGTTGGGTATATGACTATATTATATGATTTGGTAGGCATGGGATTCGACAACTTCGTAGTGGATGGGCTGACGGGCCAGCATACATCACGCAATGCCCCATTCAAACGGGTCAATCATACGTTTACAACTTCACCATTACGGGCCAAAGAGGAACATTATGGTACCATGCCCATATTTCGTGGATTAGGGCAACTCTGTATGGCCCGATCATCATTCTTCCTAAAAGACATGAGTCATACCCGTTTGTTAAACCACATAAAGAAGTCCCGATCATATTCGGTATTCTAAGTCTTTTGTTTTCTGGATATATGTTATATCCTTAATTTACTATTTTTTGACATATTCCGTGTGTTGTAGGAGAGTGGTGGAAGGCCGATACCGAGGCTGTGATTAGCCAAGCCATGCAGACCGGGGCCGGCCCAAATAATTCGGATTCGTATACCATCAATGGGTTCCCTGGCCCATCAAAGAATTGTTCATTAAATGGTACCTAATATTCGATCAAGTGGAGTCAAGTAGACCAATTTAATTTTAAATGAGTTGTTTTATCTTAAACAGGTGTCGAAATAAAAAAGTTAGTTTCATAATACTAGACTTTTAAATCATGAACCAAACTAATAAAATAATATTTTTCGTGTAGAAACGTATAGGCTTAAAGTGAAGCCTGGTAAGACGTATCTCCTCCGACTAATCAATGCTGCGCTCAATGACGAGCTTTTCTTTAAAATTGCAAATCATACATTTACAATCGTCGATACAGATGCAAGTTACGTGAAGCCATATGATACCGATACTATATACATCGCACCGGGCCAAACTAGTAACGTTCTATTCAAAACCAAAAACATCAACACCAATGCCAAATTCTTAATGGCCGCCAGACCATATTCCACCGCAGCATCCGGAACATTCGATAACACCACGGTTATCGGCGTTCTAGAATACCACGGTGGTAATAATATTACGACCGTGAATTCCTTCACTAAAGGACTTCCAGTCCCACCACTCCCGCCAATGAATGCCACCGCATATGTCGCCAACTGGACTAGCGGGCTTCGTAGTTTGGGTAACTCCCGGTTTCCAGCAAATGTCCCACAAACAATCCAAAAACGGTTTTTGTTCACCGTTGGCCTCGGGACTAACCCGTGCCCGAAAAACCAAACATGTCAAGGACCCACCAACCGCACAATGTTTGCAGCTAGTGTGAACAATGTTTCCTTTGTGATGCCAACCACCGCACTCCTTCAAGCACATTTTTCGGGGCGATCAAACGGGGTTTACACCACCGATTTCCCGACTACCCCGTTGAATAATTTCAATTACACGGGCACTGCACCAAACAACACGCAAGTGACAAGTGGCACCAAATTAGTGGTTCTACCGTATAACACCACGGTGGAGTTAGTGATGCAAGGAACCAGCATTTTGGGAGCTGAAAACCACCCTCTCCATCTCCATGGTTTTAATTTCTTTGTTGTCGGCCAAGGATCCGGTAACTTTAACTCGAGTACGGATCCACTAAACTTCAACCTTGTGGACCCCGTCGAAAGGAACACTGTTGGCGTGCCCTCCGGTGGGTGGGTAGCAATCCGGTTTCGAGCTGATAACCCAGGTGAGATTGAATACTAGATATTTTGGTAAAATTCATACAAATGCAAGAGATTTAATGTAGTGTGTCTGTGTAACAGGTGTGTGGTTCATGCATTGCCATATTGAAATACACATCTCTTGGGGATTGCGGATGGCATGGGTGGTTAACGACGGGAAGCTCGCAAATCAGAAGCTGCCACCACCGCCGGCCGATCTTCCTAAATGTTGAGTTTGACTCCGGCAAATCACAATAAGCGCTTCGATTTCGGTTTAAGTTATCTGTCACACGTACAAATTCCCAAAATGTATTGTATTACTTTGTACGTTTAGTTATTCTTTTTTTTTTTTGTTGTTGATTTTTTGGGGGGTTTTATTTTATTTTTGCAATTTTCTGGGGTTCTGATTTTTCTTTCAATAAAGATGATTTTAATTCATATTTTATTTGTTTCTTATTAATCATTCTTAAATTACTAATTTTTAATTTTCAGCCAACATTTATTATTTCGAAATAAATTTATAAATATACACCACACATGATTTGAATTTGCATTATCCACGTTATTAACACAATATGTTAACAAGCTAAACTACTAAATCTTATGTTGATAATATAAATAAAAATAATACTTCCTCCAATTTAAAATAAGTGATACATTGTTGGTTTCACGATTTTTGAAGCAAAATATGATAATGATAATTAAATTAGATTAATTGGATGGTTAGTGGGAAATGGGTCCCACAAATTTTGAATAAAGTGAGGTTAATGATGTTTAAATATAAAAGTAAGGGCAAAGATGTCATTTTACTTTATTAAAGTAGATAGTTAGTGTGTGTGAGTCCCACTACTTTTTACTAAAAAAGGTAAGTTTTCAAAATGTATAACTTATTTTGATATACCTAAATATAGAAAGTGTATCACTTATTTTAAATCGGAGGAAGTATAAATTAAATATTCTTTTCACATCATGAAAATAAGACATTTTTAACCCAGTTTTACAACATCTTCTGTACTTAAATATTTGATAAAGCAAAATAGTAATTATGTTATCAACTAGTAAAATATACCCGCGATGCCGTGAGGATTTTCATATTATGCCAAATGCATCACTTGTGTTGTTATGTTAATTTTATCCAACGGGTTTCGACTGTAGACTTTGTAGTGTGTCAAATAATGTCGAAGTGGTTAGTTAACTTCAATAACTTATACTACCTCCGTATCAAAATAAGTGATACACTTTATATTTAGGGGTGGTTCAAAATAAGTGATATACTTCCAAAACTTACCTTATTTGGTAAAAAAGTGGGGACTCTTTCTCCACTAACTATCTACTTTAATAAAATAAAATTACCCTTTTACCTTAACTTTTACTTTTAAACATCATTAATATTATTTTATTCAAAAGAAGTGGGATTCATTCTCTACTAACTATCTACTTTAATCTATTAAAATTACTTTTTAATTTTTTGCCTCAAAAACCATGTTTCAAGAAGTGTATCACTTATTTTCATACGGAGGTAGTATATTTGTTGAAGTATATATTATACATTTGGTATAAGTGATTTTGGGTGTGTACACATAGCACTAATTTTGAAACCTCTTATTCATTTTGGTCATCCCATCTAATGGTGTTAAGTGTCACCCATTAAGTATGTAGGGATCTTTTTGTCCATTCACATTGTATTAATAAATATCTAAATTTCAGGATGATTTTGTAATTCACTAAAATTGACCCACAGTGACACGGTGCCCTTACATTTGCAGAGCGAGTCAAATTTTTTTGAACAGCAAAGAAACGAAGACTCAACGGGAGCTTCAGCATTACCATCACCCCCGCAAAGAAACCCCCCAAATATTACAAAGCTAGCCAGTGACTAGCACAAAATACACCAATGACTAGATACACCGAAAGCCAAAACAAAAACATCAAAACACACCTACCATAAATACAATAGAAACCAAACAAACACCAAAACTCGAAGCAAACACCTGCTTAAATACCCATCGGGTTTGTAATCCACTGGGCCCAATGTACACTACTCCATTTGCATTTAGACCTATTCTTGATCCAATAAAACGCCTGTGCTTGGGCTTCGACAAGAATTAAATGGAAACATCCATTTTGTTATTGAAGATTGCATCATTCCTATGCCTCCAAAAGTGCCATAGAGCAGAATACAATGCGGATAAAAAGTGACTGGCTTTTACTTTTAACAGATTTGCTCGGGCTGGACAATCATAGAGCTGCACCAAACTCGAAATATCAAAAATGTAAATGCACCACCACTTACAGAATGCAATCCATATTTCCCGAACCTTGCGACACCACCAAAACAGATGACCTTCATTCTCGATCTCCCGTTCACATAAAATACATACTGCAGATTGCAACATGATCCCCCGTTTCATCAGATTAAACACGAAGGAAGTTTGTTTTGAACCAAACGCCACATAAAGATGTTTACTCTACACGGGACCTCTTTTACCTAGATAAATTTGTTCACGGTCCGGGGGCACAGTAACGTATCTTCAATTGCATACCTTTCTGATGCAACAGTAAAGATCCCGTCGGGTTTAACTGGCCACGACCATCGAATAATCGAGTTTTCATTATCACGAGATGCTTGAAACCACGAATCAATCGGGATGTTGATTTTTCCTAACTGATTCCGCACCTTAACTATATTATTCCATACACCTGAAAACTTGCTTGAAGGAAATAAATCACTCGAAATATTATGAAGTGACATAATGACGTTTTTCCAAAGAGCGTCGTCTTCCTTCTTCAATCTCCACCACCATTTAATTAACAAAGCAAGGTTTTGTGCTTTTATACTAGAAACGGTTAGCCCACCCGACTCGATTGGATTATGGATTTTATTCCATTTGATCCAATTAATAGTCCTTTCCCCGTTTTTAGAGCCCCAAAAAAAGTTTGCTCTTATTGACTCTAGCTTTTTTAAAATACTTTCGGGGGCTTTAAATATAGAAAGAAAATAAATCCCGAGAGCACTCAATACGGATTTAACAAGGGTCAATCTACCCCCCGTATGATAATGTGGAAGCCTTCCAATTAGAGAGCTTTTTCCTAATTTTCTCAACAATAACATCCCAATGTTCAATTCGGTGCATAAGAGCCCCGATGACTAGACCAAGATATTTAAATGGAGTGGACCCAATATTACAATTCAATCGGTTGGCAACCCGATAAACTTCTTCTCTTTGAACACCAAGACCAAGTATGTTACTTTTTGACATGTTCACTTTTAATCCCGAAGCTAGATAAAAACATGTAAGAATACGAGATAGGTTTCTTGCATTGAATTCGGACCATTCCCCCAAAAAGATTGTATCATCGGCATATTGGAGGTGTGATAAAAGTGGACAATTATTTGGGAGAGATATGCCATGAAACGCTCCTTTTTCCGTAGCCTCGAGCATAGCCACATGAATACTTTCAACCGCGATAATAAATAAAAATGGTGCCATCGGATCGCCTTGTCTAAGCCCTCTTTTGATATCAAACTCCGATGTAGGGGACCCGTTAAGTAATACAGTTGCCCTACCCGATGATAAGCACATATTTATCCACTTTATCCACTTTCTCCACTTTTCCCCGAACCCCATTTGGGCCATTACCGAGTCTAGAAATTCCCAATTAAGGGTGTCGTATGCTTTCTCAAAATCTACTTTAAAGATCAAAAGTTGTTTTTTCATCTTTTTACACCAAGATATGACTTCACTTAGTATAAGTGGGCCATCTAAAATATTACGCCCTTCAATGAACGCCGATTGTTCACTACTAATAAAATCATTTATAACCGATTTGATCCGATTAGCTAAGACCTTCACAATAATCTTATAAAAACTTCCAATAAGACTTATTGGACGGTAATCGGATAAGGCAAGCGGGATTTCACACTTCGGGATGAGTGTGAAGAAAGAGGAATTACATCCGAATTTTAATTCACCACCTTCTTCAAAAGATAAAACCGCTTTCATAAGATCTTCTTCAATAATGCTCAAATACTTTTTATAAAAAGCAAAAGTGAACCCGTCCGGACCCGGTGCCTTATCCACCCCACATTCCCAAACCGCGTTTTTAAGTTCGGTTTTAGAAAAATTAGATTCCATTAGCATCTTGTAACATCCCAAAAATCAGAGTAAATTTAAAAAAATTTAATCAATAAAATATTACATTTTTCCTCAAAAGTACAAGTAACTCAAAGGTCCCAACTCATAAATAAAAATATAAAACCGTCTCGTGGTTTAAATGCGGAATAATTAAAGGTTTTAAAAATAACACATGTTTGACTCAAAATAAATGTTTTAATCCAAATCCATATAAAAATAGAAACGCAGCTCATCAACCATTGACCTTCTCTTTGCCCTTGCTAGTACCTGCAAAATGGGAGGGAGTGTTTGGGGTCAGCCACCGCTGAGTGAATAATCAACACAATAAACATACATATACAAACAATCCACACCACATAAGTGATCCCTAAAGACTTTACTCAATTCTCGATTATTAGGCCTTTTATTAAATTTCAATTGGTTTGCCAATGCCGTGACGAATCCACAACGCGTGCCCCTACTCTCGCGCTCGTCACTAGCACCCCCTTCCAACACCCACCAATGTCCCGCAATACCACGCTGACAGTCGTGAAATGTACTTGGCCCCCGGGAAGAGTTGGCTACCTCATGAATCTCAAATATAGTTAGTTAGTTTTATTAACGTGTTGACCCATTACAACATGTACACTTATAAAACTAACAGCTCAAGCTCAAGTATATCATCTCATAGATATATAACAATATAGCACAACCCAAGTGATTAACAACTCATAATCAAAACTCAAGTACACAGATCATTCACATAATGATATGGTATGTAGCTCGGTTACTCAGTATCCATATCTCAGTTCAGAATACGAGTAAAATAAATAACACATAGCACATCAACAAATAACAAGCTCATCTCAAAGCAATAGCAATTCATGACATATAGCACATAATCATGAAGTGAATGTAAATGCAAGTTTATAGTGAGATCACCCACCTCGAATACACGTATGCTCCTAGAAGTATCCTCAGCACGGACAAGAGTCACAACTCAGCTCCTAAAGGATCCTACAATGCATCACAAGACTCAGATTAAAACTCCGCTCAAAATTATTTCCAACAGAATTTGACAGCACTCAGCACTCTTACGGGAACGGCTATAACTCTCAAACCGCACACTAGATTTTATTCAAATTGTTACAATAGCTAAATGACTCAGAGGACTACAATTCGACAGAAGACCTCGGAAACTAAATCCAAACAGAAAGGGCTCAAAACAAGCTCACAAGACAGAATAGCTGAACCGAAACTATTCTGCGATGGTTTACAAAAATGACGATATCTTTTAAACGACAAATCGGATTAACGAGTCGTCAGCGAAAACTGAAAGAGGACTCAGAAAACTAGAAACCTGCACGGGTCAAAAATCTAAAAACGTATTTTAAGTGTGGTAAAAGCGGATTCAAAGTTGACCAACATAATCTGTCCAAATATAAGCATGCGTTTAAAACCCGTTTTGAAAACCCGACATCAACCCGTCTATTCCCGAGACACCCAACTGCCTCGGAAACCAATTTAACTCAGAAGTTCAATTGCAAAATATTCTAACTTGTTTATTAGAAAACTTTCCCGATTAGGAACCAAGAACCCTACGGGTTCGATTTCCTTTTCGGTGACAAAAATTGGAAATTCATCGAAGGTGTCATTTGAATCAATTAAGTGATAACGTGACTTATTCCCGGGACCCCATACAACCGAGCCCGAGGGCTCGATACCATCCTCGGTTCTATCACGTCACTTCCAAATTCCCAATTACACCAAAACAATTAAACAATTAATGTAGGCTTAAGAAAACGAATTTTATTTCAATAACATCCGATCCTAGGGATTTCATCCCGACACCTGGATGGGTGTCGTCCGTCCCTCACGGTCCCAATCGACAACAACAAGAAAATGGTTCAATAACAATTTACAATTTAAAAATGAATTTCCAGAAACTTTCAACAAAATTTCAGCATAGCGACAGTTTACGAGAATGGCCATAGCTCACTAACCATAATCCCGAATGATACACGGTCAGCGGCCACGGTTAGCTAACTAAGAGGGATACATTGGTCTAGAAGAGCGTTGTCCCTAAATCTCTCCCAAAAGGGATCCTCGATCAAATCAGCACATAAAATCGCTGAAAACAAACAGTACAGCGACATCTCACAGAAATGACAATAACTCACCGACCATAATTCGGATTAACGAACGGTCGGCGGCCACGGTCTCCTGACTCAACGAGCTACAAATGTTCAGAAGACACCGAACCCAGAATCAGTCCCAAATATGGTCGAAAACAGTCCCGAAGTCGACTAACAATTCAATTAGAACACTGAAGAAAAATAGAAAAAACAAAACGGAAAAAGAGTTAGGAATTTTACCCCAACCGGACAATGGCCAATCTTCATGGCTCGACTAATGGACAAGGCATATAAATAAAAGGGCTGGTTTAATTGCTGCGATCAAGAACTAACAAAATTTCCCATGGATTGTTGATGACGCCAGCACACATGTCACCAAAACAATTAATTGTTTGACCGAATAAAAAGAATCCATAACAATTTCTAGATGCTTCAAATTGAGTTACTAAATGTCAGTCACGCATGGGACCGACCTCCACCCCTTAACTGAATTTCATTTGCCCCGTGAAAGGGTCTTCGATGCAGCCGTCCAGAAGGAAAAAAGAGGATTACCACACGGATTATCAAATCGGAATTCTGCTCGATGGGTTCCTGAATAACATGAGGGATCACGGCTGGCTGAGAAATGAGGATGGGGTTTTAGGGTTAATTTTTTATTAGATAATACGATTAAGGGAGTGCAACGCTTAGATGGCGGACGGGCTTAATAAAAACTCGGGCTCAAGGCTCTACAACTGGTTGGGCTTAGACTGGTACAAGGATTAGAATTCGGTCAGCACAAATCAAACACAAAGGAGGACAAAAGGGTTCGTCCCAACCCCTTCCTTAAGCCGATTTTGATCATGGGACAATATGCATCAGTTTAGGCCTTGGCCTTGGCTTGACATTGTGCTCTTGGGATTTAAAACGACACGATATAAATTGCCGGGATGCATAATGATTAAGCATTAAATCAACATCTAATTAAAAGGTTATATTAATTACACCATAGTTGTACATAGTTAATCAAACGCCACACATTTATTTCACTTAATAAATACGTAATTACTCTGTTAGGCACCAAATCTCAGTTAAGTAATTACCATGTGATTTATTTTAAATAAAAAGGTAATTAGATTATTTACAATATTTTTAGGGCGTTACAACTCAACTCCACTTGAAATAGACTTCGTCCCCGAAGTCCTCGCTCTAAACAAGCTCAGTATAGCGGTCTCGCATCTCGGACTCAGACTTTCCACGACACACATCCACAGATGGGGAAAGCTCCTCAGGGTGATCCACTTGATCAGGATAAACTCCGACTCTTGCGTCTCTAACGGCGCAAGATGATAGGTCTTAGAATTGGAATGTTCACTTAGGAACTCGATTTATCTCAACAAGAAAATGATGACGATAGAAGTACAAAATAATCCCCGATACTCTGTTAAAGGCGTCTTTTTGCTCTCATAGTCAGACACAGTTATTGTACTCAGCGGTTAACGTTGCGTTGAATCTTTAATTCAACTCCACTCGGAGATTTGTTACGGTTTGGTTTGTGGCGACAGATGATCTCGGCGTAGTACTCGGTCATCCAACCCATGCTCGCAATCGTACTCGGCCCTCTCGTGACGATAACAATAAGTTTTTATGGGAAACTTTCCTCACAATTCCAACAAATTATCACTTTTACATTTTATCAACAAGTAAAATCTTATTATTGGCAATCTCTACCAATAAATCGCATTTTACGGTCCCCTACTCTATAGGACATTAGTTTGTCTAAGGCATAACAAACAATTTAGTGGTTCATACATTTATCAAGCATTACACCACAAGTACATAATTCATATAAATATATTTTATCACACATAAACCTCATATAGTAGGCAACTCATGCCTTTTACTCAATTTGCATATACTCAGAATGCATTCACCTCAAATTCCCACAACTTGCTTTTAACTCAACGCAAGCTATATTATCAATTTAACTCAAGTTTCGCTTAACAACTTATCACAAGTCGCACAAAATACCCATTTTCTCACTCTTTGTGATCTCTCGCGTGATCAAATTAAATTATTAAGTTACACCAAAATATAATTTCTCTTTTAGGCCGCGATATTAGTTCTCTTGTTAACTCGAATTTAACAATTTCCCGTTATCTCTTTTTAATATTACTCGCTCAACTAATTTTATTGGTACTCATCAACTTATTTTAATGATACTCATTAACTCTTTTAGTGGTTTTTATCATTCAACTCGTTAATAGATTTATCGCTTTGTTCTCATCTAAATTGTTTCTTGATCAATTTGACAAAAAATTCCACTCATTAATCTCATTTATTTTTAAGTCTCAAACGCTTCATTTAATATTAACTCTTCATTTGGTTAATTCATCAACACGATAATTCTCATGCACTTGATTACTCAGCTATTTTCTCGTTCTCAATATAAAGTTTCCTCATTACTTTATATTTTTATTGTTTTCTAGATTTAGAAACTCATAGTATTTTAATAAAATTTTATTATTTTATACGCTTATATTTTTCTCGTTGTCTTATTTTAATAACTATTCTTGATTTATTAATTACTCAATAAAACACAATATTTGATGGCATTCAATTTAATAGTTTAACTTGGCAATCCTTTTAGTTAAAATTTAGTATTTGCTCATAAAAAATAAATAAAAATAAAATAAAAATAAAAAAATTTCTCATTTAGTTTATTTTAATAATTTATTCTCTTAACTTATAGGTTCTTATAGCTCGATACTTGCTCAATAATAATAAGTCTTTCCCATAATTTATTATGTCGATCTTCTCATGAGCGTCTCGTTGATAACAATATTATTACTCGAATTTCATAATTTCTCGTTATTTATATGATTATGTACTTGCCCCTTCTCATTTGCACCGTTATTCCCGATTTATGAATTTCTCATCACTTGATAATTATACCATCACATGAAATTAGTTATTCCCAATTATTCTTATAAATTCTCAAATCACACACATATAAATTACTCATCACAATAGTTTGGCTCCAAATTTCTCGACTGGATTTAATAACTTCTTATAATCATGTTTTTCCCATTTAACTTGACTTGAATTTTCCATAACAAATTCTCATATTTTAATAATCTCTTTTTATCTCATTATATTCCCACAGGAATAATTCATCGATTAATCAATTACTCTTATAACTTTTTAGCCAGTTATATGAACATATATACTCATACTACCACATAACAATATTTTCTCTTGGTAATTCTCTTAATTTACTCCTTACAAACTTTATTTTTCACATTTTGCTCTAGTTATTAATCTTCATTAGCTTAATAATACGAATTTAATAACTCACAACTTTATAATTATTCTCTATTCACACTCTTAATATTGGTAATTTTCCCTTTTTCCACCACTCAACTCCACTTGGAGAAAACTCATCCCCGAGTTTGGAATTGGCACTCAAAATCCCAAAGAACTCGTTACGAACACTCGATAGTCCGGTTTGTTACATTTATTAGTACCACAAATCTTTATTTCGCGTTATGCATTCACGATTATCTCTTGATCAAATCTGGGTATTAACCCTTACTTTGATTTACTCAGAGCATAGTTGGTATTATCATTACCTTAACAGTTTCGTCGTTAAATAAAATTCTCATTAAGTTCATAGTGAATAAATCTCGTAAATTCACTTGTCGCTTAACACGTTAAATAGCTCATTAATTAACTTGTTTCGGATTCCTCATCTCGTTCAATTAGTGATGTCTCCATGTTTAGAATTTTCATCAACTTTATAGATTTTCATCTCTTGCTCAATTAATATCCCTCATGACTTTATTAATTTATTTACTCATAGTTTCTCGTAATTTCAATGATTTCTCAATTATACGAATTAAATTATTCTTAATCTTTCTTACTTAATTAGTATCTTGGGGTTTTGACCAGTTAATATTACTCAATTTAACAATTTATCATTAGTGATTCTCACTCATTTTGATTTAATAACTTTCACTTGATTTGTTTGGGTAACTTCTTATGAACTTAAATGAATGATCTTTTGTTTATTATTTATTATTTTCCCATAAATATCGATTTAGTCATATTTTCACCTTATTTGCTCATATATTTGAACTTAACATTTTTCTTATTTTCTCGTTTATTTTACTTTAACGATTGCTCAATCGTTCTCGAGGTATTAATAACTCAATTAAATCATTAACGAATTCAGCCCAATTTGATTTATTGTTTTCTCTCTTGACATGTTTTGATAACTCTATCAATTAGTGTTTGATGATTCTTTTATTCAATTGATTGCACTGTTTCCTCATAATTTCTTTTAGTGATTTTATTATCAATTATTATTATTATATATAATAATTGGGAGTTTTCATGATACTTAGATGCTTAACGAATGGTCTCCTTGAATCCTTTTCGAAACATAGGCATGAGTCATGTGCGTATAATAATAGGGGCCCTCTATTATTATCCGCACATACCCCTGTCATGGTTTCGAGCCAGTTTCAAAGATTCCACGATCTCCCATCCTCATACCATCCACATAACAAGTAATCCACATCAATAAGTATAGTCTATATATCTATATATAGTCGTACAATTCACACTCATCTCGAGTTAATCTCCTTTGTTCTCTTAGTAATCAATGTCACTTGCGACATTTTTAATAAACTAAATAATATCATAAATAGGTACTAGAGGCATAAGGTCGTCGTGATGCGCTGCTTCTCAAATTGGATTTGGACTCACTTTAAAAACACTTTTGAAAAACTCATTATTAAAACTTGTGCTTCGACTTGAGTTAAGTAATTATCATAGTCAAAGTTTGGTCTGCCCCAATAAGCCCTAATCAAACCCGGTTCAGGATGCTTTGACATTGACTCCTGCTGTAACATCTTAAAACCGGCCTAGTAGTTTTAGGTATATATATATATTGATATTTGAAAAATATCTATTTGACCCTATATGGAATAAATTGATTAAATGTTAAATGAATTGTTTGACCTTTTGTCATTTTGGGATATTTTAATCAAGGGATTAAAATATCCGATTACTGAAATGTTTAAAGGATTGTATGATCTTTATATTTTTGGATTCTCCTTTTAATATCATTTCCGAATATATTTTCGTGGCTAAAAATAGAGTTCGTTTGGTATTTTAAATAAATTAACTACGAACGGGACTTTTTAGATTGTATTGTAAAAAAGTGGAAAAACACCAAGTGGGCCCCACCCCCCTCATTTGGACGGCTTTGTGATGGGGGAAAGCCCCATCTTCTTTCATTTATATCCTCTCCCTCTCTCTCTCTCTAAAATCTCTCTCTAAAAACTCTCTCTAGCTTAAGTGTGTGTGTTCTTGGTGTTCTTGAACCATTTTGAAGATCTCTAGCTCGTTTCTTACTCCATCTTAAATCTAAACCCGTTTTTGGATAGCTCTTGAGGTAAGCTTTAACCTATAGGTGTTCATTTTTGATTTCATGCTAGTTGATTAAACTAGGGTTTACGATTCTAGATGTTTTGTTAGTGAATCTTGTTATGGATGTTATATTAAGTGTTTATGCAAGGTTTTACATGAAATGTATGGTTGATTGTAGATAGAAAACAATGTTTGGTGAAAATCACCTTCAACCTCCATTAATGGTGGATGTTGAAGGTGGGTTTTGACAAACCTTGGATTTCTTGATATTTGAATGCTTGGAATTGTTCATTAGGTTGAGAAAACATGTTTAGCAAGTTATGGATATTGAGAAATCAAGTATTGTATGTTTTGATGGATTTACTAGTTAGTGTTTGGGTCAAATGGGTGAACTAGTGATTGTGTAAGTAAAATACTTGGAATGGTTAGTTATGAACTTGATGAATTGCTAAATGATTGTGAATTGCTAGTGTGGAGATTACGTGATAGTTGATGGAAATGTGGAAGTGTTATAGTCATGTTCGGGTTTTGACCCGTTTGGACCATTTGGTAGTAAAGTGACTTAAGAAACTTGGATTGTGCAAGTAAAGGTGTTTTGTTAGGTTATGTGCTAGAAATGTTATTGATAACAATTGGTGAATTATAAGTTGATGATATGTTTGTAGTTATAGAAAGTATTATCGTTTAATAATCCGGTTGTGACCCGTTCGGGTGATTAAATGGTGGAACGACCCAGTTGTTGAATTGTGTATGTATAATTGGTTTTAATATACTTATGTGTTAGAATTAGTACTTATAACACTTGGTGGAAAGTTAGTGTTCATTATTGTTAACATTGGTGATTATTGATACGTACCGGTTATTAACACGGTGTTCTTTGGTGTACAGGATCCGAGGAGGAAACTCAGTGATATTAGCTCACTGAGTTACGAGAATTGAAGGTTATGGTGAGTGGATTTAACCTCCAACTTGGGTTCAGTTACATTCGGTTTGGTATTGCATGTTTGGGGGAAAATGCAGGAAAAATACAGGAAACAGGTTCTGGAGCAAATTCACGATCGTGAACTTTGGTTCACGTCGTGAACTATAGTTCACGTTCGTGAACCCTAGTTCACGTTCATGAACTCCGGGAAGCGGGTTTTCGGGTCGTTTTTCGGGCGCGAATCTTTGACAGTTTGCTTGTTTGGTACCTTTTTAATCGGGTTAAGCGAAGTAGGATATGTGCACATAGATGAAAAGGATTTTCTTGAATGGTAGCAACAACTCGGTTAGTGGCAATCGTGATAGGGAAGAGGTCAGTGTCAGATGGATGACGGTTGAGAGCATAGTGTATCGACTAACAGGGTATTCGAGCCTTACGTGTATGCGTTGCATGGTTAAGGGGGTTTACCCGGGGTGTTGGATACAGCGCTATCGGTTACCGTGGTTTTGGCCGACCATGGTTTAAGGCCCGCAAAGCCACCGATCCTCTCAAATAGTGGTTACCCAAATCGGAGATGTAGAATTACTTCCGTGCTTAGTAATCAGAGATGTAGAATTACTTCCGTGCTTAGTAGTCGGAGATGTAAATTACTTCCGTGCTTAGTGATTAGACATTTAGTGATTAGTGGTTCAGTGGAACAATGGTTAAGAGGAACAGTGGTTAAGTGGTTACGAGGAGTAACGATCGTGAAGATGTTGGTGCTTGCTTGTTGAGCTTTTCATAATTTGTAGATTATGTTCATTCACTTAGCTTTGTATTAATCCCTCCTTCGTTGACTCTTTTCAGGTTGATCGGTGCTTTGGACGGAATGGGTGACCAAGCTCAAATGGAAATGTTTTGTAAAATGAGCCATGTCGTTAAGTGACACCGTTTAAATATTATTGTTTTGGAGTTTATTTTGGGACGTTTGGTTTGTAAACCTAAACCTAAACTATTTATTATCTTTATGCTTCCGCACACCTTTAAAAAAAATGCTTTCTAAATTTTGTCGTGTTACAACTTGGTATAAGAGCTTCGGTTTGGCGATGGATACACTGTTAGGTGTTTCATTCCCAAATCGTGGCTCGAGTTTGGTCAAGCGTTCCGGACGAGTGGGATTAGAGCAACGGTGAATGAAGTTGGTTGTAGTTAGTATGTAGTTACTAACAAACTAAACTAAGCTTTCGTGAGATGTTGTGATTGTTACATATGACAGGTAAAGAGAACCCGACCCCCTTGGCCCTAGGAAATGTTGGTACCTCAAGTAACAATGCGGAAACTGACCGAGGAGCATATATACACACGTTGGAAAATGAAGTGGATTAGAGGTGGTCAATTTTGGAGCAACAGGGATATTGACCTTGGGAAAAGAAAATGGGTCGTGGCTCAAGGACGGGGGCGGTTGGGGAATCATCACCAACGTTAGACCGACAGTGATAGCTCGGGTATGTTTTGATAAACTCAATACTTGTGCTTATGTAGAATTGTTAATTGAGTAGGTCGCTTAATTAAGATTAGTGAAATGTTGTGATGAACTGAACTGCTACCTTTGGTGTCTTATGACACTCGAATTAGAATAATTGATTGCTTATTAATTTGGGATACATCATATGTGTCGGGAGTTTTGTAGATATAAGTGATGCATGCTTACATGTTCCTTTTATTGAAACTTGGACTAAGTTTAGTGTGATATGATGTATGGATTAGTGTAGTTTAATCAAAGTTATGAATAAATGCTATAGAAGATTGAATCTTTTCTTGTTTGTCGGGACACACATAGTGTCTTGGTGGTTAAAGTTGCCCGCTTTCATATTGTGCAAATTGGTGACAAGTTGATTGTAATTGTTTTGGTTGTTTCTTCACTTCAGGAGAAGCGAAGAGAATCAGTTGTATAACGGTTTCGGTTACAATATATGTGACCATGGATCAAATTGAGTATAATAGTAATTATTGTAAACTTCGTGAATGTGATGCTTGTAATTAAAATGGATGGAATTGTATACGTGAATTGAATAGCCCAAGTAGGACTAGTGTTTGTTATGTGAAAAAGTGAAACATTTATTGTGACCTGTCGGGTCACATGTAGTGACATGTATAGTGAGAACCAGAGATGTAGAATTACTTCCGTGCTTAGTAATCGGAGATGTAGAATTACTTCCGTGCTTAGTAGTCGGAGATGTAAATTACTTCCGTGCTTAGTGATTAGACAGTTAGTGGTTAGTGGTTCAGTGGAACAGTGGTTAAGAGGAATAGTGGTTAAGTGGTTACGAGGAGTAACGATCGTGGAGATGTTGGTGCTTGCTTGTTGAGCTTTTCATAATTTGTAGATTATGTTCATTCACTTAGCTTTGTGCTAATCCCTCCTTCGTTGACTCTTTTCAGGTTGATCGGTGCTTTGGACGGAATGGGTGACCAAGCTCAAATGGAAATGTTTTGTAAAATGAGTCATGTCGTTAAGTGACACCGTTTAAATATTATCGTTTTGGAGTTTATTTTGGGACGTTTGGTTTGTTAACCTAAACCTAAACTATTTATTATCTTTATGCTTCCGCACACCTTTAAAAAAAACACTTTCTTAATTTTGCGGTGTTACACCTTCATACCTAGGAATTGAATTTTATTCGCCTTTATTAACCCTTGGATCCACCTTTTTTTGAAGGTACTGTTAACACCTCTAATATTGATAGATAGGAGCTTCATTAAGAAACCGTTTTTAAACCTGCACCGATGATTACGTTTCTAATATCTGAACCATAATCTTTCATTTGGAAACCCACTAAATTTCCAATTTCAACTGTATTTTGGATTTCAACTGATGTCGGGATTGAACCAGTTGATTCCTCTGATCGATGCTGCTAGACCTTCTTTTTCTTCTTCTTTTTACCCTTATTTAATTCCACCAATCTATTTCTAGAGGGTTTACCGAAGATAAGAGGAAGCGAAACAGTTCTCCCCGACGACGCACCAGAAGAACACGGCTTGTTCAGATCAATATTTGGCAACCGACTGTTTAAAGGAGCCTCGTTTAGGATTGGGCTCGGGAAAGAGGAACTTTCAATTACTCTGGATATATGATTGATTGAACTTGAGCCCAAGTCTTCGGCTATAGGCTCGCTGGAATTTGGGCCTTCATTGTTTGAGATGGGCTCTAGAGTATCATGGTAAATGTTGGGCTCCACATTACCAAAGTGGTTTGTATTATCCAAACCTGTGGGATTGATTGGCTCACTATAATCCGACAAAGGGATTGTTTCATCAACACCTCCTACTGGATATTTAATTGGCCCCACTGAGAATGTTCCACTATCACCATCTTCATTTAAATCCCCATCATCAAAATTTGCCCCATATTCTTGAGCTATGTGCTGCATGCTACTATCGGCGAATGGTTTTTCCGGCGGCGGTTCATCCCGGAATTCACCATCTTCAAACTCGTCTTCCAACTCAATCTCATCTGCCGATGAGTCTGATTCATCTTCATAATCAGATGGTCCCCAATGTTTTTCACGAGCAGACCCAGGAATGAGTTTGATCGATTCAGTTTGGTCTTCAGTTAATCGAATAAAAAATTCTTTATCATCGATTAAAATCTTTGTTAATCCACCCCATTTGATTAGTTAAGACTGCGATTCTCCCAACCCCGATGTTTGCGGAGAACAATCTTCTTCAATGATCACTTTCCCAACTGTTTTGCCAATTTCATTGAAAGCTTCCGTAGACCATGCATGCACCGGCACTCCGTATATCAGAATGGAAGCAAAACGTTGAGAAATAACGAAATCCGGAGTCCAGAATGATAAGCTTGAAAACCAATTCTCCCATACATTCTTTGCTTTTTCCAGGAAATTCTTGCCATCATCTCTTGCTCCAATAGTACTGATAGCCCGCCCAGGTACCGGATATCAATATCATTGCAACCGTCAGCATTCTTGATTGCATCCAAATTCCACAGACTTTTAAAACTTGGCACCCTACCGATTAAAAACCATTTCGTAGTGTTAGAGGCAGTTTCGAGACGAACAATATGCTGCTCTTGGGGTTCTTCTTGACGCCTACCATGGACCACGTTTGCGTATGACCTGCCACTATCCCGTCCCGGGGCAAAACTTATGTCCTTCGGGGGTGGTTTGCTTATAAAAACCAAATTTGCATTAAAGAACAATTTAAATACAGGTGCAAAATTTTGAATGGATACGTTTCTATTCACCGAATCACAAATGTAATATACAAACATAATATGGCCCGCGATCTGCAGCGGGATTTAAAGTATTTATTTTTTAAAGAAAAAAAAAATAAAGATTAGGTTTATATCATATCTTGATTTTTCATACTAATGGTAAAAAAATTAGTAGGATCATATCTAACAAAAAGATAGATGTTTTATAAAGACCTACTACATTACATAAATACATACTATTATTATGTTCACTATAATTATTATGTCATCATTAAAATAGCATTGTAATTTATATGACTTGCCCAAAATGTGATGATTTTAGGGAAATTAAATTAAGCTACAATAGTTGAGAACAATAAAAATTACATACGAAGTATATGGAAGGCTAATATGACTTGCCTTCATTAAAAATAGTATGATAATAACTATTAATAATATAGTATGATAATAACTAATGCATTTTTTAATAATACTTTTATTAAAAATATAGTATGATAATAACTAATGTATTTTAAACTTAGCATCTAGAATATTTTGTGTTGAAAATTCCATATCCATCCGTTTTGTGTTGAACTTAGCATCTAGAATATTTTGTCACTAATAGAAAATAGAGGGTTAAAAGTTAAAACATTTGTAAAACCCATCTTATTTTAGGGGTCCTTTGAAAATTTCCACATGTATCCGTTTTTCCTCCGTGATTTTTTCCAAATGGTGAATTATGATTGGATATAATATAAATGGGGTTTTATCTTATAATGAATAGTGGATTTTGTATGGGAAATGTATTATAAGGGGAATACAATTGATAAAGTATCACTTAACTCATATCAATATCAAACTCTTAATAGTAAACAATAATACTTACTAAAACCATAAACCTTTTCGCATCAAACCGGCCAGTCCTCAAATACAGCGAATGACTCAAATACGATCAAACTCGTGTTTGCATTTGAAACTGAAATAATAAGGGTATTTAACCTTTTATAAAAAAAAATTAAAATTGAAATTAATGATGGAAACTTGGAATATTTTCTTTTCAAAATCTTGGAATATTTTCTCTTTATAAATTCAGTCTTCATTTCCACTTTCATTTCATTCAAGTCTTGATTCAGACGTCACATTCTGACTTTCACGTTCCCAGTTATTATTAATTTCTCCTGTAAATCTTCATGTTTGTTTTCAGAATTTGATCTTTGCATATTTTTATGCTTACAGCTGATTCTTGTAAATATTTTCCATAATATCTTTGCAACTTTAATGACTTTGATTCTATACTCTGCTTTGTTTGTGTTTTAAGTTGTCAATTTGAAGCATATATTCGGGTTAATGGCTGCGTTTATGGTTTTCGTAAAGTTTGCAACATTTTTTTAATGTGTTACTATTTCTCAATTAAACCATTGAATTCACTGTTTAATATAGATGCAAGTTGGATCATATTTTATGCGATTTCCCGTATACGTAACACCCGAGAAATAACATTGAAACACAAGTTAATAGTTTTGTTTATATTTTTATGTCGTTCATAACTAATTGGAGTTGGCCAATGAACATGAATACTTTGTGAGTTTTTCTTGTCAAGCAGACTTCTTTTTGGTTTTGTTTAATATATTTTTGCCAAGTTTTCTTGCACGCGACGTTCGGTCGTGAAATACTTTGAGTAGTTGTCCAATCAATTGGACTTCTTTTGAATTGTCACTTGAGATACATGAATAGGTGTTGTTTGGTAGCAAATGTATGAAACTATGAATGAATCAGTCTTCGCGTTATATTTGTCTAATTAAGAGGAAAAAAATGTTTGTTTTTTTATTCTGTTATTGAATATTACGGTGAATGTGTCGAGGCACTACCCGAAAGTCCTATTGTTTGTAAACCTTTCGTAAACGCTTTCCGACAAGCATTTAAAATGGCAAATATTAACCATCATAAAACCGTAAGTTAATCACATTATACTTGAAGCTAAAAGAATTAATCTTAAACCATCTAATGGCAACCAAACTGGACTTGCAATATATAATACCCTTTCTACTTGATAAATAATAAGTAATAACCATACTTGTATCAGTATAATGAACAATTACACATAAATATTACAACCATTTGGGAAGAATTAACACATCATTAGTACTTCTAAGCATTCACAGGAGTCTCAATTGCAATCTTGGGCGAATGGTCAACCTCCTTTGACTTGTCAACCGATTCCCATAACTCGGGCAATGCTTCCTTAATGTTGTGAATACTCCCCAAAGCATAATCCACACCATTTTTACGTTGTGACGAACCAACCTATTTTCAACCATAAATAATTAAATTTAATATATAAATAAATAAATAAACAAACAAAAACCATCAATAATTAACTTACCAATACGGTACCAAGTCCCGTGAGTTTTGCATTTTGTAAATTGCGTAAACTGTCATCAAAGAACAACTGAAACGCAACAATAAGATTTTACATGTTAAGGACATTTTTGTAATTTAATATAAGATTTATTTTATGATATGATAACTTACTGTTTTATGGGGGTTAATATTTGCCATCTCGAAAGCTTGTTGAAAAGCGTTTTCAAATGGTTTACAAACAACGAGACTTTTTGGTAGTAAATCAACAGGTTCATTGTTATCATATCCAATAACTGAACTCTTGGGATCAGAATCTGTTATTTGGTTTTTAGGGTTTAGAGACTCGAAACATATGACATCATCAAAACAGTCCTCTAAACCAAGTCGGCCAAGAACTTCTGCCACGTGTGCCTCATTTGCATTTGAAAAAATCTGTTAAATTATGTAAAAAATGTTTACAAATAATAAAATAAGTGTTTAATTGGACAAAACAGATTAGAACACTTACCACTTTTCTTATGGGCAGGCTGTTTAAAAGACTTTTGAGAACATGATCAGGTTTCAGGTACTCATAAGGCAATCTCCCATGAACAAAGCTATCAAGTTACAAATTTTATAACGTTAGATTTTGAGTTTTTTTTTCTTTCTTATATTTATTAAAAATATGGATGTTACATGATTTGGTACCTATGATAGTCATCATGGTCAAAATCATAGCCAAGAGCCTGCATAAAAGAAACAATTAGATGGTTTCAGTTTTATAAAAATGATGGTTCGTTACACTTATTAAAATTTAAGAAATCGTACCCGTAGACCAGCCATTGTTGTCCCGTAATCCTTATAGAGTTGAGCACACAATTCTGGAACTTTGTTTTCCTCTATGTTAAGTTTATTTACCATATACTCTGAAATTGTGTTTATGTGACGGTTAATTTCGTATAGAATCTAAGAAATACAAGATGATTAATTAATAAAGTGTTAAATGTAAATATGTAATTTGTACCATTGATGTTTTTGGTGCATTCTGTTGACAAACCAGAGCTTAGAGGATAAAGGGTGTCATCAACATCTGATAGTGCAAAACAACAAGGTTTTAATATGGTTACTTAATGCAAATAGCTAAATGAAACAAATTAAGGCTTACCAAAGAGAAGGCATTCATATTTTGAATTTGGACTCTGTTGCTCGTATTCCATTTTAAAACCTGCACGACAATATGATTTTTGGTATCCAAAATTTAAAAGTAAAATGTAGCTCTTATGACAACCAAAACAGTTGATTTGAGTAGTAAAACTGATATTTTGAGCAGTAAAGCAAATTAGAATAATTAAATTCAAAGTACTTGCGAAACAATTTGTGGTCTATTAAAATATGTAATTTCATATGAATTAAGAAACTCATTCATCTCGATCAAGTCCTACAATAAACAACACAAAAAATCGTTTTGACTGAAGAAATTCTCAAACATATTTCATGTTCTATAAATTGACAAGCAATTAATTGCATTTATAAGAGGAACTCAGTTTATCTACATCGACAATCTAAAAGAAGTCCATTTTATCAAACAAAAATACTCTTAAGTACTTATTTAACATTTAAAAAAAATAAACAGAGTAGGGATATCTAATCCAATTTGTAATCAACACACAAAATTCACGCAAAATTCATGCTTAAAATTCTCGCATAATCAATGCTTCTAAGTTGTAATCAACAACGCACAAAAACAGATCCAAACAATGTATAACCTAATTCGTTTAACAGTAGCAGCATTTAGGATTTGAACAAGTAAAATCAAATAGATGAGCAATTCAAAAGAACACACGAAGACTTACGTGAAAATGATAAATGTGGGTTTCAGGAATGAAGAGGCGAATAAATGTGAGCGAGTAATGATGAAGATTGAATTTATTGGGTTTACTTTAAGCAAAAGCGGGCGGTTGAAGTTTTTTGCAAACTAAAACAGAGGAAACCGACGGGAAGAAACCGTAACGTGCCCAAATATCTGGAAGACTCCCATATTTAATTTTTTTATTTAATATTTCAATTCAATTTTAATACTATTCTCGTATTGATGTAAACTGAAAAGATAAAAAAGATTAGGATCCGTTGATTAAAATGAATACCGGATTCAAAACGCGTTGATTCAAAATAAATTGATCTTCAAAACTTGTTCTAATACGAAGACCACAATTTCGGGAGAAAAAACTCAAAGTTTGCAAATTTATCAACTGATTATTCCATATGACAAAATACACTTTAAATATGGCTCAGGTTTTCGAATGGGCCTAAAACCACAAACGAGCCAAAAACTGGGCCTAAACAAAGTTTGAAATTTTAACGAAAAAAACAAAAACGTAAATAAAGTGTCGCCTGTTTTTCTACAGCCCCTTTTCTCACTCGATCTTGTGCCTCAAGAAATAAAATGGCTCGTTCTTCTATTGGACATGCATCACATATCATAATAAGTGATATATTTGAAAAAATATAATTTTAAGGCAAAATATTAAGGGTAATGATCCATAGAAAAGGGTCCTTATTTGAAGAAGTTAGAAAATGGTTGCATTTTCGTAACTTATACATATATGCATGCATATACAAATATATATGTATATATACATATATAATTAGACCATATATATTATATATATGCATATTCATGCCCTATATGTACTATCTTCAAAGCCCGCCCGGCTGGGCGGACATCCTTCAAGAGAGATATTAAAGTAAAATAATAAAAATATTAATACAGTTTAAATGACATAACAATCCATAGTTGTAACGATAAGTTTGTACAAATTTCGATACATGAATAAATGTTACAGGAAATTTATAAACGAAATAAGACTTCTTTGTAAATGACATTTGTTGGCGAGTTAGTGTAATTGACATCTTTGTCGCAACAAATAACCTTCAATCCATTCTTGTTCTTAACTCGTGATACAACGACATAAAGTTAACCATGTGCAATTATCGGTTTTTGAAGAAACAAACCAAGTTGCGACAATGTATAACCTTGGCCAATTAAAACATAATACATAACTAATATAAAGATTATACTTTCTAATTTGGGCCGATTAAAACATAATGCATAACTAATGTATAGGGTGAGTACAGTCCAAAAACCGAACCACACCGAAACTGTTTAATACTCAAAATCGAAATCGAACCGATAACATGTTATCGGTTTTGGTTCGGTTCGGTTCGGTTTCAGTCCGGTACGGTTTCAGTTCGGATTATTAGGTCAAATGTTCATCCTTTTCCGAAGACCGAATCGAAAACGATGAATTTTCAAAATCGAAACCGATCGGTTTTGGTTGGTTCACTTTCGGTTGGTTTTCGGTTCGGGTTCAGTTTTTTCGGTCCAAATGCTCACCTACTAATATAAATTCGTGTATGGGGTGGAAAAGCCAAAAATCTGATTTGGGCATTTAAATTCGTGTATGGTGTGGATCAGCCCAAATCAAAAAATAATATTTAATTAAAAGCCTACAATTTACATATGTAGTAACTTTATAATTTGGGCCGATTTGGTCATCACATTTATTCGCTCTATACACGGAGCCCTCACCGTCAACGTTTTACCCATTAGTCATTTTGACGACAACAATAATTTAACCAAAAACAAAATAACTTTCATCGCTATCGAAGCAAAACCAGGATTTCTCCACACAAACAATCTCCATATTCTACAAAAACAACAAAATTAGCGATGCCTCAAGTATATTATCGAATTTAGGGTTTCTGATTATGTTTTGTACAATTTTCTGTGGATTTCCCAAATCGTTTCTTAACTTCAGATTGGGTTTCGATTTGGTCTAAAATGATAATGGTTGATACTTGTTTCGAATCGTGGGGATTTTATTGGTGGACGCCATAAATGGTGGTGGCGGCGGTCTAAGTTCTAGAAGACGAAGTTCGTAGTGACGAAGAGCAACGACAGTTTCAGATATTTGTCCAAAAGTAATTGAAGAAGTGAGTATAGATGCATGTATTAAAGCTTGAAACGAAGCTTGAGACACTTGGCCGGAATCTGGCAGGATTTTGCCGCACTGAATTTAAATTCCATCATGAATTTTGAGCTAAATACATTTTGGCTTTATATTAATTCTTCGAATTTTACTGACTACAACAATGTTATTTCACTTTTAGGGTTTTGTGTTGCAAAAACCAAAGATGTTACAGATACAACAAAATATGGTAGTGTGAATTCCTATTTGTATGTTTCCCTGAATCATACAAAATCACTGGTAATGATCAAATTCTGTAAAAAAAACAAGTTGTCTTTAAGCTAATTTAAAAAAAAATACATAAAATAACAGCATAAGAATGACAAAATTGACAACTTATAAATGACAAAATAAACTTTATACTAATTCTCTAAATTACTAGTGATCAAATTGACTTTTTATCAAATGTGTTTTCTATTTAGGGTTAAGGTTATAAAAGAACATTTGAATTAAAAAGTCAAATATGCGATTTAGGATATTATTGTTAGGTATAAGATGTAGAATGTTAGTTATAACATCTTTATTAAATTTAGGGTAAATTACAGTTTTTGTCCCTGACCTATGGCCGATTCGGGGTTTTTGTCCCTAATGTTTTTTTGTCAGTTTTTTTGTCCTTTAAGTTTTCAATATTCTGGAAATTTGTCCTTCCATCCAAGTCCGTCTCTTTTTAGCCGTTAAACCCCATCACGTGCACAAAACGTGAGGGTAATTTCGTCCATTTTTAAAAAACCCCCAAGTTATACCCTCTTACCCCCTTTGTCTGTCATTTGTTTTCGTTTTCATCCCCGACGTTTTCTAAACCTAAAATTGACCGGCGATTGGCGATTATTGAACGACGACGACGACAACTCAAAATGTCTGTCGGACTTCCAAATGGTCCATGTTGGGTTTTCAGAGAAGACGACTTCGATGAAGCTTTCTTGAAGGATATTTACGGTAAGCATTTACGTAACCTAATTTTTAGAAACTTGAAAAAAGTTAATTTTTTTTTTTGAAATTTTGTTCAGAAACATACGACGGTCTGTTCTCTATCAAGCTTCATCATGGTGGTAGTTTTTCAAAGTATCCCGGTCGCAAATACGTTGGGGGTACTGTTGAACTTGTTGATTTGGTAGATTACGAGTACTTTTTAGTCCATGAACTCGATAGGATGGTACAGAAATTAGGTTATAAAGATGACCATAAAATGTACTACCATTTTAAAAAACCCGATTTTGATTTGGATTATGGTTTGCTGGCTTTGGGAAATGACCAAGATGTAAGGAATATGCTAAGTTACCTTGGAAGAAATAGGTTATTTCATGTGTATATTGAACATGGGGTAACCTCAGTATTTAATTACTGGAGATCACCAAATCAAAGTAAGGTTGTGTTACAGGAGATTGATGATGATGAGCCTTGTAAGGGTGTATCAAAGAAAAAGTTAAATCCAGTAAAGAAGAATTTGTATTTACCATGGGTAGGTTCAACACATGATATAGAACATGGCCAAAATTCAACACATGATCCTGAAGTTATTTTAGATCAACCAGAAACAGATCAAGAAGTTATTGCAGATCAACAACCAGAAACAGATCATGAATTTAATGCAGATCCTGAATTTAATGCATATCCAGAATTTAATGAAGTTCCAGAAGTGGATGAAGTTCCAGAAATAAATGCTCAATTTAATGCAGAAGATGACTTACAAGAAGATGAGTTAGAAGATGAGTTACAAGAAGATGAGTTGCAAGAAGATGAACACAATGAAGTGCATGATGTAGAGGTTGACATGACTGATTTTAGTCTCAACACAGAAAGAAATGAACTTTTTGATGAAAACATCTTACAACCAAATGTTCAAGTTAATGATGAAGATGTTGATGGAATTAACTTTGATAAGTATGATAGTGGTTATGGCGGTGATGAAGGGAATTTAGAATTTGAAAGACAACGAAAGACTACACTGAGAAAGATTAGGAGGGAATCCGAGCACCTGAAACACACTTTCTATGTTGGTCAAACATTTTCAACAAAGAAGAAAATTCTTGATGCTATTAGGGAACATGCAGTTGAGAGTAGACGAGAGCTTAAAGTAATTAAATCAGATTTAATACGTGTACGGGTAAAGTGCTTTGGAATAGTACCCAAAAAACTAGATAAAGGAGGTGATGATAAACAAAAAGGAATAACAATTGAAAAAGAAAAGGGACCAGATAAAGGCAAGGGTAAGATTGTCACTCCACAAAAAGGAAAGGGTAAGATTGTGACTCCACAAAAAGGAAGGGTAAGGGTAAGAAGGGACAAGAGGACATTGGGAAGGGCAAGAATATTTCAAAACAACAAGACAAAGACAAAAAGAAGGGTAAGATGGTCACTCCTGAAAAAGACAAAAAGAAGGGCAAAAATGTAAACTCGGATGGTGAAGAAGACCAAAACCCTACCTGCCCTTATACTTTACACATATCCAAAATCACAGAAGAAGATCCTTGGATGGTGAAGACCTTTTTTGCCGAGCACAAATGTAATAGACAAAGACAAATCTCCCAATGCACTGCTTCATTTCTGGCTACAAAGATTGGATCAATTGTCTACTCAAATCCAAATATTTCTGGCAAAGCCCTTCAAGATCAACTTTCTAAACAATATCAGCTTGAAATTTCCAAGATGACAGCTTACAGAGCAAAAGAGATAGCACTTGAAAGGATAAGGGGGGATTATCAAGACCAGTATTCCTTGCTTAGAGATTACATCCTTGAACTCCAGAGATCCAATCCAGGCACTACAGTCAAACTTGATCTTCAACCAGATCCTACTCCCAACTCCAGAGATAATGTTTTTAGGAGGATCTATATTTGTTTAGGTCCACTAAAGAGGGGGTTCAGATCTGGAATAAGAGAATTGTTGGGTTTAGATGGTGCTTTCATGAAAGGACCATATCCTGGCCAGGTGTTAACAGCAGTAGGTGTTGACTCTAACAATGGGATTTATCCACTGGCATATGCAATTGTTGAATCTGAAAGCACAAATTCTTGGATGTGGTTTTTGGAGTGCCTTGGAGATGATTTGGATCTATCAAGAAATAGCAACTTCACTTTCATATTAGACAGGCAAAAGGTATTAATAAATTTGTTTTAATTTGGTTTTTTTTATAGACTTTAACTTGTTTTTGTTCATATAGGGTCTGCTACCTGCATTATCAAGGGTATTTCCAGCTGCAGAACACCGATTCTGTTTGAGGCATATCAATGAAAACATGAAAACTCAATTTAAGACTGCTGCAATGAAGGATTCCCTTTGGAAGTGTGCCACTAGAACAACATTGTCAGAATTTAAATTAGCACTGGAAGAAATCAGAAAGAATCATCAAGGTTGCTATGATTGGCTAAATAAGATCCCCTATGAGCACTGGACAAGATCTCATATTTCAGGTAGGGCCAAATGTGACATTTTGTTAAACAACATTTGTGAGTCCTTTAATAGTCAACTTGTAGATGGTAGAGATCAACAAATTATAACTTGTTTGGAGTACATTAGGGAGTATTTAATGAAAAGAATTGTCATAGTTCAAAAAGTGATTGATAAATGTCAAGGGCCACTAACCCCCACTACTGCAGCAATTTTAGAAGCCATTAAGACGGCTGCAAATGATTATACTGTTATTTGGAATGGGGGTGATAAATTTCAATGTAAGGGACCATGCCAAGATCAATATGTGGTGGACATGGCCCAAAGAGTTTGCAGTTGTAGGAGGTGGGAATTGAATGGGATACCTTGCAAACATGCAGTGGCTGCAATATGGAACATGGGGTTCAATGGTCAAGCAGTTGGTCTTCCAGAAGATTATGTGCATGAGGCTTACCATCTAGAAACCTGGAGGGCTGTTTATGCATGGAAAATAGAGCCTGTTAATGGGCCCAAAGAATGGCCAAATAGTGGTTGCCCTACCAAGATACTCCCACCAAAACATCATACACCAGTTGGGAGGCCAAGAAAGAAAAGAAAGAAGACTGCAGAAGAGTTGAGCTCCCAAAATCAATTGGTCAATAGAGGTAAGTTGTCAAAGGCTGGGAAAAATGTTTCTTGTTCAAAATGTAAAGAAAGGGGTCATAATTCAAAAACATGCAAGGGTCAAAAGATGGCTCCCAAAAGTAGTAAAAAAGCAGGTTCTAGTAGAAGCAAAAGAGGTGGAAGTGCAGGTGCTAGTGGAAGTGCAGGTGCAGGTGGAAGCCAACATGCAGGTGCAAGTGGAAGTCAAACTGGTGGAAGTCAGGCAAACAAGTGAAGTCATGTGTCTTGTTTAGGTCTTTTGGTTTAGTGATGTTTGAACAATGTTTGTTTTATGCTTGTATGATGTTTTTAGTTTATGTGTTTTGGTTTAGTAGTGTTTGAACAATGTCAGTCAAACTATGTCTTTTGGTGTAGTAGTGTTATGCAAATTATGGTTTAGTAATGTTATGCAAATGGTGTATACTATGGTAATTGCAAAAACTGCTAATTTCATTTCATACATGTTCAGAATATTACATCAAAAGATTACATCAAAATAACAAGGCTACTTTAGAGATTACACCAAAAGATGAAATTAATTTAACATTTATGCTAATTCTTAAAGGAAAAAAAAATACACAAACACCATGATCCAAGTCCAAAACATGTATTTCTTCATCTTCTTTGCTTCTTCATCCTTACACCTCAACAATTCCTCCTTACACCTCAACAATTCCTCCATGTCAATCCTGGATTTTAACAGACCTGGTATTAAAGCAGTCGATCTTTCACACATAGGTGGATCGAACCAACCATTGAATCCACTGCATCGGGACTGAAAATTAAGGGGAAAAGGGAGGGTTTTTTAGCGATTCAACAAACTCAGACAAAATTAGGGTTGAAAATTAATACCTGTTGAGGACATCCATAGAATCGGCGTCCAGGGTTTGCTGCTGTCCACGAAGTTCGAAGAACAGATGGTTTCCCACAGGCGCTGAAAACAGCCATGGAAGATGTCGTGGTGAAGCTCGAACCATTTAGCGGGATGAAAACGATCTGGAATGAGAGAGAAAGGGGTTAAGAAGGTTTAACTTGGGGGTTTTTTAAAAATGGACGAAATTACCCTCACGTTTTGTGCACGTGATGGGGTTTAACGGCTAAAAAGAGACGGACTTGGACGGAAGGACAAATTTCCAGAATATTGAAAACTTAAAGGACAAAAAAACCGACAAAAAAACATTAGGGACAAAAACCCCGAATCGGCCATAGGTTAGGGACAAAAACTGTAATTTACCCTTAAATTTAAGTTAAGGCTTTCCATATTTTTCCAAGTTGTAGATAAATAAATAGTATAAAGATCGGTTTTTAAAAATTTAGTTAAAGTTGTCTTTAATTATTTTTTTAATTTAGTTATAAAAGGTAAAAAAATTATTTTTCATGAAAACGTTCCTTTTCAATAAGTCGAACATGTTTTATGTTTTTTCGAATGCTTTAATAAAAACTTTTCAAGCAAAGTCTCCCTTGATCCCACCAAACCGAAAAAGGAATATGTTCACTTAATAGAAATTATTAACCAAAAGAGTATTGTAATAAATATTTTTTGATTAATTATTTATCTTATTAGAATAAGGGCGAAAACTGAATTTACTTGAATGTAAGATATATACAATAATATGACATATAGATTGTTTTTATAAAATTATTCACAAAAATTGTAAGGGGGTGTTTTTATAAAAGTTGGTTTCATTGAGTTGAAAAAATCCAAAGATTGCAAGATTGATTTTAAACTAATTACTTAGAATAATTATATATAAATAAATAAATAATGTTTTATATAATCTGCTCTATCCAACTCGATCTCTAAGAGTAATATTATCAATTTATTCATATATTTCATTAGAAGAAATGGGAAAAAAAATAAAGAAATAACAGCAATGCGAATAGTAGAAAGCCGAAGATAGTGTAGTCGGCTTAAACAGCACACACAACGAAGACTCAGAGAAACCATCGATAGGTCTTGTTTTGGTTCTTTCCCCCAATCCCCCATACCACCGATCATTAATTTTTAAATTATTTTACATACTACAATATTAATATTAGCAATACATATAGTATATTTTCATAATTACGAATAGATAATTAAATTATAACCTAACATGAAAGTTGGGTGACGATATGCTGTTAAAATCTTCAAACGTGAAATGTATAACGTACACAATATATACCTATGTGATTATGTGTTTGTAACGTATGCTGTAAAATAGTTAATTTTTAAATATAAATTAATAATACTAATAAACTCCAATTTCTATTATTTAGGAAATATACAAAATACGATTTTCTATTTAAATATAAAATTATGTTAATTAACTGTATGTTATCATGTGCTCTATAGCTAAAAGTCTAAATCATACTTAGAAAACCAGTATGATTATATGACACATGTAAAAGTGTGAACAAGACTCATGATTTTTCTTTTAAAACGGCTTTTATTAAAGAAAAAAAATTTAGAAAACAACGCTTAGGATCATGCATGTATTTACAACTTAAGATGTTTTTGAATTAAGCTTATAACCATACATGTAATTACAGAATTATACTTTCTTAGATTTTTTAGGGGTACGTTTATCTATAGATAAATAGAAAAAAAGGTATTTATTTTTCCTCGATTCCTGTAATGTAACTACATATGTTAGTCTTTATTTCGGTACCCATACTTAATAAATGAAACATAGTATTCAATGCAGATCAAAACTTCGTTATCTGTGTTTCAATCTGCGAGGAATAAAGTAATGAAGACCAAAATTGTACCTGATGCTGCAGTTTTGATGTTCAGAATTGAGCGTGTTGATTGGATTTTGGTTTGTAAGTTTTATGTTCGGCGGCTACAGGAAGGTATTATATAAGATGGAACGATAAAAATTTAAATTTGATGTAGATAGTCTCAAAATCCCGTGACTTTAGGCAATTATGAAGATTCCGTAAATTTTAGAAGTTGTTATGGAATGTTTTTAAAAAAAATTGAATTCGGGTATCAAGTTATTGGTTAGTCAGCGGAATTTAATATTGCCCTTAATATTTGCCTTATTTATCGTTTTTTTTTCCATAACTGCAGGAGTAGGTATATGGCATGCGTTGAATTTGGTGGTGAATCCGGTGGACCAATAGCCGAATTACACATGACATTTCGGACGAATAAGGATGCTTGGAACTGCCATGTTGTCAAACCATCAACAAATTAGGGGCCATATATAGGTGAGGATATATACACATATATATACACATGCATTTTACGTAACTTGCATTTGCATTTTCATATCGGAACTTGCATTTTCGTTTACGAAAATGCATATACATACCGTATATATATGTGTGTGTATATATACACATATAGAGGGTATACATGTGAAAATATATATATATCTATGGTCTAAATATTTATGTATATGTACATATATGTATGTATATGTATATTTATATTTATATATTACGAAAATGCAACTCTTTTCTAGCTTCTTCAAATAAGGATGCTTCTTTCTTGATCCATACTCAAATATTAAAAGGTAGAGTTGTTTTTAAGGAGGTCCACCAAAATATTAAAGTCCCAAGGAACAAATCGTAGTCATTGGATCAAAATGATCAAGATTAAATCACATGTGTTTCAAATACATATGTTTCAAGTCACGACCACCACCGCCGATCATCACCACCGACCACCTCCGGCCGCCATCCGCCGCCTTCCGCCGCCGCCGGTGGAGGTGGTGGTGGCTGACAGTGAAGGTGCTGGTGGTAATGGGGGTGGTGGTGGTATTGATGTATTGAAACACATGTGATTCACTAAAACACATGTGTTCCAAAATAAAAACGAGCATATTACTTCGAAGCACATGTGTTTCAAGTCACGAGACACATGTGTTTCGCTAAAAACACGAGTTTCTAAAACACATGAGAGCATACGAACTACGAAGCACATGTGTTTCAAGTCACGAAACACATGTGTTTCGCTAAAAACATGAGTTTCTAAATCACAGGAGAGCATACGAACTACGAAGCACATGTGTTACAAATGGCCGCCACCTCCGGTCGCTGCCGATCGCCGCTTTCCGCCGCCGCCTGCCGCCGTCTTTGGCCGCCAGAGGTGGGTGGGGTATTGATGTATTGAAGCACATGTGTTTGTAGTGGTGGTGGTGATTTGAATCTTGGTCTTGACCTTTGACTTTTTCTTAATGCAAGGGCTATTAATTGTCCCTCAGGACTTGATAAAATCCTTGGACTACCTTGAACTAGGCATGTGCAAGTTTGAACTGAAGGATTTATGTGCACAGATAAGTACACGTGTCACCGTGTCCAATGTTATAAGACACTAAAGGGTCACACCGCTACACACCCAATAATGGACAACTGAATAAAGTAAGTCGTGTGGAATAATTAACTAGCTAAGTTAATTATAAAGAAAAGAATAAAAAATAATAAGTTAATTATTATTTGTGAGGATGGTTAAATATTAGGTTAAGTATTTAACGGACAGTTAATTAATAGTTAATTAATTAACTAGTAAAGGTCCAAGGGTTTAAAGTGTTAATAGGAAGTTTAATTATGAGATTAATCATAATTAAACTCCAAGGACCTAAACGTAACATGTAACCTTATAAATAAGAGGCTTATGTTAAGGGTTTTAGGTTAATCACATTACACACTCAAAACCCTAAAAGCTTTCCTCCCTCTTCCTCTCTTTCGGCCGAAGTCGACCGAAACCCTATAGGGTTTTCGGTTTTCGTGTTCGTCGATCGTAACACATACACGAGTTCGTGTATTGCTTTATTGGTACAACGCGGTTTCGAATTCAAGGAGGTTACTTGGACACCAAGTTTGTTAAACTAGCTTAGTTTAATTGGTAGAAAAGTTTCCTAGGCTTTAAGCAAATTTTCGAAACCCCTAGATGTAATCTAGGATTAAACTAGTTTAGTTTAATTAAAAGAATTAATTAGAATAATAATAATCTAAATCCTAGAAAATTAAACAAGTTTATGTTTAATAAGGTTTAATTATTATTTTGATAGATTTATTAAAACTAGTTCTTTAAACCTAGTAACTTAGACAAAGTTTTATTGTCTATAAGGTTTAAGTTAAAAGGTTTAAATAAATTTATTAAAGGTTATAATCTATCTTAGAATTTAAACAAAGTTTATTGTTTAGATATTATTAATTAAAAGGAATTAATCTTTTAATAAGTAATGTTTTTGATCAAGAAAGTCAAAACTCTAGTTTTGATTGATCAAGAATAAGATTAGGTTTTATCTAATTCATTTAAGGAATTAATAAGATTAAAGGAAGTGTTGATTTTAAGTTCTAAAATTAACAAGATGTATTTATTTATATACATCTTAGATCGAAGTACTATACATCTAATGGAACACCTCACTTGTTAAACGATATTCATATTGTAAGGATAAAGAACCTTAGATATGGATTCAAATCATTGCGAGTGTTAGGATGCATAAGGTTCTGTGATAATCGGGAGTCCCGACGCAGAGCATCCCACTGTCTTAGATGGTCTGATCTATTTTGGTGATAATCGGGAGTCCCGGCCCAAAAAGTACTTTAGTAGAATAAACATACTAGACTTTATTACTAACTTAGAAATGTACAATTAGATTGTACAAGGTTGTAATAAATTATAAGTCTAAAGATTCTACGACCCCTAGGAATCGTGTCAAGTCTTGATACGATCGGTAAGGATGTTACCTACCAGAAATAGCATGTCTCGTCGGGAAGTGCCCAACCCTTGCGGCGGGAATGTGATATATGGATCCTAGGCCTAAAATATTAATTATGGGTTTATAATATATTTTAGAGAATGTTTATTGATATTTACTAATTAAACTGGGTTTGATTTGTAGATGGTAGCAACAAATACAATCGCGACAACAAGTACCAACAATCTCTCACTTCGATCAATCCTCGAAAAGGACAAGTTGACTGGGTCAAACTTTCTCAACTGGGAGCGCAATCTTCGTATTGTGCTCAGGCATGAGAGAAAGTGGTATGTCTTGGAGAGAGTAGTACCAAATGTCCTTGCTGTTAATGTTAGAGCTGAAACGAGGCAAGCTTATGATAAGCATGTCAGTGATGCACTCGATGTGAGCTGTCTAATGCTCGCCACTATGAGTCCTGAGTTACAAGCGGGACTTATGGATGTGCCTGCATTTGAGATGATCCAACAACTTAGGGATTCATTTCAAGAGCAAGCTCGCACTATGAGGTTTGACGTCCTGAGTTACTCGCAAGATGGTCAAAGGAACGCCGGTGAGTGCCCACGTCATGAAAATGAAAGGACACATGGATCACCTCGCTAGATTTGGTCACCCCATACCATTGCAAATGCCAACAGATACTATACTCAACTCATTGTCTGATGACTACAAGTCTTTTGTGGTTAACTACAACATGCATAATATGTAGAAATCCATTGCTGAGCTACATTCCATGCTCAAGACAGCTGAGTTGAGTTTGGGGACCAAATCTAAGGATGTTCTTATGATCGTAATGGCAGTGGCGGTGGGAAGAAGAGAAAAGGGCATGGTGGTAAAGGAAAGGGTAAAACCTATCCTAACCAAGGAGTGCCAAATGGTAAAGGTGTCAAACAAAAGGTCAAGAAGGTGAAACCTAACACTGCGAGGACCGAGAATCGGTGCTTCAAGTGTGGTGAGGTTGGGCATTGGAAAAGGAATTGTCCAAAGGGTGCAAGTGGTAGTGGAGGAAACGCAAGTTCCTCAGGTAACACAACCACACTTCTTAATCACTTTAAGATACTTGTAAAGTACGTTACGAGTAATCTAACTTTTGCAATCGTTTATTGCAGGAGGAGATGGAGAGTGATGACGACTGGCATGAGATGGTGATGATCCCACGAGCACCAAGTTTTTTATAATTCAGTATTTTGTGGATTCAGTAAAATAATTTAATTTTATTGTTTGGATAATTTTATTTTATGTTAAAACAAGTTTTTCTTTGGTTTTAATAAATTTCGAATCCATGGTTGAATTATATTGTGTGCATGTGTGATAATTACACTAGTCAAGGTTTAATGACTAGATTGTATGTCAAGTTTTGATTTACTTTATATCTCCTATACTTGTTTGATTGTTGTATAAATAATGTCTTGATAGCTCAAGGTACTTACATACTAGTAATTAGAAAGTTTTTCTAATAAAAGTATTTAAGAGTTTTATGGAAGCATAAGGTTCAAAGGTTATTGAACTTAGTTAAAACATCTTAAGTAATAGTCATTACTTATGATAGTGCGTTTTAAAGTATTAGTATTAATATAATATGATTATATTGGATATAATCAAGATAGACTTTAAGAGTACTATTACAAGTCTTTTATACTTGTAGTAAAGGATTTAATGAAGTCATAATTCCCTAATACGAATAATTGGATATTCGTATAATCCAAGTAAAATGGCTTAGACATTAAATGAACTCTTCAAAGAGACAAACTATATTAAAGTATTTAAGAATTAAGATGTATTATTGCAAGTCTTGTATACTTGTAATAAATACAATATTTAATCAAGTCATAATTCCCTTATAGGAATAATGGATATTTGAGAAATCCAAGGAAATGACTTTGGTATTATATAAAGTTCTTAAAAGAATACTAATATATTTAAGAATTGGAGGTATCATTTCAAGTGTCTTATACTTGTTAGATACAGTAATCAATAAAGGTCATAATTCCCTTAACAGGAATGTTGGATATACGCAAATCAAAAGGATGATCTTAACTGTTGATAGAATTCTTAAAAGATTAAACTACAAGTTATTGACTAGGTCGAAAGTAGTAGTTTAAGTGATGCCTAAATTCCATAAAGGATAGTGGGAGCTAAGACTAACATAATTCATTAAAGACATTAATGGATTTAGTAAGTTAGTAAGACATTAACAACAAGGTTTTACCAAGTCGTAAGCCAAAGAGTTAAGAGAAATGATAAATGATCATTAATTAGATTATTGCAAACCTAATAGCGTGATCACAAGTCTTGTGATTAATTATTGCATATCTAATAGGTTGTTCACACTTCAATGGATAACATAATCATTTAAGGAAATTTCTTTAACTAGTAAGAATATCTACAAATCAAGTAACTAAAAGAGGCTTTAGTTACAAGAAGAATTTTATGAATTCAAGAAACTAAGGAGTTAATTTCTAGTCCTCCTATGTTTGCCGAATTACATAAAAGGCAAGACTAGAAAATGTTCTAAATGTTGCATGAACAATATCTAGCAAAGACAAATGTAAAAGTATTCCTAAATACTCATCTTATGTCTTTAGTTTAATAGAAATGATTGGTTTAGTGATAAAGTTACAATTAAGGTTGTAAGAATCATTAAGTAATCAAGCACGAACAAAAGGAATAAATAATGATACAGTAATAATTCAGTATCTATGTCCAGTAAGGAAAAATACATGAGTTAGTATCATTGTTATTCAGACTTTGTATGTTTTACAATATCCATGAATAAAAGTTTCTTTATTCAAAAAGATACAAAATCTGTGACTACTCGTCTTGGTGGGAACCTCGATGGGACGTTAACGTCATCGCGATATTTGGTGGTAGATTTGAAGTTCTTCGAAGATAGCTACACAAGTTTTGTGTAAACCAAGTATCGGTGATATTCTGTTGGAGGCTCAATGAATATTGGATTGACCACCGTGGCAATACTTCATGGTTGAAAAGTTCAAAAGTATTGTTCACTAGGATTGTCCTTAAGCCTGAGGTATTTGGTTTAGAATACAATGACTAATGTGCTTTGGTTCATCTTAGACAATTCTGGGAAATGTTTGTCATACGAGGCGATACTGGGTACAAAGGAAGTTGTATTTTAAATCGAAATATAACAAGATGATAATTGCACCTCCTTTTAAGGAGAGATATTTATAGGTCCTTTGACATGATGAGAAACTGACAAGTGCACGGTCGTGCCCAAACGAACTGATTTGTTCTTTGTCATTTATCACAAAAGTTTGAATCAAGAAGTCATGAAATGATTTCGAATACAGGAATTGATAATTTCTACCATGCTCGTATTCGTTATCACAAATATCATGCTGCAAGGGATAAGCCTAACAACGTTACCCAAGAAGTAAAGACAGAGTGTTCTTTACTAGGAGACGCTATTAAGAGTTTTTCACGAAACTATACCAAGGTTACATAAGCTGTTTTTATGGGGTTGGTTACCTACATGCCCATCTAGAAGGCCACTGTAGCTCGTATCATTAAGACAAAGGTTACAAACTTGCACAAGTGGGAGTCTGAAGGATTTATGTGCACACTTAGTCAACCTATGATGATACATCCATGCCTACAAAACACTTAAGGGTCACACCGGTGAGTGCATGTAATACGAGCAAGTTATGCAATGATACTACGAAGAGGAATGATTCATAATAGTCATTATGAATCAATTAAGTATTAAGTTAAGTTTAACTTATTACTAGATTAGTTTAACTAACTAATTAATACAAGTAGTTGTACATTTACTAGTTGAGTAAATATACAATGTGTTAATTAGAGGTTATCCATAATATGATTTAAAGCCATTAAATCATATAGTAATTGGATAATATTATTGTGTGAATTATATAAAGGTTATTATATAATTAACTACTAAAAGTATAAATACAAGTATATATAATTCGTGTATATGGGTACCGAATTATTAATGTATTAATACTAGACGTTTGATAGTTAAGTGCAACAATGATAAACTAGTTAAACTATAAGGGATGGAAATGTTAAAAGAAGTTTAATTAAAGTTCTAATATTAATTAAACTAGAAGGGTTCTAAGCGTAACTTATTTGTATATAAATAAGAGGCTTAGGGTAACCCTGAAACCCCTTGATCACCATACGAATTACCACCCTCCCCTACTCCCTTCGATCGGCCGAAACACCTAGAACACAAGCTTGTGTTCTTCGTGTTCTTCGTTCGTTCTTCGTGTTCTTCAAGTCTTGAAGATCCAAGTTCGTTGCAAGTGATCATCTAGAGGATCGTTCGTCGTGTTCATCATCAGTGGATCTATCTTAAGCACTAACTAAGGTATGTTTCATGGAACACTCTTCCTCTTCTCCCTCTTGTTCGAAGTCGGACCAAGAACCCTAGGGTTCTTGGTAGTAGTCGACGAACACACACAAGTATGTGTGTGTGTTCGAGTTTTTCGTACAAGGTTTCTTTTCTTGTTAATCATGTAAGATTTCCAACATCCCAGTCCTTTATGGTTTAAGGATTTGGTTTAATCCCACTTCCGCTTTAGGGATTAAATCAGCTAGTTGGTTTAACCGGTCAAGAACAAGTTCATGTTCTTGGTCAGCAAGGTTCAAACCAAGCATGCTAGGCGGTCGGTCCTATGGGTCGATCGAGTACAATGAAACCCTTCCAACCCCAAGTCAGATAAGTGTATCTTCATTGGATATCCAAGGGAAACCTTAGGATACTATTTCTATCATCAAGAAGACAACAAAGTTTTTGTTGCTCGGAAAGGTGTATTCTTAGAGGAGAAGTTTCTAGGAACTGAAACTCCAAGAAAAGGAATAGAGCTTCAAGAATTTGAAGAGAATGAAGATCCACCGACGACTTCAGTCGAACCAGTGGTTCAACAAAGAATTGTTGATTCCCAACCAGACCTACCGGTAGAGGAAGAAGAAACACGCAATCCGCGTAGGTCAAGTAGACCACGCCAAGAACCAGATAGGTATCTTGGATTCATGATCGATGAAGATGATGGAAGTCTACTAGAACCATTAACCTACAGCGAAGCTGCTAATGGCATAGAGTCTGAAAGATGGCTCGAGGCTATGCAGGCAGAGATGCAATCCATGTATGACAACCAAGTCTGGGTGTTATCAGACTTGCCACCACTGTCACGAGCTGTTGGATGCAAGATGGGTTTTCAAGAAGAAAACTGACATGGATGGGAAAGTGCATACTTACAAAGCACGACTTTTCGCGAAGGGTTTCACGCAAACACATGGTGTGGATTATTCTGAAACCTACTCGTCAGTCGCTATGCTTAAGTCTATTAGAATTCTTATGGCCATATCAGCATATTACGATTGTGAGATATGGCAAATGGATGTTAAAACCGCCTTCCTTAACGGGGAGTTGAATGAGGACGTATTCATGATACAATCGGATGGTTTTACTGATCCAAAGAATCCTGATAAGGTATGCAAATTGCTAAAATCCATTTATGGATTGAAGCAAGCATCTAGAAGTTGGAACTTACACTTTGACAAAAGAATCAAAGAATTTGGTTTTGTCAAAAGTGAGTTCGAGGCGTTTGTCTACACAAAATTCAGTGGGAGCATAGTGATCTTCCTAGTCTTGTATGTTGATGACATACTGCTTATAGGAAACGATATACAAGCATTACAAGGAGTAAAATCCTGGTTAGGTAAATGTTTCCAGATGAAGAACTTGGGAGAAGCCGCATTTATACTGGGTATAAAGATCAATAGAGATAGATCTAGGCGGCTTATTGGACTTAGTCAAAGTACATACATTGACAATGTACTGAAGAGATTCAGTATGAGTGATTCCAAGAGAGGACTCATGTCACACCCCGCCAAAACTGAGTTTTACTTCATTTAAAATGTTTTGCGGAAGAACGAAGGTGTAACATTCATGACAACATAGCAAAAATTAAGTAAACAAACAACCACGCATTAACGAAAAATAAAGGTTTGTTTCACTTTCCAAAAGTAGAAAGTTTCCAAAAATAGTAAGTTTCCTAAAATAGAAATTGTTTGAAATGAAATGATTGTTCGTAAACTTAATGTTTTAATCATGGCTCACGACAATCCCAATACTCATATCCTCCAAACTCCACTGCACCTAATTACCTGGAAAAACATAAATAGTAAAAGGGTCAACAATAATGTTGAGTGAATCCACAGGGTTAAAGTAAAGTGTAAGGTAAAGTAAATGTTTTTGCTACTCAAAATGTTTGTTATGAAAATGATTTATGACTGAAAATGTATAAGGTTCAACACTCACATGATATGAGAAGTAAATATGAAAAGTGAAGTGTAATTGTAGAATATCTACAATTACTAGTTATGTTTATGAAAATGTGTTGAACAAGTTGTTATGTTTGACATCACATGAACTGTTATCCCCTACAGGTAGCTAGTCTATTGAGTTAATATACCAACTCCTAAGTCCACAATCAACACCTCAACTCCAGTATGTTGTTATTTTATGGATATACACTCCCGAAAGATGTCTTGGATAAACCAAGTAATGATCAAATAATGTTGGGAGGATGAGTGTCAGCCAATAGTACTATCTGCATATCCATGGTCTAGATCCACTAGCTAATGATTGCTGGTAACCTTAGTCCGGTATAATAATTGTTTGTCATGCCAATGCGATAATGAAAATGTAAAGTTGTTGTACAGTCATAGTAAAACAGTAGCAGTTGTGTTTATGTTTTCCACCCAAAGTTTATAAAAACAGTAAAAGAGTAAAAGGGGTCTGTGGACTCACCTGGCAAAGCTTAGCGACAAGTACTTAAGACAGAGGAATCCTTTGGAGACTCCTAGCTTCCTAAATGATTTAACTAATGATTAGACTAAGCTAACACAGGCGATTCTATACACGATATAAGTTAAGTAATATGTATTTCATGTTATGTTTTATGTTTTGTGACATCGAATGAATTTGGGTTATTGGACCTTAACAGGTCGAAATGAAATGAACTTCGAAATGAAATGGGCTTGGGTTGGGCTTATTGGGCCTAGATTGGGCCTAATGGGCTTAATGGGCCTAAATGGGCTTAATGGGCCACTAGGTTGGGCCACTTGGGCCTCTTATTGGGCTTAGGTCCACTTAGATTGGGCCATGAATTTGGCTTGGCCCAATTGGGTTCGGTTTGGTTAGGTATGGGCCAAAGGTTTGAGCTTTGGTCCAAATGGGCTTGGATACTAATGGGCCAACTAAGGTTTGGGCCCGATGGACTAAAGTAGATCGATATGGGCCAAGTACGGGCCTTGGCCCGATTGGGTATTCGGGTTTGGGTCCACGGTTTGGGTCAAGATCCGGCCTTGACCCGGTTTGACTTATTGGTCAACATTGGTCAAAATTAGTCAGCAAAAGTCAACTAGGGTTTCTAGATTTCGGCTAGGGTTTAGGGTATACTATAATTCGGTCAACCAAAGTCAACTAAGGTCAATCTAGCTAGTCTAAGTCAAAATCAACCATGTATGTTTGGGGTTCAGCTAGGGTTTGACCTAGGGTTGGCCGAATGGCCAAAACCCTACGGGTTTGTGGCTAAATCGAGCCTAGGGTTCGAGTTTGGTGATTAGTTTAGCTAGGTTCACGTCTAGGGTTCTAGATCTAGGATGTTTCGTTCATAACTAGCAAGATCTAGGGTTTTAGCATGTCAAAATAGGGATCTAGGGTTCTAACAACGGATCGAGCAACAAATAAGCCATAATCGCACTTAAATGCATCCGGTTGAGTGAAAGCATGCAAGCATGCTACGGGTTTATGGGCAAGGGTGCACACCGAGGCCATATGGCCTTGGCCATGGTCTCGGGTTCGAGTTAGGGCCGAAATCAACAAGAAAACAAACGACATCTTAAAGGGGAATCGGTATACCATGCAAACGGGTGAAGAATAGATTGAATGGGGAGAGCTTGGGACGAGTTTTGATCTTGGAGATGCTTGGGATTACTTGGCCGATCAAGAGGAACAAAAGGGTTAGGGTTTCGGCCAAATAGGGGTATTTATATGGGATATGTGAGTTAGTGTTTTAGTTGTACAAGGAGACTCTCAATTCAAAGTTAGAGATAAGGATCAAGAGGGAAAGATAAGATCAAATAATTTCAACCTCACCCTCTAGAGGGTTCGGCCGACTAGGGGTGTTCGAATGGGAGAGTGTGGCCGGCCACATAGGTGGTCGGTCATTGCTTATTGTCGGGTTCGATGGTTCGTTCATTCGAGTCACGTTTTAATTTAAATTGTTACGTTTATTGTTTTACGGATAAATTATTGTTTTAGAAATGATTTTTAGCTCAAAGTGTGTCACCATAAGAAAGTGATAATGTTGTGTTGACTAAAATAGTCAAACACTAATGTATGGTGTAAAAATATGTACGTTTGTTGTGTATTAGGATGCCAGAAATAGGAATGTCTAAAAATAGAAACTTTCTAAATAAGGAAAGTTCTAGAGATGAAATGAAGTTACATACCAGAAATATCGAGTTGTCACATTCTCCCCTGGTTGAAGAAATTTCGTCCCGAAATTTAAGAAGAAGCACGAACAGGAGAGACAACGAGAAAAAGATGAGGATATTTCTTTCGCATCTGGTCCTCACGTTCCCACGTGAATTCAGGACCTCTTTTGGAGTTCCATCTGACTTTAACAATTTTGATCTTGCTTCTTCGCAACTTTTGCTCTTTCCAGTCAGATATCTCGATTGGTTCCTCAGTGAAATGGAGTTTGTCGTCGATGATAATTTCTTCAGTAGGGACGATGAGCGAAGGATCGTGAATAAACTTCTTTAGATTAGAAACATGAAATGTGTTGTGAACATTGCTGAGCTCATTAGGAAGATGAAGGCGATATGCAACAGCACCGATTCTTTCAAGAATCTCAAATGGTCCAACATAACGAGGACTGAGCTTTCCTTTCTTACCAAAACGTACAACACCTTTCCAAGGTGCTACTTTTAGCAAAACATGGTCGCCAACGACGAACTCTAAAGGCTTTCGACGATTATCAGCATAACTCTTTTGTCGATCTCTGGCAGCCTTGATACGATCTTTGATCTTGAAAATCTTGTCAGTCGTTTCTTGTAGAATCTCAGGACCAGTAATCTGACGATCACCAATTTCAATCCAACAAAGTGGCGAACGACACTTTCATCCATACAGGGCTTCAAACGGTGCGGCCTTAATAGTTGTATGATAACTATTATTATACGAGAACTCAGCTAAAGGGAGATGAGAATCCAACTTCCACCAAAATCAATAACACATGCTCTCAGCATGTCTTCCAAAGTTTGAATTGTTCTTTCATTCTGACCATCTGTTTGGGGATGATAGGCAGTACTCATATCGAGGCGAGTACCGAGAGATTTTTGCAATGATTGCCAAAAACGAGATGTAAAGCGACTATCACGATCAGAGATGATCGCGACTGGCACACCATGTCGAGATACAACTTCCTTTAAATAAATTCTTGTTAACTTTTCCATTTGATCAGTTTCTTTAATAGGAATGAAGTGAGCCGATTTGGTCAATCGATCAACAATTACCCAAATTGTATCATGACCATTAGATGTTCGAGGCAATTTAGTTATAAAATCCATAGAGATTTCTTCCCATTTCCATTCAGGGATCTCTGGCTGTTGTAGAAGACCGGAAGGCTTCTGATTCTCTGCTTTCACTCTAGCACAAGTTAAACATTTGCTGACATAAATTGCGATTTCTTTCTTCATATTTGGCCACCAATATAACTCTTTGACATCTTTATACATCTTGTCGGCACCAGGATGAATAGAATATTTGGATCGGTGAGCTGCATTCAAGATGACGTTGCGAACACTTCCAAGATTAGGAACCCATAAACGATTCATGAAATAAAGAGTTCCATCCACCTTTGCTTCTAACTGCTTCTCCATACCACGCAAAGCTTCACCTTTGATGTTCTCTACCTTCAAGGCTTCAGTCTGGAATTCTTGAACTTGGGAAGATAGATTAGAACAAACAGAGATTGGAAGGGCTCGAACACGACGAGGTTTAGGTTGCTCTTTCCGACTTAAGGCATCAGCTACAACATTAGCCTTCCCAGGATGATACTTAATCTCACATTCATAGTCATTCATCAACTCTATCCACCTACGCTGTCTCATGTTGAGATCTTTCTGATTGAAGATATGTTGTAAATGTAACACACCAGTTTTCAACCCAAATTAAAACTTTTAAAACAAAGGTTTAAGTCTTTACAAACCGAATATAAAAATATGGTTTAACTAAAACATTTGGAATAATTAGTAAGTCTCAAAACCGGTGTTACAAATATATCAAAACTATAGTCTAGGGAATTAAATAAGTACACCGAGCTAATCCATCCAAATGCTAACTACGGGCCGCCTAATCTTTTGCTCCCGAACCTGAGTACATAGTCAAAATAAACGTAGTACGTGAGACAAATATTGTCTCGTGAGAAACATGGGTTTTTGACCCGGTTAGAAAATAATTTGCAATAAAATAATAATTAACAATTATCAAGTTGCACATAGACAATCAATCTCTAAGGCTTGCCATAAGCCAAACACATACGTAACGGGCCTCCCCGAAACAACTCCCCCGATATGGGTTATCTAGGTAAACTCCCCCGTTTCCGGGTTATCTATTTGCTCCCCCGATTTCCGGGTTATCTCAAACTCCCCCGTTTCCGGGTTATCTATGTCTCGACATACTACTCTTGCGCAGGGTGGTACCGCCCCAAGTAGTAGCCACTAACTCCCCCAACTTATGTGGGTTATCTAGGATCCAATCGATTAGCTACCACATAACAAATCATCAACTTGGGTCAAGCCCATATCACAACTCAATCAATCTCTAGTGGTAACTAAACAACAAGTTCACAATACAATTCAATTCATTTCAATTAAATTAAATCGTACTCTATCAATTCAATCTTTTCTTTATTAAAATAATTATCCAATAAAGACTCTAAAATCATTTCAATTCATAACACGGTTTACTATGTACTCAGAAAATATCACATGTACTCACCTTAGCAACGCTATCCAACAATTGTGTTCAACAACACAATCCTTACTTCCAAATTGAGGAAGTACTTCCAATCTCAAGGTCTTCTTGACCTAACATCAAAATCGATACAAAGTCTAGTTATAATCCATAACTAGCTACTAAGTAGTCCATCTAAACAATCCCAACCACCAAGTTCATACAACTTGGTGGAATCTCAAACCCTAGTTCAAGATTTTCCATCATAAATCCCAAATCTAACTTGTACACATTGATTACAAGTTCACAAGGAGTGTTTTACACTCAAGAAAGTTCATCTTCCCCAAAGATGATATGGTGGGTTCCCAAAACCACCATTGATACCCATACCAAGCTCAAAATGAAGGTAACTAAGTGAAATAAGCAAGAATTCTTACCCTTGATGCTTAAATCCTTCAAGAAGATGAAGATTTGAGCTCCTTAGCTCCAAAAACGACCAAAAACTCTCCAAAAACGGCTGCACAAGATCTAGGGTTCGTAGGTGATATGAGCCCTAGCTTCTACACAACTTTATATACTCCAGACAGCTCTCGCGCCCCGCTCGCGTTTGCCTCGCGCCGCGAGGTGACGCGGGATGTCTTCTTGGTCAGCGCAGAAAAACAGACCTCGCGTTTCGCTCGCGTTTCGTCGCCTCTTGTCTCAACTCGAGATTCTCGCGTTTCGCTCGCGACTGGCTCGCGTTTCGCTCGCGGCTCTTGTCTTGACTCTTGATTCTCGCGTTTCACTTCTGGAGCTCATGTTCAACCTCGCGACTGCCTCGCGCCTGGCTCGCGCCGCGAGGGCTGTCTGGGTCAGTTTCTTGCCTTTTAAACTTGTTTCCATCCAAGTCTTGACCCATACTTGGTTATACCAAGTCCCAAACATTCAATCATTCGATAAAACACAAACCGAAATGAAAACTAACATAAATAACGAAAATTCACATAAATCCCGAATAATTACACGAAATGAAAAACGTAAAATTACGGTCGTTACAGTAAACTCTTGTGATCGGTGAATATTGTGCACTTGGTATCGTAGAGGTAATGTCTCCAAATCTTCAACGCGAATATAACTGCACCCAACTCAAGATCATGAGTTGTATAATTCTTCTCGTGGTTCTTCAGTTGTCGAGAGGCATAGGCGATCACTTTGTCATGTTGCATCAATACACAACCTAGCCCTTGGTGCGAAGCATCACAGTACACCACAAAATTATCGGTTCCTTCAGGGAGAGATAGAATAGGAGCAGAACATAATTTAGATTTTAGAGATTGGAAGGCTGATTCTTGCTTTTCACCCCAGACAAATTTCTCATCCTTATGTGTTAACACCGTTAAATCCTTTGCAATCTTCGAGAAATTTTCTATGAATCTTCTATAGTAACCAGCAAGACCAGGGAATTGTCTTACTTCAGTTGGGGTCTTTGGAGCTTCCCAATTCTTTATAGCTTCTATCTTTGCAGGATCCACGTGAATACCTTCTTCGTTGATAATATGACCCAGAAATTGGACTTCACGCAACCAAAATTCACACTTGGACAACTTGGAGTACAACTTCTCTTTCTCCAACAACTCAAGAATGATTCTTAAGTGCTCTTCATGCTCTTCTCTCGAATGCGAATAGATAAGGATATCATCTATGAAGACGATAACGAATTTGTCGAGATATTGCTTGCACACTCTGTTCATGAGATCCATAAACACAGCTGGTGCATTGGTCAAACCAAATGGCATTACCAAAAATTCGTAATGACCATAGCGAGTTCTAAAAGCAGTTTTGGGCACATCTTCATCACGAACTTTTAACTGATGGTAACCAGAACGAAGATCGATTCTGGAATAGAAACTCGATCCTTGGAGTTGATCGAATAGATCATCAATACGGGGAAGAGGATATCGATTCTTAATTGTTACTTTGTTCAATTCACGATAGTCAATGCACATTCTCATTGAACCATCTTTCTTTTTAACGAAGAGGACCGGAGCTCCCCAGGGCGAGAAACTCGGTCGAATGAAACCAAGATCAAGACGTTCTTGTAAATGCGATGAAAGTTCTTGCATTTCAGATGGTGCAAGACGATAAGGAGAACGCGCGATAAGTGCGGCTCCTGGAATCAGATCAATACGAAATTCGACTTGTCTCTGAGGCGGCAGTCCAGGCAATTCACTAGGAAATACACCAGGAAATTCACGAACAATAGGAATGTCCTCAATCTTACGATCTTTGGTCTTTGTGTCAACGACATGAGCAAGAAAGGCTTGCAATCCATTACGAAGATATTTTTGAGCTTTCATAGAAGTTATGATTTTTATGTTTTTGTTTCTTTGTTCACCTTGAATTATTAAAGTTTCTGTTTTGGATAAGGGAATTCGGATTTGTTTGGTGTAACATATTATTTCAGCACGGTTTTTAGACAACCAATCCATCCCTATGACGATATCAAAACTACCTAGCTCTACAGGCACAAGGTCTATATTAAAAATGTGATCATCTAGGTCAAGCTTACAACCTTTAAAAACTTCACTAGACCTAACAACTTTACCATTTGCTAACTCGATTTCATAATTCACTTTCAAACGATCAGGATTTAGATTTAACAAACTTTTAAAGTCGGTCGATACGAAACTCAAGTCGGCTCCCGAGTCAAATAAAATAGAAGCAAAATGATTGTTGACGATAAACGTACCAGTGACGGTATCAGGATTTTCACGAGCTTCTTGAGCATTTATAACAAATGCACGACCACGACCATTTTGACGATCATTGTTGTTGGCATTGCGATTGTTGTTGTTGTTGTTGCCATTCTGGTTGTTGTTGATCTGAAGTTTAGGGCAACGATTACGATAATGGTTAGGATCACCACACTCGAGCAGACAGGATTTTTAGGAGGATTGTTGGACGAACACTTTCTGAAATTATGACCCCAGCGGTCACACTTGAAGCACTTCACACACTGACCACCATGATGCCAGTTACATTTGCTACACAGAGGCTTGCTCCCAGCATAAGACTTAGATTCTGAATTAGACTGATTGTTGTTCTGAGTAGAGGCTGCATAATTCTTAGTCTTTTGATATTTGTTCACTTTGTGATCACGCTTGTTGTCGTAGGAACGCTTTCCATTTTCATTGCTCACATTATCAGTAGATTTCCTAGACACCACTAGCTTGTCTTTGAACGATCCACTTCTCATTGCATCGTCAGTCAACCTTGTTGCACGATTCACAGCATCTTCGAATGTTGTGGGTTCAGAAGCAATAACATGAGTACGAATAAGATCATGAAGACCTTGAAGATACTTTTCAATACGCTTGAATTCAGGAGAAACCATATGAGGAACGAGACGAGCGAGTTCTTGAAACTTAGTTGTGTAAGTAACAATATCAGATCCAGCCATGGACAGATTCCATAGTTCCACTTCAACTTTTTGTAGCTCTCTCTTTGGACAAAACTTCTGTGTTAACTGATCCTTGAACGTATCCCAAGTCATAGCATCAACAGTTGCACGACCTAAGACTTGCACTTGAGAATTCCACCAGGACAACGCTTCCTTGGACAACGTACTAGCAGCAAACTTCGTCCTATTCTCAGGGGCACATTGAATGACACTGAAAATGGATTCCACTTTCTCAATCCAGTGGATGATAGCAATAGCACCTTCAGATCCAGAGTAGGTCGGAGGATGACAGGACGTAAAGGTCTTATAGGATTGACCTTGACGATTGGGATCTGAAGTTTAAACAAATAAGGAAAGAAAATGAACAATGGGTTAAAATAAGATGGAAATAAATGAATCTTCTTTCATGGAGTCGTATAATATACCGTTGTTTCCCACATTAGATGCACCGGCGGTATTTCCTCTTGCAGCGTTCATTTGGGCCATTGCTTCAGTGATTCGGCATTCCACCATTTGTTCGACAGTCTCAGCGTTTCCTCCTCGAGCCATTGATGAATTGCTGATACAAATAATATGATAAGAAATTAAGAAGTGAATAATGTAGGAGGACTATAAGGAAAATATATACTTATAATAAGGATCAAAGAATAGATATACAATTGACGTAATAGTAGTAGTAGACGTAGATATAACTAGTCATAATTATAGTAGTAGTAGTAGTAGTAGAGACGTATAGAAAATACAATTTATAAGAACAATAGAAATTACTAAAATATCACTTTATTAAACACATTCCTAATACATAATAGTTTTAAAACTTGGGCATATACGCCAATACTAAAGAACAAAAATACTAAAATAGTTAAACATAAAATCTAATAATAGTAAATAGAAAAACAAATATAGACGATACGTAGATGACTAATCATCTTCTTCTGGCTCAAAGTTTTCCATAGGCTCTGACTCTTCTTCTGGTTCTTCCTCTGGTTCTGATTCTTCTTCGGGCTCAGAGTCTTCTTCAGGCTCTGATTCTGATATCACTTCTGGCTCTGGTTCTCGACGTCGTGGAGTTCTTGGAGCAACATCATGCTTGGGTTTAGCAGGCGAACATAGATAAATAAGACCGCCCTCACGCTTACAATAGACAATAGGACGCTGACCACGAGCTGGAGTAGGAGGACCATTTGGAATAATAGCAAAGGGACGTCTTCTTGGGCGACGATGCCATGGGACAACAGAAGGTTGTACCACTGCTGGCACTGGAGCAACAGGCACTGGGACTACTGGGACAGCAGCACCACGATCACTATCGGAATCAGACGAAATATCGAGGACACTAGCAGGCGACATTCTACTAAACACGACGCATAAAAATTTATTAGATTATGAAATTTTTAAGGCTCGCTGACGAATACTAACTATAACGCTAAGGCAATACTAACTAAGGCAAATGTTCTAAACTAAGAACAATGGAACTTCAGGATATGAGACTGAGCATGCCATGATTATTTTGATTTTATAAAAGTGTTTGTTTTTCCCAAAAATCGTTTGTAGTTATAGACTAGGCATGCTAATTCACTATAACTTAAGCTCTGATACCACTCTGTCACACCCCGCCGAAAATGAGTTTTACTTCATTTAAAATGTTTTGCGGAAGAACGAAGGTGTAACATTCATGACAACATAGCAAAAATTAAGTAAACAAACAACCACGCATTAACGAAAAATAAAGGTTTGTTTCACTTTCCAAAAGTAGAAAGTTTCCAAAAATAGTAAGTTTCCTAAAATAGAAATTGTTTGAAATGAAATGATTGTTCGTAAACTTAATATTTTAATCATGGCTCACGACAATCTCAATGCTCATATCCTCCAAACTCCACTGCACCTAATTACCTGGAAAAACATAAATAGTAAAAGGGTCAACAATAATGTTGAGTGAATCCACAGGGTTAAAGTAAAGTGTAAGGTAAAGTAAATGTTTTTGCTACTCAAAATGTTTGTTATGAAAATGATTTATGACTGAAAATGTATAAGGTTCAACACTCACATGATATGAGAAGTAAATATGAAAAGTGAAGTGTAATTGTAGAATATCTACAATTACTAGTTATGTTTATGAAAATGTGTTGAACAAGTTGTTATGTTTGACATCGCATGAACTGTTATCCCCTACATGTAGCTAGTCTATTGAGTTAATATACCAACTCCTAAGTCCACAATCAACACTTCAACTCCAGTATGTTGTTATTTTATGGATATACACTCCCGAAAGATGTCTTGGATAAACCAAGTAATGATCAAATAATGTTGGGAGGATGAGTGTCAGCCAATAGTACTATCTGCATATCCATGGTCTAGATCCACTAGCTAATGATTGCTGGTAACCTTAGTCCGGTATAATAATTGTTTGTCATGCCAATGCGATAATGAAAATGTAAAGTTGTTGTACAGTCATAGTAAAACAGTAGCAGTTGTGTTTATGTTTTCCACCCAAAGTTTATAAAAACAGTAAAAGAGTAAAAGGGGTCTGTGGACTCACCTGGCAAAGCTTAGCGACAAGTACTTAAGACAGAGGAATCCTTTGGAGACTCCTAGCTTCCTAAATGATTTAACTAATGATTAGACTAAGCTAACACAGGCGATTCTATACACGATATAAGTTAAGTAATATGTATTTCATGATATGTTTTATGTTTTGTGACATCGAATGAATTTGGGTTATTGGACCTTAACAGGTCGAAATGAAATGAACTTCGAAATGAAATGGGCTTGGGTTGGGCTTATTGGGCCTAGATTGGGCTTATTGGGCCTAATGGGCTTAAATGGGCTTAATGGGCCACTAGGTTGGGCCACTTGGGCCTCTTATTGGGCTTAGGTCCACTTAGATTGGGCCATGAATTTGGCTTGGCCCAATTGGGTTCGGTTTGGTTAGGTATGGGCCAAAGGTTTGAGCTTTGGTCCAAATGGGCTTGGATACTAATGGGCCAACTAAGGTTTGGGCCCGATGGACTAAAGTAGATCGATATGGGCCAAGTACGGGCCTTGGCCCGATTGGGTATTCGGGTTTGGGTCCACGGTTTGGGTCAAGATCCGGCCTTGACCCGGTTTGACTTATTGGTCAACATTGGTCAAAATTAGTCAGCAAAAGTCAACTAGGGTTTCTAGATTTCGGCTAGGGTTTAGGGTATACTATAATTCGGTCAACCAAAGTCAACTAAGGTCAATCTAGCTAGTCTAAGTCAAAATCAACCATGTATGTTTGGGGTTCGGCTAGGGTTTGACCTAGGGTTGGCCGAATGGCCAAAACCCTACGGGTTTGTGGCTAAATCGAGCCTAGGGTTCGAGTTTGGTGATTAGTTTAGCTAGGTTCACGTCTAGGGTTCTAGATCTAGGATGTTTCGTTCATAACTAGCAAGATCTAGGGTTTTAGCATGTCAAAATAGGGATCTAGGGTTCTAACAACAGATCGAGCAACAAATCAAGCCATAATCGCACCTAAATGCATCCGATTGAGTGTAAGCATGCAAGCATGCTACGGGTTTATGGGCAAGGGTGCACACCGAGGCCATATGGCCTTGGCCATGGTCTCGGGTTCGAGTTAGGGCCGAAATCAACAAGAAAACAAACGACATCTTAAAGGGGAATCGGTATACCATGCAAACGGGTGAAGAATAGATCGAATGGGGAGAGCTTGGGACGAGTTTTGATCTTGGAGATGCTTGGGATTACTTGGCCGATCAAGAGGAACAAAAGGGTTAGGGTTTCGGCCAAATGGGGGTATTTATATGGGATATGTGAGTTAGTGTTTTAGTTGTACAAGGAGACTCTCAATTCAAAGTTAGAGATAAGGATCAAGAGGGAAAGATAAGATCAAATAATTTCAACCTCACCCTCTAGAGGGTTCGGCCGACTAGGGGTGTTCGAATGGGAGAGTGTGCCCGGCCACATAGGTGGTCGGTCATAGCTTATTGTTGGGTTCGATGGTTCGTTCATTCGAGTCACGTTTTATTTTAAATTGTTACGTTTATTGTTTTACCGATAAATTATTGTTTTAGAAATGATTTTTAGCTCAAAGTGTGTCACCATAAGAAAGTGATAATGTTGTGTTGACTAAAATAGTCAAACACTAATGTATGGTGTAAAAATATGTACGTTTGTTGTGTATTAGGATGCCAGAAATAGGAATGTCTAAAAATAGAAACTTTCTAAATAAGGAAAGTTCTAGAAATGAAATGAAGTTACATACCAGAAATATCGAGTTGTCACAACTCATTCCAATGACACATGGCGTTACACTGAGCAAAGCTCAGAGTCCCACATCTAGCAAGGAAATTGCTAGGATGAGTTTGGTACCATATGCTTTGGCAATTGGATCAATCATGTATGCCATGTTATGTACTAGGCCCGATATTGCTTCCTTCATAAGTCTCACAAGAAGATATCAAAAGAATCCTGGTGAACCCCATTGGGTGGCTGTCAAGAACATTCTCAAGTATTTGAGAAGGACGAAAGAAATGTTCTTGGTTTTTGGAGGTTCGTTGGAAGAATTGTGTGTAACTGGTTACACAGATGCAAGCTTCCAAACCGACAGAGACGATTACAAATCTCAATCGGGATTTGTCTTCACACTAAACGGAGGAGCTATATCTTGGAAGAGTCAGAAACAAGATACGATAGCAGATTCGACTACAGAGGCTGAGTACATAGCCGCAAATGATGCTGGGAAAGAAGCCATGTGGCTTAAGAATTTTATCGAGGATCTTAGAGTTATTGCCAGTATCTTTAGACCCATTGAAATATTTTGTGATAACAATGGAGCAATAGCGCAAGCTGTTGAGCCAAGAGAGCATCAAAAGACCAGGCATGTACGTTAGAAATATCACCTCATACGTGAGTATGTTAGAGAGGGTGATACTATAATAAATAAAATAGCAACGGATGACAACGTTGCTGACCCGTTGACAAAACCACTAGCTGGATCAAAGCATGAGAAACATGTGCACGTTATAGGCATGCAGTACCTAAATATTGGTAGCTAGTAATTTTGATTAGATTCATAGACATGTTTGAAATCGATACATTATGTAATAACATTTCGTGGGATTGAAATAGAAGGTTTTACATAATATTTTCACATTGTCTATTCTTAACATGTTTTAAACCTATCCTTGATACACAAAGTTTTTGAGTATTTAAATTGTCAGTGGTTGCTTGAATTTAGTGGGAGCTAGATTCAAGAGTTAATACCGTTATGAATATTTATCTATTTCATAGTTATTGAATAGAGAAACAAGGGTTGTTAAAATAAATATTCATAGATGTATACAGAGTTTGCTAAACATTAGACGTGACCAAAAGATCGAGATTACTTCATGGAGCCCAAGCATGAGTAATTTCGAGTAGATGTCCTCTGACCTGAGACGTTTTGGTTTGAGACACGATGACTTCTGATCTTTAGCATTTATCTAACGTCACACCGTAAAAGGGTGATCATAAGGAACTTGACTAAGACAGCGGAAGTCGTGGGCAAGATAACGCAAATGTCAAGATGGAATTTGCACCTTCTTTAATCGGAAGAGATATTTCATGGCCGCTCGACGATTAAGACTACTGAAATGTGTGGCCGCGCTCGGAGAATGATTAGATCATTCGGTAATCCGTTACTGCAGAAAGTCGAAATCAGAGTCGAGAAAATTCGAGTATATAGAACAAGATCCCTGCTCCATGTCTATTACTCAAATTAAGAAATATCGTGATGCGAAAGGAAAATCTGTTAGTGTTATTCATTTTATGAATATTATCTCTGGATGTAAGAGTTCTTATAACCTCGTTATCCTAAATGTCTGGCTAGGGACTGCTTGAGGCCAACAATGATCAGAAAGTGTTTCTTAACTTGCACAAGTGGGAGTCTGAAGGATTTATGTGCACAGATAAGTACACGTGTCACCGTGTCCAACGTTATAAGACACTGAAGGGTCACACCGCAACACACCCAATAATGGACAACCGAATAAAGTAAGTTTTGTGGAATAATTAACTACCTAAGTTAATTATAAAGAAGAGAATAAATAAAAATAAGTTAATTATTATTTGTGAGGATGGTAAAATATTAGGTTAAGTATTTAACGGACAGTTAATTAATAGTTAGTTAATTAACTAGTAAAGGTCCAAGGGTTTAAAGTGTTAATAGGAAGTTTAATTATGAGATTAATCATAATTAAACTCCAAGGACCTAAACGTAACATGTAACCTTATAAATAAGATCCTTATGTTAAGGGTTTTAGGTTAATCACATTACACACTCAAAACCCTAAAAGCTTTCCTCCCTCTTCCTCTCTTTCTGCCGAAGTCAACCGAAACCCTATAGGGTTTTCGGTTTTCGTGTTCGTCGATCGTAACACACACACATACACGAGTTCGTGTATTGCTTTATTGGTACAACGCGGTCTTGCAGCGTGTCCAGGTGGTGCAGTAGCGGTGGATCACTTCTTTAGCAATCTAAAGGTAATGTTCATCATCTCCTTCTTCTCGTGATCTCATTGTGTAGTAGAGATCCAGTAATGTGGGATTCAAGTTTCCGCCATGTGAATCCTACAAGGTTTTCCTACATGAACCGGGACCGGCCGGGACCGACCGGGACCGGAAGAACCGAACCGAACCGGCGCTGAACCGTAGCTTCCGGTCCGGTCCTCAGTCCGTGTTTTTTGAGAACCGACATTACGGGTCCTGTCCGGTTTTTAAACCGGAAGAAACCGACTGCAGTGTTTATTAGTCGATTCTAACTCTAGCAACCCAGTAATATATCGATCCCAATTAGCTGTTAAGCCCAACCTTTTTAACGATGTTGGCTTTTATTTTCGACCTCAAATTCTGCACAGAATGACCAAAAAACAGCCCAAAAACTGCTGCAAAAAACAGTCCAAAAACTGCAGGAAAACGACCAAAACACAGCTGCAAATACAGCCCAAATACTACAGGAAAAGTGGAAAATGGCCCAAAAACAGCAGCAAAAACAGTCCAAAAACTGCAGGAAAACGACCCAAAAACTGCTGCAAATACAGCCCAAAAACAGTGCAAAAACTGTAGGAAAACTGCTGCAAAAACAGCCCAAAAACATTGCAGTTTGAATGCACTGAGGAATTAGCCGGTTCTAACCGGTCCAAACCGGTTCAAAATCGAATGAAACCGGAAGTTAACCGAAACCGACCGTCGACCACCGGTATGGTCCTCGGTCCCTAGAATCTACTTTTCCCGATTTTTAGTCCGGTCCGGTTTTTTGATTCTGCAGGAAATATAAGATAGATTAAAATGAATAGTTAGTAAAAAATGAATTTACTTTTTATTAATAAAGTGATATTAATAATGTTTAAAAATAAAAATAAAAGTGATAGTAAAGGTACGGATAATATATTTTTATATACTTCCCCCGTATCACAATAAGTGATACACTTTTCATTCATGGGTGTTCCTCAATAAGTGATAAACTTCAAAAGTTACTTTATTTGCAAAAATGTGGTACCCAACCTCCACTAACTATCCACTTTAATAAAGTGAAATTACTCTTATACATTTACACTTACTTTTAAAACTCATTAATATCATTTTATTCAAAAAAAGTATGACTCATCACCCATTAACTGTTTACTTTAATATATTTTAATCATACTTTAATATTTTACCTCAAAAATCACGAAACATCAAAGATACGAAGAAAGCATTAAGGGTTTCTAAAAAGATAATATGCATTCCCTCGGATTCTCTATTTATAGGGAAAACCCCACCACCTATTGAATCGTATATTAATATCACTTTGTGAAAAAGGAATATCTAACTGCTTTTTTTAATTCGTTAATGCGGTGACTAGAGTTATGTCTATACACGTGGGCGCTTGTAAAATTGAGACACGTTATTGATGCATTGAAATTGGAAATACTACGTTGTTGAAAAAAAATCAACATACGACAATATTTAACTAACAATAATACGTGTATATTTTATCCCATGTTTGTTTGAAGCAACTTACATTTATCTATTTATTTTGAACAGCAATACAAACTGGCTAACAGGAGAGGTTCGAACTAGCCACTCACCAATCTATTAGCTAGTATATTTGAAGATCTATTATTAATTCTATATCACTCGTAAGAAATGTGAGAATTTTAAAACCTGTGACAATACACTCGTGGAAATATCCTTGTTATTAACTTTAGGAAAATAATAATGACAACCTTAATAAAAACCTAAAATCAATGTAAAAACAACCCTGAATTTTAAGATTATTACTTCATCAATAAATGCACAAACTTTTTAAGTATGCTAGCAAAGAACTCTTAATATTGTCGTTAACAACTCTTACCTTTAAGCTAAGAAGGAACCAATAACCGTATTAGAAGTACTTCTAAATAGGTAGGGTTCATTTGATTTTGACCATGTTGTTTTTAGCAAAATTTGTCCAATATTATGAGTTGAAGAAAATAATATTTCTGGTCAAGTGTCATTTTAGGTGATAATTTGAAGTTCTAGAATCTCTAAAGTGGCACAAATTTGATTTTCCCTTATGTGAATAACCGGCGTTTGAATAACGGATTGATCTATTAGACTATAACTACTTTTCCCATTTATATATGAAGGTGATAAAAAAAACTATTGCGTCAACTAAATATAAGGTGATTATCGTCATGGGCGGACCTAGTATGGTGCATGGGGTTGCCCGGATAACCCCTCAAAAATTTCGAATAAGTGTTAATTTTTATCTTTTTAATGTAGGTGACACCCATAAGAAAAAAAAAATTAACGAATATCCTTATGTATTAGAAAAAATAGTAATATATGTTCTATTTAAATATTTGTTAAAAACTGATTTGTGTATTAAAATGGGTGATGATTTTTTGAATCAAGCGTTGATTTGTATTGTAGGAGAAAAACCCTTTTAGATGTCACAATTGAAAATGTAACCAATCGTTTTCGGAAAATGAAAGAACAAAAACCTCAACTTTAGAATGTAATTTATAGAGGTTTTTGACATATGTAATGAAATCGGGCTTTCCAATTTCTTTTTATGTTTTTTATATAGTATGAATAAAAAGTTGTGCAACCCCTCAAACTTTTTTCTGGATCCGCCACTGATTATCGTATTTAGTTTTAGGAATTTGCTAGAATTTTTAATGTCGTAAATTTACAAATATTAATTACATCCCATATCATATAGTTACAAAGTTATAATCTTACTATACTTCCTCCTATCTGACCCTTACCTTACATCATTTAATTTTTCCACAACCACCATCGATAGTTAATACTACTCCACCCACCACAATGACAATCCATTCATTCAAACGCTTCTTATTTTAGTGAGTGATGGGTACTACTTTTCAACTGCCCTTCTTTAAATACTTGCACCAATCTTGCAATTTCTTCAAAAGCAGAGTAACTTTAATCGTTAACAGAAGAAGAAGATTAACAAACATTTGATATTATGCATTATAATACCTTAAGAGTATAAAGGAGTAATATCTAACTTGGTTCATCAACGGGCGCGTTTGGTAGGGAGAAATTCAGAGAAATGAAATGTAGCAGAGAAATGAAATGCTGAGAAATGAAATAAATTCCACTGTTTGGTAATGTCAGAGAATTGACATAAGGAATTAGCAGGGAAATCAATTCCCTTGTTTGGTAGCAAAAGCAGAGAAATGAAATAATTTTTAATTATGAAAGAAAATTCATTGAATAATTAACAAATCAATTACAAAAATGCAACAGATTAAATCTCTTTCCAAAAGCCACATGAAAGTAAACCACAAATCACATATTTGACCTAATAATACAACAATTAATCTGCATTTGAAACAAGAAAACTCACTTAAAATTGACCTAATAATGCAACAATTAAAAGATATGCAAAAGATACATTATCACAGCAGTAACTATATGGCTTCAACATACAATTATATTCACTACGAATTGAAAAGTATTGAATGAGCATGTATAAACCAATATATAGTATACCATTTCCAAATGAAATTCTGGGCTGCCCTTCACCTCTGCAGATACAATCCTTACTAAATTTCATCCTTCTTATAGATCAGAACTACAAAGTAATTGTAACATTTAATAAAGGAGAATTCTTATTGCAGCCATAACTAAAATGAGATACAATCCTTCACATATGCAAACTAGCAGTATAGCTAAAATACATTTTCATTACTTTTAGCACATTAAGCAATAAGCATCTAAATTAGAAGAACACGATAATTCTAACTTCCACATTCTAAATTAGAAGAACACAATAAGCAATAGCTAAAATGTTCTTCCGATAAAGCATTAGGCTTCCCCATTCTAATAATTAGAAGAACCAACATAAGGAGAAATCAAAGATTACTTCAACCAATAACCTTCCGCCACTGCAAAATCATCAGCATATCGAGCTTGATTACTCGATTGATTTAGTATTATTAAAGATACGGAGGAGCTCAATACCATGGCTGCTTCTTCTTCGTCTTCATTTTTGGGGTTGTTTCTTAACGAGACGATGGTGAATCGCCGGAGAGGAAAATGGGGTTAGGGTTAGAAGATTTCTGAATTTCATTTGTCTCATGTGCAAGTCACGTGAAATTGTATTTATATCCTACTTTATTATAACAAAAGGGTGAGAAATGGATCTCTCCGTGCACTTCATTTTGCAAGCAAAAAGGGGAGAGATAGATTTCTCAGCAAAAAGTAAAGAAATGAGGTCATGACCAATTAGATTTCTCAGCGAAAAGGATTTCTCCGTGTTTTGATTTCACAACTCAACCAAACGATGGAAATGAAACAATTTTCATTTCTCTAGCTCCATTTCCCTCTACCAAACATACCCTGAGTTCTTGTTTACCAAAACTGAACCACCAAAAACAAATCAAAACCAGAAAACCAACAACAAAACATGTAACTATGCAAACTCTCCGATGTATAAATCAAACATATTAGCATAAAATACCTACATATATTTGTATGTACATATAGAAATTCCACAGGTCTACACTCTCCTGAAACATGTCAACATACCTACCATCTTTTGAGTAAACTCCTTCCTACCTTCTCTTCATCCCAAAATAATTCATCCAACCGTTATCTGTCACATTTCATAAACATGTTTTTTGTAAGGTAACTTAACTACTAGTAACAAACAAAAATAATGATTTTAAGGAAAGCATACCTTAGCTTTGCTAGAGTTAATAAAAATCTCTCTTCTTAAGCTGGTACCCAACATGAAATAGCATATAAAATCCTCCCTTTCCATCCTTGTAACATCCACTTTCCATCTTCATCAAACACAAAATCTTTATGATACCCCAATTTCACCTTACATTTCAATTGAGCCACAAGCTCGCGGTCCATACGTTTCGGTTTAAACCCGGCCCGCGTGGTTCGAACCTGCCACTGTTTATAAGTCTCGGGTCTTTCAACCCGTTCAGCACCTTCACACGCAATCACATTCATAACTTCACGCCCGTAAAATTCCTTCTCAAAATTCTCCCTCTGCTCGTTCTCACGTTCCAATGTTGCATCAAACATGTCGAATAAAGCCGAGTAATGAAAAAGAGCTTCTCGGAAATGGGTGATGAAAAATGGAGCACCGTACGACCCGTTAACAACCGAATGAACAAATATATCCGGTTTCATATCTCTAATTAACTTCAAAACAACGTCTCGTGGGTTTTCTGGCTCAAATGTTTCATCGAGCAAGTTTTCAAATCGCGTGAGCGCATTAACAGCGAGAAACTCGTTTCTTTTGAGATTAAGATCTTCAACTCTAATCATCTCCCAATTTTGAATTGCGATCGCTTTGTACTCAAACGGAACCTTAAACCGCTCACAGTAACTTCCCAACCGCCGACCCGTTTCCTCGACCCGCTCCACGGGCCGAAACCCGGGTTGCGGGTGTTCAATTCCTGTAATCCTTAACTTAGGCGGCCCACCGGGTCGATCCGCCAGGTGTTTGATGAGTATTGGCCATTGAAAACCATACGCGATACCAAAATCCACAATGTGAAGAGTTGAAGAGGTTGAAGCCGCTTCGTAAATCGTTTTATTAGCAAAATAAATCTCGTTTTTCTTAAAAGGGCAGGCGGATACATAAGCTTGAAAAGCTTTCAATTTCTCAGCAGCTGAGATTTTGGTGACTTTTTGAGATGCATAAAGGTGGGACCCAGTGCCAGATAAGCGTGCTTCCAGACCTAAAGCAAATACATGAGCTAACCTCTCAGAAGCATTCCCTGAAGGATTTGTGTGTTGTCTTATTTGCTTTAATTGTTCACTAGCAATCTTGTAATCATCATTAGCAACTGATTGTGCACAGTTGATTAATAAAGTTCTGACATCGACACTGTCAGTTGTGTTTGGTCTCCAAGAAGAAGGAGCATTCCAACCACTATAAAAGTTATTAACATTCGGTAATTCTCCACAACCGGGTGTCGGTTCGCCTTTTGCATTTGTACAAAGAAGAATTCGGTCAAACATTTCAGATAATTCAGCTTCTTCATCTTCATAAACTGCAGATTGTTTGCGAATTCGTTCATCTTCATAATCGTTATCATCCAATTGGAAATGTTTTCTTGCCCTAAAACCATTCGGTGAGCTGTCAATCTCAAAATTCTCCACTTTTACCACAACTTCTTGAGTTGAATTTGAATTTGAATTTGATGGAAGATCGTACTTATCCAAATCGATAACGAAAGGTTTAGTAACGGGAAGGAATTTACTCGCTTCTTCCATTCCTCTTTTGAATTGTAAAATAGATTCACTGTCTGTAAACATGTTTTGGATCAAGTGTTTGTTAGCAACCGAATCCGTAGTGTCATTAAAAAGAGGATATTCAAGTGAATGAGTTTGTGACACTGATGATTTGGTTTCTAAAGAATCACTTCTAACCCATTTAGGATCAATCGAGTTGTTACTACCACTTGTACTACTGTAATTACTGTACTCACTTGAACAGTAAGTGATTTCTTCAGGCGGTTGTAACGGTTGGTAATTGTTACCAAGTGCTTCATGGAAAGATTTTTCAGTGGCTTGCAAAGCAAATGGATCATGAAACATACTCTGTCTACTCTCCAAATTCTCTTCCACGAGAATCTGGTTTAAGTATTTAGAAACAGAATCTTCATATTCATCAGGTGAATTGATTTGTGGAAGTGAATTTAGGGTTTCTGCAGTGTTGTGGTTGGGCGTAGAAGAAGGGAGATCTAAGAAACTGAGATCCAATGGTTCATCTCTGAATCTGTAACCACTGGTAACACCAGGAAACTGATCGAAAATCGGTAAAGTATTGTCATCATCTATTGAGAAATCATTGATGTAATTCGTGTATTCCTGGAAACGTGGATCTTCTATGCCCATATCTATCCTTCACAGAAATCGATCACAAAAAAACTGCAAATGAAACTGGAACTCAACAGGCACAGAGTTATCCGTGAGCTGAGAATTGAACTTTTCGCACCAACTACGATTAAGGAAGAAACGACAAGTAATTAGGTACAAGTTTTCAACAGAAATCTAGAATAACCGCTACAAAAAGGTAATATAAGTTGTATGACTGTATCAGTATCACATGAGGCTCTAATATCAAGAACATAAACCCTAAGCATCATCGAAAGAGTTAAAAAAATGAAAACAAAAGACAATTTGCTCTAATCCTTTATCCAGTTTTTCGATTAAAATATTGAATAGAATAATAGCGTGTCAGATAAAGAAGAAGAAATTGTACAAATTTAGATACACTGCATCATTCGATAATAAAATAAAATTCTAACAAATCAATCATAAGAACATGAGAAAATTACATGGAATAAACATACAGAGCAACAAAATTGCAGAAACAACACAAGTACAAAACCCTAGATCAGCTCAAATTCATTGATTCGGTCCATTTCGGCTCAAAATCAAGCCACAAGTAAATTAAATGAACAAAAATCAATACCTAAAATCAACATAATAACAATAACCGCAGCAAAAAAACAAATCTAAATCGTACCTTTGAAACAGCTGCGTTTGGAAGACGAAAGGTAGAGAGAGTAAAAAGGGGGAGTTGTACAAGGTATAGAGTGAGATGACGGGGATTTATCAGAACCACAAGGACCGCTAAATCAGGAAGTTTCTGGAATCGGGAATTCAACCGAGTTGACTCAGTAGTACGGTCGGAAAACGACCGGCTATAGGCGGTAGAAAGAGGCGCGAAGTGGTGGGGGTCACGCGCACAGTCTTTTTGCAAAGACAAAGGAAAAATCTTAGAGTGGTTTCTCTTTGATGCGTTGATTAAACGCATTAGCCTAAAGGCCCTTGACTATAACTAGTCTATGACTTGATTTACAATTAAGTAAATATATTATGATATTTCTTTAACCATTTTTGTAGCGACATCTTTATTTTCTTTTGAAGAGTAGTTCTAGCTTGACATAACAAAAATTACAAACTTGACCTTTCTGCAAATAAAATAAGATAAATGTATTGGTGAAAAAGATAAGGTGTTGCTCATGGCCAAGGTCATGGGTTCAAGTCCCGTCATGGATGTGGGGTTTATTCCCCATAAGTGGAAGGTTCGTGAGAAGGCATACTACCCCTTGTGGATGTCACTGTTTAAGACGGATCATAATGGTTGGTTATTGGTCACATGAGTGGTAAATTAATTTTCTTTCTTTAAACCAAACATTTAAGCATCTTAAATTTATTTGGGTCATTATACAATTTTAGGTCACAACTTAGCAGCTAGGAGTGGACCCTAGAAAAAATTTAAGGGGTATCCTGAAATTTTTTAAGGAATTACACGGGTTATCTCGTGCTATACAGCAAGTCCTTCCCTGTTAGTCATGCTACAATCAACTTTAGTTTAACAATTTTGTCAATTCAGACAAAGTTTTACACGTCCCAATGATTTCGTATCATGTTATAGTATAATTGTAGAACTCACTCTCAAAGCTAGTTTGAGAAAAAAAAATATGACATCTAAACTTATAAGACATCATCCCATTCATATTTTGACAGAAATGGAATCATAACTCCCAACTTATATATGAATTCCATAAACAGTATTTCATGGTTTTAGGGGGTGTTTGGGTAAAGGAGGTTAAACCTTTTCATAAAGCTTTGAAATTATGGATTTAGATTTGGTCTTTTCTTCTATTTAAATAAGTTGAAAAGATGTTGATATAGGTTCATCCACGTATACGTACCCAGAACACTTTCAAATTTAGTGCACATCACAAGCACCTCATATTATCCTATCATCACACCAGTTTGGTTTAGGACCGTAGGATTCCTCCTTTAAAGGGTCACATGATTTGCATATAATTTGTTTCGAGAATCTTTTGTCGTTTTACATATTTTTTCAACCACTTTCGTCTTCATCTACTTTTTTATCATTATTTACGGGCTTTGTTTAATCTAATCTAGATGTTTGGTTGTTTTTTCTTCATCTACTTGATTAAGTGTCCAAAATCATCAATATTTATCAAAATCCGTTAGTATGTAAGTAACTTATCAACCAACTACTCGGTATCATAATTTTGGTACCGGTTCGATTCATCTCTAAAGACCTATATATTAGAAATCGATCATTTATGTCAGGATCGATTAACTATAGAGAAGTTAATAAACACTTTAGATCTAATTGAATATAGAAGTTGCAGCGGATCAACACTATATCAATGTAATTAAGAACAATGAACTGTAAATAATATGCGAAAGTATTAAGAACACAGTTTCACAAAAAGCTTCAATGTATATTATTGAGTTAACAATACACACGTACGTTTACAATTCGTAAGGAACTATTTATAATAGTCCTTGAAGCTAAACTATTTACCCTAGTTATTCTAGGACTTTGATTTACATTCGAATAATAAAGATATACATTTAATTACATTCTATAACTATCTCTGCGAAGATCTCGGACTTGATATGCTTCCAAAACGCGTACCAGTAGTAAAACCATTCACCAGTAGTAAATGTGCATCATCAGTAGTAACTCTGGTAACCAGTAGTAAGTCCAAAACCAACGTCAGTAGTAACTACTATTGATCAGTAGTATCTTCAATCTGTGCATGATCAGTAGTAACTTAGTTATAGTATTCACCAGTATCAACTTCATCAGTAGTAACATGTTCTGCCCCATCAGTACTAAGTATGATTAGTACCAACTGCAGCATCAGTATTAAGTTGATCTATGTTTTGTTCCAACAATCTCCCCCTAAACTTATTGATTATCTTTTAATCAATCAAGTTTCTATTTACTTCTTCTTTTCCTTTTCTTCCAACAACTTTGCTCTTTTCTGATCACCTTCTAAAGTTTGTTGGTTCCTTTTATTCCTTTGTGCAATAATATATTTGCTGATTCTTTTAACAAATTCATTCAATTTGTTTTGGAGCATCACAGCATCATGTGGTTTAATAAAGTTCATGCACCAAAGTTGATAAAGAGTTTTCTCAGAATGAGGATACTCTTTCTCATAAAGGAATAGGTCACATTTCTTACTTGTATATTCAAAGAAGTACATATTGACAGTTGGCAGCACATTCCAGGCTTGAACATTCTCTGGATTTGTAAACTTCTCTGAATAATTTTCTGGATAGAAAGCAGCATCAATCATTTCAGTAAGATAGCCTGCAGCTGAATTCTTCCAGTTCTTCTTAGTCATTCTTGGTTTACCAATGATCAACATCTTGATAATGTCACTTCTGGTTAGGGACATGACCAAAGGTTTCCAAGCTCTGAATCTTTGTATGACCTTATCTTCTCTAATAATCTCAATCATATCATCTAAATATCTCCAGTTGATGATTGGATTATTTTGTAGGGGAGCAATAGGAAGATCATAAACTTGAACCATCTGTAATTTCTTCTTGGGTTGTTCAAGTTCAGAGGTAACTGTCTTCCTTTTCTTTGAAGTTTGAGAGAATACACCAGATGATTCTCCAGTTATTGTTTTTCTTTCTTTCATTTCTTTGGAGTCTAACTGTTCAAGTTTAGTGGTGTACTTCTCATTAAGATCTTGTTCAGTAAGATCCTTCTTCTTCTCTACACAGTACTTTTCAATTAAATTGATCAACTTCATTCTTCCAAAGGCCTTTGTGTTGTGACCTCTTGATTTCAAGAATGTGATCATTTCTTTCTTTTTCTCTGCAAATTGTTCTGGCATATCAGCCTTCTGCTCTTTGCATTCTTGTACTTGTGCTTCAAGAAGTTCTAGTGTTTCATATTCAAGTTGCCTAAATTTTTCTAGTTCTTTTCTTTGTAGTTCTTTTCTTGTTTCAGCAACTTGTTTAGTTTTGACCTTTTGTTTAAATTGTGGCAGTTTTGATATATCTGCTATATCTGCCAATTTGATTTCTGTGAATGGTTGTCTCAATATTCTAGCCCTTTCTGCTAATCTTTTGTTTTCATGTGCTAGAGAGACTTCAACCTCCTTTAAATATTTTGCTCTCTTAACCTTCCACCTATCCTGTTTGGCTGATTTGGCATAGTTGATTTTGTTGACCATTTCATGACCTTGTGCTCTGTTAGGTTGGTCTTCATCAGCAATTTCCTTTCCCTTTCCTATGTAGTTGTCTTTCTTCATATTTGGTTCAGATTCAATAACAAATTTGGGACCATAATAGTGTATCTGTGATATGGGAAGTATTTTAGGATGTGGAGGCAGGGAGCATTCATCAACTTCTAACCAATTTACATCATCATCAATATCTTTCACCACCATTTGTGTTGTTTTTCTTTTTGGAGATGGTGGAAGTATCACTTTAGGTTCTATTAGTGGTGGCAGCTCAATAATGTCATCAGTAGTAACTAAGGTAGTTACTGCTGGTATGTCTTCAGAGATTACTACTGATAGGGCATCAGTAGTGTTTGCTGCCGTTTCTTCATTTACTACTGCTATGATATCAGTAGTAGGTTTTACTACTGATACTTCTTTTTCAGCTTGATCTTTCATAGGAGCAGTAGTAATTGGCTCATCTTCAGTAACCATCATTTCTGGGCCTTCATCAACAGTAGTTTCTTTTAAATTTAAGAGAGAGGATGCTGCTGCTGCAATTGATTCATCAATCATGGTCTGTATGTTATCCTTCTCCCCCTTAGTGAGCTCAACTGGTGGAGCCTCACTATCATCAATCTTCTTCTTTAATTTTCTGATGAGTTTAGTTTGTTGATGAAGCCTTTGCTCATAGAATCTCATTCTTTTGTTGATGGTGTTCATATGTCTTTTCATTGCAGCCATTGTTTTCCCTTGATTAGTTAGATACTTGAGACAATCTTGTACAGTGGATTCAAGAGAATCCACTTTATCCGTCAATTGGTTGATTTTAATACTGCCCTCACTCCATCTAGCAAGATCATCGGGCTCACTAACAGGTACATTGGCTTTGAGGTTTTCCATCCTATCCATCAATTCAAAAGATCTGCCCTCATCACTTCTTGGTGATTCATTGGGTCTTTTAGACATCCTCTTCTTCCTAGAAGAAGCAGAGATGCCCCCCTTGTGGTTTCTTGGCACCGGGGTCCTTTGAGTAACTCCTCAAATGAGTCATCACTCAAAGTTGCCGAGGTCTGGGTCCTAATGATGTTTTCATTGTCCTGTGCACCCACCTTTGGGGCATCAGTAGTGAAAGCCCTCGCCTCATGTCCTCTCTCCTCCTTGGAGGACAGCTCTTGGAGCCTGGGCTTTGACTCAATGTGTCCCCTGGTGTCCTTTAAAGATTTCTTTCTTTTGTAAATAGTGGAAATATTTTGGGTTTTGTCTGGCAGGTCTTCCACAGAGTGAAGAGTAGCACTCTGCAGATTTAAATCAAGTTCCTGGGACACATTCAGGACTTCTGTTTGGGCTGGTGATTGAGTGGCTAGTTGGGGTGGTGTTTGGGCTGTATTTGGGGGTGATGGAGTGGGTTGAGGTTCAACTTGGGTTGTAGCAATGGTTGAACCCTCTCCAGTTTGTGTTTGATCTTTGATCATGTTAGGAAACAAAGGGGTTTCCTTGCCCGAAAATTTAAATTGTTTTCTCATATTTGAGAAAACTTTCTTGTTCAACTCAGGTAGTATGAAAATGTTTTTAGGAGTTGACAAGTTTTGTAATTCACAATTTATGATATGTTGTAGAAATCTGGGATACATTAAAAATTTAGAAGAACTAAGATTTCCCAACATACCTTCAAAAATCATTTGAGAAAAATTAAATACTTGGTCTGTGGATAAACAGACAACAGCAGAGGCTATTGCCTTATTAAACTCATTCCAAGTACTTCTTTTTGGAGAAATACAATGCTGAATAGTATGTACTAAGAATTTCCATTGTGGGGAGAGAAGTCCCTTTTGAAAGGTTACTATATTCAGTCTTCCCTCATAACCCATTTTTTGTAAAATTTCAGCAATGTATTCCTTCGGAAGAGTAGACATACCTGAATCGTCATGAAGTTGTAGATGGTGTCTGATTGATTGTTCTGTTACTGTGATATGCTTTCCATCTACTTTTGATTTGATCATTGAAATGGTTGTTCCTTCAGTTTGCTCAGCATTGGTCCAGAAATCCACCAAGTGCTGTTGATATGATTTTGGTTTTACAGTTAAAGCAAACTGTATATACGAATTTCTCAAGAATTTGAAGATCGGACGAAAATCTTTTGTGCCGTCGGGATTCTTTAGGAAGGCACACATATTGTGAAATTCTGAGTATTTTAGATCGGTTTCAACATTCAAAGATTTTAGAGTTGCCATTTGTGTTGAATTTTGAGAAGAACAGGAATGAATTTTGTTACTGACGAAGAGTTTTGATCGTAAACTAGGGTTTATCGAGAGAATTTAGCAAATCGAAGTGAAGATAATGCTAAATTAATCGACTGCCGCCTTTTATATCTTTCGATTTAATCTGCAAAACGACTAAAATGCCCTTCGAATCATAACATAACGGTTATTTTCATGGGGGTTAGTTTGGTAATTGTGATTCTGAAAGACCAGTAGTAAATAAGATATCAGTAGTAAAACGTCAGTAGTATCTACTAACATCAGTAGTGACTAAGGATTTTGGCATCAGTAGTAACTATAGACATCAGTAGTAACCACTAACACACAAGACCAGTAGTATATGAGAATACCAGTAGTACTGACCACCAGTAGTATTTATGTATACCTAATACACACCAGTAGTAATAAACTACCAGTAGTATTTTGTGCACATGCCTACACACCAGTAATACAGATATACCAGTAGTAAAACACTTAAGTAAATAAATAATATTTTACAACAATAACTTTACACATGATTTTAAGTGAGATTTTAATTTATCAAAATCATTCCAATACTGCTAACCAAGAAGTTGAATCTTCCTACATCAAATGCTTTGGTAAAAAGATCTGCTAATTGATCATCAGTATGGATTTTAACTACTTTGATTAATTTCTTTTCATTACAATCTCTTATAAAGTGAAATCTTATTTCAATGTGTTTAGTTTTTTAGTGTTTTACTGGATTGTTCACAATACTAATAGCACTTTGATTATCAATAAAAATTGGAGTTTTAAGGATAGAGATACCAAAGTCTAGAAGCTGGTTTTGAATCCATAGTACTTGAGCACAGCAAGCAGATGCAGCTACATATTCTGCTTCAGCAGTTGATGTTGATACATTTGTTTGCTTCTTACATTGCCATGACACCAGTCTTGATCCAAAGAATTGACATCCACCAGTAGTGGACTTTCTATCTTGACATTCACCTCCATAGTCACTATCCGTGTAGGCTATGAGTTCAAAGGGTGAATCATGTGGATACCATAGACCTAGTGATGGTTTGCCTTTCAAGTATCTGAATATTCTTTGCATAATAAATCATTGGTTGAGCCAAAGATGATATCATCTACATATATTTGTACCAGTAGTATATCATCTTTGACTTTCTTTGTAAACAAAGTTTTGTCAATGGCTCCTCTTTTAAAGTTGTTCTTTAATAGGTATGATGATAATGTGTCATACCATGCTCTTGGTGCCTGATGTAGGCCATACAGAGCTTTGTCCAATTTGAACACATAATCACCATGTTTTGGATCTTCAAAACCTGGAGGTTGGCATACATAGACCTCTTCTTCAATCTTCCCATATAATAATGCACTCTTCACATCCATTTGATAGACTTTAAATTTCTTGAATGAAGCATATGCTAGAAATACTCTTATGGCTTCAATTCTAGCAACATGAGCATATACTTCATCATAGTCTATTCCTTCTTCTTGAGTGTATCCTTGGGCTACAAGTCTGGCTTTGTTTTTGATCACTATACCTCTTTCATCTTTCTTGTTTCTGAAGATCCATCTTGTTCCAATGGCTCTTTTTCCTTTGGGTAGAGGTACAAGTGTCCAAACAGCTTGTAACTTAAATTGAAGGAGTTCTTCTTGCATTGCCTCAATCCAGTTTGAGTCCTTCATTGCTTGTTGGATTTTCTTTGGTTCATCCTGAGACAGAAAGCATTCAAACATACATTCATTAGCAATTAAACTTATGTTACACATATTTGCAGTTAAGCTTTTATTTAATTTGCTTCTTGTTTGTAGTGGTGAGTTAACATCACTTAGAACAAGGTCTAATGGATGGTTCTTCTGAGTCCTTGTGGTTGTGGCTTTATCAACTACTAGTTGATTTTCAAGATTGGACTCATTTGTCTCAGGCAGTTGTTCCTCTTGAGATCCTTCATTGTCATTGATGTTTGGTTCATCATCATCTTGGTCAGAGTTACTACTGCAATTGTCTTCATTGAGATCAGTAGTATTGTAGTTGTTACTGGTATCAGTAGTATCTTGAGAATCTAGGTTAATGTTGGGACCAGTAGTATTTTGAGTACTATTACTGGTATCAGTAGTATTTGAATTACTACTGTCCTCATTCTCAGAGTTACTACTGGTTCCAGAACTTGAGTTATTACTGACATCAGTATTAACTATTGGAGCAGTATTAACTACAATGTATCTCATTTCCTCTTGACCAGTATTAACTGATGATGTTCCTTCCTTTTGATAGTGACAATTTGAATTACCTGCATTGAAATTCATGTTAGAATTAAAGGATTTGGTTAGATTGTCTATGTCAAATAGCCAATCTGGACCATTTCCTTGTTCATTAGGTACATTTTCATTAAACGATACATTGATGCTTTCTTCAATTATCCTTAGTCTTTTGTTGAATACTCTGTATGATTTGCTTTGAGTAGAGTATCCCACAAAGATTCCATCATCAGCTTTGCAGTCAAATTTACCAATTTGTTCTCTTGTAATCAGAATAGTACAAGGACAACCAAATGATTTCAAAAAGCTTATAGAAGGTTTTCTTTTATTAAATAGTTCATAAGGTGTTTTAAAATGTGGCTTTACTATTAATACTCTGTTTTGAACATAACAGGCAGTATTAACAGCTTCAGCCCAAAAAGTAATTGGTAATTTTGAGTCTGCAAGCATTGATCTTGCTGCTTCAATGATGGTTCTATTTCTTCTTTCAGCTACACCATTTTGTTGTGGAGTTCTAGGTGAGCTGTATTGCCTGTCAATGCCTTTAAAATCACAAAAGTTAATTAAGTTAGCATTTTTAAATTCTGTGCCATTATCACATCTTATGGCTTTAACTTTTTGATCAGATGTGTTCTCCAGTTTGACAATTAAGTTCTTTATGAGTTCACTTGTTTCATCCTTTGTCCTGAGAAAGAAAACTCATGTATATCTGGAAAAGTCATCAGTAATAACAAGACAATATTGTTTCTTTCCAATACTCATTACATTTGTAGGTCCAAAAAGGTCCATATGTAAGAGCTGTAAAGGAACAGAAATAGAGTTCACAGTTTTGGACTTATGAGAAGTCTTGTGTTGTTTACCTTTTAGGCATGCAACACAATGATGATCACACATGAATTGTTTTTGAGGTAGTCCATTGACCAGATTTCTTTTTACTAAATTGTTCATGTTTTTGAAATTTGTGTGACACATCCTTCTATGCCATAGTTCTGATTCAGTGGTGTTTGCCTTGTATATAAAACAGTTGACCTCATTTGTAGAAATGAGTTCTCCCCCTATATCTAGGCAATACACATTGTTTCTCCTTGGAGTTCTTAAAACAATATATTTTTCATCTAAAATAAAATCAGGAGAAAGAATGATGCACTCAATGTCTGTGAAAAGAATTTTGTTCTTTTTATCACAAACTTGAGACACACTGACAAGATTGTATTTTAGTTCAGCTACATAAAATACATCATCAAAGGTAATTTTGCCATTAGTAACAGTACCTTTACCTGTAATCTTACCTCCCTGGGGATTCTCACCAAATGCCACATATCCTCCATCAAATGACTTGAAATCTTTAAGAATTTGCAGATTTCCAGTCATGTGCCTTGAGCATCCACTATCAATATGCCATGTTCTTCCTTCTTCTGGGATCTGAATGCTCTGCACAAGTGAGTAAAGGATTAGTTAAGTTTGGGAACCCAAGCTTTATATGTCTTGGGTTCATCCTTTGAGAAATAAGCTTTGGGGGATTTAACTTTAAACCTTTTTGGTACCCATACTTGTTTAGTACTGGTGTTTTGTTTTACTACTGCCCTTTTGAAAGTATTACTGGTGTGAGAATTTCCTACTGATCTTGGTTTATACCCATGATTTTTAGCTTTTGAATGTTTTACTACTGATGGACCAGTAGTATTTTGGTACTTACCATTTTTAGATTGACCAGTAGTGTTTTTAGGGTTCACACCAGTAGTATTTTTGAAAGTTGTTTTGGGAGCATTAGTATTTTTGTAATTAGGGTTTTTACCAGTAGTATTCTTGTACTAGTACCATACAGCATTATAATTAGGGTTAACACCAGTAGTAAAGTTGTTAAAGTTTTTACTGGTGTTGGAAAATTTAAAATATTGTTTATTTTGATTGGATTTTCCATTGTTCTTGAAGTAATTGCTGTTCTTTGGGCTTCCAACTCTTCTGTTTTGCACAAATCTTGGTGCACTTCTTCCAAATCTTGGTGTTTCAGCAATTGGAGTTTTAATTTTATTTACTACTGAAGGACCAGTAGTATCTTTTAACTTTTGAGTTTTTGCATTTTCTTTGAAAATTTTAAATTCCTTTAACTCTTTGCAGTTTATTGGATTGAAGTGATAATCCTTTGCTAAATGGTTCATTTTGTTGCATATAACACATCTTAATTTCTTATTTTTAGCACCTTCAGGTATTCTTTGATCTAAGAGTTGTTTTTTATTTCTTTCATTTCCCCTTGTTAGAATTTTTGGTACATTTTCTGCATCATATTTGGGAGAATCATTTGGACTTTGAGCTGTGTGAAAACTTGTATCAATTGATTTTGGTGATTCAGTTTGAGAGATTGTAAATTCAATTGATTGATCATCATCAGAAGAATCATTTGATTCAGATGTTTCATTATGTGATTCAGTTTGATTTTCAGTTTTTAATTCATTAATGATTCTTTCTGAACTGTTTTTAAGTGGTGGAATGATTTTATATGGAGGTGGTACAGCATGATATCCCACCCCATGAACAACTTTTTCTGTAGTTTGATTATTAGTTAATTCATCAAGAATTTTAGTGCTTCTTTCAAACTTTTTAATTGTTAATTTATTTTGTTCGATTTCAAGCTGACATTCTTCTAATTTACTTGTTAGTTCTTTATTTTTTATTTCATAAAATTCTTTCTCATCCACAGCCTGAAGCAATTCTTCCTTTATCCTTTGATCAATCATCTGGTACACCTTTATTTGATGTTCTTGATCAGTAATCACACCATCAAATTCATGATTTCTTCTGACTGCTTTTGCTAAATCTTCATTTAATTTAGTGTTTTCTTTTTCTAAGTTTTTAACAATTTTGGCACATTCAGAAGTACAAGGTTTAGGTTTTACCTCAGTTTTGTTGTCAGTAAAGGCCATGAGAGCTTGATTTTGAGCATGCTCTTCTGCTTGGAAGCTCCAGTCATAACCTTGTCCTTGTTGTGATACAAGGGCAGTTGATTTTGATCTTTTGTCTGGCTGAGGACATTCTTTTGCAAAGTGACCAAGGTTGTTACAGTTGTAACATTTGACTTTAGTTTTGTCAAATCCAGCTTTGTCACCTTTGTTGAAGTTGAGGCTTGTCCTACCAGTTCTCTTTAAGAATCTTTTTGTCCTTAGGCTTAGCATAGCCATCTGCCATTTGAGATCCATCTCCTCAAGATCATCTGGGTTCAATTGTTCCAAGTCATCACTAATCAATGCAGTATGCACATGACTAGTGAAGAAGGATTCTCTTGCAGCATCCTCAGAATCTGCAGCCTTTCCTATGAAGGTTTCCTGACCTTGACCTGTACTAGAGACAAATGCAGCATTATTAGAAGAGATAGAAGGGTTCTTTTGGTTTACCTCAGTTTCAAATACTCTGAGATCATTGTAGAGTTCATCCAACTCTTTTTCTTCTAGAGCATCTCTTTGTCTATATACCACTGTATACATAGCCCATTCTTCACTAAGAGATCTTAGGAACTTCATGTTGACATCTTCTTGATCCATCTTAACCCCAACCTGGTTAAGTTCACCAATTAGCTTGTTGAATCTGTCAAACACTTGAGTGAGTGTTTCATTGGGTTTTCCTTTGAAGTTTTCAAAGTCTTGTTTGAGAAAAGACTTCATGTTCCTCTTGGTGCTCTTGGTCCCAACGAATCTCTTCTCCAGTGCTTCCCATAGCACCTTTGCATCATCATACTCAACAAAGAGATGTTGATAATCGTTAGGAATGGTCAGTAGGAGAGTGCTTAGAGCTTTGAGTTCGATGCCCTTGTCCTTCTTTTCCTTCTCACACTTGAGTTTGTCTGCCTCAGTTGCAGAGCTGCTTGCTTGACCAGGACCAGTTTTGTTTCCTTCAAGGACAACTTCCCACATAGAATAATCTGTAATAAGCATGTATTGCTTAATACGATTCTTCCACATCCCAAAGTTGTTGGGAGTAAGTATGGGAATTTTGTTGGCCTGAGTGCTTTCATTATTATCAGTCATGATTAATAATGTGTGTTTTAAAGATTAAAACTTTTTGTTGTTCTTAACAAATAGTAGATCTAGAACCAATAAGCTCTGATACCACTTGTCAGGATCGATTAACTATAGAGAAGTTAATAAACACTTTAGATCTAATTGAATATAGAAGTTGCAGCGGATCAACACTATATCAATGTAATTAAGAACAATGAACTGTAAATAATATGCGAAAGTATTAAGAACACGGTTTCACAAAAAGCTTCAATGTATATTATTGAGTTAACAATACACACGTACGTTTACAATTCGTAAGGAACTATTTATAATAGTCCTTGAAGCTAAACTATTTACCCTAGTTATTCTAGGACTTTGATTTACATTCGAATAATAAATATATACATTTAATTACATTCTATAACTATCTCTGCGAAGATCTCGGACTTGATATGCTTCCAAAACGCGTACCAGTAGTAAAACCATTCACCAGTAGTAAATGTGCATCATCAGTAGTAACTCTGGTAACCAGTAGTAAGTCCAAAACCAACGTCAGTAGTAACTACTATTGATCAGTAGTATCTTCAATCTGTGCATGATCAGTAGTAACTTAGTTATAGTATTCACCAGTATCAACTTCATCAGTAGTAACATGTTCTGCCCCATCAGTACTAAGTATGAATAGTACCAACTGCAGTATCAGTATTAAGTTGATCTGTGTTTTGTTCCTACAATTTATGTCTTCTATTTTATAAATTTTAGTAATTCTTAATTATGTGTGTTTAAAAACTTATGTAACTCTTACTCTATCATTAAATCTAATATTTACTCATTTCTCCTTGCAGCAACAGCAACAACTTCTATTATTATTACTATTATCATATAATATTTTATCTCCAATCTATAACCTATAATATATAATATAATAGTAAACAAAATATATATCTCTAACATAATTCCAATTATTTAAGTTCTCAACCTCACTCCAACCTTAAAATCTAATTAAACATGACTCCAAACGTACTTTATATATATGTTTATACATAAGTTCTATAATGAATATATGTTTATACATAAGTTCTATAATGAATATGACGTATTAATGATGTATTATCATTTATTTCATTACCTAAAGTATATTACATCCACCAACGTACATGAGCTAATTTCAATCACCTCTAATACGTACTCATATCACACTACGAGTCAAATTCTTTTCAAAGTAATGGTTATCTTGAAACAAGGTTTCTACTATATAAAATTAGTTTATTATTATTAGTTTATTAGTTTGTGTCCCATAACTACCAACTTATTAATTGACTAATTTTTTTATATATTAAAGTTGCTTTGTGAATAATAAAAAGGTAACAAACGCTTAATGAGTCAATTTGATTAATAAAATATATTTTTAATGTTCAGCAATATAATAAAAAAATATCAAAAAAAATCTTTCAATAGGCTACGTTGACGATGTTGACAACTTGGTCATCTAAAATCATTTAGTTATCATGAAATCATTTGCTTTTTATATAATCTTAGGATACCATATGTCTTTTAACACCAATCACGGATTTGATCCATTTTCTAAATATTCAGCAGGTAACCAAATAACAAGGATAAGAGGCATGACATGCATATCGTTAGCAAAATTCAGTTCTCCTAGGAAGCTTATTATAAATAGAAATATCTTTAAAATAATAAAAGATACTATTTTAAATACTGCTAAGCTTTATAATTTCCATTTATTTTTTTATAAATGATCAGTACGTCAATATATTTAAAAACAAAAAACAAAACCCAACTATACAAGATAATAAAATGTCATCGAGCTAGGTGATTTGATTTTGAGGCATGGCTCGTTATCCTTATCCAAACACATGATATAATTTCGCTTGTTTTTCCACAAATATGACTTCTCATAAAACCATATTTGTTGATTGTAACAAACCACCAAAAAGAAGTTTGTCTTCAAAATTCAAAAGATTATGGTTTAACAACTTTTTCATCATGGGAAAAGAACCATAAATTAACCTGCATACTAATCGTTATTATGGACGTTTTCGTACCATCATCGGGTCATCTAGTTAATATTTTTATTTAAGAAGATATCGAACTCATGACCTCTAGTAAGTCATTCAGAACCCCTACTATTAGGTCATTACAAGATGGTTGTTTTGATTACTTAATTAAAGGCCATAGATACAGTAAGCATATAAGGGTTAAATTAGTTAATTAATAGACCAAAAAAGTTCAAATGAGTTACATCGGGTACGAAAAGATATGAGGAAAGAAGACTTGGACTATTCACTGATGAATCAACCATTGCTTTACAAGAAACAAAACCAACAACAATAAATTAACAAGAAAATGCCAACACAATAATTGACATTTCCATAAAGAATCTGCCATCTTAAATCAAACATTATTCCATCGACGACCCATTTTTACAAGCGTCGCACCAACGTCTCTATGCTGGCAAATAACCACCAAGAGCGTTTTTTAAACTACAAACACTGTAACCAAATTCTCTGTTCATCCTTTTGTCACTTTATACATGGTAACGATGAAAAAAACCAAAGGTCGAGACCCCGTGCACCATAGTGTTTCCACGGCTCAAACCTTATGGTTGTTAAAATTAAGAAAAGAGCAACCTGTCAAGTGTACACGTTTAAAATGATTAGTAACAAAATAACAACCCCAATAGAATCCCTTTTTGATGGAAACTTACATTTATAATATATATGTACATGTGTTAGAATTGATCTAGAGAAGTCGACAAATTTCGGTTTGAAGTTGGTGTTTGAACTGGTTTTTGGGTTGGTGATGTGACCAGTATCCGTGGGCCGTTAAGACCCGGTCCAGGAGCTCCTGGGGCACCGGCTCACCTCTCCTTTGTTGCGGTGAGATACGTGCGGTGTGCACCAGTGTTTTCCACTTATCCTGCACCACCGTTTTGCACATCAACAAGATTGACTTAATGCACATAAACAAGGTTTATAACTTTATAATCAATTATATACGTGCCTTCAAATCCACATAAGTTCGGTGTTTTGCATCATCAAAAGCACGTAATTTAACATCGCGCCATCTGAAGGTTCAAAATTACAATTATCAAACTCAAATATAACATAAAAAGGGAGAAATTGTAGGAAAAGGTATTCCAAATTTCTGAAATTTACCATTTGAGGTACTGAACAAAACGTTGACTTAGTTTGACCAAATGGAAATTTTGAAAAAGCTAAATATCTTGTTATGCAGTTTGCCCTAAAATGAATGGGTTTTCATGAGTCAATACCTTCCTGTTCCAAGCTTCTCAACAGCTTCAACTAAAGCTTCCACTTCAGAAACAGAAAACGGGCGCCGAATCCTTCGTTGTGCCACCTCAGCACACTTTGATTTCCTCGTGGGGACCACCGCCAGTGAATCTACTGACATGTCATGATCACTTTTCATTATGCTTCTAGAATTTGTCACATGAGAATCTGGTAAAGCATCCGGAACCTTCTGCTCGATTACCGCTACACTTTGTGGTGGCAAATACCTAATATCAAAAGATTACACAATTATTACAAATTTGTACAGCTAAACATTGACAAATGTAAATAATAAGTTTTCTTATTTTACCTTGTTAACACCTTAGCTGGTGCGCCAGGTGGCGACACCTCATCAGTGCATACAAATGATGGAATCTGTAGTTGATTAGGCTCTAATGTGAAACCAAGAGCATCTATTTTATTATCGTGACATATTCCCGTTTGTAACAAAGTTTTGTTATCATCTCTAATTTTCTTCCCCTCAAGCATCACACCAACATGTAGTTCACCACTAAATATAGCAGTTACAGCCTCCATAACCGTCCTCTATAAAAACATTCAACAAAAGTCAACCATTGACTAATCGAATTGACCAAAAGTAAAATAAATACCTTTAGAGAACTAATAGTTGCTGTTTCAGGTATTTCAATGAAAAACTCGGGTACCCTAAACGACTTGATCTTCACCTTCACTGATTAAAAACCAACAAAACATATTTTAATTTTCATCAAACATTCAAATCAAAATGCTATGAGTATTATTTACCTTGTGAATCTTGACATGTTTCACCCAAACTGGAACCAGATTTGTTATTCGAATCACAAGGATTATCTAACTGATAAATTTTCCGTTTTTTAAACGGGTAATCCCGTAACGATCTTTGATATTTATAGTAACTTTTTTTGTTACGATGCATAACTGAAACAACATTAAAACATTTCAATTATATCATATTTTAATTAAAATCAAAATCATAATAAGTTAATAACTCACCCTGTTTGGATGCAGACAATCTCCTAATTCTTCGGTCACCAATACGAGGTGTTGGCCTATGAGTACACTCACACAAGTTTTCATCATCATCTCTAATAACTAGATTTAAATTACAACCTAAATTATTGACAGGTGGCGGATTCGCATTGGTGGGTATCTCGTTAGTTGTTTTTATATCTTCTAGTTTACAATCAGAAACCGTAATACCAGAAGTTAGCCCCAAACAAGTGTCGGTAACCCGATTTTTTATGATCTCAGAAACTAAAAAACTTTTATTGCAGCTTTCTTTATCATAAACATTTGGTTTTATATCCTCAATTTCAGTCTTGATTGTTGACTTGTTAATTAATTTAATTTCCTCATGATTAATTGCATTAACTGAATCATCACCCTCGAGTAATAACTTGCCAGCAACGGTTGCTAGTAAGTCAAATGCACACATTTTATTATGATCTTCGGTTTTCTTGCAAGATGAAGGCCTTTTCTGAAACAAGTTAAATAAAAAGGAAATATTTTTGTTAAAATAAAAGGTTTAATTCGTAAAAATTTGAACTTTTTTGGAAAATTACAGACATTTACTCTAGCTGATCTGGGTGCACGAGGAACCTCATAACCATTAAATCCATATTGTAACCGCTTTTGCAACATCATATTTGGTATCAACAAACTTAATAAAAACTTCACACCATTTTCTCGCGATCTTCTTAAAATTCTACAAGATTGATTAAGTAAAAAAAAAAAGGTAATCAGAAGTCAATATGATAATATCTAATGAAGTAATGCTTCAAACACAAAGAAGGCAATGATATAGCATCATTGTTATATCATAATTGGGAAGCCTAACATAAACCCACAAAGATGTTAATATATAATTTATGGGTTAAAATGATACTTATTAAAAGGAAATAATTGTGAATTAATTTGAAAAGAAAGTTGAATCTGACATACAGATTCTTAAAAGGTAGGGTACACCACCAATCTTCGTACAAGATTTGATGGCACTTTATCAACAAAAGATACAATATTCAACAATAATTGAACTTAATTTTTAAATTTAAATAAAAATAAAAAATTCTGAAGATGGGAAATGAAGAAATGAAAAGGGAATACGGAATTCAAAGTTCAAACCCCTCCTCCTACATAAAATCCTGAGAAAAGATCTGCATCCAATTGCAAATACAGATACAATAATTTGTTTTTATTATTAATCTTTTGTGATATAAAACCCAAAAGTAGATGAATTTAGAATCAAGCCCCATGATCATCATACCTACCCACCGAAATAGAAAATTTTGAGTAACCGAAAACAGATTAAAAAAGCAAAATTTGGTCATGGAAAGATCAGATCGGAACAACAAAATCGAAATTCAGAATAAAATCTAAACGAAAATAACAAAACTTACAAAAATTATACGATAATGCTTGTTTGGTTGTCATTAATTTGGAGGGAAATTCTACCAATTTCCTGAAAAAAAAAAGAAATCAGAACCCCGAGACTTTAATCAATCTATTATTCAATTTCGAATTCTTCTCGCACCTGTAATAAACCCGCAATTTACCCAAGAATTCACCAAACGAATTGTTGAAGATCCCGATTTCGTGAAGGAAAAAACGACAATTATATGAAAATGTAAGATCGGATAACTGAAAACCTAGAAACCCAAATCACAAAATTCCATCGATCAAATAAAACCCATGAATATTTTTCATTTGATAATTAATCTCATTTGTCTTTCAAACTTGAAATGTTGTTTGAATTTTTTTATGATGCAACCTGTTGTCGTTGATTTTCTCTCTCTTCTTTCACTTTCTCTCGCTAGGAACTCTTGAATTTGAAAAGACGATGAATGAGAGTTGAGAGATGAGGATGAAAAACAAAAACCCTCTGAAAACCACCCACCCATTGCCATCGGTCTTAAACCCCCAACTGTTTATACTCATTGACCCTTATTACCGGATGTTTCGGTAAAAGACTTAAGTATTACCGGCTACACCGGGTTGCAGACACCCATAAGACCGGTTCTACGCAACAAGCTGACCCACACACTCCTCTTACATGCTCTTAGATGTCGGCACGTGGAAAGTCGCCTGAAATCCGGTGGTGTTTGGGGGTTTAGCCAGATCGAGGGGACACCAAGATAGCAGGGATATAATGGTAATTATATTATTTGCGATAGAATATTATGTAATTATATGGATATGGTAATAAAGCTGGTTAGATTAATTGGTGGGTAATGGTAACGGTAATGATGGTAGATTATGGTGACTGTGGGTGATGATGATCGTAATTTTAACATTTTAAAGTTTAGGATATTAACAAAATAATAATAGTCAAATATATAATCTAGTATCTCGATTGCTATGACGTTTTATCAATAAGATGGAGACTACGAGTTCAATCCCACATAGTGCATACTTTTATAACACAACTATTATAAATTAGTATTTATATTACTGAAAATTAAATATTGTTAATTTAGAAAGACTACTAAATAAATTTTAGTTGAATTTTTTTTCATAATTTAGACAACCTCTTGACTTCTACCTGGTGTTTATCTAATTTTTTTCAAGTGGTTTCAAATAGAAAACGGTTTTAATTTTAATTCAACAATATTTTGTCATCTTATGATTTTCAATAGAAATGCAACTATCATCTTTCAAGCTATGAGATCACGTGGTAAACTTTACTACTGAGTACATTGTAAGGATTATTGTAATGTATGTTTTATGAACATAAATTAGGTTTGCATTTATGAAATGGTTAGTTTTTTAATAAATTTTAAATAATATTAATAAATTTTAATTTCTATCATTTTAAAATATATATTAAATACAACATTTTGTTTATTTGGAATACGATGTTTAACCTAATATATGTTTTTGAGGCGTCCGTTATAAAACCTCATATTTTGGGTCTAACAAGAATAAAAAGAATTGTGGTTTTTTGGTAATCTGAATTTTAAGCTTTGTGAGCTGACTAATTTCAGGGCAATAACACGCTTTGTTGGTAGCGTGGAGGCAACAAGGACAAGGGGTATATTTTGCCTGCTCATATGAATAGAACATATAAAATCCTAAAATTTTTATCGTTATGGATACCAAATCCAACCATTAGTACATCATTCTTATAGTTAAAATGTGGCATCTAATCAATTGCCATTTTTTTTTTCATGGCAATCAATCAATTGCCACTTATCTATTAATTATATTTAGTTACTTATGTAAATGTTAGAAATCTCAAAAATAGAAAAGACCTTTTTAGTTTGTCCACAACTTTTTAGTAACAACTATCAATCTTACACGTTTTAGTCGGACATAAAATCTGTAATTAATGAAATAGATTATGAAAAGTTATAACTACTAATATAAATCACCGTCTAAATTATGTTCTTATTCCATTACATATAATGATAATCGAAGCTAATAGCTTTGGTGATATAAAAAGGAGTAGCAATGATATATTGAATGTCAATATATAAAAATAAATAGTTCAAGCATAGGATGCAATCACAACAGGTCAAATAAGTTATGCTTGTTATTGCTAAGAATTATTGGTATTTATGGCCAAGAATGGGCGAAATGCCATGTAGGATAAAAGTGTAGAATCCTACGTGGCAGGCAAACGACCTACTATTGGCTGCTTTATGCTAAGTATTATCCTTTATTTCATTAATATTGCATGAATGTGACAGGCGATAAGAGTTTAACGGATGAGAAAGAGTTACACGTCTTGATAAGGTAGACTACCTTTAAGAGTAGGTGACAATTCAGTTCGGGTTCATATGTAGATATAACATATACATTCAACAAGATACATTCAATTTGAACCTAACATGTTTATGTAGACTAGTCAAATATCTCGACCTTAACATTTTTATTTTCAACCTAAACATGACTTATACAACTTGTTTAATTAAGCGCGTTAAATATGTTAACAATTTGAACAACTGAACAGATCAAACATATCGACTTTTAGATATATATGCAGAACTTACAAAACTATATTCATTTTTCAAATATGTATCTATAAACCACTATAATATAAATGTATATATTTTTAAACCTCTTTTATATAATAATTAATCAGTTTGACGGATTGACCCAATTAAATTGTCACCAACTTGAACCTAACCCGTTTAATAAACGGGTTAGTTGAGTCGACTCAAAACTTGATAGCCTCAACTTAAACCTTTTATTTCCGTGTCAATCTTAAATTGAGTTAGTGTTTGATTGTAACTTATTGGGCTTAAGGTTAGTAGGGATTACCCTATGTATATATAGGTAATTCCTAAAACCTAAATGATGATGGGATTTTATGTTCACAAGCCCACGTCACAATTAGACCCGCTACTGATGGCCCACGTCAAAGTCATGACCGCCTGTCAAAGTCATGACCGCCTGTCAAGTTATCAGGGCCGGTCGCCTGTCAAAGTCATGACCGCCTGTCAAGTCATCAGGGCCGTCGCCTGTCAAGTCAGGCGTGTCTTATTGGCTGACGCCCGTCATAATGGTGACACTTTACTGCAGGCGTTACACGATCATTGGCATCGTCATAATGGTGCTTCATGACTACTTTATTGCAGTCATGATGGCTAGCGTTCCACATACCTGAGACCTGGCCCTATAAGTACATGGCCTAGATCAGTATCAAAGTGACACTGAAACAGATCAAGAAAGCCTAAAGCACAGAGATAACATACTCTCACTTTCACCTTCGCACTCAACCTCGATCACCCTAGGTTCGTCAAGAGCTTGTTGGGTTTGCACTGTGATCATCACAGGAGATCCAAGGTTGACGTCGCCTGGTCTTTGTGTTTGACAATCGTTGCTCGAACATTGGCGCCATCCGTGGGACACGTTTTTCAACGGCGTTTCACTTTTCCAAACTTTCACTTTTCTTTTTCCCTTCTCAGTAATCAAACCGTTTCTATGGCGGATACACAGCCATCGCTGGTCACTTCTTCATCGCCATTAATAATCACTACCGTGACTACGACTATACCCGAGGCGGTGATAACCTCGCCTAGTCGTATCATGGAACCATACGTCGATTCTGAGTGGACAATGTCAGATGTCAGGCCAACACGAGGGTATCCCTCTTTAACAAGTCCACTTTTCTCCACAAGGCTGGTTGGATCAAGTTCGTTTACCTCACCACAGCCAGTGACGCCCATCCCTTCATGTCAACCTCTTTTGTCCCACGGGACAAGCTCTCAGGAGGACGGCACGGATCCGGTCAGGCAGCCTGCTTCCAACTTTCCACAGGCCGCTATGCCGGGGGTTCGGGAGGATCCAATTGTGGAGTTACTCCGAAGGTTGGCTCAGAGTACTCAGCCACCACCGCCTCCTCCACCACCTACTTCATCGGACCTATTGTCTCAGTTGGTGGCGGCGTTGCGCCCAGCACCGCAGCCAACGGTTGTTCAACCGGTAGATCCGTTGTCACAATTATTGGAGCAGTTAAGACAACCACCCATTCACACCCCACCACCACATCCACCACAGGACACATCTAATGACATGCTGCGCGTGTTGCAAGCACTCGTGTCCGCAGCCGTACCACCCCGAACGGCCACTATGCCTTTGTCGGTGGTTAGTTCGAAGTTCTGTGACTGGGTGGCCAGATTTCCACTTCCTGACAAACAAAAAATTCCGTCCATCGTTGGTACTTACGACGGTACACGGGATCCTGATGACCACCTTGCTCTTTTTGAACAGGCCATTATGACAGAGAAATGGCTAGACCCAGTCGCTTGTCACATGTTCCCTGGCACGTTGCAGGGTTTCGCCCGTGATTGGTTTGCTGACTTACCGGAGAGGAGTATTCAAGACTTTGCAGATCTAAAGGCTAAATTTGTAACTCACTTTGTCCAGCAAAAGAAGCAGCAGATAAAAGATAAGCACTTCTCACTGGGAAGCGACAATCCTCGCGAGTAAACAAAGTAAAGGTTAACCAACAAAAGTGCCATAGGCACAGTGTCACAGGCACAATATGAAGCATACATCAGAGATCTACCCAGGTCATTGGCATACAAAGGCATCATGGGCTCTCAAGAAAGTGCCATACGAACAATCAAATATACACACTGTCATGCACACCCAAGACGGTGTCATGGACACAACATCCATAAAAACAAATATGTGTTATTGGCTTGATCATCCAATAAAACATTATTTTTCAAAGCAAAGCAATGGACAAGCAAGTACGTAGCTGTAAGTGTTTAAAGCTTGAAAACCCAAACCGGTCGGCCTAAACCCTAAAACCGCCGGTCAAGGCGATAACCCGCCGGTCAACGCGATAACCTGCCGGTCATCCGGGCACTCTAAAACCACAACGGCCTAAACCGAACGTCCCTAACAAGTTCAACCTAGGCTAAACCCTAATCCGCCAGATTGCGTCTAAAGCGTCGGTTGTTAATCAACTCAGTCTTACGGCTTGCTTTATATCGACCGGTCCCTTGCGAGCCAACAACTTACGACCGCCGGCCGGACACCTAAAAGCCGCCGGTCGAAAATCATCAAACCGCCGGTCCACATTGATCCGATCAACCTTTATAACCTAAAGCCCGTAAAACCCTAAAAGTCGCCGGTCTAAAATCATAAACCGACCGCCGGTCCACTTACAACCGCCGGTCGAACGGTCATTTAAACCGCCGGTCGAATTCTGCCGATCTGCGACCGCCGGTGCAACTAAAAGGGACGAACCATCGACTTGCACCCCCTTCAACCGCCAGTTTCACCTGATCATGAACTGCGACAGCCGGTCTCGCCCGATCGCCGGTCTGCATGCACTGCGACAGCCGGTCTCGCCCGATCGCCGGTCTGCACGAACGCCGCCGGTCTGCGCCGCTGCCCTTCGATCGCCTTTGCGCTGCTTGTACCGCAGATCCACCTAAACCCTAAACCGCCGCCGGTCTTGTTTCGCCCCTGCGATAGCCTGTGCGCCAGACTGCCTGCACTTGCTTTTACCGCCGGTCTCGGCCCACCGGTTCAATTGTAGCCACCACATTGTAACCGCCGGTTTCATCTCGGCTGCCGACTGCACTGTAGCCGCCGGTCACATTGTGTAACCGCCGGTCAATTTTTGAACAGCCGGTCCACGACGCCCGTATGCCAGCCGGTCAATCCTACCCGATGGTTTTCCTTAAACGGCCGAAGCCTTGAGCAACCAGTACGCTCGAAAAAAAAAAAAGAAAAAAAAAAGAAAAAAAAAAGAAAAAAGAGAAAAGCCGGAAAAAACTTACGAAGTAATGATAGTTACGACTCGCAAACCGTTGTTTTGGCGAATCCTAACTCGGGGGCATGATAAGGTTAGTAGGGATTACCCTATGTATATATAGGTAATTCCTAAAACCTAAATGATGATGGGATTTTATGTTCACAAGCCCACGTCACAATTAGACCCGCTACTGATGGCCCACGTCAAAGTCATGACCGCCTGTCAAAGTCATGACCGCCTGTCAAGTTATCAGGGCCGGTCGCCTGTCAAAGTCATGACCGCCTGTCAAGTCATCAGGGCCGTCGCCTGTCAAGTCAGGCGTGTCTTATTGGCTGACGCCCGTCATAATGGTGACACTTTACTGCAGGCGTTACACGATCATTGGCATCGTCATAATGGTGCTTCATGACTACTTTATTGCAGTCATGATGGCTAGCGTTCCACATACCTGAGACCTGGCCGTATAAGTACATGGCCTAGATCAGTATCAAAGTGACACTGAAACAGATCAAGAAAGCCTAAAGCACAGAGATAACATACTCTCACTTTCACCTTCGCACTCAACCTCGATCACCCTAGGTTCGTCAAGAGCTTGTTGGGTTTGCACTGTGATCATCACAGGAGATCCAAGGTTGACGTCGCCTGGTCTTTGTGTTTGACAATCGTTGCTCGAACAATAGGTAATGAACTTAATCCACAAAGTTATAATGGGCTTGTTTGTTTTTAGCTTAACTGATAAAGGAGAGCTGAAACTATAAAGTCATAGGGGTGAACTTATACACATTCAACCATCGTCTTTTCCATCTTTTCCATCGTCTTTTCCATCTTTACCCTTCAACTCACCCCCACGATGCCACGATCGTATCTCCCTTTATGGCGCCAAAAGAAAGAGCTTCGCATCTTCTCTGTTATATTTACCGCCACAATCGTGATTCATCCCAATCATCCATCCATCTTATCTCTATAATCAATTAAGGTATGATTATCTTCCCCTCTTTCTTCATGTATAATGTTAAATTTAGTTGTTTCAATTGTTTAAATCATGATTTGCATTCCATAAATGTTATCTCATTGTTTCTACGGTCATCTGCTCATGTTTTTTATATATTTCATTTGGTTATTGTAAATTTATTTGAACTTTCTAGGGTTCAATTAGTTTGTTAATAAGGACATAAAATATATACTTTGATTGCTTTATTATCTAATTTGATTTATAAATATCTTAAAATTGTTGTTGAATATATAAAATCTTTACACCAAACAAAGTCAACAGTAAGTTTCAAGCTCCGTTTACGAAGAAATTCAACGGCATTTAAGAACATACCTATTTCAAAATGCAATAAACTCAAAATTATGATGATTTTATTCATAATGGGTTGTATTTTATAAATTATATAGTTGAGTTTGTGGATACACTTGGATGTAGAATTGTAAATGTGATAGGTTTTGATTAAGAAAAGAAAATACTTAACTACACAGTTCTTAACTCTAAAAACTAATAATGCATATTGTATGAATATACATGAGTTTTTTTATATCATTAGGTATGGACCAAACGGGAGAACTCGAAAAAACAAAACGAATTAGAGTCAGTTGGAAAAACTTCAACGTGGTGAAAACGTTCCTAGAAGCATGCATTCATGAGATTTCTCTCAATGGGCGAGAAGGTGGTAGTCTAAAACCAGTGTCATGGAAAAAAGTTGTTGAGATCCTTAAAGAAAACCACAACTTTGTTGTTGATCGTAAGCAAATGAGAAATCATTACAATTATCTCAAAGCAAAATATGGAGCATGGTTGCTATTAAGAAATAAGACGGGAAACGTTTACGACCCTTCCATTAACACGTTTAATCTAACAAATGAGGAATGGGAGATAGAAGTGAAGGTCCCTGTTTTAGTTTATATCTTTTTATTTGGTTTAGAAATTCAATTACATATATAGTTATACAATTTATTTTACACAGAAAAATAAACACATAGAAGCTTTGAGGAACACGACCTTACCATTTCCCTATCTATGTGCGAAACTTTTTGATGGAGCGATGTCTACTGGGATTAAAAGTTGGGGACCGAGTTCCAACGAACCTATACCAAGTGATGAGCCACTTGTGGTTGAAGATGATCAAGAGACCGAGATGCATGTTACACAACAACATGCGTCCTTAGCACCTCAATCTTCCTCTCGCACCGAAGCCGAGACAAAGAAAAAGAAGGGCAAGCAAGTGATGGGGGTCATTGAGGAAGAAATTATGGGTGTGCTAAAAATGATCGTTGAAAAACAAAACATGCCAACTAACCTTGAGAAACCCGAGTCAGCTACGTTTGATGATTGCCTGAATAGGTTGAATGAACTTGGGTCGGATGAAAGTGATCTGTTTTATGATGTTGCACTCGCAATATTTAGCGACTCGAATGATCAATATAGGAATGCTTGGATGAAATTGAAACCTGAGAAATGTGTCAATTGGATTCACATGATTGGACGCAACAAAGGCTTTATATAGGAGTTGGATATCTAATAGTTATGGTTTTTTTTTTAGGATAATAGTAATCTGGTCTTGATGTTTTTGTGAATTGTTTATGTTATGGTTTTTGTTTAAGATATTAGGCTTTATGTTTATGTTAGGTTTTTGTTTATGGTATTAAGCTTTATCTAGAACTGTTATGGTTTATGTTATGTTTATGTTACTTTTTGTTTAATATGAAGTGTGACTACTTTTTTGATACATGGTTTTTGTTTAATATATTGGTTTTTGTTTGAATATCAATTAACACACTTTATAACATCTATTACATCCCAGTGACTCAAATCTATCCGATACTATTATCTATAATTTGTACTAATTGGACCTTGAGAATATGCATGTTTAAATGATGTTATGTCTAAATAAACAATCTTGTGATTTATTTTACGCAAGGTTATGGATCTTGAAGATGAGATATTAATCTTGCTTATTCTATATTGGTTTGTGAGACGAAGAAATTCTTTGACGAGAATACAAAGGATACGAGATAACACTTCAACGTTAATTGGGCATGCGTACACACAAGAGTTACTAATTGGATCCAATACACAATGTCAAGAATTGATGCGTCTGTGATGCATATGTACTATTATGTAACCATTTTAAACAACAAAATTGGTTACAAGATAGCAAGCATATAAGTGTTGAGGAAAAGATGGCAATCTTTTTGACAACTATTGGACATAATGAACGTTGTCGAATGGTCAAATGTAGATTTCAACATTCAACACAAACTATTCATAGTTGTTTTCATGAAGTTTTACAAGGAATGATGAAATTTGCAAAAGAAATTATACGACCACCGTCGTTTGATACCACTTCGGTTATATCAGATCGACAAAAGAGACTATTAGAAATATTCCCGGTACGTTTTATTCTATAAGAATATTTTTACAGAGATACATAAGTATTATTAGTTTTTTCTACATAAATGAAGGGAGCAATCGGTGCACTAGACGAAACTCTTGTGCATGCAGTCGTACATGTTGGTCAACAAACTGCTTATCGAGGAAGGGGTGGAGGTCGATGTTATCAAAATGTTTTAGGAATTTGGGATTTCAATATGATATTCACATTTGTATGGGCCGGATGGGAAGGCATAGCACATGATTCCAGAATTTTAACAGAAGTTGTGTTTAATCCGACTTCTGGGTTTCCGTTTCCTCCACCAAGTACGTATTATTCTTATATAATGTATTAAATTTGTTATTTTTAATACACGTACAAACGTGCACGCCCCCGCGCGTGCACACACACATATAATTTTATAATGTTTCTATATTAACTACTAGATAAATATTATCTATGTGATGCTGCATATGCCAACACTCGTGGATTTTTGGCACCTTATCGTAACACGAGGTACTGGTTAGCAGATTTTAGACGTCGTCGTGCTTTAACTAGAGAAGAAAAGTTCAATCATGCACATGCACAACTTAGAAATGTTAGTGAACGTGCTTACGGTGTTTTAAAAGCGAGATTTCCGATCTTGAAGCAAATGGCTCCTTATCCATTTTCAATACAAAGGAATGTTGTAATAACGTGTTTCGCGGTACACAACTTTATAAGAACATGCAATATCCGTGATCAATTATTTATGGAGTTGGATGAGGATATGATATTTAACAACGAAGAACATGTCGATGAAAGTGCGGAAGAAGAACAAGATGGAACACAATGGGGTGCTCAAAGTACTCAATATATGACACATTTCCGTGATGAACTTGCTAACCAACTAGTTTAAAATGTTTCAGTTTAAGAAAGTATTTTCAAACTCTTATGTCAAATTAATGTTTTTGGTTTTTGCTACCTTTTAGATCATCAATCGTTGTGTACTGGTATAACTAATAAATTAGTTTGTTTACAGATTTTTCTTTGTTTTATTATCATGTATATTTTATTCTAATTTTATAAAATAGGATTTTGTTAACAAAATTCTACTTGTTATATTAAGATTTTAATTACTAAGATTACGTAAGTAACTTTTCCTCATTTGTTACAATAATTATTTAGAAAAATAATTTTTATTTATATTTAGAAATAGGGTTACATTGGTAATTTACAATTGTCCATATATTTTATTTAGCACATTAAACAAACAAAAACCATTTATTACCTGCTTAATCTGTACAGACCATATATATTCAGACAGACACTTTACCCATTCAGATCTTAATGGTAAAATAAAACAAACATGCCCTGAGTTTCGTATCGGATCAGAAATTGTCACCCTAGTTAAGAGCATCAAATATGGTAACATAAGTCGGAATGCAACCTCTACGCCACCCATGCGCCAAATCATTATTCCACATTTCACATTCAAAACTCCCAAATATATCTGTACCATCACTAACCAATAATACTCCTTTTGGACCCACTAAAATACCTCTCACTCACAAAATACCCATAAAAAATAAAAACCTCTCTCCTCCCATTGGTCCCAAAACACCCTCTCTCCTCCCATTGGCTCGTGGCCTAAGTCGGCCATCCGACTTTGGGGTGGGGTTTAACATGGCGCACTGTATGGTGGCACGGGTCGGAAGTTATGTGGCGTCCGACTTGAATAGGGGGTTGTTACCATACCTGATGCTCTAAGAACGTTTAGACACTTAGAAAATAAAGTTGAGAGGAACATTATCTTTAGAAAATAGAGTTAAGACTTATGATCATAACTATAACTGATTCGATTATGGAATTATCAATATATCGATTCGGTTATAAATACAAAACCGAACTGAAGGTAACACAACAGCTATATCTAGCTACAATCTAACACGTTATTATTATGAATTTTAATATGTGCATGTATTAAACTATTAAAGGTTCTGATGTCTTTTGAGAGTCAAACTTCAATGATTGTGTTTGACTTAAAATGCCAGTGTGATTGAATGGAATTTACGCTGTGCTTGGGCCAAATTTTGTTAAGGCTCCAGCCCAAAAATATTGGCCAACGACTACTAACGAATAACCGATCAATGCCTAGGAAAACTGACCGAACATAAAGTTATGAAACAAAAAAATAACAAAACAAGTTACCATCAATGTTAACCAACGAGGATAGTATATTCCCGCACGTTGCAGCGGGTTTTATTATACTTTTGTTTGATTTACCTAAATTATTTTTACATACAAAATAATTTATAATTTCTCGCATGTTTATTATACTTGGTAGATTGTAAAAAAGTGTAATTATAGTCAACTAAAATATTAATAAATCTTTAAATATCTTGTTGCCTAATAAAGTTATGTAGGATTGATTATTAGAACTTTCGGTCTTAAATTTCTAAACAAATTTTATATATATTTAATTAATCTAAACAAAAGAGAAATTTTTTGATGCCAGAACTCAAAAACATATCCATCTGAAATTTAAATGCCTTAAAAGTTATGCTTCATGCCACTCGAAGCTTTGTTTTTCTTTTAGGATATATTATTTATTTATTATAATGGTTAGTGGCCAAAAAGAAAAGTGCAATACTTTAAAAAGAAAAAGGTGCAAAACTTTAAGGGGGGAAATGGTAACATATTATGAACAGTAAAAACTTAATGCTAATTGTATATATAGGAGAATTTAAAAAAATCAACGTAGGGGATATTTTAGACAAAGTTGTGATTTATTTAATCAGCTTCGTCTTTTGGCAGAAATATAGTTCACCCAGTTCATGCATCATTTATAAGCTGTTCAAGAACTCGTTAAAAGTTTGTAGCAACATCACTCTTTCATCATGAAAATGTATTGATGGCTAGTTTTAATTCTGATCAATGTCTGATTAGTGGGCCTAGTGGCACATCATGTAGAATGGATATTGTGATTATTAAATATTGGGTTTTGATAATAACAACAGTTAGAGTTGTCTATAAGAACATATAATTAGAAGATTATTTTAATATTTAGCCCCTTTTAACTTCATTAGTCAAATAATATTCATTTTTTTTAGTAACATTCAAATTCCTCCTCCAATCAGAATCAATTATCCGTTTTAATTGACAGCCCTTAAGGGCTGTTATTATCAAAACTCTTAAATATTTAATTTGTCGAACATGCCGTTTAATTGAGTATGCGTACTTTATATTTACCCATAATCTAGTTCATATCATAGCAACTAAAATGCACATTTTACAAATTTGTTGCTTTAGCTGTCTAACTATAGGAGTGAACCAAAGAATCATGCTATAATAATATAATTCATTTTAAGTCCATTTTTGCCCTCTGTTCACTCGTCTTCTTCGGATCAAATATATACGACCATAAACCCACCTTTTTTCTGGTCTTGCAATCGATCTCTGTACAAAAGAATTAGAGACTTCACAGGATCTATTTTCTTTCCTTTTTTTAATAATATTGAAAAAAAGTTTTCTGTAATTACCTCAACTTTGGTGCGGAATTCTAATAAGCATTCACATACATGACATTCAGCTTTATGCGGGGAATTACTAAACTTATTCGATTTCACAAATGCAAATACCTACATATTAACAAACACACTTCAAGCTGTAATTAAAATGCATCATGAAACAAAAATAAGCGATATACGAAGTATTAATTAAAGTATTAAACAAAACTAACCTCCTCCCCACAATTAGGGCATGCCCCTTTTAACGCCACTAAATCATTTTTCCAAAGGCCTTGAAGCGCTCCAACTGTTGGAAATTACAAATTAATTCTTAATACTTAAATAACTCAAAATTAGAAAAACAAAATTACCAGCAGCTGAGGCAACAGGATAACCAATCATGGACCCCAACATCATTACAAGCATACCATTCATCATAGCAAGAACAGGGGCTTGACTACTGGTTGAAAAACTAGAATCTAATGCATCTTTAAAAGCTTGACCTAACGTGTAAATAACAGGAACAAGACAAGCTGAACTCCCAATTCCAAGAAACAATAGCCAAACACTTGCTAATGCAAAAACCTGAGAAGGATCTTCCTGCCCTACATACACGTTTTAGTGGATGTAATATTTGATTTATAATTATAAAAATTAAAAAAAGAAGTGGAAAAGAAAATTACCGCGGCATCAGCATAAGTTGACTGTTGCCTTAAACTGCAACGTGGATATTTGACAACGTATTTTGATCCATACCACCGTAATTTTAACTGTTTTAATTTTTGTAATTAAATAAGTAAACGGAATGAAGATTGGTAGCTGGAATTGTAAATTAGGGTTTGAGATTACCTCTACTCTATCAAACATGTCGTCAAGTATCAGAGGTTTCCCACTATAGTATGCATCCCGTGCCTGATTTAAGATTGTTCAAGAAAAATGTGAGGAAGATAACGAATTAGCAAACATAGATATAATTTTCTTTAAGGAAATAAAAGATTAGTATGTATATTGGCAATCATACGCTTTGGTTCAACATTCTGATTTTCCATCCACATTCAAAATTGTACAAGCAATCAATTTCAATTGGAGCAAAAATTTACAAAGCAATAGTTGGTAGATTCATGTAAATATACCTGAAGAGCATCATGTAGTGCTCTTAGAGTGATTCAGACGATTTCAATTTAATGCTACTCCAGCAATTTGATCATGTACAAAACCAAACTTATGGAACATAATTCAGCTAAGCTACAGGCAAGTCAATTGAATCAACCAAAAGAAACAGCTAGATCGTAACTAATTCGTGGTTTCGTTTAACCCTAACATCAGAAACTGCACAAAATCTTTACAATTTTAGGCTATTCGGTTACTCCTATCCATTTCTAAATTGTTTACTGATCACGAAGACATTCTAAATTGTGTATGCTTCGTCTTTTGAAATTAACACATAAGAGCATCAAGTAATATCCGATAAAGTAAGAAATCAAATTCAGAATTCAGTTTTACAAGTTATAAACGGTTAGCCGAGATACGTACTTGACGATAGAGAGCTTCTAGGGTTTCTTGGCTGGCACTTTCGATCGGACCGACGAATAGGCATGAAGGTCCTTCGATTAAAACTTGGGATGAAGGTCGGCGGTCTTTGTCACTACGAATCGAAAGTCCGTTGTTGCTGCTGTTCTTACAGGAAATTCGAACCAGCTGAGACGGAGCCAAGGTCCGGTTGTTCCTGGAGAGCTCGACAACTGTGGAGCCGATAACGTGAGGACAGGGCACGTTGGAGCTAGTTCCGGCGGCCATCAAGTAGAATTAACGTCCGGCGACGGTTATCTCCGACCGGAGGACCGGAATAGTAGAATTTGCGTGTGGAGTTGTGGTGTTTTGGAAGTAAAAGTATCTTGAAGGTTGTGAACGGAAATGTGGCGTTTATTTGAGGCCAGGAATGAACAGTTTTTTCTTGAAAACGAAATGTCGAAAACACCCTTTGAGATTTTCCCGCGTTTATGGGCCCGCATAGCATTCCATTTTGGCATGTTCTCAATTTTGGGAGATTTCTTTTTTAGTTGATTAGGTTTTAATTAATGGTTTGATTCGTAGACCCGTTAAAATGTTCAAATATGACTTACTTATGTTTATATGATGTTGTATATGTGCTTCATGATCTTGTGCATATGTTTTTTAAGGGCAACATGAAAATTTTGAGTGGTGTACATATCACCACAAAACCTAAGAGTTTCTTCGCGATGTGCGTTCACGGATGAGTATTCATGTACGGCCCTTGTGGGTCTCAAGGGACGGAAAAAGCTAGGTTATCCATAAGATGATTATCAATTCAAGGACATAAGGTTAGGTTAGTCAAAAGATGATTATCAGTTTAAGGATATAAGATGACGCTGAGCTTCACAAAGTTTGCTATCATGTGATTCATGTCTAATCATGAAGATTGGTTGCTCTAGGATTCTTTCAGGGTCTTAAAGTATATTTTCTTTTTTGCGCAAATGTAATTTTTAAATATTTTGTATTTCTATAATTTGTTTTTCACTCAAAATGGTTTGTGATTCCATGTTTTTAGTTGAACTCATGAAGGGCATAAGGGTCTGTGTACTTGGGTAAACAGGAAGACCTGATTTGCTCTAATAAATATATAAAATGTAGTAATATTTGTTGTCGATTAGAAAACAGAGTATATGAAATAACTTGATTGATTTTCTTTCTCATTCTTTACGGTACATTATAGGCTCATATTTATAGGACATAATTAACATACATAAGGAAAGACAGTGCATGATTCTCGGCTAGACAATAACTGTAATTGATCGTGATTGATCCTCAATTTGGGAGGTGATATTCTGAATAATTATTTCCTTTTTAACACTCCCTCTCAAGTTAAGTAGTAGGGTCTCCAAAACTCAACTTGCCAAGACAATGATTAAAGATTCTTCCGTTGACTGCCTTTGTTAAAATGTCTGCCAACTGGTATTCTGATCGAACAAACGGGATCTCAATAATTCGAGCTTCTAGCTTTTCCTTGATGAAGTGTCGATCAATCTCCACGCGTTTTGTTCGATCATGTTGGACAGGATTCTCAGAGATTTGAATTGCAGCCTCATTGTCACACATCATTCTACTCGTATCCTTCGGAGGAAACCCGAGTTCTGTTAAGAGTTTCTTGATCCATAGAATTTCTGCCAGTCCTCGAGCTATGCCCCTGAATTCGGCTTCTGCACTTGAGAGTGCAACAACCTTTTGTTTCTTGCTTCTCCATGTCACTAGGTTTCCGCCAACCATCGTAAAATAGCCGGAGGTTGACCTCCGGTTCCCTTTATCACCCGCCCAGTCAGCATCAGTGTATGCTTGTATCTCTAAGTGTCCGTTTGATTTAAATAACACCCCGTGGTTAGGTGTTCCCTTAAGGTACCTTAAGATTCTAATAACTGCTTCCATGTGAGCTGCTTGCGGTTGATGCATGAACTGGCTAACAACCCCGATAGCATATGCTATATCGGGTCTAGTATGCGATAAGTATATGAGTTTTCCCGCTAGTCATTGATATCTTTCTTTATCAGCTAGTAAGGCCGTTTCTGCGTTTTAGAAATAGAGTGTGATCGGAATTGCTCTGTTTGTATCCATACTTCCTCATTGCAAGAGTGAATCTACCAAACCACGCTCTGGGGGATTGTTTTAGCCCATACAATGATTTTTTAAGCCTACACACTTTTTTTTCTTTGAAGCCTTGAGTGAATCCCGGTGGTGCTTCCATATATACTTCTTCTTTCAGTTCCCCATGTAGGAACGCATTTTTAACATCAAATTGATGGAGGGGCCATCCTTTATTAGCAGCGATAGAGAAGAGTACCCTAATCGTATCGATCTTGGCAACCGGAGAGAATGTTTCAGAGTAGTCGATCTCGTATGTTTGGGTGTAACCTTTGGCGACTAGTCGGGCTTTGTATCTTTCAATGGTTCCATCCGGCTTATGTTTAATAGAGAAGACCCATTTGCATCCCACTGGTTTTTTGTTTCGCGGAAGTACACATTTTTCCCATGTGTTGTTCTTGTTTAGTGCTTTCATTTCATCCTCCATGGCTTCTTTCCATTCTCTTGATTCCAAGGCTTCTTGCGTTGTAGAAGGTGTTTGCTCTGAGCACAATGCAGTAGCGAACGCTTTGGCTTCTTTAGATAAGTTTCCTTTAGCGATGTTTGCCATAGGATATTTTGATCTTGTAGTCTATTTTTCTGGTGAGTACCTTTTTGGAGGTACTCCTCTATTTGCTCTTGGTGGTAGTACATATGTTTCCGCCACAGTCTCTTGAGTAGCATTGTTGTCTCTTTGTTGAACTTCTACTTCCGGCGCGACAGTCTCTATTTGTTCGGTAACTTCTTCCTGTTCTGTTGGCATTTCATGAACCACACGGTTATTGGATAAAGGTGTTTCAGGATTAGAAGTACATACCTCGGGTTCCAGGACTGGCGGATCTTGGTTGGCACTGACTGACGGACCGGTGGATGTGCGAGGTGACCCATTTTCATTTTTGTGATCAGCACTGTCGCTAAATGTCAACCAACTCAGTGGGTCTTCAATTGTTTCCTCCCCCTGACCACTGTGTTGGGAACGATAAAAGTATTCGGTTTCAAGCCAATCACAATTCATGGTGGTGACTACAATACCTCGCTTTGGACTGTAACACCTGTAGCCCTTCTGGTTTACCCCATAACCCACAAACACACATTTTTCAGCGCAAGCACTGAGTTTGGTCCGGTCAACTTTAGGGATATGGGCAAAAACTGAGCACCCAAAAACTCGTGGTTCAAGGGTAAGACTAGGTGGAATATTTGTAAATTTTGATAAAGTGTGTAACGGTGTTTTAAAATCGAGTGCTTTAGTGGGTAACCGATTAATAAGGTAAGCTGCAGTAGCGAGGGCTTCAGGCCAAAAGGATTTCGGTACATTAGATTCAAGCATAAGAGCACGTGTAATTTCTAATAAAATCCGATTTTTCCGTTCGGCGACGCCGTTTTGTTCAGAGTGTCTCGGGAGGTGGTTTGGTGAACCATTCCTTTTGACTGAATAAATTCTTTCATAGAATTATTCACAAATTCTCCTCCATTATCAGACCGAAGAATTTGAATGTTTGTGTTGTATTGGGTTTGAATCATCGAATAGAATATGGTAAAAAATTTAAAAACTTCAGATTTTTGTTTTAGGAGGTAAACCCAAGTCATGCGTGTGCAATCATCCACAAATAATAAGAAAAAACGGAAACCCTGCCCCCCCGTTAACTTCTGCCGGCCCCCATACGTCAGAGTGAATCAATGAAAACGGTAACTTCACTCGAGTGTTATTTGGTTTAAATGTTTGTTCATGACTTTTAGCTAGAACACATGTTTCACAACTTAAAACATTATTAAACGGAAAAAGTTTAGGAAATAATAAATGCAAGTAGCCTGCGGACGGATGCCCCAACCTCCTATGCCATAGCCATGCTTCTCTACTTGGTGTTCCATGAGCAAGCATCACAGTACCGTGTTGGGTCACCTCATCCACATAGTATAACCCCTGCCGTTCAGTGCCACACCCAATGATCATGCCAGTCCTGATGTCCTGTAAAATACAGAAAGTTGGGTGCATTAAAACAGTACAATTCAGCTCTTTCGTGACGTGGCTGATAGACAATAATTTATGAGATAGAGAAGGGACATAGAGACAATTATGAAGTTTGAGTTTTGGAGATATCTCAATTGTCCCTTCCCCTTTAACATGCATACTTTCACCATTTGCAGTTTGTATTTTAGATACTCTTGGTTCAGATTTAAGGGTAATATCAGTGGGCTCAAAAGTCATAGTTTCGGTTGCCCCACTATCTAAAATCCATGCTTTATTTGGTGGGTTTTGAGAATTTTGACCCACTTTAGCATGTCTAATAGTCTGGGGTTCATTTTGAATTATTTCAAGAATTTTTGGACTAAAATATTTAGGGTTTAATAAACAAGGGTCTGAGGATGAAGCCCCACACCCTTTACCTGCATCTCCTTCGTCATGTTTCACGTTTGAAGCAGCAACACCACCGAATCCCCCTTTCATCTGGTCGTTGTTCGTACTGCTACACACAGCAGCCGCCGCCTTCCCTTTCTCGGCCGGAGCACCGGTTTTCTTGTGGCCATCATTCCACCATTCAGGATAACCGACCAGTTCAAAACACTGATCTTCAGTGTGTTTCGTCATACCACAATTCGTGCACACCAGTTTGGATTTATCAATTCGGGATGAAGGTTTTCTAGAGGCATCGGCTCTGCGTTGTTTCCCTTTTGTGAACAGCCCTACCCCTCCGGAATTTGTGACCCATCAGCAGTAAGACCGGCCGCCACACCCGGCAATGGATTTTCAGTGGTGGCTCCAAGGATACCTTGATGGGCCATCTCTTTTCGGACAGCCGCGTAGGCTCCTTCCGCTGAGGGGAGTGGATCCCATCGAAGAATTTCCCTTTTTATCGGGTCAAATCTTCGATCCAAAGCATTCAAGAACTGAAATAGTTTTTGTTCAGACCTGATATTGTTGTATGTTGATATGTCAATGGTGCACTTCATTGGATTCGGGTCCCTCCTTTCGATTTCTCCCCATATACCTTGCAAAGCTATCCAGAAATCTTCAAGAGGAGCCCCATTCTGCTTGATTTCATTTGCTTTAACGTGTAAGTCAAAGGTTTGTAATTTGTCTTTGCCGCTACTGTACGTAACTACAAGGGCATCCCATAGGGATTTTGCTGTGGGAAATTCAGTGAGATTACTAGCAAGTGCGGGTTCAATGTTCTGTATTAGCCATGAGAACACGATTAGATCGTCTTGTTCCCGTTGCTCATACCGATCATCTAAAGGGTCTGGTGGTGCGGGATTACACGAAAGATGGCTTAACAGAATTTTCGATTTTCCCCCAATTGCAACTCGGATCATCCGAGCCCATAGGGCATAATTCTGGCTGTTAAGTTTAAGACTGATTTTCAAGCTATCAGATAAACTTTGTTTCGTGGTTTGATTCTGGTTGTTGAGGGTGGTTTTGAAGAAGTTTGTAAGTTGTGTGGTAAGGTCATTGTTGCTGTTATTCGAGCTACCATCATCATCAGGCATGATGGCTCGGTTCTGGGGAGAAGATGGGTTTGGATCTGGAACGTCTCACCGCTCTGATACCATGTTGTCGATTAGAAAACAAAGTATATGAAATAACTTGATTGATTTTCTTTCTCATTCTTTACGGTACATTATAGGCTCATATTTATAGGACATAATTAACATACATAAGGAAAGACAGTGCATGATTCTCGGCTAGACAATAACTGTAATTGATCGTGATTGATCCTCAATTTGGGAGGTGATATTCTGAATAATTATTTCCTTTTTAACAATATTAATAGAAAGGAGAATTAAAGGGAAATGGGCAAATGGCCAAGTGGAAAATTGGCAATAAGCTAAGACTAAAAAGGGACACACCCGCAAGCAAAATTTAACAAAACCTACTCATCAAGTTTTTTCTTCCGCTTGCTATCATTTTCTTAACCACAACTTGTTATTAAAAAACACGATCAAATTAAATAGTTAGATTAAAAAATTCAAAAGAATAAGGTTTTTGTTCTATCTCTAGAATTACACCATTTATAAGTAACTCAATCCAGATATATTTCCACTTGCCATTATTACTTCACAAGTTTTTTTTTTTTCTGTTCAGTTTTACAATAATCCAGAGATATCATGGTTGATTTCTTAGGTAAATACTTTTAGTTAATTTATTGAATCAAATGTAGCCTTTATCACAAAATTAACATAAGGTAGAATTCTAAATTTTACTTTATTTTCGTAGTAAAATATTTGAAGTTGATAGATTGCAAAAGATTAAAAAGTATGATAGTTTCAACTTTCAAGTATAATCGATTAATGAACTTTGAAATGCTATAAAAAATGTATGATGAGTTTTATCTATAACTGCTAAGTCGTAAAGGTGTGTAATACAAAAATGGATAAACTCAAAAAAAATTCGTTTGCCGGGAGTCGAACCCGGGTCTATTGCTTGGAAGACAATTATCCTAACCGTTGGACTACAAACGCTGCTTGATTTTAGCTATCAATCTAGTCTTTTAAATTTCTTCAGTATTACCAAGTAGACTGATCAAAGTTGCATGGGTTTGGAAACTAGCCCCAAGTGGCCGTGTTGAACCGTTAAATACCTTTGTTCATTTTCGGGATTCTATAAACAAATCGACCCCGGTTAAACGATGTATTATTATGATTAAATATATCTTTATATTATATTATATTTATATTTATAATATTTTGATGTATTTAGCGTTGGAGAAAAATATATAAACAAATAATTAGAGTCCAATTACACTCGGGTTTAAACGAAACTTGCTAGAATTGATAAATTGAAAATCAAAGGTCACGATTATCGCATGTGTTCCGTGTTCGCCATTTTTGTGGGAGCTAGTTATTTATTTTTTTCATTGTTTTCCAAAAGAAACGAAGGAATAAGTATTTCTATGGACATTCTAGTAGGACTGCGATACTCACATGTTGAGTTAAGTCATATTTTCTCACATAAATAAAGAGTTGACCATTTATTTTATGTCAAAAGTGGTCCCTTAATTTATCAAATAAATTATGTAAGGAACATTCAACTCAACATAAGAGGATCTCAAAAAAAATTAGTGCGCTGATTAAAATATATTGATAGGCCTTGCAAGATTACTAATTGAGATAGGCTTTTTGCTCCTCAAGAATATATCAACAATAACGTTTTCGAGGGTCCGTCTTTGAGCTATTATTCAGTTTGGTTATTCAAACTTGTAGTTGTAAAGTACTTTTTTATTTTATTTGTGGTTATTCTAGTGTTCATTTCACGTACATTAGTTGGATCTCGAAGTAGAGAAACTAGAGTGGAAATATTCTGTTAACGAGCATATTGAAAATCTTGCATAATGGTGTGAAGATTTATTAAGATATTCGAATACATTTCTGATTTATTGAAATTAACCTTTTATAACCTATGTACGATTTGTCCTTTCTAGAATTTTAATTGCATCAATATGGAGCATACTGTCTCGTGGCTTGATTATTTCTCTGATCGTTTATAATTATTGGTCTCACAGAATACAGAGAGTCTATATTTTGTTCATATATATGTGCATTTTATGTTTTTCATAGTATAGGTTTTTTTATACTAGGCTCATAACCTCAAAAAGCCGATGAACGCTTCATACACAAAACACAAATATATAAATACAAAATGTAGTTTTAGCAAACGGTATTTCTAAAAACAAACAATTAAAGAGTCTCTATATACTTCCAAACTCACAATTTTAGGAATTGCTAAGATTCAATTTGTTTTAACGACAAGTATTAAACTACATCTAAATCTCATGTATCTTTAAAATGAGACTTGATACAACCGGAGCCCAGCAAGCCACAACAGAAGCAAATGTCAGCCCAAACTCCGAGCCCAACATGCATTTAACCGGCCCAAAAGAAACAAAGTAATGCCAATTATGCCAGCACGTTTACTTGCATAGTCAGGAAAGCAATGATCAATTAGAAGCAGTCAACATTGTTAGTTTACATTCAGTCACACGTTTACTCTCTAGTCTTTTATAGGAATCAAGAAGGCCACTTGGCCATGTAATCCGCATGCATGCATATTAATAGATCATGGAGATCATATTCTTAGATATTAGCTTGCACTATAAATTGTAATATGATTTTAAACAAATGCATCCAGAAAATTGCCCCAAATTCTCTTCTCTTCTTGGAGTCTAACTAGCTCGAAATCAGCTTTTAACGCTTGAACCCCACCACAAGAATAGAGGTTACACACCAAATTACTAAGCCAAAAGGCTTTTAGTGTTTAGATAATATTAATATCTATATATACTTAAAAAAACGAGTTTCATTCTTGAAGTTGCTTTAATTACACACCATTATATCTCACATTACTCCCCAAAGCCTTTAATCCTGCCCTTTGAATACTACAATTAATATAGCCGTTTCACATCATCCATTATATCTCTCACCTTTTACTCCCCAAAGCCTTTATTCTTGCCCTTTGATACAACCTTTCACACCACACCAGCTAAAAAACAAGGCCTTAAATACACAACTTTAATTACACAACCATTAATGCATGTTAGCCTTAAATACAACCGTTTCATAAGCCATTACAGATTCCACAATCATGCATATCATCACCTGCACCCATATAAAAAAATGGGTCAGTAGTCGGCATACCTTACAAATGTTCGATGCTCCAACAATGGCAAACTACCTGCAATCATATTATTTAAAGCGAAAATCAGGTTAATTTTGTCTACCGATGAATACACACGCATGACTACAATGTCGAGTCCCAAAAGGAACCATCCAGTGCTGTTAACGTTGTGTCGTGACAAATACAATGAGGTATTTACATTATCACCATATTGCATATTCCACCAAACTAATATCATTTGTTTTTGTGCAAGCTACACCATTACAAAATCGTTGTTTTTGTAAAAAAACAGAATTTAAGGAAAAAAATTAAAAAAAACCTAATTTGCACTAATATCATTTTTTGTTTCTGTGCAGGCTACACCTTCTTTTAATTCCACGAAACTAATATCATCTGTTTTTGTGCAGGCTACACCTTTACAAAATCTTTATTTTTGTAAAAAAAAAAACAGAATTTAAGAAAAAAAAGTTAAAAAAACATAATTTGCACTAATATCATTTTTGTTTTTGTGCGGGTTACACCTTCTTTTAATTCCAAAATTACTTCTTTTTTAACCAAATCAGAGTTACCTTTTTGTTATTGACAGAAAAAGCAGCATGAACCAAATCAGTTCCATAAGAAGCCCTAATATTTGCTTCATTAATCTTTTGTGATTCAACTTTTTGAATTAAATTGTGATGTAATATATTCAATCCAAGTGATGCCTTTAACTCCCCTTGCCCGCGTCCAAAACATTCAAGTATCTCAATGCTAGATAATGTGGCAACAAAACCTCTACTAAGAAGATTCTCAAAACTTTCAACATAAACAACAGATAGTTCTTTTTCTTGACTATGACTTATAACCGCTTTACAATTACATAAAAATAACATTTTTATATTTATGAAATACGAAACAATTAAAATAAAATAAATAATACCTTCCGATTGACTGAGGGGTTCCTTTTTCCATTGCCGCAGCAACAACCTGGGATTATTTTTCATTAGTTGGAACACAACAAGAAGTTGTAGACTCTTGACCATTATGGCTCCCTAAGCATACATAAGTTGTCTGACATAATTTAAAAAACATCATTTTTAAGCCTATGGTTTCAAAATGAAGCATTTTTTAAAATCAGTTTATATTAAGAAAAAAAATATCTATTTTTCTATCGATATTCCAAAATGAAAACAAAGTAAAAATTGAACACTTATAACAACTCAGTTCTGTTTTTTCACATTATAAACAATTTCCAGTAAGTTACAAAATCATTTAACCAGTTTGGATAATTTTAAGCACACTGATATATCAGAAAAATGATTTAACTCAATTTTTCAAATTAGGGTTTTACCATAATTTGAATCGATCGACATTTGTAAAGCTATAATGAACCTTATTAATTCGGTAGATACAAATTTTAAAACTTACCTTGGGGTTTAGAGGAGACAATCGTTGGTGAAGACGATCTATACGTGATGCGTTCTGCTGATTCGTCGGACAAATTATCACAGTGCTAAGCCGAAGAGGTATTTCGTCTATTATCAAATCCTATTGAATGGATCAATTCCATAAAATTAAGCCCATCCCATATACTAACATTACTTAAATAGGCCCGCTCAAAGAAACCGTAAGCCCATTCAATAATCATTTTTGGGTTACCGGTTTTTAATTGGTGTATATAAATATAATATCTTGGTCTTATTTTAAGAATTTTTATTATTTTATAATATGATTACTATAACGTTTGTAAGTCCAGATGATTTGAAATAATCATTAATCCAATTTACATACCATTAATGAAATATCGAAATATATCATGTGTTTATTTGTACTGCAATGTGATTTTGAATAGTTTAAATATAATAACTTATAAAAAGCTTCACCCAAGTAGCAATTAGCAACTTATTCTTTCCAACACTATACCCGTTAGTGGGCAAATTTAGATCAGTGTACATACCAGCCGCATGTTAACTCTTGAATTCGGAGCACCGGTTATGCTTTATGCTTCTACGAAGTGATGATTATAAGTACAAAAAATTAAAATTGAAGATTACATCGAGATTTACCTCAAATGGAATCTAGAGTCCGATTTGCCAAGTGATACCAATAACTCCTTATCGTGATAAAGCCCGTGCATCGCACGGGCCATGCTGCCTCGTATTATTTGATTAGTTGGCAACTGTGTTTGTTTTTTAATGACACTTAATTTATTCCAATTTACTCACAACAAGACTTGATCTTATAACCATTAGGTCATGTGTAATTTTACACCAATACTACTAGGCTACTTAGTTAACAAAGGCCAATAAATATTAAATGATTTAATGATTGTGAATATTAAAAAAAAACGATTAAATCTACAATTTATATTATTTACTTTTTCTTGTCTTTCTTGCGGGATAGCAGGGGTTGCAAACCCCCACAATTGCTCCTTAATCAACTTGCATGCAAGAGCGTGCATATATAGTAGGGGTTTTAATTTCTAACTTAACACAAAACTCGATCCGAAAGTGATGAAAATAAAGATGTTCTGGTTGAGACAAAGAAGTTCCGGGTTATATTTTAGATCGAATCAATTGATGTGTTCAAGAAACAGGCTAGGTTCATGTTGACGATAATTTAAATGGGTCGACTCCCCAGCCCGATTAAGTATCAAAACATTTTTAAAAATAGATACATGTAAATATTTAAAAGATATATAACTTGTAGTAGGTTTTTACGTACACATTTAAAAAAGTCAATATATTTAACACGTTTGAGTCGATAAAACCGCCAAACTGTTTAACCCAATAGTGGTGTTGGCGGTAATGTATCGTTCAAGGCAAAAAAAAAAAAGGTGAAAAGTTGAGTATGGTTTCGATATTTTGGCTTGTTTGTACTTCACGGGAAAAGGTATGGTTTTGATGTAGTTTATATACTTGTATATTGATTATTACAAGTAAATAAAATGATGAGATTGATACAAGGACAAAGTAGGAAATATTTACTTAGAAATAATTCAATTTTTATTTCTCCGTATTTTAGTACCAGGAAGATACTACTTCCTCCGATTTAAAATAAGTGATACATTGTTGGTTTCACGGGTTTTGAGGCAAAATATGATAATGATAATTAAATTAGATTAATTAGATAGTTAGTGAGGAATGGGTCCCACAAATTTTAAATAAAGTGAGGTTAATGATGTTTAAAAGTAAAAGTAAAGGTTAAAGATGTCATTTCACTTTATTAAAGTAGATAGTTAGTGGGTGTGGGTCCCACTACTTTTTACCAAATAAGGTAAGTTTTCAAAGTGTATCACTTATTTTGATACACCCAAATATAGAAAGTGTATCACTTATTTTAAATCGGAGGAAGTATATTCTTCTGATAAATATTTTACTAGAAATTAAAAAATTATGGTCGACTTACAAAAGCCAAAATGCTATAATAAGCAACATCTACAAAAATGGTTTTGTGGCATAGAATGCAATACACGTGAGCACATGACAAATAGTGATAAAAGGTACAAAAGCATTATTAATACTGTGTGTACTACAAGAGACCTCGACGAACTGAGGATGCCGAGAAAAACTTTCATGGGTTCAATCTCTTCTCCCAAGGTGGACGTCGTCGTCGATACGGGAAATCCGTTTCTCAATCACACCGTCGATGGCTTCCTCAAGATCGGAACTGTTTGTATTCATAATCATTTCAATTTCTTCTTTCTTACTTTCGAATTAGGTCGTAATCGTGTAAAATTTCAGGTTGCCGCTGCAAAAGTAGTTGCCGAGGAGACTTACCACGTCATCAAACGAGGTTTTCTTATGTTTAATTTCGATTCGCGTCATTTGTGTTTATTTAGTTTCAATTTAGTTGATGAAAGTGAGATGCTGTTTTATTGCTTGTAATTTGGCCCAGTTTTAAGCATTCTGTTTTAGGAATTATGGCAAATTTGATATTTTAAATAACATTTTATTGATCCTGAAGCAGAGCTGCATTCTGGATTGATGTTAGGCATACTTTTAAAATGAATGATGTTATCGACTTCTATGCAAATTTAATGCCAGCATAATTTGATTCTTATGAAGTTCAATGTTGGTATCTATTTTAACATCATAAATCAAAGTATATAAAATCCTTTTTAAAAGGATGATTACTGGAGATTCAACTTTTAGTACCTATAAACTTGATTTAAGAAAGATTTACACTCTAATTAATTACGCTGCAATGACATTATACCTCATAGATGGGCACAAATTTAATAAAATTCCCAATTATTATCTCACTTTGATCTTAAAAAGAATTAGTTTGATCTCGTTTGTTCTTTGTCGAATCTAATATTTCCCTAAATTAATGTCTATATACGGCTTCATTATCGTCATATTTTCATCCATCATGCTATCTATTTGTTAAAGCTTTCTCTTGATGCCTCTTCATCTTCATTTTTCAGGGAGTGTTTCAAAACATAACTTTGAGACCTCGGTAAGATACTCACTTCTCTATTCACCATTTCCATTTGAATTATTAACCACTAATTAATTAAAAAAATATTATTAGATCATTTTAGCCTTCCCAAATATTTAGTAAAACCGAGAACACTAACAACCTTTGTTATTACAACAGTTAAAGAAGATGTGCAAAGAAGGCGCATACTGGGGTAAGTTCATTTACATGAATTTTTTCAAAATGCACACCACTCTATTTTTATGTTTTTTTTTAAAAAAAATAAATAAATATAGAAATTGAAAATTATCCTTCCCTTTACAGGAACAATAGCTGGAGTATACGTTGGAATGGAATACGGTGTTGAGAGAGTGCGTGGAACCAGGGACTGGGTACGTAATTAATAAATTAAACTTTAAAATAAATCATATTATTGGGAGCTAATTAAATTGGTATTTTAAATGTAACAGAAGAATGCGATGATTGGTGGTGTACTTACTGGAGCACTTGTATCGGTAGCCAGTAGCAACAAAGGGGAGAAAATTGTAATGGATGCCATTACAGGAGGTGCAGTTGCTACCGCTGCTGAGTTTATTAATTATCTTACTTAAAACATATTGTATTCAGTTACTTCTCGTTTTTAATTCACCTTTCATGTAAAAGAGGATGGACCCACTTTAACAATAAATGTTTTATTCGTTCACCCATTTTGCATCGCTCAAGTTAGTTCATGTCAAGATATATTTAGCATAATATTTACGGAGTTGCATATAGTGTTGGCTATGTGCTCTTTCTTAAATCTTAATAATAATAATAATAATAATGTGATTTTGATTTGAGGTGTAGCTTAATATGTTTAATTACTTTTTAAGTTGAGTAATGACAGAATCGAGATGAAAATCACTATTATCAATATCTATAATGGAAGCATAATTATAGGTTACATTTTGTCCTAAGTTCGACCACAATAACAATCAACCATATATTTTATTACGGAATCAGATAAAAGAATCATTAATTATGGATATAAATGTCAAATAACTTTAATTATAAATGTATTGAACAAATCAATTTCCATTACATATAAGATAAGAATATATACTTCCTCTGATTCAAAATAAGTAATACACTTTCCTTATATGTGTGATTCAAAATTAGTGCTACACTTTTCTTGTTTGGTAAACTTTTGTATATAAAAGTACAATTTTATCCTTACTTAACTTTATTAAACATCATTAATTTGTCCTTCCCAACTATATTGTGGACCCTTCCTTACTAATTATCTCATTAATCTATCATAATCTCTATTATAATGTTTTGCATCAAAAAGCGTGAAAATAAAAGTGTAGCACTTATTTTGAATCGGGGGAAGTACAATGTTTCTAAAACGCAACTTTTGGAACAAGAGCTTACAAATTATATAAACATGAGAAAATTTTAGATTACATAATAATAAAACGATATACTTCACCCGTTTCAAAATATGTGACACTGTAACATCCTAAAACCGGCCTAGTAGTTTAGGTATATATCGATATTTGAAAAATATCTATTTGACCATATATCAAATAAATTGATTAAATGTTAAATGAATTGTTTGACCTTTTGTCATTTTGTGATATTTTAATCAAGGGATTAAAATATCCAATTACTGAAATGTTTAAAGGATTGTATGATTTTTATATTATTGGATTCTCCTTTTAATATCGTTTCCGAATATATTTTCGTGGCTAAAAATAGAGTTCGTTTGGTATTTTAAATAAATTAACTACGAACGGGACTTTTTAGATTGCATTGTTGAAAAGTGGAAAAACACCAAGTGGGCCCCACCCCCCTCATTTGGACGGCTTTGTGATGGGGGAAAGCCCCATCTTCTTTCATTTTTATCCTCTCCCTCTCTCTCTAAAATGTCTCTCTAAAAAACTCTCTCTAGCTTAAGTGTGTGTTCTTGGTGTGTTCTTGGTGTTCTTGAACCATTTTGAAGATCTCTAGCTCGTTTCTTACTCCATCTTAAATCTAAACCCGTTTTTGGATAGCTCTTGAGGTAAGCTTTAACCTATAGGTGTTCGTTTTCGATTTCATGCTAGTTGATTAAACTAGGGTTTATGATTCTTGATGTTTTGTTAGTAAATCTTGTTATGGATGTTATATTAAGTGTTTATGCAAGGTTTTACATGAAATTTATGGTTGATTGTTGATGGAAAACAATGTTTGGTGAAAATCACCTTCAACCTCCATTAATGGTGGATGTTGAAGGTGGGTTTTGACAAACCTTGAATTTCTTGATATTTGAATGCTTGTAATTGTTCATTAGGTTGAGAAAACATGTTTAGCAAGTTATGGATATTGAGAAATCAAGTATTGTATGTTTTGATGGTACTAGTTAGTGTTTGGGACAAACGGGTGAACTAGTGATTGTGTAAATAAAATACTTGGAATGGTTAGTTATAAACTTGATGAATTGCTAAATGATTGTGAATTGATAGTGTGGAGATTACGTGATAGTTGATGGAAATGTGGAAGTGTTATAGTCATGTTCGGGTTTTGACCCGTTTGGACCATTTGGTAGTAAAGTGACTTAAGAAACTTGGATTGTGCAAGTATAAGTGTTTTGTTAGGTTATGTGTTAGAAATGTTATTGATAACAATTGGTGAATTGTAAGTTGATGATATGATTATAGTTATAGAAGGTATTATGTTTAATAATCCGGTTTTGACCCGTTCGAGTGATTAAATTGTGGAACGACCCAATTGTTGAATTATGTATGTATATGTGGGTTTAATATACTTATGTGTTAGAATTAGTACTTATAACACTTGGTGGAAAGTTAGTGTTCATTATTGTTAATATTGGTGATTATTGATAACTACCGGTTATTAACTCGGCGTTCTTTGGTGTACAAGATCCGAGGAGGAAACTCAGTGATATTAGCTCACTGAGTTACGGGAATTGAAGGTTACGGTGAGTGGATTTAACCTCCAACTTGTGTTTGGTTACAATCGGTTTGGTATTGCATGTTTGGGGGGAAGGTGTAGGAAAATACAGGAAAAAATGCAGGAATCGAGCCGCTGGAGCAAGTTCACGATCGTGAACTTTGGTTCACGTTCTGAACTATAGTTGACGTTCGTGAACCCTAGTTCACGTTCGTGAACTCCGGGCAGGGTTTTTCGGGTCATTTTTCGGGCGCGAATCTTCGACAGTTTGCTTGTTTGGTACCTGTTTGATCGGGTTAAGCGAGATAGGATATGTGCACATAGATGAAAAGGTTTTGCTTGAATGGTAGCAACAACTCGGTTAGTGGCAATCGAGGATAGGGACGTGGTCAGTGTCGGATGGATAACGGCTGAGCATAGTGTATCGACTAACAGGGTATTCGAGCCTTACCTGTATGCGTTGCATGGTTAAGGGGGTTTACCCGGGGTGTTGGATACAACGCTATCGGTTACCGTGGTTTTGGCAGACCATGATTTAAGGCCCGCAAAGCCACCGATCCTCTCAATAGTGGTTACCCAAATCGGAGATGTAGAATTACTTTCGTGCTTAGTAATCGGAGATGTAGAATTACTTCCGTGCTTAGTAGTCGGAGATGTAAATTACTTCCGTGCTTAGTGATTAGACAGTTAGTGGTTAGTGGTTCAATGGAACAGTGGTTAAGAGGAGCCGTGGTTAATGAAGGAATTATGTGCACAATTAGTCAACCTATGATGATACATCCATGCCTACGAAACACTTAAGGGTCACACCGGTGAGTGCGTGTAATACGAGCAAGTTATGCAACGATACTACGAAGAGGAATGATTCATAATAGTCATTATGAATCAGTTAAGTATTAAGTTAAGGTTAACTCATTACTAGATTAGTTCAACTAACTAATTAATACAAGTAGTTGTACATTTACTAGTTGAGTAAATATACAATGTGTTAATTAAAGGTTATCCATGATATGATTTAAAGCTATTAAATCATATAGTAATTGGATAATATTATTGTGTAAATTATATAAAGGTTATTATATAATTAACTATTAAAAGTATAAATACAAGTATATATAATTCGTGTATATGGGTACCGAATTATTAGTGTGTTAATACTAGACATTTAATAGTTAAGTGCAACAATAATAAACTAGTTAAACTATAAGGGATGGAAGTATAAAAGGATAAGTTTAATTAAGAGATTAATCTTAATTAAACTAGAAGGGCCCTAAGTGAAAGTCCATCTATTATAAATAGAGGGCTTAGGCATCACTTATTAGGTTACACCTTAGAAGCCGAATCCCTTGCCCCCTTTCTTCCATTCGGCTGAAGCAAGAACACCATCACTTGGTGTTCTTCGTTCTTCGTGTTCTTCATTCGTTCTTCGTGTTCTTCAAGTCTTGAAGATCCAAGATCGTTGCAAGTGATCATCTAGAGGATCGTTCGTCGTGTTCATCATCAGTGGACTTATCTTAAGCATTAACCTAAGGTATGATTCATGGAACACTCTTCCTCCTTCTCCTCTTGTTCGAAGTCGAACCAAGAACCCTAGGGTTCTTGGTAGTAGTCGATGAACACACTCAAGTATGTGTGTGTGTTCGAGTTCTTCGTACAAGGTTTCTTTCTTGTTAACCTAATCTAGATTTCTAACATCCCAATCCTTTAGGGTTTAAGGATTAGGTTTAATCCCAGTTCCGCATTTAGGGATTAAATCAGTTAGTTAGCTTTAACCGGCCAAGAACAAGTTCATGTTCTTGGTCAGTCATGGTTCGAACCAAGTTTACTAGGAGGTCGATCCTATGGGTCGATCAGTCGCATGGTGCGTAGTGAAACCCTACAGTTAAGTGGTTATGAGGAGTAACGATCGTGGAGATGTTGGTGCTTGCTTATTGAGCTTTACATAATTTGTAGATTATGTTCATTCACTTATCTTTGTGCTAATCCCTCATTCGTTGACTCTTTTCAGGTTGATCGGTGCTTTGGACGGAATGGGTGACCAAGCTCAAATGGATATGTTTTGTAAAATGAGCCATGTCGTTAAGTGACACCGTTTAAATATTATTGTTTTGGAGTTTATTTTGGGACGTTTGGTTTGTAAACCTAAACCTAAACTATTCAATATCTTTATGCTTCCACACACCTTTAAAAAAACGCTTTCTAAATTTTGCGGTGTTACAACTTGGTATCAGAGCTTCAGTTTGGCGATGGATACACTGTTAGGTGTTTCATCCCCAAATCTTGGCTCGAGTTTGGTCAAGCATTCCGGACGAGTGGGATTAGAGCAACGGTGAATGAAGTTAGTTGTAGTTAGTATGTAGTTACTAACGATTTAAACTATGCTTTCGTGAGTTGTTGTGATTGTTATAGATGTGGCAGGTAAAGAGAACCCGACCCCCTTGGCCCTAGGAAATGTTGGCACCTCAAGTAACGATCCGGGAACTGACCGAGGAGCATGTATACGCGCATTGGGAAATGAAGTGCGTTAGAGGTGTTCAATTTTGAGCAAGAGGAAAATTGGCCTTGGGAAAAGAAAATGGGTTGTGGGTCAGGGACGGGGGTGGTCGGGGAATCTTCACCAACGTTAGACCGACTGTGATAACTCGGGTATGTTTTGATAAACTCAATACTTGTGCTTATGTAGAATTGTTAAGTGAGTAGGTCGCTTAATTAAGATTTGTGAAATGTTATGATGAACTGAACTGCTTACCCTTGGTGTTTTATGTCACTCGAATTAGAATAATTGATTGCTTATTGATTTGGGATACATCATATGTGTCGGGAGTTTTGTAGATATAAGTGATGCATGCTTACATGTTCCTTTTATTGAAACTTGGACTAAGTTTAGTGTGATATGATGTATGGATTAGTCTAGTTTAATCAAAGTTATGAATAAATGTTATAGAAGATTGAATCTTTTCTTGTTTGTCGGGACACACATAGTGTCTCGGTGGTTAAAGTTGCTCGCCTTCATATTGTGCAAATTGGTGACAAGTTGATTGTAATTGTTTTGGTTGTTTCTTCACTTCAGGAGAAGCGAAGAGAATCGGTTGTATGGCGGTTTCGGTTACAATATATGTGACCATGGATCAAATTGAGTATAATAGTAATTAATGTAAACTTCGTGAATGTGATGCTTGTAATTAAAATGGATGGAATTGTATACTTGAATTGAATAGCCCAAGTAGGACTAGTGTTTGTTATGTGAAAAAGTGAAACTTTTATTGTGACCTGACGGGTCACATGTAGTGATTTGTATAGTGAGAAACGGAAATGCCTTTCCAAAGTGAATAAATCGATGCTTGCTTTTGTTGTAGACAGTAATTGTGACAGATAGTCAGTGATAAATATTTGAATGACCTGAAATGTTTATGATGCAATCCTGATTGGTTTCCTATTTTGAATTTGGAGTCTGAAAAATGACTAATGAACTGTATGTGTAGACTATTTTGAGCTGACTTGTGATAGTAATAATTGAAGATAAAAGAGGTTGTAAGTGATTGCATTGATTATGAAATTATTTGAGAGAAGTTTTGAAATTGTGATTTATACTTAAATCTGGTGTTTAGATTTAATGATTGTATTGAAATGATTCATGTTAATAAAAATTGATCATAGTTTAAATTGGTAATTTTTTTTTTAAAATTACTCAAAGTGATGATGATGTTTTATTGATTGTAATAAAAGTTGTCAAATTGAGATTTTGAGCTTTTATGTCTTAAGAGATATGTTTCTATATCAAATATCGTGATAGAAATGATAAAAGTTGTTTATGCTTAATTGTGAATTGAATTGATGAAATTATCTTGCTATTTGGATGTTTAATAAGTAAGAGTCAAGAACTAGTTATATGGTAATTGGTTGACTTGAAGTCTAAGTAAAAGTTGACATTTAATTAAAAATGCTTATTAGTCATCACATGAGTTTGACATGTTTAATGAACCGTGAATTGTATGTTTGGAATTGTTATGATAAATTTCTCAATGTTGACCCGTTAAAGGTAGCTAGTGTCAAGACTTAATTGGATACATTTTTAGTTGCTAGACCTTGATTATGATGATAATCGTTTGATAATTGTATGAGTTGGTTTTGGTAAATACTTTAACATGTTATGGAAGTAATAAAACAATTTTGGATTATAAAAACTTGTTTTGACCCGTTTGGTCATGAAGTGTTAAGAATTTGATAAATGCCTAGTTGATAAGTGACTGTGACCTTCATATAGGTTGATAAGTCATGAGTATGACTAATTGAGTATAAAAGATATTGCTATTTATATTACCATGTTTGTAATGAGATATGTGGTTTAGAATTGAATTGTGTAACCTTGACTAGTTTCGTCAAAACGTGCAATTTGTCTTTATAAAATTTTGACATCTTTGTAATATGGCCAACTATGCATTGTAACACCGCAAAATTTAGAAAGCGTTTTTTTTAAAGATGTGCGGAACCATAAAGATAATAAATAGTTTAGGTTTAGGTTTACAAACCAAACGTCCCAAAATAAACTCCAAAACGATAATATTTAAACGGTGTTACTTAACGACATGGCTCATTTTACAAAACATTTCCATTTGAGCTTGGTCACCCATTCCGTCTAAAGCACCGATCAACCTGAAAAGAGTCAACGAAGGAGGGATTAGCACAAAGCTAAGTGAATGAACATAATCTACAAATTATGTAAAGCACAACAAGCAAGCACCAACATCTCCACGATCGTTACTCCTCGTAACCACTTAACCACTCTTCCTCTTAACCACTGTTCCACTGAACCACTAACCACTAACTGTCTAATCACTAGGCACAGAAGTAATTTACATCTCCGACTACTAAGCACATAAGTAATTCTACATCTCCGATTGCTAAGCACGGAAGTAATTGTACATCTCCGATTGGGTAACTACTATTGAGAGGATCGGTGGCTTTGTGGGCCTTAAGCCATGGTCGGCCAAAACCACGGTAACCGATAGCGCTGTATCCAACACCCCGGGTAAACCCCCTTAACCATGCAACGCATACAGGTAAGGTTGAATACCCTATTAGTCGATACACTATGCTCAGCCGTTATCCATCCGACACTGACCTCGTCCCTATCCTCGATTGCCACTAACCGAGTTGTTGCTACCAATCAAGCAAAACCTCTTCATCTATGTGCACAAATCCTATTTCGCTTAACGCGGTCAAACAGGTACCAAACAAGCAAACTGTCAAAGATTCGCGCCCGAAAAACGACCCGAAAACCCGCTTCCCGGAGTTCACGAACATGAACTAGGGTTCACGAACGTGAACTATAGTTCACGACGTGAACCAAAGTTCACGATCGTGAACTTGCTCCAGCGGCTCGATTCCTGCATTTTTTCCTGTATTTTCCTGCATTTTCCCCCCAAACATGCAATACCAAACCGATTGTAACCGAACACAAGTTGGAGGTTAAATCCACTCACCGTAACCTTCAATTCCCGTAACTCAGTGAGCTAATATCACTGAGTTTCCTCCTCGGATCCTGTACACCAAAGAACACCGAGTTAATAACCGGTACTTATCGATAATCACCAATATTAACAATAATGAACACTAACTTTCCACCAAGTGTTATAATTACTAAGTCTAACACATAAGTATATTAAACCCACTTATACATACACAATTCAACAATTGGGTCGATCCACCATTTAATCACCCAAACGGGTCAAAACCGGATTATTAAACACTAATACCTTCTATAACTACAATCATATCATCAACTTACAATTCACCAATTGTTATCAATAACATTTCTAACACATAATCTAACAAAACACTTATACTTGCACAATCCAAGTTTCTTAAGTCACTTTACTACCAAATGGCCCAAACGGGTCAAAACCCGAACATAACTACATACTTACCAAATTCCACCATCTAGCACACACTTTCTACAACAAACAAGTCATAATCATATAACAATTTATCAAGTTCATAGCTACCAACAATCCATGCATTTTACTTCCAAATTACTAGTTAATCATTTTAACCAAAAACACCCAAACACTAGTTAGCATTTCATCAATCTCACCGAATCTTAACATAATCCAGAACTAACATATCGAATCTATCATTTTAACATATCCAAGCAACAAAACCAAAAAAAACCTATTTTTGATATAATCACACCAACTTGTCACAAAACCCATTTACTAACTTGTAACTTAGACATCAAATCCATACCATCATTTTACTTCCAAACTACTAGTTAATCATTTTAACCAAAAACACCCAAACACTAGTTAGCATTTCATCAATCTCACCGAATCTTAACATAATCCATAACTAACATATCGAATCTATCATTTTAACATATCCAAGCAACAAAACCAAAAAAACCTATTTTTGACATAATCACACCAACTTGTCACAAAACCCATTTACTAACTTGTAACTTAGACATCAAATCCATACCATCTTTTAACCAACAATTTCATCCAACAAGTCCTAATTAACCATCTTAACAATTTAACACGTACAATACATGTCAAATCTTGTATAAACACTTAATATAACATTTAACACAATATACACCAACAAAACTCCAAGAATCAAAAACCCTAATTTCACCAAAACTCAAGAACTTCAAAACAAACACATATAGGTCGAAGCTTACCTCAAGAGCTACTAAAAACGAGGTTAGATTTATGATGGAGTAAGACACGAGCTAGAGATCTTCAAAATGGTTCAAGAACGCCAAGAACACACCAAGAACACACACACTTAAGCTAGAGAGAGTTCAGAGTGAGAATTTAGAGAGAGAGAGAGAGGATAAGAAAGTGAGATGGAGATGGGGCAAACCCCCATCTAGCGGCCGGCCAAGAGGGAGGGGATGGGACCCATTTTTGTCTTTTTCAACTTTTAAACAATACAAATCTAAAAGTCCCATTCGTAGTTAATTTATTTAAAATATCAAACGAACTCTGTTTTTAGCCACGAAAATATATTCGGAACCGATATTAAAAGGAGAATCCAAAAATATAAGAATCATACAATCCTTTAAACATTTCAGAAACCGGATATTTTAATCCCTTGATTAAAATATTACAAAAGGACAAAAGGTCAAACAATTCATTTATCATTTAATAAAATTATTCACATATGGTCAAATCAATATTTATCAAATGTCAATACATACCTAAAACTACTAGGCCGGTTTTAGGATGTTACAACTCTACACTCCTTAAAAAGGATTCTGTTCCCGGAATCCAACAACAATATTCAAATAGCAAGCATTCATCACAATAAGTCTACGACTGTATTCCAATCAATTTCATACATACATGCTCAAATCAAAACTCACATCCAATTTGTCATACACTTCATAGTATACTTAGCAATTCCAACTTTTACCTTAATAATCAAGTATGACGGAAAACAATGTTTGGTGAAAATCACCTTCAACCTCCATTAATGGTGGATGTTGAAGGTGGGTGTTGACAAACCTTGGATTTCTTGATATTGAATGCTTGGAATTATTCATTAGGTTGAGAAAACATGTTTAGCAAGTTATGGATATTGAGAAATCAAGTATTGTATGTTTTGATGGATTTACTAGTTAGTGTTTGGGTCAAATGGGTAAACTAGTGATTGTGTAAGTAAAATACTTGGAATGGTTAGTTATGAACTTGATGAATTGCTAAATGATTGTGAATTGCAAGTGTGGAGAAAACGTGATACTTGATGGAAATGTGGAAGTGTTATAGTCATGTTCGGGTGTTGACCCGTTTGGAACATTTGGTAGTAAAGTGACTTAAGAAACTTAGATTGTGCAAGTATAAGTATTCTGATAGGTTATGTGTTAGAAATGTTATTGATAACAATTGGTGAAATTTAAGTTGATGATATGATTGTAGTTATAGAAGGTATTATGTTTAATAATCCGGTTTTGACCCGTTCGGGTGATTAAATGGTGGAACGACCCAATTGTTGAATTGTGTATGTATAAGTGGGTTTAATATACTTATGTGTTAAATTAGTACTTATAACACTTGGTGGAAAGTTAGTGTTCATTATTGTTAATATTGGTGATTATTAATAAGTACCGGTTATTAACTCGGTGTTCTTTGGTGTACATGATCCGAGAAGGAAACTCAGTGATATTAGCTCACTGAGTTACGGGAATTGAAGGTTACGGTGAGTGGATTTAACCTCCAACTTGTGTTTGGTTACAATCGGTTTGGTATTGCATGTTTAGGGGGAAGGTGCAGGAAAATACAGGAAAAAATGCAGGAATCGAGCCGCTGGAGCAAGCTCACGATCGTGAACTTTGGTTCACATCGTGAACTATAGTTCACGTTCGTGAACTCCGGGCAGGGTTTTTCGGGTCATTTTTCAGGCGCGAATCTTCGACAGTTTGCTTGTTTGGTACCTGTTTGATCGGGTTAAGCGAGATAGGATATGTGCACATAGATGAAAAGGTTTTGCTTGAATGGTAGCAACAACTCGGTTAGTGGCAATCGAGGATAGGGACGAGGTCAGTGTCGGATGGATAACGGCTGAGCATGGTGTATCGACTAACAGGGTATTCGAGGCTTACATGTATGTGTTGCATGGTTAAGGGGGTTTACCCGGGGTGTTGGATACAGCGCTATCGGTTACCGTGGTTTTGGCCGACCATGGTTTAATGCCCGCAAAGCCACCGATCCTCTCAAATAGTGGTTACCCAAATCGGAGATGTAGAATTACTTCCGTGCTTAGTAATCGGAGATGTAGAATTACTTCCATGCTTAGTAGTCGGAGATGTAAATTACTTTTGTGCTTAGTGATTAGACAGTTAGTGGTTAGTTGTTCAGTGGAACAGTGGTTAAGAGGAGCAGTGGTTAAGTGGTTACGAGAAGTAACGATCGTGGAGATGTTGGTGCTTGCTTGTTGAGCTTTACATAATTTGTAGATTATGTTCATTCACTTAGCTTTGTGCTAATCCCTCCTTCGTTGACTCTTTTCAGGTTGATCGGTGCTTGGGAAGGAATGGGTGTCCAAGCTCAAATGGATATGTTTTGTAAAATGAGTCATGTGATTAAGTGACACCGTTTAAATATTATTGTTTTGGAGTTTATTTTTGGATGTTTGGTTTGTAAATCTAAACCTAAACTATTCATTATCTTTATGATTCCGCACACCTTTAAAAAAAAAGAAACGCTTTCTAAATTTTTCGGTGTTACAGACACTTTTCATTTTTTAGTGTTTCAAAATAAGTTATACATTTTGAAAACTTACCATATTTGGTAAAAGGTAGTGGGGTCTACACCCACTAACTATCTCCTTTAATATAATGAAAAGACACATTTACCCTTAATTTTACTTTTAAACATCATTAAATTCACTTCAATTAATCAATATATGTGGAACACATCCTCCACTAACTATCAAATTTAATCTAATTAAATTTTATTATTATATTTTACCTCAAAAACCGTGAAATCTAAGTGTATCACTTATTTGAAACGGAGGAAGTACATATAATACTAAATAAAATCAAATAAAAATCAAATAAAATATTACTAAGTAAATGTTCAATGATTACGAAATAATTTTGTCAACGAAATAAGAAATGTTAAGATAAATTTCTGAACAGTTCATTGAATTCAAACATTTGATGTTTTATTTATTAGACCATCATCTTTATCTTGTATTATTATTTTCAAACTTTGGCAATGTATAATTTATCTTATATTAATCTTTATAATCAAGAATAACACTCAATAAAATGTTGCAATGACAATGCTTGAGAATAAAATGAGCATGTCATTAGGTACGTAAGATATGCAATTTTGTTTGAGTGTTGTTCTTTCTTAATTTTATTTAAGATTAATGTGTGGTTTCCTACCCGTAGTTTTATATTATTCAAGTAGAGAACCGTTTAAGGAGGTCCATCACTTTACGAAGTTCCGATGAACAAATCTCAACCATTGATCAATAAGATCTAATAGTCAAGATTAATCACATATTTTATACATGAAGGGGTATTTTGGTCATTTGGCACTTAAAAAACTTTCGACATTTTTTTATTTTTTATTTTTTATTATTTTTTCGTTAAAAAATATATTTATTTGATAATTACGTGTAATACTTAATCACATGTGATTTTCATGTGATTTTAGTGTAAAATCACATGTGATTGTATATTTAATCACATTCGATGTTTTAGTACAATTACACGTGATTCAGTATGCAATCACATTATGTGTTATAAATGAAAAAATAATAACTTTTTTTAAATAATAAATAACAATTCTAAAATAAAAAATAAACAAATATTTTTTTAAATGACCAAAATACCCCCTCAATGTATAAAATATGTGATTAGTCTTGATCAATAGATCTTATTGATCAATGGTTGAGATTTCTTCCTCGGTACTTCGTAAAAATGATGAACCTCCTTGAACGCAACTCTATTCAAGTATCGACAAAAAGACAAAACAAAACATGTGTCAACCTATTATTACAAAGGAACTAGTCATTTTAGTTGCTACATATTATATAGATAAATGTTTAACACATGGATCGATCAGACCACTTCAACCATGACTTGAGGAACATTACGGCTCAAAGATGGCGAGTTTTTCGCTTACAGTCTACCTGTTTAGACCCGTCTGGTTATTACAAAACTCGGGGACCCATTGACCTGGTTGGTTCAAAAAATTTATGATAATTTACATTTCTATTTTTTCGGTGTTTCGGCTTGACCCGTCGGTCAACTGGTTGACACATCACCTGGCCATCATACCTGTTGAGTAATAACTCGGGTTTTTTAACATTCGTAAATACTTTAGAAATTACGTATATACTTATTTACGAGATTATTAATTTAGGAATTATTACCAGGTTATTTAGGTACTTCTGAAATTATGTATTTACGTATTTTAGGAATTATTTTCTATTTATGCCTTGTGACAAAAATTTAATTCGAATTCGAGAATATTCTTGCTTCAGTTCTGTTTTTTTTTTCTTCATATTAAAGCATTTGAAATTTTAAATTAGGAAGCTCATTTACATAGTTTACATAGTATTTAATATTTTACTTTTGAAAATTATAAACGTAAAATGGAATCCGCAATTCTATTACGATTTGTTTTCCATATTCTGACATTTAAAATGTTAAATTAGGAAGCTTGCTTTAAGTCCAAAATTTATTCCATATTTAAGAATTTGAAAATGTTAAAGTAATAGGCTAATTTAAGACGTTTGAGCGGGAAAACTAATATTAAGAGGTGCTCAGAAAACGTCACGTGGGAAGCCAAAAGCTTCTTTTATTATATATACTCCCTCCGTCCCACAAAAAAAGTTCCCATTTCCCCTCTAAATTTTGTCCCACAAAAAAGTTCCCATTTCTCAAATGGTGAGGGACCACTTAATAAAATAATATTAAAACTATGGACCCCACCACTAATTATCTTCTAAAAGCACTTTCTCTCTCCAGAAAACCTTATATTTTAATCAAAATATAATCATGGACCCCACCACTAACTCTCTCCTAAATACTTGTGCTCATTAGAAATGGGAACTTTTTTGTGGGACGGAGGGAGTAATAGATAATAGATACTTTTTTAAACGTTGTGATCATAGCGCATTGTTAAGTTAATGATTAACAAATAACAATCGTAATAGAATGAGAATAATTCCCTGCCTTTTCTCATTGATTTACATCACTATATATAATTACATGGCTCCAATAACTATGGTATGAATATACACAATCATTCAAATAATAATTCAAATATATCTACAATATCTTTGTTAACTAATATACCCCCGCAGTCTTAGCGGGAGGAGAGCGGATGCTGAGACTGGATCTGAAATCTTCAAATAGAAGCCTGGGTAATCCTTTCGTGAAAATATATGCGATTTGGTAGCAGGAAGGTACGTGGAGAACACGAACTTGTCCGCGTTGTGCCTTTTCACGAACAAAATGTATATCTAACTCGATGTGCTTTGTACGTTGATGTTGAACTGGGTTTCCGGAGAGGTAAACCGCGTTGACATTGTCGCAATAAACCAAGGTAGCGATGGTGATGGGTTGGTGAAGTTCAAGTAATAAGTTGCGTAACCAACACGTTTCAGAGACAACGTTTGCGACTCCACGATATTCTGCCTCGGCACTAGAACGGGACAACGTGGTCTGACGTTTAGCCGACCACGAGATGAGAGTGTCGCCAAGGTAGACACAGTAACCGGAGGTGGAGCGGCGGGTGTCAGGGCACCCGGCCTAGTCAGCGTCGGTATAGGAGACTAGGGATTTAAGTGATGTTTTGAAGAGATACAAACCATGAGATACGGTGCGTTTCACGTAGCGCAAGACACGTTTAAGTGCATCCCAATGAGAGGAACGGGGTGCATGCATGTGAAGGCACGGTTGTTGCACGGTGTAGGAGATGTCCGGCCGTGTGAAGGTGAGGTATTGAAGGGCCCCTGCTAAACTTCTGTAAGTGGTGGGATTATCGATAGGAGTGCCGGATAAACCACTTACTCACTGAGCTTAAGGTTTTTATCCACTAGAGTAGCAACTGGATTACAAGAAGACATGCCAGCTCTTTCAAGAATTTCAAGGGCATATTTATGTTGAGAGAGGAACATGTGATCGGTACCGCGAGCAACTGAGATGCCGAGGAAATAACTCAGTGGAACAAGGTCTTTCATGGCGAATTCTTTTGCAAGTAGTGCCATAAACTGTTGACGAAGTGTGTCAGAAGAGGTGGTGAGAATGATATCATCAACGTAGAGAAGAATGTAAGCCATGTCTTTCCCGTTTTTGTAGATGAGTAACGAATGGTCACATTTGCCATCAGAAAAACTGAGAGTGTATACATAACCGGTGAATCGTTGATACCAACCCCGTGGTGCCTGTTTTAGACCGTAAAGGGACTTTTTGAGCAAGCACACGTGGTCTGGGTAACGGGAATCTCGAAAACCCATATGTTGATGCATGTAAACCATTTCGTCCAAGTTTCCGTGTAAAAAGGCGTTTTTAACATCCAATTGGTGAATAGACCACGAGTGCGATAAAGCTATCGTTAAAACAGCCCGTATGGTTGCGGGTTTTACCACGGGACTAAAAGTTTCTCCACAATCAACTCAAACCTGTTGAGACCTGCCATCACAAACCAAACGAGCTTTGTATCGCTCACAAGAACCGTCAGATTTCTTTTTATGTTTAAAAATTCACATGCAACGTATAATATTCATATTAGGGCGAGAGGAATTAGCTCCCACGTCTTATTAGAAATAAGGGCATTAAACTCGTCAGTCATGGCATGGCTCCAATTTGGGTTGGATAGGGCGGTAGTGGGGTTTTTAGGGATGGGTGAGCTGGTAATGGAGGTATTTAGATTAAATTGTTGTTTGGGTTTGGAGGTACCAACCATGCTACGGGTTGACATGGTGCGTGTGGGAGGTTGTGGAGTGGACTGTTGTGTAGTTTGGGTCGTGGGTGGAGGGGACCGAGAGGGCATCCATATGTGTATTATTGTTCGTAGGTGGGAAAGGAGGGTGGGGGATAGTAGCTACGGGTGGGGTGGTAGGAGGAGTGTGTGCTACGGGTGGGGTGGTAGGAAGAGTGTGTGGGTTGGAATCTATATTGTTGGTGTAACACCTCAATTTTCAAAACATCTTTTAAAACATATTTTTAAATAAAAATATTACAAAGTCAATTTCCCAAAATACAGTTTAACAAAAACCTTTTAAAAGTTTATCAGAGTATTAAAACCGGTGTTACAATATAATATCATAACTATAGGATAAACGGGATCTACCTACGAGCTCCCGAGCTAATCAACACTAGGCCACTTCTATCGTGACCTTTTAATCCATCGATCTCGAACCTGAGTAGATAGCCAAAAACAAAGTAGTACGTGAGACAAAATAGTCTCATGAGATACATGGGTTTTCGACTCATTCTCAAATATAATAACAGTCATATTCATTACTCTTCTGTATTCATTTATTACTTATTAACTCGTGATCTTATCATTTTTATACATATATTAGTAAGCTAACCATACGCTTACTCTCATCAAAATCACATACTTGTAAGCTAACCTGAGCTTACACATACTTTATCACATACGCTACGGACCTCTCCGAAGCAAACTCCCCCGATGTGGGTTATCTAGGTAGACTCCCCCGTTTCCGGGTTATCTATTGCTCCCTCGATTTCCGGGTTATCTGAAACTCCCCCGCTTTCTGGGTTATCTATGTCTCGACACACTACCTTGCGCAGGGTGGTACCGCCCCAAGTAGGTGTCACTAACTCCCCCAACTTGTGTGGGTTATTTATGATTCGGATCCTTTTCTCAACACATATTGAAATCATCAAATATGGGACTATGCCCCAATAATACATACTCAAACATAAATTAGAATACATCTATTCTAATTATCATATTATTCTCGTTTCTTATTCAATTTCAATATTGACTTTACCAAGTCCTTTATTAAATAAAACATATTTATCATTTATCAAAATTATATTACTAGAATATATATTTATTACTAGTCACTTTATTTCTATTCTCTTAGCAATTCAATCACTACCTTTATTAGTATAATATACTAATCAATATTCGTTACTTAAAAATCATTGTTATTAGCTTTATTAATAGATATTATTAATAAACCAAATATCATAGTTTCTTAATCATTACTCTTAATCAAACATCATATTAATAAAGAGTTATTAATTACTTTTTATTATCATAATCTCTTTCAAAAATCATTAGTCATTTAGACATATTTAAATAGTCTACTACTTGCATTTACTTCCCTTTTTAATCATATCTTTATTAAAAACATTTATTAATAAATACTCGTAAAACATCATAGTTTTTAGAATCATTTGCTATGTTCTCAGTAAAAGTCTCATGTACTCACCTTAGCCTAGCTAACTCCAAACCGCGTTTAATAACACGAATCATTGCTTTCCAACTTGTGAAATGTCACCAATCTTTAGGTCTTCTTGACCTAGCATCAATATCATCACAATAACTAGTTATTATCCATAACTAATCACTAAACAATCCATAACAACACTCCTAACCACCAAGTTCATCCAACTTGGTGAAATCTCAAAACCCTAGTTCAAGATTTCCATCAACAAAACTCAAATCTAACAAGAACACAAGGTTCTTAAGCTTACAAAGATTGTTCTACACTCATCTTAGTCATCTCCCCCAACGATAACTTGGTAGGTTACCCAAACCACCATTTTTCCCCAATTAAAGTTCATAACTAGCTAGATAATCATCAAATCCATGTTATGAACAAATTTTCCTTGACAATATGTTGTAGATCTAAGTTATATAAACTCAATTTCATCACCCATTACAAACCCTCCAACTAGGGTTTGCATACTTCACCATTTTCACCCAAAAACATCATCTATAACTAAAAGGAGAAGAGATTTACCTTATATTTCAACAATGGAATGAGAATCTTCAAGATTGAGTGTGAAAATCGGTTCCAGTGGCCTCCTTACACTCAAAATTGTATACTCACACTTGGGAGAATGTTCTAGGGTTTGGAAATGAGAGAAATGACAAAAAAACCCGATTTTATGCTGTTTCAGCAAAGTTCGCGCCGTGAACTCATCGTGAACTTCCTAGAATAAAAAACCCAACATCTCTGGCCAAATTTCACGTTCGTGAAATTTAGTTCCCGATCGTGAACTTTGGGCTGCAGCTTTTAATGTCCTTTTCGACACGGTTTCGTCCGTAACTTTCTCATACGATGTCCAAATAACACGAAACCAACTCCTACGTTCTTTAAATGATTTATCCTTATTTATCATATTTTTTTCATAATTTTGTTTAACACAAAAGAAATTCAGGTCGTTACAGTTGGGGTTTGGAGTGGGGATCGCAGAGGGTGTGGGGGGGGGGGGGGTAAGAGAGGTTGCGGTGGTGGAGTTGTTTAAGAAGGAGGGATGAATGTCTTGGTGAAAAAAATTCATAGGATGGTTTAGGGTTGGAATGTGTAGCGAAAGGGAAGACTTTTTCATCAAAGAGTACGTGGCGGGAAAGAATGATTTGTCTCGTGGTAAGATCATAACACTTGTACCCCCTGTGGTTTGAGGGGTATCCAAGGAAGACACAAGGAGAAGAGCGTTTTTTGAGTTTGTTTATGGTAGTGGACGGTATTAATGGGTAACAAAAGGCAACCAAAAACACGAAGATGGGTGTAGGAGGGAGTTCGATTATAAAGAATAGAGGTGGGGGTGGAGTGGTTGATAAGTTTGCTAGGTAAGATGTTAAGAATGTAGGTTGCCATTCGAAGGGCGTGGTGCCAAAAGGATGGTGGGACGTTAGAGTGAGCTAGAAGGGTGCGAATAATGTTGTTAATAGAACGAATTTTGCGTTCCGCTTTGCCGTCTTGAGAAGAAGTGTAGGGACAAGAGAAACGAAATAGCATGCCATTTTTAGAGAAACATTGTTGGAATTGGGTATTAGAGTATTCTTTTCCATTATCACATTGAAATGTTTTTATAGGGCATTGAAATTGTGTAGTAATAAGCTTTAATGTGTGCAATGCTGCTGTAGTATCTTTGTCTTGGCTCTTTCCGGATTCTATCTGCTGGGTGATTTCCTGTGATCCGTTCAATGGCAAGCGAAGCGATCTTTCGTAAAAGCACGAAGAAAGGGGTTAGCTAGCTTGAGAGAACCATGTCGAAGGAACTCGGCAAAATGACCCCGTAACTTCGGGAGAAGGTCCTGCTGTTCCATTCAACTACATTTGTTCCTGTAATCCATAGCCTAACAGAACGCAGCAGCGAGGGACAACCCGCCCATACAGCCAGCGGGGAGGATGGCACTACTGGCAAAGACCGTCTGGCGAAAACGCCGAACGCTACGGCGAACTTGAGAGTCGCCTCACTCCCCACTTCTTGGGTAAGAATGATCAAGAAACCATTTTTTTTGGCATGATATGTGGTTGAATTCTCCTCTGCAGGTAGACAACCCTCCTCGGCCTCATATCTCTGTCAAAGAGGCCTTCAATGACCCCAATTTGATGGATGAAATTCTGAGCCGGCAGGGGAACTTGAGTCTCAGCAGAACCTTCCAATCAAGATAGGTCAAGGGCGCGTCGGAACGGTCGGTGCAACTAAACACGAGGGTTGCGCTCGTTGCGGGACTTAACCCAACACCTTACGGCAACAAAAAAAGCGAAACGTATTCTCTTATCTAAGCTTCTTCCCTGTGCATTAGCTCCCCCCATGGTAGATGGTTCAACCACGCCCGGTTCCACGAAATGATTGAGAACTACGACAGGGTCGAAATGCATTTGGTTCTTTGTCTTCTAAAAGTTTTGAAAGATAGAAAAGACTTGAGATTTTTGACCAAGGGGATATGTCCACAAAACGTTTGTGAAATCATCTAAGAATAATATGTAATAACGATGACCTCCCGAACTTGGGATTGGGGAGGTTCATAAATCATTGTAAAGAATATCAAATGGAGAATTTGTACGAGACATAGAATCATTAAAAGGTAATCTTGAAGGGTTTCACTACGCACCATGCGACTGATCAACCACTTGGGTCGACCTCCTAGTGCACTTGGTTCGAACCATGACTGACCAAGAACATGAACTTGTTCTTGACCGGTTAAAACCAACTAGCTGATTTAATCCCTAAAAGCGGAACTGGGATTAAACCTAATCCTTAAACCCTAAAGGATTGGGATGTTGGAGTTCTAGATTAGGTTAACAAGAAAGAAACCTTGTACGAAGAACTCGAACACACACATTGCTTGTGTGGTTTGTTCGACCATCAACCGAAGAACCCTAGGGTTCTTTGGTCGAATTCGTCCAAGAGGGGAGAAGGGAGAAAAGTGTTTCCCAAAACATACATTGTTGATTGCTTAAGATAGATCCACTGATGATGAACAAGTCGAGCGATCTTCTAGTTGATCTAAGCAATGAACTTGGTTCTTCAAGACTTGAAGAACACGAAGAACACAAAGGCTTGTGTTGGTGTGTGTATTCGGCCGAAGCCAAGGAGGAGGAGGAAGTATTTCGTGAGGTGATGAGGTTAGTAGGGATTACCTATGTATATATAGGCAAATCCCCAAAACCTAAATGAGGATGGGCTTTTATGTTCACGAGCCCACGTGACAATTAGACCATGGCCCACGTCACAATTCCGCTGTCTGTCAAGTCATGACCGAAGTTATCACCGTCTGTCAGAATTGTCAGCGCCTGTCAGAATTGTCAGCGCCTGTCATTGGAGTCGTGGCTGACGTCCGGTCATAATGGCGGTTCATGACTGCTTTATTGCAGTCATAATAGTAAGGCATTACACGATCATTGACGCCATCATAATGGCGCTTCATGACTGCTTTATTGTAGTCATAATGGGCCAACGTTCCATATACCTGAGAATGGCCATATAAATACATGGCCTAACTCATTGTCGAGAACACACTGAGACAGATTCAAAAAGCCTTAAAACATAGAGTTCACGCACTCTTACTTTCACCTTCGCACTCAACCTCGATCACCCTAGGTTCGCCAAGAACTTGTTGGGTCTGCACTGTGATCATCACAGGAGATCCAAGGTTGACGTCGCCTAGTCTTTGTGTTTGACAATCGTTGTCTGAACATTGGCGCCATCCGCGGGACACGTTTTTAAACAGCGTTTCACTTTTCCAAACTTTTTTTTTCCTTCTCAGTAATCAACCGTTTCTATGGCGGATACACAACCATCGCTGATCACTTCTTTAGCGCCATTAATAACCACTACCGTGACTACCACTATACCCGAGGCGTTGATAACCTCGCCTAGTCGTATCATGGAACCATACGTTGATTCTGAGTGGACAATGTCTGATGTCAGGTCGACACGAGGGTATCCCTCTTTAACAAGTCCACTTTTCTCCACAAGGCTGGTTGGATCAAGTTCGTTTACCTCACCACAGCCAGTGACTCCCATCCCTTCATTTCAGTCTCTTTTGTCCCACGGGACAAGCTCTCAAGAGGATGGCACGGATCCGGTCCGACAGCCTGCTTCCAACTTTCCACAGGCCGCTACGCCAGGGGTTCGGGAGGATCCAATTGTGGAGTTACTCCGAAGGTTGGCTCAGAGTACTCAGCCACCACCACCTCCTCCACACCTACTTCATCGGACCTGTTGTCTCAGTTGGTGGCGGCGTTGCGCCCAGCACCGCAGCCAACGGTTGTTCAACCAGTAGATCCGTTGTCACAATTATTGGAGCAGTTAAGACAACCACCCATTCACACCCCACCACCACATCCACCACAAGACACATCTAATGACATGTTGCGCGTGTTGCAAGCACTCGTGGCCTCAGCCGCACCACCCCGAGCAGCCACTATGCCTTTGTCGGTGGTTAGTTCAAAGTTCTGTGACTGGGTGGCCAGATTCCCACTCCCTGATAAACAAAAAGTTCCGTCCATCGTTGGTACTTACGACGGTACACGAGATCCTGATGACCACCTTGCTCTTTTTGAACAGGCCATTATGACAGAGAAATGGCTAGACCCAGTTGCTTGTCACATGTTCCCTGGCACGTTGCAGGGTTTCGCTCGTGATTGGTTTGCTGACTTACCGGAGAGGAGTACTCAAGGCTTTGCAGATCTAAAGGCTAAATTTGTGACTCACTTTGTCCAGCAAAAGAAGCAGCAGAGAACTCATATAGAAGCACATTTGCTGCGACAAAGGGAAGGCGAGGGGTTACGCGACTTCATCCAGCGTTACACGCGGGAATACCAGAAAATTGTCGCCTTACCCGAAAGTCAACAAATTTCGGGTTTTACCCTCTCCTTGCTCCCAGGACAACTGCAAGAGAAGCTGATCAAACGAACTCCAGTCACTTTCAAGGAAGCCACTGACCGGGCATATGATTTCCTCAGATCCAAGGAAACTGTTACTCTCACGCGGGGAGTTCTCAACAGGAGAGACAAATGGGGGAGCTCGTCAAGCGCTAGACCTGACAATCGCCAGGACACCAGGCAGGATATCAGACGAGACAACCGCAGAGATTTCAGGAGAGATTTCAGGCGAGATGAAAGAAGTAGCAGGAGGCCTACTCCCTATGATCGTGGTACAGGTCCAAATCTAAGTAAAAGTCCAAGCGAGATATTGAAGACAGAGCAGGTGGGGTCATCTTTCAAAGCACCTCCTCAGATGTTACACAAGTCTGGAAAGAAAAATATGAACAAACGCTGTGATTTCCATGAAGATTATGGTCATGATACTAATTCATGTAGAGAGCTAAAGGCTGAAATCAAGCGTGCCTTAGAGGAGGGGAAATTAGAACATCTCGTACCAGGGGCAAGACAACAGGCAACAAAAAATCCGGCCAAAAAGGCTTATAGTTGGCAGAAGAAGGGAGACAATGGTGATCATCCTGGACCGCCTGATGGTCAGGTGCTCATGGTTCAAGGCGAGGCATCGTCTAAGAGAAAAGCATCGGTCCTCCAAAGCTGGATGATGGTTCCTATTTCTTTTCCCCCAGTAGCAGCTACTTCCAACAATCCTGTTGTCATTAAAATCCGATTGTCCAATTATGAGATTAACAAATCTTTTGTTGATACAGGCTATTCTACTGACATAGTGTTTGAGCATTGTTTCAGGAAACTACCCAAGCAGTCAAGGACACAAAAAGACCAGCGCAGGCACCGTTGGTTGGTTTTTCTGGAGAAACACACTGGCCTGTGGGAGAAATAACTTTACCGATGATGATGGGGGAATATCCACAGTATAGGGTTGAAATGGTAGACTTTGCCATTGTCAACGCCCCTTCAGAATACAACGTTCTTCTTGGCAGACCATCGCTAAAGAAGTTCAAGGCCATACCTTCCACTATTCATGGCATGGTGAAGTTTCCTACTCCATCTGGAGTTGCTACTATCAGGGGGCAGATGTCATGGCCACAGGAATGCAAGCAAGTTGAAAAGCCAAAGCCAAGCACCGATCGGGCTACACCAGCGGAGGTAACGGAAGGTCCATAAACCAAGGTAGTACTCAATGCCAATTTTCCTGATCAACCTGTCATTATTGGCTCACAATTACCTTCGCAGATAAAAAACAAACTCATTAGTTTGTTAAAATCCAACCTAGATGTTTTCGCATGGCAGACATCTGATATGACAGGTGTCCCTAGGAGTTTTGTCGAGCATGCTCTAAATGCCAATCCAAACATTGTCCCAATCAAGCAGAAAAAGCACGGGCTTGCCATGGATCGCAGCAAAGCAGCCTGTGAACAAGTCAACCAAATGGTAGCAAGTGGAATCGTCAGGGAGGTAAAATACCAGACCTGGATTGCTAACCCGGTCATGGTCAAGAAAAGTGATGGTTCATGGCGGTTATGTGTCGACTTCAAAGATATTAATAAAGCATGTCCGAAGGATAACTATCCACTGCCAGAGATTGACTGGAAGGTAGAATCCTTGGATGGCTTCCGGCTAAAATGTTTCTTGGATGCTTACAAAGGTTATCACCAGATCCACATGAAGCGTAGTGACGAGGATAAGACAGCTTTCCATACAGACCAGGGCATCTACTGTTTCCAAAAAATGCCATTTGGTCTAAAAAATGCAGGTGCAACCTACCAGCGCTTGATTGACCAGGTATCTACTGTTTAAAAAAAAAACAAATGCCATTTGGTTTGGTCTAAAAAATGCAGGTGCCACTTACCAGTGCTTGATTGACCAGGCGTTCAAGGATCAGATTGGACGAAATATGGAAGCTTATGTGGATGACATTGTCATCAAAAGCAAAGCGGAGGATATCATGTTGGCAGATATCAAAGAAACTTTTGAGGTACTGCGGAGGATCAACATGAAGCTTAACCCCTCCAAATGCAGCTTTGGCATGGAAGAGGGCAAGTTCCTAGGGCACATCATCACGCCGAGAGGCATTAAAGCCAATCCCAAGAAAATACAGGCTGTTGTAGACATGGTCTCCCCATCCACCAAAAAGCAGGTGCAAAGTTTGAATGGTAAGCTGGCAGCACTCAGCCGCTTCCTCTCAAAAGCAGCTGATCGATCTCTACCATTTTTCCACACTTTGAAAGGCTGCATAAAGAAGCAAGATTTTTCATGGACACCTGAAGCCGAATCAGCCTTTTAAGAGCTAAAGCAGTTTATGGCCACCCTTCCTACACTCACAGCTCCTGTACCAAAAGAAACATTGGTGGTATACCTGGCTGCTTCTATGGAATGTGTTAGCGCAGTTATGATGGCACAGCGTGGGTCTACCCAAATGCCAGTCTACTTTGTTAGCCGGGTGTTGAAAGGTCCAGAAATAAATTACCCGTGCTTGGAAAAATTAGCCCTTGCTTTGGTACATGCAACGAGGTGTTTGAGGCGTTACTTCCAAGCCCACCCTATTCATATCTTAACAGACAAACCAATTAAGCACGTACTAGGAAAGCCTGAGGTGTCAGGACGGCTGGCAAAGTGGGCAGTGGAGTTGGGGGAGCATGAAATTTACTTTCATCCAAGAACTTCTATGAAAGGTCAGATCTTGGCCGATTTCCTTGCCGAGATAGACGAAGAAGATAAGGAAAGGCACGTGCAGGGGGAGGAAAATATCCCCTGGACACTTTTCACTGACGGTGCCTCTAACTTGGAGGGTTCTGGTGCGGGTTTAATTCTTACAGACCCCAATAAAAATGAGTATACGTATGCCCTTAAGTTCGAGTTTCCCACAACTAACAATGAAGCGGAGTATGAAGCTTTGTTAGCAGGCTTGAAAATTGCCAGGAAAATGGGGGTGACAAGCATATCTGTATTTGTAGATTCACAGCTTGTCGCCAACCAAGTCAGTGGAGCATTCGTTGCGAACCAAACCTCCATGCAGCTATACTTAGAAGAAACTAAAAAGGTGATCTCAGAATTCACGAAATTTACCATCGAGCAAGTGCCCAGAAATCGCAACATGTTAGCTGACGCCCTAAGCAAGTTGGTTTCGTCCGCCTTTGCCCATCTTAAAAAAGAATTACTGGTGGAGATCTTGACAGAAAAGTCCATTGCGCGACCAAAAGAGGTTGCCACTGTTGCAGAGGAAGAATGTTGGATGACTCCGATCTTAAATTTCCTCAAACATGATGTACTACCGGCTGATCCACAGCTAGCAAGGAAAATTCGTATGAAGTCACCAATGTACACGTTGGTGGACAACTGCCTGTTTCGGAAATCTTATTTGGGGCCACACCTGTGTTGTGTTGGCCCAACACAGGCTAAACGTATCATTGAAGCTGTACATAGCGGCACATGCTCCCTCCACGCGGGACCACGCTCGGTCACTGGTAAAATCATGAGATTGGTTACTTTTGGCCAACGATGCATCAAGATGCAAGGGAGGAAATCGAAAAGTGCACAGCCTGTCAACAAAATGCTTCTGTCGCCAAATTGCCAAAGCAGGATCTTATACATGTTACTACTGCATGGCCATTTTACAAATGGGGGATCGACATTGTTGGGCCATTTCCACCCGGCGTTGGCAATGTCAAGTTTCTCATCGTTGTTGTTAACTACTTTACCAAGTGGATAGAGGCAAAACCCTTGGCAACTATCACTGGGAAGCGAGTTATAAATTTTGTCTGGGAACACATCGTTTGCAGGTTTGGGGTACCACATGTCATGGTAAGCGATAATGGCAAACAGTTTGCAGAAGGTCCATTCAAGGTTTGGTGCTCTGACATGAACATCCAACAGAGGTTCTTGTCAGTGGCACATCCTCAAGCCAATGGCCAGGTCGAGGTCATGAACAAAGCCATCGTGAAAGCAATCAAAGCCAAATTAGGCTAGCGCAAAACTGCATGGGTGGATCTATTACCAGGTATCCTTTGGGCTCAATGAACCACCCCAAGTACAACTACATCTGAAACACCCTTCAGCTTGGTTTATGGTACGGAAGCCGTCATTCCTCCAGAAATTACTCATCCAACTCAACGGGTTATGGACTTCAACCCTGAAGAAAATGAGGACGCACTACGAGAAAAATTAAACATCGTAGAAGAGCGTAGGGAGATCGCTCTCATCAAACAGGCCGCCAGTCACATGCAGATGGCAAAATATTATAATCAGCGAGTCCGTCCTCTCTCTTTTCAGCCAGGCGATCTGGTATAAAGGAAGAATGAGGCCAGCAGGGTAGAAAGTCAAGGCAAGCTCGGCCCTACATGGGAAGGCCCTTATCAAGTACTTCATGCTAATGGCAATGGGTCTTACACCTTGTCAGACATCGACGGACAGACTATCCCCAGGACATAGAATGTCATGAACCTGAAGAAGTGTTACGTTTAATAATTTGGTTTGATCATGTATCCCAATGTTATTCAATAAACTCAATAAGATAACACTTTTTATTATGTACGATGTTACAACACATGCATGCACAAGTGACATAGTCAAGAACATAGTTCAATATCAATTATACTAGGTTCATCAAACATACGTTGTTTGGTCCCTCGCATGCATCCAATTTCATCTTTTAATCACCTTGATAAAAGATAAGCACTTCCTATTCGGAAGTGACATCCTCGCGAGTAAAACATTCTTTCACCGGTACACCAACAAACACATACATAATTTCTATAGCAAAGTACACGCATAGAAAGAAACCAAGTAATTTCAAACATAGAAATTCCACAAAATTATTCAAAGGCTACAAAGCAATAATCCAACCACAAAATAAAACCAAGTCACAAAGTCATAACATACATAAACAAGCTAAGGCTGTGGCTGTGCCGACAATAAGGCAATAATAGCTGGAAGTGACAACCCCAAATCTTGCACCAGGGTAGTCATAATGGGAAAAGCTCTGCTTGCAAATTTCTCGCTCGCACGCGTCATATTCCCATGCGTCGCAGGGTCCGAAAATGGCAAGCTCTCGGGAGAAATATTGGGGAGTGCATCTTTCACTTTTTTGCTGGCAAGATGTCTCCCAAACATATGAGAGGCACGGTTAAAATCGTTAAGAACATTCGCAACATCAGGATGTTTGAGCATCAAATCAAATAGCTGAGGCAATGCAGCAACTAAATCTTTCCTCATCTGCATGGCAGCATCGCGTTCTTCACGCATATTGACCATCGTTTGCCTCATAGTCACCAGCTCAACATCTTTTTCAATCACCTGTTGCTCTTTTTGCGCCAACTGCTCATCACGGGCACTCAGGGTTGCTGACATCTCCTGTTTTTCCGTTTCAGCCTTAGTCAAAATGACCCCCTACTGGGATATCTTCTCTCTAAGCGTGCGCACCTCCTCTTGACAACGACTAGATGTAGTTTGCTCAAGTGCTAGATCTTTCTTTAGAGAGGTAATATCATCTCTGCCATTATCAACTTGCACCTGCAACTCGGCGCACGACTTCTTTAATTCCCCATGTTCATTGCTTACCAGCTGTCGGACGTAATCCATAAAACAATTGAACATCTTTATATCTGCTTCACCAATCACACCTGTATTCCCGTTCATAGATCCTGACGGCGCACCCTCGCTAGTTGAAATAGGCAGGGTAGAACATTGCAAAGCTGAAGACTGTGTCATGACAAAATTGCGGCTCGATGCTAACCCGGTAGATCCAAAGGGAGCGCTGATCGTCCCAAACATACTAGAGGTTGCACCAATTGTGGTGCTTGCTCCAAATGATCCAGTATTACCCCCCGCGATTTACCAAAGTAGCATTTGCGGGAAGATTCGAGGGGAAGGTCAATTTTGGCGCCTTCGGAAAAGGGATATCATAATCGCTTACATCTAGACTCACCGCCCTTTTACCACGTCCTAACATGTCTCGGTCATCCAATCTGGGATCTGGAAGTGACGTTGCCCCCAAGTAATCGAAGTCCTCTGCATATTCACAATAAGATCGTTAAGCGACAGGTAATAAGTTAGCAACGACTATAATTATGGTGTTACCTGTTTCATCTTCGCTGTCACTCTCAACGATAGTCCGGGACAGCGACTTGTCATTATCAGCGGCACCTATGAAACATAAAAAGCATACGCTTACCTTCTACCATAGTCAACACATACGTGTAAAGGTTGTGCACTTACCTGGGGTCGAGTTTGACGTCACCTCGTTGGTTGCGGTCGTGTTTATCCCAGAATTCACATGCGAAGTGGCACCAGTTTCTTGTTCACCAAGGGTAACATCAGCAGGGTGACTTTCGATCTCATACTCCATAAAAGCATGATCTCCCTCCATGAAATCCATCAAACTCATGGCTGTAAGAAACATACAATGAGTCGGTACCTGTACAAAGATAATATAAAAACATAACAATATAGCAACAGGAACCCACGTTTCCCAGTATCCGAGCCCACAATCACAGGCTTCATCCCTTCAGCCCAATAATCCGATATACCAGCTAACACCAGAGCACCTTCCTCATAAACTCGAAAAACAATGGACTTTCGTAAAATCTGCTTACACACCCGCTTTGAGGCGTCAGGGCTGGAACATCGTTTAACGATTTGTCAAACCCAGTTCTCCATCTAAACAAGTTACTGGCCCAAATATTTCTGAAAGCGGCATCGACAAACACATATTTAAATCTCCAATTTCTATGACTAGTAAAACATTCCCGAATAATTTTTTTTCTTTCTATCCTTCAACTCTACAGAAAACCAATCGTGAGATTTCATCAGCTTATAACATGTCCTAAACAAGAGTACTGAAGGTTTTATCCCCATTGCCACCAATAACATCTCAAAAGTCGTGATTTTTGATACAGCTACTGGGTGTAACTGTGCAAATCCCAACTTGAAGTAGTTCAACACACTCAAATAAAAAGCGGTGGCTGGCAATCTAAAATTGGAGTGTGAAAGGTAATGGATATAGAGGGATACTTTTCCTTGCGGAGGGGAATGGGCTCGTTGGTTTGATGTAGGTACAATAGCGTTATAGTTCCTAAGCCATGGATACTCATCCATAAGTTTCGTTAGCATTTTGTCATTGACTGTGCTAGGGCTCCGAGCAACTGATGGAGTTTCCACCACAATCGCCTCTGACACTGGCTCTCCCATGTTCAAACAACGACAACTATAATATGCCTAATAAATAACAGCTGTGTAAACAAAACAACGCAATGGAGAGGCAAATACGCACCTGTAAGGTAGCGAGCAACCCAATTAAACCTGCAAGGCATACAATTACCGTTAGTAAGGAGTTAAGTGTTTAAAGCCTGCAAACCCAAACCGCTGCCCATAACCCTAAACCGCCGGCCAAACAACCCTAAACCGCCGGCCCGTTTAAAGCGTGCAAACCCAAACCGCCGGTCCATAACCCTAAACCGCCGGTCAAACACCGCCGGCCCATAACCCCAAACCGCCGGCCCGTTTAAAGCGTGCAAACCCAAACCACCGGCCCATAACCCTAAATCGTCGGTCAAACACCGCCGGCCCATAACCCTAAACCGCCGGTCGAACACCCCCAAACCCGTAGAACCATAACCCGTGGTTTCCTCAAACCCTAAGACCGCCGGACCATGAGAACCGTCGGTCCACCTAAAACCGCCGGTCAAGGCGCTAAACCGCCGGTCGAACATTGGTCTCCTCTACCGCCGATCTAAATCCTGAACTACTCTAAAATTGACAGTCGGTCTAAACGTTATACCGCCGGTCTAAAATTGCCAGTGGTCTAAACGTTATCGAACTACCGCCGGTCTAAAATTGACAACGGTCTAAACGGTTATCGACGAACCGCCGGTCTAAAATTGACAGCCGGTTAAAATTGACAGCCGGTCTCGATCGCAGATCTCGACTCGAGTCCGCCGCTACCGCCAATATTTCTTGCGGTCACGATCGACGCTACAGCCTGCACTGCCGGTCTGCCTTGGGCAGACGATGCACTCGATCGAACAAAATAAAAAATAAAAAATAAATAAATAAACGGGAAGAAGACTTACGAATGATGGTAGTTAGGACTTGCAAACCGATGTTTTGGCAAATCCTAACTCGGGGGCATGATGAGGTTAGTAGGGATTACCTATGTATATATAGGCAAATCCCCAAAACCTAAATGAGGATGGGCTTTTATGTTCACGAGCCCACGTGACAATTAGACCATGGCCCACGTCACAATTCTGCCGTCTGTCAAGTCATGACTGAAGTTATCACCGTCTGTCAGAATTGTCAGCGCCTGTCAGAATTATCAGCGCCTGTCATTGGAGTCGTGGCTGGCGTCCCGTCATAATGGCGGTTCATGACTGCTTTATTGCAGTCATAATAGTAAGGCGTTACACGATCATTGACGCCATCATAATGGCGCTTCATGACTGCTTTATTGTAGTCATAATGGGCCAACGTTCCATATACCTGAGAATGGCTATATAAATACATGGCCTAACTCATTGTTGAGAACACACTGAGACAGATTCAAAAAGCCTTAAAACACAGAGTTCACGCACTCTTACTTTCACCTTCGCACTCAACCTCGATCACCCTAGGTTCGCCAAGAACTTGTTGGGTCTGCACTGTGATCATCACAGGAGATCCAAGGTTGACGTCGCCTAGTCTTTGTGTTTGACAATCGTTGTCTGAACATGAGGTGTTAGGAACAAATAAGGGTTACCCTAAGCCTCTTATTTATATACAAATAAGTTGCGCTTAGAACCCTTCTAGTTTAATTAATATTAGATCTTTAATTAAACTTCCTTTTAACATTTCCATCCCTTATAGTTTAACTAGTTTATTATTGTTGCACTTAACTATTAAATGTCTAGTATTAATACACTAATAATTCGGTACCCATATACACGAATTATATACTTGTATTTATACTTTCAATAATTAATTATATAATAAACTTTATATAATTTATACAACAATATTATCCAATTACTATATGATTTAATAGCTTTAAATCATATCCTGGATAATCTATAATTAACACATTATACATTTACTTAACTAGTAAATGTACAACTACTTATATTAATTAGTTAGTTAAACTAATCTAGTAATAAGTTAAACTTAACTTAATACTTAATTGATTCATAATGACTATTATGAATCATTCCTCTTCGTAGTATCATTGCTTATCTTGCTCGTATTACATGCACTCACCGGTGTGACCTTTAAGTGTTTCGTAGGCATGGATGTATCATCATAGGTTGACTAACTGTGCACATAATTCCTTCAAATCTAATATGCTTGCCAAAAACACAAGATTGACAAAGTTTAGGTTTATTAAGTTTTTCACAACTAATAGAAAAATTATTCCTAAGAAAACGTAATTTGGACATGTCCGGATGACCGAGACGATGATACCAAAGATCTTGAGCTAAAGCGGTAAAAGCGGTGGCGGAGATGCGGTTGGCGGAAGGAGAGGTGGTGAGTGGGTAAAGATCGCCCGTGCTATTACATGGAGGGTTGGTATCCGCGTCAGGTAATCCTTCACAGTGAAACCAAATTCGTGAAATTCAGTAGTAATTTTATTATCTTTGGTTAAGCGACGTACTGAAAGTAAACTTTTAATGATATTTGGGATGTGTAAAATGTTTTTGAGTCTAATTGGAGGAAAAGGTCGGGTGAGGGTAAAGTGGCCGGTACCGTGGATAGGTAAATGGGAGAAATTCCCGACAACGCCATTAGTATTAAGGCCATTATTAATATAAGACGAGAAGCTACCTGTCGAGTGTGCCATGTGAGATGTTGCCCCGGTGTCTAGGTACCAATTCTGATCCGGGTAGTGGATGGACATGGTATATAGAGCCTGTTCAATGTCAGTGGGTGTTGGGCCGGATTGTTGATGTGCGTGTGGTGCTTGCGGGCGAGGGCCAAGGATGCCCGCGGATGGAGAGGGGGAGGTGTGTTGCGGCTGTTTGTTCCATGAGGTGGTGGGATAGGGACATGGTGAGAATTGCCAAGGGAAATAGGGCCATTGTTGCATGAGGAAGGGAGAATAGGATTGTGGTGTGTTGTTGTTGGAAGATCCTCGGCCACGTCCCCGTCAGCGGCTTCGGCCACGGCCTCGGCCACGGGAGTCCGAGCCGCGACCTCGATTTGATTAATAGGAGGGCGGTTTGGGATCATCGGCGGTGGCAGTGTGGAGGGCAGTGGCGGCTGCAGCAGCGGCATTGGCGGAAGTGTTTGTTTTGCGGGTTTCTTCTAAACAAAGTTTAGATCGGGCTTCGTAAAAATCAGGAAGTGATTGAGTCCGACAATCATCTGGAGAACAAGGCGGTGATCCGGTACCGGCGAGCCAACATTAGCAAGTTGGTCGACAATCATCTTGATTTCTTGACAATATGAAGAAACGTTAGAAAAATTGTCAAGTTTGGTATTAGAAAATTTATTTTCAAGATATATCGCCCTTGTGTATTTGTTGTCTTGAAATATTTTGGAGAGGGCGGTCCATGCATCGGCGGCGGTTGTACCCGGCTTGAGAATTGTGTGGAGAAGGTCGTTGGAGATCGTCTCGTATATCCATTGTAGGACGATTGCATCAATGCGGGACCATGTTTCATTCTGCGAATTGGAGGAAGAAGTCGCAGCTTCTTGGGGTTTGATGTGGTCAAGAACTTGAAAGGCGCGGCAGTGGATCTTGAAAAGTTCCGCCCAAGAAGTGTATTGGCCTTTCTCCGTCTCAAGAGTGATTGGAATAAAGGTGTGGCCGGATATTAGTGACGGTGACCGCAGGATGCGTTTTGGGGGTGGTGGTGTCTTTGTCATTCGTCATTGAGACAAGGGGCGGCCGGAATATGGATTAGGGAAGGGTGGTGGTATGCGGCCGAAAAAGAGAATGGAGAAAGAAATTAGATTTAGGTTTACAACTCTGATACCATAATAGAATGGGAATAATTCCTTGCCTTTTCTCATTGATTTACATCACTATATATAATTACATGACTCCTATAACTATGGTATGGATATACACAATCATTCATATAATTCAAATATATAATCGGAATTTAATCAAGGAACTCATGCATTTCAAACACTGGCATGTGAAAGACAAATCCATACACGTGGACGGTGGATAGCAACTCTGTTAATTCATTCTTGCTTTATAAAAAAAGTACCATGCATGATCACACCATCAAAACCACCAAGCTTAGCAAATTCGATCAAAAACCTCATCTTCAATCTCTTCCAATGGTAAAATTGCTTCAATATATGCGTTGACCCTTGAATATATGCCATGATACTTGTGATAATGTTTCACAAAGTTTAAACAATATTTTTCTATAATTATCAAATTCTTCTTACTGATATTATTAACATCATGATATCACTTGATAACGTAGCTTAAAATTTTAAAATCATGTCACTCACTTTCAAAACACAATTTTGGTGACAGTGAATTTAGAGAGGAAAAGAGACCTAGCTTAATGAAAGTAGATAGATAAATCATCCGGTGATAGCCTAACATCTAAAATCATCTTTAATTTAGAGGTCATGAGTTCGATCATTTATGTAGGCAAACATTTACCAGATGAGAAAGAGAGGTTCAAAAATGGACACTGCAATGATTAGGTCGTGCACATCACGAGAGTAAAGCTTGACTATTCCGGAAAGCCCTTCAAAAAATATAAATAAAATGAAAGTGGATAGATCGATCATATCATATGCATTCACCACCATCTTGATTCATACATGCCAAATTTTCTTTTAATACAACTTCATTCACTCATAACAAAATATAAATTATTGAAAGCTATGAAACCAACCCAAACCCTTAAACCCCACAAGTTAGAGTTAGGTAGGATTTGAAGATACTTCTTTTTATTTTTAACTTCCAAGAGTAGAAACACAATATAATTAAAAGATAGATTTTTGAACTTATTTGATTAATTAATCCATCCTTTTAATTAATTAGCAGTTGCAAGGATCACACTTGCAGTTTGCTCCACACTTGCAGGCATGTCCACCTTCAGCAGCTACAATCATCCCCTCACTTCCATCATCATACCTACAAATTAATTTACATATTATTCAAACCTTAATCAGTTAACAATCAAATAACTGAATCATATGCCAAAAATATTTGCTTATTTTGTAATTTTATAACAATTAATAATCGATGTTTTAAAATTACATGATCCATTGTATGCATATGGAAACTGGCTGGAGATTTACTACACTTACATCTTCTTGGGTGCAACACCGTCGAGGATGACGGTAGCGGTGGCGGAGGTCTCGATGTCAGGGTACATCCCGCATCTGCAATCATAGATCCAGTTTCGGTTAAAAAAATTCGAAGAACACTTTAATTACGGAATTGCTAAAATTAAATAAGAAATAGTAGTTGATTTGATCGTTGTTAAATCAAAAGTGAAGCAAATTTACCCATTGCAACTGCTGCCGCAAGAGCAGCCTGATCCGCAACCGCACTTTCCACCGCAGCAAGACATGATCGATTTCAAGTTGAATTGGAAGATGGGGTTTTTGATCGAACTTGGTTTTGATGGTGTGCTCATGGTACTATATTTATAAAGCAAGAGTGAATGAACAAAGAGGCTATCCACCGTCCACGTGTATGCATATATATGTCTTTACTTTTTTCTTTTTTAACAACAAATAATAATCTAAATTCATGTATTATTAGATATGTAATTTGAACTTACAATCACAAAAATGGAACACAAACAAAGAAAAACCCTTTGGTCAACATTGTTATTCAATTTGTATTTTTTAGCAATTAACACAGCATGTGATATTATGAAGATAGAAGAGTAATGTTGGTTGTGTCTAGTTTAATTTCTAAGATGATTTTTCTAAACAACATTGTTATCCGTGGTTATTTATATTGGGTTATTTTTACGTCATATTTATTTCCTAAGATGATTTTTTAAGAGCATTGCTATTCGTGGTTATTTATATGAGTTGTTTTTACAACATTTTTTTTTTGTTATTACACTGTTTAGTATATTTATATATTTAGTTGTAAAACTTGTAGTGGATATATAAGTTAATTTTTTTGGCGTATGATTGTAACACATGGAAAGTTGAAATGAATGTTATGAGGAAAAAGAGCAAGTGGATTAAGTCATTAAACATAGAAGGAGTTTGCACCTTACTTTCTAAACTGATGTCTTCTTATCATCAAATTAACCAAATTTTAACCATTAACTTCAACTCTTCGAATAACAATTATACTGGACAATTATATATCTAACTATATTTACTGCCGATTTCAGTTTTGTAATAAAAATCGTGACTTAACTAGAAATTATGGATGCCACGATAAGTCCTTACGCATAAACTCGTCTTTGTCTATATTTTTCTCATATACATGGGATGTTTTTTGTATATAAACATATGCCAGAATTATATTAATAAAAACGAATTCAAGGGTAGGGTGTGTGTGAGAGAGTTTGCTTTTAAATACATTTGTATCTTCGAAATTTAATGTTAGCCATTATTTCGGTCAATCTTTTAGAAAGAGTTTCAAAGTTGAAACAATGACAAAAGTTAATACAAGTACAAAGATGGTTTAGTGGATTATGGGTATTTTTTTTGAAGTTCAAATAGCTAAAAAGTTCTTCAAAAGTGATATTTCAAGCAACTTTTATGATTACGTTGATCACTTGAAGTTTATGGAAGTTTAACATTTTTTTTTTATCTCTCCAGTATATCTATAAACTGATAACATTACTCTTTTTTTTCCAACACACACTTTTGCCAGAAATCTTTCGGGAAATAGTTTCGGGAAATAGTTTCTCTACTTCCTGATAGATGTATCACTTTTTATATATCTCAAATCATCATACCCTGTCTTTGGCCTGATTAAATATCCTTTGAATTGTTGTTGAAAGTTTGACATAATTGAATTTTGTTATTTACAAATACATGATCGCTACAACTATAACAAATAGTTTAAAGAGAGTAGGAATGCTGGACAAATGAGTCTTTAATATTAAAACTAACATCATTAATTCTGTTATTATAAAAGATAAAATAAAAAGATCCACAAATAGTAGGGAAATGCTAGGAGCAAATGACTATTATAATGAGTGAGCTTAATTAAAGTGCAAGTCCATTATTTCAAACATTATTTGAAAATAGTGGATCGATTGGCGACTGACGAACCACCCCGTGGATAGATGTTTACACTAAATCGTGAACAATTTAAAACAGTACTTGTGTTCTTCTTTCATCGCTTGGTTTTGTTTGGTTATTTATGTAGTCATAGTTTCAATAATTAATGTTTGAGAGTGGGCCAATGCAACGACGATAGATAAGTTTCAATGTAGAAGACAAAACTCGACATCATCTCACTTGTCAATTCTTCACATGGACGTCCAAATACGGATGATAATGGAGCGTTTATGATAGATCAAATTAGGATGAGCTTCGTTCGATGATTATTATTATATTTTTTTATAGGGTAAATTACAGTTTTTGTCCCCGACCTATGGCCGATTCGGGGTTTTTGTCTCTAATGTTTTTTTGTCGGTTTTTTTGTCTCTTAAGTTTTTCAAATTCTGGAAATTTGTCCTTCCGTCCAATTTTGACCGTTAACTGACGATTTTTTTGTCAATTTCCCCAAATTACCCTTGCATCATCTTCCTCATTTATGTGTTCTTCCCCAATTAAACCCTAATTCTGATTTGAAACCCTAATTGTAAAAAAACATCAATCTAAACCGTCATCTTTGCAATTTTTCATCTTCCAAATTAGACAAATCTCATGGAATCAAAAATACCGTTACAATTTACTCGATCAGCTCTCGGTCAATCAGAATCAGTCTTCAATCCCGATTAAGGAGTACCTCTGATCTGATCGGCTCTGCTCGAACAACAAATCGAATGAATCAGCAACCATTAGTAATCGGGAAATGAGGGATTGAAAGAGTTACCCAAAGGAAAAAAGGAGAAGAAGATTCTACCGCAACTCAATCAGCATGATGACTCGAACTCCAACTGTTTCTGCTCGGTTCCTTGGCTCGATCAGAACCACCACCGTCAATTACCATCCCCGATTCTTGCTCTATTGCTGCTCGGTGCTCCAATTCTCCAAACCGCCGCACCGCCATCACCACCGCCGGACCGCCATCACCACCGTCACTAACCTCCGCCGGAGAAGATGAAGTTATGCGGTGGTCTACAAATCTCGATTCTACAAATCTGGTCTACAAATATGAACTAATTTAGAGAAAAACCTTGAAAAAAGTCTTCACCCTTCAAAAAAAATCCTCACGAAATGCACAGATCTGATTATTGAAGGTGGAAAAATGGATTTTTGTTTCATACGTTTTTTGCTTCATTCGTCTTTTTCTGGGTTTTGATTGTGGTGATTTTGTTTTCGACTACAACGACTGAATCTTCTTGGAGATTTGGGGTTTTTTTTTTTCGGGTTTTGATTATAATGATTTTTTTCTGGGTTTTGAAGTTTTGAAGATTTATTTAAGTTCTCTAACCGAAACCCAGTTCAAAGATTCAATCTTTTGACTATATCATCATGTCATACGCCAATTCAAGATCTGTAAGGTATTCACCCCTTTGAAATTTGCTTAAATTTCGGATTTTTAGTTACTTAATTAGTGATTAATGTTTCATGTTTATGCTTAATTGTGAGTCGTATTCTTGAAGACGATTTAATTTGATCGGGGATTAAGAAATTTATATATTTGGGTTTTTGATTTTGTGATTTTGTCTGATTTCAGATTCAAGAAGGGGGACAGATCTGGGTTTCTTGAAGAACATGAAGAATGAGGAAAAAAGACGAAAATACCATATTTTTTTTGCATTTTTAGTCACTTAACGGCAAAAAATAGACGGAAGGACAAATTTCCAGAATTTGAAAAACTTAAGGGACAAAAAAACCGACAAAAAACACATTAGGGACAAAAAACCCGAATCGGCCATAAGTCAGGGACAAAAACTGTAATTTACCATTTTTTATACTTTATAAAACTAAACTTAAACTTTTCAAACTTGAAAACCGTTTGGTTTCAGTTGATGCGGTTTTCGTTCACACTTTAATTTCGTTTCGGTTTATGTAGTTATCGACCAAACCTTTGCCTTGGACAGAACAAACATCATTTTCTACACTTTGTGTCCACAATTTTGGGTTTAGACCCAAGAAACATAATTTCAAACTTCGTTTTAGATCTATATAGACAATTAGTCCAAATGTGGAGATTTTCTATTTCCCAAATAAACTAATTAGTGCTAAAATTATAAATATAGTTAACTCAATATCTTTTACAATAACATATCAAATACCAAATGTAACAAAACTGATGATCTCAAATCAAAAACATGATTCCTAATCAACATCAATATCATCCAATGTTAATCTACTCAAATCCTCACCATTCACAAGCATCCTAAGACCATCTTTCAACTCGGGAACACCTTCTTCCAAAACCGCACAAACGGGAAACATCTTCACACCACTCACCCGTTTCCTCAACTCCTCATACACCTCACCCGCACCCGACTCATCAATCTTATTAGCCACAACTAAAGCGGGCCGGCCCGATAAACCCTCATCATAAAACTCAAGCTCCAAAATCAAATCCCTAAGTTGTTCCCATGGCGGGACCCCCTTTCTACCATCTAACCCCGCACCCAAATCTAGAACATAAGCAAGAACTCGCGTCCGTTCTATATGGCGAAGAAACGCGTGCCCGAGCCCGCGGTTCTCGTGGGCCCCTTTTATAAGGCCCGGGATATCGGCTATGGTCACTGACACGTCATCATAAGTTACATTTCCTAGATTAGGTCTTAATGTTGTGAAAGCATAATGACCGATTTTTGGTTGTGCTTTTGATAATGCTCCTAAAAGTGTGCTTTTACCCGCGTTTGGTAATCCCACTAGACCTACATCGGCTATACTTTTGAGTTCTAGAATAAATATTGATTCGGTACCGGGAGTACCGAGTGTGAGTGATGAATTATCGTCATTTTCGTCTTCTTGTGTGTCGATTTTGTCGTGTTTTTTATGAGTTGAGTTTTTGAATGATTTTGAGAGAGAAACATTGCCTAAACCACCTTCACCTCCTTGAGCAATAATTATGCGTTGACCGGGTTCGGTCAACTCAGCAACATTATATTCAATTTCTTCTTCTTCTGTTTCTTCTTCGGTTTCTTGATTTTCATCCTCGTGTTGTGATTCCGGTACATAATTTTCAGTTACTCGATTTTCCCATGAAGTCATTATTTCTTCATCCCAAAAGTCAAAGTTTTCTGAGTCGATAGTTGACTTGGTACGAGTTTGTGAAGAAAGTTTGGGTATTTTTAGTTCAATTTCAGTTGGATTATTCTCGAGGGTATCGGGAATTTCCCAAGGGTTTAAAGGTGCAGAAGAACTTTTTGCAACTGTAGATGATGGTAGTTCACCTTCAACAAGATGAAGTACAGTGCCAACAGGTACCAGAACAACCTAAATAAAAACAAGTTGGTCATTAACAATGTTAATATAGCCCGTTTATTAGATGTTAACTGGTCAAACTGGTCAAACTTAAGACCTCAACAAAAAGGAAAAGGGATGCAAGTGAATGTGACCTTATCATCTCCTCGGCTTCCTATCTTATTTTTTGAAGCACCATGCCCGCCTCTCTTTGCATTCTATAAAATACCATATTTGTTATCTTAAAGTAAAAATGACAAATTTAAAAGAAAACTATGGAAAATAATAACAGACTATATGATGTTGCAGGCTGCTCAAATCCCAAACAGTTGGGGAACATTCTAGAATCACATCACCACCTCTTCCACCATTGCCACCTACATATCACACATTATTTATATAATTACTGAATTATGATTGGACATATATGCAATTCTCCTTAAAATTAAAAAAAAAAAAACATTTAGTAAACTTTATTGATATTTATTTATTTAAATGCATAAATTGCTCACCATCAGATTTACCACGACGATCGTGTCGGCTACGGTGGAAGCTAAAGCAACCATTGCCACCATCTCCACCTTTGGCACACAATCTTCGCCGGTCTATCATTCTACGTTCCTTTAATAATTAAAAGAAAAATAAATTATTGTATTAAATATATAATTTAAAAATAAAGTTGAAAAGGGGTTGAGAGAAGACCTGTAGGGGTGCAACTTTTGGTTTTTTAAAAGGGATATCTGAGAATCCATAAGTTTGTAGGTTCCATTGTGATTTTCTGCAAGCTTCTAGATAACGAATAGGGTTTTTGTAACGTAACCACATCTTTAGTACTTTATATTTCTTTCAGGTGGTGTAAAATACAGTCATGATTTCAAGTCCCGTTGTGGACAAATTGGACTAGATTAGGTGTCATTAAAAAAAAAAAATTGTCCTGTAAAAGAGAAAATGAGTGTCAATAAAGATGTAGATTCAATCACCTCTATTCATGCTTGATGTGAGAATTACATAATTAAAAATCTCTGGTTAACTTAGTATGATCCTTGAACTTATATTAATGTAGTAAATATGATTACAGGAATAAAAAATGATGATGGAATAGGGATACTTAATGTATTATAACGAATGCTACTCAGACAAAACATCGAACACCTGGAGTGCATCTTGTAAAACACTGAAACTTAGAACCATGTCAACTTCTATACTAATAATATGATCAAATAGGTTAAAAAACTATTAAATGATATAAATTCATTATCACACATAACTAGAAATACCCAATTACAGAATTACATGACAGATAGTAAACTGTAGGCCAGTGATTAAAACATTTCGGTATCGAATACTAAAGATCATATTTTTATGACAAACAATTATAGCAGAGCAAAGCAAAATTACCTTTTGGGATATACATATCAAAGGATCGCAATCTGCATTTACCCAAAGCTTTGGGTTTCTGTAGACACCCTCCAAAACAAGTTTATAGTTGGTTTTGTGCCGCTTTCCAAGTTCATAAGGGTAAAGTTAAGTTTCAACCCTAAGACATTTATATATCAACATTTTTAACCCCCGGATTTCACTCTCTTACGTTTAGTACCCCTTTTGTTACCAAAATTCCAACCAGACAAACAACAATAGATTTCGAGAGCTTCGAATCAACAAGTATTTTTTGGACAAAAGTCGTGTTCCTCTTAAGCCTAAAAGGTCACCAATTGCAACCGAACTATCATAAAGTTGCATAGGAAACTTGGACTTTTTGTAAACCAGCCTAAAAATTTCGCTAAAACTATATATAATACTACCGTCCCACAAAAAAAGTTCTTGTTTATCTTTGTCACAAGTTTTTAGGAGATAATTGGTGTTGAGGTCTTTGATAATATTTTTGGTTAAAATATAAGGTTATGAAATATATTTTTTTAAGATCAATTTCCAAAATCGAAAACTTTTACAGCTTCATAGAATTAGGATGCATAAATAAGTACGTAAAATAAAATGATGCATAAAGATACGATGCTATTACATGCCATTATTCCCAGTCTTGGATAATAAAACTTAGAATTAAAGATTAGTTTTAAAAAGCGTGGCAAACTAAAGCAAACAAACATGGAGTACTCAAACATGATTAGTATCAACTACAAGGACTAAAATTGTCAACAAACATAACTATACGGACTTAATGTTTGATTTGTCCTAATTCCGCATGTATATGCTTTTTTCACCAAATCATCATCATCATCATTCATACACCCCATCACTCTCACTACTACTAGTCCAGCTCCTTTTACACTCAATAGGAAAAAATGGCTGTTTCTCTATCTCTAATAATTTCCCATTTTACCCCTATTATTTCATTATATTTACTTTTTAACAGCACCCTCATCTCCGCCGTTAACATTACCCACCTCCTATCCCCTTACCCAGATCTCTCCGATTTCTCCGACCTCCTCTCCACCACCGCCGTTGCCTCCGATCTCTCCCAACGTACATCCCTCACTCTCCTCGTCGTCCCTAACTCCTTCCTCCGATCATCAGACTTAATCCGTCGTTCTCCCTCCACCAACATCGCCGACGTAATCCGCTACCATGTCCTGTTACAATACCTCTCCGTCCACGACCTCCGCCACTTTCCGCCGTCCGGTAAACTCATCACTACTCTCTTCCAAACCACTGGCCGCGCCACGAACAATTTCGGCTCGGTCAACGTCACCTACGACGGTCAAGCCAATACAACCACCGTCCGATCGCCGGCAGCGTACTCTCAACAACCTAACAACGCCACTGTAATCTCCTTAATTAAAAACCTACCGTACAACGTAAGCATCTTCTCCGTTAGTTCGTTAATAGTGCCGTACGGACTCGATCTACTTGCGTCGGAGACTCGACCGCCGTTAGTGCTTAACATCACTAAAGCGTTAATCGACGGCCATAACTTCAATGTAGCAGCGTCGATGCTTGCTGCATCAGGAGTTGTTCAGGAATTTGAATCTGATGAAGGCGGTGCCGGAATTACACTATTTGTCCCTACCGACGAGGCATTCGCCGATCTACCGGCGACGGCGAATTTTCAGTCGTTACCGGCCGATAAGAAAGCCGACGTCCTAAGGTTTCACGTGCTACATTCCTACTATCCGCTCGGGTCGCTCCAATCAATTGTGAATCCTGTTCAACCAACCCTAGCTACTGAGGACAAAGGGGCGGGTAGCTTCACATTGAATATTTCTCGAGTTAATGGGTCGGTTGCAATAAATACGGGCATCGTTCAAGCTTCCGTAACACAAACCGTATTTGATCAGAATCCGATTGCAATTTTTGGTATTTCTAGGGTTTTGTTACCAAAGGAGTTTTTTGGCAAAAATGCAATGGCTGAAAACTCTCCTCCCATTAGTGGCGCTCCGTCACCGATTATGTCATCATCGCCGTTAAATTTTCCTCCGGAATTGTACGGACCGTCATCTCCACCAGGGTCCAGAGAGGAAATGCACTCCTCGGCAACGGTACGTTGTGTTAATTTCGCTGTTTTCTGTATAGGATTGTTGTACGTATTTGTATGATTTTTTTTTCCATTTTGTTATATTATAAATCAGTTACTCTATAAATCATTGATGGAAAAAGAGAGAAAAAAGTTTCTCTTTCTTTTCCTATTATTTACAAACGAAAGAAGAGAAAAAAACAGCCATTTTCATGAACGATTTCAAGATTTTTTCCCTTCTTCGCTACTTTTTCTTTAGATTTCTTTGTATCTACATTCAAGTTCATGTTGTTGTACAGTGTTATACATTTGTTCTACAATTTAATTATTTGTTCGTTAAATGGAGCTGAAATCGAAACCCCTTGAATAAACATCAAGGCTCTTTAACTCTTTGGTACAGTTGGTGTTAGGAAGTTTGCATAACTAATTTTGTAGCAACAAATGTATATATTGCATTTATCAAGTTTTGATACTTGAGTCTGTATTTTGCTCTGATTTTTGCTCTGAAAGATCGTATTATTATGTAAAACATGAGATTTGAAGTATTCATGAATCATGTTCAAATTTTCTGCATCTGATATGCATTTTGTGAAGTCCAATTGCATGCTTTTGATCTAACTACGTCAATTAGTCTTTAGGGTGTTTGGGTAAAGCATATTTAACAACTTATGAGCTTACTGAAATTTGAAAAGGCTTATTATCAAGTTAATAAGCTTAAGTTGCTAATTTAACTTGTATTTGGTTGAAAAAGAAATTTGAAATTTGGGGCAAAAGGGGAATTAGGGGGGAAATTGAGGGGTAGAATGATGAATATGGATTAAAAGTACAAATTACTTGTTTGGACTTTGGAGTGTAATGTGAATTGGTGGGTGGTTATTCGCTGAGGGAGTGTGTAAGATGGTAGTGGCAATAATAATAAAGGTAAGGTGAGATGTGTTGAAAGTGGATGACAGAGTGGCTGAAAATGGTGGATTTTTGGGGGGAATGGACGGCTGCGATTGGAAAGACATTTATTCCAAGATAGATTGCTGCCAGCACACTCCAGTTCAGTACGGTTTCAACACTCATTAGATCTCTTCATTCTGTGTTGCTGTCGTAAGTTTCATGATTATATGTGGCTGGCCCATTTCTTTGGCCCAAGTCAGGCCTGTTAATTATTCATGTGTTAGATACAAATAAATAAATTCGAATGTCTTTTTCTTTTGTTCCAGCAAATTATCATATCTGTCCAACTTAGAGAGACCGGTGTGGTGGCGAGAGGGGGTGGGCGCCGGACGCCACCTCGGCGCGCCGGCCAAGCCATGACACCGCTCGCTACGCGAGCGAGTGTTTTCGCCGGACCGTCGCGCATGCAGCGAGCCAATGAGCGAGTGCCACGTGTACTAGCCGTTGGCAACGGCTAGTTTTCCAGAATTTTAATTTTTTTTTTTAAATAAAACCTATTATAAATAACCCATTTAACCATTACATTTTTTCACACCATTTCTTACACTTTCGCTCTCTAAAACTCTCTACAATTTCTTACTCTTTCACTCTCAAAAACTCTTCAAAATGTCTCAACCACCACACCCCGATTGGATGAACGGTATTCTCGGATGGGGAGGTTCCGGCTCATCGCCGTCCAATCCGTCAACATCTTCGTCCCGACAATCGGTATCGTCCACCCAAAACACCGTGATGCCGCCATTTTCCCAAGACCAATACAACCACTATATCCTTCAACAATAATTTCAAAACCTTCAACAACACCAACCCCCTCCTCAAATGTGGTCACAACACCAATGGTCACAACCACAATCTTCACAACCACAACAATTTCAACAACACCGACCCCCTCAAGACACCGACGCCGTTGAAAAGGCGAGAAGAAAGGGGAAAAAAGTTGCCGTCAACTTAAGTCGGAAGGTCATGCGTTGGGACGCCGCCGAAGAAGTTTTATTGGCGGAGTGTTGGGTTAGCGTTTCCGAGGACCGCGAAAAGGGCGCCGACCAATCCGATGAATGTTTTTGGAACAAAATCCTTGTTGAGTTCAACAAGGATGTTGGTACGCCGCGTACCAAAGACATGTTGACGGGGAAGTAGACGACCTTAAATGGTAATTGTCAAAAATTCAACGGTATCTACAAACGTCTACAACGTACAAGCCGAAGCGGTGAAAATGAGGTCGACTTTATGGCCCGTGTCCGACAAGCGTACCGTGACGAGTCGTCGTCAAAAAAACAATTTAACAACGAAGGTGCGTGGGAAGTTTTGCGCCATTGCCCGAAATGGGACGCCCCCGCACCCATTTCGCTCTCCGATAATGAAGAACTTTTCGGGGAAGATACGAGACCACGTCCGGCGCGAAAGTCTCGTAAGGCAAAGAAAAGTAGGTCGGAAAGTTCATCCGGCGCTAACACCGCCGGAAGTGCCGCACCGCCGGACCTTGGCGAGGCTATGATGGCCGAGTTTAGGCGGAAAAGTGAAGCCGCTCAATCGGCTTACGAAAGGTCAAAGGCGCGGGATGACGTTTTCGTGCGTTTGGAGGAATTGCGATTCCTAAACACTAACACCCAAGGTTTGGGGCGCGAAGATAAGGCGAGAATCGTCAAAGAAAAAAAGGCGATCCGCCAAAAATACCCCGTCGACGAAGATGACCTTGACGTGGACGATGAGTAGTTTTTTTTTGGTTTAATTTTCGGTATTTTTTTTTTATTTTTTCGGTTATTTTTTTTATTTTTTAGGTATTTTTAATTTGTATTGTGTAATATTTATTTTAATGAAGTATTATGTTTTTAAAAAGAAAAAAGAAAAAAATGGTGGTGGGGCCCAAATGGCTTAAGTGATGGTAGAGGGGGTATTTGGGGGTTTTGAATGTGAAATGTGAAATGGTGATGTGGCACATAGGTGGCGCAGAGGTGGCGAAGTGGCTTAAGCCACCACACCTAATGCTCTTAATGCCATAATATAATATATACATGAGAAATGTTGGTAGTATATCATTTTTGTAAAGTAAATCTCAGCAATTAGATCAATTAATCCCCAAATTACCACCACCACCATTATCACATGTGATTTAATACGTCAACACCATCACCACTTCATGTATAGTAAATCACATGTGATTGCACACCACCGACCACTATCATTACCACCTTATGTGTATTAGATCACATCTGATTCAACACCACCACCACCAACCTCTGCCGGCCACCATCTCCACCAACGGTAATCCCTCGCCATCGTCGGGTGCTTTCAATCACATGTTGTATCAAATCACATGTGATTGCGGTGGCGAGCGGCGATCGGCGGGCGGTCGGCGGCGGTAATGGGCCGCGGCGGCGATGATGGTTGTGTTTTGAATCACATGTCATTTGATGATGGTGGTGGTTAAGAGAATTTTTTAATTCAATGACTAAGATTTGTCTATTAGGAATATGTTTTAATGTACTATCTAGAATATAATTCTATATACTATTATTAAGTTTAAATATCACATATATACACAAATTAGTAGATACTACCCCGCATAATGTATGCAAATTATTCTTTACTTTAGTAAATATTTCAATTATATAACTTCTAGCTATTTATGCAAACATTTGTTCTTCCGCTGATCGTGCTTAATTTGTTTTTATTTTTCCTTGTGGTGTAAATTTGTATATGATTTGAAGCAATATGATATAATTTGCAACCTTATACGATTTAATTACTATGAAGTAAATTTCAAAACAAAAAACTACTTTGAAGTAGACTTTTAAAAAAAAAATCGTTGGAGCCTTTAAACAAAATATACCTTACTATCCTTAAATAATTAAATTCCTAGCATATCTAGCCTTTCATATGTACCAATGTACCATTATCATGTATTTTACGTTCTGTATATAACTACGTTGTCACACGTATTGATACGGATTCGTACAAGCGGACGCTAATATCCTAGCGTGAAGATTGATCTCGGCCAATCGAGTATCACACGAACAAAAGAAGTTCAAGAATAATTAATTCTTATTAAAAACATAACATCCAACCTTATGACTTACAATCCTATAAATAAGAAAATCTAAACAAGGATAAACACAAATAACAGTTATAACTAGAATGTTAGTTGGATGGGCAAACATATCGGGTCGACTTTAGGCACTAGTCGACGGGTCGGATTGATCTTCAATTAGGGCCGGATCGTATCACATATGTTTATAAATTCTTGCCAGAACGGCGGTTCATTGAATTACTTTTCTTTTCAAAACGGGGATTTTAAATGTTAATGAACAATAAATGGGGGATGACAATTGTATATTATGATACTAAAATCTACAACTTCCAACTTCAAATAGCTCCAACTAACGCCTAGTGGTATTGGTGAAAAAGATAAGGTGTTGCCCATGGCCAAGGTCATGGATTCAAGTCCCCGTGGACGTGGGGTTTATTCCCCATAGGTGAAAGGTTCGAGGGAAGACATACTGCCCCTTGTGGATGTCACTGTCTAGGCTCGAACCACTAACTTACTAACTTGCCGTTAAAAAAAAAAACGTCTACGTGCTCCACCTTTCAACTACTTGTGTCAAATATACTCAATATTTGTTTTGTTTGTCATGTAAAATTGTATATATAAAATAATGTAGTTTGTTTAAGGTAGTCTAACAATTTTATCAAGTCTCAACGGACAATTAATAGTCTAACAATTCATAGAGTAATATTTTATACTTTTATGATTTTACATTGGGTTTACCCATCTAAAATTGCATACAACTTTACAAGTCACATACATTGTAACGACCCGAAATTTGTAGATAAATAAAATAAATAAAAATATGATAATTATGGATAAATCATATTAAAACCGTAGGAATTGGTTTCGTGTCGTTTGGAGTCCGTATGAGAAAGTTATGGGCGAAACCCAGTTGAAACCTAGACCGAAAAGTGCAGCCCTGCTGCAAAGGCAGGCTCGCGGCGCGAGCCTGGCGCGAGCGAAACGCGAGGTTGAGCAGAGGGACCAGAGCTGAAACGCGAGAAAGTCGCGTCGACTTCGCGTCGACTTCGCGACGCGAGCCAGGCGCGAGCTGGGCGCGAAGTCTGGTATAAAGCGGCGACCAGCGGGAAGACCCGCGTCCTTTCGCGGCGCGAGCTCGACGCAAGCGGGGCGCGAGCTCTTCCGACCAGTGCATTAAATTGGGGGTTTTTAGCCATAAATTCATTTCAAAAACCCTAGTTCCTTCCATTGGCGATTTTGGAGTGCAAGAGCTGATTTGGGTCAATTTCTCCATCAAAGCTTGATAGATTTCACTCCTAAGTGAAGATTAAAGGTATATCTTCAATCCTTTGTAGTTGTAGCTTTAGATCTATGGGTTTAGAAGCTTGGGTTTGAAACCCTAGTTCTTGGGGTTATGGATTATGGTGATATAAATGGTGTATACACTTAATAGATGGTATATTAACAAAGGAAACAAGTGTATGATTATGATTTGTGAGAATCTTAAGGGTTGGTTAAACCTAGGGTTTGGTAAATCACCATATTTGGGGGAAATGGATTGACGGGTGTTATCTAGAGGTAGATGAACACATTGATAGTAGATTGTGATGTTGAACATTGTATGATCATTGTTTTAGGCTTTCGGTGACATCTTGGAAAGTCGGTGAAATTGTGAAGCAAGAGTTTTGGTGTCAAGAACACGGTTGGAGCAATTATTGCTAAGGTGAGTACGTGTGGACTTTACTGAGTACATAGCCTATGAAATATATTTTTATTACTTGTGTTATGGTCTATTTGCTTAATTGTGTAGACTAGTAGCTAGTACTTAGTTATACCGATAGTTGTATTGAACTAACTTGCTTGATGATAGACGTGATAGCCGAGAGCTAGATTGACATAACCATCGAGTTATGATATGGTGAGATGATGTGATGATGCGGGGGATCCCCGGTCATGAGGTATGGAATGGGGAGCATTTGGGCGGATCCCCATCGGCCCATTCCATGATAGTAGTCTTGCTAACTGGAAGTAGTCCGGCGAGTAAGGCAGGTATTGGTAGATTGGGCAATTCCCTCTTGCCTTTACCTTGAAGCTTGTTAATGCGGGGGATCCCCGGTTAATAAGTTAATGTGGTTCTAGTTGGTTGGGGACGTCCCTACAACTAGATATGATTGCTAGGAAAGCAAAGTATTAGAGTCACAATAGGGTGACTAGATAGATGGATGATCGCTTATATGTTTGTTGTTTGCCATTCGGTTGTTATTACCAACTTTGGGTCTAAACCCATGTATCTCACGAGACGTTTTTGTCTCACGTACTCCTTGTTTTGTTTTGCTATGTACTCAGGTTCGGGATCGAAGGCTTAGGTACGCATGGATAGAGATGCGGGACCTAGATTAGAAGAACACTAGATTGGATTTAGTCTTGGCTTGGTTATGATCTATTTTGTAACACCTACTTTTATACTCTGATTTCATACCAAGGTTTTTGTAAATCCAAATTTGGGGATGTTCTTCTATTTATAAAATGTTTTATTTTGGCCAATCTTTGGTATTAAAATATGAGGTGTTACAACTCGGTATCAGAGCTATAGTTTAAGTGAATTAGGTTGGATGACCATCCTAGTCTTAGACTGTAGCATTAGGAATATAAGATTCCTTAAGAGCATAGGTTGACCTTGAGACTTTATATTAAGTTTGTGGTTGAACCTAGGGGACCGATGAGAATTGATATGATTATGGATATTGAGTCTTTGAGACTAATGGGTTGTACACAAGGTACTAAATGTTTAATGTCTTTCGTTTAGTCTTGATCAAAAGAAATGGTGACCACGCATAGAAGTGGTAAAGCCCCGGAGGGCCGGGAGGAAGAAATACCTCATGTCGAGGTTGTGGTTGAACAGGAAAGTCAACCGTCGATGCATCGGATGGGTGACTCGGAGGTCGGAGCTAATAGAACTCCGGTGACCATGGCGGACCTCCAAACTATTAGTGAACAACTCAAGGGAGTGGTGGCCGATGAGGTGCACCGCATCATTGGGGACCGTGAGAGGTCGGGTGGAGATCGTGTATCCGAAGCTAGACCGGATGAGAAAACTAGGGATGGTGGCACTCGAGTGGAGAGATCCTCCACAGGTGGTTGTAGTGATGCAAGGGCGAGACCCGATGAAAATTATGGTTGTTCTTTTAAGACCTTCATGGCTTGTAAGCCAAATGTGTACTCGGGTAGTTCGGACCCGAAAGTAACTATGAGGTGGATCCGAGAGACCGAGAGGGTTATCGGTAGTAGTAAGTGTAAGGATGCCGATATGGTGACGTATGCGTCACAACTATTGAAAGAAGATGCCATGGTGTGGTGGGATATCGTGTATGAGACCCTCGGGAGGGAGGTGATTGAGAAGATGTCATGGGACGACTTTACCACGAGGTTGAAGAGAAAGTTTTGCCCCGACAGGGATTTGGAGAAGATGCATGAGAGGTTTGTAAACCTAAAGAAGGGTGATAGGTCGGTTGAGGAGTACTCAAGGGAATTCACGGGATTGCTCCCGTTTGTTGCAAGAACTTATTTTGAGGAAGGATCGAGGGTAGTCCGGTATGCTTGTGGGCTACCTTGGGATTACCAATTGGAGGTAAGGAGAGCGGTCACACTCGATGAGGCCATTGGTGCCGCCCGGGGTGTGGAAGAGGTAGATGCGACAAGGAATGCCGTGAGGGCCCATGTGAACGAGAAAAGGAAAGCCGAGAGTGGCTCGGGAACTTCTAAGAAGGGGAAGTTCACATCAAATTCCTTCAAGCAAGGAAGCGTTGCCCCGTGCAAGAGATGCGGGAAGAACCATGCCGGCGAGTGCCGAGGAGATTCGAAGGTGTGCTATATTTGTGGAAAGACGGGGCATATAGCACGGGATTGTAGATCCAAGACGCTCTCCGAGGTGGAGTGTTACTCGTGCCATGAAATGGGACACTATAGCAATGCGTGCCCGAAAAAGAGGATCGAGCCAAAGGTGCCCGCGGCTCAAAAGAAAGAGGAACCGGCTCAAGTGAAGGGACGTTCCTTTCAGGTGACTCGAGAGGAAGCAAGAGAGGTGCACGATGTAGTATCAGGTACTTTATTCATTAACTTCATGCCATCTTCTATATTATTTGATTCGGGTTCTACTTATTCGTTGTGTCTTATGAGTTCGGTTGTAAATTGAATGTGCCGTCCGAAATGTTAGATGAGGTTTATGAGATAGAAGTAGCCGACGGGAAAACGTCTATGGTTGAATGTGTTTATAGAAATTGTGAAATAGAAATAGACGGTAGAAAGTTTAAGGTGGATTTGTTGCCCATGGGAATTAGGGTGTTTGATGTGGTTATCGGTATGGATTGGTTGGGTATGCACCAAGCCAAGATATTGTGTGGTTATAGCTTAATTGTTGGATTATCGCACGGATTGGTGGTTATAGGAAATTGGAAATAAGTTGTATGACGTGGATATTTATTTTGGGGAATGATTTTCCCGGTTAGTTATGTGTATGGAAATTATATATTTTTTTTGGAAGGAATATGGTTCGGTGTGTCGCAGATAGTAAGGATATAGGGGTTGATGTTATTATATGGTATCAAAAGATGAACCGCAAGGACGGTAAATGTTCCCAACAAATGGATAGTAGTACAATGAAGTACTAAGTTTTGGTAAGAATTGTAGTAAGGATGGAAATTTGGAAATAGAAATCTTAGAATTGAAACTTGAGTATTTGGCGGGAATCCGGATAAGTAATGCAATGTTAATATATGTAAATGGGAAAGAAAAGAAGGATTAAAGGTATAGTGATGCCTTGGAACAAATAAATGTAACATAGGTGGAAAAGAATAAGTGTCAGGAATGGCATATTTTAATTGTTAGAAATGGTTGAGTAAAAAAAAAAAAAAATAATAAAATAAAATAAAATTGGCATGTAGCCATAACAAATTTCGTGTCAGGGATGATCGATTTGATATTATGGGTAAGACGACGATTATGGGCAAAATGTCATAATAATGATGTGATATAATATGACATAGTGCGTGCGAGTCTACGACTGGGAAATAAATATTCCAAGGTATCGCGATGTAGAAAGACGGGAACATGGGTTATTGGGCTAATGGGTGCCAAATCATGGGTTACAAGTGTAGACCGGAGTCGATTGGTTGACTCAAGGGTGACCGGGTTGGCCGGTGAACTTTGGTTAAAGGAATAGATTGGTGGTTACCCCGGTGGTAATAAAAGGATTGGAAATCGGTAATAAGGGAATGGACCGGTTAAGGGTGATTGATGTGTAAGTGAAACGGTAAACGACAATCGGAGATTTTATTGGTATACCCGCGGGGTACAATGCATGTGCATTACGTGATGGCCTTGGAAGGCATATAATAATGGAAAGATAATATTATATGAAATGTGCTAAGTACTATGTTCGATGGGAGACATAGGAATAGGGAAGAAAACGATAATGCGATTTTTATGGGAGAGGTGCTAGAGCGCATGATGAGCGATTTGATGATCGAATGGGTAAGATAGCAGCAAGGCTACGCGATGCGAAAAGATGGATGTCAGATGACATTGATGTGACATATACATATGGTTGTGTATGCGCATGTGATGATGCTTAGATGGTATTGGTGACATATACACATGTCTGTATATGTGCACAATAGATACATTTAGATTGAGTTGGCGTGATATATATGTAGGTGTGTATGCTTATGCGTTTATATGACGAAGATAACACCATGTGGTTAATGAGTATTGCTATTATGTTATGGTAAATGAAAATTTGGTTGGAAATGCGGGTTGCATTAGGTCATGTATAGGTATGGGATGCCTACGACTTCTAGAATATGAGAAAAAGGATGTCGTTAGAAAGCAATTGTTATTGGGAACCAGGATATGATCAACTTGTGTGAAATTATGGTATGTGAGGCGAAGATGATTGAAATAGTACTAAGAAATGGTATAGGTGACCAAATGAAAGTTAAGAAACGGTAAAGGGTTGATGTGACCATGAGGGAATGTGAGAACTTGGGGAAATTTGAAAAGATTTGAAATTTGGAGATATGAACGATTGTTAAGGGAACAATTATGAGTATGATTGGGAGTGATAAGTCGAGAATGATATCTCGAGGGTAGGGAATCTGTTAACTGAAAAAAAAAAAGGGGGGTATGGTTGACTTTAGGCAAAAATCAAGATTAGTCAACATGTGATTAGTTGACTTGGTTAAGGATGGGTTTTGACTTTCGTTTCGAATGACTCGCGATGATGAGAGTATAATGTATTAGTTGTGTGTATGAGAAAGGGGTAATGAAATGATTAAAAGAGTTATGGTCAAAATTATGGGACTTTGACCCGTTGGGCGTTTTTGAAATTGGAATTTGGTATCTAATGGTTGATAAATCATAATTAGAGATCGATGGTAAAGGAAATTGTAAAAGTATAGTTGACTTTGTTCTTAAGTCAAGGGTTAGACGATGTTGGAATATGGTAACTTGGTCGAAGCTAGACTTTGACATTGGTGTTGGTCAATTAGTTGATTATAATGCGTGGGTCATGTCATTTCTACGAGTATAAGATGAGCGGTTAAAGGATTGAAAGTCTTGTGGTCAAAATTGTGCAAGTTTGGCCCATTTGGGCACTAAAGGCTTAGAATTGATTTTTTTGACCCGTTTGGATCTAACGGGATTAATTGAGTGTTTACATACATATTGTTGACTAATTCGGGATAAGAAAAGTTTAACGGTAATAACCGCGGAAGAATGAGAATGGATACTCGGTAGAATGCGGATTGGAATTTTTGAGTGATTCCGAGGACGGAATCCTTTTAAGGGGTAGATAGTTGTAACGACCCGAAATTTGTAGATAAATAAAATAAATAAAAATATGATAATTATGGATAAATCATATTAAAACCGTAGGAATTGGTTTCGTGTCGTTTGGAGTCCGTATGAGAAAGTTATGGGCGAAACCCGGTTGAAACCTAGACCGAAAAGTGCAGCCCTGCTGCAAAGGCAGGCTCGCGGCGCGAGCCTGGCGCGAGCGAAACGCGAGGTTGAGCAGAGGGACCAGAGCTGAAACGTGAGAAAGTCGCGTCGACTTCGCGTCGACTTCGCGGCGCGAGCCAGGCGCGAGCTGGGCGCGAAGTCTGGTATAAAGCGGCGACCAGCGGGAAGACCCGCGTCCTTTCGCGGCGCGAGCTCGGCGCGAGCGGGGCGCGAGCTCTTCCGACCAGTGCATTAAATTGGGGTTTTTAGCCATAAATTCATTTCAAAAACCCTAGTTCCTTCCATTGGCGATTTTGGAGTGCAAGAGCTGATTTGGGTCGATTTCTCCATCAAAGCTTGATAGATTTCACTCCTAAGTGAAGATTAAAGGTATATCTTCAATCCTTTGTAGTTGTAGCTTTAGATCTATGGGTTTAGAAGCTTGGGTTTGAAACCCTAGTTCTTGGGGTTATGGATTATGGTGATATAAATGGTGTATACACTTAATAGATGGTATATTAACAAAGGAAACAAGTGTATGATTATGATTTGTGAGAATCTTAAGGGTTGGTTAAACCTAGGGTTTGGTAAATCACCATATTTGGGGGAAATGGATTGACGGGTGTTATCTAGAGGTGGATGAACACATTGATAGTAGATTGTGATGTTGAACATTGTATGATCATTGTTTTAGGCTTTCGGTGACATCTTGGAAAGTCGGTGAAATTGTGAAGCAAGAGTTTTGGTGTCAAGAACACGGTTGGAGCAATTATTGCTAAGGTGAGTACGTGTGGACTTTACTGAGTACATAGCCTATGAAATATATTTTTATTACTTGTGTTATGGTCTATTTGCTTAATTGTGTAGACTAGTAGCTAGTACTTAGTTATACCGATAGTTGTATTGAACTAACTTGCTTGATGATAGACGTGATAGCCGAGAGCTAGATTGACATAACCATCGAGTTATGATATGATGAGATGATGTGATGATGTGGGGGATCCCCGGTCATGAGGTATGGAATGGGGAGCATTTGGGCGGATCCCCATCGGCCCATTCCATGATAGTAGTCTTGCTAACTGGAAGTAGTCTGGCGAGTAAGGCAGGTATTGGTAGATTGTGCAATTCCCTCTTGCCTTTACCTTGAAGCTTGTTAATGCAGGGGATCCCCGGTTAATAAGTTAATGTGGTTCTAGTTGGTTGGGGACGTCCCTACAACTAGATATGATTGCTAGGAAAGCAAAGTATTAGAGTCACAATAGGGTGACTAGATAGATGGATGATCGCTTATATGTTTGTTGTTTGCCATTCGGTTGTTATTACCAACTTTGGGTCTAAACCCATGTATCTCACGAGACGTTTTTGTCTCACGTACTCCTTGTTTTGTTTTGCTATGTACTCAGGTTCGGGATCGAAGGCTTAGGTACGCATGGATAGAGATGCGGGACCTAGATTAGAAGAACACTAGATTGGATTTAGTCTTGGCTTGGTTATGATCTATTTTGTAACACCTACTTTTATACTCTGATTTCATACCAAGGTTTTTGTAAATCCAAATTTGGGGATGTTCTTCTATTTATAAAATGTTTTATTTTGGCCAATCTTTGGTATTAAAATATGAGGTGTTACATACATTCTGAAGTTTCTAACAGCAATAACACTTGCTAAATGTAGGAAAAAAAGCATATTCATATTTCCTTACCATGTACAAATGTGTTCAATAACTAAAACAAATGAGCCAGTTCTACCTCATTATACATCCTATATTCTACAATTGTACAAGTGATAAGACTTAAAGTACAATCAAGGGTTGCACAGCCACTCTTGAATTGCAACCCGAATAGAATGATTCGGGGTAAGATCTAAGTGACTAAGTTTCAAATTTGTCATTGGAGAGGTTTCTCGCCCGTTTTTCAACCATCCACGCAACGCTTCACCTTCATACGTGAAACCATCCGCTGCCAACTGAGGATCATGCATCATTTCCTGTAAAATATAAACCATCAGTCCCGCTTCATATGTCACACACTCAAAATCGCATTAAGCAAACATTTCTTCATTTTTTTTGTCAATAGTTTTAGCGCGGACAATAACATTTTACAAGTTAAAATGTTGACATTTCATATTTACTAAATAATTACTTAGAAGTATAAAAAGTAAAAACTATAAAGATGTACCAAAATTTATAAAAACTAAATACATGAGGCAGTTTGGCTGATAATTTTTTTTATGGGCAAACAAAACTGAGACGAAACCTTAGATACCTAACCATCGGTATTGCTTTGGGTCCGTTATTGCGGTTAATGGTTCGGTTTCTGGTCACCCCTAGTAGTACTTTTACGTGAAGAAAAAAAAAAATTGAACCTTTAAAATGGGACACAGGAAGAAAGACGGCACTCGGCGATCTTCAAGAACCGATAACTGCTCGAGTTCTTTAACCAAAATCGGTGAAACCACGGGCCGGTCTCTTGGGTTTGACTCACAACATCGCAAACCCAAATCGGCTAATCGTTTAGCCACAAAGTTAGGCCACTCGCCAGCCGATGCATCCAAAACCGATGCTAAATTCGAACCCGAAACAGCTTTTCTCACTTCATTAACTAATTTACCCGACTGACTTCCCGTAAGTAGCCAAAGAATAACCATTCCAAAAGAATAAACATCCGATTTTGCAGTCAAATTTCCCGTTTGAAGAAACTCCGGATCCGTAAACAAAAAAAGTCCACTCGAATCCGGTTCGGCGTATTGACGAAAACTTCGACAACGATACGTTTCCTCGTTGACTAATTTAGCGAATCGGAAATTGCATAATTTACAGCAGAGTTCCGAATCAAGAAGGATGTTTTCGGGTTTTAAATTCCCGTGTAGTATCTTTTCGGGTCTGAAAGTGTGTAAGAATAAAAGTGCATTGGCAATCTCGAAAATGATTCGGGTTCGGGTCTTCCAGTACATGGAACACGAGTTGCTTTTGTTAGAAAAGTGAGTCTCGAGTGTCCATGGTATGTACTCGTAAACAAGTGCATATGCTTCGGGACATATGCCGATCAAACTTGATATATGCTTATGTTGCAGTTTTCCAATTACTTGAACCTGCATTAAACAATACTCAATTTAGCACGATAATTGGTATTTTACAAGGGTTAAAATAGTAACTAGGTTAATAAATTAAGGAAAAGGAGGTCGCGTGTTAGAATTGTTTTTAAGTCTTTCAGAATCGTTCTTTTGGACCAAATCTTCCGATTTGTGGTTGATTAGGGTTTATCTCTGTTTAATTGAGTCTTCTTTTGTGTAATTACTGTTCCTAATTATCGACTGGTATCAGTGAAAGAGGGAGATTAACCTCTTGTTCGAACTCCGATTGTGCTTCCAAATTGTTCGGATGCAATATCTTAATCATTACTGTTCTATTCGACATTTCGCCTTTATAAAATGAGCAACCGTAACTTTCACATGAAATTTTAAAGTTTTCTGAAAAACCGCAAGTTGCAGTTTCCAAATCCAACAATGAGAACTCCATTAATTTCACATTCGTACATGATACACCTCCGATTTGTCCTCGGATTTTCCACTTTTCGAGCCAAATTGATGCTTCAAATCGTTGCCTTTGAACTGTTTGTTTTTCGAGTTTTAAAGTTGCAATTGATGCTTGAATGAGTTTTAATTCTTCAGCGGATTCTTCACGTCTGCGGTTTGATTCTTGTAACTGATTCTCTAAAATTGCAATGTTTCTCATGGCTTTATGCAATTCTTTTGATGTTAATTCCTTTTGTTCGGTTAGTTGTTCATATTCTTTCTTTGCAATGTTTAAGGTATCCTCAGCTACTTTTCTTAATTCAACTTCCTGAGCAAGTGCAGATTCATAAACCTTCACCTAAACAAGTCAAAACCACAAGTTGACTTTTAAAAGTAGTTCATTTGACCTCAAAAGTCAAACAAACTGTAAGCATCAAAATATAATCATACCTTGTTATACGTTTCTATAGCTTGTGCTTCTAATCTTTTTCTCTTTAAAAGCTCTTGAAATGCTTCATTCCTCGATGATCCAGCTTCCATGTTGACTTCTTCAAATTGTTTCAATAAGCTTTCTTCTTCAAATCCCGAATCAAGTTCATTAGACGATGTATATCCAGAATCTGAAGAAGTGTTTGACTGTAAACTCCTTACCATACTTGTACTTCCAGCATTAAAACTTGTACTTGAGTTATATCGATGGTAGTTAACTTCCCTTTCATTACTATGATAACGTAAAGATTGAGTCCTTAAGCTTAAAGCATTTGAATCTTGAACGACTAATGGTGGTAAAGCATCATACTCTTCATTAGGTTCTTTGGTGTAAAGAAGTTGACCTTTGTTGACCAACCAAATTTGACAAAATGGAGCAACGTTTTTCGCAACATAACTTGATTTACTCGAGTTTTTCTTCACCTTCATCCAACTGTATACGGTTTTAATTTGTGTACAATTTAATCGCGATACTTTACGATAAAAAAAAAAAAGAACACTTACTTCTCGGGCTTGGCTCCCATAACAAGCTTATGTACGCCATATTCATCAATTAAATCCACAATTCCTTTACGAATGTGGTCATTTTCAGTAATCACAACGCATGCTTTAACCTACACATATAAGGTTCTTATTTATATAATATATAAATATAACACGGAATTGTACAACTAAATTTGGATAATGTACAAAACAAAAAACCTTTGAACGGGTGCAAATGCTCATGTAATCAAGTAGAAGCTTTTGCATTTCTTCTTTCTCATTTATTCTGTATGCACTCACGACATCAGGATTAGCTTGAGTTGCAGGTAGTTTTCCCACTGCATTAAAAGCCGTACATCATCTCACATATTGTGTTAAACTAAAAAAATTTAATTAGCTTACTACCATAATCTAATTTGTATCAAGAAACAATAAGTTGGTGTTCTTTTTTATTCCCTTATTGGGTTTCAATTATGTTAATTGTTTAAAGATGATGCGGTAGGTATACTGAATAACTACTCTAACTAATCTTCAAGATTATGTTATTATAAGATTGAATATGTTTGGTCAAGCCTACCTCTTTCTGCTAATATTAATGTTTCTTGTACCTAAAAACATGAATATATACAATATATTAATCAACATTCAACAAGAACAGTTTCAACCTCAAACCCAACACGAATTTATTATCTTTCTGAGAATAAACTAACACATATGGTTACATTTTATAACAAAGGTTAGAAGCTTCGATGTTGAATTCTGCAATTAAATCGTATCAAAATTGATTTTGGAAAATACCATATTTGACCTTAAAAACAATCAAAATGTTCTTAATTTGCCTAATGCATTCGTTGGTTGGTTGGTTGGGGCCTTTTATATGAAGACAATTATATTTCTCTAAAATAAAACATACTGATAAAAAACTTTAAACATATTAAATCATACGAAAAAAAGGCGCCCAAAAAAATAAATCAAAGTAAGCCAAGTATCAACAATTCAACATATTACCATTCAGTTTATATAAAAATTAAGTCTAAATCAGTAGCAAAACATATAAAGTAATAAGTAATAACAAAAGAATTAACTCACAAAGTGTTGGAATTAAGGGAGAAGGTCGATGAACATGAAGAATGCAAATTTCTCGACCTTTAAACCTCCGAAAAGTCCAATGAAACAAAGACACCGCCTTTTCAACTGACTTCCCAACCGCCACATAAACCTTATCAGCACCGACGATATCCGGCACCGGAAGACTTCTCTGGTCAAACCCATCTCGGAAATTGGCCGGAGAAGAAAACCCAGAACAGCTTTCGGTGGCCATGGTGACAGGAGGGGGAAATGGTTTCAAAAGCTTCATTGATATTTCTTGGTAATTAGTTTGGTTGATATCCTAAATTAATGGGGGAATTTTCATTTTTCTGCCATTGAAAGTGAGATTTGAGGGAATTATTTGAGTCTTTGCTAAGAAAAGTATGCTTGACTTTGAGTTAGACTTGATTGGGATGTATGTGAGGGATATTCGTGGTTTAGGTAGAGGAAGGTGGGTTTTATTTGCATAAAATAATCAACACATGAAATATTGAACATTTGATGGAGACAAATTTTGTGCTTTTGCGGGTTTGGTCAAAGTTGAAGATAGGTTTGAGTATCGTGTGATCAAATCTAAACAAATTAATGCAAAATTAATTAATTTAGTTTTTGGTATGTATACTTTTGTGATATAATCCTTAGCACCTCTATTTATGATCATATATACAAGAAATTTAAACTAAAGCGTTTCATATAAATAATATCAACATATCGATCTATAAACATATGCAAATCAAACAAATATTTGACGCTTACCAAGTTGATCAAAGTTAGTCTTAATAATTAATCGTGATTGATGAATCTTGTAGGGTGGCATCCAAAATTGTAAAGGAAATCTTGTAAGTGTTTGTTTGATTCTGTTCATACGTCAATTGTGAATCTTGATGGAGAAACATTGACCATACTCTGTCACCAAAGTTACTTTACTACTGACTGTTATTTCTTTCCCTTTTTCTTTTAAAATATTTATTTTCGATTATAACATGTTCCTTTAAATAGTTAAGTTTTGCTCATGATTTAGAGCAAGCAATAAGACAACAACATTACAAAACCAAACGAAACCTTTGCAGTCTCGATTCCAATTAAAGTTGGGGCCCATATTCAGGCCCAATAACCAAGCTATCTACTATTGGGCCCACATATTAGTACGCTTTGGGAAAAAAGAATATAAGCATAACAAATTTACCCTCAAAATATATCACATCAATCTTTAGTAATGTAGCAGAAACAGTTTTTCTTACCACATACCAACAAACATTTATCATTTAAATTTGATACACCTTTTAGTAAGAACATAATAAAGATCTTTTATACATACCAAATTAGGCAAACATGACATTTTTCATGGTTTTATAAATTTGTGGCCAATAAAGATTCTACCCGAACCGCGGGCCCTCAATTTTCCAAATGACTGTACAACCGACGGCTCTTTGATGCTGCAGCTTCCCTCCACAGGTGTTGTTGATGTACAAATCGTGTGGTTGAGACTGTGGTTGACTTTGACTTTTATGGCCAGCAATTGGTCAATGTTGCTCCTACAAAAGGGGCAAACGGGTGCAATGGAGGCTTCGGGCTTGTTGTGGCAACATAAGGCTAGCGTGCATTCAGCACACATTTGATGCCCACAATTTTGGACTTGAATTGTGCATATTTTGTCAAAGCATATACAACATACCTCTGTTTCACTATCCTGTAAATATTTGAACTTGTTGAAATGAATTGTTGAGTTTGACTAAATATAGAAAGAATATTAAAGTTTTAAAATTACCTCTGATATATTGTCATCAAAATTACAATCCAATTGAGATGATGCCGAGTGACAGGTGTCCTTCAAGATAGTTTTCTCCCTCTCTCTATTAGCCTCCATTAAAGCGCGTTCTAATAAAGCTTTTGCATCCTGATTAAGCTCACTAATAAACTTTAATGGTGATGGCCACACTAATGGGGCTGCAGATGAAGGGTTTAACAATGCCGCACATGTTTCATTCTTATGCTTTAAAGCAACCGTGTAGGGAATTCTTCTGGAATCAAAGATTGTCTTGAGGTTAAAATGGATGATAAAAATTCAAACTTTATAGTTTGACGAAATTGGGTTTATGAAAATATTGAAGAAAAAGAGGTACCCAGATGCATCTTGCTGGAGTCGATTTGCACCCCGTGCTAATAATTCTCTGATACAATCGATTGAACCACTTCTTGCTGCTACATGAAGTGGAGTGCTACCAAGAAAACTGTAAATCAATATTATTTTTAAATAAAATATCATATATAATCACCACAAATCATTATAAATACATGATTCATAAAGAATGGTTACCTATATCCACCGGTAGATGCAGAAACAAGAGCACCACTATCTAAAAGAATATGAACACAATCGGGTGATTGTTGGCGTGCAGCCAAATGCAATGGTGTTGCCCCTTTACCATCTCTTATATTTACAAATCTTGAAAATCCCCTGTTAAAACCCATTTCACTAATTCTTTAATTTCCATTTATTTTAAATGTGTTTTAACGATTGAAACTGACCATGAAACTGCAACGTGGGAGGTTCGGGCAGCAGAAAGAATGGTTTGTAGACAATCAGAGTGACCATAATAAGCAGCGTAGTGCAAGCATGTTCTTCCATTTAGTGAATCAAACATCAAAATCTGACAAATTTTGAATACTATCAAATAAAAACCTTGAAAAATACATGTGTTTATGCTTTAAAAGGTGAGAAATTGACGTACATTAGCACCAGCTTCAATGAGCTTTTCTACACAAGAGATCTTCCCATGCATTGCAGCCAACATTAATGGAGTCTAACAAGTCATGTCCATTAACACAAAATCAGTAAAACCCTAAAACAAGAAATTGATTAATTTTACTCCAAAATTGATATTGTGAGGAAATTTAGAGAAATTTTTGGGATATTTGTCAAAAAAAAATGTAATCGAAGATCCCATAAATCTGTAAATTTTGAACTTTTCCTCCTAAATATGTCACAAACTAAACTTTCAGAATAACCTTTCTTGTACCCGCATTGTAAAATTTGTTACTTTTAGTTATCTTTAACAAAAATAACCAATTTCCTTTTTAATAAAAAACGACAATTCCCAAACACACCTGTTTATAACGATTCAAGGAATCAGGATTGACAGCTTGATGATCCAAAAGCATAGAAACAATCTGAACAAAAACCCACAATTTGTATAAAACATTAAACAATTTATGAAGAACAACAGCATACATAAATTCTTGAAATCTCGAATTACCCACCTGGATCCGGCCATTAGCTGCAGCTATATGAAGAGCAGAATGGCGATCATGAACAGTCGTTTGTTGCATGAGATTTGGTTCTCTCTCCAGAACAGTCGTTACAGTCTCCAAATCGCCCAATTGCACAGCTGTGAACAGCCAATGTTCATCTTGCGCTCTGCAACTGAGACCCTGCCCCATCTTTTCTCTCTGTAGGAAAGTGGCGGAGGTCCACCGGAATCAGCCACTACCACCCAATGCCGGAGGGATTAGGTGGTGTAGAGAAAGTGGTGGCTTTTTCTAAATGAAATTTAAGTGGTGGAGAAAATCAAGTATGGGTAGGAACAGAGAACGGGCAGATGGGCAATCTAGAGATTCCCGTTATTTGTTGCCCGACGCCCGACAGCTTCCCATTTTTCGCATCTATGTCTGTATTTAGTAGAATTGATTCTTCTAAAAGTTACTAACTTTTTAGTGATAAAAATTTACTCCATATACCTAACCAAAACGAGTTTTAAAAATAAAACCGAATGGATTAGGTGTTTTTGATTCCGTTCGATTTTTGGTTTTAGTTCAGCTTCAGTTCAGTTTTATTAGCCAAAATACCCAACCCTATCTGAGGCCTATACCGAACCGAATCGAACCGAAACCGAGAGAAACCGAAACATAAAATGGCGAATTTCTAAAATCGAACCAATTACATGTTTTCGGTATCGGTTCAGTTGGGTTTCATTTCGGTTTCGGTTCGGTTTTTCATGCCCAAATGCTCACCCTTAGAATATACTATTGCAACTAGTTAATATATTTTTGTTTTAATTAATTTACGGAAAATGATAACGACAAACATAATAGTTACCATTAAAATATTAAAAAATATACAAAGAACTTGTATCAGTTAATATCTAATTCCTACGTTTTAGAAGTTATCACTTCATTAATGAAAATACAAATTTTCTATATATATAAGTAAGGTAATCATTAACAAAACTCTTAATTTCTATATTCTGGTTGTTTGTTGATTTGTTCAAGGCATAATTTACTTATCTAAGGCAAATAAAGTTATTTAATTGTCTTAAAAAATTCTAATTTGCCTTGTATGAATTATAAATTGCCTTAAACAAATCATTTCCCATTTTAGTTTACAAAGTAGAGAAAATATCAAAAAATATTTAATGTTCAGCATATATGCTATGTATTGATAATAGTCGAAATTGATAGAATGCAATGTACTCCCCTTCGTCATACGAAACAGTTCTCGATAAACATTTAGGAGATAGTTAATGATGATTTTTGATAATATTTTTGAATAAAATATAAGATTATTTTGGAGAGGAAATGTAATAGTTAGTAGTAACATATAAATTGGATGTGAGCCCAATTTTAATGTTTTGCAACGTAAAAAAACAAAATTGGGAGTTTTAGACATATTTTTATAAATTGTATTATTTTCTAATTTGTTTTAAACATATTTTAAGAATTGTATTACTTTCAGTCTTAACTCTTACAAACCATGTTTTCAAGAAATAATTGCTAAACCTTTCCAGTTTTAAACATATTTTTATAAATTGTATTATTTTCTAATTTGTTTCTTATAAATTATAATTTATTTTCAATAGATTTTGCCATGATTGACTTTTCAATTTTATAATTTTTGCGAGTGTAAATGTATAGAAAATTAGAAACAACTTACGTCTATTTTTTTTTTTCTTTCTTGCTTTTTCATAAGTTATAAGATCATTCCTCCGGCTGATGCGTCTCCTCACTATGTGACTCCGGGCCAATGCATCCTCTAGTTTTAGCTCAGTTTGATTGCTCTGCTAACCGAACTTCTAGTGAGAGCTCTACTTGATTGGTTGCTCCCCTGTTTTTAGGTTTGATAATGCATTTGGTGTTGGGTTTCGTACAGATTTATCGTCACTATGTTTATCGCGGAATTCCAAACAATTAATACGATAAACTACGAAGATTAGGATCGTTTAGATCTACGAATCTAGGGCAACTAGTAATAAATAAATACTTACATTAGCGGTGCTCGGAGATGCTAATCCTTGCGAACGAGTACGAGCCAGAACTTGCCAACGAACTAGGATTCAAGTAAGAACCCCTCTACTTGATGACACTCGAGGTTGACAACGAACGAGACAATACACCACAACGTAGTGTAAAGTACCCTTGAGAAAACCCAAACGAAACACCACCGAAAACTATTTCGGCGGCGCTACGGCGGCCGGCGGTGGTTCCAGTCAGCGGTTGAACGGACGAAGGGGAAAGGGCGGCCGAATGGGTGTAGGGTTCTCAAGTATTGAGATTTTTGTGTATTAGGTCAATACCCCATACACCCTATTTATAGGTTTTGGGAAAAACTTGTTTCTTTATTTGAGATGGGCTCAAATTAACCTAAGCTCGTCTTGTTTAATAAAACCATTAATTAAACCAAGCCCGATATGGAATAACTAGTTAATTACCCGTTAACTTATTCCATCCTCCTAGCCCGTTACGCATTTGATTATACATTTAATCAAAGCCCGGTTCGTTTCTTCTCGTGTTCGGTTGTGCCCTAAGAGCAACCCAGTAGGACTTTAATTCACGTTGACTAATTTAAACCGTTTATTTGATGACGTTGGACACCATTTCCAACATTTGGTCACCACTACGATAATTTGGTCATATATTTGGTCTTAAATAGGAAAGCTGAAGTGATGTTGAGATAGTAATAGTTATCACTAGTAAAATAACTATACTTAAAAGAAGGGAGGTAATATCTACCTCACAAGTGAAATTAATGCTAATTCATACAATAGGGGGCAAAATCATCATTATGTACAATTATGCTTATCAAGACTTGTTTTATTGGTAGGGTCCTTAAACTTGTTACTTTTGCATATACAATTTGCCACAAAATATCTGACATTATGCATATGAGAACTTATTGATGAGAACTTATTGATTGAAACAAGTGGATTTCTTTAACATATCAGATGAAGTTAAAGAACAGGTGAGAATTGATTATGATTTACGTATTTAATTATCATAAAAGTTGCAATAATCATGTATTGAAATATCAAATTGAACTTTATATAGGTCTCACATGTTCTTGCTCAATTCAGAAGAGCCAACGGGAAAACTGAAACACCAGATATTTCACATCTTTCACCTATTTACAGTAAAGATATCAAAATAATAGAAGATCCAGCTGTCATGAAAAGATTGGTTGAAAAACTACAACTAACTGAAGTAACTTGTCTTACACAAAATCAATAGCATTGCATGAAAATAATAAAATGTTAATTGTCAATTTTGGAGATCCAGGGGAGAGTATAAAAAAATGTCAATGTTATTAAAACGAATTATGGATTTTGTTCAGACTTAAAGTCAACATGTGGATGAGTCAACACCTGCAGGTCAAACACTGGTCAAACATGTTTAAAATGGTGCTACACCTGATGATTTTCATTGTCCTATATCAAGTTGATGATCGATCCTGTTATGGTCTCAACAGGGCGGGTAATGTAAGAGATAGTAATTTTGACCAGATAACAGAAAAGTCAGATACTGAACAGTACCTGAAAGCAAAGGCAAATATCAAGAGAAATATAGGATATGCAGATTTGCACTGTAAACAAGAAAAAAACTGAGTTAATAAAAAATATTCCAGCTCACCAAGTAGTTTATTTGTTCAACATTAATATCCTGTTTTATTTCTATTTTAAAATGATTAAAGAAATATGAGAAATTATCATGGTGGCAAATGTAACAGAGATACAATCAAGGAATTCATTGCTCAAGATGACATCCAGTGCTGTTGCAAGAGTGGTTGGTACAACTGTTAAAGGCAAATTCCATCTGTAGCATTAGTTAAGAGTTAATTAAAAAAAACATTATGCCATTAAAGAGATCAAAAGTATGTAATTCCCCTTGATAAAACAGCTTGCATTGCAAAATGAAACGTGTTCATCAATAATGCAGCATGGAATTTTCCCATGTCATCTCCCAGTAGAGTCTTATTATACCTAATCGTTCACCATGAGAAATTTGAGCAATGCTGCAGTTTTAAAAATAAATTAATCTACATGTACAATTGCAAGTCATTAAGATTACACATTAAAGCGTTAAATCATGCATAATGTTCATCAATAAACTGTTAATCACTAATTTTGGATTAAATCGGGCAGATTGTTTACCAATAAACTGCACCTAATCGGAACACAGTAATCTGAAACAAACAACCTAAATCAAAACAAGAACATACCCAAATCGCTGGTGGTGGTTCTGATACGGTAGTGGTTCTCGGCCGGTGGTGAGTAATGCTAACCGAAACACATACAAATTGAATCAACTGAAACAAATTAGTTAAACAAATCGAAAAACAGTCAATTACACAGCTGAACATACCTTATCAATCGGCGGTGGTGTTGAATCAGTGGTGGTCAGTGGTGATTCGGTGTTGGAGGTGGTGATGATTCGTTGTTGGTGGTGGTGGTTCGTCGGAGGTGGTGTTGAATCGCTGGTAGTGGTGGTTCGTCGGAGGTGGTGTTGAGTCCGTGGTGGTGATCGTCGATCTCTCATCTCTCGCCGGCTAATGAAAATGTGAAGATGAAATGCGTAAATAACCCTAGGCTGCGTTTTATCTTTTGCGTGGGAAAAATTTGGGGGGAAATAACCCGCCTATAATTTCGTGGAAGAACGCACGTCTTATTTTGTGTCTTTTGCTGCGATGGTACGTCGCCGCAAATACCCACCATCTCAAAAAAGGTTTTTTCTTGTAGTGATGAGTAATGCATGTGGAATGTAATGTTGATCATCAGCTTGATAGAAAAACATATCTTTCATATCACTTCCCTGAAGCATGGGATCAAAAACGTCATGTAAGGGTAGGTACCTTGAAATTGAGGTGGAAATAGACCAGAGGAAAAAAACTTCAAATTACGAAATCATATCAAATTCAATGCAAACAAAAAGTAAAGTTGAATGTACATCGAAAATTTACTCACTTTACTTGTAATTAGCTCGCATTATGTTCCTTTACCAGAAGCAAGAGCTCCAGATAACATAACTTTCAAAGGCGGGGTTTATCCATTGATGCCACAATCTGCTTATAAAACAAAAACAAAAAAATAAGCACGGAAAATTAGAAGATAATAAATATTTTGAAGATGAAATGGAAATTAAAGATGAGAGATGATACGCTGAGATCGAAATTTATAGTGTCACCGATTGAGGCCATTGCAGACTGAAGGTTAAATGTAACGAGGCAATTGAATCGAGGAGGTTTATGGTTAGGGTTATGGGGAAGTTAATCGACGGGGGAGGAAGGTTGCAGGTACCGAGGTTTGCAGACAGAGTGAAGGTTGATGAGAGGCGATGGAATCAAGGAGGTTTCTGATTAGGGTTATGGGTAACTGAATCGATGGGAGGAGTATTTGATGCAGGCTTATTAGCACACAGTTTTAGGTTATATTTATTGATTTTAAAAGAATAAACATCTGATATTGTAGTTCAGTTGGTTAACGAAGTTGCCTTGATTGCTGTTGGTCCCGTGCTCGAATCCTGCTACTTGAATCTTTTTTGAACAAAATTCAATCCCAAAATGGAAAGTGTGTTGGCTGAATTTTCAGCCTTGCTAATAATGAAAGGGGTAAATGCTTTATAATATAGTAAAGATGTGTTCAGGAACAAAAACACATGTGCTTGGCTTTATGAAGCACATGTGCTTCATAATAATATGTTTGTCACTTGTTCTGATTTTTTTTCTTGTGTACGAAGCACATGTGTTTCATAACGTCAGGCACATATGCTTCGTGACTCAAACACAAATGACTTGCTTGTAAGTTACATGTGTTCAGGAACAAAAACACATGTGCTTGGCTTTATGAAGCACATGTGCTTCATAATGATATGCTCGTCAATTGTTTTGATTTTTTTTCTTGTTAGTGAAGCACATGTGTTTCATAACGTCAAGCACATGTGCTTCGTGATTCAAACACAAATGACTTGCTTGTAAGTTACATGTGTTCAGGAACAAAAACACATGGGATTGACTTTATGAAGCACATGTGCTTTATAATGATATATCCGTCACTTGTTTTGATTTTTTTCTTGTGTAGTGAAGCACATGTGTTTCATAACGTCAAGCACATGTGCTTCGTGATTCAAACACAAATGACTTGCTTGTAAGTTACATGTGTTTAGGAACAAATTGACGGCGACGGACGGCGGTGGTCGGCGGCGGCCGGAGGCGGCGGCCGGCGGTGGCTGTAGGTGGTTGTAGGTGGGGGATTTGATCTTGACCATCTTGATCCAATGGCTAGGATTTATCCCTTGGGACTAGACAAATCCTTTGGACTTCCTACAATACAACTATATATATATATATATATATATATATATATATATATATATATATATATATATATATATATATATATATATATATATATATATATATATATATGGGTGAGTTATATAGAGAACTCTATAATTAAATAAAAAGGGTATTTTCGTAATCTATCATTCTAATTTACGTTTTTTATGTTTAAAAACAAAACATTTAAAAAAGGAAAATGTATTCACAATAACTGACATTCCTTAATTAGCGTCATCACTCCCCATTATCCAAATTTACGTGGGTTTTTGAAAAGAGGGTATAGACGTCGTTTTTGATAGAAAATCTCCAAAATCCGGTGAAATTGGTAAGCTATTTTAGCAAAAAAAATCCGTGAACATTGCTTTGATTCAACATATATTAGTCAAGAATCGGTGAAATCGAAAAATTGATATTCCATCTACAGACATCGACGACGAGGAAGAACAATGTCAGGTAATTTGTTTTTTTTATACATACGCAACGATTAGGTTTTGATTCGTTTGATTTCAATTTTTTTAAACCAAAAACAAGGATATCGGTAATGAAATCAAAAAAATAATAGATTGAATGTCGATATTTTTTAACAGTACCAAAGTTGAAATTAGGGTTTTGACGGCCTTTTGAAGAGTACCAAAGATGCAATTAACTCTAATAGAACAATGAATGTTATGTATTCTTTGCAAATAATATCTCTGTTTTAACAGTACATGAATGTTAGGTTTAAGATTTTTACAACATTACTGTTTGATGTAGATATAGCCGTTATTTACATGACATTCATGTTTTTATGATGTTACAAACATCAATGTTTGTGAATATGTAACGTTTTTCCCATGACTGATTTTTCATGGCTATTGACTTCATGTGGTCTTTATAATTCACGTATACATGACTGTATTGTAAATATACATGAATGTAAAGCTTATAACTTTAATAACATTACTGTTTTTAATTGATAAATTTGGTAAGATATAAACATACAGGACTGTTTGTAACATTACTTTGGTTACATAACTGTTTTTTGCATAACTATTGACTACGCGTGGTTTTTATAATTTACATATAAATGACTGTATGGTTTTTAATTATAAATATAAGGTGTTAGAAGAAGTGGACGGAAAACAGCAAAGTATGTGGATTACAGAGATAGCCAAAGGAAAAAATTGAAAGAACAAGAACCAATAGGTATGTTTTATGGATTAATGGTTAAAAATGTTTAGCTAATTGTGAATATTGATTTTAGATCTTGAAGCTGAAGAAACTATAAACACTGCATGGAAAGGGGAAAAAGTTGGATGATTTACCCATTAAACAATGTGCAAAACATAAACGTATGAAATTAGTAATGGGCTAAAGTGCGGGAATTAAAGAATTGGGAAAAAAGGTACTATCATAAAATTAGTTTGTAGTCATGGTAATCTGTTAATAAATAATTATTAATCATTTGTATACATTGATGCAGGCAAAGATAGATTGTTAAAACCTAAAGGAAACTCAAAAACATCTACTTCAAATGTTGCTGCTGATGATGCAAATTCTGGAACAATCATAAATTATCCGGTATTCGAAACAAGATCTAGCCCGAAAACCATGTATGCAGTGATGTCGAATTTACATCCCCATCAGAAGGGACGCCTGGATGAAATGGGATTTACATCGATGTTTTAACAGTGCATGAATGTTTGGTTTAAGATTTTTACAACATTACTGTTTGATGTAGATAAATCCGTTATTTACATGACAATCATGTTTTTATGATATTACAAACATCAATGTTTGTGAATATGTAATGTTCGATGTAGTTATGTAATGTTTAGTATTAAGAAACATCAATGTTTTGTGAATATGTAATGTTACAAACATCAATGTTTTGTGAATATGTAATGTTTAGTATTAAGAAATGCACTCTTAAGTTAAATATGTAAAACGTAAATGTACAAATGTATAAAAGTGCAAAATCCAGTAATACATTGTGTTATGTACCGATAGTATACATTGATGTATAAATGATACATGAATGTAGGTACATCAAAGTACATTGATGTATTGGTTTTTTTGTATGAGTGAATTGTAATGATAACATTGAACCGAAACACAACTATAAAGGAAATGGATGAACTTAACATTCTTATTTCCCTAATATAATCGAAACACACATGTTTGATGTGTTACATTCTTATTTAAACAAGTAATATCATAATCCTAAGGGATAACATTAAACTTAAAAATGATAATAAATCAACAACCAATGATGTCATTAAACATAAATGCAAACACAATACCCAATTCCTAAACAAAAAAATAAAAACATAAAAATTAAAAATAATGTGTGAATTTATAATTCGTCGTCAAAGTTACAAAAGCCTTCGGTCGAATCGACCTCCACATCATCGTCTTCTGTATCATCATATTCCACTTCATCGACACCCTCTTCAACAAAATCATCTTCGACCACATCATCTTCATCCACTGCCTAAACCTCCTTGGTAGTCACCTTTTTCGGGTTTCCACATGTCGTCCTGTAGTGACCTAACTGTCCACAGTTACCACATTCACGAGCTTTAAATGGTATTTTTCATGACGTTTTCGGTCTACTTTTGCTTTTACTAATTTCAGCAGCACTCTTAATTCTTTTTGAACCCTTATTACTGGATTTTTGAGGATTCCTTATTTGAACTCACTCGGGTTCTCTAACCCCCAACAAATCAGAATAAAGTTGTTCCTTGGTTCGACTAACTTTTGGAGGTGGATTCTTTGCTTCAAAGAGTATCTTCCATTGATTTATAGCAGATAATAGTTCATTTAACTGGTCAACATCATTACCAATTAAACTTATACAGTCCTCGAACGCAGCCCGGCAATCAGTTGATAGTTTCTCTGTTTCCTCAATGTACGGTCCATACCTATGTCTAGCTTCGCTCAAATGAGCAGGTAGTGGGTTTTTAGTCCACCTCAGATTAATATAAGCAACTGGAATCTTATCCACATCGTACTCTTTTAGAACACAAAATATGTGGCGACAAAGCAAACCGTGTCGATTATAATGGCCACAAGAACATGCCACGGTACCATTAGATTTACTAAAAACAACCTGAAATATAACATCAAAACGTTTAAGAAATTTGTAATAGAACATTAATGCAAATCAATTAGATTGTAATAAAGAAATAAATGAAACAGTTACCTCGGTCGTTACAACAATCTTATGATCCTTGTCGTCTTGAATGACTGTGCAAGTCTGAACATCATCAACAATGACAGGAATGCTTTGTTTACATACAACTAAGCCTTTTAATATTTCTTTTTGAACCTGCCAAAAAATGGTATGCGAATATACCTCCATAGCATGTTGCTCAATTGGTAAATTTGTAAGAAAAGCTGGCTTTGATACATTTGAAGAATTATCCATAATGCGTTGTGTATATCGTTGTTTCTCCATCGCAGCTTCAAAACACAATATGAATTGGACAAACGTGTTGCCATTGTGGGAAAACTGTTGGAAAAACGCATTAGAACTCGCAGACCGCGATGTAGTCTTCATTAATCCACACATTGGAACATCTTTAAAATATGCAGGTATCCACCTATCCCTAATTGCATACATGCCAGATAACCATTTATTACGATTTAATTTGTATCGACTAATCAGATCAGCCCATCTTTCTTCAAACACATCGGGTTCTATGTAGACATTCCAAATGAGTTTGTGGAAATCCTTCCTGAATTTTGAATCTTTGTCTAACTCTCCTAAAACCTACATAACAAAATAATAATTACAGAATGTTCTAACATGAAAACATACATGCACCTAACACTAAATGTAAAACGTAATAATAAAAACACTAATGTAACTTGGTAACGTTTATCGTTACCTTGACCGGTAGTTTCTGTGTTATGTGCCACATACAGAGCCTATGACGTGACTCTGGTAATGTTGTTAATATCGCCTTTCGAAGAGCATGATCTTGATCAGAAAGGACTAACGGTGGCTGCTTTTTATTTACTTTTTTGAACGCCTCTAACAACCAACAATACGATTCATACGTTTCATCTGATAACAAGGCAGCAGCAAATGTCACACACTTCCCATTATGATCAATGCCCGTAAATGACACAAAAACAAAATCGTACCTGAAAATCATATTATACCGATTTTAAACAGTTGTTGAATTCATTCATTGTATAGAAAAAACTTACTTATTTGTTCTGAATGTAGCGTCAAATGACACTACATCACCAAATAACTCGTAATTTGCCTTCATGGTTTCATCGGCCCATAACATGCTAACAAGTTCAGAATTGACAACACGATGTTCAAACGAAAAACTAGGAACATGTGTTCTCCTATCTACCATTTTATTAACACGCATCTGAGAATCCCTATCTCCAATAAATAAGTTGACAGACCGTCTAACATTCCTCCAATCCATTGGTGTCCCGCGAACTCGATCATATCCACCCATAAGACAAACTTTAAGTCGATGAGCTTTTGTAGCCCCAAGGTTAGACAAAGATGCATTGTGAATAAAGACGAAATCACTAAACTATAACTATCTACGTGTTCGTGACAAATCCATATTGCTATCACTCATAAGGGGATGATTGTGCTTTTCAATAAAAGCATTAACCTTGAATGCATCTGTACCATATACAGCTTTAAAACATATCTTGGCCGGGCAACCGGTTACAATAGTGACTGTGTTGCGCTTCCTCTTGACATCACCTCCTTCTTCCACATTTTGATCATCATTAGCCACTTTCAATGAATCCATATCAAATTTTGATCTACATTTTCCAGCTCGATTACAAAACACATATCTATGAGTTATTTTACCCTTGTGTCGCTTAATACCAGACTTGCGTGTATTAAAACCGCCATTATCGGCATATAACTTATACATTTGATAACCGGCTTCAAATGATTCGAAAATGGACCCAACAACAGGTTTATCAAAATCGGGAACAGACGGGAACCAAATTTTTGTTCCTCCCGGGGATGGCAAACCTTCTGCTACATTGTTGATGGCGTTCAAAATGGATTTCTCTGCACAAAAACAACATACATTTCACGTTAAAAAATCAATAAAAATTAACAAAGTATAAAGTAGATAATGACAATTATATAGATTTTTATTCATACAACCCTAACATCGAATCATATTGTTTTTTACCATAATTATTTAAATGCAACTGTTTATGAGCAACCGAAGTGAATCAGTAGTTAACCTAGAAAAAACAATTACTGCACTAATAAAAAATTGAAACTCTTACCACTGAAATCTTCATCAACTCGAACATCATTGGAAAAACCATCGATCAACTCATTGTCGCCTACAATCAGGGGTGCGTCTACAAATTGATTACTCACTTGAACACCACTCGAACAACAAGCCTCATTGATTACTACCATGTCGATACTCTCTCACGCCAGGAATTAATTACGAATAATGAAAGGATTGAATTATGAACGCCAAAATGGAATGAATAATGAAAACATGCTAAAAATCTGGAAGATATGGGATATTCGGTTTTTAAAAGGAAGATAGATATGAGAAATCTCAACATTCCATAATTATAGGATCTAAATTAATTGTGCCTAAAAAAACCGAAATATATGGAATGCCAGAATTGCCCTTCACATTTAATTAAATGGAAAATATTAATCTAATTTTTGATTGGCTAAAAGGGTAAATGAGTTCTTTATATAACTCTCCAATATATATATATATATATATATATATATATATATATATATATATATATATATATATATATTTTGGTTTTTGTGTTTTGTTTGAGGAATTCACAAAAAAAAAAAAAGCATAAGCAAGAGAGGGAGAGAGAATATGAAACATTAAGGCCCCGTTTGTTTTGACGTAATCCTCCGTAATTGTTATTTAATTACATTACGGAGGACGTTTGGATGGACATTATTTTACGTAAATCAATTACGAAGTAATTTCGAATTACGATATTCGTTGTAATTGAATTCCGTCCCAAAACCCTAAGAATTCAATTACGGTCCTTTAGTAAACTAACAAATTTGAATATTTTACATGCTTCAAATTTTAAAATCGTTTAAAAAAATAAAAAAAAATTAACAAAAATTAAAATAAAATTTATAAATTAAAAAAATTAAAAAAAATTAAACAAATTAAAAAAAATTAAAATTTTTTCTAAAAAATAAGAAAATTCAAAAAAATTTAAAAAAAATTAAACAATTAAAAAAAATTAAAAAATAAAAAAAATTAAATTTTTTTTAAAGAATTTAAAAAAATTAAGAAAAATTAAAAAAAATATTTAATTTTTTTTAAACTAAAATATAATATAAAAAAATTTGGAAAAACAAATTAAATTTTTTTTAAAAGAATTATAATAATAAAATAATATTAATAAATAATAAAATTTTAAAAAACAATTTAAAAAAGTTTTTTAAAAAATGTATAAGTATTGATTTGAATAACAACTCTAAATTTTGTTAACCAAACGCGTAACCGTATTCAATTACAACCGAATTCAAACCGAATTCAATTACAACCGATTTCAATTACATTACAGAGGATTACGTCGAGCCAAACGCCCCCTAAAGATCAAAATTGGCATTTGTGATGTATAAATGGAAGCATATTCTGTTTTTAAGACCAATACTTGTTCTCCATCAATACAAAAATCATAATTTCATCTGCTCCATAAAAATTACTTTCACTTGTTTGTAAATAGGATTTATATTTTAGTAAATTACGAAATCCGTCAACCAGGGCTGCAAACAAACCTAGCTCGAGTTCAACTTCACCACCTTAAGCCAATCTCAACCTCGACTCGATAGCTCCTCGACTCGATAAGCTTCAAGGTTGGCTCGTTATATGTTTTGAACTAGTTTATGTATTTGAACAGTATAAAGTTCGACTACCGCTAGAAAGACTTGTCATTACCAAGTAATGCCAACAATCTAAATTCAATATTGTTAATTGCTCTTACCAATGAAATCAGCAACGATTTTTAGTTTTGTACTTTAGACTTTGATCTGAATCATTGCTTTGTCTGACTGAGACTACTAACCTCTCAAAAATTTCCTGTTAAAATAATTTTATTTTCATTTTTTAGTGTATGTCTAAACATAACATATTAGAAATGTATAAATATATTTGCTATGAACATGAAGGATGCTACCATACTAAAAGGCAAGTCAATTTGTAATATTCCCACTTTTCTACAATTTTCATCAAATGGTATAATTTATGCTCTCTCCGTCTCATTAATAAAGTTTTCGTAGAAAGATTGTTAGTGGTTGGTCATTTGTATAAAAAATATTATTTCATTAAGTGGACTCCATCAAATTTGAGAAGTAGGAACTTTATTTAGGACAAAAAATTTTCACACCAGAACCTTTATTTCATCTACCATAACTATTGATTAATATGCTTATCCAGTTAGCTGTAAAACTTGTATTGTATGGTGTATGAAGTAAAAATTGTGGCGCATAAATGAATTCCCCAAAAATTTAAGAGGAAATTAGAACTTAATTATGAAATGAAAGAAGTAGTTTATAAAATAATTTATATGAAGGAACATTTAATTAAATCTTTGGGATATAGCTAATTGAATGGTATAAATTATTGTTCAGAAAAATTTGTAGTCCGATGATTCTAAAACTTACTGATTATCTGACGTTGTTCGAGAACTGGATATTCGACAACTCAAGTATATATCCGATAAGTAATTAAGTTGATACTCTTAACTGATAACCAAAATATCCGATGTTTAAAAGTGTATTCGATAACTAAAAAACACCTTGATCCGATAACTGAATTAAAGCTTGCATAATATCCGAAATTTTAAGTGGTTTAAATTAAAATTGAGAACTTGTATTCCCATAACGTTACAGTTTGATACCTGATAACTAAAATATCCGATAATTAGGTCACTTATTAGGTGTTTTGAATGTTTAAAGAATTTGGTCAGATTCTTAATGTCCAATAACTGATTCTTATAAAGCACAGGTACCTAAAAAAAGCATATCTTACTCACATACAATGTTTTAAAACCCGGGTTATTACTCGGCGCGGTACAGTGACCGGGTCACGGGTCAACCGGGTCAACTTATTTAATAGAAATCATAAAAGGTTATAAATGAAGTTTTAAATTTTATTAACCCTAATTTGCCTCCCCTAATCAACAATAAGCCTCATTAGTCAGCAGGTTCCAGATCATCCTCTTTATTCGATCAGCATGTAGCTCTCAACCAATTTCATCATACAATCTTCAATTAATCACATCACTACAACAATCAATTACCCTAATTTCTTCCCATCTCTGAAAAAATCCATCCAAAACAAGCTACCACACCAAAAGTCAGAAAGATTTAGCTATTAAGGAGTTAATGGGCGGTTATTTCCGGGTCTACGGGTAACCGGGTCGCCGGGTTTGACCAAAACCGTCCGGGTCTCAACAGGTCCTTACTCATTAAGTACCCAGTTACTATTGAACCGGTGTGTTCCCCGGGTCACGGGTTGACCAGGTTGAACCGGCCAGGTCAACCCGGGTTTTAAAACATTGCTCACATATGGTCCGTTTTCAATGAAATTTGTTGCAATAGCTTTGGTTTTTACTCCTTAAAAAAGTTAAATTTAAATCCATACCCAAAAAGGCAAAAAGCCTTTATTTTTTTTTTAAATCCATTAAAAAGACCCTTGAAAGAGTCCGTATAACCGATGTCTTAATTAATATTGGATAACTTTTTATTATCAATAATTTTAAGCCAATTGTATTTGGTGTTTGTGTGTGGTTCAAATTCTATCGTGAGATGTAAATTTAGGGGATGTGTGTTAGTCATAAAAAAATATAATTTTTAGCTTTTTGACACAATATCATCACCGTTAAATTTGTTTTTACAGTCAGAAGATGAATTAGAAGACCAAAAGACATTTTGCATTTGTTATGTTTGAGAGACGGGCCTACGTACAGCTTAATATGGCGAGATTTGGGACACTACTTTATTTTTTATAAGTTGGTTACGTATGTACATAACACTTTATTGGGAGACGGTCATGTTGCCTCTTTTAATAAAGTTGAATTAAAAATCTAACAATATACTTGCTCAGATTCCTTTCTTTTTAGACTGCGAAAATCACCCTCCTCTCTCTCACACACACCCGTTTTTTCTTCTTTTAACCGTTTTCTCATTCTGTTTTCAGCATATAATACTCTTCCCTTTTCTATTTTCGTTATTATGACCCAGCAATATTTTCTCTCAAACTACGCACTTTTACCTTTTTCACAGAGGGAGAGAGAGATGAAGCGGCCTGACTAGGGGTGTAATTGAGTCGAGACAACTCGTGAGTTACTCAAGACCGACTCGCAAAATACTCGAAATCGACTCGTTGTGAACCGAGTTGAGCTCGAGCTCGAGCTACTCGAGTAGGGCTTCGAGTCGAGTTCGAGTTCCAAAATACACAGCTCGCTAGGCTCGCGAGCCTTATCGAGTTTTTACTTAATTACCTTTTTACCATTTTCATATACATAATTACCTTTTTACCCTTTTCCATATACATATTTACAACAAAAAAGCGCACTTCTAAAAAAAATCAAGATTTTTCGACCCGAGCCGAGTATCGAGTCGAGTTTCGAGCTTTCACCGAGTCGTGTTCGAGCTTAAAAATGGAAGCTCGTCGAGTTTCGAGCTCGAGTTTTAATTATCAAGTCGAGCTCGAGCTCGAGTTTTAATTATCAAGTCGAGCTTGGCAGAACTCGGCTCGACTCGACTCGTTTACACCCCTAGGCCTGACGCTCTTAATTAGAGGAAATTAATAATTTTCATACCACATTTTTTTTAAACAACTTTCTTATTAACAAAAAACTAGCTAGAGAAACAAAGTTTACATATTACAAGGTAAAATAAGTCATTCGGCCCAACTAACTTTGAATTTAACTCGACGATTACAAATCCAAAGATACGCTATTTCTTTAATCGAATCAACAAGAAGATTCCTCCGAGCATCGTCACTATTAAAAATGATCGCATTCCTATGTCGCCAAAGTATCCAGATCACCATTAGAGGTTATCCTTTGATTTCACTATTAAATGTTTTAAAAAGGAGTAAGATAATTATGCAATATTCTTTTGATTCCAATAACAAGTTCTAGAACATCGTCATCACTCTCTCCAACACGTACACGTACCAAATACATAGAAAGATGAAAAGCTTAAAACACTGAATCAATCCATTACTTGATCAAATATGGTGATTTTGTAAGAAACTTGGAGGTAGAGGATTAGTGCTTTTAGTGAGAGAAAGAAGAGAGAAGTGAGAGAGAACAAATGCAGAATTGTGTGAATTGATTAATGGCAAAAGTTGGGGAATTAAGGCTTACACTTTGGTTTATATACCATGGCCTTAATTCCCTAATTAATTAAGACTAATCCTAATCCTAATCCTAACTAATACAATATGCAATGTTACACATTGCCCCCTAGACTATGCATTACAACTAAATAATACCTAACAATCTTCCCCTTTGTAACAATAGTCTAGGTTGCATATATTTGAAGTCTTCCTTGTTTGTAAAGCTGGAGCTGTGTGTTAAACCGTTGTGCAGTTTTGTTGAATAATCAGCTTCAGCTTTTGATGATCGGTGACAGACAGACTTTTAATTGGCTTTTCAATCAATACAAAGTATTCCAGAAGACTTCAGGCAAATCAACGGAATGTAGACCCATAGATAGAGCGGTTAGCAGCGGAAGTCTTTTCTTGAAGTTGTGGCGTTTGTTGATTTGCTGTCGATCCTCGGTTCCTGATTTTTGTTGAAGTCGAAGCGGTGCGGAATATTTATATGATTTGGATTTTCTGACCGTTGTTGATAATGTTGGAGTACGGTCATAGAATCCCTTATCTGATGTATTGACTGTTGTTGATAAGATTGGAGTACAGTCATCAGATACTCTATCAGACATAGTGACCGTTGTTGATAACTATGGAGTACGGTCGTCTGATCTTCGCACGAGAAGGTATCAGGGTAACCCAGGATCACATAGATTTCCTGTTAGGACAACAGTTACAGAAACTGTGTGACCTATGTTCAGTGTTGGCATTGATGTTAGCACTGGTAGGATTTCCATTCAATCATCGTGGAATACCAATATTTTTGGTATCACTATGAATGTTCTGGCAATATCCCAAAGATATGCTTGGTAGAGTGCCTGTGTCCTAGAGAGATTTAAATCGGTTCTAGACTCTATACGTGGATAAACGAAGGCGAGGACTGGAGGTGGGTCCTCTTTTTCAATATCAACAATCTCCAAATGAGATGTCGATAGTGGATGTGGTTATCTCCGTGATTTTGAAACAAGTACTTTTTGTACTTGAGTGGTCAGTGGGGGTTGTGCATTGCATCACTGGGTCCATGATGTCTTAATCAGAAAGCAACATATGCAATCCGATATAGATGAGGTTACCCGGTCATTTGTTCGGTTTAGGGAGGGTTTTCCGTTTTCTTTAACCCTTTCACACACGCTCCTCACTCAACTCACTTTATCATTTTCAACCACACCCTCGTTTTTGTTTTTACCATGTGATAAGCTGATTTGCACCCCATACTTCATACCCCCTCTCAATTTTTACCTCAGCGCACCCCAATCAAGATCCCATGATACTTGATTCTGCTCACCTAGACCTAGGGACCCTCACTTTTTAGTTCCTATATTGTCGGTGGCTCCGGGGAAGATCATGATGGGTTTAGCAGATCATAGGAGTATTTTGAGAGTGGACTATTACGCTCATGTGCATTATAATCAGCCTTTTAAAAGATGTTTCATTTAAGGAGTTCACATGGATTTTTCTTCGGAATTTTATGTGTTTCCGGTATAAGTTGTTTCCAGAAAGAATGATAGATGTTACGGCACAACAACTTATTCTTTTTAGGTAACACCGGACTCACATAGAGTATCCGTTAACACACGGTACGAATCGGTAGTCGTTTGCACAACCGTTGATTCAAGTGTGTGACCTGCGTTTAGAGTTGGCGCGATTTTAGCTCTAGCAGGATTTCCACTCGATCCTTGTGAAACATCAGATTGTGATGCCACTACGAGTGTTCCGATGGATTCACAGAGATCCATTTTTGTAGTGCAAGTGTCCTATATTGGAAGATTCTTGAGGGTGAGAACTAGACACACTGTGCATACAAAGGGACTTAACCCGGAGCAGGAGGTTATTATGATTCAATACCGACATACTCCGAATGAGTAGTCAGTAGCTTTTGTGCTACGTCCCCTAATGAAATGAAACAAATTCCTGTTGAGAGGAATTTGAGTAGTTGGTGGTGGGGTGCATTTGCTTTATTGGACGAGTAAAGTCTTGTGAAACATTCAACGTATGAATGATCACCTTTTTGTGTGGTTGCCTGGTTTATTTTGCGGTTCGGATGCACTGAAAGGTGTGTTTTCTTAGATTTATCATGTTTTCACATCACCTTCCACTCACCTAGTTCTATTCCCTAGACGTATGCCCTCACATTTACCAGTTGGCTGAAGTATTTCCCTGGGATAGGTTAGGCCGAATCTGGCAAACCATGGGAAGGTATTGTCTTTATGAAAATATTTTTCGTTCGTTTATTCATGTTGGGTATTTTTGTTTTGATTTTCTAAATTTTCTCCCCCTAGAAATAGTAATTCTCCCCCTAGAATTAGTATTTCTCCCCCTCGACAAATCAAATGTATGAAAATGTTTTGAGATTTGAAGACGTACCTTAAACATCGTCGGAGGGTTGGAAGGGAGTTTTTGCATTGAAGGATGATTGAGCTTCGTTGTACTTTCTTTAGATGATCGGGTTCTGAGTCTGTTTTGATCAGAAGCCATTGATTGGAACAGGTGAAGTGCCTCCTAGCATTTGAAAGTTAACGCCGACCATGTCGCTCGTATGGTTTGTGGCGAGAAACTGATTCGTCCGGCCATCTGAGCCCATGATATTGACCAAATTGTAGTGGCGGATTACTAACTTCAGTTGTGTAGGTGGGCGTTTTGCTTCTGTCTCGAACACCTAGATGAACCTCAAAATGTCTAATCACTATTCGCCAGCTTAATCTTTCCTTAATGGCAGTGATTAGTGTGTCAATGTTGCTTCGAAGGGAGGTGTTTTCTGGGATGCTGGGATCTCTGTTCATGTGTCTCTCCTTTTTCTCCTATTTTTTCTTCAGGAGGTTTAATGTGCCGTCACAGTACTTGGCAATGTCCGATACACGGAAGAATACTCTTTCATTGAATAGGTTCGTGTAAGTCAATCCCAAGTTAGGTTCACCTAGAACAACTGTTCTCCGGGTTTGAATTTCGGAGGGAAGTGATCTGTAAGGTGCAGCCAAGTGAACCTTTGCTGTGCCACTCTCAACAGCCATCTGTACATCTTCCATTCGAGCGGCAAGAGATTTAACGAGCATGAAGCGCTTCAGAGCAGCCTGAGCGAAATTTCTCGCATGATTTTGAATTGGATGAGGGGTGTCTGGAAGTAAGCGTACTTTGTTGTATAGACCTTATATATCTCGTGGTTTGAGGATATAGAAGTCTCCTTCAGTAATCGTGTACAGTTGATCGTCTGCTCTGCGAATATGGAAGATGGTGTACCAGTGGTAGCCTGAAAAGTGGTCGGTGGTTATCTCCAGGAGCTGTGTTATTGGAGACTTGTTGTATCGATGTGTTTTGCCCCTAAGGTAATGCATTGTGAGGCAATACATTTTCTTTTCTCTGAATGGAAGAATCACTACTTTGTACAAATCTTGATAATTGATAGGCAGCTCTGTCTTCTGGAAAATAGCTGAGAAGCGATCTTCATCAAATGGCATTTTAACTTGTCGGAATAGGCACTTTTTGGAGATCTTTAGACGGCGTTTGTTAGCTCTGTCCGCCGCTCGCTTCTCGCTATAGGATAAGACCGGCACATCATGTGTTGGGGAGGCAGTAGGTGGTTCCGGTGCTGGTGTTCTGGCGGCAACCAGTTGATCGTAGTTTCGGAAGTATCTATGATAGTTTGCTCGGGTGAAAGGGAACCTTTATACATCCAGTGGTTCCTCCTCACTGGGTTTGTCACTGTCAGAGTCGTCGTCTGGAGGAGAGTTGGCAGTTCGAGGTGGTTCGTTAAAAGCCTCTTTCACAAGATTATCTTCTTCCGAGTCACTCTGTAGATCAATAACTGTGTCCGCCTCTTTTCTTAGAACCCGTTGAACGTTATCTTTTCGATGATGCTCAACCTCAAAATTGATAGATTGGAGATGACTCATAGATTCGAGTTTTTCTTCTGCAGTCATCTCACTTGGCGTACGGTTGTTTTGTGGCAAGATGTCTTCACTTTCATCTACATGCCACTGGTTGAGTGGTTCAACGTTCAACACCTGATTATAATCAAACTCAACAACCGCCCAGTCATGGTTATAATCGTAGTCTTGTGGGCCTCCTCCCTGTGTTTGATGAGAGGAGCTGGGGTGTTGTTGTGAATGACTCGCACCTCCTTGGTGTTGAGAACTGGACCCTCCGTGTTCCAGTATTCTTCTCTGTCCTCCTCCCTGGGGATCATCCTCAGGGTCACCCAGCCTTCTGTATATGAGGGATCCTTGATTGCAGGGCTCGACCAGTTCTTCCAAGCGATAGTTGAACATCGCTTTAATTTGTTCTATTGTAAATGAACGGGATGCTTCCAGGAGCATTTCTCGGTTAAATGGATCAGATGCCAGTGGAAGAGGAGCAACAGTCGCCAGTCTACCCTCAAGGTTTTCCAGCCTCGTACTAAGTGTTTGGATTGTTGAGGCAAGGTGAGGGATGAGCTCGAGTTCTTGAATTGGCATTGCAGTTGTGGTGGTGAAGGTAGCCTCTGATAGTGTAATCTGATGAGGGAGGGTCATAACAACTGTTGCAGGTGGAGTTGTAACGACCCTCGAGGCAGTACCAGTTGTGATGGGGAAAGGTGGAAGTGAGGTTTCTGTTGGTGGGATTGTGGTTGTAACTGGGGGAATGGTGGTTGTCGTGGGTGGAACGGTGGTTGTGGTAGGTGGAACGGTGGTCGTGGTAGGTTGAACGGTGGTTGTGGTAGGTGGAACGGTGGTTATGGTGGGTGGAGCGGTGATTGTGGTAGGTGGAGCGGTGGTTGTGGTAGGTGGAACGGTGGTTGTGGTAGTTGGGATGGTGGTTGTGGTAGTTGGGTTGGTGGATGAAATAGGTGAAACGGTGGTTGTGGACGGTGGAGCGATGATTGTGGAAGTTGGGATTATGGACGTGAGTGGTGGAATTGTTGTTGTGGTAGTTGGGATGGTGGATGAGATTGGAGGAACGGAGGTTGATGAAGTCGGAATGGTGGTTGTGAGTGGTGGTATGGTGGTTGCGGTAGTTGGAAAGGTGGATGTGAGTGGTGGTTAGGTGTGTCGTGGAGGAGGATCCGCGAAAATAGGATCATCGAAAGGGTTTGGGGATCTTTGCGGTGGTGGTGAAGGTGGACCGTGTGGTGATGGTGGTGAAGGTGGACCGTGTGGTGAAGGTGGTGAATCTGGTCGATCAGAGATAGTGGCAGCTGAATCTTCTGATGAGGAAGGAGAGGAAGGTTCAACTGTTTGTCTGGGTTGGCGTATGATGGGTTGAGTTAGTGGAGCTGACTGCTGTTGTGAGGATGGAGTGGCAACCGACCGACTTCCTGAGGCATCATCGGATGAGATGCGAAGTCGTTTAGCACGTCGGTGAGCCGGTGGTAGTTGTTGTTCAGCTACTCGACGTCGAGGACGTTGTTGATGAGGTGGTGGTTGTTGTTGAGGAGCAGCTGGTTGTTAAGGAGCAGCTGGTTGGTCCGGTTGTTGTTGTTCATCCTCGGGTCTCCATTCAGGATAATGAATATCCCGGTATTGTCTGATGACATCAAGATTGATGTCCCCAATTTTAAAGAGTGGGAGAGGGATCGGTGCATCATTAACAGCAGTTGTACCGCTTTGTGTCCTAAGGAACGAGACACCTGGTGGTTTGAAACGATTTGCAGCTTCTCTGATGTGAATGGTTGGGTATCGCTGCATGAAGTGTTCAATCATGATGGACCAGAACCTCGGGTAAGGCAGATATTTTGGTTCCTTTGTTTTGGAGAGCTTGAATTCTTCCCACAAGTAGGCAGCATAGTCATAATGTCGGTTATTACAGAGGGCATGATAGGCGTGGAGGACATTTATCGAGACCCTATCATGACCGGCTGACTTGCCTGTCATACATCGATTGAAGATAGTGAAGACGTGGGACCAGCTCCTTGCCATATTTTTCTTTTTGAGTTCTCTGAGGTTGATTGAATCCCGAGGAAGGTCAAGACCGAGATCATGGAGTCCTTCATACATTCCGTGTAATGTTAGCTGTGGTTCAAATGTAGGAAGTGGTGGTCTTGAGTCGCCACGCGGTAGCCGGAAGATGTTATAGAGATCTTCTTTTGTGAATTCCACCGGCTGTTCATCAATCATAGTTTCGAATTGGTGTGGATCAGTTGATGTCACCAGGGCGAGGTTAGTGAAGAATTGTTGGACATATACCGCTGGAACCTCCGGCCGAGCATTCATCAAGTAAAAAATAGGGTGACGTTGGATAACATGTGAATGAACCGGAAAAGCGATGCTGAAGTTGATCTCTTCTTCCGGGGCCCAGAACGGGTTGTTATCTGTAAATGGCTTGATCCTGTAGAGAGGAACCAGGGTGTTCTCGTCTAGAATTTGTTCTTCCGCCATCTGAGAATTAGACACTAAGAAAAACGTGGCACAAAACGATAAGAAAAGTTAGTACTCAGTGTTAAAAAAATGAAACGATGATAATTTTCACTGATCGAGACGAGAAAGTTCTAAGTAATTTTAATAGTATATAGTATTGAAATATAAGAATAATATAAAAATTTTAATTTTATTAAAAATATTTAATAAAAAAATTGTAAATTATAATTATAAATGAAATAGTTATATAAAAATTAAAAACTTAGTATATATATAAAAAAAATTATAAGTGTTCGGCCCGAGATTTGTAAATTTCAAAAAGATGTTCGGGCCGAAGACATGCAGTTGAGTTCGGGCCGAAGTCAAATGGAAGAGTTCGGGCCGAAGTTTGTTATGGAGTTCGGGCCGAAGTGTGACATGTAGTTCGGGCCGAGCATTGATAAAAAATCTTCGGGCCGAAGTTTGTTTAAAACTTCGGGCCGAGCTTGAAGTAAGTGATTGTGTTCGGGCCGAACTCTTGTTGAAAGATTTCGGGCCGAAGACTTTTACGATTTTGGGGTTTTTAACAATTTTGAACTTTCTGTGCAATCCTAGATTGATAGAAGTGTAAAATACATGACAATGGTGATCGATTTCACTATACGAGCATCCTAGGTAACATATTACAGACCATAAGACCCTAGATCGAATCGATTCAAGAATTAAAAACCCTAGCTACGGTTCGGACGTTCAACCAGTCGAGATCTATAAGAGGTAGCATGAAAAAGGTGAAATTGAAGGATGACATCTTACCGATTATAGTTGTGGATGAGTAGAAAAGAGATTGCAAGTGATTTGGAATCGGATCGAGCTGATTGTGATGAAGAATCGAAGATCGGGTTTAAGTGTGTGTTTCAGGTGGTGTTTTTAGTGTGTGTAGATGAGAAGAGTGGAAAAAGAGAAAAATGGTGTTCGGATGGGGTATTTATATGGTAAATAAGTTCAAGCCGAACACATAAACCGACTGAAGTCTTCGGGCCGGGAACAGTAATTTGTTCGGCCCGAAGAGTTTAGTGAAAATAATTATTTTTTTTAATTAATTAATTAAGAATAATTTTTTTTTGATTTTAAATTTAAAGGAAAATTAAAAATTAAAAATTAAAAGTTAAAACTTAAGATTTAAAAGAAAGGAAAAATTTCTATCAATCGGTCCCCCTTGACGGATGAGAAGATGCTCCCCCTTGACCGATGACGACTTTTGACGACCGAGTTTCAAGACGAGTTTCTTGAAAGCCATAATGATGATACGAAGAACGCAACGATTTAAATAATTGAAAAATAATAAATGACGACAATTAAGTTTTGATATTTAGCATACCAAGCTTTGAGACCAGATAATTAAAACGTTTTTTGTCCAAAGCCTTAGTAAACAAATCAGCCAATTGAAAATCGGTGGATACGAAGTACAATTCAACATTGCCCAGTTCAACGTGATCTTTGATAAAATAATATCGAAGATCGATATGTTTAGCTTTAGAATGTTGAACTGGATTGCAGGATATTGCAATTGCACTTCTGGAATCACAATATAAAGGAATGCAGCTATAGAAAAAGCCATAGTCCTTTAATTGTGATTGCATCCATATCACCTGGGACGGACAGCTAGCGGCCGCAACATATTCTGCTTCAGCGGTGGATAGTGAGACGCAGTTTTGCTTTCTTGATGACCAGCTGACTAGCTTATCTCCCAAAAATTGAACTCCCCCAGATGTACTCTTCCTGTCCAGCATACACCCAACATGATCAGCATCAGAGAAGGAAAAAAGATCAAACGAGGTCTCCTTGGGGTACCAAAGACCAAGATCTCTGGTGCCTTTTAGGTAACGGAAGATTCGTTTGACCGCCAGAAAGTGAGACTCTTTTGGAGCAGCTTGATACCGAGCACAGATGCATGTGGAAAACATGATGTCCGGACGACTGGCCGTTAAGTAAAGAAGTGATCCAATCATACCCCGATAGTTTGTTACATCTACCGGTTTACCATCCAGATCAGCATTTAGTTTGGTGGTCGTGGACATCGGTGTTGCTATAGGTTTACAATCGTCCATGAGATACTTCTTCAGCAGATCAGAGATATACTTTGATTGGTTGATGAAGATGCCAGTGGGAAGTTGACGAACTTGAAGACCTAGGAAGAAGTTCATCTCCCCCATCATGCTCATTTCAAAGCGTTTTACCATGAGATCGGAAAAACGTTTTGCAATATTTTAGATTTGTAGACCCAAAGATAATGTCATCGACATAGATCTGAATTAGTATGATATCTTCCCCTTGAAGTTTGATGAATAAAGTTGTATCAACTTTTCCCTTTGAAAAGCCAGATTCGACTAAGAACTGGGAAAGAACATCATACCATGCCCGAGGGGCCTGTTTCAAACCATATAGGGCTTTGTCGAGAATATATACATAATCTGGATGTTTGGGATCCACAAACCCTTCTGGTTGATGAACAAACACCTCCTCTTTTAGAATACCATTTAAGAATGCAGTCTTTACATCTATCTGATAGATAGTAAAGTTTTTGTGAGCTGCATATGCTAAGAAAATGCGAATGGCTTCAATACGGGCAACAGGAGCAAATATTTCTTCGTAATCAATGCCTTCCTGTTGAGCGTAACCCTTAGCAACCAACCTTGCTTTGTTACGAATGACGATTCCATTTTCATCTTTCTTGTTCTTAAAGATCCACTTAGTTCCGATGACTGAGGATCCCGGGGTTTTAGGAACTAAGCGCCAGACTTTTAATCTTTCAAATTGATTAATTTCTTCTTGCATTGCAATTATCCAGTCTGGATCGGAAAGCGCTTCACTAACTTTCTTAGGTTCAGTGGAACTTAAGAATGATGCATGGTTACATTCATCCGCTGAAGCCCTTCTAGTTTGGACTGAGGACTCTGGGTTTCCGATGATTTGGTCCAAAGGATATTCCTTTGTCCACTTCGTAGAATGAGGAAGTGGGAGTCGACCAGGGTTAACGTTGGAATTATCAGTGAAAGTAGGATGTGGTATGATTGCAGTTTCAGGATTTGGGGGATTGATCTGAGGTGGTGGTTCAACACGAGGAAGATAAAATTTAGAGAAGTCAATCACCAGTGGAGCGATAATATCTAATGGAGGTGGGGGATCGACTGGTGTAGATTGAGTTCCTTGTGTTGATGTTGAAGGACCGACATTTGATGTGGGTATTGGTGAGGTTGGAGCAGGTGATGTAGGGGATGTAGATTCATTTGTTGAAGGAGTGTTGATTTCCGGAGCAGTGATTGATTGAACATTTGCCGGAGGTGGGGGTGGGGGTGGGGGTGGGGGTGGAGGTAGGGGTGGGGGTGGAGGTGGATGTCTGACATTGTGATATTCATCATAGAAGTGTTCAAAAAGGATTTCAAGATCATTCAGAGATGATGAGTGGTTGGTAGGGGTTGTGGGTAGAGGTCTTTCAATGCCGGTTGAGCTTGAATCAAGCAGGAATGTTTCATCGAATGATACATTGACACTTTCTCTGACCATTCTTGTGGATCGGTTGTATATTCTGAATGAGGCTGAATCCTTTGAATATCCAATAAAGACTCCTTCCTTGGCTTTCTCTTCAAACTTGTTGAGTTTCTCGTTATCACTTAGGATGAAGCATCTACTACCCAAAATGTGGAAAAAGTTTACATTTGGTATTCGATTGTTGATTAGTTCATAAGGAGTTTTGTTGTATGTTTTGTTGATGATTGAGCGGTTTTGTGTAAAACAGGCGGTGCTGATGGCTTCTGCCCATAGCGACAGAGGAAGTTTTGAAAATGAAAGTATCGTACGAGCAGCTTCCACTAAAGTACGGTTTCGTCTTTCAACAACACCGTTCTGTTGAGGAGTTCGTGCAGCGGAAAATTGATGGGTGATGCCAGCAGATTCAAGATAAGATTCAAGGACCCGATTCTTGAATTCAGTACCATTGTCGGTACGGATTGTTTGAACATTTAATTCCAGGTTCACTTGAGTTTTCTTGATAAATAAGATGATGATCTCTGCGGCTTCATCCTTTGAACGAACGAAATAAACCCATGTGTATCTGGAATAGTCATCAACAATAACCAAAACATAGCATTTTCCAGCAAGACTGTGAACGCTCATTGGACCATATAAATCCATATGTAGTAGTTCAAGAGGTTTGGAAGTACTTGGAGCTGGTTTAGGCTTGTGAGACGTTTTCGTCATTTTTCCCTTTTCACATGATGAACATTTGTGATCTTTGTCAAAGGCAACATCAGGTAATCCAGACACATGACCTCCTTTTACAAGTTTGTTCATTGTTTTAAAGTTGAGATGAGACAAACGGCGATGCCATAACCATGAGTCATTGGCAGTAGCTTTTGACACGAGACAAACTTCATCGGTTGTACTAAGGTCATTAAGATCAATAGTGAAGAGGTTTGTGTCACGAGTTCCAGTTAGAAGTTCATCCCCGTCATATGTACGAATAGCACACTTCTTTGTACGAAAGTTTACTTCTAGAGTCTTTTCACATAATTTTCCGATGCTGAAGAGATTATGAGAGAGATCTTCAATAAAGGCAACATTTCTGATTATCAGGTTATGGCAGATGAGATCACCAAGTCCTAAGATGGCTGCTAAGTGATCATTCCTAAATTTGACTGTTCCTAAGTGTTTATCTCGAAAGTTGGTCAGGAGATTTTTGTTTCCCGTCATGTGCCTCGAACAGCCCGAGTCGAGGTACCATAAATTCTACATAAAACAAATAAAATATTTTAGGTACCCAATCTTGTATGGGTCCAGAACGATTAGTGACATGTGTTTTATGCAGACTGTTTGAGATGATCAATTTAGAGCTTTTGGGAACTGCTAGGAGGCAGTTCAGTTTTGATGACCCATTTGAAAGATTTTTCAGAGGATTGAATAATCCAATGAGATTTTTCGTTTTTAATCCAAGTATATTTCACATGAGTATTCGTTTTAGCGGACGGTTTGTTGCCTTTTGAGGAAACTGATGGTTTTGGCTTCTGTGCAGAGTTTCCTCCAGACGACTTGTGGCGAGAAGAAAGATGAGAGACAGAAGTTTGTGGAGTTTTAGAAGATTTCTTCGGTTGTTTGAAAGTTTTCTTTTGAGCTTTTGATGGAAGCTTTGGATTTGACAATGTTTGTTTAGAAACTTCCCGATACACGAGGGAACGACGAGATGGAATTTTTTCAGATGTTGGTTTTAATGGACGTGGAACGCTAGATTTTTCTGATCGAGAGTTTATTGATTTGCAAGGATCTGGATAGCAAGTTGTGCAAGACTGAATGATTTCACGACGTTTACCAAGAACATCATGTCTTTTACCACAAGGAGTATCTATTTTAATAAAATATCTTTCATCGTACTGAGATATTGGTTTATCGGTCTTTTTATCAAAGTAAATCTTTTTGCCATTTTTATCAGTTTTAATAATTAAGTTTACACTATTAACACCGTGATTAATTGGACGATAAATTGCAGAATCATAAACAATGCCATAAGCTTCTTTCGGAGAAATAAATTGTCTAGAGTCATTACATTTATTTTGAACAGAGAAAGATGAAACTACAGACTTAGGTGGACTAGACTTCTTAAGTAGACTAGGCTTCTTATGCATACTGGATCCAGTCCGAATAGACTTCTTTGACTGCGTGGCTCTTTTGACTTCAGGTTGCTTCATGGACTTCTTCCCTCCAGACTCTAATCTTCGATCTGCAAGATTCAAAATAGGTGGATTAGAGCTTCTCTTCAAGATGGTTGGAATTGGGTTTGTCGGTGCTGGCCCTAATAAAGAGGCTTTAGAATTTTGAGAAACAGTATTGTTCGTTTTAGTTTTTAATTCTAAAATGGTGTCCTCTAAATTATGTATTTTGTTTTGAAGTTTTTCTTTTTCTTTATCAAAGGCCTTGTGAGTTTCATCAATTTCAGTTTCTAATTGGACAATTTTCTTTTCTAAAACTAATGGAGGAGCATATAGCTTTGGCTCTTTGATTTGTTTTAAAATTTGGTTTTCAGGAATGGAGAATTCAGTAGGTGTAATGATTGGAAAGTATTCATTGTGTTCAAATTTTGCTTTCTTCTTTTCGTATGTTGAGTTTAGGGCATCATAATTGAAGCTAATTTGAGCATATTCTTCCTTTTCCTGGTTGAACTTTTCAACTTCTGCTTCTTCATCTGGCATTTGAAGGAAGCGTTGCCAGATTCCCAAGTTCATGTAATCGTAGTTATATAAGGTTGGAAGAACATCTGCAGCTTTTTCTAGAGGGCGGATGTTTTCTGCTCCAAGACCCACTTTTGACTTGTACGATGTGAACTCTTTTGGCTGGTTTAATTTTATTGTTTGTTCAGTATGACAAGCTTTCACAATAGTCTGTTCCAGTTTTAAGATGTGTTCTTCAGCATTTTCTTTTCTGACAGTAAGACTGTGTATGGTTGCTGATTGTTCATCGATTTCCTTTTTAAAGTTGTTAGTTATGTTTGTGATTTGTTCATTTAGTTTTTGAATTTCGTTGTCAGCCGTCTTCAACTTATCTTGATAGTCTTTTATCTTGATGTCTGCTGACTTCATCCATTTTTGCTCTCGACTGAGTTGATTAGCCAAGTCATTTATCAGCTGCTTGGAGTGGTGTTTATCACTTGACACCGTCTTCATAGTTTTCAGGTTTGAAATTTCAAGATTTTTTGTATTAACGATGTGATTTAGACGATTGACCTCACTGGTGTGTGCAGCATGAAAAGATGACAACTGTTGTTGTAACTCTTGGGTTTTTTGATTTGAACGATTATTTTGATTAACTTGAGGAACAAGAGTTTCAAGTTGGCGACGAAAGGTTGAATTTTCTGCCTTTAATTTTGAGATTTGTGTATTTGATTCATTGGTTGTATTTACTTGTTTTTGCAGATTATTTTGTAATTCAGAAATTTGAAATTTATAAGCTGATTTTGACGTAGACAACTGATTTTGTAATTCCTTGTTTACTTGAGTTATTTGAAGAGAACATTGACTTAACTCACTCAAATCATTTAAGAGTTGTGCTTTTTCAGATTCCAAATCAGTAATTTGTTTTGTCAAATGTGATTTCTCATCAATTTTTGTAAAAAGTTTTTCATTAAACAAGGAATTCTCTGACTCATCAGTGTCTGAGTCAGATAGTAAAGAGTAAAAAGAAGAAGAGTGTACCTCATTTTCATCGTTCTCAGGGATGCCCAGCGCATCTCTGAGTTCGTTTGATCTCGCCATAAGAGCCAGGCTGGCAGTGCATTCCTCTTCCTCTTGATCATCAGAGTCTTCCAGCCACTGTTGGTCCTCAGCCAACAGGACTTTGCCATTTTCAACTTGTTTGGCCATGAGCATTTTCCTCTTGAAGTATTCTGAGTCCTTCACTTTTGGCTTCTTGCATTCTTTGGCAAAGTGACCCGTCATACCACAGTTGTAACATTTCTTAGGTGGCTCAGCGGAGGAAGATGAGGATTTGTTGTTCGGGGTTTGAGAAGAGGAGTTGAATTTGAAATTTGAGGATGATATAAGGTTGTTGTTAGTTGGCTTGTTGTAGTACTTGTTGTTATAGGTTGAAATGAGAGCCAAGGCTTGACGAACTGAGTCGATTTCATCTTGTGTCCCCGCAGGGATCAGAGTCTCTGGTTCTTCATTTATCACTTCTTTTGATTGTGCTGCAATCATTGCTTCATTGATACCCTTGTTGAGAGCTAGGTTTTGTTTGGCCAACATTGCAAGAGTGTCAGCAGTATCTTGCCTAGTTTTGGCGATTCCTTTCACCATAGGCTCATTTTGATGTAGGTACTCATATAATTCATGAATATCTATGGAGCTTAAATCCTTGTGCTGCATGGCAATGTTGCCAAATATCTCCCATTCCGGTAGTAGGGATTGGATAAATTTAATGTTAATTTCAAGTTTCTCTTTGATAAGTTTGTTCTTTCTTAGATCATTGAGCATGTTGCAGAATCTGAGGTAGGTTTGCTCCAATTCTTCTCCCGGGGTAGCTTTAAGTTGACCGTAGGTGTTTAGGGTGGATACCATCTTAGCTTTATTACCCAGGTCAGTACACTCCATTTGCTTTTGGATCTCATCCCAGAGCTCTTTTCCCGTGCCGAAACTATCAAGGCTGCTGTAAATTTCATTTGTGATGCCTTGTAGCATATAGGAGTGTGCGTACACATCAGCCCTAGCCCTATCCTTCTGCTCTTGGGTGTATTCCGATGGGGGAATTTCGATTACACCACCAGGTAATGCTGGTTCGGAGTTTGGGGCTGGTGCCAATGCATGATAGAACTTAGCAGGTCCGGTTGTAAGGGAGTCAAGGATATCTGGACCGGCATGTTGGCTCAGGATGAAATGGAGAAACCGTTTCTTCCATTGACCGTATTCTCCTCGGTAGAGAACATGTGGTTTTGTGTCTGATCCAATGGACAAGGCATCCTTGGAAGTCATTTCTTATTGGTAAGAAAAATGACCGAACAAAAATTAAGTTTGGAAAAAGAGTTCGGGCCGAAGACTTGAAAGAGTTCGGGCCGAAGATTGAGTATAGTTCGGGCCGAAGATTGACTATAGTTCGGGCCGAAGATTGACAATAGTTCGGGCCGAAGATTTAGTGATGTTCGAACCGAAGATTGACTATAGTTCGGGCCGAAGATTTTGAATGAAGTTCGGGCCGAAGATTGTGTGAAGTTCGGGTCGAAGACTTTGGGTTAAGTTCGGGCCGAGGATTTGGGCTAAGTTTGGGCCGAAGATTAGGGTTAAGTTCGGGCCGAAGATTAGGGTTAAGTTCGGGTTGAACTTGTTACTGTTCTCGGGCCGAGAACAGTTGCGTCGTTCTTGAGCAGAACAGCTCCGAACAGCAATGAAATACCACTAATTTGATCCTAAAACGCTCGTTTCTTAACCAAATTCTTTGATTCTTTTTGCAAAATGACCCAAAACCTTTTTCCTTCAATCCATTACTACAATCTTAACCAAAATCAACCTAGATCTAATGGAAAAGTTTTAATGGTTTTTACTAAAAATCCAAATTCTTCATCAGAATGGATTGGATTCGATCCTAACTCGATTCTAAGCTTAATATATTAACAAAATGAAGCTATTCAATCCATAAGAACAAGATTTAATACCTCATATCCGTAGTTTGATTTTAGACCCATTTTTCTTCAAAAACCTTGATAAACCCTTTTGATCTTCTGATTTGAGCAGCAAGCAATGGAAATGGATCGTTTTCAGAATGAAATTAAGCTCTGATACCAATTGAAAAGTTTAAAACACTGAATCAGTCCATTACTTGATCAAATATGGTGATTTTGTAAGAAACTTGGAGATAGAAGATTAGGGCTTTTAGTGAGAGAAAGAAGAGAGAAGTGAAAGAGAACAAATGCAGAATTGTGTGAATTGATTAATGGCAAAAGTTGAGGAATTAAGGTTTACACTTTAGTTTATATACCATGACCTTAATTCCCTAATTAATTAAGACTAATCCTAATCCTAACTAATATAATATGCAATGTTACACATTGCCCCCTAAACTATGCATTACAACTAAATAATACCTAATAAAAAATTTAGGGTTGTAAGATTTGCATGGTTTTGAGGGCCAATTATTGGCGTTTTCAGACAGTTGTACTCCTACTACGTAGGTACAACATCGCCTTGTTTGCATCTATATATCTTGCATTTTTTTTTTAATTATTATTACATATTTAATTTGTACGGTATTACTCGTATAATATAATCACTACAAGATTTGTGTGCGACTGTACGTTGATGTAGTGTAGAGTGAGATTTTTAGGAGGTGTTATGTATTGTAATATTTAGTAACTTCTTACTAATTTTTTAATTTCCCGTTAAGAAAATACAAGATTTGTGTGCAGTTACCTTAGTCATGACTAAGTAACCTAACATGCATGATTTTTTTTTCTTTTCTTTTTGTTATACTTCCTCCGGTTCAAAATAAGTGCTACACTTTTCTTATATGGGTGATTCAAAATAAGTATTACCGGTAGCGAATCCATGATCAAAATCAATCGTCGTCCACTAATAGTTGATCAATTAATAAGTGGGGTCAATAAAAGAACTTTCTTTTAAAATATTAAAAAAAAAATGATTTTTTGTACATGAGGGACCCCACCAAGTGGGGGCCTTGGACCCCTCTTGTATATAGATAGATCCACCAGTGAGTGTTACACTTTTCTTATTTGGTAAATTTTTGTATATAAAATTATCATTTTATCCTTACTTAGCTTTATTAAACATCATTAAGATTACATAACCCCACCTAATTTACTTTCTCTTTCTTCAACAAAGCCAAAGATTTATATTATGGGACCCTTCTTCACTAATTGTCCCTTTTAATCTATCATATTCTCTATTACAATATTTTATATAAAAAATGTGTGAAAGTAAAAGTGTAGCACTTATTTTGAATCGGAGGAAGTATATAGCATGATGCACGTTGGCTTTCATATACCACATAAGTTACTTCACTCACCACATTATATAAAAATTAAAGCAGGCTGTACAAGCATACCAAAATACAGGTTGTGATGAAGGAAGTAATTTATGTGGTACATAAATTATCTCCCTTACTTAAATTTTGATCTACCGAGAATACTGTCAGGAAGAACATGAAAGCCAACGTGCATCAGTTGAGCTGCACTAACGGTTTTACACCTTTTCCCTCATATTGGTAAGCGAAAGAAACTTCGAGCGGTGTTTTATCATTCACAAAGAATCTTTCGAGTTTAAAAAATCACACAATATCGTAAGTGTACAGCCTATAAACGAATTGAAGTACTTGTAATACCAGAATGACTAATCATCTATTCATTTTTTTTTTTGTTTTTCCATAAATATAATTGTTATCGTAAAATGTAAGAGAATACCTTGTCTCCACGTAAGAATGTTGACATTTTAGGTAAATCCTGAAGAATGCAAAACAACATAATCTTATGTGCATTTTGTCTGAAATAATTAATTAATTGTTGCTAAATGTAACGTTTTTTTCCCTTCTTTTGCAATGTTTGAGGATCGATGTTTTGTTTGCAATTACCAAACACGAATTTTCAATAAGACTAGGAATGAAATAGAATTGTGTTACAACTTACAAGTAAGGTTACAAATTAACTTTGATGGTTGCGCGCTGCGCATTTGCCCACATTACACAAATTCAACAATAGGGCATGGAATATGCATAAATGCTACCAATTTTCATCCAAACAAGATATATGATAGAAAATAAACCTAAATAAATTTTGGGAAATGATAAACATTGCCCCAAGGGCAATGGTTAAGAAACATTTTTTGGCATAAAGTAATTATAAATTAACTAATAAAAACCAACCATATGAATTCCAATAACCACATTTGATTAGTTATGCTCCATAATTTGTACATTAACCATTTTAACTTACCTTAACCATTGCCTTAAGGGCAATGGTTAGCAAAACCAAAACTCATAAATTTTCTCTTTAGTGTATAATAAGTTATTAGGCAATATAATTGAGGTAAAAGGGAGGGAAAATAAAATATTTCAAGGGGTACATATTACCAATAGATCAAAAGGTTCAGCTAGTCATCATATCGTAACATAATCAACACGTACACACTTTGCACATAATCAATTTAGTAAAAACATTAATCCAATAAGTTAGTACAAGTAATTCAACTCTCACACATTAGTAGAAATATAAAAACACCATTTACTACTTACCATCACATGCAACTTGGTTAATTAATTACCACATAGTAAACCACCACTGTTTCTCCAATCTTCAGCAATAATCTATCTTGAGTGAGACCATATCACATTCTTGTTACCTATCTAGGGTTCGATGTGAATCGAGTTAACTCAGTTGAGTACTTCAAAGTCATCAATAGAGCAGTTCCCAATAGAGCAATTAAGATTATTTGAAATGTGACGTTGTAGGACTGGAAGTATTGACAGCAGGAATTTCAGCCCAATTATTTCCCACTTGCCATGGTGGTTGATTATTCTCTGAAATACCCAAAATTACGCCTCGGTTTTCTTCTGCTTTCACAGGAGGACTGACCTCAAAATTATCAACCATCGAAGATGTTGGTGCTTGAACCGCACCTTCACTTGGATAGTGAAATAAGTTGGTATTGTTATTAGGTACCTCAAATCCAGCCAAGAATGGCAATCTCCAACTCTCACCACTTCCAATTGACAAAACATTATTGAAATTGTTCCCATTAATTGAGCTACCACTTCCTAATTGAAAGCTACCCATTTCAAGTTGAGGATGAAATCCACCAAGATTTGAAGTAGCAACACCTCCATATGAGCTCATAAAGGGCAATTGAAGGAGTTGAGTACTTGTAGCAATATTTTCAGTGCTACACCTTGATGGACTTCCACTAATTACGGATTTACCCCCCTTTTGGCTTGGAGATTTTGATCTTTTGTTACTTCTTTTGTTCTTTCTACAACCGCCTCCAACGGGAACATTCCTTAGCGCACCACCTCGTGTCCAATAACGCCTGCACGTCTTGCAAAAGTGTCGAGGCTGCGAGAGGTTGTAGTTGTTGAAGTAGCAAAATTTGGTGTTTGTTGAATCACAGCGGGGACAATTTAGCCCCGGTTCAGGCATGGGTAGCCTTGCTAGTCTAGCTCGATCCACCATGGATCCTGGTCTAATATTAGATCCTTCTCCACCACCAGCTCCTCCTCCATGTTGTGGAGGTGCAGCTGGCGGTGGCTGGAAATTAGGGTTTTCGCCTCCACCGCCATTTGCTTGTTGATGATTTGATTGTTGCAACTATAACAAGAACACAATTATAACATATAAGGTTTTTGGAAGGTACTTATATATATTAACATGGTATATTCAAGAAAGAAGAGATTTAAAGAAGATATGTAATCTTCTTTACATATATGCTTTATCTTTTATATCTGATTGGATGAAGAATTAAGAAGAAAAAGAAATCATATCAAAGGGGAGAAAGCTTAAAGATCATACCTGTTGATGCCAATTGTGGTGGTCTAGAAAGGGTGTAACAGGCGAGAAAACCATGGTTTAAATTTGATCTCTTTTTTTCCTTTATCTTTTAGAAAGTTTCAAAGGGTTCTTTGGAAATACATGGAATCAAAAACAAGAAATTTTAGAGAGAGAGAAACAGAAGGAAGACAATAAAGGAGAAGGTGGTGAAGAGTAGTACGTAGGAGGCTTTTGAATTGCTTAATATTCTTGATTTCTTTTCAATTTTTTAAAGAATTTAAATTTTGCATCTCTCTTTTTGTATATATTATAATAATTAGGGTTCTTGGGAGTAATTAAGTGGTGGAAGTTTCTTAGCCATGAAGCTTTCTCACAGACACTGTGTGACATACTGCATGTTAGTGCGTGGGTAAAAAAGCGAAGTATGACTCGATCCCTCCATGAATATATATATATATATATATATATATATATATATATATATATATATATATATATATATATATATATATATATATATATAACGTGTATCTATATGTGCATGCATGGATGAAAGAGAGAGAAAGTATGTGTGATTGTGATATATTAATTTGTTTATATGTGCATATGCACGGGGTGGAATCATATATCTTTTACATAAGTAGATTTTGTTGGGTAATCTTGATGGGTACAGAGCTCAAAAGTGTTGATTACTTGGAGTATATTTAAAGAGTTTATTTAAGGTGTTTATAGATTTATTATTTTATATAAGCTTACATTTGTATGCTTAATTCAGCTTGTATAAGGTAATAAGCTTATACTCACTTTAGATAAGTTTTCCCAAACATGCTCTTAATAGAGCCGAGCTTAAAAGTGTCAATTACTTAATCATGCCAAGCTTAAGCGAAAGTGTTGATTACTTAATCAGGTCGATCGAGCTTAAGGTTGAAATTAAAGTTTGAGATTAGTACCTGTTTATATTGTCAGATGCCTAAAATTGTTAGGTTCATATAAAAGATCAGATGGTGTAGATATGTATTCGTGTTAAATGTGTCGGATAATATTGAGTAAAATGTTGAGCAAAGATTCTCTCTCTACGTCTAGTCTCTCTCACTCTCTTTACCTTTTTCTTTTTCCCTTCTTTTCTTGATTACATAACAAACCCTTTTTCTATGGCAGGGTAAAAGACAAAGAATATTTGTTATTTCGATTTTGTTTCCATCAACGTTGATGTTTCTCAAACAATCATGTTCATGTTGAATCTATGTAATTTGAAGAATTTAGTAGGTGTAAGTGTGTGTTCTTGAAAGAGAGAGCTATGAAGAAGATGGAGGGAGTATTAGCTTTCAGAAATATGATTCAATTCAAATGAGTGAGAAAGCTTACATCATCATGGTTAGTCTCACCTATTTATACCATCTAACACTAATCACAATTAACTAGTTTAATTAAAGCTAAATACAAGCTATAGCTCAAAACTAGTCGTAACAATCTCCCCCTTTTTGAGCTTTAGCACCTCATCCCAGTCTTCCTTCTTCAGTTTCTTCTGTTGGCATGTTACCCCTTTCTCAAGTATGTAAAAGAAGCATGCTTTCATTGCAAACCCTTGTCCTGACTAAATGTTAACAGAGGGTTGCGAATTTTTTTGGAAAGGTAGGCATGATATGATATTTATGTACTCTCAGATGAACTTCATAATGTTGAAATACTTTTATTCAATTTAATTCTTCGTCAAAAACTGTATTCAACATATCTATGTTTTGCTCTTCAATGTTTACATCTGATTGGCTTGAGAAGAAATTGAGAATTCTGCCTTTGGTGTGAAATGATTTTCTGATATTCAAGAACGCACCATCACAGAATTTTGAGGTTTCAGACACTCAAAGGAAATATTTTTCGTTGAATCTCTTGGTGTAAGAAAGACCTAAAAACCAATTCACTAAAGATTGAGAGTTCTGGAAATGGAATATTAATTAGGTAAAGATTTGTCTGGGATTTCAGATAATGGAGAGGTTGTTTTAGATTTTGTGGTAGAGGTTTTGTAGGAATGAGATGATGATGTTTTTGATTTTGAAAAGAATGATTTGTAAAGTTAAGTTTTAGATATGTGTGGATGATTTGTATTTTGTTTGGAAAGAAAGATTTGTACGGTTAAAATTTGAATTGAAATGGGTGAGAATTTGTGAGAGAAATTTCTATGAATGTGTCGGTTTCTTCTTCTTCACAAATGTAAATCGACGAAAAGTAGACCCATAGATAGAGATGTTTATAGCAGAAGTCTTTTCTTGAAGTTGTGACTTGTCGATTTGTGATCATTGATAATTGTTGTTAGGGTAAAATGTTGATAAATTTTACGCCCCCCTCAAACAGACAATTATTTTCTAACGGGAGTTGGATTAGACGAATTGATATTTACTCCCCGTTATATCTTCGGTTTCTTGTTTACTACCCCTTAATCGGTGCATGTCTTTTTAATGTGGAGTAAACTTGGCTTATGTATTGATAATCTCCTAAATATTGTAAGCATTTTTCTTTATAATAAGAATTTCTGTAATATATTCTCACCCTCATGATGAACAAGATTTATCTGAATCATCATGTAAAATGTGAAGTTCTTCGAGGTTGAATTAGGAAGAATCTTCGAAGCCCATTGATAAAAATGTGTTGAATAATGATATATTCATATTTTGAATGAATCAATATACATCACATTTTATCATTGAAAACCTGACCGTTGTTGATTATGTAGAAATACGATCAAATCTTTTATTGTTTAATCTCAATGGCCGTTGTTGATGAGATAAAAGAACAGTCTCGTGTTTATCATCTGATCTCCCGACTGTTTTTGATAACGTTGGAGTACAGTCATCAGATATTACATTATAATTAAACAGGGTAAACCAGGATCACATAGATTTCCCGTTAACACAACAGTTACAAAATCTGTGTGACCTACATTCAGCGTTGGCTTTGATGTTAGCACTGGTAGGATTTCCATTCAATCATCGTGGATTACCAATATATTTGGTATCACTATGAATGTTCCGGCAATATTACAAAGATATGATGGGTAGATTTCCTGTGTCCTAATGGTGTTTGATATGACGGTTCTAGACTCAATTAGTGTACAATAGAAGACGAGGACTGGAGAAACTTGTCCTCTTGTTCAATATCAACAATCTCCAAGTGAAATGTCGATAGCATATGAGCTAGTCTCCGTGAAAATGAAACAAGTACTTTTTAAGAAATACTTGAGTGGCTGGGGGGGTTGTGCATTGCATCACTGGGTCCATGATGTCTATTTCAATATCAGAGAGCAACGTATGCAATCTGATAGAGACGTGGCGACCCGACTTTTAGACGGTTTGGTAAGAGTTTTTCATTTTCTTTAACCCTGTCACACCTGAAGGAATTATGTGCACAGTCAGTAAACCTATGATGATACATCCATGCCTACGAAACACTTAAGGGTCACACCAGTGAGTGCATGTAATACGAGCAAGATAAACAATGATACTACGAAGAGGAATGATTCATAATAGTTATTATGAATCAGTTAAGTATTAAGTTAAGTTTAACTTATTACTAGATTAGTTTAACTAACTAATTAATACAAGTAGTTATACGTTTACTAGTTGAGTAAATATACAATGTGTTAATTATAGATTATCCATGATATGATTTAAAGCTATTAAATCATATAGTAATTGGATAATATTGTTGTATAAATTATATAAAGGTTATTATATAACTAACTATTAGAAGCATAAATACAAGTATATAATTCGTGTATATGGGTACCGAATTATTAGTGTGTTAATACTAGACATTTAGTAGTTAAGTGCAACAATAATAAACTAGTTAAACTATAAGGGTTTAAAGTGTAAGAGATAAGTTTAATTAAGAGATTAATCTTAATTAAACTAGAAGGACTTAAATGAAACTTATTCTATTATAAATAGAAGGCTTAAGGTTTCATTTAAACAACTAATCAATCATTCCCTTGCACCCAAATTCGAAACCCTAGCCCCTCCTCCCTTGGTTTCGGCCGAACACACCAAGAACACCAACATTGGTGTTCTTCGTTCTTTGTGTTCTTCGTGTTCTTCAAGTTTTGAAGAACAAGTTCATTGCTTAGATCAACTAGAAGATCGCTTGATTTGTTCATCATCAGTGGATCAATCTTAAGCAAACAACAAGGTATGTTTTGGGAAACCCTTTACTCCCTTCTTCCTCTTGAACGAATTTCGGCCAAAGAACCCTAGGGTTCTTTGGTTGATGGTCGACGAACACACACAAGTATGTGTGTGTGTTCGAGTTCTTCGTACAAGGTTTCTTTCTTGTTAACCTAATCTAGTTTTCCAACATCCCAATCCTTTAGGATTTAAGGATTAGCTTTAATCCCAGTTCCGCATTTAGGGATTGAATCAGCTAGTTAGTTTTAACCGGTCAAGAACAAGTTCATGTTCTTGGTCAGCAAGGTTCGAACTCGTGTACTAGGTGGTCGACCCAAGTGGTTGATCAGTCGCATGGTGCGTAGTAAATCCCTACAGTGGTATCAGAGCGTTGGTTTAGAAATCTAGACTAGATTAACAAAGGTTGTTTGTTTACTTTAATTTACAAGTTTTTTTTTGTTTCAAGTTTTTCTTCTTTCTTCTTCATACTTTTCGAAAAAGGGAGGAAACCCTAGGACCAAGAACATTAAACTAGTCTAAGTTTAATTGGTCAAGAAGGTGTCTAGAAAACTGTAGCAAATTTTCGAAACCGTAGAAAGAACCCTAGGATCAAGTATGTTAAACAAGATATGTTTAATTGATCAAAAGGATTCTTTCCATAAACCCTAGAATTTTCGTGACCAAGGAAAAACCCTAGGATCAAGTATATTAAACAAGATATGTTTAATTGATCAAAAGGATTCTTTCCTAATCCCTTAGAGATTTCGAAATCTAGAGGAATACTTGGACACCAAGTAAGTTAAACTAGCCTAGTTTAATTGGTGGAAAAGTTTCTTAGTGTTAAGATTTTCGAAAACCCTAAAGAACCCTAGAACATTAAACTAGTTTAAGTTTAATAGTTTAAAAGTATTAATTAGGATAATAATCTAAAACCTAGTTAATTAGACAAGTTTATGTCTAATAGGTTTAATTATTATTTTGATAGATTTATTAAAGCTAGTTCTTTAAACCTAGTAATTTAGACAAAGTTTATTGTCTATAAGGTTTAAATTAAAGAGTTTAAATAAATTTATTAAAAGTTATAATCTATCTTAGAATTTAAGCAAAGTTTATTGTTTAAAAAGGATTGATTAAAATTAGTCTTTTAATTAAAATAATGTCTTTGATCAAGAAAGTCAATAACCCTAGTTTTGATTGATCAAAAACAAGATTAGGGTTCATCTAATTAATTTAGGGAATTGATAAAGAAGGTGTTAATTTTTAAGTTCTAAAATTAACAAGGTGTATTTAATTATGTATAATTATGTATATGTATTTAAATTTTCGGAATTTTTAATTATTAAGTAAAATTGAATTTTAAAAGGTATAATAAGTTTATACACATTTTAATTAGTTCAAGTTAAAATGAATACGTATAAATTAGATGTAATATTCTTATTATAATGTTACAAGTTTATTATAAGAAATATACATATATACGAATTTTATATATTTAATACAAGATAAATTGGTACAATTAAAAAGAGTAATGTTATTTTGATCTTTAAGATAATATTATAATGAGTTATTGTATAAGTTATAATATAATTAAAACTAGAAAGTACAAAGTTATGATTTCATTATAACTAGAAATTGTACAAGTTGAAATTATATGATTAACTAGAAATATACAAAGTTATATATATTAAGATGTATAAAGTTATAAGTTGTTATAACTAGTTAATTATACAAGTATAGTATAAGTATTTTACAAATCATGTAATATACTAGATTAATGATCAAGTATAAATAACAAGAACCTATATTTAACTAGTTCAAGTTAAATATAAGAAAGCTTTTAAACAAACTAAGGAATTATTATATATAGTTTTTATATAATAGGTTTATTAGTTTCACCAAGTATAAACCGGTGATTGTGTTAGCTTAAGTTTCATCATGGTTGTTGAAGCTACACAAGAAAATCACAAAGTTTGTAAGTGTGTCGTTAAGGCATAAGTTATGGTCGAATTTTAATAAGTAAGAAATAACTGTTTAATTTCATTATTAGACATATGAAAAACTAGGTGTGTTAAACTAAGTTTATGTTTCAAGTTCATGAATCGTAAAAGTTTATAAGTTTAACATAAGTTTATAAGTTTTTCAAGTAATATAAAACAAGTAAGTTTTATTAGAAATAAGGTTTCTCACAAAACCTAGTAAAACGTTTTGTACACCTCGTTTTAGGTATACATGTAAAATCGTGTGAATTCTTGAAACTATAAGTTTTAAAGAATAGTTCTTATGTTTAAAGAAGGTGTCTTGGAGAACCATTCAATTCACAAGTCACATTTTTTTTAAACAAGGATTAAGATTGGAATAAAAGTTTAATTTTAGTTTTAAGACTTAAACAAACCCAAGAAAATCTTAGATCGAAGTACTATCCACCTAATGGAACACCTCACTTGTTAAACAATATTCATATTGTAAGGATAAAGAACCTTAGATATGGATTCAAATCATTGCGAGTGTTAGGGTGCGTAAGGTTCTGTGATAATCGGGAGTCCCGGCGCAGAGCATCACACTATCTTAGATGGTCTGATCTAATTTGGTGATAATCGGGAGTCCCGGCCCAAAAAGTACTTGAGTAGAATAAACATACTAGACTCTATTACTAACTTAGAAATGTACGATTAGATTGTACAAAGTTGTAATAAGTTATAAGTCTAAAGATTCTACGACCCCTAGGAATCGTGTCAAGTCTTGATACGATCGGTAAGGAAGTTACCTATCAGAAATAGCATGTCTCGTCGGGAAGTGCCCAAACCTTGCGGCGAGAATGTGATATATGGATCCTAGGCCTAAAATATTAATTATGGGTTTATAATATATTTTAGAGAATGTTTATTGATGATTACTAATTAAACTGAGTTTGATTTGTAGATGGCAGCAACAAATGTGACTGCGACAACAAGTACCAACAATCTCTCACTTCGCTCAATCCTTGAAAAGGACAAGTTGACTGGGTCAAACTTTCTCAACTGGGAGCGCAATCTTCGTATTGTGCTCAGGCATGAGAGAAAGTGGTATGTCTTGGAGAGAGCAGTACCGAACACCTCTGCTGTTAATGCCAGAGCTGAAACGAGGCAAGCTTATGATAAGCATGTCAGTGATGCACTTGATGTGAGCTGTTTAATGCTAGCCACCATGAGTCCTGAGTTACAAGCGAGACTTATGGATGTGCCTGCATTTGAGATGATCCAGCAAGTTAGGGATTCATTTCAAGAGCAAGCTCGCACCGAGAGGTTTGACATCAATCGAGCCTTCAACTCTTGCAAGATGGTCAAAGGAACGCCGGTGAGTGCCCACGTCATGAAAATGAAGGGACACATGGATCACCTCGCTAGACTTTGTCACCCCATATCGTTGCAAATGGCAACAGATACTATACTCAACTCGTTGTCTGATGACTACAAGTCTTTTGTGGTCAACTACAACATGCATAATATGGAGAAATCCATTGCTGAGCTACATTCCATGCTCAAGACAACTGAGTTGAGTTTGGGGACCAAATCTAAGGACATTCTCTTGATTGGTAACGGCGGTGGCGGTGGGAAGAAGAGAAAAGGGCATGGTGGTAAAGGAAAGGGTAAAACCTATCCTAACCAAGGAGTGCCAAATGGTAAAGGTGTCAAACAAAAGGTCAATAAGGTTAAGCCTAACACTGCGAGGACCGAGAACCGGTGCTTCAAGTGTGGTGAAGCTGGGCATTGGAAAAGAAATTGTCCAAAGGGTGCAAGTGGTAGTGGAGGAAACGCAAGTTCCTCAGGTAACACAACCACACTTCTTAATCACTTTTAGATACTTGTAAAGTACGTTACGACTAATCTAACTTTTGCAATCGTTTATTGCAGGAGGAGATGGAAAGTGATAGTGACCGGCATGAGATGGTGATGATCCCACGAGCACCAAGTTTTATAATTCAGTATTTTTGTGGATTCGTTTTAAACAATTTCACTTTATTGTTTGGATAATTTTATTTTGTTAAAACAAGTTTTATTTTGGTTTTAAATAAATTTCGAATCCATGGTTGAATTATATTGTGTGCATGTGTGATAATTACACTAGTCAAGGTTTGTGACTAGATTGTAAGTCAAGTTTTGATTTACATATATTTCATGTTTTATATATATTTGTTTGATTGTTGTATAAATAATGTCTTGATAGCTCAAGGTATTTAGATGCTAGTAATTAGAACGTTTTTCTAATGAAAGTGTATAAGAGTTTTATGGAAGCATAAGGTTCAAAGGTTATTGAACTTAGCTAAAACGTCTTAAGTAATAGTCATTACTTATGATAGAAAGTTTTAAAGTATTAGTATTAATATAGTATGATTATTGGATATAATTAAGATAGACTCTAAAGAGTATTATTACAAGTCTTTCATACTTGTAAAGGATTTAATGGAGTCATAATTCCCTAATGGGAATAATTGGATATTCGCATAATCCAAGTAAAATGACTTAGACATTAAATGACTCTTAAAAAGGAACATAACTATATTAAAGTATTTAAGAATTAAATGGTATTATTGCAAGTCTTTTATACTTGTAATAAATACAATATTTAATCAAGTCATGATTCCCTTATAGGAATAATGGATATTTGAGAAATCCAAGAAATGACTTTGGCATTAAATAAGATTCTTAAAAGAGTACTAATGTATTTAAGAATTGATAGTATCATTTCAAGTGTTTTATACTTGTTAGATACAGTAATCAATAAAGATCATAATTCCCTAAACAGGAATGTTGGATATTCGCAAAATCCAAAGGATGATCTTGATTATTGATAGAATTCTTAAAAGATTGAACTACAAGTTATTGACTAGGTCAAAGTAGTAGTTTAAGAGATGCTTAAGTTCCATAAAGGTAAGTGGGAGCTAAGACTAACGTAATTCATTAAAGATGTTAGTGAATTCAGTAAGTTTGTAAGACATTAACAACAATGTTTTACCAAGTCGTTAGCCAAAGAGTTAAGAGAAATAATAAATGATCGATTAGATTATTGCAAACCAAATAGCGTGATCACAAGTCTTGTGATTGATTATTGCATATCTAATAGGTTGTTAAACACTTCAGTGGATAACACAATCATTTAAGGAAATTTCTTTAACTAGTAAAGATATCTACAAATCAAGTAACTAAAAGAGACTTTAGTTACAAGGATGATTTATGAATTCAAGAAACTAAGGAGTTAATTTCCAATCCTCATGTGTTTATCGAATTACATAAAAGGCAAGACTAGAATATGTTCTAGATTGTTGAAAGAACAATATCTAGCAAAGACAAAAGTAATAGTATTCCTAAATACTCGGCTTATGTCTTTAGTTTAATAGAAATGATTGGTTTAGTGATGAAGTTACAATCTAGGTTGTAAAAATCATTAATTAATCAACGTGAACGAAAGGAATAAGTAATGATCCAGTAATAATCCAGTATCTATGTCCAGTGAGGAATAATACTTGAGTTAGTATCATTTTTATTCAGACTTTGTATGTTTTACAAGATCCATGAATAAAAGTCTATTTATTCAAGAAGACACAAAATCCGTGACTACTCGTCTTGGTGGGAACCTCGATGGGACGTTAACGTCGTCGCTGTATTTGGTGGTAGATTCGAAGTTCTTCGAAGATAGCTACACAAGTTTTGTGTAAACCAAATATCGGTGATATTCTGTTGGAGGCTCAACGAATATTGTATTGACCGCCGTGACAATACTTCGTGGTTGAAAAGTTCAAAAGTATTGTTCACTAGGATTGTCCTTAAGCCTGAGGTATTTGGTTTAGGATACAATGACTAATGTGCTTTGGTTCAACATAGATAATACTGAAATACGTTTGTCATACAAGGCGATACTGGGCATAAAGGAAGTTGTACTTTAAATCGAAATATAAAAGATGGTAATTGCACCTCCTTTTTAGGAGAGATATTTATAGGCCCTTTGACGTGATGAGATAACTGAAAAGTGCATGGCCATGCCCAAACGAACTGATTTGTTTTTTGTCGTTTATCACAACAGTTTGAATCAAGAAGTCATGAAATGATTTCGAATACAAGAGTTGATAATTTCTACCATGCTCGTATTCGTTATCACAAATATCGTGCTGCAAGGGATGAGCCTAACATAGTTTGCCCAAGAAGTAGAGACAGAGTGTTCTTTACTAGGAGACGCTATTAAAGAGTTTTTTCATAAACCATACATGGGTTACGTAAGCTGTTTTTATGGGGTTGGTTACCTACATGCCCATCTAGAAGGCCACTGTAGCTCGTATCATTAAGACAAAGGTTATAGAGTTGCACAAGTGGGAGTCTGAAGGAATTATGTGCACAGTCAGTCAACCTATGATGATACATCCATGCCTACGAAACACTTAAGGGTCACACCGGTGAGTGCATGTAATACGAGCAAGATAAGCAATGATACTACGAAGAGGAATGATTCATAATAGTCATTATGAATCAGTTAAGTATTAAGTTAAGTTTAACTTATTACTAGATTAGTTTAACTAACTAATTAATACAAGTAGTTGTACGTTTACTAGTTGAGTAAATATACAATGTGTTAATTATAGATTATTCATGATATGATTTAAAGCTATTAAATCATATAGTAATTGGATAATATTGTATATGGGTACCGAATTATTAGTGTGTTAATACTAGACATTTAGTAGTTAAGTGCAACAATAATAAACTAGTTAAACTATAAGGGTTTAAAGTGTAAGAGATAAGTTTAATTAAGAGATTAATCTTAATTAAACTAGAAGGACTTAAATGAAACTTATTCTATTATAAATAAAAGGCTTAAGGTTTCATTTAAACAACTAATCAATCATTCCCTTGCACCCAATTTCGAAACCCTAGCCCCTCCTCCCTTGGTTTCGGCCGAACACACCAAGAACACCAACATCGGTGTTCTTCGTTCTTCGTGTTCTTCAAATTTTGAAGAACAAGTTCATTGCTTATAACAACTATAAGATCACTCGATTTGTTCATCATCAGTGGATCAATCTTAAGCAAACAACAAGGTATGTTGTGGGAAACCCTTTACTCCCTTCTTCCTCTTGGACGAATTTCGGCCAAAGAACCCTAGGGTTCTTTGGTTGATGGTCGATGAACACACACAAGTATGTGTGTGTGTTCGAGTTCTTCGTACAAGGTTTGTTTCCTGTTAACCTAATCTAGTTTTCCAACATCCCAATCCTTTAGGATTTAAGGATTAGGTTTAATCCCAGTTCCGCATTTAGGGATTGAATCAGCTAGTTAGTTTTAACCGGTCAAGAACAAGTTCATGTTCTTGGTCAGCAAGGTTCGAACTCGTGTACTAGGTGGTCGACCCAAGTGGTTGATCAGTCGCATGGTGCGTAGTAAATCCCTACAACACCCTCCTCACTCAAGCTTACTTTTTCAATTTTCAACTACGCCCTCGTTTCATTTTACCATGTGGTTAGCTGATTTGCACCCATACTTCATTCCCCCTCTCAAATTTTACCTCAGCGCACCCCAATCAAGATCCCGTGATACTTGATTCTGCTCACCTAGACATATGGACCCTTATAGTATGTCCTATATTGTAGGTGGCTCCTGGGGAAGATCATGTCGGTTATAGCAGATCATAGGAGTAATTTGAGAGTGAACTATAATGCTCATGTGCAATTGATCATCATTTATTATGTTACGTTGTAAGAATGATTCACATGGATTTTTCATCGGAATTTTATGTGTTTCCGGCATAAGTTGTTGCCTTTTTGATTGAAAATTTTAGGCACATCAACTTGAACAGTGTAGGTAATACCGGGCTCACATAGAGTAACCGTTAACACACCGTATGAATTGGTAGTCGTTTGCACAACCGTTGATTCAAATGTGTGACCTGCATTTAGAGTTGGCGCAATTTTAACTCTAGCAGGATTTCCACTCAATCCTCGTGAAACACCAGATTTTGATGCCACTATGAGTGTTCCGATGAATTCACGGAGATTCATTTTAACAGTGTATGAGTCTTAAATTGGAAATATTTGACGGTGAGATCTAGACACACTGTGCATTGAACTAAGACGTAACTCGGGGCAGGAGGTTAATGATTTATACAACATACTCCGAATGAGTAGTAGATAGATTATGTGATACGTCACCTGATGAATTGAAACAAATTCCTGTTGAGAGGAATCTAAGTGGTTGGTGGTGGAGTGCAGATGCTTTACTGGGCCAGTTAAGTCTAGTGAAACATTTAACACATGAATGATCACCTTTTTTTATGGTTGCCCCGTTTTTGATGGTATGGATGCACTCAAAGGTGTGTTTTCTTAATGTTATCATGTTTACATATCACCTTTCACTCACCTAAATCTATACCCTAGACCTATCTATACCCTCACATTTACCAATCGGCTGAAAAGTATTTCCATTGGAAGGTAAGTCCGGTTCTGGCAAACCATGGGAATGTATTGTCTTTTGAAAGATTTATCGTTTATTTATTCAATCGGGTATAAAAGTGTTGATTTTTAAAGTTTCTCCCCTTGAAGTACTAATTCTCCCCCTAGAATTATTATTTCTACCCCTTGACAAAATAAAGATAGAGAAAATTTTTGTAGATCAGAAATGTATCATTTAACAGTAGTAGAAGGGTGGAGAAAAGTTTATTACAGTTATGTGTTTTACGGATTAAGAGTGGGTTTCAAGCTGATGTACTTGAAAGCCATTTCGTTGAAACTCGGGTCATACACTGAAGTGTGTAAGAGCCATTTCTTTTGTGGCTCGAGTTATACACGGAAGTGTGTATAAATCATGCATTCTCCTGCAAAACAAATTATACAACTTTTGGTACCCATTTTTGTTTGGGTCCGACAGTGTTAGTGTTGGAATGAAACCATCGATAAGTTGTATCTATTTGATTTAAAGATTTAGAGTTCTAAGAAAAACTGAAACTCGATGTTTCACTTTCAAATAATTTTCGAGGAATTATTTGAGATTTTGGAGTTTAGGAACCCATATTTCTTTTAAGATCGTTGGTGTCTTAGGTGTTTTTGGCACTTGTGTAAATGTTGTTTTAGGTGCCATGGAAAGTAAATCTTTTCTTGAGTATCTTAATGATTTAGATTTGGAAAAGATTTTCTTTGAAGGAGTCGAATGTTTCAACACGGTTGATGGTTTAGTCTTATCCATCTGAGAATGCTTAAGTCTAGAAGAGGAACCTAATTTATTTGGATTTTTAGGTGCGGAATTTCCTCTATTAAGTTGTTTGAGAGCATTCAGTTTCTTATCAGAGTTTAGTGGAACCGTGGATCTCCTAGGCTTAGGTTTGGTAGAGGAAATTACTAGAGATGTCGGTTTAGGTTTAGAATTTCCTCTATTAACCTTAGATTGTTTGATTGTTTATAAATCACGATATGCCATTACAGGAGAAAACATTCTGGAATTATTACATTTAGTCTTTGCAGTAAAAGGAGAATCTATGTTTATAGATGCACTAGACTTCTTAAGCTTCTGAAGATGACACGATTTAGATTTTTTAAACTGATGACTTCCTCTATCTCCATTAGGGTTGTGTGATTTTGGAACTTTGGTGCAAAGTGAACAACCACTTGTGGAAGTACTAGAAATGGGTGACTCATTTGAATTTAGTAGGTGTAAGTGTGTGTTCTTGAAAGAGAGAGCTATGAAGAAGATGGAAGGAGTATTAGCTTTCAGAAATATGATTCAATTCAAATGAGTGGGAAAGCTTACATCATCATAGTTAGTCTCACTTATTTATACCATCTAACACTAATCACAATTAACTAGTTTAATTAAAACTAAATACAAGCTATAGCTCAAAACTAGTCCTAATAAACGTTGTTTGGTATACTAGTAATCTTATGATGATTGAAGGTGTGAATTCCAAAGTCACTACTAAATGTATGAAAAATTGTACTAGTATTGTTTGTTACTGGATTTTCTTATTAAATTATTTTATTTAATTCTTATATATTCTTATACAATAATTGAATTGACATGTAAAATTCATTAATTTTCTTGGAAAATGATAATGACATCCCTTAGGGCTGTCATTAAGAAGACAAAATAACAAAAGACAACCCCGTGAATTTTAGGAATATTACTTTTTTAATCAATGTACAAATTTTTTATGCATGTTAGTTACAACCCTCAGGGATGTCATTAACAAAACCCAATTTTCTTTTCTAATCATATAATTTGATTTGGTTTATTAATTAAATTAGTAGAAAGATAGGAAAATATTTAAGGAGGTCCATAATTTTGTAAAATCTTGAGGAACAAATCTCAGTCTTTGGATCAATCAACCCCCAAATTATCACTACCACAAGATTTGTTCCTTAAGACTTTATAAAAATTAAAGACAGTAAAAATATTTAGTTAAGAAGCTATCGTGAGAGATGAGACATTTACTATTAGAAATTTTTTTGTGCACGATATATTTGTATCGAGTCTTGGACTTCACCTGGTCTCTTCAAGAAACTCGGTTATAGATATGCCAGCCTGATTTGAAGGATCTTATTTAAATAATATAAAGTTTAAATGTTAGGTTTGAGTTTTGACTTCAAAGTTACATGCAAGTTTTGTTACCTAAATATAAATTTCATTGTTTTAAGTATGATTTAAATATTGAAATTTAACAAACCTATCAATATTATTGTTGCGTCCTGATTTCGGGAGCTTCGGACCAAATGATCTTTTATACCAGACACCTGAAATCACAAGCAAGTCAGAGGTCCTCCGGAAAGGGTTTCCGGGAGGACACTCCGAAGCTTAAGTTAGTTAATATGATCGACGTAAGGTCTATATGAACGGAAACAGTGAATTATAGGTGAGAGTAATAAATGGTGAGTGCGTTGAATGCCTTCTTCGTTGAGGCTTACCCTCTATTTATGGACTCGTTGATGTGAGCGGGAAAAGGAGGAGAAGTCTTAGAAGCGGGAATATGGGATACAACCCTTGGTCTGTATCTCTCATTATCCCTCAGTCTTCCGCCAACCACCAGCTTGTGTCCACTGGATAATGGTACCGGTCAGTTTCAGACCTCAACTTCATTAAATGCTAGCATGACTCGAGGATGGTTTTTCCCTAAAATCCGGGCATACTTCTACAGAGCCTTTGGGACTTGTAATCTCATGATGACTGTACTTGGGCTCTTCCTTCAGATAGCACGTGGGTCGTTCCGTCCGTCATAGCGTCTGGACATCCGGATGTCAATGGGTTCGTACCATATCTCATTAAGTCCCTCAGATTAGAAGCGAATTAAATATTCGAGTTAATTGGTTCTAATTTGGTCTTTCGGCGCTTCGTTTGCTTGCTGGGGAATTTTAACCGTTCGATAAAAGTTACTGTTATTCCCCTGACTAGAATATGACCGTTATCCGTCACTTCCAACCTTCGCGCCCTTTGATATCCCCTTCTTACTTATAACCCTTACAGATCGTTTTGCTTCTTTCCGCCGTCTTCCCTACTTCCTACATCTTTTTCTTTACTTCCCCTTTTCCCCCTTGTCTTTGTTCAAAATTTCTCACAATTATGAAGAAAGATAGGCAAGTCCGAGAAAAAACCGATAAGGCAACCAAAGAAAAAAGGACAGCCTTCAATACCTTTTGTAATCTATCCCCTGGAGATCTCCCACAAATTATCCGTGACTACCACGTCGACCATCACTTCGATCTTCGAATCCCTGATGTGGGTGGAACCATAAGGTCGGCTCCTGATGGTTACGAGCCCGTATACCTTCAATATTTACAAGGGGGTTTGCGATTCTCTGTTGACGATTTTATCTTAGTTTTGCTCCAAGATCTGGGCATCCACATCGCCCAACTCATACCCAACTCCTTCCGGAAGATTGTCGGCTTTATCTTGCTTTGCCGTGGTTTAAACGTCCCCCCTTCCGCCAAATTATTTCGTTATTTTTACATCGTCACCGGCCGTGGCGATTGGGCCATATTCGCCCTTCGACCCGGTAAAAGTGAACGGATCACCGGTTTGAGGGATTCGATTCATTATTGGAAATACCAATTTGTCTATGTGAATCGTTCCGCGTTCCGTGATGTCACTCTGTCCAGGGGTAAGGTTGTTGGGGGCCCCTCCGATCCAGTCCCTGAGTTATCCGACCAAGAAGCAGAGTATATAACAAGTCTTATTGCTGCCCAGGTAGAGTGGGAAGATTCGGATGAGGTGCTCATTGGGATGGCCGATTTGAGCCCCTTCTATGCGTCTAGAGGGATTCGTCCGCTGTGGAAATTGAATGGGGAGATTATTCCGCTTCTTCATCGCTTAAGGATGCCCAAGGGCTCCTACCCGGAGAGTGCTGTGTCTGTGGACGACTGAGGGCCAGTTCCTGTTAACGTTCCTATCGTGGAAGATGTTAGCTCTGAGGAAACCCTATCTCTTGATCCTGCCGAAAAGGAGGCTGCCGCTCGCTTATGTGTGGAGGAAATTAGCTCCCCGATTGCTTCTCTTGGTCCCGATTTTACTACCGAGGGAACAATGATACCTGATTATCAAATCGAAACCACCATTCCCCCTAGGGTTCGCTCCATCAGTGCATTAACGTCTACTTCTAAGGGGCTCCGTCAGAAGAGGAGAAGAGGAGACACTCCATCCCCCTCTCAGAAGCGGCCCAGGGTTATATCAGAAGGTACACCAGCTTTGACTTTGCTATTATGTACAATTCTTCCTTTTATTTTTACTGATAGCATATGATTTCCTTGACGTAGGTTCTGTAGGTCAAACGCTGGTATCTAGAGCTCTTGTGACAACGGAGCAGATGTCTCTTCCGCTTCCCCAGTGTCTTACAAAGCTTCTACATTAATCGTACCTTCTGCTACCGCTTCTATAGTTCCACAATCTTCCTCTTCGGGGGGGGGGGGGGGATTGTTTTACGCGGGATCCCTCCTGCTCGTCCCACTTCTTCGGCTGTTGCTCGTATTATTAGTCGCTTATCTAGCTCTTCCATTCAATCCGTGGCTCCAGATCAAGGCTCTCTGTCCCCGCAATCTGCGAGGAGCCAATCAAATGTCCCTGATCCCGCTTTCTCAGGTAAGGTTTATCTTTTACCCCCTTTGTTCTTACTTTGAACTGCGAATCTTACGTGTTTTGTTTCCGCAGGAGGTTTTGCCCCGTTTGCTGGTTCCCCATCTGTTGCTTTCACCACATTGCCTGTCGAAGGAGCGAAAGAGAAACCTAAAGATCAAGATCCACAAACCACCAAGTCTTCCATCCCTTTCGGCTTTACCACCGCTCCTACTGCACCAAAGGTTCCGGTAGCCGGAGCACCATTTGCAAGAGAGATCATAACACTGACTCCTGATGATGCTATTCTTAGGGTGAAACTGGTTTGTTGAGTACCATCGATCTGTTAACCGATCTTCAAGCCCAGAGAGCTCAACAAGAGCAATCTTCTCAGAACCTACATGCTAAATTCACCCGATTGTCCGGGCTGATGAGAACGAGAGTCTGAAACGTTCCTTAAAGGCTAAGGATGTGCAGTTACTAGAGCTTGAAAGCCAAAATAAGTCCTTTTCCGCTCGGATTGCGGAACTAGAGGCTTCTCTTGTTGAGAAGGACCTTCAACTATCAGAGACCCAACGTCTGCTCGCTGAGACGGAAGCGGGCACTGATCTGCTCAGAAGGGAGGTAGATGAAGGTCGTGAGAGTATGCGGTGGGTGCTTCAGAAAGGGATTCCCGGAGCTTTTGAGTCGCTCCTTTCTTCCGATGAGTTTGTGAATCAAGGGATTGCCCTTCAGGAAGAGAGTTTGAAGTATGGTCGTTATCAAGGGTGTCTGGACACCCAAAAAGCTTACCCTGACCTTCTTGGCAACTTCAAGCTAGTTCATGACCATCCACAGGCTCCCGAAAAAATAATGAGCCTTTTTGAAGCCCTGGTGGCACCTGATTATGATCTTATTCGTTCTTTTGAAGAAGGTGTTGTGAGCCCGGAGGATCTGAAGAGGCTTGTTACCAAGCCTCCTACCGGAGCAGAAGGTGTAGGAGAGAGCTCCCTCCGTCCCTCCTAATTTGTTTGGTCTATGTGTTGTTTAGGGTTGGATTGTGTTGGCTTTTTTTTTTGAATTTCGTATGTCTTTTGAACGTGATAGTTATTGTAACCTTAACGCTTTTAAATGGGATCATATTTTATTTATCGATCTATTTTCGTTGTTCGTTGTTTCGTGAGTTCTTTTTTGTTACTTGTTAAAAAGGCGTCCCTAATTAAGAAAGTTACAAACGAATGAACATTTCGTCGCTTCGTTCCGGTGTCCGTCCGGATATAGGTTTATGGTTACCTCTCGGTGCCCAGTGTAAACCTTTCATAGTTATGATCATATGCACACGAGTTTGCTATATGTTTCGATATTTATTGTTTTATTCGTTTGTCTATTCTATTATGCGTTCGAATAATAATTTATGACAAAATACTCTGCTCCTGGCAGATTCATTCGATTCGTCTATTACAAAATAAGCCCCTTAAAATCCTATTAAGATAGGAGGGGTCCTTTAACACGCTCGATTACTTACTTAGAAATGGAACCTTCGCAGATTCCTCATGTTCCATGTTCACGGAATCAGGGTTCCATCCATTGATTCTAACACATACGAACCGCCCCGTCTAGCTTCCCTGATACGATATGGGCCTTCCCAATTTGGGCATAGCTTGCCCGGTTTCTTTGTCAGCTTGCCTCGTTCTTCGGTAGCACCACATCTCCCACCTTACATGCCGACCCTCGGACTTTCTTGTTGTAGTGTTTTTCTGTTAGCAGCTTATACACCGCCTGCCGAGCAGCTGCGTTTTCTTGACGTTCATCCACTAGGTCCAAGTTGTGCCTAAGGGTGTTAGGTCACAACAACCCTGGATTACTTAGTTAATTGATAGAATTATTAATACTTAAGACAAATAATGTATAGAACAAGATTATAGTCAAATGTATAATTCCACTAAGTGTGATATGCTGCGGTATAGCAATACCACTGATCAATTACAATATGATATAAAAGTGTAAAGTGAATTGGTTGGTACTCCTTTGCAAAGTGATCTCTATTTATAATGTTATAGAGATCTTACATAATGAGCAAATGAGTAACCGAAGGACCGGACAAGGAAAATGACTAAGATCAAGGGATTTGATCTTAGTCAGTTACATATGAACATGTAACTCAGTCCTTCTACTCAGTATTGGATTTCCAATACTGAGTACTGATACTGAGTGGCCAATACTGCCCATTCAGTATCACACTGAGACTTAGCTAAAATATTCTACAAACTAATCTGCTGCATGATTGTCTGCAGGGTCACCTGTTCCTCTGGGGCCTGATGCTTGAATACCTTGCACAGATGGAGCTAAAGAAACAAAAAACATAAAACTGATTAGAAAGAAAGGTTTATCAAATAGAATTGTGTTTTTGTTTAACTCTATAATCATTTAAACAGAATTTTGAAGTCTGTATTTCATCTGGTTTATGATGAAATATTGTGGACTTGTGCAAAGCATGTGTAAGAAGTTTTTCAGTAAAAAGTGAGTGTGAATTTAAGTAGCTCAGTGTAGGATTGGTCACAATTTCTGAAAAGTTTTGGGTTTGGGAAATCGAAGCCTGGGATATGCTTCTTTTTATTTTCAATGTTTATCACTCGGTATTAGAGTGATAACAGAAATGTGGCTTAAACCCCATGGAAAATATTTGGCTTATGTGGCTTAAGGGTTTGTGATCACTTCTTAAATCATGTGATCCAACTCAAAAACAAGTTGGACATGATTCAAGCAGCACCAGTGGGTGTCAGTGTGACATCAACCACCATTGTATCTTTAAATGTTGAGACAACTGTAGACTGAAAGTGATCATTTTGGTGCTCAGTATATGAATGTTGCATAGCAGTAGTGGGCTAACTATGTTGGCCATAAAAGGATATATATTTTAAAGTACGTTTGAGACTTTGGTCAGTATTGAGTTGGTAGTGGCCAATACTTAGTCTCTATTTGGGAAATATATATATATATATATATATATATATATATATATATATATATATATATATATATATATATATATATATATATATATATATATATATATATATATATATATATATATATATATATATATATATATATATATATATATAGAATATGGATCAAGAAAGAAGCTAGCTTATTTAAAGAACTTAAAGAAGTAATTAGAAGCATTGATTTCATTATAACATCCAAGGGCACTCAAGGGTATAATTGTCATTTTCCCCCTTCCTATGACAAATATACACGTCCTTTTTAATTTTCCCTCTTGTGTGTTTTTCAGTTTTCCTTCCTCATCTTCTTCACATTTCAACCAAAGCTTCATCAATGGCTTTTTCTAGTTAGAATCTTATTTGACTAAGTAACTCCAAACCACAGCTCCACATATCCAAACCATACGCGGCTCCACATATCCATAAACAGCTTCAAATCGCAGCTGCTCCACATCTCCATACGCAGCTCTAAATCGTAGATCTACATCTCATATTTCAAATAACCATACGCAGTTCCATCAATGGCTCAATTCCAAGTATCATTTTGAACCATACATCATATGCTTCCATTTTCAAATATGTACCAATTTGAACCCTAAATCAGCTAAGAACCCTAAATTAGTTCTTATACGAACCCTAAATCAGCTCTCCCATATGAACCCTAAGCCAATTACGAATGAGGGAATCAGATTAAACTCCAGGTAGGTCACAAATCTTAACCATTCTTAAACTCCTTTCAATATCCTCATGTGATTCATGTATTAGCTAATTATCTCTAAATTTGCTTCAATGGCTACCGAATCTTATTTCCACTTAGATCCAGAACTGCATAATGATGGTAATTTATTGATTCCAATAACTTTTTTTATTTCAATAATGTTTAGTTGAATGTTTAAAATGAAGTGTTTTTGTACGATATGATGAATTTGTGTAACATAATGTGTGTCTATGTATGCTAGTAATCAATATTCAGATCTGTTTTTGTAGTTTTGTTGATAGATATGTTTAATATGATGAATGATTTTGTGATTGGTCAATATGCTAAAAATTAATGTTCATTTTCTGATTTTGCATTTTCATTCTCACAGTTGCATGTACATTTTCATTCCCATAGTTGCATTTGCATTTTCATTATAGTTGGTTATTCGATAAAAAAATGTTTGTCTCTTTCTTATGTTGATGTTGATGGTTTAAAGTAATTCAAAATCATCGACACTAGTGTTGAATCCATGCTACTAAATGATTTCATTAATAGAGTCGAGGATGCAAGATTCTTTGATAGGTTGTTAAATTGTTATATTTTTTACCTATTACGTGTTGCATTTACATTTTCATTTTGTACACTTCTGTTACAATATAACATTTTCTCTTGTAGGTTGTTTATAATGTTTCTCTGGAGGAATTATTAGTACATGCAAATGATATGAAAGATTTGGACTAAAATGTAGACATATATTATATGTTCTCCGAGTATGCAAGCTCACTAATGAGATCTGAACCAATGAGTTTATTAGTGAGATGTTAGGTGTTGAGCAACCAGAGATAGTTGATATTCATGCCCCTTAATGTATTCTCATTTTGCGATTTTGCATTTTCAATCTCACAGTTGCATTTGCATTTTCATTAAATTTAGTTATCCTGAAATTTTAAACATTTGTTTCAAATACTCACATTTGCAATTTCATACTTGCAGTTGCCTTTTCATTTTATGTATTTAATTTTTGAACTTTTAACCGACTATTTTGAATACTGGTTTTTGCATTTGCATTTTTGAACTAACATATGCACCTGCATTTTCATCCTCATTATATGTAGTTATTTTCTGAAGTTTCACCCTCCTTATTAATTTATATTATTTTGTTGTTTTATAGATTTTGATCATGTTCCAGCTTCGTAATATGGATGAAGCTAGTTTTAGGTTTGCTATTGGTCATCATATTGTATCAATGGTTTGTGGAGCACAAGGAGTTGTTCTTTACAAAAGCTTGATGCTAAAACTATTATAGGTAGATAGTGTGGTCATTGTGACAGCTATGATCCGCTTAATATTCACAGTTTTCCAGAAAGAAAAAAAAAGTTGAAGATGCAAAAAAAAACACAAGTAGATGAGGATGCAGGATTTTCTTGAATGGAACAATTTTTATATTGGTTTTGTTTTAAATTCTTACCAAATGTAGTTAAACATACTTTTACATTTGTATTTCGTTATATCTAGCTATTCCTTGAAATTGTAAATTTTAGTTCTTTCTAAAATACTTGTCAGTTACATTTGCATTTTCATACATGCAGTTGCATTTTCGTTTACATTATGGTTATGTTTTAAATAATGTCTATTGCATTTGCATTTTCATACTTGCAATTGCATTTTCAGATATTTACATTTTGGTTATGTTTTAAATATAGTCAGTTGCATTTGCATTTTCATACTTGAAATTGCATTTTGCTTTTTCATTATATACAATTGTTCCTAATTTTTGTTTTCCTTTCTTTACCCACAATTATAATCAATACAAAGACAAATTCAAATAATAACCATAAAAACAACCATTAGTAATTCCTTTTCTTGTATCATGAACACTTGTAATCTAGATTATAATCAATACCAAAAACAAAACAATAACAATCTAGATTAGTTCTACAACTGTTTATCAACAAAAAAACATCCAACCACCTAAAAACAAGCAACCATCAAAATCCAACAATCGATATGAACAAAAACCTACAAATGACATACTTTCTAGTTATACATAACAATTCTACTTTATAGTTAGACCAACATCTGTTTTTTACCCGCTCCTCCGTAACCTATTCGTGATTCTTACTTGAGCATCTTCGGCAATTTTAATCGTTTCTTACATTGTTAGTTTTTAATACTCTCCAACATTTTTAAGAACCACATTCTTTCATCATCTACTTCTATTGACTCCTGCAAAACCATTCGAATCCATTTGAATATTACATATTAAATTTTAAAAGTAACTAATGAAAATAAACACTTGGATATATATTAACCTTTTCAAAGACACAAATGATAGTTCTTGCACCAAACGAGAAATAACCAAGCTGTATTTGAATTCAAAGAATATAGTCAATGAATGTGATAAGCATTAGCAATAAGTGAGTAATTATAAAGTAAAAAACATAAATCGACCTTGAAGTTGGTATTTTGTTTCTTACTTTCTCCGTTACACGAATAGTCCCTAATCTTGTAACTTAAAAAGTTTTAAATATATCATCATCCTAGGGGTGAACATTTGGACCGAAAAACCCGAACCGGGCCGACCCGAACGAAAACCGAATCATGTAATCGGTTCGGTTTCGGTTTTGAAAATTCATCATTTACGGGTTCGGTATCGTTTTCATGTAGTTATTTCCTGGAATTTTACGGGTTTCATGTAGTTATTTCCTAAAAATTTTACATAACGGTTCTGTTTTCAAATACGATCCATTGCATTGCATTTTCATAGTTGCATTTGCATTTTCAGTTTATATACTCCATGAACTTTAAATGCAAAAAAAAATTATTTTCATTATTTTCTTGCTTTTTACACACAGAAATGAAAATGCATACACACATACATATTTTGAAATTTTAAATGCAATTATTACATGTTACATAATGCTTTTTGCACAAAGGGAATGAATACACACCTTCCATTTGCTTCTCAGTTGTTGCTTTCTTTTGATTTCTTACTTCTCTGTCCTTTTTTTGTTCCTTTTCCTTTACTGTTTCCATCTCATTTACGACTTCCCTATGTACCGACATTATTTTTCTTTTTTACATAGATTTGCATAACACGGAGACACGCAACCATCACTATCACCTTCCGTTTCATCACATTCTCCTTGCGTTTCTTCACTTTCTCCTTTCGTTTCTTCACTTTCTCCTTTCGTTTCTTCATTTTCTCCTTCCGTTTCTTCACTTTCTTCATTGTCCTCTATCTCTGTAATCCACATGTTACATATGTTACGTAATTCTATTTTCAATAATGCAATGCATATACAAACATACATTATCACCTCACATTTAAAGAATTCAACCTAAAAATGCATACACAGAAATGAAAATGAAAAAACAAAAATGCAAATGATTGATTACATTCTTGAACTTCATAAATATTGTTTCTCCTTCCTGTTTCCACACAAAAAAACTTCCTCATCTATGTTAGTAGTCTTCTTTCTTTTACCCTCGTTATGAACCCTAGATTGCATCGATCTCCATCTTTTGGAATCTCGTGTTTGTGAGCTTCTTTTCATATTGTATCTATTAATGAAATAATTGAACATTTTTCTCATTTACTATCTTATTTTTACCTGCAATTTAGGAAGCATATTACCATTTTGTGTCAATAAACTTTAGATAGATACTCAAATTAAAATTAAAATGCATTTTAGCATTTTGCAATTGACATAAAGGTATTATCATATGAAAATGCAAACAAACTATATGCATTTTCTTATTTAACAGAGCTGCTACTGATCGATTCTCATATGAAAATGCAAATGCAAATGCATTTTATGAGAGAATCACCTCATAATCAATAACAGCAGCTCGAATAGATTGCTAACTACAGTGTAAAGAACTTAAAATAGCTGCAATTGAATTCATTCAATTACAATTACAAAGCAGAGTCAAAATGCAAACACAAAAACATAAGTTAAAATTATAATCAATCGTGCATCTATTATAAACAGATCAGACAATGTAAAATAGAATCAAAAAATAAGAACAAGTAGTATCACCATTAATTCACGAAACGCCTCGATTGTCCGATTGAAAGCACGTGAATGTTTGATTGAGTCGCGTTTAAAGAAGAACCCTAGCCGATTAGAGAATCAAAAGAACCCTAGCAATTTTTGAGAGAGATCGTTCGACTGTAGAGTTGTCGCAGGCTTCGATTGTCGAGTTGGAACCTCCGATTGAAACCCTAAATCGCTTTTTTTGTGATAGAAAGAGTATATTGCGTCGCCTTCTTCGAGTGGAGAGAAAGAAACGACGAACCCTAGCTGTTGTGTAAGGAATGTGTGAAACAGATGTGTGAGGTTGAGAAGGGTATTTTTACAATAATACCCTTTTAGCCTTGTTTTCCATCTGGATTCCCCACCTATATTAAATCACACGTCTTTTTCTAAATCCCATCATCTGAACCTTTAAATTCAAGATCTAAGGGCTATAAACTATTCCTTATACACTTTAATTAGTAGTGGTTTTCTATAGATCCCCACCCTATATATATATATATATATATATATATATATATATATATATATATATATATATATATATATATATATATATATATTATATATATATATATATATATATATATATATATATATATATATATGAGTTTTAGAGTATTATAGAAATTCATACCTGAGACTTTGTCAGATTCCCTTCGACCATCTGCAGAGGTCGGTGCTGGATCATTTGTGTGTTGATTGGAACCACCAGCACCCTCAGGACCTTCTTCTCTTCTGTCCTGAGCGCCTTCCAGTGTGTGTTGCTCATACTGGATCTCTACATCAAGAGGAACATGAGGTTCCACAACTGGTTGAGCAATCAGGTCTGGTTCAGGACCTGGAAGGTCAACAGTGGCAGCAACTACATTCTGCTCTTGAAGAGAGGCAGTTTGTGAAGGAATGTGAGTATGCTGCATGTCTTCTTCAGATGATAAGGCCCCCATAATTACTGGAGTCAAAGCTCGTCGTCTTCTTAAAACATGAGGATGCACCTCGATTGACTCAGTATTAGTGTTTGATGCAGTATGAGGAGCATCAGGATCCTGATCATGGTGTGGGCTGTGTGCCTGTTCTTGTTCTGGATCTGGTTGGGCATCCACCATCTCAACATCTTGATCGACATTACCCCATCACCACCATCATCATCATTATCATCATCTGATTAAGTATCAGTATCATCTTCATCATCATCTTCTTCATCATTTAAATGTGCCTGTACAATGGCCCACATGGAGTGACTCAGTACAGGTTCTCCTTCACTTGGTCTGTAAAAGTATATCTTCTCATTTAGGGGATGAAGATCAGCTCTTGGACTGTTAAATTCATCATAATCATGTGCAGCCATTGAATTTTGAAAGATGAGGGATAGAAATCTGCAAAAAGGTACATTAAATTCTCTGAGTTGAGCCCTAACCAGACTTGCTAGCTCATTGAAGATTATCCTTGCATAGTCAATATCCCGACCGTAGTACATGACATGTACTATTTGCCTCCCAAATTCATTTATTTGGTCCAAAGCTCCAGTCTTGTGGGTCATACATCGAATGATTGTTGAAATGAGAACAACCCACATTGCACCAAATTCATTTATTTTAATGATGCACGTGGTTCCTCTGCGACCAATTAAGGGCAATAATGATTTGGCTTCAGTTCGATCAACAAAAGGCTCATACTGAGCGTGGGCAGGAAGTCTCAGTGTTTCCCGAATAATAGCTGTTGAGACAAAAGCCGTTCTTTGATCCCGAACAACCCAACCAGTGATCATGTCTGGAGAGTCAAGTGTTGCAGAGTACCAGAATTCACACAGCATTTCTAGATATATGGCTCGAGGAGAGAGAGTCAGAGCATGAGTGATCGGACAGTTTCTCAAGTATGTGACGATATGTGTGAATTCAGGGCACGCCCAAGCTGGAGGAATATTGAAATTTGCAGTGATGTTGTTCCTCACGAACTTGGGCACTTCATATTTTTTAAACTGGGTCACCGGTGCAACCTCTGGTGCAACAAAAGTGTAATTCGCCATTTGAATCTGTGATTTACGAATCAAAAAAAGTATTGCTTGCAAGAAGAAAGTGAATTCGTTAATCGCAGAGAGATATCGTAGAATTAAAAATGAAATAACTGAAGAAAGTTTTATATGAAATGAAAAATGGTTATTTATACTTAATTAGCAATAATTTTGGTATTGGGAAGTAAAAACGGTTGAAATGACAGCCTTATCATGTTCCAACGGTAACTTTCTAATTAAGAAAGGTTACCGTTGGGGAGTATGAGGGTTAGAATCAGTTTTAACACTCCATGACTCCAATACCGAGTTAAAAAAAATTAAATTAAAAAATATTAAAAATTAAGAAAAACATTTAATTTAATCTATAAATTAATGAAAAATAAAAAATATTTAATTTTGATAAACCAGACGAGTGATACTGAGCTGGTCAGTATTAGAACTAATACTGCGCAGACAGTACCAGAAAAATTTGAGGAAAATTTAAGGGTTCAGCATACCCAATTGTCCTAGTAGATACATAAACCTTTCTTCAGAGAGAGGTTTAGTAAACACATCAGCCAATTGGTCATCTGTAGGAACAAAATCTACCCCAACCTTACCCTTTTCCACATTATCTCGAATAAAGTGGTGTCTGATATCAATGTGCTTTGTTCTTGAGTGATGGATTGGGTTCTCAATGATAGCAATAGCACTCTTGTTATCACAATGAATGGGTCTCTTCTGAAAGTTGAACCCATAGTCCATGAGTTGATACTGCATCCATAAGAGTTGAGCACATCAACTTCCTGCAGCAACATATTCTGCTTCTGCTGGGGAAGTTGCGACTGAATTTTGCTTCTTGGATGACCAACCAACTAATCTTCAACCAAGGAATTGACATCCTCCACTTGTGCTTTTTTTGTCCAACCTGCAACCTGCAAAATCTGCATCTGTATACCCTTCAAGGTCAAAGTTTGAGTCTTTGGGATACCAAAGACCCATGTTAGCAGTACCTGAAAGATATCTAAAGATACGCTTAACAGCTTTCATATGTGATTCCTTAGGATCAGCCTGATACCGAGCACACAAACATGTTGCAAACATTCACATACTGGCTTACCAGTCTCATCCTTACTTATTTTATCCTGAGTACCCATAGGAGTGTGCATGGAAGATAAGTTTTCAAATTTGTATTTCTTCAGCATGTCATGCACATACTTACTTTGGTTTATAAAAGTGCCATCAGGCTTTTGATCAACTTGTAAACCAAGAAAATAAGTAAGTTCTCCCATCATAATCATCTGATACTGAGATGACATTATCTTAGCAAACCAGTCACACATTGACTTGTCAGTGGAGCCAAAGATAATATCATCTACATATATCTGAATAAGTAAGATGTCAGAAACTTTCCTTTTTGAAAATAAGGTTTTATCAATTTTACCTCTTATAAATTTATTTTCAATTTGGTACTCAGACAGGGTATCATACCAGGCTCTGGGAGCTTGTTTGAGCCCATACAAAGCTTTATCAAGCTTGAAAACATAATTTGGAAATTTAGAATCAACAAAACCTGGTGGTTGTTTAACATAATCTTCCTCTTGTAGTTTTCCATTGAGAAAGGCACTCTTGACATCCATCTGATAAACTTTGAAGTTCTTGAAGGCTGCATATGCAAGATACAGCCTAATAGCTTTAATTCTCGCAACTGGTGCACACGTTTCATCATAGTCAATGCCTTCTTCTTGCCTGTAACCCTGAGCAACCAGTCTTTCCTTGTTTCTGATGACAACACCATCCTTGTCCATCTTGTTTCTGAACACCCACTTAGTACCAGTAATAGTTTTGCCAGTAGGAGGTGGCACTAAGTTCCAAACCTTGTTTCTTTCAAATTCTGTAAGCTCTTCTTGCATAGCTTCTACCCAGTCTTCATCTAATAAAGCTTCATCAGCTTTCTTTGGTTCCATGGTAGACAAAAAACTTGAGAAGAAACAAAAGTTGGCAGCGGCTTGAGGTTCAAAAGCAAACTTCCTTCTTGTTTGGACACCTTGTTCAATTGGACCAATAATATTAGAGTGTGGATGGTCTCTGTGTTCCCTTAGATTGTTTCCTAAGGGAGCATTTGAAGCAAGGTCAACAATATCTTGTACTGGGTGTTGTCTGTCTGATACTGATCTGAAGTTTGTTCAGTATTAGACAGTTCATGTTGCTGTTCTTCTTCATTTTGCAGATCTGAGTTGGATTCTTGAGAAGTATTGGAAGTTTCACCTTCTTCAAAGGTGGGGTTGTTCAGATCAATTATTGGGAACTCAGTATTGGAGGTCTCAGATATGGGAACCTCAGTATTTGTTGCAGTTGAATCATTTTGGAGTTCTGAATTGATTAGTATCACTCATACCATGATCAACATAGTATGGGTGAGACTTGGGCTGTTCAGCAATGGCGTTTTCTGGATTGCATAGAATTTCTATGACACTAATGTCTTCCTTTGCTGAAGTAGAATGCACATCCTGATTTTCTTCAAAAGTAACATGGATGGATTCTACAATCATCTCAGTTGAGATGACATACACTCTGAAGGCCTTGGAGTGTGGAGAGTAGCCCATGAACACACCTTCATTTGCTTTGGGAACAAACTTGTTGAGATTTTTTTTAGTAGTGAATACAAAACATTTACTCCCAAAGATGTGGAAGTACTCCACATTAGGAACCCTGCCATTTTATAACTCATAAGGAGTCTTGTGATGTCTCTGGATTATGGTAGCTCTGTTCTGTGTAAAATTTGCACAGTTTACAGCTTTTGCCTAGAATCTCAGTGCCAGTCCAGCATGGCATAACAAAGTTCTTGCAACTTCAATAAGTGTTCTATTTTTCCTTTCTACAACACCATTTTTTTGTGGTGTGTAGGCTGCAGAGAAGTTTTGTACGATTCCTTTGTCTTCACAGAAATCTGCTAATACTGAGTTCTTGAACTCAGTACTATGGTCACTTCTTAGTTGCTTGACCTTGTTGCCTTTCTGAAGTTCTTCTCTTTTGATGAAGGCAATGATTTCTGTGGTTGCATCTGATTTGGTCTTGAGGAAGATGACCCTAGTGTATCTTGAGTATTCATCAACCAAGACTAAGGTATAGATCTTTTTGGCCAGTGATGGTGTACTGATGGGGCCAAATAGATCCATATGTATCATGGTAAGAGGTTCATTAATTGAATGGTTGACTTTGGATTTGAATGAACTCTTCTTCTGCTTGCCCATTTCACATGCTGAGCATAACTTATCTTTAGAACAAGTAATTGTGGGTAACCCTCTCACCAACTTCTTCATACTGAGCTCGTTCAGTTCTGGATTGACTTTAGAAAGCAGGCAAACTCGAATAGTAGGTACTAGTTCAGACATGTTGACCACATAAACATCCTTTTCTCTTCTAGCAATGTGTACCGGTTGCCCTTTGTCATTGTAGATAATTCCTGCAGTCTTCCTGAAGCGAGCTTCATTGTCATCATCACACATCTGGCTGATACTGAGCAGATTGTGTTTCAGACCCTCTACATAGGCAACTCTTTTAAAAGTTATGTTGCCTGCCTTAATTACTCCATATCCTCTTGTTTTTCCTACTGAATCATCACCAAACTTGACAGAAGGACCCTTCTCTAGTGTATAGTTTAGAAGGTACTCCATACTGCCAGTCATGTGTCTTGAGCAGCCACTATCTAAGTACCATTTTCTGTCACCCTGCACTGTAAATGCAAAAAGCCTTACCCCTTTGAATCTTAAGATAACAAAACAACCTAGACTAGCTTAGAATAAATAGTAGAATAAATTAGCTAAGTTTAGGAGTGATACTGAGTTTGGCCAGTATTGGCCACTCAGTATCAGCACTCAGTATTGGAAATCCAATACTGAGTAGAAGGACTGAGTTACAGTCAGTACTGTAACGGACTAAGATCAAATCCCTTGATCTTAGTCCTTTCCTTAGTGTAGTCCTTCGGTTACTCCTTTGTCCATTATGTAAGATCTCTATACCACTATAAATAGAGATCATCCTGCAAAGGAGTACTCACCAATTCACGAACTTACATTCACATATTTTGTAATTGATCAGTGGTCTTGTTATTCCGCAACAAGCCACACTTAGTGGATTTATACATTGACTATATTCTTGTGTTATCACTTTAATATTTCATTAAGTATAATAATCTATCAATTAACATAATAAACCAGGGTTGTTGTGACCTAACATGCACAAGACACAAAATTATGATTAGTTCTTTTCAGGAACCCATTTTTTAATGGGACCTTTGGTAGGAGAAACAGGTTTAGACTTGATCTCTTTAGATGGAGAGGTCAGTATCACTTCGGGGGAAACCTTGGAGATTTTCTTTGGTGATATCGACTTAGATTTTCTCTTTTTCTTTGGTACTGAGTACCTAGAACTTGAGAGAACAGTCCAGCATTCATTTCCTTTATGACCAGTATGGTGACATCTATAACATTTTCTAGGTCTATTTCTGAATATATTTTTATAAGGAATTTTAGAAAATTGTTTTTCTTTTGGTTGACCAGTATGAGTAAGTTTTGCAAACTTTTGACTTAAGACTTTAATTTGATCACCAATAGATTTTAAAACGTTACTTTTGTCATTTTTTATGGGTGGTTTAATATTATTTTTAACCGGTTTAGGAGGAGATGGATCTGGTTTCTTCTTTTTATCTGGAAAATAGGTCTTATTAATTTTAGACTTCTTGTTTTTGCCACTTGAAGATCCTGTTGAAGTTGGTTTTTGATTATCATGTTTTAAAATGACAACTTTAACAGACTCGTTAGGTTCTTCAGTACATGACTTTTCTGTTCCTGCAACTTCAGTATCAGATAAAACACTAGAAGTAGAAGTAACTTCATTTTCATTATATTTTTCAAAAGTAGTTGTATTAAATAATAATTCAAATGGAGGAACAACAGATGTGTCATAATGCACTACTTCGAGTTCGGTATCAAAAATTTCTTTTTCAGGAAATTCAATACTGAGCTCTTGTAGTTCAGTATAGCACTTTGAATAGATGGAGGGACCTATTGGTTTATCAAAAGTAATTTTATCCTCATCATCCGACTCAGTTTGACACCCGACTTCACAAAAAGTTTTTGCTTTGACAAATTGAATAGGGTTCATATCAGAAAATTCTTCAAATAAATCAGCAAAATTGTTTCTATTTTTTAACTGAGGATCAACACCAAGTGCAGCCCTCACATTTTCTGGAAATTGTTGATTTAGACATTTTTTTTTAATTTAATAGATGCATTTCCCCAAGATTTACACTGATTTTCAAATTTTTCTTTTTCTAATTTGTGTAAATGAGCTTTATCAGCTAATCTTTGGTTAATGTCTTGTAAGTTTAAAAAATTTAATTCTAAATCTTTAAATTTTGCAAATTTATCTAAATGTTCAATATTTACCCTTTCAAGTTCAAGAATAGTTTTAAAGCTTTTTCTTTTTGTACTAAAGTTTTAAGATCAACAATCATGTACTCAAAAATATTTTCTTTTTCATTTACTGAATAAGTTTGAAAGGAACTCACCTTGTACAACTGAGTGGAATCCCAATCAGTATGAACACTCATCCTCTCAGCTTCTTTGATATCCTTCTCAAAGGAGCTCTTCAAATCCTCTTCAGTGAAAGCCATGCCCTTGCTCCTGTTCTTCAACTTGACATACTTGTCCTTATACCGTTTAGCTCGGTATGCAATCTTGTCATTCTGATCAGTTTCAGTTGACTTAGTATGACAGTTGGTAGCAATGTGTCCAGGCTTTCCACACTTGTAGCATAGACCTGATCTTGGGTCAGTATTGGAAGAGCTAACACCCAGCCTCTTCTTCTTCAACTGATCCAGCTTCATAGACATGAGAGTCATTTGAGTTTCAAGCTCCTCTTCCTCTGCATCAGCAAGATCAACTTCTGGCTCTTCAGGCTCAGTGACAGTATAAGCCTGTTGCACAACTAGAGCCATGCCAGTGGAAGTCTTGTCAGTTTTCTTCCAGTTGATCAGTCTTGCAGCATTGTTCTCCTCATGATTCAACATTGAACCATACAATGTTTGAAGAGTGTATATTTCAATGTTGTTAACAACATTGACAGAGTTTGTCAAGTCAAGAAATTGTTGAGGAAGACTGTCCGGAAATTTTTGAACAAGTTCTCCTTCTTCCTTCACAATCCCTACACTGATGAGATCATGGATAACAGTACTGAACCTGTTATAGAGAGTGGTGATGTCTTCATTAGTACTTGAGAAAAAGTTTTCATACTTCCTTCTCATGTTTCTCTTTCTCTGCAATTTCACCTTAGCTGTGCCTTCATAGGTGACTGATAGGCTATCCCACATAGCCTTTGCAGTTGGCAATTTCAAAATTGCATTCAGTATTTCCTTGGGTTGTGCATTACCAATCACCCCCTAAGCTCTGGAGTCCAGACTGTACAACTGATGGTCAGTATCAGTCCATGTATGCTTTAGTTTAGGAACTATTCTTGTGCTCTCAGGAGCATCATCAGTAGCTGCAACGGGTTCCACAGTTTGTGGAATGATGGGACCATCAGACAGTACTGTGAGCATTTCATGGCGTATGAACTAGGGGTGTGCATTTCGGATTATACGAAATTTCGGATATTCGAAAATCAGATATTTCGGATATCCGAAATTTCGGATAATGGATTTTCGCTATTTGAATCCTAATCCGAAATTTCGGATATTCGAAATTCGGATATCCGAAATTTCGGATACAAATATCGGATAATTCGAAATATCCGAAGTTTCGCAATTCGTTGAATGATATTACCAGTAAATTAAGTCAATTAGCACAATTATTTCAATATTTATAAATTAAAATAAGATCTTTAACTATATGGAACCTGAAGCTATCATAAACATATTAATATAGACAAAACATATCGGTGTATTCTTGATATTAGATAATATTAAATTTTTACAAATAAAAAATGGACAAAAAATCGGATATCGGATATCGGATATCCGAAATATCCGAAATTTCCTAATATTGGTATTCGAATCCGAATCCGAAAATTCGGATAATTCCAGATCGGATTTCGGATATTTTTTTCGGATTTTCGAATACCGGATATATTTGCACACCCCTAGTATGAACTCAAGATACCATTGAGCCTTCAACTTCCACTGATGGAAGTCTTTGCCATCAAAGATTGGCACACCTTTTCCAGACATAACTGGTGCTACAATTGAAGACATTCTTGATTTTGAAGGTTGGGAAGGGTATGTATAAGGAATGGTTGCCAGGGTAATAGATCGACTAAATAAGACTATATTTAGCTTGCTCTGATACCAGTTGTTAGGTCACAACAACCCATTACTTAGTTAATTGATAGAATTATTAATACTTAAGACAAATAATGTATGGAACAAGATTATAGTCAAATGTATAATTCCACTAAGTGTGGTATGCTGCGGAATAGCAATACCACTGATCAATTACAATATGATATAAAAGTGTAAAGTGAATTGGTTGGTACTCCTTTGCAAAGTGATCTCTATTTATAATGATATAGAGATCTTACATAATGAGTAAAGGAGTAACCGAAGGACCGAACAAGGAAAATGACTAAGATCAAGGGATTTGATCTAAGTCAGTTACATATGAACATGTAACTCAGTCCTTCTACTCAGTATTGGATTTCCAATACTGAGTACTGAGACTGAGTGGCCAATACTGCCCACTCGGTATCACACCGAGACTTAGCTAAAATATTCTACAAACTAATCTAAGCTAGTCTAGGTTGTCTTGTTACATTAAGATCCTAATGGGGTAAGGCTTTTTGCCTTAATAAAGGGCTTCTTCATTGCCTTCCAAACGGAAGCTGTCTACCCTTGGGGAGGTCAACATTATTTCCAAAGGGATCATTGCCTCCGTCCCATACACAAGGTTGTACGGGGTTTCTCCGGTGACACTCCTGACCGTTGTTTGGTATGCCCACAAGACGCTTTGTAACTCATCTACCCGTCCCCCTTATGTCCTGTTTAAGCGTTTCTTGATTCCCTTCACTATTGTTTTATTCGTGGCCTCCATCTGGCCATTTGCTTGAGGGTGTGCTACGGATGTAAAGTTCTGTCGGATGGACAGTTTGGCACACCATTCCTTAAAAGGGTGTAAGATTCGTCCCACATTGGTTGGAGAGGGGAACGAAACACTCCTTATAGGGGTATGGATACCTCTCTTAGCATGAGGCCTTTTGGGTGGAAGTGGTCCATACCAAGAACAAAACCGTGCGCTGGTGGGCAAAGCGGACAATATTGTGCTACGGGGTTCCGAGATGTTACAAGTGGTATCAGAGCCAGACCCGGACCGATGTGCACAACGGGGGCGTTGTGTCCCAAGGGGGGGGGGATTGTAAGATTCGTCCCACATTGGTTGGAGAGGGGAACGAAACACTCCTTATAGAGGTGTGGATACCTCTCTTAGCATGAGGCATTTTGGGTGGAAGTGGTCCATACCAAGAACAAAACCGTGCGCTGGTGGGCAAAGCGGATAATATTGTGCTACGGGGTTCTGGGATGTTACAAAGGGTTGTTGGCAAACTGCTTCCCATTATCACTGACGATTGTGTGGGGAAGACCGAACCTGCACAGGATTTGTTGCCATACAAACTTTACAACGTTGGAGCCTGATATGCATGCTAGTGCCTTCGCTTCCACCCATTTGGTGAAGTAATCGACTGCGACGACCAGATACTGAACCCCTCCGGCTGCCTTTGGGAAAGGTCCTACAATATCTATTCCCCACTGGAAAAATGGCCATGGGCTTGTGATACTTGTTAAGTTTACCGCAGGTGTTTTGGGGACGTCCGAGTATACCTGGCACTGCTCGCAGTTCTTAATGTATTCTTTCGTTTCCGCAGACATGCTTGGCCAGAAATATCCTGTCCTGAAGAGTTTCTCTGTAAGAGCTCTCGGACCGGAGTGCGAGCCACATAACCCTTCATGGACATCTTTTATGGCCAACGCCCCTTCCTGTTTGCTCAAACATTTTAACCAGGGGGTCGAATACCCCTTCCTATATCAGGCCCCTTCCTTGATCATGTATCTTCCCGCGCTGACCCAGATCTTCCGGGCTTCTTTCTTATCCTCCGGAAGGGCTCCCTCCTGAAGCTATCTCCGTATCCAGTAGGTCCAACAACTCTCTTCCGGGTCTATCTGCATGGCTTCATTATGAATTTTCTCGATGCTTCTTCTTGCGAGAACCTCTACCAACACCTTCCTTGTTAAGTGGCAGAAGAGCATGGATGTTAGTTTGCTCAAAGCGTCCGCCTCTTTGTTCCTCGTCCTGGGGACTTGAGTTATCTCAAATTGTTTGAACCCCAAGATCGCCTCTTTGGCCTTTGCCAAGTATGCTCCGCCAAGGATACACTATCTTCTTCCGGCATTTCTACTAAAAAATCCGCCAGCGCCTGGCCCTTTATGCTTTGCCTCAGACGGAAGGTGATATCGTGTTCTCCTAGCTCAATTGCCCATTTCGTTAGTCGGCCTGAACGCTCCGGTCGCAGCAGGATGGTCTTGATAGGCTGGTTGGTTAGCACCATTATTGCATGAGCCTGGAAGTACCTTTTCAATCGCTTGGCCGAGTATACCAGAGCCAATATCAACTTTTTGATCATCGAGTAGTTCAACTCTGCATTCTGCAAAGTGCGGCTAACGAAGTAGATGGGCACTTGCTTCTTATCCCGTTCGGCTATGAGTACGGAACTGATTGCCTCCATATCTGTCGATAAATAGACGATTAAAGGCTCTCCGTCTATCGGGCTGGTCATGGCGGGGATGGTTCTGAGATGTTGTTTCAAATCAACAAAAGCTTTTTCGGCTTCGTCCGTCCACTCCACCATCCCTTTCTTCGTGCATCCATGCAGAGCTCTGAAAAACGGGATAGAATTTTCCGCTGACTTAGCCAGATATCGACCCAATGCTGCTAGTTTTCCATTGAGGCTCTGGACATCTTTCACCGTACGCGGGGTCTTCATCTTCAACAAACGCTCCACCTTCTCTGGATTGGCCCGGATTCCGGATGTGGTTACGATGTGACCCAAAAATTTCCCTTCATCCATCCCAAAGGAACACTTTTTGGGATTAAGTTTCATATTAATTCTTTGTAACTGCAACAACGTTTCCTCCACATCTCTTAGCAGGTCGTCATTCGTTTTGCTCTTGATGACCATATCATCTACGTATACCTCCAAGTTTCTGCCAATCTGATTTTGGAAAGCTTTATCTACCAATCGTTGATAAGTGGCTCCGGCATTACGCAAGCCGAACGAGATCTTTACACAGTAGAAGGTTCCCTTCTCCGTATGAAAGGAAGTTTTTTCTTCATCTTCTCGGGCCATTTGAACCCGGTGATACCCCTTATAGGCATCGAAAAACGACTTCCATTGGTATCCCCCAAGGATTCCACCTTTTGCTCAATTTACGGAAGAGGATAGCTATCATTTGGACATGCCTTGTTTAGATCTTTAAAATCTACAAACATGCGCATCGATCCGCCCCCTTCTTAACCAGGACCGGGTTTGCTATCCATTCCGGATATTGAGTGCTTCGCAGGACTCCTGCGACCACTAAATCAATCACCTCCTTGTTAACCACTTCATTTCGGTGCTTAGCCATGATCCGCTTCGACTGCATGACCGGAGGGAACGCCGGATTCAAGCCTCGCCTGGGTTCTGTTACTTCTCTCGAGACTCCGATCATGTCTTTTGGTTCCCACGCAAACACATGCTTGTATCTTCTCAAAAGATCTCCCAATTCTTTTTGCAGTTCTCAAGGTAGCTTTTCTCCGATCCGGACCTTGGTATCTGGGTATTTCGAGTTTACTACTAGCTGAATTTCGTTCTGCTCCGTCCAACTATCTTGGTGCGTGATACTATTACACTCCAAAGGGGGCATGGGCATGCTTCGGACGGTGATTACGTCGTGTTTCAAGGGGGACTTGAGCAAGCCATGAATAGTAGACGGAATAGCCTGAAACTGCCACAATCCGGTTCTCCCCAGGATGGCATTGTACCTCGAAGGTGCTTCAATAATAACAAACTCCGCCAGGATCGTTTTGCAATCATTCCTCTCCCAATCGGCCAACATGAAGGGAAGGTGTATCTTCCCTCTAGGCCACATCGACTGCCCTGCGAAACCTACGATCGTCCCCATGGCAGGTTTCATCAAAGATTGTACATAATGTTAGCTGAGCTTCCTGAAACAACATAAACCCGACGAACCATAACCTTCGCTATTACACCGAAGATGACTAGGGGTTCCGTTCCCACATATCCTTCTGGAATGGGTTCCCCCCTTCCGAACTCTACCATCCCTCTATGCCTCTTTCCCAAGGAAGGGACCGACGATTCGTTTTGTGTTATATGCCACCGCCTCCTTCTTGGTTGATGGTTTAGCTACGGCAACTTCCACCTTTCCTCCTTGCGCCTCTTTATCCCTCTTGTAGCTTTCACATGAGGCCGTTGAGTGCCCCATGATTTTATGGAACTCGCAGAAGGTGTTAGGGTCCCTAGGATATCGTTTCCTAGTCCCCTTCGCCTCCGGCCTGCGAGTCTCATAGGTGGAATAAGTTTCTTGTCTGGACGAGCCATACCGTTCCGGCGGGGATCTTCCTTCCTGGAATCGTCCCCGATACGGAGGCTTCCCTCCGTATCCGGACCTGATCATCCCCTATGTCTTTCCTTCATTCTTGTGAGAGCTGGAACCAGTCGTTCCTTTCTTCTCTTGCGCTTTGAACCGTAATTTCTCCGCACTCTCCTCTTCCTGCTTCAGTACTTTGTTCACTGCATTGATCATGTCATCCGCTTTGACAAAATCTCTTTTGGACAACTCACGAAACAGCTCTCCTTCTTTTAGCCCGTACGTGAAAGCGGCGATAATGAGCGAGTCTTCTCGTACTGGCATCTTCCGGCTTTGCTCGTTGAATATTTTAAAGTAGGATTTGTTGGACTCCCCCTCGCGCTGTCTGCAAGCCATGATAGATTGAGAATGTTGTCGGTACTTCTTCTGCTGGATGAAACTATGGCAAAACTGTGTAACAAGTTCCTCAAAACTGACTATACTCCTCTGGGGGAGACTAGACAGCCAATACCGCGCAGAACCTTCCAGCGTTCCGGCGAAATATAAGCACCAAAGTCTAGGATCCATGGGGATCATCCTCACCGCCCATCGAAAACTCGCCACATGATCGTCCAGATCCCCAGTCCCATCGTAGGACTTGACTCATGGTCCCTTGAGGCCTGGGGGGATCGATATTTCGTTGATGTCGTCAATAAAGGGGGATCGGAAGTTTCGTGAAATGGAGGAGTGGCGTTGGGGGGTTTCACTCCTCCCACGGGCATGACTTCTGGTTTCTATCCTCCTTCGAGTCCTTTCTTCTAGCGTCCGAATGGAAGAAGTTCCTTCCCTGGAAGCGCTCTCGGTGGAAGGATCTGCAGACTCCTCTTCGCTTGAATAGGTTAACGTCCTCCCCACTTCACTCACCGGTTCTCCATCCCTCATTCTCTTTTGACTCTTCTCTGCATCTCATAACTTCCTTAATTTACAAGAGAGCCTGAATTCTTCCGTGTCTTCTTTCGTCAGCTCGCTTCCGCTGGCCCCAAAAGGAGGGGGACATACAGTAGTGTCAATCAGAGTCGAGGCGGAGGGAGGAGTTTGCTCGACTCTGGTTAGAACCGGCGAGCGATTCCCCCCTTTCGACGTAGATTCTAAGACCATTGTGTTCTAGGTCCCGCGGATGGCGCCAAATTTTGCGTCCTGATTTCGGGAACTCCGGACCGAATGATATTCTATACCAGACACCTGAAATCACAAGCAACTCTAAGTCAGAAGTCCTCCGGAAAGGGTTTCCGAGGGGACACTCCGAAGCTTAAGTTAGTTAATATGATCGACGTAAGGTCTATATGAAAGGAAATCGTGAATTATAGGTGACAGTAATAAATGGTGAGTGCATTGAATGCCTTCTTCGTTGAGGCTTACCCTCTATTTATGGACTCGTCGATTTGAGCGGGAAAAGGAGGACAACTCTTAGAAGCGGGAAAATGGGATACAGCCCTTGGTCCGTATCTCTCATTATCCCCCAGTCTTCCGCAACCACCAGCTTGTGTCCACCGGATAATGGTACCGGTCAGTTTCAGGCCTCAACTTCATTAAATGCTAGCATGGCACGAGGATGACTTTTCCCTAAAATCCGGACACGCCTCTACAGAGCCTTTGGGACTTGTAATCTAATGATGACTATACTTGGGCTCTTCCTTCAGATAGCACGTGGGTCGTTCCGTCCGTCATAGCGCCCGGACGTCCGGATGTCAACAGGTTCGTACCATATCTCATTAATTATGATCACACATTCTAAAAAATGGTGACACTACGCGTTGTCAAAGAGGATTAAAACAACTTCTTGAAAGTCTAAATATAATTTGAAAGCCTTAATTCCCCTCTAATACATTTATCATACAACACATCCTGTTCATTAGCAATCTAAAACTCCGTTTGTTTTTCCCTCCAATTATAAGTTAACACGTTGGAAATTGTCACGGAGGAATGGAGGATATATCAAATGCAAAGCAAAACGGATGTGGTTATATAATTCCCCTCTAATACATTTATCATACAACACATCCTGTTCATTAGCAATCTAAAACTCCGCTTGTTTTTCCCTCCAATTATAAGTTAACACGTTGGAAATTGTCACGGAGGAATGGAGGATATATCAAATGCAAAGCAAAACGGATGTGGTGATATTAATCAATAAATGTGTATAAAGTTTTCTTTTTAACCCTATATTATTTACTAATAACAAAAGAATTATAAATACTATATATCTTAGTTTAATTTGAAATTATAAGAGATAATATACTACCTTCATATCACAATAAATTATACATTGTGGGTTTTATGGTTTTTTAGACAAAAGATGATAATTAGAGTTAAAATGAATTGAAGTGGATATTTAATTAGTAGAGAATATGTTTCACTCATTTTGAATAAAATGATATTTAAAGTGTATGAAAAATCTTACTTCATTTATTAAACAAAATAATTTTGTAAAATGTATCACTTATTTTAAAATTTCGAAATTTAAAAAGTATATCACTTTATGATACGAAAGTAGTACATATTTTCTAAAAGTCTATCATAAATAAGACTATTGGAATACAATCAGATTCCAATATTCCAATATTTCAAATCTTAACATTATTAAATATGTGAAATGTTCAAGGTTGTCCATTAATTTTATCTAGTCATAAGGGATATTTATTAGCCCTTGGATCAAGAAAAATTAATGGTCAAGATCAAGATTCAAAACCACCACCACCACTACAAACACATGCGCTTCTCCGGCGGCCGGAGACGGCGGACGGCGGCGGCGGACGGCGGCGATGGGCGGCAGCCGGCGGCGGACGGCGGCCGGAGGTGGCCGCCGGCGGTGGTGACCGGTGGTGGTGGTCGTGACTGGAAGCACATATGCTTCGTGATTTATAGACAAATGAATTGCTTGTAACTTACATGTGTTCAGGAACAAAAACACATGTGCTTGCCTTTATGAAGCACATGTGCTTCATAATGAGATGTTTGTCACTTGTTTTGATTTTTTTTTCTTGTGTAGTGAAGCACATCTGTTTCATAACGTCAAGCACATGTGCTTTGTGATTCAAACACAAATGACTTGCTTGTAAGTTACATGTGTTCAGGAATAAAAACACATGTGCTTGGCTTTATGAAGCACATGTGCTTCATAATGATATGTTCGTCACTTGTTTTGATTTTTTTTCTGTGTAGTGAAGCACATGTGTTTCATAACGTCAAGCACATGTGTTTCGTGATTCAAACACAAATGACTTGCTTGAAAGTTACATGTGTTCAGGAACAAAAAACACACGTGCTTGGCTTTATGAAGCACATGTGCTTCATAATGATATGTTCGTCACTTGTTTTGATTTTTTTATGTGTAGTGAAGCACATGTGTTTCATAACGTCAAGCACATGTGCTTCGTATGCTCCCTTGTATGTTTAGAAACTCATGTTTTTAGTAACTTGAAGCACATATGTTTCGTGACCTGAAGCACATGTGCTTCAAAGTAATATGCTTTGTTTTAGTCAAGCACATGTGCTTCGATACATCAATACCACCACCACCCCCATTACCACCAGCACCTTCACTGTCAGCCACCACCACCACCGCCGGCCGTCGGACACCGGCGGCGAACGACGGCGGAAGGCGGCGGCCGGAGGTTGCGGGAGGCGGTGGCCGGCGGTGGGGGATTTGATATTGGTCATCTTGATCCAATGGCTACGATTTATCCCTTAGGACTAGACAAATCCTTTGGACTTCATATTTACCTAAAATTTGAAACTAAATAGACAAAACCATTTCATAACGAAATGAAATATATATTTTCTAAAAGCTAAATACGCATAAAGTTATAATTTTTAACACCAACTATTATTCTCTTAATATAACATCTACCTTTACAAAATGAAATATTTATTTGCTAACAAAATCATCATAATTTTTTTTTATTGCAATACGATCAAATACCATAATGCTATAGTACTATGATTTTTGCATTATTTTGTAATATACATACATCGATATATAAAAAGAGTAAAAACCAACAGGTGTTTTGATCAGTTATATAGAATAAACCATTTTTTAGGTTAATATATGGAGCTATTTATGTTTCATTATAAATACACCCATAAAATGCCACAACAATATATTAATCTTTTATATATTTGAATATTAAATGAAAAATATTGTATGTATTTATGTTATTTAATTTTATAATTGGCTTAAAGATTTATATATGTTTATAATTCTACAGCATTCAAATTACTAAGTAAATCAAATAATTAATTAATAAGAATAAGACACATATTGATTATGTGTACAAGTATATATTAATAAACACATTATATATTTATATGTATAATTATATTTCTATTATTATAATTCAGGTAGTATAAATATATAAAACCGATCCGCAGCAACGCGCATCAACTTATTTCACTTGTTAACAACAAATACCGGGTTATTATAATCATATCGTTTTACTCCCTTCCCTTATTTCATGATAAATACACATGGTGAGGAATGTTCTGAATATTAACTTAAAATGAGTCATTAAGGATGTCAAGATTTGTCACATCTTGGTTCATTTCTCATTATCATCTCATCTCTCGTCTGATTATATGACGTTCTAAACTTTTTATCATTCCGAAAAAAGGGGTTTCGGTCGATCCACTTAAATGAAAACAAATGGATTGTGCTATCACATATATTTTTAAATCATTTTAACATGATTACGTGCGAATTTCTGTTCATGCGTCATTGGGCCTTTACTCTTTCTTGAACCATCCAAGAGAGATATCATATGGCGTTAAAAAGGTACATGATTCTCTTACGGCGTATTTCATTGAAGTATATTCACAAAAACATTGATAATGGGCACGCGCCTTATCCAATTCACTAGCCTCTCTCGTGCACAATATGCGTAGGTGAATCTACAGCACAAAAATTACTCTATAGGACTCCTTCCATCCCTAAATAAAGTTTTCATTTCTCCTTTAAGTTTTATCTCTAAATAAAGTTCTCATTTTTCAAACATAAGAGGTCCACTTAATATAATAATATTATTGTCAATACTTTCACCACTAACTATCTCCTAAAACATTTTATATCTTCAATCAAACCTTATATTTTAATCAAAAGTAATACCAAATACCCCACCACTTAAAGCAAACAAATAAATAGCACACAGGGTAAATAAGAATAACTCTCTTATTATCTTAAGGTATATAACTCAAACCTTAAGATCCCAAACTCATAAGCCATGCCACAAACTCAACACATGCTTATATAGATTAGGAAACCTAATAAACGTAGGAAACAAACTTAAATAGATAACTCCTAATAAGTATAGATAACTCCTAATATATAGATAACTCCTAATATTGATTTAACCACATGCCTTTTACTTCGAGCTTATGTCAACATTCTCCCCCTTAAGCTTGAAGTTGTGGTCTCATACTTCTTGAATTCCAATTAGGCTTCACATTTCCTTAAACTTGATTCTTCCAAGTGACTTTGTTAAGATATCAGCTTTCTGTTCATTTCCTGGCACATGTTCAACTTCAACTTGATCATTTTCAACGCATTCTCTAATGAAGTGATACTTCTTATGTATGTGTTTACTTCGGCCGTGAAAGACATGATTTTTAGTGAGGGAAATGGCCGATTTGTTATCAACGCGTATTGTTACCTTATCGCAGGCTCTTCCAATAGTTTCACTTAGAAGTTGTTGAAGCCAAATAGCTTGTTTCGTTGCCTCTGTTGCAGCCATAAACTCGGCCTCACATGAAGACAAAGCAACAGTTTCTTGTTTCTGCGAGCACCAAGTAATTGGACTTTCATTCAGGTAGAATACATGCCCTGCTGTACTTTTCCCATCATCTTCATCAACATTGTGGGAACTATCACTATATCCCACCAAAGTAGTCCTTGTATTGCGTTTGAATACAAGACCCGAAGTGCACGAACCTCGCAAATATCTTAATACTTGCTTTAACGCTGCACCGTGAGATTCCTTGGGTTCTTGCATGTAACGAGTTAACACTCCAACACTATACGACAAATCTGGTCGTGTATGAAGTATATACTGAAGACATCCTATAACCCTTCGATATTGCCTTTCTTCGATTCCCCTTTCCTTTTGGGCTTTGCACAGTTTTAGATTCATCTCCATGGGTACATGAGACAAATTACATTCACTCATTCCTGTTTCTTACAATATTTTTCGAGCATACCTTTCTTGCTTCAACACAATTTCTCTTTCACCTTGAAGTACCTCAATACCGAGATAATATGTCAACTTTCCAAGATTACTCATCTCAAATTTAGTTGCCATCTCCTCTTTAAAATCAAGTATCGATTTTAATAAAGAACCAGTAACAAGTAAGTCGTCAACGTACACCACCACTATGAGAATATACCCGTCCTTTTCTTTTCGGTACAACGATGGTTCTTTTGAACATTTCTTAAAATGCATATTGAGAAGAATTGCGTTCAGTTTAGTATTCCACGCCCTAGGTGCTTGCTTCAAACCGTAAAGGGCTTTGTTTAACTTGTATACTTTATTTTCTTTGCCTTGAACAACAAAACCTTCTGGTTGGGTGACATATACTTCCTCTTTTAAATCTCCATGAAGGAAAGCTGTTTTTACATCCAGATGATGTAATTCCCAACCGTAGGAGGCTGCAAGTGCTAGAACAAACCGAATTGTCTCAATTCGAGCTACGGGGGCAAACACCTCATCATAGTCAATACCATGCTTTTGAACATATCCTTTTGCAACCAACCTTGCTTTATGCTTGTTAATGCTCCCATCGGAATTACATTTCAACTTGAAAACCCACTTTAATCCAATGGGTTTTACTCCACTCGGAAGATCGACAAGATTCCAAGTCTTGTTCTTCTAAATGGACGACAACTCCTCCTTGCATGCATCAAGCCATACTACGCAATTCTTTGCCTCACTAAAATCCCATGGCTCATCGTTTATTGCCAACAGTAGCTTCTCGGATTCTACTTGACTTAAAAGAACATAGTCATCTAAGTATGCAGGCTTGACGCTTTCCCTTGACGATCTTCTTGGTTGTGGTTGAGCTTGATCGGGTTCTTCATCACTACTATTGCTACTATCACTTTCTTCCTCCTCCCCGTTTCTTTCCTCACGGGTTTCTTCTTCACTCATAACTCGAGTGGGGGAATTGTGATTAGTTGGACCGAACTCTAGGGTGTTATCGCCCTCACAAGTATTCTTTTCTTTCTTATTCCAATTCCAACCTTTTGGTTCATTAAAAACAACATCCCGACTCACCACAACCCATTGACTTTTAGGATCAAACAGACGATATGCTTTTGATCTGGGTTCTGTTCCAAGGTGGACTAAAGCTCTTGATCGATCGTCTAGCTTTTTTCTTCCATGATTGTCTGTCTTGGTACACCCGATACATCCAAAAACTTTGAGATGTTCAAGATCTGGTTTCCTTTTCTTCAAAGCTTCGTACGGAGTTGTGTCCTTGATTGATCGAGAAGCAACTCGATTAATTAGGTATGTAGCATGTCTTACTGCCTCCCCCCACAAGTAATTCGGTACATTCATGTGCTTTAGTATACTTCTAGTCATCTCAAGAAGTGTACGGTTTCTTCTCTCAACTACTCCGTTTTATTGGGGGGTGTAAGGTGCGGTCAAATGCCTCTTTATACCGTTTTTCTCGCAGAAAGAATTGAATTCTTGGGACACAAACTCTCCCCCTCTATCCGTACGAAGGGTTTTAATGGTGGCATTAGATTCTTATTCTACAAGCGACTTGAACTTCTTGAATTTATCAAATGCTTCACTTTTCTCTTTCAACAACACCGACCACATATATCTTGAATGGTCATCAATAAGGACGAATATGTACCTTTTATGCCCTGGTGTTGTCGGCGTGATTGGTCCGCACAAATCTCCGTGGACAAGCTCGAGAGGTAGCTTAGCACGATAGCTTGTTGCTTGCGGAATAGAGCGTCTAGTTTGCTTCCAACTAGACAAGAAACACACGTTTCTTTTTCGATTTGGATTTTAGGTATGCCACCAACTAAACCTTTAATGATCATTAACTTCATATTATCTTGATTAATATGTCCCAATCGAGCATGCCACTTTGATGACTCTCCAGAAGTTGAGATTTTCAAGCACTTTATATTCTCAACTTCTAGACTAACTTTGTATAGACGATTCTTCGACCTTGTGGTTCTCATCATAACCTGTCTCGATCGATCATAAATAATCAACGAGTCATCTTCCATTATTACTTTACATCCGGCCTCCGTAGCTTGGCCAAGACTAATAATATTGCTTCTCAGATCGGGTATGTAATAGACATTGTTTAATACCTTCTTTTCGCCATTATTGAACACGAAAGACACGGATCCCTTCCCTTTTATTTTAATACGAAAATCATCTCCAAATCTCACTAATCCAGTGATTTTTTCGTCTAGATTAACAAAAAAATTTAGGTTGCCGCTCATATGGTTACTGGCACCATTGTCCAAGTACCATATATTCTTATTATCTAACTCAGTCTCAAACATAGTAGGTAATAACTTTTCTTCGTTGAGATACACCACCTCGTGCATCATCAATTCATCGGCTACTTGAGTTTCTTCCTCATTCTTCTCAATAGCTTCTTGAAGCTTAAGTAGCCTATCGGGACAATCCGATGCGTAGTGGCCGACTTTATCACATCGATAACATTGTATGTGAGACGTGTCTCTCACATACTCTTGTCCTTGTCTGTAAGAGTTCCTCCCACGACCTCTTCCTCTCCAATTAGAGCGACCTCCTCGTCCTCTACCTCTATTGGAGTTATAATTCTCTTGTTGTGAGTTTGCGTTAGCAAACATCAATTTTTCTTGATCATCGGGTTGATCTTCTTCTTCTTCTTTGATTCTTTCTTCATAGGCCTTTAGCCTACCAACAATATCTTCGAAGGAGGTCGTGTTTAGATCAAGTACCTGCTCGAGGGATGCAACCATGAGTATGTACTTCTTTCTTAGTAGACTTTTAAGGAACTTTTTAACAAGACTTGATTCCTTAATAGTTCCACCAAGTGAAGCGGCTTTTGAGGAGATTTCGGATAGTTTTCCCATGAATACATCGATGGTTTCTTCTTCCGCCATCTTTATTCTATCGAAATCAGTCATCAAGGTTTGAAGTCTTGCTTCCCTAACCCTTTCTGCTCCAACGTATCTGGATTTTATTGCATCCCAAATCTCCTTTGCAGATTCGAGATCACCAACTTGAAGGATCAATGCTTCCGGTATATATTGAAATAATAAGGCAATTGCCAGATTATTGTGATCGTCTTTGACGCCTTCTCCTGGTTCGATCGCTTCCCATACCTTGTTGACCTTGAGAGCGATCTTCATTCTCATCGCCCATACAGTGTAATTCGAGGAGGTAAGCATGGGAAGTCTGACAACGGATGAACCACCATCCTTGGATGAAGTCGACGACTCAGCTTCATCTTTCTTGTCCCCCATCGTGATTTCGCAGATGGAAACAAGCTCTGATACCAATTAAAACAAACAAATAAATAGCACACAGGGTAAATAAGAATAACTCTCTTATTATCTTAAGGTATATAACTCACACCTTAAGATCCCAAACTCATAAGCCATGCCACAAACTTGACACATGCTTATATAGATTAGGAAACCTAATAAATGTAGGAAACAAACTTAATTAGATAACTCCTAATAAGTATAGATAACTCCTAATATTGATTTAACCACATGCCTTTTACTTCGAGCTTATCTCAACACCACTAACTATTTCCTAAAAAGTTGTGCCCAAGAGAAATGTGAACTTTATTTAGGGACGGAGGAAGTATATCTTAAGAATTAATGACGTAAATATATTTTTAACAGCAGAACACACACATTCTAAATTACTCATATATTACATCATATATATCGTCTATAACATGACTCGAACCCATAACCATATGCCAACGGAAAATACCTTTCAACACCTTCTATAGTTTGGCTAAATATTAAAGCCCTATGGTAATTAATGATCTTGAATGTCATGCGATCTTTTGATACACTTAGACAATTTGCATGGGGGATTTCTCAAGTTGTGCAATTTGTTTTTTAATGATTATAGTGTGTGATCTTAAGATTAGTCCAGAGGAATTTGATCAATTAATTGCAGAAATCTGAGTTTAAAATTTACTAGTGTCGTTTTTAATAAATATTTGCATGAGGATGAGCCGTCTAGGTTGATTAAGTTTCAAACAATCAAAGATGTGTTGTTTGTCTAAATATATTAGCAGAGGTATTTTTCAATCTTCTCACCCAGGGGCCAGGGTGTTAAAAATCGGAGGTTTCTGTCTCCGGTGTTTGTTGATTGGCGGAGAACCGCTTCTCCGGCAGTGCTCTGGCGAAGTTAAAGAACAGGGATAAGAAGAACAAAATTAACACCTTTTATTGATTCTGAATCTTACAATTTGAATGATTACAAGAATGAAATCTAAATCAAACGTAGTCACAATTGAATAGTCACAACCCTTGGTTGTGGCGGTTACGTCGGTTAGTGGCGGCAGTTACGGGCTGCCGGTGGTTGCTCTTTGGTGGCACCGGTTGATGAATTTGCACCCTTTCACTAATTGCACTTATAACTTAAGTTTTATATCCTAAGTTATAATTATACAAATGGCAATTGATATTTAAAATTCCAACATTCCCCCTTAAATATCAAGTCATTTGTTCACGTCTTTCACGCAGCTTCATGTTGGTTCACTCCACCGACGTCTTCTTCTTCAATACTCTCTGTTAGCCGTGTTACTCCATCTGTATTCTTTTGTTATGTTGGTTCACTCCACCGATGTCTTATTAGGCATTTTAGCCCATCTGTATGCTTTTGTTGGTTCACTCCACCGATGTTTATTAGGCATTTTACTCCATTCGTATGCTTTTGCAGGTTCACTCCACCTATGTCTTGTTAAGCATTTTACTCCATCCGCTATGCTTTTGTTATGTTGGTTCACTCCACCAATGTCTTGTTAGGCATTTTACTCCATCCGTATGTTTTATGTTATGACCTCCTTGAGATCTTCTTATTCTCTGACCACCTTGAGATCTTCTTATTCTCTGCCTCTTGTATCTCCCACTAAGCATATACTCCTTTGATCAAATGTCCATCCCGATTGACCATATGTTTTGATCAAACGTCCATCCTTAGTCTTCTCTCTCTTCGTTTTTCTTCGCCGCTCGTTTTTCTCTCCAATAAATCTGGTTTAGGTCGATGGTTAATGGCGGCGGTGGTTGCGATGGTGGCGGATCTGTATGATTCCCCTTGCTCGTCGCTATTGGGCGTCAATTGTGCCCTAATTTCGAACTTTTCGGCTCTGTCCGCTTCGGTCCGGTGTCGCGCCGGTCGTCTTCTTCGACTAGTAAGTTCTCTTCTTTTATTCTGTGTTCTTACCTGTTCTTGTTTTCCCGATCGATTTTCCTTGGGCTCTGATACCATGTTAGAAATCGGAGGTTTCTGTCTCCGGTGTTTGTTGATTGGCGGAGAACCGCTTCTCCAGCGGTGCTCCGGCGAAGTTAAAGAACAGGGATAAGAAGAACAAAATTAACACCTTTTATTGATTTTGAATCTTACAATTTGAATGATTACAAGAATGAAATCTAAATCTATTTATAGTAAATGAAACGGTGCAACTGAATAGTCACAACCCTTGGTTGTGGCGGTTCCCGGCGGTTAGTGGCGGCAGTTACAGGCTGCCGGTGGTTGCTCTTTGGTGGCACCGGTTGATGAATTTGCACCCTTTCACTAATTGCACTTATAACTTAAGTTTTATATCTTAAGTTATAATTATACAAATGACAATTGATATTTAAAATTCCAACACAGGGCACCACATAACACCGGACTAGCCTTATGTTTATACAAATTACAGATTTCACATACTTCTTGGGCGAACATTGGTTAGGTTTTCGGTTCGGTTCTCAGTTTCAGTTTTCATGCAAAATAGGTTCTCAGTTCCGAGCGGTTCGGTGTTCGGTCCGAGAAAAATCCGAAAAGAGTCGAAGAAACTTTATGTTGAGCTTCTGATTTGGGTTTCTCACCCACATCATCGAGAGGAGGGCTTTTTCATTATCGGTTATCGGTTTGGTTCGGTTCCAGACTAGTCCGGTCCGGTTCCGTTCCAAGCTTCATCAGTTTGGTCCTCGATCCATCCGAACCATTTTCAGTTCTCTGTTGGGTTCAATTTCATGTGGATCGGTTCTTGGACCGCACATAGTCCTATGGTGGGGCGTTTGAGTGTGGAATTTTATTATTAATTCAATTGGTGATAAAATGGTTGTGGACTGTCACATGATATTTTCGGTGTAATGGTGATAGATGTGTGGAGCTGGCAAATGTAGTGTGGCTTATGGTTAACCAAATCATACCTTAGTGCTCTTATTTGTGTTCAATATGAACTTTACTTGCTTTTAAAAACAACTGTGTAATATATCTATTATTATAAACATTGTAAAGTGGTGATGCTTTACATTGGAAATAAAAGGCTATTCTCCAACCACAAGTTTAAAAGAAGAGATCACTTCGTATATGATTTATTTGTCATACTTCCTTATCTATTGTAAGTGCATGCATCATCTTATCTAATTGTATTGCAATTATTTCATTCTTATAATCGTTATATAATATTCACTTTTGTTTTGTAATTGTTATTCTGTTTTGGGCATTACAAAATTTCCTACATGATTCTCATGGTGTAAGAGAAATATGCTGAAGATGACAATCACTTACCTAACGCGTACCCAAATCTCTCTTTATTATTATTATTGTAGTGTGTTACCCGCGTGTCTTTCTATTCAACATTTAACCACTTAATTACAATTCAAAATATTGGTTAAAAAGGAATAGTAAGTGATACTTAGATGCTTTTTAGTAGCATTTATATGATTAATATCTAAATAATATAAATATGTGAATGATTCAGAATTTCCCTCACATTCGCCCAATTAAGAGGAGGAATATCTAAAAGATCTTATCAAGTGCTCTGGATCTGCCTGATTAAGAGGGTGCCCTCTTAATGAAATCATTAAAAGGCTTACTAAATATCACCTTAATCAAGAATCACTTACATATTATTAGGCTAAAAAAGCCTGTTAATTTACATTATATATATCCATATATAAATCTCACATACACATCTCAATAATATTAGATCTTAATTGAGAACTACTTTTACTCATAAATGAAATTTACTCGATATTATATAGAGAACAAATGAAATAACTTCAAATTTACTCGATATTTCAAAAAAATTACGTGCAGCACTTGCAATGGAGTTGATGAGAAATGAAGATTGAATTGAAGCTTTACAATGAAACATATGCTCTGAAATTGATCCCTTCATTTGCACGTTTGACAATTAGATGTTTGGGTACTAGCTTAATTTTGCATAGATGCCTCAATCATGAATGCAATATTTCTTGCTCAATAATGAATATTTATATATAACTGTCCTCTTATGGCTATATAGATTTTGAATGCAATATAATTATCCTCTTAAGAACAAGGCTATAGCTTAACCATGCATAGATCATAGATGATAGCAATATCGCCAACGCGTCAAATAAAAAAATAAAAAAAGTTAGCTTAAACGGGTCAAATAAAAAAAATAAAAAAAGTTAGCTTAAACGGGTCGAACAGCCGAAAGTTCCTCAAAACCTATTTATATTAAATGCACATATCCTCCTATAATAGGCTTTATACTATTGTTTTTGTAATTATAATTAGTTTCAAAAAACATATAAATGGGTAAAAAGTATTTGTGGTTCAACACTACCTATTTCAACCCGAAAATAAAATGAATGTTACGCTACGTTATTATTACATTTTTTTTAACAGCAACATTAATATATTATATACAAATGAACAACTAGCAAAAAAGCTAGAGTACAAGAAAACAACAAATAGTTAGCAAGAGGGTTACAACACCACTTGAGCCAATTATAAGGAAAATTTTTCTTGTCTCTATTAGAGATCCAAAGGAAAAAAAAAATTTTGACATCATCTCCTAATGTATCCCTTCGAGGCTTAGAAGAGTGAAAAGACATCTTGTTTCTAAATCCCCACAAAGACCAAAGGATGCTAATGATTACAATATTGAAATGTTTCTTTTTCCTTCCCGTCAAGCCAAGGGACTTTGGAAGGTCAAGGGCTTCCGGAATCGTGAGAGGGGTTGTAACATGAAATTTCCACCACCTGAGAACGCAAATCCATAAATCTCTAGCCACTTTACATTGCAAAAAATATGAGTTTCATCTTCTAGGTCGTCGTCACATATGGGGCATCTAACGGAACCAACATCAATGCCCCTTAAATCAAGATTGATTTTTGTAGGGAGCCTCATGTTGACAATGCGCCATATCAATATATTTACTTTACCAGGAACCAACTTATTCCAATGAGACTCTTCATCCATCTGTTGAGTATTGATGCCATGCATTAATCTCTTCCTCATACCGTTAACAGTGAAGTCTGAAGTTGGACCAATTGTGCATATCCATTTGTCAAGATTGTTAGAGAGGGGTGGCATTTGACAAAAAAGATTATTAAAAATGACCAGATCTTCAATTTCTTGAGTAGTCCTAGGATTTCTTCTCCAGGCCCAAGAAGGACACAAATTATTATGGCCCATGGAGTTAACATGTACATGAATTGGGTTGTGGCCCATGTTTTGATGACGGACATGGCCAAAAGAGCCACGAATGGCAGCAGCATCTTGAGCATAGTTTGGATGGAGCATAGAAATAACATTTGGTGGAATGCTACTGTTTAAAAAATTAGAAAAGCTAAGTGCTATTGAGAATCTTTCTTTGACCCAACAATTCTTATTAGTCTCAAGATTATATAAGCTTTCAAATTCATCCTTAAGGGTTGAGCCCCCAATCCATATATCATGCCAAAATGTTGTATCATTACCATTTCCAATTCGTTTCTTAAAAAATATTTGTAATATCAATGTCATGAGCGAGAAAGTCACTATGAATATCCATGATTTGGTTCCAAGGTCCGGCACCTAGAGAGATGATTTTTTTACCACTATTGCCATGAATGGATTTAATCACTTTGCACCAAAGAGCGTTAGGTTCGGTTCGAAATCTCCACCACCATTTAGAAAGGAGAGACAAATTTGCATGACGCAGACTACCAATCCCTAGACCTCCGTTATTAATTGGAGCAACCACTTTATCCCAAGCAACCCAAGGAATTTTTTTCACATCCGAACAACCACCCCAAAAGAAATTCCTTCTCATACTCTCAAGATTTTTTAAAACGGTAATAGGGGCTTTATAAAGGGAAAAGAAATAACATCCTAAGCTTCCCAAGAAGGATTTGATTAGAGTGAGTCTCCCGCCATAAGAAAGCGTTTTCGCTTTCCACCTTGTTAACTTATTTTGGAAGATGCGAATGATAGGGTTCCAATTGATGATTTTATTCATATTCGACCCTATTGGTAAACCAAGGTACGTAGTAGGAAATTGAGATATTTGACAACCAAGAATATTAGCAAAGCTATTAATTTCCGCAATAGAAACCCCTAAACCAAATAGTTTGCTTTTGGAGAAATTTACCTTGAGACCGGAGGCAAGGTAGAAACAATTGAGAATACGAGAGAGATTTCTAACATTTTCCAAAGACCAATTTCCCATAATGAGAGCATCATCGGCAAATTGAAGGTGAGAGATATGAATATTATCTTTGCCAACTTTAATCCCATTAAAAATGTTGTGAATTTGAGCACTTTCAAAAGTAACATGAAGAGCCTCCATGGCAATAATAAAAAGAAATGGAGAGAGAGGGTCGCCTTTTCTAAGCCCTCTTTTTATTTTGAATTCCGAAGTGGGAGATCCGTTGATGAGAACGGAAGTGTGGGCGGAATTAAGGCATCCATGAATCCAATGCCTCCAACGCACGCTAAAACCCATTTGAAGCATAATAGAGTCTAAAAATGACCAATCTAGCGAATCAAAGGCCTTTTCAAAATCAATTTTGAAAAACATGCATTTTTTTCTTTTTCTTTTAAGACCATGAAATGATTTTAACCATAAGAGGACCATCAATGATTTGCCTTTTAGATATGTATGCGGTTTGAACTTCACTAATAATGGAATCTACGACCTTGGCGAGTCGATTTGCCAAGATCTTAGCAATAATCTTGTATTGGCACCCAATTAGACTAATTGGTCTAAAATCCCTGATGTGTAAAATCTAGTTATAAAATAATCACCTAAAATACGCCTTTCCTAGATTACCACACTCTTAGGCAAGTATGACCTAATCGTGAGCAATATAGTTCAGATAAGTAAATTCGGGTATATTCGTCTCCACATGGAACAATTAAGCTGATTATGTAATATAAAACTAATTAATTAAACGAACAAATAATAAAAAGGGGTTTTCAATTGGAACATTTTTTATTTGCAAACTAGATAAATAAACTGAAAATGGTTGTTTAAAGTGAACAATCGACTGAAAACGACATGGGAGTGTTTAAATATTAAGGAGTATATTCACTATGAGTCGAATCAGTCTAGGTCTAGGTTTGGTTTTGAAGTACCGATTTAATTCATGTTCTAGGAGTTTAAGGAACTAGATTTCTCTCAAAACCTTACAATGAGTGTAATATGATTTCTAGGAATTTCTTCTCACGAAACCTGTTTAAATTCACACTCCTTCTTGTTATTTCTAACTAGGTCCGGCTTTCCGAGACCTTCTAATCCTAGGAATTTCTTCTCTAAAGATCAGACTCTAAGTTTCACCTTGGTTATTGGTATCAAATCGCGGGCCCCTATTTCTAGTGAGTTGCTGACTAGGTCAAAAGGTATGAAAAGTCAGGGGAATTACTAGATCAATTCAATGTTGTCAATATTTTAATCAATCAAGCAATAACAGATTCAATAATGCAAATATAAAGGTTTAACGAAAAGGTTCTTTATTAGCAATACAAGCGTTCAAACAATCATCATAAAATCCTAAGAATAACCAAACCTAAAACCCTAACTTCATCTAATCATAGTGAATAAAAGATGATTAGCACATAGACATGCTAAAAATCATCAAACAAATGTAAATAATCGAATTCATAAACATAGAATTAATCAAAGATGGTAAAAAACCAATGGTTGATGCTTGAAATCTCGATCTTGAGTGCTCCAATGGTGTTTTTCGGCTAGCCTTCGAATTAGGTCAGAAGTCCTTTAATTCAGACCTGCAAGTTTATTTAAATAGTTATCTGATCGCTAGAAATCGCGCCGCTATCTTCAATCACGTCGCGATTTCCGGTATTTCGTAAACAAACAGAACGCCGAAATCGCTAAGGCATTAAAAATCACGTTTGGGAGATAGCGAAGGAGATCGCGTCGCGATCTATGATCGCGTCGCTATTTCTTGGCTATTCTGCAGTCTTCGTTTCTTGTGCTGTTTTGACCCGTTTTTGTTACGTTTTCTTCTATAGCCTGCAAAACACAATGGAAACTACATTTTGAGCGATAACATCATATTCTGTTCGATAAACACATATAAAAATAGGTATATTTGCAGATAAATATATGTATAAATCTACCAATATCAACATGCCCACACTTGAACTTTGATTGTCCTCAAGCAAATCATCAATAAAATAGTCTAATCAGATAGATAAAAATATAATGCGACACTCCATCTCAATTTATTCATAGAAATACAGCAATTTTCAGAACTTAGTCCATTTAGCAGTTAAAATTTCTCGCTATATTTTATGCCCAAGTTTGTGTAAGACAGTAACTAACTTTTCACAAATCTAATCAAATCCTTAACTATGCTAATTATACTACCTTTAACTTAGATCTTAATCAATACTTGTATAACCTATAAATACCATCTTTATGAAAATTACCCAACTAGTATGGTTAAAAGAAGAAAATTTAGTTTATTCATTTATTTTAAAGCTTATTTGCTTTATTTCTTCATGCTTTGCATGTTTATTTATTTTATTTGATTTTTTTTAATTTTTTTTATTTCTTTTATTACATGCTTTGCACGTTTGCTAATTTATTTATTTATTTGTTTGGAAGAGAGAACCACAACTTTCATTGAGAACCTGCATAAAAGACTTTCGACCAACATGTCCAGATCAGTTGACCTTAGAATGCTAGGTTTGAAGGACCCCACGCGCGTACTCGTCGGGAACCCAAGGTCGGCTAATTATTCTCCCTAAGTATTTAATTAGGTATTTATTCAAGAATCGATTCGAACCTCAGCTTACATTGTGAACCCGCATAAAAGACTTTCGACCAACATGTCCAGATCAGTTGAACTTAGAATGCTAGGTTTGAAGGACCCCTCGGGCGTACTCATCGAGAACACAAGGCCGGATGAATATTCCCACCGATTCTCAAAATTTTCTTTTATATTATTATTTGGCTGTTTATTCACGTAAACTAAAGGCTCTTAATCCAACCTAATTTCATCGGGAGCTAGCTTTGCTAATCTTAATTTTCTAAAAGACAATTTTTATCGGTTTACAAGACATTTCAAATTTTCCAAATTAGGAAGTGGTTTAATTAACGAGTTAAAAAGATCATTAGATCGGCGAAAAGCCACAAAAATTGACACATAAAAGCTAGGAAAAATTTTGCCCTTTAAAGTGAACTCTCTTGTCTAAAAATTGTTTTCTACTGTTGAGATGTGTCTAAAAAAAATCTGATTAAACTGGTTATAAACATAAAATAGAAAATTATAAACTAAAAAGTAAAAGGCAAAAAAGGAACGGTACTCCCTGAAGGTATTGTGAATATTTGTTTCTGTGTTCCAAGTACTGTTATCATCCAAATGCAAGAACCATTTTCGAGCAATTCCATCCAGTTCCAAGCTCATCACATTCTATCAAAACATAATAAAACACAAAACTAGAATAACACGATAAAGTAGTTTAGACATGACATAAACCAAAAGACAGAAGTACTAAGTTGCTGCTAAAAGAAAAAATAAAAGTAAACCACAAGTACAACCAAACTGAAAATAGTCTAAGATAACCACAATCATGGATCAATAATCGGGCCCATCACGAGGCTGTGTAGGATCGTACTGCTGGAACAAAGCATCGTATGTCGGGAAGTTCGGTGGTGCTGGCAAACCCGGGCCCCAGTATGGAAGTGAGTGTTGGGCCTCGGCTGGTGCTGCTGAAGCTTGCCACTGGTGGTATGCTTGACCTCTTTCGGCGTGATAATAATTTCTTTGAAGTTGTAGGTTCATACCTACCATGTATTGTTGCATCCCACCAAAATCAGTCCTCAAACCTGCCATATCAACCTGCAAAGCATGTACGTCAGTATATAAAATCTGATATGGATCACATGAGGACGGGCCCGCTTGGGAGCCAGATGCCCCGGGGTGCCCATGACTCTGATCGATAACCGGTTCTTCCATCTCCCGTATATACGCATCTTCCTGATCTTGCGGTTGATCCTGTGCCCTTCGTCTAACCCGTCTCGCAATTTCGGTGGGTGGATTATCCATCCACACATATCTACCACTTTCCACCCCAGGTGTTACATTCCGGAGTATCCCCATCCCGTGCATTTGATTGTAATCAATAAAACCGATCTCGATCTTTGTTAAAGTACCTCTCACTCGTGGTGTAAGAGGCATCGCGGCATTTGCCAATCGAGTGATGTATTGGCCACCTACAAAACAACTTTTTCCTTTATGTCCCCGAGCGGGACCATTCAAGAACATAGCGATAATCATCGGGAGGTTTGTGAAGCACTCTGGGTTAACCAACTGATGTAGAAACCAAATGCTCGCTATATTCATTTTCTCGGCACCATCCTTTCGTTGGCGGGTGGTGTTGGAGATCATTCGGTATAGATAGCGGTGCTCAATGTTTCTAAGTTGCTTGCTCTTTGAGTACCGTGAACTCCATACCCCCACACCGAGTGCGGTCCAAATCTCTGCTACATCACGGCTTGGTATAAATTGGCCCCGACGCAAGTATGAGATGAAATGCCGGTGATTTGTTTGGGCTTGGGTGTAGAGCCCCAGATTTATTGCGAACTGAATGAGTGAACAGTGGACCCATTGATGAGCTACCCGGTAATGAATGGATATGGCCTCGAGATCGTTGTAGGCGGTGGTGCGTTCCAAGTAGTTCCGAAAAAAGGGGGGATGACAGTTGTGCGTAATGATAAGAACGAACTCGTTCCTACTCGTACTGTCACGGGATGGCGAGTTTGCATCGATTACCGCAGACTCAACGAAGCCACCCGAAAGGATCACTTTCCTTTACCCTTCATCGATCAGATGTTGGAGAGATTGGCCGGAAACAACTTCTATTGTTTCTTGGACGGTTTCTCCGGCTACTTTCAAATCCCGATCGACCCCCAAGATCAGGAAACGACCACCTTCACGTGCCCCTTCGGTACCTTCGCGTATCGAAGGATGCCATTCGGTTTGTGCAACGCTCCGGCAACATTTCAGCGGTGCATGACCGCGATTTTCCAAGACATGATCGAGGACTGTATGGAAGTCTTCATGGACGATTTCTCAGTATTCGGAGACTCCTCCGAGTCATGTCTTTCGAGCTTAGAGCGAGTTCTCATTAGTGTAAGGGCGACCTTCCAAGCATTGCACGTGAATATCATGTGCCCGTTATTGTCCCGAACTTTTCTCGTTAAGTAGGCTCGGATAGCCTCCTCTTTCCCCAAGGCCGCAAGGTCGTCCCATTTAGGTGTTCGGCCCGCATGCGCCGTTTTATGCATTATTCTATCTCTTCTTTGTTCATATAGGGCTCGGGTGATTTCATTTCGAATATTATCGAATTTCTCGAATGTATGATGAAGTTCGTTTATTTTAACAACTAAGGGGAAACCATCTTCATCAAGTTCTATTGGCAATTCAAATTCTTCCTCATATTCGACCGCGATTTCTTTCTCTGAATCGGATGATGACTGATCTGGTGAAGGTGGCGGTTGAGGTCGAGGGACCCTAGAAGAGGATGCCCTAGACGATGATGCTCTTGTAGGTCTCGCCTAATAACAAATTAAAAGAATAATCGTTAGAAGTGTTATTTAACAGAAAAGTTACAAAATAAATAAGGAATTTAGAAGCTTTTTCTAATTTAAATCCCAATTTCCCGTACCCACACTTAGTTGTTAAACTAAGTGTGAAACTATGTAAAAACTTACCAATTTTCCTTACCCACACTTAGTTTTTATACTAAGTGCGACATTATTTAACACTTATAATGATTGTTTTGATAATTAAAATTTTAAATTTGTATAAGCTTGTAATGTAGTTGTCAAAAACTTGAGCCCAATTTATTGAAATATGACCACAAAGTGAAAAATTGACAAGTATTTATATTATTCATCCAAAATTGACTCATTAACACAATGTAGAAGATTTACCAAGCAAAATATATGAAATTTTCGTGTTCTTGACAAGAACATGCCCTAGTTCATAAGTTTTCTTCCTAAAAAGCAAAATCAAGCCCTAAAATTCTGAATTTATACTAGGATTGTGCTACAATTCGACTAACTATCAATCTATTGCTTAAATCTAAAAGTAATCAAGCAAAAATCGGACGAAAATAGCACAAATTCAAGAAATTCGGGTTTTGGCAAGAACACCTACAAAACCCTAAGATTTCTACTCTAAAAGATGAATTAATGGAAGAAAAGAGGAGGAATCCAACCTTAGGTGCCATGGAGATGAAGCTTGATGGAAGAAAATGGAAGAGATCGGCCGGATTTGGGCTTTTGGTGGTGGAATCGCCGAAAATCGCGAAAGAGGGTAAGGGGTTTTGGTTGCGTCTGCTGTTCTGGACGAATTTGGATGTATAAATCTCCGTCAGAGATCGCGTCACGATCTCTGGATCGCTTAGCGATTTCGGGCGGGTCCGGATACTCCCTTAGCGATCTCAAAACGCGATTTTGGAGGTCTTAGCTATTTCGGTGTTCTGTTTGGCGACTATATGGATGAAAAAAATGATTTATTTATTTTTTTTTTATGTTTTTTTTTAATTTTTTTTTATTTATTATATTTTTTTTTTTGAAAAGAAAACGCAGAAAGGAAAGGGAAAAACAACTAAAAAACAACTAAACACGGGTTGCCTCCCAAGAAGCGCTTCATGGATTTACGAGTCTAGAGCTTGACTCGGTGTTGTTCTCTTACTTCTTTTCGCCCATCATGGAGAAATGCACCTCCTCCGTCTCTGTCACGCCTTCATTCTCGTCTTCATGATAAAGCTTCAAGCGATGCCCGTTAACACTAAAATGACCGTTTTCGGTAACGAGGTCCACGTATCCGGTGGGTGTTGTTTTAGAACGGTATAGGGACCCACCCATTTGGATTTAAGTTTTCCAGGCGAAAACTTATACCGGGATTGATAGATTAAGACCTTGTCGCCCGGTTGGAAGCATTTTCGAGTTTTCAACTTTTTATCGTGCAAATACTCGCTTCTCTCTTTATAGATTCGGGAGTTTTTGTATGCTTCAAATCGGTGTTCATCGAGAAGATTGAGTTGATGATTACGTTCGGTCCCAGCGGGAACGATGCTCATGTCACTCTTTGATAGCCCAATAGGCTTTGTGTTCGATCTCGAATGGAAGGTGACATGCTTTCCCGTAAATAATCTGATAAGGAGTATGGCCGATAGGAGTTTTGTAGGCGGTACGGAATGCCCAAAGAGCATCTTCAAGTCGTTGGGACCACAACTTGGGATTTTTCTCAATGGTTTTCTCGAGAATTCTTTTTAAGGCCCGATTAGTGTCCTCGACTTGACCACTAGTTTGTGGATGATATGCGGTCGAGAAACGATGGTCGACACCGTATCGTTGGAGAGTTTTCTCCATAAGATGGTTGGCAAAATGCGTGCCACGATCACTAATCAGCGCCCTTGGGCAACCGAACCGGCAGAAAAGAGATTTCAGAAAATTGATTACGACTCGAGCATCGTTAGTTGGAAGAGCTTTTGCCTCAGCCCATTTGGAGACGTAATCAACAGCAACAAGGATATATTTATTACCTTGGGAGCTTGGAAACGGACCCATGAAGTCAATGCCCCAAATATCGAAAACCTCACAAACTTGGATGCCATGTTGTGGCATTTCATCCCGTTTGGAGATGCTTCCGGTTCGTTGGCATGCATCACAAGTTTTGACCAAATCTTGTGCATCTTTGAAGATCGTTGGCCAATAGAAACCCGCATCAAGAACTTTCCGGGCGGTGTAGTTTGGACCGAAATGTCCACCGGTGGGACCTTTATGACATTGGTTGAGAATGTCATGGGCTTCATCACCGGATACACACCGTCTATGCATCAAATCGGGACCGACCCGGAAAAGATGTGGAGCATCCCAATGGTAATGTTTTAGATCCGAAAAGAATTTCCCTTTTTGTTGATGGGTCATTCCTTTAACAAGGACACCTGCCGCTAAATAATTTGCGAAATCAGCGAACCACGGGTCGTTGGTGTCTTGTAAAGCATTGACCGCTTCGATAAATTCATCGGGAAATGTATCATGAACCCCGTCTTCATTGCACTCCTCAAGGTGCGGGTTCTCTAATCGGGATAGATGATCCGCCGAAAGATTTTCCGCACCTTTTTTATCTTTTATCTCGATGTCGAATTCTTGTAGGAGAAGAATCCAAAGAATGAGACGCGGTTTTGCATCTTTCTTGGCGAAAAGATATTTCAATGCTGAGTGATCCGTATAGACAATCGTTTTGGATAAAACAAGGTACGAACGGAATTTGTCAAAGGCAAAAACCACTGCAAGGAATTCTTTTTCAGTTGTGGTGTAATTCGCCTGAGCACCGGTGAGTGTTCGGCTCGCGTAATAAATAGGTTGGAAATGATTGTTTATACGCTGACCCAAAACTGCACCGAGTGCGAAATCACTAGCATCGCACATGAGTTCGAATGGTAACTCCCAATTGGCGGATACCATGATAGGAGCTTCTGTGAGCCGATTCTTGAGAAGATCGAAGGCTTCCACACATTCGGGCGTGAACACGAAAGGTGTATCCTTCTCGAGAAGGTGAGTCATGGGTCTGGTTATCTTGGAAAAATACTTGATGAACCGACGATAGAACCCCACATGACCTAAGAAACTTCTCACATATTTAACATTTGAAGGGGGAGGTAATTTAGAAATGACATCGATTTTTGATTTATCGACCTCGATCCCCTTCGCAGAAATTTTGTGACCTAACACGATGCCTTCGCGTACCATGAAATGACACTTTTCCCAATTAAGCACGAGATTTGATTCCTCGCACATAATGAGAACTCGCTCTAAGCTCGAAAGACATGACTCGAAGGAGTCTCCGAATATTGAGAAATCGTCCATGAAGACTTCCATACAGTCCTCGATCATGTCTTGGAAAATCGCGGTCATGCACCGCTGAAATGTTGCCGGAGCGTTGCACAAACCGAATGGCATCCTTCGATACGCGAATGTACCGAAGGGGCACGTGAAGGTGGTCTTTTCCTGATCTTGGGGGTCGATCGGGATTTGAAAGTAGCCGGAGAAACCGTCCAAGAAACAATAGAAGTTGTTTCCGGCTAATCTCTCAAACATCTGATCGATGAAGGGTAAAGGAAAGTGATCCTTTCGGGTGGCTTCGTTGAGTCTGCGGTAATCGATGCAGACTCGCCATCCCGTGACAGTACGAGTAGGAACGAGTTCGTTCTTATCATTACGCACAACTGTCATCCCCCCTTTTTTCGGAACTACTTGGACCGGACTCACCCAATGACTATCAGAAATGGGATAGATGAGCCCTGCATCAAGCAGTTTAAGAACTTCCTTCTTCACAACTTCTTTCATGTTGGGGTTTAAACGCCTTTGTCTCTGCACACTAGGTTTAAAGTTTTCTTCTATTAAAATTTTATGAGTACAAAAACAAGGGTTTAAACCCGGAATATCTGCGGTTTTCCAAGCTAGAGCTTTTTTATGAGTTTTTAAAAATTTTATTAATTTTTGTTTTTCAGCAAAAGCTAGAGTAGAAAAGATTATGACAGGCAAATCAGATTCCCCTTGAAGGAATGCATACTCTAGATGGTCGGGCAATGGCTTAAGCTCGAGATATGGAGGGTCCACAAAGGATGTTTTAATTCGAAGTTTTTGATTCGGGTCGAAATTCTCAAAAATTACTTCATTTTCTTCCGAATCCTCTTCATCAAGGTGAAGAAGTGCCTCGAGATCTGAGAGATCTTGGATGGATTCTTGAGAGTCTAGAGTGACATCACCATAGGTAGTGATGTCATCGCAATCTAGGTTAAGAAATGAGGTAATTTCCTCCTCCATGCACACATCGATGATGTTGATGAAATTGCACGTGTCATCGGAGGCAGAGGTATGCTTCATCGCTTTCTCAATGGAGAAAGTGATCCGGTCATTCCCGACACCTAGACTAAGCTGTTGTTCAGCAACCAAGATTATGGCACTGGCAGTGTTCAGAAAGGGTCTCCCTAAGATGAGAGGGACATTTGGTTCTTCAGGGATATCTAGGATAACAAAATCAGCGGGAAAGATGACCTATCTACCTTAACTAGAACGTTTTCTGCTATTCCTACTGGGTATTTAAGTGACAGGTCTGCTAATCTGACACGCATCCTAGTTGGCCTAAGGTCTGTTATTCCCAATTTAAGGAACAAGGACAAGGGCATCAAGCTAATGCTAGCTCCTAAATCAGCTAGCGCCTTACAGGGCGGTAAATTATCTATAAGACAAGGGATAATAAAACTCCCTGGATCACCCTTCTTCGGAGGTATGTTTGGCTGGAGGATAGCTGAGCATTCCTCGCTTAATATTGCTGACGACACCTCCTCCGTTTGCTCCTTGCTTGAGACCAAGTCCTTGATGAATTTCCCGTAGTTTGGCATACCTGCTTACATGTCAACCAAAGGAACGTTAATGCGCACCTGTTTAATCATCTCAACAAACTTACCATATTTTTCCTTAAGTTTTTCTTTCCTCAAACGTTGAGGAAAGGGGACCTTCGGTGTGTAAGAGTTTGTTGCATCTGTTTTGGTGGACTTGTGGGTCTCCTTTGGTTTTGCCTTTTCTTGCTCAGTTGGAATTTCAACCTTCTGCATAGCCCTCTCCTCTTCATCAGCTGGAGTCTCCTCATTAACCTGTGTATCAAAAGAATTTTCATCAGTATTTAATACAGGTGAACTTACCGTTTTACCACTCCTAGTGGTGATAGCTTTAATATTCTTGAATCCCCGTTTAGGATTATCTTGTGTACGGGGTGGTAAACTTCCTTGAGGACGTTCTTGTAAAATTTTGGCCATCTTGCCCAGGTTTCTCTCTAAGCTTTGAATTGCTGCTTGCTGATTTCTGATGATCTGGTCTTGTTCCTCAGTTTTCTTATCGTGCTTTTCCATAAATTTTTCAAGCATTAATTCCATTGAGGACTTTGATCCTTGACCTGCAGCATTCTCTCGAGGTGGTTAGTTCGTTTGGTTATCACGTTGGAAACCAGGGGGTTCGAGTTTCTCGGGGGATAATTATTGTTTTGGTTATTGTTGTTATAACCTCTGTTGTTATTGTACCACTGATTGTTGTTGTTGTACCCCTGATTTCCTCCCTGATAATTACCTCGGTACCCATTGTTGATGTAATTCAATTCTTCTTCTGCAGACATCATCGGTTGATGCTGCTGGCACTCTTTCGTGTGATGTGGCCCTTTGCATATATCACATCCAACCTGTATAGCATGTAAACAACTAGTTATTTTGTCTAATTTACGTTCAAATACCTGTTGGTTATTCTTAATTGCAGCCACTTCATCATGTTGTCTATCATCAACTGCCTTAAGGGATGCATGATTCTGTCTGACTCGCCTGTCGGATGTCCATTCCAGGCTGTGCATCGAGATGTCTTCGAGAAGTTGATAAGCTTGAGTTGGAGTTTTGTACATGAATAGTCCGCCACTTGAAGAATCGAGGAGGGAACGAGATGTGTGATCTAATCCGCTGTGGAAAATATGTACTATGTTGTTCTTCTCCAAACCGTGGTTGGGACATTTCCGTAGTAAGCTTTTCAGTCTTTCCCAGGCCTCCGTTACCTTTTCACCTGACTCATGCATAAAAGCCAAAATATCAGTTTTAAGTTTATCAGCCTTAGCTGGTGAAAAATAACGAGTAATAAAACGGCTTCGGAGTTCATTCCAAGTCGTAATAGAGCCTGGCTCTAATGATTTAACCCATTCTTTTGCATCCCCAACTAAGCTGAAGGGAAACAATCTCAACCTCATAGCATCAATTGTTACATCTCGTTGCTTGAACAGTTCACAAATCTCTAGAAAGTGTTCTAGATGTCTATTGGGATCATTGCATAATCTTCCGTCAAAGTTTAGATCCCGCACCATACTGATGAATTGCCCTTTAATCTCCAAATTGATATTATTCAATTCAGGTTCTGTGATAGATGGATTAGGACCAGTTGGTGCTGTTTGCCTGGTGTTCCACATGGGTTGCTCGGGTGGCGGATCTGGTGGTGCTTGATCGCCCATATCAAAAATTGGGTTTTCGATAGATTGAAAGTTGATTGACTCGAGATATTGCGCTGCTAAAAATGCTCTACGTCGCTGGCGAAGAAGTCTCTCTGGTTCAGAAAACGGTGATAACGGATCTGAATCAGAGCTACGGGTCATACACCTGCAAAACTTAAAGCAAATCGTAAAAACGCAACAGTTTAACAACTTCATTTAAAACTAGACAAATAATAAAAAACGATTAAAATAATTTGTTTAGAAATAAATCTCTAGACAAGGATCGATTAACAAATTAGTTCTAAATTACTAATCTCGCAACTGTTCCCCGGCAGTGGCGCCAAAAACTTGATGTGTAAAACCTAGTTATAAAATAATCACCTGAAATACGCCTTTCCTAGATTACCACACTCTTAGGCAAGTTTGACCTAATCGTGAGCAATATAGTTCAGATAAGTAAATTCGGGTATATTCGTCTCCACAGGGAACAATTAAGCTGATTATGTAATATAAAACTAATTAATTAAACTGAACAAATAATAAAAAGGGGCTTTCATTTGGAACATATTTTATTTGCAAACTAGATAAATAAACTGAAAATGGTTGTTTAAAGTGAACAATCGACTGAAAATGACAAGGGAGTATTTAAATGTTAAGGAGTATATTCACTATGAGTCGAATCAGTCTAGGTCTAGGTTTGGTTTTGAAGTACCGATTTAATTCATGTTCTAGGAGTTTAAGGAACTAGATTTCTCTCAAAACCTTACAATGAGTCTAATATGATTTCTAGGAATTTCTTCTCACGAAACCTGTTTAAATTCACACTCCTTCTTGTTATTTCTATCTAGGTCCGGCTTTCCGAGAACTATTAATCCTAGGAATTTCTTCTCTAAAGATCAGACTCTAAGTTTCACCTAGGTTATTGGTATCAAATCTCGGACCCCTATTTCTAGTGAGTCGCTGACTAGGTCAAAAGGTATGAAAAGTCAGGGGAATTACTAGATCAATTCAATGTTGTCAATATTTTAATCAATCAAGCAATAACAGATTCAATAATGCAAATATAAAGGTTTAACGAAAAGGTTCTTTATTAGCAATAGAAGCGTTCAAACAATCATCATAAAATCCTAAGAATATCCAAACCTAAAACCCTAACTTCATCTAATCATAGTGAATAAAAGAAGATTAGCACATAGACATGCTAAAAATCATCAAACAAATGTAAATAATCGAATTCATAAACATAGAATTAATCAAAGATGATAAAAAACCAATGGTTGATGCTTGAAATCTCGTTCTTGAGTGCTCCAATGGTGTTTTTCGGCTGCCCTTCGAATAAGGTCAAAAGTCCTTTAATTCAGATCTGCAAGTTTATTTATATAGTTATCTGATCGCTAGAAATCGTGCCGCTATCTTCAATCGCGTCGCGATTTCCGGTATTTCGTAAACAAACAGAACGCCGAAATCGCTAAGGCATTAAAAATCACGTTTGGGAGATAGCAAAGGAGATCGCGTCGCGATCTATGATCGCGTCGCTATTTCTTGGCTATTCTGCAGTCTTCGTTTCTTGTGATGTTTTGACCCATTTTTGATACGTTTTCTTCTATAGCCTGCAAAACACAATGGAAACTACATTTTGAGTGATAACATCATATTCTGTTCGATAAACACATATAAAAATAGGTATATTGGCAGATAAATATATGTATAAATCTGCCAATATCAATCCCCCAAACAAATAGGGTCTTCCGTTTTAGGGATAAGAGCAATAAACGATGAGTTGCAACCTCTTGGAATAGTCCCCGTCCGTTCAAAATTTTTTACATAAAGTAAAATGTCATTACCGATAAGATTCCAATTATTTTTTATGAATTTGAAAGTAAAACCATCTGGACCCGGAGATTTGTCACCACTACAACTCCAAACTGCCTCCTTAGTCTCCTTAAGAGAAAAGGGCGATCGAGATAAGAAGAATCATCACTAGAAATGGCCGAGAAGTAATAGTGGAATCAAATTTGAGCCTAAAGAAATTAAAAACATGATCTTTGATTTCATTAGGGGAGGTACACCATGAATCGTCAATAGTAATACCCTTGATTCTTGACCTAGCAATCTTGTTGTTTATCATACCGTGGAAGAATTTTGAGTTTTCATCCCCTTCAATGGCCCACTTGATTTTTGCCTTTTGTTTAAGGTCAAGAATTAATGACTGTTCTAAAGATTTTTAATATTCAACATACAATTGAGTCTTTCTTCTTTCTCGTGAACTGTTAAAGCAATAGATTCCGCTTTATTCTCCAAGTTGTCAACTTTGCTTTTGAGAGCATTAAGGGAAGATGAATCATTTTTTGCGATATCTACTCTCCACAATTTCAAGTCACCTTTCAATGTTTTAAGTTTATATTTAAAATAGACCCCCGGGTGGGAAGGAGAAGAATTGCGAGACCAAGAAGCTAGGAGTATAGAATTAAAATCATTGTGGTTCATCCAAGAGTTAAAAAATTTGAAAGGCTTAGGACCAAAGTCCAGAGTGTTACTTTTGAGGATTAGGGGGCAATAATCGGAAAATTCTCTAGGAAGTTCTTCAAAATGAGCATTTGTCCAAAGGGCAATAAAGTGAGACGAAACAAGAATACGATCAATTTTGCTTAATTTCGAGCCATCCGGGCTCATTCTAGTAAACTTTTTACCCCCCATCGGGAGATCAAGAAGATCAGAATCCATGATAAATTTATTGTAGTGATTTGCACCTCGTTGACAAAACTGAGTTCCTTTTCTTTCATCCATCGATCTAACTTCGTTGAAGTCGCCCAGAACAATAGTGAGATAATTTTTGGAGATGATCAAGCTAGAAATATCATTCCAAAGCCGGATCTTTTTGTTTATGTCTTGGGGAGCATAAACAATTATCATGAGGCAGTTCACGTTTGGATGTGTAAGATACCCGAAAATGGCAAGAAACCCATCTCCACTCATGCTTGAGGTCATCTTGAACTTGGAGCTATTCCAAACGGCAATGATTCCGCCCGACTTGCCAATGGGATCTTGGCTAACATATTCATTACCAATATTTCCCCAAAGAGATCGAATGAGGAAATCGTCAACATTCTAAGTAATAGATTTTTGAATTCCTATAAAGTTAATTTTGTTTTCAAAACAAATACGCCTTACCCAATTAATTTTTAGATCTCTACCAACTCCTTTACCTACTCCTCTTATGTTTAAAGAAGCACAATTCATGGAAAACCAAGATTATTCCCATTTCCTTTTGCAAGGTTTTTTAATTCACTTTCTTTCCCTTCCATTTCGTATCCAAGGACATTACCGACTATTAGGGGGCGTTTGGCTCGACGTAATCCTCCGTAATGTAATTGAAATCGGTTGTAATTGAATTCGGTTTGAATTCGGTTGTAATTGAATACAGTTACGCGTTTGGTTAACAAAATTTTGAGTTATAATTCGAATCAATACTTATACATTTTTTTTAAAACTTTTTTAAATTATTTATTTTATTTTATTATTTATTAATATTATTTTATTACTATTATTTTTTTTTCAAAATTTTTTATATTATATTTTTTAGTTTAAAAAAATTAATTTTTTTTTTAATATTTCTTAATTTTTTTAAATTTTTTAAAAAAAAATAATTTTTTTTAATTTTTTAATTTGTTTTTAATTTTTTTAAATTTTCTTAATTTTTTTTTTAATTTTTTTAAGTTGTTTAATTTTTTTTAATTTTTTTTAAATTTTTTTAATTTTATTTTAATTTTTTTAAAATTTTTCTTAATTTTTTTTTTTAAACATCTGAAGCATGTAAAATATTCAAATTTGTTAGTTTATTAAAGGTACGTAATTGAATTCTTAAGGTTTTGGGACGGAATTCAATTGCAACGAATATCGTAATTCGAAATTACTTCGTAATTGAATTACATAAAATAATGTCCATCCAAACGTTCCTCTTACTTTAAATGAACATGATGCAGTTGTTACTAAGATGAAAGTAAAGCAGTAGAAGCACATGATGTGCAAATGAAAAAATGGTTTCTATAGGTACTTGTGACCCATAACCCACATGGATATAAATACCAATAATTTAAATATTTATTGTTTTATGCATATTTTTTTGGAAACGGCAAATAATATATAAAAAACCAACTTAGCAAGTAGCTAAAGATGGGGAACAATTACAATGAAAATGAAAAAGGAGAAATACACCAATCCACCCAATTACATTGAAATTTACTTCTATGCTTTAGCCAAGTAAAGAAGTAGATATTATGTCTCCCGCAATTCTCATATCCGACTTCACCAGATTGTTGAAGACCACCTCGTTTCTAGACTTCCAAATGCACCATAACACACATTGAATAATCATGGAGATAACCTTTTTTTTCTTAGGGCAATTTCCCCAATTCGCACCAAATTCAATTAATTCAATCACCGAGTTGAAAATTGGTAAAGGGATACCACACCACCTGAATATCCAAGATAAAATGTTGGTCGCGTGATGACAATTGATAAATAGATGATCAACAGTTTCATCAACACAAGAACATAGACAATAAATGACATATTTACTCTGAGATTAAAAGAGTGTTCTGACAAACTTAATATTCTTCTTCAATGTGAGATTTATATGAAGTTTGTTAAGGTTTGATTTGCATCTAAGTATTTATGTCATTATTTTAATCAAACAGATGTAAGAACAGAGAACCATACTGTTGACATATGGTCGTTTTGAACAAAAAAAATTGGGGAAATAGTTGTGTGGTGACAATGAAAATACTTGTGTATGCCCCGACCCAATGTTAAAATTTCCTGGATGGTTCAATTATTGGAGTTCCCCCGAGGTCACTGTAATTAACATGTTCATTCAAAATTTCAAAATTATACCAATAGGTGCATATTGATCGGGATAGAAAACAATTTAATAGTATACACCTGATTTTTGCTTTATATGATATTGTTGCAGGGATCTCAACACGGGATAAAATAAGCGGAGCTGAGGAGGTTGATATGCCTAGTTCTTCTGTACAGATAAAAAGAAGAAGACATTAGGCAAAATATGTACGCAAAATATGTATTTATATGGACCCATCATTATAATATTTGGCACTCATGGATGTCAAGATAAGAGTATAGTTTCCAGTGTGGCCGGCCATCATTTTAAGCAGGGTGTCACCGACTTTGAGTGTTTCCCCTATTTAGTCAGGGAAAATTAACAACCGATTCTGTTGTAGTGAAGGAAGTGAAGTTTGGAAAGCCTTATCGATCTATCTTACTACTTTAAAAAGCATTCTAGACATTTCTAAAAGAGGAAGTCTGAATTTTCAACACTTCCATTTTTAGCAATGTCCAAGCACCCTTCAAAATCAAAACAAATGTGCCTTACCCAAGATTCGAACCCAAGACCATTCGGAAAACAACCAAGGTGATAACCACTGGGTCATGTGGTTTTTTGTTATGGTTTTGTTAACCTTGACCAATATACATAACGTCCACGGTATAAGACGTATCAATAAGCAGTCAACTTCCTTAACATTTAATTCGCATTTAATACCCTTCCTAAATTATAATTACGTTTACAAACTAATTATTTTCAGTACTTACGTTTTTAAAAAAAATTAAATACATATTGAATACATATTGAATTAAATATTATGATTTACGTTTACAAACAGTCAATTACGTTTACTAAATATTATGATTTACTTTTTTTTAAAAATTACGTTTACAAACAGTCAATTACGTTTACTACTTTAAAATGGAGATTGCACATTTCTAAAAGAGGAAGTCTGAATTTCAACCCTTCCGTTTTTAGCAATGTCCAAACTCACGTTAAAATTAAAATTTTAAAATTGCTGCTGCCAAGATTCGAACCCGGGTGGGCAGGTACCCCAGGCAGGAAGCTTAACACTAGGCTATAAGCAACTTGGTGAGTATGTTTCGTAAACTGAAACTACTAGCTGTCCTGCAACCCGTTTTCCGTTAAAATTAAAATTTTAAAATTGATGCTGCCAAGATTCGAACCCAATTGGGCAGTTACCCCAGGCAAGAAGCTTACCACTAAGCTATAAGCAACTTGGTGACTATGTTTCGTAAACTAAATATACTAACTGTACCGAAACGCGTTTGACTATATTAAATAAAAACGTATATACCTAATTAGTTCCTTCCTTTTAGGCAATATTCAAACGTATACATAATTAATAGAAACGGTTATGATTTCTTATGTTAATTTAAAAAACAGACGCTGCCCATAAACAGATCTCGCAATCCCGCCCGAACATCCCTTTGTTTCCAAACACGAAACAATCACAAACCGAGTTACACTCCATGATCTTCTTAGCCACATCAATTCACGTAAGTTACATTTTTTTTTGGATAAAACCATAATTGGTATAGAATTCCCGGATTGTAATTTTGTGGCTTTCTAATTTTAGTAGGTCTTAAACTAGGCTTTCATTTTATGAAATGTCTTAATTTCCATCATAAAAATAAAATATATCTATATCTATACTATATATAATGAGCGAATGACTTTCTAATTTTATTAGGTCTTAAACTAGACTTGCATTTTATGAAAGGTCTTAATTTTCCAACATAAAAATAAAATATAGCACCCAGGTTTGAAACACTGGACCTACAGAAGTGAAGTAAACTCCGAAACCAACTCGCCTACTCTGATTATTGGTTGAGTTTTAGTCGGCATTAAATAAATCCCAGCAACTAAACTCTTTTGCAAGCCCACGCTTTTTACATGTTGTTCGATATGCTAATTAACCGGCCCTACTCTGATTATTGGTTGAGTTTCAATCTTCAATGTGAAGCGTTTCATTGCATGAAATATATCATTTAACCGGAGAGGAAGTTATTCCCACTCGATTTTTAACTCTCCTAAATTAAAACGATCCATTAAATTTCGATTGCCATCCCCACCTCTTCCGTTCCCACGTTTCACGCATGACTGTTTTGACTACAATTCCGTTCCCATTAAGATAATGTTTGTCAGGTCACCAAATAAATAGTTTTAAACTAATCATTTTTGTTTATGCAGATTGATGTTCATGTTAGATCGGTGAACGACTTGGCTTTTGCTCATCCAAACAAACAGACGTGCGTTGTTACTTGTGGGGACGATAAAAAATAAAAGTGTAAATTGTACAATTACAAAAGTTTATGGAATCTGATGTTTAAATAAGTTCATCTAAATCACACATCAGGGAAAAGTTAAAAAAAAGTATTGAGTCACAAAATCTTTGGATTGACAATTTCAAATCTCAGATTGAAGGTGAGATCATTATATACTATTCAAGGTCTTTGGTAGACCTAATGTATTTTTCTATTTAATATATGCTTCTTCTTATGGCTTTATTTTTTATTAATTATTAAAATTTTCTAGGATATTGTAGCATAAAAAGATACCAGCAGAATGCCACCAGCAGCTCTTATAGTTTTAGGACTCAAGACTGAGTACGCTCATCATGCAATTTTATGGTGTGTATTCGGCAGGCTTGAAAAGCACTTTCATGGTTTGTATTCTGGTTTAAAAGATGGAGTCATCTGCAGATCTTTTAAAAGGAAAGGTTTGTATTTTATGTATTAACACATAATATAATAGACATTTTAATAATTCAATATTTTTAATAACATTTAATTTGTTGTAGGGTGGTAAATCATATGGTTTGTGTTTGTGTTTTTTCTGAAGCTAATTTACATCAACTTCGATTCTGTCAGCACTAGATACAACCGCTACTTTAAGGCCTCTATTTTTACACTCTTAAAATCATATTAAAAGATAAATATTGAAGAAATTTTGGTCAACGAGTTTACATTTTGTACAAATAATTGGTGTGATATATGATTTTAAAAAGGTTAACATTCTTTCAGTGTTAAACTATATCAAAACATGTAACCGAACATTTCAACGCCAATGCTAATTCTTACTTTTTATCGCTATTTTATGTACAGTTTTCATGCTTATATACCGTATTCGTTACAAAATATGTAACCAATGGACTTTTAATCGCCAGAAATATGTAGTTCGCAGCCCGCCGCATCGCGCGGATATTAATCTAGTTTATATATAATTGTAGCGAATGAACGTCAATACATGCTGGAATTAAGGTGGAATTAAGGGTGATGTAACTGACCAATCATTAATTAAGGCGATCAAGTGTCAAACTGACTGAAATTACTAGGGATGTCAAATTTGTACCGAACAAAACCAACCAACATACTACCAACCGTACCAAGAATAGTTGGTAGCCAATATGTTTGGTTGGTAGTACCGTACCAATTGTGTAATCATGGTACGGTAATGGTACAAAAATTTTAAATACCATGGTATACCGTACCAACCAAGATATATATATTATATGATTATTAGTTAAATATAATGTACCAAACTATCAACCTATTTGTTCAAGACTTCAATTACGACAAGATAACTACATCTTTTGTTATTTTATCGTACTAGATTATGTTTATATAACACGTAACATATTATATCACTTTGCTTATTTTGTTTTCGTGTTCGGAAAACTTGTTAATATGTTTAACTGGTCGATAATGATAAAATATCATTGTTATTTTGTTATTAATTTTTTAAATTTCATATAAGTTTGTGATGTTGGTATATACCATTACCAATTTGTACCAACCACGATTGTTGGTAGCCAAATAAATTGGTACCAAGTAAACTTGGTATGGTACTGGTAGCTAAATCAGTGTACCAATTATAGTTGGTACGGTACACGGTATGAAGAAAATATACATGGTACCGTACCATGTTCACCCCTACAAATTACCACGATAAGTGTAACTGTGGACTGCTCAGTTATTTCACAATGGCGTTATTTGACATTTTAAATAAGGCTTCTATCTCTTAAATACATAAAGCATTTGAAACGTGGGGTTATGTGTAACATTTAATGCAAAATTAAGTCTAACATTTTAAAATTATTAAGAGCACAAGGTGTGGTGGTGGTGTTATAGCTTAGTTATAACTTTTTTTGGGCTATAACATGGCTATAACTAACACACCAAGTTATGGCTCCTTGGTGTTATAGCTATAACTATGTTATAGGGGGCCCACTTGTATTTTTTTTTTAAACACATAAAAATACATTAAAATAAAACATAAAATAAAACATACATTAAAATATAAATTAAAATGACGAAAACAAACACATAAAAAAATACATAAAAAAATAAAATAAAATCATGCGTCTTCAGCGTCACGTTCCAATTTTAGTTGCCAAAGATATTCGACTATATCACGGTGAAGGTCGTTGTGTACAACTTTATCCCTTAATTCTTTGTATTTCTTGCGGTGAACGTCACATCTCTCGACCCAGGTGCGTTGCAAATTCTGCTGTGGACTGACATACAATTCGTTAAATTCGCTTATTGCAAATTCTTGATCTTTTAATATCATGTTATGCAATAGTATGCAGCAGTACATGATTCTTCGAATTTTGTTGACCGAATAAGCTCGTGCGGGATGTTGAATAATACCCCAACGACCTTGAAGGACCCCAAAAGCTCGTTCAACATCCTTTCGTGCACTTTCTTGAGCCTTTTTAAAATTCAAATCTTTTGGGTTTCTAGCAACCGCGTAAGTTTTAACGAAGGTGGACCAAGTTGGATAAATCCCATCCGCTAGGTAATAACCTTTGACGTATGTTTTCTCGTTCACCGTAAACGGAACCTCGGGAGCGACTCCGTCTATGAGGTCGTCAAATAAATTTGAATGACTAAGAACATTCAAATCGTTATTTGAACCCGCTACCACAAAAAACGCATGCCAAATCCACAAATCTTGAGACGCAATGGCTTCTAGCATAAGTGTCGGGTACTTATGATCACCTATCTTGTATTGCCATTTCAACGCAGTCGGACATTTTATCCATTCCCAATGCATACAATCTATGCTACCGAGCATACCCGAGCATACTACTACTGTTACTGTTGCTGCTGCTGGTGCTACAGCTACAGCTCCTGCTACTGCTGCTATTACTACAACTACTATTACTACTACTGCTGGTACTGCTACTGCTACTTCTTCTGCTACTTTAACTGCTACTGCTAGTGCTACTGCTACTGCTACTGCTACTCCTACTGGACTGCTGCTAGTGCTACTGCTACTTCTACTGCTACTACTACTACTACTGTTGCTGGTGCTACTGCTACTGCTACTGCTACTGCTACTGATACTACAACTACTGCTGATGAAACTTCGACTGCTAATGCTGCTGCTGCTACTGCTACTTCTACTACTACTGCTACTGCTACGGCTACTTATACTGCTACTACTACTACTACTACTACTACTACAACAACAACTACTACTACTACTACTGCTGCTGCTGCTGCTACTTCTACTACTACTGGTACTGCTACTGAAACTGCTACCGCTACTTAACTGCTACCGCAACTGCTAGTTCTACTGCTACTGAAACTGCTACCGCTACTGAACTGCTACCGCAACTGCTAGTTCTACTGCTAGTGGTAGTGCTACTACTACTGCTAATACTACTAATACTACTACTACTGCTACTGCCACTGCTACTTCTACTGCTAACGCTACTGCTGAAGCTGCTGCTGCTGTTGTTATTGCTACTGCTACTGCTACTGCTACTACTACTGCTAATACTACTTCTACTGCTACAGGTACTGCTGCTGTTGATGCTACTACTACTACTACTACTACTACTACTACTACTACTACTACTACTACTACTACTACTACTACTACTACTACTACTACTACTGCTACTACTGCTACTGCTACTGCTACTGCTACTGCTACTGCTACTGCTACTGCTACTGCTACTGTTACTGTTACGGCTACTGCTACTGCTACTGCTACTGATGCTACTGCTACTGATGCTACTGCTACTGCTCCTGCTCCTGCTCCTGCTACTACTACTGCTACTGCTACTAGTACTGCTGCTGATGTTACTGTTGCTGCTACTTCTACTGCTACTGCTACTACTACCTCTACTGCTACTGCTACTATTACTACTACTGCTACTGCACTGCTGCTACTACTACTACTAATTCTACTTCTACTACCACTGCTACTACTACTTCTACTACTACTACTCCTGCTACTGCTACTGCTACTGCTGCTGCTACTGCAACAGGTACAGGTACTGCTACTACTACAGCTACTACTGCTGTTGCTGATGCTACTGCTACTGCTACTGCTACTGCTACTTAAACTGCTACTACTGCTATTTGTACTGCCACTGCTACTACTACTGCTACTACTATTATTACAACTACTCCTGCTACTGCAACCGCTACCGCTACCTATACTGCTTCCGCAACTGCTAGTGCTACTACTACTGTTACTGCTGCTGCTGATGCTCCCGCGCCTGCTACTGCTACTGGTACTGCTGCTGATGCTACTTCTACTGGTACTAATGCTGATGCTACTGCTACTGCTACCGCTGCTATTACTACAAATACTACTACTACTGCTGCTACTGCTAATACTACTCTTACTGCTACTGCTACTGCTACTGGTAGTGCTGCTGCTGCTGATGCTACTACTACTGCTACTACTACCGCTACCGCTACTGCTACTGCTACATCTAATACTACTGCTACTGCTAATACTGCTATTACTACAATTACTACTACTACTACTACTGCTACTGCTACATCTTAATACTACTGCAACTGCTACTTCTCCTGCTACCCCTACTGCTACCACATCTGGTACTGCTGCTGCTAGTGATGCTACTGCTACTGCTACTACTACTGATATTGCTGCTACTACTACTACTAATAATACTACTACAACTACTCGTACTCCATTTGCTGCTCCCGCTCCTGCTGCTGCGAGTAATACAACTACTACTATTGTTACTGCTGCTGCTGGTGGTTGTGCTACTGCTACTGCTGCTATTAATACAACTACTACTACTGCTACTACTACTGCTATTGCCACTGCTACTGCTACTGGTACTGCAGTTGTTGATGATGCTATTGCTACTTCTACTGCTACTGCTACTGCTCCTGCTAGTGCTACTACAACTACTACTACTAATACTACTACTACTCGTACTCCTGCTGTTGTGACTAATACTACTACTACTGTTATTGTTGCTGCTGCTGGTGCTACAGCTACTGCTCCTGCTACTGCTGCTATTACTACAACTACTATTACTACTACTGCTGCTGCTGCTACTGCTACTTCTTCTGCTACTTTAACTGCTACTGCTAGTGCTACTACTACTGCTACTGCTACTCCTACTGGACTACTGCTACTGCTACTTCTACTGCTACTACTACTACTGCTGCTGGTGCTACTGCTACTGCTATTGCTACTGCTACTGCTACTTCTACTACTACTGCTACTGCTACGGCTACTTATACTGCTACTACTACTATTACTACTACTACTACTACTACTACTGCTACTGCTACTACTATTGCTACTGCTACTGAAACTGCTACCGCTACTGAACTGCTACCGCAACTGCTAGTTCTACTGCTACTGAAACTGCTACCGCTACTGAACTGCTACCGCAACTGCTAGTTCTACTGCTAGTGCTAGTGCTACAACTACTGCTACTACTACTAATACTACTACTACTGCTACTGCCACTGCTACTTCTACTGCTAACGCTACTGCTGATGCTGCTGTTGCTATTGCTACTGCTACTGCTACTACTACTGCTAATACTACTTCTACTGCTACTGGTACTGCTGCTGTTGATGCTACTGCTACTGCTACTGCTACTTCTACTGCTACTACTACAGCTACTGCTATGTCTTCTGCCACTGGTACTGCTGGTGATGTTACTGCTACTGCTACTGCTGCTGGTACTACTACTACTAATACTACTTCTACTACTCGTACTCTTGTTACTGCTACTGCTCCTGCCGCTGCTGCTCCTGCTGCTGCTTATGCTGCGCCTGCTGTTGCGACTAATTCTACTACTACTTTTACTGATGTTGCTGCTGTTAGTGATACTGCTACTTCTAATGTTGTTGTTGTTGCTGATGCTACTGCTACTGATCCTGCTACTGCTACTGCTGCGACTAATACTACTACTACTACTGTTATTGTTGCTGCTGTTGGTGCTACAGCTACTGCTGTTGATGCTCCTGCTCCTGCTACCGCTAGTGCTACTACTACTGGTACTGCTGCTGCTAGTACTTCTGCTGTTGCTACTAGTACTGCTAATGCTCCTGCTACTGCTACTGGTACTGCTGCTGATGCTACTGATACTGCTGCTGATGCTACTGCTACTGGTACTGCTGCTGATGCTACTGCTACTGCTACCGCTGCTATTACTAAAAATACTACTACTACTGCTGCTACTGCTACTGTTACTGCTACTGCTATTGATAATGCTGCTGCTGCTGATGCTACTGCTACTGCTACTGCTACTGCAACATCTAATACTACTGCTACTGCTAATACTGCTATTACTACAATTACTACTACTACAACTACTGCTACTACTGCTATTACTACAACAACTACTACAACTACTACTGCTGATACTACTGCTACTGCTACTCCTACTGCTACTGGTACTGCTGCTGGTGATGCTACTGCTACTACTATTGCTACTGCTACTGTTACCGGTACTAGTACTGCTGCTGGTGGTGGTGATGCTACTACTACTACTGCTCCTGTAACTGCTACTTCTACCCCTACTGCTACCCCTACTGCTACTTCTACTGCTACTGCTACTGTTATTGGTACTACTGCTGCTACTGCTGATGCTACTGCTCTGCTACCCCTACTGCTACTGCTACTGGTACTGCTACTGCTACTGCTACTGCTCCTGCTACCCCTACTGCTACTGCTACTGGTACTGCTACTGCTACTGCTACTGCTACTACTACTGATACTGCTGCTGCTACTACTACTACTAATACTACAACTACTCGTACTCCATTTGCTGCTCCTGCTCCTGCCGATGCTGCTCCTTCTGCTGCGACTAATACAACTACTACAATTGTTACTGCTGCTGCAGCTGGTGGTGCTACTGCTACTGCTGCTATTAATACAACTACTACTAACGCTACTACTACTGCTATTGCTACTGCTACTGCTACTGCTACTGCTGTTGCTGCTGATGCTACTGCTACTTTTACTGCTACTGCTCCTGCTACTGCTACTACAACTACTACTACTAATACTACTACTACTCGTACTCCTGCTGCTGCGACTAATACTACTACTAATGTTACTGCTGCTGCTGCTGGTGCTACAGCTACTGCTATTGCTGGTATTGCTACAACTACTATTACTACTGCTGCTGCTACTGCTACTTCTTCTGCTACTTTAACTGCTATTGCTAGTGCTACTACTACTTCTACTGCTACTCCTAATGGACTGTTGCTACTGCTACTGCTACTTCTACTGCTACTACTACTGCTACTGCTGCTGGTGCTGGTGCTATAGCTATTGCTACTGCTATTGCTACTGATACTACTACTCCTGTTCCTGATACTGCTACTGCTACTACTACTATTACTACTACTAATACTCGTACTCATGTTGCTGCTTTTGCTCCTGCCGCTGCTGTTTTGCTGTTGCGACTAATACTACTACTACTACTACTAATGTTGCTGCTGGTGCTAATGCTACTGCTACTGCTGGTATTACTACTTCTACTTCTACTACTGCTGCTGCTAATGCTACTGCTACTGCTACTGCTACTGCTACTGTTGCTGATGCTACTGCTATTGCTCCTGCTACTGCTACTGCTACTTGTACTGCTGCTGATGTTGCTGTCGCTGCTACTTCTACTGCTACTGCCACTTCTACTGCTACTACTACTATTACTACGACTACTACTACTACTGATAATGCTAAACTACTACTGCTGGTACTACTACTACTACTTCTACTTCTACTTCTACTGCCACTGCTACTACTACTTCTAATACTACTGCTACTGCTACTGCTACTGCTGCTGCTACTGCTACTGCTGCTACTACTACTACTCGTACTACTTCTACTACTCGTACTTTTGTTACTGCTACTGCTTCTGCAGCTGCTGCTCCTGTTGCTGCTTATGCTGCTACTGCTGCTACGACTAATACTACTACTGTTACTGTTGCTGCTGTTAGTGCTACTGCTACTGCTACTGTTGTTGCTGCTGCTGATGCTACTGCTACCGCTACTGCTACTGCTACTATTCCTGCTACTACTACAGCTGCTACTTCTCGTACTCATATTGCTGCTCTTGCTCCTGCCGTTGCTGCTCTTCTTGCTGCTGATGCTTCTCCTGCTGTTGCGACTAATACTACTACTACTTCTGTTATTGTTGCTGCTGATGGTGCTACAGCTACTGCTGCTGCTGATGCTCCTGCTCCTGCTCCTGCTACCGCTAGTGCTACTACTGGTACTGCTGCTGCTGCTAGTACTGATGTTGTTGCTACTACTACTGCTAATGCTCCTGCTACTGCTACTAGTACTGCTGCTGATGCTACTGCTACTGCTACTGTTACTGCTCCTGCTACTGCGACTACTACTTATACTACTACTACTACTCCTGCCACTGCTACTGCTACTGTTACTGCTACTACTACTGCTACTACTGATGTTGCTGATGTTACTGCTACTGCTACTGCTACTTAAACTGCTACTACAGCTTCTATTTGTACTGCCACTGCTACTACTACTGCTGCTACTACTATTACTACTACTCCTGCTACTGCTACTGCTACTGCAACCGCTACCGCTAACGATACTGCTACCGCAACTGCTAGTACTACTACTTCTACTGCTGCTGCTGATGCTCCCGCGCCTGCTACTGCTACTGGTAATGATGCTGCTGCTACTGGTACTGCTGCGGATGCTACTGCTACTGGTACCGCTGCTATTACTACAAATACTACTACTACTGCTACTACTGCTACTGCTGCTGCTGCTGATGCTACTGCTACGGCTACTGCTACTGCTACATCTAATACTACTGCTACTGCTAATACTGCTATTACTACAATTACTACTACTACTGCTATTACTACAACAACTACTACTACTACTACTGCTACTGGTACTGCTGTTGCTGATACTACTGCTACTGCTACTGGTACTGCTGCTAGTGATGCTACTGCTACTGCTACTACTATTGCTACTGCTACTGTTACCAGAACTAGTACTGTTGCTGCTGATGGTGATGCTACTGCTACTGCTCCTGTAACTGCTACTGCTACCCCTACTGCTACTGCTACTCATACTGCTACTGCTATTGGTACTGCTGATGCTTTTGCTCCTGCTACTACTAGTGCTTCTGGTACTGTTGCTGCTGGTGATGCTACTGCTACTGCTACTGCTCCTGCTACCCCTACTGCTACTGTTACTGGTACTGCTACTGCTACTGCTACTGCTACTGCTACTACTACTGATACTGCTGCTACTACTACTACTACTAATACTACAACTACTCGTACTCCATTTGCTGCTCCTGTTCCTGTCGCTGCTGCTCCTTCTGCTGCGACTAATACAACTACTACGATTGTTACTGCTGCTGCTGCTGGTGGTGCTACCGCTACTGCTGCTATAAATACAACTTCTACTACTACTACTACTACTGCTATTGCTACTGCTACTGCTACTGCTACTGGTACTGCTGTTGCTGCTGATGCAACTGCTACTTCTACTGCTACTTCTCCTGCTACTGCCACTACAACTACTACTACTACTACTAATACTACTACTACTCGTACTCCTGCTGTTGTGACTAATACTACTACTACTGTTACTGCTGCTGCTGCTACAGCTACTGCTACTGCTACTGCTGCTATTACTACAACTACTATTACTACTGCTACTGCTACTTCTTCTGCTACTTTAACTGCTACTGCTAGTGCTACTGCTACTACTACTGCTACTCCTACTGGACTGCTGCTACTGCTACTGCTACTTCTACTGCTGCTACTACTACTACTACTACCACTGCTACCGTTGCTGCTGCAAGTGCTACTGCTACTGCTACTGATACTACTACTGCTCATGCTCCTGATACTGCTACTGCTACTGCTGCTACTACTACTACTACTACTAATACTCGTACTCATGTTGCTGCTTTTTCTCCTGCCGCTGCTGTTTTGCTGCTGCGACTAATACTACTACCACTACTACTGTTGTTGCTGGTGCTAATGCTACTGCTACTGTTGGTATTACTACTTCTCCTACTACTACTACTACAACTACTACTACTACTGCTACTGCTACTGCTACTGTAACTGCTACTGCTACTACTACTGATGCTACTGCTACTGATGCTACTGCTACTGATGCTACTGCTACTGCTCCTGCTCCTGCTACTAGTACTAGTACTGCTGCTGATGTTACTGTTGTTGCTACTTCTACTGCTACTGCTACTGCTACTGCTACTTCTACTGCTACTGCTACTATTACTACTACTACTGCTACTGCACTGCTACTACTACTACTACTACTACTACTACTACTACTTCTACTTCTACTGCCACTGCTACTACTACTTCTCCTGCTACTGCTACTGCTACTGCTACTACTGCTGCTAGTGCAATAGCTACAGGTACTGCTACTACTACTGCTACTACTGATGTTGTTGATGCTACTGCTACTACTACTACTACTACTACTACTTAAACTGCTACTACTGCTACTATTTGTACTGCCACTGCTACTACTACTGCTACTACTACTATTTCTACTACTCCTGCTACTGCTACTGCAACCGCTACCGCTACCTATACTGCTTCCGCAACTGCTAGTGCTACTACTACTGCTACTGCTGCTGCTGATGCTCCCGCGCCTGCTACTGCTACTGGTTTGCTGCTGCTGCTACTGGTACTGCTGTTGATGCTACTGCTACTGGTACTGCTGCTGATGCTACTGCTACTGGTACTGCTGCTGATGCTACTGCTACTGCTACCGCTGCTATTACTACAAATACTACTACTACTGCTACTGCTACTGCTAGTCTTACTGCTACTGCTACTGCTACTGGTACTGCTGATGCTGCTGATGCTACTGCTACTACTACTACCGCTACCGCTATTGCTACGGCTACATCTAATACTACTGCTACTGCTACATCTAATACTACTGCTACTGCTAATACTGCTATTACTACAATTACTACTACTACTGCTACTACTGCTATTACTACAACAACTACTACTACTACTACTGCTACTGGTACTGCTGCCGATACTACTGCTACTGCTACTACTACTGGTACTGCTGTTGGTGATGCTACTGCTACTGCTACTACTATTGCTACTGCTACTGTTACCAGTACTAGTACTGCTGCTGCTGGTGGTGATGCTACTGCTACTGCTACTGCTCCTGTAACTGCTACTGCTACCCCTACTGCTACTGCTACTGCTACTCCTACTGCTACTGCTATTGGTACTGCTGCTGCTACTGCTGATGCTTTTGCTCCTGCTACTACTAGTGCTTCTGGTACTGTTGCTGCTGGTGATGCTACTACTACTGCTCCTGCTACCCCTACTGCTACTGTTACTGGTACTGCTACTGCTACTTCTACTACTATTGATACTGCTGCTTCTACTACTACTACTACTAATACTACAACTACTCATACTCCATTTGATGCTCCTGCTCCTGTCGCTGCTGCTCCTTCTGTTGCGACTAATACTACTACTACTACGATTGTTACTGCTGTTGCTGCTGGTGATGCTACTGCTACTGCTCCTGCTACCCCTACTGCTACTGTTACTGGTACTGCTACTACTACTGATACTGCTGCTTCTACTACTACTACTACTACTAATACTACAACTACTCATACTCCATTTGATGCTCCTGCTCCTGTCGCTGCTGCTCCTTCTGTTGCGACTAATACAACTACTACGATTGTTACTGCTCCTGCTCCTGTACTGCTACTGCTACTAGTATTGCTGCTGATGTTACTGTTGCTGCTACTTCTAGTGCTAGTGCTACTGCTACTGCTACTGCTACTTCTACTGCTACTGCTACAGTGCTACTATTACTACTACTACTACTACTACTACTACTACTACTGCTAATGCACTGCTGCTGCTGCTACTACTACTACTACTACTACTACTTCTACTTCTACTACCACTGCTACTACTACTTCTACTACTACTACTCCTGCTACTGCTACTGCTGCTGCTACTGCAACAGCTACAGGTACTACTACTACTACTCCTGCTACTGCTAATGCTGCTGCTGCTGATGCTATTGCTACTGGTACTATTGCTTCTGGTGATGCTACTGCTACTGCTACTGCAACTGCTACAGCTAACGCTACTGCTACAGCCACTGCTCCTGCTACTGCTACTGCAACCCGTATCTGCTATTGCTACTGCTACTCCTACTGCTACTGCTATTGGTACTTTTGATGCTACTGGTACTGCTACTACTACTGCTACTGGTACTGCTGTTGCTACTGGTGATGCTACTACTACTGCTACTACTATTAATACAACAACTACTACTAATACTACTACTACTACTCGTACTCCTGTTGCTGCTCCTGCTCCTGCCGCTGTTGTTCCTGCTACTGCTGATGCTGCTCCTGCTGCTGAGAATAATAATAGTATTACTATTGTTACTGCTGGTGCTACAACTATTACTACTGCTGCTATTACTATAACTACTACTACTACTACTCTTGCTGCTGCTGCTACTGCTACTTCTACTGCTACTGCTACTTCTACTGCTACTGCTACTCCTACTGTTATTGCTACTGGTACTGTTGCTGATGCTGCTGATGCTACTGCTACTTCTACTGCTGCTGCTTCTGCTAGTGCTACTGCTACTGCTACTGTTGCTGCTACTACTACTACTACTCCTCCTACTAATACTACTACTACTCGTACTCATGTTGATGCTCCTGCTCCTGCCGTTGCTGCTCCTCCTGCTGCTGATGTTGTTGCGACTAATACGACTACTAAAACTGTTATTGCTGGTGGTGCTACTGCTACTGCTACTGCTGCTATTACTACAACAACAACAACAACAACAACTACTACTACTACTACTACTACTACTACTACTACTACTACTACTACTATTACTACTACTACTATTGCTGCTGCTACTGCTGCTGCTACTGCTACTGCTACTGGTACTGCTGCAGCTGCTGCTGATGCTACTGCTACTAGTACTGCTGCTATTACTACAACTACTACAACTACTACTACTGCTACTGCTACTGCAACTGCTACAGCTACTGCTAATGCTACTGCCACTGCCACTGCCACTGCCACTGCCACTGCCACTGCCACTGCCGCTGCCGCTGCCACTGCCACTGCCACTTCCACTGCTACTGCTACTGCTACCTCTACTACTACCGGTACTACTGTTGCTGCTGATGCTACTGTTACTTCAACAGCTACTGCTACTGCTCCTGTTACTGCTACTACTACTACTTCTACTACTACTACTAATACTACTACTACTACTACTACTACTACTACTCGTACTCATGTTGTTGCTCCTGTTCCTGCCGCTGCTACTCCTGCTGGTGCTGATACTGCTCCTGCTGCTGCGACAAATACAACTGCTGTTGCTGCTGGTGCTACAGCTACTTCTACTGCTACTGCTGGTATTACTACAACAACAACTACTACTACTACTCTTGCTACTTCTACATCTACTGCTACTGCTACTACTGTTGCTGCTGATGCTACTGCTACGTCTACTTCTATAGCTCCTACTACTACTACTGTTGCTGCTACTACTACTACTCCTCCTCCTACTGTTAGGTCACAACGAACCCCAATATTGCTAATAACATCGGTAAAGACAAGATCATATACGTCATACGATTATTCTTATTAAGCAAAAACGTATAAAATGTGTTCTTGGTTGCGGAATAACCAAGAACACTCCACAAAGTGTTACATTTAGAATTGGGTTACCGGTGATCCACACAAATGATCAACTGGGATCCAAAAGGATAGTAAACAAGTATAGCCTAAACCTCTATTTATATGTTATAGAGGTTTTACAATTAACCCTCATCAAATGTAACTTCCCAATTCTAATAAATACATAGCATGATTAAAGGATTTGACTAATAAAGTGAATCATGGGAAATAACTCGGTCCGTGAACTCGGTATCACCTCATACCGACCGACTCGGTATGAGCACATACCGACCAACTCAGTATGAACCGAGTATTACTAAGATTATTTATTAGAGTTAAACTTATATATTCATTTGTTCATCAGTTTCACAATGTAATGGGTTTGACCGGGTTTCTACCCTAACAATCTCCCCCTATCTGATGATAACAAATGAATATGTTTAACCTAATAAATAATAACGATCTTGTCTTGTATGGTCTTCTTTTTGAGATCTTTTCATATTCTTTATTCACTAAGTACTTCAAGAAAATATATATATCACATTAACTTTTCTCCCCCACAATCATTGACTCCTCCTCAAACTGTCCGGTATATTTGAGTTGAAATGAAATATATCCCAAGAATCATTCAACTAGTAGATTTCCTCAGTTTGAAACGATTCAAATGATTGTAAAATAATATGTGACATGTACCCCCCTTTAATAACTTAGCATGAACACTTTAGCTTCATATTAAGAGAAAATATATATCACATTGAGTTTTTCTCCCCCTGAATCATATACTTTCACCTTAAACTGTTCGGTATATTTTATCTTTGACTTGAAACCCCTCCAAAGAATCAATCAACTTATGGATTTCCTCAGTTTAAGATGATTTTATATGATTAAAAAGAGAAAAACATGTGAAATATACTCACTTGTAAAATGCAGCTTTCAAAATTTCGTTTCTCTAATTTTGCAGCAACTTCAAAAAATCATATCTCCATGTAGAATCCTCTGATCATTATGAATTTTTAACACAATATACATATACCTGTCTTCAACATGATATCCAAAAATCATAGTGATCCATCGGTTGAAACGATCACAGCGATCTCATACTGACCACTCGGTATGAGACAGTCAGTATCAGAAAATCATCAACTTTGAAAATATGTATCTCTCAGTATACGATTCTGATCAGTCTGAAATTTTGATACCGAGTACATGTATGTGTTATGGATATAATATCCAAAATTTATGAAAATCCAACGGTTACAAAAGATACAATAGCCGTTTTACCAGAGTTGCGCAGAATTAAAAACATACCATAAATATTCGTCAATAATCTTCAAAAATATATATCTCTCAATAAACGATTCCTTTTGAAGATCATGGCTGCCCAGAAAGTAAGGAATAAAAAGCATAGAATCTGACTTTTTGCGCCATACATATCTCTCTACCAGAAACTCGAATTGCAATTCTGAATGGTCAGACTGAGTTTCTGTGTGTTGAGAACCTCATGTTCAAATTTCACACAGATTCGGCCATTAACGAAGAAGATCCGGCATTTATTCTACCTGTGCGCAGAATATGACGAAAATTCTGCATTGTTCTTCTTTATGAAAAGACTTAATCTTCAACAATATTAGGATTATAGGATCATCAAAGTTGTAGATAACTTTGAACCGCTCTGATACCAATTGTTAGGTCACAACGAACCCCAATATTGCTAATAACATCGGTAAAGACAAGATCATATACGTCATACGATTATTCTTATTAAGCACAAACGTATAAAATGTGTTCTTGGTTGCGGAATAACCAAGAACACTCCACAAAGTGTTACATTTAGAATTGGGTTACCGGTGATCCACACAAATGATCAACCGAGATCCAAAAGGATACTAAACAAGTATAGCCTAAACCTCTATTTATAAGTTATAGAGGTTTTACAATTAACCCTATACAAATGTAACTTCCCAATTCTAATAAATACATAGCATGATTAAAGGATTTGACTAATAAAGTGAATCATGGGAAATAGCTCGGTCCGTGAACTCGGTATCACCTCATACCGACCGACTCGGTATGAGCACATACCGACCAACTCAGTATGAACCGAGTATTACTAAGATTATTTATCAGAGTTAAACTTATATATTCATTTGTTCATCAGATTCACAAAGTAATGGGTTTGACCGGGTTTCTACCCTAACACCTACTAATACTACTACTACTCGTACTCATGTTGCTGCTCCTGCTCCTGCCGTTGCTGCTCCTCCTGCTGCTGATGCTGCTGCGACTAATACTACTACTACAACTGTTATTGTTGGTGGTGCTACTGCTGCTATTATTACTACTACTACTACTACTACTACTACTACTACTACTACTACTACTACTACTACTACTACTACTACTACTACTACTACTACTACTCCTGCACCTGCTGATGCTGCTGCTACTGCTACTGCTACTAGTACTGCTGCAGCTGCTGCTGATGCTACTGCTACTACTACTGCTGCTATTACTACAACTACTACTGCTACTGCTACTGCCACTGCCACTGCCACTGCCACTGCCACTGCCACTGCCACTGCCACTGCCACTGCCACTGCCACTGCTACTGCTACTTATACCGCTACTACTACCGGTACTACTGTTGCTGCTGATGCTACTGTTACTTCAACAGCTGCTGCTACTGCTCCTGCTACTGCTACTACTACTTCTACTACTACTACTACTACTACTACTACTCGTACTCATGTTGTTGCTCCTGCTCCTACCGCTGCTACTCCTGCTGGTGATGATGTTGCTCCTGCTGCTGCGACAAATACTACTAATGTTGTTACTGCTGCTGCTGGTGCTACAGCTACTTCTACTGCTACTGCTGCTATTACTACAATAACTACTACTACTACTCTTGCTACTGCTACTACTACTTCTACTCCTACTTTAACTGCCACTATTACTGCTGCTACTGCTACTGCTACTGTTGCTGCTGCTGATGCTACTGCTACTACTACTGCTACTGCTACATCTAATACTACTGCTACAGCTACTACTGCTATTACTACAATTACTACTACTACTGCTACTACTGCTATTACTACCACAACTACTACTACTTCTACTGGTACTGCTGATGCTGGTACTACTGCTACTGCAACTCCTACTGCTACTGGTGATGCTAATGCTACTGCTACTACTATTACTACTGCTACTGTTACCGGTACTAGTACTACTGCTGCTGGTGGTGATGCTACTGCTACTATAACTGCTATTGTTACCCCTACCGCTACTGCTACTGCTACTGCTACTCCTACTGCTACTGCTATTGGTACTACTACTGCTACTGCTGATGCTACTGCTCCTACTACTACTGCTGCTTCTGGTACTGTTGTTGCTGGTGATGCTACTGCTACTGCTCCTGCTACCCCTACTGCTACAGCTACTGGTACTGCTGCTGCTGGTGATGCTACTGCTACTGCTACTACTACTGATATTGTTGCTACTACTACTACTAATACTACTACAACTACTCGTACTCCATTTGATGCTCCTGCTCCTGCCGCTGCTGCTCCTGCTTCTGCGACTAATACAACTACTACTATTAAGACTGTTGCTGCTGCTGGTGGTGCTGCTGCTACCGCTGCTATTAATACAACTAGTAATACTGCTACTACTACTTCTATTGCTACTACTACTGCTACTGGTACTGCTGTTGCTGCTGATGCTATTGCTACTTCTATTGCTACTGCTACTGCTCCTGCTAGTGCTACTACAACTACTACTACTACTAATACTACTACTACTCGTACTCCTGCTGCTGTGACTAATATTACTACTACTGTTACTGTTGCTGTTGCTGGTGCTACAGCTACTGGTACTGCTACTGCTGCTATTACTACAACTACTATTACTACTACTGCTGCTGCTGCTAGCGTTACTTCTTCTGCTACTTTAACTGCTACATCTAGTGCTACTGCTACTCCTACTGGGCTGATGTTACTGCTACCGCTACTTCTACTGCTACAACTACTACTACTGCTGCTGCTGATGCTGGTGCTACTCCTACTGCTACTGCTACTGCTACTGATGCCACTACTGCTCCTGCTCCTAATACTGCTACTGCTGCTACTACTACTACTACAACTATTGTTGCTGCTGGTGCTACTGCTACTGCTAGTATTACTACTTCAACTACTACTACTACTATTACTACTACTACTGCTGCTACTGCTACTGCTACTGCTACCGCTACTGCTGTTGATGCTACTACTACTGCTACTGCTCCTGCTACTGCTACTGCTACTAGTACTGCTGCTGATGTTACTGCTGCTGCTACTTCTACTGCTACTGCTACTGCTACTATTACTACTACTACTACTACTACTACTACTATTACTGTTGCTACTGTTGGTGCTACAGCTACAACTACTGCTACTGCTGCTGCTGATGATCCTGCTCCTGCTACCGCTACTGCTACCGTTACTGCTGTTGTTGCTAGTACTGCTGCTGCTGCTGCTCCTGCTACTGCTACTGTTACTGGTACTGCTGCTGATGCTACTGCTACTGCTACTGCTCCTGCTACTGCTACTACTACTGCAACTACTACTACTCCTGCTACTGCTACTACTACTGCTACTTCTACTACTACCGCTATCGCTACTGCTACTGCTACTGCTGATGCTACTTCGACTGCTAATGCTGTTGCTGCTACTGATGCTACTGCTACTGCTACTTCTACTACTACTGCTACTGATATGGCTACTTCTACTGCTACTACTACTACTACTACTACTACTGCTACTGCTACTGCTACTACTACTGCTACTGCTACTGAAACTGCTACCGCTACTGAACTGCTACCGCAACTGCTAGTGCTACTGCTAGTGCTAGTGCTACTACTACTGCTACTACTACTAATACTACTGCTACTGCTACTGCTACTTCTACTACAAATGCTACTGCTGATACTGATGCTGCTGCTGCTGATGCTACTGCTACTGCTACTGCTACTACTACTGCTAATACTACTTCTACTGCTACTGGTACTGCTGCTACTGCTGATGCTACTGCTACTGCTACTTCTACTGCTACTACTACAGCTACTGCTATGTCTACTGCTACTGCAACTTCTACTGCAAATGCTACTGGTACTGCTGTTGCTGCTGATGCTACTGCTACTTCTACTGCTACTACTACAGCTACTGCTATGTCTACTGCTACTGCTACTTCTACTGCAAATGCTACTGCTGATGCTGCTGCTGCTGATGCTACTGCTACTTCTACTGCTACTGCTACTACTACTAATGCTAATACTACTTCTACTGCTACTGGTACTGCTGCTGCTGCTGATGCTACTGCTACTTCTACTGCTACTACTACAGCTACTGCTATGTCTACTGCTACTGCTACTTCTACTGCAAATGCTACTGCTGATGCTGCTACTGCTGATGCTACTGCTACTTCTACTGCTACTGCTACTACTACTACTGCTAATACTACTTCTACTGCTACTGGTACTGCTGCTGCTGATGCTACTGCTACTGCTACTTCTACTGCTACTACTACAGCTATTGCTATGTCTACTGCTACTGGTACTGCTGCTGCTACTGGTGATGTTACTGCTACTGCTACTGGTGCTACTACTACTACTAATACTACTTCTACTACTCGAACTCTTGTTTCTATTACTGCTCCTGCCGCTGCTGCTCCTGCTGCTGCTTATGCTGCTTCTGCTGCTGCGACCAATACTACTACTACTGTTACTGCTGCTGCTGCTGTTAGTCCTACTGCTACTGCTATTGTTGTTGATGCTACTGCTACTATTCCTGCTACTGCTACTGCTGCTACTACTACTACTACTACTCGTACTCCTATTGCTAATCTTGCTCCTGCCGTTGCTGCTCTTCTTGCTGATGATGCTTCTCCTGCTGCTGCGACTAATACTACTACTACTGTTATTGTTGATGCTGCTGGTGCTACAGTTACTGCTGCTGCTGATGCTCCTGCTACCGCTAGTGCTACTACTACTAGTACTGCTGCTGCTGCTGCTAGTACTGCTGCTGTTGCTACTACTACTGCTAATGCTACTGCTACTGGTACTATTGCTGATGCTACTGCCACTGCTACTGCTCCTGCTACTGCTACTACTACTTATACTACTACTACTACTCCTGCCACTGCTACTGCTACTGGTACTGCTACTACTACTGCAACTACTGTTGTTGCTGATGCTACTGCTACTGCTACTGCTGCTGCTAGTACTGCTGCTGTTGCTACTACTACTGCTAATGCTCCTGCTACTGCTACTGCTGCTGATGCTACTGCAACTGCTACTGCTACTTAAACTTCTACTAGTGCTGCTATTTCTACTGCCACTGCTACTACTACTACTACTACTATTACTATTACTCCTGCTACTGCTACTGCAACCGCTACCGCTACTGCTAGTGCTACTACTACTGCTACTGCCTACTGGTACTTCTGTTGCTGCTACTGGTACTACTGCTGATGCTACTGCTACTGGTACTACTGTTGATGCTACTGCTACTGCTACCGCTGCTATTACTACAAATACTACTACTACTGCTGCTACTGCTACTGCTACTGCTACTGCTACTGGTACTGCTGTTGCTGCTGATGCTACTGCTACTGCTACTGCTACATCTAATACTACTGCTACTGCTAATACTGCTATTACTACAATTACTACTACTACTACTGCTGCTACTACTGCTATTAATACAACAACTACTAATACTATTGCTACTGGTACTGCTGCTGATACTTCTGCTACTGCTACTCCTACTCCTACTGGTACTGCTGCTGGTGATGCTACTGCTGCTGCTACTACTATTGCTACTGCTACTGTTACCGGTACTAGTACTGCTGATGCTGGTGGTGATGCTATTGCTACTGCTACTGCTCCTGTAACAGCTACTCCTACCCCTACTGCTACTGCTACTGCTACTCCTACTGCTACTGCTATTGGTACTGCTGCTGTTGCTGATGCTACTGCTCCTTCTACTACTTGTGCTTCTGGTACTCTTGCTGCTGGTGATGCTACTGCTACTGCTACTGCTCCTGCTACCCCTACTGCTACTGCTACTGCTACTGCTACTACTACTGATACTGATGCTACTACTACTACTACTACAACTACTCGTACTCCATTTGCTGCTCCTACTCCTACCGCTGCTGCTCCTTCTGCTGCGACTAATACAACTAGTACTATTGTTACTGCTGGTGGTGCTACTGCTACCGCTGCTATTAATACAACTACTACTAGTGCTACTACTGCTATTGCTACTGCTACTGCTACTGGTACTGCTGTTCCTGCTGATGCTACTGCTACTTCTACTGCTCCTGCTACTGCTACTACAACTACTACTACTAATACTACTACTACTCGTACTCCTGCTGCCGCGACTAATACTACTACTACAGTTACTGCTGATGCTGGTGCTACAGTTACTGCTACTGCTACTGCTGCTATTACTACAACTACTATTACTACTGCTACTGCTACTTCTTCTGCTACTTTAACTGCTACTGCTAGTGGTACTGCTACTGCTACTGCTACTCTTACTGGACTGCTGCTACTGCTACTGCTACTTCTACTGCTACTACTACTGCTGCTACTGCTGCTGCTGGTGGTGTTATTGATACTGCTACTGCTACTGATACTACTACTGCTCCTGCTCCTGATACTGCTACTGCTACTGCTGCTGCTGCTACTACTACTACTACTACTAATACTCGTACTCATGTTGCTGCTTTTGCTCCTGCCGCTGCTGTTTTGCTGATGCGACTTATACTACTACTACTACTACTACTGTTGCTGCTGGTGCTAACGCTACTGCTACTGCTACTGCTGGTATTAATACTTCTACTACTACAACAACAACTACTACTACTACTACTACTACTGCTACTGCCACTGCTACTGCTACTGCTACTGCTACTGCTACTGGTACTGCTACTGCTACTGCTTCTGATGCTACTGCTACTGCTACTGCTACTAGTACTGCTGCTGATGTTACTATTGCTGCTACTTCTACTGCTACTGCTACTGCTACTGCTACTGCTACTGCTACTGCTACTTCTACTGCTACTGCTACTATTACTACTACTACTACTGCTACTGCACTGCTGCTACTACTACTACTACTACTTCTACTTCTACTGCCACTGCTACTACTACTTCTACTACTACTACTACTACTACTACTCCTGCTACTGCTACTGCTACTGTTTCTGCTGCTACTGCAACAGTTACAGGTACTGCTACTACTCATGCTACTGCTAATGTTGCTGCTGCTGATGCTATTGCTACTGCTACTAGTACTGCTGCTGCTGGTGATGCTACTGCTACTGCTACTGCTACAGCTACTGCTACAGCTACTGCTACAACTACTGCTACAGCTATTGCTCCTGCTACTGCTACTGCTACCCCTATCTGCTATTGCTACTCCTACTGCTACTGCTATTGATACTGTTGGTGCTACTGGTACTGCTACTACTACTGCTACTGGTACTGCTGTTGCTGCTGGTGATGCTACTAATACTGCTACTACTATTAATATAACAACTACTACTAATACTACTACTACTAATACTACTACTACTACTACTCGTACTCCTGTTGCTGCTCCTGCTCCTGCCGCTGCTGTTCCTGCTGCTGCTGATGCTGCTCCAGCTGCTGCGAATAATACTAGTATTACTACTGTTACTGCTGGTGCTACAGCTACTGCTACTGCTGCTATTACTATAACTACTACTACTACTCCTGTTGATGCTGCTAGTACTGCTACTTCTACTGCTACTGCTACTGCTATTGCTACTCCTACTGCTACTCCTACTGTTATTGCTACTGGTACTGCTGATGGTGCTGCTGATGCTACTGCTACAGCTACTTCTACTGCTACTACTACTGCTACTGCAACTGCCACTGCTTCTGCTAGTTCTATTGCTACATCTACTGCTCCTGCTACTGCTACTGCTATTGCTACTGCTAATGGTACTGATGTTGCTGCTAGTACTGCTGCTGCTGGTACTGCTGTTGATGCTACTCTTACTTCTACTTCTAAAGCTCCTACTACTGCTACTGTTGCTGCTACTACTACTACTCCTCCTACTAATACTACTACTACTCGTACTCATGTTGCTGCTCCTGCTCCTACCGCTACTGCTCCTCCTGCTGCTGCGACTAATACTACTACTACAACTGTTATTGCTGGTGGTGCTACTGCTATTGCTACTGCTGCTATTACTACAACTACTACTACTACTACTATTACTGCTGCTGCTACTGCTACTGGTATTGCTGCAGCTGCTGCTGATGCTACTGCTACTACTACTGCTGCTATTACTACAACTAGTACTACTACTGCTACTGCTACTGCTACTTCTACTGCTACTGCTACTGCCACTGCCACTGCCACTGCCACTGCTACTGCTGTTGTTGCTGATGCTACTGCTACTGCTACTCCTATTGCTACTGATGCTACTGCTACTGCTACTACTACTGGTACTGCTGCTGCTGGTGGTGATGCTACTGCTACTGCTATAGCTACTGCGACTGCTACCCCTACTGCTACTGCTATTGGTACTGCTGATGCAACTGGAACTGCTACTGCTACTGTTACTACTACTGATACTGGTACTGTTGCTGCTCCTAGTGATGCTTCTGCTACTGCTACAGCTATTGCTCCTGCTACCAATACCGCTACTGCTACTGCTACTGGTACTGTTGTTGCTGGTGATGCTACTGCTACTACTACTGCTCCTGCTCCTGCTACTGCTACTGCTACCGTTACCGCCACTGCCACTGCCACTGCCACTGCCACTGCCACTACTACTGGTACTGCTACTGCTACTGTTGTCGATGCTACTGCCACAGCTACTCCTATTGCTACTGTTGCTACTGCTGCTGATGCTACTGCTACTGCTACTGCTACTGGTACTGCTGCTGCTGGTGGTGATGCTACTGCTACAGCTACTGCTCCTGCTACTGCTCCTGCTACTGCTCCTGCTACTGCTACTGCTACCCCTACTGCTACTGCTACTGCTATTGGTATTGCTGATGCTACTGGTACTACTACTGCTACTGCTACTAGTACCGTTGCTGCTCCTAGTGATGCTACTGCTACTGCTACAGCTACTGCTCCTGCTACCGCTACTGCTACTACTACTTCTACTGCTACTGCTACTGCTACTGCTACTGGTACTGCTGCTGCTGGTGATGCTACTGCTACTACTACTGCTCCTGCTACTGCTAGTGCTAGTACTGCTAATACTACTACTACTACTAATTATACTTTTACTACTCGTACTCCTGTTGCTGCTCCTGCTTCTGCCGCTATTGCTCCTGCTGCTGCTTATGCTGCTCCTGCTGCTGCGACTAACTGCTACTACTACTGGTACTGCTGCTGCTTTTGGTGCTACTGCTACTGCAACTGCTACTACTACTGTTACTGCTGCTCCTACTGCTACTGCTCCTGCTGATGCTACTGCTGTTAGTGCTACTGCTACTGCTATTGTTGTTGCTGCTGCTGATGCTACTGCTACTGCTACTATTCCTGCTACTGCTACTGCTACTGTTGCTACTACTACTACTACTACCCGTACTCCTATTACTGCTCTTGCTCCTGCCGTTGCTGCTCTTCTTGCTGATGATGCTTCTCCTGCTGCTGCGACTAATACTACTACTACTACTACTGTTATTGTTGTTGCTGCTGGTGCTAAAGCTACTGATGCTGCTGATGCTCCTGCTCCTGCTACCGCTAGTGCTACTACTACTGGTACTGCTGATGCTGCTAGTACTGCTGCTGTTGCTACTACTACTGCTAATGCTACTGTTACTGGTACTGTTGCAGATGCTACTGCCACTGCTACTGCTCCTGCTACTGCTACTACTACTTATACTACTACTACTCCTGCCACTGCTACTGCTACTGGTACTGCTACTACTACTGCTACTACTGCTGTTGCTGATGCTACTACTACTGCTGCTGCTAGTACTGCTGCTGTTGCTACTACTACTGCTAATGCTCCTGCTACTGCTACTGGTACTGCTGCTGATGCTACTGCTACTGCAACTGCTACTACTACTTAAACTTCTACTAGTGCTGCTATTTCTACTGCCACTGCTGCTACTACTACTACTACTATTACTATTACTCCTGCTACTGCTACTGCTACTGCAACCGCTACCGCTACCGATACTGATACCGCAACTGCTAGTGCTACTACTACTGCTACTGCTGCTACTGGTACTTCTGCTGCTGCTACTGGTATTGTTGCTGATGCTACTGCTACTGGTACTACTGTTGATGCTACTGCTACTGCTACCGCTGCTATTACTACAAATACTACTACTACTGCTGCTACTGGTACTGCTGCTGATGCTGATGCTACTGCTACCGCTACATCTAATACTACTGCTACTGCAAATACTGCTATTACTATAATTACTACTACTACTGCTGCTACTACTGCTATTACAACAACTACTAATACAATTGCTAATGGTACTGCTGCTGATACTTCTGCTACTGCTACTCCTACTGCTACTGGTACTGCTGCTGGTGATGCTACTGCTACTGCTACTACTATTGCTACTGCTACTGTTACCGGTACTAGTACTGCTGCTGCTGCTGGTGATGCTACTGCTACTGCTACTGCTCCTGTAACTGCTACTGCTACCCCTACTGCTGCTGCTACTGCTACTCCTACTGCTACTGCTATTGGTACTGCTGCTGCTGATGCTACTGCTCCTTCTACTACTTATGCTTCTGGTACTCTTGCTGCTGGTGATGCTACTGCTACTGCTACTGCTCCTACTACCCCTACTGCTACTGCTACTGCTACTGCTGCTATTACTATAACTACTACTACTACTCCTGTTGATGCTGCTAGTACTGCTACTTATACTGCTACTACTACTGCTATTGCTACTCCTACTGCTACTCCTACTGTTATTGCTACTGGTACTGCTGCTGGTGCTGCTGATGCTACTGCTACAGCTACTTCTACTGCTACTACTACTGCTACTGCAACTGGCACTGCTTCTGCTAGTTCTATTGCTACTGCTACTGCTCCTGCTACTGCTACTGCTATTGCTACTGCTACTGGTACTGATGTTGCTGCTAGTACTGCTGCTGCTGGTACTGCTGCTGATGCTACTGTTACTTCTACTTCTATAGCTCCTACTACTGCTACTGTTGCTGCTACTACTACTACTCATCCTCCTACTAATACTACTACTACTCGTACTCATGTTGCTGCTCCTGCTCCTACCGCTACTGCTCCTACTGCTGCTGATGCTGCTGCGACTAATACTACTACTACAACTGTTATTGCTGGTGCTACTCCTACTGCTACTGCTACTGCTACTGATGCCACTACTGCTCCTGCTCCTAATACTGCTACTGCTGCTACTACTACTACTACAACTATTGTTGCTGCTGGTGCTACTGCTACTGCTAGTATTACTACTTCAACTACTACTACTACTATTACTACTACTACTGCTGCTACTGCTACTGCTACTGCTACCGCTACTGCTGTTGATGCTACTACTACTGCTACTGCTCCTGCTACTGCTACTGCTACTAGTACTGCTGCTGATGTTACTGCTGCTGCTACTTCTACTGCTACTGCTACTGCTACTATTACTACTACTACTACTACTACTACTACTATTACTGTTGCTACTGTTGGTGCTACAGCTACAACTACTGCTACTGCTGCTGCTGATGATCCTGCTCCTGCTACCGCTACTGCTACCGTTACTGCTGTTGTTGCTAGTACTGCTGCTGCTGCTGCTCCTGCTACTGCTACTGTTACTGGTACTGCTGCTGATGCTACTGCTACTGCTACTGCTCCTGCTACTGCTACTACTACTGCAACTACTACTCCTGCTACTGCTACTACTACTGCTACTTCTACTACTACCGCTATCGCTACTGCTACTGCTACTGCTGATGCTACTTCGACTGCTAATGCTGTTGCTGCTACTGATGCTACTGCTACTGCTACTTCTACTACTACTGCTACTGCTATGGCTACTTCTACTGCTACTACTACTACTACTACTACTACTGCTACTGCTACTGCTACTACTACTGCTACTGCTACTGAAACTGCTACCGCTACTGAACTGCTACCGCAACTGCTAGTGCTACTGCTAGTGCTAGTGCTACTACTACTGCTACTACTACTAATACTACTGCTACTGCTACTGCTACTTCTACTACAAATGCTACTGCTGATACTGATGCTGCTGCTGCTGATGCTACTGCTACTGCTACTGCTACTACTACTGCTAATACTACTTCTACTGCTACTGGTACTGCTGCTACTGCTGATGCTACTGCTACTGCTACTTCTACTGCTACTACTACAGCTACTGCTATGTCTACTGCTACTGCAACTTCTACTGCAAATGCTACTGGTACTGCTGTTGCTGCTGATGCTACTGCTACTTCTACTGCTACTACTACAGCTACTGCTATGTCTACTGCTACTGCTACTTCTACTGCAAATGCTACTGCTGATGCTGCTGCTGCTGATGCTACTGCTACTTCTACTGCTACTGCTACTACTACTAATGCTAATACTACTTCTACTGCTACTGGTACTGCTGCTGCTGCTGATGCTACTGCTACTTCTACTGCTACTACTACAGCTACTGCTATGTCTACTGCTACTGCTACTTCTACTGCAAATGCTACTGCTGATGCTACTGCTACTTCTACTGCTACTGCTACTACTACTACTGCTAATACTACTTCTACTGCTACTGGTACTGCTGCTGCTGATGCTACTGCTACTGCTACTTCTACTGCTACTACTACAGCTATTGCTAGGTCTACTGCTACTGGTACTGCTGCTGCTACTGGTGATGTTACTGCTACTGCTACTGGTGCTACTACTACTACTAATACTACTTCTACTACTCGAACTCTTGTTACTGTTACTGCTCCTGCCGCTGCTGCTCCTGCTGCTGCTTATGCTGCTTCTGCTGCTGCGACCAATACTACTACTACTGTTACTGCTGCTGCTGCTGTTAGTCCTACTGCTACTGCTATTGTTGTTGATGCTACTGCTACTATTCCTGCTACTGCTACTGCTGCTACTACTACTACTACTCGTACTCCTATTGCTAATCTTGCTCCTGCCGTTGCTGCTCTTCTTGCTGATGATGCTTCTCCTGCTGCTGCGACTAATACTACTACTACTGTTATTGTTGATGCTGCTGGTGCTACAGTTACTGCTGCTGCTGATGCTCCTGCTACCGCTAGTGCTACTACTACTAGTACTGCTGCTGCTGCTAGTACTGCTGCTGTTGCTACTACTACTGCTAATGCTACTGCTACTGGTACTATTGCTGATGCTACTGCCACTGCTACTGCTCCTGCTACTGCTACTACTACTTATACTACTACTACTACTCCTGCCACTGCTACTGCTACTGGTACTGCTACTACTACTGCAACTACTGTTGTTGCTGATGCTACTGCTACTGCTACTGCTGCTGCTAGTACTGCTGCTGTTGCTACTACTACTGCTAATGCTCCTGCTACTGCTACTGCTGCTGATGCTACTGCAACTGCTACTGCTACTTAAACTTCTACTAGTGCTGCTATTTCTACTGCCACTGCTACTACTACTACTACTACTATTACTATTACTCCTGCTACTGCTACTGCAACCGCTACCGCTACTGCTAGTGCTACTACTACTGCTACTGCCTACTGGTACTTCTGTTGCTGCTACTGGTACTGCTGCTGATGCTACTGCTACTGGTACTACTGTTGATGCTACTGCTACTGCTACCGCTGCTATTACTACAAATACTACTACTACTGCTGCTACTGCTACTGCTACTGCTACTGCTACTGGTACTGCTGTTGCTGCTGATGCTACTGCTACTGCTACTGCTACATCTAATACTACTGCTACTGCTAATACTGCTATTACTACAATTACTACTACTACTGCTGCTACTACTGCTATTAATACAACAACTACTAATACTATTGCTACTGGTACTGCTGCTGATACTTCTGCTACTGCTACTCCTACTCCTACTGGTACTGCTGCTGGTGATGCTACTGCTGCTGCTACTACTATTGCTATTGCTACTGTTACCGGTACTAGTACTGCTGATACTGGTGGTGATGCTATTGCTACTGCTACTGCTCCTGTAACAGCTACTCCTACCCCTACTGCTACTGCTACTGCTACTCCTACTGCTACTGCTATTGGTACTGCTGCTGTTGCTGATGCTACTGCTCCTTCTACTACTTGTGCTTCTGGTACTCTTGCTGCTGGTGATGCTACTGCTACTGCTACTGCTCCTGCTACCCCTACTGCTACTGCTACTGCTACTGCTACTACTACTGATACTGATGCTACTACTACTACTACTACAACTACTCGTACTCCATTTGCTGCTCCTACTCCTACCGCTGCTGCTCCTTCTGCTGCGACTAATACAACTACTACTATTGTTACTGCTGGTGGTGCTACTGCTACCGCTGCTATTAATACAACTACTACTAGTGCTACTACTGCTATTGCTACTGCTACTGCTACTGGTACTGCTGTTCCTGCGGATGCTACTGCTACTTCTACTGCTCCTGCTATTGCTACTACAACTACTACTACTAATACTACTACTACTCGTACTCCTGCTGCCGCGACTAATACTACTACTACAGTTACTGCTGATGCTGGTGCTACAGTTACTGCTACTGCTACTGCTGCTATTACTACAACTACTATTACTACTGCTACTGCTACTTCTTCTGCTACTTTAACTGCTACTGCTAGTGGTACTGCTACTGCTACTGCTACTCTTACTGGACTGCTGCTACTGCTACTGCTACTTCTACTGCTACTACTACTGCTGCTACTGCTGCTGCTGGTGGTGTTATTGATACTGCTACTGCTACTGATACTACTACTGCTCCTGCTCCTGATACTGCTACTGCTACTGCTGCTGCTGCTACTACTACTACTACTACTAATACTCGTACTCATGTTGCTGCTTTTGCTCCTGCCGCTGCTGTTTTGCTGATGCGACTTATACTACTACTACTACTACTACTGTTGCTGCTGGTGCTAACGCTACTGCTACTGCTACTGCTGGTATTAATACTTCTACTACTACAACAACAACTACTACTACTACTACTACTACTGCTACTGCCACTGCTACTGCTACTGCTACTGCTACTGCTACTGGTACTGCTACTGCTACTGCTTCTGATGCTACTGCTACTGCTACTGCTACTGCTACTAGTACTACTGCTGATGTTACTATTGCTGCTACTTCTACTGCTACTGCTACTGCTACTGCTACTGCTACTGCTACTGCTACTGCTACTTCTACTGCTACTGCTACTATTACTACTACTACTACTGCTACTGCACTGCTGCTACTACTACTACTACTTCTACTTCTACTGCCACTGCTACTACTACTTCTACTACTACTACTACTCCTGCTACTGCTACTGCTACTGTTTCTGCTGCTACTGCAACAGTTACAGGTACTGCTACTACTCATGCTACTGCTAATGTTGCTGCTGCTGATGCTATTGCTACTGCTACTGGTACTGCTGCTGCTGGTGATGCTACTGCTACTGCTACTGCTACAGCTACTGCTACAGCTACTGCTACAACTACTGCTACAGCTATTGCTCCTGCTACTGCTACTGCTACCCCTATCTGCTATTGCTACTCCTACTGCTACTGCTATTGATACTGTTGGTGCTACTGGTACTGCTACTACTACTGCTACTGGTACTGCTGTTGCTGCTGGTGATGCTACTAATACTGCTACTACTATTAATATAACAACTACTACTAATACTACTACTACTAATACTACTACTACTACTACTCGTACTCCTGTTGCTGCTCCTGCTCCTGCCGCTGCTGTTCCTGCTGCTGCTGATGCTGCTCCAGCTGCTGCGAATAATACTAGTATTACTACTGTTACTGCTGGTGCTACAGCTACTGCTACTGCTGCTATTACTATAACTACTACTACTACTCCTGTTGATGCTGCTAGTACTGCTACTTCTACTGCTACTGCTACTGCTATTGCTACTCCTACTGCTACTCCTACTGTTATTGCTACTGGTACTGCTGATGGTGCTGCTGATGCTACTGCTACAGCTACATCTACTGCTACTACTACTGCTACTGCAACTGCCACTGCTTCTGCTAGTTCTATTGCTACATCTACTGCTCCTGCTACTGCTACTGCTATTGCTACTGCTAATGGTACTGATGTTGCTGCTAGTACTGCTGCTGGTACTGCTGTTGATGCTACTCTTACTTCTACTTCTAAAGCTCCTACTACTGCTACTGTTGCTGCTACTACTACTACTCCTCCTACTAATACTACTACTACTCGTACTCATGTTGCTGCTCCTGCTCCTACCGCTACTGCTCCTCCTGCTGCTGCGACTAATACTACTACTACAACTGTTATTGCTGGTGGTGCTACTGCTATTGCTACTGCTGCTATTACTACAACTACTACTACTACTATTACTGCTGCTGCTACTGCTACTGGTATTGCTGCAGCTGCTGCTGATGCTACTGCTACTACTACTGCTGCTATTACTACAACTAGTACTACTACTGCTACTGCTACTGCTACTTCTACTGCTACTGCTACTGCCACTGCCACTGCCACTGCCACTGCTACTGCTGTTGTTGCTGATGCTACTGCTACTGCTACTCCTATTGCTACTGATGCTAGTGCTACTGCTACTACTACTGGTACTGCTGCTGCTGGTGGTGATGCTACTGCTACTGCTATAGCTACTGCGACTGCTACCCCTACTGCTACTGCTATTGGTACTGCTGATGCAACTGGAACTGCTACTGCTACTGTTACTACTACTGATACTGGTACTGTTGCTGCTCCTAGTGATGCTTCTGCTACTGCTACAGCTATTGCTCCTGCTACCAATACCGCTACTGCTACTGCTACTGGTACTGTTGTTGCTGGTGATGCTACTGCTACTACTACTGCTCCTGCTCCTGCTACTGCTACTGCTACTGCTACCGTTACCGCCACTGCCACTGCCACTGCCACTGCCACTGCCACTGCCACTACTACTGGTACTGCTACTGCTACTGTTGTCGATGCTACTGCCACAGCTACTCCTATTGCTACTGTTGCTACTGCTGCTGATGCTACTGCTACTGCTACTGGTACTGCTGCTGCTGGTGGTGATGCTACTGCTACAGCTACTGCTCCTGCTACTGCTCCTGCTACTGCTCCTGCTACTGCTACTGCTACCCCTACTGCTACTGCTACTGCTATTGGTATTGCTGATGCTACTGGTACTACTACTGCTACTGCTACTAGTACCGTTGCTGCTCCTAGTGATGCTACTGCTACTGCTACAGCTACTGCTCCTGCTACCGCTACTGCTACTACTACTTCTACTGCTACTGCTACTGCTACTGCTACTGGTACTGCTGCTGCTGGTGATGCTACTGCTACTACTACTGCTCCTGCTACTGCTAGTGCTAGTACTGCTAATACTACTACTACTACTAATTATACTTTTACTACTCGTACTCCTGTTGCTGCTCCTGCTTCTGCCGCTATTGCTCCTGCTGCTGCTTATGCTGCTCCTGCTGCTGCGACTAACTGCTACTACTACTGGTACTGCTGCTGCTTTTGGTGCTACTGCTACTGCAACTGCTACTACTACTGTTACTGCTGCTCCTACTGCTACTGCTCCTGCTGATGCTACTGCTGTTAGTGCTACTGCTACTGCTATTGTTGTTGCTTCTGCTGATGCTACTGCTACTGCTACTATTCCTGCTACTGCTACTGCTACTGCTGCTACTACTACTACTACTACCCGTACTCCTATTACTGCTCTTGCTCCTGCCGTTGCTGCTCTTCTTGCTGATGATGCTTCTCCTGCTGCTGCGACTAATACTACTACTACTACTACTGTTATTGTTGTTGCTGCTGGTGCTAAAGCTACTGATGCTGCTGATGCTCCTGCTCCTGCTACCGCTAGTGCTACTACTACTGGTACTGCTGATGCTGCTAGTACTGCTGCTGTTGCTACTACTACTGCTAATGCTACTGTTACTGGTACTGTTGCAGATGCTACTGCCACTGCTACTGCTCCTGCTACTGCTACTACTACTTATACTACTACTACTCCTGCCACTGCTACTGCTACTGGTACTGCTACTACTACTGCTACTACTGCTGTTGCTGATGCTACTACTACTGCTGCTGCTAGTACTGCTGCTGTTGCTACTACTACTGCTAATGCTCCTGCTACTGCTACTGGTACTGCTGCTGATGCTACTGCTACTGCAACTGCTACTACTACTTAAACTTCTACTAGTGCTGCTATTTCTACTGCCACTGCTGCTACTACTACTACTACTATTACTATTACTCCTGCTACTGCTACTGCTACTGCAACCGCTACCGCTACCGATACTGATACCGCAACTGCTAGTGCTACTACTACTGCTACTGCTGCTACTGGTACTTCTGCTGCTGCTACTGGTATTGTTGCTGATGCTACTGCTACTGGTACTACTGTTGATGCTACTGCTACTGCTACCGCTGCTATTACTACAAATACTACTACTACTGCTGCTACTGGTACTGCTGCTGATGCTGATGCTACTGCTACCGCTACATCTAATACTACTGCTACTGCAAATACTGCTATTACTATAATTACTACTATTACTGCTGCTACTACTGCTATTACAACAACTACTAATACAATTGCTAATGGTACTGCTGCTGATACTTCTGCTACTGCTACTCCTACTGCTACTGGTACTGCTGCTGGTGATGCTACTGCTACTGCTACTACTATTGCTACTGCTACTGTTACCGGTACTAGTACTGCTGCTGCTGCTGGTGATGCTACTGCTACTGCTACTGCTCCTGTAACTGCTACTGCTACCCCTACTGCTGCTGCTACTGCTACTCCTACTGCTACTGCTATTGGTACTGCTGCTGCTGATGCTACTGCTCCTTCTACTACTTGTGCTTCTGGTACTCTTGCTGCTGGTGATGCTACTGCTACTGCTACTGCTCCTGCTACCCCTACTGCTACTGCTACTGCTACTGCTGCTATTACTATAACTACTACTACTACTCCTGTTGATGCTGCTAGTACTGCTACTTATACTGCTACTACTACTGCTATTGCTACTCCTACTGCTACTCCTACTGTTATTGCTACTGGTACTGCTGCTGCTGCTGCTGATGCTACTGCTACAGCTACTTCTACTGCTACTACTACTGCTACTGCAACTGGCACTGCTTCTGCTAGTTCTATTGCTACTGCTACTGCTCCTGCTACTGCTACTGCTATTGCTACTGCTACTGGTACTGATGTTGCTGCTAGTACTGCTGCTGCTGGTACTGCTGCTGATGCTACTGTTACTTCTACTTCTATAGCTCCTACTACTGCTACTGTTGCTGCTACTACTACTACTCATCCTCCTACTAATACTACTACTACTCGTACTCATGTTGCTGCTCCTGCTCCTACCGCTACTGCTCCTACTGCTGCTGATGCTGCTGCGACTAATACTACTACTACAACTGTTATTGCTGGTGGTGCTACTGCTATTGCTACTGCTGCTATTACTACAGCAACAACTACTACTACTACTACTACTACTACTACTACTACTACTACTACTACTACTACTATTACTGCTGCTGCTACTGCTACTGCTACTGGTATTGCTGCAGCTGCTGCTGATGCTACTGCTACTACTACTGCTGCTATTACTACAACTAGTACTACTACTGCTACTGCTACTGCTACTTCTACTGCTACTGCTACTGCTACTGCCACTGCCACTGCCACTGCCACTGCTGCTGTTGCTGATGCTACTGCTAATGCTACTCCTATTGCTACTGATGCTACTGTTACTGCTACTACTACTGGTACTGCTACTAATACTTCTACTGCTACTGCTACTGCTACTGCTACAGCTACTCCTACTGCGACTGCTACCCCTACTGCTACTGCTATTGGTACTGCTGATGCTACTGGTACTGCTACTCCTACTGTTACTACTACTGCTACTGGTACTGTTGTTGCTCCTAGTGATGCTTCTGCTACTGCTACAGCTATTGCTCCTGCTACCGATACCGCTACTGCTACTGCTACAGGTACTGTTTTTGCTGGTGATGCTACTGCTACTACTACTGCTCATGTTACTGCTACTGCTACTGCTACCGCTACCGCCACTGCCACTGCCACTGCCACTGCTACTGCTACTGTTGTCGATGCTACAGCTACAGCTACTCCTATTGCTACTGTTGCTACTGCTGCTGATGCTACTGCTACTGCTACTACTACTGGTACTGCTGCTGCTGGTGGTGATGCTACTGCTACAGCTACTGCTCCTGCTACTGCTACTGCTACTGCTACCCCTACTGCTACTGCTACTGCTATTGGTATTGCTGATGCTACTGGTACTGCTACTGCTACTGTTACTACTACTGCTACTGCTACTGGTACCGTTGCTGCTCCTAGTGATGCTACTGCTACTGCTACAGCTACTGCTCCTGCTACCGCTACTGCTACTGCTACTTCTACTTCTACTGCTACTGCTACTGGTACTGCTGCTGCTGGTGATGCTACTGCTACTACTACTGCTCCTGCTACTGCTACTGCTACTGCTAGTGCTAGTGCTGCTAATGCTACTACTACTACTACTAATTATACTTTTACTACTCGTACTCCTGTTGCTGCTCCTGCTTCTGCCGCTATTGCTCCTGCTGCTGCTTATGTTGTTCCTGCTGCTGCGACTAACTGCTACTACTACTGGTACTGCTGCTGCTGCTTTTGGTGCTACTACTACTGCTACTGCTACTACTAATTTTACTGCTGCTCCTACTGCTACTGCTGCTGCTGATGCTACTGCTACTGCTACTACTACTACTAATACTACTACTACTACTCGTACTCCTGTTGCTGCTCCTGCTCCTGCTCATGTCGCTGCTGTTCCTGCTGCTGCTCCAGCTGCTGCTCCAGCTGCTGCGAATAATACTAGTATTACTACTGTTACTGCTGGTGCTACAGCTACTGCTACTGCTGCTATTACTATAACTACTACTACTCCTGTTGATGCTGCTAGTACTGCTACTTCTACTGCTACTGCTACTTCTATTGCTACTCCTACTGCTACTCCTACTGTTATTGCTACTGGTACTGCTGCTGGTGCTGCTGATGCTACTGCTACAGCTACTTCTACTGCTACTACTACTTCTACTACTACTGCTACTGCTACTGCTACTGCCACTGCTTCTGCTAGTGCTATTGCTACTGCTACTGCTCCTGCTACTGCTACTGCTACTGGTACTGATGTTGCTGCTAGTATTGCTGCTGCTGGTACTGCTGCTGATGCTACTGTTACTTCTACTTCTATAGCTCCTACTACTGCTACTGTTGCTGCTACTACTACTACTACTCCTCCTACTAATACTACTACTACTCGTACTCATGTTGCTGCTCCTGCTCCTGCCGCTGCTGCACCTCCTGCTGCTGATGCTGCTGCGACTAATACTACTACTACAACTGTTATTGTTGGTGGTGCTACTGCTATTCCTACTGCTGCTATTACTACTACTACTACTACTACTACTACTACTACTACTACTACTACTACTACTACTACTACTACTATTACTGATGCTGCTACTGCTACTGGTATTGCTGCAGCTGCTGCTGATGCTACTGCTACTACTACTGCTGCTATTACTACAACTAGTACTACTACTGCTACTGCTACTGCTACTTCTACTGCTACAGCTACTGCTACTGCCACTGCCACTGCCACTGCCTCTGCCACTGCCACTGCTACTGCCACTGCTACTGCTGTTGTTGCTGATGCTACTGCTACTGCTACTCCTATTGCTACTGATGCTACTGCTACTGCTACTACTACTGGTACTGCTGCTGGTGGTGGTGATGCTACTGCTACTGCTACAGCTACTGCTACTGCGACTGCTACCCCTACTGCTATTGCTATTGGTACTGCTGATGCTACTGGTACTGCTACTGCTACTGTTACTACTACTGCTACTGGTACTGTTGCTGCTCCTAGTGATGCTTCTGCTACTGCTACAGCTATTGCTCCTGCTACCGCTACCGCTACTGCTACTGCTACTGCTACTGGTACTGTTGTTGCTGGTGATGCTACTGCTACTACTACTGCTGCTGCTACTGCTACTGCTACTGCTACCGCTACCGCCACTGCCACTGCCACTGCCACTACTACTGGCACTGCTACTGCTACTGTTGTCGATGCTACTGCTACTGCTACTCCTATTGCTTCTGTTGCTACTGCTGCTGATGCTACTGCTACTACTACTGGTACTGCTGCTGCTGGTGGTGATGCTACTGCTACAGCTACTGCTCCTGCTACTGCTACTGCTACCCCTACTGCTACTACTACTGCTATTGGTATTGCTGATGCTACTGGTTTTGCTACTGCTACTGTTACTACTACTGCTACTGCTACTGGTACCGTTGTTGCTCCTTGTGATGCTACTGCTCCTGCTACAGCTACTGCTCCTGCTACCGCTACTGCTACTGCTACTTCTACTTCTACTGCTACTGCTACTGCTACTGCTACTGGTACTGGTACTGCTGCTGTTGGTGATGCTACTGCTACTACTGCTACTACTACTGCTCCTGCTACTGCTACTGCTACTGCTAGTGCTAGTGTTGCTAATACTACTACTACTACTAATTATACTTTTACTACTCGTACTCCTGTTGCTGCTCCTGCTTCTGCCGCTATTGCTCCTGCTGCTTATGCTGCGACTAACTGCTACTACTACTGGTAGTGCTGCTGCTGCTTTTGGTGCTACTGCTACTGCTACTACTACTGTTACTGCTGCTCCTACTGCTGCTGCTGCTGATGCTACTGCTACTGCTACTACTACTACTACTGCTACTTGTACTGGTACTGCTGCTGCTGGTGGTGATGTTACTGCTACTGCTTCAGCTGCTGCTGATGCTACTGCTACTACTACTGCTACTGCTAATAGGGGTTGTTTGATAAGTAAATATTCTAATTTTAACTTCCACCCCCTATAGTTTTATTAATTATAAAATAATTATAAATAGCTATTAACATAATTCCACCCTGGCAGATCGGCCAAAAGTGTTTTCTCCCGTTTACTGCTTGGAGCTACTACATATTACATTTGGTTAGAGTGAAATGCTAGGTTGTTCAGAAAGAAGTCTAAGCCGCACATGCAGTTGTGTGACGAAATTATTGCTACTGTTCGGTTAAAACTGATGACTTTGAAGTTTAAGAAGAAGACAGTTGGTGTTCAGCGAATGCTTGACAACTGGAAGATCCCGGACTTGATTGTTTAGTTCGGTGCCCTGTTCCTATGTTTTTTTTTTTTGTTTTGCTTATTTTGAGCGAATGTCTGTTTTGTGAGGTTGTTGCTAGTTCTTTTGTTTATGGCATGTCATAAACTTTGTCTATGTTGTTTCAAGCGTTTGCTTGAGGTCAATGTGGCCGCCTGTCACATTCTTATGTAGTTCTTCTTTGTGATTAATATATTTTAACCAGGGTGAACCCTTACCCAAAAAAACATAATTCCACCCTAAATAATTGATGTTGTTGTAAGTTGTAACTACGATAGAAATGACCTTACACTATTTTATTTATTTAATAAAAGTAAATATAATCAAAAGCAATTATTAATTTTGATGAAAAAACTTAGGCTTTAAAACCCGCAACAACATGCAGGGACTCACAATCCTAGTTTAGAAACAAATATTTGGACAACGATGGACCCATTTGTCTTGCTTACCTTTTATCTAGTGAAACCATAAACCAATTAATAAATGGGTCGAAATAACGTTATGTGCCCCATAGAATCCCTTTAAATTATTACCATATCAATCTTTAAATAGGTAAAATACATCCTAATACTACAAATCAAATAAACTCGTGCACCAAAATCAAAATGACATGCATGTGTTAAGTACACACAATTAAATGACATGCATGTGTTAAGTACACACAATTAGGGTACACGAATAACAGATGTTTCGATTATTAGCTATCCAATGATTTCCAAAGAAGTCCAAGATCCACATTACCTCCCGAAAGCACAATCCCGATGTTTTCAGAATCTTTCCACGCGGGATTTTGTTTAAAAGTATCCGATAGAAGAGCAGCAAGGCCTATAGCACCACTAGGCTCAATTGCAACCTTAAGTACCTCATAACAATATCTCATACCTTCCAGAATCTCTTTATCTTCCACCGTTAGAAAAACCCTAATTACAATAGGGAAGATATACTCTCCAATGCCTACATTCTCAAATTGGTAATGTGCATTAATCCTGTATTATTTCAAATTGGAAAGTAATAGATTATTGTTATGTGGAAGGTAATTCTGTTAAGGAGGCGTATTTAGTGCCCAAAACTGTTTGCTGGTTACTTGTTAATTATTGATTTTATTTTAATCACGGTTAGGAACATGCAATATAAATGTTAAATAATTATTTTTCTAATTTAGAAACATAAAAAATTTAAATATTTTTTAAGGGTTTGGCTAGCTCATGAAATAAATATATTTAATTAACTCAAAACTTTCATTTTTAATTGAAAATAAGTATATGCAAAAATACACTTCTTTAATGACTAATAAATGCATTGATTCATTATAAAAGAAACTTATACTTCATTAAAAACTTCGAATCTACATAAGAAAAATAACGTCGTAATTTTACATGCAAATGTGAAAACTAAAAAATTCAACAAATGATAATAATTGAAAATTATTTAAAGTCAATAAAATATAACTGAAGAATACATAAGAAAAGAAATAATAAGATTAGACTCTTGACTTTAAATATTGAACTAAAAGTCAAACAAATAGGTCATACAGTAGCTGTTCTAATTTTTTGATTTTTTACTTTAATAATGGTTAACTCATTTAAAAATTGGACTAAAAGTGAGTTATTGTGCAGAAAATAGTGGCCTTTTATAGAGGATATTATATAATTAGTAAATTAGCAAACTAATTAACACATGATTTGGCTTATTAAAACCAATACCAGAAGATCCTAAACCACCAATATAATTTTTAAGTGCAGCAGCCCCCATTATCCTGACCAACCAAAAATCAATAATAATTCAACAAAAATGATTGGAAAAAACTCATACCACATTTGATACTTTTGCATCAACCTACAAACAAAAGAAGCCAACCAATCACATGGTTAAACTTTAGTCTACTATACCCGTATCAAGATTAAGTGTTACAAAATCAATTAAGTACCTGTAATAATACACACAAAATATGGGCTCAAGGAAATTCAGTTCATTAAAGCATTTCAACAAACACTTGGTACTCAAATAGTTACAATCATCATCTCATTGAGACTTATTAGGTTTTTGGATTCTCACATGTCTAATAAACACGAAACACAATCATCATTGAGCACCATCATGTTTCCAACTCTATCACTAAACAATCCTTGTCAAAAAAAAGGCTGCAAACACACCAAAAACCTAATCATGAAATAAAAAACAAATTTAAAATTGAGTAATGCATATATATTGATACCTAAATGAAAATCTATCACGAAAAATTGTATTAATACATAAATATTGAACATACCGTAATTTCCAGTGTTAAGAGTATGTGAAGAAGGCAATCCATATTCCATTGCATTCTCTTTTTCATCTTCAGTGACATTTAATACCCGAGCAGCTTGTGATTTGGGTTTAAAAGATGATACTACATCCTAAGAACATATGCAATAGTAACTTTTACATAAGCTGCAATCAAGAATAGATTTGAGATTATTATACATTTATACAGTTTCCTATACATTTATACAACTTTTGCATATCAACTATAATTAATAATATTGTTGTAAATTGTGGAAAGTGTTAATTACTATGAGGGTAAAAATGGAATTTGTAAAAATTAAGAGATTAAGACTTTCCCTTAATGCTTTACGTAGGACTAAGATAAAGATAACCATAATCTGATTTTAGGGTGACTTTGACTCCATTTGATCATTTCCTTTTTGACTCAATTTTTTTCCCTACCCATTTGACCCGTTGGAGATAAACCATAACCCAAATTGACCCATAAGTAAATGGGTCGAAGTAGCTCAATATCATCTACCTCTAGCCTGAAGTATTTTATCCTGGTGTGGTCAACTTTGCCCAATTTTTATACTTTATACTGCTGCAGATGCATATCAACCCAACCCGTTTTAGGTAAAAGGGTAACAAACCAAATCGGTTTTCACAGGTCAAACATGTTGAAATACATTAATTATTTATAAGAACTCCAAAAAGTGGACAAAATGTAACCATTTTCAACCTCGACCCTTTTGACCCGTTTCCATCTAAATTGACCCGGTTATTATGCCATTGCTAAAGCAGGCTAAAAATGGTGTACCTTTACATTTTAAAATTCAAAGGAAGATAGTTAAGTTCCTACTTGTTACAAATATGTTCCAAGGATGACACTCAATTTAGAAGAAGCTCCTAAACTTGAATAATAAGTGTAGTCTGTATGCATGAACACTAAATTATTACGTAGATCATATGACACTTTCTCACCTGTACATGATAACATGAATCATATCAGCTAAGAAATATTATAATAAGAGTATAGCTAGAATTTAAAGTAAACAAACATAATTCATTTATTCACGTTAACAAAAGAGAATTACCTAGCATTTGAAGTGATGCAAATGCAGGCAGGCAAACTTGAATAAATTATTCTTGATCCAAATGACCTTCCATTAACAACCTTATGATTTCAAACCAGATAAAGCTTCAATACAACCAGTTTAAGTCATAATGTTTGAATTCAAAGGCATTATAGATAGATTCAAATAGAACAAAATGTTATGGGTCAATGCATCCAGTTTTTGACCCGTGCAGAAATTACCCGTTATCCGACCTTGACTTGCCCGTTAAAGCAAAATGAATATATTGATGCAAACCTCTTCACCAATCATCACTGGTTTCAGCTTCTCATTTAAATGTCAGCCTGCAAAACTTGCCATAAATATCAAAATAAAAAGACTAAAAATCGTAAAAGGATATGAAAATGATGATAAAAAAAAATTGTTACATTGGTAGACACAACTTGGGTCTTTAATTTTGAAATGCATATCATAGATACTTCGAATAACCATAACCATGTTTATTTTAAATAAACTTTGTTGAATTCAATCAGATGATCAAGTCAACCACAAAACATGAAGATCACAAGCTATGCTCCAAGGGGTTTTCAGGGCTTTTTTGGATAGAATATTCCAAAAAAGATTGGAAGGTAAAGATGCATACCTTGGGTATAAATACCATCAGTTCTCATGCTTCTATACATCTGCAAATTACATATTTACACATTTAAATCAATAAATATTATAATACATAAATAAATAAAAAGTTTATATATTTAATTTAAATTATAGCCCGTCAAACCTAAAAATTACATATTATTCGTTTTTTCAATCTATAATTTAAAGCACAAGCTCATTTAAAAATAGAATGTAGTTGAAAGAGTGGCAAATGTTCAACAAAGATGGAATTGAAATATGAAGTTGTAAGAAATTACCAGAAACTTGAAGAACCCGAATATGGTAGCTTGAGATATTAAAACCCTAACTTATATCCGTTTCTAAATCGTAAAATAATAGCGAGAGATTGATGTAGCTTGTTAGATAAATCGAGCCCTAGAATCCGTGGTAGCAAATTATATGATCGATTAGGGTTCATGGTTGCTGGTGGACGATCGTGAGAAAGTGTCGCCTGAAGTTGGGATAAATTGTGTTTGGAATGTAAAATTAGGGTTTTAGTCTTTTAGAATGGTTAGAAAAACTGAGCGGGAAAAAGTAGAATGAAATGGTTGTGGGGATGACACGTGTTTAAAAAATTTTATTTTTTATTATAAGATAGAATGGAATGTTCAAGTTAGAATGAAATGGTTGTAGGGACTTAAGATAATAATAATAATATGGTATATGTCAAACAATCAAGTTATAGTACTATCAAAACTGTTTAGTATTTACCTACACAAATTCTAACAAACATTTTGCTCCATGAATTTTACAACTAGTTCACGACTACCCAACACCAACGTGTGAAATACAAAACGATTTTTCTTGATAAGAAGCTAATTCTGCTGCTTAGTGGCTGCTTCAACGGTTTTTTGTATGTTTTCTTTAGCAGTAGGCGATTCGAAAGTTGTAGTTAATAGGCGATTTTAATGATGAATTGCTAGAATTAGCAGTTTTAAATTCGGAATTGCGGTTTTTACTAGACATTTTTGTAATCTTTCTGTTTTAGTATAGGGGAATTAAGCAAAAAAATTAGTTTTAAACTTTCGGTATTAAATTATAAACTAAACATAAGCATAATTACAAGGGTTTTTCTAACAAGTGCCCCCTAGGCACATGTTTAGAGCATTCAATTCACTCAAAGTTTCCGATTAAACTTAAAAATTCATTTAATACATCCCTTGAAATTGTGAAATATGGATTTTATTAATGAGTAACAAGATTTTATATAGAAACTTTGAGTGAATTAAATGCCCTAAACATATGTCTAGGGGCACATGTTAGAAAAACCCTAATTATAATAGGGAAGATATACTCTCCAATGCCTACATTCTCAAATTGGTAATGTGCATTATTTCTGTATTCTTTCAAATTGGAAAGTAATAGATTATTGTTATGTGGAAAGTAATTATGTTAAGGAGGCGTATTTAGTGCCCAAAACTGTGTTGCTGGTTACTTGTTAATTATTGATTTTATTTTAATCACGGTTAGGAACATGCAATATAAATGTTAAAATAATTATTTTTCTAACTTAGAAACATAAAAAATTTAAATATTTTCTTAAGGGTTTGGCTAGCTCATGCCTATGGCATGAGATAAACATATTTAATTAACTCAAAACTTTCATTTTTAATTGAAAATAAGTATATGCAAAAATACACTTCTTTAATGACTAATAAATGCATTGGTTCATTATAAAAGAAACATATACTTCATTAAAAACTTCGAATCTCATGCTTTTAAAACATATGTTAGATAAACTTTTGTTTTAATTTCTTTCATCTTTTTTCTTCTCTTTTTAGTATCTTCTTTTATTTTAATTAAAAACGAGCGTAATTGCTCCTCCTCTATGGCTCTATGCGGTAGTCCACGTATGAAGCCTTTATACATCCTATCCACGTATTCATAAGTCCACGTATGCAGTACCCCTTTAGTTATTCCCGTTAATTTTGCCTTCCTGAATTGAACGGCTCCAAAACCATTTCATAAACCCTAAAATTTTCAAACGTATGGTTAGTTATCAAGCATCATGCTCTCTTCAAATCACAACCGATTACGTCTTCGCAATCGGCCACACCATTTGGTTCCCGTTGTGTCCTCAGACTAAAAGTCGAACATTTATTTGAATTTATATACTTATATGAATCTATATCCGATTTTAGCTCTAATGAATCATTTGAATTTATATATTTTATATGTAATCATTTGGTTGCCGTTGTTCCAAACTACCCGATTGTAGCTCTATTGAAATGAATGAACGAAAAGCATCAGGTAGCTTTATTTGGCTCGAGATATTTTACTTTCGTCAAAATTAAAACTTTGATTAAATGATTGAATTAACATAGTTACTATACTTGTATATGTAGTGATTGTGTTTCATTAAGATACATGTTGATGCAGGTTAAACTGTTAAAGTTAGCAATCTTCCACTTGGGGTTTCTGAGCGAGATGTAAGGGAATTCTTTTCGTCTTCTGGAGATATTGTACATGTTGAGACACGAATGTTAGAAATTCCAGATGAATTATACATTCAGTTGAGGAAAAACTGGACAATCAACAGTTATTAGGATTGCGGGCCTTGGCTCCAATCGGGCCAGCTTAATTGGGTTCGGAAAGGGGCCCACAGGCCCATTGTGCATCTGCTGCAAAAGCTTTACAAGCAAGCAATGTGGCAATTGCAGTTGTTTCTGCAGAAGAATTGACTCCTGAATCGAAACTTGCTATTTTTTTATATATTATATTTAAATTTAAAGTATAAACTGATTAAATGGGTTGAAATTGGCAGCTTCATTATATTTCTTCTAGAAGTAGGGATTGTAAGTTGTAGTAAATTATTTTTTTAATGGTTGCAGGTACATTTCTTATATTTCATCGGTAACTGAAGTCACCAGAGTGAAATTAGTCCTAACATTCGGAGCACTGAATGGAAATCGGGAGATTGGGGCCTGCAAATTGGAGATTAGGTTTTCCAAGTTTTAGTTTGTTTTTTAGCATAACTGCTCTTGCATATTTGGTAATGGGTTTGTGATGTTGTATCTGGATGCGTACAATATACATTTGAGGGTCATGAAGCAGCTCTTCTCAAATTGGTTTTTTTTTTTAATTGTGTAATTAGGGTTTAAGGTTTTTAAAAAATACGAAGTAATATAAGGATTGCATGTTTTGTCTCAAATTTTGAATTGTGGAACACAGCGTTAAAGAAAACCCTATAACTCAAATTTTGAGTCTATTCTCTAACAAATGTGTAATAAGGATTACATGTTTTCTTTTACAAATATATCTAAATGTAAAAAAACATCACAAATAAAAAAGCGAGACCAACAAGAAAAATGAAAAGAGAAAAAATACAACAGTAATAAAAAGAAGTTTAACTCATTACATTCAAATCGTATTGGTGATACAAATCACCAACATTTACGATCTTGGTGTAAGTATTTAACTTAATAAACACATTATTTCTGTAAAATATTTACAATTTTATTTTCATTTTAGGTTTATTGTAACAAATAACGGTTATGGTCATAACGTTGCAGGTTTAAGGTATGGTCAAATTCATAAATCTTTTTGATTTTGAATTTTGTTCCTTATAATACCATTATTAAGTTTATTTAGTAGGAAGTGTTTCTATGATCAGATACAAGGAGTATCAACTCCAAAATTATGCTTCTTGGTTAATTAAAAAAAGTATGTATATTTCATTTAATTAAAACATTGCAAGTGTACAGAACTCAAAAGTTGTCCAATTTTATTACAGTTAAAGTTGTTAAACAATACCCGTAACTGAAACACGTTCAAAGTTGTTTCGTGCAAGTAAAACATCATTCTCAACATACACATTCTGTCTTTATATACTTCTTTTTTGTTACCCGCGATTGTATTTCATTGTGTTTCAGGGCTGGTGTAGCACAATACATAAAAACCGAATGGAGAGTGATTGCGATCTTTAACGTGATCTTGTTTGTGGTTTTGGTAAGTCGCCTTATACTGTTGGAACAAATATTAGATCAAGTCCTATGAATTTGTGACATTTTAGGAGTTTTTGCAAACTTTTATAGCTTGGTTTTGATTCATGAATTTATATTTTGCGTGATGGTAGTCTATGATTTATTTCGTGGGATGTTGCGCGAGAAGGAATGCTGCCAGAATAAATTAGAAGTTTGGATCTTGAAATCATACAAGGTCGGATCAACATGTGACAATGATAATCGTCTTGAAACAAATTTATGGTTAGGAAATCTTATGTATGCATAGCTCTCATTGCATTTTTTAGCTTTTGAACATTTATTGTCTATTTTCATGATTTCCTTTATTATCTACTTTTTAGGGCTGAACCCAAGTCATCTTGCATGAAAGACCACTCACACCATTAGGTTATAAGTGACTTTTGTTTTTGTATACTTTTTAAAATAGAAAGATGTTTGTAATAAAAAATAACATAAGGTCACAAATGTTTATAAAAAAAATAACATAACGACATAAAGATTTACTGTGATTGAAGCCATATTGGAGGGTTAAGATAGCTACATGATACTCCGGTGAAGTGAGGCTCAAATGTTCCATCTGACATGTGATAAATCCCCATATCCCTCCCTCCTCCTCCGCTTTGGTTTTCAAAGTACATCTCACAAACATCATCCGTGTAGTATATGCAGTTGCTCTTTATCACCCCTGTATTGTCCTCCACCCAAAACGATGAATTATATCCCACAAACAAAGTTTTCCTGCCCAAATCATTCACTTTCGACCATTTTTCATTTTCCAAATCATACCCGACAACTTTAAAACTCTTTGTCTTGTAAGTCTCACTACATAGCGGATTTTCTACATCATCAAACATTCCTTCTCTAATAACAACCAACAATCTCTTTCTCCCATCATCATCGTCCAACCCAATAATATATGCTCCACGCAGGTAGCCATTATAAACATCTTTCGGCAGCCTTGAAACTTTATCTATGAGTTTCGGATCTGATTCCCCATGAACATCACATACCCGTATATGGGAGTTACAATCAAACGAATAAACTTTTCTGTTGTAGTATGTGATATCAAACATCGCCCCGCCCCAACCCGTTTCAACATGTGTCCACTTGTTATCTCCAGGCCTGCAAAACCCTAGCTTCCTCGAACATCCCCATAACACCACCACCATTGCCTCTGCCACTGCCAATGATGATTGATTTAGGAAGAGCAGCTTGAATAATCCAATATCCCATTGTGAAGTCTCCACGAATCGTGGAAAGGTGTCGATCTTCGGAAGATCGATGGTTTGACGGGATAACGGGTTGATGAGTTGTGTTGCAAAATCTTCTCCAACGGTTACCAACCACCCAAAAGAAGACATATATAGCTTCCCACGTATTTCTGGCAGTCGAATCTTACGAATACTCGAGTTTGAGAGGAAAAACAGCTCACGAAACTCGCCATCTTCCGTTTTCTCGGAAAGCATCAAACATGGGAACCGCGAAGGAGGTCCGTTGGAGTTCGGGATTTTTCTTGCAGCCTTCATGGCTGCTGAATGCCAAGACTTACACACACCGGCGAAAGAGTTATAATCTTCGTAGAAAACAATACGTTTTTCTGCTATTGTATCAAGTAATTCAGGCAACATCTCTGACCATTCCATCGTTTATGAACCTGCAAATTCGTTTCAATGTTTAAAATATTATATGCTATGAAATAGATCAGATCAATTAACTACAACGAAATCAGGACCCAACATCGCCATAAATCTAATCCTCGTCTATCAGATACCATCTAGTTTCAATTCGAATTATTGAACTCTAAATATAGGTTTTTACCTTTTTAAAAAAATAAAAACAGAACTTTAAATATATATATAGGTTTGAGTTGTTCGGCATCGAATCACTGCCGCCTACGGCAGATTAGGTTTGAGTTGTAAACAAACTCTAAATCTATACTAAATCTATTCTAAACCATTGATTGATAGAACACGAACTAAATCCATTCGTACCTCAATCCTGTCGACGCTCTTCGATCTACAATTGTTGTACTTGTGCTATTGTTTTCCTTGGATTTTTAAAGCTTTTAAAGAGAAAAACAAATGCAATCGCAATCTGAATGGGGTTAGGATTGCTATTTAAAGTAAACTTGATTGTATCGACTCAAATGTCGGTCAAAATCCTTTTTCTTTTATTTTACAAAATTTATTTTCACATTGGCAAAACAAGCCCTTCCAATTTTGGTTTTCACTTACTCCCCCCTGAAACAAAAGTTGTCATCAGTTTTTTACTTTAAAAAAGACGCGTGTTCCATAAAATTATACAGTAATTGAAGCCATCACTAAATATCACTCAAAGCCTCAATATATAGGCCAAAACAAAGTCTTATAAATCAGGCATTTTAGTGTCCTTTAGCTAATTATAATATCAGAGCAATCTTTAATCATTTATATATAATTAACTAAAATAAACTTAAAATCTATCCATTCTAAAGGGACCTGATTCGTACAGCGTAATTTTTATCAATGCATAGCAATTTCATACCAATGGATAATTATGTCTTTACTTTCCTTTTTTCATATTTTTCATTTCACCCCTCTCACTAAGTTATTCTGCATGGATAAATATTGCTCTGTATAATCAACTCTCATTCATAAATGTAGATAAACAACATTATCATTGTATGAATTTAATTTACTGAAATTAATTTCAGACACAATATACTTTTATGTTGTCTTATACATACTAAATATATTCGTTTAGATGTATTTGTGTAATAGTATAAATAATTCTAGCCAACTAATAACATGATGGATCCTTAAATATTGTGTTACCTATATAACATTAAGTAAGTCTTGTAATATTTGAAGTAATATTTCTCATTTTTTAAGCAAATTGAAGCAAGTAATTAATCTATATAACAAAAATAGAAAGAAAAAAATTTAGATAATGTTAGAATTTCAAGTTATCAGAGTCGAGGATAAACGTATTTTTAAGTAACTAGAGACAAATGAAAGACTTTAAATAATGTTTAAAATATAAATTATATAATTTTAGAGGTTAAAATTTAATTTATAAACCATTTACGGTAAAGCACAACTATAATTATTTTACCATTTATGTCCTATTTTTATAGATAATTTTTTCATTAACTATCATTAGAAAACTCACATTATCACCATAATAATTTGTTATTATTTAGAAACAAAAGGACTTATTTGGACAACGATGGACCCATTTGTCTTGCTTAGTGAAACCATAACCCAATTTGATTATTAATAAATGGGTCGAAATAACGTTACGTGTGCCATTGAATCCCTTTAAATTATTACTATATCAATCTTTAAATACGTAAAATACATCCTAATACTACAAATCATAATATAAAACTCGTTACTCGTGCACCGAAATCAAAATGACATGCTTGTGTTAACTGCACACAATTAGGGTACACGAATAACAAATGTTTCGATTATTAGCTATCCAATGATTTCCAAAGAAGTCCAAGATCCACATTACCTCCCGAAAGCACAATCCCGATGTTTTCAGAATCTTTCCACGCGGGATTTTGTTTAAAAGTATCCGATAGAAGAGCAGCAAGGCCTATAGCACCACTAGGCTCGATTGCAACCTTAAGTACCTCATAACAATATCTCATAGCTTCTACAATTTCTTTATCTTCCACCTTTATAATATCATCTACAAGATCACGTACAACGGGCCTGCATAAACAAAACAAAAATCCAACTTTTAGATATAAATGAGCATTAAGATCGTTTTGACTTCTTACCTAACCTGCCTGACGTGCCCATTTTGCCACCTACCCACTTCTATATTTAACGTATTTTTTGACGTAAAGTAAAAGGCTACAAAAATTAGACTATATTACCAAGTGAGATCTCCAAGGGAAGCCCGAAGCCCATCAGCAATGGTGTTGGTTTGGGCCAAAGTTATGATTCGACCCGATGCTTTGGATTGTGCAGCATCATCAGCTCCTTTGGGCTCAGCAGCCAGAACCCGTATGCCAGGATTTATGGATTTGGCCCCAATCGCAACTCCAGATATCAAACCACCACCTACAAGACATCATGTTTCCATTTCACATTTCATAAAAAATATAATGGACTAAACGACTAAATATTAAAAAATCCAAATACGATAGCAGCATATACAAACCGCTTATTGGAACTATTAAGGTGTCGAGTTGTGGGACCTGATCAAGAAACTCAAGCGACAACGTACCCTGCCCACTATACAAAAAAAAAAATTATTAAATAATTAAAAATATAAACAAAATGAAGTTACTTGAATACCTTATAATACGAGCATCATTATACGGATGAACAAGAACAGCACCAGTTTCATTTAATACTCTGTTTGCTGTTTCCTCTCTAGATTGCATATTAGCCTCACTCCATATAATCTGACCTCCATAACGTTTCACATTTTCAACTTTGCATTTTGGAGCATTTTTAGGTATAACTATATATGCAGGAATCCCTCTCATTTTTGCAGCCAAAGCCAATGCTGCAGCATGATTACCACTGATTTCCCAAAAAAAAAAAAAAAAAAAAAAAAAAAAAAAAAAAAAAAAAATTCAAAATCACTGTATTTAGTTATTTAGTTCAAATTAATATGTCTAACTCTAACAATATAATTATAATACCTGCTGTGAGTTACAACTCCTTTGGCTGCTTGTTCATCATTGAGTGAAAAAATAGCATTCGATGCACCGCGAAATTTAAAAGCTCCACTGATAACCATCAAACAGAAAATCGCCTTGAAAAAGATTATATTAAATCGCGTTGTAATAAGTAAATTCATGCTAATTTAAGTACCATTACCCCTTTTGGAAGCATTCACACTTGAAAAATAAGTTTTTCCCAGCAATGGAATTTAGGGTTTCTGAAGATAGAACTGGAGTTACATGAATGTATGGCTTGATTAACTCTTGTGCTTTGGTTATCGAGTCTATATCAGCAGCATATTTTGTGTGCTCTTTTTGGTTGTTATCTTCCATGGTTACTGAGAAAAAAACATTATGTGATGAAATTGTAATCCTAAAGGCGTAAATGAATCCACTTTCTTCAAAGATCAAGCTCCATAGCCAGTAATAAGATACAAATATGATCAATTTAAAGCTATGAGTTATGATTAATACAATGACGATGTAAATTCCAGCTAATTAACCTTGTTCATGTGTTTTTTGTTTCAATAAAACAATGACTAGCAACTTACATAACCTAAATTTGAAGCAGGGATAAAAAAAAAAAAACTAAATCTTATATGCTATAAATGAATTAGAAATTAGGGTTTATTTGGATGGATGGACACGAGATACAGTAGAGATCCCTTTTGAACAATCAAGTAAAAGTTGATAGTGGAAAATTAAGGTTATTGAGATGATTAAGTAGTAATCAATCTTAAGTTCATTAATAAACAAACAATTGATGATTAGAGAAACAATTAAAGATAATACCAATTTATTGGACAGTAGCAATAGTGTTATCTCGATCACCTGAAGAAACTAAACATAGGTCTGGATATTGGGCTTTTGGTGGTGTTTGGTTGGGGAACAGGAATCATTGTACTAGAATAAATTAAGATTTATGACATCATTGCCCTCGCAATTCTTAAGCGAAACCCGAAAAGTCTAGAACCTTCTTTTTCCGATTCGTAATTTCAACAAAGCATGGCTTGCCTGCTTCTGAATATCGACACATAATCCCCTTGAAGATATATTTTTTGAGCTATTACCCCCTATGTATACAGAGGAATAGGGGTGAGTGGATTCCAGACTTCAAACCGAAATCGATAGAACTGTAATCGAACATTATGAATATTCAAAACTACATCCGAACCGATTCCATGTTTACGGTTCAGTTTTGGTTCAGCACAAATGTCAATCCATATCCAATGACCGAACTGAAATCGACAAAACCGAAAATGATTAATTTTCAAAACCAAAAACTGAATCGCTTACATATTTTCAGTTCGGTTCGCTTCGATTATTTTGGTGCAAATGTCTGTGGTCTACCCCTACAGAGCAAGATGTGTGATGGAGTGATAGAGCTCGTGATGAAGTGAAAGGTTTGGTGTGGAGCGAACACCATATTGAACATTGAGGAGTTGTTTTTCTTTTTTTCTAATTAAATTTGAGGAACTTGATGTGCATGAACCAGAGCAGGGTATTTGTGATTACTAAATTGAAATCTGATTTGATGCTAATATAGAACTTAAGTGATATAAGGGTAGACTTCACCACATCTAATGTTCTAATTACAATTTACATGTAATCAACTATACAAACTTATAATGAGTAACACTTAAAAAGGTGCATTTAATACACAAAATAAAAACTTAATATACTTTCTCATTTTTATAACATAATCTATCAAGCAACTTCTTACAAACAAAAGTCCCTAAACATCAAAAGTTTTATTCCAATACTTTTAAGCCTCTAGAAAGCAGAATACAAAAGATGGGTACTTAGAAAGACTTTAAATTACAAGGGAACAAAATGTAATATTATTTCAATGGCCATCTTCCGAAACGAATACACAATAGACAACATCACTAACCGTTTTACAAGGTTTTATTGAAACAAAGGTTTTGTAACGAAGGAGAAATTGTACGGACACCGCTGCCACTTCCATCATCACCAACAACAGTTAAACGAGGTCCTTCACCGATAATGGGTCCAAAGAAAGGTTTATCACCCCCACTACCACTAATTTTCGACATACTTGAAAAAACCCTTTGTGTAAGATGATGTAACTCTAAACAGAATCCTTCTTGAGCCAAGTTTGGGATATTCACAATGAAAATTTGTTGCAGAAACCGTGGGTACATTAAAAACTTTGTGCTTGAATTAATATTATAACAAACCGGAGTAACTAAATTCCATTCCGTTTACAAATGCAATGTTGGCTTAATTCATCAAAGCTTTCTCTTCTTGAAGATATGCACTTTAAGATTGTGTGTGCAATATATCTCCAATGGGGCTTAAACACACTCTTTTTATACTGCTTTTGCTTAGGATCTTCATTATAGCCCATCAATTGCATACCCTTAAGAATTGTTCCCTCGGATAAGAATTCAGCAGCGTCATGGTCATTCCTCTGCTGCATGAGGGACTCGTGCTCCCTCAATGCTTCTGAAGTCAAGAATATATGCAGACATTTCCTGCAAATTTTAGTATACCGCTTATGACAAACTTTTATGTGATCCAACATATTTGCTCTGGTTCGGAATACTTGATCGCAAGGCTCACACACGTACTGGTAATTTGCTCTGTCAAGTGGGTTCGCCATTGTAAAATAACACTAGATGTGTTTTTCGGTTTGGGGTTCGGAGATGTTGTAGTAGTAAAAATTCACTTAGGGTTCAGCGTCGGAGAGATGGAGAGGATGATCGGAGGAGAGATTGTAGAAAGGGTTCGGTGACGGAGATGTGGAGATGGTGATCGGACGATTGCAAAATTCAGTAAAATTAGGGTGGTAAAATTAGGGTGGTAAAATTAGGGCAGTCAATTAGTACTTTATAGTCAACCTTAAGCTACGACCCGACCCATTTTTCAAACGCTCAACGTATATGATTATCTCATTTTTAATTTTCAAATTATTGATGTAAAAATATTTCTTTTGACAATGCTGAAATTACAGGACTGCCCTTTTCTCTTTAACATGAGTGTTGAGAAACGTGTTAATTATTTTATTGATGCTAAGTAAGGATATTCTTTTATTTATGAAGATAAAAAATGTAGATAAAATGGTTTTGATGTTTAATGGTGTGTTAACAGGCAAATGTGACACGGTACAATTTCATTCCATCTATAATTATTGTTTTATGATGGAGCCAACTTCTACAAGCCCGATGAACAGTACTAATTACACTGTTTCGGTATCGCCTTCGTCTGGTTCGTGTTGTTCGGGCCTTGGGTTTGTCTGGTTGGTTGGGTTATGTTAGGATTTTTAAGTAAAAATATATAACACGTTGAAGTTTATGGATTTCGATTTAACACTTATCATTGTTAATTAGTTTTATTGAATGATTTATAGTTATTAATGTGCTAATTCATTGTTTAATGTTAGAAGTATTTTAAAAATTAATACAAGTTTATGGATATTGATTTTATAGTTATTAAGCGCCTCTTACACCGGGCCATAGTTAAAACCCCGGGTTTTAAAACACTGGGTGAATTATAACCCAATTTGATCATTATTAAATGCGTCGAAATAACGTTACGTGGGCCACAAAATCCCTTTAATTTATTATGGGAAAAGTGAGTGTGTGGCTGTCACTTACCTAAGCTTAGGTGTGGAACCACTTAAAATTACATAATTTAGGTTAAAAAAAACTTATATCTTACTACATAAACTCATTAGTATATCAAATCCCGTCTAAAACTTATCAATTAGCTTAAATATTAATTATAATTTTGTTGAATTGGTGTTTCAAGTTTCATATTCTTGAATGGTGTTTATATTGAACACGTGTCATATTCTTGAAATGATGTTGAGTTGGTGTTTTTATATTATTTAAGTGTTCTAGTATGGTGGGAAAGTGACAACATATTGTAAAAATAATCATTGTGAAGTTTCTTTTAACAAAAACTATGTAGTTATAGGTGGTTTCACACCTAACCTTAGGTACGTGACAGCCACACACTCATTATCCCCATTTATTATTATATCAATCTTTAAACCACCGGACCTAATTCTCAACACGTGAGCCATATGAGATAGAGCCACTATTTAACTTGAGCCTCATACAAAGCCGCGCCCCTTTAATATGATGAAGAGGGGCCGCCCTCTTTTCTTTTCCGCACCAATCCTTATTTACTACTACATCTTTTTGGGGTGTATAGCTCAGTTGGTAGAGCATTGGGCTTTTAACCTAATGGTCGCAGGTTCAAGTCCTGCTATACCCAAACCTAACTTGCACTATACTATGAGTAAGGATGCGTAGTAGCGCAAAGAGCACTCTTTGGTAGATTAGAGGCTTCAAAAAATATTGATTACACTCCTTCTCCTACTGCTTCTCCTTATACCCACTAATGTTATTCTTCATCCTACCTTGTCTGATGAGGTTTTACGGGGGCTCCTTTGACCGGTCTGAGGCTTTACCTCAGCCTATCTCGCTTACTCGTTGTGGTTTACCACGGAATAAACCTGCTTTTCATCGTAGAGGTGCTCCCCGCCGGTTGTTGGAACGACGCGAGCCGGGCCGGGTCTCGATTCAGCAGAGTGGGACCTTCTCCGATAGTCTCTTTCATCATAATATTGAAAGCTTCCCCGACCGATGCTTTGTTAATGTCAGAGTTGATATCAAGATGAAAGGGAAAGACAATAAGAAAGATTCAAGATAAAGACTAGAAGAAGGGGCTTTCTTAGAAGAATTCCCACTTGGACTGGTAGTGAGAACCCGATCTCCAGAAGCTAATTGGCAAGGTTCGACTTGACCGGAGCGGATCGCAACTCAAGCACAACTAGAGTTCACTCACCCACGTGCCCAATACTTGATGTGATGACTCTAGCCCCATGTCGGCTTCATTGACGAGTCATGATTGGTCTTATTCTTATTGTGCGCCTTGTGAGCGCGTTTGGATCCGCGAAGGAAATCGCTCGGATGTTCCCCTAACCCAACCCGGGAACGGACCGGAGGGAACCGCAGCATGGGGAATGTCCGCGTCTCGTCGCAAGGCTCATTTTGAGTTGTGGGTCATAGGGCGGGCAGCTTTATCTGATCAAGGTCCGGGGCACAAGGGTCCTAGTACTATCCAGGTGCGAAGAAGCCCGGAGGTGACTGCAATGAGCAGAAATCTCACCTTTTCCTCGAAATGAGAAAGAAGATGGTACACTTGAATTGTATTATTTAAGTGCTTATTGCTTGCCAAAAATCCTACTTCTACAATTGGGGCAGCTTTCAGTCTCTATAAACTTGATGGAATATCTCTTACACAAGGAAAAATACTTGCATCAATCCAATCCAGCCGATTCCGAATCGACCAATCCCGGGATCTTTTGCAGCGAAGGCCTGTCATCGAATTCTTCAAACCTGGGGCATGTCGATCCTGAATGAAACTAAACATCATTGATCCTACTATCAATCAATCAATCCGTCATACAAAGGCCTAACTCCGGCTCTCTCTACGGGTGGAAGGAGGGGCAACAGCCTTGTCAAAGTTTCTATGATGTTCTACCTTTGCGTAGTCTCGGTCCACAGTGACAGTGGAAGGCTCCGCACCTGAGCCAGCATCTATAGACGCTCGAAAACCATCGGCGGAGGGGGTCTCCCTTTTCACCAAGGAAGGGACGAGCCGCATTGACGATGAAGAAAAGGTAACACGGAAATAGAACAGCGGGTCTTTCTTACAGGCTTTGCTTAAGGTTTTTATCACTTACTTCTTAGAGTAAGGAAAATCTCTCTTTTAAAAGCTGATAATTTTACACATCAGCTAGGTGAATGCTACATGAAGAACATAAGCCAGATGATGGAACGGGAAGACCTAGGATGTAGAAGATCATAACATGAGTGATTCGGCAGATTTTGATTCCTATATATAAGATCTTCGTCAAATACCGGACTTTTCCTTTTTTTTTTTTCCTCATATCCAAGGCAGCTTATCACAAGCACCCCACCCCATACGACTTGTTGGGGGGCCGTTCGCCTTTTGAAATTCTTCCTGTGAGTGAATCCTATCAACTAGACTCTTCCGAAATTGCGTATAGAAAGAAAAAGAGATTCGTCTTGCCGGGTCTTTGGCAGCAAGGCGTGTCGCCTTCGAATTGAGTAGTGAGTCTTCTTTCTACTCTACTTTTGTAATAGAAAGTAGACTCAAGCCTCACCCCTTCATGTATGTTAATTTTCCGAATCTAGTTATATGGACTGATCTTTTTCCGTTTAAAAGAGGGTCTATTTTGATAGACCTTCTTTCTTTTCAGAAAGCATTTTTGGAAAGTAACAATTCCATTCAGTTCGGTTTCGGAAAACTTTCCGCCGGGGCCTAACATCAAAGGCGCAGGTTGATCTCTCTGGTTGAGGCTGCAATTCATTTTGCGTGTAAAAGTTGCTAATTCTACTTTCTAATAGAGTCGTTAGTTCAGCAGCTCTCGGAGATAATTCCATGATTCTATTTATTTTGGATATAAGGGGGAATCGGTTCTATTAAGGACAGGTCGTATTGATGACCAAAAAGACTCTGAAGAAGAAGCAAGCTTCAACCCTCCCCAAGACAACAGAGCCATCATTGTGGGGAGGGTAAAGAGCATCCAACGCAAAGCGGCCTTTCATTCCCTTGTTTCGTCGTGGCACACCCCTCCCACAAGCACCCCCCGGCTCAGGGGGACCAGAAAAGGTCTCCCAACTTACTGTTGGACGGCTTTTACGTGCTGCATAGAGCACACACAAGCCATCACCGTTGGACATCTGCTTCTATCCTGGGCCAATAAAAAAAATGACTTTCCAGGTGAGCCAGAGTTACCAAATACGAATTGAGAAGTGACTTTGTACAAAAGTACATTGTACCATCAGTCAATCAAATTTCTCCTATCCATTTAGAACTGGATTTTGTACCAACTAAACCTAAGCCAATAGAGCGTCTTGCCTTCGCAATATCGAAGGAGAAATGTAGTCAATGCTTTCATAGATGCCATACAACCATCCCTTCCACTCCTAGTCCAATTACCGCTCTTTCTGCTGAGTTCATATCCGCTCTTGTGCTAGAAGAAAAGAAGAGACGTCGAGCTAAGTATGAATCTTATAGGACGAGGTCAAATGGCACGAGTGAGCTTCTTATTAAATTAAAGCGCGAATCATAGAGGAAGATCAAGGGGGTCAGATCCACGGGTGGGACAAATCTTGTCTTTGTCTTTGCAAGGCTATAATTACAGTTCAGATCGACTTCCTAGCGTACGGAATACGGAATGGATTCCAAAGCCCCTCTGTTTTAGCTTAGACTAAGCGTTTGAATTTTGGGACGTATGTTCAGTGCTCACGCTCACACACCCTTCACATTTGAAACCATGACGTGAGCAAGGCGGAGTTTCAAACCCAACCACGTCATGGCAGGCTTCCGCAACCGACCAATACCGACCACGCTAATAATATGAATATGATTCACTTAGATATGATCCTCCAAGTGTTAAAAAAGAGGGTTTTGTTAATGACAACTTTTAGGGCTGTCTCTAACATGCATAAAACGGTTGTACATTCATTGATCCAGTAGTGTTCCTCAAATTCAGGTGGCGATTTTTATCTTATTTTTGTCTTAGCCCTGAGATCTGTCATTATCATTTTCCTTAAAAAGATATCAAACGTTTTAATAAAGTACATAAAATATAAATGCAAGGATCATTTAGTCATTAATTATAGAATTAGAGTTGTAATATTAAATTGTAACGAAATTCAAGGTCTTACCAGAGAAAGGATAAAAAAGGGACTACTTTCGAGATCTTTAGGGGATTCAAAGAAGGAAGTGTGGGGTCCTTTCCTAAAACGAACTCCACTAAAACAAACTAGAGCGAATTACATCTAAAGTCCCTATGGTTTACTACTTATTGCACAAACAGTCCATAAACTTCATTAAGTACACTGGGAGTCCCTGGTGTTGCCACTTTGTTACACCCGTAGTCCCTGAAGCAAACGGACGTTAAGTAAAGTCGTTAAATCCCCCCATGTGCACATCACATGATGGGTAGTATGGTAATTGTCCACCCCTTCCTCATATTTAAACCCGAGTAAATTACATGGAAAGTCCCTGTGATATACTACTCATTATAGCCTTAGTCCCTGAACTACATTTATTACACCAGAAGTCCCTGGTGTATACACTTTGTTACACACATGTAGGCATGTAAACGAACGAACGGTTCATGAACTAGGGTAACAAACATAAACTAGGGTAACAAACATGTGTTATTTTATGTTCGTTTATGTTTGTTAAGAAAATTTAGTGTTCACGAACGGTTCGTGAACTAGGGTAACAAACATAAACGAACATAAACAAACACAAACGTACACGAAATAAACACAAACGAACACAAACAAACATAAACAAACACGAAACAAACACAAACGAACATAAACAAACTCAAACGAACACTAACAAACGAACGTAAACAAACGAAAACGAGCGTATGTTCACGAACATAAACGAACGAATTGGCCTTTGTTCGTGTTCGTTTGTTTAACTAAACGAACATAACTAAACTCCCGTCGAACGGTTCGCGAACGATTCGTTGAACGTTTGTTTCGTTTACAGGCTTACATGTGTGTAACAAAGTGTATACACCAGGGACTTCCGGTGTAATAAATGAAGTTAAGGGACTAAGACTGTAATAAGTAGCATACCATAGGGACCTTCCATGTAATTTATTGATGTTTAAGTATCAGGAAGGAGTTGACAATTACCATACTACACATCATGTGATGTGCACATGGGGGATTTAACGGCTTTAATTAACGTCTGTTTGCTTCAGGGACTACGGGTGCAACAAAGTGGCAACACGAAGGACTCCCAGTGTACTTAATGAAGTTTAGGGACTGTGGCTGAAATAAGTGGTAAACCACAGAGACCTTAGATGTAATTCGCTCAACAAACTACCTAACTAAGTAACCAACCTAACGAGTCTTCCTTTTTGTACCAATTCAAAATTAACTAATAAAAACATAATTAATTAATTAATAAATCAATACTATAAAGATTAAAACCAACATTGGGCTAGTAGCCCGAACTTATACGCTTTGAGGCCTATGCATGCAGAAACAGGTGTATTTATCTGTATTCCATAATTTTCATTTACAATAATAT